>JAPCWY010000011.1:6792500-11592500 GCA_028455895.1 Rhodomyrtus tomentosa
GTCTCAGTGGAGCCTTTCAGTGGCATGTTTCGGTCCTCTTCCCCATTACTTAGAAAAAGTGATCCACCGGTTCAGGTACAATATACTATCATTACTGCCTAGACAATTAGACATCCAACCCGTAATCGCAACAACCCAATTGCAAGAGCGGAGCTCTACCAACTGAGCTATATCCCCCCGAGCCAAGTGGAGCATGCATGAAGGAGTAAGATGCTTCTTCTATTCTTTTCCTTGGCGCAGCTGGGCCATCTTGGACTTGAACCACCATTTGATTTTAGAAATGCGGGGAAGTAGCAGAATAAATGTTGGGTGCTTTTCAGTGTAGTGCCTGAGATGAGACATTTCATATGTGGGGAAAAACTGGGATTCCCTTTCGACACTTCGAGAAGTGTATTGGGTTGTGTAAGTCAGAGCCTTGTGTAGATTGATGTATTGATTAAAGCTTCAAGCTTTTGCGTGTGAATAATCCTTTAGCTAGTTTTTAGAGGTTTGTTTGGACTATCTGCTCCCCCTCGTAGAATAGCCATGAGTTTCAACCTTTCAGGATTTGTGGGGCGATGAATTTTCCCCTTTTTCTTTGAATATGGTAGGCATTATCGCTTATTTTTGCGTGATCGATGGTAAAACCATTTTGGTTGGTACGGTCTCACTCCTTCTGTGCTAGAACCAACTCCAATAACTTTTAACTCTGTGGAAAATTCACTTACAAGTTTGTCACGTGAAAAGTTGTAAAAGATGTATTATTCCTTAAGTTTATTTGCATTGCCTCTACTATTATCAGTTGAATAATATCGGTTGCTAGGCTTGGTTCATGACTTCTAAGCATTTTGTTTGAAAGAGTCCCTAAATCCTATCCATCACTATCAACATCAATATCACCTTTATCCCTAAATCCTATCCATAATTGAATAAAATCTTGTGCTGTAGATAATTTGAAACTAAAGCAAGATCCAGTTATTAGAGCTTATGTTGTTTTCACTTTTTGCTTTCTTCCTTTGTCTCTCTTAGTTTCAATTTTTCATTGCTTCTTACTTGAGTGGAGTATATGTTGTTGCTTGGGATGTCTCTGCATGACTGAAAATTTAACGAAAAAATTATACAGATAGAGGTTGCAGTGGGAAGAAATCAAAGATTAGTTGCCATGTATGCTAGTAGATTGAAGTGCAAAAGGCAAAGATGGAGTGTTATGGTTCAATCATCCAAATCACTTAGGTCTCACTTTCAAGAGCGTGCTCCTTCTCGGCCTTTGAGCAGCATAGCAGTCTCGGAAATCCACCATCTGCAGTTCAGTTCAATCAGAAGATACCTGTCAGAGTTGCCTTCATCTCGTGGTGTTGCAGCAGGAACTTACGTTAAGGGCTTGTATCCGCGGCACAATTCTAGTCTGAACAGTGGTCAGTTACGTGCATACAGTTCTGAAGGTGATGGAAGAAATGCAAGTGAGGATAAACAAGAACCCACTAAAGATGGGTCTAGCATTGACAGCGCAAAATCCATGCGGGACAGAGAAACGGCCACTGATGTTGTCACTGGTCGTGATTTGCATGCGAGACTGGGTGAACAGGACCAAAAGGAATGGCTTCACAATGAGAAACTGGCAATTGAAAGTAAAAAGAAAGACCCGCCTTTCCTCAGTAGGCGTGAAAAATTCAAGAACGACTTTTTGCGAAGGATTGTTCCTTGGGAGAAAATAAGTGTTTCCTGGGAGACATTTCCTTATTACATTAAGTAATTGCTACTCTTTGTATATTCAATACATAATTGCTCCATTTTACTGATAATACAGGCATTGCTATATAGATCTCTCATATGAATTGATCTTGCTGTTACTAAAGTTTTAATTTTCATCTTCTGTTATTCAGTGAACACACAAAAAATACATTGGTAGAATGTGCAGCTTCTCATATGAAACATAAGAAGATCAATTCATCTTATGGTGCTCGTTTAAATTCTTCCAGTGGAAGAATACTGCTTCAGAGTGTTCCAGGTGGACTTTTGACGATTTTTTTTTTAATTATTTATGAGGCAGCAATTTCTGTGAATAGATTTCTTTTGGAAAGGAAAGAAGCGACTGATACCCTGACTAATGTAGGGACCGAACTTTTCAGAGAGAGGCTAGTTAGAGCACTTGCTCAGGATCTACAAGTTCCTTTGCTGGTGCTTGACAGCAGTATACTTGCTCCATATGTAAGATCGTAATGTCCTCAAATGCGTGAAATGTTTTACCTTCGGTCAAATGATAATCGACATACTCTGTGTGACCTCAATGCAGGACTTTGGTGAGGATTGCTCATCAGAATCAGATGATGACCGTGCCGAATCTGCAGAAGATTGTGCTTCTGAGTCAGAGACTGAGGATGAGAATGAAGCAAGTAATGAAGAAGACTGGAACAGCAGTGCCGAAGCAAGATCTGATGGTAGTGACGATGAAGCAGATGTGCAGGCAACTGCAGAAGCAGTCATTAATAAGATTGTCCCATTCAGCCTTGAAGACTTTGCAAAGGTAATGTCCATGGATAAGCATGATCTTGAAAAGCATGTTCCATGTAATATACTGAATTTTATGTATACTAACATGCGAGCATATTCAGGACACTACTGTCTTCAAACAGATACTACGACAGTAGTCATCATGATGGGTAATCCACATAGAGTTTAAGTTCGGAAAATACCAAATTGCCCCTCCAATGAAAATCGCATGGGTTGCATGGATTGTATTCATGAGATATACCCATTTCAGTTATTGTTACCTTGACCTCTCGATCCATGTTGGAAGTCTCCAGTTTTGGTCACTTCTAATGAGACAATAGGGAGATTACAGGTGTTCCCATTTAACTTATTTTATTTTCCTGTCATTGTAAATAGAAATTATTTCGCAAGAGCTTGTGTTGGCTCTGATCTCAGAATTGATGATTGCGGTTAAGATACTTTATTCCCTGTTGGTGAATGCCACATCAGATATGTCCATACTCTCATGGGAATTGGACTTAAGTATTGAATTTTGACAATGTCTAGAATAGAACGTATCCGAGGAATTTGTATTTTATGGCACACATATCTCATAGAAGAGATTACTTCACGTAAAGCTGAAGTGGAAAGTGAAACTACCTCATATTTTACTTGAGTCAAGATTGAGCTGAAGTTAACATATATGATGCGATAAATAGTCTTTGGCTCCTTGAATCCCTGGCAAGCTGATACTGTCTGCTTTGAAATCTATAGATGTATAGTTTTTGCAAGATAACCTTTGGAAGGTCAAGGACGATGATTGTTAGGCAAATAGCAGTAGCCTGGAGATGGGTTTCATGCAGGGCTAAGGCTGATTTAAACGAAACACTGTGAGGGAGAACAGAAAGAAAACAGAAAGGACAAACCTAGGTGACTTTGAACCTTCTACTGTTAAATGTAGATGCAAACTATCTTTTACTTTGTATTGCCCCTAGGCGGAAGCATGCCCAGCTGGATGTGGGTTTCATGCAGGGCTAGGGTTGATTTAAACGTAACACTGTGAGGGAGAACAGAAAGGACAAACCCTAGATGATTTTTAACTTTCTACTGTTAATGTAGATGCAATCTATCTTTCATCTTGTATTGCCACCAGGTGGAAGCATGTCCATTTGGTTCAAATTTATCCAAATGATCGATTAAAACATTCAATTTACTGAAGTGAAAGAACTCTTTTCTTCGACCTAGATAGACGCCCTTATTACTTCATACTCACTTTTGCTGAAAACTAGGTCTGAATATGAAATGTTGAGAAGAGTTAGCTCCTCAAGTTGTTGGAGAATCTTATAGACGAAGTGCAAGTGAATGGTCAAATTGACCATTACTTCATGCACAATAGTTTGGATTGCAAACTAGTTAATTAGCAACTACGAGTATGAATTCATGTATGCAAATCAAACATTCATTGCAGTAAACCCCTTGATGTTGCTTGAGATGTCTGTAAAGTCTGTAATGGCAGCTCCACCTACAGAACCAACAAAAGCAGCATGGATAAACTGTGTTAGATGTATTCTTGTTTATGGAGCTCATGTTGGGTTACTGAAGAGTCGTCCGACTGCTCGGTGACCGAATAAGAGAGCTTTGTTTTTACTGCTTTCTCTTTGCTCCAGCACTATCGGACTGATCATCTTGCTGCAACAGAGCAAGCTTAGGAATGAATTGAATGGAAATTTAGGTCTCTGTCCCCTTGGAAGATTCCACTCCAATTAAGATTCTTCTACTTGTTTTTTTGTTACCTTTTGTTTTGACATTTTGTGTTTCATGTTATTGCCAAGCAATGGAAATATTGGTGTTGGTAGTTGAACTCTTGTTTTTTTTTTTTTTTGTGGACGAAGAAGTCCCGATTTTGAATTTGTGAGAGTATTCTTGTGTGAGGAAACAAGCTTTGTTGACTTTTCGAGACAAAATAATTGGTCACATCTATATGGCCTTTGCTTCTAGAGTCTCGATTTGGAGAATGAATCTTCTTTCTAGAAGCAAGAACCTAGCTAGATACACTCCTTTTGGGTCAATGAGTTTTTGTTTTGTTTTTTTTTTTGTTTTTAAATAAATGGTGGCACTGATGACTACTTCTTGATGATGTTTCCTGCCAGTCCAATGCTTTACTTTCCAAACTATATGTTTCAATATCAAAGTATGATTGAAAGACGCGGTGTACATTATATGTTGACCTATTTTGTCGGACAATGATCATAAAGTGATCTTTGAAATTCTTGCCAGTTGAGGTCATGCGAGTTTAAGGGGTAGAATGTCTGCTATCTGACATGGGTGGAATCTGTAATTTAGCAGGGATAATAAAGTTGGCTATATCCATGATTTTAGGTTGGAATTGGATATGTAATGATTATTTGCACAAGCTTGGAGGGTTTCAAGTCATTAATATGTGTTTTATCCCCTGATTCTGGATTTGCTCATCTCTCAGAGGGTTTCAGGAGATTCAGAGAGTTCATCTGAGTCATCAAAGCCTGAAGATGTTGCAAATTCAGAACAACCGAAGCAGCAACTTAAGAGAGGTGGCATATGCATTGATTTATCAATTTTTGTGTGCGTCAGAAATGGTCTTAAAATTTTCCACAGCTTTTTCTATGTCATTTAGTTTTATTTTCATATGTTGTGTATTACATTGTCTGTGCCTCTTCTTTCTAGGGGATCGAGTAAAATACGTTGGACCTTCTCATAAGATTCCAGCTGATAACAGGTTATCATCGTTCTTTTTTTTTCCCTGTATTTATTGGCTTGATATAATTGCTGCCTGCTGACATTGTAAAGAAGAGTGGGATTTTCAGGAGCTTAATAGCTTTCTACAGTATGTTTTGTTGGTTATGTTTTGATATGAGATTGGTGATTGGAAAATTTTGATGTCTTATTTTTACTTAATTGGATGATGCTGCATCAAGGGTGTTTTGCATTTGAGCTGGAAAGAGATCAAAATCTATTTGATCACCTGGAGAGGCAATTAGTATGTATAGATTTTATTGATTTGTTTGCATTCAAGTAAAGAAGGATACTTAGGCAGTGACTAACCCTGATGCTGGAACTATTATATTGAACTCTAGACGGAGTGTGTTACTACAGTGCCAGTTTAGGAGCGTTTTCTAATGTGATAGTTTTGCTTATGTGACTTACGCTGAATTGAAAGGAATCAGTACACCATGTTCGCTCTCTCAGTGTCACTTTAACATGTTGAATCATTGGACTAAAATTTGGTACTTCGACCAACACTCGACTTCCTTCTTTTCATAGCCTCAACTTATTCCTTTTCTGAAAGACATATTTCTGCTTACTTGCCTCTTTATTATATTCAATGACATCTCTCTTCTCTATTACGACGTCGGATGCTTTTTTCTTGTGATCTTTATTATCTATAACTTTTCTATGATATGTTGCCGAGTTGATAGTGACGTTATAAGATTGATTATGGAGAACTTGTAGAGATGAAAAGATTATAGTAGCTGGCATATGTTGACGAACTATGTTAATGGCTCCTTTTGTAGTTTTTCCATGGTAAGAAAGATCTGCGATGGTTCTGGCTTAGTTCATATAGTTTTTAGGAAGACTAATATTTATTGTGGTACTCTTGGTTAAGGAGACAGGACTTTAGTCTTGCGTAGCATGCTGTATCGACTTTCCCATGTGCAATGCATTGTTGATCTGCTGTTTAGACCCTTGAAGCTGGAATCTAGAGTGACTCAACTCTTATTCATTTCCCCATTGAGTCTTCCGACTCTTCCCATCCTAATGTCTAGGGGAAGCTAATTTGAATTATGAACCTTACTTATTGACTTAATATTTAAGTCAATATTATACAACGAAACCTTTTTTGTTTGGGTGACCACATGACAAAGTTTGCACCCTGCTATAAGAAAGCAGGGTGTTGGATATTTATGACGATGATCCGATACCTATATCAAACTTATAGGATTGTTTGTGCTTATATCTGACTTTTTTTTCCTCCAAAAGTAACTGCATATTGGATAGCTATGTCAAGTACTCTTCTTTTCTGAACCAATGGTTTGGAATTTTCTTGTTTGGGTTAGATCTGGGCAATTCGATTAGAATTTTGTCTGCGTGTCAGGTATTTGTTGTCTAAGGTGTTGGATGGAAATCTCAAGTCTTATCAAGTATTAGAGAATGTAATTGTTGTGGTCGTGGATTGATTATTTGCAAAGAAACCCACTTTGCCTGAGCGTTATGGTCATCGATTGATTATTTGTCTGCTAATGAATTGAATGCTGATATATTACAAGTCTCGGAAAGGTTCTTTGCTCTTATGATTCTTAGCCAACACGTCTTGATCCCTTTGGCTTTCCCTGTTTCCCACATGCATAGGTTTGAATATGGAGTAGGACCTGTAATCCATTTCTTGATGGGATGATCTAGTCGCTGGGAAGACTTTTTCCTTGTACTTTCGCTTTCTGGTGATGTCTCGGGGTGTTTGGGATCTTGGCAAGTGCATTTTATTAGGATGTTCATATGTTTGGCGTTGCTTCACCTTCTATTGAGCTTTGACTTCATCCTCACGTAATGAATCACAGGATTGTATTGGGGAAAATACTGACTTCTGAGGGCCCCATAAATGCTTATACAGTAATACGTGGCAGGTGGGTTGGTAAATCGATTTCATGATTTCAAGAGGGGAAAAAAAAAACAAAAACGAGGCTCTTCAAGGCCTCGGAAACTAAAGATCTTTAAGATTCACTAGCTTTGCTTTATTTCATTAAGAAGTGACCACTCCCTTCTTCCATCTATTGATCTCCTATTGTTTGCCCATATTTCCCCTCCTCCTCCTCTAGAGATCTGAGGTTTGATATAGAGACTTCACGGCAGTGGCCATCTCTGGCTACATTTCATATACAAATAAAATTCTGAGATTTGGTTGGTCATTTCGCATTGAACTATTAAGTGGTCATCCTAGAGGTTATGGACACATAATTTCCTCATTTTTTTCGTCTCCTGGGGGGGGGGGGGGATTATCACGGAAGAGTTAGCTACACAGGTACTGCTCTGAGCCGAACTTTTCCATAAGACACAAGGCATTGGAATTTTGTTCATGTTATTATTTATCATTCTTGCTTTTGATGATCGGAAATTCCGCACTCATCTCGGAATCTTCATTGCTAATGGACCTTCAAAATTATCACTGGTCTCCCTTGTTCTTATTTGTCTGACTCTGAGGAAGTATCTTAACTTTATCGTAGTAGTATACCTTTGAATTCATCCTCTAGGCATTCACATGATGGGTCCATTCGTGAAGCAATTTGTGTTATGGAAAACCATCTTTGGGTTGACCGTACCATCTTGATTGCTATCACTTGGAATATACTTTCGAGTTCGTCCTTTAGGCCTTCATATGATGGGTTATATACCCCCTTGTTGTCCATTTGTGTTATGGAAAACCATCTTCGGGTTGACAGGATCATCTTGATTGCTATCACTTGGAAGTTGGCTTGTCCCCTTCTTCCTACAGCACAGTCAATTTAGTTGTGGCAGAAATGGTATAGCACTTGATTGAATGATTAATGTGGTGATAGAAAATTCCATTTTTTTATTAGGTAAATGAAGAAATTACTATAGGGCTATAAAAAATAAATTACAAGAACACTTTATGGTTTGAACAGGAATTTTTCCATATGGTGGCAAGTTTTTAGCTTTTGTTGGTAACTTATGGTAGGAGCAGAAGCAAAGGCGTATGTCTATTTTCCAGAGAAGGATTATGAGCATCTCAAGTTGTAGGGTCAGATGCATTAGCACTCTCATATCAGAAGAATTAGCAGTGAGAATAGTTGAGAAGCTGTGATTGGTCCATCATGGAGCAGAACCCTTTGCGTGGATTTAGAGTAGTTAGATTTGCATCACTTTTCAATCTGACGTGGACATTCTTAGTGGCTAGTGAGGAGCAATAGTGTCAATCTTTTCTCTGGAAAACTGGGAAACTTTATCAGCCTTATGGTTAAAGTCGCTTCAGTTTTGTCTTATCGGGTTTCACTACATTGGGCATTAGTTTAGCAAATGATGTGACCTTGAGTTACAAGATTTCTTCCAAAATCAGTTATGTAGACTTTTCCAGAATTAATTTGATGCAACCATGCTTTGTTCTTTTCCTGCAGTAGTAATTTTGCAATAATTCAAATTGCTTCATAGTTTTGTCCTCAAAGTTCTTAAATTCTAGTTAAGCAGCCTTTTCATTTTCTGATAAATAGAATTTAGTGTCCGCTGAAGTGCAAGGAAGATAAGTCACTGTAATTAAGTAGATAAGCTAAACTAATCAGGGCACCCTTGGGAGCTAGTCAAAGAGGTCGGCCGTGAAATCTGTTGTACTCTCTGAAATGGTCAGTTTTTTCCCTCAAACCTCCTTCCATTTCTGTAAAACGGTGGAAAAGTCCCACAAAATGTGCTGGTCTTGAAAATATTTAGAAGAAAAGCTCAAGTTGATCCTAGGTTGTAGCTTTAGCTTCTAACTTGCTTCAGTTAAAAAAAATTAGCTACATTATTACAAGCTTTGGTTATGAAACCTGGAAAGAATGGTGATACACATGTGGAATTGCTTCTGTTCTCTGCTTTTAAGGATTTAAAGTTGTGGAACCAGTGGGCTGGAGGGTGCTGTCAGCCCCCGGCTGCTAGGTATTTAGCATGGTGCTATCTAAGCATCAAAATCATTGAACCTTTGGCTTTTGTGCCTCATTTGTATAAATGTATAGCGAGGAATTTTTTTCTTTCTTAAGTTTCAAGTTTACTTCCCTTCTCTAAATTGAACATGCATCTATATGCAATTGCTGATGCAAAAAAAAAGAAAAAAGATTAGCTCTTCTAGAAGTACCCAAAATGGTGAGCCAATTGCTTTATTCTTCTATCATCTTGGAAGCTAAGGGTTGAATTACGAAAAAGGAAATAAGGGATATGGTTTAGCTGGTTGATTTTGACAAAGTGCTTTGGAGTAGATTCTCAGACCTTTATATATAGCTTATCTCACGGTATATGGCAACGTGCTGCTTTCATTCTCATGGGAAAAGAAGCAAAAGATCCACTGGATAAGAATGCTTTTCGTGAACATTACTTGACAGTGAAAATTGAATGCAATTTATCCAACAACTGAGTGGGTTTGAGTGAGTAAAAGAGTTTACCTAACTTGAAGAATATTTTTATGGTCTCATATTGTGCTTTGTATTGCTGCTTTATTGGGTGGGTCAGGTTTCTTAATTAACTCTATCAGTATGCAGTGCTAACATGAATGTGTCATCTCTTTATGGATCTTCCATATGCAAGTATGAGACTGCCACATCTTTTTTTAGTCTATTTCGGTATTGTTGTTGTGCTTACTTGTGCCTGTCAAGTCTCCAGTTAAAGGAGGAATTGCAATTTTAAAGTGTTCTGGTTATATGAGTAAATTGGAGAGGCCCTGGAAAAAACTGCATGTTGTTTGTGAATTATTGAATTCATTGTATTTTTACGTGCTTTTTACAGTGTGTAATTCTTGCACGAGATTTTTCTTGCTCGTCATTATTACTGGCACCTATCTTGTTGCATGACTTAAATTTGTATGGGCATGTATCAGGCATTTATCAACAGGCCAGCGTGGGGTGGTGTATGAGGTGAATTTAGACAGCGTAAAAGTTATTTTGGATACAAATGAAAATAAAGCTAGTGGAGATGAGGCAGATGAGACATCCACTGAGCAATCTACTGTGCCGATCTGGTCGATAAGTGGTACATCCCTCATTTGTAGAAGAATTTCTCTCCATTAAGATTTTTCATGAATTAGGGTTGGATCTAAGAATTTAATATTTCAAATTGCTAGAGTTAATCAGAGCATCTTGACATCTTTGCGGCACCATCATTTTTTTCATTGGTTGAGGTTCCGATCACCTTTCACTTGATTGTCCATGTTTGATAGTCTTAATTCATTTTGCCCGATCCTTGGAACATTTTTTTTTGCAGTATTTTTTAATAGACTGGGAAATAGATTGGCATACGGTTTGTCTTAGGACGGAGTGTATGAAGGCTATTAGTACCGTGGAGGGGCAGGGTTCCCGTGTTTCTGACTGACCTTTTTAGTCCTTTCCCCATATATATATTTATCTTTGTTTATTTATTTTTACATATTTATTTCTTTTCCCTTGATTGGTCTTGCTTTTATCCTGTGTATCTTTGGGGGTTCATCGACCACCGACTCCAACTAGTTTGGGATAAAGGTGTTGTTGATGTTGATTTTTTTCTCTATCTGTGTATGCTTGTTGAGCACCGACTTATGTCTCCAGTTGGCTGCGTGTGTTGTGGTACAGCTTTTAGGCAATTTTTTACCGAATATTTTATAGGTCCAAGTGACATGTTAATTTGATACATATAGGTGATTTAACTGGATATAAAGTCTTCGCCAAATCTCAAAATTGGTACATTTTTTCCTGTCGAGGTGGACGAGGGGTATTCTTTAAATAATGTGAAGAAAGTAAACTAGATCTTTTTGCTTATTAGATAAAGGGATATGATATTTGGGACCTAAACCCAAATCTGTCTTATCAAAGTAATGACCTTTCAAAGTGGCTTTTCATCACCTTGTAGTTTTAGATTTTGTGGAAGAATATATTGTCAGCATGTTCATCTAGATCTGATTGAAAGGTTGCAGTTTGCCTCACATCTGCTGCAGCTTGCTGTCTGAGCTTTTACTGATTTTCTCCCTTAGTCCATTAGCTGAGTTATGGAGATGCGGTAGTGCAGTAAGGTGATAATAGTTCACGTATTTGGAAACCTTTTGAAACTATATGTCGGCTGCCCCTATCATGTTTTAGCTTCACTTTTTTCCCGATTTTCATGTTTGCTTTGCCAAGTTGGACCAAAATTTTTGTCTGTAGTGGGAGCTGCATACATTAATTTTCCTTTTATGGAGAATTAGTTACATTGCTGGATTTTGGAGTGGTAAAATTATGTATCTAACCATGTTATTTGGATGTGAAAGTTCTTATTAGCTTCTATTTTATAACTCAATTAACTTGGTTTTATTAAGATAAGCTAATTGATTTTTCCTGAATCATAGTTAACGACATTGAGCCTGATCTGGACAGTCAAGCTGAAGATTGTTACATAGCAATGGAGGCACTCTTCGAGGTATAAGGGATCTCGATCAACAGATCATATCTCTTCTTGTCAAAGTTTGAATAATAAACATGCTAATATGTCGATTTATGACCAAGAGGATAGTCCACTATGTGATTATTTAGTGTTCAAGTATAATTCGATGATGTTGATGTTAGATTAGAGCTCTTTGCTGTAAGCTTGGGTGTTGTATTTATTTTTTGCAATGTTGCAGCTAGAATTGTGCTTCAGGCAATGTACTGTGCATATTGGAAAGTATTGTATGGAGTATTCTTCTGCTAGTGCTTCTTGATGTTATTGGCATTTAATAAATTTAGTGGTAATTCTCCTGATGATTGCATTTGGTACGAGGGGATGAAATTAGTGGGGGAATGAATCAGGGGATGAGTGAAACAGAATGAGTAAATCACGAAGACTAATGTGACAGTATCTCTGAATTAAATAGTAGGAAAGATATAAGTGAAAAAAAAAGCACTTGAAAACTATGGAAGGAGAATGGCAAAGGAATAGTGGATGGGCATACATCTTGTGAGATTTGATAAGACCATAACCGATTGCTCTAAAAGCTTAAGTTGTTGGAAGAAGGCGTGGTTTAATATTTATATATTTCAATACTCCCCCTCACGCTTAGTCTGGTCTTTTGCCTAGTACTAAGCGTGAACATATTAACTGGGGAGGCAAATAGGAGTCTGGAAAGATTTGAACTCAGGACCTCCTGCTCTGATACCATGTAAGATTTGATAAGACCACAACCGACTGCTCTAAAAGCTTAAGCTGTTAGACGAGGGCGTGGTTTAATATTTATATATTCCAACACATCTCAAAAGGTATCCCATAAATGCAAGAGAGGAGTATTCTTCCGGTCAAACAGACAATGTAGTAAATGACTCTGTGAAAATGGACTTCTTCTGATAAGGTCGTTTCTAAAAATTGTTGAGCTGGACAGAAAACCTTGAATATGCAAGCATTGAAGAAGCCGAAAAAGAACTTTTGATTTGCTTTTATAAATCGGCTTTCAATTGATGCATCTTGCAGTTGTTCTTTTTAGGTTGGATAAGCTATACTGATTCAATGTGCTCCAAAATCACTGCAATTTCCATTTTTTAGTTGTTTTATCGCTAAAATGTTACTTTTATCATTAACTTAAGGGCGTCCTCATGCGCATCTTATTCAAAGAGCCACGACATGATTGTGATTTTTAACACTCGTAATTTCTTTTCTTAATTATTGCTAAAGATAAAAATAACTATATCTTTATCATACTTGCCAGGAATAAGCATGTAGTTGGATGTTGTCTGAAAAATTAGTTATTGTTATAGCTTGGTTAGTCTTACCATCTTCTCATACAAAGGAGCAAGGAGCACAGGATATTTCTGTGGCTTCCTTGGCTTTACCTCCTCCTTCCTGTAGGAAAAGCGCTAAAAACTTCCCTTCTGCTTATTCTGCTTCCTCGCTTTTCTAAGTTGACATAATTGTAAATGACTGGGGTGCTTCTTCCTCGAACTTTCTATTTACCTTTTCCTTTCTGCCCGTAGGTCTTACGTTCCCAGCAGCCTCTTATTGTGTATTTTCCGGACTCTTCGCAATGGTTGTCTAGGGCTGTTACCAAGGCGGATCGCTCAAAGTTTGTCAACAAAGTGCATGAAATGTTTGATCAATTACAAGGCCCTGTTGTTTTAATATGCGGTCAGAACAAAGCTGAAACAAGCTCAAAAGAGAGAGAGAGATTTGTAAGTTTCTGGTGTGCTCGTACTCAATAGCAGTTGATCCCAATGCTACTTTGACTCCGATATCTGGCTTTGGACTAATTTCTGTCTTTAATTGTGTTGACAGACAATGATACTCCCAAACATTGGTCGCCTTGCCAAGCTGGTAATGTTTTCCCACCTTAGAACACTGATCTGAAGCACTTTCCAGATTTTTTTTTTCACTTTTGATTTTCTCTTGGCAGTTCACCCGAAAAGATATTGTTTTAGAATCAGTGCTCGTTATGAAAGCAATAATAAATTTTGCTAAGCCAGGGTTTGGTACTAATAATCTAATAATGCCTTTGAAGATTATGCTTCATCTCTGGTCTTGCCTGGTTTTGATCTTGACTTGTAGTTAGAGAACATTGTGTTGGATTTTTTAATAAGAGTTATTTTATGGCGTTAAAATGCTCGAACAAGATAGTTTTTATTGAATTGCAGTTTGTTGTAGACATTATTGTTTGGTTGTTACGCTGGTACAGAAAAGTGTACTGCTATTGGAACTTTATTTTACTGGTGCACTTGTCGCATCTCTTACCTGGAGGTGCTTGTTTGTGGTGCTCATTTTGCGGATTCATTACATTCTATTGAGTTATGCGACCTGCATTCTCCATGAGTCTCAATACTGTTGGGCTCTCTTCAAGGAGATTTTGATGTTCTCGTGGAGAAATTTGCATGTTCATTTTGCCAGCCTGTGGAGGTTCATAAGTTTAGAAGTGAGGGTTGGCGACAATCCTTATTTCCTTTGTGGACATCAAGATTTGTGTCGTCTTTAGGTTATCATATTACCTGGGTTATGATATTATCATGTCAGTTTGGCATAAGATCAGATGGATTGGTTTTCTCATGTAAGTTTAATGTTATTCCATGCACCGTGTGCTATCTCACACCTGAAGCTTGTAGCAAACATGAAACGATTTCAGTATTGCTTGTCAAGTACCCCATGAAGACCCATCTCACAGAAAGGATGATGTAGTGTTCTATTGGGAAGTCGAGCAAGTCTTTTTGAAACTATTATATATTTGGTATCCGCTTTCATGTCAAATGTTTGAAGAACGGCAATGTGAAAGGTGGTCTTCATTTGGTAGAGGAATAGGAATAGTGAGCAATGAAAGCGACTGCCTTCCAAAATATCATGTTCTTCAAACTATTTTGTTTGTTCTCTTTAATTGCAAGTTCAGCACCAGTTACTTAATGGCTTGCTTATGATGGCTGCTTCCTTCTACATTCATATGATTCAGCTAACTGAGGTTTGTCCTGTACTCACAGCCTCTTTCACTGAAGACTCTCACTGAGGGTCTTAAGGCAAGCCGGAGACCTGATGTTGACTCTATACACAAGCTCTTCAACAACATCCTTCATGTTTATCCTCCCCAGGTAAAAGCTTGTAGCGATGATTACCTTATCTCATTAACAACCTGCTTGAATTATTGAGCTCATTTTACTTGCACAAAAGTCTAGTCTAGATGGTGGTTAATGTGCCGAAGAATTATCTATGTCTTGATATGGTTTTGACTGTCCATGCATGTATGAGTGGCTTTCTCGTGAAGCAGTTTTCGGTGCTGGGATTCAAACCGTACATATGATGATGAAGTGGGATTTTCTACTCCAACATTCCAAAGCAAGATAGAAAAATAGATTCAGTAGATAGCAAATATCAGCCTAGGACCTTTACCAAAAAAAATATCAGCTACAGACTCACCGAGCGATTGTATAAATTGCAATATCGATTGAAGTATGAAGGCAAGCATTGCCAACAACATCAACATCAACAACACCTTTATCCCAAACTAGTTGGGGTCGACGGTCGATGAACCCCGAGGAATCATAAAAATAAAAGCAGGATCAATCGAGGGAAAATAGATAAATGTGTAAAAATAAATAAGTAAAGATAAATATATACACACACACACACATACTACTCCTCCACAACACTAATAGCCTTCTTCCACTCCATCCTAAGACAAACCGTACGTTAATCTATTTCTCACTCCATTAAATCTTGTTTTATTGCTTTCCCCCAAGTAATTTTCGGTCGACTTCTTGCTTTTTTCTTGTTATGCTCTCAATAGCAAACTTCTGTTCGTACCGGTGTATTTAAGGGCTTTCGGAGGATATGCCTAAACCATCTCAATCTATGTTCTCTCATCTTTTCTGCCACTGATTCTACTCCAAATTTTCGTCGAATATCTTCATTCCTTATTTTATCCATTCTTGTATGACCACACATCCACCTTAACATCCTCATTTCCGCTACTCCCATTTTATGCTCATGTTTTCTCTATGCTGGGCAGCATTCAGCTCCGTATAACATGGCAGATCTAACTGCTGTTCTATAAAATTTTCCTTTTAACCTAAGAGGAATTTTGCGATCACACAAAAATCCCGATGCACTGTGCCATTTCATCCAACCTGCTATGATTCTATGGTTTACATCCTTATCAATTTCTCCCTCCTTTTGCAATATTGATCCCAAATATGTAAATGTATTTTTCTTGGGTACCTTTTGTCTAAGCATATTTGCGACTTCTTGATCCCCTCTTCCTGCCGTATCAAACTCATACTTCAAGTATTCCATCTTACTTCGACTTAGCATAAATTCTTTAGACTCTAATATGCTTCTCCATACTTCTAACTTAGCATTAACCCTAGCCCTGGTCTCATCAATAAGCACCATATCGTTTGCAAATAGCATACTCCACGGCACCTCATCTTGAATATCTTTTGTTAGCTTATCTATAACCAGGGCAAAAAGGTAAGAGCTCAAAACCGAATCTTGGTGTAAGCCTACTGTGATCGGGAAATAACTTGATGTGCCATTACAATCATTCACACATGTAGTAGCACCGTTATACATGTTCTTGATTGCCTCTACATACTTTGAAGGTACTTTTTTCTTCTCAAGAATCCACCACAGAACTTTTCTTGAAATCTTATCATACGCATTCTCGAGATCAATAAACACCATATGGAGATCCTTCTTTCTTTCTTGATATCTCTTCATCAATTATCGTATCAAGAAAATAGCCTTCATTGTAGATCTTCCTGGCATCAATCCAAATTGATTGACAGAAACGTTGGTCTATATTCTTAAATGGTACTCAATAACTCTCTCCCACAACTTCATTATATGGCTCATAAGCTTGATGCCTCTATAATTAGAATAGTTCTGGATATCTCCCTTGTTCTTGTATATAGGCACAAGCATACTCTTCCTCCATTCATCAAACATCTTATTAGTTTGAAGGATCTTGTTAAAAAGACTAGTCAATCAACTCATTGCTACATCCCCTAAGCATCTCCACACTTCAATAGGAATACCATCGGGTCCCAAGGCTTTAATAGTCTTTATCTTTTTTAATGCCTCCCTAACTTCCCGTGCTTTAACTCTACGCACAAACCTTCTATTTGAAACATCAGAAGCATCTTCCAAATCCACCTCACTTCTATCGCTCTTCCCATTAAAAATTTTGTTAAAATAGCCCATCCATATGCCCTTAACGTCTTCATCTCTTATCAAAAGTGTTTGATTTTCATCATTGATACATCTAACCGGTGTCAAGTCCTTCCTTTTTTTTTGTCCCTTGACTTTGCAAGTCTATAGACACCTTTTTCTCCCTCTTTGTTCCCAAGTTTTTTGTACATATCGATGAAAACCTTGTCTCTGGCCTCTCGCACAGCTTGATTGGCACTTTTTCTCGCCAATCTAAACTTTTGCAAATTATCTTCATTAGGACATTTATGTAGGCATCTGAAGCACTCCTTCTGCTTAATTGCCTCCTGCACCTCTTCATTCCATCACCAGATTTCCTTTGTTTGATGTCCATTCCCTCTACTTTCCCCTAACACCCCTTTTGCTACTGTCTGGATGCAGTTAGACATCTCCTTCCACATCATATTTACTTCGCCCTCCAGTCGCCACGGTCCTTCTTATAGCATTCTTTCCTTGAATTCTGTTTGTTTCTCCTCATGTAACTTCCACCATGTTACTCTGGGGTGCTGCGCACTTCTTTTCATCTTCTGTGTTTTGTTATACCGAACCTCTAAGACCACCAACTTCTGTTGCGTAGCTACACATTCGCCAGGGTATTCCTTACAATCTACGTATGAGGCTTTATTCTCTCTTCTAGGAAGAAAGAAATCAATCTGGCTACAATTGTGACTGCTGCGAAAGGTGATCAGATGTCTCTCTCTTTTCCTAAAGAAGGTGTTTGCCAACATCAAATCATAAGCTAATACCTCACTCAAAATGTATTCGCCAGCCTCATTTTTAGTATCATATCCAAAACCTCCATGAACTCTGTCAAGACCTCCACTACTCTGACCAACATATCCATTTAGAACTTCTCCTATGAATGCCTTCTTCTCGTGTGGTATCCGCCTTAAAATCTCTTCCAGATCTTCCCAAAATATCCTCTTCTCGGATCCTTGCAGTCCAACTTGAGGGGCATACATACTAAGGATATTTAGAATCAAATCACCCACTACTAGCTTAACGAAAATAATCCTATATCCTATTCTTTTAACATCAACAACTCTATCTTTGAAATTTTTATTGATCAGAATCCCAACTCCATTTATACTCTTTGTTGTGCTTATGTACTATGGCTTGAATCCGGTGCCATCCACTTCCTTAGCCTTCTTTCCTTTCGATTTAGTTTCTTGCAGACAAGCAATATTCACTCTCCTTCTAGCAAAAATATCCGTCAATTCCCTCAATTTACTCGTTAAGGTTCCTACGTTCCAACTCCCTAATCTAATCCTTACCCCTTGGGCTTTTCTTGCCCCCCACACTCGCCCACGAAAGTGTGAGGACCCTTGCTCATTTATCACCACATCCGGGCACCAATATGACGCATCACTCTGGGAATGATGGCCCAAGGCTAGCTTCGTTACCCCCTGCACCAACCTATCTTGGTGTAAAGACCCTTGTTCATTTTTCGCTACACCCGGGCGCTGATGCAACGTATCACTAAGAAGGGTATGCTCCAACGAAATATTAATAGGGTTCATCTCATAAAGGTAGCTCTTTTTTTATAACTGGCTCGCTACGCCTGACGTAACCCTCTTCCTTTACCTGGCTTCAGACAAGCTATGTAGACTACGTAGGCAAGCATTGTCTAGTGGTTTATGTTTGTTTCAGATTATGGTCTTAAAAGTGCGAGGCGCTTGGACCCCCATAATGCCTTAAGTTTGAGGTGCTTGCCTAAGTGAAGATATGCAGGATTATTTGATTTAGCAACCAAGTTATTAGGTCTTGAGATGATTTAGCCTAATTGGCTAACGTTCTGTATCAACCTGTTCATGCAGGTCTCATAAAAATCCTAGGCATGCTTTTCAAATTGGTTTTTGTTGACGAGTAAATAAAGGAACTTCGTCATCTCCAAAGCATTGTGTTCCTCTTGGTGCACAATCAATGCACTGTAAATAAAAATTTTCTTTATTACGTACGATTGGGGCACTTATAAAAAATAAACACTTATTAAATCTGCAGTTGTAATTATATCCCATGCTTATCAACCTTAGTAAATGAAACAAAGAAAGCTTAACTCGCATCATGTGAAATCCTTATTCTTGAGATAACCTAATGTTCACCAATATCATCCACCTAATTAGAGAATCCAATGAAGTAAACTTAAAGAACTAAGGGTAACTGAAAGAACTAAGGGTAACTGATAGAACCCTTAAAGTTGAAACCTCGAATAGAGAGCGAAAGATGATCAAACCTTCAATGTCTTTCTTTTTACTAAAGTTATTGATAGTGCATCACTTCCAAAGTTTGCCTACTAGAGATCTATTTGAAATTTGCGGAGAATGTGAACGCGGTGTCTATTTTGATATTGCCTGAATGACCGCTCTCTTTTAATGAGAATATATGTGTGATGGGATATCTTTTGACGACACTGGTTATAGTTAATTTCATTGGCTTGAAAAACAATGTTATGGATGTTGCTTTAGTCACACATTTTTGGTGTTATGGCAACATCTTATGTTGTTCATTAGTTCTACCTTTTTTCAATCGAAAGATCCCCTATATGGATAAAATAAATTCCAGTTGACCGAGCGTAATTCTAATTGTTTTGTTCCGAAGCATGGATACAATCATTAATTTATTTCTCTCCCCCCTCTTGTGATTTTGGACTCTTTGCAGGAGGAACATCTCCTCAGGGCGTTTGATAAGCAGGTTGAAGAAGATAGGAAGATAATCATATCGAGGAGTAATATAAATGAACTGAATCAGGTACATATTGACGGTTGGTTTCATTGAGTGGTTAATAATTCAGGGAAGGAGGAGGGAATTTCGATGGCTGGTTGAGTTCTTGGTGAATTTTCGGTCGGATATTCCTTTTTAAAGAGGTAATCCTTTTCCAGGTTCTTGAGGAACATGAACTATCATGTATGGACCTCCTACATGTGAACACTGAAGGCGTGATACTGACAAAACGGAGTAAGCAATTATAATCAACACTGCCAACTTCGATTTATGTCCTTATCAAGGACTTGTGCACATATTTGAAACTGAAAAGATTTGTAATGAGTTTTCCCCAGTTTGCATGATTCTAAATGTGGATTGGATCATGGATGTGATCTGAAGGACAAGGCGTGCATTTTGATTTTGAGAGGATGTTCATTTAATGCATACTTCATTGATTGTGGGACTTGATAATTCAACTAAAGAAAGAAGAGAGTGCCTGATTTGGGAGGTTCACAAAATCTTAATTGGCATAATTGTTTAAGAGGATGACGGTAAAGGACATTAAGTTATGTTGGAATCATCTTCTCCTATTTGGTGTTAAGGTTGGATGTTTTCCTATGCTAGTTTGTACACATCAAACCATTTGTCCTTTTTAATCTGGTCAAAAGCAGGCCATCCTGGCAGGGTATCTGGCTCGCTATAGGAGATATGTAAGGAAATACCTTATTATGGTCTGACCTGAAGAGGATCCACACTTAGTTGGAACTAAACCTGAAATCTCAAGCTTATTAGGGTAGAGAATTCTAAATATCACATGGAAGCTTGTGCTTCATAAAACAGTGTGCAATGTATTCATCAACCGTGGAATTATGTTCAATTTTCACCGTTGCTATAATGATTACATTTGGTTTAATAGCGGTAATGGGTCCCCTGTTCCGAATATGTGCTATCTCATTACATACACTCCATTTGGTGATAAGATGGTGCGACCATTACTTTCCACCGATCCTTTCTTGGGACAGCTTTCATGTTGCTTTCCCAACTCTCTCGTGTTAAAGTTTGCAGACGAGGCTTAGTTATGTGTAATGCATTTGGCAGTAAGCGTTATTCGGGAAACTGAATATGTGATTCTTTTCTTTGTCCCAGTGCTTTGAATTTTTAAGCTGGGGTTCATCTTTTGGGATCTATTGCTAGATGGGAAATGGAAACAAGTAACCGTCTTCCAGATTTCTCCTCCTACAATTATCACATCATTAAAGGACGTTGTTACCTAGTTGTCCACATTTTTCTCATTCTAGCAATCTTTTTATAGGGCATCTTTGATGCTCTAATACTTAATCCTTTTCTAATCAGGAGATTGGATTGTCTGACATAGCCTAGAAGTAGAATCGTTTTCTGTTACAATCTTTTCATGACTTGTTTTTCCTGTCTTCAGTTCATTATTAAGTAATTAAACTGTCACATCTGTTTCCTGTGCAGAAGCTGAGAAAGTTGTTGGCTGGGCTAAAAATCATTATTTATCATCCTGTGTGCATCCTGCCATTAAAGGAGACAGACTTTCCCTGCCACGTGGAAGGTATTTGACGAATAATGATGCTAAAAGTCAAAGTCACTCATCTTCCAGTTGATTGACGCGCCTCTCTTTTCTTTTAGCCTGGAAGTTGCAATTGTTAGATTGAAAGAGCAGGAGGCAGTATCTCAGGAAACCTCCCTAAATTTTAAGGCATGTACTCTCTTTGATATGTTTTCTTATGAATATGCTGTTATTTCTGTCCAATAGTCCTCAAACTGTTTGGTTGGATATGTCCTCTCTGACTTCTATCAGTTACTATTGCAGATCCTGGCGCGGGATGACTATGAGAAAAACTTTGTTTCAGCAGTGGTGCCTCCTGGTGAAGTTGGTGTTAGGTTTGATGATGTAGGTGCCCTTGAAGATGTGAAAGATGCACTTAATGAACTTGTTATTCTCCCCATGAGGAGGCCGGAGCTTTTCTCTCGTGGAAATCTGTTGAGGGTAAGCATGTACTGTTGCTGTCATATTGATGACGTCTTTGAAGTTTTACGCTTCTTTTTTCTGGGTGTTTTGGCAAATGACTCTGTGACCATTGTCAGCCATGCAAAGGAATTTTAC
This sequence comes from Rhodomyrtus tomentosa, assembly GCA_028455895.1. Classification (NCBI taxonomy): domain Eukaryota; kingdom Viridiplantae; phylum Streptophyta; class Magnoliopsida; order Myrtales; family Myrtaceae; genus Rhodomyrtus; species Rhodomyrtus tomentosa. The sequence goes on from JAPCWY010000011.1 coordinate 6,814,168, forward strand.
TTTTTGGGCCTCCTGGAACTGGAAAGACACTTCTTGCCAAGGCACTGGCAACAGAAGCAGGGGCGAATTTTATAAGTATAACAGGTTCAACGATGACATCAAAGGTGTGGAAGCTATAAGTATTGATAAATATTCTGTACAGGCTATTGAGTTATTCTTATTCTTACATTTTGTAACTGGTGGTTCACTGTCTGTCAATTACATTGCTCATTTCATCAATGGTGGATTGTAAAACATCGGTCAGTATTGTACTGTGCATGATGCTCATGTTTTTAGAAATTTAACTACCAGTTGAGGTTTATGGAGTTGCCTCGTTATTTTCCTCTCTAATAGTCTTTTATAGTGTTCCAACATTTGTCCCATCTGACATGATCTGTGTGTCAGTTCTCCTTGCGACCTGATGTTAATGGTGTTGCCTCATCCATTTTCCTCTCTTGACTATTTTTAATGGTGCTCCCTGTGGAGATGAGGAAAATGGCTACTTTTCTTTTCTTTCCTTATTGTCTTTCTCCTCCCCCCACCCCCCTTTTTTCTCTCTCTTAGTGGAATTTTGATAGTCCATGATCCTGCAATTATATTTCCCATCCTTTTCAAGTCTCCACTGCCACTTGTGTCTTGTGGTCCATGATTTTCTTTTGGTTAACCTGACATTTTGTTGTTTCAGTGGTTCGGAGATGCTGAGAAGCTAACAAAGGCTCTTTTTTCATTTGCTAGCAGGCTCGCACCTGTCATTATATTTGTTGATGAGGTGTGTCTCTTGTGACAGTAATGCTGAAGTTGTCCTTGCTGAAACCAAACTTTCTCTCGTGTTTATCTGGCAATACTCCATATCATGCTAATCATAGTCTCATAGCATGGGATTATTGTCCTGTAACAGGGAACCATTTGTTAATTGTAGATAATCTTGTACTGAGGAAAACTTGATTGGGTGATTTGGCCATGAATGTCCTCATGATGCTATTTTACATGCTAGGAACTACTGATGAACTCTAGGGTTTCCATATGAAAATAAGACCATTCAATTTCCGATGCAAGAAGAAAATTTCTGTGTATTGGAAGTTTTAGGAATAAGCTTTCTGTAGCTAAGTAGGTGAGTACCTCTCTGAACATGAAGGATTCTCCGTATTGCGAACTATGATATAGTATGTTAGTCGGATCTGTTCCTGCATAATGGAACTGCCTGAATTTCGGAGGTTTATTTCTGAACAGCTCTTCATCTCCTTTTTAAGGTCAAACAAAAACCATCATAGTGCGATATCTTTCTCCAAAGGTCAACAAAGTTGTGTCCATTTGCTTTCTTTTGTGACTTGTTTGTATAATGCACATGGAATAATGACTTCATTCTCTGAAGCCCCACCTTTGTTTCTTATGCGAAGTGATGGATGAAACTCAGGAAATGATGTTACTGCTATTTTACTTTAGATCATTAGTGTTGTGGTCTTGTGATATTTCAACATAATTCAATTCGATTTTCATATGCATTTTGCAATTCAGGCTTTGAGATTCCAGTTAACTTAGTACAGTTTTCTTTTGGTGAGGAATCGTCAAATTGTTGTTTTCAGTGTTGTTTGCAACTTGCACTTTTCATATGTGAAGTATATTTAGCTAATCCTGATTTTTAAACCGACTAAGATATAGTATCGTGTCTAAAGGAGAAATGGGAGGGCAGTAGGATGTTTAACCTGTGGAAGGACATTACGGATGTGGATGTTGTTGAGGATGGGACTAGATAGAATATAAGGATTAAGGACTAGATAGAACATATCGACATAAAAATGATCTGTATAGCGAACCTCACTTCATGGAAAAAGGGCTTATTTAGTGTTTGCGGCACATTTGTCACCGTGTTATGAAGCTGTTTCTACTCACGCTTTTGGTGATATCATTTTCCAATCTATAGCGGTCTTTCTTCCATTGAATGTGTTATTCTGTCATATAGGTGGACAGTTTGCTCGGTGCTCGTGGTGGTTCCTATGAACATGAAGCTACTAGAAGAATGAGAAATGAATTCATGGCAGCTTGGGATGGATTGAGGTCTAAAGACAGCGAAAGAATCCTCATCCTTGGGGCAACAAATCGGCCCTTTGATCTTGATGATGCTGTTATCAGGCGATTACCAAGAAGGTAGATTTACTCGCAAAATAGTCATGGACCGTTTAGTCGATACCTTGGTTGTGTGCAAGTCCAATTAATTTCTCCTTTTGACTTCTGAGTTACACATGGCTTACGATTTCACATTTCGAGTCTCCTTCCAGCATAAGCAGGATCTAACCATGTGCTTTTGTCTTGGCCACATTTTATCATATGCTTTTCATTGGAAAATTATGAAGTTCTTTGTTTGCCATATGTGAGAACAATTACCTATTCCATGAATAAGGGCAGAGCGATTATCATTTATCACCCAATGCTGGTTCGTGCCCCAATCTTTTGACAGCTGATATTTACCTATGTCCAAGTATTTGGTGATTGATGAACTCAGTTGGTGGAGGAAGTCCAAAGGACGTGTCTGACAAGTTTATGTTGGTTTCTCTCAGATTATACGTAGATCTGCCTGATGCTGAAAACCGTAAGAAGATTTTGAAGATAATACTTGGGCAAGAGAATCTAGATCATGGTTTTGAGATTGACAAGCTTGCAAGCATGACTGAGGGATACTCTGGGAGTGATTTAAAGGTAATGTTCTGTTCTCGCCTTCTAATAGGTTGCTGTATTTCTTATGCATCTAATACATCTTCTTTGCAGAACCTTTGTATTGCTGCAGCGTATAGGCCCGTTCAAGAACTTTTGGAGGAAGAAAAAAAGGTAATACTGCTCTGTGGTTACAACCTACATTCTCTATCTTGGGATGGTTCATGTGCATAATGTTGTTTTTGCAACACTTAGAATGAGTACATCCTTTTTATTTATAAATTGCAATCTTGAACTCTGTTTGATGGCTGACATTGTGTGCAGATGCTCTTTAAGTTTCTTATTCTTGAGAATATCTATTTCTTTCTTTATCTCACACACCTGTGGGCGCTGCACATGCAATATCTTAGTGCCCTAATCTACAGAGGGAAGAGAAACCGGCCTTTTATTGGAGTGATTATATAATATGCTCTTTTTTGGCATATGGCTTCATGGTAGGATGGAATTTACCAACAACACAACTGGTGATAGAGCAATCGTCACGCAGGAACTACATGATTATTAATAACTCACCTGTATCAATGTCTATTTAGTAATGGAGAGAATGGTGAGAGCCAATATTTGTTCATGAACAATGTGCCTGCTTGTCATTTCTCTTGTTGGAGCACCTGAAACTGTATCATATGGTCCATATGCATCTTCGTTGCATTAGCACTGTGATTTCCATTTGTCTCTGCTTCGCTATTTAACATCGCGTATTTTTCACCAGGGAAGCAAAAACTCATCTCCAACACCAAGGCCGCTTAATTTGGATGATTTCCTACTGTCAAAAAGCAAGGTAGATGATTTAATCTTGCTATTTCCCATCCCATTTTTAGTTACACTTGTTAAGCGAAATATGAAAATGTAGTATTTGCATGCCTTCTTTGTTTATTTCCTGCAGATTGAGCTTTTTCTTTGAACTGGTCTAAAAAAGGTTGAAATCTTGCTGGATGTGCAGGTGGCTCCGTCGGTTGCTTATGATGCTGCGAGCATGAATGAGCTCAGAAAGTGGAACGAACAGTACGGAGAAGGGGGAAGCCGGAGAAAATCACCGTTTGGTTTCTAGGAAGAACAACAGAACAGGTCACTACTTCGATTTTCCTGGTTTTTTTGCCCTTTCCCATTGGAAGTGTCCTCCCGGTTACAGTGTTGATTCCAATCTCAAGAGACCCCAGAATTAAATCCCTTCGAAGATAGTGCACGGAGAAGCGTTTATGTTTTGTAGCTATAGTTCTTTTGCTTTGTTGGACCTGGAATTAGGACATGTACATTAAATCATTTTTCTACTTTTAGTCATTAGCAATCTTTACCGATATAGATAATAAGAACGCAGATTTTTTAGGATCGTCTTGATGCACGGAGCGTTTCGAAAAGGAATTGTCGTCTAAATGGTTTCGACTCTCTATCCTTCTCTTGCTGCTTCGTGTGGTATCGCCTTTTCCATGTGTTCATCTCTTTGGACCAATGCATCTGTGGCTGGGCCATCGAAACATATCCGTCGTCCATTGAGGCATAAGATGGTTTCTCGGGTGTGGGTGTGATGATGTTGTGTATTCAGAATGAAGGATCCAAGAGGCCAATTGATGACGGACGGACGATGATGAGCAGCATTGTTCTCGGGATGTGAATGATAAAACCAATTGTTCAATTCAAGTACCCGGCAAGACCATTAATTATTCTTGGGTCACTTTCACCCTATTGACGTATGTTGTCGCGAGTTTATGGGCTTTCAAAATGGACTGTGAGCCCGAAAATCGGACCGGCCTGGAGCCATCTTTCCTGGGGATAAAAGATTTTGCTGTTCGTGAATGCGTATATTTTTAGCCTAAACAACCTTCATCAGAAGAAATTAATTGAAAGAGTACTGAGAAAACAGTGGCAAAGTCAATTGGCATCCACTCCACAATGAACTCTTTCGGGAATTGTGTTCCCAAAAATTGAAATCACATGCAACTGATGAATTCCTTCCCTCGATTAGCAACTAATACCATCTTTTTAAAAGTCAAAAGGCTTTACAGCATGCAATTTGCATGCATGGTGAAATGTGATTAGCATATCAAATGTATGTGTTTGAAGTGTGGTTCATATTCTTTATCGATGGGTCCTCTAGTCGTTAGTAAACTTTCATAGTTTGAGCTCCTAATTTTTATTGGTAATTTGAGTTTGGACTTATGAATAACTAATGTTATATATACTATTTTTTTTCCTTATAATTGAGTAATGTAACGAAAAATGCGTGGCATTAGTTATAGTGAAATTCTTTGTTAGACGTAACCTTATTTTAGGGGTAAATCGAGATAGACACTGTCAATTTTCTCTCTCTCTTTTACGCTTTACTTCATTGTGATTGTGCGCGGAATCATAATAATATGTGCCCCTAACTAAAATGGGTAAAAAAGGATGCTAGTTTTCAAAGCATATGACAAATAATTTTTGGCCATGTCAAGGTGTCCATCCACATATGATGGGATCTTACAAAAAAAAAAAAAGTGAGAGAATTCCAAATAAAGATATGAACTCCTTTTATTTCATCAAATAAGGGTTTGAATATTTCAAATAAGGGTCTGGAGTGTCCTCATTTTCTCAATAAGGGTATAAAATTGATATTGTTTCAATTTGGGGCCCAAAGTGATCATATTAATTTCAAAGAAGGGATTGCCCTTCTAACAGGTTAAGGACATTCTCATCTTTTAATTTTTAAAAAGTTTTCCCTTTTCTTTTTCCTTTTTTTAACTCAAAGAAGGGCCTAAAAATGAGAAAAGAAAAATAACTTCAAAGATGGTCATGGTGTGGCCTGTTGTGTACGTCGACCGCCATCGGGTTCAATCGATGCACATCATGACGAAGCTCAACTACAAATTTGCGTGGCGGGCCTAGACGGAGGTCAACCGGGAAAAGTATCTAAAAAGTCCTAAATTTATTGCATTGATGTCAATTTAATACTAAGTCTTTTTCTATGACAATTCAATCTTAAACCTTTGAGTCATGCCGGTGGGTTGTTGTGCTAATATCCCCCGAGAAATAATCGAGGTGTGCGTAAGCTGCCCCGAACACCTTGATTATAAAAAAAAAATTAAAACCTTTGATATTAATACCAATTCAGTCTTAGACATTTTTATTGATACTGATTGAGTCCTAAATCTTTTGTATCAATGCCAATTTAGTCTGAAAGACTTTTTGCATTTGTACAAATTGAGCCAATTCAATCAATTTTGACCTGAAATCACTAATGCGAACATTGATTATCCTACGTGGTATGGTTGACGTTGACGTGGATAGTTTTCAACATTATTTCAATTAATTTTTAAAAAATATTTGAAAATATTAAAATAACATTACAAACATATCTACGTTAGCGCTGGTCATTTCACGTAGGACAACATACATCCGCGTAGTGATTTCCAATTAAAATTGACCGAATCTACTTAATTGATATAAATGCAAAAAGTTTAGGACTGAATTGACATCAATCCAAAAAGATTTAGAGTTCAATCGGCACAAATAAAAAGGCTTAAAACTGAATTGACACCAATGCAAAAATTTTAGGGCTCAATTAGCCAAAAAAAAAAGTGTTTAATACCTCCTCCTCCTCCTTCTTCTTCTTCTTCTTCTTCTTCTTTTTTACAGTTTTCCGAATTCAAGCCGAGATTTGACGTGGAGTTCAACTCTGGCTTCAACGTCCGAGTCTCAGATTTGGGAAGCGCCATTAAACTACCCCAGGCTCAATCCACTTGGACGAGTCCCGTCCCTATTCTGAAGCTTCGTGGAGCTTTCTTCCATGGAGCTTACTCTTAGGACCAGAGCGAAAGACAGCCGGAGGTGATACTGATAGGGCAGATTGCGGATAATCGTGTTCGTGTTCATTGATAATGACGATGAAATGACAGATGAAGCTCTTGCTAATCCTCGACCCAACATTTACAAAGACATTGCTAATGCTGACAACTCCAAGACATGAGCTCGAGCTACTCACCATCGATCAGAAATCTTCGCTTTGTCGCTCGGTTTTATTCATCCTGGTCACAGTCGATGGCGAGGGCAACCATGGACGAACAAGAAGAAGATGAGAAGAACAAAGAAGAAGAAGAAGAAATATCCTGGATGAAAATGCCCATAACGTTATCGCCGTAGAAATCAAGTGCTTGTTGGTTGGCAACCTTATGCCCTTATTTGAAAATTTTCTAAAAATAAGTCATGCGACTGTCGATTCAATCTTGAAATTTTTTATTGGCTAATTTAATATTGAATCTTTTGATAATTTTCCAATGTAATCATTCTCATGAATTTTGATTGGAGGTAGCTAACGCAAATGATTTTTGTGACTTCTGTTTTTTAATTTTATGGTTTTCCTAATTTTTTTTCGTTCTTTTTTTCTTTTTCTTTTATTTTTTTGGATTTCTAGCCAACAGGGTCGTCAGGGCTAGGCGTCCCGCGCGCTGGAAATCCCATGAACTAAGAAATGAGAAAGAAAAGAAAAAAAAAGAAGAATAAAGAAAAATTCAATTGTTTTAACACAAAGTGCAAAAACCGTCCACGTTAGCATCAACAATGCCATATAGAACGATTAATGTCCACGTCGGCGACTTCTAAATTGCCCGAAAGGATTACATTGACAAACCGTCAAAAAATTTAAGATTAATTTCGAAATTTCAATAACTGAATTAAACGTTGCACGATAATTTCAAATTTTCTTTTTTTGAGAACCCACCTAGAATTGATATCCAATCAACATGAAGTCTAGTGGGTATGATTTCCACCAATAACCTCACTATTTAAATGTTTCAGTAAAAAATTACGCGTGAAATGAAATGCATGCTTGTCAGCCGTGTTTATTTCCAAAGAAAATATGACGACGAAGAAATGTGATTCGACTACTTGGGCTCCCCGCCGCATTTTGATCTGAGGCGCTTGGGAGATTTCTAATCCTCAAGAATGGGGATAATCCATTTCAATTTCATCAACCACATGCAAATTGCTTGGGATGGACCAGAAATTTCGAAAATAACAAGCTCGTGGGGCTTATCGAGAGGTTTCCCTAGATGTCTTGGATTATCAAATAAAAAAGTAATTTTACCGGACGAACATTACGATCGTCATCCATCCATGGGTAGTTCAGTTCGTTAGAATGTATTTGGGATTGTGTTGTTAAGCGTACTGGGTTAGGTTCGATTCCCCAGATGAGCACTTATATTTAAGTGGGGAGTCATGATGGTGGGTTGCTCTAGTAGTCTCCTCCTCGAATAGTTGAGGTGCGTGCAAGTTGGCCTGAAAATACATAACAATATTTTGATGACTATGTTGTGAGAATAAGAACGTGTTGTCGATCACAAATTCTTAAAAGAGTTGGACTTCATAAGACAGGCGATTAGCCCCACCTCTTACCGACCTCCTTCAAGTGGTAGCTCGGCGTTTGACCCCCTGAGGAGTTTCGACCAGCCGTTTTCCCGGAAGTCCACGGAATTTATCGCAGCTGGAAGTAAGTCACCATTTGAGCTCCATAGGAATTTAATTTGTCTCAAACTTTAGGTCAATTTTTGTAGACTTCTAGTGCACATGTATACTGAGTTGTGGTAAAAATTTTGGATGAATTTGATGAAGTTTTGATGTCGAAATGGTGTTGTGTTTGAAGGACAAATTCTGACCCGGCAAGGACCCTGAGAAATCGAGTAACTATGTTTTGATGACTGTGTGGTGAGAATAAGAACGTGTTGTCGATCACAAATTATTAAAAGAGTTGGACTTCATAAGACGGACGGTTATCCTAATAGTCGCCAAAAAAAAAATGTTATACAATGAACGTCATCCGAATTTGCTTACTATTCACTTCTTATGGAAAAATGAACGCAAGTAAAGGGAAGTTATGAATTGAACAATGCAATATCTGTAGAACCAAATATACAACAAGCCAAACATAATGGACAATCTATGACAAAAAATAAAAAAAAAATAATGGACGATCTAGATTCTCTGATTCTCTCTCTCTCTCTCTCTCTCCTGTGGGTCCGCAAGTCAGAGAAGTTCTAGCGGGGTCTCCTATGTCGATTCTGTGCCACGTGTCCCGAGCGGTTAGCGGAGCGGATGGTATCTGGTCACTGTTGCATTTGCCCTAGAAGCGCTCTCGTGCAAGAGCCCTTGCTGATTCCTTCTCTCTCTACTTTGGTTTGATTGGCTGGCTGGGATTGAATGCCACCATGTTTCCGGCACCCTTCTCTATTTTGAATTCCCACTCCAACTCGGACTCGATCTCTCTCCCCTTCTAATTCTAGGGTTTCTCTCTCTCTCTCTCCTGTTCAGTGTTAGGAATATAGAAGGGGTGAGAGAGAGAGAGAGAGAGTTAGGGCTTTTTTGGGAGGAGCCTTGCTTGCTTTCTTTGGGGCCATCATGGAGAGGAGGCCGGGGCGACAAGAGGAGGAGAGCGGTGACCGGAGCTGGGAGGCGCTGGAGACGGCGGTAGATAGAGCCGGCGAGAAGATTGTGGTGGAGGAGGCTTTCAAGGACACGGAGGTGCCGCCGTGGAGGCAGCAGCTGACGGTGAGGGCCTTGGTCACGGGCCTCATTCTCAGCCTCGTCTTCAACTTCATCGTGTGCAAGCTCAACCTCAGCACCGGGGTCATCCCGTCGCTGAACGTGGCCGCCGGCCTGCTCGGGTTTGCCATGGTCAAGTCCTGGACGAGCCTCCTCGAGGGGTGCGGGCTCCTGAAGCAGCCCTTCACGCGGCAGGAGACCACCGTGATCCAGACGTGCGTCGTGGCCTCCTCCGGGATCGCATTTAGCAGTACGTACCATTCAATCCTACGCTAAGACGTATTATGTGCGTAGATTCCATGCAAACGCAATGCGCATCTCCATCTTTAACTTGTTTTCTCATTGCACTGAAGATTATATTTTCGTTTTATGGTATTCCGACATTACGACTTCTTCAACTAAAAATCTTTCCATACAATACAAAGAAAGAGAAATATTCAAATAGTTTCCAGCACTGCCCCGCGAACCTGAAACCAATCTAGAAAAATCGTTTTCCAGCATGATCATGTGGCAAATAGAACGTTTATCGAACCCCGATTTCGCAAACTTTGGTCTTTTTCAATATCCGTGGCATTGCCCGTTTTCTGAGAAGTAGCAATAACAGGTGGGACGGCGACCTATCTGTTGGGAATGAGTGCGAGCATAGCAGCGCAAGCCGATGGAGGGAACACGCCGGCCAACGTGAAGAATCTCTCGCTCGGTTGGATCATAGGCTTCCTCTTCGTCGTCAGCTTCGTCGGCTTGTTCTCCATCGTCCCCCTAAGAAAGGTATTGCTTGTTGTTGCTGTTGCCGCAGCGCACTTGCTTATATTCTCGAGTTTATTACATTTGAACCCTCGTCGGGGACGATGTAAACGGGGTTGTTCATTCGTCTTGTCTCTCTTTGAGATTCATTGGATTCGTTTGGCCAACAAAACAGATGATGATCATGAAGTACAAACTGACGTACCCTAGTGGAACTGCCACTGCTTTCCTCATCAACAGCTTCCACACCCCTAAAGGAGCCAAGTTAGCCAAGTAATCTCTCAACGTGAAAACTTTCTATACGCAATCTTGAATTCGCCCCTTCCTAATTCTAAGTCAAATTGTGATTTGAACTGGTTCAAACTGCTCTGAAACGCAGGAAGCAAGTAGTTGTGCTCTTCAAGACCTTCTGTATGAGCTTTTTCTGGGCATGCTTCCAGTGGTTCTTCGCCGTTGCCGACGGATGCGGATTCAGCAGCTTCCCGACTTTCGGCCTCCAAGCTTACAAGCAAAGGTTTCTAATATCATAATTCATCATCACGTTCTATTAATATATAATGAAAGAAAATTTCCTTCAAGGAATAATTTTCGCAAGGATCGAGCTTTACCTGTGACTCTCTCCCTAGGTTTTACTTTGATTTTTCGTCCACGTATGTCGGCGTGGGAATGATATGCCCTTACATGGTAAATATATCGCTGCTCATCGGCGCCGTCCTATCGTGGGGAGTCATGTGGCCTCTCATTGAGACGAAGAAAGGCAATTGGTACAGCGCGGATCTCTCCCCGAGCAGCCTCCATGGCATTCAGGGATATAGGGTAACTTTCCCTTCCCTCCATTGCACATTTGAATTTCCTAATGACATCTGAACCTCTAAAGTCTAAATTAAGCTTGAAAAGAAGTTGTACAGACTACTCATGAAACTAGGTCTTTGATTTTTGTCCACCTTAAATAAACCAAACAACTAGGGATGGTTTTACACGAAAATTAACCTGCCACATCGCTGAGTTCTTAACCAAACTAACTGGAAATTCTCTTATCGTGCATGGATTGATCTTCATAGGTTTTTCTCGCGATTGCGATGATGCTCGGGGATGGCCTCTTCCATGTGGTGCTCATGCTGATCAAAACGACAAGCAGTCTCATTGCAAACTCTAAGAAGGAATCATCCTCCGACACGCCTGATGAAGCCGACTACAATGACGAGCGGCGAAACCTCTACTTCCTGAAGGACCAGATCCCGAACTGGGTCTCCTTTGGCGGATACATTGGCCTCGCGGCCATATCCATCATAGTCCTTCCCTTCATCTTCCCCCAGATAAAGTTCTACCATCTAATAGTCGCTTATGCCATTGCACCCCTGCTGGCCTTCTGCAACGCCTACGGTTGCGGCCTCACTGACTGGTCCCTCGCCTCGAACTACGGCAAGTTTGCGATCATCATCTTCAGCGCGTGGGTGGGGATGGAGAAAGGGGGAGTGATCGCGGGCCTCGTGTCATGCGGCGTCATGATGAACATCGTTTCCACTGCTGCTGATCTCATGCAAGACTTCAAGACCGGGTACCTGACCCTGTCGTCGCCGCGCTCGATGTTCTTCAGCCAGGTGTACGGGACCGCGATCAGCTGCGTGATGTCACCCCTGGTGTTCTGGTTCTTCTACAAGGCCTACCCGGTTGGCGATCCCACAGGCTCGTTCCCCGCGCCGTATGCCCTAATGTACAGAGGCATTGCGCTCTTGGGCGTGGAGGGTGTATCTTCCCTCCCCAAGAACTGCCTCAAGCTCGCCATACTCTGCTTCCTCGTCGCAATCCTCCTGAACCTGATCAAAGAGCTCTTGCAGCATTTCGAGACGAAGCGAGGGCTCCACAGATTCGTCCCCAGCGCCATGTGCATGGCGATCCCGTTCTACCTCGGCAGTTACTTTGCGATCGACATGTGCTTGGGCAGCTTGATACTCTTCCTCTGGGAGAGGAGCAACAAGCAGAAGGCCAGGGACTTTGGGCCCGCTGTCGCGTCTGGCTTGATTTGTGGCGACTCATTGTGGGGGGTTCCGGCCGCGATCCTCTCCCTCGCCGGAGTTCAAGCCCCTATCTGCATGAAGTTCCTGTCCGCCGCCGTCAACCAGAAAGTCGACGGCTTCTTGGACGGGTCGTAATTTACACACACTCAGCTCCATTACAAGCAAGCCTGTAATTACCTTTGATGTTTTTCGCTCATTTTAATTAGACTTGTACGCGAAAATTGAAATTACTTGTGGTCGCGCTTCCGATGGTTTTAGGAACGTGCTTGGTTCGCTGGTGTTTTTGGGCGGTTCTTTTGCCTTCATGGTTGTTCTCCATTCCGAGCAACGGCTATTGGCTTTCCCAACTTCAACTGCATCTATTCGTTCTGTTCGTGCGGTGCTGCTCCTACCGTATGGTCATCACAAAGCAGGGAAAATTAGCTACGCCAGTCGATGTTGCGGGATACCGTTTCATCGATTTAACGGAGGAAATTGAATTTACGTGTTTTCCATTATTATACATAGCAAAAAGCCGTTTTTTAAATTAAAAAAAAAAAACTACTTTACAGAAATTGTTTTCCGACTTTTTCCAATTTGGATGACGATTTCCGAATGACGGTTTCCCATAAACTGAAAACAGCAATCTTAGATCAAGGAAAAACCGATTGCCCCTTTTACATAGAATGAATTTACTCTCCCTGCACTGCCAAACATGTTAGAACTGACCATTTACAAGGAATTGAAAATGGTTTTTATGAAAAACATTCTACATTATCATGAAGTTTTCAATGAAATAAATACACCTATAATGTCGATCAATTATTAAAGGAAAAATTACAAAAAAATCCTAAATTTATTGCGATTGTGTCAATTCAGTCCTCAACCTATTGCAATTGTGCCAATTCAGTACATCCGACGAATTTTGATCGATTGGCTCTGACGTGGAAGCCAACTAGCCGACGATTCAATGTTTTTGTGAATTTTTATGATTTCTTTTCCTTTTTCTTTTTTTTTCCTCTTTTTTTTGTTTCTCTCCCCTTCCTCGTTCAACCTTCCCTTCCCCTTCCCCTTCCCCATGTTACCTCTAGATGGTCGACGAGCCAACAACCGGCTAGAGGACAACCAGCAAGGCTCTTGTTGGCCTCACTAGGTTGGGCTGAGTAAGGTCGAGCATCGCCATGACCAGGTAAAGGCTAACCTCGCCAACCCAAATCTAGCGAGGTCGAGGCTCGCCATGGCCTGAGGGGGAGGGGGGAGATTGAGCCTCGTCCGGCTAGGGCGAGGCCGGCGAGAGCCTCACCGTGGTTCGATGCTCATGCAAGTGTGCGTGATGTGGATCGATGCGATGGCCCTCGACACGCAAAAACATAGTAGGGGGCGAGGGTACAACAGGGGCTGCGACGAGATGATTTGAGGGTGAGGTGAAGACGATAGCTTTGTGGATGCAAAAGGTGGTATGGCGGGTGGCCTCCTGGTTCGGTTCTTCTTTGGTGAACTGATGTAGAAGAAGAATAATAACAGTAAAGTTTCAGGCCCGAAGAACAAAAGAGGGGAAGGGAAGAAAAAAGAATAACAAAAGGAAAATAATTTTTTATATAAAAAAAAGTAAATAAAATATTAGTTTGCCGGCCAACTGGTACCCACGTCAGCACCTGCCAGCCAAAATTCATCCAAAGTACTGAATTGACATAATTATAAAAGGTTTAGGACTGAATTGACATAATTTTAATAGGTTTAAGATTTTTTTGGTAATTTTTCCATTATGAAAAGAACTGCTAGCTAAAAATGATTTATCACAGTTGCAATAGTTACGAGTGGACTTTTGGAAAGTATGAAATGATACTATTATCTTACAAATGGTCAGATAGTTCGTATCAGTGCAAAGCTGAGGAAACTCGTGGGAGAACAATTGCAAACCTTCACCGACTCTTTGTAGTCGAATCGAACAATCGCTTCCTGTGAAAGTGTACTTAGGACAAATATAATCACTCGGTTCTTCGTACGTTCAATTTCAGCTCTGAAGAACAATGAAAGAGAAATAGCAACTGACAAACAGCATCACTGATCATAAATCTCAACTTAATTGCAACTGAAAGGAGAGATAGGACGACGAAGTCATTCATTGCTAGGTGATTACGAGATAGACAACTTCAGTAGTGGAACATGGGAGAAAAAGATAAAGAAGAATCGATCAAGTCCTCTAGAGAGTGAGTATTTTTTTTTCCCCACTTCACATCCCTTCTCATTTTCTATGTCTCTTCCGAGAACTCCGGTTAATCAGCAAATATCTTGAGAAAGAATGGGGACAACCGAAAAAACGCACGAGATTCTGACAATCTCTCTCCCCAGACCGACCACCTGCCCCCGAACTTAGATGGCTTAAATATGTTTCCCCTTCATAGATATAACACAATTGTTGCCATAAAAGGACAGTGAGGCCTATCTGAACAGAGACACTAGAGACAATTAAGTACACAAGAATAATGCCTCTTGTTGATAGTAGTGTAGCAGAACTTAAAAAAGCAAGAGATAGTTCTCTGACCACTCTTAAAACGGAACTGATGCCCAATGCGTATGGACGAGCAAGAGATGTAAACCTCACTGGTGGCCAGATATGCCACCCTGCATAAGAACATATGATCGCGACGTACATGGTGCTGACTAGAGTTGAGATAAGGAAGATAATAAAGTGCCGATGGTTTGTGGCTCCAACACAATTCCCTATCTGCAACAGAGTAAACAAAGGCATCAGCTACAAATGCAACAAAAAAAAAAAAGGAAAGGAAAATCATAGGTATAACTAGTTCTTATACTCTCAAGAAATAAGTGATTGACCTCACAGACTCACAGGATATGCTAGAGAGATTATTACTGCAGGCAAGTAAAAGTATAATCACAAAGTGAAAATTACCAATGCTTCCCCCACCTGAAGTACAAAAAAGAATAAAAGAATAAAGAAAACTAAAACTGATATGATGTATTCAAAGCAGTACTTTCGAGAAAACAAAAGATGCTGGAAACTTACAAATGGGCAGTGATGATCCATGTCCTCTATACACATTCCACATGAACGACAATGATGAGTTCTCGGCGACTTTGGCTTACAACAATAAAGACAGAAGGTATAATCCTCAAGGTCCGCTTTCCCCACCACTGGATAGCTGCCCCACTGTATATTTGGAGGCCTGCCCGCACAGCGAAATGCAGCAAGGCCGAAGGTTGTAAAGGTACTTACTGCCAATATTGCAGTAACAAGGGAGTGGAAGATGCCACAGAAATAGCTGATGGAGAAAACAACAGGGTAAACTGCCCAAACTCCACCACCTGAAAGACAAGTAACATAAAACAAGAGCCAAGAGTTACCAGACTATGTGGTCGTTTTCAACAATAACATAATCTAAAAGGACCTGAATGTCTTGTACACAAGGGGAAAAACAACACGATAACATAACATGTCAGAAGCATATCTCATTTCATTCTGTTAATACGGCCACAATGAAAAGCTCAGATACTGATTGTTCTGCCATGTCTATCTCCACACAGCAAACAAATCTGAACATGGTCCACTAAGCCTAACTAATTATAGTCCGTCAAGATACAGATTCCACCCCTAAGCACAAATTTCTAGCAACAAGATGGTTTCGATCACCATCTTGCTTTCTCTTCAAATTTTCAAGTACAAAAAGGATCATTAGCTAACTGATAAGGCATTCTTTGTACATTAAATAGAGTCTGAATGCTTTTTTATACTTCTACCAGAAAACAGCCAGGAACAAGATTTAATGATGTGGGAAATAGATTTGCGTACGGTTTGTCTTAGGACAGAGTGGAGGAAAGCTATTTCTTTTTCCTCAATCGCTCTTGCTTCTATTTTATTTATTGTTGGTTTTATCGACTGCTGACCCCAACTAATTTGGGATAAAGGTGATGTTGATGTTAACTAGAAAACAGTCCTTGGAGTTTGTATGCATGCTTGCATTTTGCAGACAAAAGTGAAGCATGACTACTAGCTGTATGGAGCAACACAAAAAGGGAAGACTATCTACTAGCAAGAGAAAGCTGGTTCAGCAACTTACCCAAAATGAAGAGCATAAACAAAGACACGATAGTAACAAAGCAGCGGTCACGCCAGCGTCTCCACCAAAGGGACTTATCTTTTGGTTTCCGTGCACGCTGATTCGTTATGGCTCCACACCAACCGCACTTGAAAATAGGCGCGTTGGATGGTAAAAGAACGCGAAGTCCACAACCCCAGCATGTTCTCTCGTTGTCCTCCCCGACTGTTCCTTCAACATGCTCCTTTATGAAAAGGCAGGACATGAATCCAACATGTGCATACGCACTTCAAGGTGAATAGCATAACACAAGGGAACATGATCATTGACAACACCAACGGAATTCTTGCTTCACAGACGAGAACAAAACCTTAAATGGCTCACGATGTTCTCATTTTGTCATCCTAATACATCAGAATAACTACTTAAATGATTAAACTGTCAATTCTACTCGCTGAGTGACATGTTAGTCTCCGTATCAAATACAGGTTTGCTTTAACTCTTCCATTAATTGGGGAAAATTTATCTGTGACTTGAATCTTGTCTAATAAAACAATCTCATTTGTAGATTCGTTAAAAAAAACAAAAAACCACTGATGTCCAGATTCCATGTAAATCGCATTCATCTGCAATCAATGACTAGCATAAGTAACTAGCGCAAGCAGAAAAACCAATAAGCTCTGATTTGAGCCTCCAGCTCTTTCTGAGCCACTTCCTCAATGGCTTCTCTCTCCACAATAACTTAAAGTAAATGCACTCAAAACATGACCATCCTAAATAGCTTGATCATGCTCCATGGAATTCACTACCGGAATCAATCTACAAGAAATGCCTACCGATGCCACTCAAATCGCAGATCGATATCATAAGAGAATATCATCTTCTTAAGAGCTCAAAACAAACCCCAAACAAAACTGCGGCAGAAGATTACAGTTAAGAGGAACATCATTAAGCTCGTTCCTCACCATCACATAGTCCTCGCAAGCAACGAAAACGAACACACAACCAAAAAACCCAAGGTTCAAACTCTATATAGCACGGATCGAAACAGAGGAGCTATTACTAGTGAGGAACGAAAACCGAACGACGACGAAGCGAAACATAACCGAAGTGGCAAATACACACCACGGCCAAGTCAATCATGTTGCGCAACCGCCTCGCCGAACGAAGAACGAAGCGGGAGCCTCGCGTTTCCGACTTCGCGGTCCGATGGCGAGGGCCGTCGGGAATCAATCTCGACGACTCCGTCTTCGCCTCCTCCGCGGCAACGTCTCCGATAGAGAGAGAGAGAGAGAGAGGAAGTCGATGAAGGTGCGAGTGCGAGTCTGCGAAAGCCGGCAACGAATGGGTTGGTGGTGCTCGGTCGAACCGGACTCGGCCGAACCGGACTCGGCCTCCGATAACAGATATCCGGGAATTTCTCTTTCTAAGGCGCTAATTTCCAAGCAATTTCGAATTTCTTTCAGGTCAACTCATTTTTGACCCCAAAAAAACTCATTAAAATTAGGCTTTAATTCCAAAACATTTTCCTAAAAAATCATTTATATCCCTTAAAATATTTAATCGATTAAAATTATTTTGATCATTTCATTGACAACAATTTATACCTAACTAAATTTAACTCAAATTATTTTTTAACCACAAAAAATTTCTAACTGATATACTTGTAACCTATGTTACACGGACACGGGGCACGGGACACGACATGCAACACGACAAGACACGCCGACACGTAAATTATGAAAAAATAAAGAATTTCAACACTTTGACATGTATATTAAATATATATTTTTATATATACATGATAAATTATTGATTTTTTAAGTCATAATAACACCTTTTTGTGTCCCACATCGGACGAAAAATAAAGAAAGTGTTGGAAAGCTCTAATAAAAAGGAGGTGCAATGTAGCCAATCCCATTGAGTAGGCTGTCAAGTGTCCCACATGGGCTGAAAAATGATGAAAGTGATAAAAAAACTTCTAATAAAAAGGAGACACCAAGCAGCAAGTTGAGCAAGCCGCGGTAAAGTGATTGCCTGTTAGGCATTTTCACTATTTTAAGAGTGGGCCTTGTGACTATTTTAAGAGTGGACATTGTGACACGACCACAGATAAAAAAATAAAATTCTAAATTATTTTTTTTATCAGAAAAAATCTCAAATCGGTATACCTGCGAATTGATACAATTAACAAATTTACCCTCCATTAAATGTTAAATTGATGGGTGTAGTCATGAATGTCATTATGAGATTTTTCACGATTCTATTCAACTTAAGGGAAATTTGGCACATATACACTAGTTTGAGATTTTTGATAATAAAAAAAATCTAATTTAAAGTAAATTTATCATAGATATATCAATTTAACATTTTTTTGTGGTAAAAAAGATAACTTGGTATAAATTCAATTTGGGGTTTATTGTGGTTAAAAAATAATTTGAGATAAATTTACAACGGAGTTAGCAGTTTCGGATTTTTCATGTATTAACCTTTTATTTTATAAGTGACATAAGATATTATTTTTAGGATTTCTTTTTTCAAAACGACCATTTTTTCACAAAATAAAACAAAGCCTAAATCTCGCCGTAAGTCTCCTTCCGTCACCGTATTTGTGTAATGTTTCGTGAAGGAGTAATTGACTTTGTGCAGCTCCGTTGACCTCCAGTTGCAATAAGATCAAGCCTCCGGGCAAACTCCTAACTCACTGCCAGTTTCCTGCTGCTTTTACATCCTCTTTCCCCATTTACAGTCGCCATACCATACGTCCGGTGCACATATTTCAGGCAGATGTTCGATGCGGATGTGCGACGCATCAAAGTAGCTTGGAGGATGCGCCTCGCGCCATATAGACACGAGTTCATCGGCAATATGGTGCGGAACTCAATTTCCACAGTATATGCTCTTCTAGCTCAGCTGGTTTACTGTTACTACAACAGGGGGTGGGTGGAAGAATGCTCGAGAAGAATCGAATTTTTTTGGCCCGCGAATGATGTGCAGTGATGAGTGAAATGCTGAGAAGGTTTAAGCTTGTCCAGAGCAAT
This sequence comes from Rhodomyrtus tomentosa, assembly GCA_028455895.1. Lineage (NCBI taxonomy): Eukaryota > Viridiplantae > Streptophyta > Magnoliopsida > Myrtales > Myrtaceae > Rhodomyrtus > Rhodomyrtus tomentosa. Next base: position 6,833,203 of record JAPCWY010000011.1, read on the forward strand.
GCCATTGCATTGCATTTGGCCTATTTAGGGCAACGAGCTTGATGACTTCTCCGGTGTCCCCAATTAGCACTTCATATTCTTCACCTTTAAGCCAGCTTGGAGAATCTCAATGCTTCATTTTGCAGCACTTGCATAACTGACGGCAAAAATGTCGATTGATCTACAAACATGTATCGAACAAAAAGCTACGATTACACTGGTACAATATCAATTCCGCTGCATTTGCTTTCTAAGGTTTCCTAGAGGGCCCTGAACTTTTTCCACCTGCTCTTCCCTGCAACTGCAACTGCTGGTGTTCAGGTTTGTCCCGCATTTGAGGCACATGCCCTTGCAATTAAGATCGCACACCGCGTTTATGGTGATCTCCAGGTGCACCAAGTCCCTTAGGTGCTTCGAGATGTCGATTTCCTTCTCTTCGAGAGGAAAATACAGCCGGTCATCCAGGTCGATAGAAGCCTCGTCCTCGTCATTTCCTTCCTCGTCAAATGGGGAAGGTTTGGACTTATATTCTCCAAAGATGACCCCCAAGTCGATAATTTCAGGCTCTTCAATCGGATCTTCGGTCAACAACAGTGAGAAATTGGAGTATATGCAGTCAGCGGCAGGCTCGCCACACCTATAGAGCCCATATGCAAAAGGTTCAAAAGTAACGGAAAAAAATAATTAGGCTGTGCTGTAACCAACACAAGTGAAAAAACATCATTTATCTTTCTGTCTTTTGCCAAAAATCACTTGAAGAATCTGCAACGTTACAGGGAAAACAATGTCAGTTACATTTCACACGGTCTTCTCCATAGCCAATACGAGGCTGTGTTGGAGCACATACAATCAATGTGAGAAAAAAAATGTACGGGAGAATGCAAAAATATCACACCCCTGTACATGAGTTCGTGTATAAACTATAAAGCATGTTGAAAGCAGTTTCACCTTGCAATTTTTCTTTTCTTTTGGTGTACTTGACTGTGCAACTTCTTTTCATAAGACAGAAGCTCAGAGCAAGTTGCAAAGGGCCATGCTTGAAGAAAAAGGATGAACAAAGGCAGTATGCAAGGCCGCAAAGCTTCCACTATGGAACAAAAATAAGAAGAGCACAGTTAGGGATAGACTTCCCTAACTTAGATAAAAAAGCAAGTGTTTATTTATCTATTTTCTCCACCAAATACATCTTGAGATAATAGACTGACTGGGACAGGATTATGACAAATGCTAAATGGTACTGTCTCAAACCTTGATTTACCCCAAAAAAAAAAAAAAATTCAATTCCAATGATTAATTATACTTAGGATGTGGATTACTTGAAGAAATGAGGATATTGCATACGAAATGCAAGAGAGGACTTACAATGGTCGAATAAGAAAATAAAAACTAAAGTACCTGTTACAACCAAGCGTAATGACAGTTCTTAGAATACCGTCAAGCCTCAACTTTTGCTTCTTCCTGCTGACATCAATGGATATCTGTACGGGTGTTCCGTGAGGATAATCCTTCACAGCTTTGGTCACACGTATTCCCATTGCTGAGGCCCTAGATTTGGATAACTCCGTCGAAAGCTTCTCTAACCCAAGCCTCTCTAAGGTGGTACAGTATTCTACATGTGAAATTGAAGAATTTCTCTTGTAAACAACAGCACCTTCCCATGGAGAGTCCGCATCCTCATCACTGCCGTCCATCTCTAGGTCGCCCCAATCAAAAAATGAAGTATCATCACTAGTGAAGGACGGAGAACCACAATCTCTTGGAGCACGCTTTGAACTGTCTGAAGGTTGGCACATGAAAACTGTGTGCATACGCATGGTAACACCACGTGAAGCTTGGCAACAAGCAGGAAATCTTATGATGGAAGAGGTATTCTTATGAGGTTTCGAGCTATACAATTTATATACGCCAGAACAGGAGGGAACTGTTACTAACGGTGAGGTCAAAGGAGACATCTTAGAAGTCCCAAAATTGGCAAAGGCACAGAAGAACTAGTTCAGAGGACTGAAAGCCTAGGATGATGAACAAGCAGGAGACAACATTCCGGACCGCCAAACTAGATTTCACGTATGCAACCAACTATATCATAAAGGGTTGGTCCTGCAAAGAGAAAAAATGAGCTTTCAGACGGCAGTAATCAAAATACACGGCAAAAAGAATTGTAGAAACAAAGTAGAGGCGAGTAAATGCAAGAAAAGAAATTTCGAAGTCCCAGATAATGCCGCTTCATTTTAACAGGCGTTCCTGATATCAACAGCACATAATGCTGATTTACGCATAATCACACAAATACAAAGTCCGACACTGTCTGATTTTAACATTTTCACAAACACATGGCATTGTAAAACTCAGCTTCTCCCAAAACGCTAAATTCGCAGTAAAACCCAATTCGACAAGGAAGGCAATGACGAAGAAACATCCAAGTCAATTCCACACACCAGCTGAGAGAACATCATCACGCAGAGAACAGAGTATTTTCCATCGAAACTTTCAGTTACTATCAAAACCCAAAGAGAAGCAGGACCCACATGGAACCAAATGAAGCCGATAGGCATCTTGCGGTAGAGTGAATCACGCGAGAGAGAGCCAAGCTGTTGATTTACAGGGTTGGTGGGGGGACAAGAGAAACAAATGAAGCTGCACGACAAGGATTGTATGGTTTTGCAGCAACGAGTACCTTAAATCCTTTGAAGAAGCAAGGCGGAGTGAAGAACTGAGCGGCGACGGCGGCTGAAATGGCCGGCGGGAGCGAAGGAGACGGCGGGAGATCGAGAGAGGGCGACGAAAGAGGCAGTGGAGTGTTGAGCAGAGAGCAGGGGGCGGAAAACAGGGAGCCTCGGGCCTTAGCTGCTTCTGCCGGAAGAAAAATCTCAGAAGGATAGAAAAATCGTTATCGTGACCCCCGGCGCCCTTCATTTGGAGACAATTATAATTAAAATTATAAAACTCTAAAATAAAACAAACAATCTCTACAAATTTCATTTAATAAATATCACGATCCACTTGAAAGATTCGAAGTTAAGTGAAGAACAAATGCGCAGGATTACAAGTTTTAAGAATTCAATTTGCCATATGAAGATTTATAAGACTTAAGTCTATTGTCGTAATAGGTTTTAGAAAATGTCCTCAAATTTTTTTTTCCTTTACAAAAGAAAGTACATGTTGTAAATTTGATAGATTTTACAATTAAGCCACTAAAATTTTGCTTCTAATTACCTGATAAACTAATGAAGTGTTTCGGTTCAGTACTTTGATAGCCTATTGGGGCGCCAAGGCTTCTTGAAAAACAAAATGGATGATTTGGCAACCCTTCTCAAAGGGCCTAGGGGGTGAAAGCTGGCGCTAGGACAGAGGTTGAGTTTTCAGCATTTTCGAAATGTTGGATGCCCAATTCATGAAAAATAGTTAATTGTCTATTTTTCCTTTAAACTCTGACTAAAAATCTAATGGTAAAACCCTAAGGCACTGTTTATCTTCTTGAGCGAAATCAATCGATGAGGGCCGACAAGGCTAAATTTGCCCGATGAAGGGAGGGCGAATGGCTGACTAGATCTCGCGATCCAAATTTATTGGAAATATTCCTTTAATGAATTCTTTGGGAAATTCTACAATAAATGAAATATACTTATTTGTGATCAATCAAATATTACAAAGTCCCGATATCCATTAATGGTCAGAATTAGATCATAACGGAATTTCAATCTATATCAGGACCATAGTATCATATTGGGGAGGAAGATTAGAACTAGAGATTGATCGAAAAACAAGGATACGGGCTCATGTGAGTAGTAAACGTAAAATATCTATTTTAGTTCTATCATCAGCTATGAGTTCGAATATAAATGAAATTCTAGAAAATGTTTGCTATCTTGAGATTTTATTGTTTTTCCTGAATGATAAAAAAAAGGGGTCAAAAGAAAATACCCTTTTGAAATTTTATCAACAATTTGATTGTGTAGCGTGAGTTGCACAATCTTAAGGCAGCCCTTGTCGAGGGTCCCAAGACCTCAACCGATATCCATAGGGTTAGGTATGCCTTGCCGCGCGGGCAACGAAGGGTTTGATTTTCTCATTTTAGTAAAAAATAATACAGCCAAATCACTTTGCAAATTTTTTGTCAAATAATATTTAATCCAAAGTTTCTTTTTTCTAATGATTGTTTACTAAACGTTATTTGTATTTTTCTAGAACTCCTTAAGCTGTAGGCATTTACATCTGGGCATGACCCGTTTAGGCCGGGTCAGGTCATAACTGCGGAAGCAATAGCCATCCCTCCGACCGAAACGGCTGCGCCCATGTTTCATCGTCTTTCTGGTTCTGGGTTTATCGTTGTCAGTCTTGAGCGCTAGGGTTCTGTCGCTCGAGGCATACGTCGGACAGACGGGAGGCGAACGGCGGCTTCTTGATCCGATTGGCATCGCCATTGAAGAAAACCAGGTACCTCAAAGCTTCGGCTTTCCTTTCTCTCTCTCTCTAGCTTACCTCAACTTGCCCCTGTTCCTGGCCTCATGCTTGAAGTTGATGCAGGCTTTCGGGTTTTGCTTTTCGTTTCTCTGGATCGTGATCGATCGATGCTGAATCCCCAGGAGAAGGACCTGAGATGGTGGATACTCGACACGGCATTTCTCTGATTATTGAATTGTGCTTTTGGGGAATAGTAGAAACTCCGCATTGAAGCTCAAAGTACACGCGAATCGGTCTTCTTCGTCAGCAGCTCGGAGATCGATCAATGGCCACCCCAGCGTGGTTACAGCAGGAAGTGAAACCTACCACGCCCCCTGCCACAGTGTCCGGGAGCGCTCCTTCGCCAGCAGCCACGGCTCCTGCGTCGATGGATGCGAGTGCTTGCACGAGTAGTTCGAAGCACGAACCAACCCAAGCAAAATTTGCCAATGCGCCGGGCTTTGTGGTTCCGGCACCTTCATTCTCCTATACAGTGCTTTCTAACGCAAGCGCGGGACCTGCTGCTCCTAACAAGGCATGAACGACCTCTCTTTATAGAGTTTTTCTTTTTTTCCTCTCTCCACTGTGTTTACAGTGCGTATTTATTATTGTTCATTCGGTGCAGGTTATGAACATGAATCCGCCAAACTCTTCCTTCATCGCCCAACCTCCAGTTCCTGGGATATCACCTCCTACCGGCCCCTCCTTTTCATTCAACGTTTCACAAAATGCTACCAACGTTCATGGCAAACATGTGCAGCAAACTGGCACAGTAAGGGTCTTTTTTTTATTCTCCAGTATCAATAAGTTTTCCTTGCTTATTGTACTGTTTAGAAAAGCGTGTTTGGCTGTTATCAAATTAATTATTAATTTGACTCCGAGGGAAAAGATAGAAAGCATAGAGCACACAGCCTATATACTTTTTGAAGGAGGGTTAGAAACCCAGAAACTTTACATGATCTCGAGATAAGATGATATCTCTTTAGTACAAAGATTAGGTTGGACTTTAGAGTATGCCAAGTTGTGTGTTCTTGAGTCTTAAATGGGGGGATGAATCAAGAAAATTTTGAATCATAGCTCTCGATTTTTTATCATCTCTCGCCGGTCTATGCTTGATTTTCTAATTCGGATAAATTAGTGTGCGCCTGATTCGAGCATATAACCTTAAAACTATGTGCAGAATACTTCAGGAAATGTTGCACCGGATGCTGGTGTCTCGTCATCCACTTCTACTACTTCTCAGCTAGATCGATTGCCTGGTCAGCTAGCTCAAAAGGATGTGGCGTCTAACATCTGTCCGGCAAGTGCGTGGACATCATCTCTGAGGCCATTTTCTCTTTCTACTGGATTACTAGGAACACCTGGTTTACCTGGCCTGCCAGGATTAACCCCGCCTGCACCGGTGTCCTCCAATCCTGTGATTCCATCCCTCACATCTGATCCTTCCCCCCCTTCCCTGAGACCCAATATCGTCAGTGGCCCTGTTGCCACCAATCCAGGAGTTCAACCGCAAGTATATTCTGCCTATCCATCTATGCCTCCTATGGCTGCAAATCCTCAGGCACTCTGGTTACAACCTCCACAGATGAGTGGCATGGCTCAGCCCCCCTTTGTGCCATATCCTGTTGTACTGCCTGGCTCCTTTCCTTTCCCAGCACATGTCCTGCCAATTTCATCTATGCCATCACCAGACCCTCAACCTCCTGGTGTTACTCCTTCGGGATCTGCAGGGAGGATGTTGTCATCCTCGGTACCTGGCCAGCAGGTGGCTGGCAATTCAGCTACTCAAACAGAAGTACAGCCTCTTGCAGACGGTGAATCCTAGAATCTACTCCGTGTTGCAAAAATTGTTGACGAAAGCATAATGCCCACGATGGTTTTTGCAATAAGAAGAAAAACTTCATAAACATTACACATTTGCTTTCTGCAGATAATAATGAACATGTTAATGGGAAGAATGAAGCTGCAGCAAATGAACAATTGGATGCTTGGACTGCCCACAAAGCGGACTCTGGAGTGGTTTACTACTATAATGCTTTGACTGGAGAGTCTACTTATGAAAAACCTGCTTGCTTTAAGGGGGAGGTAGTCACCATTTGCATATTTTCATTTCTCTGTTACATTATCGCACTTCAAAGATCACGCATTTACAGATTTTCAAGGTGTACAAAATTTCCTTTATTGGCACTTTTGTCTGCCTTCATGTGAACCACTACCACATTAAGTAAATTTGGAAGCTCGAATATGAAACTACTGAACTTTATGTTTCAAATCATACTTTGTTGTCTGGTTAAGTCTTCTCTCTCGTAGCAAAATTTTATTTTTGGGAAAAATAATGAGAACATCAAGCCTACTGACTTGGATAGTATCTAAACTATAAATTGCATTGCACATTGAAGCACATTCATTGTATCCGACTTGTCGTATCTTTCTCACCACGAAGATGATGATAACAAATCGGAGATAGTGGAGGTATTATTTTGTGCTGACATGTGTACATCAAATAATAGATAGTATAATTCCACTTGAACTGACACAGGATATGTTGATGTGGAATATTGATCTCTTTTCTTTCTACTTTTCTTGAGACAACACCTTTCACCTTGATATTGTTATTAGTGGTCATACGCAGGTTCTTTCGCCCATTTGCGTGTCCCATTTCACTTGCTTTACCCATTATCTTCTGGACTTGACCCGTGATCTGGTTTTGACTTCCCTTTAAACCTTTTCACTTGTTGCTATTTTAACTTTCTTCCTTGTATTGTCAATGCAGCTTGATAATGTCGCCTTGAAAGCAGGTCCAATATCAATGTAAGTCCTATGTGCTAGAGAGGCTTTTGTTTCACTGATATCCTCTTTTCTATAGAAACCATGAATTTTCTTTTACAAAAAAATTCTTAGTTTAGCCTTTTTTGCAATGTATTAACAGTTTCTTAAATGTAACTTATACCTTGCTGTGGTTTGATATTGTCCGGTAATGGCAATTAAGTAGAATCTGCTCTTCAGATGGTATTTCTCCTTAATGAAGATTTATTACCAAATGCCTCATGGAGGCATTGTATATTGAATATTTTCCTGTCATTTGAGCTGTTAAAAACTCAAAATCGTTTAAAGTCAAGAATGTGCTCCAGATTGAGTTTCTTGGCTGCTTTAAGGTCATCAGACTCATCAACATAAATGGCGTGTATATTTTTTCAAACAAGATGGGGCAATGGTTGTGTACTGTCAATGATTAACAGAAGGTAATTAATGTTGCCAGAGATTGTGACGTTATCTAGATATCTTTCCTACCGTTTTCCAGCCATCATTGCGTATGATTCCATTGAGTAGGGCTATAGTTGAAGAGCGGACATACTAATAAAAGAGTGGGACTATAGTTCAGTTGAGTAGGGGAAGCAAATCTCTCTGCTTTGGCTCTTTCGATGACTTTGCTATTATGTTTTGATTGCATTTAGGGAAAAATTGGCTGGCACAGATTGGGAGATAGTTACCATGAATGATGGAAGAAAATATTATTACAATCACAAAACCAAGGTAATTATAACTAAGTTTTCCATTTTTACCTAATGCATTTTGGTATTCATCCTGTCAATGATATGTCCAAATAGGCTTAGTCTTTATGCCGGATGTGCTTGGTACAAGATATTGTGCTTTTTTTTTCCCTAAAGGGCTTCTTGAATTAGATTGTTTGCTGGTGTACATAAATGTAGCAAAGATATTCTGCATTTTGAGTGATATGGTTAGTCATCTCTGGATTGTATGGCTTATCATGATTCTAGAAGTTTATAGTCGCTTCTCATCTTGATGTCCTCATTTGCAGTGGCTGTTGATTTTTGATTTTTTTTTTAAAGTTTTTAATAAGTTTTATGTTTGCTTTATCAGTTGAGCAGCTGGCAAATCCCAGTTGAGGTTAACGAAATAAGGAAGAAGCAGGATGATAACTCATCAAAAGAAAATCCATCAACGGCAAGTGCTAGTCCAAATGAAAAAGGATCTGCTTCTGTTAGTTTGAGCGCCCCTGCTATTAACACAGGTGGCCGTGACGCCACAGCTCTTAGGATCTCTAGTGTACTGGGCTCCTCCTCGTCGTCAGCGCTGGATCTGATTAAGAAAAAGTTACAAGAATCTGGAACTCCTGGTAATTCTGTGCCAGTTCCAGCTGCATCTGGTGCAGCAATATCAGAACTCAATGGGTCAAAATCAGCAGAGGGAACAAGCAAGGTCCTCCAAAGTGATGGCAGCAAAGACAAAGTAAAAGATAATGGAGATGGTAATATGTCTGATTCTTCTTCTGATTCCGAGGATGCAGACAGTGGACCAACGAAGGAGGAGCGTATTCGGCAATTTAAGGTATATTTGTTGCTAGTCCTTTAGCATTAATGAGTTGGACTTTTGCAGCACTTTTGGTTTTCTTATTGATGACAAGGACTCAAATTCGCATCTCTAGAAAGCGCATTTCGCGAACTCTCTGATAGATCAAAATTGAAAAATTGAAAAATAAGGATGCTTTATTTATCACCAAGTAGAGATGTGTACTATATGTTGGTGGTGGATTCTTTAGCTCTGAATTAGGGTTTTCAAGAAGAAGAGGATGTTCGAGCCCGATTCCGTCAAGAATTCTAACTACTGCTTGTTGTCTATATAAGTAAGTTATCATTAATAATGACAAATGGTAGCATCTTGAGCGGTGGGAAACTGCTTTCCAAGTCTTTGTATTGCAGAAGAATAATGGCTGCCTAATTGGACTTCTTTTGTGCATTCATCTTTTAATTTAGATGAATTCTTTTGGTTTGATCTGGAAGGAGGATAGACCAACTTTAGTGTACATGTTCTTCAAGACTCTATACTGTGATCTTGTACGTCAAGTATAATACCTATTTATGGGAAGATAGCAAGTTGCTATCCCAAACAAGGTCATGTACAGCTGTACAGCTGACATCTATCAGATCTTACGCAAATTTTGTCACTAGTACGTTTCTCAGTGAGACAAAGAGTCTTTAATACTGCATTTTTTATGCTAATAGAGATTTGGAATTTTATTCTGACGCATAGATGATTGGAAGGCAACTGGCTTCAGGCCTTTGCTTGCCTTGAGCTTTTAATGGTTGCCACAGTGTTGATCACAATTAAAGGCAGAAGCTTTACATAAAATTCTTGCAGTTTCACTGCTTGCTTTCTTGCACAAAGTGCGTGATTTCATTCTCTATGAAGTAATCTAAAATGCCTATAAGAGATATTAATTTGGGCTTTCTAATTTGCAGGAGATGCTTAAGGAACGAGGTGTAGCACCATTCTCAAAGTGGGAGAAGGAACTTCCAAAGATTTTATTTGATCAACGTTTTAAGGTTTGTTGTCATGATTATGATTAATTTCCAAGTAAAATTGAGGGGTCATCATGGTTCTAAAAGTGGGAGAATGAACTTCCAAAGATCGTATTTTATCAACGTTTTAAGGTTTCTTGTCATGATTATGATTAATTTCCAAGTAAAATCAAGGTTTACAACCAAATTGCAGCATTTGTACTTGTCTAGAAAAGTAAGTATCCTAATTGGCTTTTATCATTTCACATGATTATTAGTGATCGTGTTATGTTTATGCTTAGAGAATCTGACACATCAACTGGCTGATTACTAGCCATCGTGTTAGTTATTTGCTTAAAGAATCTATCACTTTGACTGGCAATACGGCATGCTCAATTTTTATTGGCATATCCACCTCTTCATCTTTTCGAAAAGGCCCATCATTGTACTCGCTCATTCATTTCTCACTTTAATTGTTGATGGAATTCATGTTGCAGGCTATACCAAGTTACTCTGCTAGAAGATCATTATTTGAACACTATGTAAAGACACGTGCTGAGGAGGAGCGCAAGGAAAAGCGAGCAGCACAGAAGGCTGCTATAGAGGGATTTAAACAGCTACTGGAAGAGGCATCACAGGTTCCATATGTACCTTTATTTATTATTATGTTTTTTTTTTGTGGGTCAGGTTCCACATATGCCTTCAAACAGTGGGTTATTCATAATTTAGGTTCTGTGGGTTGTGGGAATTGCTTAAGAGATACCTTTTTGTCATGCAGGACATTGATCACACAACTGATTATTACACTTTTAGAAAGAAATGGGGCGACGATCGACGATTTGAGGCCTTGGAACGGAAAGATCGAGAGAATTTGTTGAATGAAAGGTACCACTTGCACAGAGAAAATTGCTTGAGGTTCTCATCAACGCGACAATAATCGTCTCTTTGCAAGTCACTATATATTTCTGGATGCTGGTGACTTGATCTCCATTTATCTTGTTATGATCCATCTACTTATGTCATGGTCATCAATTCAGTAGAAAAGTTAGCTTTGTCTCATTGATGATACTATAAAATTAACTTGGCGTTGCAGTGATGTGTTGTCTGGTCTGCAAGATTATTTGTGATCTTGCTTGAAGAATTCCAAACCCTTTATTGTTCAGTCAGTAACTGTTTTTCGTGGGAGGTGCTAGTTCTGTTTGTCACATGGCACAATTCAGTGTAATATTTCATCTTTTACGCACTGAATATGTAGAGAATATAGAGCTAACCATAAGCAGTTATCGTTTTTAATCATCCATGCTCATTTAGAAAAATTAAACATGGTTACTGATGATTTGTCCGAGCTGTAGTTTCTTGTCCCAGATGTTTCACTCTGGAAGATGCCTCTTTCAAGAATAACTAACTGCATTAAAGGTCCCATGTTAATCAATTTTAGAAGCTGATTTGTTGAAGCCAAATGAATGGAGAATAGAACGAGCCTGGGAGTAGAAAAAAATTTGCTTTTAGTGAACTGTAGTCTTTGTTTGGGTCTGTTCCTTCGCTGAGCTGTTCTTAATTTGATGTTTTGTTCATCTTTTGCTGCTTTCATTTTTTTGGGTGTCTTCTTGGTAAGTTGGCTAGAAGAAAAATTTGTATTTCTAAGATATAATTGCTTGTGTCCTTGGGTTATGAGAAAGTAGCTTGTTTCTCTCAGTACTCAAATCAACCCGGTTGAGGTCATTACAGACACTTCTGGGCTATGGATTCTCATAAGAGGAAAGATACCAATTCTACAGTTAGATCATTCTCTTATCAGGTTTATTATTATTATTATTTTTTTGTCTTCTTTGCAATTGTAACCTTCGTTGTTGTCTAAGAATGTTTTATCATTCTTATAAAGGAACTAAGTTGATGGTGGCTACTAGTGCATTCGACCGAAAGTTGCCAGTTTTGTCTGTTTGATGTTTGAGAGATTACAATGTTGTAGTTTTTAATATTGAGTCTGTGAGATATCGGATTAACATCTACTTTCCTTTGACCATTATTCTTATGCAAATTCATGTTGTACCTTTTTTTTAGAGAGCAAGTCACTTTTATGATAACCATTGAAAGCCAAATGAGTCAGCAAGTAGTAGGCTAGTGACCAGATTCTCAGATTCCTTTGGTGTGTTCTTTAGCCCTCCAAGCTTTCTGGTTTGCTAAATAGATGTTCCTAAATTCCTTTCTCGTATATATGATATCTGATTGCAAAAGGTTTTGCTTGACTTGTAGGGTTCTCCCTTTAAAGAAGGCTGCTGAAGAAAGGGCACAAGCAATGCGCGCAGCTGCCACTTCTGGTTTTAAATCCTTGCTTCGAGATAAAGGAGATATAACTGTCAATTCCCGTTGGTCCAGGGTAGAGGCAACACTTAACTTTACATCTTTCCAGTTGAAGATTCTTCTCCGAACTAACTCAGACTTGCTGACTTGAGATAAATGAGTTATAATCATCCTGTGGAGTTATCAGTGGCCACATGCGGTTTTTTTTTTCTTTCCTTCTATTTTCATGTTTTATGTAGAACTGCAACGGACATAAAAATGCCCATCCTGCATGATTGATGTACCTTGTTACTGACGATAGTCCACATCACACGATGCTTCTCTCTACTGGGTCACCCTGGACTCAGCTCTGTCAGATTTCTAAAGATGCTTTTGCACCTTGCATTATATTCATTTCTCCACTATTCTGAAAAGAAAAAAATTGAAAAGGAAATTATTCAGTGGGCTATTTGCAGTTATTTTAATTTTAATTTTCTTTTCATTTCTTCTTTTACTTCTTCGTTTCTTCTTAGCTGAGTTAGAACTTGACAATATCTGATGTAATAATATAACTGTATAATCAATGAGCTTCTCTTCATCGTTTATGGCAAGAACCATGCAGTAGTTGTTGTAGTGACGTGACAGCATTATTAATAATCTTGCAGCTTCTTTAACTATTTGTTATAATTCTTTTCTAGCTTAGGCTTAGAACTTCTATGTACTCTTTCTTGTTGAAGGTAAAGGATAGTATTAGGGATGACCCAAGATACAAGTCGGTGAAGCATGAAGACAGGGAGGCCTTGTTCAATGAGTATATAGCTGAATTGAAGGCTGTGGAAGACAGAGAAGAAAAAGAGGCAAAAGCCAAGAGGGAAGAGAAGGTACATATTTTAATGTTATTTTTGCAAGATCCATCTCTCTCTGAAATTTTTTTTCCCCATGATATACGTTCTCAAAATCCTGCTATATGTTCACTTTTCTTTTTCAAGAATTCAGGGGATTTTCTGATTGATTTCCAAGGTGTAGATAACATTTAGGGAAAATTTCAAATGAGGATCCGAAATGTTCTCATTTTCTCAAGTAACTGCTTGAAGTCTTTGTTTCAAATAAGGTCCTGAAGTGCCCTCATTGTCTCAAATAAGGGCCTAAAGTAGACATTGTTTTAAATAAAAGCCTGAATTGTCCATATCAACCTCAAAACCTGACTCACTGTTTGGCTAGGAGCATTTTCATTTTTTTCTTTTTTGTTCTTTTCAAAATTTTAAAAAGAAAAATCTTTAAAAAAAAAAAAAGCACGAGGGGGCTTCCACCTGTGTTTTTTTTTTTTACTTTTAATTTTTTAAATAACTAAAAATTAGGTTGAAATTGTATTTTGACGAAAATAACCTTGACCGGCCGGCGAGGTCAGGCCCTTGTTTAAAACTGCCATGGCCACTTCAGGTATGAAACAAGGATAAATTCATGCCTTTATTTGAGAAAATGAGGGCCTTCAGGTCTTTATTTGGAATTTTCCCTAACATCTAGCATTATGAAGTACCGGTTGCGCTTATATCGTCGGCAGTTATGAGTTCCTAATTGAGGCTAAAATCGTGGAAAATTACTTTGCCAAAATAGGAATTGCAGTTCATATAATAAATGCTAAGAAGTTCATATTTGTAAAGTTGAATATTTGGTGAAATCCTATTGCAGCACATTGTATCCTCCCCTTTGTGGTTGATCTGCAAATGATTGATAATTATTGTAGTCGCTTCTCCTTCTCCTTAGAAATGCTTGTTAACATAATAGAATAAATGTCATGTATTTGAGCCTATTGTCTTTAACTTGTTTTATACACAGAGTCAGAACTTCTGGGTGCCTTCTAATTCAATTGCATAAGGGGATGTTGCAATTTCAGAGTTCTTGTAGGGAGAAAATTTAGATGCTAGTAATCTTTTAACAGCTCTCTCTCTCCCTCCCTCCCTCTTTCTCCTCTAAATTCTGTGCATGCTTGTATTTGTACATCGAGGTTTAAGCTTTTTCGCGTATTCTTATTTGCAGGAGAAGCTGAAGGAAAGGGAAAGAGAATTGCGAAAACGGAAGGAAAGAGAAGAACAAGAAATGGAGAGGGTACGGTTAAAAATACGCAGGAAAGAGGCAATTTCTTCGTTTCAAGCATTGCTTGTTGAAACAATCAAGGACCCTCAGGTTGGTGATGCTAGCAGTTCCTTTCTATAGAGTTGTTGGCTGGATTGTCTTGACAATTTACGCATCATGAGTGTTGAAAAAAGTGAACTTGAAATGGGATAAGGCCTTTCTTTTTCTCAAGAGAAATTGATGACACGTTTTTCACAGGTGTACTGAAGTTCGACAGATGTAGGCCTTGATCATGTGTTTGTGACCACTTGTAGCTTCAGTTGTTCCTTTCGGTTATTAAGGAGAAATGTTGTTAGACCTTCATGTGTGCTTGATGGGTTGGAACTCTAACCATGAATGGAAGAAAGCATTGTTAGTAGTGGACGTCCGCATAATTTTTGTTGTGTTAGCCTAGGAGTTGATGCATCTTGCTGAGAAAGTCTTAGTTATTTATCTGCCCTATTTGTATGCATGGGGTCTCACTTATCATTTAATAGTATGATTAATGATTACTCATGATGGCAGACTTTGCTAAATACCAATTTAAGAGCAAACTAGCATTTCTTTCTTTGAGGAATTGCTTTCAATCCTAGACTTATTTGCGTAGTCTCTGGATGTAAGTCTACTTAATGCAGAAAACTTCAACTTTTCGACCGAATTTCTTTGCCTTTCTGTATGTATAAATGGCAATCTTGCATAGTTCTATGGTGGTGGCTTTACTGAAATAACTGCATGTATAGTTATGGAGGTGGGGGAGAGAGGGAGAGAGAGCCGGGGGGTGGGGGGGGGGGGTGGCGGTGGTGTTTTGGAGGGGTGTTCCATGCTTGTCCAACTAAAGCTACCAGGTAGGCTGTTATGCACATTACTTGCATCTGGGATTTGTGCCTCTTTCTTCCCGTTTGATTGTCATTAACAAGGGGTATCATGCATCTTACTCTTCCTATTAGGATTAAGACATAGCTACGTCTAGGAAAACTACGTAATGTTGTGATTTGTTATTGACTTCTGTGATGTTTTGATTGTGTAAGGCTTCCTGGACGGAGTCAAAACTTAAACTTGAAAAAGATCCTCAAGGACGTGCTAGTAATCCTGACTTGGATCCAGCTGATACAGAGAAACTATTCTGGGAGCACATCAAGCTTCTTCACGAGGTAATTTTGCAATTCTCGTGTATAATTTTTAGAAAATTAAGTTCTTCATCCTATATCCTTCGTTGGCTAGTGTCTGTCAATGATCGTTCACGAATCTCATATGCATTGTTGGAGCTTGCTGGAAGTATATTCAGTACTTATCAAGAGGCGATAAAAACTAATGAACCAAGGGGCAGATAAATATCGTCCATTCGAAACAAAACTGGAAAGAACTTAATGAAGAAAGGAAGGTGCAATTAGATGGTTAGTTAAGGAGATTTTTAACTAACTACGGATAGGGGGAAATTCTCCCTCTCGGTATTCTAGCTTGTTTACACACTAAAATCAAATTGCTGAACTCTCTTGGGACCTGAATTGATAAATTAGTCACCATTTACAATTTGATGTTGGTCGACATCCAGCTGCTATTGGTACGTCTGGCCACTAGAAATGTTTCTTGGTAATGCTGCAGTCATTCGACCAGGAAGTCCTCAGATACTTGATATGCATGAGCTGATTTTCATTTCCTTCGGCAACTTTGATTTTTCCACAGCGATGTTCCAATGAGTTCAGAGCTCTCCTCTCGGAAGTAATTACTTCAGAGGCAGCTTCACGGGAAATGGAAGATGGGAAAACAATGCTTAACTCATGGTCAACGGCTAAGCGGCTTCTGAAGCCTGACCCAAGGTACAATAAGATGCCAAGAAAAGAGAGAGACGCATTGTGGCAGCGGTATGTAGAGGAGATGCAGCACAAGCAGAAGTCAGGCGATGAGAGAGAGGAGAAAAATGTGGACGCAAAAGGTCGAAGTGCTGCTAATTCTGGCAGGTTACCAACTGGATCGAGGAGAGCTCATGATCAGAGATAGCTTCTCTTTTCTGCAGTGAAAGCAGAGAAGTCGGAGGAGAAAAACGTGGATGCAACAGGTCGAAGTGCTGCTAGGCAGTTACGACCTGGATCGAGGAAAGCTAATGATTGGAGATGGCTTCTATATGGTGAGAGACCGACTGCGCTTTAACGAAATTTTCCGTTTCCATTGTAGAGTGAACCTCCTAATTTTTGTACGCATTGGAGGTCCCCTCCCCTTAGTTTAGCTTATACTCTAACTACTTATTGGATTAGTCAACACCCTGCTTCTAGGTGTTTTGACCCCTAGTGTTTATGTGTAGGCTATGTGGGGTAGAAAAAAGTTCAGCGGGTCAAGAACCTGATCTTTATGCTGTTCTTTCTTTAGCATTATCACATGTCATCGAATTATAGAAACGTGCTGTTGGGAACAGGGTAGGCATTGTAGTTCTGTGTGTATGAATAAGCAATTGTGCAGCAAGAAAAGAGAATTTTGCCCGCTCTGGATTCCAATTGGTTCCTTGTTGCCAAATGCATGCCTGACTCGAGTGAGGAGGCTACGAGATAGATCCGTACGTTTTGTCTACCGTTAATGATAGCGGTGGGCGTGTAAAAACTAAACTTTCGAGAGACCTAATAGTTTATTCAGATAAAAATTTCAGCATTTATGCATAATAGAAAGCTTTTGACAATGGAAAGCCAATATCAATACATCTATAGTTAGTAATTTAGCTTTCTTGTTTGGCTTGTAACACAGCAGTAACTAGTAGTCCAACCCACAAATTGCAGATCATAATAATCTAGTTTCCTTCACTGTCGTTTCTATACCATGAATATTCATTGCAATCCGAACGACAGAAAATGCAATTTCCTTACGTTTGCTCTTCCCCCACATAGCTGCCAAACCATGAAGCACAAGTTTATTGGATGGATCGTGATTGGACGCATGGTTCAGAGACATCAAAGCGACCATCAACACAACGTTGATTACAAGGCTATGCATCGTTAGACGAATGAAGATTTACGGGATTGACAGAAGAACGGCAAACATGCTATAATTAAGGATATTGCAAAGAATCGAACCAATAGAAGGCATGTTAATCACGATTTTGAACGAAAGTCCATTTGGTAAAACCGGAATAATCGTTTGCGACAGTTTAAAAACAAGCCACCCAAGTTTTCATGAGATCTCCGGACAATGCGAACCGAATTACTCCATGGTGAAGAAGAGTCGAATCTCCCTATAAAAAGACCCTTTAGAAATTAAATAAAGAGGACAGGAAAACAAAAGAAAAAAAGACGATCCAGCTAGTTTAGGTTCTAAGTTTGAAATAGGACCCCAGTCAAGACAATTAATTCTCTAGCAAAAATTGCCCAAAAACTTCATCTCTGCACTCAGTGGCGGTATCTGCTTCGATCCCTGTCACGATGATCACGATCCCTGTCCCGCCCATATTCTCTCTCTCTGTCATAGGGATCGTAGTCTCTGTCTCTTGCACGATCCCTCTCTCTGCTACGGCTACGTGGTCTGTCTCTATGATCACGTTCTCTTTTCTTGCCACTGTCCCGGTCATCCCATTCCCTTCCTCTATCTCTGCTCCTCTCTCTGCCATCTCTATCAGCCACAACTGTGACATAACATCTCAAATTTAACTTTAAAGAAGAGAGAAAATATGCCCAAATTACAGATAAACAAGGGACTCGATGTTTAATGATTAGATCCTCATCAATTAACCTAGCATCTCAACATTTCATGGAGCTATGTGGTGATTATGAAAGACAACAGGCTGAGAAAGATTCTCTGCAAATGATTAAAAACATCCAAATCACAATTTAAACATATAGCCTGAACCAGGAAAGAGAGAGGGGGGAGGGGTTGTTTTAAAGATGAAAATGACCGGCGAACAATTAAAAGAAGGGTAGTTCGTTACAGGGAGTCTTGATCTACCTGTAAGATGCGTACAATGTATCCTATTACAAAAGACAGCAGAACAGACGCACATTAGGCACTCCTAGAGCTAAAGACCTTTCAAGTTAAGGATCATAATACCTAGCTCTTCGACCTCCCAACCTGCACGCCCAGCACCAGGAATCCCTCGCGCAGATTCTGCTTGTGTTTTAGCACGAAACTTCTTCTTGAGATTGCCAAACTCATCATACATCTCGCCGTCATCCTGATATTATTTTAAACAGAGACATTTTTCAGCACTGCTCTATGCAATCTCTACCAAAAAGAGACGTGAAATGAGTATCACCTCTTCGGCCTCCTTCCGCCTTCGCTTTGTTTCCTCGAGTTCCTCTTCATCAAGTTCCTTGTAACCTCCCCCACGTCCACCTCTATGTAAAAACACCAAAAAACAACAGAAATGTAAAAGCAATACTATGAGAAAACACAAGAATGACTTTCAAAGTATCAAATCCTACAAGCGCTTCAATGCACTTGCATCACCCAAAGAGAGGGCGGAAGGGAAGGAGGGATGGAATGGAGAGTTGACAACAAAAGCTAACATTAAAAGAATGCTTTCTATATCCAATGGTGTTCATAAGCCTAACATTAATTCTATAAGAGTTAAATCCTTTTGAATAATCAGAATATCTAACTCATTTCTCCCCTTTGAATAGAGGATATAGCAATTTCTCTTGGATTTATCAGTTTAAGTAGGAGACGATATATATTACTGATCATTCTTTGATTTAAATAATCATCCCATCTCAATTAAAAATGTAAATACCATGATTTCTCTATAAAATGCTGTTCATAGGCCTTTGTCTCCTATCAAAAGTCATCAGGATAATTAACCTTCCGAGAATATTTGTTAAAAAGACGAGCTTTTGATTTTTTTTTTTTTTTTTTGCAGAACATATAATTGAGACAGAAAAATTGAAATATCCTTTCTATTGTGCTATCTCATATTCTACTAGAGTTCATCATCATGCTTATTAGTCCCAATGCATGTAATGCGTACACATGGTAAGCACTCCAGCATACATGTACACAATCAGACAAATGGCAGCATAAGATAACTCCTTAGTCTCTCAAAGATTTACTTAAACTGTCTATCATCGCACAAGCAGCTCTCTAGAATGCACAAAGGATCACTCAGGAAATAACATAGCCCTTATATGCATACTTTGGCTTCAAAATACCTAATCCATCAGTAAAATTATAGATAGTTTCACAAATCCAAAAGATCAATTCTCAGGTACCTTACACCACCCTCGCTAGTACCAGGTTTATTGGTGTTGCAAATGTTGCATTTTGTACGCTTTGCCCAGTTTATATTGCCACACCTGGAAAAAGAAAAAGAAGGGAGAAATATAAAAGACCTGCATACTGTATCCAACCAGTTATCTTGATTTGCTAGAAGTGAAATAAAATGCAGCAGCTACAACATCGGTTCATTAAATCTGAAATCAGTATGAATCAATTTAAGTTGTTCCACGTATTCCTGTAGGACTCTAAGATGACATTTTAGCAAAGGCAAAACATGACAAATGAACTGATGAAGAGGCTGGCTGTCAGCTTTGCCACATACTATTACAATTATCTGCAGGCGAAATAAAGAAAAATACCATCCATGTTTATTTTAGCATGGCAGTTGGATAAGACAAATTCCAACTGTTATATCCACAATTGATTAGAACTACAGATATCCAGTACCAGTTAAAGCCATGTTATACTCCAATGTTACGCATGATCAACTGCTATTAGAAATCCCGCCAATGCCTATTGGTCTAGCAGACTTTACAGTTTTTTCAGATGTGCGGGTGATTAATAGTAAACTTTAAATACCTCAAAGGGACCAAGCTATATCAACATGGCCAGGACAACCCGACAACTTTTCCAGCTTCCTTCCTATCAACCCAAAAGTACTACTAACCACCAGATTCATTCTCTCTTTCCACCTAGTCTGTCACCCAGTGAAACTTTTCTGGTTAATATGAGAAAAGATTTCAAGGATGGGACTAAGATGTGAGACAAAGCTTATGTCCTATCGCAGATTTAAAAAGGCTCACTAGATACAAGAACTGATTATATGGAAACTTACAGATATGATGTATGATCTTACATTGGACAGGGCCAATCATTTGGACCAAAAAGTCCAGTTGGAGCACCAACTGGACGACCAGTGCCAGCAGAATCATTGGCACCACGCCCTTTTCCACGACCTGCACCACGTGAAGCACCACCTGAGGCGCCAGCAGGCCGAGCACTTCCACATCGGTTGCAGACACCACGAAATGCAAAATTTACATTGGAACAGCTGCTAGCAGAACAAAATATTAGGAGATTTTCCATTCCAACCTGATCATAGCAGTAAAAGAAACAGCAAAACGGTTCAAAAAGCAAGGGGTTGCTCACCAATGTCACATCACAGACCTTGTATTCGGGCACAACCAATCTCCCTCTTGTTTCCATGCCTTCCCTGCAGCATCTCCCCGTCCTCTACCTGTTCCCACATCACCATTTGCATCCTTGGTGATCTCCTCGGTGTCACCAAAATTACCAGCATCATTACCATCTTTGCTTTTAGTATCTGCTATATGAACTCCGATGATACTTCCATGGAACTCCTTGTTGTTGAACCATTCAACAGCCGCCGATGCAGCATGAGGATCCTCGTATGTAACAGTAGCATCTCCCTTAGGCTCATTTGTCTCCTTGTCTCTGTAGAACCAAATCTTTGGACGACCTGTTCGCTTGTCTTTCTATGAAGCATAGGACATCAAGGCAAACGAGAAAATGAGCAACAGAGATAAAAACAGGTCATCTGGTCTGTCCATTATGCTATGGGCACAAACCCTAAAATCGACACTAAATTATAGCCACCGAACGAGACACATTCATAAGCCTCCATACCTTAAGCACCCCAATAGTTCCAAAGTGCTCAGCCAGCATGTTCTCATCGGTTCCCTCCGGCAAATTGCACACATAGACGGTCCCGTTTAAAGGAGCACCTTTCCCTTGATAGGTACCCGTCATTGTGCTCCAATTCTCCCGAGCAGATCGAACGGCGCAAGACCCAAGACCTAAAAAAGTATCGGGAGAACAACCAAGCTCACCGAACAGGTCGGACAAATTCCTCCTCAGGCATTTACCCAGAAGAAGCTGAAATTCTCTCGTTCTAATCACACAATCCGGAACCGCATTCAAGAATCAAAACAAGCCCACCTAGAATTGATCTCGGCTTGTTGCGGACGACGACAGTACGCACGAAAACGGAGTCAATGCTGCAAATTCGAATTCGAATTTCTCGCTCATAGCGAGAGCTGTTTAGAACAGCCGCAAACCCTAACCTCGACTCGCAGCGAGTTCCGGACAGACGAAACGCCCACAATCAGAAGAAGGAAAAGAAATGGAGGGGGAGAGATACGTACAGGATGTAATCTGGACAGTCCGATTCGCGAGGATCGAGGTTTAAGCAAGAGAGCTCCAGGATCTCTCTCTCTCTCTCTCTGTGCTTAGGTTCGTCTAGTACTCGCACCTCTTCTCACCATTTTGGCTAAGGACGCACCAATTTGCAACTTACTCCTTTTTCTTTTCCGCTATTTTTGCATACCTTACTCATAATGTATCTACAATAAAAGTTATTAAAGCTCGTTAAAGTAACCTTTCCATTGGATTCTATGATTTCTATGGATAGCCTAAGTGAGCTTTGTTGTCAATTTTTCAGCTAAATGGTTTTGTTACTCTTAGCTTTTGACTTGTAATTGTGTCTCAAATCATAATTGATATTGCTTACACTAATAGATGTCTTAAATTTCTTGCGAACCAATTGATGCTCCAATTGAAAATTTTGCATTGCTTTTTTATGAGTTTAATCGAGCAGTAGATAGACACGATCGACACCTTATGATGAAGTATCATGTTGCAGCTCCATACTTGACCTTTTGGCATTACGGGAGCCCGTAGCTTGTTGTCATGTCCTCCGTTTTATGCCGAGTTGTTTGGTATGGCAGTACGACACCTGCGAAACTAATCATACACAGTATGGTATGACATGACACGAGTTCAAGACATGTGGTAGATGAATCATATGATCCTGTCATGGTCCCCAAGAGTGGGGACATCCCTGAGCATTGTGAGAGAAATTAAATCGGGATCGCCCCCCGAGCCGTGTGCGGGGAATTGTTGCGACATGCGTCCTAGGAGCCTTGGAGTAAGGGAATGGCAAGGCTAGATCGACCTTTGGGTCGACGGGAATCAAGAAGTTGGGAAATTCACTACACCATGCATTGCATACATGCTATAAATATACATCACACATCTGCTGAATTTGTACTTGAAATGTTTCTCTTCGGAATGTGAGCTGTAGATTGGTACTCAGATAATTGTTACAATTGGAAATATCAATAATCTGTTCGGTCTAGTCTAAGCATATAACCTCGATTCAAGATATATGATTTAGAGAGGTCAGGTTAGGTGTGATGCGATTTGAGCTTTTTTTTATTTTTTTTATTTTTTATTTATTTCCAAATCGTTAGGGAGTCCTTGAAGCTAGCATTGTTCGAGTCCTTGAAGCCAGCATTGTCCGAAGCAGACGTTCAGTCGTGTGAATCGTTCTGAAGGACTCGATGGCTGTGGCCTTGTGACTGTACGATCCAAACTGACATCTATTCGCCTGGATCAGGGGATTCTGGATTATGGTCAACGGTTGTGGTCTCCAGGAATCTGAAATATGGTTGTATCGTTTCAATGGACGCGTCTAGATTACGGGTGTCGATGGCGGCTCGGGATCAAGCTTCGCCTCATTGATTGCTCGTTTGGACCTACCTTTTGATGCAAAAAGTGGCCGGCGTGTGATGTGCAATTTCAAATGTTGTTGGGTGAAAAAAGCCCCAACGCTCATGGAAGGGGCTTTTTCACGGGGACGTGGATTAGCGAGCAATGACATCAAGAAAATGCTGCATGGTCGATCAATTTGGTCTTCTTGTGTTTCGATCTATCCAATATAATCTGATGATGTATGCCGGATGTGATTCGTGAGTCGATACATTTTAGTAAAATTGTCCAATGTTTTAGTGGATAATCCAGTTCTGTGGAAAATGTTTGTGTCGATAAGTTACCATGTTGCATTTGAGATTACTAATATCTAGTTGATTGACAATTTGACTATTTATGTTTGAATTCTCTTGGTATTTGTCAAAATTTGATGGCATTGCTGGTAAATTCATTGAAAATATTTGAAAAAGGTTATAACAGTATTGACGCCCAAAAGTTACCCCGAAGACCGCGCGACATGCACGAGAAAGAGATGTGACTAGCTACGGGTGGGTGAGTGAGAGCCAGGAGAAGATTAGTCACAGCAACGCCACGTATAAGGATAATTTTGGCGGTATTTTTTGTTGCGACCTAAAATTAAAAATCTAGGTTAATGGATTATCAGGTTGATTTTAATGACCAACAGACTCTCCCAAGCCCTACCAAATCACAACTTTATTTAATTAGAATAATTTAACATTTGGAGTCGCCACTAACCATTTTTAGTAAAATAGCGGGAGAACTATTTATTCCTGCGAAACAGAGATTATGAATTCGGAAACTTAATTGCAATAGTTAATTAAAACTAGTACCCTTTCGATACCTTAATTCCATGAGGTATCCTAAATCAATGACTCAGATTAAATGCCTAAGACTCAGGGGATAGAGTTCTCTTTTTTTTTTTTGGTGGGATTTTCGACTTTTTTAGATGCAATGCATGAAATTTTTGAAAATAATGATGCATGGGTATATGCAATTTTTGAGAATATAAATGGCTGAGATAAGATTAAGGCAACGAATGAACATATTTTTTTGTCTTATATTTTGTTTATTTATTTGTTTTTTATTATTATTTTGCAATGAGATAATGCATGAGATATTTTGAAAATATGGAATGCAGTGGATGATATTCGAAAATATGAGATGAAATAAAATAAGATATGCCTAAAATATGCTATCCTAGTCTACGTGAGATATGCTATGTGAGAAGATATTCGAAAATATGAGATGAAATAAAATAAGATATGCCTAAAATATGCTATCCTAGTCTACGTGAGATATGCTATGTGAGAAGATATTTGAAAATATGAGATAATAAAATCTTGGAATCAAGATAATAAATTTAAACTTTAGGCATTGGCATTCAGAAGAATGAGAGTGAATATTGGGGTAAGCTCCAAGATTCAATCTTGGCCGTTGAATTTAAAAAATTTTAGACGAAATAATGGTCGTAGTATTGTAATATTTGATCTTGAGGAATCCTACTTGGGCAAGGATTCCTCAAAAAATTCGGCCACCATGGGGTATAGGGCCTGGCAGAAGATTTCATCCATTAATAAGCTTATTTGCACGAATTTAGGATCTAATTGGGCTTTAATTAATTAAATGGGTAATAAATTAAAAGCCTTTCATTTAAAAGGACTAAAATGGATTGAACTGAATTCAAATCGAGGCCCGAAGAAATTCAGCCATCCCTCTCGTGATTGAGAATTCCAATTTGATTTTGATTCCACCGCCTATTCGATTAGTTCAGTCGGCTCGCCTTTGACTGAACGCCGATGCATGACAAAAAAATAAATATGCAACGCATGAGAATTTATTTTTGCGAGAATTATGATTAACTCTCATTTTATGAAATAAATGAATTTCCTAAAACTCAAAATTTAAGTGTCAATAGTTGCCCCTATTTGAGTGAAAGCTCGCTGAGGTTCACTCAGATAATTAATGCGGCTTATTCAGAGGAACATTGATCTTGTCATCATGAATCTGACATTTGTGACAGCTTCGCACGTGCTTAATGCAATCACTTTCTAGAGTGAGCCAACAATAACTTAACCTCATGATCTTCTGTGAGAATGTAGCCATTCATATGTGGACCACAGATCCCTTTTTGTACGTCCATCATTAGACAGACCGCTTCAGTAGAGTCAATGCACCTCTGAAGAATCGAATTAAAGGATCTTTTATAGAGGTTCTCACCGTTCAGGAAAAACTTTGAAGTCATCTTTCTTATGTACCTCTAATTAGGTGCAGTACTCTTTTCAGGAAATTTTTACTCTTGAACGTAAGTGTTGATGTCATGGTACCAAAGCTTGTCATCATGCTCATCGGTTACGGTCATACGATAGGCTAGCTTCCTCAGTACCTCAATCTTTAACTACTCGACCTCAAGTCCATTGGTGACTTGCAACATCGAAGATAGAGTAGCCAACGCATTAGCGAACCGATTGTGAGTTCTGGGTAAATACTCGAATGAAATATCATTGAACTCCTCCACCAACTCATCTAGATACTCATGGTACAGTAGCAACTTAGCATCTCGTGTTTTTCATTTTCCAACCGTCTAAAGGATGGCCAAGGCCGAGTCTCCAAACGCCTTGAGTCAGACTATACCCATTTCTATCGTGACTTGTAGGCCAAGAATGCATGTTTCATATTCTGCAATGTTGTTAGTACATGGAAATACTAACTTTGCCGCTATAGGATAATGCTGACCGCCTGGAGATATCAAGACTGCTCCTATACCTGATCCAGATAAGTTCATGACTCCGTCAAAATACATGGTCCAGAAGTAACCATCCACTGCCATGACTCGATCTTTAGGTTGATAAAGGTCTTCCTCTTGCCTCGGATTTTCAACCAGGACGTCGGCTATGGCTCATTCCTTCACTGACTTTTAGGACAAATACCGAACATCAAATTCAGAAATGAGGATCTGCCATTTGGCAAGCCTGCGATTAAGGCAGGTTGATTTAATAAGTACTTGACGGGATCGCATTCTGTCACCAAAAGTACTTGGTAATGCAAAGTGTATTGCCGCAATCGATGCAACACCCATATTAGAGCCACACATGTTTTTCAGCCTCAAAGTAGTTCATTTCGAAAGCTTTGAACTTCTTGCTTAAATAATAAATGGCTCGTTTTTTCCCGTCATCCTGTCTTATCTGAGCTAGTATAGCACCCAGAGACTCACTATGGATCGTGAGGTAGAGGATCAAAGATTGTCCCGGCACTAGTGGAACAAGCACTGGCGGATTCATGAGGTGTTGTTTCAACTTCTCAAAAACTCCATCATAATCATCATCACATTCGACGAGCACATTCTTCTTTAATAACTTGAAGAAAGGCTTAACAGTCTCCGACAGCTGAGAAATAAAACAGACAATATAATTCAACCTACCTCATGAAGCTTCGAACTTCTTTGACCGTCATCGGATGTTTGAGTTCACAGATGGCTTTCACCTTGGACGGGTCTATCTCAATACCTTCATTACTGACAATGAACTCGAGCAATTTGCCCAAGCTAGAATCGAAAATGCTTTTAGCTGGATTAAGGAGTAACCTGAACTTTATGAGTCTGTCGAACAGCTTCGTTGAGGTTTCAACATGATCCTAAGACCAAAGGGGATTACCTTTGCGATCATCTCATCGATATAGACTTCGATTTCATTATGTATCATATCGTGGAACACAGTAACCATGGCCCGTTGATACGTCGCGCCAGCATTCCTAAGACCAAAGGGGATTACCTTGTAATGAAACATCCCTATAGAGTGGTGCATGTAGTTTTCAATTTATCATCCACGTTCATCAGGATTTGATTATAACTTGAGAAATCGTCCATGAACGAAAATATTTCAAACCCAGTCGTGCTGTCTACAAGCACATCGATGTGTGGAAGAGGGAAATCGTCCTTGGGACTAGTCTTGTTTAAATCATGGTAGTCGATGCTGACTGGAACTCGACCATTTTTCTTTAGTACAGGGACAATGTTAGCAACCCAATCAAATATTGTGTAGCCTCAATAAATCCCACATCAAAGAGCTTCATGACCTATTTTTTAATTTTCTTTGCTAACTCTGGCCTGGCCCTTTGTGATTCCTACACTACTGGCTTGAATGAGAGATCGGTTGGTAAATAATGTTCAACAATCGATCGATCCAGACCGGGCATATCTGCATAAGACTAGATGAAAATATCTCGGTAATCCGTCAAGAGCTTCTTAAGGCGTTCCGCCATCTGACTGGAAAGGTTTGCTCCGATTTTTACCTCTCTAGGATTTTCTTCATGACCTAAGTTGACTGATATAGTCTTCTCATCAGTCAGAGGTATAACCATTTTATCCTGCTCAAAGTCTCGACATATCTCTTCATAGTTGGGACTGGACTCATCCAAGTCATATACTCCAAAATCCATTGGGTCTCCCTCCTCATATTTGCCCCTAAAAATTAACATAGCGAGATCAAAGAAACAAACAAGGTTTAAACATGCATGCCTTGCTATTTGAGGCGTCATTTTTGAATATTTTTTTGAAGTTTCTATTTTCTTTGAAGGCCGCGGGATGAGAATTCTCGAGATGCCCAACCCTCAGTTTGTTACCATGGATGAAAAATTTGTTCAATCGTTGGTAATCGTCATCGGGTCGGTTTAGGATGTCTCATCAAGATTCCATAATTAATGAAAAACATCTATAATTTTTATTGATATGAAATCAGTGA
Source organism: Rhodomyrtus tomentosa (assembly GCA_028455895.1). Taxonomy (NCBI): domain Eukaryota; kingdom Viridiplantae; phylum Streptophyta; class Magnoliopsida; order Myrtales; family Myrtaceae; genus Rhodomyrtus; species Rhodomyrtus tomentosa. Next base: position 6,860,771 of record JAPCWY010000011.1, read on the forward strand.
TGTGATGTCTTGAAAATTCAACCTTTTTTCTAATGATAGAAATTAGGTTATGGATTGTCTGTGGATTGCATTTTGTTGTCTTGGATTGAATTCCGACGAATTAGGCAAAGGAAATCGAAAATTTCCTAAATCGATGATCGAATTAATTTAGGGTTCGATCGATCGATCGTATCGTTTTAGGGTCTAGATTCCTCAACCTAAATTTTATTCTAACCTCATTGGCTTGAAATTGGACGAGGTTGTTCTCAAAAGATTGGAGAGAGACCAAAGTACCCCTAAGACGATATTTGACAAAAAAAAAATGCCCTGACATTTGGAGAAATTACCAAAATGGTTTTCTAGAAGATGACATCATTCTTTGATCATGACATCATCGATTACATCACCCTGCATCATCGATGACATCATCACTTTGGTGTCCCACATAGAATAAGAGAGTGGCCATGCCCCTTCACCTCTTCCTATAAATACATCTTTCCCTCATCTCTCTCAACTTACCTCGGCCCTGCCAGTGGCTTGTTCTAGCCTGGACCATGGCCGGCCAAACTGGCCGAGAGCCTAGGCCATGGCCAGCCAAGTTGGCCGAGAACATGGGCCGTGGGTGGCCATGTTGGCCGATGGACGGGCCATGTCCGGGCCGGTGCGCCCGCGTGTCCGGGAACTTGGGTATAATTGTTTGAGGTTTGGGCCCGTTATTCGATTGAGTCTAACGTTCGTGCCGAAGGTTTTCAAGGATCTCCGTCGCACACGTCTCGTCTAATTAACTGCGAGTTGACTTCTAATCCCTTATGAGGTCGCTGATTGCATTTGGAATTAGTTGATCGCGTTTGGAATTAGTTGTTTAGAATATTAGGGTGTTTAGGTAGATCATTTGGGGTCAGTTTAGGTTAGCATTTTGGGAATAGGTTAAATGGCCTCAATTGGAAAAGGTTAAGTCTATTTTGATGAATCAATGCTTGATGGTTTGATTATGAAATACCTTCGAACATAGTAATTGTCCCTGCAATTTTATGGCGTGCTATCGAAATGACTAATTGTGATATTGCTCGACTATCATGATTATGTGACCATGAGACTGGATTGATTGAAATAAGTTGGATTGCTGACTTGTGAATTATTTGTCTTGTGACTGCTTGAGATGGATAGTAGTTTGTGTGGTATATGCATATCACATCGCATGTTTCATACGATACATTGGGCATGAAAATGGCTGAAGGCCAAATCTTGAGCACAAATGCTTGATCATCTGGCTACAAGCAAAGATAAGAGCGAATGATTGCTGAACGAGTTGCATGGTCATACGATGGATCGATGATGCGATGCCTAACAAGTTCATGTCGTGCCCAGCATGCCGATAGCATTGGGGATACTCACGATGGCTTGTTAGTTGCCTGACTTTCTTATGTACGGTATTGACGAGTGCGGCGTAGGCATGGATTGTCGACAGTTGATCGTAGCTTGTGACGGATTGGACCCCTTTTGGGAAGTCTACTTATTGTGCTTGGCTGTCATTGATATGGGGTTACTGGTTGTGCCTAGCTACCATTGGTATGGAGTTACAACTTATAGAAACCGTCGCGGATAGGATATGTGATGAAGCTTGTTTTACAGAAGATATTACTTGGCTACCTTTGGCATGGGGTAATGTAAGTTAAACTCTATAAATGTTGCGGATCATCGATTAACAAATGAATGTTATGCAGCGTGACTCGTTCATGGGTAAGTGTGGGCGTATCCCGACTACGAGATTTGGTATTGGACGAATTGTGTAGAAGGACGGAAGCTCATACTTACCTAGGTTCAAAGTATTGTTGCACGTGTTGTGATACTCTAATGAATACGTTTAGTGATTCTGAACTGTGAGTTGATGCTTTATGAGTGATTAGATGACGTGATGGTCGACTTTGCACAATATTAAGTATTTGACTGAAGCAGAGTTATGTCATGACTAATTAAGTGCCTTGATAGGCGAGTCGAGTTGGTACGATTGATTTACATATGGTTGACATGTTGTATTCTTGTCATAATCACGTTATAATATGTATTGCATGCTTCTTGCATCGTGTAGGCAATGAGATGGGTAAGTTGCATGTGATTGTCATATCTGTATTTGCAACTAGATTGCATGATAAGATATTATGGACGGATCAACGCCCTAGCCAAGGCTTAGACGTTGACTCACTGAGATTATATTTCACCCCTTCGTGTGAACATTTTTCAGGTTCAGAGATTGTGATTTCTCGAGAGTTGAAGTTGAGGATGTTTGGAGTAGACGTGATGATAACCCTACCCTGCCTCGAAGTATGAGGCTGAATAGTGTAACACCTCTATTGAGATGAGACATGACTGTAAATAAAATGATGTTCTCGATTCAGTATGTGTCCTGCTTTTCTATCCCTGCATTACCTTGTTGTTTGGGAGTATTAAACGTTTATGCTTGTATATTGAATTAAATTATCATGGGTCAATAGAATACCTAGGATGCTATCCTTTATGACCTGAGAAACGATTTGACTTCGATGCTACGTACCCAAAGTTTGGGACTTGACAAATGAATTACATCTTATTGAATGGAAATGCAATATTAAACTGAAATTAAAACTTAATGCGCGACATGAATTGAAAAACCTAATGTAGCCTAAAGACTAAGGAAAGCAGGAAAAATCCTACGCGGGGGATTGTAAAAATTCAAAAATGTTACTCTGAACCCTCCAATGGATCCTCAACCATGACTTCTACAGTCAGTTCTGGGGATTCAGACTTCGTGCAAGGTTCCTCTTCTGGTGCTTCATTAGTCGGCACGAGGTCTTCGGATATAGCTGTAATAATAAGATCATCGAACCAACCAGCGAGATCCAGGAATCCATCATCCATTCCGTCTTCATACAGCGCCATTGGCTCAGCCATAACACTTTGGTGCTTTGGCGAATCAAGTAACACAATCTCTAGGTTATCTTCGAACTGGACCAGCTCATCATATCCTCCAACCACACAAGCTGATCGGAAAGTAGTGTATAGTGAAGATGGTAGAGGACTAAATTCTGATCTTCCACGACCTACCCTATACTGCCTGCCAAGTCCTGGCCGTCCACATCCTCGGTGTCCTAGACCAGCCGTATAAGATTGTCCTTAAGCTCGATGGGAGCACCAATCCCTTGACTATGTTGACCCAAACCTGTACCAGGTTAGAATCCATTATCGACAATGATAGAAGCGTTTGATACCTCATGAACTGGTAGAGGATTCTCTGGCAATGTATGAACAGTTTGCACCAATCCGAAAGCGTGGTACGAGTCTTCCTCATTGTGAGCCGGCTCAATGTAAGGAACAGCCGTCTCATTAAAAATTTGGTGATCTTCCTTGTCGTGGATGATTACCAGCGTCTTCTCAACAACGAACTTGATCTTTTAATGAAAACTCAATGGCATAGCTCCTACATTGTGAATTCATGGGCATTCTAGCAGTAGGTCAAAAGCTGATGGGATGTCCAACATCAGAAACAAGACATCGAACACAGAGGGTCTAATTTGAATATCAAGGTTAATTCGCCCCATGACGTCCTTCCTCATACAATCGAAAACTCTAACGGAGGTCTTGACGGCTTGCATCCTAGCTAGGTCTACCCAAGCCGATTTAGCGTGGCTAAAGGGCAAATATTCAGTGCCAAGCCATTATCAATAAGCACTCGAGCTATAAGAGTTTGCTTATGTTTTACTATTATGTGCAGGGCCTTGTTATGGCTCCGTCCATCGACAAGAATTTCATCGTTAGCAAATGCTACCTGATCTTTTAGAAGGACGGTTCCGACAAAATTCTCTATTTTGTCTTGATCAATGTTCTCTGGGATGTGTATCTGCCCTAACACCTTCATCAGGGAATCCCGATGCTTTTCAGATGATTGCAAGAGTTCAAGCAAAGAAACTTGGGTCGGCAACTTCCGCAACTGATCGACGATGTTGTACTCGCTTGTTTTGATTACAGCCAGGAACTCCTGTGCGTCCTTTTTCATGACTGGCTTGATCGGTTGATCTTTGTTGTAAGCACGTTCGGATCTTGTCACCAGGGCCATGTTATAAAACAAAGGAAAGGCTTTATCATCTTTATAAGGAAACGATTGAAGTGAAGTGATTACAAGTGTTTCAGGAATGATAATCCCCAGTTTATCATCTAATGCATCCTCAAGGGGAGACATATCCACCAACTCTAAATCGATCTCGACCAGACTGGTTGCGTTGACTTCTGTCGCTTCAACTTATGAAAAATCTTCGGATTGAGTCATGGTTAAAGCAGCAAACTCTTGATCCCAATCAATGACGATTTGAGAAATAGTGGCGATTGTCGCTTGATTGATTTTGACTATCAATCCTTCCTTCAGCAAGGCTGAAATCGTTTCCTTCAGTTGACTCAGCGATACAAGCTCTCCAATCTGGTAATAGCCTGCTCTAACCAAGGCATCAAAAATGCCCACCACTTGGACTTTGAACACACCTGCCGGTCGAGTATTGCAGTCAAATACATCATTAGTTTTATTCAAATGGTTAGGCGGAGGATTATTTTGGACATTTGGCTGGCCACCGCCCTGGAACGAAAAAGCCTTAAAATCAAGCAGGTCTTGGATACAATTATTAAGCACAAAGCAATTGTCCGTGCAATGGCCAGCTTCACTGTGATGGTAATCACATTTCTTGGATGGGTTGTACCTAGGTGAACTAGTGTTACTGGGTCGCAAGGGTTCTGAATTCAAGAGCTACTTCTTACACAATACAACCAAAACTTGCGACAAGGTGCCTAGATTGCCGGTTATTACGCGAATTTCCTTTTGTCCCGGTGAATGGAAATTAGTTTGTTGCTCATTGGAGACTTGTACGACAAGTGCTTGGGCCGTCATATTGACCTGGGGAGAAGGCTCTTTGTCTTTCTTTGCTGCAAACTACTTGGCAGCTCCAGCATCTCCATACCACCCTTTCTTCATACATCCCTCTACTTCTTCGGTCATTGTTATGAGATGATTGAACGATATCGCAGAAATACCGAGGACTCGTGTCCACATTATCTGTAATAAGGTAGAGACAAGCAGTTTCATAAGCTCCCTTTCCGGGGGAACTGGCTTAAGTTGGGACGCAACATTCCTTCACCTGGTGGCCTACTACTTGACGATCTTGCCCTTCTTCATCTCAGCTTACTCTAGGTCCTCTTTGGAGACGAGTACGTCTATGTTAAAACTGAAATGCTTAATGAAAGCATTTGCCGCTTCTTTCCAATTCTCCATGATGTATATCTCAAAATCAATGTACCATCGCATCACTGCATCTTTTAGATTGGCCCGAAAAGTCTGAACCAATAGAGGACCATTGTTCGCGTATTTGCTCATTCTGGTCTGATACATCCGAACATGCTGCGCAGGGTTGGATGTATCGTCGTACTTCTCAAATTCAGGCATTTTGAACTTATCAGGCACGTCGACTTTTGAAAAAATAGAGAAGTCGATGTAAGGGATGCTATGAGTTCCCTGAATCTCTCGGAGCCTTTCTTCCATCTTTCGCTCCATTTTCTGTTCCATTTGAGCCAACAGCTTGGTTGCATCATTACTCTGATCTTGTGCCACAAGGCTGGCTTGAGGAACTGGAGCCAATGGCGAAGTTTTCAAAGTAGTGCTCGTGACGATCATGTCTTCAAGTGACATAGTTGGAAAAGAAAAGTGCTCCTGATTCTTGTCTGGATAATCAGCTTGAGAAGGCGGGGGAGGTGCAAAAGGTTGGGAAGTCTGGCCGAACAACTGCACCTTAGTCATGAGGCTTGTTAGCACTTTGTCCACCATCTAGGAGATCATGCCGTTAACCAAATTGTTGAGATCATCCATATGCTCCTTGAGGGCATCATGGATCGCAGCGTTGATTTCTGCTTTGTTCGCCATTTTCCTTGCAACTGACCTTGTGATATATGGAGGATTCGTGGTAAATTACCTTCAAAATGATAATGAGCAATATGAGAAACACGAAAAAAAAAACAAGTGGACCAGTCCATGGCATCAATCTAGACCCAAAAGTGACGTAGATATGAGCACAAATCGAATCAGGCAATTTTTCAATTTTGACAATCTTTACGACAAAATTTGTCTTAATTCGTACATTGGTCGAAAAATTCTTAAATTTTACGAGCTAATATAGTACATCATGATAAACAACTTTCATGTTTGGAGTTCGGACTGATAATGGATGGATTAATACAATTTAATGCATCTTTATAGAATTTCTATCCAGAAAACTGTTTCGTCGTTAAATGAACGAAGGACCTCCTCAAAGTGTGAATAAAAATCTAGAATTTTGTAGGTTATTAGATGAAACATCAACCTACAACTTTCGTGTTTTGTGGTTCAGCAAGGGTGGTGATTTAAAAATAGTAATCCGTAAGACAAAATGAGTGCTAGGAAACTGCCGAAATTCCAGCTTACATTGTTCTTAATGAAAAATCATCAATAAATGAAAAACGATATGGATCATTCTCAAAATTTTATAAATAATAGCTCAAGATGTTTTGAGCATTTTCCATTCAAGCATTAGAGTCCAAAAATGACCAGAAGGAACCCTAAAAAATCAAACCACGCAAAGTGTTTGCCTAGAAATAGTGACATCCAAAATATCATATTAATGAAACAATAAATAAAACTTGCAAATAAAGACTCTAACTATCTCGAGCCATATACTTCTGGGGGACGACGTGAGCCTTGAGCTTCTCATACTTCTCCTCATTCTTTTGGGCCTCTTCTTTGGCTTTGGCAAGCTTTTGTTTAAGACGATTGATCTCGAAACGCTTGGTCTCTTGAACAGCCGGAAGCCATTCCTTTGAGATGACATGCCCTTGGATGTAGCTGACCATGGCATGATATGATTTGACGTCCCCCAAGAGAATCCCCTTGGGAAATGCTAGCTTAGTTGACCGGTACCGCTCCCACATGGCATGAACAGGGGCAACATGCTCCTTAAATCTTTGGTTTTTCAAGTTAAAATGTATGCGAATTTCCACACTCTTCGGTTTCGGAGGAACCGACTGTATCACGCCATATTGCCTGACTACTCTCACTAGATAATACTCTATAATGCCAGAAACTCCTAGAAGAGGGATGAGTGCCTCGTCTCGACCCATGATTCTAGCTTCCTCCACCTTGAACCAAAGAGCATTCCACAAGAAAGTCATTGGACTAGGGTTTGCTAACAAGACTAGCAATCGAGATAGTGATATTTAAGAACATGGTCTTGTTCATTTTTAAACTTCAAAAGAGGATGCTCAAGTTTCAAAATTTTCGGTATTTCGAGGTATTTTCCAAATTTAGAAAAGTGGAAAGGAACCAAACTCGAAGAATTTCAGGTGATGCTCGAAGTGTTCTGTCTTGATCTACTTTAAACTTGGTAAGCGAAAAGAAGGTTTCTGCCAATATGGCATTAACAAAGTTCTTTTCATTGTTCACTTGTCATGCAAAAAACGCCATCATGGAATGGATGATATTTTGCTTATGTGGAAAAACGACTGAGCCAAAGAACAATAGGATAAAGATCTTGGCCTTATCATATGCGAATGGAGATTTTGCAAAACATATGTCTAAGAATGAAATGGAATAACTTTCCCAATTTTCTTTCAAAACTTTAGCCACTTCATCTCGAATGACATTCAGATATTCAGACAAAACCAAGACTGGATCTTCGCCAATTGGCGGAGTAACCAAATCTAAGTCCAGTGACTTTCTAACGAGAATGTTATACTATTCTAGAGTTGGAGTTAGCTCGTGCTTACCGATACGAAAGTAGTAGCCTGTAGGCTCTAAAACTGTACCAATGCATGGATGAGACCAAATCACATTCGGATGTGGATCAATGGGAGCATTCGGCCAATGCGAAATCTAACTATCTCTCAGCCGTCCTCATGTAGCTCGTTCCACTACCACTTTAGTTGATCCTTTGCCGAAGTTACGACTCAAACCTCTCCCATAATTTATAGCTCGAGACTATGACTCGCTTAAAAACTACCATGGATCAACCCGAAAATATAAGTAGGCAAGAGAAAAGGGTTGAAGAGAGTACCACTTTTGAGCGTTTCAAATAAACAATCACATAAACATGCACATGAAATGGGACGTGAGGCTCAATTTCTATCTAACAAGGCTTGACAAAGGTGGAGCCCCAGGGAAGCCCGGATTGAATCACCTTGGCTTGCGATTGAATCAAGATTCCCCGTAGATATCCGGCTCAGCCAAGTATCGAACCACATCACATGGCAAACTGATACGAGATTCATAACGAGATATATTTTAATCTTTGATTTATCCTCATTGTTTAATCAATCTTATTCTTGATTATTTTAGCAGATTAAATATTCCCACTAACGTTCAATTATTTGTTTGAATTACGTTCCTAAGTTAAATTGATTGACCATCAATCACAAAGATATTCTCATTACTTTCCATAAAAGGATTCTTAATTGATTGGCAATCATTTTTTAGATAATTTCTTTTATTAAAAGCTTGATTTATGGAGTTAAGAATTTGATTGTATGGGCGAGCAAATCCTCTCAAATCTCTAATTGCTTTTACTTCAACGGCTTGTGATTTTTATTCACCAATCAACCAATGGCTAGTTTTGGAGATTGATCCTCGAAGTGATTCTGTCCAGCAGGGAAGCTTAGAAGACGGGGAGTAGATAAAGAGCACCAAGTTCGAAGAGAAATATGAAAGATCAAGAGATCAATATACATATCTCAAGAGAGCTTCATCCGTTTCAATTATTTATTTGTGCTTAAAGTGAGATGATAAGTGTTATACATAGTCAAGTGTGTTGAGTGTAAAGCCATAGTAGAGGCATAGCTCGCTTCTGTTGAAAGTGTTTGTATTCAAGCAATCACATCTTTCTATAATCTCTCATTTGATTACTTAATGGAATCCATTCAGTGGGTTGTTAGTGTGGGAGAGTGGACGTAGGCTTTCTAAAGTCGAACCACTATAATCTTGTGTGCTTTACTTTCTATTCTTTTTGCATTTATTAACTATCTGATATAAGCACTGTGATATTCTACAGTTACTTGTGCTCCCTCGAACTCGATTATTTTATCAATTCCACGTTATTTATCGAAGTTCGATCAATACACCTATTCACCCCTTCTAGGTGTATAACCTAGTCGGCTCAACAATTGGTATCAGAGTCAAAGGCTTATTTATTGAAGTGTATACCTCTAAGCTAACGATCTTCAATTGCTAGCATTCTTGAAGAGGTATTGTGGAAGGGTAAAGCAACACATGACTTCTATACTTTGATGGAAAAGACTACAACATCTAGAAAAATAAAATGAAAGCATTCATCAGATCTACAGATCCATTGATGTGGAATGTTGTGCAAAATGGAGCAAATACTACTACTACTTCTTCAAAAGAAAGGGCAACTGATGAACAGAAGCCTAGCGCTACTGAAATAACCAAAAGAGAAGCTTTAGATTCAAAAGCAATTTATTATTTCTATTGTGCTTTATCTCCAGCTCAATATAATCATATTTGCTTATGTAAAATAATAAAAGAAATTTAGGATAGCTTGCAGGTTACTCATGAAGCGACTAATAGAGTCAAAGAGACAAAAGCGAACCTTCTCCTTGGAAGATATGAATCTTTCAAAATTAAGTCTGACGAATCTATTTTTGATATGATCAATAGGCTTACTGATATTGTGAATGGCTTAACCTATTATGGTAAGCAGATCTCACAAATTGAAAGAGTCAATAAAATCTTGAGGGGATTGACAAAGGAGTGGAGTAACATCAAGACCAAAATTCGAGACACCTCAAGAATTTCGCGTCTAACACTTGACGAGCTTGCGGGAACACTATCATCCTATGAATCCGAACGATAGAATGATGAGGATAGCACCAAAAGTAAAAAGGAAATTGCTTTGAAGTCAAAAATGTATTATTCAACTGATGCAGATTCAGAGGAAGATGAAGATGATGAAGAATTAGCCGAGATAGTGAGGAAGTTCAGAAAGATGGCTAGAAAAAGAAGAAACTTCAAAGGAAGGCGATGGAGCCAGCAATTTGAAAATTCTTCTAGCAACAAAAAAAGAGGTAAAGAAATAATTTGTTTTGAGTGCAAGAAACATGGACATATTAAGACAAATTGTCCACTCCTGAAGAAAAACAAAGGGAGATTTCAAAAGAAAAAGAAAACATTGAAAGCTGAAACATGGAGTGACATAGAGTCCAAAGACAACGATGAGGAAAAATGTGCCATCATTTGCTTAATGGCTAAATCAAATTCCGAAAATGAAATAGAGATAAGTTTCCCTGAAATTCTTGATGAAGTGTCTAATTATATTGACTAGTTATTTTTGGATTATAAGGATGCTTTTAAGAAAATCTCTAGATTTAAAAAGGAGAATTCAAGTTTCAAGCAACAAGATCTTTCTAAAAATGAAAAGATTGAGTTTCTTCAAAAAGAATTTTTTTATTTGAAAGAAAATTATAATTTACTCAAGAAGGAAGGTTTATAAGTTCAAGAAAATCGCAATCTTCTCAAAAATGATATTTTGGAGATTCAAGAAAATCGTGATTCTCTTTTAAAGGAAAATAAATCTTACAAATCTCAAATTTCAGCTATTTGCAAAAAAATTTCTCTTGGTTCGAAAACATTGGAACATTTTCTCTCTATTCAAATCCCATAATATAACAAGTGTGGTCTTGGTTTTGAAAAGGAAACTACTTTAAAGAATGATTTTTCAAATTGCAAAGAGAGACGAAAACAAGGCCTTTGAAAGTTTCTTACAAAATCATTTTAGAGAGCAATTCATAAAACCTGTTGGCTGCGAATTTTTCAAGTGTTCAAATTGTGGTGACTCTAATCATTTTAAAAATGATTGTCCCAGAGTTTGGAGACTGATTAGACGAATAATCTTAGGAATGGCAAAGTCAACTAACGCTAAACGACTCAATAAAATTTGGGTACCAAAGAATGCGTGAATCTTCTCATTCTTTGTAGGTACCAACGAAGGATAACAACAAATGGTACGTAAATAATGGTTTCTCAAGGCATATAACGGAGTTTCAAGCAATTTCACAGAACTCATTAAAATCGGCGGTTGAAGTGTGTCTTTCGAAGTATGTAGGCTCAGATGAGATTAGAATCAGAGTAAGTAGTAGAAACAGAATAAGTGATTCTACCATAGGCATGTGGTTCTATCAAAGGCAAGTGACTCTATTGAATGACGTATCAAGTATATATCTCTTGTTAGAGAAATTATATTTGGAAGGAAATCATGTACTCATCTAAATCTTTTTCGAATATACCCGTTTGTCTAATTGATTTGATTGATGATCTAGATTGATTGAATATTTCGTTATGTTCTAAAAGATTTTATCTCTCACTTTATTTCTAAAAATTATTATCTGTTGCAATTTTATTTTAATTCCCTAAAATCTTGGGTTTATCTTCAAAATTAAATCTTTTGTTCGAAAAAAATTATTCTATTTATCTCTCGTTCAAAGATTCAATCTTTTTTTTCCTTCTCCAAAATCATTTCAAACCTTCCGATGGAATCCAAATATGAAGGAGATCTCTAAGAATTGAAGATGACTATGAGATCATAGAAGGGAGAGCAATATTGAAAAGAAGGAACAAGCAATCTCATGTATAAGGAGGGAAAGCAAAGGTTATGGCAGAAGTTGACACCAAAGATGAAGCAAATGCAAAGGAACGAACTAAAGCAGAAGCTGTAGTTGTCATAGTAGCAAATGAGAATGCCAGAATAGAAGCTGAACAGAAAGCTACAAATGACATACTTTCTTGAAAAACATGGAAGAAGCAATTGGAAGATAAGTTGATTAGATCGGTATTGGTAGAAGAACTCCAATGAATTAATGGGAAGATTTAGAACTCAGGAGGAGTCAAGTCATGAAAGCTGGATAAGAATGAGTGAAAGATGAAATACTTGTACGCGACAAGTGGTTCTAGCAAAGAAAATGCAGAACCTTAGAAAGGTTTTTTTTTTTTATAGAAGGCAGGGAAACATGTCCTCATATGCTTCGGTCAAGATTCCGTACGACATCACGAACCAACCATCCATCTCAGTCCACCCTTCCTAAAAGTCTTAAAAAGGAACTTCATTTTTATTATGTTGTTTTTAAAGACTTTTTTGGCGTGTTTTGCTGGCTTTATGGTGTGATTTTCACTATGCTTGGAACTTTGAGTTATCTATGCTTGCATCTTTTTCCTTGATTGAATAATACTTGATAATGTTTTGAAATTTATCTATCCTTAGAATTATTCATGCCTATTTGTGATGTAAACAAAAAGGAGGAGAAAGCAAGAAGTTCAAGCAAGAGGCATCGTAGACTGTTAAAAACTTTTCTTTCCATAAGTATCTTTTCATCAAAATCTTTCCAAAGTTTTACATTGCTTGAAAGGTTTTGTCTTCATCAAAATAGGGGGAGATTATTGGGAAATTATATTTGATTTTGAAGGAAACAAAACTCACATATTTTGTTTAAAAGAATTTCATTTATACTCTGAGGATTTACCACAAATATATCTATAAGTCTTTTGTATATAATGTGTTTAACGCTTTTATTTTGATAGAAGCAGGCAAATTTCGTGGCAGAGATAGACTGATACGAGAATCATAACGAGATATATTTTGATATTTGATTTATACTAATTGTTTAATCAATCTTATTCTTGATTATTTTAGCATATTAAATATATCCGCTAACGGTCATTTCGGAGATTAAACCTGGTGTGCTAAAAGGCAGTCCCTTTGAGGCCATTGTATTGGATAGCATACCTGCATACAGGGTTAATCTTGTCCACGATTCGTTATTGGTATTAGAGCCATTATCGCCAAGATTATGTTAAGATTATGAATATAAACTAGGACATGCGGAGAGATATCTTCATCTTATGGAATCTCCGTGTGAAATTACTCCCGTTGTTACTGAATCCCCAATTTCCTTTCTCCACCCCCTAAGCTTCGCATATCCTTAGCCTCAAAAATAGATTATCTCTATGAGGTAGTCTATTCTGAGGATAGCAAAATCTCATAAAGACAACTCCTTCTCATAAATCCTTACTCTGCATTTGCTAAACCTTCTTCATTTTCTCTCATCCGTTCTATTAAACACCTTATCCGCCATACTCCTCGTTCCGTGAAAGAATATGTGCAATCCTCCAAGTTTGACCAGCATCATATTCTTGCTCCTCAACAGGAACAGTTTGTCACACTTCAAATCCCTCAAGAATTTCCCTTACAATGGGCACAACAAGGGTTTACTCACCTTCATTTCAAAGCTATCAGATTTGCTCTATCTTTTCATGGTAGAAAAGGTCTCCCAGTTGTAGCGAAAATTGCTCTCTTGGATACTCAGTTCCTTGATTACCAGCATGCTTGTATCAGGACCATCCGGACTACCTTGAATGCTGGCACAGTATTTGTTACCCTATTCCCTAATTTCAACATGCCCTTGCGGATCCTTCATTATTGACAGCATTAAAAGTTCAGTTACATATTACTGGAGCATCACAAACTCCGAATGCTATTGTGGCAATTCTTCACTATCAGATGGTGTATCGAGTGCAAAATCATGCCATAGAACTAAATCTCCTGGCGCTGATGAAGCCCTGGTGATTTTCGTTGATCGAGACCATACTTCATGTGTCCATGTTCCTCGGAAAATTTAAAGAGAACAGCTCGTAAAATTACTCCCAGACGGCTGGGTCACCAATTATGAGGAGCTGCACTCAAGTTGTCGTCCAGTTCAGTCTTCCGAACCACAGTTTACGAAGAAGAAAGATGGAACTGTTACCATCAAATTTGCAAAGGACAAGGAAGATGCTATTTCCTCTTTCCCCTATTTTCCTACTATACTATGTTTCACTCCTTGTCCAGCTGAAACAGTCAGTATAGAGAATCCTGATCCAAAGCAATTTGTCCAGTCATTTAAGGCAAATGGACAGCTAGTCCATTATTTTAAAGACCCCTCAGGACATTGCTTTTGGGATGCAGATTGCTCTTGTTCTGCATGCCTAGGAGTTGATGATGACGAAGATGATAGGCCTTCTGTCAAAAAGAAGAAGAAGAAGCATTCTCTGTTTCAGAGGTATCTCGATGGAGATCCTATGGTTGGCCCGCTTGGGGAAGAAGGTGGGCGTTGGCAATATTTGGTCCACTACGAATCACCTCCTGTACAACCAATTCCAGCCTCATGTCATACAAAAACTTTTCTTTTTTCACCATCACCTAAACCACCCACAAAGCAAGTTACTTCACCCTTTTATAAGCCAATCCAGAAATGGGTAAAAAAAAAAATTCTTGCCCGATCCAGTTACCTATATCATGTGCATATGCCACCAAACCAAAACCACCTCCTGCCCTTCTAAGTATTTGCATGTTTCAGCCTGAAGATTTTCCTCCGTTACCATCATTTGGTTCCGGAAAAACTAGTTATGCAAATATAAACTTCCCTCCTGTTGAAAGTTTTTCTGACCTCCAAAAGAAATTCTTTCATACTCCCAAAGTTCCTAATCCAAATGAGCTTGATATGCATGGAAGAAGAAAGCTTCCATCTCCTTCTGACACTATTTTAAATTGGCAAACAGAAAATGCACTTGCTCAGAATCAAGCTATTGGACGGGTAGTTGAAGACACCACATTGATTAAAAAGATGCTTGAAGACTTCCAAAAGTGGCTATATTTGTTTGAAACTCAACAAGTCCCCTGTAGCCATTTTATGGAAGATCAAACTCCTGAAATTGAGAAGCTGAAGCAACAAATCCAAATCTTGGAGGCACAACTTCATCAGACTCAAAAACCCAAATCACTTTTTTCCATAGATCCTTTATTCTCTCATGCACCAAAACTCTCAGTTTCATCTGCATGATCATCGTCCTCTTTTGCAGAACTTCTCAGCACAGCACCACCCCCACCGACTACTAATGTCTTAGCCCTCCGTGCTCAGTTGCAGGATCTTGAGAGACAAAAGTCTCAAGGGAAAAGAAAGCCATCTTCATCCACTCCGGTTCCGACAACTCATCTCAAGCCAGAACCACAACAGACACCACTCAGTTCCCCCTCTCATCCTTCTCCATCTCTCATGGTGTCTAATCTAATTGAAAACTTCCTTAGACATCAAGTTCCTACCATTTCTACTATAAAGCCAGTTGAAGCCACTCCACCCACCTCAGATATAGATTTTGTTGAAACTTGTCCTTCAGAGTCTTCACAGGATTCTTTTTATGCTCTCGTGTCAAAGACCATGATGGCAGATCCTGTCCCGGAAGAACATATGGCTAACCAGAAGTTACCTTTCCGCCAGTATCTGGCTCTGGTTCAAGTTCAACTTCATCCCCTCGATCATTCTTCACTTGTGATGATATTTCGTACCGAAAATGGCCAGATCGGCTCCAAGAATTTCATGCTTGGATGCTAGCAAGGAATCTGACTGAACACAGCACTTATGAAGTATTGCTTGAGTTTACTACAAAACTCACAGGCTCCTTAAAGGACTGGTGAAAAGTGGCATCATATCAAGATCAGCTTTCATTCTTGACTATGTCACTTGACCAAGCAATTCAGATTATCCACCTTTACTTCATTGGTCAACCTGACAATGAGAAAGAGCTCAAGAGAAAGGAGTTCTTTGAAAGAAAATGTTGTTCCACTCTTCGCAAATATATTGATTACCATTTCAAAGTGATGATTAAGTTATTTTATCATCTCGATGCTGATATCAATTTGAAGCCTGTCTTCTTGGCTTCTATTCCCAAAGAAATTGGAGATGCAGTCGAAAAGATTTTACACTCCAATAACCAAACGTTACAATTAGCAAAGTTTGGAGAAATCCAGCAAGCAGTCCATGTAGCCATTAAAGATATGTATCGAAGCGAGAACTGTTTCAATCCTATCTAAAGCAGAACCATCATCTGGACAAAGCTTGTTATCGCCCAGATCTCAAGATTAAGTGCTCAAGAGATTGCAATGACCCATCTTGTTCGGGTCATAAGAAGAAGCGTCATTTCAAGAAACTTTCTTTGGAAATTACAAGCATCGCAAAGGAAAATGGAAGTTCTTGAAAAAGAAGAGACGACACTCCAAGTCAGGTAAGAAGAAGTTTGATTGATGTTACATCTATAGCAAGAAAAGGCATTTTGCAAAGAAGTACCCCTAGGCGAAGCGTCAAGGCAGTTACATGATATAGAAGATTTCCCAGAACACTGGGATTTCTCTCAATGATGAAGATATTGAGTCTATCTTCTCTATTGTAGATGAACATCGCCTAATACTTTGTACGCTATTCGGGCATACTCATCCGATTCTAATGAATCTTCAGGTGATATTTTTGCCTTCTTCCCTACCGAAATCTCAGATTTACTTCATATTAAATCTCTTGTCCTCCATTCTCCATACATCCCCGTTGATTTGTCCATCTCCAAGACCTTTAAACCTATCCAGGTCATTGCCCTTGTTGATACAGGTGCTACTGCATCTCTTTTGGATGCAAAGATTCTCTCAGAAGAATTCTGGACACCATACACCAAATATTTCACTTTTGCCTCTGGAGATACTTTGGCCACTAAAATCCGCAGTAAGCCAATCACCCTCCAAATTTTCCCACAGTGTTCAATAACCACAAAAATTCTTGGTTGTCACTCACATGATAAAGACCTCATCATTGGATGGGACATACTTTCTCGTTTACCCCAACTTAAAATTGTCCCTAATGGCCTGAAGTTTGAAGATCAATTCAAAGAATTTGTGGACATTCAGCGACTCTTTGTCATACAACCAGAACTTCTTGACCCCATCACTCAATCATTATTATCCTGTTGTGCAGACTCTCATTCCCAGTTTTCTCAAATCTGTTCCCATCCTCTTTAGCAAAACCTCACTTTCTATGTTCGTTTGCCTTTCAAAAAGAATGAAGATGTCAATCCTACCAAGGCTAGTCATTCTGGTATGAACCCAGAGCATCTTGCTCTTGCCCAGAAAGAATGTGAGGAACTTCTCGTCAAAGGACTCATTAAACCATCAAGTTCTCAATGGGCTTGTGAAGCTTTCTATGTCAATAAGAGAGCTGAACAAAATCGAGGAAAACTCCGACTTGTCATCAATTATCAGCCTTTGAACAAATTTTTCCAAGATGACAAATTTCCTCTCCCTCACAAAAATTTCCTCTTTTCTAGCCTTGCCCAAGCAAGAATCTATTCAAAGTTCGATTTGAAAGTTGGATTTTGGCAACTAGGAATTCATCCCGAGGATTGTCCAAAACGGGATTTTGCATTCCTAATCAACATTTTCAGTGGACTGTCATGCCATTTGGCCTGAAAACTGCACCTTCCCTTTTTCAAAAGGCAATGTGTAGAATATTCCAACCACTTTTGGCCAATGCTCAGATCTACATTGATGATATCCTTTATATAGTACTGATGAAGATTCCCACTGTCAGCTGCATTGACAGTTTGCTCAGATCGTTAAACAACATGGAATTATGCTTTCTCGAAAGAAAATGGTCATTGCTCAAAAGTAGATTGAATTCCTTGGTATGCATCTCAAGGAAGGATCATACTGCCCTGGACCTCATCTTGCTGAAGAGCTTCAAAAATATCCTGATGAGAACCTTACTGTTGAAGAGGTTCAATCTTTCTTGGGTGTGGTAAATTATCTACGGGATTTTGTCCCCAAGATATCAAAGGCCCTTCACTCTCTTCAGAAGATGCTTAAGAAGAATGGTCTACCATAGGGACCCAAGCAAACCCAGAAAGTTGTTTATCTTAAGGAAATTATGCAGCATCTTCCATCCCTGCAAATTCCATCAACAGGAAAATGAGTTTTGCAGACTGACGCCTGTGACAAAAATTGGGCTGCTATTTTCCTTGAAGAAACTGATGGTAAGCGTCGAATCTGTGCTTACAAAAGTGGACGGTTTTCACAGGCAGAAATGCATTATTATTCCACTTTCAATGAAATCCTTGCTGTCAAAAATGGTATCAAAAAATTTGAGTTTCATCTCATTGGTCATCATTTCCTTGTTGAAATGAACATATCATCATTTCCCCAAATTTTCAAGTTTAAACAAAAGCAAATTCCTCATTCTCAGCTTCTGCGATGGGCAAAATGGTTTTCAAAATAATCTTTTGATACCAAATACATTCCTAGAAAGAAAAATGTTTTTGCTAACTTTCTCTCCAGACCCAAAGAACTTGTTGTGTCCATCAACATGTGCATTCGCAAGAACCCCTTGCACCCTGATACTTTTCGAACTCAAAATATGCGAGAAAGCCAATGGAATTCTCACACATATCCTCGAAAGTATCTCGGCAGATTGAACAGAATATGTATTACCATATGTAGAATTATCATCATCGGATCTTCAAAGATTATGGTGGGTTAATGTTAAATCCACGAGGCCTTGATCCTGATTATCCCTTTATCTGATTGCTTCAGTGGTCTCCAGATATGAGTTCCCTGAAGAACTCAAATGGTTTTTCTGGTTTTTGTTCAACATCCATACAGTTGCCATTGAATTTCCCATAGACAAGATCATTAAGTTTCTTTCTAATGACTTAATGGGAAATTTCTCCGACCAGAAGCCCCTTACAGAAATGCTCACATAGTTCCAACCATTACAAGTATGGCGTCAAATCTTTATTGAGCAAAGGCGCATCGGTCATCCAGAACTAAAGAGACACACAGTCTTCCTCTTCCATCGGCCATGGCACTATACAGGACCTACTGGAGAACGACAAGCAGATGTTCTATCCTCAAGGATCACCACATTCAAACCTAATGTGCAAACACAAAAAGCTCATGTGTACAGAACTCTACCCAGATCCATGTTTTCTGTTCAATATGAATTACGAGAACTTCAGAGGTTTTTGTTTCAAGAAAACAAAGTCATTCCCTCAAAGATTTGGCCATATTCATCCATTAATCTCTCATGGGATAGGCCTAAGATGCATCCATTAACACTTGAAGCACTTGAGGAATATAAAAGCAACCAACCAGGTTCTTCTATGGATACTGAAGACCCTTGAGGAGTACCTTTATCCCAAGATCCATATGATTATGGGTTTCCACAGCCAAGTTTACCCCTAGTGGATATTCCGTCAAGTTCTACAGAAGTGCCATCAAGTTCCAATGATCGTGGCGTGACTGAAGACCCAGATCGTGAGGCAAATGCTATGATTGTTGCTTTTGAACAAGAAAGTCTTGAAAGTTATTTTCGAGCTTATCAAAAGGAGAAAAATGGTGGCCCTGACAGCTCCGACTCAGAAGATGCGAATTATCATCCTAATCTTGACCGTCATCGAGCATGAAACAAGTTGCCGGTCACATGTGTCTATAATAATTTGACAACCACTTTACTTTTGGTAGTCAATGTTTGCTTTTGTCAGTCACATGCATGTTAGAATTAGCCACAATACCTTGTCGGTTTGTCGCTTTGTGTCGGTTTGTTACCTTATGGATCATAAAATCCAATGTAAATAGTGTCTGGTATTCATTCGCCTATAAAAGGCTTATGAATGAATGGAAAGGGGCAGAACTCTTCTAGACCTCAGTGTGCTTTATCATAAGTTTCTAAATTTCGTCTCTTCTCTCAAAGCACGATTCATCTGTTTAGATTCCTCTTGTTAACATAATAGTGCGATATGGTGCAATATGCTCTTCACTCATCATTTTGTGGATATTGTAAATCAGAAATTTCGAGATCAATAAAGTTGAGCTTCAAGATTAAACCTGGTCTGCTAAAAGTCGGTCCCTTTGAGGCCATTGTGTGGGATGGCATACCTGCATACAGGGTTAATCTTGCCCGCACTTCGTTATGGTTTGAATTGCGTTCTTAAGTTAAATTGATTGACCATCAATCACAAAGATATTCTCATTACTTTCCATATGAAGACTATTGATTGATTGACAATTACTCTTTAGATAATTTCTTCTATTAGAATCTTGATTTATGAAGTTAAGGATTTGATTGTATGGACGAGCAAATCTTCTCAAATCTCTGATTGCTTTTACCTCCATGGCTCACGATCTTTGTTCGACAATCAACCAACGGCTAGTTTTGGAGATTGATCCTCCAAGTGATTCTACCTTGCAGGAAGCTTGGAAGACGGGGAGTATATAAAAAGCACCAAGTTCGAAGAGAAATATGAGAGATCAAGAGATCAATATCCATATCTCAAGAAAGCTTCATCTATTTCAATTATCTATTCGTGCTTAAAGTGAGATCTTGTTAGAGGAGTTATACAGAATCAAGTGTGTACAGTGAAAAGCCTTGGTAGAGGCATAGCTCTCTTCTGTTGGAAATACTTATGTTCAAGCAATCATATCTTTGTGTAATCTCTCATTTGATTATTTAGTGAAATCCAGCCAGTAGGCCGTTAGTGTGGGAGAGTGGACATAGGCTTTTTAAAGCCGAACTACTATAATCTTGTGAGCATTGCTTTCTATTCATTTTATTATATTAAATGTTTGATAGACGCACTACGATATTCTATAGTTATTTGTGTTCCCTTGAACTTGATTATTTTATCAATTCCACATTATTTATCGAAGTTCGATCAATACACCAATTCATTCCCTTTAGGTGTATAGCCTAACCGGTCCAACACAAATCAACTAATGCTATAAAAAAATAAATGACACTTTTGTTTGTATTCAAAATTTTCCCCTCCTCCTATCAATTTATTATTTGCAAAATACATTTCTGGAACTCGTTAACTTATATCACAAGTCATTTGATGATTGTCTTTCTGAATGTTGCAAACCTGAATTTTCGCTTGTGTTTTCACTATTTTTTCCAGTTCGGTTGTGCCATATCTCACCAAATGCAACATTGGTTGTTCCCACGATTTAGCTGGAAAATACATGTAGTCAGTTGAAAAATGGCATCACAACTGTTCTGTTTTCCAGCCATGTTACAAATCCTGACTTACTGCAGATTCTAGTATTTGCTCCGTACAAGCAAAACCCAACTTTAAAATGCAGAGAATTCAGAAGGTTCAAGAATAAGGTTTCAAAGATTGTCCCACCATCAAATGTTTCCAGCATATCTTCCAGATGCTCGATGAGTAGATGAAAATTCTTCCTGTATTACACCATTTCCGGAAAAAAAAATCTCACTCTGAAACATTTGCCCTCTGGCATCTCCTTCGGTAGAACAAGAAAACAACATTCTTTTGCTTTTATACGACATAAACAAGTCGAACAGTAAGAACCACCAATTACATCAAACATTCGACTCCACGTCATCTTCCATCTCCTGCACCGACTGAAGAGGAACACTGCCAGGAAGAAAGCTGCTGTCTAAGAGGTTGTTTGTGAGCCCGTTCCCAAATAAGCACACCTGCGGCTGGATTTGGTTCAAGCGATTCCACTCACTATCGGAAAGTGACCAACTGAAGATCTCAATATTCTTCCTTATCCGATCAGCATTCAAGCTACATGGTAGGACACTAGTTCCTCTTTGCAGTCCCCATCGCAGAATTACCTGACTCAGTGATTGGACCAAATAACCAAGATTAGATACCAATCGAATGAAGTTAAATGGATCAAAACTTTTCCGTTCACTTGTTGAGGTGCGGTCAATACATGTCAGTCACTCTATAGTCTATGTAGAACGACAGGGACAAGCCTAGAAAAATTTAAACAAATATCTGCAAAGAATTCAAAGCAAGTGTTCATAAGCATACTGGTGCACTACTTTGACAAAATTTCTAAGTCTTGTGCAACAACAGAGTTTGTGATGAACTATTTACTTCGTATGTCTGAACTTCGCAAAGGAACCGTTAACTAGTCATTTTGTGCTATCAAATTTTATATTAACGAAAAGCAACAAGAAGCTACTAACGTAAGACAGAAAAAATTTTGAGAACTCCTCGAGGATTAATAATATAACATGTATCACAAATTTAGCGCCTAACTCAGGCCAAGACCATTTTAACTGTTTTCCATACAAGAATAAATGAGCCGGGCCATGCCACTCTTAATTTAGACAGGGACTTCTCATAAAAGAAAGGGCGAACATATATTGCAAAACAAAATGTCGTCAAGAAAATATATGCAAGTTAAACCAAGGTAGTGATGAAAGAAATTGCCTAACTATAGCCTAAGTCTTTAAAACCCTTTTAGAGAAGAAAATCAATATCAGAATACACCAAAACTTCTCAGTGAGGAATCAAAACGTAGGAAGTATGCATTCGATGGACATTTCTTGGCAACAATAACAGTATCTCCCGTAATAACTATGTTTCATATTGACTGCTGAACTACAAGCCTTGCGCTACAGACATGAGGTTGCGGAATGTTCCTCTTGCAAAAGGTAACGGAAAACATTTCTAGGGAGGCAGCACATAGATCACGATATTATCATGTCTAAGTAAGGAGTAAACTGATACAGCAACAACCTTCTAATTAATCATCCACTTCAGCACTCAGGACTTGATAGAAGATGGGGATAAAGCAAGCAAAACATTTCATCGATGGTCAAAGGAGATTGCTTTCACGACACCGAAAATGAAGCTTCTTTTCAATCTGTTAGCAAGAGAATGCCAACGAAATTGCAGAAACCTAGCACTAATGACACATCTAGATTCTATCTTCTACGTGGTCTGCCCTCCATTTTTAAGTCAATGGCCTCAAGGGGTGCTCATTTTTTCCCCCCTTGCAAAGTACTACATCACAAAACCCCGACAATTATCTACACTTGAGTCCGTCCTCTCTCCCAAAAAAACATTTAACTTTCCGAAATGAAATGTTAGAATCTCAAACTTCTCATCCGACTTATTGTCCACAGGATCAATAGTTTTGGTTAACTAAACAACTAAGGAGGAGAGGTAACCAAAATCTTTTCAGGTTAGATCTGTGCAAAAAGGTTTGACCAAATTGACAAGGTTAAAGTCATAAATAGTTGACGAGTATCAGAGGTAAGTTGAAGGCCACAAAAAGCTGCCCCCGTGAAAAAGGAAGTGGACTCAAATTATGCATTGAGCAAATGGTTTAACTACAAGGAAGCCAAGCAAACAGGATGATTCTCATTATCTAATCAAAAAATAGAACAAAGAATAAAGAAAGAGTACACAAGAAAAACCTGCTCAGGAGTCTTTTGGTGTCTATTCGCTATATCTGTTACAAGAGACAGCTTGAGCATAGGCCCATGCACCGATCTTGACCTCCTAAATGATATGCGGGGAGTTCCAGGTTCATCTTCCCCACCTGATCCGCTATCTGGCGGTGCAGGACTTGAACTAGGTACACCAAGAGGTGTGTGAGCAGATACATGGATGCCTTTCAACTGACAAAACATTACAAGCTCATCTTGCCTCCAGAATGGATGCAACTCCACCTAAAAAATGCAATCTTCCATCAAAATAAACTCCATTATCATGGCTACTATGACTCATGCATATATCATTTCAAATGAGGAAACAGAAAATATATATCATATTTATGTGCTAGACATGAATAAAAACATAAAAGAAGGCATAGGTAGATAAATAACTGCATCTTAGATACAGAATTTTGTTCAAACCTTATTTCTTCCTTTTCAACTGATTCCAATAAATTATTCATAGAACTTCAGATTTGTCGGCAACGGTTTCTGGAACCAATTTTCAGTTTTGAAAAGCAGGAAGAACTAACTTAATTTTTGTCAGATTAAGGATTAATTCATCAAATTCAACTCCGGTATTGTTCTCCAGGGATGCATTGATTATAAACTTTTAGCCTTTTTCCAACCCGGGTGGAAAAAAGCTTTTAGCTTATATGAACTCATTCATTCATTAAAGTAGGTAAAGCCCAAGGTAGAGTGGTGTATGGAATAGAATAGCCATTCTAACTCGTCAAAGACCTAGACAATTTAGTCACTTAAAATCCATTTTGAGACTACAATTTGAAACCATAACAGGTCAAACAGGTTTTTGCCTCAAATCAAGCCACAAGAGATCTCTTAGAACAATACTGAGAAAATGATGCCAATCGACCACACTGTTTTGGTTCATAGCCATAAATGCCCACGAAATCAGCTCTTTAATATACTGTTCTAAGTCCATGCCAACAGGGCCTCCTAGTTTGGTGGTTCTCCTAGGAAACTAGAACTGCGTTATGGCATCATAGTGGAATTTGGAAGGCTTAAGGATACAGACAGCCGAGCCCTCTGTGCAGCCCTAGTCATAAAACTCAGATATGAGTACACTTTAGTGCCCTATGGCCATGATATTTGGACGTAAACTTAGCACTGTGCCGAGGAAATAAACAATTGAAGAAGACATTTGAGGACATTGACACTAAAAGAAACTCCAGATATGGAGGCCAGCCATCAGTAAGAAGCAGAAATCAGATATTGCAGCAATCTTGCCAACATTTTGAGGATTTCATGGTACAAGGATTACCACGATGCCTACCATCAAAGAGGCTACCAAACAGAGAGTTGCCACCTTGATTTCTGCAGTCTCATTTAACCCATACAGAACATTTGCATGCCTCCATTACTTTTTGGGAGGCCTGCGCCCCATAGAAACTGTATACCTGAGATTGTCCCTTGGCCGCGCCAGCAGCCGCGGTAAAACAGACATGTCCTTAGATGCTAAATATATCAAAAACTCTATATCGTTCAACTTGGCGCAGAATATGTACCCCCCTCCACAAGTGCAGTTTTCGTACAAAACCATGATGTATTTCCCAACATTCAAAACTTTGCAGTAGACTAAATGAGTACATAATCTGATAAGAGCTTGAAACAGTATATGTCATGCAAATGGACAACTTATAGCATGATGTGATGAAAAAAAATGCATTTGACTCATTCTTCCATCCTACCGATTCGGGTATGTCTATGTAGCTTCACTGGCTGCTCACACTATCCACAAAACATCCCAATTGGTAGTATAATGTCTGTGACACCTTGACAATGATCACAGACCTTCTATGCATCATAGTTCCGATTTTTTGCACATAATCAGATGAACCTACTGATAACATGAAATCTTGGCGGACTGCATCACGCCACAAAGAATTATTTTGTGAAGCAAGATCGTCTTCAAGAATATGAGATCAAGGGGGCTAACCTGATTGACTGCGGGAATTATTTTGGCAAACTTAAGCAATTCTTTGATCTGTTGAACATTAAAGTTGCTGACACCAATGGCCCTAACAAGACCTAACTCAACGAGACCTTCCATGGCTTTCCAAGATTTCTTCAACCTACTGAGAAACTGCTTATACTCATTTCCCAACTTCAGAGGCGGATCAGTGGCATCACCCAATGCTGAGATTTCCGGCCAGTGCATAAGATATAGATCTAAGTACGAAACTCCTAAATTCTTGAGAGATACTCTAACATAATTCTCAATCTTATTGGTGGAATTCATGCTACAGTACAGCTTAGAGGTCAAGAAAAGATCCTCTCTCTTCAGTGATGAGCCTTTAAAAGCTTCAGCCAATGAATCTCCAACTTCAATCTCATTACCATAGAGATGGGCACAATCGATGTGCCGGTACCCTACCGACAATGCCGTCTTTACGGCTTCGATGCAAAGGTCACCGCCAATCTGCCACGTACCCAATCCAATGGCCGGAATTTTCGCTCCCGTGTTCAACACAAACGAGCACGCCGTCAAATCGCTCTTCCCTTTCATACCTCAAAGCGTTCAGATAGACCCAAAAAGCAAAAGGAAAAGCAGACAGATTCCAAAACCCCGAATATCCCCCAGAACCAGATATATATCACATAGACCGGCAAAGTTAATACAGGCAAAGTAAGATCGTGCGTGAAACCAAAGGACGATAAGCGAGAAGGCGAAATCTTTCGGGTAGTTAACTCGCAACCAGAAACAGGCGAATGACCCAATTGAAGAGAAGATAAAGACGTACTGGTCAAGGACAGGAAAGAACCCGCAGTTGAAATGAATTTCACCAACGAATGCGAACGAACCCACCACCTGTTTGACTTTTTAACTGAAACAAGAACGAACGAGGGAAAGAGCCCCTTCGACTGGAAGAACACCCACGACGCAAATTTTATATCGAGCACGGAACAGCAGGACAAATTGGATTTCCCTTGAAACTACCAAAAAACAAGAACTTGCCAAGTTGCTTCCGTTCCTATTTGGACATGCACGTAAATGGGAAAGTGTGACATGGAGAGGACTCTTGGTCAAAAACAATGAAGAGGGGAGGAATAAAAATCGACCCCGGACCTTAAAAGCGGCCGCTTAGCTGTAAGAAAGCACCCCGTTGCTTTCTTTCCATCTTGGAGAACACAGGACCGAAGAAGAGGACAAAGAACTCTTTTTTAAATATGTTTTTTACGTTTCAAGTGGATCAAAATCATGGTGAGACGACGGAACAAGAAGGGCGAGACCTTATAAGTAATAATTTTTTTCCCTTTTTGTCAACTCTCGTACGCCTGACAAGTGAGGAAAGGCTGCGAAAAAATCCACACCCACCACCTACCCAACTTGCAACTAAATTCATTGACGCGCGCTCTCCCTCTCCCTCTCCCTCTCCCTCTTCAGATGGTTATTCTGACAATTGGGATTGGAACAGTGGACTAGCTGCCTCTCCGGGGATGTACACCTGAGACACGCAGTTGAAAAATTTGTTGTCCCTTAATAGTATAGCAATTCATATATTTAGATTGTTGTCGCATATAAACATGACTTGTAATTCGTATATGAAAAATAGATGAATAGATAAATCTAAAATCAATCGCAAACTAGTAATCTGAATGCAAATGAATGATCCGAACCTAACGAAATAACGTTGTGTCCTTAAGACAAATTTGTCTCCTCAATCAGTACCCAAGATTCTTGGACAATTGACTCCTAGGATAAAACGGATCAATTTTCCTCGAAACAAATATTTGTTTCAAAGTAAACCTTCGAACACAACTTCGCAGAATAGTCGCACAAAATGATGACGATGATGAATGAATGATGAACATAACAATTATATCTAATGCTCGTATCTTATGCTTGTTTTCTAATACGATGGTCGATGCTCTATTTATAGAGAGTGAAACGAAAAGTTACGAAGACATATAACTTCGTCGAAAGGGTTTGTCGACGAAAATGCACGATTTCGTCGAAAGTATTCTATGAAATGTCACGGAGTTGTACAGTTTCGACGAAACGTTACAATGTCGTACCGTTTCATCGATGAAGGGTTACGAACCGAAACAACTCTTCATTTCTCATTCAACTTCTTATGGGACTTTGCGAAACAGTTTCAACAATCCCCCACATGAATGAGAAGTTCAATTATCAAAACTATCCATAAATGCATGACATACAATATGCAAATATTCCATGAGAGAACGTTGCATCGAGATAAGTAGTCTGAAACTTTAAACTTTCCCTAGTGAGATCTATCGGACTTACTTGATCAATCAGTATACTTGATATCTTTGAACTGTCGACTTTTGGTGTAAGCATAGACAATAGAAATCACGCAACTATTTCTCAAACAAAGTTGGCTCTTACTATTGTGTTCGTTTTGGCGATGAACACCGCTTGATCTCACGAATGCTTTAGAGAATTTGACCTTTTTCAATTCTCATAGAAGCAGCCCTTACTTACCACCCGCATAGGTGATTTTTAAATGTGCAATATATCACATACTCGATTCAGAATCATTAAAAAATCATGCTTAACCTTCACATATTAGTACTGTCTTTATATGAAAATGAGTAAATAAATTCACAGTACTCTACACCGTCTTCATAACTTGATTGTCCCTTTGAACCTAGATCTTGAGATCTCCAGTCAAATAGGTATGGTTTTCGCTATGATGACTTATTTATGGGCTTAAAACTCATTCACATTGATGTTTCCATAACCATCTCTCTAGTTAGGCCTTTTGTTAATAGATCAGCAATATTATCCTTTGACTTCACATAGTCAATTGCGATAATTTCACTAGAGAGAAGTTATCTTACCAATATACATAACATTTCTTGCCCTCCACACTTTAAGATAATTCTTAAAATATTTTTAAGACGGTGGTAGTCTTTCAATAAAAGCAACCATTTAAAATGATTTACTTAGAACCATATTTTTAACAAAAATGTTATGCATAATCTCTTAGAGTTTTCAGGAATTGAATTAGGACGGTTATGAAATCAACATATTTTAAGTCCAAAAACTTGTCAACGATGAATCTTTTTAATCCATCATATTATGTTTTGTATTTCTCGTCCAGACTTTTCCATAATTCCTTAGTCATTTTGGCGGCTATAAACATTATAGAAGGAATTGTCCATACCATTTAGAATTTAGTTGCAACACAGGAAGTCAAAATAATTCCACACATCTACAGCAATAATCGTTTCCATATTTGTCTTTTCTTCATCCAACTTACTTAGAAGCATCCTTATTGAGAAACCTCGCCAAATTCAACGTCATAACATAGAACAACATCTTCTATTGCCGTATTTTGAAATCAGACGATTGAACTTTTTTGGCTTCTCTCCATAAGTTGGGATAGATGCAATATGCATCATCGACGATGAAGTCATTTCTCAAACCAAGTGAAAATAGCCCAAAATACTTTGAAAAATACGTGTACATAAGGTTTCATATGTTTTCTTCCATCCACAAAGCCTCGAACATGTAATATTAGTACACCATAATATAGAGCTTTTTAATACCAATACATAGATACCGAGAACTCATCATTTGAAGCACATACGAGCCAAAAGTTGGAAAACATCACGCGATGGCAAAACAATAAAATCACTGTAGTGCATACATGGAGCACACTAATAGGCCCCGCATGGGCTCGTGATTTGCACATTCCACTCTTATGCGTGCCAGGCATGTGCCTGAACGGGATCCCCATGTGCCTATGGTTGGAACGGTGCATGCACGCACTTATGGAGAAGTGCGTGCATACATTTAAAAAAAAAAATTAATGCTACTGTTCGGAACTAAAGACAAAATTCTTTAACGTTAGTCCTACTCAACAATTCGCTTCCTTTTAACGTCCCTCAAAGAATTATCACCAGTACTTTTTTTTATATTGTTCGGAACCAAAGGACAAAATTCTTTAACGTTAATCCCACTCGACAATTCGCTTACTTTTAACGTACCCCAAAGAATTATCACCGGTCCTTTTTTTATGCATAAAAAATCCCTTCATATTGAAAAGACGAAAGAGAGCACTTTTGATTCTCAAACAAGCAAATCTCCAACGAATTGCCTCCATCCAATTAGCGAAATTCGCAGGCGTTGCGGTAAGCCCTCAAAACAACACGACTTTTCATTTAAATTCACACCCAGTCAAACCGAGCCACAAGAGATTCCTTAAATGGCAAATTGCCACGTCGTTCTTTCCCAAGAAGCACAGCATGGAAATAGAACTTGGTGGCGGATGCAAAACGCACATCCTTGACCCGCATGGACGCCGGGCAACTCTCTGACCCGGATTTGTCTTTGCACGATCTCCGGGATGGGATATCCTTTGCGGATCATCCTTTCACTGCCGCGAGGTTATCGCGGGGGAGCACAGAGATCCCTCGCGGGCCACGTAAGCGGTCAAGTGTTTGCCACTCTTTAGGATCGTGGCCCAGCCAATCAAGAGGTACTTAGGGAGCAAAGCGAATCGAGTATCGAAGTATCAAAAGCACATAAACTGGTTCAGTGTCGTATAAGTCAGAACCTTACGAGAAGCGTAAGTACAACACAAATAAGAACTCAGCAAAATAAATCATAATTTCTCTTAAGAATATTGTCTACTAAGAGGGCAGTAGTTCATATATTAAGATTGTTGTCACATATAAACATGATTTGCAATTTTATATGAAAAATAGATGAATAGACAAACATGAAAATAATCGCAAACAAGTAATCTGAATGCAGATGAATGATCCGAGCCCAACGAAATAACGTTGTGTCCTTAAGATAAATTTGTCCCCTCAATCGGTACCCAAGATTCTTAGACAATTGACTCCCAGGATAGAACGGATCGCCTTTCCTCGAAACCGATACTTGTTTCAAAGGAAACCTTTGAACATAAATTCGCGGAATAGTAGTACAAAATGATGACGATGATGAATAAATAATGAACATAACAATTATATCTAATACTCGTGTATGATGCTTGTTTTCTAATGTGATGATCGATGCTCCATTTATAGAAAGTGAAGCGAAGAGTTACAAAGACATGTGACTTCATCGAAAGTGTTTGTCGACGAAAAGACATGATTTCGTCGAAAGGATTCGACGAAACGTTACGAAATCGTACAGTTTCGACGAAACGTTACGATGTCGTACTGTTTCATCGATGAAAGGTTACGACCCAAAATAACTCTTCATTTCTCATTCATCTTCTTATGGGACTTTGCGAAAATGTAGACGGCCAAAAACAAAAAGAGAAATGACGGACGAGAAAGAGAGACAGACTCTATAAACAGATGAACTCTACTTTGGTCCCCTGTATTGATACTTTCAATTTTAATTCATCTAATTAAATCTCTAAAATTTAATGAAAAATTTGTGAAATCAGCACGAGTTGGTTCGCAGGGAGCTTGCGTGCAGAACGTGCTGGACTCGGTGATATCGGCTCTTCTTGATGATAAGAATCGCAAGTTCATTTATGTCGAGATGGTAATTCTTCTTATTCTTCTTCTAAAACTCAATTCAGCGGCGTTTTCGGTTGCGCGAAGAGCAATGGTAATTTGTTTGGGTATATGTGTGTTGGCAGATTGATCCTTTTGGACATTCTGCTGTTGGTGTAGATTTACGTGAATATTTTCATACAGAGAATAAATTTAATATGTACCAAAAATTCAAGAATTATGCTAAACATTTTAAAATTTTATGGGCGATATTACATATTAGACCAAAGTTCATGGACTTTGTTGAATAAATGTGTAATTCAAGAATCACGTTACATATGGTCAAAATTCATAAACTATTTATGTCATTATCCGTTATTAGGTTCATCCACATTTTCATTAAATGAATTACGAAAGGTAAGGTCAATAAATACCTCATATTTTTCAATTTGCCGTTTGTTTTCTGGAAAAATATTTTCCTCAATTTGTTACGTTTGGGGGCGGAAAATGGGCGGCAATTTTCCAAAATAATTTTTTTAAAAAAATATTTACCGAATTGGGTGCCGATCGTCAATTGAGCTGCCGATCGGCACCCAATTCGCAAATTGGGCCCCGCGGGTGGCCCAATTGCCGAGTGAGATATCCTATTTGGCAATTAGGCTGCCGATTGTGGCCAAAATGAGGATTTGGGCCCCGCTCGGCGGCTCAATTGCCGAACGGGACCCCGCCAGCCCCATTTAGCCGCTCATTCGCAGATTGTGCCGCCGAGCGGGGCCCTAACCCAATTTTTTTAAATAATAATTATTTAATTTATATTTTTTTTAAAAAAACATCAATTAAATAACAAATTATTTTGAAATTGCGTAAACTTTGAGGGAAAAAAAAAGACAAGCACTACATAATTCATATTCCATCATTAAAATTTAATTTTAATTTATATTTTTTATATAAAAAACTAATTAAATAATAAATTATATTGAAATTACGTAAACTTTGAGGAAAAAAAGACAAGCGCTACATAATTCATATTCCACCATTAAAATTTACTTCTAATTTATATTTTTCATAAAAGTTTCAATCAAATAATAAATTATATTGAAATTACATAAACTATGAGGGAAAAAAAACAAGCACTGCATAATTCATATTCCACCATTAAAATTTACTTTTAATTTATATTTTTATATAAAAGTAATTATTAAATAATAAATTATATTGAAATTACGTAAACCGTGGGGGAAAAAATAAGCACTACATAATTCATATTCCACCATTAAAATTGACTTTTAATTTATATTTTTTATAAAAGGAATTATTAATTAATAAATTATATTGGAATTACGTGAACTTTGAGGAAAAACAAAGACAAGCACTACATAATTTATATTCCACTACATAAATTAAATTAATTTTATAAAAGTAATTATTAACTAATAAATTACATTGGAATTACGTAAACTTTGAGGAAAAACAAAGACAAGCACTACATAATTTATATTCCACTCAACATCAACATCAACAACACCTTTATCCCAAACTAGTTGGGGTAGAAGATCAATGAACCCCAAAGAATCATGAAAATAAAAGCAGAATCAAGCGAGGGAAAAGAGATAAATGTGTAAAAATAAATAAACAAATATTTATATATTTATACACTACCCATCCACAATACTAATAGACTTTATGCACTCCGCCCTAAGACAAACCGTACGCCAATCTATTTCTCACTCCATTAAATCTTGTTTTACTAATTTTCCTCATGTAAGTTTTGGCCGACCTCTTGCTTTCTTCATGTTGTGTTATCGATAGCAAATTTCTGTTCATATCGATGCATCTAAGGGCCTTCGGAGTATATGCACAAACCATCTCAATCTATGCTCTCTCATCTTTTCCGCCACCGGTTCTACTCTAACTTTTCGTTGAATCTCTTCATTCATTGTCTTATCCATCCTTGTATGATCACACATCCACCTTAACATCCTCATTTCCGATATTTCCATTTTATGCTCATATTTCCTTTATACTGGCCAACATCAGCTCTGTATAACATAGTAGGTCTGACTGTTGTTTTATAAAATTTTCCTTTTAACCTAAGAGAAATTTTATGATCACACAAAAATCCCGATGCACTGCTCCATTTCATTCAAACTGCTTTGATTCTATGGCTTGCATCATCATCAATCTCTCAATCTTTTTGCAATATTGATATCAGATATCTAAATGTATCTTTCTTAGGTACCTCCTCTCCGAGCATATTTACGGCTTCTTGATCCCATCTTCTTGCCGTGTCAAACTCACACTTCAAGTACTCCGTCTTACTTCGACTTAGCGTAAATCCTTTAGACTCTAACGTACTTCTCCATACTTCTAACTTAACATTAACCCCAGCCCTGGTCTCATCAATAAGCACAATATCGCTGCAAATAGCATACACCACGACACCTCATCTTGAATATCTTTTGTTTGCTCATCCATAACCAGGGCAAAAAGATAAAGGCTCAAAGCAAAACCTTGGTATAAGTCTACTGTGATTAGAAAATAACTTGATGTGTCATTGCAAGCCCTCACACATGTAGTACCACCGTCATACATGTCCTTGATTGTTTCGACATATTTTGAAGGTGCTTTTACTTCTTAAAAACCCACCACTGAACATTTCTTGGTACCCTATCAAATGCCTTCTCGAGATCAATAAACACTATACGGAGGCCCTTTTTTCTTTCTCGATATCTCTCCATACATTATCGTATTAAGAAAATAGCCTCCATGGTAGATCTTCCTAGCATAAATCCAAATTGATTGACAGAAACTTTGATCTCTATTCTCAAACGATACTCAATAACTCTCTCCCACAGCTTCATTGTATGGCTCATGAGCTTGATGTCTCTATAGTTAGAATAATTCTAGATATCCCCATTGTCCTTGTATATAGGCACAAGTATACTCTTTCTCCATTCATCATGCATCTTATTAGTATGAAGAATATTGTTAAAAAGACTAGTCAATCAATTTATTGTTACACCTCCTAAGCAGCTCCACACTTCAATAGGAATACCATCGGGTCCCAAGACTTTACTAATCTTCATCTTTTTTAATGCCTCCTTAACTTCCCGTGCTTTAACTCTACACACAAACCTTCTGTTTGAATCATCATAAGCATATTCCAAATCCACCTCACTTCTATCGCTCTCCCCATTGAAAAGTTTATTAAAATAGTTCATCCATCTGCCCTTAACGTCTTCATCTTTTATCAAGAGTGTTTGATTTTCATCCTTGATACATCTAACCTGAGTCAAGTCTTTACTTTTCTTGTCCATTGACTTTGCAAGTCTGTGATACCTTTTTCTCCTTCTTTGCTCCCAAATTAATTATGCATATCGGTGAAAATCTTACATCTGGCCTCTCGTCATAACTTTCTGGCACTTTTTCTCGGCAATTTAAACTTTTGCAAATTCTCTTCGTTATGACATTTATGAAAGCATCTGAAACACTCATTCTTCTGCTTAATTTTCTCCTGCACCTCTTCATTCCACCACTAAGTTTTCTTTGTTTGATGTACATTCCCTCTACTTTCCCCTAACATCCATTTTGTCAGTGTCTGAATGTAGTTAGACATCTCATTCCACATCATATTTACTTCGTACTCCAGTTGCCTTGGTCCTTCCTATAGCATTCTTTCATTGAATTCTGTTTGTTTCTATTCATGTAACTTTCACCATCTTACTCGGGAGTGCTGCGCACTTCTCTTCATCTTCTGTACCTTACTATACCGAACTTCTAAGACCAATAATTTATGTTGTGTAGATACACATTCATCAGGATATACCTTGCAATCTACATAAGAGGCTCTATCCTTTTTTCTGGCAAGAAAGAAATTAATCTGGCTACAATTTTGACCGCTGTGAAAAGTGATCAGATGTGATTCTCCTATAATTTATATTCCACTACATAAGTAAATTTTAATAATGGGATATAAATTATGTAGTGCTTGTCTTTGTTTTTTCTTCAAAGTTTACGTAATTTCAATATAATTTATTAGTTAATAATTACTTTTATAAAAAATATAAATTAAAAATCAATTTTAATGGTGGAATATGAATTATGTAGTGCTTATTTTTTCATCATGGTTTACGTAATTTCAATATAATTTATTATTTCATAATTACTTTCATATAAAAATATAAATTAAAAATAAATTTTAATGATGGAATATGAATTATGCAGTGCTTGTTTTTTTCTCATAGTTTACGTAATTTCAATATAATTTATTATTTAATTGAAACTTTTACAAAAAAAATACAAATTAGAAGCAAATTTTAATGGTGGAATATGAATTATGTAGTGCTTGTCTTTTTTTCCTCAAAATTTACGTAATTTCAATATAATTTATTATTTAATTAAAAATTTTATACAAATATATAAATTAAAATTAAATCTTAATGCTAGAATATGAATTATGTAGTGTTTGTCTTTTTTTTTCTCAAAGTTTAAGCAATTTCAATATAATTTTTTATTTTATTGATGCTTTTTTTTTAAAAAAAAATATAAATTAAATAATTATTATTTAAAAAAATTGGATTAGGGCTCCGTTCGGTGGCCCAATTTGTGAATGGGCCGCCGAATGGGGCTGGCCGAGGTGCCACTCGACAATTGGGCCGCCGAGGGGGGCCCAATTCGCCAATTGGGTGCCAATCGGCGGCTCAATTGCCGATCGACACTCAATTCGGTAAATGTTTTTTTTTTAATATTAATTCGGTAAATATTTTAAAAAAATTATTTTGGAAAATTGACCGAAAATGGCCAAGGAAAATGATTTCTGATCAACCGAAGATATCAGTCTAATTCGGCTCCGCCGGTGGCCCTCGCATCCTCTCTCTGTTTGCCCCTCCGTCCCCTCGCGCCGCCCTCTCGCGCTCCCGCCGCCCTCTCTTTGTTTTCCCGTCTTTCCGTCTCTCGGCTTCGCATCTTTCCTTCCATTTCCTCTCATTCTCACGCAACTTAGGGCTTCTTCGTCTCGTCCATCGCCTCCAGAGCTGCTCCTCTCCTGCCTCGCGCTTCGCTTGTCCCTCGTCTCGTCCCGCGGACACACGATTCCCAAGGTAATCACTGTAATTAGCTCTCGTTTCTGTAAATCGATCTCTTTCTTCTGTAGCCGATTCAAGGAAAAGTGCGGAAATCCTATTGGAAATTATTAATTGTCTGTTCGGATCGTTGGTCTTCGTGTTGACAAACATTGTGTGATTCTTTGATTTCTAAAGTGAGATTGAGGTCTCTTCTTGACGAACATCGTGTGATTCTTTTTTGTGTTATGGCTGTAACTGAGAGGTTTAGGGCTAAAGGGTTTAAAAAATCGTTGGTCTTCGTCTTGACAAATTTTTCTTTCGATTACATATTTCATACTCTGTTTAATGCGAATAACAGCAGGATAGAAGAGCAATCTCTAGAATTTTGTGTTGCATGGAGGTAATGTTGTTGAGTTGTTACAATCCAGCAAAGAATTTTCTTGTGTGGGAAATAGTTTGCATAGATTGCTGATTTTAGTGTGATAGTAGGTGACCCTGTAGTTGTAATTTTAGATCTGGGGATTGTTGGCATGAATTAGGAGTAAGGACCATGATTTTGGAACATGTAAAGAGCACAGGACCTTGAAAGTTTTTCCTGCTTGTGTGTTTGTTGCTTTTTCCCTCTTTTTGGAATTATCTTTTCTCAGTTATCACTATAATCAAGTATTATTTCCTTGCTCCATAATGAGGAACAATGAAGAGATGAAGTCATCCAAATCTGAGAAAAACTTGCATATAATCAAGTTTTATGAAGTCATCCATATGGGTGTTTCAGGCTAAAGGGTTTAAGGCAGATGAAAGATCCCCAGTTTCAGTTTGTTTATGTAAACAGTGCTGCTTTTGTTTGGTTGGTTGGTATTTCCTTCTAGTATTCACCTAAATTTTTGCGTTTCATGATCAGTGCACTCCAATATAGATGGATATGATCAAAATCCAAACGGTGGTAGCGGGTGCAGCTGCAGCAGTTATGGCAGTTGTCACACTAGTTATGGATGATGATGATCATTCCGAGAACCACATGCCGAGAGAGCCTCATGTGAATCAAGATTACGTTGTTTTCGTATGAAATTCTGAAGTGAGTGTTGTCCATGGTGGCTTCTTCTTCTGCCCTTGGCCATTGTTCCATTGCTCTGTTAGCTAATGTGATGAACTCTTTTGGATTTATGGTTTTTTTTTTTGTTGGAGGATTTATGGTATCAAACGCCAGATTTAGCTTGGATTTTGGAGTCATTTTTTAGGAATCTTTTGGACAAGAATCTCTGATTCTTGGTTGTTTCATTTTTCCGGATCTTCGTTGAGGGGAGCGGGTTT
This sequence comes from Rhodomyrtus tomentosa, assembly GCA_028455895.1. Lineage (NCBI taxonomy): Eukaryota > Viridiplantae > Streptophyta > Magnoliopsida > Myrtales > Myrtaceae > Rhodomyrtus > Rhodomyrtus tomentosa. Next base: position 6,897,721 of record JAPCWY010000011.1, read on the forward strand.
GGTGACGATTTATATATTGTAATATTCTCTAGATTTTTTTTTTTTTGATATTTTTTTTTTCTAGATTTTTGAGATGTTGTTGATTGGTCTGTCTATTTTGAAAGGAAAAAAAAGTGAATTTTCCTTATCAAACGGCGGAAAAATAATGTATGTCTATTTTGAAGATAAAAATAAGACAAATTTTCCTTACCAAACGGCAAAAAAGATTTTCCAGAACTTTTTCAAGTTTTAGCCAAACACCGGAAAGGTCATATTTTCCGTGAACCAAACAGAGCCCTAATGTCCATTTTGAAATTTTCTGACCTTCGACAAAATTCTTCGCTCCTACGATCTCAACTCACTACTGCGACCAAAGTTGATTCATCAATCCTGATGAAACAGCAAGACCGAGCTTTCACCTCCTTTCTGCATCATGGCACCGAGTGATCCAGCTCTCTCGTAGTTGGTGCATTGCACAGGTCGGCAATTCCGACTGCGTGTTTGACAAAATGCCCCTGGAAGTTTTGATGCATCAGCCTCCCGAGTGCTTCCGGGCTGTGCATAGTTTCCCTTTTGATTTTGCACTAAGCGATTGTTTTCTGTATTGCAGGGTTCCTATGCTAGACTGTTATGACGCCAATATAGAATCTTGTTCCAAAATGGTAGTGGTTGTGCTCCAGTTTTAGCTTACTGATGCCATTGCCTCCGAGGCCGCGCTGTTCAACTGCCAAAAGGTTCTCTGGGTTACTTACTAACGGAGCGACATTCAGAGCATGGTCTTTTCAGGATGTCTCTGGATGTATCCCAAAGAGATGGACTCACAATGGCAAGAACGGGAATCTGAGCAATACATCAGCTTTCGGTGAGTGCACTGGTTTGCTGTCATTTTGTGCATCGACTCATGTTTTATGACTAATTGTTTTCTCACTGAAAATGAAAAATCAGGAAGAGATATGGAGAAGAGTATATACAATTTTCTAACTATTGATCGTTGGGAATCGTTGAACTACATGGGATATAGGTTGGTCGCTCTAAGACCAGTTCATGGAAGGTTGGCTCTGAGGTTCCTCAACTGGGTCATTAAACAACCTGGCCTGGAGTTTGGCCATCTCACTCATATTTTGTCTGTAACGGCTCATATACTTGTCAGAGCTAGGATGCATGGCTCTGCAAAATCGATTTTGAGGCAGTTTACGCAGATGGGTGAGGGTCCAAGCTCGGTATTTATTACGTTAATGGACACATATCCTCTTTGTAATTCTAATCCTTCAGTTTTTGACGTTCTCATGAGGGTTTATCTTGGAAAAGGAATGATTGGAGATGCTCTGCAGGTCTTCTATTTGATTATTTCTAGAGGATTTAAGCCTTCAGTTGGTACTTGTAATAAGGTCTTGGCTGCAATGGCGAGAGACCAAGCAGCTGGGTCAATATGGTCATTCTTCAGTGATATGCTTGAGAATGAAATTCGTCCTGATGCTGCTACTTTTAATATCTTGATTAATGAGCTGTGTGCTGAAGGGAAGCTAAAGAAAGCCGGTCTTCTATTGAGAAAGATGGAAGAAAGTGGTTGTCACCCTACTGTTGTTACTTACAACACTCTACTCAATTGGTATTGCAAAAAGGGAATGTATAGAACGGCTCTTCAGCTTATTGAATTTATGGATGACAAGGGTATTAAAGCAGATGTCTTCACATTCAACATACTTATTGATGGTTTGTGTAGGAAAAAAATGAGTTCAAAGGGATATTTACTATTGAAAAAGATGAGGAAGATGTTGATAGACCCTAATGCAGCCACTTACAATACTCTTATCCATGGGTTTGTCCGGGAAGGGAAGAATGCTGTTGCTACTCGTATTCTGGATGAAATGTCTAGTTCTAAACTTTCTCCTAATTGTATCACTTACACTGCTTTGATTGATGGGTTTTGCCAAGAAGAAAAATTTCACGAAGCAATGAATGTTTTGACGAAGATGGAAAAGGAAGGTTTGACACCTAATGATACTTGTTATGGGGCTCTTTTGAATGGTTTATCCAAGCACGCACAATTCAGTATGGCAAGAAGTTGTCTTGATCGGATGAAGAGGAATGGTATTCTTGTTGGTCAGATTCCATATACTATGTTGATTGATGGATTTTGCAGGAAGGCGATGCTTGCTGAAGCTATTGAATTGTTTGAGGAGATGCTAAAAGATGGTTTAACCCCTGATTTGCTTACGTATTCAGTGCTTGTGAGTGGGTTATGCCGGGTTGGGAGAGTAAAGATCGCAAAGGAAATCATCTCTAAGATGTATAGATCGAAGATTCTACCAAATAGTGTCATTTTACAAACACTTATCCACTACTTTTGCAAACAAGGAAATGTCATGGAGGCATTGAGACTTTATGCAGTAATGAACTGCTGTGGCTACAAAGCAGACCATTTAACATGTACTGCCTTAATTACTTCTCTCTGCAGAAGTGGAAAAATGGAAGAGGCAGAGTGTTTCGTGCAGCATATGTGTCGCATCGGTCTAAATCCTGATTCCACGTCTTTCAATTGTCTGATCAATGGACATGCAAATAAGGGATATTGGATGAAAGCATTTTCATTTTGTGATGAAATGATCAAATCAGGATATTCTCCAAGCCCCTTTACTTATGCGAGTCTCCTCAAAGGACTGTGCAAAGCAGGACATATGGAAGACGCCAAGAAACTCCTTGCTGAAGTCGGACTTGTACAATCTTGTGCAGATACTGTAGTCTACAACTCATTAATAGCGAAGTTCTGTGAACGTGGAAATCTTCAGGAAGCATTGGCTCTTTATCATGGAATGGTGAAGAATGGTGTGCTGCCCAACAATCACACATATTCAAGTCTTATTGCTGGTTTTTGCAGGAAGGGTAGGATAGTTGCTGCCATTTTTCTTCTTCAGTCAGCTGTTAGACTGGGAATTTCTCTCTCAAGCATGGTCCTGTATACATGCCTGATTGATGCTCTTTTCAAGGAAGGACAAGGAAAATCGGCTTCCTATTACTATGAAGAGATAGTAAGAAGTGGTTTCCAACCTGACACAATTGTTTTTAATGTGATGTTAGATGGATATTCAAGGATGGGAAAAATGGGGAGGGCAATTGCTTGCCTATCAATGATGAGGAGAAACAATCTGTCTCCAAATTTAGCCACATACAATATTCTCTTGCATGGGTACTCAAAGAAAAGGGAACTGGGGATGTGCTTTAGAATACACAAATCAATCACCAGTGAAGGTTTTCAGCCTGACAAATGGACGTGGCATTCTCTGATTCTTGGTCTTTGCAAGTCAGGTCTGCTGGAAATTGGAATTAAAATTTTGAAAATGTTGTTAGTCGAGGGCATCATACCGGATAGGCTTATGTTCAATATGCTTATAAACAAGTGCTGTGAACGTGGTCAGATGGGAATGGCACTTGATATGGTTGATGTGATGATTATTCTTGGGTATGATGACCTTTATACTTACCAATCCATTATCAATGGTCTGCACAAGAAGTCAGATTTTAATGCTTCCTACAATGTTATGCATGAAATGCTGAAAAATGGGTATTTTCCTTCTTACAAGCAATATATACGATTAGTTAGTGGCATGTGTAAAGCAGGGAATATACGAGCAGTGTTCGAGCTAAAGGATGAGATGAAGAAACTTGGTGTTGTTCCTCCTGATGTTGCTGAAAGTGCGATAGTTAGAGGACTTGCGCGCTGTGGGAAGATCGAGGGAGCAAAGCTAGTCCTTCATCACATGATTGGGATGCGTCTCATCCCTACTCCTGCTACCTTCACTACTCTGATGCATGTGTCGTGTGAAAATTTTGATATTGAAGGGGCCTTGGAGTTAAGGAGTATCATGGAACGCTCTGGCATAAGGCTTGATGTAGTCACCTACAATGTTCTTATTAAAGGCCTCTGTGCTGGGGGTGATGTGTTTTCTGCAGTTGGGTTATATGAGGAGATGAAAAAACAGGGTCTCCTACCAAACTGTACAACATACACTAGTCTAATAAAGGCCATTTCTGCCAATGGTAGTGCAATTAATGCTGAGACACTTTTGGTCGATCTAAAATCGAGAGGGTTTTCATCTTGGGACAGAAACGCAAACCATTGGCGAGAGGAATTGGTGATTGCCATGAGAAAGATAAAATATATGAGCTGTCGAAGCAGGAAATGATACTATTGAAGATAATTTGACCTTGATGTTGTTAACATGGGGCGAATTTTGTTTAAGCTGTTCTTGTGGAAGCATGGCTTCATTGTAGAGTACAAGTAAGTTTCTTTTCCAGTTATGTAAGACATGTCCCATGTTTACTTCCTGCAGATGATGGCTTGAATCTCACTTGTTTGTTTATGCTTACAACCCTGCTACTTTCAGAGAGAATATTGTGCTCCAGTTGCTATCACAGAACGCCATCAACTTGGCATGTCAGGTAGCTAATTTCATTTTGATATCTCGATATTTTTTTTTCCCTTACCACACTGGGTTTCAACCACATTTTCCTCAAATTCCCACGACCTATATATAGTACCATGTGTTCCTGTTCTGTTTGTGACTAGAAAATGTATTGTGCAGTGTTTATGGGATTACTGTTCTCGTGAATTGCTTGTATTATTAAATGCGGATCTCGTCACTCTGATGCCGAAGATGCAATAAGAGTTTTCAGTTTCAGCTACTGTTGTCTTGCCATGATTGTAGCTGGCTGTGATGATGGAACTACATCGGATACATTTCTCTCATTTCTCTCTTCAATTTCTATGTCTGGGAAATGTGGAACCCCTAGGATACATTGGGCTGAGGATTCTACATCTGCATCCTGTTCAATGATCAAATCACTCAGATTGATTCTTTTTCTTGTCCTACTCTAGACAAACATAAAAGGAACAGCCCTGGAATAGGTGGCAACTTCAGTACAACATTCTTCGTTTCCAAGGTTGGTCGATATACAAGTCGTTCAAGTTGTTTTTTACACATTGTTGGTACAAGGACAGGAATGTCTAAGGATATTGATTTTGCAATTGCAGACCGAGCTAGCATGCGTCACATGGCAATGGTGCTAGCACAAAGAATGAAGTTTCTACTTTGGGCAGTTGGAGTTAGGACGGCACCAAGGCAGACCGTGTCTTGATGGGGGAGACATAGCCTATGAGCATGTGGGACAGCAATTACGTATCAGTTTGTCAGTTGCATCCATTCTTTGTCTTCTCCTACTCTAGACAAATGTAAAAGGAACAGCCTCGGAGCAGTTGGCGACTTCAGTACGGCATTTTTTCTTTTCCTAGGTTGGTTGAACAATGAGTCATTCGAGGTAACCAACAATATAAGTCATTTTTCACATACTGTTGATACAAGGACGGGAATCTAACAGGAGATTGCTTTTACAATTGCAGACCGACCGAACATGCGTTTCATGCCAATGCCGTTAGCATGAAGAAGGAAGCTTCTACTTCAGGCAGGTGGAGTTAGGGCGCTCCCAAAGGCGGACTTAGAAGTTGGTTATTGTTATGATGCTTTGGCTGGACATAGCCTATGAGCATGTGGACAGCGATTGTGCATGCGCGTGTAATTTTATTTATCTGTGCTCGATCGGTTGTCTTCTTCCCTACTTGTTCCAATGGCAATGGAGGCCCACTCCGCCATTGAGAAGGGCTGATTGTGTACAGGACTGGGGGAACGCTTGTGCGGTCAAGTTTTTTCATGAATAATGAGATCGCAGTGATTACGCATTGCTTGATCTTTTTAAAGCGAGAAATCTTGGTCACCCCTCGCTTACTGATAAAGGTTAAAAGTGTTCGCATACGATAGTGTCATTTTTGCATTTATCTTCCTCAATTGCGGACGCATACAAGTAATCAAGCTGTACGTTTCCATAAATTGTTCTCCCAACTATCATATGCAACAACTAAAATGGCTCGATCCGTAAGTCTCTTCAGCTGACGTAGTTTTCCAGTGACGTACCAGACTATGTTTCGCTCAAGTGATGCTTCTGGCGAAAATCTACCACATATGTTACTTAAACGTGTCTTACAACAATAAATTAACTCAGTTACATTCTTGTGTGATGCTTTCATTCCATGTATGGAGCCCCTGCTAGTATATGTACATTTTCTGCAAAAGCAGTATATACTTGAACTCGGGATTCACATTAGTGTACACAGCATGAGATTTTTGCAAACCCAATCTCGCCCTTCACTAAAGCTTCAGTACCCGTCTTCATTAGAAGAACATTGCCACTTTGTCCTTGAGACTGCTCTTCTTTTTCAATGGGGATGCAGCTTCTGCAGAAACAAGGCCTTGGCTTTGCTTCTTTTGATCCTGCATCAAAATGACTTCATCTGCAACAAACTGACTCATTTTCTTTTCCTCTACGGGCTTCCTCAGCCAGGGACTCAGAAAGAGATCTAGCATCTCCTGAGCAGGATCACCTGTTCTCTTGACGCTCACGACAGTCTCTTCACCAGTCGGAACTCCATTTGAATTGTTCTTGAGCTTTGCGTCATCAAGATTTTCATTATGAATAGCACCAGCATCAAAAGAATATTGTTCAACATTGCCTGGCGCTTTCATCGCTGTCTCCAGTCTTCCAATCTGTTGCCTTTGCTGATCGATATCCATATTTGATGCAATTATCTGCAAAAAGGCATCCGTTCATTAACCGTCCAAATTTCGTTCATTCCTCTGAAATTTTTCTGTTTCCTGTTGTACTGCAGTTTATGCCGTTGGAATGCAGTGAGAGGCTATGATTAATGGGTCCTGCACGGGTGATGATGTTTCGGCAAACCCTGAAGATCAGGAGAACTACAACCTATTTAAAATTGAGTTTATGCCCTCACCCGCCAAGGAGACATCACTTGAAAAGCCAATGTTAAAAAGATTGCGAGGAGTCCAAGACCCATGGATAAAATCCTAAAGAAGAACACTGATATTATTGAACTACCCAAGGATACAGAGCTAATTAGGCAACTGATGGTAATAGCTTAGATGCTCTCAACTATTTTTTATGCATTCAGAATTTCAGACACTCAAAAAAGTTTAAGTCCTTGAATGACTTTTGCAAGAAAATGGACTTGATTCTGCAGTCTATATTCGGCATGTATGACAGTTCCGGAATGCAATTCCTTGCAAAAACAGAATGGAAAGAAGCATGACCAATTCACTTGTTTAGCAACTTCCTAAACAGTAAAGTATACTAGACCATGGGAAAAAAGTGTTTCTCTCAGGAATGAAGAAAATTACCTCTTCAGCAATGCTCATAAGATCTTCAACAGTAAGTTCAACATCATCGTCACTAGCAAAGGTAGTAAGCTCCTCATCACCTTCAGCAACAAGACTCTTTGTTTTCCTTCTTTTTTGCAAAACTGAAACTTGAGCTTTCCTCCTTCCCCTTCTGCGCTCCTTTTTATCCTCAGAAATTTCACGCATACTAACATCGGCCCTGTCTTCTTGTTCACTCGTCCTTCTTTTCCTTCTCTTCCTTCCGCATTCTACGAGACCAAATCCACTGACTTTTGAAGAATATTTTCCCTGAAGCAAGGATGCCCTTTTAGGCTGCGTTGTCAAACTCTTTGAATCAGTCCCTTGAGGTGAAACAACTACTTCGCTTATTTGAACAGTGTTGCTGTCCCTACAACTAGACTCTCTTGCCTGGTCATTCACAGGTGGCGCCACCATCCACCTCGGCAACCGCCTCATAGTTCGCTCATTCGGACCAGCTCCAGCCATCCTTACTCTTCACCGGGATAATTCTGGCAAGACTTCTATCAAGAACAAAAGGACATCTCAATCTTATGCTTAACCCAATGGGAACTAACTTCCACCAAGGAAGACGCGTTTCCGTTTAAAATGCCACAGCACGGCGACTGAAAAAACCTATGGAAAACCAACAGTTGCGACGCAAAGTCGCAGAGAAGTGACATCTCTAGAAACCCGACAAATTTATAGATCATAGCAGGCCTATGGGGATATCTCCAAAGCAAATATCAAACACTTTCTTCAAGCAATTCAAATGATTTCATGGCTTCTTAAAACTGCCGTCTCTTCACATAATCATGCATCATCGGAAAAGGCTTTAGCTCTACCGTCATCCCTGCATGTATATCGACCTGACCACGGCGACTGAAGCTCACCGACGACACAGCTGTTTGCCTTAATCGAATCGAAAAGATGGAAAAAGATAAAAAGCAGACACTTTTCCTTCCGGGGCTAATCGAAAGGCTGATCCCAACAACCCAAAAAGATCAAAGAAATCAAAGAATGAAAAGCACATGGAATCGACATTATCTGAAGCCGGAAGGAGAAATTCGGGCTCACCCAGTAATCAATCTTCCGAAACTGCAAGAGGATGAATCATCGAATCGCCGAATCAAAAAGCAGAGGAGAGATTTAAGCAGAGATCGACGAGCGTCTCGGTGACGAACGGAGGGAAATCCGTAAACACGGGATTTTTCGAAATCAATCGCCAGACATATTTCGGAGTGCCAACAGCCAAGGTATGATGATACGAGGAAGAAAAAAGGTGACTTTTTTAAAGAGGTATTAGAAAAAATTAGGATCGTGGAGAAATTTCAAAAAAAGGCACGAAATACTCTATTTTTTTAAAATAAAAAATTAAAGTGAATATTATTTTTTTTAAAAAAGCCTAAAGTGTCCTTTGTATTTTAGAAAAGGGCATGGCTAATGGACATTTTTGCTCATTTCCATTTAAATTTCTTTTATTTTCTTCTTTTTTTTCTTTTTCCTTCCTTTCCTTTTTTTTTTTATGTTCGTTTTCTTTCCTATTCCCTAGCCAATGCCAGCCTCAGGTGAGGGCCGCCCATACCCCCGTAGGGAGAGGTTTGTCTGATGCCGAGGCTTATGTAGCACAAACACACCAATCAGGAGAAATTTTGTGTGTCGGACACGGCGACACGGCTGAGACACTACCAGACATGGGAACCGCATGTCTGAATGGTTGACAAAAAAGGCCCGGCGTGCCCGACACGCCGACATGTCCAGACTCATCCGAGACACCTCTCGACACGCCGACACGTCTCAACATGTTCGATTGGTAAAAAAAAATTAAAATATGTTGTGATTTTATAAGTTTAAAGTTACTATTTAAGGTCACAGTTACCGCAAAACAATAATATCTGAATGTCAAATATGAAATAACTATAACTATGATATAGAGACATATAGACATAGCGATATAATATATATATATATATATATATATATATATATGTGTGTGTGTGTGTGTGTGTGTATTATATATATCGTATCCCGCCGTGTCGAAATTTTTTTATTTTTTGGGAATTACCGTATCAGCGTGTCGTGTCGTATCGTGTCTCGTATCGTATCGATACTACATAGTCCGAGGCTATACTTCCTAGATTTGGCGAGGAAACCCTCGCCTAACACCGATCAATTAGGAGCTGAAATGATGCGGCAGCATCGTACTCTACCTATCAGCTCGCAAGCTCAACTTAGTCCTCGTCGATCAATCAAATTAGAGATGCGGGAGCAACCGATCCTAAAAAATTATTTCCTCATAGCCGACAATCTCCTCAATACCGATTCGCGAGCGTACGTCGATAATCGGTCACTCCATGATTGAGGAAAGTTCATATTCATTGAAGGTCATTAATGCGGTGAAGAATGAAGACCTCCAACTAGCTATCTTATCTTTCATGTTTTTCAAGGTCCAGTAAATGTCGTTTAAGTTCTCAAGAAGTCCAAGTTTCTAAATATTTAATATTATTTTCTAGTTTATAGGGCTTTATTACTTTTCTAATCCCTATGTCCATAATTATTTAGTCTATTTCCTGTGAAGAGTCACCTATGGTTGGAGGGTTGTTTTATGCTTGCCTGTACAAGCATACTAGAATGAATGCAAAAGGAGACTTGACTATTTGATAAACTATTGCCTTTAACTTGAGGGCAAGAAGTTGTTCTTATTTTACTCCCATGGATAGCGAGTATTGTATCATTTTATCGTTATGCCGTAGGTGAATTTTTACGGGTGGTGAGTGTCTTATCTTGTTACATTCTCATTTGTGTTACTTCCTATCTCTCTGCTCTCTCTCCCGACGTCATGGAAATCTACTCTCTCTCTCTCTCTCCCGACGTCATGGAAACACCATACCCAAATGGAGAAGTGACCCAACTTTGTTCGTGTGTACTGATTCCATTTGTTGACTTTGTAAGTACCACATCGCTTAAAAATGAGTCTTTGGTGCTCTTTCTATACTTGTGGTTTATCTCCACCTAATAACTTAAGTTTTTGGGTTGAAGTTTCTAACATGGTATCAGAGCTAGTATTTGCCCTTTCGCGAATATGTGTTTGCCCAAATTCCACGTGCGGCTCTTTCTTGGTTTGCACGTGAGAGGCAGTGTTGACTTTGTAAGTCCCACATCACTTAAGAATAGGTCTTTGGTGCTCTTTATATACTTGTGTTCTCCCTCCACCACATCGCTTAAGAATGGGTCATTGATGCTCTTTATATACTTGTGGTCTCCCTCTACATAATAACTTAAGTTTTTGATTTGGACTTTCTAACACCATTAACCTACCTCTGCCAATACAAATTTCAGTTCTATCTCATTGCCTGAGGTCGACATTGGCTAGAGAAGGGGAAAGAAAAAGAAAAAATTTTAAAAAGGAAATAAATTTATAGGAAAAGAAAAAGGAAAATTAAAATGGGAATAGGCGGAAAAGCCCTTCGACCAGGCCTTTTTTTAAAACAAAAAAGGCTCTTCGGCCTTTTTTCGAAACAAGGACCACTTAAGGTTTTTATTTAAGAAAATCAGAACAATTCAGACCCTTATTTGGAATTTATTATTCAAGCGATGATAAATCTTCTTCTAACTCTCAAAATATTGGCTATTTTACAAAGATAAACTTGCAAATACTTAAAATAATAACTCTATTTTCACTTATATATTTTGATTGTTAAGAAATTATGTTTTCTACTTTTCAAGGGGAACTCGATATTTAATTAATTTATTTTTTTACCATAGAGAAGTAAAAGTAGCAAATCAAAATAAATTAATATATACAATCTTTACGTATCTTGTCAATAATTTCGGCCTCTTAAATGATGATTCAACTATTCTGTAACAAGGCAAATGCAAAAATTTTCAAATGTTGATTTTTTTTTTTTTGCACGAAATGCGTCTGCACAACTGCTAGTAATAGATGATACATGCATAATACGTTGCTTTTGAAAACATCTAAATTTAGCCCGTTCATGAATGAAAGCCAATAAATTTGATTTGATAGTTGGCCGGAAAAGAAGTTTTCATATTCAAGATGATGGAATTTAAACCCACAAAATTAGGGAAAAATGTCGAAAAAGTCTTAAACATGTTGTATTGGTGCTAATTCGATCTTAAATATTTTCTTGGTAGTCCTAATTTTTTTTTTCATTTGTGTCAATTTAGTCCTAAATTTTCTTATTTGTGTCAATTCAGTCCTAAATCTTTTGCATTTGTATTAATTCAGTACTAAAACTTTTATATCCTAATTGACTAGATTGAATCAATTGGCACAAATGTAAAAAATTTAGGACTGAATTAGCATAAATATAAAATATTTATAACCAAATTAACATCAATGCAAAAGGTTTAGGACTGAATTGGCAACATAAAGAGATTTAGAACTGAATCGGCATCAATGTAACTGGTTTAAGATATTTCGACACTTCTCTCCACAAAATTATGTAGGATCATAGAATGACCAAGGTTTTGCTAAGATAGAGGACCAAGTAAAGCAATAAACACTGGCTTTTATATGATATTCTATCTCCAAATTTCAATGCACAACTTTAGGTGTGAGATTTCTCTTATGAATGTTGCCATATCTTCCTATGCCATAAAAAATATTAGAGTTTTGTTTGTATTCAAAATTTTCCCCTCCTCCTTTCTATATCCTAACAATTTATTATTTGCAAATTACATTTCTGGAACTTGTTAGCTTATATCGCAAGTCATTTGATGATGATCTTTCTGAGCTTTGCAAGACTGAATTTCCACTCGAGTTTTCACCATTTCTTTTTTTCCAGTTCGGTTGCGCCATACCTAACTCATAAATTTTGTCGGTCGCACCAAATGCAACATTAGTTTTTCCCACGATTTAGCTGGAAAATACATGTAGTCAGTTGAAAAATGGCATCACAACTGTGTTTTTCAGCCATGTTACAAATCCGACTTACTGCAGATTCTAGTATTTGCTCCATACAAGCAAAACCCAACTATAAATTGCAGAGAATTCAGAAGGTTCAAAAATAAGGTTTCAAAGATTGTCCTACCATCACATGTTTCAAGCATGTCTTCCAGATGCTCCATGAGAAGATGAAAATTCTTCCTGTATTACACCATTTTTGGAAAAAATCTCAGTCTGAAACGTTTGCCCTCCAGCATCTACTTCGGCAGAATAAGAAAACAACATTCTTTTGCTTTTATACGACATAAACAAGTCGAACAGTAAGAACCACCAATTACATCAAACATTCGACTCCACGTCATCTTCCATCTCCCGCACCGACTGAAGAGGAACACTGCCAGGAAGAAAGCTGCTGTCTAAGAGGTTGTTTGTGAGTCCATTCCCAAATAAGCACACCTGCGGTTGGATTTGGTTCAGGCAATTCCACTCACTATCGGAAAGTGACCAACTGAAGATCTCGATGTTCTTCCTTATCCGGTCAGCATTCAAGCTACATGGCAGGACACTAGTTCCTCTCTGCAGTCCCCATCGCAAAATTACCTGACTCAGTGATTGGACCAAATAACCAAGATTAGATACCAATCGAATGAAGTTAAATGGATCAAAACTTTTCCGTTCACTTGTTGAGGTGCGGTCAATACATGTCAGTCACTCTATAGTCTATGTAGAACGACAGGGACAAGCCTAGAAAAATTTAAACAAATATCTGCAAAGAATTCAAAGCAAGTGTTCATAAGCATACTGGTGCACTACTTTGACAAAATTTCTAAGTCTTGTGCAACAATAGAGTTTGTGACTAGCTAGTTACGTCAATATCTGAACACCGCAAATGAACTGTTAACTAAGTCATTCTGTGCTATCAAATTCCATGTTATCGAAAAGCAACAAGACGCTACTAACATAAGACAGAAAAAACTTTTGAGAACTCCTTGATGATTAATAGTATAACCAGTATCACAAATTTAGCGCCTAACTCAGGCCAAGACCATTTCAACCATTTTCAACACAAGAACAACTGAGCCACTCTTAATCTAGAGAGGGATTTCTCATAAAAGTAAGGGCGAACTTATATTGCAATTGGCCAGTTCCACAAAATGTCGACAAGAAAATTTATAAACCAAGGGAGTGATGAAAGAAATTGCCTAACTACAGCCTTAAGTCTTTAAAACCCTTTTAGAAAAGCAAAACAATATCAGAATGCACCAAAACTTCTCAGTGAGGAATCATAACATAAGAAGTACTCATTCGTTCTTGGCAACAATAACAGTATTCAACCAACTTCATAAACATCTCCTGTAATAACTATGTTTCGTATTGGCTGCTGAACTACAAGCCTTGGGCTACAGACATAAGGTTGTAGGATGTTCCTCTTGCAAAAGGCAACGGAAAACATTTCTAGGGAGGCAGCACACAGCACTCTTCTGTTTCTTATTGATACTGCTTCATCAAATATCACGATATCATCATGTCTAAGTAAGGAGTAAACTGATACAGCAACAATTTTCCAATTAATCATCCACTTCAGCACTCAGGACTTGATAGAAGATGGGGATAAAGCGAGCAAAACATTTCCTCGATGGTCAAAGGAGATTCCTTTCACAACACCGAAAATGAAGCTTATTTTCAATCTATTAGCAACAGAATGCCAACGAAATTGCAGAAACCTAGCACTAATGACACATTCAGATTCCATCTTCTACGCGGTCTGCCCTCCATTTTTAAGTCAATGGCCTCAAGGGGTGCTCGTTCTTTTCCCCCCTTGCAAAGTGCTTCATCACAAAACCACGACGATTATCTATACTTGAGTCCGTCCTCTCTCCCAAAAAACATTTAACTTTCCGAAAAGAAATGTTAGAATCTCAAACTTCTTATGTTATAGTGCCCAACTTATTGTCCACAGGATCAATAGTTTTGGTTAAATAAACAACTAAGGAGGAGATGGTAACCAAAATCTTTTCAGGTTAGATCTGGGTCAAATTGACAAGGTTAAGGTCATAAATAGTTGACGAGTATCAGAGGAAAGTTGAAGGCCACAAAAAGCTGCCCCTGTGAAAAGGGAAGTGGACTCAGATTATGCATTGAGCAAATGGTTTAACTACAACGAAGCCAAGCAAACAGGACGATTCACATTATCTAATAAAAAACTAGAACAAGAATAAATAAAGAGTACACAAGAAAAACCTGCTCGGGAGTCTTTTGGTGTCTATTTGCTATTTCTGCTACAACAGACAGCTTGAGCATAGGCCCATGCACCGATCTTGACCTTCTAAATGATAAGCGGGGAGTTCCAGGTTCATCTTCCCCGCCTGATCCGCTATCTGACGGCGCAGGACTTGAACTAGGTACACCAAGAGGTGTGTGAGCAGATACATGGATGCCTTTCAACTGACAAAACTTTACAAGTTCATCTTGCCTCCAGAAGGGATGCAGCTCCACCTAAAAAATGCAATCTTCCATCAAAACAAACTCCATTATCATGGCTACTATGACTGATGCATAGCCAAATATCATTCGACATTTCAAATGAGGAAACAGAAAATACATACCATATTTATGTGCTATACATGAGTGTAAAAACATAAAACAAGGCATAGGTGGATAAATGACTGCATCTTAGATACACAATTTTGTTCAGCCCTTATTTCTTCCTTTTAAATTGAGTCCAAGAAATTATTCATAGAACTTCAGATTTGTCAGCAATGGTTTCTGGAACCAATTTTCAGTTTTGAAAAGCAGGAAGGGGAGAACTTATTTTTGTCAGATTAAGGATTAATTCATCAAATTTAACTCTGGTATTATTCTCCAGGGGCGCACCAATTTTAAAATTTTAGCCTTTTTTTCCGACCCCAAAAAAAAACTTTTAGCTGTTGTGAACTCATTCGTGCATTAAAGTCGGTAAAGCCCATGGTAGAGTGGTGTATGGAATAGAATAACCATTCTAACTCGTCAAGTGCCTAGACAATCTAGTCACTTGAAATCCATTTTGTGACCACAATTTGAAACCACAACAGGTCAAACAGGTTTTTTGCCTCAAATCAAGCCACAAGAGATCTCTTAGAACAATCTTGAGAGAACGATGCCAATCAACCACACTGTTTTGGTTCATAGCCATAAATGCCCACTAAATCAGCTCTTTAATATACAGTTCTGAGTCCGTGCCAAGGGGCCTCCTGGTTTGGTGGTTCTCCTAGGAACCTAGAATTGTGTTATGGCCTCATAGTGGAATTTGGGAGGCTTAAGGATACAGATAGCCGCGCCCTCTGCCCAGCCCCAGTTATAAAACTCAGAGATAAGTACACTTTAGTTCCCTATGGCCATAATATTTGGACATAAACTTGCCAGTTAACGTGCTAGAGGAATTAAACAATTGAAGAGGTTGAGGACATTGACACTAAAAGAAACTCCAGATATGAGGCCAGCCATCAGAAAGAAGCAGAAACCAGAGATTGCATCAATCTTGCCAACATTCTGAGGCTTTTATGGTACAAGGATTGCCACGATGCCTACCATCAAAGAGGCTACCAAATAGAGAGTTGCCACCTTGATGTCTGCAGTCTCACTCATATAGAACATTTGCACGCCTCCGTTACCTTTTGGGAGGCCTACTCCCCATAGAAATTGTCTACCTGAGACTATCCCTTGGTCGTGCCAGCAGCCGCGGTAATACAGACATGTCCATAGATGCTAAATATATCTACGGCTCCCTAACATTCAACTCGGTGTAGAATATGTGGCCCCCACACAAGTGCAGTTTTTGTACAAAACCATGATGTATTGCCCAACAGTCAAAAATTTGCAGAAGACTAAATGAGTACTTAAACTGATAAGAGCTTGAAACAGCATATGTCATGCAAATGGACAACTTATAGCATGATATGAAGAATATAAATGCACTTGACTCTTTCTTCCATCCTACCGACTGCCAAGTAATGGTGCATGTCTATGTAGCTTCACTGGTTTTTAAGCCCATACTATCCATAGAGAATCCAATTGATAGGACAGTGTCTGTGAGACCTTGACAATGATCACGGACCTTCTATGCCTTATGGTTCTGTTTTTGCGCGTAATCAGATGAATGTACTGATAACATGAATCTTGGCGGACTGCATCACACCACAAAGAATTATTTTGTGAAGCAAGATCACTACAATTTATGCACAATAAGTCATCAAGAATATGAGATCAAGGAGGCTAACCTGATTGACTGCGGGAACTATTTTCGCAAACTTAAGCAGTTCTTTGATCTGTTGAACGTTAAAGTTGCTGACACCGATGGCCCTAACAAGACCTAAGTCAACCAGACCTTCCATGGCCTTCCACGATTTCTTCAACCTACTGAGAAACTGCTTATACTCACTTCCCAACTTCAGAGGCGGATCGGTCGCATCACCCAATGCTGAGATTTCCGGCCAGTGCATAAGATATAGATCTAAGTACGAAACTCCTAAATTCTTGAGAGATACTCTAACATAATTCTCAATCTTATTGATGGAATTCATACTACAGTACAGCTTGGAGGTCAAGAAAAGATCCTCTCTCTTCAGTGATGAGCCCTTAAAAGCTTCAGCCAATGCGTCTCCAACTTCAATCTCATTACCATAGAGATGAGCACAATCGATGTGCCGGTACCCTACCGACAATGCCGTCTTTACGGCTTCGATGCAAAGGTCACCGCCAATCTGCCACGTACCCAATCCAATGGCCGGAATTTTTGCTCCGGTGTTCAGCACAAACGAGCACGCCGTCAAATCGCTTTTCCCTTTCATACCTCAAAGCTTTCAGATAAGACCCAAAAAGAAAAAAGGAAAGAAGACAGATTCCGAAACCCTGAATATCCCCCAGAACCAGATATATCACATAGACAGGCAAAATCAATACAGGCAAGGTAAGATCGTGTGTGAAACCAAAGGACGATAAGAGAGAAGGCGAAATCTTTCCGGTAGTAAACTCGCAACCAGAAAGAGGTGAATGGCCCAATTGAAGAGAAGATAAAGATGTACTGGTAAGGGACAGGAAAGAACCCGCAGTTGAAGTGAATTTCAGCAATGAATGCGAACGAACCCACCACCTGTTTGACTTTCTAACTGAAACAAGAACGAACGAGGAGAGAGCCCCTTCGACTGGAAGAACACCCACGACGCAGATTTTATATCGAGCACGGAACAGTAAGACAAATTGGGTTTCCCTTGAAACTACCAAAGAACAAGTACTTGCCAAGTTGCTTCCGTTTTTATACGTAAATGGGAAACTGTAGCATGGAAAGGACTCCGGGTCAACAACAATGAAGAGGGGAAGAATAGGAATCGACCCCGGACCTTAAAAACGGGAGCTGTAGCTGTAAGAAAGCCCCTCGTTGCTTTCTTCCCACCTTCGCGAACACAGAGAGAGAGAGGAACGAAGAAGAGGACAAAGAACTCTTTTTTAAATATTGTTTTTACGTTTCAAGTTGGATCAGACGGCGGAACAAGAAGGGCGAGACCTAAAAAGGAATAATTTTTTTCCCTTTTTGTCAACTCTCATACACCTAACAAGTGAGGAAAGGCTGCGAAAAAATCCACACCCACCACCTACCCAACTTGCAACTAAATTCATTGACGCTCTCTCTCTCTTCTCAGACTTCTCAGATGGCTCTTCTGACAATTGGGATTGGAACAGTGGACTAGATGCCTCTCCAGAGACGTACACCTTACACGCAGTTGAAAAATTTAGGATGTAGACGGCCAAAAACAAAAAGAGAAATGGCGGACGAGAAAGCGAGACAGACTCTATGAAAAGATTGAACTCTCCTTTGGTCCTCTGTATTGGTACTTTCAATTTTAACTCATCTAATTAAATCTCTAAAATTTAATGAAAATTTTATGTAAAACCGTCCGATACCAGGTCCGACTAAATCCCACTAACGCGACCTTCGGCTGATGGGGGCGCTCCATACTTTTTGACGATGTTGTCCACGTAGGCCAAATATTACGCACATGAACATCTCAAGATTTCAAATCTTTTTATTGACGAAATGTTTGTGAAATAAATAATTAAGGATGTTTCGAGGCTAAAAAATTGATTGAGGTGTCATAAAAGTATTTAAGTTCTTTTTACTTAACACAATAGTGTAGATTAAGATCCATTCAAGAGTCGATTTTAATTATGCATCATCATTATATAAAAATTGATCGAAGCGGTGGTATATCTTACTATAGATGAAAAGATAAGGCAACACCGCTCGTCGCTAAACGAATGGATATTAGATATTTGCAATTCCACCGCAACTGGTCAAACCAGTCTTACTTAAATCAAGTGATGCATAGAGTTAGGAGATATCCTTTTTTCCTTGTTTGATAGTATATGGGCTCTAGCTGTTACCATTAATTCACCTTGTCAGCATTATCAGCAGGAGAAATTTTCAGAATGGAAGCATTGTCCTTGAATGAGAATAAAGGGTTATGAGAAAGAATAGCTTTTCAATTGTCAAATTATGCAACTGATGATAATGTGATTTCATGGGTCTCTTGGGCCGACACCAGTAGCCCAGTTACAGTATACTCTATAGGAAATTATTCTTTTTCGAGTTTTGTTTCCAGTTAATCATCCATCAATTAAAAAGAGACAAGTACGATGTTGAGTTTTAATCAGATCAGGACAAAAGGTGCAGAGATATTACATTTTATTTGCCATGAACACCAAGTGGTAAGTACATAACACAACCCATGAGATGAAATAAAACCTAACAGGGGAAATATGATTGGAAAAACAACAATTACACGCCTAATTGGAAAAGCTAAATCTACGCTAGAAGCTCAATTTGTCTCTTTTCAAGACCTTTCCATCCTGATGCTCCCATCAAGGCTTCACCACTTGAGCTTCTCAGGGAAATACTGCAAATCAATCTCCCACGTTAAGATCAAACGAAAAACATGGACGCTTCGGTGCTTGAAGAACTCTTAAGGAATCGAGGGACACTTGCCTTCTTGATCAAGGACTGGTAGTACGGCTTGACCTTCTCGACATTGATCCGGACCTTGCTCTTGCTGTAGAGATCGTATTTGCTGCGTGGCAATGATCAAATCAACCATATTGTAGAAGCACGAAACTAGTTATGTTTGTGTTATCTGATTTGGTTCCTTACTTGAATATCTTGAGCCACTTCAGATTCTCAACGTCTTCTTTGTTCATCAGGTGCTCATATGCTCCGGCTCTGTGTAAAGCTGGGAAAATATCGACGAGTTGGAAAAGCATTGGAAATCGAATCCAGGGGCCTTTATTCTAAATTTCAAAAAGCAAGAATGAGAATTATGTGTCTCACCATAAAACGAGTGGTATCTAATAATGAAGAGGCCTGCTGAAGGCAGCGTACTCTTGTTCTCCTTAGCCACCTATAAACCGAGATGGTACTTAAGATCAGAACACAAGAAAAGTTACACTCAGACGAATACACCGTAATTCGATAAGCTTCTTTATGCCAAGTCTCAGATATACTACCAAGTACATATAGTCATCGTGCCCCCACGACATCATCACATTGTTGAGTCCACAGCCTTCTGAATATATTCCGTATTTGGTGTTATAGGCGGAATTGTAGTAGTCACGGTTCTCCTTGAAATACTGCAAGCAAAAGCTTATTTTGAAGCTTATTTTGAATTAACATTTTCAACATACTTGGATCAAACTAATACTGCCGCATGTCAAATGAGTATCCATATACCTTGTGATGGACAACTGATTCATCGAAAGCGCACCCAACAGGGAATGTATCGCCTAAAATGACGCGTCGATGAGTTAAAAATTCACAATCAAGGGCATGTCCGAAACTCCAATGATCAGTGTGAGTTAAACCATTTCATGGATAGTCGCTATAGTAATTACCTACAACCGCCCATTGAGGAAGAGCTCCAAAGCTAGGATGAAGAAGTACTTTGCCAAGATCTGAAACAAGAATGGCATTATCTCAGGTTACAATAGACATATCTTTGCAAAGCAAAAATATCATGATATCCAAAGTTAAAATCAACCAGATTCTGTATTTCCTGTACTCGATAAGACAACATACCATGGATGAGGCCAGTCAGGTGAAGCCAATCCTCATTGGGATAATCCTTCCTGATGGCTTCAGCTGTCTGCAGCAGATGCTCAATTTGAGGTTCATCCAAGTCCGGGTCACTCTCGTCGACAAACTCATTGAGAAGTTCACAACATTCCCATATGCTCATCTCCACCCTGTTCAATTTTCCATACGCTTCTCTCATCCTCTTGACCTGCAACGACCATGGGGCCACATTAGACTTATCTTGTGAAGTCAGATGACATAAACAAAATTTTATTCCAGAAATAGTTTTGACTGCTTGCTTACAAAGTCATAGGTTTGGCTGATGTGATTGGTCCGGTAAAACTGCTCCACGCTCATCTGCCGCTCACTTTCTGCATTGTAGTCCCTGTATCACATTTCAAAGATCGAATAGAACGCTCTTTCAACAATCACATAAATTAGAATCGGTCCTCAATTGACGTCATATTATGGATCGATTCAACACTCATAAGCCATCCTCTTCAGTCCATTAAGCCAAACTATACTCATCTCCATCAATTGCGTGAGCCTACCGCATCCACTCCTCTAATTTCCCCAGGAAATGTTCGACGGATGCAAATTGCATAAAAACCAGAGGTTCTATTTATGTTATTCCCATATCCATGGTTCCTCAGATGATATCCATATCCATGACCAACAACCCACTTCTTCTCTGCCATGCGAGAACCATTGGACACATTCTATAAGTTCATGTTTAAAATGAACTGTCAATAATGGCAAAGAAGGAGAAGAATAATACCTGAAAGTTTGGCCGAATGAATTCGTCTCAGGCACCAAAAACCCACCATCCAACAGCAGCTCATTCTCTTCCACATCAACCTTCTTCTCCACAACCTCCAATTCTGCAGAAGAGAGAGAGAGAGAGAGAGAGAATGAGTCAACACGATGAATTATCTCACTGAGCACATCAGCACCATTCTCTAGTCTATTTGCAAATTACTTCCTCCAAAACACTAAAACCCTCGAAAATAAATCAAGATGCGATTTTATTTTTATTTTTTTACCCACAAAATCACTCGAGAACACGAGATTGAAGGGAGAAGACCCAAGAACAAAAAACAAGAGGGAAAAAAGAAAGAAAGAAAGATTTACCAAGCTCAGGCTGCTCAACGAGGACCGTCATCCTGAATCGAACTCGAACAAAACGAAATCAAGAACAGGGCCAAGAACGAGAACACGAACACGAGAGAAGAGACTGATTTCAGCTTGAATTGCTCGCATCTTGGAGGAGGCGAGGAGGGCTCAATTTATAAACGGCCGGAGAGTCCTGGTCTGAGAATTCTCAGTGTCGGAGTCCTTCCCATGAAAATAGAACTTCTCACTCACCGAGCCCTTCCCTGAAAATCACTCAGAAAAAACACAACTTGAAGGCATTCCTCGTTTTGCGCCTTCCTAAGCTACAACCCCTTTTTCTCGGTTCGGAAGTCGAATCGAGAATTCCGATTTTTTGAGAGAGAGAGAGAGAGCGCGCGAAATGATTGATTAGCTGTCGTCCAAAACCAAACTTTTTGTCCTTTCTTGGGCTTTCTCGTTTCCTTCCAGCTTCTTTCGGCCACAAGGCCATCTCTGCCGTCAGTACGTGCGGAAATCTTGTTCTGGGCCCACTGATCCAACGTTCGAGACAAAACAAGCGCACGGGATCCGGATGCATGTGAAGATTTCTTCCTGCTTTGATTTCTCAGCGCTGAGTCAGATTGTCAGATATGACATTTATAGTCGGAAATGGAAATGGGAGTCTCGGGTGGCGTGGGCCCACGTGACGTGGAATCTAGTCACCGGTTGTCGTTTTGAGAGTTTTTTTTTTTAGTTTTTTTTTAAATGAATTATGTATATAATTTTTCAAAGCACTATATATCGATGAAGCCAAACGCAAAAACCTTAGAATCAGTTAGTACACAAGAAATTATGGGTTCAAAGGTAAAGCGACACAAACATGTAGAGCAAGAAGGTATGGAAACTCTAAAGTCCAAACAAGCGGCAAACTTAACTAGAACCGTAACAAAGCCACAACAGTGACCAAAAAGAAGTACCTACATGGCCAAAACAGCGGCCAAATGGCAAAAAAACAACAAACTAGGCAGCATTGGGGCGGGCGGTCCTAAAAAATGATAGAGGATAGACCCCAATTTCTTTGCAACCGCCTGTTGCGGAGATGTCTTCAATGCAACCCAAGAGAGAGCTTTGTTTTTCACCACTTTAACAAGGTGCTTGATGATGTCCAGTAAAAAATAGGCTTGTCTCAAAAAAGTATATCGCTTCTCTCGATCCAAATAATATGGCATTGGGCCCCGAGAGAGAACCTGAAAATGCAATGAAAGAAAAATCGGCCATCTAAATGTTTCATCAACCACATGATATGATCTTCCTAAGGACGGTTTCGCCAATATAAATTACATTTGGACGCCCAAATTAACGCAAGGCTACCCTTGATCGAACAACCAAAAAATAGATGGTTCACAAAGTCAGGTCTACAACGATAGAATGCACAAACACCAACGATAATCCTATGGTATACTGTCGAGAGTGACTAACTATATGAGGAATGCATGACGAGGAGCAATGACACGATCACATACAAAAGAGTGTCGGGGTACAACCTGGCCTTTAAATATAATGAGCTCCCAGGCCAAAGAGACCGAAAAGGTACCAGAAGAGTGAGCTTGCCAACAGAGTTTATCTGCCCTATCCTCCACGAAAGAAGGGGCCAGCTCCAAACAACCCATAATGGTGTCTAGTGTATCCGGCGGTTGCCACACAGAATCATGGAAAGACTGAACTATTGCATCGCGGGGGATCATGGATCAGTAAATATCCCTATGTTCGAAGAGTTTATTGAGAGGACCTTTATCATGCCACCAATCAAATCAAAGTTGCATGCCCATATCAATCATCCATCTGAATTGCAAAGCAAATTCCAAGCGAAGATCCAAGATTTTCTTCCATGCCCATGAGCAAAAAGTGGGTTTAGTAGCCATCTAAAAGTTCTTTTTCTTCAAAAATATCGAATGAATCTACTTGCACCACAAGGGCTCTTTATCAGTAAATAGAACTCAGATGTGCTTAAGTGTCATCGCATTGTTGCAGTCCACAAGCCGACGTATC
Organism: Rhodomyrtus tomentosa; assembly: GCA_028455895.1. NCBI lineage: Eukaryota > Viridiplantae > Streptophyta > Magnoliopsida > Myrtales > Myrtaceae > Rhodomyrtus > Rhodomyrtus tomentosa. Next base: position 6,921,089 of record JAPCWY010000011.1, read on the forward strand.
TCCAAATCAACCTTTTCTTCAGGAACACAAATGTCAGCCCAGGATACTTTAACACCCCCAACACCTAGATCAGGACCTTTCCAAAGAAGCTATTTATGAGTTCAATTCTATATAAGACAAACTTCGAAAGAGTGAACATGCCAGCCTAGTAGACATGGATAGAATGTAAGACATATTTAATGAGTTGTAGATGTCCAGCATAAGATAGGAACCTTTGGGACCAAGACCGAGCTCTAGCAGCAATAGAGTCCGCTAAAGCATTACAATCAGTCTTGCCAAGTCTAGAGACAATGACAAGTACTCCTGTATAACGAAAAGGAAGGGTACCTTACTGGAAGTCAAAACAATGCCGAATCTGATCATGGAGGGCTCTTGTAGCACCCGAGAAAAATATGTCGCTCTTAGTCCCATTCAGCTTTAAACCAGACCATGCCGATAAGAGATCAAGTCCATCCTTGAGCATCGTGATGGATCCCAAGTTAGCCTCAACAAATAAGAGAACGTCATCAGTAAAGAATAAACGGGAGAGTCAAGAAGCTTTGCATCGCCAAAAGAACTTGAATCCTAGAAGATTTGTCTTGGCTTGTAGGAAAACCTCAAATTGTTACATTTGTGATAAATTTACCAAAAATTATTTTTTAATCACAAAAAATCTCAAGTTGGTACACTTGTGACAAGTTTACCCCCAAACTAGTACATTTATAACAAATTTAACTTTCGTTAGTTTTCGTTAAATGTAACCATTAAAGTGTTATGTTTATGACATACGGCAATTGATGGGTGTACTAGATTGAGATTTTTACTTTCTATTTGTCACATGTGTATCAATTTAAAAAAATTTCGTGGTATTAACACAATTTAATTGATGGTAAATTTATCACGATTATACCAGTTTGAGGTTTTTCGTGATCATAAAAATTAATTTAATATAAATTTATCACAGGTATCAGTTTAAGAATTTTTGTGGTTAAAAAATTAGTTTGACGTAAATTTCTCGCAACTGCATCAGTTTAGGTTTTTCATGATCAAAAAAATAATGTGGGGTAAATTTATCACAGGTGTACTAATTTGAAGTTTTTCATGGTATTAACCCTCCTCCTCCTCCTCCTTCTTCTTCTTTTGGAGTTGTCCGAGAGTTTGGTTTTACTTAGGAATTGACTTCTCGTTTCTGTTGGGATTGGCCTTGTGATCTCTAACATTTAATCAAATCTAATCACTTGTGGACTCGCTTAATTGAGATTATCCAAATTTTGATCGAGACCAATGATCTAGTATACATGGGATTTATCCAAATTCTTTTATTTCTAGAGTAATAAAATTTCAAGACAACTCGAGTAGCGCAACCCCTTTAAACGTTCTTAAAAAGGCATACTCTTTCACATCGGCCCGGTGTATTCCATATTGTGTTCCTAAAGTACTAAAAAGAAAAGCCAACCAAGGAAAATGTCCAATGGTCACAAACACGTCCAAGTATTTGGTTCGTTCACTTTGGATTTTATTTTATTTTTTCATTTTTCGATCGAGAATTATAGACTGAAGTGGATCAAAAGAGATCTTCAATGTGATTTTATGAGCTTTGCATGCAAATTTATCTTAGATTGAGCGACGACTTCTACTTTCACATAACTATATTCATTTAGAAATTGCGGACGATAATTCCCCTTTCACACGTTTCAGTGTCAATCATAGGATTCTATTATTTGACCACTTCTTCAACATTGTCCACGTGGGATGCCTATAATTTACTTGCCTAATTTTCTACCTCGGACAATAATAATAACGCCACTTGGCCAGAAAAAAAAAAAGAGAGTGTATTTATTTCTTTTCTCGAATAAGTGCAAACTTCCTTTAATGGGGAATAAAGTTACAAATTTGGAAGTGCTTTATTATTTTTGGCAGCCACGAGAGCACGTTCTATCTCGAGACATTCCTCCACGTGTCAATTCCCATTTCCTGCTTTCGACCCCAAAAAAAAAAAATCCAATTTTTGCTAACAGTAACAATCACGCTCGATGGGCTCGCTAGGAAGACATAGGCCATATTGGGATGGGCCCGGCCCAAAATGCTTTTTCCCGAACCCGCCCAATGTAGGCATCATGAAGTCTCGGCAATTGCAATTCAATCCTCGTTGTCCCCGAGTTCGTTCACTTTTAGAACACACAAGGTTTTCGAGGGATTTGAGGATGGCAAAATTCTCCAGGTCCGACCCAAATAGGATTATAGTTCTGTTTGTTTCGTGAAAAATGAATGATTTTGAAAATACTTTTCCTAAAAATAAACGCTTATACCGCTCAAAATAGTTAGTCAAAATATTTTTACTATCGACAATTATTTGTGTAAACACAAACGTGGACAATGCAAACATTTCTCCTACATTAATTCTCTCAAGCAGTGCAGGCAATTATTTTCAAACAAAATATTTTCTAAGCCATTAATTTTCCGTCTACTAAATGCGTCCAGTTAATCTCCAAGTCCCGCGAGCAATTAGCGACTTTCTCAAAAGCTAATTTGATGCTAGTAACCTTCACCGGAGTTCTTAACTTTGCTAAATCTTTTGATAGATCAGTCAAACGACGAAGAGCCAACTTTCTACAAGATGGGGAGCGCATGAAGTAAAACCTAACATTCAAACGGCCAAGTATGGCGTCCCTTCCCCACGACAGGCAGGTGACGATGGCCAGCCAACAGTCAAAACCTCTTCATTCGATGCAGAGACTACACACCCTTTTTCATTTGTTGCATCTAAGAACTTCCAGTTCACCATCTTCTTCTCCTCATCTCGCAGCTTCAGAATTGAGAGAGGAACGTTGCCAAAACAGATGCCGAAGATACAAAGAAGCCCGGTTCTAGCTCCATGCGTCGACGGCGAATCGGGGTCGCAGTTGCCGGTTCGTTTTCCGGGCATCAAACAATTCGCCGTCGCAATTGCAGGTACGTCTTCTGGGCATTGAACCGTTTACGGAACTGAGTCTGTTGCTCGGTTGCATGTTTGAGCACATTTGTCAATATGCTTTGCGTGGCCAAGTTCACGTAGAAGTCCCATTTACGTGGGATCTGTAAACCGCTGAAGCATCGAGACACCCTCCAAAGATGCAGCTTGAGGCCAGCAAAACTAGATCGCAGATTTTTCGTCAAGAAACCCCGAGAAATGTAACGATCGTATTTCCCGTCGCGAAAGTCCGCCGACATCTTTAAATTACATTTGGGAAAAGAATCTGATGCTTGTGGTCTTTCAGGAAGACTCATACAAACTGAACCCCAAGATATATTGCACTCCAAACATTATCCTAAAGACACAAGGAAACCTTCTACTTCTGTGTCTTTCTTTTGGTTTTCCCGTTTCCAAATAATAATCTTAACTTCTACAAATTATTACAGATACTTCTCACATCAATGAACGAGATAATCAATCATATGATCCATGACACCAAAAGCAGAGACCATAGCATCTAGAGACAGCAGAAACAGTAATCCTGGGTTTTCTTCAGACCTTGAATCCAGACCGAACTTCTTCATATCCCACTAGGATTTTTCAACCCAGAGCACATAACGATTTCATCTTCCATCTCCTCTTATATGATAGGCTAACCTTTTAAGGCCAACACATCCGTCCCCATTTGTCAGCGGATAGGATGGTATTGCGTGATCCCGCGTTTCGGTGGCAGCTTTCTTAGTATGAACAGAACCAAAGAAGAAGGCAGAATCTCCACCAACTGCATAGAGAAAAGGATTAAACATGTTGATTGAAAGCAACACATACAAGTTCAATAAGAAGGGAATAAAACATAGGGACACAGATGAGATACAAGTATTCATAGATTGAAAGCACCGCATATTAGCATTGTGATCATGACAAACAATTGCCATTTAGTTTCCAATAAAAGATCATACGAATATAGACCACCAGCATATTAACAATCTCAAAAGCGTGCTCATCATTAACAATGTCACACTCCATGAGGAAAGTCGCTAAATACTTTCGAACTTATATCCTGAGACCATGATGGGGGACAGATATAGTGGCAGTAAGATGACTTGACGTAGACATTGTGGTCTACAGTCAATAGGAAATCGTGATGCCAAACAACGGATTCAATGACATCGGTCAAATTCCCACATGAAGCTTCAATAGGATTACCATTCCCAATATCTGGATTGAGAGAAATTGCACATTCATCTTGATTAGAACAGAGCTTTGAAGCATTACACATGGGAAGGGAACAGTTTAAAAGAGGTAGGAACCTAAAAAGGACATGGGAGGCGACAATAAAGATATTAAAACATTTAGATCTTTATCAAAAACACGACTAGAATCGAGCAATGACGTAAGAAGATCCCCACTTGGTGGAATACTGGCTGCTTCAGTAGATTGCTCAAAAGGTGCTCTAGGCTTGTTAATCACACTGAATGCTCTATAGTTTCATGTTCCTTAATCAAATCTTCAAATGAGAGTTTTACTTCACTACTGTTTAAAGTTTTTTCCCGGTCGGGTACTGTCTAAAGTTCACTACTGGTAAAATAGGGTCGGGTCCTTTATTTGGGGAATTGATGTGCAGGATTTTTCACTTGCCATAACTGGCTTCAGGGGCTTTCGATAGTTGTCCAATTGCTATTGAGTTTCTTGGATAGGTAAGGCGTACTTATTTTGGCATCGTTGGAATATATAAATATTAAACCATGCCTTCTTCTAACAGTTTAAGCTTTTAGAGCAGTTGGTAAGTGATCTCATCAAATCTTACGTGGTATCAGAGCAGGAGGTCCTGAGTTTAAATCTTTCCAGGCCCCTATTTGCCTCCCTATTGAATTTGTCCACGCCTAGTACTAGGCAAAAGACCAGACTAAGCGTGAGGGGGAGTGTTGGAATATATAAATATTAAACCACGCCTTCTTCTAATAGCCTAAGCTTTTAGAGCAGTTGGTAACTGGTCTCATCAAATCTTACAGGCATCAAAATGAAATATCAGAAAAATGATTGCTGACCACCTATCTTCAACAAATATTGATAATAACACTAGCATTCCAAGAATCGTCAGCCTGGTACTCCAACGGTTACATCAAGACATTTTTGAGGTGTCAAATGACAAATACAAGTAGAAAGCTACCAAGAAGATGCTCAAAAGTGGGACTAGCACTAAACAGGATATAAATCAATCTGAAAAAAGATTATATGCGGTCCTTTCTAGGTAATAAAACTGAAATTTCGCTGGACATAAAATTTCTTTAGGCAGATGCTCAATAGTGGGAATGGCATTGAGCAGGCATAGGATATCAGTCTGAAGAAGATTATACGCCATTCTTTCTAGGGTAATAAAATTGAAATTTCGCTAGACATAGAATTTCTTTAGACTAGATGTATAACCCATTTTAACATGATCGACACAGTTTGACATCTGGTGGAGGTTCTTTCGCCAGGGGGAAAAAGGTCAGAATTTAAGTAGCCGTTGGAAAAAGCCTTCTATCACATATCCATGGAGTTAAGTATTTAAAGCATAGTTCCGATCTGAAGTTTGAAAAGTTTTGCCCAATATTCTAACTTGGAAAATGATAAGTACCGATAATCTACAATAGATGACTCCAGGAAAAATGACGTGTGTATTAGGACATAATAGAAATTTATAATCATCTTTAGAATCATTTTGTGAGAGAAATGAGCATTGCACAAATCTGCATACTTACAAGGTAATAGATGAAGTTCAGAATTGGGTGATCCAAAACATCCAAGTCCGCTGCTTCATCAAATGCATCAAAACACATCTGCAGTGTTGAGTAATAAAGTAAACATGACAAAGTACCTCTCTGCAGCAGGTCTTTGTATATAATTCGCAAGAGAGAGAACACAACAATGAGATGTATTCCCTAATTATGAAGGAAACTGATCGAGACATCTGATACAGAATTATATTTTGCTTGATCTCAAAAAGCTTAATGATTCAAGTTCATAGAGGTTAAAGGTCCTATTAGTACACTACAACTCACCATGATGCATCTGATAAGAAAGCACAGGAAACATATGGTGGTCACATAGCCAACCTACAACAAAGAATATAAGCAGTTAAAGAAGGTAAAACCAGTAAGCAATTGAACTCGGAAAATAGGCAGATGCACTTTAGAAATGTGAAGAATACCTCCTGCAATTTCTTACGACGTCCTTTCGACTCAACAGGAAACCGCTGGAGCATCAAGAAGAGTCTACAAAAGATGACATGGAAGCATCACTGAAACTAGCAAAGCTATGGAGAATCACAATGCACAAGAACACCAATATTAACACAGCTACGATGTGATAGGGAAACATGTCACATCCGAAGGTATTCATATTTGGACATTCTCTGGGGTTTTATAAAGACACTAACTGATCAGCATCAACATCACCTTTATCCCAAACTAGTTGGGGTTGGCAAAGACACTAACTGATCATTTTGAAAAAATCACCACAAACTTAGTACAATAGAGAAAAGTCCCATAGCTAAATTTATTGACAGGTGGATGTTTTCAGAGGTGTCATAAGAAGGCTAACTCAGCTCTAAACCAGTACTAACTACCTATTTCAATAGAGGTGCGTTCAACAATAGCATAGCCTTCCTAACGTACTTAAGCAAGTAGTCTTTCTAATAAGCTAGAAATCGGGAATCTAGAAGTCAGAGTTGGATGGCCGCTGATCTTCCTTTGAAGTTAGCCAATCCAAAAGAGTTGAGCAAAGAGTCTTCAACGAAAGAAAATGTACAAGGGAGGGAGGGAGGGATTCAACTGGTGATTCTTGATGAAGCAAGATTGCCACAGCTCAACTGGCTAGAACATAACTTCCAGCAGAGCGATAGGAAGGATCAAGGGAAAGAAGGGAATCGTGACAGAATTAACTCGACTTGACAGTCAAAGTCCACCTCTCAAATCACTCTCAACATAGATGTAGATGACAAGGTTGCACTTTTCCCAATCAACTATTTAATCATCGCAATCCCCTTTCTCTCATATAATCAGAAGTTTTATGCATGCTTACATATTCGGCAGAGAATTCATTGAGCTTTAAAGGTAAATGAAATAATTCAATTATTCAGCAAAACCTGCACTATCTGCATATTACACATTTCCAACTTTCTGAGCATTAACTTGCTGCATCGTACAGGAAACACTTATGGCTGCTGGTTTTAGTCCCATCATCTTATTCCATGCAAGTTACAAAAATCCTTTTCACTAGAAAAAGGGAAGGGAAAAAAAAAAGAAAAGCAGGGTCATAGTTAGGTTACCTTCCGCCATATAGAAGAAAACCGAGGGCAGCGAACAAAGAAACACCTACAAGACGTAGATCCAAAAGCATAACTGATCAGTATCACAGTAGAGCCAAAAACACTGCTTCAAGGTATAAGGAGCAGAACAACCTGCAAAAAACATCTTTGAAAGGATAATTACAACTGGAATAGGTTTCCACCACAGGATCAACCACATTGCTATCTGAAAAACAAATTTCAGACTTAAAAACATAAGTGCACAAAAGTGGAAACATTTAACATAAAATATCATTTTTTTCAGGTTCGAAAATCATTCGCACCAAGAGAATAACATACAATATCTCACTCAGGCAAGACACTGCAGCAAGTGTAATTTGCCAACCCAAGTTTTTCATTGCATTGGCTTATTCCACTAAGGTTCGGTTGACTATATGAATCCTTTTACACCGTTGCACACGATCTACATCATCTCTTCACCGGTGTTTCACAAAGCATGTCCTAAATCACCTCAAATGTGCTTTTCGTATCTTGTCCTTATCCAAATTCGTAACCTTTCCTCAAACAAATAATTTCTAGATACCATTTTTGTCTCGTGTATCTATTTGTCAAAAGAAACATCTCATCTCTGCTACTCTCCATTCTATGCAATTGTTCATACTTGACAGTACAGTCTACTGTTTCATACTAAAGCATTGTTGTTCCTTATTAAATCCGCCTATGTGAAATTTATCTCGACAACCAGTCCTAAGCTTGGATGTAGGGTAAGAGGATGCAAAAGGTAGTCAACGGCTAGCGAAGAGAGCTAAACCTGTAAGATTTTATGAGACCACAACCGACTGCTCTAAAAGCTTAAGCTGTTAGAAGAATGCGTGGTTTAATATTTATTTATTCCAACACTCCCCCTCACGCTTAGTCTGGTCTTTTGCCTAGATCTAAACGTGGACAAATTTATTGAGAAGGCAAATAGGGGCCTGGAAAGATTTGAACTCAGACCTCCTGCTCTGATACCATGTAAGATTTTGTGGGACCACAACCGACTGCTCTAAAAGCTTAAGCTGTTAGAAGAAGGCGTGGTTTAATATTTATATATTCCAACAAAACCAATATCAAACTGATGTATTAGGCAACAAACTAGGCAATAAGGTTAAAGTAAAAGACTCGAGATCCGAAGGGTAAATTCAACTTCAGGCCCAAATATTTCTTTTTGGTGGTTACATAGATGATGATAGGGAAGGAATTTGTGAAGCCCTATTTACTAGTTGTGCAAGCCACATGCCAAGGTTCTAAAAAATGCCGCCGAACTATTTTCCAAAGTTGCCTACATAAACCTTATATAAGCTATGCATGAAAAAATTATGACTTCCCCAAAACAAAGAAGAAGGGACATCCTCATAGCAATAGACCCCCATCAACATCCAACTTCAAGCTCTTGTATCTTTATCCTAACATTGAATCAACATAAGAGTTCCATTTAAGGTGTTTCTCTACCATTCATGCTTTTCTCAAATCATTTGATGCTACTGTTGATTATTATAACAAGAAACCCCAAATTGTAAAAGGAACATGCAACAGGTTTGGTGCTAGCATGACGATAACATGCTCTAACTAGAGTATCGAACCAACATCTGGTTGGGAGGTATAAGAGATGCCCATATTAAGGGATCCACTATATAAACTTCCTTACAAGACCTATAAAGAGGATAGCACTAAATAATGCTCGCCGTTGACAATAAAAATGGTAGGCAGATGAGCCATAAATCACCAAACCTATTGTGGGTAATAAGCTGTTATTCTTTGCCAAAGGGACAACTTGTACTCTTTTATCACTAAAGAAAGTAGCCTATCGGTGGTACTTCACACGGGCTCGAGAGGTCTCCATTTTATTGCCCCCCCCCCTCTTCACACTCCATCTACTAAGCCATTGGAAACGATTTAATATTTTCATTCAAATAGGTCAAGAGAATAACATGGCGCAGTGCATCAGGATTTTTATATGATCGCAAATTTTTTTTTTTTTTTTTGGGTAAGGAATATGATCGCAAAATTCATCTTCGGTTAAAAGGAAAATTTTATATAACAGCAATAAGACCTGTCATGTTGTACGGAGCTGAATGTTGGCCAGCACAAAGAAAAACATGAGCATAAAATGGAAGTAGCGAAAATGAGGATGTTAAGGTGGATGTGTGATTATACAATGATGAATAAGATAAAAAATGAAGATATTCGACGAAAATTTGAAGAAAAAATGAGAGAACATAGATTGAAATGGTTTGGTCATATTCTTCGAAGGCCTCTAGATGATCCAGTGCGAACAGAAGTCTACTATCGAGAGCATAACACGAAGAAAGAAAGAGGTCGGCCGAACCTTACTTGGGAGAAAATAATAAAATAAGATTTAATGGAGTGAGAAATAGATTGACGTGCGGTTTGTCTTAGAATGGAGTGAAAGAAGGCTATTAATATTGTGAAAAGGTAGCGCACGCGTGTGTATATACATGTATATTTGTTTATTTATTTTTACATATCTATCTTTTTTCCTTCGATTAATTTTGCTTTTGTTTTTATGAATCTTTGTGGTTCATCGACCGCCGACCCCAACTAATTTTGGATAAATGTGTTGTTGATGTTGATTCAAATAGGTCCAAAGAAATAACAAGAAGCCAATGGTAATTATGAAACATTAAAGGGCATTTTGATACCAAGAATGAGGACATATGCAGTATAGGCAATCAAAAACTCACTAGGATGCAATGGGAGACTATAAAGACAAGTGAAACGACACAACTAAGAATCGACTTTGACGTGTGGATTGCAAACACATCACAAGTCCCACTCCTCATACACCCAAGTGCAAACATTCCATAGGTTGCCACCCAGACTTTGGCTTGTACCTCACCTAGTCCACAAGGTTACTGGGATATTCGAGAGCCCAAGTTTTCCTACCTATGATATGCTTCCTCGTCATTCAAAATTACTTCGACGAGTGAAACGACATCCTACAAACGCTCATGTAACAAGACGCAACGTTATAAAGGCCGAGTAGGACTGAGAAAATACAGAGGGAAACCCCAAAGAAGATATTGAGCGGTGAATGGATTCTCATTAGAACACAATGTCCTTAAAGCATCCATGGCCAAGCCAACCAAGTGGATCAAGCATTTTTTTTTGGCCGTTGATGTTTTAGTATTATCCCACATCGTTTGATAAAAGGTCCTAGATGTGTATATTCATATGGTATTCCTTCACCTATCAACTTAAACTTTCGGATTGGACTTTCTAACATAGTATCGAAGCTAGTGCTGTCCCTTCCGCGAATGTGCGTGACCAATATTCCACGTGAATGTGCATAGGCAAAATTCCACGTGCCGCTTGTTATCTGGCTTGCACGTGAGAGGAGGTATTGAAGTATTATCTCACATCGCTTGATAGTAAGTCCTAAATGCACTTTATATTCATGTGGTCTCTCTCTGCCTATCAGCTTAAACTTTTGGGTTGTACTTTCTAATTGGTTTTATAGCTTGACCTTTCCTACTCAAGATCCAACATATATAGGTCAATACAAGGAACCAATAAAAAAAATTTAAGCTTTCTAACAGTGGGTTTTGTCGCTTGACCTTTCCTACATGAATAGGTCGATGCAACGAACCAATCAAATAGCATGAAGGGGAGGATTAACTTGGAGGCTTTTGCGATCAAGCATCTCAAACTATAGTGAGATCCATCTATTTCATTTCAAGCCAAACTTTGGGCAAAAGAGTCTCCAGAAGGACCTTATTAGGGACATTCAAAACCTTCTAAAAACGATTTTACAACCAATATGCCCCTAGATAAGGAGCAATTATCTCAATTGATTCGTGCATCAAACCCACTAACAATATAGGTTCAATGTTGAGATTCCAACACAGCTAGTTCAAGAAGACGAGAACTTGTCTTTACTTGGCCAAACTTTGCTTTCTAAACAAAACTTGATTTTCTCGTGACCTTTATATTTTACACTCAATTCAAATCTTGCGGCTCGTGCAATTTGAATATTTCACTTTTTTTATACTTGAAACACTCGAAACTTTCACAGAATACAAATAATGACGAGTAGATACATGAATGACAATTTCATTATTTTGAAATTAGAGTTATTTTGAAATTTGGCAGGAAAGCAAAAAATTGCTTCACACTTTTAATTCAGCTAAGGCAGCAAAGCCTTTACTAAACTGTACACAACCTTGAACTCTTCCGTTTTCAGAATAAGTCACAATGCCATCACTCCACTATTGTTAAGTAAACCCTAAATCTGATATTTCTAAATATCATTTTTTTTCCCCTTGAGAGAGAGTGAGCGAGAGCGAGAGCGAGAGTGAGAGAGAAAGAGAGAGAGAGAGAGAAAGTTGAAAAATATATAAATCAATTGCATGACGTAAAGGAATGGTGTCATTGGACCAAAACTTGCTATTTCTAGCTCATATACAAGATAGCAACCATAGCTCATCACACTGACTGAACAAATAATTTGACTTTTTGAATAAGCATACATGTTGAGGAACAAGAAAAAATTAATCTGATGATGTGGAAGGAAAAGAGCAACTAAACACTAATACAAACATTAAGCCAAAAACCATCAACAGCTGCTACAATAAACAAAATGGAGTCCGAAATCTGGCCTTCCAATTTAAAGAATTATCAGCAAACGAGAGTTTTCACCTGAACTGCATAGACCACAGCATTAATTGTAAAAAAACTAGGCCGGAGTCCATCAGTAGATACAGCACGTGCCTGATCCACATTCATGCCAAATAATGATGAGTACAAATGTCCGCTGTAAACTCAACATACCAGCAAGCTGCACGTGCACATGGCACCTCACCTGATAGTATATCTCAGCCCAGAACAGAACCAAAAGAGCGTACGTCGTGAAGAATGCAAGGCTCGGCAAGTCAAGCAATATATGCTGGGCAATCTGAGAGAGACAGAGATTCCAAAAGAAAAGCATAAGTACCATAAACCAGAGTAGAGCTTTACAGAAATATATATGATGGATCGAAATTCAAAACCTCGGAAGATAACTTCTGAATATCCCGCCGGAACACAAACACTGCACATCTAACTGCACACATTTAGAAAGAAAACTAGGATCAGATGGCAATAACTGGAAGGAAGAATGTGGAAAGCTAAAGTTCAAAAGCACGAACCGCCATTGACCAAGAAATTGAGGAAATGGAACACTTTCTGCGTAGTCCAACCGAACTCGGGAACTCTCAATTGTATCCGAACGAGTTGAACCTAAAGGCGAAAAACAAGTTCCTTCATCCACTCTTGCACAATTGCAGAGACTGGAAAAACAAGGAATCGAACTAAAAATTCGAAGTAAAAAATCTGACTTTTCAATGCGGGGAATTTCCTCGTGGCTAAATAAGTAAACTAAACAAGCTGCATCATCAATTCTTTTGCCTATTCCAATCAAACTAACAGCACAGAGCAACATATAACAAAACAAGCCGATACATCAATCGCCGAGAAACAAGAGCGAGATACCAAGCCCTAACCGCCAACCTATCCAGCAACAAGCGCGATTAAGTCCGCAAAGAACCCACAAATCTCATTCAAAAATAATAATAAAAAACAAGGGGATTACCAGAGCGACAACCGCGACGACACCATAGAGGGCGGCGAGGACGTGGAAGATGCGATCCTGCCACACCGCGGACTTGTTCACGTCGTCCCACCAATTCGAAGCCGCCGTCATCTCGTACGCCGCGACCGCCGACGACGCCATCTCCGGAGCTCTCAAATCCCCGACTCTTGTCCCCTCTCTCTCTCTGTCTCTCTATCTCTTCACAAATTGAGCAATTCGAGGAGGGAGATTAAACAAATATTAACCAATTCGACACAAGAGGACAACTTTGCGTCTCGATTTGCTTTTTCCGTGTATTCCTAAAATCTCTCTCCCTCCCTCCCCCGCTTATATCGATCGCTTCGAATTGACGAGGGGAAATTGGAGGACAAGCACGGCCGGCGAGAATTTTCTTTGTGTGAGCGGCGAGCGAGCACAGTGCTGATCCTCTTTAGCTTTTTCTCTATATATTTTTTATTTTTTTTGTTGATATTCGGAATTTCCTGGGCAGTAATTTGAAACAGCCAAAAAAGAGTTCTTTCGATATTTACTAATGTCCTGTCATCGTTCGGTGTCTCTCGAATGTCTTAACGGCCGGGCGAATCGGGCTGGGTCGGGGGGGCGAAGGATCAGTGCGAGGCCTTTTGGATTTTCACGCGCGAGTGTGAGGTGGCGGCTTTTACACGCGCTCTTCGCATCCCCCGAGTCGCACCTTGCCACGTGTACTTTTTTCTTTTTTCAAACCGGCGCCGAGGAGCAGAGTAAAACGACTCCCCGGTTCCTCGTCTATTTAGGACCGAGCCGAGTTGTAAAGAAATAGGGATAATTACACAAATATTCCATTAACTTTTGCTTATTATGTAACGTGGTCTTTGAAATTTTAATTTATTTAATATAATATTGAGTTTTAGCCTAATGTGTAATTTAATCTCTAAACTTTTGACTTTTTTAATGTAGTCTCTGGACTTTTCGTACATATTCAATATAGTCTAGGGATAAAATTAAGCATGTACAAAAAGTGCATGGACTATATTAAACAAGTAAAAAATTTATAAATGAAATTGCACATTTAGCTAAAGTTTAGGGACTATATTGAATAAATTGAAAGTTTATGGATCACATCTCATATTGAGCCAAAATTCATGGATCATTGGGGTCATTTTCCCAAAGAAATATGAAGATTGTTTCATATGATATGACATAGCTGTTTTCGTAAATGGAACATGTGAAATTTTTCTATCAGATAAGTACGACGATATGTACGGTGTTTGAACCTTAACGATAGGATGGTATATATGTTTTGATTTAAGAAAAGAATAATCTTTTTTTGGTCAATTAAGAAAAGAATAATGACATGGATACTTTCTGAAGGATTTTTTTATTTTTTTTTTAATATGATCCATGAATCTTATTTTCTACTAACGTGACATTAAATTTGTTCTTCTTGCTTCGATGTGGCTTTACATCGTATATTTAGCTCCCTCGTTAATGACCGAAGAATAAAAAGTGCCGGTCCACATAACCCTTTTGATTCAATAAACATTGACATGACAGTCCAAGAAAAATATATTTGGTGGGCAATACATTAAAGAAGGGTTTACATTTAGCTTATTTTTAAGAGTTCTGAAATTAGATAAGAATAAAAAAATAGGGATCACATATAAAGTTGAAGAAAAATTTATAATCCATCTATGTTATAACGCGTTGCCGGTTCTCCTGTAACTAGTTCCTCTAAAACCATAATCCAAAAAGCCCTAAACATATATTACGTCAATTCAATTTTAAGATTTATAATTTGATTAGTTTAGTCCTAAATATTTTAACGCTTTTTGAACACAGTCATTACCACAAATTTTTGCAAAAATTGCAGATGTGGTGCCATTTATTATAAATTTTCTAAATATCTTCATTTTTTTCCATTTCCTTTTCTTTTCTTTTTCTTTTTTATTCTTATTTTCCTGTATCCTCCCTTGGGCCATCGCCGTAGATGAGGGAAAAAAGGAAAAAAAATTAAGAGAATCTAGAAAGATCGTAAAATTTATTTATGTCAACGTGGGATGTGCTATGTTGGATAATGATATATATGTTAGCGATTTTAGGAAATAATTAATCAGAATAGCTATATTGTAAAATCGTCAAAAGGTTAATGACTAAATTTGATTGCATACAATAAATTTACCAGATTTTAGTACCCTCGTAAAGAAAGTTACTTCTAAAGATGTCATGTGGGTTTTTGACTCACTTTTTAACCCATTTTTATTCACTTTGGGTTCAATAAAATTGAAGAATGGGTCAATATGAATTTAGGCTTATAAAGCCTATTAAAATATGGATCTCAACCCAACTCATTTTCAACTCATCATGTGGCCTGCACCTTCCCAAGCATAGAATGTTTTGGAATGACGAGGTCCACTAATCACCGCCTGTCGTCGTCGACCTCCACCAACTACCACCTAGTCACCAGTGGCGAAGAAAATAGAAAATAAAATTAGAGGTAAAAAAACTAATTTAAAAAATAAACAATAATTCTGTAATCATAAAAATTAATTTAAAAAAAAAGAGAATTTTTTTATAATAAAAAATTAATTTAAAAATCAATTCTATGAAAGTATTTTAGTAATATCATATTTTAAACAAATTAAAAGAAACAAATACACAGCGATTTAGTTAAACATAAAAGCATTAAAGTAATAAGGGTCGTGTTGGCTATCAATTAGGTACGAGTTGTTAGATTTGTACCATATGAAAATGAATCAATACAAATTGGACCATAATTAACTTGACTCAAGTCCAACCCATCCACCTTTTTGATACCTCTAGCTCCTTTTTTCCATGGGGTTGGTTGCAAGTAAAAAGGGTTTGAACCTCTTACACTATGTTTCATAGTCACATGCTCTAATCTTATGAGCTAGAGTCTCTCCAAAAAGAATAAATCCCAATAAGGGAATGGTGAATCCAAGCGCAACTTGTCTAGTAAAGGGGGAGCAATGTGAAAATAAAAATTTAATTATCTCATAGACAGTTACTTCATGTATTATTAGGTGGCAAAATAAGGATAACAATTTTTATGAGTTAAATTTTTGTATTCCACATCGGTAATTTTTCATAAAAAAAATTATATTTGTATGTATGTATGCATGTATGTATGTATGTATGTATGTATGTATGTATGTATGTATGTATGTATGTATGTATGTACACACACACATTGATAACCAATGTATTCGGGCCAGCTTACGCGTACCTTGACTATTCTTTGAGGTAGACTAGCACAGCAACCCACCGCCATGGCCCCCACTTAAATCACATGTACTCATATAGAGAATCAAACTTGAGATTAATGCGTCTAACCACACAATCCCAAGTTCGCTCACTTATACACAAAATTTCAATTTCCTTTTAATTTCAATCAAAAGAGGGATGTAACAAAGATACTTGCTAATTAGAGTACTGGATAAAGTCTTAGTTTAAAAATAAATAAATAAAAATTATGTCTCAATTTTTTTTTTCTTTTTATTTAATAATGATTATGTGTTGAATCCTAGTAACTTCGTCCTCTCCCCTCCTTCCCGATAGTCAAAATCAAGTTGACATGATCAAGCTGATTCCAACCGGCTCTCAAGGGGACTCTGCTCGTCGACACACCTTGTGGCTCATGGTCAGAAAGTACGAAGCAAAGCAAAAAGCTTTCCTGGCTGGTTCAAAATAATAACTGAAACAAGTGTCAAATCTAACATAAAATCGGTGGAAAATTTTACACCTATTTGATATTTTCTATTTTTTCATCATAATCATTCAAAATAAGCTATACTAAGGGTTCTGCCTATTGTGGAAAATCTTTAGAAGTTTTGGGTATGTAAATACTATTTGATAAACTGTTGTTTTTTTTATTTTTCCTATATCTAACACTTACTAGAGGTTGAAATATGCGATTGGAGAGGCAAATAGAAACCTAAAAAGATTTGAACACGAGAGTGCTATTCTGATATCTCGTGAGTTTTATGGGACCACGACAAACTATTTTGAAAGCTTGAACGGTTAGATAAGTGTATGATTTAATACTTTATTCTATCGATAAGAGAGTTTGCATTGACATAAATTTCACAGTAGAGAAAAATCCACTTCTATTTGTCGTTGTTAGGGGTAAGAAAACTGGAGCGATCCTTGACGAGGATAGTCTGGTCCCCGGTTCTAATAAATGGGACTGATGATCGAGATATTCGGTCCCACATGAACATGATCTTCCATAATATACATAAATTATATATATACACAATTTGAAAAAATAGAAGTTCTTAAAGAATTAGTTAACCTAATTTTCCCATCTTCTGGTTAACGTTCACTCATCTCCCATTGCTCAACGCTCGCGTCTCGCCTTCACTCAGTTCTGCTCGACGCTCGCCCCTCTCACCTTTACCTCTCCGCTTGCTCCTCTCGCAATCCCTCCTCTCGCTCGTCGATGTCATCACTCTTCTTATGTCTCGCATCTACTAGCAAGACATATCGCGACCACTAGCTTCGTCGACTCGCCGCTTCCTCTCCTCATCTCCATCCTAGTTTAGTATTTTATTTATAATTACTTTAGGATTATAAGTACTCATGTGATGATTATACGATGGTAATTTTTATAGTTTATTGGGTTGGATAGTTGAGATTGGAAGTTGTGAACTTAGATCAGAGTGTTAAATTTCTATAAGCAACTTATGTTAGTGGTCCCATTGGGATCAGACTAAGACTAGGCTTGTTCTCTTGATTAGCAATGGTATCGAACAAGTAATAAAGTGATGAATAAAAGTATCGTTCCCACGGAGATTGTAGATAAATCAATCAAATTACTTACTAAATGTGAACAATTATCAAATTTATTTAATCAATGAAAGATCCAATAAAACACTCGAAAATTGTAAAGAAAAATAAATTAGCTAATGCAGCAAACCAAAATAGAAATTAAAAATTTCGAATATAAAGAAGCAACAAAGAACGGATTTCTATCAAGAATGAAAAATGTTAGAGCATCAGATTTCATTTAACCAATCTCATCATGCAATTAAATTGAATTCACAGTGTGATGGTAGAACTTCCTCATGTAAATCACTATCATTGGTCCGGTATAGCAACCCTAAATAGATTTAGCAACTCACACTTGATCCGTGTGAATTTAAGTAAACATTTCCGGATTCAATAAACCACCCTTGATTTACCTACTACCGAAACCACACAAAAAGCATAAGATATCTATATCTACGATGAATTCATGGCTATATATCATAAAACACTTGCACGTAATCTCCTTTTGGTCTTGTGCATACAATAAATATCATTCAAGTGATGATCAAACACTTAAAAGCATTAAGAACATGATATATAACTCGCACATATGAATTATAGAATTGCATAAATGAGTATGAAAAATTAATCCATCATAGTTAAGTTACATCGCAGCTCTAACAATAATTAGTCTAAAACATAATGAAAATTAAACTAAAAATAATAATTAAACTAAACATGATGAAAAACTAGAACAAGTGCAACTCCTTCTTCTTCATTTAGCATCCGGCATTGAAAGGAAGAATGGCAGAAAAACTAGACGTCGTCTCCAAGAATGCCTATTCCCCAGAAAAACTTCTTCTATTTTTTTTTTCTCTAATAAATCACGTTCCTCCTTTTATTTGCCTTCGTATGAATATCTTTTTAATTTCGAGAAAAATAAATCTGAATCGCATTCCTAATTTAGCTTTGAATTTTGAATATTTCCCCGAGATAGGCTTGATTATTCTTGATTTCAAATTCGCATATCTGAAGATTGTGTTACCTACAAAATCAATTAAAATCAATAAGTAGATATCAAATTCAATTAAAAAAATAAATATTAAGTCTAAAATAGTAAATAAGCGCTATATAAAATAGAGTTATCAAGGCCATACCGTTGGTTTGATCTTTGGTACTGAAAACTTGGCAATCGAGACTACCGGTCCGATTCCCAATTCCATGTCGAAATTAGACTGGCTCGGACCATACACATTCCTGACTGTTGTTGCACTTCCATGGCTTTTTCGACGAGACAATTGAAAGTTACGGAAGAGGAAACCAACATCGAATCGCATGCCTTGCATGACCACAAGGGATTGTTTGCGCTCATGTCGAAGAAGATTAAGAGTGGGTTTGGTTCAACTTTGCAAATGAGTTTTTGGGGAATGCAAATATATTTAGCCTAAGGGGCTTTGAAAAAAATGCAAATAACATTTGATAAAAAATATTTTGAAAAGAAACCTTTTTTTAAACTTTGACCTAACCAATATTTGGTAAGTAAAATTTGCAAATGAGCTCTCTTATAATATTTCTTTTTTAAATAAAATATAATTAGAGATAAAGAAGAAAAGTCAAACCTAAGGCAAAGACGAATGGCCGTGGCGAGGCAAATCTAGCAGTAGTGGCGGCGTCGGCCAAGGCCACCAGGGGTCATGCGACCTCCGACAATTGTCGCCTGGGCCGCACGGCCCAGGCTATGGCCGACTAGGGTTGAGCGACCCTAGCAACTGTCGTAACGACGACCATTGCCAAGGGTGGCGCGGCCCAAGCGACAGCCGGCTGGGGTCAGGCAACCCCTGACTAGGGTTGCCTGGGTCGCGCGGCCCTAACGATAGCTGCTGGGGGTCAAGCGGTTTCAGGCGGCTGTCGTTGGGGTTCTCCTGGCCCTGATAGACTTGATTCCGTTCGGCGGGCAGGCTAGGGTTTCATTTTTTTTAATTTATTTCTAATAAAAAAATAAGGGACAAAATGGGAATTTGGAAGAAAAAGCTAGGACATTTTTGAAAGAAAAAACCTTACCCTCAACATTTGGCTTTTCAAAGCCAACTTTCATGCCAAAGCCTCCTAAAAATGCTTGCCAAATGCCTTGCATTTTTTTTAAGGAGCTTTGGAGCTTTAATGGCCTTTGGGAAAGCTGAACCAAACCCACCTTAAGGCCCGCAATCTCCCCTCCGCGAGCGTGACCAAGAGTGATGAGTTGGCAATTAAGGGCTTCAACGCAAAAGAGAGGCGAGAGTAGGAGATTAATAATTAGTGTTTTTAGTTTTATAACAACTGGAATTAAAAAAAAAATCTATCGATTTTTTTCAGGTGATTCGATTTACATTTGAAATCGAGAACCGGGCCGATTTACATTTGAAATCGAGAACCGGGCCGATTTTCACTAGTTTCAAATTTTAGGAATAGGAACTTCCCAGAACCGACTGATTCAGTTCCGTTCTTTGGTTCAATTCTTCCTCTTTTTTTTTTGTTGTTGTTTTGGCTCATCCCTGTAATATCAGTAGAAGTAATATCCAAAATCGGGGAATGCGTCTGAAGGTGGAAGGTTCAAGTGTCGGCGGATAAAAGGTCCCCGGATTCCTCAGACCGATGAGATGGGCCGACAATAGCGCTAAGTTCGCGCCTATTGAATCGCGGGCGTAGAAACTTTTCCTATCTTGGGCTTGGATATCAATTTATTATGTCTAAAATGAAGTTTGTTTAGGAAAATAGATTGAAAAAAGGAAGAATACGTGGTGAACAATTATGTTGATCGGGCAAAAAACCGATTTATTTATCAGTTAAGTTCTACATGCCATCCATGATTTAATTTTGGGGAAATTTCTAAAACAGACTCGAACCATATTTACTTTATCAAATAAAAGCTTGAAGTTGATTTTATTTCAAATAAGGGTGTAGTGTCTCATTGTCTCAAATAAGAGTCCGAAGTGACTTTATCAGTCTTAAAAAAAAAAGCATAACTCACTGATTAGTAGGGGCATTTTGGTCATATGGTAACTTTTATTATTTTTATTATTTGTTTTTGCCCCTTTTCAACATTTCAATTTAAAAAAAACTAAAAGTGAGAAAAAAATGAAGCATAGGCGAGAAAAAAATATGAAAAGCTGGCGGGAAGGTTGTACTCCGGCTTGTGGTTTTGGCCCTCCCATGGACCTGGGTGAGGGTCAGGGTTCTCTCCCTACTTTGCTAAGGGTATTTTTGCCCTCACCAAGGAGCTGATGACCACATCGGCCATCACTGCCGCCCCACCAGTAATAGGGCAGTGGCCCCAGGCGAGATTGCAGCCTCCTCCCACCTGAATTTTCCTCTTATTCTTTTTTCACTTTTAGTTTTGAATTTAATTTAACTAAGAATTAGTTTGAAGTTGTATTTTGACAAAAAACACCTCTGATTGGCTAGAATATTTAACCGGTTGACTTGCAAGGTCAGGCCCTTTGTTGAATCACGCATAGTCACTTGAGGTGCTTATTTAAGAAAATGAAGGCATTTTGAGCTCTTATTTGAAATTTTTTCTTTAATTTTTGCAAGGGCGAATCCATCAAAAGTGTGATATTCAATATTTAGTAAAAATTAAAAATAAGGTTAGTATCCTCTTTGTTTCAAAGAATGAGCTGATTGATGACATTTTTGTCATTTATTTTTTCGAATTGTTTTTTCTCTTTTTTCATTTTTCTTTTCATTCTCTCATTTTTTTTCCTTTTACTTCAATCTCTTATTTGAAATAATGTCTAATTCGGGCAGCTATTTTAAAAAATAAGAGCAGGCCTTTGTTTATGATTTTCTCCAATTGTTTATTTTTTATAAAAAAAATCAAATTCTAAATGATAAATAATTTTTAATATTTAAAGTCACTTCAAAATCTTTACAATTCAAAATGAAGACGAGAATAAATATTGACACGGACATTGTGAAGTGTAACTTGCAATTTCGTTGATAAAAGCAATCAAAATTGTTATACTAAATGAATTGTGAAAATAAAATGACAACTTTAATGATACGAGATTTAAGGAAAAAAAATGTCAAAAAGACTATAAATTTATTGCAATTGTGTCAATTTACGTGGACGCCAAATTGTCGGCAAAAAAGAATAAAAAAGTATGGCTTAAATTGATAAAATTATAATAAATTTATAAATTTTTTTGGGTAATTTTCGAGGATTGAGTGAGCGAAGCATCTCCACCCCCAAAACCCACATTTCATCTATTGTGGTGGAGTTTGGACCAATTAAATATTCGTACATCTTAATGTAAGCCAGAAAAACCTCTTGAAGTATTTACAAAGACTTTGCATCAATGGCCTGAGTGTACTCTGCCAATCGCACATAAGTTTTGACAAAAATTCACTAAACTACAAAATGAGATGTCGGTAAATTTGAACATAAATTGAGTCGGCGGTAATGCAGAACACGAATATTAATGTTCGCGCTCGCCAACCTGATGACTTCACCCATCGATTATGGAAATTCGATTCGATCTGACCTATCGACACCGCTCCCTAGAATCACAAGACGATTTGAATTGCCCCACTTAAAAAAAAAAAAACTAAGCCGGTAAAAATAGAAAATTTGGCGACGCAAATCCTCGATGCACATTACAGGTAACAGATAATATAAACTCCAACAAAAAAAAAAAAGATAATGTAAACAAAACGCCCCCCACAAAGAAAAAAGAGCAAGAAAAAGGGAAAAATAGAGAAAACCTATGAAGTGGAGATCTGGGGCTTAGCCGAGAGAGGTCACACACTCGTTCGTCCCTCTCGCTCCTTCTCTCCCTCCTTCCCTCCCTCTCGGTCGCCCCTCTTCTATCCCTCGCCCTTCTCTCTCTCTCTCTCTCTAGTTGAGGCGGCTCTGCGTATTCCCCCCTCTCAGATTAGATCTGTCTCTCTTTCTCTCCTTCTCTCCCTTTGTGTTCATCAGTTGGATCTGGAACGGGAGGGATCTCGATCGATTCTTCGGTTGCAGGTCTTGGGTGGGACCGCCATGGTCGCGGGTACACGAGAGTCGACGAACCAACCATCCCATGTTTCTGCGCCGTCCGCCGAAGAGGAGGCCTTGAAGAGGAACACCGATTGCGTCTATTTCCTCGCCTCTCCTTTGACCTGCAAAAAGGTTCGCCTTTTTGTGTTCCCTCCCTCCCTCCCTCTCTCTCTCCCCCCCTCTATCTGTCTTTTTGTCGATCGAGATTTCTCTTTTGTATTCTTGTTAGGGTTCAAGTACAAAAGATTATGCTCTTTGATAGCTCCGGGGATTGTAGTTCTTGGGTCTGTTTTATCTTTTGTCTCGGAGTTAGGGGTAGGGCGATAGTCGTCTGAACCCTTGCGGCGGTTTATGAATTGGGATCTTGTTAGGGTTTCTGATTGTTGAATTGGGTTTCGTTGGTACTTGTTCGTAAGAGCTCCTTTTTCGTGAGCTAAAGTGAAATCTTTGTTACTTCGTTTTCTTGAAACAAGCGGGAAATTATCTCTATACTGATATAAACAATGGGTTTTGGTCATAAATATGCAGACTTTTCTTGTTTTGTAAGTGAATTTGTTGTTTATCTGTTTCAGTTCAGTGTGTTTTCATTGTAATAAAAAAAAGGTTCTTATATGGTGGAATGAACTCGAGTCTCAGCTGCCTCTGTAGTGTAAATGTGTTTAGACCTAGGGTAGCATGGATGATATGGTGCTGTTGGCCCATGCATGATTTGGAAGCACCGTTGTAACGTTACGAGTACCTGGCAGCGTGAGATTTTCCCTCACCAGTTATGATTGTGTTGGTGCCCGTGGTATATCTATTTTGCTATTACGTATCGTAAATGATTCAATGGATGGCAGCTGTCTCCGCTGACAATTAAAGTTGATAGATATGAATTTTGGGCGGAAATAATTCACGATCCCGTCCCTTAATAAGTTTTCCACTTTCAAATCTCTTCCTTGCCACGTGTATTTTTTGTCATACTCTAGTGTTGCCGATTGTAATTGCTCTTATGACTAGAAGCTTAGGCAGGCTTACCTGAGCTTGCAAAGGGATTGCCGTCTTGCTTGAATGGAATTAATGATATACTGTAATTAGTGGTTTCCTCCTATCTATTGTGTATTTACGAGAGTTTTTGTATATTTATTGACTGATTGTGCTTGTTAAAGGGAAGCGAATGTGAGTATCGCCACAGTGAATATGCCAGGGTTAATCCCAGAGATTGCTGGTTTTGGTTGAATGGCAATTGCTTGAATCCTAAATGTGCTTTCCGTCATCCTGTAAGTGTTCCTTCCTTGCCTGATTTGTGCTTTTTTTAAAGTCTTGGATTTCTCTTTCAAGTTGTTTCTCAGTCTCCAAACACAGTAGTCTTTTACTATTTAGAATGTTCCTTGTGACATTTATGGCACATTCAATTGTTATTTCTCAGCCCCTTGATGGCTTATTGGGAGCACCAGCCGCAGTTCCAGGTGGATCTTCTTTGCCACCACAGCAGCTGCCAATGCCACCTGCAATGCTACCTGTGGTACAGGCTTCTTACAATTCCGGAAAACAAGCAGTACCCTGCGTATTTTTCCAGAAGGGAATTTGTTTGAAAGGCGATAGATGTGCCTTCCTGCATGGAACAAATGCCGTGGTTAGCAAAGTGCAGCAGGCACTGGCATCAACGCCTGTTAATGATACTTTTACCACAAAGAAACATTTTGGCAACCTAGAGAAATGTTCTCAGGGACAGAAGGTCCCACCAAACGCCTCTAAATTGACATCTCGACCATCTGAGTCAAAGCCCTTTCCGAAAGTTGAAAATGCTTTACCGAGAAATGAAGCAAGCATAGCAAAAGGTGCACCACCATCACTGCCTCCACCCAGATCCATTGATGAAGGTGCCTCTAGGTATAGGCCTTCAGGTACCCCTATTGTAAATGGAAACTCGCAGAATAGGAGTAGTCGATTGCATGGGCCTGTTGTTCCAGACGACTACCCTAGCTTACACAAAGAGAAAGATGTTGATGAACATCTCAGGGAGTCCTCTCCTGGTTTTGATGTTCTTGTGGATGATGAGCTTGGAGAGTCTGATTATTATCACAATGATGATCAATTTGGAACAGGAAGAACCCATGAAGGAAGAAACATAGGCTCTGTGACTGATTATGACTTGGATCGCCCTGGAGATTATAGTGCAGACATTGAGCATGAGATGTTCCGCGATCCACGTGCATTTGACTCTTTTGATCGCAGGTATGGTTGGGATCAGAGGCACGATTCATCTGAGCTTATTCTTGGTGGGTCCATTCTTAGAGAGAGGAGGATATACCCAAAGAGTGAGAGCCCCGATCGTGCAGACGACTCGGATCTGCGTCATCGATTGTCAAAGCAGAGGAGGGTCAATGGTTTGAGGTCAGTTGTTAGTCATGACTTTGTCCCTGACAGCCACGTTGCTGATAGAACTTATCGTGGGTCATCTCGGAGGGATTCACAGCACTCGTCTTCTCACGAGAGCCAAGGTAGCAGCCGCCTTAAGGGTAGGATAAAGTTTCCGGGGAGACTCAATGGGGGGGATGTGCACGCAGATAGGGAGATGGAGACAGGAAGGAGCCTGGGGAGATCATATCAAGGTGTTAATAGGCTTAGAGATAGACTAACGGGAAGGTCACAGGATGATGTCAATGTGGAGGCCCGGAATTTTCAAGGCCCTCGGATGAGAATGGAATCAGGAGACGAAAAGAGCATCAATTTTGAAGGCCCGAAAAGTCTTGCAGAGTTGAAAGGCCTGGGACGTGGTCAAGAATCATCATCTTCCATTGGAAAGCAGCGGAATTGTCCGCTGGACCAATCGTTGGGAGATGTCTCTTTCGAGGGGCCAAAGCCCCTAAGTGTGCTTTTGAAGAGGAAGAGAGAACCTGAAGGTGCGGGTTCTGGGTCTAGATCATCTGCAAGCAAGGAAGAGCATGGTCACGAGGTGAACTCCCAGAAGCATGGTGATCTCACAATTCATCCCAAGGAAGAGGAAGACGTCTATAAATCTTCACACAATCTCCAAGTATCCAAATCTGGCACAGCTGATGCTGTTGGTAACAAAGATCACACTGAAGGAGCTTGCAATGCTGTTCACAGTAGGGAGATTGAGAATGAAGACGGAATGATTGCCGAAGATGCGATGGAAGACCCTGAGCCCGGAGCCGAGGATCCAAGGGACGAGGACTACACTTATGAGCAAGGTGATGGGGGAGATTATAATTACGAAGAAGGCGAAAATGCTGAAGGGGAAGGGGAAGGGGAAGAGGAGGACTATCTGGATGATGAAGACGGGGATGACTTTGAAAAGAAAGTCGGGGTCATGTTTTCGTGAGCGCAGGGAGGCCGAATGTTCTAGGCGATTGGTTGGTTCAGCTAATATGGATTCGCCATGGATGTTAAGAGTTTCCTTTCCTCATTTGTGTTGTTTGGCAACCTTTTAATTTGTTGTATTTAAAGCCTTTGATGATAATGGGATTTTTCTTATGCTCAAGGCATTTGGCTTGCCCATTTACTGAAAAAAGTTTTCTAAAGTGAATGACTGTACGGCTAGGAAAATTAATAAGAGCTTCAGCTTAACCTTTCCCTCAATTGCTCCTAGTACTCATCAGTCTGTTTGAACGGTTCAGGCTGCCACATGCTGGGGTAAATGATGTTACGCTACTGGTTAGCTGGTCTCTGATCTGATGCTTTCTTTTCTGAATGTAATGTCTGCATGTGCAAATCATTGTGTATTCAATTTTCGTATTAGGAAAAAGTGCACAATTTTGTCCCCGTCGCAGAATTTTGTCTTCGAAAAGGATACGCTTTGCGTATAATTTCCCGCGAATGCTAGGCAAATAATATTTGCTGCCTTTTTGGCCTCAAAACCTTAGACGTTCCAATCCCCCTCCAATAGATGGGAGAACCCAACTCTGTTCAGCTTAAATTCCAGTGCTCAACCCCTTGAAAAAAAAACGCTCAATTTTACCACTGGCTTACCGCGTGGTGTTTACTGATTTGTCGCTTCCAATTTCTTCATTTGTGCCTGCAAGCAGCTTCTGGAGAATGAAGCAAAGGTCATTGGTAAATTCCAGAGTGAGCTGCATGTTCAAAGCGGCGGTTAATTATCGGGTAGAGCTCGGCTGTTCATACTGTAATAGATCCTTGTCGTAGGGGGTGTTTGGAGGGATTCTTGATCCTGGCATGGCGTGTCAACTTTCGTGTGAAATGGCGTGAGGTCCCCGCATGGCGAAGCAGTACCCATTGCTTGGAATGCAAGGATTGCAGGTCAACCCAATGTGGGGGTCAAAAGCTGGCCTTGGATTTGTTTCCAGACATGCAAATGGAAGGTGGCAAAAGGGCAAAACATCTGGAGTGTCAATATTTATGTACGATACTCACTTTAATGTCAATTTTTTCCACCGGCGCACTTAAATGCCAATTCCGACAAAAATTGATTACTTAAGTGTTAATTCTGACTAAAACGTATACGTGGCATTTTTTAAATTAATTTTTTAATATTACATGACAATTGTTTTAGAAAAACAGTACAAGCGACAAATGAAAAAGCCAAAAAGTAAAATAATTTCTCGATCCACATAATATTGAAGCTTTTTTTTTAAAAAGCTAAATAATTAAGAAATAAACTAATTTTTTTTAATAAAAAGATGGAGCGTCAAGGGCTTGCACATACCTCGTTGCCGCTGGCCCACCATCGACGGAAATGGACAGCGAAGTGAGGGGATGGGTCGGTGGGGGTCACTGACCACTAGCAATCTCAGCCAGTGGTTGGCGACCCCTGTTGGTAGCTGGCGAGGGCTGGGCGATGTCGGCCTCGCTGCGATTGACCTCACCCAGCGACGTCCAAGGCTGCCCTAGGCTTACTGTGCCCGGCCGCAGCAAGGTTGGCCTTGCCTAGCCCCGACGGGGCTCGACCCCGCCCAGATCTGCGAGGTCGAGCCCTCGCCAGCTGCCGGCAGGGGTCTTCGGCCACTGATCGACGCTTAGAGACCCCTGCTGGCCATCCCCCACCCTTACCGGCCATTGCCGGCGGCAAGGGTGGCACAGCTCTCCCCTGCCCTTTCAATTTATTATTATTATTATTTAACTCATTATTATTATTATTATTATCATTATTATTATTAATATGACTTGGATTTTTTTAAAAAATTTTGAGTTGTCACTCAAATAGCCGTTTTCCAAAAACTTTGACACTTAAGTGAGCCGACGAAAAAAATTAGCACTAAAGTGAGCGTCGTACACAATTATTGGTACTCCAAGTGTTCTTCTACCATGCCGAAAGTCAATTGAGTCTTCAATCATTCAAGTTTTTTCATGGATGTTGAAGTTTAGAGTTAAAGAGAAATAACGACAGAGCGTTTATGGTGGCTCAACCCAAACTAATCTTGTATAAAATGTATTTATATGAGCAACTAATTATAATAAGGGTGTAAATAAACACAATTACAGATATACCTCCATATACATGGAAATACACATTAATGCTCCCCTTCAATCCGAAGTAGGTGTAACAACTGAGAGATTGAATCTCAATAATGCATGACGCAGACTAGGTAAGCCCTTTGTAAATATGTCTGCCAATTGATCTGCAGTAGCTAGTAGGCACATAGCAAACATTTGGATCACCGGAAGCAACTCGCTCTCGAACAAAGTGAAAATTCAACTCAGTGTGTTTGGTACGAGCATGAAATATGGGATTGAGAGCAAGACATGGTGGCAGGGATGTCATCACACTAAACAGTGAGAGGAGTAGAAAGTGAGACCTCAAGATCACGTAATAAATGCCGAATTCAAACGGTCTCAACAACACAATGAGTGACAGAACGATACTCAGCCTTTGTACTAAACGAGATACAATGGGTTGATTCTTAGCACTCCATGAAACAAGATTAGTGTCTAGAAAAATACAAAAACCTGATGTGCAACATCAAGTATCGAAGCACTCAGCCCAGTTTGGATCCCTCATAAGCTATCAATGAAGTGGAGAACAATGCTCAATAAGTAATTCATGGGTGGATGTGCCAGCTAAATACTGGTATATACGCTTGACAGCTTGCAGATGAAGTAATCTAGGTTGATGCATAAATTGACTAACCAAGTTCATAGTAGAACTAATATCAGGTCTAATCATGGACACATACTGCAAAGTACCAACCATCTGTCGATACATCGTTGGAGAAGCGAGAAACTCACCATCATCAATAGATAATAGAGTTTTTGATACCAATAGAGTAGATACAGGCTTTACCTTGGCAATGTTAAACTTGCGCAAAAAGCTATCAACATACTTAGCTTGTGATAAAAACGTACCTTAGATCAGTAATGAGCCTCAATGCCAAGAAAATAATGAAGTGGTTCAAGATCATTCATAGCAAATTATTTCAAGAGTCGAGAAATCAAAGACTGTAATCAATGAGGAGTATCACTAGTGACAAGGATATCATCAACATACGGTAGAAGAAATAAACGACCCCGAGAAGAAGCATAGACAAATAACGGGGGATCAGCCTTACTTGCCAAGAAACCTAATGACAATAAAAAATGCTAAAGTGAAGAAAGTATGCACGTGGAACTTGCTTTAAACCATAAACGACTTTTCGAAGACGGCACACATGATTGGGATATTCGGTATTAGAGAAACTGGGAGGTTGGCACATGTAATCTTCCTCACAAAGGATACCGTGCAAGAAGGCATTTTTAACATCAAGTTGACGAACGTCCCACCTTGATGAAATAACAATAAAGAGAACAATTCGAATTGTAGTGGGTTTAACGACCGGGCTAAAAGTATCTTCGTAATCCAATCTTGCTCATTGCTCAAATCATTGTGCAACTAAACAAGCTTTGAAGCATTCTATAGTTCCATCGGATTTTTTCTTAATTTTAAAAATCCATTCACAACCAACTAAATTCTTAGAAGGATCAGGTGGTACAAGATCCCACGTGTAATTAGTGACCAAGACATTAAATTCACCCATCATGACCTCTTTCCAACGTGGGTCAAGAATAGCTTTAGAATAACAATTTGGTGTCTCTTCATGAAAAAAATTAGAAAGATTAAAAATATTTCTTGATTTAGAAATTTCAAATTTAGCACGAGTTTGCATAGGATGAGTGGGAAGAGACGATACAGAAGTTGAGGAGCTAAGTGGAGATGTAGAGAGGATTTGTGAATATGATGTGGAAAGAAATTGGTCTGAAGTCGATTTAGGTTGGGACATGGTGAGTGGGTTCGAAAGGAGAGGCGGTGGAGCTGAAAAAAAATTGGAATTAGATTGGGTAGGTTGAGAGTGGAGAGAGGTACATTAAGAGGTTGGCTTAGAGTAGTCGAAAGAAGTGAAAGAGGAGCTTGATGCTCAAAGGAGGGAGAAGAAAGAATTGATTGATATGAGGAAATAATAAGTAAAGGAATTGAATTGGAAGAATTATTTAATGAACTAAAAGGTGAAGGACTTTGTGAAAAGGGAAAATTATCCTCATCAAATCGTACATGACGACTGATAAAAACACAACCACTTGATCGATCAAGGCAACGATAACTTTTGTGATTTGACGCATACTCAAGAAATATTCATGGCATAGAATGACATGTAAGTTCATGGGGGATACGAGACGGAAGAAAAGGATAATAAGTACAACCAAATATTCGAAAGAATGAATAATCAAACTGAAATCTAAATAGATAATGAAAAGGGAAATATCGGATAAGGCAAGATTAGGAAGTCAATTAATAGTGTAAACAACAGTGGTGAGAGCATCAATCCAATATGGAGGAGGCATATGAGCATGGATTAATAAGGTTCGACATATTTCGACTAAATGTGTGACGTCCTGGAAATTCAACTCTTGTAAGTGCCGGGAGTCGATTTAATGATATGAATGTATATTCATAGTCGACGCCATTTTGGACTATAAGGACTGAAAAGCCGAAAATTTGGACGAATTCCGAACTTTAGATTATTTCGAATTGAGTTTCGAAATTTATCTGCGGCGATTTTTAAATTGCCGTTTTTGCAAACGAGCTTAATTCTGACCGAGCTTGACCAGTGAAATTGCCAAAATTACCCATCGATCAGTACACCAAAAATTTCGTTTCAGTCCCGGCGCGCCAAAATTACCATTTTGCCCCTCCCAATAATTCACTCACATGAGACAAAAAAATTAAATTTTTGGCCCCAAAGTCAAGGTGGGCCCCACCTGCCCTCTGCCCAACGTTGCCTCTCTCTGCCGCTTCCTTCTTCTTCTTCCTGCTGCTTCTTCTTCTCTTCTTCTTCTTTCTTTTATTTCTTCTTGCCCGAGAGCCCCTCCTTGCCGATCGATTCATCCCCGTCCGCCGTTGTTTTTCGCGACCACCACACCACCACCGGCAGCCACCGTCCCCAGCCACTCGCCGCCGTCGCCTGGACCCCGGCCGAGCCGCCGTCGCCGCCGTTTCGCCGAAGGAAACTCGCGGCCGGGCCTGCTCTGTTTTCGGGTCAGAGGACCCGAGAACTCCGCGGCCTCCTCCGGCCGCCACGGCGCCACCGACGCCAACCACCACCACCCAGCTAACCCCCGACCTCCCCTCGACCGATCCGACCCCTCGTCGCCGACCGTCAGCCGCCGGAAACCGCCGCCGACCGAGAGCCCTGTTTCGGCGCAAAAACAGGACAGCCACTGATCGCGGCTGTCTGCCGTCGCCGGCCGCCTTCCGTCGCCGTCCACCTGTCCCGGCCTACTCCCACCGACCCCTAGGTGAGCCCCCGACCCTTGGCCGGCCTTGTCCCGGCCCGTGTCGCCGGAAAACGGCCAAAACAGTAGAGTTGCCGGGTTGAATATTCTATTGTTTACTGTTGTAGGCCGCCGGCCGCCGCTCGCCGGAGCTCCGCCGCCGGCCACCTGTTCCGGCGACCTCGCCGGACTCCTACGGGGTGTCGCCGAAGTTTGAGCTCGATTCGCCGCGCGATAAACCTTAGTTTTATCGCCGCCGCCGCCGTCGCCGATCGAGCTAACTCAAATAGTGAGTTGACTCTAAACCTTGGTTAGGGCGCTAATTGCGCTTAGGATTAGTCTGATTTAATTATTTATTAATTATGTATTTATTTATTTATTTATTTATAAAAAAAAATTTCGATCGGGACCGATATAGATAGAAACCATGGTTAGGATACATGGTCGATCGATTATTTATCTATGGTAATTTAGCAATTAATTGTTTGATTGATTTGCTCGCGAGTAAGTGACAGGTTAGAGACGAGCGAACGATTGATTGCTATAATTTGACTGAGAATTAAGATTTTTAATATGAATTGAGCTTGAAATTGCCGGGTTAAGTTGATTACTTGAGAGTGCGTGAATTGCTTGATTGGTTTGTTTGCCTGGCTGAAATGCTCAATTGGGAGTCTTGTGGGCCTTGGGGCCGAGTTGATTGTATTTCTTGTGGATTTTGGCTTAATCCAAGATAATCAATGAGTTGATTGCCGAGTGTATTTTGTGTGGTCATTTAAAGGGTCAATGACGCTACCTGGCAAGTTCGCTTTGTACCGTGGGTACTTGTACCGTACTGATTGTATGGAAATTTGCGACTTGTCAGAAGCACGATAATCCATGCCCCGTGTCAGTCGTACGGTTTTAAGGGATTATCGGATGCCGGTCGCAGCTTGTGTTGGACCGAAGCTCCTTTTTAAGGAACGCCTACTTGCAATTCCGTGCCGGGTGCACTGGATACACTGCTTGTAGTAGCCGTCGCTGAGAGGGTAAAGTGAACGTAGCCTGATTTTGCCAGAAGAGTGCGGGATCGCACTATTGATGTATTTATCACGCCAGTCGCGTGGGTCATTAATTAATAATGGACTTGTGTATTCCTGAGTGGTTATACTTCTGTTGGTGGTAGATTTGTCAGATTTGTTATGATTGATATATATGTATATACATCTCTGTTGATGTCTTGTGATCTTTTTGTGGCACTTAGGATGTTCTGGGCGAATCATTGTCCTAACCGAGATTAGGCTTGATTCACTGAGATTCATTTCTCACCCCGTCGCGGGACAATTTTTTTTTCAGGTCCGAATTAATGGAAAGACCGGTGCGGTTCGGCACCCCCACTGACTCATCACTTGATATCAGTCTCCATCCGGTACCAGGTACGGATCAGATGTGGGAGCGTCACATCACGACGATATGGGTTGATGAAGGGATGCCACATCTGGTGGCACATCTCTTTAAAGCCTGGTATCTTCGTGATGGGATGGATCTCTTCGGTCCGCTTCGAGGATTTGAGGGGCCACCTCTACAGGGGGTCCCTAATATCCCCGCTTGGGACCCGATGGATATTGATACACCTGATGGGGAAGTGATGGACCCCGCGCCTGATATGGAGCTCGATCTCGAGCCTGAGCAATCGGTAGCCCCCTCTGTGCGTTCTAGCCAGAGTTCTTGTGATGACCCAAATGACCCGGCTCCCCCGTTTGATTATTACGACACGGATGTCGAGTCTTCCCAGTAGTGGGTTAGGGCCTTTTTGTAGTCAGGGAACTGTGGTTGTTTTTGTGGGGGATACTGTTTTGGGATAGATGAGAGTTAACCTTACCTGACTCCTGTATCTTTTTGTGAGTCCTAGAGGGCCACCCCGAAGCATGGGGTTGTATTTATCAGTTGATGGCTCTGTAAGGTTATGAATCATCTATTCTCATCAGCCTTTTGTATTTTGCAATCTGGCTTTACTTTCTATCTATCCCATGTGATTTTATTGAATGGAAGATGGTACGTTCCGCTTGCGCAATATAAGCTTAGGTCGATAGCAATTGTCTGGGACGCTATCTATTATGACCTGGTGGCGATTTGGCAAGGGATGTCGCGGGCTCGAGAGTCGGGACGTGACATCCCCGCCCAAGGGACATCCGTGTCGTAATAATCAAACGGGGGAGCCGGGTCATTTGGGTCATCACAAGAACTCTGGCTAGAACGCACAGAGGGGGCTACCGATTGCTCAGGCTCGAGATCGAGCTCCATATCAGGCGCGGGGTCCATCACTTCCCCATCAGGTGTATCAATATCCATCGGGTCCCAAGCGGGGATATTAGGGACCCCCTGTAGAGGTGGCCCCTCAAATCCTCGAAGCGGACCGAAGAGATCCATCCCATCACGAAGATACCAGGCTTTAAAGAGATGTGCCACCAGATGTGGCATCCCTTCATCAACCCATATCGTCGTGATGTGACGCTCCCACATCTGATCCGTACCTGGTACCGGATGGAGACTGATATCAAGTGATGAGTCAGTGGGGGTGCCGAACCGCACCGGTCTTTCCATTAATTCGGACCTGAAAAAAAAAATTGTCCCGCGACGGGGTGAGAAATGAATCTCAGTGAATCAAGCCTAATCTCGGTTAGGACAATGATTCGCCCAGAACATCCTAAGTGCCACAAAAAGATCACAAGACATCAACAGAGATGTATATACATATATATCAATCATAACAAATCTGACAAATCTACCACCAACAGAAGTATAACCACTCAGGAATACACAAGTCCATTATTAATTAATGACCCACGCGACTGGCGTGATAAATACATCAATAGTGCGATCCCGCACTCTTCTGGCAAAATCAGGCTACGTTCACTTTACCCTCTCAGCGACGGCTACTACAAGCAGTGTATCCAGTGCACCCGGCACGGAATTGCAAGTAGGCGTTCCTTAAAAAGGAGCTTCGGTCCAACACAAGCTGCGACCGGCATCCGATAATCCCTTAAAACCGTACGACTGACACGGGGCATGGATTATCGTGCTTCTGACAAGTCGCAAATTTCCATACAATCAGTACGGTACAAGTACCCACGGTACAAAGCGAACTTGCCAGGTAGCGTCATTGACCCTTTAAATGACCACACAAAATACACTCGGCAATCAACTCATTGATTATCTTGGATTAAGCCAAAATCCACAAGAAATACAATCAACTCGGCCCCAAGGCCCACAAGACTCCCAATTGAGCATTTCAGCCAGGCAAACAAACCAATCAAGCAATTCACGCACTCTCAAGTAATCAACTTAACCCGGCAATTTCAAGCTCAATTCATATTAAAAATCTTAATTCTCAGTCAAATTATAGCAATCAATCGTTCGCTCGTCTCTAACCTGTCACTTACTCGCGAGCAAATCAATCAAACAATTAATTGCTAAATTACCATAGATAAATAATCGATCGACCATGTATCCTAACCATGGTTTCTATCTATATCGGTCCCGATCGAAATTTTTTTATAAATAAATAAATAAATAAATACATAATTAATAAATAATTAAATCAGACTAATCCTAAGCGCAATTAGCGCCCTAACCAAGGTTTAGAGTCAACTCACTATTTGAGTTAGCTCGATCGGCGACGGCGACGGCGGCGGCGGCGGCGGCGATAAAACTAAGGTTTATCGCGCGGCGAATCGAGCTCAAACTTCGGCGACACCCCGTAGGAGTCCGGCGAGGTCGCCGGAACAGGTGGCCGGCGGCAGAGCTCCGGCGAGCGGCGGCCGGCGGCTTACAACAGTAAACAACAGAATATTCAACCCGGCAACTCTACTGTTTTGGCCGTTTTCCGGCGACACGGGCCGGGACAAGGCCGGCCAAGGGTCGGGGGCTCACCTAGGGGTCGGTGGGAGTCGACCGGGACAGGTGGACGGTGCCGGAAGGCGGCCGGCGACGGCGGACGGCCGCGATCAGTGGCTGTCCTGTTTTTGCGCCGAAACAGGGCTCTCGGTCGGCGGCGGTTTTTGGCGGCTGACGGTCGGCGACGAGGGGTCGAATTGGTCGAGGGGAGGTCGGGGGTTAGCTGGGTGGTGGTGGTCGGCGTCGGTGGCGGCCGGAGGAGGCCGCGGAGTTCTCGGGTCCTCTGACCCGAAAACAGGGCAGGCCCGGCCGCGAGTTTCCTTCGGCGAAACGGCGGCGACGGCGGCTCGGCCGGGGTCCAGGCGACGGCGGCGAGTGGCTGGGGACGGTGGCTGCCGGTGGTGGTGTGGTGGTCGCGAAAAATAACGGCGGACGGGGATGAATCGATCGGCAAGAAGGGGCTCTCGGGCAAGAAGAAATAAAAGAAAGAAGAAGAAGAGAAGAAGAAGCAGCAGGAAGAAGAAGAAGGAAGCGGCAGAGAGAGGCAACGTTGGGCAGAGGGCAGGTGGGGCCCACCTTGACTTTGGGGCTAAAAATTTAATTTTTTTGTCTCATGTGAGTGAATTATTGGGAGGGGCAAAATGGTAATTTTGGCGCGCCGGGACTGAAACGAAATTTTTGGTGTACTGATCGATGGGTAATTTCGGCAATTTCACTGGTCAAGCTCGGTCAGAATTAAGCTCGTTTGCAAAAACGGCAATTTAAAAATCGCCGCAGATAAATTTCGAAACTCAATTCGAAATAATCTAAAGTTCGGAATTCGTCCAAATTTTCGTCTTTTCAGTCCTTATAGTCCAAAATGGCGTCGACTATGAATATACATTCATATCATTAAATCGACTCCCGGCACTTACAAGGGTTGAATTTCCAGGACGTCACAACTCTCCCCCACTTAGGAAATTTCGTCCTCGAAATTACAGCACAGTTTTAATTACTCAAAAAGGGAAGGATAACTAAGCTTCATAACTTCTTCGTTCTCCCATGTAGCTCCTTCTGTGCCATGGTGTTGCCAGACCACCTTGACTTACGGAATTGTCTTGGATCGCAGTACCTGCTCTTTTCTGTCCACGATCCTGACTGGTCGCTCCACATATGACGCCCGTTCATCCAAATCAATTTCTTCGTAACTCAACACATGAGCAGGGTCTGGCTCATACTTCCTCAACATCGATACGTGAAAAACATTATGCACTTGAGTCAGTCTAGGCGGCAATGCGAGTCGATAAGCCAAAATTCCGATCCGTTCTAAGATTTCAAGTGGTCCAACGTACCTCGGGCTCAGCTTTCCTTTCCTGCCAAAACGGGATGTTCCTCTCATAGGTGACACTTTCAAAAAGACGTGGTCGCCTACTTGAAATTCCAAAGGTCTGCGCCTTTTATCAGCATAACTCTTCTGGCGACTCTGAGCTGTCTTTAATCTATCTCTAATCATTTTAATTGCTTCAATCGACTGTTCTACTAACTCAGGGCCAGTTATCTTCCTTTCCCCAACCTCATCCCAACAGACTGGTGTCCTGCAAGCCCTACCATACAAGGCCTCGAAAGGTGCCATCCTAATACTCTGTTGATAGCTGTTATTATAGGCAAATTCAACCAAATGTAAATGTTCCTCCCAATTACCTCTGAAATCCAGAACACATGCTCTCAACATGTCCTCCAAGGTCTGAATCGTTCTTTCAGACTGACCATCTGTCTGTGGATGATAAGCTGTACTAAATTGCAGCTTCGTTCCTAAAGCAGTTTGTAGACTCTTCCAAAATGTAGCGGTGAATTTAGGATCTCGATCAGAAGTGATCGTCACTGGCACACCATGCAACCTTACAATATGCCTCACATACAACTCAGCGTATCTGTCTAAGGCAAAGTCCTTTCTTACTGGAATAAAATGCGCTGACTTCGTTAGTCTATCCACCACGACCCAAATTGAATCATGCCCTCGCTGACTCCTCGGCAAACCCATCACGAAATCCATCGTGATATGCTCCCATTTCCACTCTGGAATTTCCAAAGGTTGTAGTAGTCCTCCAGGTTTGCAATGCTGCGCCTTGACCTGCTGGCAGATCAAACATTTAGCCACATGTTTGGCTATATCAGTTTTCATACCATTCCACCAGTAGTGCTGTTTCAAATTCTAATACATCTTTGTACTCCCAGGATGAATACTATAACTTCTACGATGTGCTTCCGACAAAATCTCCTCCTTTAAATTTTCATTCTCCGGCACAACCAACCGTCCTCTAAATTTAAGTATCCCATCCTCCGCTATTTGAAAATCGACCCTTCGTTTGGTCGGATCTCCTTGCAGGATCTTCCAAATAAAAGGGTCTGTGGACTGCAAGGCCTTAATTTTTACTTGCACTTCTGGCTCGATTCTCAAGGTAGCCACGAGACTCGACAGCTGGCTTATCTCCAATTTAAAGTCTGAGTCTCTTAATTGCTCAAGTAAACGCCACTCCTGCACCTGCAATTGAGCAATCACTGATTTTCTACTCAGGGCATCAGCAACCTTATTCGCCTTACCAGGATGATACAGGATCTCACAGTCATAGTCTTTTAATAACTCCATCCATCGGCGTTGTCTCATGTTCAGCTCCCTTTGAGAGAACAGGTATTTCAGACTCTGATGGTTGGTGTATACCTGAAAACTTTCCCCAATCAAATAGTGTCTCCAGATCTTCAAGACAAACACAACCGCAGCTAACTCCAGGTCGTGTGTGGGATAATTCAACTCGTGTGGTCTCAACTGACGGGACGCATACGCTACCACCCTGCCATGCTGCATCAAAACACAGCCCAGTCCCCTAAGCGAAGCATCGCTATAAATTTCATAACCACCAGGACCAGACGGAATTGTCAGAACAGGAGCCGTAGTTAGCCTATGCTTAAGCTCTTGGAAACTACGCTCGCACTTGTCCGTCCATTGAAACTTCGTATCTTTCTTCAGCAATTTAGTCAAAGGCGAGGCTATAGCTGAGAATCCTTCCACAAATCGCCTGTAATAACCTGCCAAACCCAAGAAACTTCTAATTTCTGTAGCAGTTGTCGGTCTCGACCAGTTAATAACTGCCTCAATTTTAACCGGATCCACAGCAATACCTTCACTCGAAACTACGTGGCCTAAGAATGCCACGCTAGCTAACCAAAACTCACACTTACTGAATTTAGCGTATAATTGATGCATTCTCAGAGTTTCCAGAATTATTCTCAGGTGTTGCTCATGATCTTCAGAACTTTTCGAGTACACTAGGATATCATCTATGAAAACAATCACAAAACGATCCAGAAACTCCTTGAACACTCTATTCATCAGATCCATAAAAGCAGCAGGAGCATTCGTCAAACCAAACGGCATCACTGTGAACTCGTAATGCCCATAACGTGTTCTAAATGCCGATTTCGGTATATCCTCTTTTCTGATTCTCAACTGATGGTATCCCGTCCGTAGATCAATTTTTGAAAATATAGATGCTCCCTGCAGCTGATCGAACAAGTCGTCAATCCTTGGCAGTGGGTACTTATTCTTGATCGTCACCTGATTCAACTGCCTATAGTCAATACACAGTCTCAAAGACCCATCCTTTTTCTTGACGAACAAGACAGGCGCTCCCCATGGCGAGGCACTAGGGCGAATGAATCCCTTGTCTAACAACTCCTGCATTTGAACCTTAAGTTCTTTCAATTCTGATAACGCCATTCTATATGGCACCTTAGAAATCGGCTCCGTCCCCGGAGCTAATTCTATCACAAACTCGATTTCTCTTTCTGGTGGTAAACCAGGTAATTCTTGGGGAAAAACATCTGGAAACTCACATACAATCACAATATCCTCCAATTTCAATTCTTTAGCAGATGTATCTACCACAGAAGCCAAATAACCTTGGCACCCATCTCCCAACAATCGAGTCGCCTCTAACGACGATATCATCACAGTCGAGGTTCCTCCTCGATTACCCAAAAATTCATAACTACTGTCATCCATCGGATTAAACCGTATTATCTTATTAAAGCAGTCCATTGTGGCTCTTTGCTTTACCAACCAATCCATTCCCACAATCAAGTCAAAATCGTACATTTCTAGCACAATCAAATCTATCTTACTCTCATGGCCATCCACCACTAGTCTGCAATCAGGACAACTCACTGTAGCCACTACTTTATCTTTCAATGGCGTAGATACATTAAGCACAATTTCTAAAGGTACCAAGTTCAATTCAGATAATTTAACAAACTGATCCGCAACAAATGAATGAGTGGCGCCCGGATCAAATAAGGCATATGCTACTTGGTCATGCAAGAGGACCGTACCTGTAACAGTCGGTGAATCCTTCGCCGCTTCCTGAGTGACTGCAAAAACCCTTCCTTGTACCGGCGGGCGATTCTGGAAGTTTGACGGCACAGATTCTCTAGACTGTCCCCCTGCTGGGGTTGTGCCTGTCCACCTTGCCTCTGTGGGCAGTCCCTCACCTGATGGCCCAGCTGGCCACAACCAAAACAGGCACCACCTCGATACGGGCACAAACCAGGCCCATGCCTCTGTCGACACAAGCTGCACACCCCATTCTGACGAAATGCCGGCTTACTAATCGCCCCTCGGCGATTTGGTGGAATGTGACCCCTATTGTTAAACATGGGTTTCTTCCCTTGTCTCCTATCGAATTTGTTTGGGGAAACAAATCGTGATCCAGATGCAGTAGCCCTTTCAGACAAATCCCGCTCCACTATCAACGCCTCACGTAGATATCATCATAATCTTGAAGGTCAAGCGGTGCCAGGGCACTCTTAATCTCGGGCTTCAATCCGTCCTTGAATCTTCTAGCCCTATCCTCCGGATCCTCAATCATCCTCGGAGCATACTTAGATAGTTCAGAAAACTTTGCCTCGTACTGGTCAATAGTCATCTGATTCTGACGGAGGCGGAAAAATTCAGCCATCTTTTGCTCCCTAGCTGTCCTCGAAAAGTATTTATTATTGAAAACTTCTACAAAAGTATTCCATACTGGAATTGTACCTTCTGGAAAAGTTCTACCCTTGACAGCTCTCCACCACGTACTAGCATTCCCTTCAAGTTGATAAACTGCCAGAGTAACTTTATCCCTATCTGAGCATCTCAGCAAATCGAATGCTTTCTCCATCCCTTCGACCCATCGAGTAGCAGCTTCAGGGTCTCCACTTCCAGTGAATTGTGGTGGTTTCAATTTAAGAAACTGTTCCACCAGCTTTTGAGCCCTACGCTCCTCACTGTCATGTATAGGTAGGGGACTCACCGACGGAACTGCAACCGGTATAGCAGATGAAGTCCCAGCAGCAGCGACAGTAGCTGCGGCTTGATTCCTTACTTGCTGTCCCATCAAATCTCCAATAGTACCTAAGGCTTGCATGACTTCAGCCATTGTCTGTTCCCTTCCAGTAGGTCCAGTAGTTTCTGCA
This sequence comes from Rhodomyrtus tomentosa, assembly GCA_028455895.1. Lineage (NCBI taxonomy): Eukaryota > Viridiplantae > Streptophyta > Magnoliopsida > Myrtales > Myrtaceae > Rhodomyrtus > Rhodomyrtus tomentosa. The sequence goes on from JAPCWY010000011.1 coordinate 6,961,770, forward strand.
GCAGAGGCTGCAGTAGGGGGTGCAATAGGGGACACCGCAGGCGGTACTCTTTCATCATCAACCAATTCTTCCACCGGCCTTAAAGGCCTCCTTCGAGGGGCTCGAGGTGCTCTTCTACCACGTCCGCTCATTTTACAGTAAAAGGTGAAGTCCTGCTTACCCCATAGCAACACGTGGTCAGAAAGAAATCCTTAAATTCTACCACATAATTAGCAATCACAGGCATAATAACCAAGAATCTTACTAACTATCCCATTTCTCAACACTCCTTATCACTCCGTGCCAATGACCAGATGGATCAGGCTGACCTTGCTCTGATACCACCTTGGGCGGGGATGTCACGTCCCGACTCTCGAGCCCGCGACATCCCTTGCCAAATCGCCACCAGGTCATAATAGATAGCGTCCCAGGCAATTGCTATCGACCTAAGCTTATATTGCGCAAGCGGAACGTACCATCTTCCATTCAATAAAATCACATGGGATAGATAGAAAGTAAAACCAGATTGCAAAATACAAAAGGCTGATGAGAATAGATGATTCATAACCTTACAGAGCCATCAACTGATAAATACAACCCCATGCTTCGGGGTGGCCCTCTAGGACTCACAAAAAGATACAGGAGTCAGGTAAGGTTAACTCTCATCTATCCCAAAACAGTATCCCCCACAAAAACAACCACAATTCCCTGACTACAAAAAGGCCCTAACCCACTACTGGGAAGACTCGACATCCGTGTCGTAATAATCAAACGGGGGAGCCGGGTCATTTGGGTCATCACAAGAACTCTGGCTAGAACGCACAGAGGGGGCTACCGATTGCTCAAGCTCGAGATCGAGCTCCATATCAGGCGCGGGGTCCATCATTTCCCCATCAGGTGTATCAATATCCATCGGGTCCCAAGCGGGGATATTAGGGACCCCCTGTAGAGGTGGCCCCTCAAATCCTCGAAGCGGACCGAAGAGATCCATCCCATCACGAAGATACCAGGCTTTAAAGAGATGTGCCACCAGATGTGGCATCCCTTCATCAACCCATATCGTCGTGATGTGACGCTCCCACATCTGGTCCGTACCTGGTACCGGATGGAGACTGATATCAAGTGATGAGTCAGTGGGGGTGCCGAACCGCACCGGTCTTTCCATTACTAAATGTCTGATTTTACGTTTTGACAGGCCATTTTGAGATGGGGCGTTTGGACAAGAAATGCATTGAATAACACCATTTTCACGTAAATATGTTTGGAACGAATTACTGGTATATTCACCTCCCCCATCAGTTTGTAGGAATTTAATTTTTACATTGCATAGATTTTCGATGAAACAATGGAAGCAATGAAAGTGAGTAGACACTTCAAATTTATTTTTTATCGAAAAAATTCAAGTGAACCGAGAGTAGTAACCAACGAATAACACAAAATACTTAAAACCAGAATTGGATAAAAAGGGACTCGTCCATATATCAAAATGAATTACAACAAAAAGAAAAGAAGCACGATGATTAACAGACTCAAAAGCCAATCGATGAGATTTTCCCACAAGACAAGACTCACATGATGTCGACCTAAAACTAGAATTGCAAACACGACTCAAAACTTGTTTATTGGGATGACCAAGATGAGTGTGCTAGCGAGTGAATGAAGCAGAAAAGCCACGATAGGATGCCAGTGAGAGGACACTAAGGAATTGGAAATCAGATAAAGACCATGAGAAGAATCATCTTGGAGGAGAACTTTCATGGTTCATTGATCCTTCAAAGAAAAGAATGAACCACTAAAATCAATAGTGCAAGAATTTTTACAACAAAGTTGAGTGATTGAGAGAAGATCAAGAGCAAGATTAGGGACATGATAGACATGAGATAACAACAAAGATTGAGAATCATTCTGTAAATAAGCTTTACCGACTTGCTTAATAGGCAATAAACGACCACCACCAACTGAAACTTTTGTCGAATCATAAAAGAGTATAGAATTTAGAATTTTACTAATATAACTAGTCATGTGTGCCGACGCTCCACTGCCAAGATACCACATCGGATCAGAGGTCTCACCAATTGATAGAGCTGAGAAAGAGTTCGATAGATCAGTTGCAACGAAGGCATGATTAAATCTTTGTTGACATTGCAGCGCGGTGTGCCCTACTCCATTACAGATCTGACAAGAAAAATGAGGCCTAGATCCAAGAATGCCTCCCTGGGTGAATGGAGTAACATAAGGCTTCAATCCACGAGATTGACTGGACGAAGGTGAGGATCGATCAGCATAGGAGACAGAGAATGACTGTAAATACCTAAATACACACACACACACATTAATAAGGCATATATTGAGAGGAAAGGTTTTTGGATGACGGTAATGATGAAGTGCGCTAAATGCGGGGATACATGTAAGGTCATGGAGGTCTCTTGCTTGGATGAAATGAAGTGTAGTCGTTGAGTCAGTTCCGAAAATAGGGGCTATCCATGGGTGAAGTAGGTAGGAAGCGGCTCGAGAAAAAATACCGCAGTATCCAAAATTAAACCGACCTTCATTGCGATACTTGAAGAGAGGTTGCAGTGGAGTTGGGACTAGCTGAGGAAGGGTGAATGGTAGGTATTTTGGGCCAAGCTGGCTATCAAACAAAGCCTTAACTCTCAGACACATGTCCAATATGCTTCCATACTTGACGCGATGCGACATAGGGATTAAATACATATTTTTAAATATACTTGATACATTATCATTTTTATGATTATTTTAATCAAATTAATTTGATTCAAATACATAATAAATAAATAAAAAGAGCCTAGAAAGAAAATATTCAAAATTGGCTTAAGCATTTATATTTTTGATAGGTTTATATTTTGACCCTTAATTCGTTAAAAATGATTAAAATTAATCACATGCATGTCTGGACGCTGGACCCACATGCCGATTATGTGTTCGGAGCACTGACCATGTATTAGATGTCTGATACATGTTGACCACTGTTGCGACCCACCTTCGCTCAAATGTCGGCGCGAAGGGTGATTGACGGTTAATGGGCCGTCTAGTTTGGTTAGACGCGGACCTATCTCAAGGCCTGTTACCCAAGTCGCAATGAAAATATACGTAGTCGACCTTCAGTGTGGTCTAGTGAAATGTGCAACATGTACATGCCAAAAAGTCGCCACCAATCATTTCATAAAAGGTACGATTGGAAACCCTATCGAATAGTTGGGAGCTTCTATTCGATTCTACGAGAACCAAAGAAAAGGGATCGAAGACTTAGTTACGCCAATTATCAGAGTTGGCATCCTTTTGATACCTAAGTTGATTGAATTATCTAACCCAAGATTTCATATAGATAAGTGAGGTATGAACCATAAATCTAAGAGTTAATGCAGATAGAAGTGACTACCCTATCACTCACAATCAGTAAAAGAAGGTGTGCAAATCAAGGATCCAAAACATGCAGATAAATCACATGAATATAATAGACATCCCTAGTGAGGCTCTATTGACCTAAAGAAGTATCAATCACGACTCATGAGTAATTTAGACATATTTGCCACAAAGGACGAAATCACAATTTTGAAGAAATTTGGGACAATTGTCAAAAAGGAAAAATCATCATTTTGGAAGAGTTCTGGAGTCAAAGGTGGTCGAAAATAAGATTGATCATCAAATTGATCCATTTCCTATTTTTCAATCATTTTCAGAATTTTCTAGGATTTTTGGAAGGCGGTTTACCCTTTGGGGGGTAAAATCATCATTTTTCTAAAAAGAACGACACGTGAAATGTGACGTCCTGGAAATTCAATCCTTGTAAGTGCCGGGAGTCGATTAAATGATATGAATGTATAGTCACAGTCGACGCCCATTTTGGACTATAAGGACTGAAAAGACGAAAATTTGGACGAATTCCGAACTTTAGATTATTTCGAATTGAGTTTCGAAATTAATCCGCGGCGATTTTTAAATTGCCGTTTTTGCAAACGAGCTTAACCCTGATCGAGCTTGCCCAGTGAAATTGCCGAAATTACCCTTCGATCAGTACACCAAAAATTACCATTTTGCCCCCCCCAATTATTCACTCACAAGAGACAAAAAAATTTAATTTTTGGCCTCCAAAGTCAAGGTGGTGGGCCATTTCTCTCTCTGCCCAACGCACTGCCCTCTGCCGTTGTCTTCTTCTTCTTTCTGCTTCTTCTTCTTCTGTTCTTCTTCTGTTCTTCTTCTTTCTTTTTTTTCTTCTTTGCCCGAGAGTCCCTCTTGCCGATCGATCCACCGCCGGTTGCCGTTGTTTTTTGCGACCACCACACCACCACCGGCAGCCACTGCCTCCAGCTACTCCCCGCCGTCGCCTGGACCTCAGCCGAGCCGCCGTCGCCGCCGTTTCGCTGAAGAAAACCTACGGCCGAACGTCCTCTGTTTTTGGGTCAGGCGACCCGAGGACTCCGCGGTCTGCTCCGGCCGCCACGGCCGCCACCGACGCCGACCACCACCACCCAGCTAACCCCCGACCTCCCCTCGACCGATCCGACCCCTCGTCGCCGACCGTCAGCCGTCGGAATCGTCGGAATCCGGCCCGAAAGTCTCGGTGCTCTGTTTTGAACCCGGTTTGTTTCGGTCTTCGTTTCGGCCGCCACCGTCGCCGCCGTACCACACCGGCACCGCCAGACGACTCCCCTGAGTCTCCTCTACCGCCACCTAGCTTGGCTCCGCCGGTCGCAGCGCGTGGCCGCCGGAAATCGCCGCCGACCGAGAGCCCTGTTTCGGCGCGAAAACAGGACAACCACTGATCGCGGCTGTCTGCCGTCGCCGGTCGCCTTCCGCCGCCGTCCACCTGTCCCGGCTGACTCCCACCGACCCCTAGGTGAGCCCCCGACCCTTGGCCGGCCTTGTCCCGGCCCGTGTCGCCGGAAAACGGCCAAAATAGTAGAGTTGCCGGATTGAATATTCTGTTGTTCACTGTTGTAGGCCGCCGGCCGCCGCTCGCCGGAGCTCCGCCGCCGGCCATCTGTTCCGGCGACCTCGCCGGACTCCCACGGGGTGTCGCCGAAGTTTGAGCTCGATTCGCCGCGCGATAAACCTTAGTTTTATCGTCGCCGCCGCCGCCGCCGCCGCCGATCGAGCTAACTCAAATAGTGAGTTGACTCTAAACCTTGGTTAGGGCGCTAATTGCGCTTAGGATTAGTCTGTTTTAATTAATTATTTATTTATTTTAAAAAAAAATATTTCGATCGGGACCGGTATAGATAGAAATCATGGTTAGGATACATGGTCGATCGATTATTTGTCTGTGGCTATTTGTGGTAATTTAGCAATTAATTGTTTGATTGAGTTGCTCGCAAGTGAGTGACAAGTTAGAGACGAGCGAACGATTGATTGCTATGATTTGACTGAGAATTAAGATTTCTAATATGAATTGAGCTTGAAATTGCCGGGTTAAGTTGATTACTTGAGAGTGAGTGAATTGCTTGATTGGTTTGTTTGCCTGGCTGAAAAGTTCAATTGGAAATCTTGTGGGCCTTGGGGCCGAGTTGATTGTATTTCTTGTGGATTTTGGCGTTAATCCAAGATAATCAATGAGTTGATTGCCGAGTGCAATTTGTGTGGTCATCTAAAGGGTCAATGACACTACCTGTCAAGTTCGCTTTGTACCGCGGGTACTTGTACCGTACTGATTGTATGGAAATTTGCGACTTGTCAGAAGCACGATAATCCATGCCCCATGCCAGTCTTACGGTTTTAAGGGATTATCAGATGCCGATCGCAGCTTGTGATGGACCGAAGCTCCTTTTTAAGGAATGCCTACTTGCAGTGCCGTGCCGGGTGCACTGGATACACTGCTTGTAGTAGCCGTCGCTGAGAGGGTAAAGTGGACGTAGCCTGGTTTTGTCAGAAGAGTGCGGGATCGCACTATTGATGTATTTATCACGCCAGTCGCGTGGGTCATTGATTAATAATGAACTTGTGTATGCCTGAGTGGTTGTACTTCTGTTGGTGGTAGATTTGACAGATTTGTTATGATTGATATATATATATATATATATATATATATATCTCTGTTGATATCTTGTGATCTTTTTGTGGCACTTAGGATGTTCTGGGCGAATCATTGTCCTAACCGAGATTAGGCTTGATTCACTGAGATTCATTTCTCACCCCGTCGTGGGACAAATTTTTCAAATCCGAAGTAATGGAAAGACCGGTGCGGTTCGGCACCCCCACTGACTCATCACTTGATATCAGTCTCCATCCGGTACTAGGTACGGACCAGATGTGGGAGCGTCACATCACGACGATATGGGTTAATGAATGGATGCCACATCTGGTGGCACACCTCTTTAAGGCCTGGTATCTTCGTGATGGGATGGATCTCTTCGGTTCGCTTCGAGGATTTGAGGGGCCACCTCTACAGGGGGTCCCTAATATCCCCGCTTGGGACCCAATGGATATTGATACACCTGATGGGAAAGTGATGGACCCCGCGCCTGATATGGAGCTCGAACTCGAGCCTGAGCAATCGGTAGCCCCCTCTGTGCGTTCTAGCCAGAGTTCTTGTGATGACCCAAATGACCCGGCTCCCTCGGTTGATTATTACGACACGGATGTCGAGTCTTCCCAGTAAAGGGTTAGGTCCTTTTTGTAGTCAAGGAACTGTGGTTGTTTTTGTGGGGGATACTGTTTTGGGATAGATGAGAGTTAACCTTACCTGACTCCTGTATCTTTTTGTGAGTCCTAGAGGGCCACCCCGAAGCATGGGGTTGTATTTATCAGTTGATGGCTCTGTAAGGTTATGAATTATCTATTCTCATCAGCCTTTTGTATTTTGCAATCTGGCTTTACTTTCTATCTATCCCATATGATTTTATTGAATGGAAGACGGTACGTTCCGCTTGCGCAATATAATCTTAGGTCGATAGCAGTTGCTTGGGACGCTATCCATTATGACCTGGTGGCGATTTGGCAAGGGATGTCTCGGGCTCGAGAGTCGGGACGTGACATGAAAATCCTAGAGATTGATCAACACCTGACCCATCACCTAATTCTAGCAATTTTCACGACTCATTGGGATAGGAAAGATAATTTACTTTTTGAGGGGTAAAATCTTACTTTCGAGGAAAACGATAAGATTCGAAAATCCAAGCATAAGGATTGGCCACTTAACTAGCTCTAATCCTATATTTTCGACTTATCTCAGATACAAAGAGGAGACGATTTACCTCTAAAAGGTATAATTGTCAATTTCTGGAAAAACAGATAAGAAATCTCAAAGATAGGATTGATCAGTTCCTTGTAGTTATCGTCAATTTTTGAAAGTTTCTAGAGTGTCTAGAAATTTTCTACAAAATATCTTTTTTTTTTGTTTTCTAGGATTTTATAATATATTTTTAGAATTTTCTAGAATTTTTCTGATTATTAAAATTATTTTTTATTTTTATTTATTTTTCTTTTTTATTATTTATAAAAAATTATTCGGACCGGCTTGGCCCAATCCACGCAGACCGGACACCCGGCCTAAACTTGGACTTATGCGAATGACAAACTCAAAATGGCGCTGTTTGCTTTATATTTTTTTTCGATCTAATCCTACGATTTCTATTGAACCATGTGACTACTCCACATCCATTGGATATGTTGATGAAAGCCTACAGCTCAGATTGAAAGCTGACTAAATAAGAATCGTCCAATCTGATTATCTAAATCTACGGTTGCAATCGAACGACTTGGCTAATCCTCAGCCATCTGATCAAACCATTTATTTTTTATTTTTGAAAAATTCAGTTTTTATTAACAGAATATTTAAAATTAATCCGACGGCCACCAGACGAACACGTGACCAAACCTAGGCCATCGGATCATCTAATAGAATAACTATTGACCCTAACAACTTAGCTGAGGTGGCTGCCACGTAGCATGCCACGTAAACACCACATTCGCGCCACGTTAGCATGTTGAACCGTTGACTGCCGCGTCATCGTCTTCTTCGTGGAACAGTCTTCACCTGAGATGAACTGCCGAGAGCCTCTGGTGAGGATCCAATGGTGAAACCTCGACCGATTAACCTCAAACTAGCACCAATCGACTCGTATGAACTTCTTCTATAACATGTCCAGGAATCAATCAATATCATCCACAGAATCATGCTATTCAAAAATTTAACAGTGTATATTAATGGCGGACGAAGCTCGCCACACAGAGCACAACAGTTCAATCATAGAATAGCTTCGTCACAAGTTCAAGAGACTTATCTACTGATCAGATTGATTGGATAGGTCTAGGATAAGCTAGACGAGTTTCGACTGAATTGGCAATGGCAACGGGGTTTGAACGCGAGGTTTGACTCGATTTAAATGCAGTCAAAACACAGAGCAATGCTTATTGCTGCGTTGGATATAACATGCACACATCAATTATGAAGATGAAAGTCATAATGAAGCTTCACCATTAACGAGCAGAAGTCAAGCTCGAAGTTTAACTCAACGTTTTTTGAGATCTCAGGCGGCGTGAGCTAGTGTGATCGACTCCACAGAGATTAGGCAAGATTTTTGCGATGGTCTGGAGGTTCGACTTGGCCTTGGTTGTTCTGATGAGCTTCTCACAGTTGGAGCTCAAATTCGCAGCAATAGTGGTCACGGGACTCTCTCTCTCTACCTTTTCTTCTTTTCTCTCTATTCTGTTTGTCCGTGAGAACAAAATGAGCTTTTCTTTTGTTCTAGAAAGCCGTCGAAGACTATAATCTAATTTTTGATTTCGCGTGCGATCGGTAGACATTCACCGACTTGAAATGGCACGTGATTGTGCGTGCCATTTGGTCCAAACAACGACGGAGATATTGGGCATTCCGTCTAGCTCCGTTAGCTCCTCCGGCGTGCGCCAATTTGATGTGAATTTGGAATAGATTTGGTCTGAGTTTAGTAAATATTTACTTTTGCAGGTCCGGCGCCTTGACCAGCTGATTTCGCCGTGCTCCGACGATGTCAGGTGGTGCCACCGGTCTTGATCGACGGGGAAGGATAAGTGGAACAAGACCCCCTACCCAAGTTCGTCCAATTATCATCGAATTGGGCTTTGATTTCTCGATCGAAATTCACTCTTCAAATTAGCAAAAAATGTTGTGAATTTGGGTAAGAAGATGGCATTGTTCATCCGGGTTGTTGGGTCGAACCCGGTTTGATCCGTCGAACTCGGTTTGATCCGGCAGACCCGGTTGAAATAATTTCTTCAAATTGACCTGTCATTTTGTGCAATTTGTCAACTCAAATAACCAAATTGGGATCAGGGGGACGAATTCTATCTAGAAATGCCATTTTCCCCAAAATTTCATCATGAATTAATCAGAAATCTTAATTTTGGTCTAGGATCCGATTATCCAAATTATCAAATTGAAAGTCATAATGGCCAAATTAGACCACATTATCCCCATCAATCGATTTAGAATGGTAAAAAATATAAGGGAGACGTCTTACCTTTGCAAGGTGATCCCTGAATTAAAAGTAATTTCATTCTTTTTTCAAATCCGGGGACCAAATTACAATAAAAGTATGCAATTTTGCCCAATTTACAATTGTGTAATTTCGGTGAGCAATTGGACTAAATTGCAATGTAGGGCAATCAAGTTAAATGTCAACACTCTAAAGATGCAAAAATTTACAAATTAAAAGATTCAAATGATATTTTTTACTAAGTTCAACTCTATGTGAAACAAAGTAACGTCCAAAATTAAACTTGAATTTTGATTTTTTATGAGGTCAAAATGAAAAGGGAATTAAAATAAAAAATACTTTTATATATTTTTGTGACCTCAAACACTATTTTTTTTTTTAATTTTCTTTGCATTTTCTTTTTTCCAAAAATATTAAAAAATGCGAAAATTATGAAAAATTATTTTTTGATAAAAAATGGTACCTTAAGTTTGGCCAAGGCTACAAAAGTTGATTTTGTAATTTTTTAAATTTTTATATAATTTTCAAAAATAAACTGAAAAAAACGTATCCGAAATCAAGTATCAACAACCACATGTCGGTCGCTTGTAAGATGCTGACATGCATCCGACACCGACAAAAAAAGGCCCCTAGAACATAACCGTGCTTCCTAGGCAGTCGATGGTAAAGTTTTTGAGGTTTTTTTTTTATTAAAAAAAAGTAGAAATGGTTTCCACCATGCTTATGAAGAAATCTAAGTAATGTTGGGTGAGATCTCTCAGGAGACTGAGATCATCAAGGTACATGGCTAACTTGAACCTGATTTTCCTCGAAGTAGAAGAAGAGGAGAAAGGGTGATTCTCTATTTCTATACAGCCAGAAGATTGCTGCTGCATTTGCTTGATCATATTGAATGAAGGGGTTCCAATAACAATAGCCAAAAACCTGAGGAATTTTCCGAGATTTTTCGTGGGCAAATTATGGCGAGCCACAACAGTAGGATTTACCATTTCAAAAAGAGGCTGTGTGCGCTTGCGGTGAATTTTGAATATTGGGGAAGGTTACGGCTTACTCCTTCTTGAATTCGCGCTCAAACAGAGAGAACGCGCGATCGCTTCCTCTATATCCGATTCGCTTTCTGCGCCAGGAAGCCAGAGCTAGCGATGCATAGGCTGGAGAAGCTCGCCGGCCCCGGCCCCATCGCACTTTCCGGTACCCTCTCATCTGAGCGAAGCGAATAGAGAGGTTAACCACGGAGAGGAGGACGGAGAAGGTCGTTGGCTCTGGCTTCTTGGCTTAGAGACCGAACCTTGATATGTAAAGCGCAACCGACTATTCTCTCTCCTTGAGCACAAATCGAAGAAAAAGAAGAAGCAAGCTCTAACTCTCCCCATATTCAGAGCAAGAAACTTCAACCTTTTTAAAGAGCTTTTCCACGTCAGATTTCATTGTGCCGAAGTGGAATTGCCACATCAGAAGACTTTGACGAATTTTTTTGACGAGAGGGTTAACAATGGTAGGTACTAGGTAGGTATATAGTCCATGGAATGGCAGAAACTATCAAAATGAAACAACTTCTGATAATAAGTATGAAAGTTAAATGCTTTGTTTGTTTATACAATAAATAGTTTAAGGCAAATTCAAGAATAAACCTGAAATTTGAGGTTCTTTAAGAAAATATCCCCCTCAGTACATGCCCTTTCAATTCTGCTAGGATTCGACCCAAAAAAAAAAAAAAAAATTCTCATAGGCTAGGCTTCTAATGGATTCTGGCCCTGGGTATTCTCACCTGGGATGGCCCAAACGTCTATCCCCCACATGTGTCGTTTGTCCATCTTCCTGGAAGTATACAAAAAAACATGTCATGTCCTGCCACATACATTTGCAAGAATTAAAAAAAAAGAAAAAAGAAAAAAAAACAACTCCACACATTTTTCCATTCCGTCTGTTTTGCAAGCCGAACCCATCGGGAGTTCATCGGAGTTTAAAGGCGACGGCTAGCGGCGGCAAGTTCGTTGGGAAGAACCAACTCAGAACGTGCGACATCAATCGAGAAGCTGGTGTTAAGCCAAGTACTGCAAGTTGTTCTCCCTGCCGAACAAGCTCAGATTCTATCCGCCTTGATCATCGGATAAGATCGACCTGTTCACCGATTACAACATTTGAAATGCAAACTCGCCGCTTTCGGGATAGCGCAAGGGCCGCCACAGGATTAGAGAATAAATCTTCTTCTTCCTTTTTTCCCACCCTGGATCGAGTGTGATGTCACAGACAAACGTAGAAGATACCTCCATGCCAACATGCCCTCGATTCTACGAGAATTTTTATGAAAGCCCATTTCGAAAATTGTGGCCCTGAATCCTCCCCAGACGAATAATTCCCGGCCTGATAAAGATCGGTCCTCGAGTCCTCATGCCGTCTCCATCATAGGTAACCAAACGCAGCGTGCGACAGTTATGGCAGTTTGATTATATTCCCCTCTTTCGCCAAAAGTAACTCTGAGATTCTTCCTTTTCTTCTCCTTGGCGAGACTATTGATCTTTCACCTGTGCTGTTCTGAGGAAAAGCAGCTCGCGAAAGTCGCTCAACGTTACCCGAATGAGCACGCCTTTCGCCGGTTTGGCACGAAATGGTTTGAGCAAGGAATCCTGTTTATGAGGAAAAGGATCTCAGAAAATTAGGCACAAATGTGTTCATCAATGCCAGCGATTAGAAAAGAAGCTTGGAAGTTTTGGCAAACTCATTGAAATATTAAGTTCTGCACAGTCAAAAGCAGAATTGGGTAATTGCCTATGGCTTAAGTTACTTCAGGACTCAATTGAAGATGTGATGCAGCTTGAACCAAACCCCATAGATCTATTGCACCTCCATTCCCAGCAAAACCCGGGAAAAGAAGAAAGGAAAATAGCCTGCACATCTCGACGCCCACATCCCGACCCGCACAGTTAATTCACCGCGCCGGAGCCGAACACCTCGGGTCACCTCTCTTGAACACATTCTTGCAATAAAGTGATTTGCATGCTCGTAGCGTCCCCTCCGCCCGAGAAAGCCGACGTGCCGACTCCGGTAGCACTCATCCCTTCGAATTCAATTCTCCTATCACTAAGTCGGCGTGACGAATATTGGGAGCCTGCAGTAGAAGTCCGATACTTTCACTAGCCCAGAGGGAGCCAAAGTCCGAGCCCATCAATATATCTAGTTGGATCCACCTTCACTCAAAAGTTTAAACCAATGAGTTATAAGTCAACTTGAACATATTAAATACTTCACACCACATTAATTATCTAATGTGAGAATTTTTCAACACAACTCACACGTGCATCCTAACAGCGACCAACGGCGAACGATCCTGACGTCTTTTGTTCATGAAATCAAAGCATTAGCCCAAAAAACGTCCTTGTCCCTAGCCGTGTCGGGAAGTTGTGATTACTGCTAAGTACGTGCAAAATATTAAATTTCTACCTAACTTTTTTTGTTAAGAAAAATTAAACACAGTCGAGTAAGTAAGCATTTGGGAAATGAATTATATAACCTAACTACGCATTATTTCTAAATCAAGCTTACTCTTGAAATTCATTATTTTAGCTATTCATAGTCTTGGTGAAACACATTAACTTCTTAGATTGCTCCTCCTAAATGGATCCGGATCACCTAACCACTCAAAACTTTGCAGCCGCATTAATATCATGCCCAAATTTTTTAATTGAGCATGCGACCCTTCCTCCCCCGATAAAATTGAATTTGAACCGAAAACGTCATGTTCTTATCCCTTCTTTTCTAAGTCAAACATACTCCATATGCTCCCACTTTTTTCTCCTTGATCTACTGTACACACATCCAATTATTATTATTATTATTATTATTATTATTATTTTATTTTCTAGTCTTGGGGACCATTGGCCAAAATCTCAGGAATATGTTAAGAAGAAGAGGAGATTAGGACAACAGATTCTGAAAGTCAAAGGGTTTTTTGTCGCTTGAAATCGAGGTGCCCTTTGGGACACGAATGAGATCCGGAGCAGAAACCTTGCACGCATCTTCGACCTTTGACTTTGATCCTCATGTTCATCTTCACATTGAATACGTCCGTTTTTATCCTTCGCTGCTATACGTCGAAATTGCCTAAGTACCGTTCGTTGCTTGTGACTCGTTACCCCATAAAGATTCAAATTCAGTATGATGCTCGATAGTCGGCTTTCAAATCCAACATTCCGTAACGGATGTGGAACCCTTTATGATAATGTTTGAAAATGGGCGATAGGCCGAAGAAACATGACCTGTGAGAATTATTGCAAACTAATATTTTGTTAATTAAATGGATTACAGATCGTTAGATCTTGATGGTGTCGGTGCTTGAATTGAAAATGAAGCAATATTTTTCGAGTACATTGGGGTTCAACGATCGCCGATCCCAACTAGTTTGGGATAAAGACGTTGTTAATGTCGATATTGAATTTTCGAGTACTTGGATCAAGAATATGTGGAATGAGCTCAGCAGAGGACAGGTTGCCAACTCTAATGATCTCGTCTCGAGTCAAACAAATTCCAAACTTCTAGCAACTCCGTTAACCTAAACGTCATCTCTGTCATCAGCATGCCTCGGCATATCAATACCATTTTCGCTTCTTTGCTTCCGCAGATGGCGAGGTCTGGGAGGTTGATGTACACCAGAGAATTCGGTAAGAGCAAGCGGGCAGGTAGGCAGGCATTTACTGCGTCCCGGATGAAACGAATAAGAGATGGGGGCGGTCGAGTCCAATGCGATCATCTCACGCCGGCGTTGCCATGGGCTCGCTGCGCACCATATCGGAGGCTTCTTTCGAAGCACGCGATTCGTACTCGAGACCTCATGGTTCTTAAACGCTGTCGTCTTGGCTTTTTTTTTTTTTCTCCTGAAGTTTTTGTCTCCTGAAGTCATTTGCTTGCGCGCCCCCCCTGACGTTCAGAACTTTCTGAATGTGGATAAGAAGTCTTCAATTCTCTCCGTTCCCTGTGAAAAATATTTGTCGAGAGATTAAAAGGTGGAGCATCTGTAGATGTTATTGCCTTCAAACAAAAAAAATATGGGATCGTCATGGTTTGCTATTTTGTGAAAAAAAAACAGAAAATGTGGGTGGATCCAAAGACTTATCCCAAATAAATTCTAACTTGATAAGTTTGCCAGACTGGACTAGCATCAACGGACTAAATAAATAGCAAAGTCAAGCTTAGTGACAAGAATACACACACATATATATGTAAAACCTCAAATAACTATATGAATTCTCAGTTCATAAAAGATGCTATTGATTAATCTCATGATTCAGCTAAAAAGCGTGCCTTAAAATTTGTGAAATTGGTTACCCTCGAAGATATGGAGAGCTGAACATACATTGTACAGCGTAGACCAACAAAATGGAGTGACTCTATGGTCCCTGGCTAAGAAGCACAGACACTCTTCAAGAGACTCCGTGTCCGTGTCAGAAGCGTGCAACCGACACGTGATAAACAAAGGAGCTCGCCGGTCACTAGGCGAGGACTACGAACGAGGCACTCGCGACTGCAGGCGAAGGCAGCTATGGCCTCGCTCGCAACCTTGGTCCGTGGTCGATGAGGCTGCCCTCGCTCAGTGGCTAAAGCTCGTTGGACATAGTGAGTTACAAAAACAGAAAAGAAGGAATGAAAAAATATTTAAAAATAATAAATATTATTTAAAAAAATTATTCATGAGTTACCGCTGACTCATTTGACAAAATATGAAAAGGTTTAGGACTTAATTGGCAAAAAAAAGAGGTTTAAGACTGAATTGACATAATTACAATATATTTAGGATTTTTTTGGTATTTTCCCTCAACATCAACATTTGGCAATGGTTTAATAATTTTTTTGGTAATTTTCCTCGACATCAACGTTTGGTAATGGTTTAAGAATTCTATCAGTTTGGATAAAATGAGGTACTCAAGCTTCATTATTGGACCGTGATCCTGATTTCAACAAGAACATCTAGCAAAATCAAAGCACATATATTTTTTCTCACGACTTTCATTATACAAAGAGGTCCATATTAAACAAAAAAAAAACAAGATCTAAGACTAATTGTCAACGTGTTTCGATTTTGATATCTAAGAATTTAAGACTAATTGTCGTTTTGTGAAAGCCTTCAACTCGTGTTAAGAGTGTCCCCATTCTAACGTGGGTTCGACTCCAAACGTTAATATCATTCATAGCGAGTCAAAATTAGGTGAAGATAAGATCTTGTAGATGTAGCCGAGAGCCAAAGAGAGTACGTACCTCCATCTGTTGGAGATAAATAGACAGCATCGTAATTGACTGAAGTTAGGCACAAACGTTTCTTTCTGTGCTTGAATTTCATCAACCTCTTAGGATTCGATAGGTTTGATTACGATCCACAAACATTGAGCTATGTAACCATCTTATTATACCATGTTTAACATGTGTCTGTCACATATTAGCATAACTCATTATACAAAATTGTGAAACGTGATAGCATTATGACCAGTAACGTATACTAAGGCTCCGTTTGTTTCGCGGATGATATGACATTTTTAAATAATGTTTCTAGGAAAGTCTTAATTTCAAGGAAAATGACAATACTTTTGGGTGATTGGCTTTGATCTAAAAACAAACTGAAAAATACTTTCTGTCACTTGGACAACTCTTGTAATTTTTTTTCTAAAAAAAAAAAATCAGATTTCTAATTTTCACTCTATTTTTTCTTTTCCTTTTTCCTTCTCGTTGCACCGGTAATCGGGCTTTGACAAAGGTCACAAGTGAGGGCATAGCCTTGCCGGATTAGACGAGCTCCAGCCTCGAGAAGGCTCAACCACACTGGTCTTGAGCAAGGCTTGACCGACGAGTTTGAATTCTTTTTTAAAAATTTAACCTCGATGGACCCGGGCTCGGCCTTGATATTACATGGTTTGGAGTTTCAAGCACTAGCATTGATGTCTCGACCTAACCTTAATGGACCCGAGCAAGGCAGCCACAGTATCGAGCACGGCCTAAATGGACCCAGGCTCGGCCTTGATGGACATGGGCCCGAGAGGGTGAGGACCTAGCCACTTTGCCAGGGGTCCAAGGACTAGCGTCGGGATTTCTGTGCCTAAGCCCATAGTTTCTAATCCAAGCGCCGATACCTAGTCATATTTTGAAAATTAATTTTAAATATTTTTAAGTGGAAATATTTCCTGAATTTAAGCTTTTGTAGGAAACCCTTTGTTGTTGACAAATAAAAAATTTTCCATTGACTCATTTTCCTAAGCGATCCAAATTCTGAAAAATATTTTTCGTGAAACAAACGGATCCTAATGTCGAATATATATGAATATATATGGAGAGGAAGAAACATATTATTATAAGGCTCGGTATGTCTCACGAAAAATGAATGACCTTTAATAGGTAAAAGGATTGGAGTTGGTAATATTTTCCTAAAAATAATCCCTTGTATCAGTTGAAATCGACGAGAAATGCTTTCATTGTTGGCGACAGCTTACCTGTCAATATTAATCCGGACGATGAAAACATTCTCCGTTCGTTCATTTTGGTATGCAATATGAGCAATTATTTTTAAGATGATATTTTATAAACCATTCACTTCTCCCGAAACAACCATATATCAAGACTACGTATATAACTATTGATGTATGTAAATTCCACAACTCAAATCTATCGAATTGGACAAGACTAATGTTTTGGGGAACTTGTTAGTGTGGGGTTAGGCTCACCGGACATTAAGACAAGATGAGCCACGTGATACCTCCTCCCACATCCTTTTCGAAGGGAGTTGACCATTGGCTTTTGGCTGCTGCGTCGTCGTCTTCTTCTTCTTCTCCTCGTCCTCTCCTCTCTCTTTTTTTTCGTTTTTTTTTTTGGGTTCTTGTCCTTTCTGGTGGTATCTCGTGCATCACCCGAGCTATGGAGGCCCCCATGCAATTCAATTGAAGCTTTTTGATATTTTCCCATATCCCATCATTAAGACCAAGCAAAAACAATGTCTCTTCGTAAATCTACATCACGTGCGGAATAAAAGCACGTCAATCAATTAATAAGACTCTGCGACAAGTGCTCTCTCATTAAGCAATCAGATCTGAGGATCGGTTTTTCTCGTGTCGCGCACGATCAACGTATGGAAAATTCAGACGCCGCCACTCGTTGACTGTGAAACATGCAAACGCAAGATTCAATCGACAAAAGAAAGTGCTTCTTACGTGTTCGTCGCGGGGAATTCAAGCTCGAAGTGATGAGGGGGGGAAAAATATCGGTTTTTCACGAGCGGCAACCGCCATCCGTTCTACGTCGAGTGTAATCATTCATTTATTTGATAAATTAACGCATAAACACGACCATGAAAGCGGGGTTGTGTCGAGAATTTCGCTCGGACAGATACTTTTCGATTTTCGCAATAAAATTTCCAAAACACTATTGCCAAGAAAAGGGAAAGGAGGAAAAAAAAAAAAAACAGGAGGATGAGCAATAATTGGAGGTGGTAGGGCATGAAAGTCATAATGTGGACCAATAGCAATTTAGGGTTGGCCCTTGGAGGAAGGGGAAATCGCAGAATCACATGTTTGAGGGGGGTCTCAGAAAAAAGTGTCCATCAGCCTCTTTCGCATTCACGTTCCACCTGAAAAAGGGTACTCGCAAGATGCCAAAAATTGTGAAAATTGAACCCAACATAAAAATCTTTATGTTGTTGCCTTTTTTTTTCTTTTTTAATGTTATGCCTTAATATCGACGTACAATCATAACGAAGTAAAACGTAACAAGAAAGAGAGATTGATAGCGAGATTCTATCCTAATTCACCCTTAAACTAGGAGTACGTTCAGCAGAGGATTTCATTGTAATTGATACATCGTCTCTCTCATTACATCACTCAATTATAAAAGAAAAAAAAGCATATATATATATATATATATATATATATATATATATATTTCATCTCATCATTATCATTGGAGATTCAAGCAGTCATTTTAAATATATATATTTCAAATTATTTATTTTTCGCAAAATAAACAGACCCAGAGAAAAGCTTCAAGATCTTTCTACCTTAATGAAAATCGAACATCTCCTTTAGACTACGATTATTCGTACTTAATTCTCTTTCGAGCGTGTCCAATTCTTTTGTACTTGCTTATGACGCATGCCATGATTTAAGAAAATTCGAATAGGATGTGACAAGCTTCCATATATACATAGACGATGGACAGGTAATGGCGAAGGAGGCATGTGCTATGCGTTGTGGTCGAGTTGATGCGAGTCGAGTACGAACGTTGACGTCTGATATAGAATTCATGTCGTTCTAATTAACTTAGGAATTGGACCAAACGAAAAAATAAAATTAACTTTGGAAAAAAGATGGGGTCGATGTAAAGAAATTAATGCCCTGGTTCCCTCGTATCTACACTTAATTTGTCTTTTTTCCATTGACACTGAAAATAATGAAGAGTCATAGATAATAATGCACCCTTCCTTGGAGCATGCGAAAAATTGTACAAAAAATCATAATTTATTGCATTTCTTTTAATTCAGCCCTAAATCTTTTGATTGTGCCAGTTAAGTCATCAAACTTTTTCATATTGTGCTAATTAAGTCCATTTAATCAATTTTGGCCTGAAATCGCTAACATGAACACCAGCAATCCTACTCATCTCGGCCAGCGCTGACGTTGCATTTTTTTTTAATAATAGTTTGATATTTTTTTCGAATTTTTATTTACTTCTTTTGTTTTCTATGGTGAGGTCGCAGGCCGATCGTCGCCATTGTCGGAAGCGACATTGCCACTGCTGGAGCTTCGTAAACAAGCGACGATTGCAGTGACAGGCACGGTACTTTGCGGCTTGGCAACGGGCAAAGCGAGAGCGAGAGAGGAATTTTCGGTCAAATTCTTTTAGGTATATCAAACATGAATTATAAATGAGTATTTCTATTGAAGGGAAACATCATAAACCTAAATTATCACAAGTGGTCGCACAAATCATAGGTGCTGGCAGGTGATGAATAGAAATTAAAGTGCACCGTTGGGGATGCTCTCGACACATGGACCGGAAACGAAGGGTCCTCATCACATGTTCCTTTCAACCGAAGCTTTGGAGAAAGTAATTGCCATGTTATTGCTGCGGAGTCACCGGAGAAGTTTTTTTTTTATTCAAGTTAGATGAAGTCTCACGAAAGCGCGCGCGTGTATATATATATATATATGTGTGTGTGTGCGCGCGCACACGCGTGTGCGCTCTTGTTTTGTGAAGAATTAACAATTCCAGCAATATTTTATGAGGCAGGTCAGATATTAAAAACGCCTGTTTTTCTAATGTTTCGTTGTTTAGGGGTTTCAATTTCTATGTAGCAAATGAAACAGATGACCTCATGGGGTCGATCCACACAACTGCCATATTACTAGCTGTAGCTGTCCCTCCGACCTGGTCCAGGAGACAAAGTGCAAGTTTGTGTTGGTTCACATGTTGGGAACCCCTGTTGTCCGAAATAATTCATCAAATCCCGTGATTCTCGATGTCCCAAGGAAAAGTACTTAGCCGCCAAAAAAAAAGAGGCAAGCCAAAAGAAAAAATTAGAAAAAGAAGAAAAAGAAATAGATTTGAAGCCAGAGATACCGGCACTCAAGGAGATTGCCAAGATAAAATTCAAATTTGAATCCGTCAACATATTTAGTTGGATCCATATTCACACAAAAAAAATTTAAGATAATAAGTGATCGGCCAAAATCCTTCCAATCCAACTCAATATTAGTGTTAATATATAAAAAAACTCCCTAGACGCGGACGACCTTTCCAAGTCATCGACAAAACGGATTTGCGAATCGGAGCCCATCCGAGCCAACCACAGAAGCACTAACCCTAAAGCTAAAAGAAAAGATTAGTTAAGAGAAACCTAAAAAAGAGGTCATGCCCTAAGTCTTGCCCATCAACTTTTGCACCGTCCACCAAAACCTGCAACATTCCATAGTGAAGTGAAAGTGGTGGAAGATGGGTAGGTACGCCCCTTCAAAAAAGCCACGGTTTGACTCTCTTATCTGAGCAAGAATTAGTGAATAGTGAGTTTGTTTTTCAGCCAAGTACGCGAAGAAGACCCACTATCTCCACCAACTCAGAATCTATCTTTGAAACGATCCCATTCTTTTTCCTGGGACACGCACATGGTCGCGAGCTATCTATCGTCATCGTACGGTCGCGAATGCGAGACGGAAAAAGTTCCTTTGGGTTTCTCATCATCGCGTGTCTGTGTGCTGCGCGTCTCTCCCCCTCCCTCCCTCTCGCGAACCTAAGCCGAAAGCAATCGCCTTCTGACTTGTGTTCCTGGTGTTTTTTTCCCTCGAAAGGGATTAGATTCCCTCTCCCTCGGTTGCATTCGGAGTTCTCGACTCGATTGGCAAGGTGTGGGAGTGAGGGTTTCGGGTCGTGCTTTATCGGTGATTCTTCAGCGCGGTGATGATGTACGCACGCTATGAACACCCGATCACTTAAATCCATAGACTAAGGAGACGATGCTAAGGCGAGTGCATATTTACCTTTGTGCATAGAGTCGGGCGAGCCTTACGTCGTTTCGTCCGATTTCAGCGTTTTAGGACACGGTGGGTGCACGTATTGATGCGCGCAAAGCACCCACGAATGGTTCTCTGGCAAGTCTTAACCCATTGGTTATAATGCGCTCAACTCAACGAGCATATCGAATTCGTGAGAGGATCTTCTGGGGATGACGAAGTTACGGACCCAATCGAACCCTTTAGAAACTCGACAAAAATAACCCCGTCCCTTCGAGCCTTAACATCTGTTATTGGCGTGAGAACTTATTAAACAAACCAACCACATAACGATAGAAGCAAGTGGCCCGTCAAAATCATATGCAGCATGATCGATTCTGTCCACAACATCATACATGTCGAATAAGAATACTTCCTTACTATGTTCATGGCAAGTTGGGTGGTCAAACGAGGAGAAAGTTTCAATCTTTTTCTTCTAAGTAGGCAAAAAGGCAAAAAAAGAAAAAGAAAAAGAATATGGATATGGAAGTTAGATGCTAACCCATTTCTTTTGGAGGGATAGAGAGGTACACTTAACCAAGCAATCACAAGAATAAAGAAATTTCAATTGGTTGGGCACGGGGTAGGTTGAGCGTGCCCAACCCTAAAGATAGTCAAACATGGAACTGCAAAATGTATTTGTAGTCCGACATTAGGGGAAATGCAGGAAAATTACGTTCAAAAAAGTGATTTTTGAGGTCTAGACCATATCATTCTCTCCCCAAGCTGGACCTCCTCTTCTACTACCTCAACACTCAGTTCGCCCCCTCCAAAGCTCTCTCTCTCTCTCTCTCTCTCTATAAATCTCCAATCACCTCAGCCCTCTTCTTCTTCCTATTCAAAGCTCTCTCTCTTTCTCTCTGTCTTCTGAAGCAACACATCACAAGCACGAGTCGAAAAGGGTTTCTGTGTGGAGAGAGCAAGGATAGAGAGAGAGAGAGAGAAATGGTGGGTTCCTCTTGCTGATCTCTCTCTCTCTCCCGCTCTCTCTCTGTACTCTGCAACAGCATACATGTTTCCGCTTTAATAGCTGATAACAACTGCTCATCGTTTGCAGAAAAAATAAAATAAAAAACCGAGGAAAAGGAAGAGGGAAAAGAGAAAAGAGAGAGGAAAAGGGCTCATCATCATGTGATCAACCAATTTAACCCTTTTTGACTTTTTTTTGGGTACTTGCAGGATCAAGAGGGAGGCCATCCACAGATGGCGGCCACCACATGGGACGGCTACGTCGACTGGAGGAACCGGCCCGCCGTCGTCGGCCTCCACGGCGGCATGCTCCCCGCCTTCTTCGTCTTGGGTAAAGGCTCTTGTTCCCATCCGATCTACATGCAATAGTAACCACACCAGTAATCATACTTTGGAACAGCAACAACAGCACCGGTGTTGACCAACAGATTCATTCAAATCTGTGTTCTCGAAAGAAGAAGTGATCAGAAAAGGCGTGACCTGATGGTTCTCTCTTCTTCTTCTTCTTTTTTCACAGTGGTGGAGGTGCTGGAGAACCTGGCGTACCTGGCGAATGCGAGCAACCTGGTGATGTACATGGCGGAGTACATGCACGTGTCGCCGTCGAGGGCGGCCAACGACGTGACCAACTTCATGGGAACGGCCTTCCTCCTCGCCCTCCTCGGCGGCTTCCTCTCCGACGCCTTCTGCACCACTTATCGCATCTACCTGATAAGCGCAGCTATTGAATTCCTGGTACAATTTCACCACCTTCCTGCCTCTCTTTTTGTCCCCCTTTGTCCTATTTTCTCGCAGTTAATTAATTCCTTCTCGTTCAGTAACTTTTTGGGGTTAATTATTTTTACTGATTATTCCTCCTTTTCATTTTGGCCTTAATTTCGAATAATCAGTAAAAAAAAAATCCCTGAAATTAGGGGGGGTGCTGACCTTTTTTTATACATTTTTTGTTTTGTTGTTTTACTTTGTCCTCTACTCCTGCCAAAATCATGGTTAATATATGTGTGTGTGTGTGTTAAATAAAGTAAAAAAAAAAATCCTTTTTAAAGCATGTATGGGGAATTGAAACCATGGCACTTAGAGTTGGGACAGGATCATGTTTCCCCTCAAAACTTGGTGTCGAAGCAGGTGCATTGCATTAGCATTTAGCAATGCATCTCCTTTGTCATTGAATGGGAGAAAACAGATAAAATGTCCCAAACGACTTCGTATTGTCCATTGTGGTTGCGAGATCGGTCATACCCCAAGTAAATACATGTATGGATCTCAATGCATTTAGGTCGGGTTTATCGAGGTCGTTGATCATTTCGATTCATATGATTAACTGCTCAGATTTATTTTGAATACACGGAACTTGATCTAGACGAGACATTTTTGGGACCCAAACATCGCAACAGCAGACTTTATTAGAAAACGTTTCTTTTCTTTTCTTTTTTTGGGTCGAATAGAAAACGGGCTTAGGATGCGAGAGAAGCAAGAAAGAGGGGCGGGATATAAACGTTCATAAAAGCTAAGGTAGAGTTCTAAGTATATCATCATATGTCACTTCCCTTCTTCTCATCGGAAAGAGCGCTTATTGGGGAGAAGCGCTTGTCGTCGCCGTCGTCAATGTTGTGTTACGCACCTCCCCTTATCGCGATGACGTGTCGTCATAAGCGCATGGGTGGCCGGAGAAACTGGCCAGTGACCTCACGCCACTTGGCGTAACGCCAGCTACTCGTAGTGCGGGCGGGATTAACACGTCGCTGTTCACTTGCCTGATCAGAATCGGAAGGTGCTAGTTTGTGATACGGTTTAGATTTGGTTAGTGATGATTATGTTCCCATTAACTAGGAGGGGACAAAAAAGATGATGAATGGTATTTTTTCACTCGGGGGAATCAACAAAAATAAATATGCTTGTAATGTCAAAGTGGGGATTCGTTGGTGTCCTTGTCATGGTAGATTGAGTCAAGAAGCTTTAGGGTTATTGACTCTTAGGTCCATGCATGAGCATGCTCTAAGTATTAGGATGTGCACGTATAATTTGTGTTAGAAGAGTCTCATATTAGAGAATTAATATGGTGTTGATCACTTAATATATTCAAGTTGGCCCATAACTCATTAGCTTAAACTTTTGATTTAAGGTGAGTTTGACTAGATATGTTAACGGGCCCGAATATGGGCTCTCTCTTGGTGATCTCCCCGAAAGAAGGTATCGGACTTCTGTCGCGCACTCTCATCACTAAGTTCCTTAAGTTAGATATATGCATCCATGACGAGAGAGCCACAACATTTTTGTCGTGTGTCGTGGTCTTTTTACGGTCCGGATGGTTCTTCAAATTGATTTTTGCGCATTCAAATTGCAAGTTTAGCTCGAGTGCAGATGAAGTCTTTGTTGCCGACCTTGTATATCCTGATGTGCCTGGTCTTCCCAACTAGTTTTTTCATAGATGCATCTCCACGATGGATGTTTCTTGAGTTGCTTAGAGATGCCAACATGGTTCGATAGTTGAAATTTTTCCATTCGATCGTTATTATAGATCTGATGAACAGATTGACTAGACTCAATAATCCCTGTACATATTGGCTCATCATATGATCAAATTCATACATTTTATGTATAAGCAACACAAGTTAGGCAGGTCGGGTTAGAGAAGAGAATGGCTTGCTCAGACTCGTCCATTTGCTTTTCAAGCCAACTGGCCATCGATCTCTCCCCACACCGATCTAACGGTCGGCATTCTTCTCTTTAGAAAGTCATCAGAGCAAAGAGATTGACATGGTTTCTAATTCCCGATTTTAGGTTTTGCAATTGTTGTGCTACCCAAGTCGTCAGCTATGTTTAGCGTCCCCAACACCATCACGGAGCAGAGGAAAAAAGTTGAGAGAGTATAGATATAACACGTGTGAGAGCAAAATCTTCACGAAACTCCTTTGATTTTCTTCCAAGCTAAGCTTGTTTCAATTAAAATCCATGAAGCGAGAGTTCCAAGTCAGTGTGCATCCGTTATTAGAAAAGGAAAAAGACATTTTCCAATCAATCGGTTGTTGTATCTTGGGACTAGGATCTAAAAATCTAACATCAATGTATGTTGAGTTTGATGTGCTTGTGTGTGATGGGTCCCTTTGCATTAGTCCTCAAGGCAACTTTGATCCAATCACATGGAGTTCCCTCAGCAGGTGCGTCGTTTCATTCACAGGACAAACGCACTAGGAACAAGTTCTCTCTCTCTCTCTCTCTCTCTCTTCCACATCGTATAATCCAAAAAGAAAAAAGTGTCAATTTTATCCTCAACCTTCATAACTTCTTATCCTACTCACCAGTGCGGCATCAAAACCTGGCCAATGCAGCGGAGCCACCATGACTATTGTCGACCCCCATGCAGGCAACGCCACGTATTGCCTTCAATGTCTGATCGTCGCACCCAAGAAACACGTGTGCACGAATCCCACTCGTGTGGTCACAGTCCGAGATATCGAGCGATCGAGTTCTCCTAACTGATTTGGGATCTTATCTTGGCGAGGAGGGATAGAAACGCAATCAATGATCGTGACCCTTTCGTTTGGTCCGAGACTTCTTTTGGTTTGGGTCGAACGTTGTGGGTCTTCCGCACTTTAAACCCGGCAATGAAAGTGCAGATCCCAGTATTTTTAATTTCTAGTAAGTATGTCGCTTTCCCACGTACATAAAGTTACGTCCTTTGGACGATTAATGGATAATCCGGATTTAATCCGAGCGTACTGAAAGTGGAGGCAATTTGTGTCTCTCTGCGGATTGTGGGAGCCAGTGCCACGAACGTTGGACATTTCACGTTAAGTACTTGTCGTGTTGGGCCAATGACACGTGGCCTGAGGGCCTAAAGAGTCCCCCAACAATTCCAAATGCCGCTTCCTCCTTGTGAGGAAATTCTTTGAGCGCGTAACGTTGCTTTCTCTGGAGACCCGTTTGATTTTGAATCGATTGGTTGTCATGTGATAACATACTGAAATATGTGTAGGGGTCGCTTTAATTTCGATTGGCGAGATGATTCGCGAACGAATTATGTCACGAGTTACGCCCGCGATTAGCCTTTTGCCGCGTACCGATTGGCCGGCGAAATGCGATCAGGGCAAATTCTTGTACTCTGTATGGATTCTCTGAAGTCTTGGAACTCTCATCTTCCACTCGTTACATGTGTAACAGGGCTTGGTCGTTCTCACGGTGCAGGCCAAGTCGGCCTCGCTGAAGCCGCCCCACTGTGACCATGCCGACCATGCGGCCGTATGCCAAGAGGTCAGCGGCGGGAAGGCGGGGATGCTGTTCGCAGGGCTCTACCTGGTGGCTCTCGGGGTCGGGGGGATCAAGGGCTCGCTGCCGTCGCACGGGGCCGAGCAGTTCGACGAAGGCACGCCCCAGGGGAGGAAGCGGAGGTCCACCTTCTTCAACTACTTCGTGTTCTGCCTCTCCTGTGGAGGCCTGATCGCAGTCACGTTGGTGGTATGGGTTGAGGACAACAAAGGTTGGCAATGGGGATTTGGGATCTCCACACTTGCAATTCTCTTGTCGATCCCAGTCTTTCTTGCTGGATCAGCCAGTTACAGGAACAAGATCCCTTCTGGGAGTCCACTCACGACCATCTTCAAGGTTTGTCTTTTATTTTCTTGAATTCGTTTTTTGTGCTTGCGCCCGCCCAATGATCACTTTAGCTCATAAGAATGTGCAATGTGTCTGATCAGTAATCGATCTAAATTTTGGATCTAACTGAGGAGCTTATCCTAAATGCTTGTTTGAAACAGGTTCTGATTGCTGCTACCCTCAATCCCTGCAAATCCAAGAACCCAAGCAATGCCATTGCAAGCATGAACACAAGCCCCTCTTACGCAACGACCCAGGTAACCCAAAGCAAACCAGAAGCATTTGAAGCAGAAGAAAAAGAAGAAGATGATGACCCGAGATCGAAGGAGGTAACCCTTCCGTCCAATGGAAGCTTGAGCTTCCTGAACAGGGCGGTGACCAGCAAGCCCGTTCACAGGTCGCTGGAGTGCAGCGTCCAACAAGTCGAGGACGTCAAGGTTGTCCTGAAGCTCCTCCCCGTCTTCGCTTGCACCATCGTCCTCAACTGCTGCTTGGCCCAGCTCTCCACCTTTTCGGTCCAACAAGCGTCGACGATGGACACCAAGCTGGGCTCCCTCAAAGTCCCGCCAGCCTCCCTCCCGATCTTCCCCATCCTCTTCATCATGATCCTCGCCCCGGTCTACGATCACTTCATCGTCCCGTTCGCGCGGAGGGCGACCAAGACCGAGACGGGCGTGACCCATCTGCAGAGGATCGGGATCGGGCTGGGCCTCTCGGTCCTGGCCATGGCGGTGGCAGCCCTGGTCGAGGTCAAGAGGAAGCGGGTGGCGACAGACTCGGGCCTCAAAAACTCGGCGGGCCCGCTGCCCATCACGTTCTTCTGGATCGCGCTCCAGTACCTGTTCCTCGGGTCGGCGGACCTGTTCACGCTGGCGGGGCTGCTGGAGTTCTTCTTCTCGGAGGCCCCGGCGAGGATGAAGTCGCTGGCCACGGCCCTCTCGTGGGCGTCGCTGGCGATGGGGTACTACCTGAGCACGGTGATCGTGTCCGTGGTGAACGGGGTGACGGGGAACTCCGGGCACAGGCCGTGGCTGAAGGGGGCGAACTTGAACGAGTATCATCTGGAGAGGTTCTACTGGCTCATGTGCGTGCTCAGTGGGCTGAACTTCTTCCACTATCTCTATTGGGCCACGAGGTACAAGTACATGTCCGCAGGGTCTAGCAAGTGAGGCAAATTTGATAAATTAAAAAAAAAAAAAAAAAAAAAAAAAAAAAAAAAAAAGGTGACAGAATATTTGCCAATTTGGTGTGATGTGTAAGAGAACTATTTCGACTGTGTATAGTTATATACTTTAGAGAGAGAGAGAGAGGGGTAGAATGGTGAAGTTTGGTTGTGGGTAAGATAGATCCATATGGGCTTTTCTTGTAACCCTAGGACCACTCGTTTGATGAAAAGCCCGGTGAAGAAGATGCAAAAAGCAATTTACTTTGGTGTTACGCTATTTGATGGGCTGCTTTCGAAAATATAATATACCTAAGAGGCTAATGGACTCATCGGGGGGATGTAGCTCAGATGGTAGAGCGCTCGCTTAGCATGCGAGATGGTAGAGCGCTCGCACAGATGGTAGTAGCTCAGATGTAGCTCAGATGGATGCATCTCCATTTTTTCCTCCTCTTTTTCCTCCTCTCTCTTTTTTTTTTTTTTCCTTCCTTTGGGGAAAACAATCTGAACATCAACCAACCACTTCGATTAAGTTATGGAAAAACTGTAAATTACATTAGGAAAGTTGTATCAACAAAAAAAATAATAATTAAAAATAAAATTTCAGTGCTCTTCTCTAAATCTTGTTGCGTTACATGGCAAGATTGAAGCCGTCAGGGGGAAAAGAAATCACTAGGAATTGAGTTGAATTGAATTCTATATAGCGCAACTGGCCGAAAATAGCAGAAGAAAATTAAAAGAATTGCCTATAGCTGTCTGTCTATGCTCTGCACCTGCTGATTACCTAGAGTCCCCGCCGGAACCCCTCACCGGACCTTCACCCAAATGCCGCGGCTCGGGACCTCCGCATGGACGATAAACAGCATGTAGTACCCCGGCGGCGCCACCGTGGCGCTTGGAGGCGCGGCCACTGTGATCCTATAGGCAAAGCTCGACAAGCGGACCATGCTCAGCACGCCCAGCCACAGGTGCCTTTGGTTCATTGCGAATGAGTGGGTCGTGAAGGGCGGGGCCAGGAGCGCCACCGAGAGCCCGCGCACCGGGCGGAACATGGTCACGACGAAGTTCACAGAGAACCGCTGCGAATACGATACCGTCTGGTCCACGGCCTCGAGGGACAGTATCGACGGCCTCAAGATGGTGAATTGCGGGTTGAGGTAAGGCGGATAGAAGGCCTCGAGGCTAAGGTCGGTCGGGTACGGGTATGCCGTGAAGTTGTACTTGCTGTGCGGGTTGCTCCCGCCCACTAGGACCCTCCCGTCCGGCACCACGACCGCTGCTGAGTGGTACATTCGGGGGACCCGGGCTGGGGTCAGGACCTCAAACCTCCGGGCAGGACGGGTGACATCCGGCAGGTAGAGGATCGGGTTGCACACCGCGTTCCTTCCGTCCTCCCACCCGGCGGTCCCGCTCGTCGCTCCGTTGATCATCAGCACGTGGCCGTTCGGCAGGAGCAGCATGTCGGACATGACACGAGGCATCGGCATTTGCTCCATCGTCCACTCCGGATCGGGGTCGGACACCCGGAGCCGCCCGCAGGACCGAGAGGCCTCCACAAACACCCGGAGCTTGTCGGACTTGGTGAACGCGCCAGGCGGCGAACCACCGCAAATCATCACCTCCGCAGCTGGCATGTTGGGTCCCCCTCCCAGCCGCATCGGGAGCAACACCGACGATCCGGTGCTCGGGTAATTCCTCTTATCGAATCCTGGTATGGCCCGGTACTCCTTGATGACCCGGTTTTTCTTGTAATCGAACAAAATGGACCGTTTGTTGGCGAAGATGAAGAGATTGCCGTCGGGCAACAGGTGCAGGAACGGGTACAGATTGTTCTCTTCTTTAAAATCCCTCGTCTCTTTCAAGAACTCGAGGTAGAAGCTCTTCTCCATGGCGGAGGTCTTAGGGACGAACTCGTACGTGAATACGTTCCGCCCTCCGACGATGATCACGCGCCCGTCGGGCAAGATGTGGTTCGAGGCGTACCACCTTCTGTCGGCCAGGTTTTCCTCGAGCTCGGTCCAGTCAGAGGATTTGCCACTGCGGCCGGGGCGCGGCGCGAACGTCCGCACCTTCCGCTCGCCGTCGTTGTACCCGCCAGTCTGTATGAGTGTCCCGTCGGGGCGGACGGCGCCCGAGGAGCACCACGTGTCGGTCTGCACGTTGAGCGGGCGGATGGAGTTGGAGTCCACGTTGTAGAGGAGGGAGTGCGCGGTGCAATCGACCTTGAGGGCTACGTCGGCCGGGTCGCGGCGGCACACGCCGCGGGGGAGGGACAGGTTGGAAGGGCCAAAGTCGGTGCGGTCGAAGATGACCACGTTGCCGTCGCGGAGGACCTGCATGTGCATGGCCGAGATGCCGATGCTGGGGCGGAGGAGAGACCAGCGGCCGCCGCCGTAGGAGGATGTCGTGGGGAGGGCCAAGTCCGTGGAGGAGAGGCCGAAGAGAGAGAAGAGGAATGCGAGGGCGGCTACGGCGGGAGTAGCCGAGAGCATCGGATTCCTGATGACTGATGACGCCATGGGTGATCTCGCTGGAGGTGGTTCTTGAAATTGAATGGGCTGGTTCTTGATTTGCTTGGACTCTGCATGAAAGAGAAGGGAGAGAGGTTGAAGAATCTTGGAAGAAGAAGAAGAAGTAGTTAGGGTTAACGCTCATGCATGGGGAAGGGGATAATGCAAAAATTAATCTTTTTTCTGCATTCAAAAATTGGCAGAATTCGTTTTTTTTTTTTTATGGCAATCCGAGAAATAAGTAGCGGTGTTGGGATTTTTTAGCAGGTTCCTCAAAATAAATGTTACTATTATTATTGTGTACTCGAAAACCAATTATCGGCTAAGCTACTCGAAATCTTTCGGGAGAATTTCTTTTAATTTTATAACTAAACAGGCAAGGAGAGATCATGCGGGTACGCAAAAGGAATGAATTCAAGCAACATCGGCCACGGAATTATTATTTGTTTGTTTTCTCTCCTTTAATGAGTTCCAATGCATGTAAAAACTTGAAATTCATCCTATGCTGGACAATGCAAGTGACAGTGCTGGTATTGCTGGCAGACAATAGAAAGAAAAAGAAAAGGAAAAAGGAAAAGGAAAAACCACAGGAAGACGGGGGCGGCGCTTGCGGGGACTTATCCTAGCTTCCAACCGAGGCCACGGGACGCCGGGCTGTACGGAGGGGAAAAGAGCTGCCGGAGCCACCGCCGTAAGGACGCCGAAGCTGCAATTGGAGGGACTCGGGGATTCTGCATTTGCGCACCTCAATTTATATATCATCCACCAAAATATATATATGTATAGATATATCTTTTCCTTAAGTCTCTCCATCGTATATTATTCTCTTTTTATCCAAAAAGATAAATTGCTCAAAAATATTAGGGTTAAATGCCGGGGGGGGGGGGGGGGCGAGACAAACGAGTATGTATAATTATATTCGGCCGAGTAAAAATAACGGTGAAAAATCTCATTAAATTTTGATCCTTTTTTGCTTTCCTTCCTTCCTCCGGACAAAAAGTAGAAGTAGGGTATTACGAATATTTATTCGGCTCTTTAATTTTTTTGTTTGCGCCCAAGCAGCGAATCCCTCTTTGCCTATGACACTGCCTTTCTTGGTTCTCCAAATTTTCGCAACACCCCCACACGAGCCAAATTGGACACGCAAATTTATTATTTTTATTTTTATTTTTTGGGGCCGGGGGGGACCACTTGAGGAGCCCGCCCGGGTCCGACAAAATATGCAAATTGTATGTAAAATTCTCTTTTATATTTATGTGCAGTTCAATCAGTTATTCTTTGTTTTTTTTTTCTCTCTCTCTCTATTAAGGGGTGGTGATCGATCCGTAATTTTCTATGCGATGTTCCTGAACGATTAGCCAAAATTTTAGATGTTCGGCATCTTTTTCAATGCAAAGTGACTGACGAGGTACGGGGATCGTTAGTTTTACTAACAGTTACGTTCTTGTCCTTGTCCTTCCATTTATAAGAGTGATATCCCATTTAAAAAGTGGCTTTCTATAGTTACTCAGACTTATATAATTTTGGGTGCTCGACGAGGTTTACCAGTCGCCAGGCGAGCACAGCCAAACCCACAGCCAGCGTCGCCTAGGCTGACATGGTGACCTTAGCCCCGACGAGGCTACCCTCGTCCAGATTTGGGAGAGGTGGCCACGGTGGACTTGCCAACCACACGATCTTTAAAAAAAGAAAAATAAATAAATAAATCTTATAATATCATAAGAATTGTCGACGTCAACATCGGCCATTCAAATATATTAAATTGACATAAATGAAAAAAAAAATAAGACTAAATTGACAAAAAAAATGATTAATACTGAATTGACACGGTCGTCGTTTTTTTGGTAATTTTCCTCTGCCTAAAGCTATTAAGGGCGCAAATTCGAGTTTCTAGCAATCCACCGAAAGTTGGGATATTCTCCTCCTAAAGTTCTAGTGAATGGAGAGACATCTCTACCGTCTCTCCCTTGCTAGACGAGTCAGTCGAGTCCCGCTCTGACAAGGAGGAAGCGCTCACTTCCATCACCGACAAACATGTCGAGACTACCTTCGTTCCATCTTCCCCGATTGAATCCCAAAGCAGAGAGAATGAGAGAGACGTTGTAAAGGGTTTTCTTTGCATCAAAACTGTAAATGGGTTAAGTGGATTGTAAATGGATTCACAATGGACCCATTTATCACCCACTTATATTGGCCTACTTATTTTTAAAATCCATTATGCTGACTTAAGAAATTTGTTAATCACCCATTTGTGATCCATTTAATTATTTTTGAGTTATTAAATGGGTGTTTGACCCATTTTGACAGGTCTAGTCCTGTCATATCAAGCAGAAAACTTCGGCAAAAATGAAAATCTTAGGTTGTTCAACGAGTAAGTTGAAGCATTTTCATATATCAAATAATGTCCATATAACAAGGGCCCCCTTGCGTGACACCTATACGTCTCGCCACTACGCTAGCCCAAAACCCAGAACAGATATTTGAAGTTCAGTCACAACTAATTGGGATTGGTAGAAAACGTAACTTGGACCATTCAAAGTCGAAGGGTCGTTTCGTTGTGCTATGATCTTGAAGTGCCAGCACCCATTGACAAAGTCCTCAATGCGACCTTTACCGCACCAACAGTGCTACGTTGCCTCATTTCGGGGCTCAGGGCATCTCCATCCTGGTTTTCGCAATCCTCTTCAATCTGAACACCCACGAAATATGCAATCTGTCGAGGACAACGGCAGCAAAGTAGATTGAATTGATGTCTGGAAAGAAACGATCCGTAATACATGATTTACATGCCACCACCCACCAAGACACGCCAACTGGAATTTGGAGATAAGATTCCACCTAATGTGCTACTAACAATATATCAACTTGCTTATGCGTTAAGCATCACAGCAAAATACATTTTCTGAACTGGAACTGCTAGAAAAGATGATACAGATTGGATATTCTTGCTAATCACAGCGCTGAAGGACACAGAATGTTGTTTCTAGCTTCCACATGAATTTCAGAGCAAAGACAATGGTGGCAAAAGAAGAAGAGGAAGAAATTAAAACATATTTTTGCATGCAAAGTACCATTTCGAACATGGAACAGAAATAATAATAGGATGATTTCTTCTGCGATAAACCTATCAACATCAACATCAACAACATCTTTATCCCAAACTAACCTAATCACATTCAAATTGCAAGATTATTTTCAGTGCAAAGCAGTTTAAAAACTTGATGTAACTCATCATACAACGGGTACACCAACTTGACGAGGACTCATAATCGATTGAGACTAATCAGGAAAAAGGGACAATTAAAAGACAGGACTGAATTCGAGAGCATCAGTACAAGAATTCAGTTACATAAAACCTAATGTCATGAACAGGTTGATATAGGCATCAGTTTGTCTCCTCTATGAAGGAGCTTCTTGAACAGCCAAAAAGGAACCTAATATTGTTTTGCTAACAAAGTAATCAATAATCGAACAAAACAATGCGAAATGAGTATTAGTGAAACAGTCAGAATAGTTTATCAACATCTCCCCTCCTGGTCATTAGAAAACATCATAGTTCTCTCCTTATTTGACTAAGCATAAAAGGCATACAAGAAGAATGACTTCACAACCTCAAGTGTGCAAAACATGAAAACTTATTTAGGAGTTAATTACTTTTCAGTTTTCGCTCTCTTTGTAAGGAGTCTTCTGAACACAAAAATACTCAGGAGCATTGCTCCGCCATATATTGAAAGCTTGATAGGAACCAAACTTAAACATCCACAATGCAGATGAGTTTCAGAGACTTCTTTATGTGATAATACCTTGCCAGAAGCATTACGAACGGGTGATATGTGCAGTAAATTCCAGAACGAACTTCCATCCTTCCTGAAGGGAAAGAGAAACTGAGATCACATGTTAAGTTCATTTTGATAAACTTATATTGACAGGATAGACAAGTATCAACCTGTAATTCAAAATACGTACTGTGCATGGTTGTCTGATCCGAATGCATTCCTTCATCTATTAGAATTATAAGCCTTTAGAAGCATGAAATTGATAAATATTCAATAGAGAGAGAGAGAGAGAGAGGACATGCCGTCCACAGTAGATAGGAACGGACCTGAAATAGAGTTGATGAGTCTGTATCCATCCCATTTAAGAATCTGCAGTTTCGCCCCAACACTTCCTGCCTAGAGTATCCTACAGAGATTAGAGTACAAAAATTCATACTGAAGCTCGGTCACATTGAAAAAACAGTGTATCTGTTGAAGAATTTAAATCACCTGTCAACTTTAAGAAGGCGTCGCTTGCATAAACAATGGGCATGTCCGGTAAATGCATATCAGTTCTGGAAAGCAAGACAAACATGTTGCAGCAAAGACAACACAAAAGGATCAGCAATGTCGATACAAGAGAAGGCGATAATGAAATCGAGACAATTAGGTACTCGTAAAAACTCACAATACAAAGCTTTGTTTGATTCTACCAAGAGATATTATTGCGGATGAACTGAGAAGACTGGAACCGGGACAAAAGCATCTTTTCCCACAAACCAATCTGCCAGTTGATTCACTGTAATGAGTAAGCACCGACATAACACGGCTGATAGCAGAAGCAGCCCTTCTCTTCTCCGAATCACTTGCTTCACAAGGCTCTTCTGCGTCTACTCCTGTCATATTCAGACGAAGCCCATGAAAACTTGCCATAAACTGCCAGGAAATTAAGACACAAACAAATTGAAGCCACAATATTCCTGAATTAAAACTCAAATTTTGGTATGTAGAGAAATACCATCATATGAATCTGTGATGATATATTTATAAGGAATCGACACTCAAGCATTCAAATGGTCAAGATAACCATCTAGAAAGTCCAGATGCTAGAAATAGCACGGTGCACATCATCACTTAAACACAGATGCATATATAAGCTTCAATTTCTGATAAACTCAACTGATTCAAATTAGCATACACATAAAATGTTGTGACCAATCAGCAAGGTACAGCTACCATTGAAAAATAACCACACATGACTCCTAGAACCCCTAAGCCCATCCCAGTATCAAGTATCAACTAACAGAGGAGGCCTAATGGATATGTCCCAAAAAAGGTAACACCACAAACTAGTCGATGTGATGAAACTAGCAAAGCATATCTGGGTGACAGGAACCAGAACATCACCACCCCCGGCCAAAGCACATTGGGGTATTGGACTACAAGAGAATGAATGACAACACTAGTAGTAAATGCACATAATAACAATCCAATACTCAGAAAACACACACCTCTGCTATCTGAATCCAAAACCGAACCAAACGCTGCAACATGACCCAATTTCGCCAGACTGTCCGAACACACTTCCCTCCTACAAGAGCCCAACACAACATCCCTCAAACCACCACCAACCTCCTCACACAAGTTCACTCCATACCTCCCATTGACAGAACAGGACCGCCTCCAAGGCCTCAATATCGGCACTTGAACCGCCACGAAATGCGTGACCGCACCGTCTTCCCGATCAAACACGGGACTCATGTGGAACAGCATCCACAGCGGCGTCCCGTCCTTGCGATAGTTGAGAAGATTGATCTGTATCGGGCGCTCTTCGCGTATCGCCTCCCGAATCTCCATCACCGACCGCCGGTTCGTCGCGGGACCCTGGAAAACCCTCCCGTTGCGGCCGACAACTTCTTCCCTCGAGTAGCCGGACATCTTCAGGAACCCCCAGCTCGCGAAAACGATCGGGTGGCCGCAAATGCAAGGGTCGGTGATCGTAAAGTTGTCGGGCAATTCATCGAGCGCCTCGCGCACCAAACGAGAGTAGCGACCATCGAACGATTGCTCTATCAGAGCCAATTGCGACTCCATCTCAATAGTATATACTCGTCCAACGCTTCTTCAGCTCCTTCTATGCCTTCTTCTGAGCTGTTTGAGCTCAATCCCATGTACGCGTCCTCGGATTGCTCGAAGAACTCGAATACCAGCACTCAATTCGACCGAAATCGGGCGCAACAGAGAGAGAGAGAGAGAGAGAGAGAATTAAAAAAGGCACGCAAGGAAGCAATGATACGAGGACATTCGCTATCCGAAGTCCATAGATTTCGCAGCGAACCTTCGCGTAAAGGGACAAGACGAGAGGGAAAGAAGCGAGTGATCGTACTGCTACTCTATCGCAGCCAAACAGTGGAGGAGGTCTCGCGTCGCTCCAGCGAGCTCGTTCGCGGCTGTGGCGAGCGACGCCGACACATATCGATTTCACAGAGTAACGACGACGGCGATTCCGACACGAGGAAAATATCTCGGCGCGAGTTTGTGGTGTCGGACGAGCGGTATTCGATCGATGATCGAGATCGTGAAAGCAGAGAGACAGGGAGGAGCAGGAAGAAGACGCCAGAGAGAGAGTGAGAGAGAGAACGCGAGGGACAGAGAAGAGAAACAAGCGAGAGACGAGAGTCACAAAAAATGAGATTTCCATTTTTTATTTTATTTTTCGTTGTTATCAGTTTGTCAATTCATGGTGTTTATGCCAAAATTGATTATTTAGAAATATCAGTCTCGATAATATCAAGAAAATGTTATCCCGTATTTTTTGCAGAAAAAATTTTTAAATGAAGACATGAAAGTGTAATTATTTTTTCAAATAAAAATTTTAAAGTAAATTTTATTTTAAATAAAAACCTAAATTGATCATGTCAATCTCAAAGATTTGAAATCTTTAACCTAATTCAGGGCGTTTTCGTCCTTTATATTTTTTGAATTTTTATTTTTTTTCCCCTTTTTTTTCCTATTTTTCTCGCTCCCTACGCCAATGGCTGATCACAAAATAAAACTGCCCTCGCCCGCGGCCGGCAAGTATCGTCGAGCCCTCAACAGCCATATCTAAGGATCACACCCTTGCTTAATAATGGCACGTCCACTTGATGTCTTTTGTTTGAAGTAAGTAATATTTCAAGTCCTTACACGGAAAAAAAAAAAAAAACGAGATCACTCCACGTCTTTACTTAAGAAAATAAATATTATTCGCGTGCTGTGCTAAATTTTCAATTATAAAATTTTTCTTTCTTTTAATATATGTTGGTGTAAAACCAGGGGCGAAGCTGGATAAGCTCCCGGGAAAGTAGCGGCGAGTGGGGAATTATTTTAGTCCAGACATCGATGGATGACTCCTACTTTAATTGTCTGTCACCTAATGGGCTCTTGGTTTTGCTTCAACGGTCACTGTTACTTGGTGTGAGCTTGTCTTTATCGGGATGAGTTCGGGTCCCTTGAATGGGTGGGTGACTCTAATTCGGATCAGCTTTCCGTGCGATTAATAAGATTTGAACGGGTGAATACTAGTTTCGGAGCTGAAACTCCTTTGTTTGAAAAGGAACGGCTTACTAGGTTCGTTGTTTTTCGGACTAGACGAATCTTTTTGTCGAGCTTTAAACCTAAACGTCCTCACAGAAGATTTGTCGAAACCGATAATTTTTAGCATTTGTTAACCAACTGATTTCGAGATTGAAATTGTATCGGCTTTTCTTCCGGCGAACAAGGATGTCGCGGGGCTAACTTTCGCGTAGCAAATCTGGATTCTATCACCTACCCATCTCGTTCGGTTAAAAGCAAAGTCACGGCAACCTCTTATTTATTTTTTATTTTTTTTTTCGTGATCTGACTTCCGAGGTCGTGTCGGAGCGGAAACTCCAAGATATCGAAACGTGCCGGCGAATCCTTTAAAGTTATGGCGAGTACACTCACGCGCCCAAATTGGAGAAGGACCGTGGCATGATCCTCTCGTGCGAAATCGAGCATCGGGGCTGCGGGGAGGGGGGTGGTCCATGAATCTTGGACGCTCATCATCAGAAGAAGAACCCCGACGCTCCGGTCGCCGTCATCTACGGAGATGGCGGGGCCCCCTTCGGAAGAAGCCGACAAACGAACCAGCGGGTCCCACGAACGAGTGTGACAGCGGCAAGCGCGCTCTCGGATACCAAACGAAACTGAACTAAAACCGGACCAGAAAGAACCTTCCCCGGAAGAGGATTTCGCTTCCCCCACCACCCCCACTCCCACTCCTCAAGCTTTGTCTCCTGCCCCCGGGTTTCGACCCAATCATTGAACCCGAAATCTTTTTAACCCGGTGGGGAGCAAATATAGAGGACGCTTCTGTCTTTTGTTTGTTTGATTCGCGGAAGAATGAATTTTCATTGGAAACGTACATATAGACGAATCGTTTTCGGCAAAAGAGAAATTTGATTTTTTTTGCCTTTTCTATATTAGGATGCGTTTTTTTTTTTTTTTTATTCTCGAAGAATTTCGGGATGCTCTTCCGAGGAAGGAAAAAAGAGAAGGAGGGGGAGCTCTTTTTCTAAGTAATCGAAAAAGCATAGCCGTGGCAAATCGCGCAAGGTGGTGGTGGACGCAACATTTCTCCGACGCCTCTCTATCGAGCGTACGGTACGAAGAATAACACGTGAATTGATTGCCCGGGGGGACGAAACCAGTGACGAGAAGAGCACGTTCGGGTCAAAACGCGAAAAATAACCTATAAATTTCATTTGCCACGTCGGATTGCGTTGGCTGGCCTGCTAAAGAAAATAAGTAAGTGCGCGAGATTCTCAGTTCGGGACGTGCCGTCGGCGAGCGCCAGCCGCCAGGCTGGTTGTTGGGTTTTTTTTTGGTGTTTTTTTGGGCGGGGGGGGGGCCACGGCGGGGAAAAGGCGGAGCGAGGCCAATTGGGGTGAAAAGTTTTTCTCGACTTTTTTAATTCCCCGGTGGAAAGCGACAAGAAGGAGAGGCCTACGTGGAACCGCCGCAAACAACAAATCAGCCCCAAAATAATTTTCAAAATAAAAAATTGAATCCCGCAAAGTGACGGACAAATCCGACGTCGGTGCTTATCCATACACGTCTCCCCCTTCCAGCCTCCCGCCTCGTAATCTCCCCCTTGGACACGCGGGCATCTCGGACAGACACCGCCGGTGTCGGCCGCGTTAAATTTTTTTTAGGAAAAATTTCAAAAAAAGAATCCTCTAATTACCATTATTTCATTAAATAAGAACCTAAAATAAATATTACTTTAAATAAATACCTAAAATATATTCTTTGTGTGAAATGAGGCTTAAAGTGCATATTATTTCAAACAATGACCTGAATTGATTATACGAGTCTAAAAAAATGGGGTTAAGTTCGCTTTAATTAGGAGCACTTTAGTCACTTATGCTAGTATGAAATGAGTGTCTAAAGTGTACAATATGTTTATTCCAATCATCCATCCTGAGTGTAAATGACTAAATATTCTTCAAAAAGCGCAGCCATATAAACCCGTATTTTAATTAATGGTCGGATATTTTTTCCTTCCTTTTTCTAGTGAAAAAAAAATCAATTTTAGCTTTGATCCGAATTTCAATCCAAACTTTTTTCAGGCCTTGTAAAATGCATTAACTTTCAATGGGTACTCAAATCTTGTTCCATCGAGTTTTCGTCAAATGATGCCATTGTACACCATGTCATTCCAAAATGTGCTCCACGATCCATGACTATATGGAAATGCAAGAATTGCATGCAATTCAAGAGGTTTTCTATAGCAATCATGATATTTCTACGGGATACTTCATGTTTGAACGGATACAAACACTTTAAATATTGAAATAGCGTCTGTTTATTAGCTATAACCGAACAAACACAAACTTTTCAATTTGATGCGTGCATCCTTATGGACATAAACCTTCTAATAGGTCACAATTTTATTTTTATAATAATAATAATAATAATAATAATTTATTGATTAGAGCTATTTTCGATTCACGTGCGTGTAATCGTGTAAAATGCTAATTGCATCTAATAATCGCACGGATCACGTGAGTATACCCCACTAAATCCATTGTCTGTTTTTTGTTAAATTAGCAGACTTTCGCACTTATAAAGTGACCCTCAAGCTACAGATTTTTTTTTTTATGTGAGACAAGTTTCAATACTATCTTGTTTGTAAAAAAAAAAAAAAAAAAAAACACCAAGTACACGCGAAGGTGACGGGTAAGAGATGGCGTAAATGGAAAAAAAAACAAAAAACTTGATATAGGCCAAGATATGGTGCCGATTTATTTAAAAATTTGGCATCTAATCCCCGAATTTTCGTAAGTAACACCATCAAGAATTTACTTTCATTTCCTACCATGATCGATCCGAATCATTAAATTCAAAATAGACAATCCAGATCAGTCCACATAATCTCTCACTAAAAAAACGTGAATTGATCTAGGCCATCCATTTTAAATTGGACGGTCCAAATTTAATGGCACACATATATTGATGTTAGGAAATCATTTCCCCAATAGAATGTGCGCCGTGCCGACGTAGACAAGCACAAGTTGATTTGACACGTGCCCGGATCTTAGTCGAGTAGACTCGCCTTAGTGGCATCACACGGCCCTCGCCTTCTTCTTCTTTTGGTTTTGGTTTTTTTTTTTTTTGGGTCACGTAAGCGATGGGCATGTCATTCTTTATTTCTCTATCAAATCCAGCCCCGACGAGGGGGCATCAAAACACAACAAATCCCATAGAGTTCGAGGGATTAGACAACCAATAGATAGGTAATGAGTCTAGACGGGCTGCATTTGCTAGCCTCGCGGATGGGCTCTAATGGGCCACGGAAATATTCTTGAAAGCGCTGAGATGGACTTGGGCCTCTCGGACTTGATAGCGTCTTCACGGAGTACTAAGATTTTATTATCCGACTCCAGGTACACCACATCGTCACTTCTAGACCGGCAAATCTTCAAGGCCTCCAAGAGAGCTTCCGCCTCAGTTTGGATCGGGGATAAAGCTCTGATCTTTTTTGAGAATCCCTCCAGTAGCGCGCCTGAGGAACATCGGAGACCTTCTTACTCTCGTTAAGAGCGTGAGAAATCGTCCCGCGTGGTTCTTAACTATCCTTTTTCGGCTTTTTGGAAGGTTCTGACTGGCATGGGCTGGGCCGCACCGGAATCCCAAGCCCGAAGGATCGGGTTGGGTCGGTACAGGCCCAAATGGGATCTGGGCCATGTCACCGGGCCCATGGTACGTTCCTTTCTCATTCGCATATTCTCCCGCTCGGGTGGGACAAGCAAAAGAGCAAAACTTTCATGCATCATAATTGGAATCCCCCGCCGCTGCTGCTTTTGGCGAAGCGGATGCATCGGGAAATGCACCTCGAAAGAAATCGAATAATGTCGACAACATTAAATGCCCCCCTTCCTTACTTTACTCTATATTTGGAAGACGCAAACCTAGGATCGTACGGACGGAACTTCATAACCTAATGCGCGGACATTGATTCCAACCTTCCACGCGATGTTACAATTTAGCTCCGAGGAGGAGGGGGAAAATCTTTTATTGGTCGGCTACTCGGATAGTCGAATTTGATCGTCTCCTCCTGATCGTACCACGGCCAGGCATGGCGATCAAAATGGGGACCGGAGGATCGTTCCGACGGTCATAAGTTGCATTCGTGGTGAGGCACGCACGAGATTTGGATCATTGTCCAACGAAACGTTATTATTGCGTTTTTAAAAAAGCTAATCTTGAAACATTAGAAGGGGAAAAAAAAAGAAAAAATAAAAAAAGAACGGCCTGCCTGCCTATTCTTGTGCCGTGTACGTGACCAGGTGAGTAATTAGTTTAAAAAGCAAGTTAGGCATATTCCACCTTTGAAATCTCGATGTTCTCCAGTCGTGGATTATTCAAGTATGTCCACTTAGCGTGAGCCGTGGAATTTCGTGTTTTAACTAATTGTACAAGACGACCTTATTCCATCCTTTTTTTTTTTTGCTTTTTCTTTTTGCCTTTCTCTTGAATTCTTTCAAAAACAGTTTATAATGTTTCGGCATAATTAGTTTAAAACCTCGTCAGACATTTTGATCGAC
Organism: Rhodomyrtus tomentosa; assembly: GCA_028455895.1. Lineage (NCBI taxonomy): Eukaryota > Viridiplantae > Streptophyta > Magnoliopsida > Myrtales > Myrtaceae > Rhodomyrtus > Rhodomyrtus tomentosa. Next base: position 7,003,799 of record JAPCWY010000011.1, read on the forward strand.
TTCGTATGTTAATTGTTCAGGCTGGAGATTTTCTTCCGTGGACGACGTCGTGAAAATACTCGTATTGATTTCGTACATGCAGACCAATTCAGAATGTTAATTGCTTGGGTTCGAATGAGTTCATTATTGGCTGAACAATATAAAACATGTTATGCCACGAACTTTTCCAGTCGGCTTATTCGCTAAACTAAGCCCCTGCATGGTAACATTTATGGTCAATCTCTCAACTTCTGACCATAAATTGATTTATCTACTTCTCCTTAAAAGCAGAAGTTATTTTTTTTATTGTTACTTCAGATTGACATCTGATTCAATAAATTCGTTTGCTAACAGTTGAAAATTTCTATTTTCGAAACATTATTAACGAAATTATTGGCGCGGTAAGTGATGGCGGCGGCAGGCAACCGGTGACGGTGGGTGGCGACTAGCGGCTACTAGTGGTGGTGGGTGGTGTCCGACCACGAGTGACGATGGTGGTCGGCCGAGACTCGTATGATCGAAGAAGTGATTCTAGAGCTAAGAAGTAAAATTTTTTAAATTCTCAAAGTTTGCCAAAAATCAAACCAAAAGTAGAAAATCCCATCATAAGTCAATTTTTTTTTTTACCAAATGCATTCATACTTCGAAAGTGATTTTAGCAAACGAATTTCCTTGCCAGACTGACTTCTGACAAAGAAATTGAGAAACGTAAGTGATTTCATGCAACACCTAAGAGTTTTGGTCGTTAACGATAGTTATTTACCCATGTAAAAATATACAAAGCTCATTCACGTCTCGAGGAAGATGTTGAGGAAACAAATTACATCGAACTCAACTTAATTCGAGGTAAACACAAGAAAACAAATTTAAAAGTGTGTTTAATGGGAGAAGTGTTAAAAAAAAATCATAAACTTATTGCATTAATGCAAATTCAGTCATAAACATTTTGCATCTGTACCAATGAAGTCATAAACATTTTATTTGTTTCAATTCAGTTCTAAATATTTTGCATTAGCGTCAATTCATCCACGATTTTTTTGTTTATGCCAATTGAGTTAATTTGATCAATTTTGGACGAAAATCGCTGACATTGATGTCGATTGTCCTACTTGCCAAAGCTAGCGCTGACTTGGACATTTTTTTTCATATTATTATAATATTTTAAATAATTTGTAAGCATTTTTGGTTTTTTTAATATTTTAATAATTTATTTAAAATATACAAAAATTTAAAAAGCTCCCATTAGTGACAGCCATGCCATATAGGACAATTGACGTCCATGCTAGCGATTTCCAGCCAAAATCGATTGAATTGACTTAACTGGCGTAAGTATAAAAAATTTAGGATCAAATTGACATTAATGCAGAAGGTTTTAGACTGAATTGACGCTAATAAAAGATTTATAAATGAATTGGCATAAATGCAAAATGTTTAAAATTGAATTTGCACAAAAAGGGTTTATCACTAAATTGGTACTTATCTAATAGGTTTGTGACTTGTCTGACACATTTTCCCGTGTTTAATTAAGTGAAAGATTTTTTTGCGAATTAATGCTGTAAACTTTCATGTGTTTTGTTTGCTAAAGATGACAAGTTAAAGAAGAATCACTTCCAATCAAGTTGGGAAAATGATTATTTTTACGAAGATGATTTCTCAACAAACATTTTTTTTTATCACTTCTTATTAGTCCATGGGATTAAAATACCATCTTTCTTTTGCTCTGCTTGGCGATATTAAGGACAGAGATTATTAGATTTTAGAATTAAAGATTATATTGACCATTTTCTCGGAGGTGAATTTAAGTAAGGATTATTCATCTATTCGACAATACTAGCACGTTTTCATAATAATTAAAGTTTTAAATGTCCTAATACCTCCAAATATTCGTTTCGTTCGATGAAAAAAAGCATTCACAGTCTCCCAATTCAGGAAATATGTATAAAAAATTGTAACTTTTTTTGTCGCAATATAAAAAACATTGTAACTTCCAAAATCCCTTTTTTATTAGAGAAAAAACATTGTCCTTACTCTAATTATGTCATTATTTAACTTATAGTTAAAGGGCTGAGTTTAAAATAAAGAAAGCAAAAGGAGCAATTAGAAAAATCGAAAAAGGGAAGGCGCGTGCCGAGCAGTGTGTCCGTCCACAAGCGAGAGCGAGAGAGAGAGAGAAAATCAAGCTGACGCGCGCGTTGTGCGTCCGCCTACCCCAACAATGACACGTCACCATCATGTGGGCCCTCGCTCCTAATCTTTCTCTCTCCTGCCCGTCCTCCCAACGCGCCAGCCCCCTTGCCCGTACTGCCCGCCCCTCCCCTTTTGCCACCCCCCTGTCCCGTGCGGTCTCCGGTCAGCACATGGGATTTTCAAAATGAACCAATGACAATGATACGGAAATTATTATTAGCGTTAATTAACACGAACGTTTTATAAAGATTTTACATCGATAATAGTACCAACAACAACCCTAGCTGCCGTTGAACTATAAAGTTGCCTCGATTGATGCTTGGCAATATAAATGAAATATATTCTATCAAAATTTAAGTACCATTCAAATTCAGCTCAAAAGCGCGATGCAAATTTTAGGCTCGAAAATATAAAAAATAATACGAAAAGACACCATTAATTTCTAATTTTGGTGGTACGACAAGAATTTACGGTGCCCCACATTGTATAATTCTCTATTATTTTGAAAGCCAAACTGGGGGAAAAAAACAGAAGAAAAAGAAGAATTCGAATTCAACACCATTAATATCTAATTTTGAGGTCATCCTTGGTGCAAAATCGTGTGTAAAGCCACGTAATGGGACGGCGAGACACGAGTGGAGAGGAGAGGACAACGTTGGCCGAGAGCGGGCAGTTCAACACTCGCGCGCTGGACCGCGGGCAGCTCCGTTCCGCTTTTTCTGAGCCTTCGATTCCATTGCCGCTGCAAAGAGATTTTAGAAAGAAAAAAAGAAAAAAAAAACGTTGCAGAAGAGAGAGAAAGAGGAGAGAGAGACAGAGAGAGAGAGAGAGAGAGGGGGGGGGGGGGGGGGAGGTAATTCAATCAATCCCACATTTTTCTTGCTTCTCGCTTTTTCTTTTTAAACGGTCAGCTTTTCGCGTCTTTGCTTCTAGCGATTTTCTTGTTTCCTTCCCTCACATTTTTTTCACCACATAATCATTATTACTCTCTCTCTCTCTCTCTCTCTCTCTTTCTGTCATCCTCCTCGTTTTTTTCTTTTTTTTTTTCTGGGGTTCCGGAGCTGAAATGTTTTTTGGGAGTGATCACATCAGTCGGGTCCTTCAATTCGCGAGTCGAGCACTGTGAAAGTTTTCTCTTTTTGCCCAGATTTTAAGCTGCTTCGGTTGCAGCATCGGAGCGCATGATCTGGGTTGTTACTCGTTCGTGATCTCTCTCTCTCTCTTTCTCTCTCTCTCTGTGTTCGTTCCGCAACTCGTAATCGGCTGATTCCTGGTGTCCGCGGAAGCGACAAGGAGCTCCCCCCCCCCCCCCCCCCCCCCCCAACTTTTTGTCTTGTCGAGTTTCGATGCTTTTGAGGACCGGCGGTTACGATTCTCCTGGTTTCAAATTGGAGCGGGTGGGGGGGTCTTTTGGGTTTCGGTGTTGATGATTTGGGGATTTTCCGCGCTTAGGGTTCGAGAGAGATGAGTGTCGTCACTGGCGGCGGCGGCGGCGGCGGTGGGGGAGGAGGAGGAGGCGACAATGGCAAGGTCGAGACTTGGGACTCCGGCGAGTCGATGGGGAGGAAGAAGAAGAAGAGCAAGGACGGCGGCGAGAGGAAGAAAGCGGAAGGCCGTGAAGATGGTCTCGGTGGCGACGATGACGATAGTGTGGGTGCGAAGGAAAGTGGTTGTTGGGTTAGGTTGAGGTTCATTGGGAGCTGCATCTCCTCAAGATCCAAAGTTGATACCTCCATCAGCGGCACCACTACTAATTACGGTAATGCTCTCCTTCATTTTGGCCGGACTGTGTTCTTCTCCAGCTTTAATTATTATTATTATTATTATTATTATTTACTTTCAGTGCGTTTGTCCCTAAGCGCGGTGGGTTTTGAGGTTTACGGGATGTTGTCTCAGCTTAATTTTCCATTCTTTTGGGGGTGACCTGTAGGATTGTTCAGTGCATTTCATGGGTTTCTGCCTCTGTATTTACTGGCTTTGAGTGGCCGAACTGTGTGCTTCTTCAGCTTCTATTTTTTTTTTTCTTTTTAACTTTTCAGTGGTTTCGTCTCTAAGCGCTGTGGGTTTTGAGGTTTACGGGATGTTGTCTGAGCTTAGGTTTTCATTCTTTTGTGGGCAACCTGTAGGATTGTTTAGGGCATTTCACGAGTTTCTGCCTCGATTCTTACTGGGCTTTGTTATAAATTCGTAGTGGACAGAGCTAGTGAGTTCTGCCAATGTTGTTGCTGTACCATGGGTGGCTCTTTAGAAGCTGAAGTGAACCTGTGGAGTTTCGTCATCTTGATGGAAATCAGAATTATGGAGAGCCTCCTCTTTTTTTTTTTTTTTTTGCCCCCCTCGGCTGGAATGAAGAGATAATGAGACCAAATATCGTTTCACCGTTAATGAGAATGAAGATAACGGGAATCGGAAAAAAAAAAAAAAGAAGACATTTGATAGAGCAAGGTAGTGCACCTTCAAAGCTTAATAGATAGAAACCCGACACAGCACTAGCAGCCCTTTAGGGAACCGTTAAGTTTTCCAGGCACAAAATAGAGTGTAACAGAGCGTAGTGGTTCTTATTAGCTTCTCCTTTAAGATGCAACCTCTATTAATTCCTATTGAAATGTTTAAGAAGAATGAGGCAACGGGATCTATCTATCCTTACTAGTATCATGCTGTCTTCGACAAATGATCTCTTCTGATGCATATGGACAGTATACTTCAGACTGCAGATTGAAATGCTGCAGCAGCATTAGCATGAATGTATGTGAATTGCTGGGTTATTCCTGCCACTGTAAGCATTGATTCCAGCCTAATCCAGTGCCTTCACTGTAGCTGGTTTTTTAACCATATTTTGGTTGGAGAAATTTGTCCATCAGCATGCTTAAGTGGGATTGACGGTTGATATTAATTTTGGTTAGACTATGGGAATCCCTTATTAGTTTTGCAGAAAGTCCTTTTTTTCGGTTCATGGAGGCCTTTGTGATACATACACATTTGCATTGGAGAAATCACATGGGGCAAAATAAGGAGTAGATCTTTTGTTGTCATTTGGTAAAATGAAGGAATAATTGACAAGGCTAGGATTTCAATGCATGTGAGGGTTATGAGAACATAAAGGCGGTATAATAGGGCGTCAATTCTAATTCAGCCGATGTTTAGTTTATGTAGCTTGATTCTGAGGATTTATAGTCCATTTTTTTTTCACTTTTACTGCCTTGTGCATCTTTTCTATTCGCAGTTAAGTTTTTCTTCAGTATGTTACTTACCACACTGCGTGAATGCCGGTGAGTGCATTTCAGTAAAATCTATTAGAATATAGGTTTGAGTTGCTATTGGTGATTGTTGTGCAGTTATGGATCTTCTAGTCATAGGTAATGACAGCTCACGTGTATGTCATAGGACGCTTGTTTGTGGCAGCTCTAGAGTAGCTTGAGAATATGAATTTACCAAAGTAGAGTTATGATGGCCTTATAAATTGATAACTTTTTTATAAGGAAGAAGGACAAGTTCGCGTTTGCAGTTATTTGTGAAAAAAGCTGTAGTGTCCTATTGAGTTCTCAGTAGTATAAGCTGAAAATTATGAACTAGTTCTGTTCATGTAACACGCTTTGGCCAGTCCCATCGGTAGATAATTCAATTTGAAGCTCCTGTTTGGAAAACTGGCTTGCTGCATATTGTTTTATTGAATTGTTCGCAGTCCATGCTTACTCGCTTGCCTGATATGCTGTGTTTCTTTTTATTTATATGAGCAGCAGACAGTAAATGTACAAATGATACAAGCAGAGACCAACCTGCTCCTCCTGTGGTTTCATCTACGACCACTAGCAATACAGAAAGTAACTCTTCAACTTCCAAACTTGAAGAGGAACTTAAAGTTGCCTCTCGCCTGCGAAAGTTCTCATTCAATGATCTTAAGTTAGCTACAAGGAACTTTAGACCTGAAAGTCTACTTGGGGAAGGTGGTTTTGGCTGTGTCTTCAAGGGTTGGATTGAAGAAAATGGGACTGCTCCCGTGAGACCTGGCACTGGGCTTACTGTTGCTGTTAAAACTCTCAATCATGACGGGCTTCAGGGTCACAAAGAATGGCTGGTGACTTATCACTCAATTCACCTTTTTGTATCTGAAATATTGCTTATTTGCTTGTTAACATGACTTTTGATGAGTTGCGCTTTCAATGTGGCAGGCTGAAGTGAATTTTCTGGGTGATCTGGTGCATCCTAATCTGGTAAAATTGATCGGATATTGCATAGAAGATGACCAAAGGCTGCTAGTGTATGAGTTTATGCCAAGGGGGAGCTTGGAGAACCACCTTTTTAGAAGTATGCGGTTGTCCAGTATTGTGTGCTTGACTGCCCTCCATTACGTATTTTACATTTTATTTTGTATTCATGTGAAAGTGATCTTCCTGTAGCTGGATATTGAGGTCCTCTCTCATCAGAAAGTTACTATTTTGCTAATGCTATGGATATCAATATCTAGAGAATCATATTTATACCACATTATGGTTCTCTTTCCAAAAGAGGATAGATTTGGAATAAAATCTTGCCTAAAGAATTTGTCATGATGTTTGACTCGTGTAGGAATTGTTATTTGCTAGATGCTCAATGTGTTCTTCTGCCTGAAAAGTTTTGGCTTGAATCATCTGTTGGATGACAGTGTCTCTGAGAACCAAAAATGCACACAACTTCGTGGCTCTGCTTAATCAGATTATAATTGGAATTGATGCTTTAAGCCGGGGAAAAAAAGGGAATGGGATATAGGGGGGCTTTATTTGCTGGTCATGAAATATCGCTCTTTAGCAACTTCATCAATCTGATAATCTTAGGCATCTTTTAGTGTCTTCTGCTTGTAATTACTACATCAGGAATTATGGTGTTAATGTTCTTGCTTTTTCGTTGGATGAAATCCCCAATAGTACTCTATTGAGGATGAATTGTGCTAAAAAGTTGCTAGTACTTTGGAAACCAAATTAAATGGAAAATATAATTGGTAATTTGTTGACTCCCAACAATATACTGGATGTGGTAATTTATATGCCATCAAGTATTGGATGCTAAGCTCGCCTTTGTGTAGCATCATTTCCTCGTCTAACCAAGTAGAAGTTGGTATCATTTCATGCTGTAATTTCCAATATATGCCATTAAGCAAAAACTTATATGCCATTAAGTATTAGGATGCTAAGCTCGCCTTTGTGTAGCATCATTTTCTCAACCAACCAAGTAAAAATTGGTATCATGGCATGCTGTAGTTTCTAATATATTATTCCGAAAGTTGATGTTAGTATTTAATCAAGCCTTCTATGACAATGGTGACTTCAGAAATCCAATCTTATTTTCGCTGTGGTCACATACACTTTATGATTTAGTTCTTTTGTTTTTCCTTACTCGGGCTATGTAGGAGCTTTGCCTCTCCCTTGGTCTATCAGGATGAAAATAGCTCTAGGAGCTGCGAAGGGTCTTGCTTTTCTTCATGAGGAAGCAGAAAGGCCGGTCATATATCGCGATTTCAAGACTTCCAATATCCTGTTAGACGCTGTATGTCCTAAATTTGGGCAACATTTTGTCTTCCTTTTTTAGTCTGTCATGTTATTCGTTTCTTTTAATTATTTGCCTTTCAGGACTATAACGCCAAGCTCTCCGATTTTGGGCTTGCAAAAGATGGTCCCGAGGGAGATAAGACTCACGTCTCAACACGTGTCATGGGAACGTACGGCTATGCTGCCCCAGAATACGTGATGACTGGTACGTTATTGTTTTACAGGATGAGCTATTTGACAATGAAAAACGTAAGGCTGACCTGCATAAAGGTGGCTGATAAACGTTTCTAACGCGTCAAATTGTCTAATAGCATAGTGAAAAGAGAATGGTTCCAATCAATGCACCTCGTGTATGAGTCTCTGCTGTTACATTTTGGTCTAGTAATTTATGACAAGCAGACGTGCATCAAAAATGATTAGGTGCTGATAGATTTGGGGATTCTATCATCTTGATCAAAGATCGAAGAAAATGATTGAAGGTCATCATCTGACATGCCTTCATTTATTCCGTTTTCTTATATCTTTTTCAGTGGTCACTATGTGTGGGGATGGTACATATAATGCCCTGTGGCTGTAAGCTTTATTGCATCCTTCCCAAGGGCTGAATGAACAAATAACTTTTCTCTGTTTGGTCTTGTATGCAGTCTACTGATATGTTAGTCCCCTTCTTTCCCTGTTCTAATCCATGTGATTGATAATTCTGCATCCTCTTACTTCTGAAATTTTACCCACGGCATAACATGTGATGTTCTTGTGTACTCATTACCTGTATTAATGTACGTTGTCTTCTCAATTCTTTATTCGGAGGAAGCTTGATAATCTTTTGGACCCTGCAAACAATACATGCTGGTAGAGAAAGGCTGACTATGTGAGCCATAAGAATGAATGTTATGAGTTAAGAGTTCCTAGGTGATTTGTATTTAGTTCTACTGGGATGCACAGGTAGTGCCAAGGGCTTAGAAATATGGAATTTTTTTTTTTTTTTTTTGTGGGGGTGCGAAGATGAGAATTCAGAATCTAGTTTGTCTTAATCTTTCAGTCTCAGTTTGTACTTGTTTTTCATGGCTGGATGTCGGTGAGACATCTGATTGAAAATGGGACCATATGGTGCTTATCTCACATATACCTGTCTCCTGTCTAGTCAGCTCACATTCACTATGGCAGGGCACCTTACTTCAAGGAGTGATGTCTATAGTTTTGGTGTGGTGCTTTTGGAAATGCTGACCGGAAGAAGATCCATGGACAAAAATCGGCCTAACGGCGAACATAACTTAGTTGAATGGGCTCGGCCACATCTTGGGGAGAGAAGAAGATTCTACAGATTGATAGATCCTCGGCTTGAAGGTCACTTCTCAATAAAAGGTGCCCAGAAGGCTGCGCAGTTGGCTGCTCACTGCCTGAGCCGAGATCCGAAAGCTCGTCCCCTGATGAGTGAAGTTGTTGAAGCTTTGAAGCCTCTCCCAAATCTCAAGGATATGGCAAGCTCATCGTACTATTTTCAGACCATGAGGGCGGAACGCATAGGGTCAAGCCCAAATGCTAGATATGGCATTCAATCGCAAGCAGGAGCGAATGCAAGGAATAGGACTCTTTCGATACCGAATGGGATGCATGCATCCCCATACCACCATCAGTATCCTCATCAATCTCCGAAACCGAATGGTAAACCATAGTGATGGTGTTTAGAGTTAGCCGTCCGTTATTCAACCCCTCCCCCAAATTATTTCCTTTTTCTTCTCTTTCTTCAGTATAGGAGTTGATTTTCATCCAAACATTTGCGCTTGAAAACTGAAGCGCTTGTCAAGCGCTTGAAAACTGAAACGATGACGGAGAAAAATGTGCTCGAATTGTGATGTGTTTTCACAATGACATCCTTGAGCAGAGGATGTCTGGCCAGGTGAAGCATTTCTGGCAATGTCTATTTTGACCCATATGGAACTCAATTTGGAGATATGCTGAAGCTTGTTGCCTCATTTCCCTTGGTTCTCTTGCCTCTTTAGCTTTATTCTCATATTGACCTTAAGTTTTTTGGTAGGGAATACTGACTTGAGGTCTTACTAGTATTCATGTCACAGGATATAGTTTCCATTGATAAGGGCTGAAGTACGTTTGTGAACTGTAACAATTTTTAATCAAAGACGTTTTAGGGAATTTTTTTCGGTCAGACAGATTTCTACATGAATTAATTCATTTTCTCAGAATGCATCACCATGGTAATTGTTTTGGTGATTCAAGGAAAGTACAGGAGCATGCTACGTCTGAAATGGACCATTTTGCTTTCAAGTCAAGCCAATATCAGTTCCTTCTCGACACACCCAATGAGTATTTTATTGCACATATTGACACTTAATACGGGGCATCCATGCTTATTCCAAATAACATGCTGATGTCCAAACCCTTCATCAGGTGTTCCTTGTTCTGTCTTTTGACCTCCATGCTCATGCAGCTCTCCTAGTGAGCTGCTCCTTCGATGTGCTCTCGAAGATCTTGTCAGCATTCCCCACCTCGAAACCGTCTCGCCTGTGGAATTCTTTGACCTGAGAAAGTTGAGCATTGGATTAATACAGGGTGTTAAGGAGTCTTTATCAACACAGAAGTAGACAAACGGACAAGACTATTCAAAGGTTACGCCCTAGAGAATTACCTATAGCACCAGTGGATGGCGAATTACACGTTGGTCTGATTAATCAATGCTTTAGGACGCTAGCAAATTATAATAAAATAACTAGCAAACTACTAAACTGTGAAATTTACCAGAACAGGTAGAAGATTACCTCTTTCTCCGGTAGACTCCGAAACTGAGGCAGTACGAGGCGTTCGGCAAACTCAATATATGAACAGGGAACTGATTCTTTGACCCCCTCTGAAAACTGGAAAAGAATTGAGTCTGCCACTGTTGAGCTTTGGAGCAGAAGACCGTCGGGGCTAACTGGTGAGAACAACAAGTAAGCGTTAGTCAAGATATGTCCAACTCGTCTAATGAGCTCAGAATTTCCATGAGACTAACAAGCTCATTAATTCCTAGAAGCCAAGCTTCTATCTCGCAAAGCAATCAGCAGGGCTTATTTCGTCACGAATCCTGTAAGCAACTATTACTGAAGACAACGAAATAATTAGCGAAATGGCAAAAGGAGAATGCGCAATCGCCCTTGGCTCTTATGATCTGCTTCATATTCGTTGGAACAGGTCACAACAACCGTCCATCTGGAGCTCGTAGTAATATTACGAAGGTATCGTCAAATGAATCATAGCAAAAACTTAAACTAAGCCGCATAAGTGAAATTTAGAAGCAAACCTTTCAAGATCCCTCCTTCTGAGTTCAAGCTGAATCCGTTCTTCTCAATGAATTCGTTTAAGATTTTGATATTCCTCAGGTGTGATTTTAGCCGATGAGTCGAAATAGTGACATGGTTCACCGCATATCCATTCACAAGAGTCCAGGCAGCATACTCGCTTTCCCTGCATAACCGGAAAACTAGGCACTACCCGTTTTGGTCCAGGAGACGAATTAAGCTGATTTCAGTTGGTAGAAGCTGATCCTACTTGCAAGAATCAGATCAGTGATAAAGATGAATAATTTGTGCATACCTCGCTAATCGTTGAAATTCGGAGTACAGAGGCTTCTCCCAAGTCAGAGCTCCCAATGCGCTTGCCAGAGCAGCATGCTTATTACCATTGCTGGAGATCCCAACATATTTCCTAATTATTTCCTAAAGATAAACGGTGTCAGCTGAGATACACAAGCATGAAGAAAATTACTTGGACTTGATAAACCAGAACAAACTCCTTTTAATTTTCGCATTGCCCGCCCATCAAACCAAAAATACAGTGTTGTTACTGAAGAAAAACACTAGAGACTGCGATCGCAGAAGGAGAGCTCTTCATGAGAATGTATGTCATTGACATCCCCAATTAAAGGCACCAAAAGAATGACTACCATCGGGTCAAAAGTGCGAGAAAACTGCAACCTCATCCTCAGCAAGACACACAGACCTTACAAGGGCATCTCAAACGGTGCACATGACCACCGTCTTCCTATTTCTAACATCAACAACAACTTTATCCCAAACTAGTTGGGAGTATCTTCCTGTTTCTAAAAGCAAGGAAAAACCAGCTCCGCCTTCACTGGGAATAATCTCGAGAATGGGGTACACACCTGTGTTTGTGGAGTCATCTCGTCAACGAGAAGTTCAGATATAAAAATCCTGGGAAGAGGCCCATTCACACCAGTCCCACCCTCTAAAAGGGAATCTTTCGGAGGCGAAAACCATAACGCTCTCAACTTTTTTGCAGGAAACCTCAACTCCTCTTGCTGTGTGTAACCATAATCCAGGAAAAAGTCCGCAATCGAGTCAATCCCGTAACCATTTACCTTAAAAGTTGGGAGACAAACATATGAGTCACTCGCACATGCAACAACCTAAACTCTCACAAAAACAGTGTCCTGTAATCAACAGAAAGCCTCATGAGGAAAACATGCCGATGAACAGAGACATGATTTAATTAATCAGTCAAAAACAGTTCTTGACACACAAATGATGGAACATTCAGTCTCCTAACCATTTTCTAATGTCGTCTTGTGAAACAGCAAGCGACTTGCAAAACCATCTTTCCAGGGTCCCAACTTTGATGGAACATTCAGTCTCCTAACTGTTTGCTCACGAAGGATAAAAGAGACCCCAAGAAACACATACCTTTCTCGGTCCTTTGGCTAAGATCAAGTGCAATATCTACTCTTGTCAGTTTAACAGAATCACGATAAAAACACTTGCTTTAAGGTAATACTACATTGCATCCACAACATACTTTCATCCATATCACGGCCCGTCATTCTCCAAAACTAAAATCGACATACCCCGAAAGTCCTAAATGCGAGATGATCATAACATATTTGATCTTCGTCGGCAGACCGAACGAGCTCCAGGATGGCTTTGGCAGTGGGGTTCCTGTTCAAGTACACGCATTCCATATTCCCCAAGACTTTCTTGAGAAACGATTCAGCTCCCTGTAGCCCCAAAAGATTCAAAATGACCTCGTAAGGAACCATCCTTTGCAAGCAACTTGACGCACTAGTGCCAAACAACAATTACAGGCAAGCTAAATGTGCTATACAACCCAAATGATCTTATCACAGTACGCTAAAATCACTCTTCAAGCTCACATCTTCAGTTTCGGACATCAAGTTGACAACAACAGAAGGCCTACCCAAGTGGGGTGAGAGAGAGAGAGAGAGAGAGAGAGAGAGAGAGAGCGATGAAGCACCTGAGAAGGGGATTGGCGGGGTCCACGGTCCGACGCAGACGAGGAAACGACGCTAAAGCCCCTCTTTCCAACACCAAAAGGTTTCCCCGGGAACGGCGATTTTCTCGGGAAAAAAACCGAATCCCCCGATTTGGGTCGGAGGGGAGAGCGAGAGGGGTTTAGAGCTGAGGATGGGTGAGAGACGTACTTGACGGTGGAGGAGGAGTAGAGAGAGAACATGGCGGATAGCTTCATCGACTGCTCTCGCCGATGCGATTGTTACAGCTCTGGGACTTCCCTCTGTTTTCGATACCTGGGAAGGAGAGAGAGAGAAGTAGAAGAAGAAACTCGTTCCGCTTTTTCGTGAAGCTCTCTTCTTCCTCGTTTGTCTTTTTGTTTCTCTCCGGTGTCTGCAACTGTTCCGACTGATCGGCTCGATTCGTCACGTCATCGGCGTCATCCACATTTATTTTGTCGTATTATATATATATATATATATATATATATATATTTTTTCAAAGTCGAATTATATAATAGACCGCACAATTTCAAACTTCATTTTCGCTAAGCCACTCTTTTTTCTTTTTAATAAGATCAATAGACATAAATACTTTTCTCCCTTGAATTTATTATCAATTTCACTATATAAATTTCATTGTAACCAACATAAATTTTTTTATTTTTTATTTTCTATCTTGAATTATCAATTTCACTATGTAACTATTAAATTACACATAACAAAATTTCATTCTCGAATCATATTATCATTTTTCCTGGAGAATGTCGTCAATTTTAATATATGATATCATTTTTTAATTACAAAAGTTACAGAAAATCTTAAAAATTCCGTTTATCAACACATAATTAAATGCTTATTTTTTATAAGATAGTTTGAGGAAAAATATATTTCGAATTTGAAAATTATAAGTCAACATTATAACCTTGTGGGTGATTTTTAGGAATAAATTGTTGCTTTTTAAAGTTAAATATTAATGATTTGTGCTTTCTTTTGAGCTTTTCACATTTTAATATAAATTGCAATATGGTGTTGAAAAATTATTTGCACAATCTCCACTTTCAAACTTGCATGAGATTTTTTCAATGAAAAGTTTTAAGCATATATTAATGTTTTAATCCACTTTTTACGAGATTGAATTTACAATCAATATTCATTGCCTACTTCGTAGCAGAAGTTGAACAACAATAAGTTTCATATTTTTTTCATTTATGCATTTTTCCTTTGTTAAAATTTAGATGTGGTTTAAATATAAATATGTTTGACATTTGACCACGCTTTTAACAAATTAACCTTGTGCATATGTTGATCAATTTTCTTTCCTATTTTTATCAAGGTCGCCTAAATAATTAAATTAAATTTTAATATTCGACTTTCAAATATAGTTTCGGTCACACTATTTGGAAAAAAAAAGCACTTAATTTTGTGTTCACAAGCTACCGTGAATATAATTTATTGTGAATGATAATACAAGACCAGTAATTAATATTGACAACATTTTCTAGGCAAAATGATAATAAGACATGGTGAATTGATATCTTGATAGGTGTAATGGAACTTGCGTATTGTGAAATGAATGAAAGAAGTGAGAAAAATAATTTTTTTTTGTGGATTAGCCTGATAAAAAAAACAATAAATGAAGATAGGGAGTGAAGGGTATTTCGGTAAGTTAAATGAAAAAAAAGTAATGCGTTAGTCAAAATGAGAGTGTAAATAGCGTCATCAATTATAATTTATTACTGTTTTTGGGCATGAAAAGAAAAAGGAACAATATATGCATAAAAGCAAAATGTCTTAAAAGGAATTTTTGCCGAAACAAGGAAATATATTTTACCGATAATCGTTATTTAATGTTTAAAAAAGAATGACAAGTCTTGAGACACGATTCTAAACAGAAAATATCACATGTAGACAAGGGAATCGATATATTCACTTAAAAATGGTACACAATTTGTCATGATAATCGGTAATGCTGCATTCAAAAAGTGGAAATTTAGTCGACCACATGGATAAGAAACACCCTGAAATTGAATGAAAACTCGAATCTGGCAACTATAACTACAGTGCAAAATTGAAAGATAATTGAAATATAACACGTTTGTTTATTTGTGCAAAGGGGGCTCTCCGAATAGTACCACGTGGCTATTTAAGCCTACAATCTACCGTTATCAATGGACGTTGCAAACGAAGCTCATAAACAATTATCGAACGGTCACATTGTCGACGCTGTCTTAACGATGTTTTCGACTCCACCGTAGATAATTAGATACAGTTCCTTTATTTCACTGCGTTGAGGGTAACTTCTTTCACGGTTGCATTTGAAACTGTCAGATTTTCACTTTTTGCCGTTGATTCCTTCTATCTGGCGATTCATGCACTAAATCTATTACTTATCGACAATAACAAAAAATTTATCTTTTTTTTTTGGTGCAAACAAAAGGTTAAATGTTAAATCCCTGTTACCCACCCATGGATAACTCAGTTGGTTCGAGCGCACTTGAGATTATGTGATTAGACACAACTGTTATGTGTTCGATTCCCCAAATGAACATTTGCGATTTAGTAGGGAGCCCTCGAAAAATAGTCAATGTGTGTGTAAGCTGTGATTTTAGCGAAGGACCATAGCAGGCGGTGGCGGTGGGTTGCTGTGCTTGTCTCTCTCGAGACATAGTCGAGTTGTGCGTAAGCTGATCCTGACACCAGTAATGGGTTGCTGTGCTTAGCATCTCCGAAGTTGGCAAAATACATTATCGGTGACTACTGAGATGCGTGTTACAAAATCCAGTCAATAATAAGAGATGTGTTAAAGAAAAAGCAATTGAGGGGGGACTAGTTTGGGCCGAGCCTGGGCCCGTGCTGAACATCTCATCGCCATCCCACCACCTCCTTTTCTCGGTTCTACATGGATTGGAGCATCGTTCAGCTGAATCGGGAAATCTTCTGCTTTTTCTCCGAACCATGCACACGAATCGCAAGTTCAACCAACTCGTGAACCCAATGAAGCCGTCGGGCCCAACAATATTAATGCGTTCGTCAAAGCAGCTGCTTTCCCATTTTAATTCGAGCAACGATGAATGTCGATCGCGACATGCGTCGGTACGCATTAAACTTGGGAGTTCTAAAACTCGTTGCGAAAGCGCAATTAAGTTCTGAAACTTGTTAAATTGGTGAAATCAAGTTATTTCGTTGATTGCATTTTTTCCCGAAAATTTTAGGAGTCAATTGCACTTTCATTACAGGCTTTGTAATTGAGTTGCACACTTTCGTAATAATTT
Source organism: Rhodomyrtus tomentosa (assembly GCA_028455895.1). Lineage (NCBI taxonomy): Eukaryota > Viridiplantae > Streptophyta > Magnoliopsida > Myrtales > Myrtaceae > Rhodomyrtus > Rhodomyrtus tomentosa. Next base: position 7,020,019 of record JAPCWY010000011.1, read on the forward strand.
TTAAGACTTGGTTGCACTAAGTTTCCTAACGTGATTATACTTTTTTTTTTTAAAGTTCTCATATACTTATTCATTCTTCGTTTGGGTACGACCGGAGACTATGACAAAATTCTCGAATAAGAAAATTGCGCTGGCAACGCCAAAGGAAGGGGCAAAATCTCTGTGTGATCAATTATGAAATTGTCCTCCTCTTTTTTCCTTTTTTGCACTTTTGTCCTAGCAGATTTCAACGTTGGACCACAAAGTTGACGTTCGCGTTGCGTCTCATTGTCAAAAACTTAGAATGGAAAAATTAACCAAAAAAAGAAAGAAAGAATAAAACAAAGGTGATTTTAATAAGAATACAGCTCAAGAGCGATTTCTCGTGACAGGAAAAATTCGACTTGCGCACGCTTGGCTTGTCCGGATGGAAATTACGACGTGGGAGGGACCAACTGGGATAAGTACGTTCAGGAAATATAAGTAAATTTTTAGATCGGATGTAAACCATTTTGACGCTTCGACCCCTAAAAAAAAAAAAATCATTTCGATGTGGATCTTATGGGCGAATCTAGTTCATTGACCTTAAATTTTTTATATGAAAAGATAGAGGGTTTATCTGTTTTTTTTTTTTATAAATTGGGAAAGGTTCATCTATCGACACACATCGACATTCCTCGAAATTTAGAATATTACGAAGCATGTGTGTGAATTCACGTGACCGATTGCGAAAGTTTGGGGAAGATTCAAAAATGTCCCGGGCTGCAAATTTGGATTTGATCTTTGAAAAAGTAAAAGTGATTTGGGCCAAGCACTTGGTTCTCTTTGGGGATAAAAAACAAAAAAAAAAAAGAGAGAGAGAGAGAGAGATGGGGGTGACAGGAAAGTTGTGGTCCAGTTGGACATTATCAGACGACAGCCGAAAGGAATTTCGTTTTGCCAAATGAATTGAATTGCCGTCCGATCGACGGAATCCTTCAAAACATATCCACCTTCCTATTGGACATTCATACGACTCTTTTTTTTTTTTTTTTTTTACCGCGCAGTAATTCCAGCATCTCGAGCTCCTTTTCAAGCTTCGCCAAAACACCCCAATTCCGTGCCGAAAGCCGGGTTGAGATTTAGCAACGGAATCGCCCGCCCGTCGGATCAAAGTTCAGAATCAACCTGTTCTCCTATCCCCTTTTTCCATGAGGATTTCCTCGAAGGAAGTCGGAAGTTGGAACCTATGCTGCCGGCGACTCATCGCGTGATTTGTTGACCGCTTTCTTTTTCTCGGGTCTGTTTGGGACAAGAGAAAGTTATAGCGTTTGTCCGCAGAAGAAGCGTGTTCGAGCTCGATTCGGAACGAGCCTTCTGCACTTGCTGAACTCCGGATGCCTGCATTTGTGGGGTCGGGGAATTAGATGCGCAAGTTACAGATCCCCGCTGGAAGGTCTCCAACTTATCGATGAGGTTATTGCATATTGGTCACGCGTCGAAAAAATATAAGCACGCGGGGGATCGCGGAATGAGCATAGAGTTAGAACATAAGGCGCCGTCTGTTTTCGCGAAAATTGAACTTATTCAAAAGATATTTTTAGAAAAACACGATCGCTTGTGTCGCTTACGAATAAAAAAATATATTTCGTCATCCACGAAAATATACAGATACAAGTTGTAATCAATAATGAAAATCTGTTTATCGATTAATTAGTTAAAGTGATAAAAGTGATTGTCTATAATATATATATATATATATATATATATATATATATATGTTTACCGAAAAAGTAAAGTTAATTGGGCCCGATACCACGTGCTCCGGGCTGCGGGCCCAACGGAGAAAAACTAACTGCTGCGTCGTCAACGGGAGACTCGCGCTCAGGCGGGACCCACTTACTTTAGGCCGTCCGTAACCAGAGCGGACGGACGTTCTCTTCTGTATCTTTGCGGGTGTGGAGGGGGGAGAGCCTCGCACCAATATTTAATGTTGTTCTCCTTTTGGGCCAATTACAGATATCATGCTTAATTTGAATATGCCTATCTATCCACGCTAAGCGTCTCTGAACAAAAAGCATTAAATACAAAATCTGGGCACCTCAAGACTCAACTTTTACTTTCGATCGAAGAATTCGATGGATTTTCGATGAATAGCTTTTTTCTATCTCTATGGTATGTTTAAGATGATTTGGATCCCGTTTTTATGGGGGCGTGCATGGATATTGAGGAAGAATCCCACGATCCTAACGAAGTAATTGCTCCGGAACCCAATAAAAAATCAACGTTTATTTATGAGACTGTATTAAAATCATAAATAATCGGCTTGCAAATTTGTGTTACCGTGTTAAAATCATTAAACGGATGACACGCTGTGTGCCCAAAGTGTGAGAAGACAGTGCTAGCTCTGTCACCGGTAGGGTTCTCTCTTCTTCGCATATCTCGAAACCGGATAATCATAGGCATTGACGGGATGATTAAGCATAAAAGCTTTCTGCGATTCTGTTAGGGTTAACGTGGACCCAACGACCAATATATAAAGGAGACCCGAAAGATATCTTCCCGGTCAAGTTGGCAGCCGAAGGAGAAGAGCCAAAGCGCGTGAAGAATCTCTCTCACCGCTCATCAGGTCTCTCTCTCTCTCTCTCTCTCCCCCTCCTTGATTGCGACGAAAGTGACCGCGGGGTTGTGTGTGCCGCTTCGGATTCCGAGCAGCGTCGCTTCCGCGAATATGATCTCCTCGCAGTTTCCACACCTCGCGTTTCGCGATTCCTTTTTGTGCTGTTTCTGTTCATCCTCGCCTCGCCATTATAAAAGGCTTTCCCTTAGCAATGCTCGTTGTCTTGCATCACTCGCGCTCTTGTCGTCGTTGAGGTGATTGCAGGTCAGTTCCCAGTGCTACGCCGTTCTTTTTTCCTCTTTTTTTTTCGACCTGTTTGCCAGGGCTTTGCATCGCGCACCTGCCGGATTTTGCGTTTCGATTGGGAGTTCTCGGTACTTCGGACGGCCGTGGCTGCGTCGATAGCCCGAAATGCCCGCGAGAATTAGGGTTTGCGTGGGGTTGTGGGGCGAAGGTTATTTTGAAGCGTGGATTGGATTTCCATGAGTTGAGTGGAGTCCGGTGGGCCGATACTTGATGTTAACCGGTTTCACCGTTCCACTTCCGTGTGCTTTGACAATTGCGCTTAGTTTTTGGCTAGGTCTTGTGAGTTTTCCCGTGCGTCTGTTTCCGTGACTGCGGTTCGGTTCCTCCTCGTGAAAATGAATATATTCTTTTCGGTCAACTGGTGTAGTGTGTATCTTATCTCCGGTTCCGTGGATGGCTTTGCGTGCGAAATTTTGTAATCTTATTTAAACGCAAAATCTAGGAATTGAATTCCCTTTCTCGTCTGTTCGGGGACAATGTGGACAGTTAATTACACCCATATAATAAGTATTTGTACTCTAGTCTTTGCTGTCTTCTTCTTTGTTTTTTAATTTTTTTTTTTGGGTCCAAGCTTGTCTTATTCAGTAGTTGTCAAAATGGCAATTTTCTATGGACGCTGTTGTGAATGGACCCTATATAATGCTTATCCTTAACTTGTTGGCCGCTCAAATTTCTCCACTCATCTTATCACTTTAGTAATGGTCCTTAATCGTGCGATTGATGATTGTTTGATGGAATCATTTCTTTTCTCCTAGTTCTGTTCAACGAAAGCCTTACCAAGAAGTAACCGACGACCAAAAAGCAATATGCAGGGTGTATAGGACTATTATATTAATCTAATTGACTGGGTAAAAGATAGCAGTTGTAACTCCACCGTATCTGAACTACTTGATAGGGGTTTGGTATGGGAAAGCTGCATATGAGAAACCGTCCACACTTCATATTTTGGATGTATATTATTTGAAGCCTGTAATTGCTATCCCTTCTTATAGTAACGACTCAGGATTGTTTGGGGCTCTTCTAACAAGGTGATTTTTTCATGAGGTGTACATTTTACTGTTTGTGGTGTCTTACAGGTATTCCTGCACCAATACCAGAATTCAGTTGAGCTTGTAGCTGTAGTTACATCTTGCACGAGCGTGTGCACCGAGAGTCACATGTGCCTGTTTGTGTATACACTGTGCATGCATCTTTTCCCTTGTGTCACAGATGAAATTACTCGTCAATTTGACTTCATCTGTTGGCAGGCGAAATGCTGTGTGTAGCTCGTTTAAGTTGTCTATATCTCTTATGGGTTTTTTTTTGGTCATTAAGAATCTCAACCATGTGATCGTTGCATTATAGAACGGAGAAATGGGACAAGCGCTTGGATGTATTCAGGTGGACCAGTCAACTGTAGCTATAAAGGAAACTTTTGGCAAGTTTGACGATGTGCTAGAGCCTGGATGCCACTGTTTGCCCTGGTGCTTGGGGAGCCAGGTGGCTGGTCACCTCTCTTTACGTGTACAGCAGCTGGATGTCCGTTGCGAAACAAAGACAAAGGTATGATAGTTATTTGACCTATCACAGGCATAAAAAATATACCTTTGTTAAATCTGTATCCATTTGGGAAGTGGGAAGTAGTTTTCTTTAATATGAGTTGAAGATGATTGAAGTTTTCTCTAAAGATTTGGTCGTTCAAAGGTCCTTTAAGGATTGTAGTGTCATCAAGAACCAACATAGGGAACTGCGCGATTTTACACTTCGATTTTAATGTTTTGGCAGACATCTGGCGTACAGAAGCATGAAATTATGGCTTTGTATTTCCGACTATGCTTTTAAGGTCCTTTTTCATAATGCAATATGACCTCTCTTTGTTGTTTCAGGAGTGACTTACAGTATTCATAATAGTGCTGACTATGAGATTTCATTCATAATGCATAGATACATGTTTTCGTGGTTTCTGTGGAAGTTGATTAGTTGCTAGCATAAGAATGTGTGTTGGCTGGAGGCTGGGGCTTTAGAATTGGCACCACTTTTATGTTTTCATTTGTTGTGAGGTATTTTAGAAGCATCAAGCGGTCTGCAAACTTAGACACTCAAAGCCCAACAAGGAGCTTATTTGAATCAAATTATTAGCGTTTTTACTTTATGTTGACCAGTCATTCTATGTCGACTTCATCTCCAGGATAATGTCTTCGTCACTGTGGTTGCTTCCATCCAATATCGAGCACTGGCAGAGAAGGCATCTGATGCTTTCTATAGGCTCACCAACACCAGGGCCCAGATTCAATCCTACGTCTTTGATGGTATGTGCTATATGTGTATAAGTTTAGCGTTATGAAGCATGGGCACATAACAGAATTCCTTAACAAAGAGGGAGGCAGTGGTCATGTTGGTACTCTGGTTTCATGATCCGCTTTGCATTTGAACATCTTACTTGAGCTATTTCTGATATCTGCAACCTCTTCAATAATGTTCTTTAGGATGTTGATGTCCCATTCTTTATGTACATGTGGTCAGAATAGTTTGTTTTTGTTTCTGACATGGTAGCGTTACGTTTTTTTTGCAAAGAAGATGGATAATAGTTATTTATACACATGAAGAGAGTAGTTTCATAGTGAGCTAAATTGTAAGATTTGGCTGAATTGGACTGTTTTGTTTCATCTCCGTGAATTGCTAACTATTATCTTGATACATGAATCCTTCCTTTTTCCGAGTTGAATTTTCGGAAAACTTATGCAGGGCTGAATTATTATTGAAAGTTCTACCTCCAGCATGTTAGCAAACATGATGCAATATAAATATCTTTCGTATATGCTAGAGACAAGAAGATTTCCCCTTGCCTCTCTTCTCTGTGGTCATCTCAACCTTTTCGTTTTTATGTCGAGCCAACAGCAGTAATCAAAGTTTGAGCTAGTTTGCTTATTTTTTACTGTTTCATGAAGCATTATCTTAGTGCATATTTGAGATGAATACTCATTTGCATGTTGCGGGATCTAAACATGAACTCTCTTAATGCGCTAAATTGTTGGCCTTATTGTTAGCTTTGGAGCAATTATTGCTTCCTCATTCCGGAATCCTTGAATATCAGAGATGAGGCAGAGATGACAATTTTTTTTTTGCCTCAGTCATTCGCGCAAGCGTTCCCAAGTTGGAACTTGATTCGACATTTGAACAGAAGAATGAAATAGCAAAAGCTGTAGAGGAGGAACTTGAGAAGGTATATCTTATCGCTCGGGTACTCCTTGATGATTTCATTGAAGGGGGACTGTATTATTTATCTATCCTGTACGTGCAGGCTATGTCAGCTTATGGATATGAGATTGTTCAGACTCTCATTGTAGATATAGAACCAGATGAGCATGTGAAGCGAGCAATGAACGAGATTAATGCAGGTAGATTCCTTTTGTTTGTGATGATAGGATGTTGCATGTTTCATTCCTTAATTTACAAAATGTGTGCCATGCTCAAATTGTTGTTATCCTAACCTGCAAAATTAAATGGTTGAAATATCTAGAAGACCAAGATAGGCAATTCTATTGGTTTATTTCTAGACAATGGGTACGTGATGTGCGTGGCTGTCGTGCGTTTCCTGGAGAATCAGGTGTGTCTTGGAAAGAGTCAGATTCATGACCATTGCAAGGCAGGGATTCATTGAGCCACATTTTTCAATCTAAATTGCCCACACATGATGTCCTCACATGGACATCAACTACCAAATGCGAAGATAAATCAAATCCTGTTGGTTTGGCTGCTAAATGTGCATTAGAAAAAAATCCTAAAAATCTGGCTATAATCCTGACCAAGGTTCCCCTTGTAGTTATGTTGTCAAACAATGTCTATCTGAACAAAAATCATGTGGCACAAGTAGATTAGTGGTATTCACGTGATTCACGTAATTATCAGCTGCGCGGCTGAGAGTGGCCGCAAATGAGAAAGCCGAAGCAGAGAAGATTCTGCAGATCAAGCGAGCTGAGGGAGATGCAGAGTCTAAATACTTGGCTGGACTTGGGATAGCGAGGCAGAGGCAGGCTATCGTGGATGGGCTGAGGGACAGCGTGCTGGCTTTCTCTGAGAATGTGCCAGGAACATCATCGAAGGATGTCATGGATATGGTACTGGTCACACAATACTTTGACACGATGAAGGAAATCGGTGCATCCTCCAAATCCAGCTCTGTTTTCATCCCACATGGTCCCGGCGCTGTGAGAGACGTCGCGACCCAGATCAGGGAGGGTCTCCTACAGGCGCATGCCGCGCAATAAGTCGAATGCATATATGGGGCTGTGATTTCACTTTTACTTGTCTGTTAATATGCTGGTAGTAAATGCGTGCGTTGGTGGTATATTGTGTTGCTCTTTGTTATTTGTCGATTGCCTTGCTGTTTTTACCTGTCAAGTTCAAAAGGATTGTGTAGCGTCGTCCCAATAAGGAGTTATAGGATGTTCATACTGGCGCTCCGATCTTGTCATAGTTTGAGGAGGAGATGGGCTCGTTGTACGTATTCGTCAGTGGTATTATAATATTTGTTCAAGTATTAAAGGATGTTGTCGCAGAGGCTTCTCTTCTCTCCTGTGCTATTTGATATTTCACTGACAGATTCTCAGCGTCATGACGTGGTAAATCTGAAGCCGAGGCGACGTACGCCGGATGCTTAATTAGATTTTGCCGTCCCTGGAGGCCGCCCGATCTTTTGAGTCTCCAGTAAAGTCGTTAAGCGTCCGTGTCTTGAGGCGACGAATCTTATAACCAGCTGCTGCGGACACGTGAGAGTGGGCTTCTGTGAAATCCTCTCCATTTTGTATTCTGCCTTCAAACGTCATCGCCAATGGCAAACGTGAACCATCATTTAGGGAGCTGCCGTGGAGGGTGTCTTGTTAGCTCACCAACTGGGCCCCATTGTCGACCGCATCGAATCGATGTTCCTCTTAAGCTAGAAGTACTGAAATTACACTCAAGACTAAAACTCAGAAATCTCCCGAACATGGACGCGATCCGCAGCGCTCGTCCAAAGTAGTATTGGACGCCATTGACCTCATGTCCACGCAGCCCTTGAAACACATCGAGTACGTCCTCCTTTTGAACATTCGAGGCATTGGGAGGGATAAAATGGGAGAACTGGGAAAAAAAAACGAAAAGGAGGAAAATGACCGCACAGGATTTGTGTGGCCAACTCGAATTATTTTATACAATCCTTGGCCACCAGACATGAAACCAAACATATCGCAAAAGTTGAATCAAGAAAGACAAAGATACACGGGTCTCCTCCTAACCCTACCTCTTATTTCCTCTCCACCGAACTGAAACCGCGTTCTCTTTTGTTTTTTCTTCCGTGAGAACAGAAAGTGTTTTTAACCCATAAAATGAGAGTGACCCGGAACTTCAGTCTATGGCTTCAAAGCCAAGGCCAGCCCAATTTTGGCGCTCTTCTCGATGGCTCTCGTGTCGACCTCTCCTGAGATAGTGAACAAGGATCTCGGGCGCCACTCATGCTGGATTAGAGCACTCGCCCTGCCATAGTTGTTCACCCGAGCCTTCACCGAGGTCAAAGGGTCAAGTGCATGCTGAGTCCCGATGGTGAGCATATTGTCATTGCTCGAAAAGCTGTGAGACAGCTCTGCCCCTACGGCAGTGTTGGTTAGCGGGCTGACCGTGTGATAGTAGGAAGCACTGAGGGTATCGCCCTTATCATTCCTGTGTATGCAAACCAAATGCTGCCATCGGTGATGCAAGAAAACCTTAACACTACCCAAGCAGATTGAACAGCCACAGCAAATTAAACATCTAATGCTAATTAACACTCTACTGACTGCAAGCAAGCAATTAACACTTTCCAGGCAGCTGTATATGTTAGTTAACTAGAACAAAGAGATAAATCCACCTTGTCTACATTCCCATGAAAGATTACGAGTCATTGATCGCAACCCTATAGTGTGTTTATCCAAACATGATGAATACGATATGTACATGTAAATGGATGTGGCAATGGCACAAAATAAAATGCGAACGAAGGGCGCAGATAACCCTTTTTTCTGGATTCAAGAACTCACAAAGTCAAGGATGCAATGAGATCAGCATTCGTGAAACTAAATCCAGCATTGCACTTAGTAAAGTTTCCAGTGGCAGTGTCGAAGGAGAGATCAGTTCCAAGAGCAAGAACGTCGGTTCCAACCACTCCAGAGAAATTAACAATGGGATTTGCAGTCAAACCTATACTTGTGCTTATCCCAGCATACTCATGCTGGTACTGGAGTTCCACCTATTGCCATATGACCATGAATCAGATTGAGAAGTATCCAATATACATGAAAAACAGATACTGAAAAAAGATCGAGTGAAATCACACTTTTTGAGCACATGGAGCAGGTTCTCACCTTACCAGATCTCTGGTCTGGAACAATAAAGCTAAATATTGCCTTAAGCCCAGGAGCAGGTTCGTCAACGGTAATGGTAGTAAGGAGCTACATATACATAAAACAAGAAGACGAAACAGTTCAACATTCACAACCCAAACGATCATAATTATACAAGAGAAACAATAATCAAACATTAGTAACCATATGAGAACGACATTCCATATGGAAAGTAGGAAAATTAACTGATAATGCCCTTAAGGGCTTAAACACTAACATTGGAGTTGGTGTCCACTTTAACATCAGTGGTGATGTTCTTGTTCTTCAGTTGAGTGCTCACATCAGCCAAAAAAAACTCTCCTTTCTTGATTCCCGTAGAAGTGATCGCCTGAAATGCAATAACAAGATAAAAATCAAACACACTACTCCTGTACAGCTTAATAAGCTAGTATTTTGCAAAATGGGCACACTATCAACCTCAGCAGGGATAAGATCATCCTTAAAACCCACACAAGGCATTGAAAAATACCAACATATTTCAGATATTTCGGTCATCTATATTCTCATACGTATTTTTTGGTAAGGCCTTAATTTGCAGGTAAAACAAGATACATCAAGATAAGCCATGCAAAGAAAAAAACTTAATGCAATAAAGGTAGCCACAACAGGGGAAAAGAGAGTCTCAACGTGCAAGGTCCTCCCATTTGATGGTTTGAATACAATGGAACAACAGCAGCTTTGCCCCAAGGACAACCCTAAAGCCAGCAAAAGGACTCTAAACGAAGGAAATATGAAAGATGGTGGCATTGCTATGACAATTCTATACATTGGTTTAAAAGTCAGCATTGCTTTCAGCTTCAGCAAGCCAAGGTGATGGTAACTTCCGAAAATGACCCAACAATGCTAAACACAAAAACTAGGAGTTTACATCAGTCAAACGATAGTAGTAATTAAACTTGACTTGAAAATGAACCTCCCCTTTTCCCGTAAGGAATTATCACGGGCCATCTACGAACGGATAGCAAATAAATTATCTACAGCTGAGACATTTACAATTTTTCATACACAAGTTAGTCTTTCTGGTAGCAAGCAAACCATTAATTCAAAATTGATTGATCTGCCACAATCCCGTGTATAGAGTAGCAGCTCCAAACGTACCATTTCAATTCTCAAAGACTAATCAAAACATCAAGCAAAAGTTGCAGATACCATTGCCTGACAAACATAAATTCCGACCGATAACCACACTCCTTGATAATCGGATCACAAGTTCCTCGAAAGAATCAACATGAACGGAAACCGACAGCGAACCCAGTACGTACTTAGTTCACCCACTCGGTTCAGCATCCATACAGTATAGTAAGAGTCACTTCCTCCACCAAACAAATCCAGGATATCCAAGTCATAACCAGATCAAAAGAGCTGAAACAAAACGAAGATTCGAAAAATAGAGTCTCGCTGAACGAAGAAAGGAACTCACGACTCCGGTGGAAGTGTAGGTAGTGATGGTGAACTTGTGGTCGCTCTGGTAATCCTTGTAGAGAACATCTGTACTCAACAAAAAATCACGCACGCGCACAAACACAAGCTATTAACACCAAAATGAGCAGCCACAGCAACATCACAACACGACCGAGCTCCCACCAAAAAAAAAAAAAAAAGGGACGAAAAAAGCTCAAAAGCGAAGGGACGAAAACGAGCCTCTGGCTTTCTTGCCGATGTCGAAGTAGAGACCAGGGCCTTTCGCCATGATTAAGCTGTAATTTTCTTCTTTCCCGAGAAAATTGACAAGGAAAATGGAGAAGAATCTCTCTCTCCTCTCTGTGCGGAGGGGAAAAGGAAAAAAATGAGAAGCGAGTTCGGTGCGGGTGTTTTATCGAAAGGAACCCTAAGATAAACGGCAAATGGGGAATTTACGGTGAGGTGCGATGTGGAGCGTCGGATGAAGAGATTCGCGATCTGCGGCCGTCGATTCGAGGCAGGAGAGAGAGAGAGCGAGAGAGATGGTACAGGGGTTGTTGTATGTCCAGGGGGCTTGGGAATCAAGACAGGCGTTGGAGCATATTCGCCCTCCCCCGGCTCCCCCACTCGAGTCTCTCGTTCTTTCGACAGCGTTTTTCTCATGCTATTCGGAAAAAAAGGACAAATAAAAAAAAATAAACATTAATCAATTAATTAATGATGTCATTTGTCTCCATCGAACTTCTCTTCTTTTCCCATTCTTGCGGTACCCTATCCTTATTGCCCATGAGAATTTTTTCTTTTGGTTCTTTTTAAGAAAAACCACAGAAAAATAGGGGAAATCGAAACTAAAGGTCGCCGGTCGGAAAGGTAACCGGTTCGAACGGTTCGGTTGACTGGCGCAGTTTCCAGAACGATCCCTCGAGAACAGCTTGTGACTTTCTCGTTCGAAAATGCTGCAACGGGAAGATGATGTACTGGAGGTGGAGGCTGGAGCACCACGTGCTTGGCGGCATTAGGTTTTGGTTATTTTGTTAGGGGCAATGGGATTTGAGTCATTAGGAAGGGTCGTGTAGTAAGTGACACAGATATGGATTTAAAGGACGACTTAATATTCACATCAGCAATTAGCACTTTAATTTAGTGGATCTGTCCTAATATATTTAATACTACGCATTACATGATTTTCATAGCCAATAGCGGCAGCCAAAAAGCAGAAATAATAATGGTGATGATGGTAATATCAATAATAACAAATTGCGTAGTGAAACTGGCTAGCAGGGGCTGCCGCAGTCAAATGTCGGCGATGCTCCTCCTCCCGGTCCTTCCTAGCCGTTCCCAGAGGAGAACTTGAGGAGAGCAAAGAAATGAAAAGACGGAGACGCCAAACGAGAATAGCTTGATCTCAAGTACATTAGGAAACTTTCATAGGACATGGAACTCATTCTTCCTTAACGGTAGTGTATACAAGTATCTCATGCAACAGTATTTCTTTTGCAGAGTACAAATCGTGGAACAATACCATCCAGCAGAATCTGCAAGATTTCCTTGGGTTCAATCAAATGCTCAATTGTGTCTTAGCTATTCTTACATACTTTCAGCGGACGGGGGAAAAAAATATAGAGGATGTTACCTAGGATGCAATGCCCGGGCCACTGTCGTATTCGATATAATATAGTCTATGTCCATAGCGATGGAGTTTCTGCAATCACTGAACTATCTGCTTCCAACACCTGCAGCTGCATTACTTTTTCGCTGGATTCGCTAACCACACCAAGTATAAATCAATACAATTCGTGTGTAAGTTATATTGGAATAGCACACCATCGTGCTCAGGTATGCTCCAAGTGGCTCGAGGACAAACTCTGGGGAACTTCATCGAGGAAAATTCTGGGTGACTGAACACTAGCGTATGAGGACATTAGGAAGCTTCCCAAACCTTGTAATCTCTTCCCTCGAGGACCGGAGACCATTTCTGGGGCTCACTTTGGGGTTCATAGTAGCCTGGTCCAATCTTCATTGCGACTTTTTCGTCCACAATGGCTGCATAGACATCCCTCTCAGCCTTGGTTATTTTGATCTACAACAGTGAAAGTGTTCACAGTAAATCAACCTGCTAGCTGGTTGACTAAACAAGACTTGACCCGTCCGGAGTCCTGACGAGCGCAAGCTAAAAACAGTATTGTCCCATTAGTACCGAAATAAAAAATACATAAAAAGTTTATCCAACGGAATGGATATTCTAGGAGTCATGAACGGAGAGAACCATAAATATGATATTTTTCCCCATCAGCACATTCAAGATTTCTTTCACCTAACTACTTTAGCTTTCTCATTCTCATCTTTTGCTAAAAGGAGAAAAGCATTCTCCCCAATCCTTTCAAGTTTGTGTGTGAAGTTACATTTAAATTCGAGAGGACATAGCTCAACCTAGAAGCTTAACCCCTTTCCTGGTTTTCATTGTGTTTCATGATGTTGAGAATTAAGCAGTGTCCAACACTATTATACCATCCTTACCCAAAAAAAAAAAAAAAAACACTATTATACCATCCTTCAGTCTATACTTCTCTCTGTTTTGTCCTTCTTTGATCGGATTTTGGTCCTTTTAGAACGAAACTCGTTCATCTTAAGGACTACTACTAGCATGTGCAATATCAAATTGTCACACTCATTCAGTGCTGACAAGTAGGTGGGCAGTTCTAAATATTATCTGGTTATTAGCAATCAGTCTCCGTTACTTACAGTGCTCCTGCAATGGATCTTGTTACGATTCCTGAGAGAGATAAGTGAAGCAATTTCAGATTGGTAGTGAGAGAAGATGTGGTCAAAGAACACTGCTGGAGTTCCTGGGTGCGTCAAGATATAGGCATATCCTTGTATTTCCTTCCCACTTGGAAATCTCCAATGACCCTTCAAGAGTACGGAAAACATAACATGCAATGAGATGTTGTCCTCCCAGTATCGACTCCAAGCATTCCTTTTCTTCAAGGAATAAACTTGGGATACAACGTACAACAACTCTTTATTTTGACATTTTATAAATATGTACAAATGACAACAACAGAATGAACCAAAGGCAACATACATCGAGCACAATTTGCAAAAATTGGCCCTTCTTTTCAGTGATCAACCATGACGCTGCTCGTGATATCGCTCATCTATAGCTTTTACCTTTTCCTGTCCTCATGCATACTTTAGAGCCACCAAGAGGAAAATGTTCAAGCTGACACAGGACATGGAAGCCCATGGAGTATTTCATTGGGTTTCTTTTTCTCAGGTCAGGGTTGTGGCCATGTATATTTAACACGTTAAAAACATGGTTTACCTAGAACCACATTCTTTATTAAAGATTAATAATTGCACTCAGAACAGTGTTTTTATTTTATTTTGTTTCTTCTAAATCCTGCTTTAGCACGACACAAGGTACCTTTTGAAACACAGTCCTGGAAAGGATTAAGACCAGACAAGGTGAACAAAGTAGAATCTACAAACTTCTGACCTGGGTAGAGCCAGTGTCATGATTCTCTACAAATGTTACAGCTCGAGATGGCCACCATCCAACAACCCCTGGAGGTTTTCCCTTCTGATCAGATAGTCGCCAATATTCACATCTTTCCAGTGCCTGCACGAAAATCTATATAAGAGAAATTGCCGACATACAACTGGAAGTACACACATCTAAGATATGTCCAACTGGAGGATAAGGAAGAAGCGAATTACATCCTTTAATTCGGTTAGAAAACACGAAGAGCATCAGGAATCAAGAGAATTTGCTACTGAAAATAATCAGTGGTGAAGTTAATGCTCATACAAGTAATTAATAACATCCCATTCTTCAGCAATCTAATTAATGAGATTCATTGAGTGCAGATCAGTACAAGAGTTAACGATTCAAGCCTGAGTTTTAGTCTACATTTCACCTTCACGGTAACATCCAAGAGCACAACTACTTTGAAGAACAGTGGATCCAGCAGTGTAATAGTTGTACATTTCTATTTGAAGCATAACGTGAACAAATTACCTGACATTGTATACGTACGCATCCCAAAAAAGAAAAATGGAACACGGAATGAATTTCTTCTATCTAGAGTCAGTGCAATTAATCAGAGTCTCTATGTCTCCAGAACACCTAAAAAGTGGATACTTATTAGTGATAGTGCTTACTGCATGAAGAACTCCTTTTGTGGTGACATCAAATGCTCCAGCTGTGCCACTTGTAGCGTTTATCCAGTCGATAATTCTCTGCCTGTGTGCATCTTGATTGTGATCCATTTCCCCATATGTATAGCTGAGGGAATCCCAGTACTCACCGACAGCAAAATAAGGTTCACTAGCATCCAAGTAGTCTTTGACATAGCCACCCCAAAAGCCTCTAACAAAATCAAGCCTCCATCCATCATACCCAATTTCGCTCCTGAAAATGCCATGACACCAACAAACTTGCCATTGTAAGACCTTTAATTGATTGTCCTTGCAGAAACAGAATTTTGCATGAGAAGCGAGGGTATAGTGCAACCAAATTAAAATTCAGAAATCGCAGGCATCAGGTCAACTCAGATCTGGAAGTTGACACAAAGAAGGTTAGAACAAAGAGAGAAAGCACATTTGCAGATACACATTTATTCAAGAGAAAACAAGGGGAATAAAGCCTCAAAAGTATTAAACAGTTAAAGGAAATGAAAAGAAATGAGGAAGTCATCCAGTGCAACTTAGCTCTACCAGCATTCACAACCAAGAATAAAGCAGCATGTACTTGCAGCCACCCAGACATACGTAACTGAAAAAATTTACCAGTAGAGCTGCCACTAAAGATAGTAAGTCGTACAACATTGAATTTGTAAGGAGAAAAGCCAATTTGAAATCTAAACACACCAAGCCAACTTCTCCATGAAAACCCCAAAACAATTACTATGATCCATCTTTCCCTCGAGGGGAATGGGCTGTCAGAATTATAAGAGGTGTTCAGATGAACAGAGAAGCTATTAAGCATTAACCTCAGCCAACATAACCATTCCTTCAGATCTTTCCGCACAAAATCTTGTGAGTGATCAATATTTGGGGCAGCATGAAAATTATCTCCACTACTCTTGTTGCCTCTACCCTGCAGCAAAATAAAGTCGCCAAATTGTCTAAGAGGGAAAATATGAATTCTTATGATGTTCAAAACATGACATCCAATTCATTGTTTGAAAAGCACTACTGACTTGAAGAGCATGCTCAAACCTCAGCATGAACCCAAACAGAAACAAAGAAAACCCTGGGTCATGCAAATAAAAGTTCCGCCCCACCGAACACGAGTAAGCAAAGCAAAATCAGTAACAAAATAACTCCGAGATATGGCAGAGTGCCAGAGGGAAAAGGAAAATATGAAATTCGTAAGCCAAAACTTAATTGATGACACTTGGGATGCAGTTAGATAAATTGAATTTGCGCTTCATCAAACAAGCCCATAGACTGTAAACAAACATTAATAGCACTATTGGTATACTAAATATCTGATCTCTTCCATGGAATGACCTTACAACATGGATATGTTCATAAAGATACTTGGGCAAGGGAAGTCAAATGGTTCTTGTTCCATGTAAAACATTTAGATAGCCGAGTCAACACTAGAATTGGTCAACCGAACCAGCAATTCTGGTATTTTATTGGTTCATATCTCCTACAGGATGATGGTGCCGAGAACTGTTCTAGCTGTTGCTGCGATGACATTGGCGCTGCCAAAGAGAGACTATTTATGATTAGTTTGGAATTTATATTGACAAATATTTCTCACGAATTGACACATTCTTATGCATAGGTCTACTACATCTACAACAAGATATTGAGAAAACCCTCGAATACTTCTAGTAGAAAAGGAGCAGAAAAATTTCTCTAAGTTAATGCTCTTTTTTTCAATTTAACTTAATTGCCACTATTTTGCAAGTCTTAGATCATTAGTTCTAAAAGCAGCACTCTCTTTCTGAGCTACTTTTGCAGCCATTGCATGCAGTCTGCTGTTCGTCAATCATTAGCATAGTTGAAATATCCAACATTGCATGTTCACAAAGAGTGTTTGGGCCTCATATAGAGGGCTCTTGCCCCCATCTAATAACTTTAGCACTTGGGTTGGTCTTACTAACACGGTGTCAAGTATTCCACATCGCACGTCCATAGCATTTGTTTAGGCCTCATACCTGTGTAATCTTTCTACACCAATAACTTAAGTTTTCCCCCACAGACATAATTTCTGCAAATTGGCTAAATCAGCTGATAATGTATCATCACACGAGATATAATGATGACACCTGCAACTCTAATCATCTGAGTTCGGTGTGCCTACCCAAGATATTAGAAACAAACTTACTAGGGATAAAAATTTGTCACAAAAGAGGACAGGGAGCACAATATTCTTTTAAAAGAAACTGTGAATGGAGTCGTACAGAATCAAATAGCTAAGTGTAGATCAGATGCCACACTGTCACAGTTCAGTCATGCAGAAAGACTGTCTGCATGTTTTGAGTTTTTGTGCCTCATGCAATGTGATACTCTTGTATTTTGATTTGATAAAAAATCTTTTGAAGAGATTGAAAACAACCAAATTGTGAGTGAAAGCAAAAAAAAATAAAAAATATTAAAAGATAATAGGCATATCAACTAACACCAACTACCTGAAAATGAGGATCATCAGCAACTACAGCTCGATCATCCCAATTTAGACGACCGCCAAAAATATTCCATATACCATTTTGATTCTTGTGTTGTGCACAACGATGATTAAGCACGACATCTCCAAGAACTCTTATGTTAACTTCATGGAACTTCTTCACGAGGTCCTTCAGTTCATCAATAGTTCCATATCTGATAGACATCATACATGCCAAGGCATCAAGAGGAATCTCATTAAGAGGGCAACGCAAAGTGAAGTTTTGGAACACAAAAACCACATGACACGCATCAAAGGAAATTCTTGTTGAAGTTGTTGTTGTCCCACATCGCTTGTGAATGCGTCTCATGCACTCTTTATATTCATGTGGTCTCCCTCCATCTAATAGCTTAAGTTTTTTGGTTGGACTTTTTAACATGGTATCATAGCCAGTATTATTCCTTTCCGCGTGGGCCCAACCCATTAGTCAATTTCCACGTGGCGCTCGTAATCCGGCTTGCACGTGAGAGAGGGTGTTGAAGTTATTGTTATTGTCCCACATTGCTTGTGAATGAGTCTTCTGTGCTCTTCATATTCATATGGTCTTCCTTCACCTAATAGTTTAAGCTTTTAGGTTGAACTTTCTAACAATTCTATACTGCTAATTCAAACTGCTAAAATAATTCGATCAAATCCAAGATACCTCCGCTATTATAGTTTCAAGATTTATAGTTAAAACAGATAAAGCAAGTAGAAAAGATCAACTCTAAGTGGGCGCAAACCATAATGCACACACATCTAAACATCGCGCATATGGTTTATAAGGATGGTACCTTGAATTTAAATTGTAAAGATCCCCTGGCATGTATCCTTCAGGTGACACAGAGTCAGTAGGTGGTGGTAACCAAACAATTGTGAAACCCAGAGAAGCTAATTGTGAAGCTTTTTCCTTTAGTTCATTATACCACCTTCCAGACTTATGTGATTCCCAATTAAAACCTTGGCACAATATCTCGAACCCTGTTCCCGTGCCTGAAGATATCTTTGGCGGTTTCAGTACATCTGGTTCCACAACAGCTTCCTCCGAAAAAGTTGCCAGGGCACTTCTGAAAATGCTATAGGCTTCAGCAGCCAACTTTTCAATCTCTTGTAGAATGCTTTCTTGTGCTTCTTTAGTCTTCATCTTGCGATTCTTCTCAGATGAAATATCACTAACCAAGTTTCGTATCTCATTGATGATTTCGTCAGTGTATGCCGTGCTATTGACTTCGGTATTTGTTTCCACGGTGTTGCCAGATGTCTCCATACTATTAGATTCCTTTAGTCCAAGAAGAGAAGAACTCCTTATGCTAGATACTGGAATATAAAAATCTTCTCCCATACAATTCAGCCAAACATCCTCCTTTAGCTTGAGAACAAAAAGGAATCCCACAAATTCTTCATCCAAAGCAAATAATCCCCAAAATCCATTTTCCCGACCCTTTGGCTGCAAGTATAGATTAATGTAATTATGAACAATGCGATATCCTCCTTGGAAGAAACACTTGAGATGTAAAAAGGAGAGCTATTATAAATTTCCAGGGCATTGCTGGAAGAAAGTTGATCAAATCCAGTGGTTTACCTGCAACAATGTTCGCAAAGCCTTGTTCTTGAAGATTTTTGTTTCTGGCGGATACGGGGCCGCTGGAATTTCCCACATTTTAGAATCATCTCTGCAAACTCCCCAGTGCACAGTAACATCTCCAGGGAGATCAGTTTCCAAGTATACAAGAGTCTTAGCTGTCTTAGGACAGAGCTTAACAGAAATGTTGACAGAGTTATGAATGGAAACTTCTTTAACAATAGGCAGCTCCTCATAGAATCCCTGAAGGCACCGCACTCCTTGTTTCGAGTCTTCCAAGTCACTGCTGGCCTTTTTATCCTTATAGTCTGATGCTTCTCTTTGAAGGAGTATGTTAGATAGCTGTCCAAAGGCACCTAGGATCCAAGTCAAGGAAGTATGCGTAGATCGGTAAAAATTGCAATCGAGAGAAACGCATGAATTGACAGCACCAAATTGAAATTGAAACTATCTGCTGTTCTGTGACCTACTCCACTGTTGGAGGAAAGAAGCATACAAGAATGCAGCTTATAGAATACCTGCTCTGATGAAAAACCACAATCATAGTTCCAAGCACAGGTGCAAATGGTGATATATATTTTACATCATTTGAGATCGAAAGATTTATAACCTTTTAACAATTGTGAGGTGATTGTTGTGCAGCATTAATAGAGTTGTGTTCGGCATTTCTGTGTAATTGACAAAAATTTAGAAGAATAAGAAGTTATGCCATAAATAGAAGAACATGGACAGCCCAGCACTCATTTAAATTCTAACCAAATATAAAGTTACTTCTCCAACCTGGCAATAAATCAAAGCCCCTTTTGGCTCCAACAATGTTCCTATCATCTTGAAGAGAATCCATGAGAGGCACCTTGAAGTCTCTCCCTCTATGCTGATACCAAGATCCAGATTCTTCATCCTGCAGCCAAACTCTGAGTTGAGCAAAGGGGTTATTTGCTAAAATATACAAATGTTTACTTATAAAGGGGAATGGAAGATGCTGATGCTAACTGCATTTTGGTCAGAACCTTCAGAACGAAATTAATCGCAGCAATATTAGTGTTGGACTGGATACTTATATTCACTTCATAAAATGCGTCCCCATCCATCGTTGTAGATGACTTCTGCAATGGTGTCTCGATTGCATAGTCCTTTCAAAAGTAAAAGAAAAGATCATTACATGTTCGAGTGATTGGGCAAATGAAACAAGAACTTGAGCTTCAAAGTCCAATGGGAACCTTGATAGGAATTGATCCAGGAGGCCTCATTTCAACAGGAGGTTGATCCCATTCACTGCAAATTTTTTTTTTTTATGGAGCATCGCTTTGATTATTTCGTCACGAAGATGAACTCAAATTCTCAGGGACGCATTTTCTACTTCAAAGTAGCCATACCTGCCGACGTCGTCTACGTGAGAAATTCCCCAGTGAAGAATCCACTTCCCAGCAAGTGTACAACCAACGGTGAGCTGCCAATTCTGCTCATCCTTCCCCTGATCAAATCTCACAAATATTTTCCCCTCCACCTGAACAGATACACACACCAAACTAATCAACAACTGTCATTCAAATCGCACCGGAGATACGCAATCCAAAGGAAAAAGGAGCTCCAATTCCAAACAGCACGCATGTCCAACGTGGAAAGGAGAACCGACCACATGCAAATTCAACACTTCCTCAGCAACTAAAGCACCGAAACCGCTCAAATCACGATAAAGCAGACCGAGGCTCATCTGCTCACCGTGACCAGGAACATCCGCCGTACATCATCACAAACGCTCACTCAATCAAACAACAGACGCACGAAGTACGATATAAAGGGCGAAAGTCCGCACCGTCTCAGTTCTCTGGAGAGGGAAAGCCTCCTTGAAGAGGACGTCGGTGGATTCAAAAGCTTCGACGACCGCCGCAGCGGAGGAGCTCGCGTGCGCGTGGAGAGCGCCTCCGCGAGGCGGGCCGAAGCCGCACGACCTCCTTGCATGGCGGAACGACGACTTCGGCGCACAGCTCAGCGAAGCGGGAGGAGGCTTGGGCGTCCTCGATCGGAAGCGGGACCTGGAGATCTCTCGGAAGCTGTGGTGAAGCAGAGGCTCCGAGCTGACGGCCGACGACATTGCTTGGTCCAGTAAGGAAGAGCGGACAAGAAGAGCGAGGAGGAGGAGGAGGAGGAGGGAGTCATCACTCTAGGAGTCGGGATATTTGTGGAGTTTGTGAGATGGACAATTGACATAGCTTTCGAGTTCGACAAATTACGTGTTCCAGTTATCCGTTATTTTAAAATTATTATTATTATTATTTTGTCAATATTTTTTCCCCGATCTCGCCTTTTCCTTTTGGACTTTTCCGCCGTGATATTTAAATATTTTTAAGGCGCCTCATTTTATAATAAAAAAAATTCTAAATAAAAATATGAAGTGCTATTTTTTTTTCTCAAATAAATATCTAAAATAAATTTTATTTCAAATAAAAAATCCTCAACTAACTTCATTATTTCAAAGAATGACCTGATCAATACATTTTCATCATTTCATTTCACATTTTTTCCCCTTTTATTTTTTTTAACCCTAACTTCTTGCCAAAAGCTGACCTCCGACGAGAGCTGGGGGCGGCTAGCAAGGGCCTTACATGGGCGTGGTGAGGCTAGCCTTGACTAGCCCAAGCGAGACTGACGAGGGTAGTTCTTGCAAGGCTCGAGAGTGGCCTCACTTGCCCAGCCCTCGGAGTGCGGGCCACTAGAGCAAAAAAAGAAAAAGAAAAAAGAGAGGGAAAGTAATGGAAAATGAAAATAAAAAAGGAAGAAAGAAAAAAGGAAATGAAAATAATAAAAAGAAAAAAAGAAATATAAAAAAGGAAAAAAATAGCGAAAATGTCTTTGGTTAGAACTTTTTTTTTTAATAAAACATTGAGATTCATTCATACTCTTATTTAAAATAAAGTTCATTTTATAAGAAAATGATAACATTTTAAATCCTAATATGAAATTTTTCCTCGTACAATTGGACAAAGCTGTAGCACAAGATTTAGAGGGCACTTGCCGTCCATGATCATTTTAAGTGATAATTAAGTTTTTAGTAATCAAAAATAGTTTATTCATGAATTTATCGTAAGTGCACGCAAATTTTATTTTGCTTAATAAAGTGATCTTGCCGAAGTTCCTCGGTATAGTAGGGCCCATTGGGACCGGATAATCTGCTTGCTGAATTTCAAGACGATAACAACGAGGCGATGTTTCCAGTTTCCACAGACGCGAAAGGTCAGGCCCTGGGCGGCGTGACGATGCGTCCATGCCTCTATTCGATCGGCAGACGAGACCGTCAAAAGTTCCGCATTTGATCAAGGAATGCCGCCGCGTCGGCCCTCACCAACCTTCCTCTTGATAATTTCAAGCAATCTGTATAATTCTCTTCTAAAAGTCGCCTCCGTCTTTTTCTCACCGTACATATTCGCCACCATCCCTCGCCGATATTTAGCTTTCAATGGAATTTACCCCTCCGATCGGGGCTGAATTCTCCGACTCGTCGCTAATACCTTGTAGCGCGACAAGGTCCGGGCACAATAAGGTTCTCAACCCTTCCCGGTGCTGTTTTCCGGGGAATTTGGATCCGGTCCGGTCCGGTATGGTCCATCGCTAGCTTCTCTATTTTCGTCATTTCTCGTCCATTTTTTTAAAAATGAAATTAAGGATCGTTAAATTAGTGACAGTCTCTTCCAAATCACCTCAATAAACTATCAATAAAGTTTTTGAATGACAGTTTATCAGGAAAATATTTACGATCTATGCCGAGCGCCAAAAATATTTCTCGTAATTTTCATATTTATTTATCCGACAAAACTTTACGCGTGACTTTAGCTATTAGCAAAGTCAAATAGAAGGCAAGTGCTTAAGAAAACTTTTCTTCTCCTGGCTTTAAGTCCGCAGATGTCGGCGGTCAATCCCCAGCAAAACCACGTGCTTCGTTTGCCTTCTTCACCGGGAACCGCACAATTCCGCACATTTTTTTTTGGTCGGCGAAGAATCAGATCTTCTTTCTGATCTTTGCGTAACTCGGAAGGGTAAACTCGGTCGCGATCGATGGGCCGGCTTGGCCCCCACTAAGGTTGTCAAAATCCAGCCCGGGCCGGGGCCTTTTTGGGCCAGGCCGGGCTGTGCTTGGTACTCTGGCTAGGCCGGTCCGACACTCAACTTTTTTTTACATTCATATATTTTTTTAATTTAATTTATTTTTTTATATTATTTCATTTGATAGATTTGTTAATTAATTTTGATTTTGAAAAAAAATAAAAAATAATTCGACCCAGCCTAGCGCGAACTAGGTATTGTTCATCTTCGGGCAGGTTTAATTAACACCCCTAGCCACTATAGCGATCAATGGTCTATGTAGTACAAACACGACACGAAATATGAGACACGATATGCCCTCACATGATTTTTCAAAAAATAGAGAATTCCAACACGTTGAGACACGTTATAATTAAATGTGTGTGTACACACACATAGAATAAATTATTATTTTTATAAATTCCAAACATCACAATATGTCTAAATGTCATAGTTATTTCATATTTGGCATTCAAATATGATTATTTTGCGGTAAAACTGCTCGGTGACCCTAGATAGTAGCTTCAAACTCATAAAATCGTAGCCTATTCCAAAAAAAATGTGGATGAAAAATGTTAGTAAAAAATTAGGAAATATTAGCGAGGGATACAATCGCGAGGACTGAGAGAAGGCGAGTTAAGTACCCGAGGCGAGCTAATAATGTGAGCTGAGTACATGGCCTCACCAATCCAAAACTTAGTGGCAGCGTGTCCGAAAGTGTCCAAATAGTGTCGGACACGATGGCGTATCCAACATGCAAAAAATCTCTCTGAAGGAGTGTTCGTGCTACATAGTCAATGGCCAGTTCGATTTAATGTTGGGCCGTCGCGTCATGCCTAACTTGTTGTTCGGACCGGTTCATCGATAAAAAACTTATGGGTCGGTTCATCGATATGAAACCTATGGGCCGCGCGCAGGGATTATCAAGTTAGTCTAATTGCCCTGCCTAGCTTCAAGCCCTTGTGATGGGAACAGGCTCGCGAGTCGCTAGGGCAATGATCAGGTTTAGTCTTAATCTGATGTAAAATTATTAAGAGAAACAAGGAGGCGAGAGGCACACCCAAAAAAAAAGAGAGGAGGCAATGAGAACCAAGAGCTCAACGAAACGACGGTGGAGGATGACGGCAGAGACATCGCAAATTAGTGATGGAAAAGGTGCCAGTGCCTCGTGGTGGTGGAGGAAGAAGGTGATGATAGGTGGCTCATGGTAACATTTCTCATCAACTTCTCAAATTATAACCAGAAATTGATTTCTCTACTTCTTTTCAAAAGCAGAAGTTGATTTTTTTACTTCTGTTCTAGATTGATTTCTGATTACAGAGTTTATTTGGTAACGGTTGAATTTTTTTTGAAACATTATTAACGAAATATTTCGCGGCAGCGGGCGACAGTAGGGCGGCGACCGATGACTGGCGGCATGAGGGCAGCTGAAGGCGATGATCGGCGAGTGGCGACCGGTGGTTGGTCGAAGCTCGTGTGTCTGAAAAATTGATTTTGGAGTCGAGAAGTAAAAATTTTTAATTTATCAAAATTGGCCACAATTCTAACCAGAAGTAGAAAATCTTACTATTAATCAATTTTTTTAACAAATGCATTTCTACTTCAAAAGTAATTTTACCAAACGAATTTTCCTGGCATATTGATTTCTGGCACGAAAATTTCCATTTTGAAGTATTATCATGCAGCACCATAGCTACCGAACATGATCACGACAGGGATGTAGTAATAATTAGGCAACCTTGTACAATTGATGGTGATAGCTTGTTGAAAAATCTAGCTTGATAAATAGTTTGAGGAGAGATTTTGCAATGGGTATTTGTTCTAATGATAGATGTAAGATTGGGAAAAGGTATAACAAAGAATTTAATATCCTTGGGAGAAGTCCCAAGTTTATTGTGCTTTTGTCAATTTAGTTTTAAGCCTTTTAATTTTGCTAATTTAGTCATAAAACTTTTCATATTTTGCTAGTTGAGTCCATTTGATCAATTTTAGTTGAAATTCGCTAACATGGATGCCAGTCATCGCACGTAGCACGGTTGGCAGTGACCTTGATAATTTCGAGTTATATATTTAATATCTTTGTGGACTTCTCTATTCATTTTTTCCTTTTTTCTTCCTTTTGCCAGTGGCTACGCATGCGGGTTTCGCCTGGGCGAGGGTCGTTGTCACTTGACACAAGCGAGGCCCCACTGGGCAAGACTAACTCACCTGGCCGTGGCCGATAGTGGGGGACCGACAAAAGGAAGAAGAAGGAGAAAAAAGCAAAAAGAAAGAATTGGAAAAAAAATTAAAGTATTATTAAATATTGTTCCCATCAGCTCCGAAATGTCACATTAGAAGACTGACGTTTATGTTAATGGTTTCATGACAAAATTGTCTGAGTGGATTCAATTGAGTGTGAAAATATTTAGGACTCAATTGGCAAATTTAAAAAAAATTTAGAACTGAATTGATAAAAGTACTATTCGTTTAGGACTTTCTAAATAATTTTCCTTGTGAAAAAAAATATTTTTTCCTAACGTCCTTTCTTTATAAAAAAAAGAAAAAGAAAAGTGGGTGCCCTAATTAGGGGTGTGCAATCAGACCGGGTTGACCCGGAACCCGAATCGGTCCGCCCGAAAAATAGGGTTGGGTTCCGGTTGAAACGGGTCTGGGTATCGGTTCCAATTTTTGTGAACCAGTTGAAACCGATCAGGGTACTATTTCTAGGTGAAGGCCCACCCAGACCGATTTTAGAATCGATTTTTTTTTTAAATCGAGGTGTCCAGTTTTTAGTTGTTTAAAAAAAAAACTAATGAATGAGTATATTATCCAAGTCTTTCTTGATTTTTAGATATGAATTGTCTTACCGAAGACGTTATCATTGGTAAATAGACTTCATTTTGTGGAAACTACGGTTTTGTGGTAATTTAATAGACTTCATCGGCACTTATGCAAGAAAAACAGGGTTAGGACCGAAAAACAGGGTAGGTTCCAAA
This sequence comes from Rhodomyrtus tomentosa, assembly GCA_028455895.1. NCBI lineage: Eukaryota > Viridiplantae > Streptophyta > Magnoliopsida > Myrtales > Myrtaceae > Rhodomyrtus > Rhodomyrtus tomentosa. The sequence goes on from JAPCWY010000011.1 coordinate 7,046,003, forward strand.
ACAGGTTTTAAGAAAAATAGGGTTGAGTCTCGATTCTAAAAACTGGGAATCAGTTATAACAGGTTCAATTTCAGGGTCCATGCTTGAACCTGACCCATCCGGCCCATGCTCACCCCTAGCCCTGATGACATCTGGGGTGTCAATTAAAAAATAGACGGCCTAGATTATTCTTTTAAAAAAAATCCCCCCAAATCTCCCCCACTATTTTACGGATCTCGACACCTCTTACCTTGATTATGGCAGGGCAGGGGATCTGAATTCGATCAAAAAAGGGGAGGGCGTGGATGACATTGATCATCCATGTCATCATATAGTTGTAAACTACAAGAAAATGAAAATCATAGGGGCATCATTAGCCGACTTGGTCTTCTGCGTGGGCAAACCCTTTATAGAGCATTTTCTTGTGGATATTGCCCTTCTTTTGAGAGAAAATTTAACATCCACAAAAAAATATTTAGAGATAAACTGCTATCGATAATGAAAATATTTTTCATTGATAAGTTATTTCAAACTATATAAGCGATTATTTTTTTAATTTTTTTTTAAAATCATTCGTTTTCTGTGAAATCAATGGATAAATAGGCAATGTTAGTAGAAAATCAACAGAAAGGAAAACATAATTTTCATTCTCTTGACTGTGTATGATCTTTTTTTCCTCTTAAGATTTCCAGCTCCATTGGATAAAATAATAAAAAGATTATGTAAAAATAATATTCTTTTCTTTTGCGTGAGATAAAGTGATAAGATTGAAACAATTTTTTTGAAATAAGATTCAAAGATCAGAAAACATTTTCGGTCATGTATCATCAAACAAAGGAAGCTAACTATTTTTTTGAAAAATGATCTGTTAGAAAGTATTTTTCTTTAATATGAAATTTTTCGCGAAACAAATGCATCCTATATTTATATGTTGAGGTGGGTCCGTTTATATCATTATTCTTATGTTTTCTTTTTCTTTTTGTCATCATCAAGTCCTCTATATAATCCAAATAGCCACCCGTACATATGCAAATATAGAGACTCCATCTTTGATAGTAAAGTTAGTTTATAAAAAATATTTAAAGTGTGCTAGAGATCCCAATGTTACATGTGGAGCAAACTCATTTAGATAGCCCTCGTTTCTGTTATCACGCACGATGGACACTTTTAAGTTAATATTATTATTACGTATAAAAAAAGGAAAAATTCCATCCAAAATCCTTAAATTAGTATATTCAATGCCACATTTATCTCAACCCAATTTTCGTCCGTCAAAAGATGAAAGAATTGATACATTCATAGCTTTCATCCAATATCCCTTCTAAATTGCTGACATGGAACCGTAGGTGGCAAACAACTCGAGTGGTCAACCCGTGAAGTGGATCTGACGCGAAAATTCAACATTAATGGGCCTCTTACAGGTTGTCGTTTTAGGCCGGATCAGAAGAACGTTGGACTGGGATTAAGGAATATGTTAAAAAATTCTGCTAATTTCGGCCTAAGAGCTCCCCATATTTGGGAAGTCCACTAGAATCCCCAGTTTTGCCACAATTTCGTCCTAAGAAATTGGAAGATTTGCTGCGAGTCTTTGGGTAAATGAGGCATGATTGTACATATTTGAGGTTATTTGTAACTCGAATATTAGATTAGAGAAAACGCGGCACGGGTGTATCGATTTGAAACTTTTGATAATATTGCAGTTACTCTTCATGCTTTTAATGTTGGTGAAGAACTATGGGCGATGACAGATCGTCACATCAGCAAATTTCTACGAAAATTAGCCAAAAAGGACTACATTGAAATTGCCTCGCAATGGTTTAGGACTAGAATGGAAAAATTGAAAAGTCCAGAATTAAAGTGACGTCGATAAATTTAGGACTCATTAGATGCCTTTTTTCCCAAATTCAAAGACCTTACGAAACGGAAGAAGCTAAATTTATCATATGCCTCGGACAAAAATAGGCTCGAAACTAATGGCAGATTGTCCCCTCCATGTCATTGACATCGTCGACCACAAAGTGGTTCCGCACTATCCTCGGCCTCTCGTGCCTTAGTTCACTATTTTTGGACACTTTTGATTTAGGCTCGAATCTGTCCAAGTTAAAAACACCAGCATTGACATCAAATACAGGTCTCTACCCCAGCCGAGACAGCGTCGCAAGAACTCTGCCCAGTTTCTCAAAACTTGTGGCAGGTTCAAAAGTGCCTTAGTTTTGTAGGGTATACCGATGGTCAATATGAATAGAAACGTTTGCTTCTTCTTCTTCTTGTCGTTTGCCGTCCTACCGTCCATCAGGGCGAACATTGGGGAGTTCGATGAGTATTGGCAAAAGCGGGCAGAGGATGCGCAGAAGGAGGCATTTGGTGCATACGACCCCCATCCCGAGGCCGTCACCAGTTACTTCAACTTAAAGGTCGACACGTGAGTCCCGACCTTTCCGTGACAATATATGTTGCTCGTCCGGGGACCATGTATATTGTCACCATAGGAGATCTTTTGCGTGATTTAGAATATCTGCGAGCATAGTCATGAAATTTGTGTAATGAACGATCGTTCATGAACATGCACATGAAGTCTAGGAATGAACTAATGGTCGGTATGCTTTTGCATAGGGCCATGAAGGGCAACAACAGCACAAGAAGGCAGCTAGGAAAGCACAATGGGCCATGCTTGGCTACCAACCCTATCGACAGATGCTGGCGATGCAACAAGGATTGGGCTCGCAACAGGCAAAAGCTCGCCGATTGCGTCCTCGGCTTCGGCAGGAAGACCCGTGGGGGCAAGTATGGGAGGTACTACATTGTGACCGACCCGTCGGACAACGACGTGGTCAATCCTAAGCCCGGAACCCTACGCCACGCTGTGATCCAGAAGGGTCGGCTCTGGATCATCTTCTCCCGCAGCATGATAATCAAGCTCAACCAGGAGCTCATCATGACGAGCGACAAGACCATCGATGCCCGGGGGGCCAACGTTCACATTGCCTACGGCGCCGGCATCACCATCCAGTTCATCAAGAACGTGATCATCCACGGACTCCACATCCATGACATTGTCAAGGGCTCGGGGGGGATGATCAGGGATGCGGTCGACCATGTCGGGTTCAGGACGGAGAGCGACGGCGACGGCATTTCCATCTTTGGCGCAAGCAACGTGTGGATCGACCACGTGTCCATGTCGGCATGCTCAGACGGGCTCATCGACGCCATCGAAGGGTCGACCGCCATCACCATCTCCAACTGCCATTTCACCAATCACAACGAGGTAACTAAAAATGACCCACCTGCGTGACGCCCTTCGAGAATTCAATCGGCTGAACCTTTAGCCAATTGGAGAAATTTTAACAAACAGTTGATGGTTCAAATCTTGGGTGTTAGGTGATGCTGTTTGGGGCAAGTGATGCGCAATCACGGGACCAGATAATGCAAATCACAGTGGCATTCAATCACTTCGGGAGGGGATTGGTGCAGAGGATGCCGAGGTGCAGGTGGGGATTCTTCCATGTGGTGAACAACGACTACACTCACTGGCTCATGTACGCCATTGGCGGCAGTCAAAACCCCACCATCATAAGCCAGGGCAACAGATTCATTGCTCCTCCAAATGACGCTTCTAAAGAGGTAAAGCCTGATTAAAAACCATCTTCTTTCTTCTCCTTAGACAAAAGACGCAAAAATTCTCCATGGGATCATCAAAGTTGACGCGACTTTTCTAGCAAAATGAGCAAGAAAATTGGTGGGATCACGTGAACTGACCTTCTCTCCTCTCTGCTTGGGTGTCTAACGGATGAAGGTGACTAAGAGGGAATATGCAACGGAAGAGCAGTCGAAGAACTGGCTGTGGAGGTCGGAGGGAGACCTGATGATGAACGGAGCCTTCTTCGTCACCTCCGGCAACCCGAATGCGCAGCTCCCGTTCTCTCAGCGCGACATGATCAAGGCGAAGCCAGGGACGTACGTGACGCGGCTGACTCGCTTCTCCGGCGCGGTCGCGTGCAGCGTTGGCAGGCCTTGTTAGAAAGAGAGAGAGAGAGAGAGAGAAGTTTTGAGATTTCTTTGTCCTGTTCCTTTTTTTTTTTGGTCCTTTTTCACGAAACAGAGGCTCATGTCGATTTGGTGCTGTAATCCTCTACTTGGCATTTGGCAATGGTGGGGGGTGGACTCGAGTGCTGCTGATGCTTGTCTCCTCTTTCTTCTTCTTCTGTTTGCGGGAGGAGGATATACAAAGAAAGACGAGATGGGGCAAATGGTGAAATTGCAACGACAGAGAAGGAAGCATATGCTAATACAAAATCTATTATTTTGCTTTTTTGACCATTTAAATCATGTTTGCCGACGGGATTAGATTACTACTTCATTTGGAAGTGTGCTTGTATTCGTGGAAGCCAAAACGGAACGTACCCTTCGCAATCGGTAATTTTTTTTCTTCTCTTTTTTATCGACAGTCGGTAATTTATCAGGCATGTACTTTTACCGTAACCTTTGTTTCTTACCTAAATCTACCCTTCATTTTCTTTTGCATGAATTTCTCACGTCAGATCCGTATCAAGGGGTGCATCATTCTCTTTCTATTCCCCGACTCTATTTTTGGCAAGAAATATTTTTTTTTATTTTCTATTCCCTATACAAGTTTCTCAGACAAAAAACTTGTTTGATAAAAATATAATTTTTCTATTTTTTTAAAAAAAATTCATTTGACAATATCAAAAAATTTCTATTCCCTGATGAGTATTTCGCCGCCGATAGATACGATGGCGGCAGTTGGCGACCGGCGGTGGCCGACGATCGACAGCGATGACCGGAGGTAGATTGGCGGCCGACGGTGATAAGGGAGGAGCGATGAAGAATGAACAAATTATTTCTAATTTTTGTTTCTAAAACAAAAAAAAATAATTTTTTTAACTTCTCATTTCTCGTCCAAAAACTATTTCTAATCCAAAAGTTTGGTAAATGAATAAAAAAATTATATTGCGTTGTCAAATGTATTTATGTTCTAAAGCTATTTCCAGAAACATAAAAACAAAAAAAATAAGAAAATAAAATGAGAATCATGCACCCCTTATAATCGTCCTCCAGTATATCGACTTGCATGCATAACGCGGGGCAGCTGAGCAAAATGGCGAGAGAGGACAAATTTGGGTTTGGAAAATAATTTCGAATTTTTTCTTCAGGTGACGATTAATTTGAAATGATTATGTGACCGGGAGCATAAATTATTTTTAATGGTAATAATCCAAAAAGGAAGCAATAAACATATAAGAAACATTCAAATTAAAATTAAGGTAGTGTTTTTCAGCCTCTTTGGCTTGGGAAGAGATAAAAAGCACCGGCAGCCATCGTTGCTCTGCGTAACGCATCGCCACCGCGGGAGGAGAAGAAAGACGCGACGATGCTTCAGCTACACATGCTGCAGACCTCTCCGGCTAGCTCCCCGAGCCCTAGAATCCTCTGCTTCCGCGATTCGCCTTCCTCGCCGCCACAATCACTCCGCGGTCACAGTCCCTCAAACCCGCGCAAAACCTCTCGCGTCTCTCTGGCCCGAGCTCCCGATGGCCACTTCTCGTTGAAGTGCCGTCAGTCCGAGTACTTCGACCAGCAACAGAGGTTCGCCTCCTCGACGTTGTCGGACAATTCCACCTCCTTCTCTCCTTCCGGTGGAGGTAATTCGCGGTCTCTTTTTGTTAGTTGTCTCTGAATGTCGGAGGATGGAAGTTTCTATGGTTTTCTGGTTGTAGAGGAACGTTAGAGCAGATTCTTGAGGCTAGGGTTTGGCTGCAGTGCTACTGTCTGAATGTATTTTGTTGGTAGCTTTACGAGTTGCGCATATCCTGGCAAGTCGAGAGTAAATTTTTCTTGTTCTCATTTGCCGCTCTTAAGGATGGTCAGATAGATGAGGCTAACCTAGTGACTATGCTTAACAGTTTTTCTCAAAATTTTTGGTTGTCTGGGTCAGTCAATTGGTAAGTCAGCAGTGAAGGTGTTCATTTGCTTTATCTCTTTAACAATGGAAGAGTGTGGCTCCTATGCAGCCATGACCCAGAAGATATTGTCGCTTGCTTTTCTGAAATTATGCTTCAGCAGCTCCCAACGCTGGTTCTTTTGTGTTACTTTGGTTTCTTATGTGCAGCAGGAACAATGTCTCCAAAGGTTTTCGTCGGTCATTCCATATACAAAGGAAAGGCAGCGCTTACAGTGGAGCCCAGAGCTCCAGAATTCACTTCTTTAGATGTATGTTAGAGACTCTTTCTTCTTCTTATATGTCCCAAAAGTCCTGAGATTTAATTATTTATTTATTTATTTTCTGACCTTTACAAGTTTTGGGTTACATGGTGTAGTCAGGGGCATATAAGCTATCAAGGGAAGGATTTGTACTGCTTCAATTTGCCCCTGCGGCTGGCACGCGAGTATATGATTGGAGCAGAAAGCAGGTGATCTATTCAATATTGCCTCTCTATGGCAGGGAATATGGTTTCTTGATCTGCTACGTTTTAGATTGTTTCCACAGTAATTTCCTTCTATTTATTATTAGTGTTTGCCATTTGGGGATGCGGCATTGGTATTATTAAAGGCCTAAGGCCCCGAGCTTTTTGGTTTTGGCTTCAAATTCTATGCTTCCCAGTTCTTTTCCGTTATTTAGTAAGTGCTTTTTGAAGGTAGCAAAGTACTGTATTGTTGCATATGGAACTTTTGCTGCAAATTATCATCACGTTACTTATCACTTAGCAGCCACCAAATCAGCTTTGGTAGGTGTTGGGCAACCCTTTTTAATGAGGAAATAGCGACCTGATTTTGACAAATCATGCTGCTTCCCCATTTCATTTTGTATACTTTGAGAGATCTTAATAGAGCAAGGTTAGTGTTATTTAGTGGATTCTCAATTCTTCTTTGATTTTTGAGGTTCTATTGATGGCTGGGATGCTTTCCTCTAGGTGTTCTCATTATCTGTGACAGAAATTGGAAATCTTATTGCTCTAGGTCCAAGAGACTCCTGCGAATTTTTTCACGATCCTTTTAAAGGAAAGAGGTATAATCTCGCTTTCTTCTCATTTTTTTGTAAGAAACATGTATGTGTATGTAGTAGTTTTAAGCTGTGATAGCTTGAGTCGGCCTTGGCTCTGGTAATTGCTGTCAGCTCTTGTAAGATAACTGATGAATTTCAGTAGAATCTTGAGACGAATTTTAGGTGTTGCTGATGCAGCACAAGTTCTCTAGGAATTAATCATGTCGACATCTTTTGCGGCTGACATTGCATATGAAATAGTGCATCACAGAAAGTATCCGATTATTATGAATTCAGCAATTAAATGTAAATATGGACTATTTTATTCTACACGAACAAATTTCTTATCTCTTCTATAAGGCAGAAAAGAGGAACCCCTTCGCACTACTTCACTTCTATTTACGTGTTCCATTGATAGTGCAATGCTTAGACTTTGCTTTTGTTCAAAGAGAAAAACTTACGCTTCAATTTCAACTTTAGTGTTCTGAAGTTGATAGAAGCTGTCATACTTTTGCAGTGATGAAGGTAAAATAAGGAAGGTTTTGAAGGTGGAGCCCCTTCCAGATGGCTCGGGACACTTCTTTAATCTTAGTAATGTTCTGCTTTCTAAATATCCTGGAACTGACATTTATATGGCTGTTGCACTGCAAATGCTTGAAGTTCTTCCTATTCTTGATCAAACCATAAAGTATTGCCTCGTTTAATCGTAGCTATGAAGATTTATGATTCACAGCATTGTTTTATTTTTACATCTTGGGAGTCATTAGGAACTTGCTGAGCTTGCAATATATTAGCAAAATTTAGAGATGCAAGGTGTTCAGTGACAACCAAGGCAGAGCTGGTTGATTAGTGGTAAGTCAATGGGGTCGCTTTAAGAATTCTATTACTATCTGCGGCTAATCAATTAGAATGGATAGCTTTGTAGTCAATGCTTGCTGTTTAAACCTGTGTGCTTGGTGGAATCAAGGTTAGGCTTAAGCACTTCAAAATAAGGGTGGCTTGTCATATCGATCTGTTTTCGGAGTGTAAAATTGTGTCCAGTCATAAAGTCATAGTGCTTGTCAATTTTGGGTGAGGCATGTTCAAGTTAAATCTCCTGGCCTGGCTGTTGAATGAGTTATATTTGCCAACCTGCTGGACTTGAGCGTGAAAGCCATGCTATCAAGAAAGAGAACCAGTCTTACGGGTGTCAAAGAATACCCAAACCGAAGCAAACCAGATTTTTCGGGGGTTCCTTTTGGTTCGGGTAATAGGTTTGAAAAAAGGGTACATAAACAGTTTCTGTTCGGGTACCCAAATCAAATTTAAACACTTTAAACCATAAATTGTCTTCCTCCCAAAGAACGCCCTCCAAGAAAGTCTCCTCCACCATTGTCATTTCCACTTCGTCCAACTAGGACAGTGTTTTCGGTTTGGCCGCAATTTGGATTGCAAACACATGTACCAAACATGTTTGGGTAAGGTATCATGGAAACATGAACCTACCTGAATTGTTGACACCCCTAGACACCGCATGTTCATGCCCTTCCTCTAAGTCAATTATAGGAGCTATTGTGATCTTACCCAGTCAGTCATGCATTTTTTCATATCTTCTTATGTATGATAACTGTTAAGGATAATGGCAGAATAGTCACTTTTATATATCCTACGTTTATATATCCTTGTAATTGTGGTTACTAAATAACACACATTATTTTCTCCAATAACATGGCATCAAAGCCATCCTAAACCTAAAATAACCACCTCCGTTGATCATCCATCATCAACCATCGTCGATCCTCCATCGTGCCGTCGTCGGCCTCTCACTGGTCTCGCAAAACCTTAGATTTGAGGTTGCCCAGTAGCCTCGAAGCCAGATCCGAGGTTGTCCTGAGCCGGCGAAGCCAAATTTGAGGTGGCCCAGGCTCGGCGACCCCATTTCCGGTGCCGACCAAGGTCGCTCAGGCCTGTCGACACTATTTTCGGTGCCAACCGAGGTCGTCCCAAGCCGGCGAAGCCAGATCTGAGGTCGCCTAGGCTCGGCGACTCCATTTCCGGCGCCGATTGAAGTCGCCCAGGCTCGGCGACACTATTTCCGGCGCCGACCGAGGTCTCCTAGGACCAGCGACCTGCCGATCGAAGTCGCCCAGACCCGACGACCCTTTTTCCTGACTTAGTCGAAGCCTGGTGACCTCCAAGACCTCCTGTTCTGAGCTGCGACCTCCTGTTCTGAGTTGGCAACCTATTTCAGGCGTCCTCTGAAGCTGCTGGACCTATTTTCGGCATTCTCTGAAGCTACTGACTGAGGAGCAACCCTTCCTTGGTAGTTGCACAACTCTGTAGGTGTATGATGATCAATGTTTTTAAGTTCTCTAAAGTGAATCGGTATTCTAGGAGTGCAAATGAGTTTGAGAAATATAGAATGTGCTGATACATTTGAGAAGGTCTGATGAATAACACCATTCTATTGGTGTTTTGTTTTTTGGTGTTGGGGGTTTAAATTCCATCAAGTCCAAATTCTGTTCTTGATAGCTCTTGGAGACTTGAAGTCAGTAAAGTGGAGTTACTCTTTTAGGTTGGAGCATTTTGTGTTGCAATACATACGTTAGTTGCAGTCCTTAATTACTGTAAAGTTCATTTTGTATTTGGACTTGATTGAATTCATGGCTACTGGATCGAATTCTGGATGCCCTTTTGGTCACTTTCAATTGATCTCTATCAAGTTGGATGGCACAAATTATCCATCATGGTCAATAGCCGTCGAAGTCTACCTTACTGCCACCGAACAACTTGATTTTCTTACGTCTACAGCACCGTCTGAGAAAGAGAAACTTGCCAAATGGACTGCAGGAGATGCTATGATTCGAACTCTTCTATGGAATAGCATGGATCCGAAGGTTAGTCCCCACTTTATTCAGTGTAATACTGCTAAGGCGGTTTGGGAGAAATGTGCATTGCTCTATTCTGGACAAAATAATATGACGCGAGTCTGTGACACTTGGGAAGCATTATTTGATCTTCAGCGTAGAGATCAATCTTTATATGATCATCATGCTCAGTTTACTACTCTTTGTCAACGTTTGGGCACTTATCTTCCTGCCTTGGATGATCCGCGTGTTTTGGCCAAGCGATAAGAGGATCTGCAGACAATATTATATCTTAAGTCATTGGGGCCCCAGTATTCATCTCTTCGGCAACACATTATGTCACATAGCTCACTTCGCACTGTGGATGAAGTCTTTTCTCAAGCTCTTCGTTCTACGGTTACTGAGAAAGTTTCTTCAGTTTCTTCCATGCCAACTATAGAGACGAGCGATATGCTTTCCCATGGTCCTGGTGGACATGAGAGTCGTGATCGAGGTTACCGAGCTCGTGGACGTGGCTTTGTTTATAATGGTAGCCGAGTAGGTCGCGATGGAGGGGCTAGCACTCGTGGTGCCGTTAGTTTTGGGAATAGTCGTAGTTCACGCTATTGCCATCATTGTCAAAGAACTGGTCATACGGAAGCTTATTGTTATTCTCTTCATCTAGAGCTCAAACCACCTCTTGCCGCCTATGCTGAAGTGGAGAATCATGTTGTTTCTCCTTCATTGGCTCCGTCTAGTTCGAGCACCACACGTGTCAGAGACTCAATTACATTGACACTTGTTGAGTATGATGCATTGATTCGTCCTCAACAAATGATTGGAACTTCAGCTCCTACTGCTACTTTGGCACAAACATCCAAAGGTAGTTCGTCTTGTTTGTATTCTGCGACGTCTGATTCTTGGGTCATAGACTCTAGAGCTACCAATCACATGTCTGGTAACTCTAATTTGCTTTCTTCATTTCATTCTCTGTCTCCTTCATTGTCTAATTCGGTTACATTAACAAATGGTTCCCAATTTTGCAGGTTACTGGTACAGGAGTTGTTCATTTGAGTCCCTCTCTCTTTTTGTCATCTGTCTACCTATCCCAGTCTCCCTATAATCTGATTTCTGTTAGCTCATTGGCTAAACAATTGAATTGCTCTCTAACTTTTTCTACTTCTCGCTGTATCTCTTAGGATCTGAGGACTAGACAGATAATTGGTGGGGGACATGAATCAAATGGTTTTTATTATCTTGACAAGAAGGTGTTAGCTGCCGCAACTATGAAGCGTCCATCCACTGATATATATCGAATACATTGTCGAGCTGGTCATCCGCTACCAAACATACTTCGTCATATATTTCCTGAGCTCGAGTCTGTGTTCTTTTCAATGTGAAGCATGTCAATTTGGTAAACATCGTAGAGCGTCTTTTCCTTCCTGTATTCAGAGTCGTGTGTCGAGTTCATTTGAGTTGGTTCATTCAGATGTATGGGGTCCATGTCGTGTGTCTGATATTTCTAGATTCAAATAGTTTGTTACATTCGTGGATGATTTTTCCCGAATGACTTAGTTATTTTTAATAAAGGACCGTACGGAAATTTTTCATTGTTTTCAATTATTCTACTTCGAAGTGTTGAATCAGTATAATATCTCCGTTAAATATTTACGGTCAGATAACGCTAGAGAATATCTTGCTACCACTTCTGGTTTCCAGCCATTCCTTGATTCTCATGGTCTTATCCATCAGACTTCCTGTTCATACACCCCTCAACAAAATGGGGTTGCTGAACGTAAAAATCCTCATTTTCTTAATGTTGCTTGTTGTCTTATATTTCACGTGAATCTACCTAAAAATTTTTGGGGCCATGCTATTCTGACAGCATGTTATTTAATTAATAGGCTTCCAACTTCTGTTCTTCAGGGGGAGACACTGTTCACTAGTTTACATCCAGATCGTTCCCCTTTTTCATTACCACTTCGAGTATTTGGCTGTGTTTGTTTTGTACATTCTCTTACTCTAGGTCTTGATAAGTTGGATCCTCGTGCTGAAAATGTATCTTTGTGGGATACTATCGTACTCAAAAGGGGTACAAATGTTACAGTATTGCTCGTTGTTGTGTATTCGTGTCTGCAGATGTGACATTCTTTGAAGATCAGTCATATTTTCCCTTTCAGTCTGTTCCCACAACATCTGATGATAGTAATTGTTGTGTCATACCAATTATTCCACCTACTTCACTTCCAGAAACTAGCTCCAACGACGCCCAAGGATTACAATTTGCTGAGCACACCTATCAACGACGCAGTACAACACCTACACATGATTCATCTGTTCCCTCATCAATTGCTGCACCATTCTCTGATCCTGATGTGCTCATAGCTACTCGCAAAGTTACACGTTCTTGTGTCGGTCATCCTGTTGATCGTTAAACTTCTTATTCTGGTCTTTCTGAGTGTCTTCGTACTTGTCATCCTATTTCTAATTTCTTGTCATATGATCGTTTATCTCTTAGTTTCTCCATATTTGTCTCGTGCTTGTCCTCTGTTTCTGTGCCTAGCAGTGTTATTGAAGCTCTTGCTTATCCTGAATGGCGGCAAGCAATGGAAGATGAGATGAAGGCCCTCATTGAAAACCGTACTTGGGAACTCACTTCATTACCTGCTGCGAAACACATTGTTGGTTGTTGTTGGGTATTCACTGTTAAGGTTCATCCTGACGGCACTCTTGATTGATTGAAGGCTCGATTGGTTGCAAAAGGATATACTTAAACATACGGTGTTGATTATGACGACACCTTTGCCAAAATCTCCTCTGTTCGTGTCTTTATTTTCCTTGCAACACATTTTGGTTGGGTACTTCATCAACTAGATGTGAAAAATGACTTTCTTCATGGTGATTTATCCGAGGAATTTTATATGGAGCAACCACCCGGGTTTGTTGCTCAGGGGGAGAATTTGGTATGTCGTTTACATAAAGCCTTATATGGACTCAAGTAATCTCCTCGCGCTTGGTTTGGCAGATTTAGTGATGCTATTATCAGGTTTGGATTAAAGCGTTGTCAAATAGATCATTCAGTTTTTAGTTCTACTTCCTCAGCTGTATGTATTCTCCTGGTTGTATATGTGGACGATATTATCATTACTGGCAGTGATTCAAATGGTATCCAACAACTTAAGCAGTTTCTACAAAAAGAATTTAGTACCAAGGATCTGGGACGTCTACGATATTTTCTTAGTATTGAAGTTGCATACTCACATGCAGGTATCAATTTGTCTCAGCGAAAGTATGTGCTTGACATCCTTGACGAGGTTGGATATCTTGGAGTAAAGCCAGTAGATACTCCTATGGAACCCAATGTGAAGCTTGATGCAGAAAGTGGAGATTTGTTACATGATCTAGGGAAGTATAGAAGATTAGTGGGAAAGGTAAACTATCTTACCGTCACAAGGCCTGACATATGTTTTTCTGTCAGTGTAATCAGTCAGTTCATGAGTTCTCCCCGTACTACTCACTGGGATACTCTACTTAGAATTATCAAGTACTTGGGGGAACGCCAGGTAAAGGGCTACTCTTCAAGAATTATGGACATCTGAACACTGTAGGTTTTTCTGATGCAGACTGGGCTGGATGTCCTATCGATGAGAGATCTACATCGGGTTACTGTGTATTCCTTGGAGTTAATTTAGTCGCTTGGAAAAGTAAAAAGCAACATGTGATTTCTCGATCAAGTGCTGAAGCAGAGTATAGAGCTATGACACATGTGATGTGTGAATTACTCTGGTTGAGGATGTTATTATCAGAAATTGGCTTGTCAATATCAGATCCATCGGTCTTATATTGTGATAATCAATCGGTCATTCACATTATGAATAACCCTGTCTTCCATGAGCGAACTAAATACATTGAGGTTGATTGTCATTTCGTACGGGAGAAAGTTGAGAAAGGGGAGATTATTCTTTAACATGCAAGGAAAGAGGATCAGCTTGCTGATATTTTTACTAAATCTATAAGGGGGAGTAGAGTGAGTTTTTTATGTAACAAGTTAGGATTATTTGATATTTACATCCCAACTTGAGGGGGAGTGTTAAGGATAAGGGTAGAATAGTCACTTTTATATATCCTTGTAATTGTGGTTATTGAATAACACATTATTTTCTCCAATAACAATAACGCAGGAGATACTCAGTTCCCATGTGTTTGCATTTAATAAATTAGAAATCTTATGCGGGATTTTTTATTTTCCTTTTGATAAGAAAAGAGATGTTATTGCGAAATGGCACCAAGGGGGTGCCAACCCATGTAAAGGAATTCAAGTTGTAAATAAGGTCCAACAGGGACTGTACGCTATCAATGAAATTTCCAGCACCACCGAAGATTAGCGTGGAAAGATATCTATCTTTTAGTGTGTGTTGTTAAATGTTCTCCAAATCCTGAGTTTTTTGTGAAACAAACGCACCCTTAACAGTGAAGGAGGTGTTTCTCTATTTTTGATGGTTTTCCTATACTAGTCCTGCCAAAAGATTCAAAATATGGGAAGGTGGTATCAACGAGAAAGAATTCTGTCTTTGGAAGGGTTCTGCATCTCCAAGAGTTGGATTCCCATCTTGACCAAACAGCTGTTGCTCATTTGGCACCTACCAGAGAATACGCTGAGTTCCAAAGTTCCTTGGCCAAGTTACAATGAAGCAACAACTGTGAAACAGATTCAGCCTTATTTTGAAAAGAAAAATTTATTTGCAAGTGCTTTCCCCTTCTTTGAAGATTGTCCAAGATGAAATTGTTTTCCCAAATACGTTCTAAGTGAAGAATTCAACCTGAAGAGGTGATTCTGATTTTCAGATGACCTTCGAAGAGTTTCTGCATCGTGCACCTCCTGATTTCCACTAATCAATTCCTGTAATATGATTCGACTATAAAGATCCCTCTTCCATGGATAAATTTACACTAGTCAGAACGACTTTGTAAACACAATAAGAAATATATCTTAGTTGCTTTTTAGGGAGTGGAAAGATCTTTACGGAGGTCTCTGCGTGATCCAACCAAAGAGTTACTTCATCAAAAGTATATATATATGCAAAGGAATTATCTTAATCATTGTCTAATAGTTGCTTTGTTTCTTCATTTTTCACGCCACCCTTGAGGTGTTAGAATATGTGATGTTTGTTCTGTGTCTCATTTTATTTTACCGGCTAATTATTTAAATGTCTAATATTTGTTTTATTTCTTTACTTTGACCTTTTCTGCCATAGGTGTTCAGAATAAGCTCATGAATTTGGATGAGAGCATTTATATTCCTGTCACCAAGGCAGAATACACTGTCCTCATCTCGGCTTTCAATGTAAGATGAACATTCTTCTCTGTGTTCTACTTTATCTGTCTGGTTCTTCACGAATGATCTGGTATTGGCTATTGCCTTTATCTCATCATAGTTTTTTTTTTTTCATCATAGTGTTATGATATCCCTGTATCTCAATTTCGTGATTGTGAGTGGATTGTCTTATGAAAATGCAGTGGAATGAGATAATTATCTTGCTGCTTGTGATAGCCCAAGCAGAGTTCTTGTTGCAGGAATTCTTATATTCATGATAGAACTGATTAGCCTGATATCTTTGTCGCCTTTGTTGCCTTCAATGAAGTTTGGCTTGCATTTCAGTTGTTCAATGATATTTCTGCTGGTCGACCAAAATAAAAAATGATATTCTGCTGTGTCATGTGCAGTTCATACTGCCGTACCTCTTAGGGTGGCACGCCTATGCAAACACAATAAAGCCAAATGATCCAAACAGAGCAAACAATGCCAATTCACGATATGGAGGAGACTTCGAGTGGAGTAGATGATAGACTGCTGGTTTTTTCAATTTGCGATGATAGTGCTCTTCCATGAGCCTCTCTTGTAGAGTTGAAATTCCTCGTTAGAGAAAATTTTGCTTGTACTTGAAAATGCCTCCCATTTTTGGCATCCGTTTGGTTTCGAACGGGGTAGTCAGGAAATGCTGGGTTTGAGATTGTAGGTGTTTCATGCTAAATCAACTTTAGTTACTTCCAATGCTTTATCTTATGCTGTCCAACTGCTGATTTAGCTGTATTGCGTCGATATATTGGCATGTTTTAGATTGACATGGTTACATGTAAATATTAGCAAATGTAGGATGTCGTAGATTGTGGACGTAGCTTTTGGAGTTGGTTCGACTTTTGCAATTCTCCTTATTTTGTGCTATGAATTGACGAGAAATCAACCCCGACAGCATTTGCTTGGGACCGAATTTATGCTCCTGATTATGCGGACGTCAATGCAGAAAAAAATTTGAGGATTGCAAAAGTTAGCAGAGGTCTACGAAGTGTTTCGATTTCGAGTTGTTCAATCAGGTCTATGGACGCTCTTTTCCATGTGATTTGATCACTGATTAGATGGCTTTCTGTTCAAGTTCGTCCTCCGTTTAAAAAAAAAAACAAACACGGACAGAAATGCCGACAGTTCAACTCTAAGTCATATTTTGCCTCTCCCGTGGTTGCGCGACGGTCGGTGAGCGTGGTCTCGCCCAACCTTGGCATTACACAATAAGGGTTGTGCGGCCTCTAGAGAGATTCAGCCCGGGTCGTGTGACCCAGGCCTAACATCACTCGACCTCGGTAATGGTCGGCAAGGGTGGTGCTGTCGCCGACCTTGCAGCCGCTCTTTTTCTCTCTTAGGATTTGGTTTTTTATATTTTAAAACTTTTTCAATATTTTGGTCAATCAAGTCGTGATAATTACACGTAAGCACCAATTTGTCCAGTCAATTCCGATGCGGGGTGGGCGTGTCAGTCCACGTTGATTTTGCACGGTCATCACAACTTTATCAATCAGCCAAAAACCCGAAATTCGGCACGGGTTAGCAAAGATTTACTCGCGACATTATTCCATCGTACTCGATGATAGCTTTATGAAATTAGTTGTTTGCTGTCAAATGCAAATATGAAAAAATTTTCAGTGCAGCTTCTTTGATTCCCATCAGATGAAAATCTAGATGTCAGATAACATCATAATTTTTTTTGAATTTGAATAGTATTTGAATGTTTACAGATGCAAGAAATATCGATAGATTTGATTTCGTGATTAGTTTCTAATCTTCTTTCCGATGCCCTTAGCGTTTAGCTAACTGTTAACTAACCCTCAAAATCGGACTACTTTTCTCCCAACATGCAACTAGTAATAGGTTTCCACGTAATAAATGTAACGTCCTGGAAATTCAAACTTTGTAAGAGCTGGAAGTCGATTAAATGGTATGAATATATAATTATAGTCGACGTCTATTTTGGACTATAAGGATCGAAGATACGAAAATTTGGACGAATTCTGAACTTTAGGTTATTTCAAATTGAGTTTCGAAATTGATCCGCGGTGATTTTGAATTGCCGTTTTCGCAATCGAGCCTAACCCTGACCGAGCTTGGCCAGTGAAATTACCGAAATTACTTTTCGTTCAGTTTATCATAATTTCGTTTCAGTCCCGACACGCTAAATTACCAAATTACCCTTGATTATTTATGGGCACAAGACAAGTTTAATTATTTGGCAAATAAGACAAAAAAATTGCCACAAAGTCTTGGGCATGGGCCCCACCAATTTTTCTCTTCCCCATGCACGTCCCTTCCTTCTGCCGCTTCTTTCTTCTTCTGTTCTTCTTCGTTGTTCAACCGAGGACGTCGAACTTGCCGATCCAATCCTCCTCCGTTCGCCGCTGTTTTTCGCGATCGACGCCTCACCACCGACAGCCACCGTCCTTAGCTACTCTCCACTGCCGCCCTGACTCGAGCCGAGCCACCGTCGATCTGCAGAGGAGAAGCCGCGGCCAACTCTGCCCTATTTTCAGGTCAGAGAACCCGAGAACTTCTCGGTCTCCTCCGGTCGCCATGGCTGTCACCGACGCCAACCACCGCCCCTCAGCTGACCCCCGACTTCCCTTGGATCGATCCGACCCACCCTCGTCGGCCGTCTGTCGCCGGAGCCGCCGGAATCGAGCCCCGAAGTTTCGGTGCCCTGTTTTGGGTCTAGTTCAGTCTGGTCTTCGATCTGGCCACCACGGCCGCTGTCGTGCCTCACTGCTACTGCCGGACGACTCCCCCGAGTCCCCTCTACCGCCACCCAGCTCACCTCCATTGGCCGCCGCGCGTGGCGCCCGGAATCGGCCGCCGATCGACACCCCCGTTTCAGCGCCGAACA
This sequence comes from Rhodomyrtus tomentosa, assembly GCA_028455895.1. Taxonomy (NCBI): domain Eukaryota; kingdom Viridiplantae; phylum Streptophyta; class Magnoliopsida; order Myrtales; family Myrtaceae; genus Rhodomyrtus; species Rhodomyrtus tomentosa. The sequence goes on from JAPCWY010000011.1 coordinate 7,064,014, forward strand.
GGGCAGTCGCTGATCGCGGCTGTTCGCCGCCACCGGCCCCCTCCCGCGGCCGTCCACCGGTCCCGACCGACCCCCACCGACCCTTGGGTGAGTTCTCGACCCTTGGCCGGCCTTGTCTCAGTCCGTGTCGCCATAAAACGGCTAAAACAGTATGGTTCGCCGGTTGAGTTCACTGTTCGCCACTGTTTTAGGCCATCGGCCGCTGCTCGCTGGAACTCCGCCGCCGGCCACCTGTTCCGGCGACCTCGCCGGACTTCCTCGAGGTATCGTCGAAGTTTGAGCTTGGGCCGCTGCACGATAAATCCTAATTCGATCGCTGCCGCCGTCGCTCGAGCTAATTCACGTAGTGAGTTGACCCTAAACCTTGGTTAGGGAGCTAATTGCGCCTTAAGATTAGTTTTATTTATTTATTTTAAAAAAATTCGATCGGGACCGGTTTAGATAGAAACGATGGTTAGGATAAATAGCCGATCGATTATTTGTCTGTGTCTAATTGTGGTAATTTATCAATTAATTGTTTGATTGTGTTTGTTCGCGAGTGAGTGACAGGTTAGAGACGAGCGAGCTATTGATTGCTATAATTCGACTGAGAATTAAGATTTATAATATGAATTGAGCTCGAAATTGCCGGGTTGAGTTGATTGCTCGCGAGTGCGTGAATTGCTTGATTAGTTTGGTTGCCTGGCTGAAATGCTCGATTAAGAGTCTTGTGGGCCTTGGGGCCGAGTTGGTTGTATTTCCATATGGATTTTGGCATTAATCATAGATAAAAAATGGATTGATTGTCGAATGCAATTTATGTGGTCATTTAAAGGATCAATGACGTTACCTGGGAAGTTCGCATTGTACCATTGGTACTCGTGCCGTACCTATTGTATGTAAATTCTCGATTTGTCAGAAGCACGATAATCCATGCCCCGTGCTAGTCGTACGATTTTAAGGGATTATTGGATGCCGGTCGCAGTTTGTGGCGGACAGAAGCTCCTTTTTAAGGAATGCCTACTTGTAGTGCCGTGCCGGGTGCACTGTATACACCGCTTGTTGTAGCCGTCGCTGAGAGGGTAAAGTGGACGTAGCCTGGTACTGCCAGATGAGTGCGGGATTGCACTATTGATGTTTCTATCACGCTAGTCGCGTGGGTCATTGTTTAATAATGGACTTGTGTGACGCCTTGTGTACGCCTGAGTGGTGGTGCCTTGATCGATTGTTGATTTGGTAGATTTATTTTATTGATATATATCTGTTTATATCTTGTGGCTTATTGTGGTGCTTAGGATATCCTGGGCGAATCAGTGTCCTAACCGAGATTAGGCTTGATTCACTGAGATTAAATTCTCATCCATCGTGGGACAACTTTTCAGGTCCAAAATAATGGAGAGAACAATGCGATTTGGTACCCCCACCCACTCATCGCACGATGTCAGTCTCCACTCGGTGCCAGGTACAGACCAGATGTGAGAACGCCACATTACGACGATATGGGTCAATGAAGGGATGCTACAACTGGTGGCACACCTCTTCAAGGCCTGGTATCTTCGCGATGTGGTGGATCTCTTTGGTCTGCTCAGAGTATTTGAGGGGCCACCTCTTCAGGGGGTCCCTAATATCCCCGCTTGGAACCCGATGGACATCGATACGCTTGATGGGGAGGTGGTGGATCCCGCACCCGGTATGCAGCCTGAGCTCGAGCCCGAGCAGTCAGTAGCCCCCTTTGTGCATTCTAGCCAGAGTTCCTGTGACGACCCGAACGACCCAGCTCCCCCGATTGGTTATGACGATCCGGATGCCGAGTTTACCCAGCAGAGGGTTAGGTTTCTTTTGTGGTTAGGGAATTGATAATGTTTTTGTGGGGGTACTGTTTTGGAGTAGATGAGAGTTAACCTTACCCGACTCCTGTATCTTTTTGCGAGTCCTAGAGGGCCGCCCTGAAGCATGGGGTTATATTTATCAGCCATTAGCTCTGTAAGGTTATAGATCATCTATTCTTAACAGTTTTATTTTAGTGTTGTGTTATCACGCTTTACTTCCTACATATCCCATCTTGTTTTTATTGTATGGAAGATTATACGTTCCGCATGCGCAGTTTATTCTTAGGTCGATAGTAGTTGATTGGGACGCTATCTTTTTATGACCTGGTAGCGATTTGGCAAGGGATGTCGCGGGTTTGAGAGTCGGGACGTGAGAATAAACATATGAAATTAACCCCAAAACCCAAAACTAACCTTGGTCATACGGTAAAACTCAGTTGGCAGCATTAATGAAAATCCAAAAAGGAAGAAGAGATGCATAAAAACTGAAGGATCAATGCCAAATCTACAGAATTATATCTAAGAGAGATTAATGTAAATTGTTCTTGATGCCCTAGACGATTGGAGCCTCGTTGTTGGAATCGGAGTTGCTCTCAGACTCTTCGCAGTAGTCCTGTGACATTTCCTCGAGCGATTTTCCTTTGGATTCAGGCACGAGGAGAGTCAAGAGCAAACCCAGTAGATTGACCACCGCGAGCACGATCAGCGAGTTCCTTATCCCGATACCGGCGGGGAACCCCTGGTCGGTCTTGGCCTTGTCCTGGCTCTGCGATGCGTACAGGAACCCGAATGCCCCCACGATCGCGCCGGCCTTTCCTGCCGCCGCCGAGATCCCGTGGCAGGTGGCCCTTAGCCGGGCTGGGAAGATCTCTGCTGGGACTATGAAGGTCGTGCTGTTGGGCCCGAAGTTGGCAAAGAAGAAGGTCAACCCGTACATGATCACGAACCCGATGTTGTTCTCCTTGAGGGTCCAGTGGTGGTACGGTATGGCTAGGGCAAACATGAACACGGACATGAAGGCGAACCCCATGACCTGGATGGTGAGCCGGCCGATGCGGTCGATGAGGAAGACCGCGAACCAATAGCCCGGGACAGTGCCGCAGAGTGCGATTAGGGTTTGGGCACGGGCGATCATGTAGAGCTCGCCAAGGGCGCTCATGGATTTTGCCGCAGGGAGCCATCCGACGGCGCTGAATATGTCCTTTTGGAAGAGGTTTTGGCTGTAGTAGGCAATGTCAAGCAAGAACCACGTGCTTGTTGTGCCCAGCAAGTGCAAGCCATGCCTACGTAGGAACTCCTTCGAAAAGAGCCCGAAACTGGCGGTTTTGCCCTGGTTCTGGCTCTCGAGGTCTTGCTTCTCGGCCGTAATATCGACTTGCAAGACCTTCGACATGTCTGCGCATGTCTTCTCGGCATTCTTCGCGACCAATGCGGTGTAGCGCGGCGTCTCTGGCATCTTCGTCCGCCAGTAGTAGGTGAGAGCCGCCGGCAGTGCGCCGAACATCAGGATTATCCTCCACACGTAGTCTGCCTGGGGGACGGTGGATCCCACGGGATCGTCGGCGAATGGGGACGCGTGGTACAAAGCGCCGATGATGGAGGAGAGGACGATGGCGACTGTCCCACCCGCGAGAATCCCGAACCCTTGCATCGCGAACACCGCCGCAATGAAACTGCCGCGGGTCTTCTTGTTGGAGTACTCTGCCATGATCGTCGCAGACAAAGGATAGTCCCCTCCGATGCCGAAACCTAGCCAATTGGCACAACGGTGAATATCAGTGCCGAATTAATTTTCCGTTTGGTCAAATCTACAGACATTGTCAATTCATCCAACATTACTAGGAAACTCACCTAGCCAGAATCTGAAGAAGCAAAGGGTCGCCATGACAGCCCTCGGTGAGCACCCAAAGGAGAGACCGGAGGCGACGGAACACCCCACCATGAGCATAAGGGTGATGCCATAGACGCGCTTGCGGCCCAACTTGTCCCCGAGCCACCCAAAGAAGAGCTGGCCAGCCAGAGTCCCGCAGAGAGCGACCCCGTTCACGGCGGACGCCGCGTTCGGAGGCAGACTGCCAGGCTTGGAAGATCCGGGCACGTAGTAGTAGATCCGGCCGAGGAGCTTGGTGACGAGGGATATGCAGAAGAGGTCGTAGGCGTCGGTGAAGAAGCCCATCCCGGCGATCACCACCGTGGTGAAGTGGTAGAGCTGAGTCTTGGCTTGGTCCAAGACATTGAGGACCTCCAGCTGATCCTTGGCCATGGCGGGTCGTGCCTTTCCTCTCCTATTCGCTCCTGAAGGATGAAGCTGTCACTGTGTGCGCTTGTGCGTGAAGGTTGTGATTCGATATAAATACGGTTCGAAATACTTGTACGAGTAGTAGTAGGAGAAAGATCATCTATTGCGTTTGAGATGCTTGGCTTTGCTTCTAGTTGTTATCACAAGAAATTAAACTCGAAGTAGTTTCGATCATTCCTTTTTTTTTAATAAATTAAAATAAAAATAAATAGATGGATATAGATATCCACCGGCAAACGAAAAACAAAAGAAGACAAGGAATAAGGATATGTGTAACAGCTTGAAAGAATTTTTTGCAAATATTGTTCGAGGATTATAAGGAAATTAACTATGACTAGGTGCTCAAATTGTGAGCAAACTGACCATTACATTGGTGATGAAATCCTGTTCGCAAATTCGTCTCCATCAATCTCTGTGAGTACTCTTGTCAACACTTGCAAAAACAGTTTGCCAATTTGCTTCCTTAGTTCCATATTTTTCAACCTCCAACCAGCCAATATTTCCCGAGTTCCATATACATTCGCACGATCCCCCAATGTATGAATGTTTTATACAAAGCATACGGTGATTATGCATGTATCTATGATTGAGATTGTACTGTTTCTAATAATTTAGAGTACTTAAGGAAACTTAGGTCCTCTGGTCTTCTTGTATCATCCCCAATCCAAAGTACTTAAAAAAAAAAAAACCATAATCTGACACACCCTTATCACATTTACTTAAAACTAATTTTTGTCTCATAAATAAGTAGGAAAATTTCAAAATGCCCTTATTTTCTCAAATAAGGGCTTGAATTGGACTTTGATTTAAATAATGAGTTGAATTGCTCTCATTAAGTCAAAGAAGTACATGACCAAGGATATTTCTATCATTTACATCTTTTGAATTATTTCCCTTTTTCTTCTTTTCTTTTTTTTCCTCTTCCTTTTCGCCGGTGGCCGGTCTAAGGCGATAGCAAACCACCGGCGAGGGCTGGACGAGGCTGCCATCGACGGCCACAGGTGATCCCTCTCTCGTGACGGACGAGGGCCTGGACCTACTCTATGTTCTCCTTTATGTGGAGTTTGGAGTGGGCGGGGCCAAATGGGACTACTCTCTATGTTCTTCTCTATGCGGATTCTCTCCCTCTCTTCGGGGAAAATGTATAGTCCTTTTCCTCGGTAAACAAGCGCGATGGTTCGATATCAATATTTTTAAGTGGTTGAAGCATAGATGGAACACAAGAACACCTTGGCATGTGAGAATGGCATTCCTAGGGCATCGAACTCTTCATTGCCTTTGATTTCAATTCCTAGGGCACGTTAGAATATCGATATCAATGGTGTAATCATAATCTTTTAACATTAATCCGCAATTATTCGCTTGTTTCTATCATTTTTTTTGTTTTTGTTTTTGGTATTCTATCTTGTAGAGCCACCGTAGAGCAGGAAATAAGTTCACGATCTATTTTTACAAGGATATACTTTTCCATGCTTTGCTTGTGTACATCCTAATCATCGTCAGTGTTGCAACTTTGACGTAGCCAAAACAGACTTGAGCGTAAAGTTTTGTTTGTTTTGCATAAAATGAATGGTTTGAAAAATAAGTACCTGAAAATAATCGTCTGTATTGAAAGTCACCTCAATATATATAAAAGTGGGAAAAATACCAAAAAAGTCATAAACCTCTTGCATTGGTATTAATTCAGTTTTAAACTTTTCAATTGAACCAATCAGTCCTAAACCTTTTGCGTTAGTGTCAATTAAGTCCATCCAGCCAAAATTGACTGGAAAAGTCTGATGTGGATTCCAAGTCAGTGTTGGCCGGCGTCGCTGGTGTTGACATGGATGTCCGCGTGGAAATGCTTTGCCTTAGAAAAAAAAAAAAAAGACTTGAACGAAAGTCCAAAGTCACGTCATGCCTTCCTCTCAATCGCTCTAAAGCTCCATCACGTGGGTCCCTTGGCTACATTTTCCTCAAATTGATCGTCCCTAAACCCCAACTTCATTTTTTCAAAAATATCAGTCACCTTCTCTAATCGAGCCCCCTTTCGCTCGACGCCAGACGCCCAACGCCTTCGCTCGTTGCTTGACGCCAGACGCCTTTACCTATAGCTCGACGCCTTCGCTTGTCGCCCGACGACATAAATTGTTTGGCTGCTTTGGTCTTTGCTTTAGCCAGTGCGAGATCAACACGAGGAATCTGAAAGCGGTCAATACCCACGTCTTGCCAAAATCACCTCTACGATCCGCATCATCCCATATTTCCCCAAGCTAGGTTGCGCTCTAATGTGCAAAGAATTTTACATATTCTGCGGTTTCACTTGGTGATGGTCTGCAATGGCCGAGCTTTGTTGCAAATGGGTGGTCTAGATCTCTTCCTTATTGAGTTTTTTTGGTATGGTTTAACCTTGGCTAGCTTCTTTTTCTTCTTTTTGCATTTGATGGTGTTATCGTTAACGTCTCAAGAGAAAGCCACTTGCCTTTTGCTACATGCACATATCATAATCTAATCATTTATGTTGACAGGAAAAACATGGACTCTGCGTATATCTTCGAACTATTCTTGCATATCATGAAATTGTAAAATATTGTAACTTAGATTATAAAATAAATGAGCGTGGTTATACAATGAATCTTGTGTTTTTTGTGTAGGGTCAAGATGAGCGACAAGTCGGCATGGGTTCGTGTATTTCATGGTGAAAATTTTTCCCGTTGTCTAATGCTTAAATATGTTGGGGGAAAGTTTGATTTAGTCAAAATTGATGTTAGTTCACTGAGCTATGAAAGCTTCATCAGAGACATCGAGATTGGGGTAAATAGTAAGTTCGGAAAACTTTATTTTAGGATTCCTGGAAAGTCTATAGAAGATGAGTTGACATATATATGGAATGAAAGCATAGTTGTCGATCTAATTTTTAGCTCTTTACATTTAGGGTTAATTGAGGTATTTGGAGAAAATTTTATAGCCGATGAGGGAGATGAGGGCAATGGTCAAGGTGTCGGTGTTGCTGTCGGTATTGGTGTAGGTGCAGGTGCGGCTGCAGGTGTTGGTGTAGATACTAGTCAGGGGGCCGGTGAAGGTGCTTGTATTGATGTTGGCTTAGGTAATGAGGTATTGGTTGAGCACGAGAGTGATTTAGATTCTGATGACTTAGTTGATGAATGTGATTATATTGTGGATGATGACGATGTTAAAGAGACAGACTTCCTTGTCAATGCAAGATTAATGACCGATGATGATGATAATGATAATGAGGAGCTTTTAGAAGCAAGGAAGAACATGATAGAGTTCCTCAAAAGGGTTACAAAGAATCTGATTATAGGGGAACCATCTGCAGAATTGGCACCATCTCAACGAATAAACGTGGATAATGTAATTGATGCTGATGTTGGTTATGAGACAGAGTACTATGAAACAAATGGGGATGAGAGTTTGGGGTCTAATGAAGAGGAAGAAAATGATGATTTTACTAGAAAAAGTAGGTTTCCGAGACATGATCCTAATTGTGTTGTGCTTGTGTTTACTGTGTTTATGACATTTGATAGTAGCATCCGTGGCTAAGTGTAGACAGATGAAATTTACAAAGAACGATAAGAAATTTGTTAGAGCAAAATGTGCTCATGAAAGTTGTTCTTGGAAGATTTCCGGATCTGTTGAAATTCGTACTGGATCATTTCATGTGAAGACCTATCATTCAGAACATACATGTAGCATTAGCTTCAAAAACATGAGGGTGATGAGTTCTTGGTTGGCAAATCAATATCTTTCTATAAAAAGAGCAATGCCAACTATTAAGACTATTGCTTTCAAGGAGCTTATCAAGGAGCAATTGGGCTTAGATGAAAGCATAATTAAGTGTAAGAAGGCTAAGTTGTTTGCTTATCAAGTGTTAACGGGAAACTATAAGAAGGAATATGAAAAGTTGTTCGATTATATTTGTTTTGTTGCTTGTAAGAAAGGATTTCTTGGTGGACGTATGAAAATTGTGGATTTAGATGGTTGCTTCGAGAAGGGAATTGGTCAAGGTTAGATCCTGTGTACTATTGGAAGGAATGCAAACAATCAGATGTTCCCAATTGCTTGGGGGGTTGTCAGAGTTGTGAGTAGCGACACGTGGACTTGGTTCTTAAGAAATTTGATGGTCGATCTCAACATCTTTGACACATATGGGCTAGGTTGTGTCATAATTAGTGACAAACAAAAGGTAAGTTCTTTATTCAATATTTATTTATTATGTTCCTTAGACAATTACATCCGTAACATATATTTTACATTGAAATCATTTTTTTTGTAGGGTCTTGTATAAGCTGTGGCTGAGTTGTTGCCTGTAGCTGAGCATAGGATGTGCGCGAGACATATCTATGCTAATTGGGACAGGAAGTATAAAGGGATGCAAATGCAAATGCTATTTTGGCAGTGTGCTAAGAGCATTACTATGGTGGAGTTTGACAAACACTCTCAAGCATTGAAGAAAATCAGTCCTGCTGCATATCATAACTTGGTTCAAACAGAGCCAAAGCATCGGTCTAGGTTGTTCTTCACCAATAATGTCAAGTGTGACATTGTTGGCAACAACTTATGCGAGACATTCAATGGAAGAATCGTACATGCTAGGCATAAGTCCATTTATAGTATGTTGGAGGACACGTGGATAATGATAATGACAAAGATGCATACGCAAAGGGATGCATGCGCTAGGTGGAAAGGGATTGTGGCCCTAGAATTGTAAAAAAGTTAGAAGAAAATAGAGTTGGTGCAACGTACTGTCATGTGATATGGAATGGTGAGACTGGATATGAGGTGAGAGATAAGGATAAATGTGGTACATACTTGGTTGATGTGTTGAAGAGAGACTGCTCTCGTAGAAGATGGCAGCTTACTGGCATCCCTTGTCCTCATGCCATTACTGCTTTAAATCATAGGCAAAAGAACGCATATGACTATGTCGACGAGTGTTATAAGAAGGCTAAGTTCTTACCTGCACATGAGAACATGTTGATGCCAGTTCGAGGAGAAAATTTTTGGAAACAAACTAATAGGGAAACACTTAAACCACTTTCAGCCAGAGTGAAGCCCGAAAGACTTAAACATAAAAGATCAAGGGAGGAAAGTGAGGTGGCAAGTGGAACTAGGATGTCGAGGATTGGAATGAAGATGACATGCCGAACTTGCTTCAAGACGGGGCATAACAGTTTGACATGTCCAAATAAGAAGAGTGGATCTACATCTTCTCAAAAAGAATTTTCAATGGAAAAAAATTCGGTTAGTGCTTACATATTTTCATTGTGTCATACTTGCTTTGTTAATAATAAGACCATTAACAAATATACTCTTTGTAGGTTCAAATACGTAAGGCACAGGTGCAAGTGCCAAAAGTTGCTCGAAGAAACAGAAGTGACTGGAAGTGGGGTTTAATTGAGCCGTGTTGACATGTCGTAGCTCATTCTTTTTATCTTTCTTTTTATCTTTTTTTGTAATGATGAGTTTAGTGAAGTCGTGTTGATGATACTTTTTGAAGCTTTAGCTTAAATGGCTGCTTGGACAACAGTTGGAAACCTTATCTTATTGCAATGAAATTGGTTTGCTTTTATTTGTTCATGAAGTAATGAGATTGTATTGCTTTTTTTTCATATCTTACCTTTTTTTCCCCTCATATTGTACTTCAAAGCAAAATAGATCGCAATGAAACGGTTTGTCACTTGTATTGAGATTGAGAAACGTATTGCATATGAAACAAGAGTTTGTAAATAACTTCCACTTTATTCATGCTCATACTCCACATTTGGACAAGTACAAATCGTATTACAAAAATGTACTAAAAACATAACACAATCAGTTTAACACAGCCTACAGCAAACTCATTACATAATTCATTTTTAAAATTTACAAGTGGTGGGTTTCGTAAAATTATATAAGCACCCATGACACAACTCTTCAATTTTGATTTTCAGACAGCCATGATATCTTTTTCATTGATTCTCCTTCATCTTTGCTGTTTGTAGAGGACATTTTGGCCATGATAAGAGGGATCGATATCATCAATTATAATGAATTCGATGATGTCTTCATCGATTGTGATGATTGTAGGAGAACTGCAATTCATGCTTTTAGAATCAACAATACTATTGGAGCATTCCTAACCTGTAAAGAAGTTCAATAGCAGCAGTTCAACATATTTTATATTGCCTGATGTACAATTGCATAATGCACCTCATATGAGCAGTCAAGTCTAAAAACACTACTTCATAACAAGGCACATATTTATCATCATTGTCACATCCCATTCAACAGAATAAGCAATCTCTTCAAAACAAATTGAACAAAAAAAAAAGCTGATTGACAGATTGAAAACTTTGATAAATCTCTTAGCACATCAAAGATATGTATTAAATATGTCTCATCACATGTAGTAACTACAGAAACTAGGGTCATGTCAACAATTGCTCCTAAAAACATAATGATTGCATTCGAAGAAGTTAGAACTATGATTGTATACTGTGCTTATTCAAGGGTGATTGCTTGCTTGCTTGCACAGTTGCTGCACTACAGAGCATAAATACATCAAGAGTCAGATTGAACATCCATGCTTTGTACCGTACATCAAACAGTACATCATAGTTGTTGATAAGTTAATAGAGTTTCAAAATCGAAGAGTAAAAGTCTTGCCATTTGTCTCTAGAAGATGAATTCAAAGAGAGCAAAATATGTGAGACAAAACATTGTATTCACATAAATTGTACCATTTGGACCATCCGCACCACTGGGTGGCTCTTTGTCAAATGCATACTTCGACGGCGTAGTAAGTATAACCTAAATAGGTGGCATCCTTTGGCCCAAATAATCTTTTCCTCACCTATTCTCAAAGGAAAAAAGAAGACCTCTCAGGAGAGAGGATTGAAATTTGCATGGACAATGATTTTTTGATCATGGTGTAGTAATTACATAGTTTTTAGGAAATGCCTAATTTAAATGCAATGAGATTGATGATGTTATTGTGAGATTCAGAAAATGACGGCTATATATCAAGCCTCCACGACTCAAACAAGGTCAAACCACTTTGAAACTTGCAATACTTACTAGGAGCTAAACCTACTTTGGCATTTCATTGTGCAATAACTGTGAAGACTCAACTTTACTCATTTCGTGTACCACCCATCATGAATTGACATTTCCTTCTAACGTGACTAATAAATTCAGCAGATGAACCATCCTTAAATTTGGCGAGCTTTTAGAGAAAAGGAGTTGGGAATTACCTTTCTCAGAGGAAACTGAACCAGTAAGAAAACAAGAACGACTAGATGAAGGCTAAGCATCGGGCAATGGATGAAGGCGTCTGTCGACGGGGGTCTCGATTAGCAATTTTGGCATCAAGTAACTGGATGAAGGTGAACGCGTGGGGCAACGGACGAAAGGCGACTGTCGATTTAGGCGGAAATCAAAATCAAACGAAGGTGACTGATGAAGGTTTTGAGTGAAGATCGATTTGCGCAAGCAATATTGGTGAAGGTTGATTTAGGTAGAAATGGAGTGATATGATTTGGGCACTAGAGCAGAAGAGCGATTGTATGGGTTGAAGAGAGCTGTTTAGGTAAGAAAAAATTTAAATCAATTTTTTTTAAGGGAATGACGTCATTTTCCCTTTTCGGTGTCCATGTCAGAGCCGCTTGGGCTAGCTGGTGCTGACTTGGAATCCACATCGGACTTTTCCGGTCAATTTTGGCCGGATGGACTTAATTGATACCAAAGCCAAAGGTTTAGGACTAAGTTGATTCAATTAAAAAGTTTAGGACTGAATTGATACCAATGCAAAATGTTTAATACTTTTTTTTGTTACTTTTCCCGTATAAAAGTTAATGGAAGTGACCCATTGGGTACGAAAATGACAGCAAGATGAATAATTTATTCACCACAGAAAAATTGTTACTGCTCCGAATTGGAAATTGTTAATTAGATGGGTATATTATCAGTGACGCCCCAAATCCTACCAAAATAGAGGATATGTCATAGATGTCATTTCTCTTAAAGATCGTAGCCTCGTACGTGAACAACATTAAACCTGTCGTCCGAAAAATATAGCCCTATTAACAAAATATACATTTTTTTTTTCAAATTAAAAAACTAAACCTCAACACATACCCTCTCAGACATGTATCAAACTATATCAACTTCAAAACCAAGGTTCAACTACCAAAGCTTATACAAGACCCTACAAAAAAATGATTTCAATGTAACATATATGTTACAGGTGTAATTGTCTAAGGAACATAATAAATAAATATTAAATAAAGAACTTACCTTTTGTTTGTCACTAATTATGGCAGAACCTAGCCCATATGTGTCAAAGATGTTGAGATCCAACATCAAATTTCTTTAGTTGGGTTGAGGATGTTGAGGGGAGGCAGGGAAACGTCGGAGGGGTGGTGGGTGGTGGCGGTGGCGGTGGCGGCCGGAAACCGCCAGAGGAGGCAAAATGGGTCTCGGTGCGGGCGGCTGAAACAGAGGCTGCGGTCTCGTGGCTGTTTCGCGATCGTCCGGCGGCTGTCGACAGCGGCGGAGGGTTCGAGAGCGACGGCGACGAAGGGCTGAGGGTTGTGGATGTCGGTGGTGGGCGGCGACGATGCAAAATCGCCGGAGGTCGGAGGTAAGGGGGAGGAAGAGTTCGGTCGGGGGGGGGGGTATACGCCGAGAGAAAGAGAGAGAGAGGGAGAGAGAGAAGGGGGGAGGAAAGGGCACGTGAGAGGGGGGGCCCACCGGGGATTTTTTTTAGAGAGGGGTAATTCGATAATTTCATAGGCTAAGCTCGGTTGGGTTTAGGCTCGGGCGCGAGGATTGAAATCCTAATTTGCAACTATTAAGAATTTCGAAACCTAATCTAAACCGACTGAAACTCCAGAATTTGTCCAATTATCGTCTCTTCAGTCCTTGCGATCCAAAATTTTCCATCAACTGAAATTTGATGTCAATTTCTTAAATTGATTTCAGTTATCTTGCCGGAGATGAATTTCTAAGACGTCACAACTCTCCCCCACTTAGGAAATTTCATCCTCGAAATTGAAGTACTACTGCAACCCTTCAAACCAATAATGATATCCAGTCCTCACAATTTTCTCAAACAGTTCCTTCAGAAACATGGTGTTACCAAACCGCCTTGACCAAAGGGAAAAATCCTTTCTCCGGAATACTTGTTGTCTCCCAACAACGGATCCTGACTGGACTTCCCAATTACAATGCTCGCTCATCCAGTTGAATCTTCTCATAACTCTACACAACACATGAGCAGGGCTCGGCTCGCACTTCCTTTATATCGACACACGGAAGACATTGTGCACTTGAGATATCTTAGCAGTAACGTAATCCCAATTCTTTCCAAAAATCTTGAAAGGTTCGATATACTTGAACTTAGCATTCCTTTATTATAAAAACGAGTTGTCCTTTCAATAGGCGTCACTTTCTACAGACATGATCACCCACCTGAAATTTCATTGGTCTTCGCTCCTGAATGGCGTAACTTTCCTGCCGACTCTGAACTATTCTCAGCCTATCTCTGATAACCTTGATTGCGTCTATCGACTGTTCTGCTAACTGAAGACTCATGATCTTCATCTCACCATTTTCATTCCAACAAACTAGCGTTCTGCACGTTTTACCATATCATGCCCCGAAAAGCATCATCCTAATGCTCCGCTGATTTTTTTTTTTAAAAACTCCGTCATATGTAACTGTTCTTTCCAATTACCTTGAAATCTAAAACGTAGGGCACCAACATGTCCTCCAAGGTCTGAATTGTCCTTTCAGATTGACCTTCTGCCTGCATGTAATAAGCCATACCGAACTACAATTTTGTTTCCCAAACTTCATACTAGGTTCGCTTTAGGTCATTTCTAATCTCCACTCTGTGCATCGAAAATCATAAAACAACTATCAAATCCAAGTCGGATTCTAACTTACGATCCTTGACTACTAATCTGACACAATTCCATATCCGAAATTCGTTTTAGCAGGGTGAATCATTCGCCTCTACGGATTCAACTGAACTGTGACCATCCGATCTTGCTGTCCCAAACAACTGTTGGTTATCCTAGTAATCATAGTAATTATCTATTCCCCACGAATAGACTGGCCATTTCTTAAATTCCAACGAGCAGAGTTTAATACCGCTTTTTCCCTCCTGTTCCATAGATGTCAACCACGATTAACACTAATGGCAATTTAGGCATTCTGCTTACATGGAGAAGGTCTACTAATAATTCGCTTCTTCTTTAATGCTTTGAGATTTAGAATCTCCACTCGTCAACTCTTGAAGCATCTGAAGAATCATTGAACTCAGACGCCAAATCCAACTGAGGATCGGACCGTTCATTCTACCGAACATGGTCAGCTCACAACCGACTGACGAGTTGAGGACCACCTCAAATATTCCGGTTAGGGTTGGAATCACCCGTTCCTAAACCGGTGGTACAATTGAACACTATCGAGATCACTTTTCATGACCAACTCAAATTGATGCAGGATTAGTTCAACTCGACCCGTAGATCTCCAGCAACACATCACAAAATCTAGGATAGCTAATCCTTGACTAGTGTGTGGCTGGTACGGAGTTCCAATACAAGTCATTCCTCACTGGTCCATGGCTATCCTAAACATCGATCAATGCCAGTTCGCAAATCATGCCACGAATCAATCCTTGGTATACTTCAAGGTAATCCTATGGTTGACTTACAGCTGAGCGAGATCAACCCAACTCGATCTATGCTTGATTTAAGATCGCCACACAGTCGACGCTTAATCAATAACACAACTGACTGGCAAATCAGGCCATCATCCACGTCGAGGGCGACCTCTAACTCTCGGTGGCTTCCTCGACCCTTGGTCATTGTTCGCGAGTAGTTCGAGTCTTAAACTTGCATCGGTCGTATGTCTTGGACCGTCACATTCATACTAAGTTGAATTTCTTTACACTGTTATATCTTGAACAGGCATTGTCAATTTGCTTACTGTACTCCAACCAAGCCATTTCTTCTTTAAGTTCTTGGAAGTATCATCACCAATCCATTGTAATCTTTTTCCCACCTTTACCTTAGAATTTCTAACGACGGTAGCAGTCCACTTAGGCTTGCAATGTTGCCCTTTGACTTATCGATACACCAAAATCTTCGTCATTTGCTCGACCACGTCTATTAATATGCTAGTAGCCCTACCTCAAATCTTGATGTCCTCATGAGCTATCTGGGCCAACGATGAAACTACTGTTGTGAATCCCGATCAGTTTTCTGCTTTATCTAAAGCAAGGCCCTTATGGTCGTTATTCCAAGAAATCATGTGGCCTTACTATGCTTCCATTGCTCCACTCTATTAACTAGTCTTCCCTAATTGTCACATCTCGCAATCTTAATCTTATTCAGGGGCATCGCCAAACTCAATAGTTTGTGCATCCAACTGGCGACCCTATCATATCACCTAACCTTAGATTGCCATTACGAACTTCCCTTGTTTGTCTTCACTAATGACTAGATGGATCAGGCTAACCTTGCTCTGATACCACCTTGGGGCGGGGATGTCACGCCCCGACTCTCAAGCCCACGACATCCCTTGCCCAATCACCATGAGATCATAGGGATAACGTCCCAAGCACACTATCGACCTATTAGTTACTAAAGCATGCGAAAACGTGTCAACTCCCTGACAATAAAAACAAACATGAATAGAATAGTAGGAGTTAAACACCACAAATAAATCTTAATCTCGTCGACCCTACTTCCGTACAAAAATAACCCCATACTTCGGGGTGACTAGACCAGACCTTTGCAGGTGTACCTAGTTAGGTAATACTAACTTCTCATCTTACTTCAGATGACTAATCCAAAAGTCAAACCTTGGCGTCCATGAGATTTCGTTACTTAGGACCTGAAAAAGTTATCTCACGACGGGATGAGAATAAATCTCAGTGAATCAAGCCTAAGCTCAGTTAGGAAACTGATTCGCCCGGGGATCCTAACGGAAGTCTCACAATAGCAATTCACCACAAATAACACCCAAATACAGTCACTATATAAAAACAATTCACATGCATACTTGTAGCCTCAACCACACATAATGCAATGCTTGACTTGACTCACAACCAAACAGTCGATCACTCAACAAGCATCTCATCCATAAGTACGCATCGGACATCACACAAGTCCATTGATTAACGATGATCGTGCCATGGCACATGAGAGGATCTACGCGAAAAGAAGGTGTGATTCGACTCCCACAAATAACGCGATCCAGCACCTCAGTGCAATCGAGCGTTCTACCGGCAGGACTGAGCTACGTCCCTTTTCTCTCGGCAACGGCTTCTAAAAGAGGTGTCTCCGGTGCGACTGGCATGGCACCGGCAAGTAGGCATTCCTAAATGGGGCATCGATCCATCACAAGTTGCGACCGGCATCCGACAATCCCTTAAAATCGTACATACTATACAGGGCATGAATTATTGTGCTTCTGGCAAGTCGTGTGGCTCTATACAACTGGTACAGTACGAACTTGCCAGGAAAAGCATCATCGTTCCATCATATGACCACACAGAACACATCCAGCAATCAACCCGTTTCATTATCTTCGGTTAAAGCCGGATGCTTACTCACGCATGTAAAAGATCGGCCAAAGGCCATTTTTATGCTAAAACATGTCTTTTGATTTCCTACACGGTCATATGCATATGCAGTCTAACATTAGACACTGCAATAATAAACGGGCTATCAAGCCCTAAACAGACAGTCAAATAGGTAGCTCAACGAAGCGATCAAATCAACAAGGCCACCAAGCAATCACGAGCAGTTAAAATCGATTAGGCAACAAAAAGCTCGATTCGTGCAATAATACTTTATTAACCAAATTGATCGATTTAAGGCGTCGATCGCTCACTCGTCTCTAACCTGTCGCTCGCTCGTGATCAAACACAATCAATCAGTTAATTTTAACTAATCACAATTAGCCATAGACAAAGCAGTCAACCGACTAATCTAATCGATCGACCATTTAACTTAATCACAATTTCTATCTAAACCGGCCCCAATCACTTACCTAAATTTCCTAATAACCTAAACGACTAATCCTAGGCGCAATTAACGCCCTAACCAAGGATTAGGGTTAACTCACAAATCGAGTTGGCTCGGGCGATCCCAACGGCGACGGCGGTGGCGACGAACGGCGACAGCGAATCACGAGTGAAATTCCTTGAACAACGACCCAAAATGCTCGGCCCACGAACCAAGCTTCTTAGCCAAATGACCTACGGGCCCAGCCACTGACTCGGCCACTTGTTCACCCAGCCCGGGCCAAAATGGGTCACGACCCGGGTGGACCGGCCCTGAACAGGGCAGGGGCGGTGCTGGGGATAAAACGGCTGGAACGACGATCGGCGGAAGGCGGCCGGTTCGGAGGTGGATGGTGGAAGGACTAGGGGGTTGGCGGGAGTCGATCGGGACCGGTGGCCGCGGCGAAGGGCGGCCGACAGAACTGGCCGAGAGGTGTGTTTAGGGAGCCAGGAGAAGGGGCTCGGTTTAGGCCGATTTTCGGCCACCACGGGCGACGGTCGACAGCCAGGAGCTCAGGGAAGGTAGAGGGAGGCCTTGGGGGTTCGTTGGTGGTGGCGGTGAGGGACGGTGGCGGCCGGTCCGGCCGAATCGAAGAGGAAACCACCGGTCCCCAAAATAGGGCACCGGTGGTTTTGCGGTCGATTGCGGCGTTGGGGCTGGGTGAAGGACGTCGATGGGAGGCAAGGGAACGTGGGAGGGGTGGTGAGTGGCGGCAGTGGCGGCCAGATGAGGCAAAATGGGTTTCGGTGCAGGTGGCAGAAACAGGGGCTGCGGTCCGGCAGTTGTTTCGAGGTCGTCCGGCTGTGGAGGGTTTGAGAGCGACGACGACGAAGTGTTGAGGGTCGTGGCCGTCGGTGGTGGGCCGCGGCCGGAGGT
Source organism: Rhodomyrtus tomentosa (assembly GCA_028455895.1). NCBI lineage: Eukaryota > Viridiplantae > Streptophyta > Magnoliopsida > Myrtales > Myrtaceae > Rhodomyrtus > Rhodomyrtus tomentosa. The sequence continues at coordinate 7,082,058 of JAPCWY010000011.1, forward strand.
GAGGGAGAGGAAGAGTTCAGTCGGGGGGTATACGCCGAGAGAGAGAGAGAGAGAGAGAGAGAGGGGGGGAGAGAGAAGGGGGGAGGAAAGGGCACGTGAGAGGGAGAGGGGGGGCCTACCGGGGATTTTTTTTTTTAAAGAGGAGTAATTCGGTAATTTCACAAGCTAAGCTCGATCGGGATTAGGCTCGGGCGCGAGGATTGAAATCCTAATTTGCGACGACAAAGAATTTCAAAACCTAATCTAAACCGACTGAAACTCCATAATTCATCCAATTATCGTCTCTTCAGCCCTTGCGATCCAAAATTTTCCATCAACTGAAATTTGATGTCAATTTCTTAAATTGATTTTAGTTACCTTGCCAGAAGTGAATTTCCAGGATGTCACAGCAATATATCAAGCCTCCACGCAATTCCAATGGTTCAAACCACTTTGAAACTTGCAATACTTACTAGGAGCTAAACCTACATTGGCATTTCATTGTGCAATAACTGTGCAGACTCAACCTTACTCATTTCGTGTACCACCCATCACGAATTGACATTTCCTTCTAACTTGACTAATAAATTCAGCAGATGAACCATCCTTAAATTTGGCGAGCTTTCAGAGAAAAGGAGTTGGGAATTACCTTTCTCAGAGGAAACTAAACCAGTAAGAAAAGAAGAACGACTAGATGAAGGCTAAGCATCGGGCAATGGATGAAGACGCCTGTCAATAGGGGCTTCGATTAACGATTTTGGCGTCAAGCTACTGGATGAAGGTGAACGCATGGGGCAAAGGACGAAAGGCGACTGGCGATTTAGGTGCAAATCGAAATCAAACGAAGGCGACTGATGAAGTTTTTGAGTGAAGATTGATTTGCGCAAGCAATATTGGCGAAGATTGATTTAGTGGAAGATGGATTTAGGCAGAAATGGAGTGATATGATTTGGGCACAAGAGCAGAAGAGCGATCGTATGGGTTGAAGAGAGCTGTTTAGGTAAGAAAAAATTTAAATCAATTTTTTTAAGGGAATGACGTCATTTTCCCTTTTCGGTGTCCATGTCAGAGCCACTTGGGCTAGCTGGAACTGACTTGGAATCCACATCAGACTTTTCCGGTCAATTTTGACCGGATGGACTTAATTGGTACCAAAGCCAAAGGTTTAGGACTGAATTGATTCAATTAAAAACTTCAGGACTGAATTGGTACCAATGCAAAATGTTTAATACTTTTTTTTGTTATTTTTCCCGTATAAAAGTTAATAGAAGTGACCCATTGGGTACGAAAACGACAGCAAGATGAATAATTTATTCATCACAGAAAAATTGCTACTGCTCCGAATTGAAAATTGTTAATTAGATGGGTATATTATCGGTGACGCCCCAAATCCTACCAAAATAGAGGATATGGCACAGATGTCCTTTCTCTTAAAGATCGCAGCCTCGTATGTAAACAACATTAAACCTGTCGTCCGAAAAGTATAGCCCTATTAACGAAATATACATTTTTTTTTTCAAATTAAAAAACTAAACCTCAACACATACGCTCTCAGACATGTATCAAACTATATCAACTTCAAAATCAAGGTTCAACTACCAAAGTTTCATCGTTCCTGTCCTAATAGCCGCTTGCTGAAGGACCTGAAAAAGAGTAGAATGAAATGAAGGACGAACAATTGCAGCTCGGTGAGTACTGCGTATATCTTCTAAGTAGATTGACCACCCACTTTGCATATTTACAAAACCATAACCGAACTCAATAATCCCAAATGGGATTTGATAATATGCACACATCTTCAAACATAAGTTGATTCCTTTCACCAGAGATTCATAGTCACACGGTCAAAATACGCTATAAGGTACGCGGTCACATGAATAGCAAAATACGGAAGTACACATTATTTTCAAATAGCGCAATTTGTACACGTGTAATACCAAAAGCGAGTTACATTTTTTTTCCACATAATCTTTATGCAAATAATAAATCATCATCTAAATCAACAACATCGAATCAACTATCAATGGTCTATTTCATTAATGAATCCCATATATAATCAAATGGCGATGGTCCATTCCATCGACTAATCTCAAATCACATGTCAATGTTTCATTTCATTGACCAAGCTCGTGCTCAATTGTCTAACAATGATTACGCCGACTGCCCCGTGAAAAGGTGACCAAGATTTCCCCTTTGGTAAAATCTTCACCTATAATGCCGGTGGCTCGGCCAATAAGGATATCCTAACACTAGTATGTGCATGCCCACAAACCCCTAATCGGGTTGACAACGATATTGAGCACCACATAATCTCACAACATCATTATTCACTTATCACAAGCCAATTCGGAGTCAATATCACAAATTGGTTCTACAAACCATTTCATATGATTTTTCTTATAAATCAGAATACATTTCACAACTAAACATATTAATTTTCGTAACTCAACTCATCCATCCGCTAGAAATACTTGTCATAAAGCATTTCTCAAATCAATTTAAAACTCATTTAGTAAACCAGTTCGCAAAGCAATACATACATATAACTTTTCGCAATTCACAACCCAATGCAGCTTCAATATCATAACAATGGTTTCACAAACCAAAATGTATAATCGTTCTCAACTCTGTTCATCAAACAAACTACACTAAACAAAACATTTCAGCGTCCATTTTTTAATTCAAATTTACTAGCCAACATATACATATATGATTTTTCGCTACCCTTTTCCTAAAACATTTGTTAAATATCAAGTCATAGTAAATGCTTAATCCAAGTTTTATTGTGACGCCTTGTAAATCCACCTCTGACAAGGAACCTGAAATCAATATAATGGATTGACATCGAATTTCAGTCAATGGAAAATTTTGCATCACAAGGATTGAAGAGACAATAATTGGACGTCTTCTGAAGTTTCAGTTGGTTTAGATTAGGTTTCAAAATACTTAGCCGTCGCGAGTTAGGATTCAATCCCCACACTTGAGCCTAATCCTGATCGAGCCTAGCCCTTGAAATTACCAAATTAGCCCTCGTCCAGTGTACCAAATTTTCGTTCAGTCCTGATTTGCGAAATTATCCCAAAAGTCTTCATGTGGACCTCTCTCTCTCTCTTTCGGTGGAACGCCTCCCTCCCCCCCTGATTGACTACCCTCCTCTCTTCCTCCCTCTTTCTCCTCCTTCCTCGCCGTCGCCCCTGACCCCTCCATCGTCGCCGTTGGCCCCCGGCAGCCGAGGAATCGCCGCGGAGCCCAGCCTCTGTTTCAGCAGCGTTCACCCGAGACCCATTTCTCCTCCCTCCTGCTTCGTGCGGCGTCACCGCCACCAACCACCACCACGCCATGACTCCCTCGGGTCCTAAGCTTCAAGCTGACCTAGACTCGCTGACCATCGGCTGCCGGAGCCGCAGGAAAACTGCCCCGATTCCCCGGTGCCCTGTTTTGGAGACCGGTCGGATTTCTCTTCGATCCGGCCGGACTGGCCATCACCGCCTCTCACCACCGCCGCCGATGAACTCCTAGGACCTCTCTCTGTCACCCCTGAGCTCGTGGCCATTGGTGGCCGCGCGTGGAGGCCGAAAATCCGCTCGAACCGGCGCCTTGTTCCCGGCGCCCACACACACCTGCCCACCTGGTTTTGTTCACAGTCGATCCCCCACCTTCGGCTTCGTGTAGTAGTGTTTACTACTGTCTGCCACAATTAGCTCATGCGTTGGACTTGTTCACGCCACAACTCTTTCCATCAAACTCTGATTCTAACAAATCTTTTGCCAAAAAAATCCCCTTAGCAAATACTTAAACATCATAAGCTTCGTCGACTCTAGTGACAGCTAAAACTGGGCAAAAAAAAAAAAAGACGTTAAATCTACAAATTGCTACTATTGAGCATCTTCACATAACTTCAAAAATTCACTTTGGGGCAAACCATGAATTCAAGTCAAGTTATTTAAAATTCTACAGCATCACGACGCCCTAAATTATCAAGCCTACGATTTCTCAGCTTAGAAACTCTTAGGCTGCGTTTGGTGGTATGGATAAAAAGTAGGATAGGATAAAAGTTACCATATCCTGTGTTTGGCAACCGCCCAAAACTGGATAAAGTAGGATATAAGGGATATAGCCTGAATAAAATTATCCCATGGGGAGGTGGGATGAAGGTGCATTGGATTACTTATATTGATAGTATACAAGTAATTTTTTTCTCGAATAACAAATTTCTTAAAAAATATCAAAATACTAATTAAATATGAATTATATTTGAATTCTAATATTAAAATAATATTTAAAATGATATATATTTATAAATTTGAGTTTCTTTCTACTTTACAATATATATTATGTGCACATACTTGCATACATTGCACATACTTGCATACATTTCATATCCATGTCATTACGAGTTGAAGGATTTTTTATTGGGTGAGTGCAAAGAAGGAGTTTTTGGTAGTATAGTTTCTTATTTAATAAAAAATTTATTAAGAAATGATGAAACATAATAAAAATAATGAAAAAATGGATATAAAAATAAAAATAAGTAAATAAAAATGAAATAGAAGAGCCCTAATTTTAAATGAACAAATTTGAACTTGAAAATAATCTTTTAAATTCTCAAAGAACGTGGGACAATGAAATTTCTAAAAAAAAAACTAGAAATCTTCTTCTCCTATATTTCTTTGGTTCATGTTGAAATTTCATCAATTTTTCATAGTTGTTTTGTTCATGTCAAATTATAGAAAAATGGCGAGAGAGTGAAACTTCTTCTCCTTCATCATGTCAAAAGTCTTTGAAAACGGTAAAAAGTCAAAACTCATTATTTTATGCAGTTTTGTTGTTCATGTTGAAATTTAACGAAAATATCGAGAGAGACAAAACTTTTTGTATTGATAAATGCCAATGATCATATTTTCTCTCTTATTAGAGTTAGTAGTGAATTATGAGAGATTCTCATAGTCGCGTTGGTGCATTCTCATATTCATTTATATCGATATATGTAAATACCAAACAATAAACATAATAAGATATGAATATATCCAGTTTTATTACTGTGATTCACTAAACAGTGAACATGATATGACAAAAATCCCTGAATAATCCAGTCTTATCTTGGCTAGAAATCCTGACACGATCAAACGTAGCCTTTGATTTAACCCACCAACTCGAAAATCACAAAAATTTCGAAATTAGGGAACGGTTCCGACAAATCTCTCTGATTAGATGAATGAATGGTGCGAACGCTTAACCGGCTTCGCGGAGGGAATCCAATTCGTCATGTCCTCAAGGCGCATACACATTCACAACGAAACCCTCTTTGCTTTCCTTCAATTTTCCCTTCTTCTCTCGCGGCTCACACTCCTTTTCTTCGATTCTTCCCCTTCCCTTGTTTGCCGACTCCTTCACCTCTCTCTCATTGTGCCTCCAAGCCACCTGTCATTTCACTTTCCTTGGTCCACTTTCTTTTCCCTTGCGTGCCCCCCTCTCTTTCTCATTAAATGACTGCATAAGATTAGGAGTGGATAAGATATGATAAGAAATTTAAGAATTTTTTTTTTCATATCCTATCTACAGTTTGGTGAACAGCGGATTTAACGTTGTACAAGTAGAGGTAAAGGCACGCCTCAGGTTGTCTCTATTTTGTTGAAATATTAGGATGGTTGGAAAATTATTTGGTGATAATTTTTGATGAGCAAGTTATTGCTGAACAGATGTTTGTGCCATCCGAATTAGGACACAACACTGATGGAGCAGACCCTTTAGAATCGATAGTCTTGATTTCCTTTGAGAATGACATGCCAGCCTTGCTCGTTGTCTTGTCCAGTGAATAAAATATATCGCTCCCTCTCCTAGAATTTTCTTTTTATTCGGGTTATACCATCTGTATCTCTATATCATATCTTGGACAGCTACCAAACATATGGTAGAAAAAAATATATCATATCCTGACCTATATCTTTTAAATATTTCTGTATCCTCTTTTTGTTGGCCAAGACCAAGGCTGCCATTTCTTTCTACCCATTTGACTATTGAAATTTCTAGAAATGGTCACGCATCCTGAAAATTGCTATTTATAGATTATTCAACAACTCTGAACAGGTATAAGAAGATCTCTTCCAATTCAAAGAACTTTATTGGCAAATACCGGCTTTTTTCCACGAAAAAGATAAAATTTACCACAATGTGGATTCCGGGTGCTAAAACCACGTCGTTTACTTTCACAATAGTTCCCGCGCTTCCCGTGGGCGTCTGTCTGAAGAAAAAACGAGCCAAATGCTCCTGCCTTAGTAGAAAAGCCAAGCAGAGTGCTATAAAAAAAAAATTTAACCCTGTTTGGTCATTATTTAACATGAAATGAACCATACGAAATTGACCGGTCAACCTGTCAAATGTACAACCATTCCCCGCAGCTGTTATATATATATATTATCAACTTTTTCTTGGGCGGAGTAGTCTCATTCCTTCGCTGCTAAGAGTTCCTTTAGTCCCAGCAAAATGACGCTTTGGCACTTCTTTGTGATTGTGAATGGTGTCATTCTTTTGTTCTCCTCCTGCACATCAACGGCCAAGCTCATCACCGACCTTCCCGGTCAGCCTGATGGCGTTTCGTTCAAGCAGCACTCGGGTTTCATCACTACGGATTCTCGTCTTGGCCATGCTCTGTTCTATTACTTCGTGGAAGCCGATGCCAGCGACCCGCTCTCTCACCCTCTAACGTTGTGGCTCGCCGGCGGTATAGTCGTCGTCCTGACTGCTAATTCCATTACTGCTCTTGCCGTTTGCTCGCCAATTCTGATTGACTTTGGTTTAGGCCCCGGCTGTTCTTCTCTTGGGCTAGGGGCATTCAAGGAGCACGGCCCGTTTCGACCAGCTCGGGACGGTCACTTGATGAAGAATGACTTCTCCTGGAATAAAGGTACTTCTTTCATCGGCCGATCGATCGTGTTGTAAATGGAATGCCCTCTTGAAAGTAGTTAAGGGTTATTTACGCTCATTCGATTGCAATTTGGATAGCGTCGAACATGCTGTATGTGGAATCCCCCATCTCAGTTGGATTTTCATACTCGAATACGACCGTGGACTACGCCGATTGGAAAGATGCGGACACCGGTACATCTAAGTTGTTCCTAACAAATTTCCTTTCCGTCATGCGAACTTAGCGGCCATCATATTTGTAGTAAGACAGACATCTTTTCGCGTTGCAGCCAGAGAAAACATGCAGTTCCTTCTCAATTGGTTCAGAGAATATCCGAAATATAGAGACTCCGATTTCTATATAGCGGGGGTGAGCTATGCTGGTAGGCGCTGGAACTCCTCGTCTCTCGGTCTCGCTATGGATGTGATTGCAAATTCCGGCTTGTTCGTTTAACTCCAGTTTGATGCACTAATCTTCCTTCCTTCCAAACAAGCTAATCTCTATAGAACATTTTTGTAGGCCACTATGTGCCGCAGTTTGCAGCTCTGGTGGTGGATCACAACAAGCATTCCCAAGGGAATCCGATCAAGCTTAGAGGGATAGCAGTTAACAATTCTCTTCTCCATTGGATTGCGTGTTCTTCAGTTTGGCAACTTTTTCCGTTTGATTTTCAAGCTTATTACCTGACCCAAAAAAATCTCCTCTTCTTTCTGTCTATGCAGCTCGGAAACCCACTTCTGGATATTCAGATTAGTCCAGATAGCGCCAATTTTTTGTGGTCCCATGGTGTCATTTCGGGCGAGACATTCAAGTTGAAGAAGACGGTGTGCAACGACTCCAGGTACTGGACGGAGATGTTCCACGGAAAACTTTCGCGGGAATGCACCAAGGTATCGGCGAAGCAGGCGGCGGAAATGGGGAATTTCACTGATCCACTTGATGTGCTCGGACCTTACTGCATCTCCGGCACTACTGCGGTGCCATCGGCTCCAAGGAGTTCGTGGGATGCGTACCATGCTAAAGTGAGTTCGACTCTGGAAGATCTTGCCTAGTTTCTAGAATGAAAGAGCCTAGGAACAAAACCATGATAGATAGCACCCATCACAGACTGTACAATTCAGGGGTTAGGCCTTGATCAGGTTCATTAAGTATCGACTTTTCTTGTGAGCAGCTAACTTCAAGGATGATGCTTGTCGATCCGTGCATCGACACTTATATATCCTCGTACCTCAACAATCCTCGAGTGCAGGAAGCACTCCATGTGAATATGACGAAGCTCCCATATGTTTGGGATATCTGTTCAAGGTTTTTATTGCTCACCTCTGCTCTATTAACTTCCTGATTCAGTCAAAACCGCACCTTCTGTTTCTAAATGTCGTTTCGTGCGGCATGCGGCAGCCCTCTTTCCTTACGCGACACCGGTGTAGGCGACAACATCATACCTGTTTTATCGGCTTTAATCAAGGAGCATCTGCGAGTTCTCCTCTTCAGGTAAGTCACAGACACGAACGGTCTAATTCCAACATGTTTCATTCCAACCGCAACCTTTTTCTTGTCGGAAGCATCACGTTGTCTGTGCTGCGGAACCAAGCCTCAAGGTCATGGATGGACATGAACATCCTCGCGGCATCACCTAATATCTAAACTGATAATGCGAAACTGGATTGCACGTTGCAGCGGCGATCAAGACTCGAGAATACCATTGACGCAGACGAGAACAATCGCCAACTTGATTGCTCGAGACTTGAAATTCTCATCCTTTGGTGGATATGCACCTTGGTACAATGGAATCCAGGTCAGGTTCTAGTCCCGTCTTCTTTTTTTCTTTTTTTCTTTTTAAATCCGCGCATCCCCGAGTAAAAGAAAAGGTATGTTTCCGTCCATTGTTGAATCTGTTTCGAAATTTTCCGATGACCATGTACATTGTTAACGACATCAGTGACCCTCCTGAACGCAGGTTGGTGGATGGACTGAGTCGTTTGGTAGGTTAAGAAAAGGGAAGAACGCGACTCGCTTGACATTCGCCACGGTCCGAGGAGCGGCGCACGAGGTCTCATACACTTCGCCGTCGCAAGCTCTCACCTTGTTCAAGGCATTTCTGGAGGGATCCTCTCCGCCGAAAGTGCCGTTCAAGAACTGATCCGATCATGGCTCTCATTAAGATTGAAGCATCATTAGAATGGCACTGTCCTTTGTTCTATCTTTTGATTGTTCCACATCTGTTCCATATCCATGGAATAATTAATTGCGGACTACCTGCTATAGCTGCGAGATTCGAACTTGACCCGATCACGAGTTTGATGGAATCGAAGAATAAATTATTGTTATTATTATTATTTTTGTCTGTAATGCATCATTTCATTTCGTTTAAGTGGGTGAAGAAAAAGAGCAGCCCCACTGAGAATAGAAAATAGATTAAAATCCATTTAATTTATATTATTTTGTAGGATTTTTGTGATGAATTTTTATTATGCGACTCTTCATATTCCTGCATTCGTTTCGAGGGAGGGAGAATAAATTTAGCTAAAAAGTGATGACATTTATGGAAATTTTAATTGCTCATCACATTGATACATCGTGTTACTTGTTTCATAGAAAACTAAGTTGGATTAGCACTATAAATGTAATCAATTTTTTTTTTATTGTAAACCAGTATGATTATAGATGTTTTCTAACTTGGGTTTTGAGTTTATAATTAGGTCATGGAATTTGACGCAAATGAGTGAAAAGTGATTAAATTTAGTTCGAGATCAAGCATGCATTCAGAATATGTATCATCATGACACACGCACATTCTTCTAGTTCTTTATAGGCTTTTCGACTTTTGGGTTTTCTTTTCTTTTGTACATTTTTATTTATTTACTTACGCCTTATTATTTTGTTATTTCAATTTTTTAATTTGAAATAGCATTTTGTCCAAGTAATGTACTCACATGAGGAGCTTAATTGGGTTCCATGGATAGGTGTAAATTTTCATGAGTTGCGTCTCCTATGGATGTGTCGAAAAAATCTTATTATGTCATGTTGGGTAAGGGTCGAAAAAAAATCATATCAGGTATAAATGGATCTATTAGATTTATTACTTTAGAATATTAGCAAGTTGGGGGTATTTGTGTAAATGTATTAGGCTTAATCCTAAGCCTATAAGTATTCTTTGTTATCTTGAAATAATACAATTTTACTCTTTTATCGTCAACATGGTATCAGAGCCACAATTAATACCTAAACCCTAAAATCAACGTATCCTTCAACAAACCCAAGCCGCCAGCCACCGTAGATCTCGCCGGCTAGGCTAGGCGACCTCATTCCGGCGTCAACCTAGGGCCAACGACCTCAACCCAGCGTCGCTGAGGGCTGAGAACTTTAGATCAGGGCCGACGAACTCAACCCAGCGTCGCTGAGGGCCGAGAACTCCAGATCAGGGCCGACGACCTCAACCCAACGTTGCTGAGGGCCGAGAACTCCAGATCGGACGTCGACCAGGTCCCGACGACCTCGTCCAGAGTTGCCTAGGTCTCGGTGACCTCATCTAGCGCTGATTAGCTTTCGGCGACCTTTTGACGACCTTGTGGTGAGGTCCTCAGGTCTCGGCAACCTCGCCTACTGCCGATTAGTCCTCGCCGACCTTCCGACGACCAGATCAGACGTCGACCAGGGCCCAACGACCTCGTCCAGAGTTGCCCAGGTCTCGGCGACCTCGCCCAGCGCCGATTAGCCCTCGGCGACCCTCCGTCGACCTCATCCTGAGGTCCTCAAGTCTCGGCGACCTCGCCTAGTGCCAGCCAGCTCCCGTTGATATCCCAGCGACTCTTCCCAGCATTACCCAGGAGAGTTTTTGAGGCCTCTTGTTACGTAGATTGAATGAATTTGCTGAGTTGATTGACTTTAGTGATATTTTGGAAGTGAATTTTTTTTAGTGGGCAGTGAGTTGAAGTTGGTGTGGCCGCTGGGATTGTTGAATATGGTACTGGACTTGACTGCATTTGGAGTTATGTGGTGTCAGAAGAGTGAATGTTGTGTTTGCATTTGAAGTGATATTTGTGGATACTCGAAGAAGTGATATATAAGTGGTGTGTTTTACTTGATTGCATACAAGTCAAGTTCCTAGTGATTAGTGATTAAAGGTCTGTAGAGATGTCTACTGATTCATCAAATTCTCCATCTATTGTTGTCACGTCCCGATTCTCGAACCCGCGACATTCCTTGCCAAATCGCCACCAGGTTATAAAAGATAGCGTCCCAAGCAACTGCTATTGACCTAAGAATATACTGCGCATGCGGAACGTGCAATCTTCCTTACAATAAAATCAAGATGGGATAGGTAGTAAGAAAAGCTAGACAACATAACGCAAAGATAAATTACAGAGAATAGATGATCTATAACCTTACAGAGCCAACAGCTGATAAATACAACCCCATGCTTCGGGGCGGCCCTCTAGGACTCACAAAAAGATACAGAAATCAGGTAATGTTAACTCTCATTTATCCCAAAATAGTACCCTCATAAAAACATCACCAGTTCCCTGACCACAAAAGAGACCCAACCCTCTACTGGGTAAAATCGGCATCCGGATCATCATAACCTATCGACGGAGCCGGGTCGTTCGGGTCGTCACAAGAACTCTGGCTAGAATGCACAGAAGGGGCTACTAACTGCTCGGGCTCGAGCTCAGGCTGCATACCGGGTGCAGGATCCACCACCTCCCCATCAGGAGTATCGATGTCCATTGGATCCCAGGCGAGGACATTAGGGACCCCCTAAAGAGGTGGCCCCTCAAATCCTCTGAGCGGACTAAAGAGATCCACCCCATCGTGAAGATACCAGGCCTTGAAGAGGTGTGCTAGCAGTTGTGGCATCCCCTCATCGACCCATATCATCGTGATGTGGCGTTCCCACATCTGGTCCGTACCTGGTACCGGGTGGAGACTGACATCGTGTGATGAGTGGGTGGGGGTACCAAATCGCACCGGTCTCTCCATTATTTTGGACTTGAAAAGTTGTCCCACGACGGGGTGAGAATTTAATCTCAGTGAATCAAGCCTAATCTCGGTTAGGACACTAATTCGCTCAGGATATCCTAAGCACCACAATAAGCCGCAAGATATAAGCTGTCACGTCCCGACTCTCGAGCCCGCGACATCCCTTGCCAAATCGCCACCGGGTTATAATAGATAGCGTCCCAGACAACTGCTATCGACCTAAGATTATATTGCGCAAGCGAAACGTACCATCTTCCATTCAATAAAACCATATGGGATAGATAGAAAGTAAAGCCAGATTGTAAAATACAAAAGGCTGATGAGAATAGATGATTCATAACCTTACAGAGCCATCAACTGATAAATACAACCCCATGCTTCGGGGTGGCCATCTAGAACTCATAAAAAGATACAGGAGTCAGGTAAGGTTAACTCTCATCTATCCCAAAACAGTATCCCCCACAAAAAAATAACCACAGTTCCTTGACTACAAAAAGGAACCTAACCCTCTACTGGGAAGACTTGACATCCGTGTCGTAATAATCAACCGGAGGAGCCGGGTCATTTGGATCATCACAAGAACTCTGGCTAGAATGCACAGAGGGGGCTACTGATTGCTCAGGCTCGAGCTCGAGCTCCATACCAGGCGCGGGGTCCATCACTTCCCCATCAGGTGTATCAATATCCATTGGGTCCCAAGCGGGGATATTAGGGACCCCCTGTAGAGGTGGCCCCTCAAATCCTCGAAGCGGACCGAAGAGATCCATCCCATCACGAAGATACCAGGCCTTAAAGAGGTGTGCCACCAGATGTGGCATCCCTTCATCAACCCATATCGTCGTGATGTGACGCTCCCACATCTGGTCCGTACCTGGTACCGGATGGAGACTGATATCAAGTGATGAGTCAGTGGGGGTGCCGAACCGCACCGGTCTTTCCATTACTTCGGACCTGAAAAATTTATCCCACGAGGGGTGAGAAATGAATCTCAGTGAATCAAGCCTAATCTCGGTTAAGACAATGATTCGCCCAGAACATCCTAAGTGCCACAAAAAGATCACAAGATATCAACAGAGATATATATAAATATCAATCATAACAAATCTGTCAAATCTATCACCAACAGAACTACAACCACTCAGGCATACACAAGTTCATTATTAATCAATGACCTACGCGACTGGCGTGATAAATACATCAATAGTACGATTCCGCACTCTTCTGGCAAAACCAGGCTACGTCCACTTTACCCTCTCAGTGACGGCTACTATAAGCAGTGTATCCAGTGCACCCGGCACGGCACTGCAAGTAGGCATTCCTTAAAAAGGAGCTTCGGTCCATCACAAGCTGCGACCGGCATCCGATAATCCCTTAAAACCGTACGACTGGCACGGGGCATGGATTATCGTGCTTCTGACAAGTCGCGAATTCCATACAATCTGTACGGCATAAGTACCCACAGTACAATGCGAACTTGCCAGGTAGCGTCATTGACCCTTTAAATGACCACACAAATTGCATTCGGCAATCAACTCATTGATTATCTTGGATTAACGCCAAAATCCACAAGAAATACAATCAACTCGGCCCCAAGGCCCACAAGACTCCCAATCGAGCATATCAACCAGGCAACCAACCAATCAAGCAATCCACTCACTCTCGAGTAATCCACTTAACCCGGCAATTTCAAGCTCAATTCATGTTAAAAATCTTAATTCTCAGTCAAATTATAGCAATCGATCGTTCGCTCGTTTCTAACCTGTCACTCACTCGCGAGCAACTCAATCAAATAATTACTTGCTAAATTACCACAAATAGCCACAGACAAATAATCGATCGACCATGTATCATAACCATGGTTTCTATCTATACCGGTCCCGATCGAAATATTTTTTTTTCTTTTTTTTATAAAATAAATAAATAAATAAATAAATAAATAAATACATAAATAAATAAATAATTAAATCAGACTAATCCTAAGCGCAATTAGCGCCCTAACCAAGGTTTAGAGTCAACTCACTATTTGAGTTAGCTCGATCGGCGGCGGCGGCGGCGGCGGTGACGATAAAACTAAGGTTTATCGCACGGCGAATCGAGCTCAAACTTCGGTGACACCCCGTGGAAGTCCGGCGAGGTCGCCGGAACAGGTGGCCGGCGACAGAGCTCCGGCGAGCGGCGGCCGGCGGCCTGCAACAGTGAACAACAGAATATTCAATTCGGCAACTCTACTGTTTTGGCCGTTTTCCGGCGACATGGGCCGGGACAAGGCCGGCCAAAGGTCGGGGGCTCACCCAGGGGTCGATGGGAGTCGGCCGGGAGAGGTGGACGGCGGCGAAAGGCGGCCGGCGACGGCAGACAGCCGCGATCAGTGGCTGTCCTGTTTTTGCGCCGAAACAGGGCTCTCGGTCAGCGGCGGTTTCCGGTGACCACGCGCGGCGACTGGCGGAGCCGAGCTGGGTGGTGGTAGAGGAGACTCAGGGGAGTCGTCTGGCGGTGGCGGTGTGGTACGGCGGCGACGGTGGCGGCCGGAACGAAGACCGGAACAAACTGGGTTCAAAACAGAGCACCGAGACTTTCGGGCCGGATTCTGGCGGCTGACGGTCGGCGACGAGGGGTTGGATCGGTCGAGGGGAGGTCGGGGGTTAGCTGGGTGGTGGTGGTCGGCGTCGGTGGCGGCCGTGGCGGCCGGAGAAGACCGCGGAGTCCTCGGGTCGCCTGACCCAAAAACAGGAGACGTTCGGCCATAGGTTTTCTTCGGCAAAACGGCGGCGACGGCGGCTCGGCCGGGGTCCAGGCGACAGTGGGGAGTAGCTGGAGGTAGTGGCTGCCGAGGGTGATGTGGTGGTCGCGAAAAATGGCCACGAACGGAGATGATTCGATCGGTTGAAGGAGCTGTCGGGCAAAGAAGAAAAATGAAGAAAGAAGAAGAACAGAAGAAGAAGAAGCAGAAAGAAGAAGAAGACAGCGGCAGAGAGAGGACGGCGTTGGGCAGTGAAATGGAGGGCCCAACCTTGACTTTGAAGGCCACAAAATTAAATTTTTTTGTCTCTTATGAGTGAATAATTGGGGGGCAAAATGGTAATTTTGGCGCGCCGGGACTGAAACGAAATTTTTGGTGTACTGATCGAAGGGTAATTTCGGCAATTTCACTGGTCAAGCTCGATCAGAGTTAAGCTCGTTTGCAAAAACGGCAATTTAAAAATCGCCGCGGATAAATTTCAAAACTCAATTCGAAATAATCTAAAATTCGAAATTTGTCCAAATTTTCGTCTTTTCAGTCCTTATAGTCCAAAATGGGCGTCGACTATGACTATACATTCATATCATTTAATCGACTCCCGGCACTTACAAGGATTGAATTTCCAGGACGTCACATAAGCAGATATATATCAATAAAATATATAAGCCAAATCAACAACCAATTGAAGTACCACCACTCAGGCATACACAATACATCACATAAGTCCATTATTAAACAACGACCCATGCGACTGGCGTGATAGAAACATCAATAGTGCGATCCCGCACTCTTCTGGCAAGATCAGGCTACGTCCACTTTACCCTTTCAGCGACGGCTACTACAAGCGGTGTATCCAGTGCACCCGGCACGACACTGCAAGTAGGCATTCCTTAAAAAGGAGCTTCGGTCTGTCACAAGCTGCGACCGACATCCAATAATCCCTTAAAACCGTACGACTGGCACGGGGAAATTTGTCAAGGTTAGATCCTGTGTACTGTTGGAAGGAATGCAAACAATCAGATGTTCCCAATTGCTTAGGGGGTTGTCAGAGTTGTGAGTAGCGAACACGGACTTGGTTCTTAAAAAATTTGATGTTCGATCCACATCTTTGACACATATGGGCTAGTTTGTGTCATAGTTAGTGACAAACAAAAGGTAAGTTCTTTATTTAATATTTATTTAGTATGTTCCTTATACAATTACACCTGTAACATATATTTTACATTGAAATCATTTTTTTGTAGGGGCTTGTATAAGCTGTGGCTGAGTTGTTGCCTGTAGCTGAGAATGGGATGTACGCGAGACATATCTATGCTAATTGGGACAGGAAGTATAAAGGGATACAAATGCAAATGCTATTTTGGCAGTGTGCTAAGAGCATTACTATGGTGGAGTTTGACAAACACTCTCAAGCATTGAAGAAAATCAGTCCTGCTACATATCATAACTTGGTTCAAATAGAGCCAAAGCATTGGTCTAGGTCGGTCTTCACCACTAATGTCAAGTGTGACATTGTTGGCAACAACTTATACGAGACATTCAATGGAAGAATCGTACATGCTAGGGGTAAGTCCATTTATAGTATGTTGGAGGACATGCGGATAATGATAATGACAAGGATACATACGTAAAGGCATGCATGTGCTAGGTGGAAAAGGGATTGTGGCCCTAGAATTGTAAAAAAGTTAGAAGAAAATAGAGTTGGTGCAAGGTACTGTCATGTGATATGGAATGGTGAGACTAGATATGAGGTGAAAGATAAGGATAAAGGTGGTACGTACTTGGTAGATGTGTTGAAGAGAGACTGCTCTTGTAGAAGATGGCAGCTTACTGGCATCCCTTGTCCTCATGCCCTTACTGCTTTAAATCATAGGCAAAAGGGCGCATATACAAGTGTTATAAGAAGGCTGAGTTCTTACTTGCATATGAGAACATGTTGATGCGAGTTCGAGGAGAAAATTTTTGGAAACAAACTAATAGGGAAACACTTAAACCACTTTCAGCCAGAGTGAAGCCCGAAAGACTTAAACATAAAAGATCAAGGGAGGAAAGTGAGGTGGCAAGTGGAACTAGGATGTCGAGGATTGGAATGAAGATGACATGCCGAACTTGCTTCAAGACGGGGCATAACAGTTTGACATGTCCAAATAAGAAGAGTGGATCTACATCTTCTCAAAAAGAATTTTCAATGGAAAAAAATTCGGTTAGTGCTTACATATTTTCATTGTGTCATACTTGCTTTGTTAATAATAAGACCATTAACAAATATACTCTTTGTAGGTTCAAATACGTAAGGCACAGGTGCAAGTGCCAAAAGTTGCTCGAAGAAACAGAAGTGACTGGAAGTGGGGTTTAATTGAGCCGTGTTGACATGTCGTAGCTCATTTTTTTCTATCTTTCTTTTTATCTTTTTTTGTAATGATGAGTTCAATGAAGTTGTGTTGATGATACTTTTTGATGCTTTGGCTTAAATGGCTGCTTGTACAACAGTTGGAAACCTTATCTTATTGCAATGAAATTGATTTGCTTTCATTTGTTCATGAAGTAGTGAGATTGCATTGCTTTTTTTTTTTTCATATCTTACCTTTTTTTTCCTCATATTGTACTTCAAAGCAAAATAGATCGCAATGAAATGGTATATCACTTGTATTGAGATTGAGAAACATATTGCATATGCAACAAGAGTTTGTAAATAACTTCCACTTTATTCATGCTCATACTCCACATTTGGACAAGTACAAATCGTATTACAAAAATGTACTAAAAACATAACACAATCAGTTTAACACAGCCTACGGCAAGCTCATTACATAATTCATTTTTAAAATTTGCAACTGGTGCGTTTTGTAAAATTATATAAGCACCCATGACGCAACTCTTCAATTTTGATTTTCAGACAGCCATGACATCTTTTTCATTGATTCTTCTTCATCCTTGCTGTTTGTAGAGGACATTTTGGCCATGATAAGATGGATCGATATCATCGATTATAATGAATTCGATGATGTCTTCATCCATTGTGATGATTGTAGGAGAACTGCAATTCATGCTTTTAGAATCAACAATGCTATTGGAGCATTCCTAACCAGTAAAGAAGTTCAATAGCAGCAGTTTAGCATATTTTATATTGCCTGATGTACAATTGCGTAATGCACCTCATATGAGCAATCAAGTCTAAAAACACTACATCATAACAAGGCACATATTTATCATCATTGTCACATCCCGTTCAACAGAATAAGCAATCTCTTCAACACAAATGGAAAAAAAAGGGCAGACTGACAGATTGAAAACTTTGATAAATCTCTTAGCACATCAAAGATATGTATTAAATATATCTCATCACATGCAGTAACTATAGAAACTAGACTCATGTCAACAATTGTTCTTAAAAACATAAAGATCGCATTCCAAGAAGTTAGAACTATGATTGTATACTGTGCTTATTCAAGGGTGATTGCTTGCTTGCTTGCACAGTTGCCGGACTATAGAGCATAAATACATCAAGAGTCAGATTGAACATCCATGCTTTGTACCGTACATCAAACAACACATCATAGTTGCTGATAAGTTAATAGAGTTTCAGAACCAAAGGGTAAAAGTCTTGCCATTTGTCTCTAGAAGATGAATTCAAAGAGAGCAAAATATGTGAGACAAAACATTGTATTCACATAAATTGTACCATTTGGACCATCCGCACCACTGGGTGGCTCTTTGTCAAATGCATACTTCGATGGCATAGCAAATATAGCCTAAATAGGTGGCATCCTTTGGCCCAAATAATCTTTTCCTCACCTATTCTCAAAGGAAAAAAGAAGACCTCTCAGGAGAGAGGATTGAAATTTGCAACAATAATTTTCATGGACAATGATTTTGTGATCATGGTGTAGTAAGTATATAGTTTTTAGAAAATGCCTAATTTAAATGCAATGAGATTGATGATGTTATTGTGAGATTCAGAAAATGACAGCTATATATCAAGCCTCCACGACTCAAACAAGGTCAAACCACTTTGAAACTTGCAATACTTACTAGGAGCTAAACCTACTTTGGCATTTCATTGTGCAATATCTGTGCAAACTCAACTTTACTCATTTCGTGTACCACCCACCACGAATTGACATTTCCTTTTAACTTGACTAATAAATTCAGCAGATGAACCATCCTTAAATTTGGAGAGCTTTCAGAGAAAAGGAGTTGGGAATTACCTTTCTCAGAGGAAACTGAACCAGAAAGAAAACAAGAACGACTAGATGAAGGCTAAGCATCGGGCAATGGATGAAGGCGTCTGTCGACAGGGGTCTCGATTAACAATTTTGGCATCAAGCAACTGGATGAAGGTGAATGCGTGGGGCAAAGGACGAAAGGTGACCGACGATTTAGGCGCAAATCAAAATCAAACGAGGCGACTGATGAAGGTTTTGAGTGAAGATCGATTTGCGCAAGCAATATTGGCGAAGATTGATTTAGTGGAAGATGGATTTTGGTAGAAAAGGAGTGATATGATTTGGGCACAAGAGCAGAAGAGCGATCGTATGGGTTAAAGAGAAATGTTTAGGTAAGAAAAAATTTAAATCAAATTTTTTAAGGGAATGACGTCATTTTACCTTTTCGGTGTCCATGTCAGAGTCACTTGGGCTAGCTGGCACTGACTTGGAATTCACATCAGACTTTTCCGATCAATTTTGGCCGGGTGGACTTAATTGGTACCAAAGCCAAAAGTTTAGGACTGAATTGATTCAATTAAAAACTTTAGGACTGAATTGGTACCAATGCAAAATTTTTAATACTTTTTTTGTTACTTTTCCCATATAAAAGTTAATGGAAGTGACCCATTGGGTACGAAAATGACAGCTAGATCAATAATTTATTCACCACGGAAAAATTGCTACTGCTCCGAATCGAAAATTGTTAATTAGATGGGTATATTATCGGTGACGCCCCAAATCCTACCAAAATAGAGGATATGACACAGATGTCCTTCTCTTAAAGATTGTAGCCTCGTACGTAAACAACATTAAACCTGTTGTCCGAAAAATATAGCCCTATTAACGAAATATACATTTTTTTTTTCAAATTAAAAAACTAAACCTCAACACATACCCTCTCAGACATGTATCAAACTTTATCAACTTCAAAACCAAGGTTCAACTACCGAAGTTTCATCGCTCCCGTTCTAATAGTCGCTTGCTGAAGGACCTGAAAAAGAGTAGAATGAAAGGAAGGGCGATCAATTGCAGCTCAGTGAGTAGTGCGTATATCTTCTAAGTAGATCGACCACCCACTTTGCATATTTACAAAACCTTAACCGAACTCAATAATCCCAAATGGGATTGATAATATGCACACATCTTCAAACATAAGTTGATTCCTTGCACCAGAGATTCATAGTCACACAGTCAAAATACACTATAAGGCACGCTATCACATGAATAGCAAAATACGGAAGTACACATTATTTTCAAATAGCGCAATTTGGACACGTGTAATACCAAAAGCGAGTTACATTTTTTTTCCACATAATCTTTTTACAAATAATAAATCTTCATCTAAATCAACAACATCGAATCAAATATCAATGGTCTATTTCATTAATGAATCCCATATATAATCAAATGGCGATGGTCCATTCCATCGACTAATCTCAAATCACATGTCAATGTTCCATTTCATTGACCAAGCTCGTGCTCAATTGTCTAACTATGATCACGCTGACTGCCCCATGACAAGGTGTCCAAGATTTTCCCTTTGGTAAAGTCTCCACCTATAATGCCGGTGGCTCGGCCAATAAGGATATCCTAACACTAGTACGTGCATACCCACAAACCCCTAATCGGGTTCACAACGATATTGACCACCACATAATCTCACAACATTATTATTCACTTATCACAAGCCAATTTAGAGTCAATATCACAAATTGGTTCTACAAACCATTTCATATGATTTTTCTTATAAATCAGAATACATTTCACAACTAAACATATTAATTTTCGCAACTCAACTCATGCATCCGCTAGAAATACTTGTCATAAAGCATTTCTCAAATCAATTTAGAACTCATTTAGCAAACTAGTTCGCAAAGCAATACATACATATATCTTTTCGCAATTCACAACCCAATTCAGCTTCAATATCATAACAATGGTTTCACAAACCAAAATGTATAGTCGTTCTCAACTCTGTTCATCAAACAAATTACACTAAACAAAACATTTCAACGTCCATTTTGTAATTCAAATTTACCAACCAACTTATACATATATGATTTTTCACAACCCTTTTCCTAAAACATTTGTTAAATATCAAGTCATAGTAAATGCTTAATCCAAGTTTAATTGTGACGCCTTGAAAATTCACCTCTAGCAAGGTACCTGAAATCAATATAATGGATTGACATCGAATTTCAGTCGATGGAAAATTTTGGATCACAAGGACTGAAGAGACAATAATTGGACGAATTCTGAAGTTTCAGTCGGTTTAGATTAGGTTTCAAAATTCTTAGCCGTCGCGAGTTAGGATTCAATCCCGCGCTTGAGCCTAATCCCGACCAAGCCTAGCCCTTGAAATTACCAAATTACCCATCGTCCAGTGTACCAAATTTTCGTTCGGTCTCGATTTGCGAAATTACCAAAATGCCCTCAATTATTCACCAAAGGACAAAATTGCCCAAAAGTCTTCATGTGAACCCTCTCTTTCTCTCTCTCTCTCTCTCTCTCTTTCGGTGGAACACCATCCCCCCCCCCCCCCCCCCCGACTGACTACCCTCCTCTCTTCCTCCCTCTTTCTCCTCCCTCCGCCGAATTTTGGCGCCGCCACCACTCCCCACCGACAGCCACCACCGACAACCTCGCCACGGAGCCTAGCCTCTGTTTTGGCTGCGTTCACTCGAGACCCATTTCTCCTCCCTCCAGCTTCGTGCGGCATTGTCGCCGCCAACCACCACCACGCCAGGACTCCCCCGTGTCCTGAGCTTCAAGCCGACCAAGACTCGCCGATCGTTGGTTGCTGGAGCTGCCGAAAAATCGCTCCGAAGCCCCGGTGCCCTGTTGTGGAGACCGGTCCCATTTCTCTTCGATCCGGCAGGACCGGCCATCTCCGCCTCTCACCACTCCGCCGATGAACTCCTAGGACCTCTCTCTATCACCCTTGAGCTCGTGGCTACCAGCGGCCACGCGTGGCGGTAGGAAATCCGATCGAACTGGCGCCCTGTTCCTGACGCCTACGCACAACTGCCCACCTGGTTCTGTTCGACGTCGATCCGCCACCTCCGGCCGCCCTTCACCGCGGCTACCGATCTCGATCGACTCCCTTGACCCCCTTGACCCCCTAGTACCTCCACCGTCAACCTTAAAGCCGTCCGCCGCTCGTCGGCCTTTGTTCCGATCGTTTCAGACCCGGCGCCAACCCTACCCTGTTCAGGCCAGTTTGCGCAGGCCGTGGCCCGTTTTGGCCTAGGCCGGCTGGCCGAGAGCCTGGGCTAAGTAGCCGGGTCCGTATGCCATTTTAGGCCGAGAGAATTTGGGCCGGCTGTTCAAGAAGTTGGCCCGTGATCCGTCATCGTCGATCGTCGTCGCCCTCGCCGTCGCCGTTGAGACCTCTCGACCCGACTCAATTTGTGAGTTGACCCTAATTCTTGGTTAGGGCGCTAATTGCGCTTAGGATTAGTCATTTAGGCGAATAAGAAATTTAGGTATGCGATCGGGGCCGATTTAGATAGAAATTGTGATTAAGTTAAATGGCCGATCGATTAGGTTAGTCAGTTGATTATATTATCTGTGGCTAATTGCGATTAGTTGTAATTGATTGATTGATTGATTGTGTTCGATCGCGCGCGAGCGATAGGCTAGGGACGAGCGAGCGATTGACGTCTTAAATCGATTAATTTGGTTAATAAAGTATTATTGTACGAATCAAGCTTTTTGTGGCTTAATCGATTTTGACTGCTCGTGATTGCATGGTGGCCTTATTGATTTGATCGCTTCGCTGAACTGCCTATTTGACTGTCTTTTTGTCCACTGGGTAATTGACTGTCTGTTTCGGGTTTGATAGCCCTTTTATAATTGCAGTGTCCAACGTTAGACTGCATATGCATATGACCGTGTGTGAAGTCAAAAGACATTTTTAGCATGAAAATGGCCTTCGGCCCGATCTTTTATATGCGTGAGTGAGCATCCGGCTTTAACAGAAGATAATAAAATAGGTTGATTGCTGGATGTGTGTTGTGTGGTCATAGAGGGAACAATGATGTTTTTCATGGCAAGTTCGTACTGTATCAATTGTAAAGAACCATACGGCTTGCCAGAAGCACGTCAATTCTGGTCCGGTGCTTACTAGCATGGATGTAGGATTTGTCGGCTGCCGATCGTAGCTCGTAATGGACCGATGTCCTGTTTAGGGATGCCTACTTGCTGGTGCCATGTCAGACACACCAGAGACACCTCTTGTAGTAGCCATTGCCGAGAGAAAAAGGACATAGCTCGGTCCTACCGGTAGAATGCTCGATTGCATCAAGGTACTGGATCGCGTTATTTGTGGGAGTCGAATCACGCCTTCTTTCGCATTGATCCTCTCATGTGCCGTGGGCACGATCATCGTTAATAAATGGACTTGTGTGATGTCCTGTGCGTATTTGTGGATGAGATGCTTGTTTGGGTGATCGACTGATTGACTGTGAGTCGAGTCAAGCATTGCATTATGTGTGGCTGAAGCTGGCAAGTATGCATGTGGATTATTTTTATATCGTGACTGTAACTGGGTGTTATATTTGGTGATTTGTTATTATGAGACTTCCGTTAGGATGCCCAGGCGAATCAGTTTCCTAGCCGAGCTTAGGCTTGATTCACTGAGGTTTATTCTCACCCCGTCGTGGGATAACATTTTCAGGTCCCAAGTGACGAAGCCTCGTGGACGCCGAGGATTGGCTCTTGGATTAGTCATCTGAAGTAAAATGAGAAGTTTGTCTTACCTGACTAAGTACACCTACTAAGGTCTTGTCTAGTCACCTCGAAGTATGGAGTTGTATACATACGAAAGTAGTATCGATAGGATTAATATTTATTTGTGGTGTTTGACTCCTACTATTCTATTTCTATTTATTTTTATTGTCAGGGAGTTGACACGTTTCTGCATGCTTCAGTAGGTGATAGGTCGATAGTGTGTTTGGGAAGCTATCTCTATGACCTCGTGATGATTTGGCCAGGGATGTCGCGAGCTCAAGAGTCGGGGCATGACATCCCCGCCCCAAGGTGGTATCAGAGTAAGGTCAGCCTGATCCATCTGGTCATTGGCTTGGAGTGATAAGGAGCGCTGGTATTTGGGATAGTTAGTAGGATCGTAAGCTTTTGCATGTGCTTGTTATCTTTGTTTCTTTTGATTGATTGTTAGTGATCTCATTACGCATTGCTTGGGGTGGACAGGATTCCGTAAATTTCCTGTATAATGAGCAACTGCAATGAGAGGGTGCCTAGTGGAAGGATAGCTCAAGAAGATCCTAGAGCGGAAAGGATTATGCAGGCATTAAAAATTTTGGAAGGGGTAGTTGGACAGCAAGTGAGTAGTCAAGTTAATGATACCACCACTTCGAGTGAAGACTTGTTGACTGGAAACGAGATTGCTGGGCAGCCGATACTTGAGTTGATGGAGAGGTTTCTTAATCTCGAGCCACCGAAGTTCAAAGAATTAGAAGATCCAGAGGTTGCAATCTTGTGGATAGGAAATCGAGAAGGTATTCGCTGTGCTAGGATGTTCCGAAGAGGACAAGGTGACACTGGCCGTTTACCAACTTCAAGGTGACGCTAATGCGTGGTGGGAAGCCACACGAAAAAAGATCTTTCCTGAAAGTATGGTCCCGATGTGGGATGCTTTCGTTGAAGCCTTCTATGGCAAGTACTTTTTGGACTGTAGGCGAGAGAAAAAGATGGCTGAATTCTTGCAGCTTCGGCAGGAACAAATGACAATAGGGCAATATGAGGCGAAATTTACTAAGCTGTCAGAGTTTGCACCATGGACTATTGGAGATCCTATGAATAGGATGAAAAGATTTCGTGAAGGATTGAAGCTCGAGATCAAGAATCAACTGGTGCCATGGAACCTTAAGAGCTATAGCGAATTGTATAAAAGGATCCAATCTGTGGAGAGGAGCATGACTAATAGAGCAATCGCATCTGGATGGTGACTTGTGCCTTCTTCCGTGGATTACCGATGGATAGAGAAGAGGCAGATGTATACTAACAAGTATCACATCCCGTCTAATCGGAGGAGTACAATCGGTAAGCCGATGTTCCGCCGAAGTGAGAAGTGTCGCCTGTGTCGCCTAAGGCATGGGTCTAGTCCCTACCCGTATAACGGTGGAGAATGCTTTAAATGTTATCAGCCGAGACACCAAGTGAAGGATTGCTCTCTAAGACAGAAAGCCGGTCAAGCATCGTTGTCGCAAGAAGAACAAACTCGAGGAGATGTTCAGCGGAATATCTAGAATTGACTCTACTGAGAGTATGGTGACTTTTGAGTTAAGATGCTTGAGTACATTAGTAATAGCTAGTCGAGTTTGAAAAGACCTTTTTATGGATAAGGCTTATGGATATGGGTTTGTAATAAAACAATTAGTATTTTGTGGATTGCATAAGTTTGAAGTGTTGTTTTGCTTGGATTGTCTTAGCTGTTGTTTTCTTGGATCCTAATCACGGATTAGATGAATATCCATCAAAGAGCGAGTGTGAATTGTGAGATTGATCCCTGAGGTGTGATGAACTTTCTAGGGATCAAAGGTGTCACGCCCTGACTCTTGAGCCCGCGACATTCCTCGCCTTATCGCCACGAGGTCAAAGAGATAACATTTCAGGTACGCTATCGATTTATCATTTACTTACGCATGCGGAAACATTTCAACTCCCTAACAATAAAAACAAGCAGGAATAGGATAGTAGGAGTCAAATACCACAAATAAATCTTAATCCTATCGACACTACTTCCGTACAAATACAACCCCATACTTTGAGGAAACTAGACAAGACCTTAGCAGGTGTACTAAGTTAGGTAAAATTAACTTCTCATCTTATTTCAAATGGCTTATCCAAAAGCCAATCTTTGGCGTTCATGAGACTTCGTCACTTGAGATTTGAAAAAGTTATCCCACGACGGGGTGAGAATAAATCTCAATGAATCAAGTCTAAGCTCCGTTAGGAAACTAATTCACTCGGGTATCCTAACGGAAGTCTCACAATAGCAATTCACCACAAATAACACCCAAATACAGTCACTATGTAAAAATAATTCACATGCATACTTGTCAGCCTCAACCATACATAATGCAATGCTTGACTCGACTCACAACCAGACATTCGATCACTCAACAAGCATCTCATCCACAAGTACGCACTGGACATCACACAAGTCTATTTATTAACGATGATCGTGCCCACGACGCATGAGAGGATCTACGTGAAAGAAGGCGTGATTCGACTCCCACAAATAACGAGATCCAGCACCTCAGTGCAATCGAGCGTTCTACCGGCAGGACCGGGCTACGTCCCTTTTCTCTCGGCAATGGCTAGTACAAGAGGTGTCTCTAGTGCGCCTGGCACGGCACCAGCAAGTAGGCATCCCTAAACGGGGCGTCGGTCTATCACAAGCTGCGACCGGCATCCGACAATCCCTTAAAACCGTATGTCCCAAACATGGCATGAATTATCGTGCTTCTGGCAAGTCGTATGGTTCTATACAACTTGTATATTATGAACTTGCCAGGAAAAACATCATTGTTCCATCATATGACCACACAGAACACATCTAGCAATCAACCCATTTCATTATCTTCGGTTAAAGCCGGATGCTCACTCACGCATGTAAAAGATCGACCAAAGGCCATTTTTATGCTAAAACATGTCTTTTGATTTCTCACACGGCCATATGCATATGCAGTCTAACATTAGACACTACAATCATGAAAGGGCTATCAAACCCTAAATAGACAGTCAAACAGGTAGTTCAGTGAAACGATCAAATCAACAAAGCCACCAGGCAATCACGAGCAGTCAAAACCGTTTAGGCCACAAAAAGCTCGATTCGTACAATAATACTTTATTAACCAAATTGATCGATTTAAGGTGTCAATGGCTCACTTGTCTCTAATCTGTCGCTCGCTCGCGATCAAACACAATCAATCAATCAGTCAATTTCAACTAATCACAATTAACCACAGGCAAAGTAATCAACTGACTAATCCAATCGATCGACCATTTAACTTAATCACAATTTCTATCTAAATAGGCCCCGATCGTGTACCTAAATTTTCTAATCGCTTAAATGACTAATCCTAGGCGCAGTTAGCGCCCTAATCAAGGATTAGGATCAACTCACCAACTGAGTCGGCTCAGGCGATCCCAACGGCGCCTGCGACGGCGGTGACGATGACAGCAAACGGTGACGGTGGATCACAGGTCAACTTCTCGGACAACTGCCCAAAATTCTCGGTCAACGGCCTAAATTTCTCGACCCAAATGGCCCACGGGCCCTGACTTCTCTCATTCAAAATGGCCCACGGGACCGGCTGCTGACCTGGCCATTTGGCCAGCCGGCCCAGGCCAGAATGGTCCATGGCCCGCGCGGACCGGCTCGGACAGGGCAGGGCGACGCCGGGGGTTGAAACGGTCGAAACGACGATCGGTGGACGGCGGCCGGCTTGGGGGTGGACGGTGGAAGGACCAGGGGGTCAGGGGGTGTCGATCGGGGGTGGTGGCCACGACGGAGGGCAACCAGAGGCGGCAGATTGGCAGTAAACAAAACCGACCGAGCTGGGTTTGGAGGTACCGAGAAATAGTTCGCCACGCGCAGCTCATGCGTTGGACTTGTTCACGCCACAACTCTTTCCATCAAACTCTGATTCTAACAAATCTTTTGCCAAAAAAATCCCCTTAGAAAATACTTAAACATCATTAGCTTCGTCGACTCTAGTGATAACTAAAACTGGGCAAAAAAATGACGTTAAATCTACAAATTTGCTACTGTTGAACATCTTCACATAACTTCAAAAATTCACTTTGGGGCAAACCATGAATTCAAGTCACGTTATTTAAAATTCTATAGCGTCACGACGCTCTAAATTATCAAGCCCACGATTTCTCAGCTTAGAAATTCTTAGACTGCGTTTGGTGGTATGGATAAAAAGCAGGATAGGATAAAAGTTACCATATCCTATGTTTGGCAACCACCCAAAACTAGATAAAATGGGATATAAGGGATATAATCTGAATAAAATTATCCCATGGGGAGGTGGGATGAAGGTGGATTGGATTACTTATATTGATAGTATAAAAGTAATTTTTTTCTCGAATAACAAATTTCTTAAAAAATATCAAAATACTAATTAAATATGAATTATATTTGAATTCTAATATTAAAATAATATTTAAAATGAAATATATATTTATAAATTTGAGTTTCTTTCTACTTCACAATATATATTATGTGCACATACTTGCATACATTGCACATACTTGCATACATTTCATATCCATGTCATTACGAGTTGAAGGGTTTTTTATTGGGTGAGTGCAAAGAAGGAGTTTTTGGTAGTATAGTTTCTTATTTAATAAAAAATTTATTAAGAAATGATGAAACATAATAATAAAAAAAAGGGATATAAAAATAAAAATAAGTAAATAAAAATGAAGTAGAAGAGCCCTAATTTTAAATGAACAAATTTGAACTTGAAAATAATCTTTTAAATTCTCAAAGAAGGTGGGACAATGAAATTTCTAAAAAAAAAACCAGAAATCTTCTTCTCCTATATTTCTTTGATTCATGTTGAAATTTCATCAATTTTTCATAGTTGTTTTGTTCATGTCAAATTATACAAAAATGGCGATAGGGTGAAACTTCTTCTCCTTCATCATGTCAAAAGTCTTTGAAAACGGTAAAAAGTCAAAACTTATTCTTCTATGCAGTTTTGTTGTTCATGTTTGTCACGTCCCGACTCTCGAACCCGCGACATCTTTTGCCAAATCGCTACCAGGTCATAAAAGATAGCGTCCTAGATAACTGCTATCGACCTAAGAATATACTGTGCATGTGGAATGTACAATCTTCCATCCAATAAAATCAACAAGGGATAGGTAGGAAGAAAAGCCAGATAACACAACACTAAAATAAAATGCTGAGAATAGATGATCTATAACCTTACAGAGCCAACAATTGATAAATACAACCCCATGCTTCGGGGCGGCCCTCTAGGACTCGCAAAAAGATACAGGAGTCAGGTAAGGTTGACTCTCATCTACTCCAAAATAGTACCCCCACAAAAACATCACCAATTCCCCGACGACAAAAAAAACCTAACCCTCTATTGGGTAAACTTGGCATCCGGGTCGTCATAACCGACCGGGGGAGCTGGGTCGTTCGAGTCATCACAGGAACTCTGGCTAGAATGCACAGAGGGGGCTACTAACTGCTCGGCATCGAGCTCAGGCTGCATATCGGTTGCGGGATCCATCACCTCCCCATCAGGCGTATGGATGTCCATCAGGTCCCAAGCGGGGATATTAAGGACCCCATGAAGAGGTGGCCCCTCAAATCCTCTGAGCGGACTAAAGAGATCCATCCCATTGCGAAGATACCAGGCCTTGAAGAGGTGTGCCACCAGCTATGGCATCCCCTCATCGATCCATATCGTCGTGATGTGGCGTTCCCACATCTGGTCCGTATCTGGCACCGGGTGGAGATTGACATCGTGTGATGAGTGGGTGGGGGTACCAAATCGCACCGGTCTCTCCATTACTTCAGACCTGAAAAGTTGTCCCGCGATGGGATGAGAATTTAATCTCAGTGAATCAAGCCTAATCTCGGTTAGGACACAGATTCGCCCAAGATATCCTAAGCACCACAATAAGCCACAAGATATAAACAGATATATATCAATAAAATAAATCTATCAAATCAATAACCAACAGAAGCACAACCACTCAGGCGTACACAAGACATCACGCAAGTCCATTATTAAACAATGACCCACGCGACTAGCGTGATAGAAACATCAATAGTGCGATTCCACACTCTTCTGGTAGGACTAGGCTACGTCCACTTTACCCTCTCAGTGACGGCTACTACAAGCGGTGTATCCAGTGCACCCGGCACGGCAATGTAAGTAGGCATTCCTTAAAAAGGAGCTTCGATCCGTCACAAGCTGCAACCGGCATCTAATAATCCCTTAAAACCGTACGACTGGCATGGGACATGGATTATCATGCTTCTGACAAGTCGCGAATTTTCATACAATAGGTACGGCACGAGTACCAATGGTACAATGCGAACTTACCAGGTAACGTCATTGGTCCTTTAAATGACCACACAAATTGCATTCGGCAATCAATCCATTGTTTATCTATGATTAATGCCAAAATCCATACGGAAATACAACCAACTTGGCCCCAAGGCCCACAAGACTCTCAATCGAGCATTTCAGCCCGGCGACCAAACCAATCAAGCAATTCACGCACTCGCAAGCAATCAACTCAACCCGATAATTTCGAGCTCAATTCATATTATAAATCTTAATTCTCAGTTGAATTATAGCAATCAGTCGTTCGCTCGTTTCTAACCTATCACTCGCTCGCGAACAGACACAATCAATCATTCAATTGATAAATTACCACAAATAGCCACAGACAAATAATCGATCGGCCATTTATCCTAACCATCATTTCTATCTAAACCGGTTCCGATCAATTTTTTATTTAATAAATAAATAGATAAATAAATAATTAAAACTAGTCCTAAGCGCAATTAGTACCTAATCAAGGTTTAGGGTCAACTCACAACGTGAGTTAGCTCGAGCAGCGGCGGCGGCGATGGAATTAGGATTTGTCGCGCGGCGGCCCAAGCTCAAACTTCGGCGACACCTTGAGGAAGTCCGGCGAGGTCGCCGAAACAGGTGGCCGGCGGCGGAGCTCCGGCGAGCGGCGGCCGGAGGCCTGCAACAATGCGAACGGCCAAATAATCAAACAATTACTTGCTAAATTACCACAAATAGCCACAGACAAATAATCGATCGACCATGTATTCTAACCATGGTTTCTATCTATACCGGTCCCGATCGAAATATTTTTTTTTCTCTTTTTTTTTTAAATAAATAAATAAATACATAAATAAATAAATAATTAAATCAGACTAATCCTAAGGGCAATTAGCGCCCTAACCAAGGTTTAGAGTCAACTCACTATTTGAGTTAGCTCGATCGGCGGCGGCGGTGGCGGCGGCGGCGGCGGCGGTGGCGGCGGCGGCGGCGGCGGCGATAAAACTAAGGTTTATCGCGCGGCGAATCGAGCTCAAACTTCGGCGACACCTCGTGGAAGTCTGGCGAGGTCGCCGGAACAGGTGACCGGCGACGGAGCTCCGGCGAGCGGCGGCCGGCGGCCTGCAACAGTGAACAACAGAATATTCAATCCGGCAACTCTATTGTTTTGGCTGTTTTCCGGCGACACGGGCCGGGACAAGGCCGGCCAAGGGTCGAGGGCTTACCCAGGGGTCGATGGGAGTCGGCCGGGACAGGTGGACGGCGGCGAAAGGCGGCCGGCGACGGCGGACAGCCGCGATCAGTGGCTGTCCTGTTTTTGAGCCGAAACAGGGCTCTCGGTCGGCGGCGATTTCCGGCGATCACGCGCGGCGACCGGCGGAGCCGAGCTGGGTGGCGGTAGAGGAGACTCAGGGGAGTCGTTTGGCGGTGGCGGTGTGGTACGGCGGCGACGGTGGCGGCCGGAACGAAAACCGGAACAAACTGGGTTCAAAATAGAGCACCGAGACTTTCGGGCCGGATTCCGGCGATTTCGACGGCTGACGGTCGGCGACGAGGGGTCGGATCGGTCGAGGGGAGGTCGGGGGTTAGCTGGGTGGTGGTGGTCGGCGTCGGTGGCGGCTGGAGAAGACCGCGGAGTCCTCGGGTCGCCTGACCCGAAAACAGGGGACGTTCGGCCGTAGGTTTTCTTCGGCGAAACGGCGGCGACGGCGGCTCAGCCGGGGTCCAGGCGACGGTGGGGAGTAGCTGGAGGTAGTGGCTGCCGAGGGTGATGTGGTGGTCGCGAAAAATGGCCACGAACGGAGATGATTCGATCGGTTGAAGGAGCTGTCGGGCAAAGAAGAAAAATGAAGAAAGAAGAAGAACATAAGAAGAAGAAGCAGAAAGAAGAAGAAGACAGCGGCAGAGAGAGGACGGCGTTGGGCAGTGAAATGGAGGGCCCAACCTTGACTTTGAAGGAGACAAAATTAAATTTTTTTGTCTCTTATGAGTGAATAATTGGGGGGCAAAATGGTAATTTTGGCGCGCCGGGACTTAAACGAAATTTTTGGTGTACCTATCGAAGGGTAATTTCGGCAATTTCACTGGTCAAGCTCGATCAGAGTTAAGCTCGTTTGCAAAAACGGCAATTTAAAAATCGCTGCGGATAAATTTCGAAACTCAATTTGAAATAATCTAAAATTCGGAATTCGTCCAAATTTTCGTCTTTTCAGTCCTTATAGTCCAAAATG
Source organism: Rhodomyrtus tomentosa (assembly GCA_028455895.1). Classification (NCBI taxonomy): domain Eukaryota; kingdom Viridiplantae; phylum Streptophyta; class Magnoliopsida; order Myrtales; family Myrtaceae; genus Rhodomyrtus; species Rhodomyrtus tomentosa. The sequence goes on from JAPCWY010000011.1 coordinate 7,114,181, forward strand.
GGCGTTGACTATGACTCTACATTCATATCATTTAATCGACTCCCGGCACTTACAAGGATTGAATTTTCAGGACGTCACATAAGCAGATATATATCAATAAAATATATAAGCCAAATCAACAACCAATTGAAGTACCACCACTCAGGCGTACACAATACATCACACAAGTCCATTATTAAACAACGACCCATGCGACTGGCGTGATAGAAACATCAATAGTGCGATCCCGCACTCTTCTGGCAGGATCAGGCTACGTCCACTTTACCCTTTCAGGGACGGCTACTACAAGCGGTGTATTCAGTGCACCCGGCACGGCAATGCATGTAGGCATTCCTTAAAAAGGAGCTTCGGTCTGTCATAAGCTGCGATCGGCATCCAATAATCCCTTAAAACCGTGCGACTGGCACGGGGCATGGATTATCGTGCTTCTGACAAGTCGTGAATTTCCATACAATAGGTATGGCACGAGTACCAATGGTTCAATGCGAACTTGCCAGATAACGTCATTGATCCTTTAAATGACCACACAAATTGCATTCGATAATCAACCCATTGTCTATCTATGATTAATGCCAAAATCCATACAGAAATACAACCAACTCGACCCCAAGGCCCACAAGACTTTCAATCGAGCATTGCAGCCAGGCAACCAAACCAATCAAGCAATTAACGCACTCGCGAGCAATTAACTCAGCCCGGCAATTTCGAGCTCAATTCATATTATAAATCTTAATTCTCAGTCGAATTATAGCAATCAATCGCTCGCACGTCTCTAACCTGTCACTCGCTCGCCAACAAATACAATCAATCAATCAATTGATAAATTACCACAATTAGCCACAGACAAATAATCGATCGGCCATTTATCCTAACCATTATTTCTATCTAAACCGGTTCCGATCGAAGTACTTTTTTAAATAAATAAATAATTAAATAAATAACTAAAACTAATCCTAAGGGCAATTAGCGTCCTAACCAAGGTTTAGGGTCAACTCACAACTTGAGTTAGCTCGAGCGGCGGCAGCGACGGCGGTGACGATCGAATTAGGGTTTATCGCGCAGCGGCTCGAGCTCAAACTTTGGCGACACCTCCAAGTTTTTCGAGACATGATCCTAATTGTGTTGTGCTTGTGTTTCTGTGTTTATGACATTTGATAGTAGCATCCTTGGCTGAGTGTAGACAGATCAAATTTACAAAGAACGATAAGAAATTTGTTAGAGCAAAATGTGCTCATGAAAGTTGTTCTTGGAAGATTTCCGGATCTGTTGAAATTCGTACTGGATCATTTCATGTGAAGATCTATCATTCAGAACATACGTGTAGCATTGGCTTCAAAAACATGAGGGTGACGAGTTCTTGGTTGGCAAATCAATATCTTTCTATAAAAAGAGCAATGCCAACTATTAAGACTATTGCTTTCAAGGAGCTTATCAAGGAGCAACTGGGCTTAGGTGTAAACATAATTAAGTGTAAGAAGGCTAAGTTGTTTGCTTATCAAGTGTTAATGGGAAACTATAAGAAGGAATATGAAAAGTTGTTCGATTATATTTTTTTTGCTACTTGTAAGAAAGGATTTCTTGGTGGATGTAGGAAAGTTGTGGATTTAGATGGTTGCTTCTTGAAGGAAATTTGTCAAGGTTAGATCCTGTGTACTGTTGGAAGGAATGCAAACAATCAGATGTTCCCAATTGCTTAGGGGGTTGTCAGAGTTGTGAGTAGCGAACACGGACTTGGTTCTTAAGAAATTTGATGTTCGATCCACATCTTTGACACATATGGGCTAGTTTGTGTCATAGTTAGTGACAAACAAAAGGTAAGTTCTTTATTTTATATTTATTTAGTATGTTCCTTATACAATTACACCTGTAACATATATTTTACATTGAAATCATTTTTTTGTAGGGGCTTGTATAAGCTGTGGCTGAGTTGTTGCCTGTAGCTGAGAATGGGATGTACGCGAGACATATCTATGCTAATTGGGACAGGAAATATAAAGGGATACAAATGCAAATGCTATTTTGGCAGTGTGCTAAGAGCATTACTATGGTGGAGTTTGACAAACACTCTCAAGCATTGAAGAAAATCAGTCCTGCTACATATCATAACTTGGTTCAAATAGAGCCAAAGCATCGGTCTAGGTCGGTCTTCACCACTAATGTCAAGTGTGACATTGTTGGCAACAACTTATACGAGACATTCAATGGAAGAATCGTACATGCTAGGCGTAAGTCCATTTATAGTATGTTGGAGGACATGCGGATAATGATAATGACAAGGATGCATACGCAAAGGCATGCATGTGCTAGGTGGAAAAGGGATTGTGGCCCTAGAATTGTAAAAAAGTTAGAAGAAAATAGAGTTGGTGCAAGGTACTGTCATGTGATATGGAATGGTGAGACTGGATATGAGGTGAAAGATAAGGATAAAGGTGGTACGTACTTGGTAGATGTGTTGAAGAGAGACTGCTCTTGTAGAAGATGGCAGCTTACTGGCATCCCTTGTCCTCATGCCCTTACTGCTTTAAATCATAGGCAAAAGGACGCATATACAAGTGTTATAAGAAGGCTGAGTTCTTACCTGCATATGAGAACATGTTGATACGAGTTCGAGGAGAAAATTTTTGGAAACAAACTAATAGGGAAACACTTAAACCACTTTCAGCCAGAGTGAAGCCTGAAAGACTTAAACATAAAAGATCAAGGGAGGAAAGTGAGGTGGCAAGTGGAACTAGGATGTCGAGGATTGGAATGAAGATGACATGCCGAACTTGCTTCAAGACGGGGCATAACAATTTGACATGTCCAAATAAGAAGAGTGGATCTACATCTTCTCAAAAAGAATTTTCAACGGAAAAAAATTCGGTTAGTGCTTACATATTTTCATTGTGTCATACTTGCTTTGTTAATAATAAGACCATTAACAAATATACTCTTTGTAGGTTCAAATACGTACAGGCACAGGTGCAAGTGCCAAAAGTTGCTCGAAGAAACATAAGTGACTGGAAGTGGGGTTTAATTGAGCCGTGTTGACATGTCGTAGCTCATTTTTTTCTATCTTTCTTTTTATCTTTTTTTGTAATGATGAGTTCAATGAAGTTCTGTTGATGATACTTTTTGATGTTTTGGCTTAAATGGCTGCTTGTACAACAGTTGAAAACCTTATCTTATTGCAATGAAATTGATTTGCTTTGATTTGTTCATGAAGTAGTGAGATTGTATTGCTTTTTTTTTTTTCATATCTTACCTTTTTTTTCCTCATATTGTACTTCAAAGCAAAATAGATCGCAATGAAATGGTATATCACTTGTATTGAGATTGAGAAACATATTGCATATGCAACAAGAGTTTGTAAATAACTTCCACTTTATTCATGCTTATACTCCACATTTGGACAAGTACAAATCGTATTACAAAAATGTACTAAAAACATAACACAATCAGTTTAACACAGCCTACGGCAAGCTCATTACATAATTCATTTTTAAAATTTGCAACTGGTGCGTTTCGTAAAATTATATAAGCACCCATGACGCAACTCTTCAATTTTGATTTTCAGACAGCCATGACATCTTTTTCATTGATTCTTCTTCATCTTTGCTGTTTGTAGAGGACATTTTGGCCATGATAAGATGGATTGATATCATCGATTATAATGAATTCGATGATGTCTTCATCCATTGTGATGATTGTAGGAGAACTGCAATTCATGCTTTTAGAATCAACAATGCTATTGGAGCATTCCTAACCAGTAAAGAAGTTCAATAGCAGCAGTTTAGCATATTTTATATTGCCTGATGTACAATTGCATAATGCACCTCATATGAGCAGTCAAGTCTAAAAACACTACATCATAACAAGGCACATATTTATCATCATTGTCACATCCCATTCAACAGAATAAGCAATCTCTTCAACACAAATTGAAAAAAAAGGGAGGACTGATAGATTGAAAACTTTGATAAATCTCTTAGCACATCAAAGATATGTATTAAATATATCTCATCACATGCAGTAACTATAGAAACTAGACTCATGTCAACAATTGTTCTTAAAAACATAAAGATCGCATTCCAAGAAGTTAGAACTATGATTGTATATTGTGCTTATTCAAGGGTGATTGCTTGCTTGCTTGCACAGTTGTCGGACTATAGAGCATAAATACATCAAGAGTCAGATTGAACATCCATGCTTTGTACCGTACATCAAACAACACATCATAGTTGCTGATAAGTTAATAGAGTTTCAGAACCAAAGGGTAAAAGTCTTGCCATTTGTCTCTAGAAGATGAATTCAAAGAGAGCAAAATATGTGAGACAAAACATTGTATTCACATAAATTGTACCATTTGGACCATCCGCACCACTGGGTGGCTCTTTGTCAAATGCATACTTCGATGGCATAGCAAATATAGCCTAAATAGGTGGCATCCTTTGGCCCAAATAATCTTTTCCTCACCTATTCTCAAAGGAAAAAAGAAGACCTCTCAGGAGAGAGGATTGAAATTTGCAACAATAATTTTCATGCACAATGATTTTGTGATCATGGTGTAGTAAGTATATAGTTTTTAGAAAATGCCTAATTTAAATGCAATGAGATTGATGATGTTATTGTGAGATTCAGAAAATGACAGCTTTATATCAAGCCTCCACGACTCAAACAAGGTCAAACCACTTTGAAACTTGCAATACTTACTAGGAGCTAAACCTACTTTGGCATTTCATTGTGCAATATCTGTGCAAACTCAACTTTACTCATTTCGTGTACCACCCACCACGAATTGACATTTCCTTTTAACTTGACTAATAAATTCAGCAGATGAACCATCCTTAAATTTGGCGAGCTTTCAGAGAAAAGGAGTTGGGAATTACCTTTCTCAGAGGAAACTGAACCAGAAAGAAAACAAGAACGACTAGATGAAGGCTAAGCATCGGGCAATGGATGAAGGCGTCTATCGACAGGGGTCTCGATTAACAATTTTGGCATCAAGCAATTGGATGAAGGTGAACACGTGGGGCAAAGGACGAAAGGTGACCGACGATTTAGGCGCAAATCAAAATCAAACGAGGCGACTGATGAAGGTTTTGAGTGAAGATCGATTTGCGCAAGCAATATTGGCGAAGATTGATTTAGTGGAAGATGGATTTAGGTAGAAAAGGAGTGATATGATTTGGGCACAAGAGCAGAAGAGCGATCGTATGGGTTAAAGAGAGCTGTTTAGGTAAGAAAAAATTTAAATCAATTTTTTTAAGGGAATGACGTCATTTTACCTTTTCGGTGTCCATGTCAGAGTCACTTGGGCTAGCTGGCACTGACTTGGAATTCACATCAGACTTTTCCGATCAATTTTGGCCGGGTGGACTTAATTGGTACCAAAGCCAAAAGTTTAGGACTGAATTGATTCAATTAAAAACTTTAGGACTGAATTGGTACCAATGAAAAATTTTTAATACTTTTTTTGTTACTTTTCCCATATAAAAGTTAATGGAAGTGACCCATTGGGTACGAAAATGACAGCAAGATGAATAATTTATTCACCACGGAAAAATTGCTACTGCTTCGAATCGAAAATTGTTAATTAGATGGGTATATTATCGGTGACGCCCCAAATCCTACCAAAATAGAGGATATGACACAGATGTCCTTTCTCTTAAAGATTGTAGCCTCGTACGTAAACAACATTAAACCTGTCGTCCGAAAAATATAGCCCTATTAACGAAATATACATTTTTTTTTCAAATTAAAAAACTAAACCTCAACACATACCCTCTCAGACATGTATCAAACTTTATCAACTTCAAAACCAAGGTTCAACTACCGAAGTTTCATCGCTCCCGTTCTAATAGTCGCTTGCTGAAGGACCTGAAAAAGAGTAGAATGAAAGGAAGGGCGATCAATTGTAGCTCAGTGAGTAGTGCGTATATCTTCTAAGTAGATCGACCACCCACTTTGCATATTTACAAAACCTTAACCGAACTCAATAATCCCAAATGGGATTGATAATATGCACACATCTTCAAACATAAGTTGATTCCTTGCACCAGAGATTCATAGTCACACGGTCAAAATACACTATAAGGTACGCTATCACATGAATAGCAAAATACGGAAGTACACATTATTTTCAAATAGCGCAATTTGGACACGTGTAATACCAAAAGCGAGTTACATTTTTTTTCCACATAATCTTTTTACAAATAATAAACCTTCATCTAAATCAACAACATCGAATCAAATATCAATGGTCTATTTCATTAATGAATCCCATATATAATCAAATGGCGATGGTCCATTCCATCGACTAATCTCAAATCACATGTCAATGTTCCATTTCATTGACCAAGCTCGTGCTCAATTGTCTAACTATGATCACGCTGACTGCCCCATGACAAGGTGCCCATGATTTTCCCTTTGGTAAAGTCTCCACCTATAATGCCGGTGGCTCGGCCAATAAGGATATCCTAACACTAGTACGTGCATACCCACCAACCCTACCCTGTTCAGGCCAGTTTGCGCGGGCCGTGGCCCATTTTGGCCTAGGCCGGCTGGCCGAGAGCTTGGGCTAAGTAGCCGGGTCCGTATGCCATTTTAGGCCGAGAGAATTTGGGCCGGCTGTTCGAGAAGTTGGCCCGTGATCCGTCATCATCGATCGTCATCGCCCTCGCCGTCGCCGTTGAGACCTTTCGACCCGACTCAATTTGTGAGTTGACCCTAATCCTTGGTTAGGGCGCTAATTGCGCTTAGGATTAGTCATTTAGGCGAATAAGAAATTTAGGTACGCGATCGGGGCCGATTTAGATAGAAATTGTGATTAAGTTAAATGGCCGATCGATTAGGTTAGTCAGTTGATTAAATTATCTGTGGCTAATTGCGATTAGTTGTAATTTATTGATTGATTGATTGTGTTCGATCGCGAGCGAGCGATAGGCTAGGGACGAGCGAACGATCGACGTCTTAAATCGATTAATTTGGTTAATATTGTATTATTGTACGAATCAAGCTTTTTGTGGCTTAATCAATTTTGACTGCTCGTGATTGCATGGTGGCCTTATTGATTTGATCGCTTCGCTGAACTGCCTATTTGACTGTCTTTTTGTCCACTGGGTAATTGACTGTCTGTTTCGGGTTTGATAGCCCTTTTATAATTGCAGTGTCCAACGTTAGACTGCATATGCATATGACCGTGTGTGAAGTCAAAAGACATTTTTAGCATGAAAATGGCCTTCGGCCCGATCTTTTATATGCGTGAGTGAGCATCCGGCTTTAACAGAAGATAATAAAATAGGTTGATTGCTGGATGTGTGTTGTGTGGTCATAGAGGGAACAATGATGTTTTTCATGGCAAGTTCGTACTGTATCAATTGTAAAGAACCATACGGCTTGCCAGAAGCACGTCAATTCTGGTCCGGTGCTTACTAGCATGGATGTAGGATTTGTCGGCTGCCGATCGTAGCTCGTAATGGACCGATGTCCTGTTTAGGGATGCCTACTTGCTGGTGCCATGTCAGACACACCAGAGACACCTCTTGTAGTAGCCATTGCCGAGAGAAAAAGGACATAGCTCGGTCCTACCGGTAGAATGCTCGATTGCATCAAGGTACTGGATCGCGTTATTTGTGGGAGTCGAATCACGCCTTCTTTCGCATTGATCCTCTCATGTGCCGTGGGCACGATCATCGTTAATAAATGGACTTGTGTGATGTCCTGTGCGTATTTGTGGATGAGATGCTTGTTTGGGTGATCGACTGATTGACTGTGAGTCGAGTCAAGCATTGCATTATGTGTGGCTGAAGCTGGCAAGTATGCATGTGGATTGTTTTTATATCGTGACTGTAACTGGGTGTTATATTTGGTGATTTGTTATTATGAGACTTCCGTTAGGATGCCCAGGCGAATCAGTTTCCTAGCCGAGCTTAGGCTTGATTCACTGAGGTTTATTCTCACCCCGTCGTGGGATAACATTTTCAGGTCCCAAGTGACGAAGCCTCGTGGACGCCGAGGATTGGCTCTTGGATTAGTCATCTGAAGTAAGATGATAAGTTAGTCTTATCTGACTAAGTACACCTTCTAAGGTCTTGTCTAGTCACCTCGAAGTATGGAGTTGTATACATACGGAAGTAGTATCGATAGGATTAATATTTATTTGTGGTGTTTGACACCTACTATTCTATTTCTGTTTATTTTTATTGTCAGGGAGTTGACACGTTTCTGCATGCTTCAGTAGGTGATAGGTCGATAGTGTGTCTGGGAAGCTATCTCTATGACCTCGTGATGATTTGGCCAGGGATGTCACGAGCTCAAGAGTCGGGGCATGACATCCCCGCCCCAAGGTGGTATCAGAGTAAGGTCAGCCTGATCCATCTGGTCATTGGCTTGGAGTGATAAGGAGCACTGGCATTTGGGATAGTTAGTAGGATCGTAAGCTTTTGCATGTGCTTGTTATCTTTGTTTCTTTTGATTGATTGTTAGTGATCTCATTACGCATTGCTTGGGGTGGGCAGGATTCCGTAAATTTCCTATATAATGAGCAACTGCAATGAGAGGGTGCCTAGTGGAAGGATAGCTCCAGAAGATCCTAGAGCGGAAAGGATTATGCAGGCATTAAAAATTTTGGAAGGGGTAGTTGGACAGCAAGTGAGTAGTCAAGTTAATGATACCACCACTTCGAGTGAAGACTTGTTGACTGGAAACGAGATTGCTGGGCAGCCGATACTTGAGTTGATGGAGAGGTTTCTTAATCTCGAGCCACCGAAGTTCAAAGAATTAGAAGATCCAGAGGTTGCAATCTTGTGGATAGGAAATCGAGAAGGTATTCGCTGTGCTAGGATGTTCCGAAGAGGACAAGGTGACACTGGTCGTTTACCAACTTCAAGGTGACGCTAATGTGTGGTGGGAAGCCACACGAAAAAAGATCTTTCCTGAAAGTATGGTCCCGGTGTGGGATGCTTTCGTTGAAGCCTTCTATGGCAAGTACTTTTTGGACTGTAGGCGAGAGAAAGAGATGGCTGAATTCTTGCAGCTTCGGCAGGACCAAATGACAATTGGGCAATATGAGGCGAAATTTACTAAGCTGTCAGAGTTTGCACCATGGACTATTGGAGATCCTATGAATAGGATGAAAAGATTTCGTGAAGGATTGAAGCTCGAGATCAAGAATCAACTGGTGCCATGGAACCTTAAGAGCTATAGCGAATTGTATAAAAGGACCCAATCTGTGGAGAGGAGCATGACTGATAGAGCAATCGCATCTGGATGGTGACTTGTGCCTTCTTCCGTGGATTACCGATGGATAGAGAAGAGGCAGATATATACTAACAAGTATCACATCCCGTCTAATCGGAGGAGTACAATCGGTAAGCCGATGTTCCGCCGAAGTGAGAAGCGTCGCCTGTGTCGCCTAAGGCATGGGTCTAGTCCCTACCCGTATAACGGTGGAGAATGCTTTAAATGTTATCAGCCGAGACACCAAGTGAAGGATTGCTCTCTAAGACAGAAAGCCGGTCAAGCATCGTTGTCGCAAGAAGAACAAACTCGAGGAGATGTTCAGCGGAATATCTAGAATTGACTCTATTGAGAGTATGGTGACTTTTGAGTTAAGATGCTTGAGTACATTAGCAATAGCTAGTCGAGTTTGAAAAGACCTTTTTATGGATAAGGCTTATGGATATGGGTTTGTAATAAAACAATTAGTATTTTGTGGATTGCATAAGTTTGAAGTGTTGTTTTGCTTGGATTGTCTTAGCCGTTGTTTTCTTGGATCCTAATCACGGATTAGATGAATATCCATCAAAGAGCGAGTGTGAATTGTGAGATTGATCCCTGAGGTGTGATGAACTTTCTAGGGATCAAAGGTGTCACGCCCCGACTCTCGAGCCCGCGACATTCCTCGCCTTATCACCACGAGGTCAAAGAGATAACATTCCAGGTACGCTATCGATCTATCATTTACTTACGCATGCGAAAACATTTCAACTCCCTAACAATAAAAACAAGCAGGAATAGGATAGTAGGAGTCGAATACCACAAATAAATCTTAATCCTATCGACACTACTTCCGTACAAACACAACCCCATACTTTGAGGAAACTAGACAAGACCTTAGCAGGTGTACTAAGTCAGGTAAAATTAACTTCTCATCTTATTTCAAATGACTTATCCAAAAGCCAATCTTTGGCGTTCATGAGACTTCGTCACTTGAGATTTGAAAAAGTTATCCCACGACGGGGTGAGAATAAATCTCAGTGAATCAAGTCTAAGCTCGGTTAGGAAACTGATTCACTCGGGTATCCTAACGGAAGTCTCACAATAGCAATTCACCACAAATAACACCCAAATACAGTCACTATGTAAAAATAATTCACATGCATACTTGTCAGCCTCAACCATACATAATGCAATGCTTGACTCGACTCACAACCAGACATTCGATCACTCAACAAGCATCTCATCCACAAGTACGCACTGGACATCACATAAGTCCATTTATTAACGATGATTGTGCCCACGACACATGAGAGGATCTACGTGAAAGAAGGCGTGATTCGACTCCCACAAATAACGCGATCCAGCACTTCAGTGCAATCGAGCGTTCTACCGGCAGGACCGGGCTACGTCCCTTTTCTCTCGGCAATGGCTACTACAAGAGGTGTCTCTAGTGCGCCTGGCACGGCACCAGCAAGTAGGCATCCCTAAACGGGGCGTCGGTCCATCACAAGCTGCGACCGACATCCGACAATCCCTTAAAACCGTATGTCCCAAACAGGGCATGAATTATCGTGCTTCTGGCAAGTCGTGTGGTTCTATACAACTTGTATAGTATGAACTTGCCAGGAAAAATATCATTGTTCCATCATATGACCACACAGAACACATCCAGCAATCAACCCATTTCATTATCTTCGGTTAAAGCCGGATGCTCACTCACGCATGTAAAAGATCGGCCAAAGGCCATTTTTATGCTAAAACATGTCTTTTGATTTCTCACACGGCCATATGCATATGCAGTCTAACATTAGACACTACAATCATGAAAGGGCTATCAAACCCTAAATAGACAGTCAAACAGGCAGTTCAGTGAAACGATCAAATCAACAAAGCCACCAGGCAATCACGAGCAGTCAAAACCATTTAGGCCACAAAAAGCTCGATTCGTACAATAATACTTTATTAACCAAATTGATCGATTTAAGGCGTCAATGGCTCACTTGTCTCTAATCTGTCGCTTGTTCGCGATCAAACACAATCAATCAATCAGTCAATTTCAACTAATCACAATTAGCCACAGGCAAAGTAATCAACTGACTAATCCAATTGATCGACCATTTAACTTAATCACAATTTCTATCTAAATAGGCCCCGATCGTGTACCTAAATTTTCTAATCGCTTAAATGACTAATCCTAGGCGCAGTTAGCGCCCTAATCAAGGATTAGGATCAACTCACCAACTGAGTCGGCTCAGGCGGTCCCAACGGCGCCTGCGACGGCGGTGGCGATGACAGCAAACGGTTACGGTGGATCAGAGGTCAACTTCTCGGACAACTGCCCAAAATTCTCGGTCAACGGCCCAAATTTCTCGACCAAAATGGCCCACGGGCCCTGACTTCTCTCATCCAAAATGCCCACGGGACCGGCTGCTGACCTAGCCATTTGGCCAGCCGACCCAGGCCAGAATGGTCCATGGCCCGCGCGGACCGGTTCGGACAGGGCAGGGCGACGCCGGGGGGTTGAAACGGTCGAAACGACGATCGGTGGACGGCGGCCGGCTTGGGGGTGGACGATGGAAGGACCAGGGGGTCAGGGGGTGTCGATCGGGGGTGGTGGCCACGACGGAGGGCGACCGGAGGCGGCGGATTGGCAGTAAACAAAACCGACCGAGCTGGGTTTGGAGGTACCGAGAAATAGTTCGCCGGTTTGAGTGGATTCTTGACCATCACGTACGGCGGTCGACGGTTACGAGGTCAGGGGTGGTAGAGAGAGGTCTTAGGGGTTCATCAAAGGCGGCGGTGAGAGGTAGCGGCGGTTGGTTCGGCCGGATCTAAGAGAAATACGACCGGTCCCCAAAATAGGGCACCAGTGATTTCGGGGTCGATTGCGGCTGTTCTGGTGAGCGACGGTCGACGAGGCTGGGTCGAGGGAGTAGAGGGGAGGCAGGGGGACGTTGGAGGGTTGGTGGGTGGCGGCGGTGGCGCTGAAAACGACCGGAGGAAGCCCCAGCGTTCTCGGGTCGGTGGGAGCCGAAACAGGGGGCTGGGATTCCGTGGAGTTTTCGTGGCTTTCGGCTGCTGTTGACGGTGGCGGATGGGTCGGGAGTGACGACGACGAATGGCTGAGGTTCGTGGCGGTAGTGGTGGCGGCGAAAATCACCGGTGGAAGGAGGTGGATGGAGGAGCAGCACTCGATCTGGAGAGGGGGCGCTCTGCGCGCGAGAGAGAGAGAGAGTGAGAAGGGGGGCATGGGAGAGGGAGGGGGAGCAGGAGAGAGTGTGGGGTGGGCCCCACTTGAAGATTTTTTTGGGCATTTTTATCCTATAGTGTAAAATTGAGGGCATTTTGGTAATTTCACAGGTTAGGCTCGGTCGGGATCAGGCTCAAGCTCGAGGATTGAAATCCTAATCCGCGACGACTAAGAATTTCGAAGCCTAATCTAAACCGATCGAAACTTCAAAATTTGTCCAATTATTGTCTCTTCAGCCCTTGTGATCCAAAATTTTTCATAGACTGGAATTCGATGTGAATTGCTTAAATTGATTTCAGTCACCTTGCTAGAGGTGAATTTTCAGGGCGTCACAAGAGGACACGAATTGATAAGGAACGATGTGAAGTCAGATAATGTGTGCTGAATTGTGATGAAAATATTTCTCTACATGTGGTTAAAGTGGGACTTAAAAGTGAAAACATGATTGTGAGTGCCATGTGTCATTTAGGGTGATGGACAGAAGATTGTGTATGAACAGAGATGTCATGGGTAAGTAAGACTTATGTACTTTGCAGATTGGTGAAAGTTGATTATATCTCCGAATCCTGATTGAAGAAGGCCTTGTAGTATACCAAAGACAGTATTGGAATGACTTCAGGCCGTATGGCTCAGTGGACTAGTAACCTAATAAGGTCATGATGAAGTATATACTGCCTGAAGATTATAGTTAATGAAGCCTCAGACCTGTGCATGGAACAAGGACGGTGAAGACGAACACGGAAAGTTCGTAGTGGCAATCTAAGGTTAGGTGACATGATAGGGTCGCCAGTTAAATGCACAGACTATTGAGTTTGGCGATGTCCCTGAATAAGATTAATATTGCGAGATGTGACAATTAAGGAAGACTAGTTAATATAGTGACGTAGCGGAAGCATGGTAAGGCCAAGTGATTTCTTGAAATAATGACCATAAGGGCCTTGCTTTTGATAAAGTAGAAAACTAATCGGGATTCACAACAGTAGTTTCAGTGTTAGTCCAGATAGCTCGTGAGGACATCAAGATTTGAGATAAGGCTACTAGAAGATTGATAGGCGTGGTCGAGCAAATGACGAAGATTTTGGTGTATCAATAAGTCAAAGAGCAACATTGCAAGCCTAAGTGGATTGCTGCCGTCGTTGGAGATTCTAAGGTAAAGGTGGGAAAAAATTACAATGGATTGGTAAATTTTGGATCACAAGGACTGAAGAGACAATAATTGGACGAATTCTGAAGTTTCAGTCGGTTTAGATTAGGTTTTAAAATTCTTAGCCGTCGCGAGTTAGAATTCAATCCCCGCGCTTGAGCCTAATCCCAATCGAGCCTAGCTTTTAAAATTACCAAATTACCTCTCATCTAGTGTACCAAATTTTCGTTCAGTCCCGGTTTACGAAATTATCAAAATGCCCATAATTATTCACTAAAGGACAAAATTGCCCAAAAGTCTTCATGTGGACCCTTTCTCTCTCTCTCTCTCTCTCTCTCTCTTTCTTTCGGAGGAATGCCACCCCTCCCCTCCGACCGACTGCCCTCCTCTCTTCCTCCCTCTTTCTCTCTCTCTCTCTCTCTCTCTCTCTCTTTCTAGCTAATTTTGGCGCCGCCACCACTCCCCACCGATAGCCCTTCCTCGCCGTCGCCCCGGACCTCCATCGTCACCGTTGGCCGCCGGCAGCAGAGAAATTGTCGCGGAACCTAGCCCCTGTTTCGACCGCGTTCACCCGAGACCCATTTCTCCTCCCTCAGGCTTCGTGCGGCGTCGCCGCCGCCAACCACCACCACGCCAGGACTCCTCCGTGTCCTGAGCTTCAGGCCGATCCAGCCTCGCCGACTGTCGGCCGCCGGAGCAGTCGCAAAATTGCCCCGAAGCCCCGGTGCCCTGTTTTGGAGACCAGTTGGATTTCTCTTCGATTCGGCCGGACCGACGGTCACCGCCTCTCACTGCCATCGCCGATGAACTCCTAGGACCTCTCTCTATCACCCCTGAGCTCGTGGCCACCGGCCGTTGTTCATGGAGGCTGGAAATCTGCTCGAACCGGTGCCCTGCTCTCGATGCCCATACACACCTGCCTACCCGGTTCTGTTCACCATCGATCCGCCGCCTTCGGCCGCCCTCCGTCGCGGCCACAGGTACCGATTGACTCCCCTGACCCCTTGGTACCTCCACCGTCAACCTTGAAGTCGGTTGCTACTCATCAGCCTTTGTTCCAGCCTTTTTAGCCCCAGCGTCGCCCATGCCCTATTCGGGCCTGTTCGTGTGGGCCGTGGCCCGTTTTGGCCTGGACCAGATGGCCGAGAGCCTGGACCGAGTGACCGGGTCCATGGGCCATTTTGGGCCGAGAGAATTTGGGCCGTTGTCCGAGAAGTTGGCCCGTGATCCGTCATCGCCGATCGTCATCGCCGTTCGTCGTCATCGTCCACGCCATCGCTGTTGAGACCGCTCAAGCCGACTCAATTTGTGAGTTGACCCTAATCCTTGGTTAGGGCGCTAATTGCGCCTAGGATTAGACATTTAGGCGATTAGGGAGTTTAGATACGCGATCGGGGCCGGTTTAGATAGAAATTGTGATTAAATTAAATGATCGATGGATTAGGTTAGTCGGTTGATTATATTGCCTGTGGCTAATTGCGATTAGTTACAATTGATTGATTGATTAATTGTGTTTGATCGCGAGCGAGCGATAGGCTAGAGACGAACGAGCGATCGACGTCTTAAATCGATTAATTTGGTTAATAAAGTATTATTGTACGAATCGAGCTTTTTGTGGCCTATTCAGTTTTAACTGCTCGTGATTGCTTGGTGGCCTTGTTGATTTGATCGCTTTGCTGAACTGCTTGTTTGACTATCTTTTTGTCCATTGGGTAATTGATTGTCTATCTTTTTGTCCACTGGGTAATTGATTATCTGTTTGGGATTTGATAGCCCTTTTATAATTGCAGTGTTTAATGTGAGACTGCATATGCATATGACCATGTGCGAAGTCAAAAGACATTTTTAGCATGAAAATGACCTTCGGCTCGATCTTTTACGTGCGTGAGCATCCGGCTTTAACCGAAGATAATGAAATGGGTTGATTGCTAGATGTGTGTTGTGTGGTCATATGAGAGAACAATGATGCTTTTTTTGGCAATTTCGTACTGTATCAATTGTATAGAACCACACAACTTACCAGAAGCACGTTAATTTTGGTCCGATGCTAACTAGCACAGATGCAGGATTGGTCGAATGTCGGTCGCGGCTTGTGATAGACCGACGCCCCATTTAGGGATGCCTACTTGCTGGTGCCGTGCCAGGCGCACCGAAGACACCTCTTGTAGTAGCCGTTGCAGAGAGAAAAGGGATGTAACCCGGTTCTGCAGGTAAAATGCTCGATTGCATCAAGGTGCTGAATCGCATTATTTGTGGGAGTCGAATCACGCCTTCTTTCACGTAGATCCTCTCATGTGCCGTAGGCATGATCATCGTTAATAAATGGACTTGTGTGATGTCCTATGCGTATTTGTGGATGAGATGCTTGCTTGGGTGATCGACTGATTGGCTATGAGTTGAGTCAAGCATTGCATTATGCGTGGCTGAAGCTGGCAAGTATGCATGTGGATTATTTTTATATCGTGACTGTAACTGAGTGTTATATTTGGTGATTTGTTATTGTGAGACTTCCGTTAGGATGCCCGGACGAATCAGTTTCCTAATCGAGTTTAAGCTTGATTCACTGAGATTTATTCTCATCCCGTCGTGAGATAACATTTTCAGGTCCCAAGTGAAAAAGCCTCATGGACGCCGAGGATTGTCTTTTGGATTGGTCATCTGAGTAAGATGAGAAGTTAGTATTACTTGACTGAGTACAACTACTAAGGTCTTGTCTAGTCACTCCAAAGTATGGGGTTGTATACGTACGGAAGTAGTATCGATAGAATTAAGATTTATTTATGGTGTTTGACTCCTACTATTATATTCCTGTTTGTTTTTATTGTTAAGGAGTTGACACGTTTCCCCATGCTTAAGTAAGTGATAGGTCGATAGTGTGCCTGGGATTCTATCTCTATGACCTCGTGGTGATTTAGCAAGGGATGTCGCGGACTCAAGGGGCGTGACATTTATGCAACAAATATGATTTTAATAACTCATAATTTATATCAAATCTTTATCAATTTCAAGGCATGACTTACAAATTTAAAGAAGAAATAACACCGGTCACCTGGGAAAAGCCGAGTCAACCTACGATAGGCATTTGAGCTGACGAACTCATATTCCTATTAATTAATAAAAACCAATATAAAAAATCGACTAATACATTATTCTAAAGAAAAAATCGACTAATTATGCTTATTTGCCGGCCAATTGACTACTACGTAATAGTGAAAGGCTCAATGTAGCAGTGTTTACTACTGTCCGCCACGCGCAGCTCATGCGTTGGACTTGTTCACGCCACAACTCTTTCCATCAAACTCTGATTCTAACAAATCTTTTGCCAAAAAAATCCCCTTAGAAAATACTTAAACATCATAAGCTTCGTCGACTCTAGTGATAACTAAAACTGGGCAAAAAAATGACGTTAAATCTACAAATTTGCTACTGTTGAACATCTTCACATAACTTCAAAAATTCACTTTGGGGCAAACCATGAATTCAAGTCACGTTATTTAAAATTCTATAGCGTCACGACGCTCTAAATTATCAAGCCCACGATTTCTCAGCTTAGAAATTCTTAGACTGCGTTTGGTGGTATGGATAAAAAGCAGGATAGGATAAAAGTTACCATATCCTATGTTTGGCAACCACCCAAAACTAGATAAAATGGGATATAAGGGATATAATCTGAATAAAATTATCCCATGGGGAGGTGGGATGAAGGTGGATTGGATTACTTATATTGATAGTATAAACGTAATTTTTTTCTCGAATAACAAATTTCTT
The DNA here is from genome assembly GCA_028455895.1 of Rhodomyrtus tomentosa. NCBI lineage: Eukaryota > Viridiplantae > Streptophyta > Magnoliopsida > Myrtales > Myrtaceae > Rhodomyrtus > Rhodomyrtus tomentosa. The sequence goes on from JAPCWY010000011.1 coordinate 7,131,544, forward strand.
AAAAAATATCAAAATACTAATTAAATATGAATTATATTTGAATTCTAATATTAAAATAAAATTTAAAATGAAATATATATTTATAAATTTGAGTTTCTTTCTACTTCACAATATATATTATGTGCACATACTTGCATACATTGCACATACTTGCATACATTTCATATCCATGTCATTACGAGTTGAAGGGTTTTTTATTGGGTGAGTGCAAAGAAGGAGTTTTTGGTAGTATAGTTTCTTATTTAATAAAAAATTTATTAAGAAATGATGAAACATAATAATAAAAAAAAGGGATATAAAAATAAAAATAAGTAAATAAAAATGAAGTAGAAGAGCCCTAATTTTAAATGAACAAATTTGAACTTGAAAATAATCTTTTAAATTCTCAAAGAAGGTGGGACAATGAAATTTCTAAAAAAAAACCAGAAATCTTCTTCTCCTATATTTCTTTGATTCATGTTGAAATTTCATCAATTTTTCATAGTTGTTTTGTTCATGTCAAATTATACAAAAATGGCGATAGGGTGAAACTTCTTCTCCTTCATCATGTCAAAAGTCTTTGAAAACGGTAAAAAGTCAAAACTCATTCTTCTATGCAGTTTTGTTGTTCATGTTTGTCACGTCCCGACTCTCGAACCCGCGACATCTTTTGCCAAATCGCTACCAGGTCATAAAAGATAGCGTCCTAGACAACTGCTATCGACCTAAGAATATACTGTGCATGTGGAATGTACAATCTTCCATCCAATAAAATCAACAAGGGATAGGTAGGAAGAAAAGCCAGATAACACAACACTAAAATAAAATGCTGAGAATAGATGATCTATAACCTTACAGAGCCAACAGTTGATAAATACAACCCCATGCTTCGGGGCGGCCCTCTAGGACTCGCAAAAAGATATAGGAGTCAGGTAAGGTTGACTCTCATCTACTCCAAAATAGTACCCCCACAAAAACATCACCAGTTCCCCGACCATAAAAGAAACCTAACCCTCTATTGGGTAAACTTGGCATCCGGGTCGTCATAACCGACCGGGGGAGCCGGGTCGTTCGGGTCATCACAGGAACTCTGGCTAGAATGCACAGAGGGGGCTACTAACTGCTCGGCATCGAGCTCAGGCTGCATATCGGGTGCGGGATCCACCACCTCCCCATCAGGCGTATGGATGTCCATCAGGTCCCAAGCGGGGATATTAAGGACCCCATGAAGAGGTGGCCCCTCAAATCCTCTGAGCGGACTAAAGAGATCCATCCCATTGCGAAGATACCAGGCCTTGAAGAGGTGTGCCACCAGCTATGGCATCCCCTCATCGATCCATATCGTCGTGATGTGGCGTTCCCACATCTGGTCCGTATCTGGCACCGGGTGGAGATTGACATCGTGTGATGAGTGGGTGGGGGTACCAAATCGCACCGGTCTCTCCATTACTTCAGACCTGAAAAGTTGTCCCACGATGGGGTGAGAATTTAATCTCAGTGAATCAAGCCTAATCTCGGTTAGGACACTGATTTGCCTAGGATATCCTAAGCACCACAATAAGCCACAAGATATAAACAGATATATATCAATAAAATAAATCTGTCAAATCAATAATCAACAGAAGCACAACCACTCAGGCGTACACAAGACATCACGCAAGTCCATTATTAAACAATGACCCACGCGACTAGCGTGATAGAAACATCAATAGTGCGATTCCACACTCTTCTGGCAGGACTAGGCTACGTCCACTTTACCCTCTCAGCGACGGCTACTACAAGCGGTGTATCCAGTGCACCCGGCACGGCAATGTAAGTAGGCATTCCTTAAAAAGGAGCTTCGGTCCGTCACAAGCTGCAACCGGCATCTAATAATCCCTTAAAACCGTACGACTGGCACGGGACATGGATTATCGTGCTTCTGACAAGTCGCGAATTTTCATACAATAGGTACGGCACGAGTACCAATGGTACAATGCGAACTTACCAGGTAACGTCATTGGTCCTTTAAATGACCACACAAATTGCATTCGGCAATCAATCCATTGTTTATCTATGATTAATGCCAAAATCCATACGGAAATACAACCAACTTGGCCCCAAGGCCCACAAGACTCTCCATCGAGCATTTTAGCTAGACGACCAAACCAATCAAGCAATTCACGCACTCGCAAGCAATCAACTCAACCCGATAATTTCGAGCTCAATTCATATTATAAATCTTAATTCTCAGTTGAATTATAGCAATCAATCGTTCGCTCGTTTCTAAACTATCACTCACTCGCGAACAGACACAATCAATCATTCAATTGATAAATTACCACAAATAGCCACAGACAAATAATCGATCGGCCATTTATCCTAACCATCATTTCTATCTAAACCGGTTCCGATCAATTTTTTTTTAATAAATAAATAGATAAATAAATAATTAAAACTAGTCCTAAGCGCAATTAGCACCTAATCAAGGTTTAGGGTCAACTCACAACGTGAGTTAGCTCGAGCAGCGGCGGCGGCGATGGAATTAGGATTTGTCGCGCGGCGGCCCAAGCTCAAACTTCGGCGACACCTTGAGGAAGTCCGGCGAGGTCACCGAAACAGGTGGCTGGCGGCGGAGCTCCGGCGAGCGGCGGCCGGAGGCTTGAAACAGTGGCGAACAGTAAACTCAACTGGCGAACCATACTGTTTTGGCCGTTTTCCGGCGACACGGGCTTGGACAAGGCCGACCAAGGGTCGGGAGCTCACCTAATGGTCAGTGGGGGTTGGCCAGGATCGGTGGACGGCGGCTGGCGGCGGCGAACAGCCGCGATCAACGGTTGCCTTGTTCAACGCCGAAACAGGGGCGTTAGTCGGCGGCCAATTCCAGGTGCCACGCGTGGCGGCCGGCGGAGGTGAGCTGGGTGGCGGTAGAGAGGACTTAGGGGAGTCATCCGGCGGTGGCGGTGAGGCACGGCGGCGGCCATGGTGGCCGAATTGAAGATCGGACTGAATCGAGCCCAAAATAGGGCATCGGAACTTCGGGGCTTGATTCCGGCGGCTCCGGCGGCGGACGGCCGGTGGGGGTGGGTCGGATCGGTCGAGGGGAAGTCGGGGGTCAGCTGAAGGACGGTGGTCGGCGTCGGTGGCGGCCGTGGCGGCCGAAGGAGGCCGAGAAGTTCTCGGGTTCTCCGACTCGAAAACAGGGCAAATTTGGCCGCGGCTTCTCCTCGGCCGATCGACGGCGACGGCGGCTCGGCTCGAGTTAGGGCGGTGGCGGGGAGTAGCTGAGGACGGTGGCTGTCGGTTGTGAGGCAACGGTCGCGAAAAACGGCGGCGGAAGGGGGAGGAACGGTCGGCAAAGGCGCGGTCGTCCACGGCCAAAAACAAGAAGAAGAAGAAGACAAAGGAAGGAAGAAGAAAGAAGAAAGAAGAAGCGGCAGATGGGGGAAGCGACGTGCATGGGGCAGAGAGAAAAGGTGGGACCAACAAGACTTTGGTGGCCAAATTTTAATTTTTTTTGTCTTATTCACATAAATAATTGGGGGGGTAAAATGGTAATTTGGCGTGCCGCGACTGAAACTAAATTTTTAGTATACTAAATGAAGGGTAATTTCGATAATTTCACTGGCCAAGTTCGGTCAGGGTTAGGATCGATTGCGAAAACGGCAATTCAAAATCACCGCGGATCAATTTCGAAACTCAATTCGAAATAACCTAAAGTTCAGAATTCGTCCAAATTTTCGTCTCTTCGGTCCTTTTAGTTCAAAATAGACGTCGACTATGATTATAAATTCATATCATTTAATCGACTTCTGGCGCTTACAAAGGTTGAATTTCTAGGACGTCACAATGTTGAAATTTAACGAAAATTTCGAGAGAGACAAAACTTTTCGTATTGATAAATGCCAATGATCATATTTTCTCTCTTATTAGAGTTAGTAGTGAATTATGAGAGATTCTCATAGTCGCGTTGGTGCATTCTCATATTCATTTATATCGATATATGTAAATACCAAACAATAAACATAATAAGAGATGAATATATCCAGTTTTATTACTGTGATTCACTAAACAGTGAACATGATATGACAAAAATCCCTAAATAATCCAGTCCTATCTTGGCTAGAAATCCTGACACGACCAAACGTAGCCTTTGTTTAACCCACCAACTCGAAAATCACAAAAATTTCAAAATTAGGGAACGGTTCCGACAAATCTCTCCGATTAGATGAATGAAGGGTGCGAACGCGTAACCGGCTTCGCGGAGGGAATCCAATTCGTCATGTCCTCAAGGCGCATACACATTCACAACGAAACCCTCTTTGCTTTCCTTCCATTTTCCCTTCTTCTCTCGCGGCTCACTCTCCTTTTCTTCGATTCTTCCCCTTCCCTTGTTTGCCGACTCCTTCACCTCTCTCTCATTGTGCCTTGAAGCCACCTGTCATTTTACTTTACTTTGTCCACTTTCTTTTCCCCTGCGTGCCCCCCTCTCTTTCTCATTAAATGACTGCATAGGATTAAGAATAGATAAGATATGATAAGAAATTTAAGAATTTTTTTTCATATATTATCTACTATTTGGTGAACTGCGAATTTAACATCGCAAAAGTAGAGGCAAAGGCACGCCTCAGGTCGATACTGTCTGAAGCAAAAACGAGCCAAATGCGCCTACTTGGGTATAAAAACCAAGCAGACTGCTTTAAAAAAAAACAAAAATTCAACCCAGTTTTGTCATTATTTAACATGAAATGAACTACGAAATTGACCGGTCAACCTGTCAAATGTACATCCAATCCCCGCAGCTGTTTTATATATATATTATCAACTTTTTCTTGGGCGGAGCAGTCTCATTCCTTCGCTGCTAAGAGTTCCTTTAGTCCCAGCAAAATGACGCTTTGGCACTTCTTTGTGATTGTGAATGGTGTCATTCTTTTGTTCTCCTCCTGCACATCAACGGCCAAGCTCATCACCGAGCTTCCCGGTCAGCCTGATGGCGTTTCGTTCAAGCAGCACTCGGGTTTCATCACTACGGATTCTCGTCTTGGCCATGCTCTGTTCTATTACTTCGTGGAAGCCGATGCCAGCGACCCGCTCTCTCACCCTCTAACGTTGTGGCTCGCCGGCGGTATAGTCGTCGTCCTGACTGCTAATTCCATTACTGCTTTTGCCGTTTGCTCGCCAATTCTGATTGACTTTGGTTTAGGCCCCGGCTGTTCTTCTCTTGGGCTAGGGGCATTCAAGGAGCACGGCCCGTTTCGACCAGCTCGGGACGGTCACTCGATGAAGAATGACTTCTCCTGGAATAAAGGTACTTCTTTCATCGGCCGATCGATCATGTTGTAAATGGAATGCCCTCTTGAAAGTAGTTAAGGGTTATTTACGCTCATTCGATTGCAATTTGGATAGCGTCGAACATGCTGTATGTGGAATCCCCCATCTCAGTTGGATTTTCTTACTCGAATACGACCGTGGACTACGCCGATTGGAAAGATGCAGACACCGGTACATCTAAGTTGTTCCTAACAAATTTCCTTTCCGTCATGCGAACTTAGCGGCCATCATATTTGTAGTAAGACAGACATCTTTTCGCGTTGCAGCCAGAGAAAACATGCAGTTCCTTCTCAATTGGTTCAGAGAATATCCGAAATATAGAGACTCCGATTTCTATATAGCGGGGTTGAGCTATGCTGGTAGGCGCTGGAACTCCTCGTCTCTCGGTCTCGCTATGGATGTGATTGCAAATTCCGGCTTGTTCGTTTAACTCCAGTTTGATGCACTAATTTTCATACAAGCTAATCTCTATAGAACATTTTTGTAGGCCACTATGTGCCGCAGTTTGCAGCTCTGGTGGTGGATCACAACAAGCATTCCCAAGGGAATCCGATCAAGCTTAGAGGGATAGCAGTTAACAATTCTCTTCTCCATTGGATTGCGTGTTCTTCAGTTTGGCAACTTTTTCCGTTTGATTTTCAAGCTTATTACCTGACCCAAAAAAATTTCCTCTTCTTTCTGTCTATGCAGCTCGGCAACCCACTTCTGGATATTCAAATTAGTCTAGATAGCGCCAATTTTTTGTGGTCCCATGGTGTCATTTCGGGCAAGACATTCAAGTTGAAGAAGACGGTGTGCAACGACTCCAGGTACTGGACAGAGATGTTCCATGGCAAACTTTCGCGGGAATGCGCCAAGGTATCGGCGAAGCAGGCGGCGGAAATGGGGAATTTCACTGATCCATTTGATGTGCTCGGACCTTACTGCATCTCCGGGACTACTGCGGTGCCATCGGCTCCAAGGAGTTCGTGGGATGCGTACCATGCTAAAGTGAGTTCGACTCTGGAAGATCTTGCCTAGTTTCTAGAATGAAAGAACCTAGGAACAATACCATGATAGATAGCACCCATTACAGACAGTACAATTCAGGGGTTAGGCCTTGATCCGGTTCATTAAGTATCGACTTTTCTTGTGAGCAGCTAACTTCAAGGATGATGCTTGTCGATCCGTGCATCAAGGCTTATATATCCTCGTACCTCAACAATCCTCGAGTGCAGGAAGCACTCCATGTGAATACGACGAAGCTCCCATATGTTTGGGATATCTGTTCAAGGTTTTTATTGCTCACCTCTGCTCTATTAACTTCCTGATTCAGTCAAAACCGCACCTTCTGTTTCTAAATGTCGTTTCGTGCGGCATGCGGCAGGCCTCTTTCCTTACGCGACACCGGTATAGGCGACAACATCATACCTGTTTTATCGGCTTTAATCAAGGAGCATCTGCGAGTTCTCCTCTTCAGGTAAGTCACAGACACGAACGGTCTAATTCCAACATGTTTCGTTCCAACCGCAACCTTTTTCTTGTCGGAAGTATCACGTTGTCTGTGGTGCGGAACCAAGCCTCAAGGTCATGGATGGACATGAACATCCTCGCGGCATCACCTAATATATATACTGATAGTGCGAAACTGGATTGCACGTTGCAGCGGCGATCAAGACTCGAGAATACCATTGACGCAGACGAGAACAATCGCCAACTTGATTGCTCGAGACTTGCAATTCTCATCCTTTGGTGGATATGCACCTTGGTACAATGGAATCCAGGTCAGGTTCTAGTCCCGTCTTCGTTTTTTCTTTTTTTTTCTTTTTAAATCGGCGCACCGCCGAGTAAAAGAAAAGGAATGTTTCCGTCCATTGTTGAATCTGTTTCGAAGTTTTCCGATGACCATGTACATTGTTAACAACATCAGTGACCATCCTGAATGCAGGTTGGTGGATGGACTGAGTCGTTTGGTAGGTCAAGAAAAGGGAAGAACGCGACTCGCTTGACATTCGCCACGGTCCGAGGAGCGGCGCACGAGGTCCCATACACTTCGCCGTCGCAAGCTCTCACCTTGTTCAAGGCATTTCTGGAGGGATCCTCTCCGCCGAAAGTGCCGTTCAAGAACTGATCCGATCATGGCTCTCATTAAGATTGAAGCATCATTAGAATGGCACTGTCCTTTGTTCTATCTTTTGATTGTTCCACATCTGTTCCATATCCATGGAAATAATTAATTGCGGACTACATGCTATAGCTGCGAGATTCGAACTTGACCCGATCACGAGTTTGATGGAATCGAAGAATAAATTATTGTTATTATTATTATTTTTGTCTATAATGCATCATTTCATTTCGTTTAAGTAGGTAAAGAAAAAGAGCAGCCCAACTGAGAATAGAAAATAGATTAAAATCTATTTAATTTATACTATTTTGTGGGATTTTTGTGATGAATTTTTATTATGCGACTCTTCATTTTCCTGCATTCGTTTCGTGGGAGGGAGAATAAATTTAGCTAAAAAGTGATAACATTTATGGAAATTTTAATTGCTCATCACATTGATACATAGTGTTACTTGTTTCATAGAAAACTAAGTTGGATTAGTACTATAAATGTAATCAATTTTTTTTATTATTGTAAACCAGTATGATTTTAGATGTTTTCTAACTTGGATTTTGAGTTTATAATTAGGTCATGGAATTTGACGCAAATTAGTGAAAAGTGATTAAATTTAGTTCGAGATCAAGCATGCATTCAGAATATGTATCATCACGACACACGCACATTCTTCTAGTTCTTTGTAGGCTTTTCGACTTTTGGGTTTTCTTTTCTTTTGTACATTTTTATTTAATTTACTTACGTCTTATTGTTTTGTTATTTCACTTTTTTAATTTGAAATAGCATTTTGTCCAAGTAATGTACTCACATGAGGAACTTAATTGGGTTCTATGGATAGGTGTAAATTTTCATGAGTTGCGTCTCATACGGATGTGTCGAAAAAATCATATTATGTCATGTTGCGTAAGGGTCGAAAAAAAAATCATATCAGGTATAAATGGATCAATATAGATTAAATTGATCAATATGAGTCGGCCTATATTTTTTTAAATTCAACCTAAATCCGATCTGATCTGCTTATTTGATCATGTAACAATCCCAATCAAAGCTACCCAAAGAAAGCATGTATAGAACGGCAGGACCGCGCGGGTCTTTTGTGAAGGATTCGTATTGACATATCAATGAATATGAACGCCCAAAAGGATGATGTCAAAGAGATGTGGACGGACCGTAGAGATTCAAGAACAAAAAAAAAAAAAAAGTCTACTAAATTAACCCTTAGCTTGTCTTACTTTCTAAAAATATTATCCTATATGCGTTTATTTCGCGAAAAATAAATAGTTTGAAAAATCTTTTTTAAAGAAAAAAATGATCGCTTATATTACTAATGAAAATGAATGCACAAGACATAAATTGTCATTAATAATGAAAATATCTGTTAACGGCTAATCATTTCTGAGTATATAGATGATTATTTTCAGGCAAATATTGCGTGAATCATTCAGTGGCAAAATAAACGGAACCTTATTTCTTTTTTTGGTGTAAATATATGATTATCATTAATTAGATGAGGTACAAAAGATCATGGGAAACCCTTAGCATTACAAAGAGACTAATTATGCATTAATATAGAGGAAGGAGACCTCTGCGTAGTAGCTAATAGAACATTTGTTTAGGAAGGTCTACAATTTTGGTACAGTGATGCCCTACACCATACGACCCTACAAATTCGAGTCAACAGAAGATGAGCCTCAGTTGACATGTTTTGAAACTGTCTGCGGTTTCGCTTCATCCAAATTCAATAGATAATGGCTAAGAAGGATAGCTTGAGGAGCATCGCCTCCAAGGTTTTGCCCTTAATGGCCATGGTCATCCATTAGAGTTCTATATTCCAACTTGTCACGCCCCGATTCTCGATCACGCGGCATCCTTACCTTGACACCCTTAGGTCACGAAAGATAGCGTCCCAGACTCGCTATCGACCTAAAAGCGAAATACTCATGCGGAACGTGCCAAACTCCTAGACAACAAGATCAGCATGGGATAAATCAGCAGGAATATTCATTCAATCAAATTCATCAAAAGACAACTTAAATCCTCATGCAAATCAAATACTAATTAACCCTATAGAGCTAACATTATACAACCCCATTCTTCGAGGCTGCTCTCTAGGACCTCAAAAGAGACAATGGTCGGTAGGGTTAACTTCATATCTGCTCCAAAAGGGTCACCCTAAAAAGTCACACCTCAGCATCCACGAAGCTCCGTCACTTGTGACCTGAAAAGGTTATCCACGACAGGGTGAGAATGATATCCTTTTCCATGCTTTGCTTGTGTGCATTCTAATCATCGTCCGTGTTGCAACTTTGACGTAGCCAAAACAAATCTGAGCGTAAAGTTTTGTTTGTTTCGCATAAATTGAATGGTTTGAAAAATAAGCACCTGAAAATAATCGTATGTATTGAAAGTCACCTCAATATATATAAAATTGCGAAAAATACCAAAAAAGTCATAAACCTCTTGCATTGGTATTAATTTAGTTCTAAACTTTTCAATTGAACCAATCAGTCCTAAACCTTTTGCTTTAGTGTCAATTAAGTCCATCCTGCCAAAATTGACCAGAAAAGTTTGATGTGGATTCCAAGAGACGCCGGCGCTGACATGGATGTCCGCATGGAAATGCTTTGTCTTAAAAGGAAGAAGAAGCTTGAACGAAAGTCCAAATTCACGTCATGCCTTCCTCTCAATCGCTCTAAAGCTCCATCACGTGGGTCCCTCGGCTAAATTTTCCTCAAATAGATCGTCCCTAAACCCCAGCTTCATTTTTTCAAAAATATTAGTCACCTTCTCTAATCGAGCCCCTTTTCGCTCGACGCCAGACGCCTGACGCCTTTACCCATAGCCCGACACCTTCGCTTGTCGTTCGACGACATAATTTGTTTGGCTGCTTTGGTCTTTGCTTTAGCCAGTGCGAGATCAACACGAGGAATCTGAAAGCGGTCAATACCCACGTCTTGCCAAAATCACCTCTACGATCTGCATCATCCCATATTTCCCCAATCTAGGTTATGCTCTAATGTGCAAAGAATTTTACATATTCCGCGGTTTCACTTGGTGATGGTCTGCAATGGCCGAGCTTTGTTGCAAATGGGTGGTCTTGATCTCTTCCTTATTGAGTTTTTTGGTGTGGTTTAACCTTGGCTAGCTTCCTTTTCTTCTTTTTGTATTTGATGGTGTTATCGTTAATGTCTCAAGAGAAAGCCACTTGCCTTTTGCTACATGCACATATCATAATCTAATCATTTATGTTGACAGGAAAAACATGGACTCTGCGTATATCTTCGAACTATTCTTGCATATCATGAAATTGTAAAGTATTGTAACTTAGATTATAAAATAAATGAGCGTGGTTATACAATGAACCTTGTGTTTTTTGTGTAGGATCAAGATGAGCGACAAGTCAGCATGGGTTCGTGTATTTCATGGTGAAAATTTTTCCCGTTGTCTAATGCTTAAATATGTTGGGGGAAAGTTTGATTTAGTCAAAATTGATGTTAGTTCACCGAGCTATGAAAGCGTCATCAGAGACATCGAGATCGGGGTAAATAGTAAGTTCGGAAAACTTTATTTTAGGATTCCTGGAAAGTCTATAGAAGATGGGTTGACATATATATGGAATGAAAGCATAGTTGTCGATCTAATTTTCAGCTCTTTACATTTAGGGTTAATTGAGGTATTTGGAGAAAATTTTATAGCTAATGAGGGAGATGAGGGCAATGGTCAAGGTGTCGGTGTCGGTATTGGTGCAGGTGCAGGTGCGGCTGCAGGTGCGGGTGTAGATACTAGTCGGGGGGCCGGTGAAGGTGCTTGTATTGATGTTGGCTTAGGTAATGAGGTATTGGTTGAGCACGAGAGTGATTTAGATTCTGATGACTTAGTTGTTGAATGTGATTATATTGTGGATGATGACGATTTTATTGAGATAGACTTCCTTTTCAACGTAAGATTAATGACCGATGATGATGATAATGATAATGATGAGCTTTTAGACGCAAGGAAGAACATGATAGAGTTCCTCAAAAGGGTTACAAAGAATCTGATTATAGGGGAACCATCTGCAGAATTGGCACCATCTCAACGAATAAACGTGGATAATGTAATTGATGCCGATGTTGGTTATGAGACAGAGTACTATGAAACAAATGGGGATGAGAGTTTGGGGTCTAATGAAGACGAAGAAAATGATGATTTTACTAGAAGAAGTAGGTTTCCGAGACATGATCCTAATTGTGTTGTGCTTGTGTTTACTGTGTTTATGACATTTGATAGTAGCATTTGTGGCTGAGTGTAGACAGATCAAATTTACAAAGAATGATAAGAAATTTGTTTGAGCAAAATATGCTCATGAAAGTTGTTCTTGGAAGATTTCCGGATCTGTTGAAATTCGTACTGGATCATTTCATGTGAAGACCTATCATTCAGAACATACATGTAGCATTAGCTTCAAAAACATGAGGGTGACGAGTTCTTGGTTGGCAAATCAATATCTTTCTATAAAAAGATCAATGCCAACTATTAAGACTATTGCTTTCAAGGAGCTTATCAAGGAGCAATTGGGCTTAGATGTAAGCATTGTGACGTCCTGGAAATTCAACCCTTGTAAGTGCCGGGAGTCGATTAAATGATATGAATGTATAGTCATAGTCGACGCCCATTTTGGACTATAAAGACTGAAAAGACGAAAATTTGGACGAATTTCGAACTTTAGATTATTTCGAATTGAGTTTCGAAATTTATCTGCGGCGATTTTTAAATTACCGTTTTTGCAAACGAGCTTAATCCTGACCGAGCTTGACCAGTGAAATTGCCGAAATTACCCATAGATCAGTACACCAAAAATTTCGTTTCAGTCCCGGCGCGCCAAAATTACCATTTTGCCCCCCAATTATTTAACCACAAAGGACAAAAAAATTAAATTTTTGGCCTCCAAAGTCAAGGTGGGCCCCACCTGCCCTCTGCCCAACGCGCGCCCTCTGCTGTCTTCTTCTTCTTCTTCCTGCTGCTTCTTCTTCTGTTCTTCTTCCTTCTTCTTCATTTTCTTCTTTGCCGACAACTCCTTCAACCGAGCGAATCACCTCCGTTCGTGGCCATTTTTCGCGACCACCACACCACCACCGGCAGCCACCGTCCCCAGCCACTCGCCGCCGTCTCCTGGACCCCGGCCGAGTCGCCGCCGCCGCCGTTTCGCCAAAGGAAACTCGCGGCCGGGTCTGCCCTGTTTTCGGGTCAGAGGACCCGAGAACTCCGCGGCCTCCTCCGGCCGCCACGGCCGCCATCGACGCCGACCACCACCACCCAGCTAACCCCCGACCTCCCCTCGACCGATCCGACCCCTCGTCGCCGACCGTCAGCCGCCGGAACCGCCGGAATCCGGCCCGAAAGTCTCGGTGCTCTGTTTTTAACCCGGTTTGCTCCGGTCTTCGTTTCGGCCGCCAACGTCGCCACCGTACCACACCGCCACCGCCAGAAGACTCCCCTGAGTCTCCTCTACCACCACCCAGCTCAGCTCCGCCGGTCGCCGCGCGTGGCCGCCGAAAACCGCCTCCGACCGAGAGCCTTGTTTCGGCGCGAAAATAGGACAGCCACTGATCGCGGCTGTCCGCCGTCGCCGGCCGCCTTCCGCCGCCGTCCACCTGTCCCGGCCGACTCCCACTGACCCCTAGGTGAGCCCTCGACCCTTGGTCGGCCTTGTCCCGGCCCGTGTTGCCGGAAAACGGCCAAAACAGTAGAGTTGCCGGATTGAATATTCTATTGTTTACTGTTGTAGGCCGCCGGCCGCCGCTCGCCGGAGCTCCGCCGCCTGCCACCTGTTCCGGCGACCTTGCCGGACTCCCACGGGGTGTCGCCGAAGTTTGAGCTCGATTCGCCGCACGATAAACCTTAGTTTTATCGCCGCCGCCGCCGCCGTCGCCGATCGAGCTAACTCAAATAGTGAGTTGACTCTAAACCTTGGTTAGGGCGCTAATTGCGCTTAGGATTAGTCTGATTTAATTATTTAATTATTTATTTATTTATGTAATTATTTTTTTTAAAAAAAAATATTTCGATCGGGACCGGTATAGATAGAAACCATGGTTAGGATACATGATCGATCGATTATTTGTCTGTGGCTATTTGTGGTAATTTAGCAATTAATTATTTGATTGATTTGCTCGCGAGTGAGTGACAGGTTAGAGACGAGCGAACGACTGATTGCTATAATTTGACTAAGAATTAAGATTTCTAATATGAATTGAGCTTGAAATTACCGGGTTAAGTTGATTACTCGAGAGTGAGTGAATTGCTTGATTGGTTTGTTTGCCTGGCTGAAAAGTTCAATTGGGAATCTTGTGGGCCTTGGGGCCGAGTTGATTGTATTTCTTGTGGATTTTGGCGTTAATCCAAGATAATCAATGAGTTGATTGCCGAGTGCCATTTGTGTGGTCATTTAAAGGGTCAATGACGCTACCTGGCAAGTTCGCTTTGTATCGTGGGTACTTGTACCGTACTGATTGTATGGAAATTTGCGACTTGTCAGAAGCACGATAATCCATGCCCCGTGCCAGTCGTACGGTTTTAAGGGATTATTGGATGCCGGTCGCAGCTTGTGATGGACCGAAGCTCCTTTTTAAGGAATGCCTACTTGCAGTGCCGTGCCGGGTGCACTGGATACACTGCTTGTAGTAGCCGTCGCTGAGAGGGTAAAGTGGACGTAGCCTGGTTTTGCCAGAAGAGTGCGGGATCGCACTATTGATGTATTTATCACGCCAGTCGCGTGGGTCATTGATTAATAATGAACTTGTGTATGCCTGAGTGGTTGTACTTCTGTTGGTGGTAGATTTGTCAGATTTGTTATGATTGATATATATATATATATATATATCTCTGTTGATGTCTTGTGATCTTTTTGTGGCGCTTAGGATGTTCTGGGCGAATCATTGTCTTAACCGAGATTAGGCTTGATTCACTGAGATTCATTTCTCACCCCGTCGTGGGACAAATTTTTCAGGTCCGAAGTAATGGAAAGACCGGCGCGGTTCGGCACCCCCACTGACTCATCACTTGATATCAGTCTCCATCCGGTACCAGGTACGGATCAGATGTGGGAGCGTCACATCACGACGATATGGGTTGATGAAGGGATGCCACATCTGGTGGCACACCTCTTTAAAGCCTGGTATCTTCGTGATGGGATGGATCTCTTCGGTCCGCTTCGAGGATTTGAGGGGTCGCCTCTACAGGGGGTCCCTAATATCCCCGCTTGGGACCCAATGGATATTGATACACCTGATGGGGAAGTGATGGACCCCGCGCCTGACATGGAGCTCGAACTCAAGCCTGAGCAATCGGTAGCCCCCTCTGTGCGTTCTAGCCAGAGTTCTTGTGATGACCCAAATGACCCGGCTTCCCTGGTTGATTATTACGACACGGATGTCGAGTCTTCCCAGTAGAGGGTTAGGTCCTTTTGTAGTCAGGGAACTGTGGTTGTTTTTGTGGGGGATACTGTTTTGGGATAGATGAGAGTTAACCTTACCTGACTCCTGTATCTTTTTGTGAGTCCTAGAGGGCCACCCCGAAGCATGGGGTTGTATTTATCAGTTGATGGCTCTGTAAGGTTATGAATTATCTATTCTCATCAGCCTTTTGTATTTTGCAATCTGGCTTTACTTTCTATCTATCCCATATGGTTTTATTGAATGGAAGACGGTACGTTCCGCTTGCGCAATTAAAATCTTAGGTCGATAGCAGTTGCCTGGGACGCTATCCATTATGACCTGGTGGCGTTTTGGCAAGGGATGTCGCGGGCTCGAGAGTCGGGACGTGACAAGCATAATTAAGTGTAAAAAGGCTAAGTTGTTTGCTTATCAAGTGTTAATGAGAAACTATAAGAAGGAATATGAAAAGTTGTTCGATTATATTTGTTTTGTTGCTTGTAAGAAAGGATTTATTGGTGGATGTATGAAAGTTGTGGATTTAAATGGTTGCTTCTTGAAGGGAATTTGTCAAGGTTAGATCCTGTGTACTATTGGAAGGAATGCAAACAATCAGACGTTCCCAATTGCTCGGGGGGTTGTCAGAGTTGTGAGTAACGACACATGGACTTGGTTCTTAAGAAATTTGATGGTCGATCTCAACATCTTTGACACATACGGGCTAGTGTCACGCCCTGCGTCTCATCGCACGAGCACGCAAACATCCCTGCAAGCAAACAACAACAATCTCTCGCGGTCCCAAGGATCCATCATAATAAAAAGGGTCGAGAGATATAATACTACATCAAGCATACGAAAGCGGTTTCCATCAAATCCCCGTACAATATATATACACAAAGATTAAGCAGGACCTAGATAGTTTCATAAAGTCATACATCGTCAACTACTAGTTAACAATTACTACAAACCGCTATACATCGAGGCGACGGGGTATTCACGCCAAAAAGGTATTCAAATAAATTCGTCAGGGATGGGGTCAAGTCGCCAGTCAAAAGGTCAGATCGCCATCTAGAGTCGTCTAGGAAGAACTGCTGGAATCTCCGGTGTCCTGAGTCTCTTCCGACAACTCGTACTTAGAGAAAATCTCCGACGGGACCTCCATAGAGTCCTCCATAGTCGCCTCCTGCGACGGTTCGGCTCGGTCTCCATCCATGGTCGCCTCCTGGTCCGGCTCAGCTAGGTCCCCCTCAGACAACTCCACCACGATGATCTCGTCCTCCGGCAGTGGTATTGAATACTCCGCTGTCGGCGTCCGCTTCGGGCCGTTCCTCGACCCAACCTCCGATCCCTCGGGAAACTCCTGGTCCAAGATCGTCTGACACTACGGAGGTATGACACCCTCCGGAACCTCATGGGGCTTCAGCGGGCCGACCTTCTTGTCCCTGTCCCTCCTAAACCATGCCTCAAACCTGTGAGGCTTCCAGTCCTTTTTGCCCTCATCTACCCATATTACTGTACATTTCCTTACATAGATATTCCCCTGCCTATCAAGGAACTCATCGTAATAAGCCGTCATTTCTTGCGGGTCCCCAAACTGGATAGGCCACATCGCTACTGCCTAGGATTTGTAAAGTAAGGTTTCCCCAAAAGGGGTGTGATACACATCTCAGTAAGAAAAACCTAACCCTAGGTCAGGTTGACTGTCCACTCAGGCAGTCACGTCACTCAACCGGTCTCAACTCATGATAATAACAATCATAAATCGATAAACAACAATACATATAAGACAGGCATGCATTTATATTCTCATGTCACACACGAATGCAAGTAAATGCTTGGCCTGTCACTTCACCACATCTATCAACCTTTGCCTGCCTCATTCTCTAGCCCGCGATTAGATCGCATCAGGTCCGGCCCGCGTAAATGCATCAGACCGTTATCGGTGACCCACGTAAGCGCATCAAGTCCTGGTTCAATTCTAGGCAAGGCTTATGAGCTCATATTCTGTCCCGCGATTAGATTGCATTAGGACTGTGGCTATCTCAACCCTGCGACTTCATCGCGTCAGGGCGCCGCCTAATCACAATTCAACCCGCGACCTCATCACATCAGGGTCTCAACCTTTCGCCTCGCGTCTCACACGCCTCAGGGCCTCGCCATGTCATGCCACAATCATAATTCATGCCATGAATCTCTATCCTTCACACACACAATGTCAATTGCATTTCAAGTATAATTCACAATCTCATGGCATGCAAAGCAAATCAATTGTTATCCAACGTGACATGCAATTCCAATACAATTCAAGGCACACATAAACTCCTTAATTAATCCTAAGACTTGCTGAGACTCATTTCTTTAGAAATATGCCAATTAATCGATCAATTTCACACTCGACTTACCCAATCGAGTCCAATCCCCTAGCTTT
Organism: Rhodomyrtus tomentosa; assembly: GCA_028455895.1. NCBI lineage: Eukaryota > Viridiplantae > Streptophyta > Magnoliopsida > Myrtales > Myrtaceae > Rhodomyrtus > Rhodomyrtus tomentosa. The sequence continues at coordinate 7,148,771 of JAPCWY010000011.1, forward strand.
GGTTTAGGAAATTCCTTACCTTTGCTTAACAACACAATTTACTCCTCTTTGAGCCTCCTAGGATTCGGCCAACCCAAGTCCAAAGCCGATTTGTCGCACAACCTAGGATAATCAATCGATTTGTCAAAATTCCAAGTCCAATTCCTCAATTCATCCGTCCAAATCACCTATAACATACTCCTCGTCATCTCTTCACATCATACACACCAAATTACAACACAAATCCAGCATATCCAGCCACCCACAGAATCGGTTTGGCCTGGCATTGAACCGGTTCCATTCGGTTCTGTTCATGCCGGGTCCAACCGGTCCTAATCTACCTCAAATCCATCAATTCTACACCATTCTACCTTTTATAATGTCTACCTAAGGGTTTGGAGTGCTCACCAAGAGGTTCAAGCTGCGTGGTTGCCGAAAAGTCGTCGGAACTCGCCGGATAGTCCAAGCACAGAATACTGGCAGATTCTGTCCAAATTATACAAGGGTGGTTCGTGGTCAAAACTTAATCAAATAAATCCTAAATTTTTACCATAGAACCATCTATATGTCTACTTGATCTCCACTAAATTTGAGCTCTAGATTTCAAGATTTCAATTGTCAAAGAGGGTGAGAACCGAACCTACCTCAGGTTGGTTCCTAATCTATCGGCCTGTGGGAGAATGCTTGCCCTGAATTCCACAGTGCTCCAAATGGCCTGATTCCAGTTGGAGGATGTCGGCAAGACGTGGAGCTACGTCTGAGTGATTGGCCAACAGTAGCTGGTGGTCGGAGGTGGCAATCGTGGCTAGTGAACGGCAGTATCCAGTCTGGTCAGCGAGTAGCAAAACTGAAGAAGAAGAAGAAGATGTTGCTCGGTGGTTTGAGAGGGAGATCCGCCCGAAAGGTGATGAGGAGAGAGAGAGGAGAGAGAGGTTTTCAATTATACTCAAGCTTGGTCAAGGCCTTTGAATGGTAGGTGAGTGAATAGTGTGAAATGAACATAACTCTTGGATTCTTGACACTTGGCTTTTGTTCTAATCAAGGAGATCCAATGGCTCTCTCCTTGTCCTTATTTTCGGTAGCCTAAGGGTGTCTCAATTTCCCATTTTCCCATTCCTTTAATTATAATAACAAAGTTCTAAGCTTGAGGGGCAAAATGATCATTTTACCCCCGACGTTCGGAACGTCGATTTTCTCATTTCTGACTTCTTCGATAGGGCGACGGCCAATCCAAATGACGTTGAAATTCTTGATTTTCCATGTTAAACTTTTTCAGGATTCGTTTCTGATCGTTTCTTCTATCAGACGTGATTCCAACCTATCCTGAACCGACGGACGGCTTTTGCAGACTATACGCGTATCGACCCCGTGATTCCTATCACGTTTAGGGCTCGTCAATTCATGGTGGCTTTGGTTGACATGTAATTGTGAGGGTTTATCGCTAGTCCCTATGGTCTCGATCGTCCCAGTCCGATTTAGGATAATTTTGCAAATCGTACGCTGGTTTAGCGGTATCACCCGCGCTTCAATCATACGACGCTCGCATGGTAATCATTGATCGTTCTTAGATCGGCCTTTTGATGGTTCTAAATATCCTCTCGATAATCCTTATGGTCAAAGCGTCATTTTCTATTCGAGTCGCCTAGGTCCACGTACTTCGTCTCGCGTTAGCCTTTCCCCTTTGGTCAGTCTACTCAAATTGATCAGGTTTGAGCGGAATACGACTGAAATACATCGCTTGATATATATATATATATATATATATATATATATATATATAAACTTCTCATTATAGAGTCTGAAGTTGATTGAAAATCAGAATGTCACAGCTAAGTTGTGTCATAATTAGTGACAAACAAAAGGTAAGTTCTTTATTCAATATTTATTTATTATGTTCCTTAGACAATTACACCTATAACATATATTTTACATTGAAATCATTTTTTTGTAGGGGTCTTGTATAAGCTGTGGCTGAGTTGTTGCCTGTAACTGAGCATAGGATGTGCGCGAGACATATCTATGCTAATTAGGACAGGAAGTATAAAGGGATGCAAATGCAAATGCTATTTTGGCAATGTGCTAAGAGCATTACTATGGTGGAGTTTGACAAACACTCTCAAGCATTGAAGAAAATCAGTCCTGCTACATATCATAACTTGGTTCAAACAGAGCCAAAGCATCGATCTAGGTTGTTCTTCACCACTAATGTCAAGTGTGACATTGTTGGCAACAACTTATGCGAGACATTCAATGGAAGAATCATACATGCTAGGCGTAAGTCCATTTATAGTATGTTGGAGGACATGTGGATAATGATAATGACAAAGATGCATATGCAAAGGGATGCATGTGCTAGGTGGAAAAGGGATTGTGGCCCTAGAATTGTAAAAAAATTAAAAGAAAATAGAGTTAGTGCAACGTATTGTCATGTGATATGGAATGGTGAGACTGGATATGAGGTGAGAGATAAGGATAAAGGTGGTACATACTTGGTTGATGTGTTGAAGAGAGACTGCTCTTGTAGAAGATGGCAGCTTACTGGCATCCCTTGTCCTCATGTCATTACTGATAAAATCATAGGCAAAAGGACGCATATGACTATGTCGACGAGTGTTATAAGAAGGCTAAGTTCTTACCCGCATATGAGAACATATTGATGCCAGTTCGAGGAGAAAATTTTTGGAAACAAACTAATAGGGAAACACTTAAACCACTTTCAGCCAGGGTGAAACTCGGAAGACGTAAACATAAAAGATCAAGGGAGGAAAGTGAGGTGGCAAGTGGAACTAGGATGTCGAGGATTGGAATGAAGATGACATGCCGAACTTGCTTCAAGACGGGACATAACAGTCTGACATGTCCAAATAAGAAGAGTGGATCTACATCTTCTCAAACAGAATTTTCAAAGGAAAAAAATTCGGTTAGTGCTTACATATTTTCATTGTGTCATACTTGCTTTGCTAATAATAATACTATTAACAAATATACTCTTTGTAGGTTCAAATACATATAGGCAAAGGTGCAAGTGCCAAAAGTTGCTCAAAGAAATAGAAGTGACTGGAAGTGGGGTTTAATTGAGCCGTGTTGACATGTCGTAGCTCATTTTTTTCTATCTTTCTTTTTATCTTTTTTTGTAATGATGAGTTTAATGAAGTTGTGTTGATGATACTTTTTGATGCTTTGGCTTAAATTGCTGCTTGTACAACAGTTGGAAACCTTATCTTATTGCAATGAAATTGGTTTGCTTTTATTTGTTCATGAAGTAGTGAGATTGTATTGCTTTTTTTTTTTTCATATCTTACCTTTTTTTTTTCCTCATATTGTACTTCCAAGCAAAATAGATCGCAATGAAACGGTATATCACTCGTATTGATATTGAGAAACATATTGCATATGAAACAAGAGTTTGTAAATAACTTCCACTTTATTCATGCTCATACTCCACATTTGGACAAGTACAAATCGTATTACAAAAATGTACTAAAAACATAACACAATCAGTTTAACACAGCCTACGGCAAGCTCATCACATAATTCATTTTTAAAATTTACAAGTGATGTGTTTCGTAAAATTATATAAGCACCCATGACGCAACTCTTCAATTTTGATTTTCAGACAGCCATGATATCCTTTTCATTGATTATCCTTCGTCTTTGCTGTTTGTAGAGGACATTTCGGCCATGATAAGAGGGATCGATATCATCGATTATAATTGTGACATTCTGATTTCCAATCAACTTCAGACTCTGTAATGAGAAGTTTATATATATATCAAGCGATGTATTTCAGTCGTATTCCGCTCAAATTTGATCAATTTGAGTAGGCTGACCAAAGGGGAAAGGCTAATGTGAGACGGGGTACGTGGACCTAGGCGACTCGGATAGGAAATGACGCTTTTACCGTAAGGATTGTCGAGGGGATATTTAGAACTACCAAAAGGCCGATCTAAGAATGATTAAGGATTTCCATGCGAGTGTCGTACGATTGGAGCGCGGGTGATGCCGCTTAACCAGCGTATGATTTGCAAAATTATCCTGAATCGGACTGTGACGATCGAGACCATAGGGACTAGTGATAAACCCTCACAACTACATGATAACCAAAGCCGCCATGAATTGACGAGCCTTAAACATGATGAGAATCATGGGGTTGATACGCGTAATGTCTACAAAAATCGCTCGTCAGTTCGGGATAGGCTGGAATCACGTCTGATAGAAGAAACTATCAGAAACGAGTCCTGAAAAGTTTGAAATGAAAATCAAGAATTTCAATGTCATTTGGATTGGTCGTTGCCCTATCGAATAATCCTGAAACGAGAAAAACGACGTTCAAAACGTCGGGGGTGAAAAGACCGGTTTGCCCCTCAAGCTTAGAACTTTGCCCTTATAATGGAAGAAGGGAAAAATGGACATTATATCCTCCCTTGAGCTGCCAAAAATGAAGATAAAAAAATAGCCATTGGATCTCATTGGAAAAGCAACATGCCAAGTGTCAAGAAATCAAGGGTGGTGGTCATTTCAACTATTTGCCCACCTAACAATCAAAGCTTTTAACCCAAAAATTTAGATATAAAAATTCTCTCTCCTCTCTCTCTCCTCACCCTTCCCTTCGGCCAGACCAAGCTCCTCAAGCCACCACAATCTTCTTCTTCTTCCTCCTTCAAACTGCCGACCGCCCGACCAGACCCATACTGCCCGTTCGTCGGCCACGATCACCCTCTCCGGCCACCATCTGCGGCCGGCCAACCACCCAGACGAAGATCCATGTCTTGCCGAGCTCCTCCAACAAGAATCAAGGTGTTTGGAGCACCGAGGAGTTTTGGACAGAAGTTTTCCCAAAAGCCGACGGAATCGGAACCAATCTGAGGTAGGTTCGGTTCTCACCCTCTTTGATGGCCGAAACTTTTGAGGCTTGAGCTCAAATTTTGTGGAAGCTCAGTAGACGCATATAGAATTCTGTGTTAAAAATTAGAGATTTATTTGATAAGTTTTTGACCACGAACCGACCTTGAACATTTTGGACAGAATCTGCCGGTATACTGATCCTACGCGATCCGGCGACTTTGGACGGCTTTCCGGCGACCAACCGACTCCAAACAACCGGTGAGCCTCCCAAACCCTTAGGTAGATATTATAAGAGGTAGTATAGTGTATAATTAATGGATTTAGAGTAGACTAGGACCGGTTGTACCCGGCATGAACAGAACCGAATGGAACCGGTTCAATGCCGGGCCAAACCGAATCTGTTGAGGGCTTTGGGTGATAGTTTTGGGCTGCAATTTGATGATTGTCATGTGATAAAGTGTTGAGAGTTGAGCTGTGGATGATTTGGATTGATGAATTGAGGAATTGGATTTGAAAATTGACGGATCAATTGAACATTCTAGGTTGCGCGACCAATTGACCCTTGGATTTGGGTTGGTCGAAACTTTGGAGCTCAAAGAGGAGTAATTTGTGTTGTCAAGCCAAGGTAAGGGATTTCCTAAATCGAGGCTAGGGGGATTGGACTCGATTGGGTAAGTCGAGGGTCGATTGGAATGATTTATGAGAAAATTTCCAAATAGGATAGCTTGATATGTCCCAAAATGTTGAGGAATGATTGTGTGACATTGCCTATGCCTGAGTTGTTTGCCATGTCTGTGTACCATTTTAATTGATTTGCATGCTACGGAATTTATGAAATGCATTTGAATGCGTGATTGCCAGTGAGTGTGAAACTGAATCGAAAATCAAGGCATACAATGTGATGTGGCATGAGCATGGCATGAAGAGGCCCTGAGGCGTGTGAGACGCGGGGCGGGATGTTGAAACCCTGATGCGACGAGGTCGCGGGGTTGAGATAGCCACGGTCCTGATGTGAATTATTCCCGGGATGGAGTATGAATTAATGAGTTTTGCTTGGAGAATTTATCGGGATCTGATGCGTTTACGCGGGTCACCAATGATGGTTTGATGCGTTTACACGGACCGAGCCTGAGGCGGCTAGTTTGCGGGCTAGAGAATGAGGCAGGCGGAGGTTGATGGATGTGGTGAAGTAACAGGTTGAGAGTGTATGTGCATTTGAGTGTGACACGAGATCATAACTACATGCATGTCTTCTGTAGGTTGTTGTTTCTTGATTGTGATTGACATGCACATATATTTACTGAGTTTAGATCTGTTGAGGGACGCTTTTCGAGTATGAACCGACTGAGGACGCAGAGGAGACGGATGACTCTAGCAGCTCATCTTGATGACGACCTGACCTGGTTTCTGATGGCTTAGAGGATGTTCCTTTTTGTTTTGCTTACCCTGTCACCCCCTAGTTAGTGGATTGTAGTAGCTGCTGTTTGTATGAACAATACGTTTGGTGTATGACATGTATGATGCTATCCTGGGTCCCACTTAATCTATATATATATATATATATATATATTGTACGGGGATTTATTGGAGCATCGCTTCCGTATGCGTGATGAAATTATTATATCTCTCGATTCCTATTGGTGGATCTTGAGACCGCCGAGAGATTATTGTTGGTTTGCTTACAGAGATACTCGTGTGCTCGTGCCCAGGGCGCGGGGCGTGACAATAATGAATTCGATGATGTCTTCATCGATTGTGACGATTATAGGAGAACTGCAATTCATGCTTTTAGAATCAACAATACTATTGGAGCATTCCTAACCTGTAAAGAAGTTCAATAGTCGCAGTTCAACATATTTTATATTGCCTGATGTACAATTGCATAATGCACCTCATATGAGCAGTCAAGTCTAAAAACACTACATCATAACAAGGCGCATATTTATCATCATTGTCACATCCCATTCAACAGAATAAGCAATCTCTTCAACACAAATTGAAAAAAAAAAATAGGCTGACTAACAGATTGAAAACTTTGATAAATCTCTTAGCACATCAAAGATATGTATTAAATATGTCTCATCACATGCAGTAACTATAGAAACTAGACTCATGTCAACAATTGCTCCTAAAAACAAAATGATCGCATTCCAAGAAGTTAGAACTATGATTGTATACTATGCTTATTCAAGGGTGATTGCTTGCTTGCTTGCACAGTTGCTGCACTATAGAGCATAAATACATCAAGAGTCAGATTGAATATCCATGCTTTGTACCGTACATCAAACAGTACATCATAGTTGCCGATAAGTTAATAGAGTTTCAGAACCAAAGGGTAAAAGTCTTGCCATTTGTCTCTAGAAGATGAATTCAAAGAGAGCAAAATATGTGAGACAAAACATTGTATTCACAGAAATTGTACCATTTGGACCATCCGCACCACTGGGTGGCTCTTTGTCAAATGCATACTTCGACGACGTAGCAAGTATAGCCTAAATAGGTGGCATCCTTTGGCCCAAATAATCTTTTCCTCACCTATTTTCAAAGGAAAAAAGAAGACCTCTCAGGAGAGAGGATTGAAATTTGCAATAATAATTTTCATGGACAATGATTTTGTGATCATGGTGTAGTAAGTACATAGTTTTTAGAAAATGCCTAATTTAAATGCAATGAGATTGATGATGTTATTGTGAGATTCAGAAAATGACAGCTATATATCAAGCCTCCACGACTCAAACAAGGTCAAACCACTGTGAAACTCGCTATACTTACTAGGAGCTAAACCTACTTTGACATTTCATTGTGCAATAACTGTGCAGACTCAACTTTACTCATTTCGTGTACCACCCATCACGAATTGACATTTCCTTCTAACTTGACTAATAAATTTAGCAAATGAACCATCCTTAAATTTGGCGAGCTTTCAGAGAAAAGGAGTTGGGAATTACCTTTCTCAGAGGAAACTGAACCAAAAAGAAAACAAGAACGACTAGATGAAGGCTAAGCATCGGGCAATGGATGAAGGTGTCTGTCGAGGGGGGTCTCGATTAACGATTTTGGCGTCAAGCAACTAGATGAAGGTGAACGCGTGGAGCAACGGACGAAAGGCGACTGATGATTTAGGCGCAAATCAAAATCAAACGAAGGCGACTGATGAAGGTTTTGAGTGAAGATTGATTTGCGCAAGCAATATTGGCGAAGATTGATTTAGTGGAAGATGGATTTAGGCAGAAATGGAGTGATATGATTTGGGCACAAGAGCAGAAGAGCGATCGTATGGGTTGAAGAAAGCTGTTTAGGTAAGAAAAAATTTAAATCAATTTTTTTTTAAGGGAATGGCGTAATTTTCCCTTTTCGGTGTCCATGTCAGAGCCACTTGGGCTAGCTGGCGCTAATTTGGAATCCACATCAGACTTTTCCGGTCAATTTTGGCCGGATGGACTTAATTGGTACCAAAGCCAAAGGTTTAGGACTGAATTGATTCAATTAAAAAGTTTAGGACTGAATTGGTACCAATGCAAAATATTTAATACTTTTTTTTTTTACTTTTCCCATATAAAAGTTAATGGAAGTGACCCATTGGGTACGAAAATGACAGCAAGATGAATAATTTATTCACCACAGAAAAATTGCTACTGCTTCGAATTGAAAATTGTTAATTAGATGGGTATATTATCGGTGACGCCCCAAATCCTACCAAAATAGAGGATATGGCACAGATGTCCTTTCTCTTAAATATCGCAGCCTCGTACGTAAACAACATTAAACCTATCGTCCGAAAAATATAGCCTTATTAACGAAATATACATTTTTTTTTTCAAATTAAAAAACTAAACCTCAACACATACCCTCTCAGACATGTATCAAACTATATCAACTTCAAAGCCAAGGTTCAATTACCAAAGTTTCATCGCTCCCATCCTAATAGCCGCTTGCTGAAGGACCTGAAAAAGAGTAGAATGAAAGGAAGGGCGAGCAATAGCAGCTCAGTGAGTAGTGCGTATATTTTCTAAGTAGATCGACCACCCACTTTGCATATTTACAAAACCATAACCGAACTCAATAATCCCAAATGGGATTGATAATATGCACACATCTTCAAACATAAGTTGATTCCTTTCACCAGAGATTCATAGTCACACGGTCAAAATACGCTATAAGGTACGCGGTCACATGAATAGCAAAATACGGAAGTACACATTATTTTCAAATAGCGCAATTTGTACACGTGTAATACCAAAAGCGAGTTACATTTTTTTTCCACATAATCTTTATACAAATAATAAATCATCATCTAAATCAACAACATCGAATCAAATATCAATGGTCTATTTCATTAATGAATCCCATATATAATCAAATGGCGATGGTCCATTCAATCGACTAATCTCAAATCACATGCCAATGTTCCATTTCACTGACCAAGCTCGTGCTCAATTGTCTAACTATGTTCACGCCGACTGCCCCATGACAAGGTGACCAAGATTTCCCCTTTGGTAAAGTCTCAACCTATAATGCCGGTGGCTCGGCCAATAAGGATATCCTAACACTAGTACGTGCATACCCACAAATCCCTAATCGGGTTCACAACGATATTGAGCACCACATAATCTCACAACATCATTATTCACTTATCACAAGCCAATTCGGAGTCAATATCACAAATTGGTTCTACAAACCATTTCATATGATTTTTCTTATAAATCAGAATACATTTCACAACTAAACATATTAATTTTCGTAAATCAACTCATCCATCCGCTAGAAATACTTGTCGTAAAGCATTTCTCAAATCAATCTAGAACTCATTTAGTAAACCAGTTCGCAAAGCAATACATACATATATCTTTTCGCAATTCACAACCTAATTCAACTTCAATATCATAAAAATGGTTTCACAAACCAAAATGTATAATCGTTCTCAACTCTGTTCATCAAACAAACTACACTAAACAAAACATTTCTATGTCCATTTTGTAATTCAAATTTACCAACCAACCTATACATATATGATTTTTCGCAACCCTTTTCCTAAAACATTTGTTAAATATCAAGTCATAGTAAATGCTTAATCCAAGTTTTATGCAACAAATAAGATTTTAATAACTCATAATTTATATCAAATCTTTATCAATTTCAAGGCATGATTTACAAATTTAAAGAAGAAATAACACCGATCACCTAGGAAAAGCCGAGTCAACCTACGATAGGCATTTGAGCTGACGAGCTCATATTCCTATTAATTAATAAAAAAATATAAAAAATCGACTAATACATTATTCTAAAGAAAAAATCGACTAATTATGCTTATTTTACGGCCAATTGACTACTACGTAATAGTGAAAGGCTCAATGTAGCAGTGTTTACTACTGCCCGCCACGCGCAGCTCATGCGTTGGACTTGTTCACGCCACAACTCTTTCCATCAAACTCTGATTTTAACAAATCTTTTGACAAAAAAATCCCCTTAGAAAATACTTAAACATCATAAGCTTCGTCGCCTCTAGTGACAGCTAAAATTGGGCAAAAAAATGACGTTAAATCTACAAATTTGCTACTGTTGAGCATCTTCACATAACTTCAAAAATTCACTTTGGGGCAGACCATGAATTCAAGTCGAGTTATTTAAAATTCTACAGCATCACGACGCCCTAAATTATCAACCTCCAAGATTTCTCAGCTTAGAAACTCTTAGATTGCGTTTGGTGGTATGGATAAAAAGCAGGATATGATAAAAGTTATCATATCCCATGTTTGGCGACCGCCCAAAACTGGATAAAGTGAGATATAAGGGGATATAACCTGAATAAAATTATCCCATGGGGAGGTGGGATGAAGGTGGATGGGATTACTTATATTCATAGTATAAAAGCAATTTTTTTCTCGAATAACAAATTTCTTAAAAAAATATCAAAATACTAATTAAATATGAATTATATTTGAATTCTAATATTAAAATAAAATTTAAAATGAAATATATATATTTATAAATTTGAGTTTCTTTCTACTTTACAATATATATTATGTGCACATACTTGCATACATTGCACATGCTTGCATACATTTCATATCCATGTCATTACAAGTTGAAGGATTTTTTATTTGGTGAGTGCAAAGAAGGAGTTTGTGGTAGTATAGTTTCTTATTTAATAAAAAATTTATTAAGAAATGATGAAACATAATAAAATAACGAAAAAAGGGATATAAAAATAAAAATAAGTAAATAAAAATGAAGTAGAAGAGCCCTAATTTTAAATGAACAAATTTGAACTTGAAAATAATCTTTTAAATTCTCAAAGAACGTGGGACAATGAAATTTCTATAAAAAAAAAACTAGAAATCTTCTTCTCCTATATTTCTTTGGTTCATGTTGAAAATTCATCAATTTTTCATAGTTGTTTTGTTCATGTCAAATTATACAAAAATGGCGAGAGAGTAAAACTTCTTGTCCTTCATCATGTCAAAAGTCTTTGAAAACGGTAAAAAGTCAGAACTCATTCTTCTATGCAGTTTTGTTGTTCATGTTGAAATTTAGCGAAAATATCGAGAGAGACAAAACTTTTCGTAGTGACAAATGCCAATGATCATATTTCCTCTCTTATTAGAGTTAGTAGTGAATTATGATAGATTCTCATAGTCGCGTTGGTGCATTCTCATATTCATTTATATCGATATAGGCAAATACCAAACAATAAACATAATAAGATATGAATATATCTAGTTTTATTATTGTGATTCACTAAATATTGAACATGATATGACAAAAATCCATGAATAATTCAGGCTTATCTTGGCTAGAAATTCTGACACGACCAAACTTAGCCTTTGATTTAACCCACCAACTCGAAAATCACAAAAATTTCGAAATTAGGGAACGGTTCCGACAAATCTCTCCGATTAGATGAATGAAGGGTGCGAACGCTTAACCGGCTTCGCAGAAGGAATCCGATTGGTCATGTCCTCAAGGCGGTTACACATTCACAATGAAACCCTCTTTGCTTTCCTTCGATTTTCCCTTCTTCACTCGCGGCTCACTGTCCTTTTCTTCGATTCTTCCCCTTCCCTTGTTTGCCGACTCCTTCACCTCTCTCTCATTGTGCCTCCAAGCCACCTGTCATTTCACTTTCCTGTGTCCACTTTCTTTTCCCTTGCGTGCCCCCTTCTCTTTCTCATTAAATGATTGTATAGGATTAGGAGTGGATAAGATATGATAGTAAATTTAAAGATTTTTTTTCATATACTATCTACTATTTGGTGAACTGCGAATTTAACATCGTATAAGTAGAGGCAAATGCACGCCTCAGGTCGACCCTGTCTGAAGAAAAAATGAGCCAAATGCGCCTGCCTGCGATAAAAAAGGAGGAGGAAACAACGAACACTAGGCGGTGGTGGTGCGTTGCACTCGATGCATGCACCAGGCACAAGATAAAATAGTGAAGCACGTGACTTTAAATGTACCTAGGAGTCAACAATCACGTGCACAAAAATAGAGATTTGATTTAATCGAGGTGTAGTTTGTAATGCAACGGAAAGAAAGGGGGGACAGGAAAATGAAACCGACAATTGTTTGCAGGTACCCATTGTCATTGCGTGGTGTTTGGCTCGCGTTTCTTTATCGTCTTATCTTCGGATAGGCATGCTCGATGCAACAATTTCTCGATTTCCTAGCTCATGCGTCATCCCACAAACAAGCATGAAATATCTGAATCACCACGTATTCGGATATCAATAGCATCCTTTAATTTTTATCACGTCTTCTCATTCGGAGCCAATTCTTGAAATGATCGCCGAGGGTATCTCCTCGCTGTCCATTTTTTTTTTCATTAGCTAGCGTTCACCTTTTTGAGCAGGCTGAAAGATAATTCATCGATGATTAATTTTTTTTCGACCCGATCTGTAGCGAGATCCCGTGTACATCGAAAGCTATGAGTACGGACCCCAAAGTATGAACAACGGATGTTTTTCTTTTCCGACAATCATAGCCTATGTGTGTTAAATATATCTTGAATTTTATGCACTCGGACTGGTTCATTATCCGATCTGATATAATTTTTGTGCGACCCAAAAGTGGAGAAAAAAATTGAGATTTAGTTTGTAACGCGAAGAGTTGGGCCGATAGGCCCATCTCAGAGCAGGCGAACAAATCTATATAAGAGTATGAACATGTCTCTATGGAGGTTTCGGGGCAACACCCCCAATAAAAAAAATTTGGGCTCTATTTATGCTGCGGCTATGGTTTATTTTGCTTATGAGAGATTTGTGAGCCATGTGTTTTTGTTCAGTCGAGAAAATCGACTTCTGTAACCAGTGCTCTCTTTGATTATAGTGGAATCTTATTTTGTCTTGCCCGTGGACGTAGATCATCTTGATCGAACCACGTAAATCCTTATGTTCTATGTTTGTTTTTCCGCATTTATTTCTACAATGTGATTTGTTGTCGTTTTTTGATGGGAAATTTGTCTTGGACCCACAAGAAAGTGTCCAAGGTCAGCTTCGTGGGGGGTCTACTACACCCTTGGAGAGCAAGAAATGGGACCTTATCTTATCTAATTTTGCTCAGATAGATCCAGGCGAATGGCAATGGCATAGCGTCACGGGTGATATTTACATCTTACTTAAACTCAACCTACATATATGATTTTCTTTTCATTCTCTCTCGTCCTCACTTGATATCGCTCTTGCTCGCTCCCTATTCTTATCTCAGTTTGGGCATGAGTTTTCATGTATTGAGTTAAATATAAAACTATTTTAGGAATATAAATCGGTTCAAATATGAGTCGTTAAATTTGTACTGCATGAAAATAGTTGAAAACGATTTAAATGGGTCTAATTGAATTAGACTATTTTCGACCTAACTTGACCCACCCGTTCAACGGTTCTACTTGTCCCTAATAGCTCCTTTTCGAATTTTGTCGCCGCTTACTAATTCAACTTCTTGATTCTCGATAACGAGCTTGACGCGTACTACAGTATTTTGAAGAGATGTTAAAAGTCTACAGAAAAAAGGACTTTTGAAGAAGACAAATTGAGATTGTTCTTTTGAAGTTGCTAAGGGACAAAATGCTCGAACGTAGAGAGCAAGGCCAAATTTTTTTCCCCATAAATTGGACTTTTCATTGATGCTTGGGCGTCGCTCCTAGAAATTTTTTTTCCCATATAAAATATGCATTGAAATGATGACATAGGATTGTCTCATGACTCGATTAGGTATCAATAGTGCTGACCCTCGTGTGACGCGTGGCCCCTTGCCCTCGCCGGCCCTAAGTCTTAGGAGTGAGCAGTTCTCAATCCTATCCGATCCAATGCCAGAGCGATTTAATGAAACCGATAAACTATACAATAATCGAGATGAAAGAACAGCAAATAAAGCAACTGAGGGTCTATTTTATGAGAATAGCTTGCGAGGACACGCATTTTATTTAATTCTTGGAATTGGGTGGAGCCACTGATTTCGATTAAGGGGGGTATGTAGCGAGGACACATGGGCTTCTCACCATGTCACCGTAGATGATGTTGTCACGGTCTTCACAAATGGCATATGCTCCCTTTTCTAGACAAGGATCATCTGCCTTACTTTTTGTAAGGCGGGGTAATCCCGACCCTCCATTTAGGTGGGCCCCCCTATGAGAAGGGTGGGGATCCCCCACCTTACAAAAAGCAAGGTAGGGGATCTGGACTCTTTTCTGGCCATTTTATTGAGCTTGTGTTGGTGCGATTAGAACGTGTTCGAGAGAGGGTACGAGTGTGAGTGCTCATTCATTCAGACAGATGGCATATGCTCCCTTTTTTCTAGTGGTTCCCGGTTTGGTCGGTCCGACTTACCTACCCATGCTAAGTCTAGCTAAAAAAAAATTATTAAAAAATATTCGAAAATGTCTACATCAGTGCAGACAATGCCACACGACCTGCCAAAATTGACTGAAATGATTGAATTGGCAAAAAATTAAAATATTTAGAACTGAAATGACAAAAAAAATTATTTAGGATTAAATTGATGCAATCACAATAGGTTAAGACTTTTTTGGTAATTTTGCTAAAAAAACAATTGAGGCTTCATTTGTTTCATGCAAAGCTAAGATTTTGACAATATTTTCTTGAAAATGATCTCTCATATAACTTGGGAAAGATAAATGACAGAAAAATCTTAGCAATGGACCATGGTACTCGAAATAATGATAGAGAAAAAAAAAATAACATAGGGACAAAAGAGGCGTTATTACTGAGTGAGAAAAAAATGAGAATGAATGGATTTGAATTAAGGAAATGGTAATCTAGTAGCTCGATGTTTTTCCAGACATGGTAATTCATACACGATTTACCTCTTCAGTTATTCACTGTCTATTCTGATTCCTTCCATTTCATTAATTATTGTGTCATGTCATTTTATCCAAAATTGCCTTGGAAACGTAAGACTATAGATTAAACTTTTGTAAGAGAAACTTACCCATTCGTTATCAAAGTGGCCTGGACGGCTGGTCGAACGGAGCAACCAAGCATTGGCCGCTTGGTTCCTGGCCTCTCTGTCCAGATTGACTAGTTCCAACAGGTGCCGGGCCTGTCCTGGGCGGACGCTCGGTGCTTGCGCCGATCTGTTGCAACATGCGAGTTGTCTTTCTGGCTTTCGGCCTATTTCCGCGAGTCACACATTACTGCAAACCGGAGTTGTTTTCCATAAGTCCAGAGGCTTTTCACAACCCCCCGCCCCCTCTCCCTCTTTTTATGAGTTTTAAGTTACCAATTCTTATTTTAGTTGGCTACAACGTAAATAGCACTGACACGCAACACGACACGACACAACACACCGACATGTTATTTTTAAAAAAATAGAGAATTCTAACACGTTGGAATATATTGTATGTTAGAGTATATATGTACATATGTGTGTGTATGATATAAGTTGTCACGTCCCGACTCTCGAAACCGCGACATCCCTTGCTAAATCGCCACCAGATCATAAAGGATAACGTTCCAGGCAACTACTATCGACCTAAGAATGTACTACGCATGCGGAACGTGCAAACTTCCATACAGCAAAATCAATATGGGATATATAAGCAGAAAAACCAGACAACCAAACACAAACATAATACTGATGAGAATAGATGATCTATAACCTTACAGAGCTAACAGTTAATATATACAACCCCATGCTTCGGGGTGGCCCTCTATGACTCTAAAAAAGATACATGAGTCAGGTAAGATTAACTCTTATTTACTCCAAAAGGGTACTTCCACAAAAGATCCTCTCAGCGGCAAAGGCCAGTGATTGCCATAGCTTGGCGGAGGGGCCGGGTCGTTGGGGTCATCAGCAGAACTCTAGCTAGAGTGTATAGAGGGAGCTACAGATTGCTCCGGCTCGGGCTGCATACCGGGCTCGGGATCCACTACATCCCTGTTAGGCGTATCAAAGTGCATCGGATCTCAGGTGGGGACATTAGGGACCCCCCGAATAAGTGGCCCCTCAAATCCTCTGAGCGGACCGAAGAGATCTATCCTGTCACGAAGATACCAGGCCTTGAAGAGATGCGCCACTAGTTGTGGCATCTCTTCATCGACCCATATTGTCGTGATGTGGCGTTCCCACATCTGGTTCGTACCTGGCACCAGATGGAGAATGATATCGTGTGACGAGTGGGCAAGGGTATTGAATAGCACCGGCCGCTCTATTACTTCGGACCTGAAAAGTTATCCCACGACGGGGTGATAAATGAATCTCAGTGAATCAAACCTAAGCTCGGTTAGGACATTGATTCTCCCAAGATATCCTAAGCATAACAGTCAACATAAGGCATAATCGCATATATCAATAAAGTATAGCAATCAAATAAATCACCAATCAAGGTATTACCACTTAGGCATACACAGGACACCACATAAACCCATTTATTAATAATGACCCACGCGACTGGTATGATAAAAATAAGAATAGTGCGGTCTCGCACTCATCTGGCAGGGCTAGATTACGTCCACTTTTACCCTTTTAGCGACGGCTACTATAAGCGGTGTATTCGGTGCACCCATCACGGCGAGTAGGCACTCCTTAAAAAGGAGTTTCAATCTGTCACAAGCTGCGACCGGCATCCAATAATTCCTTAAGACCGTACGACTGACACGGGGCATGGATTATCGTGCTTCTGACAAGTCGCGAGGTTTCGTACAATATGTACGGTATGAGTACCAATAGTACAATGTGAACTTGTAAGGTAACGTCATTGGTCCCTTAAATGACCACACAATTCACACTCGGCAATCAACCCATTGTTTATCTTTGATTAATGCCAAAATTCATACAAAAATGCAACAGACTCGGCCCAAGGCCAACAAAATTCACAATCAGGCATTTCAGTGAGGAGACCAAACCAACAAGGCAAATATAACACTCATGAGCAGTCAATCCTGTCACGTCCCGACTCTCGAACCCGCGACATCCCTTGCCAAATCGCCACCAGGTCATAATAGATAGCGTCCCAGGCAACTGCTATCGACCTAAGATTATATTGCGCATGCGAAACGTACAATCTTCCATCCAATAAAACCACATGGGATAGATAGAAAGTAAAGCCAGATATCACAATACTAAAAGCTGATGAGAATAGATGATTTATAACCTTACAGAGCCATCAACTAATAATTACAACCCCAAGTTTCGGGGCGGCCCTCTTGGACTCACAAAAAGATACAGGAGTCAGGTAAGGTTAACTCTCATCTATCCCAAAATAGTATCCCCACAAAAACATCATCAGTTCCCTGACCACAAAAGGAACCTAACCCTCTACTGGGAAAACTCGACATCCAGATCGTTATAACCAACCGGGGGAGCCGAATCGTTCGGGTCATCACAAGAACTATGGCTAGAATGCACAGAGGGGGCTACTGATTGCTCAGGCTCGAGCTCGAGCTGCATACCAGGCGCGGGGTCCACCACTTCCCCATCAGGTGTATCAATATCCATAGGGTCCCAAGCGGAGATATTAGGAACTCCCTGAAGAGGTGGCCCCTCAAATCCTCTAAGCGGACCAAAGAGATCCATCCCATCACGAAGATACCAGGCCTTAAAGAGGTGTACCACCAGATGTGGCATCCCTTCATCGACCCATATTGTCGTGATGTGACGTTCCCACGTCTGGTCCGTACCTGGTACCGGATGGAGACTGATATCAACTGATGAGTGGGTGGGGGTGCCGAACCACACCGGTCTCTCCATTACTTCAGACCTGAAAAATTTGTCCCACGACGAGGTGAGAAATGAATCTCAGTGAATCAAGCCTAATCTTGGTTAGGACATTGATTAGCCCAGAACATCCTAAGCGCCACAAAAAGATCACAAGATTTCAACAGAGATATATATAAATATCAATCAAAATAAATCTGTCAAATCTACAACCAACAGAAGCACAACCACTCAGGCATACACAAGTCCATTATTAATCAATGACCCACGCGACTGGCGTGATAGATACATCAATAGTGCGATCCCGCACTCTTTTGGCAAAACCAGGCTACGTCCACTTTACCCTCTCAGCGACGGCTAGTACAAGCGGTGTATCCAGTGCACCCGGCACGGCACTGCAAGTAGGCATTCCTTAAAAAGGAGCTTCGGTCCATCACAAGCTGCGACCGGCATCCGATAATCCCTTAAAACCGTACAACTGGCATGGGGCATGGATTATCGTGCTTCTGACAAGTCGCGAATTTTCATACAATCTGTACGGCACAAGTACCCACGGTACAATGCGAACTTGCCAGGTAGCGTCATTAATCCTTTAAATGACCACACAAATTGTATTCGTCAATCAACTCATTGATTATCTTGGATTAACGCCAAAATTTACAAGAAATACAATCAATTCAGCCCTGAGGCCCACAATGCTCCCAATTGAGCATTTCAGCCAGGCAAACGAATCGATCAAGCAATTCACGCGCTCTCGAGTAATCAACTTAACCCGACAATTTCAAGCTCAATTCATATTAAAAATCTTAATTCTCAGTCAAATTATAGCAATCAATCGTTCGCTCGTCTCTAACCTGTCACTCACTCGCGAACAACTCAATCAATCAATTAATTGATAAATTACCACAAATAGCCACGGACAAATAATCGATCGACCATGTATCCTAACCATGGTTTCTATCTATACCGGTCCCAATCGAATATAATTTTTTTTCAAGAACTAAATAAATAAATAAATAAAATTAATTCTAAGTGCAATTAGCGCCCTAACCAAGGTTTAGGGTCAACTCACAATATGAGTTAGCTCGATCGGCGACGGCGGCGGCGGCGGCGGCGGCGACGGCGGCGGCGATAAAACTAAGGTTTATCGCGCGGCGGATCGAGCTCAAACTTCGACAACACCCCGTGGGAGTCCGATCGGGTCGCCGAAACAGGTGGCCTGCGGCGGAGCTCCGGCGAGCGACGGTCAGTGGCCTGAAACAGTACAAAATCAGTATATTCAATTGGCGACTTTATTGTTTTGGTCGTCTTCCGGTGACACGGGCTGGGGCAAGGTCGGCCAAGGGTCGGGGGCTCACCCAAGGATCGGTGGGGGTCGGCCGGGACGGGTAGCCGGCGACTGCGGACAGCCACGATCAGTGACTGCCCTGTTCTGCACCGAAACAGGGGTTTCGATCGGCGGCCGTTTCCGGCGGTCACGCGCGGCGACCGGCGGAGGCGAGCTAGGCGGCGGTAGAGGGGACTCAGGTGAGTCGTCTGGCTGTGGCGGTGAGACACGGCGGCGACTGTGGCGGCTGGATCGAAGACCGGAATGAACCGGGTTCAAAACAGAGCATCGGAACTTCAAGGCCTGATTCTGGCGATTTCGACGACTGACGGTCGGCGACGAGGGGTCGGATCGGTCGAGGGGAAGTCGGGGGTTAGCTGGGTGGTGGTGGTCGGCATCGGTGGCGGCCGTGGCGGTCGGAGGAGGCTGCGGAGTCCTCGGGTCTTTTGACCCGAAAACAGGGCAGGCCCGGCCGTGGTGTTTCCTCGGCGAAACGACAGCGACGGCGGCTCGGCCGGGGTCAAGGCGGCGGCGGGGAGTGGCTGAGGACGATGGCTGCCGGTGGTGGGTCGGTGGTCGCGAAAAACGGCGACGAACGGAGGTGGATTGATCGGTAAGGAGGAAGTCGTTGGTCCAAAACAAAGACAAAGAGAGGAGAAAGAACAGAAGAAGAAGAAACGAGGAAGAAGAAGGGAATGGCAGAAGGGATGTGCATTGGGCAGAGGAAAAGATGGCCCACGACCAAGACTTTCAAGGTAAGCATTTAATTTTTTTGTCTTTTGTGGTTAAATAATCGCAGGGGTAGAAAGGTAATTTTGGCGTGCCGGGACTGGAACAAAATTTTTGGTGTACTGAGCGAAGGGTAATTTCGGCAATTTCACTGGCCAAGCTCGGTCAAGGTTAAGCTCGTTTGCGAAAACGGCAATTCAAAAATCGCCACGGATTAATTTCGAAACTCAATTCGAAATAATTTAAAGTTCGGAATTCGTCCAAATTTTCGTCCTTTTCAGTCCTTATAGTCCAAAATAGACGTCGACTATGACTATATATTCATATCATTTAATCGACTTCCGGTGCTTACAAGGATTGAATTTCCAGGACGTCACAAATCCAGTGAGGTAATTTTGAACTCAATTCGTGCTATAACTTTTATTAATCAGTCGATTTATAATTCCAATCGATTGCTCGTCTTTAACCTGTCACTCGCTTGCAAATCAACACAAATCAACCAATCATCTGATAATTTATCACAAATAGCCACAGACAAATAATCGACCAAACTAACCTAATCGATCAGCCATTTGACCTAATCATCGTTTCTACCCAAATCGATGCCCATCGTGGACCTAAACCACGTTGTTTCCTTTCACAATAGTCCCCGTGCTTCACATAGGCGTCTGTCTGAAGCAAAAACGAGCCAAATGCGCCTGCCTCAGTCGAAAAGACAAGCAGAGTGCTTTAAAAAAAAACTAAATTTCAACCCAGTTTGGTCATTATTAACATGAAATGAACCATACGAAATTGACCGGTCAACCTGTCAAATGTACATCCATTCCCCGCAGCTGTTATATATATATATATTATGAACTTTTTCTTGGGCGGAGTAGTCTCATTTGGATGCGTCTCATTCCTTCGCTGCTAAGAGTTCCTTTAGTCCCAGCAAAATGACGCTTTGGCACTTCTTTGTGATTGTGAATGGTGTCATTCTTTTGTTCTCCTCCTGCACATCAACGGCCAAGCTCATCACCGAGCTTCCCGGTCAGCCTGATGGCGTTTCGTTCAAGCAGCACTCGGGTTTCATCACTACGGATTCTCGTCTTGGCCATGCTCTGTTCTATTACTTCGTGGAAGCCGATGCTAGCGACCCCCTCTCTCACCCTCTAACCTTGTGGCTCGCCGGCGGTATAGTCGTCGTCCTGACTGCTAATTCCATTACTGCTCTTGCTGTTTGCTCGCCAATTCTGATTGACTTTGGTTTAGGCCCCGGCTGTTCTTCTCTTGGGCAAGGTGCATTCAAGGAGCACGGCCCGTTTCGACCAGCTCGGGACGGTCACTTGATGAAGAATGACTTCTCCTGGAATAAAGGTACTTCTTTCATCGGCCGATCGATCATGTTGTAAATGGAATGCCCTCTTGAAAGTAGTTAAGGGTTATTTACGCTCATTCGATTGCAATTTGGATAGCGTCGAACATGCTGTATGTGGAATCCCCCATCTCAGTTGGATTTTCATACTCGAATACGACCGTGGACTACGCCGATTGGAAAGATGCAGACACCGGTACATCTAAGTTGTTCCTAACAAATTTCCTTTCCGTCATGCGAACTTAGCGGCCATCATATTTGTAGTAAGACAGACATCTTTTCGCGTTGCAGCCAGAGAAAACTTGCAGTTCCTTCTCAATTGGTTCAGAGAATATCCGAAATATAGAGACTCCGATTTCTATATAGCGGGGGAGAGCTATGCTGGTAGGCGCTGGAACTCCTCGTCTCTCGGTCTCGCTGTGGATGTGATTGCAAATTCCGGCTTGTTCGTTTAACTCCAGTTTGATGCACTAATTTTCATACAAGCTAATCTCTATAGAACATTTTTGTAGGCCACTATGTGCCGCAGTTTGCAGCTCTGGTGGTGGATCACAACAAGCATTCCCAAGGGAATCCGATCAAGCTTAGAGGGATAGCAGTTAACAATTCTCTTCTCCATTGGATTGCGTGTTCTTCAGTTTGGCAACTTTTTCCGTTTGATTTTCAAGCTTATTACCTGACCCAAAAAAATCTCCTCTTCTTTCTGTCTATGCAGCTCGGCAACCCACTTCTGGATATTCAAATTAGTCTAGATAGCGCCAATTTTTTGTGGTCCCATGGTGTCATTTCGGGCAAGACATTCAAGTTGAAGAAGACGATGTGCAACGACTCCAGGTACTGGACAGAGATGTTCCACGGCAAACTTTCGCGGGAATGCGCCAAGGTATCGGCGAAGCAGGCGGCGGAAATGGGGAATTTCACTGATCCATTTGATGTGCTCGGACCTTACTGCATCTCCGGGACTACTGCGGTGCCATCAGCTCCAAGGAGTTCGTGGGATGCGTACCATGCTAAAGTGAGTTCGACTCTGGAAGATCTTGCCTAGTTTCTAGAATGAAAGAACCTAGGAACAATACCATGATAGATAGCACCCATTACAGACAGTACAATTCAGGGGTTAGGCCTTGATCCGGTTCATTAAGTATCGACTTTTCTTGTGAGCAGCTAACTTCAAGGATGATGCTTGTCGATCCGTGCATCAAGGCTTATATATCCTCGTACCTCAACAATCCTCGAGTGCAGGAAGCACTCCATGTGAATACGACGAAGCTCCCATATGTTTGGGATATCTGTTCAAGGTTTTTATTGCTCACCTCTGCTCTATTAACTTCCTGATTCAGTCAAAACCGCACCTTCTGTTTCTAAATAAAGTTTCGTGCGGCATGCGGCAGGCCTCTTTCCTTACGCGACACCGGTATAGGCGACAACATCATACCTGTTTTATCGGCTTTAATCAAGGAGCATCTGCGAGTTCTCCTCTTCAGGTAAGTCACAGACACGAACGGTCTAATTCCAACATGTTTCGTTCCAACCGCAACCTTTTTCTTGTCGGAAGTATCACGTTGTCTGTGCTGCGGAACCAATCCTCAAGGTCATGGATGGACATGAACATCCTCGCGGCATCACCTAATATATAAACTGATAATGCGAAACTGGATTGCACGTTGCAGCGGCGATCAAGACTCGAGAATACCATTGACGCAGACGAGAACAATCGCCAACTTGATTGCTCGAGACTTGAAATTCTCATCCTTTGGTGGGTATGCACCTTGGTACAATGGAATCCAGGTCAGGTTCTAGTCTCGTCTTCGTTTTTTCTTTTTTTTCTTTTTAAATCGGCGCATCGCCGAGTAAAAGAAAAGGAATGTTTCCGTCCATTGTTGAATCTGTTTCGAAGTTTTCCGATGACCATGTACATTGTTAACAACATCAGTGACCATCCTGAATGCAGGTTGGTGGATGGACTGAGTCGTTTGGTAGGTCAAGAAAAGGGAAGAACGCGACTCGCTTGACATTCGCCACGGTCCGAGGAGCGGCGCACGAGGTCCCATACACTTCGCCGTCGCAAGCTCTCACCTTGTTCAAGGCATTTCTGGAGGGATCCTCTCCGCCGAAAGTGCCGTTCAAGAACTGATCCGATCATGGCTCTCATTAAGATTGAAGCATCATTAGAATGGCACTGTCCTTTGTTCTATCTTTTGATTGTTCCACATCTGTTCCATATCCATGGAAATAATTAATTGCGGACTACATGCTATAGCTGCGAGATTCGAACTTGACCCGATCACGAGTTTGATGGAATCGAAGAATAAATTATTGTTATTATTATTATTTTTGTCTATAATGCATCATTTCATTTCGTTTAAGTAGGTAAAGAAAAAGAGCAGCCCAACTGAGAATAGAAAATAGATTAAAATCTATTTAATTTATACTATTTTGTAGGATTTTTGTGATGAATTTTTATTATGCGACTCTTCATTTTCCTGCATTCGTTTCGTGGGAGGGAGAATAAATTTAATTAAAAAGTGATAACATTTATGGAAATTTTAATTGCTCATCACATTGATACATAGTGTTACTTGTTTCATAGAAAACTAAGTTGGATTAGAACTATAAATGTAATCAATTTTTTTTATTGTAAACCAGTATGATTATAGATGTTTTCTAAGTTGGATTTTGAGTTTATAATTAGGTCATGGAATTTGACGCAAATTAGTGAAAAGTGATTAAATTTAGTTCGAGATCAAGCATGCATTCAGAATATGTATCATCATGACACACGCACATTCTTCTAGTTTTTTATAGGCTTTTTCTTTTCTTTTGTACATTTTTATTTAATTTACTTACGTCTTATTGTTTTGTTATTTCACTTTTTAAATTTGAAATAGCATTTTGTCCAAGTAATGTACTCACATGAGGAGCTTAATTGGGTTCTATGGATAGGTGTAAATTTTCATGAGTTGCGTCTCATATGTATGTGTAGAAAAAATCTTATTATGTCATGTTGGTTAAGGGTCGAAAAAAAATCATATCAGGTATAAATGGATCAATATAGGTTAAATTGATCAATATGAGTCGAACTATATTTTTTTAAATTCAACCTAAATCCGATTCGATTTGCTTATTTGATCACTTAACAATCCCAATCAAAGCTACCCAAAGAAAGCATGTATAGAAAGGTAGGACCGCGTGGGCCTTTTGTGAAGGATTCGTATTGACATATCAATGAATATGAACGCGCCCAAAGGGATGATGTCAAAGAGATGTGGACGGACCGTAGAGATTCAAGAACAAAAAAAAAAAGTCCACTAAATTAACCCTTAGCTTTTCTTACTTTCTAAAAATATTATCCTATATGCATTTATTTCGCGAAAAATAAATAGTTCAAAAAATCTTTTTTAAAGTAAAAAATGATCGCTTATATTACTTACGAAAATGAATGCACAAGACATAAATTGTCATTAATAATGAAAATATCTATTAATGGCTAATCATTTCTAAGGATATAGATGATTATTTTCAGGCAAATATCGCATGAATCATTCAGTAGCAAAATAAACGGAACCTTATTTCTTTTTTTGGTGTAAATATCTGATTATCATTAATTAGATGAGGTACAAAAGATCATGGGAAACCCTTAGCATTACAAAGAGACTAATTATGCACGAATATAGAGGAAGGAAACCTCCGTGTAGTAGCTAATAGAACATTTGTTTAGGATGGTCTACAATTCTGGTAGAGTGATGCCCTACACCATACGACCCTACAAATTCGAGTCAACAGAAGATGAGCCTCAGTTGACTTGTTTTGAAATTGTATGCGGTTTCACATCATCCAAATTCAATAGATAGTGGCTAAGAAGTACAACTTGAGGAGCATCGCCTCCAAGTTTTTGCCTTTGATGGCCATGGTCATCCATTAGAGTTCTACATTCCAACTTGTCACGCCCCGATCCTCGATCACACGGCATCCCTACCTTGACACCCTTAGGTCACGAAAGATAGCGTTCCAGGCTTGCTATCGACCTAAAATCGAAATACGCATGCGGAATGTGTCAAACTCCCAGACAACAAGATCAGCATGTGATAAATTAGCAGGAATATTCATTCAATCAAATTCGTCAAAAGACAACTTAAATCCTCATGCAAATCAGATACTAATTAACCCTATAGAGCTAACATCATACAACCCCATTCTTCGAGGTGGCTCTCTAGGACCTCAAAAGAGACAATGGTCGATAAGGTTAACTCTATATCTACTCCAAAAGGGTCACTCCAAAAAGTTACACCTCAGCATCCACGAAACTCCGTCACTTGTGACCTGAAAAGGTTATCCCACGACGGGGTGAGAAATAAATATCAGTGAAGTCAATGCCTAAGCTTGGCATGTGAGAATGGCTTTCCTAGGGCATCGAACTCTTCATTGCCTTTGATTTCAATTCCTAGGGCACGTTAGAATATCAATATCAATGGTGTAATCATAATCTTTTAACATTAATCCGTAATTATTCCCTTGTTTCTATCATTTTTTTTTTTGTTTTTGGTATTCTATCTTGTAGAGCCACCGTAGAGCAGGAAATAAGTTCATGATATATTTTTAGAAGGATATCCTTTTCCATGCTTTGCTTGTGTACATCCTAATCATCGTTCGTGTTGCAACTTTGATGTAGCCAAAACAAACCTGAGTGTAAAGTTTTATTTGTTTCGCATAAAATGAATGGTTTGAAAAATAAGTACCTGAAAATAATCGTATGTATTGAAAGTCACCTCAATATATATAAAATTGGGGAAAATACCAAAAAAGTCATAAACTTCTTGCATTGGTATCAATTTAGTCCTAAACTTTTCAATTGAACCAATCAGTCCTAAACTTTTTGCTTTACTGTCAATTAAGTCCATTCTGCCAAAATTGACGGAAAAGTCTAATGTGGATTCCAAGTCAGTGTTGGCCGGCGTCGCCGGCGCCGACATGGATGTCCGCATGGAAATGCTTTGTCTTTAAAAAAAAAAAAAAGCTTGAACAATAGTCCAAATTCGCGTCATGCCTTCCTCTCAATCGCTCAAAAGCTCCATCACGTTGGTCCCTCGGCTACATTTTCCTCAAATCGATCGTCCCTAAACCCCAGCTTCATTTTTTCAAAAATATCAGTCACCTTCTCTAATCGAGCCCCCTTTGGCTCGACGCCAGACGCCAGACGCCCGACGCCTTCACTCGTTGGTTGACGCCAGATGCCTTTACCCATAGCCCGACGCCTTCGCTTGTCGCCCGACGACATAATTTGTTTGGCTGCTTTGGTCTTTGCTTTAGCCAGTACGAGATCAACACGAGGAATCTGAAAGCGGTCAATACCCACGTCTTGCCAAAATCACCTCTACGATCCGCATCATCCCATATTTCCCCAAGCCAGGTTACGCTCTAATATGCAAAAATTTTTATATATTCCACGATTTCACTTGGTGATGGTCTGCAATGGCCGAGCTTTGTTGCAAATGGGTGGTCTTGATCTCTTCCTTATTGAGTTTTTTTGGTGTGGTTTAACCTTGGCTAGCTTCTTTTTCTTCTTTTTGTATTTGATGGTGTTATCATTAATGTCTCAAGAGAAAGCCACTTGCCTTATGCTACATGCACATATCATAATCTAATCATTTATGTTGACAGGAAAAACATGGACTCTGCGTATATCTTCGAACTATTCCTGCATATCATGAAATTGTAAAGTATTGTAACTTAGATTATCAAATAAATGAGCGTGGTTATACAATGAACCTTGTGTTTTTTGTGTAGGGTCAAGATGAGCGACAAGTCAGCATGGGTTCGCATATTTCATGTTGAAAATTTTTCCCATTGTCTAATGCATAAATATGTCGGGGGAAAGTTTGATTTAGTCAAAATTGATGTTAGTTCACCGAGCTATGAAAGCTTCATCAGAGACATCGAGATTGGGGTAAATAGTAAGTTCAGAAAACTTTATTTTAGGATTCCTGGAAATTCTATAGAAGATGGGTTGACATATATATGGAATGAAAGAATAGTTGTCGATCTAATTTTCAGCTTTTTACATTTAGGGTTAATTGAGGTATTTGGAGAAAATTTTATAGCCGATGAGGGAGATGAGGGCAATTGTCAAGGTGTCGGTGTCGGTATTGGTGAAGGTGCAGGTGCGGCTGCAGGTGCGGTTGTAGATACTAGTCAGGGGGCCGGTGAAGGTGCTTGTATTGATGTTGGCTTAGGTAATGAGGTATTGGTTGAGCACGAGAGTGATTTAGACTCTGATGACTTAATTGATTAATGTGATTATATTGTGGATGATGACGACGTTAATGAGACAGACTTCCTTGTTAACGTAAGATTAATGACCGATGATGATGATCATGATAATGAGGAGCTTTTAGAAGCAAGGAAGAACATGATAGAGTTCCTCAAAAGGGTTACAAAGAATCTGATTATAGGGGAACCATCTGCAGAATTGGCACCATCTCAACGAATAAACGTGGATAATGTAATTGATGCCGATGTTGGTTATGAGACAGAGTACTATGAAACAAATGGGGATGAGAGTTTGGGGTCTAATGAAGACGAAGAAAATGATGATTTTACTAGAAGAAGTAGGTTTCCGAGACATGATCCTAATTGTGTTGTGCTTGTGTTTACTGTGTTTATGGCATTGGATAGTAGCATCCGTGGCTGAGTGTAGACAGATCAAATTTACAAAGAACGATAAGAAATTTGTTAGAGCAAAATGTGCTCATGAAAGTTGTTTCTTGGAAGATTTCCGGATCTGTTGAAATTCGTACTGGATCATTTCATGTGAAGATCTATCATTCAGAACATACATGTATCATTAGCTTCAAAAACATGAGGGTGATGAGCTCTTGGTTGGCAAATCAATATCTTTCTATAAAAAGAGCAATGCCAACTATTAAGACTATTGCTTTCAAGGAGCCTATCAAGGAGCAACTGGGCTTAGGTGTAAGCATAATTAAGTGTAAGAAGGCTAAGTTGTTTGCTTATCAAGTGTTAATGGGAAACTATAAGAAGGAATATGAAAAGTTGTTCGATTATATTTGTTTTGCTGCTTGTAAGAAAGGATTTCTTGGTGGATGTAGGAAAGTTGTGGATTTAGATGGTTGCTTCTTGAAGGGAATTTGTCAAGGTTAGATCCTGTGTACTGTTGGAAGGAATGCAAACAATCAGATGTTCCCAATTGCTTGGGGGGTTGTCAGAGTTGTGAGTAGCGAACATTGACTTGGTTCTTAAGAAATTTGATGTTCGATCTCAACATCTTTGACACATATGGGCTAGTTTGTGTCATAATTAGTGGCAAACAAAAGCTAAGTTCTTTATTCAATATTTATTTAGTATGTTCCTTAGACAATTACACCTGTAACACTTATTTTACATTGAAATCATTTTTTTGTAGGGTCTTGTATAAGCTGTGGCTGAGTTGTTGCCTGTAGCTGAGAATGGGATGTGCGCGAGACATATCTATGCTAATTGGGATAGGAAGTATAAAGGGATACAAATGCAAATGCTATTTTGGCAGTGTGCTAAGAGCATTATTATGGTGGAGTTTGACAAACACTCTCAAGCATTGAAGAAAATCAGTCCTGCTACATATCATAACTTGGTTCAAACAGAGCCAAAGCATCGGTCTAGGTCGGTCTTCACCACTAATGTCAAGTGTGACATTGTTGGCAACAACTTATACGAGACATTCAATGAAAGAATCGTACATGCTAGGCGTAAGTTCATTTATAGTATGTTGGAGGACATGCGGATAATGATAATGACAAGGATGTATACGCAAAGGGATGCATGTGCTAGGTGGAAAAAGGATTGTGGCCCTAGAATTGTAAAAAAGTTAGAAGAAAATAGAGTTGGTGCAACGTACTGTCATGTGATATGGAATGGTGAGACTAGATACGAGGTGAAAGATAAGGATAACGGTGGTACGTACTTGGTAGATGTGTGGAAGAGAGACTGCTCTTGTAGAAGATGGCAGCTTACTGGCATCCCTTGTCCTCATGCCATTACTGCTTTAAATCATAGGCAAAAGGACACATATGACTATGTCGACAAGTGTTATAAGAAGGCTGAGTTCTTGCCTGCATATGAGATCATGTTGATGCCAGTTCGAGGAGAAAATTTTTGGAAACAAACTAATAGGGAAACACTTAAACCACTTTCAGCCAGGGCGAAGCTCGGAAGACTTAAACATAAAAGATCAAGGGAGGAAAGTGAGGTGGCAAGTGGAACTAGGATGTCGAGGATTGGAATGAAGATGACATGCCGAACTTGCTTCAAGACGGGACATAACAGTTGGACATGTCCAAATAAGAAGAGTGGATCTACATCTTCTCAAAAAGAATTTTCAAGGGAAAAAAATTCGGTTAGTGCTTACATATTTTCATTGTGTCATACTCGCTTTGCTAATAATAAGACTATTAACAAATATACTCTTGGTAGGTTCAAATACGTACAGGCAAAGGTGCAAGTGCCAAAAGTTGCTCAAAGAAACAGAAGTGACTGGAAGTGGGGTTTAATTGAGCCGTGTTGACATGTTGTAGCTCATTTTTTTCTATCTTTCTTTTTGTCTTTTTTTGTAATGATGAGTTTAGTGAAGTTGTGTTGATGATACTTTTTGATGCTTTGGCTTAAATAGCTGCTTGTACAATAGTTGGAAACCTTATCTTATTGCAATGAAATTGGTTTGCTTTTATTTGTTCATGAAGTAGTGAGATTGTATTGCTTTTTTTTTTTTTTTCATATCTTACCTTTTTTTTTCCTCATATTATACTTCAAAGCAAAATAGATCGCAATGAAACGGTATATCACTCGTATTGAGATTGAGAAACATATTGCATATGAAACAAGAGTTTGTAAATAACTTCCACTTTATTCATGCTCATACTCCACATTTGGACAAGAACAAATCGTATTACAAAAATGTACTAAAAACATAGCACAATCAATTTTACACAGCCTACGGCAAGCTCATTACATAATTCATTTTTAAAATTTGCAAGTGGTGCGTTTCGTAAAATTATATAAGCACCCATGATGCAACTCTTCAATTTTGATTTTCAGACAGCCATGACATCTTTTTCATTGATTCTCCTTCATCTTTGCTGTTTGTAGAGGATATTTCGGCCACGATAAGAGGGATCGATATCATCGATTATAATGAATTCGATGATGTCTTCATCGATTGTGATGATTGTAGGAGAACTGCAATTCATGCTTTTAGAATCAACAATGCTATTGGAACATTCCTAACCAGTAAAGAAGTTCAATAGCAGCAGTTCAGCATATTTTATATTGCCTGATGTACAATTGCATAATGCACCTCATATGAGCAGTCAAGTCTAAAAACACTACATCATAACAAGGCACATATTTATCATCATTGTCACATCCCATTCAACAGAATAAGCAATCTCTTCAACACAAATTGAAAAAAAAAAAAAAAGCTGACTGACAGATTGAAAACTTTGATAAATCTCTTAGCACATCAAAGATATGTATTAAATATGTCTCATCACATGCAGTAACTATAGAAACTAGACTCATGTCAACAATTGCTCCTAAAAACATAAAGATCGCATTCCAAGAAGTTAGAACTATTATTGTATACTGTGCTTATTCAAGGGTGATTGCTTGCTTGCTTGCACAGTTGTTGTACTATAGAGCATAAATACTTCAAGAGTCAGATTGAACATCCATGCTTTGTACTGTACATCAAACAATACATCATAGTTGCTGATAAGTTAATAGAGTTTCAGAACCAAAGGGTAAAAGTCTTGCCATTTGTCTCTAGAAGATGAATTCAAAGAGAGCAAAATATGTGAGACAAAACATTGTATTCACATAAATTGTACCATTTGGACCATCCACAACACTAGGTCGCTCTTTGTCAAATGCATATTTCGACGGCGTAGCATGTATAGCCTAAATAGGTGGCATCCTTTGGCCCAAATAATCTTTTCCTCACCTATTCTCAAAGGAAAAAAGGAGACCTCTCAGGAGAGAGGATTGAAATTTGCAACAATAATTTTCATGGACAATGATTTTGTGATCATGGTGTAGTAAGTAGATAGTTTTTAGAAAATGACTAATTTAAATGCAATGAGATTGATGATGTTATTGTGAGATTCAGAAAATGACAGCTATATATCAAGCCTCCACGACTCAAACAAGGTCAAACCACTTTGAAACTAGCAATACTTACTAGGAGCTAAACCTACTTTGGCATTTCATTGTGCAATAACTGTGCAGACTCAACTTTACTCATTTTGTGTACCACCCACCACGAATTGACATTTCCTTCTCCCTTGACTAATAAATTCAGCAGATGAACCATCCTTAAATTTGGCGAGCTTTCAGAGAAAAGGAGTTGGTAATTACCTTTCTCAGAGGAAACTGAACCAGTAAGAAAACAAGAATGACTAGATGAAGGCTAAGCATCGGGCAATGGATGAAGGCGTTTGTCGACAGGGGTCTCGATTAACGATTTTGGCGTCAAGCAATTGGATGAAGGTGAACGCGTGGGGCAAAGGACGAAAGGCGACTGACGATTTAGGCACAAATCAAAATCAAACGAAGGCGACTGATGAAGGTTTTGAGTGAAGATCGATTTGCGCAAGCAATATTGGCGAAGATTGATTTAGTGGAAGATGGATTTAGGCAAAAGTGGAGTGATATGATTTGGGCACAAGAGCATAAGAGCGATCGTATGGGTTGAAGAGGGTTGTTTAGGTAAGAAAAAATTTAAATCAATTTGTTTTAAGGGAATGACGTCATTTTCCCTTTTCGGTGTCCATGTCAGAGCCACTTGGGCTAGCTGGCGCTGACTGGGAATTCACATCAGACTTTTCCGGTCAATTTTGGCCGGATGGACTTAATTGGTACCAAAGCCAAAAGTTTAGGACTGAATTGATTCGATTAAAAAGTTTAGGACTGAATTGGTACTAATGCAAAATGTTTAATACTTTTTTTGTTACTTTTCCCATATAAAAGTTAATGGAAGTGACCCATTGGGTACGAAAATGACAGTAAGATGAATAATTGCTACTGCTCCAAATTGAAAATTGTTAATTAGATGGGTATATTATCGGTGCGCCCCAAATCCTACCAAAATAGAGGATATGACACAGATGTCCTTTCTCTTAAAGATCGCAGCCTCGTACGTAAACAACATTAAACCTGTCGTCCGAAAAATATAGCCCTATTAACGAAATATACATTTTTTTTTTCAAATTAAAAAACTAAACCTCAACACATACCCTCTCAGACATGTATCAAACTATATCAACTTCAAAATCAAGGTTCAACTACCAAAGTTTCATCGCTCCCGTCCTAATAGCCGCTTGCTGAAGGACCTGAAAAAGAGTAGAATGAAAGGAAGGGCGAGCAATTGCAGCTCAGTGAGTAGTGCGTGTATCTTCTAAGTAGATCGACCACCCACTTTGCATATTTACAAAACCATAACCGAACTCAATAATCCCAAATGGGATTGATATTATGCACACATCTTCAAACATAAGTGGATTCCTTTCACTAGAGATTCATAGTCACACGGTCAAAATACGCTATAAGGTACGTGGTCACATGAATAGCAAAATACGGAAGTACACATTATTTTCAAATAGCGCAATTTGTACACGTGTAATACCAAAAGCGAGTTACATTTTTTTTCCACATAATCTTTATACAAATAATAAATCATCATCTAAATCAACAACATCGAATCAAATATCAATGGTCTATTTCATTAAGGAATCCCATATATAATCAAATGGCGATGGTCCATTCCATCAACTAATCTCAAATCACATGTCAATGTTCCATTTCATTGACCAAGCTCGTGCTCAATTGTCTAACTATGATCATGCCGACTGCCCCATGACAAGGTGACCAAGATTTCCCCTTTGGTAAAGTCTCCACCTATAATGCCGGTGGCTCGACCAATAAGGATATCCTAACACTAGTATGTGCATACCCACAAACCCCTAATCGGGTTCACAACGATATTGAGCACCACATAATCTCACAACATTATTATTCACTTATCACAAGCCAATACGGAGTCAATATCACAAATTAGTTCTACAAACCATTTCATATGATTTTTCTTATAAATCAGAATACATTTCACAACTAAACATATTAATTTTCGTAAATCAACTCATCCATCCGCTAGAAATACTTGTCGTAAAGCATTTCTCAAATCAATTTGGAACTCATTTAGTAAATCAGTTCGCAAAGAAATACATACATATATCTTTTTGCAATTCACAACCCAATTCAGCTTCAATATCATAACAATGGTTTCACAAACCAAAATGTATAATCGTTCTCAACTCTGTTCATCAAACAAACTACACTAAACAAAACATTTCAACGTCCATTTTGTAATTCAAATTTACCAACCAACATATACATATATGATTTTTCGCAACCCTTTTCGTAAAACATTTGTTAAATATCAAGTCATAGTAAATGCCTAATCCAAGTTTTATTGTGACGCCCCGAAAATTCACCTCTGGCAAGGTACCTGAAATCAATATAATGGATTGACATCGAATTTTAGTCGATGGAAAATTTTGGATCACAAGAACTGAAAAGATAATAATTGGACGAATTCTGAAGTTTCAGTCGGTTTAGATTAGGTTTCAAAATTCTTAGCCGTCGCGAGTTAGGATTCAATCCCCGCGCTTGAGCCTAATCCCAACCGAGCCTAGCCCTTGAAATTACCAAATTACCCATCGTCCAGCGTACTAAATTTTCGTTCGGTCTCGTTTTGTGAATTTACCAAAATGCCCTTAATTATTCACTAAAGGACAAAATTGCCCAAAAGTCTTCATGTGGACCCTCTCTTTCTCTCTCTCTCTCTCTCTTTCTCTTTCGGTGGAATGCCACCCCTCCGCCGACCGACTGTCCTCCTCTCTTCCTTCCTCTTTCTCCACCTTCCTCCGGCAAATTTTGGCGCCACCACCACTCCCCACCGATAGCCACCACCGACAGCCTTGCCGCGGAGCCCAGCCTCTACTTCGGTTGCGTTCACCCGAGACCCATTTCTCCTCCCTTCAGCTTCGTGCGGCGTCGCCGCCGCCAACCACCACCATGCCAGGACTCCCCCGTGTCCTGAGCTTCAAGTCGACCCAGACTCGCGGACCGTCGGTTGTCGAAGCCACCGAAAAATCGCCCCGAAGCCCCGGTGCCCTATTTTGGAGACCGGTCCTATTTCTCTTAGATCCGACAGGACCGACCCATCACCGCCTCTCACCACCTCCGCCGATGAACTCCTAAGACCTCTCTCTATCACCCATGAGCTCGTGGCAACCAGCGGCCGCGCGTGGCTGCTGGAAATCCGCTCGAACCGGCGCCTTGTTCCCGATGTCCACACACAACTGTCCACCTGGTTCTGTTCGCCGTCGAACCGCCGCCTCCGGCCGCCCTTCGCTGCGGCCACCGGTCTCGTTCGACTCCCCTGACCCCCTGGTACCTCCGCCGTCAGCCGCCCTTCACCGCGGCCACCGGTCTCGATCGACTCCGGCCGTTTCAACCCAGGCGCCACCCCTGCCCTGCTCGAGTCGATTCGCGCGGGCCGTGGCCCATTTTGGCCTAGATCGGCTGGCCGAGAGCTTGGGCCGAGCGGCCGGGTCCGTAGGCCATTTTAGGCCGAGAGAATTTGGGTCAGTTGTCCGAGAAGTTGGCCCGTGATCCGTCATCGTCGATCGTCGTCGCCGTTCATCATCGTCGCCCGCGCCGTGGCCGTTGAGACCGCTCGAGCCGACTCAATTTGTGAAAGGGCGCTAATTGCGCCTAGGATTAGTTGTTTAGGCGATTAGGAAATTTAGGTACGCGATCGGGGCCGATTTAGATAGAAATTATGATTAAGTTAAATGACCAATCGATTAGGTTAGTCGGTTGATTATATTGTCTGTGGCTAATTGCGATTAGTTGTAATTGATTGATTGTTTGATTGTGTTCAATCGCGAGCGAGCGATAGGCTAGGGACGAGCGAGCGATCGACGTCTTAAATCGATTAATTTGGTTAATAAAGTATTATTGTACGAATCAAGCTTTTTGTGGCCTAATCGATTTTGACTGCTTGTGATTGCTTGTGGCCTTATTGATTTGATCGCTTCGTTGAACTGCCTGTTTGACTGTCTTTTTGTCCACTAGGTAATTGACTGTCTGTTTAGGGTTTGATAGCCCTTGTAAAATTGTAGTGTCTAATGTTAGACTGCATATGCATATAACCGTGTGCGAAGTCAAAAGATATTTTTAGCATGAAAATGGCCTTCGGCCCGATCTTTTACATGCGTGAATGGGCATCCGGCTTTAACCGAAGATAATAAAATGTGTTGATTGCTGGATGTGTGTTGTGTGGTCATATGAGGGAACGATGACGTTTTTCCTGACAAGTTCGTACTGTATCAATTGTATAGCACCATACGACTTGCCAGAAGCACGTCAATTTTGGTCTGGTGCTAACTAGCACGGATACAGGATTTATCGGATGCCGATCGCAGCTTGTGATGGACCGATGTCCCGTTTAGGGATGCCTACTTGCTGGTGCCGTGCCAAGCGCACGGGAGATACCTCTTGTAGTAGCCATTGCCGAGAGAAAAGTGACGTAGCCCGGTCCTGCCGGTAGAACGCTCGATTGGATCAAGGTGCTGGATCACGTTATTTGTGGGAGTCGAATCACGCCTTCTTTCGCGCTGATCCTCTCATGTGCCGTGGGCACGATCATCGTTAATAAATGGACTTGTGTGATGTCTTGTGCGTATTTGTGGAAGAGATGCTTGTTTGGGTGATCGACTGATTGGCTGTGAGTCGAGTCAAGCATTGTATTATGTGTGGCTGAAGCTGGCAAGTATGTATGTGGATTGTTTTTATATCGTGACTGTAACTGGGTGTTATATTTGGTGATTTGTTATTGTGAAACTTTCGTTAGGATGCCCGGGAGAATCAGTTTCCTAGCCGAGCTTAGGCTTGATTCACTGAGGTTTATTCTCACCTCGTCGTAGGATAACATTTTCAGGTCCCAAGTGACGAAGCCTCGTGGACGCCGAGGATTGGCTCTTGGATTAGTCATCTAAAGTAAGATGAGAAGTTAGTCTTACCTCACTGAGTACACCTACTAAGATCATGTCTAGTCACCTCGAAATATGGGGTTGTATACGTATGTAAGTAGTATCGATAGGATTAAGATTTATTTGTAGTGTTTAACTCCTACTATTCTATTCCTGTTTGTTTTTATTGTCAAGGAGTTGACACGTTTCCGCATGCTTTAGTAGGTGATAGTTCGATAGTGTGTCTGGGAAGCTATCTCTATGACCTCGTGGTGATTTGGCAAGGGATGTCGCGGGCTCAAGAGTCGGGGCGTGACATTCCCGCCCCAAGGT
Organism: Rhodomyrtus tomentosa; assembly: GCA_028455895.1. Classification (NCBI taxonomy): domain Eukaryota; kingdom Viridiplantae; phylum Streptophyta; class Magnoliopsida; order Myrtales; family Myrtaceae; genus Rhodomyrtus; species Rhodomyrtus tomentosa. The sequence continues at coordinate 7,185,591 of JAPCWY010000011.1, forward strand.
GGTATCAGATTAAGGTCAGCCTGATCCATCTGATCATTGGCTTGAAGTGATATGGAGCGCTTGTATTTGGGATAGTTAGTAGGATCGTAAGCTTTTGCATGTACTTGTTATCTTTGTTTCTTTTGATTAATTGTTAGTGATCTCATTACGCGTTGCTTGGGGTGGACAGGATTCCGTAAGTTTCCTGTATAATGAGCAATTGTAATGAGAGGGTGCCTAGTGGAAAGATAGCTCAAGAAGATCCTAGAGCGGAAAGGATTATGCAGGCGTTGGAAATTTTGGAAGTGGTAGTTGGACAGCAAGTGAGTAGTCAAGTTATTGATACCACCGCTTTGAGTGAAGACTTGTTGACTGGAAATGAGATTGGTGGGCAGCCGATAATTGAGTTGATGGAGATGTTTCTTAATCTCGAGCCATCGAAGTTCAAAGAATTAGAAGATCCAGAGGCTGCAATCTTGTGGATTAAGGAAATCGAGAAGGTATTCGCCGTGCTAGGATGTTCCGAAGAGGACAAGGTGACACTGGCCGTTTACCAACTTCAAGGTGACGCTAATGCGTGGTGGGAAACCACACGAAGAAAGATCTTTCCTGAAAGTATGGTCCCGGTGTGGGATGCTTTCATTGAAGCCTTCTATGGCAAGTACTTTTTGGACTGTAGGCGAGAGAAAAAGATGGCCAAATTCTTGCAGCTTCGACAGGACCAAATGACAATAGGACAATATGAGGCGAAATTCACTGAGTTGTCAGAGTTTGCACCATGGACGATTGGAGATCCTATGAATAGGATGAAAAAATTTCGTGAAGGATTGAAGCCCGAGATCAAGAATCAACTAGTGCCATGGAACCTTAAGAGCTATAGTGAATTGTATAAAAGGGCCCAATCTGTGGAGAGGAGCATGACTGATAGAGCAATCGCATCTGGATCGCGACTTGTGCCTTCTTCCAGGGATTACCGTTGGATAGAGAAGAGGCCGATGTATGCCAACAAGTATCACATCCCGTCTAATCGGAGGAGTACAATCGGGAAGCCGATGTTCCGCTGAAGTAAGAATTGTCGCATGTGTCGCCTAAAGCATGGCTCTAGTCCCTGCCCGTATAGAGGTGGAGAATGCTTGAAATATTATCAGCCGAGACACCAAGTGAAGGATTGCCCTCTGAGACAGAAAACTGGTCAAGCATTATTGTCGCAAGAAGAACAAACTCGAGGAGATGTTCAACAGAATATCTAGAATTGACTCTACTGAGAGTATGGTGACTTTTGAGTTAAGATGCTTGAGTACAGATTAACAATAGCTAGTCGAGCTTGAAAAGACCTTTCTATGGATAAAGCTTATGGATATGGGTTTGTAATAAGACAATTAGTATTTTGTGGATTGCATAAGTTTGAAGTGTTGTTTTGCTTGGATTGTCTTAGCCGTTGTTTTCTTGGATACTAATCACGGATTAGATGAATATCCGTCGAAGAGCGAGCGTGAATTGTGAGATTGATCCCTGAGGTGTGATGAACTTTCTAGGGATCAGAAGTGTCACGCTCCGACTCTCGAGCCCGCGACATCCCTCGCCTTATCGCCACGAGGTCAAAGAAATAGCGTTTTAGGCACGCTATCGACCTATCATTTACTTATGCATGCGGAAACATTTCAACTCCCTAACAATAAAAACAAGCAGGAATAGGAAAGTAGGAGTCAAATACCACAAATAAAGCTTAATCCTATCGACACTACTTCCGTACAAACATAACCCCATACTTCGGGAAAACTACACAAGACCTTAGCAGGTGTACTAAGTCAAGTAAAATTAACTTCTCATATTATTTCAGATGACTAATCCAAAAGCCAATCCTTGATATCCACGAGACTTCGTCACTTGGGACTTGAAAAAGTTATCCAACGACGGGGTGAGAATAAATCTTAGTGAATCAAGCCTAAGCTCGGTTAGGAAACTGATTCACTCGGGCATCCTAACGGAAGTCTCACAATAGCAATTCACCACAAATAACACCCAAATATAGTCACCATATAAAAACAATTCACATGCATACTTGTCAGCCTCAATCACACATAATGCAATGCTTGACTTGACTCACAACCAAACAGTCGATCACTCAACAAGCATCTCATCCACAAGTACACACTGGACATTACACAAGTCCATTTATTAATGATGATTGTGCCCACGGCACATGAGAGGATCTACGCGAAAGAAGGCGTGATTCAACTCCCACAAATAACGCGATCCAGCACCTCAGTGCAATCGAGGGTTCTACCGGCAGGACCGGGCTACATCCATTTTCTCTCGACAACGGCTACTACAAAAGGTGTCTCCGGTGCGCCTGGCACGGCACCAGCAAGTAGGCATCCCTAAACGGGGCATCAATCCATCACAAGCTGCAACCGGCATCCGACAATCCCTTAAAACCGTACGTACCATACAGGGCATGAATTATCGTGCTTATGGCAAGTCATGTGGTTCTATACAACTGATACAGTACGAACTTGCCAGGAAAAGCATCATCGTTCCATCATATGACCACACAGAACACATCCAGCAATTAACCCATTTCATTATCTTTAGTTAAAGCTAGATGCTCACTCACGCATGTAAAAGATCGGCCAAAGGCCATTTTCATGCTAAAACATGTCTTTTGATTTTCCACACGACCATATGCATATGCAGTCTAACATTAGACACTGCAATCATGAAAGGGCTATCAAACCCTAAATAGACAGTCAAACAGGTAGTTCAACGAAACGATCAAATCAACAAAGCCACTAGGCAATCGCGAGCAGTCAAAATCGATTAGGCCACAAAAAGCTCGATTCGTACAAAAATACTTTATTAACCAAATTGATCTATTTAAGGCGTCGATCGCTCGCTTGTCTCTAACCTGCCGCTCGCTCGCAATCAAACACAATCAATCAACCAACTAACCCAATCAATCGGCCATTTAACTTAATCATAATTTCTATCTAAACCGACCCCGATCGCGTACCTAAATTTTCTAATCGCCTAAACGACTAATCCTTGGCGCAATTAGCACCCTAATCAAGAATTAGGGTCAACTCACCAATTGAGTCGGCTCGGGCGGTCCCAACGGCGACGGTGACGGCGGTGGCGACGACAGCGAACAGCGATGGTGGATTACAGGTCAACTTCTCGGACAACGGCCTAAAATTCTCGGCCCACAGCCCAAATTTCTCGGTCAAAATGGCCCACGGGCCCGGACTTCTCTCGACCAAAATGGCCCACGGGACCGGCCGCTGACCCAGCCACTCGACCACCCGGCCCAGGCCAGAACGGGCCGCGGCCCGCGCGGACCGGCCCGGACAAGGCAGGGTGACGCCGGGGGTTGAAACGGTCAGAACAACGATCGGTGGACGGCAGTCAGCTCAGGAGTGGACAGTGGAAGGACCAGGGGGTCAGGGGGTGTCGATCGAGGGTGGTGGCCATGGCAGAGGGCGGCCGAAGGTGGCGGATTGGCGGCAAACAGAATCGGCAGAGCTAAGTTTGGAGGCGCCGAGAAACAGGGCGCCGATTTGAGTGGATTTTCGGCCTCCAAGCGCTACGGCCGGCGGTCACGAGCTCAGGGGTGGTAGAGAGAGGTCTTAGGGGTTCATCGGCGGCGGCGGTGAGAGGCGGCGGCGGTCGGTCCAGCCGGATCGAAGAGAAATGTGACCGATCCCCAAAATAGGGCACCGGCGGTTTCGGGGCCAATTGCGGCGATTTCGACGGGCGATGGTCGGCGAGGCTGGTCGAGGGAGTAGAGGAAAGACAAGGGGACGTCGGAGGGTTGGTGGGTAGCGGCGGTGGCGCCGGAAACGGCCTGAGGGAGCCCCGACGTTCTCGGGTTGGTGAGAGCTGAAATAGGGTGCTGGGATTCCGCGGAGTTTTCGCGGCTTCCGGCAGCTGTTGACGGCGACTAAGGGCTGAGGGTCGTGTCGGCAGTGGTGGCAGCGAAAATCGCCGGCGGAAGGAGGTGGATGGAGGAGCAATAGTTGGTCTGGGGAGGAGACGTTCCGCGCGCACGCGCGCGCGAAAGAGAGAGAGAGAGAGAAGGGGGGCACAGGAGAGGGAGGGGGAGCAGGAGAGAGTGCGGGGTGGGGCCCACATGAAGATTTTTTTGGGCATTTTTATCATATAGTGTAAAATTGAGGGCATTTTGATAATTTCACAGGCTAGGATCGGTCGGGATTAGGCTCAAGCTCGAGGATTGAAATCCTAATCCGCAACAACTAAGAATTTCGAAGCCTAATCTAAACCGACTGAAACTTCAAAATTTGTCTAATTATTGTCTCTTCAGCCCTTGCGATCCAAAATTTTCCATCGACCGAAATTCGATGTCAATTTCTTAAATTGATTTCAGTCACCTTGCCAGAGGTGAATTTTCAGGGCATCAAAAGAGGACACGAATTGATAAGGATCGATGTGAAGTCAGATATTGTATGTTGAATTGTGATGAAAATATTTCTCTACATGTGGTTAAAGTGGGACTTAAAAGTGAAAACACGATTGTGAGTGCCATGTGTCATTTAGGGTGATGGGCAGAAGATTGTGTATGAACCGAGATGTCATGGGTAAGTAAGACTTATGTACTTTGCAGATTGGTGAAAGTTGATTATATCTCCGAATTCTGATTGAAGAAGACCTTGTAGTATACCAAAGGCAGTATTGGAATGACTTGAGGCCATATGGCTTAGTGGACTAGTAACCTAATAAGGTCATGGTGAAGTATACACTGCCTGAAGATTATAGTTAATGAAGCCTCAGACCTGTGCATGAAACAAGGACGGTGAAGAATAATAAGGAAAGTTCGTAGTGGCAATCTAAGGTTAGGTGACATGATAGGGTCGCCAGTTGAATGCACAAACTATTGAGTTTGACGATGTCCCTGAATAAGATTAAGATTGCGAGATGTGACAATTAAGGAAGACTAGTTAACAGAGTGACGCAGCGGAAGCATGGTAAGGCCAAGTGATTTCTTGGAATAATGACCATAAGGGCCTTGCTTTTGATAAAGCAAAAAACTGATCGGGATTCACAATGGTAGTTTCAGTGTTAGTCCAGATAGCTTGTGAGGACATCAAGATTTGAGATAAGGCTACTAGAAGATTGATAGGCGTGGTCAAGCAAATGACGAAGATTTTGGTGTATCAATAAGTCAAAGAGCAACATTGCAAGCCTAAGTGGATTGCTGCCGTCGTTGGAGATTCTAAGGTAAAGGTGGGAAAAGATTGCAATGGATTCGTCATGAAACTTCTAAGAAGTCAAGGGATAAGTGACTCATTTTGGAGTACAATAAGCAGATTGATGATGCATGTTCAAGATATAACAGTGTGAACAAATTCAACTTAGTATGAGTGTGATGCTCCAAGACCTACGATTGATTCAAGTTTAAGACTCGAACTAATCGAGAACAACGACCAAAGGTCGAGGAAGCCATCGAGAGTTAGAGGTTGCCCTCGACGGGGATGATGGCCTGAATTGCCAGTCGATTATGCTGCTTGTTAAGGTTCGACCGTGTGACGATCTGAAATCAAGCATGGACCGAATTGGGTTGGTCTCGCTCAGCTGTAAGTCAACCATAGGATTATCCTGAAGTCGACCAGGGATTGATTCGTGGCATGATTTGCAAGCTGACATTGATCGATATTCAGGATAGCCATGGAGCCAGTGATTAATGATTTGTACTAGAACCCCATACCAGCCACACACTAGTCAAGGATTAGCTACCTTGGATTTTGTGATGTGTTGCTGGAGGACTACGAGTCAAGGCGAACTAATCCTGCGTCAATTTGAGTTGGTCATGAGAAGTGATCTCGATAGTGTTCGATTGTACCATCGGTCTAGGAACGGGTGATTCCAATCCTAAACCGGAATATTTGAGGTGGTCCTCAACTCGTTAGTCGGTTGTGAACTGACCCTGTTCGATAGAATGGACGGTCTGATCCTCGGTTCGATTTGGCGCCTGAGTTCGATGACTCTTCAGATATTTCAAGAGTTGACAAGTGGTGATTCTAAATCTCAGAGCGTTGAAGAAGAGGCGAATTATTAGTAGACCTTTTCCATGTAAGCAGAATGCCCAAATTGCCATTAGTGTTAATCGTGGTTGACATCTATGGAACAGGAGGAAAAGCAGCGTTAAACTCTGCTCGTTGGAATTTAAGAAATGGCCAATCTATTCGTGGGAATAGATAATTACTACGGTTACTAGGATAACCAACAGTTGATTGGGACAGCAAGATCGGATAGTCACAGTTGAGTTGAATCCCTAGAGTTGGATGATTCACCCTGTTGAAACGAATTGTAGATAAGGAATTGTGTCAGATTAGTAGTCAAGGATCGTAAATTAGAATTCAACTTGGATTTGATAGTCGCTTTATGATTTCGATGCTCAGAGTGGAGATAAGGTTGGATTGACTTGGAGCGAACCTAGTATGAAATTTGGAAAATGAAATTGCAGTTCAGTATGGCTTATTAACCGCAGATGGAAAGTCAATCTAAAAGGATAATTCAGAGTCTAGTGAACCTGTTGGAGGCATGCGTTTTGGATTTCAAGATAATCGAGAGGAATAATTACACCTGATGGAGTTTGCTTAAATAACAGTTCCAGTATAGTACTAATATGATGCTTTTCGAGGCATAATATGGTAGAACATGCAGAACGCTAGTCTGTTGGAATGAAAATGGTGAAGTGAAGATCATGAGTCTTTAGTTAGTGGAACAGTCGCTAGATGCAATCAAGGTTATCAGAGACAGACTGAGAACAGTCCAGAGTCGTCAGGAAAGAATTGGGAAATTGGCGTATCGTCTTACGTTTCCGCTAAGACTAGTTTAAGTGCACAACGCCTTCCATGTGTCGATATTAAGGAAGTGCGAGTCGAACCCTGCTCATGTGTTGTGTTGAGTTATGAGAAGATTGAACTGGATGAGCAAGCATCGTATCTGGGAAGTCCAGTCAGGATCTTGGGCTGGAAAGAACAAGTATTCTGGGACAAGAATTTTTCCCTTTAGTAAAGATAATTTAGTGAACCCACGGAACTGACAGGAACTATTTAAGAGATTGAAGAAATTGTGAGGACTAGATATCCTTATGTGTTTAAAGGATGTAGCAGTATTTCAATTTCGAGGACGAAATTTCCTAAGGAGGGGAGAGTTGTGACGCCCCAAAAATTCACCTCTGCCAAGGTACCTGAAATCAATATAATAGATTGACATCAAATTTCAGTCAATGGAAATTTTGGATCACAAGGACTAAATAGATAATAATGGGATGAATTCTGAAATTTCAGTTGGTTTAGATTAGGTTTCAAAATTCTTAGTCGTCGCGAGTTAGGATTCAGTCCCCGCGCTTAAGCCTAATCCCGACCGATCCTAGCCCTTGAAATTACCAAATTACCCCTCGTCCAGTGTACCATTTTTTTTTCAGCCCCGGTTTGCAAAATTACAAAAATGCCCTCAATTATTCACTAAAGGACGAAATTGCCCAAAAATATTCATGTGGACCCTCTCTCTCTCTCTCTCTCTCTCTCTCTCTCTTTCTTTCGGTGGAACGCCACCCCCCCCCCCCGACCGACTGTCTTCCTCTCTTCCTCCCTCTTTCTCCTCCTTCCTCCGGCGAATTTTGGTGCCGCCACCACTCCCCACCAACAACCACCACCAACAGCCCTTCCTCGCCGTCGCCTCTAACCCCTCCATCGCCGCCGTTGGCCGTTGGTAGCCGAGAAATCTCCACGGAGCCCCGCTCTTGTTTCGGCCGCGTTCACCCGAGACCTATTTCTCCTCCCTCCGGCTTCGTGCGGTGTCGTCACCGCCAACCACCACCACACCAGGACTCCTCCGTGTCCTGAGCTTCAAGTCGACCCAGCCTCGCCAACCGTCGGCCGTCGGAGCAGCCGCAAAATCGCCCCGAAGCCCCAATGCCCTATTTTGGAGACCAATCGGATTTCTCTTCGATCCGGCCGGACCGACGGTCACTGCCTCGCACCGCCGTCGCCGATAAACTCCTAGGACCTCTCTCTATCACCCCTGAGCTCGTGACCACCGGCCGCCGCTCGTGGCTGTTGGAAATCCGCTCGAACCGGTGCCCTGTTCCCGACGCCCACACACACCTGCCCACCTGGTTCTGTTCGTCGTCGATCCACCGACTCCGGCCGCCCTTCGCCACGGCCACCGATACCGATCAACTCCCCTGACCCCCTGGTACCTCCACCGTCAACCTTGAAGCCGGCCGCCGCTCATCGGCCTTTGTTCCAACTGTTTCAGCCCCGGCGCCGCCCCTGCCCTATTTCGGCTAGTTCGCGCGGGCGGTGGTCCGTTTTGGCCTAGGCCGAGTGACCGGGTCCGTGGGCCATTTTCGACCTAGAGAATTTGGGCCGTTTTTCCTAGAAGTTGGCCCGTGATCCGTCATCGTTGATTGTCGTTGCCGTTAGTCGTCGTCGCCCGCGCCATCGCCGTTGAGACCGCTCGAGCCGACTCAATTTGTGAGTTGACCCTAATCCTTGGTTAGGGCGCTAATTGCGCCTAGGATTAGTCGTTTAGGCGATTAGGGAATTTAGGTATGCGATCGGGGTCGGTTTAGATAAAAATTGTGATTAAGTTAAATGGTCGATGGATTAGGTTAGTCGATTACTTATATTGTCTGTGGCTAATTGCGATTAGTTACAATTGATTGATTGATTGATTGTGTTTGATCGCGACCGAGCGATAGCCTAAGGACGAGCGAGCGATCGATGTCTTAAATCGATTAATTTGGTTAATAAAGTATTATTGTACGAATCGAGCTTTTTGTGGCCTAATCAGTTTTAGCTTCTCATGATTGTTTGGTGGCCTTGTTGATTTGATCGCTTCGCTGAACTGCCTGTTTGACTATCTTTTTGTCCGCTGAGTAATTGACTGTCTATTTGGGGTTTGATAGCCCTTTTATAATTGCAGTGTCTAATGTTAGACTGCATATGCATATGACCGTGTGCGAAGTCAAAAGACATTTTTAGCATGAAAATAGCCTTCGGCCCGATCTTTTACATGCGTGAGTGAGCATCCGGCTTTAACCGAAGATAATGAAATGAGTTGATTGCTGGATGTGTGTTGTGTGGTCATATGAGGGAACGATGATGCTTTTCTTGCCAATTTCATACTGTACCAATTGTATAGAACCATACGACTTACCAGAAGCACGTCAATTCTGGTCCGGTGCTAACTAGCACGGATGCAGGATTTGGTCAAATGCCGGTCGCAGCTTGTGATAGAACGATGCCCCGTTTAGGGATGCCTACTTGCTGGTGCCGTGCCAGGTGCACCGAAGACACCTCTTGTAGTAGCCGTTGCAGAGAGAAAAGGGACGTAGCCTGGTCTCACCGGTAGAACGCTCGATTGCATCAAGGTGCTGGATCGCGTTATTTATGGGAGTCGAATCACGCCTTCCTTCGCGTAGATCCTCTCATGTGCTGTGGGCACAATCATCGTTAATAAATGGACTTGTGTGATGTCCTGTGCGTATTTGTGGATGAGATGATTGTTTGGATGATCGACTGATTGGCTGCGAGTCGAGTCAAGCATTGCATTATGTGTGGCTAAAGCTGGCAAGTATGCATGTGGATTGCTTTTATATCGTGACTGTAACTGGGTGTTATATTTGGTGATTTGTTATTGTGAGACTTCCGTTAGGATGCCCGGGCGAATCAGTTTCCTAACCGAGCTTAGGCTTGATTCACTGAGATTTATTCTCATCACATCGTGAGATAACATTTTCAGGTCCCGAGTGACGAAGCATCGTGGACACTAAGGATTGGCTTTTGGATTAGTCATCTGAAGTAAGATGAGAAGTTAGTCTTACCTAACTGAGTATAACTACTAAGATCTTGTCTAGTCACCCCGAAGTATGGGTTGTATACGTACGGAAGTAGTATCGATAGAATTAAGATTTATTTGTGGTATTTGACTCCTACTATTCTATTCCTGTTTGTTTTTATTGTTAGGGAGTTGACACGTTTTCGCATGCTTAAGTAAGTAATAGGTCGATAGTGTGCTTGGGACGCTATCTCTATGACATCGTGGTGATTTAGCAAGGGATGTCGCGGGCTCAAGGGGCGTGACATTTATGCAACAAATATGATTTTAATAACTCATAATTTATCAAATATTTATCAATTTCAAGGCATGATTTACAAATTTAAAGAAGAAATAACACCGGTCACCTGGGAAAAGCCGAGTCAACCTACGATAGGCATTTGAGCTGACGAACTCATATTCCTATTAATTAATAAAAACCAATATAAAAAATCGACTAATACATTATTCTAAAGAGAAAATCGACTAATTATGCTTATTTGCCGGCCAATTGACTACTACGTAACAGTGAAAGGCTCAATGTAGCAGTGTTTACTACTGTCCGCCATGCGCAGCTCATGCGTTGGACTTGTTCACGCCACAACTCTTTCCATCAAACTCTGATTCTAACAAATCTTTTGCCAAAAAAATCCCCTTAGAAAATACTTAAACATCATAAGCTTCGTCAACTCTAGTGACAGCTAAAACTAGGCAAAAAAAATGACGTTAAATCTACAAAATTACTACTGTTGAGCATCTTCACATAACTTCAAAAATTCACTTTGGGGAAAACCATGAATTCAAGTCAAGTTATTTAAAATTCTACAGCATCGCGACGCCCTAAATTATCAAGCCCACGATTTCTCAGCTTAGAAACTCTTAGACTGCGTTTGGTGGTATGGATAAAAAGCATGATAGGATAAAAGTTACCATATCCTATGTTTGGCAACCGCCCAAAACTGGATAAAATGGGATATAAGGGATATAACCAGAATAAAATTATCCCATGGGGAGGTGGGATGAAGGTAGATTGGATTACTTATATTGATAGTATAAAAGCAATTTTTTTCTCGAATAACAAATTTCTTAAACAATATCAAAATACTAATTAAATATGAATTATATTTGAATTCTAATATTAAAATAAAATTTAAAATGAAATATATATATATATATATATATATATAAATTTGAGTTTCTTTCTACTTTACAATATATATTATGTGCACATACTTGCATACATTGCACATACTTGCATACATTTCATATCCATGTCATTACAAGTTGAAGGATTTTTTATTGGGTGAGTGCAAAGAAGGAGTTTTTGGCAGTATAGTTTCTTATTTAATAAAAAATTTATTAAGAAATGATGAAACATAATAAAAACAACGAAAAAAGGGATATAAAAATAAAAATAAGTACATAAAAATTAAGTAGAAGAGCCCTAATTTTAAATGAACAAATTTGAACTTGAAAGTAATCTTTTAAATTCTCAAAGAACGTGGGACAATGAAATTTCTAAAAAAAAACTAGAAATCTTCTTCTCCTATATTTCTTTGGTTCATGTTGAAATTTCATCAATTTTTCATAGTTGTTTTGTTCATGTCAAATTATACAAAAATGGCGAGAGAGTGAAACTTCTTCTCCTTCATCATGTCAAAAGTCTTTGAAAACGGTAAAAAGTCAAAACTCATTCTTTTATGCAGTTTTGTTGTTCATGTTGAAATTTAACGAAAATATCGAGAGAGACAAAACTTTTCGTATTGATAAATGCCAATAATCATATTTTCTCTCTTATTAGAGTTAGCAGTGAATTATGAGAGATTCTCATAGTCGCGTTGGTGCATTCTCATATTCATTTATATCGATATATGTAAATACCAAACAATAAACATAATAAGATATGAATATATCCATTTTTATTACTGTGATTCATTAAACAGTTAACATGATATGACAAAAATCCCTGAATAATCCAGTCCTATCTTGGCTAGAAATCCTGACACGACCAAACGTAGCCTTTGATTTAACCCACCAACTCGAAAATCACAAAAATTTCGAAATTAGGGAATGGTTCCGACAAATCTCTCCAATTAGATGAATGAAGGGTGCGAACGCTTAACCAGCTTCGCGGAGGGAATCTAATTCGTCATGTCCTCAAGGCGCATACACATTCACAACGAAACCCTCTTTGCTTTCCTTCGATTTTCCCTTCTTCTCTCGCGGCTCACTCTCCTTTTCTTCGATTCTTCCCCTTCCCTTGTTTGCCGACTCCTTCACCTCTCTCTCATTGTGCCTCCAAGCCACCTGTCATTTCACTTTCCTTTGTCCACTTTCTTTTCCCTTGTGTGCCCCCCTCTCTTTCTCATTAAATGACTGCATAGGATTAGGAGTGGATAAGATATGATAAGAAATTTAATAATTTTTTTTTTCATATCCTATCTACAGTTTGGTGAACTGCGAATTTAACATCGTATAAGTAGAGGTAAAGGCACGCCTCAGGTCGACTTTATTTTGCTGAAATATCAAGATGGTTGGAAAATTATTCGGTGATAATTTTTTATGAGCAAGTTATTGCTGAACAAATGTTTGTGCCATCTGAATTAGGACACATTACTGACGGAGCAGACCCTTTAGAATCGAGAATCTTGATTTCCTTTGAGAATGACTTGCCGGCCTTGCTCGTTGTCTTGTCGAATGAGTAAAATATATCACTCCCTCTCCTAGAATTTTCTTTTTATCCGGGTTATACCATCTGTATCTCTATATCATATCTTGGACATCTACCAAACATATGGTAGAAAAAAATATATCATATCCTGACCTATATCTCGACGACCAAGTACTTAAATATTTCTGTCTCCTCTTTTTGTTGGCCAAGACCAAGGCTGCCATTTCTTTCTAGCCATTTGACTATTCAAATTTCTAGAAATGGTCACGCATCCTGAAAATTGCTATTTATAGATTATTCAACAACCCTAACAGGTATAAGAAGATCTCTTCCAATTCAAAGAACTTTATTGGCAAATACCTGCTTTTTTTCACGAAAAAGATAAAATTGACCACAATGTGGGTTCCGGGTACTAAAACCACGTGGTTTCCTTTCACAAAAGTCCCCGCGCTTCCCATGGGCGTCTGTCTAAAGAAAAAACGAGCCAAATGCGCCTGCCTTAGTAGAAAAGCCAAGCAGATTGCTTTAAAAAAAACAAAAATTCAACCCTGTTTGGTCATTATTTAACAAGAAATGAACCATACGAAATTGACCGGTCAACCTGTCAAATGTACATCCATTCCCCGCAGCTGTTATATATATATTATCAACTTTTTCTTGGGCGGAGTAGTCTCATTTGGATGCGTCTCATTCCTTCGCTGCTAAGAGTTCCTTTAGTCCCAGCAAAATGACGCTTTGGCACTTCTTTGTGATTGTGAATGGTGTCATTCTTTTGTTCTCCTCCTGCACATCAACGGCCAAGCTCATCACCGAGCTTCCCGGTCAGCCTGATGGCGTTTCGTTCAAGCAGCACTCGGGTTTCATCACTACGGATTCTCGTCTTGGCCATGCTCTGTTCTATTACTTCGTGGAAGCCGATGCTAGCGACCCCCTCTCTCACCCTCTAACCTTGTGGCTCGCCGGCGGTATAGTCGTCGTCCTGACTGCTAATTCCATTACTGCTCTTGCTGTTTGCTCGCCAATTCTGATTGACTTTGGTTTAGGCCCCGGCTGTTCTTCTCTTGGGCAAGGTGCATTCAAGGAGCACGGCCCGTTTCGACCAGCTCGGGACGGTCACTTGATGAAGAATGACTTCTCCTGGAATAAAGGTACTTCTTTCATCGGCCGATCGATCATGTTGTAAATGGAATGCCCTCTTGAAAGTAGTTAAGGGTTATTTACGCTCATTCGATTGCAATTTGGATAGCGTCGAACATGCTGTATGTGGAATCCCCCATCTCAGTTGGATTTTCATACTCGAATACGACCGTGGACTACGCCGATTGGAAAGATGCAGACACCGGTACATCTAAGTTGTTCCTAACAAATTTCCTTTCCGTCATGCGAACTTAGCGGCCATCATATTTGTAGTAAGACAGACATCTTTTCGCGTTGCAGCCAGAGAAAACTTGCAGTTCCTTCTCAATTGGTTCAGAGAATATCCGAAATATAGAGACTCCGATTTCTATATAGCGGGGGAGAGCTATGCTGGTAGGCGCTGGAACTCCTCGTCTCTCGGTCTCGCTGTGGATGTGATTGCAAATTCCGGCTTGTTCGTTTAACTCCAGTTTGATGCACTAATCTTCCTTCCTTCCAAACGAGCTAATCTCTATAGAACATTCTTGTAGGCCACTATGTGCCGCAGTTTGCAGCTCTGGTGGTGGATCACAACAAGCATTCCCAAGGGAATCCGATCAAGCTTAGAGGGATAGCAGTTAACAGTTCTCTTCTCCATTGGATTGCGTGTTCTTCAGTTTGGCAACTTTTTCCGTTTGATTTTCAAGCTTATTACCTGACCCAAAAAAATCTCCTCTTCTTTCTGTCTATGCAGCTCGGCAACCCATTTCTGGATATTCAGATTAGTCTAGATAGCGCCAATTTTTTGTGGTCCCATGGTGTCATTTCGGGCGAGACATTCAAGTTGAAGAAGACGGTGTGCAACGACTCCAGGTACTGGACGGAGATGTTCCACGGCAAACTTTCGCGGGAATGCGCTAAGGTATCGAAGAAGCAGGCAGCGGAAATGGGGAATTTCACTGATCCATTTGATGTGCTCGGACCTTACTGCATCTCCGGGACTACTGCGGTGCCATCGGCTCCAAGGAGTTCGTGGGATGCGTACCATGCTAAAGTGAGTTCGACTCTGGAAGATCTTGCCTAGTTTCTAGAATGAAAGAGCCTAGGAACAAAACCATGATAGATAGCACCCATTACAGACAGTACAATTCAGGGGTTAGGCCTTGATCCGGTTCATTAAGTATCGACTTTTCTTGTGAGCAGCTAACTTCAAGGACGATGCTTGTCGATCCGTGCATCGAGGCTTATATATCCTCGTACCTCAACAATCCTCGAGTGCAGGAAGCACTCCTTGTGAATACGACGAAGCTCCCATATGTTTGGGATATCTGTTCAAGGTTTTTATTGCTCACCTCTGCTCTATTAACTTCCTGATTCAGTCAAAACCGCAACTTCTGTTTCTCAATGTCGTTTCGTGCGGCATGTGGCAGCCCTCTTTCCTTACGCGACACCGGTATAGGCGACAACATCATACCTGTTTTATCGGCTTTAATCAAGGAGCATCTGCGAGTTCTCCTCTTCAGGTAAGTCACAGACACGAACGGTCTAATTCCAACATGTTTCGTTCCAACCGCAACCTTTTTCTTGTCGGAAGTATCACGTTGTCTGTGCTGCGGAACCAATCCTCAAGGTCATGGATGGACATGAACATCCTCGCGGCATCACCTAATATATAAACTGATAATGCGAAACTGGATTGCACGTTGCAGCGGCGATCAAGACTCGAGAATACCATTGACGCAGACGAGAACAATCGCCAACTTGATTGCTCGAGACTTGAAATTCTCATCCTTTGGTGGGTATGCACCTTGGTACAATGGAATCCAGGTCAGGTTCTAGTCTCGTCTTCGTTTTTTCTTTTTTTTCTTTTTAAATCGGCGCATCGCCGAGTAAAAGAAAAGGAATGTTTCCGTCCATTGTTGAATCTGTTTCGAAGTTTTCCGATGACCATGTACATTGTTAACAACATCAGTGACCATCCTGAATGCAGGTTGGTGGATGGACTGAGTCGTTTGGTAGGTCAAGAAAAGGGAAGAACGCGACTCGCTTGACATTCGCCACGGTCCGAGGAGCGGCGCACGAGGTCCCATACACTTCGCCGTCGCAAGCTCTCACCTTGTTCAAGGCATTTCTGGAGGGATCCTCTCCGCCGAAAGTGCCGTTCAAGAACTGATCCGATCATGGCTCTCATTAAGATTGAAGCATCATTAGAATGGCACTGTCCTTTGTTCTATCTTTTGATTGTTCCACATCTGTTCCATATCCATGGAAATAATTAATTGCGGACTACATGCTATAGCTGCGAGATTCGAACTTGACCCGATCACGAGTTTGATGGAATCGAAGAATAAATTATTGTTATTATTATTATTTTTGTCTATAATGCATCATTTCATTTCGTTTAAGTAGGTAAAGAAAAAGAGCGGCCCAACTGAGAATAGAAAATAGATTAAAATCTATTTAATTTATACTATTTTGTAGGATTTTTGTGATGAATTTTTATTATGCGACTCTTCATTTTCCTGCCTTCGTTTCGTGGGAGGGAGAATAAATTTAGCTAAAAAGTGATAACATTTATGGAAATTTTAATTGCTCATCACATTGATACATCGTGTTACTTGTTTCATAGAAAACTAAGTTGGATTAGTACTATAAATGTAATCAATTTTTTATTATTATTGTAAACCAGTATGATTTTAGATGTTTTCTAACTTGGATTTTGAGTTTATAATTAGGTCATGGAATTTGACGCAAATTAGTGAAAAGTGATTAAATTTAGTTCGAGATCAAGCATGCATTCAGAATATGTATCATCACGACACACGCACATTCTTCTAGTTCTTTATAGGCTTTTCGACTTTTGGGTTTTCTTTTCTTTTGTACATTTTTATTTAATTTACTTACGTCTTATTGTTTTGTTATTTCACTTTTTTAATTCGAAATAGCATTTTGTCCAAGTAATGTACTCACATGAGGAGCTTGATTGGGTTCTATGGGTAGGTGTAAATTTTCATGAGTTGCGTCTCATATGGATGTGTCGAAAAAATCATATTATGTCATGTTGGGTAAGGGTAAAAAAAAAATCATAGTAGGTATAAGTGGATCAATATAGGTTAAATTGATCAATATGAGTCGGACTATATTTTTTTAAATTCAAACTAAATCCGATCCGATATTCTTATTTGATCACGTAACAATCCCAATCAAAGCTACCCAAAGAAAGCATGTATAGAAAGGCAGGACCGCGTGGGCCTTTTTTGAAGGATTCGTATTGACATATCAATGAATATGAACGCCCAAAAGGATGATGTCAAAGAGATATGGACGGACCGTAGAGATTCAAGAACAAAAAAAAAAAGTCTACTAAATTAACCCTTAGCTTATCTTACTTTTTAAAAATATTATCTTATATGTGTTTATTTCACGAAAAATAAATAGTTTGAAAAATATTTTTTAAAGAAAAAATGATCGCTTATATTACTTACGAAAATGAATGCACGAGACATAAATTGTCATTAATAATGAAAATATCTGTTAATGGCTAATCATTTCTAAGGATATAGATGATTATTTTCAGGCAAATATCGCGTGAATTATTCAGTAGCAAAATAAACGGAACCTTATTTCTTTTTTTGGTGTAAATATATGATTATCATTAATCAGATGAGGTACAAAAAATCATGGAAAACCCTTAGCATTACAAAGAGACTAATTATGCATGAATATAGAGGAAGGAAACCTCCGTGTAGTTGCTAATAGAACATTTGTTTAGGAAGGTCTACAATTCTGGTAGAGTAATGCCCTACACCATACGACCCTACAAATTCGACTCAACAAAAGATGAGCCTCAGTTGACTTGTTTTGAAACTGTCTGCGGTTTCGCTTCATCCAAATTCAATAGATAGTGGCTAAGAAGGACAGCTTAAGGAGCATCGCCTCCAAGTTTCTGCCTTTGATGGCCATGGTCATCCATTAGAGTTCTACATTCTAACTAGTCACGCCCCGATCCTCGAGCACACGGCATACCTACCTTGACACCCTTAGGTCACGATAAATAGCGTCCCAGTCTCGCTATAGACCTAAAATCGAAATACGCATGCGAAACGTGCCAAACTCCCAAACAACAAGATCAGCATGGGATAAATCAGCAGGGATATTCATTCAATCAAATTCATCAAAAAACAACTTAAATCCTCATGCAAATCAGATACTAATTAACCCTATAGAGCTAACAACATACAACCTCATTCTTCGGGACAGCTCTCTAGGACCTCAAAAGAGACAATGGTCGGTAGGGTTAGCTTCATATCTACTCCAAAAGAGTCACTCCAAAAAGTCACACCTTAGGGTCCACGAAACTCCGTCACTTGTGACTTGAAAAGGTTATCCCACGACGGGGTGAGAAATAAATCTCAGTGAAGTCAATGCCTAAGCTAGGCTAAGACGTTGATTCACCTAGGATATCCTACCAAACAAACATGGTACATCAACCAATATAGATATCCAACCACATGCAACTTACCTTCTAAGAAGCCACACATAATGGAATGCAGACACGACATGACAGTCAAGCAGCCCAATCAAGACAAGCACCACATCAAACGGCATACATGACATCACACGTAGTCCTTTTATTAATGAGATAGGGCATGTCAGCCCGGTACACCAGTCATTTGGTGCCTTGTACACTAGTCAGTTGGTACTCTTCTGGCGGCGCCAAACATCGTCCCTTACTTCCGATGACTGCTTCCAGTAGTCCGTGTAATTCCGATCGTCACGGCACAGAGCTAACAGGAATCCCTTCCAAAGTTTCGGTCCGTCACAAGCTGCGACCAGTATCCATCAAACTGACATCACAAAATGACGTGCTTCTAACAAGTCGTATTTTTCCGATCATCACAGTACAATCTTGTCAGGAATCTCATCGTCCCATCATATGACCACACATGACACCCGACAATCAATCAATTTTGTTATCTTTGATTCAAGTTAGATGCTCATACAAACGTGCTCAAAGACTCAGCCTAGGGTCATTTTCATGCTAAATCATGCAACTTGAGTTCACACAGGTCAAATGAATACACAATTTCACCACTAAGCTTACGCTTGACACGGATGATGAAATATTCAGAAATTTAATCATGTCACATCACAATCAATCAACTGCAGTCAATCAAGCAGTTAAAACACAATTGATTAACCAATTCAATTAATCAAATGACATTGATTAATCCTAATTTCATTTAATCATCGATCGATCGCTCGGTTCTGAACTAACGCTCGCTCGCGATCAAACAACGGCAATCAATACCCAATCAGATAATCAATTAAATCTAACAACCAACTAGCCACATACGATCTAACTAAATCAACTAACTTAATTAATCGCGGCCATTTACCCTAACCCAGTTTCTATCTAAATCGACCATGATTATTCTAACTAAATACTCTGATCGACTAATTAGCTAATCCTAAGCGCAATTAGTGCCTAACCGAGGATTAGGGGTTAACTTACTATCTAAAATTTCGGAAACACGGCGTGGCGGTTGTCGGTTCTCCTTAGAACTCTCGGGTAGGGCAAGGTATGGCAACGACCTGGTCGCGGCCGGGTCAGAGTTGGCTCCGGACTGGGTCACAGCCTGGTCACGGCCGACTCTTGGCTCAAAGGAACACGGGTTGGCCTTGGGTCCTTCGGGTCTTCTTTGGTGCTTGACAATTCCAAGGGTAGCAGCGAACGATGGCTCACGACGGTGACTTGGCTCTTGGTTCCCGGGTCTAGTGAGTGGACAGCTTGAGGGCACGATAGCTTGAGAGGAGGCGAGAATGAAGGCCTCGGAATAGCAACGGGGTCCTCGAAGCTTGGGATCATGAGGCCATCTAGATCTGGAGTGGGTTTGGCTAGGGCTTGCGGCGACGATGGGTCGGATGACAAGCGATAGAAGCGAAGTTGTGGGATGGTCTGGCTGAGGGTTGTATGTGAAAAGGAGATGGGGGCTCCCGTGGAGCTTCAGTGCTCCTCGGGGTGGCGTCGGGTTGGACATCGAACGAGTGACGAGGCGAGGCTGGGCTGGCATGGTGGTTGGACGGGCGGAGGACAACAAAACTTGGTGGCAACGACAAGGAGGAGAAGAGAAGGATGGCGTCGGGTGCCACAACTGAAAGGGGAGGGGGGCGTCGCAAACTAGATGGAGAGAGAGAGGGTTTCGGGTGGGTGAGTGAGAGAGAAAGAGAAAAGAGAGAGAGAAGCACGTGGGGGAAAGAGAGGAGAGAGTGAGTGATATGAGTGATTGGTGAGATGTGAGTGGGAAAAGTGGAGACATGACCATGCATGGGGAAAGGTAAAGGGGATCCACTTGTTGGATTTGAATATCTTTGTCCTATATGCATTAATGGGAGAATAAAAAGGGTAATTTGACATTTTAGGACTGAACGAAATTTGGCTCAACTGAACGAAGGGTAAATTTTGGTATTTTTACAAGATTGGCTCGATTAGGATTAGGATTGGCATGAGGATTTTAATCCTAATTCGCGACGATTAAAAATTACGAACCTTAATCTAAACCGACTGATATTTTGGAAATCGTCTAAAATCCGTCCCTTAATTCCTTACGGTTCAAAATCTCATATCGATTGAAATTCAATTTCATTTTTTTTATTGAATTCAATCAATTTTACAAAGGCGAATTTCCAAGGCATCACACAAACTCTTGCAGAACGCCAAATCCCATTTTGTGCGAGGATATTGCACCATTTACTGTTGGTCCAAGTGCACTCAAAGAATAAGTGATTTTGTCTTTTATGCTAGTCCTACAAAAATTACACTTACTATCAACTGAAGATAGCCATCTTGATATGATTACTGCAGTCGGTAGCCTACCTCTACAAACAAGCCAACCGATAAAATTATGCTTGCTAATACCATTGGTCCATATCAAGTGATACCAGTCCACAACTGGTCCCTCGTGCCTGAATTCCTTGTATATCTCTTTGCAACAACATATTTAGCTAGAGATGATACATGCTAGAGCAAATCTTAGCTTGAGAATACATCTCCAACTCCAAGACATGCTGCCCTTAATGTCGAGTTGCATGATTGAAGTACCTCTACATTTAATGTGGGGAATCCGAGTACTCCATAGAGATGAAGACAGATAATTGATGAGGTTCCAGAGCATGCAGCCCAGCAATACATTATTCCAGATTTTCAAATCAAGGAGGCCTAGTCCTCCTTCCTTCCTTCTTTGACGAGCACACTACTTTCCATGCAACTTCATGGGATTTGTGAGTTTATGCGTTACCTGCCCATAAGAACTGCCTAATCAAATGGAACCTTGTTTCATCATGTCCTTTCGTGGTTCCTTTGACAAGCTTTGGACAATATGTCATTTTGGCAATTCTACGTCATTAGGCACGCAAAGATGTCCATTCTCAGACACCTGAAAACCAATCATTTTTTGGAAAATATTTTTTAAAGTTTGAGTTTTCCGTTAAATGGACGCACCCTTAACGAGGTGGTGTTTTTCTAGTTTGAAGAGTTTTCCTATTCTAATCCTGCAAAAAGATCCAAAAAATGGGAAGGTGGTATCAACGAGAATGTCTCCCATCTTTGGAAGAAGTTATGTTATCTCCAAGATCAAAATTCCCACCTTGGCCAAACCAGCTTCTGCCCATTTGGCACCTGCCAGAGAATATGCTAAATTCCAAAGACCCTTGGCCAATTACAACGTCACTGAGAAACAGATTCAGCCTTCTTTCGAAAAGAGAAATCTATTTGCAAGCGGTTTCCCCTTCTTTGAAGATTGTCCAACATGATTTTTTTTTTCCCCAAGTACCTTCCAAGTGAAGGATTCAACCCAAAGAGGTGATTCTGATGTACAGATGACTTTCGAAGAGTTTCTGCATTGTGCACTGCCTGATTACCATTAATCGGTTCCTGTAATATGATTCGACTGTAAAGATCTCGCTTCCATGGATGAATTGAGACTAGTCAGAAGGATTCTGAGAAGACAACAAGAAATATGTCTTAGTTGTTTTTTAGAGAGCGGAAAGATCTTTACGGAGTTCACTTCCTGACCTGACTCGCTTGCTCAAATGAGAGTTGGAATGAGAAACCATCTCATTTTCTTGCTTCTTGTGGTATGGCCAAGCAGAGTTCTTTGATGCAGGAATGCTCTTCCATGAGCTTTTGTTGCACGTTAGAACTTTTTCAATATCTTGGTCAATCAACACGTAATGACCGCACGTAAGCACCGACTTGTCCAGTCAATGCCGGCGTAGGGTGAACGTGTCCGTCCATGTCAGCAAAGAAGACCCTAGGTTGAGCACACTCAGCACAGTCAACATGGAACTTTCTTTATGGGATTCTTCTGCACCTTGTGTCTGAACCTCTTTAGGTAGTTGAGATCCTAGACTGCTGGTTTTTCCAACTTGTGATGCAAACGATCCTACTTAGACATCAATCTTCATCCATTTCAAATGCGTATCTTCTTCTGCCGCCCAACTGCTGATAATTGTAGTGCCCCGGACATGTTTCAGAAAATACGCGACAGAACCAGGCGAAAATTTAACACATATGTCATGGTTATATTCAATTACTCACGTGTCGTTTTATGTGTGAGACATCAAGAGAGGTCATGTCAGTGGGCATAAAAATAAGCTCAAGTATCATGGAGGTGCTAGGTTTGCCTTGTTTAGTTATTGTGACGAAAGCCAAGATGGAGATACCCTTGGCTGACCTGGGCGGCTAGTGTGTGTTTCCATTCAATCAAAACATGTGACTATAAAATCAATTGACCGATGAACTTGTCAAATGAAGATCCTCAGTCCTTCACTGCTTAGAATCCTTTCATCCAAGCAAATGATGCTTTGGTACTTCTTTCTGATTGTGAATGGTGTCATTCCTTTTTTCTCCACTGCACATCAACAGCTGAGCTCATCACCAAGCTCCCCGGTCAGCCGGATGGCTTTTATTTCGAGCAACACTCGGGTTACATCGTTACGAATTCTCGACTCAGCCATGTTCTGTTCTATTACTTGGTGGAAGCCGATGCTGGCGACCTATGCCTTACCCTTTTTGGCGGTATAGGAGTCCTACTGCTATTAAGTTACTGCTCCTGCTGTTTGTTCGTCAATTCTGATCGTCTTTGGTTTAGGCCCCGGCTGTTCTTCTCTTGGGCTCGTTGCATTCAAGGAGCACAGTCCGTTTCGACCAGCTCAGGACGGTGGCCTGATGAAGAATGACTTTTCCTAGAATAAAGGTAGAATATATTTTTAATATATTCAATTGTGGGCTTTATTAATTGTTATTGTAAATATTAATTGGTCTAATAAATAAAGATATATACAGTTTCTTAATTCTAGTCGGATATGAGGCTTGATAGTGTGGGCCGAGATAAACATAATATTTGATGATGAGATATATTTCATTCTCTATAAATAGAGCTCAAGTCCCTACTCTAAATCCTGATGTCCGCAAAACCTCTCATAAAGAGTCGTCAAAACGATACGCGATGGGCCGTCTCATTGAAGCCAGCGATAAAGGGGGTTCATAGGGGAGAAGATCTTGTGCATCGGATCGTCGCAATTTCGCATCAAGAACGATGGATCCACAATAAAGTGCGTTTATTCTTTAACTATATGGATTGGTGATTCGTGTATCTATACATGCGATTCTTGAGTCGCTGCATACGGATAAAATTCGTAGCTTACATATGGTATCAGAGCCTGTACATATTAAGTTGCAAATCACGTTCTTGGTATTTTTTGAATTTTTATTTTTATCGACATCAAAAGAAAATCATATATAGATCATCCTCATCGAACGCACCAATAGATACTTCATGCGTACGAACTCGCCTACTTGTGTGCGTGGAAGCAACAACTTTTCCCATGGTTCCCTATTTTTGTTTTTGCAGAAATTCCTCTAAACTCCAAAATTATATTGAGAATGGAGATACAGATATGTGCAATTAGGCGCTTTTGTATTTTACAAGAAAGCTAAAAGGTGCTTCTTACCTCGCGATTGGTTCCTGCAATTCAAGTATATAAAAAAAAAAAAGGTGCATGATTTTAAAGATATTTCCTGTTGCGTACTGGATAAAGTTTCCTCTCATGTTAGTCTCTCCAAAATTATATACACCATGAATCAGTGAATGGTAAAGTATGGAGAATTCAATGAGGAAATTCTTTTGGTGACCACAAGCAAGAATCACCATGCTTGCTAGACTTGGGCCCACACGTGCTCGACACATATAGGCTGACGTCACTCAAGCTTGGGTAACTCGACCCGAATCGTTGACCCAATCCGACTTGTAAACCCGACCCGACTAGTTAACTATTGACTCGAGCCATCCGGTCGAAACGGTCGTTGACCGTTCTAGCCGGATCGCATGACCTAGTTCGCTGGTCGGCTAAAGGGGTAGCAATTGGATCAGATAAACTAGTCGGATCGATTTTCAGTATCGGCTGAGACCGAACACATTCGATGCACGTGTCATCGCATGTGGACCATGCATGGAGAGAAAGACACACATGTGATGCGTTCGACGTATTCCAGGTATCGACGTGCTCGTAGCTCATGCTCTACAATATAGTATATTTATTTTACATGTTTGATATTTTTATGGATGGAAAATACCTATGAAATTCCAAATACGTGTATATTTTGGGGTATTTTTGTGAATTTTCAGGTATTTCTCTATGGTTTTATGAAATACAGATGCTAGCTCACATGTAAGTCCCACATATAGATATGTGGAGCATGGTCTGTCAATGCATGTCTATGGTTTGTCGTGTATTGTTGAGTGTATCAATGTAAATTATGTGGCGTTCTGGAAATTCAATCTTTGTAAGCGCCAGAAGTCGATTATATGATATGAATGTATAGTCATAGTCGACGTCTATTTTGGACTATAAGGACTGAAGAGACAAAAATTTGGACGAATTCCGAACTTTAGATTATTTCGAATTGAGTTTCGAAATTAATCCGCGATGATTTTGAATTGCCGTTTTCGCAAACGAGCTTAACCCTGACCGAGCTTGGCTAGTGAAATTACCGAAATTACCCTTTGTTCAGTACACCAAAAATTTCGTTTCAGTCCCGGCACGCCAAAATTACCGTTTTACCCTCAATTATTTATGTGAGTAAGACAAAAAAAATTATTGTTTACCTTGAAAGTCAAGGTGGGCCTTCATCTCTCTCTGCCCAATAAACCATCTCATCCCTCTGCCGTTTCTTTTTTTTTCTTTCTTTCTTCTTCTTTCTTCGTTCCTTCTTCTTCTTCTGTTCTTCATTGGTGACCTACGACTGACTTCTCCCTGCCGATCGATTCTCCTCCTTTCGTCGCCGTTTTTCGTGACCAACGCCTCACCACCGGCAGCCACCGTCCTCAGCCACTCCCCGCCGTCGCCTTGACCCGGGCCGAGTCGCCGTCACCGTTGATCGGCCAAAGAAAATCGCGGCTAAAGTTCCCCCTATTTCCGGGTCAGAGGACCCGAGAACTCGGCGGCCTCCTCCGGCCGCCACCGACGCCGACCACCACCACTCAGCTAACCCTCGACTTCCCCTCGACCGATCCAACCCCTCACCGCCGACCGTCAACCGCCAGAATCGCCGGAATTAGGCCTTGAAGTTCCGGTGCCTTGTTTTGAACCCGATTCAGTCCGGTCTTCGATCCGGCCGCCACAGCCGCCGCCGTGTCTCACTGCCACCGCCAGATGACTTCCCTGAGTCCCCTCCACCGCCGCCTAGCTCATCTCCGCCGATCGCAGCGTGTGACGACCGAAAACGGCCGCCGACTGAAACCCCTGTTTCGATGCCGAACAGGGCAGCCACTGATCGTGGCTGTCCGCCATCGCCAGCCGCCTTCCGCCGCCGTCCACCTGTCCCGGTCGACCCCCACCTACCCCTGGGTGAGCCCTCGACCCTTGGCCGGCCTTGTCTCGGCCCGTGTCGCCGGAAAACGGCAAAAACAGTAAAGTTTGCCGGTTGAGTATACTGTTGTTTACTGTTTCAGGCCGCCGGCCGCCGCTCGCCGGAGCTCCGCCGCCGGCCACCTGTTCTGGCGACCTCGCCGGACTCCCTCGGGGTGTCGCCGAAGTTTGAGCTCGGTCCGCCGTGTGATAAACCTTAGTTTTATCGCCGCCGCCGCCGATCGAGCTAACTCACATTGTGAGTTGACCCTAAACCTTGGTTAGGACGCTAATTGCGCTTAGAATTAGTTTTATTTATTTATTTATTTATTTATTTATTTGTAAAAAAAAATCGATCGGGACCGGTTTAGATAGAAACCATGGTTAGGATATATGGTCGATCGATTATTTGCCTGTGACTATTTGTGGTAATTTATCAATTAATTGATTAATTGAGTTGTTCGCGAGTGAGTGACAGGTTAGAGACGAGCGAACGATTGATTGCTATATTTTGACCGAGAATTAAGATTTATAATATAATTGAGCGTGAAATTGTCGGGTTAAGTTGATTACTCGAGGGTGCGTGAATTGCTTGATTGGTTTGGTTGCCTGGCTAAAATGCTCAATTGGGAGTCTTGTGGGCCTTGGGGCCGAGTTGATTGTATTTCTTGTGGATTTTGGCGTTAATCCAAGATAATCAATGAGTTGATTGCCGAATGCAATTTGTGTGGTCATTTAAAGGATCAATGACGCTACCTGGCAAGTTTGCATTATATCGTGGGTACTTGTGCCATACAGATTGTATGAAAATTCGTGACTTGTCAGAAGCATGATAATCCATGCCCCGTGCCAGTCGTATGGTTTTAAGGGATTATTGGATGCCGGTCGCGACTTGTGATGGACCGAAGCTCCTTTTTAAGGAATGCCTACTTGCAGTGCCGTGCCAGGTGCACTGGATACACCGCTTGTAGTAGCCGTCGCTGAGAGGATAAAGTGGACGTAGCTTGGTTTTCCCAGAAGAGTGCGGGATCGCACTATTGATGTATCTATCACGCCAGTCGCGTGGGTTATTATTTAATAATGGACTTGTGTATGCCTGAGTGGTTGTGTTTCTGTTGGTTGTTGATTAGACAAATTTATTTTGATTTATATATCCCTGTTGAAATCTTGTGACTTATTGTGGTGCTTAGGACGTTCTGGACGAATCAATGTCCTAACCGAGATTAGGCTGGATTCACTGAGATTCATTTCTCACCCCGTCGTGGGATAATTTTCAGGTCCGAAGTAATGGAGAGACGGATGTGGTTCGGTACCCTCACCCACTCATCACTTGATATTAGTCTCCATCCGGTACCAAGTACGGACCAGATGTGGGAACGTCACATCACGACGATATGGGTCGATGAAGGGATGCCACATCTGGTGGCACACCTCTTTAAGGCCTGGTATCTTCGTGATGGGATGGATCTCTTTGGTCCGCTTAGAGGATTTGAGGGACCACCTCTTCAGGGGGTCCCTAATATCCCCGCTTGGGATCCGATGGATATTGATACACCTGATGGGGAAGTGGTGGACCCCACGCCTAGTATGCAGCTCGAGCTCGAGCCTGAGCAATCAGTAGCCCCCTCTGTGCATTCTAGCCAGAGCTCCTGTGATGACCCGAACGACCCGGCTCCCCCGGTTGGTTATGACAACCCGGATGTTGAGTTTACCCAGTAGAGGGTTAGGTTCCTTTTTGTGGTCAGAGGACTGATGATGTTTTTGTAGGGGTACTATTTTGGAGTAGATAAGAGTTAACCTTACCTGACTCCTGTATCTATTTGTGAGTCCTTGAGGGCTGCCCCGAAGCATGGGGTTGCAATTATCAGTTGATGGCTCTGTAAGGCTATAGATCATCTATTCTCATCAGCTTTCAGTGTTATGATATCTGGCTTTACTTCCTATCTATCCCTTATGGTTTTATTGGATGGAAGATTGTACGTTCCGCATGCGCAATATAATCTTAGGTCGATAGCCGTTGCTTGGGATGCTATCTATTATGACCTGGTGGTGATTTGGCAAGGGATGTCACAGATTCGAGAGTCGGGATGTGACATCCCCGCCCAAGGTGGTATCAGAGCAAGGTCAGCCTGATCCGTCTGATCATTGGCATGGAGTGATAAGGAGCGTTGAGAAATGGGCTAGTTAGTAAGATTTTTGGCTACTATGCCTGTGATTGTTAATTTTGTGGTAGAATTTAAGGGTTTCTTTCTGACCGCGTTTTGCTATGGGGTAAGCAGGACTTCACCTTTTACTGCAAAATGAGCGAGCGTGGTAGAAGAGCACCCCGGGCACCTCGAAGGAGACCTTTAAGGCCAGTGGAAAAATTGGTTGATGTTGAAAGAGTACCACCTGCGGTGTCCCCTATTGCACCCCCTACTGCAGCCTCTGATGCAGAACCTACAGGACCTACTGGAAGGGAACCGACCATGGCTGAAGTCATGCAAGCCTTAGGTGCTATTGGAGATTTGATGGGGCAACAAGTAAGGAATCAAGCCGCAGCTACTGTCGCTGCTACTGGGACTTCATCTGCGATTCCGTTTGCAGTTCAGTCGGCGAGTCCCCACCTGTACATGACAGTGAGGAGCGTAGGGCTCAAAAGTTGGTAGAATAGTTTCTCAAATTGAAGCCACCTCAATTCACTAGAAGTGGAGACCCTGAAGCTGCTACTCGATGGGTCGAAGGGATGGAAAAAGCGTTCGATTTGCTAAGATGCTCAGATAGGGATAAAGTTACTCTGGCAGTTTATCAACTCGAAGGGAATGCTAGTACGTGGTGGAGAGCTGTCAAGGGTAGAACTTTTCCGAAAGGTACAATCCCAGTATGGAATACTTTTGTGGAAGTTTTCAATAATAAATACTTTTCGAGGACAGCTAGGGAGCAAAAGATGGCTGAGTTTTTCTGCCTCTGTCAGAATCAGATGACAATTGACCAATACGAGGCAAAATTTTCTGAACTGTCCAAATATGCTCCGAGAATGATTGAGGATCCGGAGGATAGAGCTAGAAGGTTCAAGGACGGATTGAAGCCCGAGATTAAGAGTGCCCTGGCACCGCTCGACCTCCAAGACTATGATGATATCTACGCGAGGGTGCTGATAGTGGAGCGAGACTTCTCTGAAAGGGTTACTGCATCTGGATCACGATTTACTTCCCCAAACAGATTCGACAGGAGACAAGGGAAGAAACCCATGTTTAACAACCGGAGTCACATTCCACCAAATCGCCGAGGGGCGATTAGTAAGCCGACATTTCGTCAGAATGAGATGTGCAGCTTGTGTCGACAGAGGCATGGGCCTAGTTTGTGCCCGTATCGAGGTGGTGCCTGTTTTGGTTGTGGCCAGCTGGGCCATCAGGTGAGGGACTGCCCGTAGAGGCAAGGTGGACAGGCACAACCACAGCAGAGAGGACAGCCTAGAGGAACTGTGCCGCCGAACTTCCAGAATCGCTCGCCGGCACAAGGAAGGGTTTTTGCAGTCACTCGGGAAGCGGCGAAGGATTCGCCGACTGTTACAGATACGGTCCTCTTGCATGATCAAGTAGCATACGCCTTGTTTGATCCGGGCGCCACCCATTCGTTTGTTGCGGATCAGTTCGTTAAATTATCTGAATTGAACTTGGTACCTTTAGAAATTGTGCTTAATGTATCTACGCCATTAAAAGATAAAGTAGTGGCTACAGTGAGCTGTCCTGATTGCAGACTTGTGGTGGGTGGCCATGAGAGTAAGATAGATTTGATTGTGCTAGAAATATACGATTTTGACCTAATTGTGGGAATGGATTGGTTGGTAAAGCAAAGAGCCACAATGGACTGCTTTAATAAGGTAATACGGTTTAATCCGATGGACGGTAATAGCTTTGAATTTTTGCGTAATCGAGGAGGAACCTCAACTATGATGATATCGTCGTTAGAGGCGACTCGATTGTTGGAAAATGGGTGCCAAGGTTATTTGGCTTCTGTGGTAGATACTTCTGCTAAAGAACTGAAATTGGAGGATATTGCGATTGTATGTGAGTTTCTAGATGTTTTCCCCCAAGAATTACCTGGTTTACCACCAGAAAGAGAGATTGAGTTCGTGATAGAATTAGCTCCTAGGACAGAGCCGATTTCTAAGGCGCCATATCAAATGGCGTTATCAGAATTGAAGGAACTCAAGGTTCAAATGCAGGAGTTGTTAGACAAGGGATTCATTCGCCCTAGTGCATCGCCATGGGGAGCGCCTGTCTTGTTGGTCAAGAAAAAGGATGGGTCTTTGAGATTGTGTATTGACTACATGCAGTTGAATCAGGCGACGATCAAGAATAAGTACCCACTGCCAAGAATTGACGACTTGTTCAATCAACTGCAGGGAGCATCAATATTTTCAAAAATTGATCTACGGACGAGATACCATCAGTTGAGAATCAGAAAAGAGGATATACCGAAATCGACATTTAGAACACGTTATGGGCATTACGAGTTCACGGTGATGTCGTTTGGTTTGACAAATGCTCCTGCTGCTTTTATGGATCTGATGAACAGAGTGTTCAAGGAGTTTCTGGATCGCTTTGTAATCGTTTTTATTGATGATATCCTAGTGTACTCGAAGAGTTCTGAAGATCATGAGCAACACCTGAGAATAGTTCTGGAAACTCTGAGAACGCATCAATTATATGCTAAGTTCAGTAAGTGTGAGTTTTGGTTAGCTAGCGTGGCGTTCTTAGGCCACGTAATTTCGGGTGAAGGTATTGTTGTGGATCCGGTTAAAATTGAGGCAGTTATTAATTGGTCGAGACCGACAACTGCTACAGAAATTAGAAGTTTCTTGGGTTTGGCAGGTTATTACAGGCGATTTGTGGAAGGATTCTCAGCTATAGCCTCGCCTTTGACTAAATTGCTGAAGAAAGATATGAAGTTTCAATGGACGGACAAGTGCGAGCGTAGTTTCCAAGAGCTTAAGCATAGGCTAACTACGGCTCCTGTTCTGACAATTTCGTCTGGTCCTGGTGGTTGTGAAATTTATAGCGATGCTTCGCTTAGGGGGCTGGGTTGTGTTTTGATGCAGCATGGTAGGGTGGTAGCGTATGCGTCCCGTCAGTTGAGACCGCACGAGTTGAATTATCCCACACACGACTTGGAGTTAGCTGCGGTCGTGTTTGCCTTAAAGATCTAGAGACACTATTTGATTGGGAAAAGTTTTCAGGTGTACACCGACCATCAGAGTCTGAAATACCTGTTCTCTCAAAGGGAGCTGAACATGAGACAGCGCCGATGGATGGAGTTATTAAAAGACTATGACTGTGAGATCCTGTATCATCCTGGCAAGGTGAATAAGGTTGCTGATGCCCTGAGTAGAAAATCAGTGATTGCTCAATTGCAGGTGCAGGAGTGGCGTTTACTTGAGCAATTAAGAGACTCAGACTTTAAACTAGAGATAAGCCAGCTGTCGAGTCTCGTGGCTACCTTGAGAATTGAGCCAGAAGTGCAAGTAAAAATTAAGGCCTTACAGTCCACAGACCCTTGTTATCCGGAAGATCCTGCAAGGAGATCCGACCAAACGAAGGGTCGATTTTCAAATAGCGGAGGATGGGATACTTAAGTTTAGAGGACGGTTGGTTGTGCCGGAGGATGAAAATTTAAAGGAGGAAATATTATCAGAAGCACATCGTAGTAGTTATAGTATTCATCCTGGGAGTACAAAGATGTATCAGAATTTGAAACAGCATTACTGGTGAAATGGTATGAAAACTGATATAGCCAAACATGTGGCTAAATGTTTGACCTGCCAGTAGGTCAAGGCGCAGCATTGCAAACCTGGAGGACTACTACAGTCTTTGGAAATTCCAGAGTGGAAGTGGGAACATATCACGATGGATTTCGTGATGGGTTTGCCGAGGAGTCAGCGAGGGCATGATTCAATTTGGGTCGTGGTGGATAGACTAACGAAGTCAGCGCACTTTATTCCAGTAAGAAAGGACTTCGCCTTAGACAGATACGCAGAGTTGTATGTGAGGCATATTGTAAGGTTGCATGGTGTGCCAGTGACGATCACTTCTGATCGAGATCCCAAATTCACCGCTATATTTTGGAAGAGTCTACAAACTGCTTTAGGAACGAAGCTGCAATTTAGTACAGCTTATCACCCGCAGACAGATGGCCAGTCTGAAAGAACGATTCAAACCTTGGAGGACATGTTGAGAGCATGTGCTCTGGATTTCAGAGGTAACTGGGAGGAACATTTGCATTTGGTTGAATTTGCCTATAATAACAGCTACCAACAGAGTATTAAGATGGCACCTTTTGAGGCCTTGTATGGCAGGGCTTGCGGGACGCCAGTCTGTTGGGATGAGGTTGGAGAAAGGAAGATAACTGGTCCTGAGTTAGTAACAGTCGATGGAAGCAATTAAAGTGATTAGAGATAGATTAAAGACAGCTTAGAGTCGCCAGAAAAGTTATGCTGATAAAAGGTGCAGACCTTTGAAATTTCAAGTAGGCGACCATGTCTTTCTGAAAGTGTCGCCTATGAGAGGAACATCCCGTTTTGGCAGGAAAGGAAAGTTGAGCCCGAGGTATGTTGGACCGTTTGAAATCCTAGAACGAATTGGAATTTTGGCTTGTCGACTCGCATTGCCGCCTAGACTTGCTCAAGTGCATAATGTCTTCCACGTATCGATGTTGAGGAAGTATGAGCCAGACCCTACTCATGTGCTGAGTTACGAGGAAATTGATTTGGATGAATGGGCGTCATATGTGGAGTGACCAGTCAGGATCGTGGACAGGAAAGAGCAAGCACTACGATCCAAGACAATTCCGTTAGTCAAGGTGGTTTGGCAACACCATGGTACTGAAGGAGCTACATGGGAGAACGAAGAAGTTATGAAGCTTAGTTATCCTTATCTTTTTAAGTAATTAGAATTGTGTTGTAATTTCGAGGATGAAATTTCCTAAGTGGGGGAGAGTTGTGATATCCTGAAAATTCAATCTTTGTAAGCGCCAGAAGTCGATTATATGATATAAATGTATAGTCATAGTCAACATCTATTTTGGACTATAAGAACTGAAGAGACGAAAATTTGGATGAATTCTGAACTTTAGATTATTTCGAATTGAGTTTCGAAATTAATCCACGGCGATTTTGAATTGTCGTTTTCGCAAACGAGCTTAACCCTGACCGAGCTTGGCTAGTGAAATTACCGAAATTACCTTTTGTTCAGTACACCAAAAATTTCGTTTCAGTCCCGGCGCGCCAAAATTACCGTTTTACCCCCAATTATTTATGTGAGTAAGACAAAAAAAATTTATTGTTTACCTTGAAAGTCAAGGTGGGCCTCCATCTCTCTCTGCCCAATAAACTATCTCATCCATCTGCCGTTTCTTTTTCTTTCTTTCTTTCTTCTTCTTTCTTTGCTCCTTCTTCTTCTTCTGTTCTTCATTGTTGACCGACGACTGACTTCTCCTTGCCGATCGATTCTCCTCCGTTCGTCGCCATTTTTTACAACCAACGACTCACCACCGGAAGCCACCGTCCTCAGCCACTCCCCACCGCCGCCTTGACCCCGGCCGAGCCGCCGTCGCCGTTGATCGGCCGAAGAAAACCGCGGCCAAAGTTCCCCCTGTTTTCGGGTCAGAGGACCCGAGAACTCCGCAGCCTCCTCCGGCCGCCACGGCTGCCACCGACGCCGACCACCACCACCCAGCTAACCCCCGACTTCCCCTTGACCGATGCAACCCCTCACCGCCGACCGTCAGCTCATCTCCATTGGTCGCCGCGCGTAACGATCGGAAACGGCCGTCGATCGAAACCCCTGTTTCGGTGCCGAACAGGGCAGTCCCTGATCGTGGCTGTCCGCCGTCGCCGGCTGCCTTCCGCCGGCGTCCACCTGTCCCGGCCGACCCCCACCGACCCCTGGGTGAGCCCCCGACCCTTGGCCGGCCTTGTCCCGACCTGTGTCGCCGGAAAACGGCCAAAACAATAAAATTTGCCGGTTGAGTATACTGTTGTTTACTGTTTCAGGCCACCAGCCGCCGCTTGCCGGAGCTCCGCCGCTTGCCACCTATTCCGGTGACCTCGCCGGACTCCCTCGGGGTGTCACCGAAGTTTGAGCTCGGTCCGCCGCGCGATAAACCTTAGTTTTATCGCCGCCGCCGTCGATCGAGCTAACTCATATTGTGAGTTGACCCTAAACCTTAGTTAGGGCGCTAATTGCGCTTAGGATTAGTTTTATTTATTTATTTATTTATTTTTTAAAAAAAATTCGATTGGGACCGATTTAGATAGAAACCATGGTTAGGATATATGGTCGATCGATTATTTATCTGTGGCTATTTGTGGTAATTTATCAATTAATTGATTGATTGAGTTGTTCGCGAGTGAGTAACAGATTAGAGACGAGCGAACAATTGATTGCTATATTTTGACCGAGAATTAAGATTTATAATATAATTGAGCGTGAAATTGTCGGGTTAAGTTGATTACTCGAGGATGCGTGAATTGCTTGATTGGTTTGGTTGCCTGGCTGAAATGCTCAATTGGGAGTCTTGTGGGCCTTGGGGCCGAGTTGATTGTATTTCTTGTGGATTTTGACGTTAATCCAAGATAATCAATGAGTTGATTGCCGAATGCAATTTGTGTGGTCATTTAAAGGATCAATGACGCTACCTGGCAAGTTCGCATTGTACCGTAGGTACTTGTGCCGTACAGATTGTATGGAAATTCGCGACTTGTCAGAAGCACGATAATCCATGCCCCGTGCCAGTCGTACGGTTTTAAGAGATTATTGGATGCCGGTCGCAGCTTGTGATGGACCGAAGCTCCTTTTTAAGGAATGCCTACTTGCAGTGCCGTGCCAGGTGCACTGGATACACCGCTTGTAGTAGCCGTCCTTGAGAGGGTAAAGTGGACGTAACCTGATTTTGCCAGAAGAGTGCGGGATCGCACTATTGATGTATCTATCACACCAGTCGCGTGGGTCATTATTTAATAATGGACTTGTGTATGCCTGAGTGGTTGTGTTTCTGTTTGTTTTTTATTAGACAGATTTATTTTGATTTATATATCCCCGTTGAAATCTTGTGACTTATTGTGGTGCTTAGGACGTTCTGGGCGAATCAATGTCCTAATCGAGATTAGGCTTGATTCACTGAGATTCATTTCTCACCCCGTCGTGGGACAATTTTCAGGTCCGAAGTAATGGAGAGACGGATACGGTTGGTACCCCCACCCACTCATCACTTGATATCAGTCTCCATCCGGTACCAGGTACGGACCAGATGTGGGAATGTCACATTACGACGATATGGGTCAATGAAGGGATGCCACATCTGGTGGCACACCTCTTTAAGGCCTAGTATCTTCGTGATGGGATGGATCTCTTTAGTCCGCTTAGAGGATTTGAGGGGCCACCTCTTTAGGGGGTCCCTAATATCCCCGCTTGGGATGTCACGTCCCAACTCTCGAACCCGCGACATCCCTTGCCAAAACGCCACCAGGTCATAATAGATAGCGTACTAGGCAACTGCTATCGACCTAAGATTATACTGCGCGTGCAGAACGTACAATCTTCCATTCAATAAAACCATATGAGATAGATAGAAAGTAAAGTCAGATATCACAACACTAAAGGCTGATGAGAATAGATGATTTATAACCTTACAGAGCCATCGACTAATAATTACAATCCCATGCTTCGGGGCGGCCCTCTAGGACTCACAAAAAGATACAGGAGTCAGGTAAGGTTAACTCTTATCTATCCCAAAATAGTATCCCCACAAAAACATCATCAGTTCCCTGACCACAAAAGGAACCTAACCCTCTACTGGGAAAACTCGACATCCGGGTCGTCATAACCAACCGAGGGAGCCAGGTCGTTCGGGTCATCACAAGAACTCTGGCTAGAATGCACAGAGGGGGACACCGATTGCTCAGCCTCGAGCTCGAGCTGCATACCAGGCGCGGGGTCCACCACTTCTCCATCAGGTGTATCAATATCCATCGAATCCCAAGCGGGGATATTAAGGACCCCCTGAAGAGGTGGCCCCTCAAATCTTCTAAGCGGACCAAAGAGATCCATCCCATCACGAAGATACCAGGCCTTAAAGAGGTGTGCCACCAGATGTGGCATCCCTTCATCGACCCATATCGTCGTGATGTGACGTTCCCACATCTGGTCCGTACCTGGTACCGGATGGAGACTGATATCAAGTAATGAGTCGGTGGGGGTGCCGAACCGCACCGGTCTCTCCATTACTTAGGACCTGAAAAATTTATCCCACGACGGGGTGAGAAATGAATCTCAGTGAATCAAGCCTAATCTCGGTTAGGACATTGATTCGCCCAGAACATCCTAAGCGCCACAAAAAGATCACAAGATTTCAACAGAGATATATATAAATATCAATCAAAATAAATCTGTCTAATCAACAACCAACAGAAACACAACCACTCAGGCATACACAAGTCCATTATTAAACAATGACCCACGCGACTGGCGTGATAGATACATCAATAGTGCGATCCCGCACTCTTCTGGCAAAATCAGGCTACATCCACTTTACCCTCTCAACGACGGCTACTACAAGCAGTGTATCCTATGCACCCGGCACGGCACTGCAAGTAGGCATTCCTTAAAAAGGAGCTTCGGTCCATCACAAGCTGCGACCGGCATCCGATAATCCCTTAAAATCGTACGACTGGCACGGGGCATGGATTATCGTGCTTCTGACAAGTCACGAATTTCCATACAATCTGTACGGCACAAGTACCCAAGGTACAATGCGAACTTGCCAGGTAGCGTCATTGATCCTTTAAATGACCACACAAATTGCATTCGGCAATCAACTCATTGATTATCTTGGATTAACGCCAAAATCCACAAGAAATACAATCAACTCGGCCCCAAGGCCCACAAGACTCCCAATTGAGCATTTCAGCTAGGCAAACAAACCAATCAAGCAATTCACTCACTCTCGAGTAATCAACTTAACCCGGCAATTTCAAGCTCAATTCATAATAAAAATCTTAATTCTCAGTCAAATTATAGCAATCAATCGTTCGCTCATCTCTAACCTGTCACTCACTCGCGAACAACTCAATCAATCAATTAATTGATAAATTACCATAAATAGCCACAGACAAATAATCGATCGACCATATATCCTAACCATGGTTTCTATCTATACCGGTCTCGATCGAATATATTTTTTTTCAAGAAATAAATATATACATAAATAAATAAATAAATAAATAAGACTAATCCTAAGCGCAATTAGCGCCCTAACCAAGGTTTAGAGTCAACTCACTATGTGAGTTAGCTCGATCGGCGACGGCGACGGCGACGGCGGCGATGAAACTATGAAACTAAGGTTTATCGCGCGGCGGATCGAGCTCAAACTTCGGCGACACCCCGTGGGAGTCCGGTGAGGTCGCCGGAACAGGTGGCCAGCGGCGGAGCTCCGGCGAACGACGACCGGCAGCCTGAAATAGTGAATAACAGAATATTCAACCGACAAACTCTACTATTTTGGCCGTTTTTCGGCGACACAGGCCGGGACAAGGCCGGCCAAGGGTCGGGGGCTCACCCAGGGATCGGTGGGGTCGGCCGGGACAGGTGGACGATGGCGGAAGGCGGCCGGTGATGGTGGACAGCCACGATCAGTGGCTGCCCTGTTCTGCACCAAAATAGGGGTTTCAGTCGGCGGCCGTTTCCGGCGGTCACGCACGGCGACCGGCGGAGGTGAGCTGGGTGGCGGTAGAGGGGATTCAGGGGAGTCGTCCAGCGGTCACGGTGTGGCACGGCGGCGACTGTGGCGGCCGAATCGAAGACCGAAATGAACCGGGTTCAAAACAGAGCACCGGAACTTCAAGGCCTGATTCCGACGATTTCGGCAGCTGACGGTCGGCGACGAGGGGTCAGATCGATCGAGGGAAAGTCGGGGGTTAGCTGGGTGGTGGTGGTCGGCGTCGATGGCGGCGTTGGCGGCCGGAGGAGGCCGTAGAGTCCTCGGGTCTTTTGACCCGAAAACAGGGCAGGCCCTGCCGTGGCGTTTCCTCTGCGAAACGACGGCGACGACGGCTCGGCCGGCCTCAAGTCTGCAGCGGGGAATGGCTGAGGACGATGGCTGCCGGTGATGGGTCGGTGGTCGCGAAAAATGGCGACAAACGGAGGTGGATTCGATCGGCAAGGAGGGAGTCGTCGGTCAACCAAAAAAAAACGATGAAGAACAGAAGAAGAAGAAGAAGAAGAAATAAAAAGGAAAAAGCGGCATACAGAGAAATGACGTTACGTTGGGCAGAGGGAAGAATGGCCCACCTTGACTTCAAGGGTAAGCATTAAAATTTTTTTGTCTTTCTTACATAAATACTTGGGGGTAAAACGGTAATTTTGGCGCACCGGGACTGAAACGAAATTTTTGGTGTACTGAACGAAGGGTAATTTCGACAATTTCACTAGCCAAGCTTAGTCAGGGTTAAGCTCGTTTGCAAAAAGGCAATTCAAAAATCGCCGCGGATTAATTTCGAAACTCAATTCGAAATAATCTAAAGTTCGAAATTCGTCCAAATTTTCATCTTTTCAATCCTTATAGTCCAAAATAGACGTCGACTATGACTATACATTCATATCATTTAACCGACTTCCGGCGCTTACAAGGATTGAATTTCCAGGACGTCACATAGGACCCGATGGATATTGATACACCTGATGGGGAAGTGGTGGATCCCGTGCCTGGTATGCAGCTCGAGCTTGAGCCTGAGCAATCAGTAGCCCCCTCTGTGCATTCTAGCCAGAGCTCCTGTGATGACCCGAACAACCCGGCTCCCCCGGTTGGTTATGACGACCCGAATGTCAAGTTTACCCAGTAGAGGGTTAGGTTCCTTTTTGTGGTCAGAGGACTGATGATGTTTTTGTAGGGGTATTATTTTGGAGTAGATGAGAGTTAACCTTACCTGACTCCTGTATCTTTTTGTGAGTCATTGAGGGCCGCCCCGAAGCATGGAGTTGTAATTATCAGTTGATGGCTCTGTAAGGTTATAGATCATCTATTCTCATCAGCTTTCAGTGTTATGATATCTGGTTTTACTTCCTATCTATCCCTTATGGTTTTATTGGATGAAAGATTGTACGTTCCGCATGCGCAGTATAATCTTAGGTCGATAGCCGTTGCCTGGGACGCTATTTATTATGACCTGGTGGCGATTTGGCAAGAGATGTCACGGGTTCGAGAGTCGGGACGTGACAAATTAGCGGCGTGCAATTTTGTGAATGATTGCTCCTAATTTCCAAAATTATGTGCATACGGTAAATGTGAAATATAAAGTTTATATCACAAATTCAGATAAATTCAATTGGGTTATGACTGCCAAAGTGGTACACTTGATTGAGTTTAATAAAGAACATTTTATAAAGTATTGGAATATCTCATGTTTTAATGCATAGTTCTACTCCCAAAGGAGGTAATTGTGTATTCTTGCATGGAGGGTTACATGTACGGCATATGGTTGAAGATTGATTAGTCTACATGCTGTCATACACCCAAAGGTGATGATTAACGAAGATTGAAATAAATTCTCATGGCCGCTGTAATGTAGGGAGTATACAACTACATATCATGCTTTCTGTCTAAAGGTGATTATATGGTGATGTATGTATCTCTCAAGGTGAAATTTCACACTATACTAATTGAAAACATTGATTGTTTTTTTTAGTCACAGTTCCTATGAACGACAACTCTATTAACAATGAAAATTGAGATTCATATGGATTCAAGTTTTGATAACTGAATGAGGATTTTCTGTTTACACGTGACTGACAAATATTTGTATGCTCTTGTCAAGAAAGATCTCGTAGTTCTCACTTTCATTACTGAGAACTTTCAAAAGTATTATGTGCTTATTGGATAAAGAGCGATCAGATTCGCTTATTTGATATAAAATGATCCATTAAAGAACACTTGAAAAGTGTTTTTGCCCGTTAACAGCACTGCTAAGTAAACAAAGGAAGTCTTGGAGGCTTGCAATCAAAATCTCGTCAATTACTGAGAGTGGTATACGTCTACAATGACTCCTCAATATCAGGTGTGATAGTTCTAGTAAAATTAAAGGTTACGTCTTAAAGTTGGTGGAATTGCATACTAAGCATTTCTGAAATCATACTCATAAACTATTATAGTAAACCACCACTCATTCTGACGATTTGGATCCACGAAAAGCATTTTTTAAGAAGGATGGTGACCGCTACTTCTTTTATAAGAACGGTTACATAAAGAAAGACTACAATTGATACAAAAACTTGGTTATCAAAACATGAGCATAAAGTAATAATTCTTTGGTATTGGTTTGTGAATTTATTCTATCTAAAGTCTCATTTGATTTGTGATTTCTAGATAGCGGTGCAACATGTTATGTTGCGTTTACCATATAGGAATTCATAAACTGAAAGACACCAAATCAGGATGAATCAAGATCATTATAAAAACAACTATAAAGTTGACGTTGAATTGATGAGAATGTCATTCCGGATTCTGGTTTTAATGTGACATTAAGAAACATATTTTACGTACTCCCCTTAAAAATAGAATTTATTTTCCGTATCAAGTTTGGACATGTGTAGTTATTCTTTTGAGATTTCAAATAGAACAATTACTATTTATTTTAATTAAAATAAAGTTGGGTACTATTCTATGTCCAATGGGTTGTACAGATTATATTTATCTCCCAATGAATTATTTGTCGCTTATACAGCTGAAAAATTGTTTGCAAAAGATCTCTGCCTAAGGAACAATCATGCACATTATGGAATAAATTTCTTAGTCACATCAGTAAAAAAAGAGTGGAAAGACTGATAAAGGCAATGATTCTGCTCACTATTAAAAGTGATCTAGACACATGTGTAGATTGAAATAGAGGTAAGATAACTAGGATAAATGATGAAACTGTAATCGATAATTATGATCTATTGAAGGTCATTTATACTAGTATAAGTGGATCCTATATAGTAATATTGTATAGAGTTTTTATTTCATCACATTTAAATGATGATTTTTCTCTATATGTTTTGTACTTGATTAAAGAAAAGTTTATTTTTCGTGACAAGTTCAACATATTTCTGACTACAGTATAATAATAATAATAATAATAATAATAAAGTGTCAAATTTGATTGAGGTGATGAGTTTCATGAATGACATGGCAATACTGGATAGCCTAAAGAGCCATTTACCAAATACTTAAGAAGATTCTGGGATTATGATTTTGTGCCCGGTAATCCTGAATAGAAAGGTGTAGCTGAAAGATAAAATCACACCATATGAATATGATGAAAGACATGATTGTAAAACCCATTTATATGACTTTTGTGAGGTAAAATTTTGAAAATAACCCATTATGTTTTTATCGAAACTATTTCATTAACTTCTTTTAAGACATAGATTGGACGTTAATCTATTTTGAACCATGTTAAGGTTTGAGATGTTCATGCAGAAATAAAGTTACATAATCTAACATTGGATAAGTTTGATTCTAGAACCACTCGGTTTTATTCCGTATCTTACCCAGTTCATCTAACAGAATATTGATTTATCATTCCAAAAGAAGAACAAGAATTGTGGAATTATGGATAGCAAAATTGCTAGAGCTTGATATAGCCAGATAAGGTTAGTTGCTCACAGACTATTAAAAGTACTGCTGTGGAAGTGATTACTGTGTCGTTTTTCTGCCTATATATATGATTATGGAACATTCTAAATTACAATTTGATTCTATTGGGGTTCAGGTACTTGTTATTAGGACAATTCCTAATAAAGTTTATCATACCCCACAAGCGCTTAATAAAAGTTAAAGTAGTTCTTCCTAATCGATCTATTAAGTAGAGATGATCAGTTGTACCATCACACTAAATAGTCTATCCAGAAGAGCATGATTGCAAAATTGACTGTATAATTGATCTAGTAATTTATACAGTTGATATTTCTTGTTCATAATTAGAACTATGATTGGATGCATGGTAGATGAGATACAGACTATGAAACATACGGTGTTTGAAAACTTATTAGGATGTCTCAAGGTCATAAGATCATCTGTTGCAATTGGGTGTGTAAAACTTAAATGTACTTCATATGAAAG
Organism: Rhodomyrtus tomentosa; assembly: GCA_028455895.1. Lineage (NCBI taxonomy): Eukaryota > Viridiplantae > Streptophyta > Magnoliopsida > Myrtales > Myrtaceae > Rhodomyrtus > Rhodomyrtus tomentosa. The sequence continues at coordinate 7,227,247 of JAPCWY010000011.1, forward strand.
TTTTTGTTTACTCTACCAAATTATATTTTGATCAGAGTTTTATTTGAGAAGTTTAAAGACAGACTGGTAGCGAAATTTTTCACTCGTAAAGAATGAGCAAACATAAAATAAGTTTTCTTTTCAATCTCTCATAAAGTTTTTTAAGAGTGATTAAAGTATTAATAACTCATTATAATAAGGAGTTTTACCATATAGATACTGAAACTTCTCTTTGATTGGATATCTTAATTTGGAAGTTTTTTTTATGTAACTCTAAAGTTTTGCAGCAGATGATTCGGATAAACTTCTGTGTAAAGAAAAAGGAATACCATATAAATGCCATGGAATAAAATTTAATCATGTTCTTGGGTACTCTAGACTGAAAAGTCTATTTTATGGGATCAAGTAAGCTTTTAGACAATTGTGGCTTGAAGTTTCATAGTATTGTTATTATATTCTGTTCGGTCAAGAAAAAAGTAAATTGGTATACATGCTACAAGATCAATGGGAGGAATTTATTTTCTTTGTGTCTTATATAGACGATATTTTGCTTGAAAGCAGTTTTCTTGAATTACTGCATAAGGTGAAGCAGATTTTGTCAAAGCGTTTTAACATGATTGATCTTGATAAAGAATATTTTGTCCTAGGCATTGAAATCCACATGGATCGTTCTCGCCACATGTTGAGTTATTTCTAGAGGACACACATTGATTGTATTTGGTATAAAGTATTGCAAGTCAGGAGTTGCTCCTGCCATTAAGGGCAATAGACTGAATCTGTCATAGTGTATTCATAAAGTTACGAAGAAAACCCAAATAAAGAATGTACCATATCAGGGTGCACTTAAAAGCATCAGTTTTGAGATACTTAAAGAAAACAAAAGACTATATGCTAATTTACAAACATATTCAGGACCTGCAGCTAGTAGGGCATTCGGATTCAGACTTTGTTAGCTGTCGGGATGATGTGAAGTTGACAACTGTAGATATTTATATGTCTGAAAAGAAGTGCAATATTACAGAAAAATATAAACATAAATCTATATAATCCTCGATCAAAAAAGCGGAGTTTGTAGTAAGCTTTTCAGCTGCTATTCAGTTTTTTGGCTCCGGAATCTCACTAAAGAGTTGACCAAATTTAATTTTGTGGATAGACTCATACAATTGTATTGTGACTATAACTTTGCATTATTATTTATTAATAGCAGCAGAAGTCTCAGGGGTCTAAATATCTGTCGGTCAAGTTTTTGACCATAAAGGTAATAGATGTAAGGATGACACTACAGTAAAGCTTATTACACAGATAATAAAGCTGCAGACTCATTAACTTAAGGTCTCTGTCCATACACATTTAGATGACATGTCTCAAATATAAAGGTATCGTGGGATGCTGGTATGACATTTTGATTGATGGGCTGAGTAAGTATCATGAGATGTTGTTGTTCAGTGGGAGCTGCATTCGGTATTTGCTCTAATAAATTTTACGTCTGTGTTTGTTACATTTGGTAACATCTAGATATGTATCAACTCCATTGCATACAATAAAGCTATAATGATTAAAGAGAGTCGAATACATATATCAGTTGAAAATCTTAAGATATCGTGTAACGGCTGGAGCATTTATTTTAGCTAAAATCATATGTCTTGTTACACGTAAAGTATAGTTAATTATAAAGGCAACACATATGTTGGTTCGTTAAAACCGTAAAAATGTTCTCTCATGACACATCCGGTTTCGTGATACATAAAGTGAGAAAATGGTGACTGACAATGAGGATAACATATAAGGTGTCTCTACTATTTGAGATGTTAACCGATTGTCATACCACCGTATCAAATCCATATCAGTAGAGTTAAGAGTATTCGTGGTCTTGGATGACTATGTGTCTTCTGATGCAGTTACTGACATGGTTCGGTGCTTAAGACTTTATATGATCGGATTGCCTGTTAGGAATTATCTCTAGATTAATATAAAGATGTGCATATACAACACAATTTGAATTAATATAGCCAAAGTGGGAGAATGTTAGAATATATTTTTAATATATTCAATTGTGGGCTTTATTAATTGTTATCGTAAATATTAATTGGTCTAATAAAGAAAGATATATACAGTTTCCTAATTCTAGTCGGATATGAGACTGGATAGTGTGGGCCGAGATAAACCTAATCTTTGATGAGGGGATAGGTATTATTCTCTATAAATATAGTTCAAGTACCTTCTCTAAACCTTGATGTCCGCAAAACGGAGTCGTCAGAACGATACGTGAGGGGACGTCTCATTGAAGCCAGATAAATGGGATTCATAGAGGAGAAGATCTTGTGCATCGGATCGTCGCAATTTCACATCAAGAACAATAGATCCGCAATAAGGTGTGTTTATTCTTTTAACTCTATGGATTGGTGATTCGTGTTTCTATACGTGTGATTCTTAGGTCACTGCATACTGATAAAATTCGCAGCTTACAAAAGGTACTTCTTTCATTGGCTGATCGATCATGTTGTAATCAAACGGACTCTTGAAAGTTGTTACTGACAATATGCACTCATTCAATTGCAATTTGGGTAGTATCGGACATGCTATACGTAGAATCCCTCATCTCAGTTGGGTTTTCATACTCGAACACAACTGTGGACTACGCCAATTGGAAAGATGCAGACACCGGTACATCTCGGTTCTAATGATTTTTCTTTGTGTCACGAGAGCTTAGCGGCCTTCAAATTTGTAGTAAGACAGACATCCTTTCACGTTGCAGCCAGAGAAAATATGCAGTTCCTTCTCGGTTGGTTCAAAAATTATCCGAAATACAGAGATTCTGATTTCTATATAGCAGGGAAGAGCTCTGCTGGTAAGTGTCAGAACTCCCCGTCTCTCAGTCTCGCTATGGATGTGATTGCAAATTCCGACTTGTTCATTTAACTCCAATTGCAGGCCACTATGTGTCGCAGGCCTGCAGCTTGCAGCTCTGGTGCTGGATCACAATAAGCAGCCCCATGGGAATCCGATCAAGCTTAGGGGGATAGCAGTTAACAGTTCTCCTCTCCATTGGATTGCACGTTCTTCAGTTTGGCAACTTTTTTTTCGTTTGATTTTCAAGCTTATTACCTGACCAAAAAAAAAATTCTCCGCTTCTTTTTTCAATGCAGCTCGGCAACCCAATTCTGGATATTCAGATTAGTATGGATGGCGTCAATTTTTTTTGGTCCCATGGTGTCATTTCGGACGAGACATTGAAGTTGAAGAAGATGGCGTGCAGCGACTCCAGGTACTGGATGGTACGGTTCCCAGTTTCACGGCAAACTTTCGAGGGAATGCGCCAAGGTATTCGAGAAGCAGTTGGAGGAAATGGGGGATTTCATTGATCCATTTGATGTGCTCAAACCTTACTGCTTGTCCGGGACTACTGCGGTGCAATCGGCTCCAAGTAGTTCGTGGGATGCATACCATGCTAATGTGAGTTCGACTCTATGAAGATTCTTGCCTAGTTTCAAGACGCACTCTCATTAGGAGACACCAACTTAAAAATTCACCTGAGCCTGCATAGAGCATGGTCATAGCATAAGAATGAAAGAGCCTAGGATCAAAACCAGAAGAGCACCCTGTAGGGATTGGATCACAGGTAATACAATTCAGGGATTAGGCCTTGATCCGGTTCATAAAGTATCGACTTTTCTTGTGAGCAGCTAGCTTCAAGGATTAGCCTAGGATGGTGCTTGTCGATCCGTGCCTCGACGATTATATATTCTCGTACCTCAACAATCCTCGAGTGCGGGAAGCACTCCATGCGAATACGACGAAGCTCCCATCAGTTTGGCAATCCTGTTCATGGTATTTTTTTGCTCCCCTCTGCTCTGTTGCCTTCCTGATTCGGTTGAAACCGCACCTTCTATTTCCAAATGCCGTGTCTTGCGGCACGTGGCAGGTCTTTTTTGTATCGCTACGACGATTTTGGCAACAACATCATACCTCCTTCGTCGGCTTTAATCAAGGAGCATCTGCGAGTACTCCTCTTCAGGTATGTCACAGACACGAACGGTCTAATTCCAACATGTTTCGTCCCACCACACCTTTTCCTTCGGTATCCGTGCAGTGCAAGCATGCTTAAAATCATGAACATAAACATCCGTGCGACATTACGTACATGATAAAATGGTAACGCGAAACTGGGCTGCATGTTAGGTTCTCGTCTTGTCTTGGTTTTTTGCTTTCCTTTTCTAACTCAGACGCATCGCGGAGTAAAAGAAAAGGAATGTTTTCTTCCACCATCGAATCTGGTTCGAAGTGTTCTGATGACCATATACATTGTTAACAACATCAGTGACACTCGTGAATCCAGGTTTGTGGATGGACGCAGTCGTTTGGTAGGTCAAGAAAAGGGAAGAACGTGACTCATTTGACATTCGCCACGGTCCGAGGAGCAGCTCACGAGGTCCCGTACACTTCGCCCTCGCAAGTTCGCACCCTGTTCAAAGCATTTCTCGAGGGATCCTCTCCACCGAAAGTGCCGTTCAAGAACTGATCCGTTCATGGCTCTCGTTAAAGATGAAGCACCGTTCTGTCCGCGTCGATCGCTTGAGAATGGAGCTGTCCTTTGTTATACCTTTGATATTCGCGCCTGATAGAAGAATCAATGTCTTCGTATCGTATTTCTAGATCCAAGGAAAAAATCGAATGCGAACTACATGTCGCAACCGCGAGATTCGAGCTTGGTTTGATCACGAATTTGATGGGGACGGAAGAGTAATTGCACAATAGATACGCATGCTAAAATGTCGATGCTCTGTACATATGCTATCCTCAAACTAAAATGTCCCTAGTTTCAAAATACCGAAGAGTAATTGCGCAATAGATAGGCATGCTATAATCTTTGTACTCCCAGCACAATTTACTCATAGAGTTGGCATGTTCTGTGACTATTACTAGTTCTTGCTATCATGTGTATGGACACCGTGTGACATCTGAAACGTGCGATATTACGATCGATGTTACTGTTGGAATACATATATATTAAATTGCATCTTCTTTTAAGAGATTCTTAAACTATTGAAAGAAAACATGATTTAATATTTATATATTCCATTACTCCTTCTGACGCTTAATCTGGTATTTTTATCTTGGAAGAAGTTAATATTTATTTATTCCAATACTCCCCTTCATGTTTAATATGGTCTTTTTGCCTAGTAAGCAAATAGGTGTCTGAAAAGATTTGAACTTTAGACCTTACTCTGGTACCATGAAAGATTTCATCTCTGACATCATATGAGATTTTGTGGGACCACTGCCTAGGGCTGTCAAATGGGCCTGCGCCGGACGGGCTGGCCCGACCCGAAAATTTTCTTACATTACTTTTTTAAATACCCATTTTTTTTAAATTTTAATTTATTTTTATATTTTCTTTTTATATTTTTTTCATTTGATGATTTGTTAATTGATTTTGATTAAAAAAAATTTAAAAAAATTGATTAAAAATTGATTTTGATTTAAAAAAAAATATTTTTTATACTTTCTTTTTATATTTTTTCAATTGATCTGCCCAAATCCGGCCCTGCCACGCCCGGCCCATTGACGCTCCTACTACTATCAACTGTTCTAAAAGCTTAAGCTATTAGAAGAAGAACCTCCTGCTCTGACTATTGCTAACTATTCTAAAGGCTTAAATTATTAGAATAATGCTTTATTTAATATTTATGTATTCCAACACTATCATTCACGCTTAGTCTGGTCTTTTGCATTGTACTAAGCATGAACAAATTCATTGAAAAGGCAAATAGGGGCTTGAAAAGATTTGAATTCAAGACTCTGATACCATGAAAGATTTTGTGATATCATTTGCCAACTACTTTAAAATCTTAAGCTAATATTTAATTGCTCTGATACCATGAAATATTTGGTGGGATCACAGTCAAATGCTCTAAAAGCTTCATGAGTTCGAATTTTTATAGGCCCCTATTTACGTTCTCATTGAATATGTCCACTTTTAATACTAGAAAAAAGACCATGCTAAGCGTGAGGGGAGTATTGAAATATATAAATATTAAATTACATATTCTTTTATTCGCTCGTAGAAAATCCAAGGAGAATGCTAAAAAAGAAAAATAGTTTCTAGCCAGTTGGTCATTAATTAGATTATTCAAGATGAAATGAGACTAATAAAGCCAATTGACTGGTCAGTCTGTCAAAGGAAGATCCATTCCCACAGAACTCATATCTTTAGATCTGTTCTTGGATGGCGTAGCGTCCTTTGGAAGCTCCTCAGTCCTTCACAGCTCACAGTCCTTTAGTCCATGTAAATGATGTTTTGGTGCTTCATTGTGATTGCGAATGTCGTCAGTCCTCTGTTCTCCTCCATCACATCAACGGCCGAGCTCATCACTAAGCTCCCCGGTCAGCCAGATGGCGTTTCTTTCGAGCAGCACTCGGGTTATGTCATTACAGATTCTCGACGTGGCCATGCTCTGTTCTATTACTTCGTGGAAGCCGATGCTAGCGACCCGCAATCTTACCCTCTGACATTGTGGTTGAACGGCGGTATAGTAGTCCTACTGCTAATTCATTATTGCTTGTATTAGTGTTCGCCAGTTGATTTTCTTTGGTTTAGGCCCCGGCTGCTCTTCTCTTGGGTTCGGGGCATTCATGGAGCACGGTCCGTTTCGACCAGATGGGGACGATGGCGGCTTGATGAAGAACGAATTTTCCTGGAATAAAGGTAATTCTTTCATCCGCCGATCGATCATCTTGTAATGGAATGGACTCCTGAACGCTCATTCGATTGCAATTTGGATAGTGTCAAACATGCTGTATGTGGAATCCCCTATCGGAGTCGGGTTTTCATACTCGAATACAACTTTGGACTACGTCAATTGGAAAGATGCAGACACCGGTATATCTGAGTTGTTAGTAATGATTCTTCTTCTGTGTCAAAAGTAATGAGAACAGCGCTTAGCGGCCTTCATATTCATAGTAAGACATCCTTTCGTGTTGCAGCCAGAGAAAACTTGCAGTTCCTCCTCAGTTGGTACAAAGAATATCCGAGATACAGAGACTCAGATCTATTGTTAGCGGGGGAGAGCTATGCTGGTAATAATTGCAACTCCTCTGGTACTGCGGTCTCTCCGTGGACGTGATCCTATCTGTTCTTCTAAATCCTTTTTGATATACTAATTTTCCTCCCCAAACTAATCTATATAGACCGTGATTGTAGGCCACTACGTGCCGCAGCTTGCGGCTCTGGTGCTGGATTACAATAAGCAGTCCCATGGGAAACCGATCAAGCTTCGGGCGATAGCAGTTAACGATACTTTGCTCATTTGGATCGTGCACTTTCAGTGGCAGCTTTCTTCGTAGGAGATTTTCAATCTTATTGCCTGACGAAATCTCAGCTTCCTTGTGTTGATGCAGCTCGGCAACCCACTTCTGGATCTTCAGATTAGCATAGATAGTGCCACATTTTTGTGGTCCCACGGCGTCATTTCGGATGAGGCATTGAAGCTGAAGGAGATGGTGTGCAACGACTCCAGGTACTTGACGGAGCGAATCCACCACAAAATTTCCATGGAATGCGCCGAGGTGTTTGAGAAGCAGGTGGAGGAAATGGGGAATTTTACTGATCCAGGTGATGTGCTGGAACCTTATTGCTTCTCCGGGACCGCTGCGACGACGCAATCGGCTTCGAGTAGTGCGTGGGATGCGTACCACTCCAAAGTGAGTTTGGCTCTATGGAAGATCTTTCCTCAAAATTTCATCTGACATTTGCATACAGCATAAGAATGAAACAGCCTAGGAACAAAGACCATCAGAGCATCCTTATGGTATTGGTTCACAGATAGGACTAATCAGAAGTTAGGCCTTGACCTGCTTCATCAAGTATTGACTTTTCTTTTCACCAGCTAGCTCGAAGGATGGTCCTTTCTGATCCGTGCCTCGGGGATTCGATATTTTCGTACCTCAACAACCCTCGAGTGCAGAAAGTGCTCCACGCCAATACGACAAAGCTCCCATCGGCTTGGCAATTCTGTTCAGGGTCTTTTTTCCCACCTCTGTTGTATTACCTTCCTGATTTGAATCGGAACCACGCATTCTGTTTCTAAATGTGGTTTCATGTGGCACGCGGCAGGTCTCTTTCTTATCACGCCGTCGATATGGGCAAAGATATCATACCTCTTTTAGCGGCCTTAATCGAGGATCATCTGCGAGTCCTCCTCTTTAGGTAAGTCGTGGACATGGATCTGTCTTATCCCAACATGTTCCATTCCATGACAACTCCTTCCAGTCAGAGGAATCACTGTGTGTTGTGGTGAAACTTGCCTTGAATTCATGAACATAAACATCAGCGTTGCATTGTTCCTATCAACTAACAACGTGAAACTGGGCTGCACGTTGCAGTGGCGATCAAGATTCAAAGATACCTTTGACGCAGACGAGGATGATTGCCAACATGATCGCTCGAGACTTGAATTTCACATCCCTGGGTAAATACGCACCTTGGTACGACCAAATGCAGGTTAGGCTCTCTTCGTTTAACTCGACACACCACATTGTCAAGGGAAAAAAAAAAAAAATTTGTTCCTGTCCATTGTTGAATGTGCTTGGAAACTTTTGGATGACCCTGTACCTGTCAACAACATCAGTGACGCTCATGAATCCAGGTTGGTGGATGGACCGAGTCATTTGGTATGTCAAGAAGAGGGAAGAACGCGACTCGATTGACGTTCGCCACGGTGAGAGGAGCGGCTCACGAGGTTCCATACACTTCGCCCTCGCAAGCTCTCACCTTGTTCAGAGCATTTCTTGAGGGATCCTCTCCACCGAAAGCGCCGTTCAAGAGCTGATTGATCAATCCATTGCTCTTACTAAAGATGAACCATCATTAGAATGGGGCTGTACTTTGTTCCACATTTGAAAGGAAGAATCAACGTCTTCATATCTCAGTTCCAGATCCATAGACGTGTTGTAACTGCGAGATTCGAACTTGATCCGATCATGAGTTTGACGGCCCGAAGAATGATTGCATGTGCTCTGCTTGCATATTAGATAGGCTCATCAAAATGTAAAATGCTCTGTTTGCTTAGTTCGCAGTGCATACGTGTTATACGCAGCCATACGCTGGCTCTATCTCGAAGCTTTTTCTTTTTTTTTTTAATAATATTCTCAACGGTTTTTGGATCAACGGCTGTGAAGTAAACTTCGTACTCTTCGCATTGCATATATATTTGTGTTTTTTTTTTACAGTTTTATTTAATCTGCTTACATCTGTACAGTAGGTACAACTTTTCATGAGTTGGGTCACATATAAACGTGTTTTAGTAATATGCAGGAGTGAGAGTGATTTCAAAGAAGAATTTAGAGCAGAAGAACGGGTCTAGTGAGATCCAATCCGGTTCCAAGTTTTAGCCTGGAACTTGAAATAAGTTTTGTATTCATCTTGTTCTACGTCTTCGTGCGAAACTATAGTATTTCATGACTTTCAATGATGAGTGTGTAATCTACAACCACTATCTAACCTTTCATTTCCACGATATCCATGGTTGTGGTTTTTTTTTTTTAATGTTTCATATTTTTCGTATTTCTAAATATGATTTGTGGTCAATAAATTGTAGAAGAAAATGGTGGTCATTAGAGTTAATGATTCACTGCGGTCGCTCGATTAAGAATACATGTCAAATTTGGATATACCTTGGAACTGACCTTAAAAATTATGACATGGTAGGTTTTAAGATATGCAAAATAGGTTCCAGATTTCAAAAATTGAGGAATCAATTCTTACTAGTAAGTTCTACGTTTCAAATGGAACCTGCATTGAACATGGAATTGCTCAGCCCTAGTAACTTGGATCATGTTTGGTTTTGTGTTGGATCAAGTATGAGTCACTCGAATTGTATCGTGTATAAAATTGTTTAAATGGATTGATGTGACTTCGACCATTTTTAACCCGACCTAAACCTGATAATGTCCACTTAACGAGACTTGACCACGTCATAAGGGAAAATATTAAAAAAATCGACCTATTTAGTCATAAACATTTTCATGATTTGCCAATCGAGTCTATTTGATCAATTTTGATCAGAAATTGCTAGAATGGACACCCATCGTCCTATGTGGCATAATTGGCGCTATCGTGGACATTTCTAAATAATACGTTATATTATTCTCTTTACCTTTTTATTTTTGGACTGAGGTCAACAAAGGTTGCCGGCCGCAAGTGAATGCCGCAAAGCCCTCGGCTAATCTGGGGGTAACACCTTCACCCAGACCTAGCGTAGGCCACGATGTCCTGGCCTTGGCTGTTGAGGGGATGGTGGTCCTATTCCAAGCACACTCCGGCCATGGAGAGGGCATCGAGCAAGGATTGACCCCACCCTTGTTGTGGCCAGCGAGAGCCCACGACGCCCTCTCCTAGTGCTGACGAGGATCAGCTAGTAACCCTCAATTTGAAAGAAGAAGAAGAAGAAAGTGCAAAAAAGAAAAAAAAAAATCATCAAAACATGTTCACGTACATGCTAGTTGTGCCACGTAGGATGATTGACGTTCATGTTAGGGATTTTCAATTGAAATTGACTGGATGAACTCAATTAGTAAACAGTAAAAATATTTAGAACTAAATTGGTGTAACTTTTTTTTTGTTGGAAAACTGGTATAATTAAAACAATACAATTTAAGACTTTTTTTAAGTTATTGTCTCCAAAGCCATGTGCACGATCAAAGCTAGGGGTGATCGGTTTTAGAATGGATAATTCCCACCCTAGAATCAAGAACCACTCACTAAAAATTGGTTCCACAAAATGTGAACCGTTAACCACTCTCTCGTTTCAGAGATCCATCAGAAAATCGAATCACCGGCCCGATTCTTGGTTGGATTTCGATTACAGTCCTACCGAGTACTACCATCAATTAAAAAAAGGAAAGAGAACTAATTCCTAGCGGTTGAAGGAGGGAAAATTTCAATAATATAAGATAACAATGAGGAAAACGATTTAGTACTATTGCCATATTGAAAAATTTTAATATACAAGATAACAAGTTTAGAAAAGTTATTTCAAGAGAATATATTTTTACATTTTATAAAAATATCGATTCGGTTGAGTCGGTTGTATGGTTCTCACTCGAAATTGAAAACTGAACCGATATCCATCGGTTCCAAAAAATTGAAATCGAAATCCAACCATACCCATCGGCTACCATCTAAAATCGGCAGAGACGGTCCAATCTGATTTTGGTGGTTCATGATTGTTTGGGTCGTTCACTCCTAATCGAAGCTATCAAAACATAACATGTACACAAAGGCCAGGTCAAATCCCCCAGTCATCGCGGGAGCGGTCTTTTCAAACACGTCTTGGTGCGGGACGCAGGCTGGATCTCACGTGGGGCTGTTCTCGCATTAGGATCAATTGCAAAAATCCATACACATGTACGTATGAATGTACGTATGTGCGGTACAGACCAGTCAATAATAAATTGAGTGTGGACGGACTATAGTGGTTCAAAGAATAGAAACCAGGTCAACGCAGTCTACTAAAATGAAAAATCCTTAGCTTCCCACACTTTCCAAAGCATTATCAACCGGCCTTTGCTTTGACATAAGTCTGAAGTTGACAGCTCAATTAGGCGCATCTATATACCAATTTTAATTGTTGGGTCCATCAAACTTTAATCACATGCACAGTCCCAAGTGGTGTAATAAGATTCAATTAGTTCAATGGAATGGGCTGCTGATTTTAGTATTTTGTGCCTGACATTTAGGAAATTGATTTGTTAAGTTAGAGACTATTCCTTTTTTTTTATTATTCTTTTTGGATGATTTAATGGCTGGCCGATTTAGTTGCAATTTGGAGATTGTCACCAACTTTAGTTGCACATTGTACTTTTTTCCCCCTTTTTGATAATTAAATCTACATTATGGATGTTTATTCACACGACAAGTTTAAAAGATCAGAAAAATTATCAAAAAAAAAAAGTCATACACTTATTATAATTGTGTCAATTCAGACCTAATTTTTTTTTGTCAACTCAGTCCTAACATTTGACAATTGTGCTAATTTAGTCCATCTGGCAAATTTTAGCTGGCCAGCAACTTCATAATTTAATATTATTTTGAAAAAAAATTAATCTTTATAATTATTTATTTTTTTTCTTTTTCTTTTCCCATTCACCCCGGCCATTACGAGGCTAAGGCGGCCAACATCTGGCAGGTCACCGAGCTCTAGGAACCGACTAGAGTAAGAAGGTGGGAGGGAGGATGTGACGTCCTGGAAATTCAACCCTTGTAAGTGCCGGGAGTCGATTTAATGATATGAATGTATATTCATAGTCGACGCCATTTTGGACTATAAGGACTGAAAAGACGAAAATTTGGACGAATTCCGAACTTTAGATTATTTCGAATTGAGTTTCGAAATTAATCCGTGGTGATTTTTAAATTGCCGTTTTTGCAAACGAGCTTAACCCTGATCGAGCTTGACCAGTGAAATTGCCGAAATTACCCTTCGATCAGTACACCAAAAATTTCGTTTCAGTCCCGGCGCACCAAAATTACCATTTTGCCCCCCCAATTATTCATTCATAAGAGACAAAAAAATTTAATTTTGTGGCCTTCAAAGTCAAGGTTGGGCCCTCGATTTCACTGCCCAACGCCCGTCCTCTCTCTGCCGCTGCCTTCTTCTTCTTTTCTGTTTCTTCTTCTGTTCTTCTTCTTTCTTCATTTTGTTTTTCTTTGACCGACGACTCCTCTTGCCGATCGATCCACCGCCGTTTGTTGCTGTTTTTCGCGACCACCACACCACCACCGGCAGCCACTACCTCCAGCTACTCCCCGCCGTCGCCTGGACCCCGGCCGAGCCGCCGTCGCAGCCGTTTCGCCGAAGAAAACCCACGGCCGAACGTCCCCTGTTTTCGGGTCAGGCGACCCGAGGACTTCGCGGTCTTCTCCGGCCGCCACGGCAGCCACCGACGCCGACCACCACCACCCAGCTAACCCCCGACCTCCCCTCGACCGATCCCACCCCTCGTCGCCGACCGTCAGCCGCCGGAACCGCCGGAATCCGGCCCGAAAGTCTCGGTGCTCTGTTTTTGAACCCGGGTTGTTCCGGTCTTCGTTTCGGCCGCCACCGTCGCCGCCGTACCACGCCGCCGCAGCCAAACGACTCCCCTGGGTCTCCTCTACCGCCACCCAGCTCAGCTCCGCCAGTCGCCGCGCGTGGCCGCCGGAAACCGCCGCCGACCGAGAGCCCTGTTTCGGCTCGAAAACAGGACAGCCACTGATCACGGCTGTCCGCCGTCGCCGGCCGCCTTCCGCCGCCGTCCACCTGTCCCGGCCGACTCCCACTGACCCCTAGGTGAGCCTCCGACCCTTGGCCGGCCTTGTCCCGGCCCGTGTCGCCGGAAAACGGCCAAAAACCGTGAAGTGTCGGTTGAATATTCTGGTTTCTCACTGTTGCAGGCTGCCGGCCGCCGCTCGCCGGAGCTCCGCCGCCGGCCACCTGTTCCGGCGACCTCGCCGGACTCCCACGGGGTGTCGCCGAAGTTTGAGCCCGACCCGCCGCGCGATAAACCTTAGTTTTATCGCCGCCGCCGCCGCCGCCGCCGCCGCCGCCGCCGTCGTCGCCGATCGAGCTAACTCAAATAGTGAGTTGACTCTAAACCTTGGTTAGGGCGCTAATTGCGCTTAGGATTAGTCTATTTTATTTATTTAGTTAATTAGTTATTTATTTATTTATTATTTATTTATTTATAAAAAAAAAATATTTCGATCGGGACCGGTTTAGATAGAAACCATGGTTAGGATACATGGTCGACCGATTAATTGTCTGTGGCTATTTGTGGTAATTTAGCAATTAATTGATTGATTGAGTTGCTCGCGAGTGAGTGTCAGGTTAGAGACGAGCGAACAATTGATTGCTATAGTTTGACTGAGGATTAAGATTTCTATTATGAATTGAGCTTGAAATCGCCGGGTTCAGTTGATTATTTGAGAATGAGTAAATTGCTTGATTGGTTTGTCTGCCTGGCTGATATGCTCCATTGGGAATCTTGTGGGCCTTGGGGCCGAGTTGACTGTATTTCTTGTGGATTTTGGTGTTAATCCAAGATAATCAATGAATTGATTGCCGAGTGCAATTTGTGTGGTCATTAAAAGGGTCAATGACGCTACCTGGCAAGTTCGCTTTGTACCGTGGGTACTTGTACCGTACTGATTGTATGAAAATTTGCGACTTGTCAGAAGCACGATAATCCATGCCCCGTGCCAGTCGTACGGTTTTAAGGGATTATCGGATGCCGGTCGCAGCTTGTGAAGGACCGAAGCTCCTTTTTAAGGAATGCCTACTCGCAGTGCCGTGCCAGGTGCACTGGATACACTGCTTGTAGTAGCCGTCGCTGAGAGGGTAAAGTGGACGTAGCCTGGTTTTGCCAGAAGAGTGCGGGATCGCACTATTGATGTATTTATCACGCCAGTCGCGTGGGTCATTGATTAATAATGAACTTGTGTATGCCTGAGTGGTTGTACTTCTGTTGGTGGTAGATTTGTCAAACTTGTTATGATTGATATATATATATATATATATATATATATATATATATCTGTTGTTATCTTGTGATCTTTTTGTGGCACTTAGGATGTTCTGGGCGAATCATTGTCCTAACCGAGATTAGGCTTGATTCACTGAGATTCATTTCTCACCCCGTCGCGGGACAATTGTTTTTCAGGTCCGAAGTAATGGAAAGACCGGTGCGGTTCGGCACCCCCACTGACTCATCACTTGATATCAGTCTCCACCCGGTACCAGGTACGGACCAGATGTGGGAGCGTCACATCACGACGATATGGGTTGATGAAGGGATGCCACATCTGGTGGCACATCTCTTTAAAGCCTGGTATCTTCGTGATGGGATGGATCTCTTCGGTCCGCTTCGAGGATTTGAGGGGCCACCTCTACAGGGGGTCCCTAATATCCCCGCTTGGGACCCGATGGATATTGATACACCTGATGGGGAAGTGATGGACCCCGCGCCTGATATGGAGCTCGATCTCGAGCCTGAGCAATCGGTAGCCCCCTCTGTGCGTTCTAGCCAGAGTTCTTGTGATGACCCAAATGACCCGGCTCCCCCGTTTGATTATTACGACACGGATGTCGAGTCTTCCCAGTAGTGGGTTAGGGCCTTTTTGTAGTCAGGGAACTGTGGTTATTTTTGTGGGGGATACTGTTTTGGGATAGATGAGAGTTAACCTTACCTGACTCCTGTATCTTTTTGTGAGTCCTAGAGGGCCACCCCGAAGCATGGGGTTGTATTTATCAGTTGATGGCTCTGTAAGGTTATGGATCATCTATTCTCATCAGCCTTTTGTATTTTGCAATCTGGCTTTACTTTCTATCTATCCCATGTGTTTTTATTGAATGGAAGATGGTACGTTCCGCTTGCGCAATATAAGCTTAGGTCGATAGCAATTGCCTGGGACGCTATCTATTATGACCTGGTGGCGATTTGGCAAGGGATGTCGCGGGCTCGAGAGTCGGGACGTGACAGAGGAAGAAATAAGACGAGGGGAGGGGAAGAAAAAAAGAAAACAAAAAATTTAAAAGTTATTAAAATATTAGGTTGTCAGCCCGCCAAAATTTACTGGATGGACTGAATTGACACAATTGCAAAAGGTTTAGAACTGAATCTAGGACCGAATTATCATAATTACAATAGGTTCAAGACTTTTTTTATGATAATATTCACTAAAAGATTGGATTATCTGTTTTCATCGAAGTCAATAGCTTCCTCTTTGATAAGAGCGGTCAAGAGTTGAGCGACCAAATAATGTCCCTCTTTAAGCTTAAGAAATTTCTTATCATAGCGAAAATTATATCTGTTAGGTCCTCATAAAGTTAAGTGCTTACGTAGTTAATATTTTTATGCTCTTAGTGAGCCGTACGAAAGTTTAAGGATAAATGAGATATGGACATATTATATTATGTGTCTAACCCGATCTAATAGAATACAAATCTTGCTAACATGAACAGTGCCAAGTCGTCTGTCATGTTCGTATTCTATGAGTTCTAAATATAGTGCAAATAATCTGGAAAAATGACCAAAAAAAAAAAAGCTTACGAAGAAGATTAAGAGGGTTTCAACATTGACGAGTGAACGGGCATCATCATTGACAAATGAGCAGCAATAATCATGTTTAGGTTTACTTGTTCTACCTAAGATTACGCACTCGGAAAGCGAAATATATTCATATACAAAAGTTAAGTGTCGATACTAGCTCAGATATCGTGAGGCTTGGAAACAAAATCAGAGTCAATGGATTAGATCATGCTTACGAATTGCTTACACCCAATAACAAATAATTTAACCTTCATTAGCAGAATATTAATCTCGTAGTTCAGTCAACTTTTTCCCTATTTTTATCATTCATATTTATTGCATATGTATTTTTTAGGAGCTCGTGGATCTGCCATGGCCTAATCAAGTTTTTTTTTTCCATCAAATTGGCCTAATCAAGTTCAATCGTAAGCGAATGGATCGTGCATATCAAGTTGTCATTTGTTGTTAATTTTCTAATCGTAGTTTGGCAAAGTCTTGGTGACCCTGTTTAGATTTAAACTAGTTCACCCAATTCATCAAAAATCGTGAGTGCACCATGTGCCTAACATTTAATTTACTCGAGCAGACACTACTGTTGCACACAAAATGAAATGAAAATGGAGCTTAATTCTAATCAGTATTATTAGTATTAGGAATTTCCCATTGAAAAAAAAATCATTTCTTAATCGACTGTATAAATATATATTTTATAATAAACTATACAAGTGAACAAATTTCTTTCCTCATTATTATTATTAATTTTTTTTGTAATTGAGGTGTCCGAGTTAGCTTGCACGCACTTCGACTATTCATCGGGAGAGACTAACACAACAACCCACCGCCATGACCTCCACTTAAATCACAGGTGCTCAGCTGATGAATTGAACCTGTGACTAGTGCACCTAACCAGCAATCCCTCCTTTCCTCCTTACTCATATGTTGTGTTCCTATTAAACGGTGATTCTACCTCATTATTCATCTATTCATAAATCAGAAGACTCTAGCGAGGGTTTAATTAAAATATTTTCCTCCTTATTTATGACATATTCAGAGAAGTGAACGATTAGTTTTTCAGTTATCTATTAACCCTCAATATTTGAAAAAATTAATAAAAAAAATCATAAACCTATTGCAATTGTTTTCGGTCATTTTTTTTTTGGCCAATTGAGTCCTACAATTTTTGCATTTGTGTCAACTCTTAGTCCATTTGCCCGACCGACATTGACGTATACAACTTTTAATATTTTCATTTATTTATTTTATTTTATTTTTTTTCATCCATTAGCTAGTGAGGGCTTTGTGGCCCTCATCGGGCATTGCCTGTAGCCATGATGGCCTTGCCCAGTGACCAATAAACTCCAGCCTCCCTTGCCGGCTACTGAAAATAAATAAATAAAAAGAAAAAGAAAAGAGACATAAAAATATCGAAAAATATTAAAATATTATTAAAAATTATCCATGTCAGTACTGGTCGGTCAAATAAATTGAATTAACACAAATGCAAAAGGTTTAGGATTAAAAAAATTTTAAAACTGAATTAACAAAATTGCAATAAATTTATGACTTTTTTTTTATAACTTTCCCAAAGTATTTCACCACCGAAGGCTTCATCTTACTTATTGATATCTCCTTCTTTAATAAGGTGAAAGCAAAGATCATCTCATGAAATAAATCAACGGGAATTCTTGACCTATGCCATGGGCTCTCCATCTGATTCTAGTTTCCTTTGAATCCTTTCCTTGCTCCAATGGGCTCATCTCAAGTCAAGCCAAGTCCTGAGGATCTACTAGTTAAGTCCGTTTGGTCTTGGGCAATCGTCATGTTAAGTAAGGTTAATAGAAATCAAGGGAAATTAATTAATATCAGAAAAACGAAGTGTTAATCACGTCATAGAGGTTGAACTTGGCAATGAGCTGTGATGTGGAACGACACGACGTTTAGAAGAAGAAAAAAAGAAAATTAAGTATCATAAATCAAATCTCGATTGCTATTGGGACCCCACATGGTCATCAGAGTCGTAGCTGCTGAAGGAGTTTGACCAAGATTCGGTGGTTGTATGAATGGACAATATGAATTTGAAAACATTTCGTTTTTTTATTATTATTACCGAGGTGTTCGTGCCAGCTTGTGCGCACCATGACTATTTCTCTGGGGGACTAGCACTACAACCACCAATCGCAACCCTCATTTAAGTCACGGAGCGAGAGGTGTGAGATTTGAACCAAAGACTTGACAAGATATAGTCTATCTCATAACCAACTCGGCCATACGTGGGTGGGTAAATAAATCTTAACATTTCATTGTTAGCTCCTAATCCTAAAATTAAGGTTAGCTGTTAGAATTAAATGAGTTCCTTCCTGCAGTTTCTTCATAGTCTGTGCGAGTTGTTGACATTTCTTAAAGAGTAACATGCTCAAATCAAAAGCAACTTGGACTTTGTACTTCCAATTTTTTCTTTTTCTTTTTTTTAAAAAAAGCGAAATTGAGGGGAAAATTATAAAATAAATTTACCAATCAATCGATCTGGTTGCTTCTGCCAGCAGTACTTATATAGGAAGAAGCCATAGTTGTGCCATTTGTAAACAGCTTACTTAAAAACAAGTTCAAATGCTGAGATGGTGAAAGCTTTTGAAGTGTCTTCTCTCAGGAACGCAACTATGCAGGAAAAGAAAATGAAGTCCTCTGGTGTCGAAGATGACGATGATTATGATGATGAGAATTTTTCTACAGGCACTAATGAGGTATTAATCTCCAAGATCTATCTGCGAAGTTTTTTTCAAGAAATCTTTCTAAGTTTAACTTTTTTGGACATCATGATTTCATGTTGAAATGGGAAAAAAAAAAATCTGTGGCGTTTGCATCCTGCTAGGGAGAGGTTCATGAAGCAAGAGATTTAATACATTTTACTTTGTGGTTTTGCCGTCAGATAAATCTCAAACAAGTCTGCATATTGCCGCCTCAAACATTTCGACATTACACAGATATATTTGATATTAATCTGTGGAAGTTCATAACGTTAGGGAGGTGTGGCACCACACTAGCTTCAGTCTCGAACGTGTAATATATAACAGGAAGAACACGGAGTCGGCGTCAAACTAGAGCAGATTAGCCTCACGCCATTGCTTTCTAGTGAGAAGTTACTGGCAATTAAAAAGGTGGAGAGCCTCAACATGAAACATCGACGAGGAGATTGTGGTTTTGAGATGATAATTAAGTGCTCGTCTGAAATGCTGCATTGGTTGAAGCATGTCATTGAATTCGGAATCGACTACATCAATTTTCCATCTGTATTGCAACTTTTCTTATTGTTCAACCAGATCTTCCAGACAATTCATTTAAGTAGATTTGGATGTTTACTGTTTTGTATGTAATGTCTAGATTCAAAAGTATATGAATCTTGTCATGTTTATAAGCATGAAATTAGCCGTGAGTTACTTAACTCACCATTAAGATCCTCGTCATATACTTTGCTTGCTTGCAAACTACTAGAACACCCAGGTTTTTGACAAGAAATGCATTGATTAGAAGCCCTTGTTAACCCTGGAAAGTGGATCATCTCTGGAAAAGAGTTCAAAAAGTTACAGCTCATCCGACCACATGATCAAGGTTCGTCCTTCTACCTAATATATTTCATAAAAAAAGTATAGAGGGTAAGGAGAGAATTTTCTATAAATGGCCTATCTTTCAATGGCGCCAGTCATGATATCGAGAACTGTTATTTAATCATCGTCTTTTGGGAAAAATCATGTTGTTTCTGTCCTTCTAGGACGATCGCCTTGAATCAGCTAGAGCTGAAATGGGTCAGGTCAGAGAAGAAAACCAAAGGCTGAAGTACATGTTGTCCCGGATCGTGAAGGACTACCAATCTTTACAACACCAACTCTTTGAGGTTGTCCAAGAAGAGAAGAAGGTCGAGATAGGACCTTCACGGAGCAAACTTTCGCTTCCTCGCCACCAAGAAACCAAAGAAGAAGCCGAGCTCTTGTCTCTCACCTTAGGACTGAGCTCGAGCCGACTGAAGACTGACGGAGAGAGGGGAAACATGGCATTGATGCAGGGCGAAAGCACAAAGAACGGAAATAGCGATTCGAAACAAGAATTGTCACTTGACTTGTGCAGTGGAAAGTTCAATGACCAAGAAAGCTCGAAAGACCCGAAGGAAGGGGAACTCTCGAGGACATGGCCAACAAATAAGATTCTCAAGACCACGAGAAGCGATGGTGAGCAAGTTTTGGAGCAGACCCGTTTGAAGAAAGCTAGGGTTTGCGTCAGAGTTAGGTCTGATGCACCCACTGTAAGTATTTTTAGCTGTTATGGTTATGATTTGTTTGTTTGCAAACACATCACAAACACTCACATAATTTTCAATGTGATGTGTTGTGAGCTCAAGAATCTAAACTGAGTAGATTATTTTAGGAAGATCTCAATTCGTACACATTCATTTGCTATGGTCTTCATGTATATCGAAAAGAATTCAATTTAATCTTAGGATTAAATTTTGTTGAAAAGGATGATATAAAAAGCGCCATATTGTTCTTGACACATAGATGGAAGATGGATGTCAATGGAGGAAGTATGGACAGAAAATGTCGAAAGCAAATCCATGTCCTCGAGCATACTACCGTTGCACCGTCTCGCCATCTTGTCCGGTCAGAAAGCAAGTAGGTCTCGTTCATACACATGGTTTTTCCTGTTTTCAAATGTATGCATTCTTGAATTTAAACAAGGATTATGTCCATTTTACTTGGCAATATCACAGGTGCAAAGATGTAGGGAGGATCTGTCCGTCTTGATCACCACTTATGAAGGGAATCACAACCACCCTCTTCCTATCTCGGCAACAGTTATGGCTTCCACCACTTCCACAGCTACTTCCATTATACAATCTAGCTCATCGACCTCGACCTCACAGCAGCAACGACCACTCCACCACAACCTTCGATCTTCGGCGTCCTGGGGCCCTGCCTCCGCTACGTCTACTGGTGGCATGTATGGACTGCCTCGACTTTATTTCTCCGGCGCTTCTCCGATTTCTACTTGCAATTCTCGCCCCACCATCACTCTTGATCTCACCTCGAGCCCTGACTTCTCCGATCTTGATGGATATCGATACTCTTCATGCTTCCCGTCTTTACCGAAACCCCCTTCAACATTTCTCAGCTTCTGCTCACCACCACCCTCATCATCGTCGTCGAGTCACTTGGATACCACAACCCATAAACCATCTTCGGGCATTGGTCCTAGGGTTTTAAACCAGGGGATGCCACCAAAACATCAATTCTGCCAACCCCATTTGTGGCCAGTTACCAAGAGCCGAGCTTCTCATCCACAATCTTTACCCGACAAGTCCGGCGCCAAAGCGATGAAAGCAATATCAGCAAATTTGTCTTTTCAGTCGGTGTTAGCAGCCACGATGTCCTCGTTCGCCGGTGGCAGGGAAACTGGCTTTCTTGGTGATAAAGGAAAGGAAGGAGGTTTGGGGCTGAACTTAAAGCTTGGTGATGATCCAGCAACACCAATCAAATTACTCCAACCATCCCCGCAAGCCAATGATACAGCGCGTGCTTCATCAAACAATATGGACAAGCCAATGGCTTTGAGCTCCCGAGAAAGACCTAAGACCTCAATTTGGTTTCCACATTCATCAGTGGCACTATCCACATCCAAGAAGAGTGCTTGTGTTTCAATATCTCCTGCTGAGACCAAGGATCATCTCATTAAGTTTCTTGCCAATTCTGAAATGTGACATTTGGAAGGAACAAGAGAGTTGCCATGTTACAGAATTTACGTGATGTTAGAAACTTAGAACCATGAGCTTTCAGGAATTAAGACCCAAACTAAACTTCCCACTTAATTAAGGTTTTGTCAGATTGATCATTCTAAATTTTCCTCTTCTTCTTTCTCGCACTAGATGGATTAACCATGGACATACGCTAGTTAGATAAACGTGCAAGAGCACTTGCATTGTCTTTTTAACTGTTCTGATGTAGAGTTAATGGATTAAAGTGGATAAAGATGATCTTTTTAAGGTCTCCAAGTCACACATGCAGATGAATCTCCCAAGGAGTGTGCAGGCATCGTGTTCTGCAATGGAATTCATTGAGAGGTAGGAAACATAGACTATTGTTTAATGGGATAATTACCGAAAAAGTCCCAAACCTATTATAACTGTGCTAATTCAGTCATATACCTTTTGCATTTATGTCAATTCATTCTATTTTGTTTGTCTAAGCTAATGCACATAGGGGAGGAGCCACAGGAGGTCAAAATCTCACATACGGTTCTAGAACGAAGAGTCTCTAAATCGAATGACAACTGTAACGGATGTCGGCTCAATATGAAGGAAGTTTGGTTTGCAACGATAACTTGGTATATCGACTATACAGCCATTGGTATTTTTTAAGTAATACTTTAAAATATTCTAATAATTTGATTTGTCACGTCCCGACTCTCGAGCCCGCGACATCCCTTGCCAAATCGCCACCAAATCATAATAGATAGCGTCCCAGGCAACTGCTATCGACCTAAGATTATATTGCGCAAGCGGAACGTACCATCTTCCATTCAATAAAACCATATGAGATAGATAGAAAGTAAAGCCAGATTGCAAAACACTAAAGGCTGATGAGAATAGATTATTTATAACCTTACAGAGCCATCAACTGATAAATACAACCCCATGCTTCGGGGCGGCCCTCCAAGACTCACAAAAAGATAAAGGAGTCAGGTAAGGTTAACTCCCATCTATCCCAAAACAGTATTCCCCACAAAAACATCCACAGTTCCTTGACCACAAAAGGAACCTAACCCTCTACTGGGAAAACTCGACATCCGAGTCGTAATAACCAACCGGGGGAGCCGGGTCGTTCGGGTCATCACAAGAACTCTGACTAGAATGCACAGAGGGGGCTACTGATTATTCAGGCTCGAGCTCGAGCTCCATACCAGGCGCGGGATTCACCACTTCCCCATCAGGTGTATCAATATCCATCGAGTCTCAAGCGGGGATATTAGGGACCCCCTGTAGAGATGGCCCCTCAAATCCTCGAAGCGGACCGAAGAGATCCATCCCATCACGAAGATACCAGGCCTTAAAGAGGTGTGCCACCAGATGTGGCATCCCTTCATCAACCCATATCGTCGTGATGTGACGTTCCCACATCTGGTCCGTACCTGGTACCGGATGGAGACTGATATCAAGTGATGAGTCAGTGGGGGTGCCGAATCGCACCGGTCTTTCCATTACTTCGGACCTAAAAAATTTGTCCCACGACGGGGTGAGAAATGAATCTCAGTGAATCAAGCCTAATCTCGGTTAGGACAATGATTCGCTCAGAACATCCTAAGTGCCACAAAAAAATCACAAGATATCAACAGAGATATATATATAAATATCAATCACAACAAATCTGTCAAATCTACCACCAACAGAAGCACAACCTCTCAGGCATACACAAGTCCATTATTAATCAATGACCCACGCGACTGGCGTGATTAATACATCAATAGTGCGATCCCACACTCTTCTTGCAAAATCAGGCTACGTCCACTTTACCCTCTCAGCGACGGCTACTATAAGCGGTGTATCTAGTGCACCCGGCACGGCACTACAAGTAGGCATTCCTTAAAAAGGAGCTTCGGTCCATCACAAGCTTCGACCGGCATCCGATAATCCCTTAAAACCGTACGACTGGCACGAGGCATGGATTATCGTGCTTCTGACAAGTCATGAATTCCATACATTCTGTACGGCACAAGTACCCACGATACAATGCGAACTTGCCAGGTAGCGTCATTGACCCTTTAAATGACCACACAAATTACATTCGGCAATCAACTCATTGATTATCTTGGATTAACGCCAAAATCCACAAGAAATACAATCAACTCGGCCCCAAGGCCCACAAGACTCCCAATTGAGCATTTCAGCCAGGCAAACAAACCAATCAAGCAATTCACTCACTCTCGAGTAATCCACTTAACCCGGCAATTTCAAGCTCAATTCATATTAAGAAAGAATATTAATTCTCAGTCAAATTATAGCAATCAATCGTTCGCTTGTCTCTAACCTGTCACTCACTCGCGAGCAACTCAATTAATCAATTAATTGCTAAATTACCACAAATAGCCACTGATAAATAATCGATCGACCATGTATCCTAACCATGGTTTCTATCTATACCGGTCCCGATCGAAATAATTTTTTTTATAAATAAATAAATAAATACATAATTAAATAAATAAATAAATCAGACTAATCATAAGCGCAATTAGCGCCCTAACCAAGGTTTAGAGTCAACTCACTATTTGAGTTAGCTCGATCAGCGACGGTGGCGGCGGCGATAAAACTAAGGTTTATCGCGCGGTGGATCGAGCTCAAACTTCGGCGACACCCCGTGGGAGTCCGGCGAGGTCGCCGAAACAGGTGGCCGGCGGCGGAGCTCCGGCGAGCGGCAGCCAGCAGCCTACAACAGTGCAAACTCAGAATATTCAATCGGCAACCTCACTGTTTTGGTCGTTTTCCGGCGACATGGGCCGGGACAAGGCCGGCCAGGGGTCGGGGGCTCACCTAGGGGTCGGTGGAAGTCGGCCGGGACAGGTGGACGGCGGCGAAAGGCGGCCGGCGACGGCGGACAGCCGCGATCAGTGGCTGTCTTGTTTTTGCACCGAAACAGGGCTCTCGGTCGGTGGCGGTTTCCGGCGGCCACGCGCCGCGACCGGCGGAGCCGAGCTGGGTGGTAGTAGAGGAGACTCAGGGGAGTCGTCTGGCGGTGGCGGTGTGGCACGGTGGCGACGGTGGCGGCCGGATCGAAGACCGGAACAAACCGGGTTCAAAACAGGGCACCGGAACTTTTGGGCATGATTCCGACGATTCCGGCGGCTGACGGTCGGCGACAAGGGGTTGGATCGGTCGAGGGGAAGTCGGGGGTTAGCTGGGTGGTGGTGGTCGGCATCGGTGGCGGCCGTGGCGGCCGGAGAAGGCCGCGGAACCCTCGGTTCTCCTGACCCGAAACAGGGGACGCTCGACCGGGAGTTTTCTTCGGTGAAACGGCGGCGACGGCAGCTCGGCCGGGGTCCAGGCGACGGCGGGGAGTAGCTAGAGGCAGTGGCTGCCGGTGGTGGTGTGGTGGTCACGAAAAACAACGACGGACGGGGATGAATCGATCGGCAAGAGGAGTCGTCGGTCAACAAACGAAAAATGAAGAAAAGAAGAAGAAGCAGAAAGAAGAAGAAGGGAGCGGCGGAGAAGACGTGTGTTGGGCAGAGGAATGGAGGGCCACCACCTTGACTTTGAAGACCAAAATTAAATTTTTTTGTCTCTTATGAATGAATAATTGGGGGGGCAAAATGGTAATTTTGGCGCGCCGGGACTGAAACGAAATTTTTGGTGTACTGATCGAAGGGTAATTTCGGCAATTTCACTGATCAAGCTCGATCAAGGTTAAGCTCGTTTGCAAAAAAACTGTAAATTAAAAAATCGTCGCGGTTTAATTCGAAACTCAATTCAAAATAATCTAAAGTTCGGAATTCGTCCAAATTTTCGTCTTTTCAGTCCTTATTGTCCAAAATGGGTGTCGACTATGACTATACATTCATATCATTTAATCGACTTCCGGCACTTACAAGGATTAAATTTCCAGGACGTCACATGATTTTTTTTCTTTAGCTTTTTTTTTTCTAAACCCTTATCGATTATACAGCCATTGGCATTTTTTAAGTAATATTTTAAGTAATATTCTAATAATTTGATTTTTTTTTCTTTAGCTTTTTTTCCTTAAACCCTTAAGGCCGATGAGGATCCCCGGTTGACCCTCGCCTGGGTTGGGCAACAACCTCACTCTCCTATATCGAGCAAGCTATTACGACCCTCGTTCAGACCAGACAAGGGTCGTGATGCCCTCACAAGGCCAGATCAGGGTAGACCGTTGTGGCCCTCGCTCAAACCAAACAAGGGCCGCGACGCCCTCGTCAGCCCTAAGTGTTTAAGGAAAAAAAGCTAAAGAAAGATTGTGCGAGGGTCATTTGGTTGGCCGGCACATACATGAACTTTTTTAAATAATACTTTAATAATTTTTATGACTTTTTTTTCTTTGACTTTTTTTTCTTTAAACCCTTAGAGCCAGCGAGGGTCGTTGGCCAACTTTGCCTGGGCTAGGCGACGGCCACGACGACCTTGCTCTCCAAGATCAGGTGAGATCGTCACGACCCTTGCCCTCATGCGGACTGGACGAGGGTCGCGATATCCTTGCTAGCCTAGATCAGGCGAGGCCGCAACGGCCTTTGCCTAGACCAGACAAGGGTCGTGATGCCCTCGCTGGCTCTAAAGGTTTAGCAAAAAAAAACTTAAAGAAAAAAGAAAAAAAACCATAAAAACTTAAAAGGTTATTAAAATATTATTAAAAAGAAATCCATGTCAGTGACGTTCAGTTAAATAGACTAAATTAGCACAAATGCAAAAGGCTTAAGATTAAATTGACAAAAAAAAAAGTTATGAATAAATTGACATAATTACAATAAATTTAAGATTTTTTTTGATAATTTTTCTATTATTTAATGCGCGGTTCCCTTTTTATTTAACACCAACTACAATGAGCAGAGAAACTATTGCTTTTGGTGTAAAACATGTATGGAATTCACTATATTTTCACAAAAACCAGATGCAAATGCAGCACATTTATGAACCTCCATTGAGCCGAGTTATACATAATTTGGAGATGTAAAAAAAATAAGTTTCACACGTTCAATCTAGTCCCTAGATTATATAAAAATGTTCAATATCGTGGCTGAACTTGAATTGATGAAATGACTACATTGAAAAACCTTCATATAGTGCAGAGATTAAAATTGAATATGTATCAAATGTTCAAAGATTATATTGAACAAATTAAAAGTTCAGGAACAATATTCATTTGACTAAAATTCAGGACAATATTACATATTGAGTCAAAGTTTAGAAATTTATCAATTTTTTTTTACGGTATTAAAAAGGACCACCATTCTGATCCTATCTTATGTCTCATGGTCATGTATTAGTAATTGATTAGCTTTCCTTGCATCAAATTCCGCACATTGAATCATTTCGATCGAGACGACATGGCGTGATGGGGCCGAGTCGAAATGGATTTGGATCCCCTACCTTAAAGTTAGGGGATCCAAATGCACAGTTCAGTTCATTCGGACACTATTGGATTGGGATTTGGATTCCTTGCCAGGTCGCAACCTTGGCAAGGTATACCCAAGTGAATCTGGGTCGTCTGATCGATAACGGACGGCCCAAATCATTCTTTTAAAAAATAATAAAAATAATAATAAAATATATACGCAATTTAAAGAGTCCTGGACGGTCCGTTATTGCTCGTATGGCCCAAATTCACTTGGGTACGGCAGGGGATCCAAGTCGACTGGACTGACCCACTTTCGCTTCCCACATCCCAATCGCAACACCGCCATCTCTCCGAGGGTGACACGTCTCGGGTGCGGACAGGTGGCGAAACCGGGCTACGTGCACATCAGACGACTGCCACTAACTAACTCCGAAGCACGGTTCTCAGGAGAGACGCACCGAAACAGAGACAAGAACAGGCGAAAACGAAGCCAACCCTGAAGAACTTCCTTCAGGCGCGCGGAAAGATCAATTTTTTTTCCCTTTCCTTCTTTGAATTCTTGGGTGTTCTTTATGAAATTGCTGAACTTTTGTGTTGAGCCATCTTAGGAAATGGCACAGCCGCAAGAGATGAAGGGAAGTGGGAAGCTGGCGAGCTGTGATGCATACTTTGAGACGATTCAGTCCAAGAAAAAATTGCCCCCTTCAGTGCAAGAAAATCTGACCTCTGCATTTGCCAGAATCCCAGTTTCTTCATTCCCACAAGTTCCTGGAGGCAAAGGTAGGAAGTTATAGATGCAAATTCTTTATTACTAATCTCTCTCTTCTTCTCTTTTCCCAATTATAAGGATAAATTTTTTTTTTTTAAGGTTTAGGTTTCGAGGGTGAATGTGTTTTTTGGTTAAGGAACTGTAAGTTGAATGTTAGTTTGGTTTTTGGAATGTTAGAGTATCCTTGTTGTGGTCAGATCAGGAGTAGTTTATATTTAGTGTTGTCCCATTTTGAGTGACATGGATTGCAAAACCATGGATGTTGTAGTGATCGAAATCGAAGGAGATGCCTCGGTGGCTGACGTGGTTAAGGTCCTATCGGAGCACAACATAATGTCGGCTCCGGTGAGGAACCCGGATGCGAAAACGGGTACAAATTGGAGAGACAAGTACCTGGGAATTGTGGACTACTCGGCCATAATCTTGTGGGTGTTGGAGAGCGCGGAGCTCGCGGCGGTTGCTATGTTGGCAGGTTCCGCAAGTGCAGCAGGTGTGGGAGCTGGAGCAGTAGGCGCTCTCGGGGCATTGGTGCTGGGCGTGACTGGTCCTGCTGCGGTAGCTGGGCTCACGATTGCAGCGGTTGGTGCTGCCGTGGCCGGGGGCATGGCTGCTGAGAAAGGCGCGGGTAGAGATGCTTCCACCGCAGCGGGCAATTTGGGGCAAGATCTTTACAGGGTTATTCTCCAAGAGGAGCCCTTCAAGTCTACCTCAGTAAGGATAATTAACTTCCGAGCATCTCAATTGACGTCAGATTATTTTCACAGTATTGAGTTGTGGTTATGTTAATTGCAAATTACAATTTAATTGCTTGTCAATTGCAACTCTGCATCAAAGTTTCACGATACCGGTTGAAGCGTATTACAATAGGCTAATTTGTGAAGGGTTACCAATACCCTGAGCATGATTATGTTTTTCTGTAGAGTGAACATGGTCTCTGAAAGTTGAGATGAAAATGCGTTCTTTTGGGGGGTGTTTCAGGTGAGGTCGATAATCAAATCTTATCGGTGGGCCCCATTCATACCAGTAGCAGAAGATAGTTCGATGTTGAGCGTGTTGTTGCTACTATCGAAGTACAGGCTAAGGAGTGTCCCCGTCATCGAATCGGGAAAGCCCAACATACAGAACTTCATCACTCAATCTGCGGTTATTCAAGGCCTCGAGGGGTGCAGAGGAAGAGATTGGTTCGACTGCATTTCCGAGATCGCTATTGGTGAATTAGGACTTCCTTTCATGTCACCTGATGAGGTATCCTATGTATATGATGCCCATCTGTAACTGGAAGATTTACAGATGACCTTAAGTTTGAGGAGCACTTGTTTGGCTTGTACAGGTCATTAGCGTCCAAAGCGATGAACTGATTCTGGAGGCTTTCAAGCGGATGAGAGATAATCAGATCGGTGGCATCCCGGTCGTGGCGGGGCCAAAGAAGAAGATCGTGGGAAACATAAGCATTAGAGATGTTAGTCACTTGCTGCTGAAGCCCCAGCTTTTCTCCAATTTCAGGTATTCTAGGACACCGAGTGCCTCTGGTCTATCAATATGGTCGAGCTTGTCCGATTCTTAAATGGATCTGTTTAGATGGCACCTGTTGACACTCATTAGGTAAAATTTATTAGTTCCAATGCGCTGTTTATCTCGTAACATTGATATCTGGAGCATTGGAGATCATATTATTCCACTACTTAGTATGGTTACAGAGTGTCTCGCGAGCACTCTTTATCTCGGCCTTTCTTAAAAAGTGTTCTTCATTAAATGCTGTGACGCCACAAAGATTTTGCATTGTCCGAGGGTATTGCAGCATCAGTTTCCTAAAACATTTATGAAGTTCTTGATCTGTTGGTAGGACAAGTTAGTGTAAATGCCGTGCAAACGAGAGTACGACACTTCGTAAGCTCTATCTGCAGAAACTGATTTATCTGGTCCATTACTTCTTACTTTGTCTTGCCCCTTTTATCTAGTTGGTGGTTACCGGAGTCGTTATTAGCTTTCTTCGAGAAATTTTGCTGCAGGCACCTAACAGTGATGGATTTCATGAGCACTATCATCTCGTCAACTCATGAACCCAGCAAAGTCATGCCGCCGATCACGTGCAAGCCCAATTCAACACTCGGCAGCGTGATCCACAGCATCGCATCGATGTCTGTGCATAGGATATATGTGGTGTCTGATGAGGAGGAAGTTGTGGGGGTGATCACACTGCGAGATGTTATTTCTTGCTTCATTCACGAGCCTCCGAATTATTTCGACGACTACCTCGGGTTCTCGGTCAAGGAGATGCTCGATGAATGAGGCTCCAGTTACTGGTGTCACTAATGTGCTTCAAGTACTTTTGAGACGGGCATAGACTGTTATGGAGGATCTTGCATGTCCTCCTCCATCCGACTCTTGTGATTTACTAGTATTTGTCAAATTTCTTCCCGTTGGACTATGTCCTCACATTACCGGCTTGGAATATAAAGTACGATTGTTTTATCAGCTAGAGATTCCGCCTAGTACGACAAATCCGCGTGCAAGTGACTCCATTTCTTGATCCTCGCGACAAAGCCCGTGTAGTTCATCCGCATGCGTATGTATGCGCGCGCGTGCCTGAGTGAATGAGCGAACAGATATTACGAGAATGTATCAACGGTATTGTTTGCACACTAAGCTTTATTTATTTCTGACAAACTTAGTGATCACAGGGAAGGTCATTAGAAGTATATAGTGCAAGAAGAGAAGCTTTATGCCCTTGTACTCAGGTTCTCGCTGCTGGTCCAGCCTTCTTGAACCTGGATTGAGTACTGCAGGTTCCAGAGAACATCTTCTATCGAAGGCCGCCTACTCGGCTCTTCTGTAAGGCAATTCACGGTGACTTCGGCCGCTGTCTTAAGCGATTGGTAAGCGAAGGT
The DNA here is from genome assembly GCA_028455895.1 of Rhodomyrtus tomentosa. Lineage (NCBI taxonomy): Eukaryota > Viridiplantae > Streptophyta > Magnoliopsida > Myrtales > Myrtaceae > Rhodomyrtus > Rhodomyrtus tomentosa. Next base: position 7,258,053 of record JAPCWY010000011.1, read on the forward strand.
GCCTCGAATGGATGGATCTGCCGCACTGCGTAGCTGCGAGGGGTGTTCCGTTAGGCTCTTCTCTAGCTGCAATTTCAATTCGCAGGAGAAATCAGTTCCATCGGAAACATTCGGCTTTTCGCAATGCTAGATGCGAATGAGAATACGTGACTGTTCTAGGAAGTGAAGTACCAGCTGTTTCAGGTCATCCAATTCACCGTGGGACTTGACCAGCTTCCCGGTGATGACTTGCAGGAGAATCTTTCCAAGCTGATACATATCTTCTCTTTCTGCATCTGTTGGACTGAAAAAAGGTGACAGAATTCTTTCGTCTGAGCACTACTATAGTGGAAAATGAAGTTGAAAAGAAAGACGAGTCTGCATTGCTCATGAGCAGCACGCAAATGGACGTCAATAGAGATCAGACATTGTAATACCTGCTATCGTTTGATGCGATTTCAGAACCCATCTGGAAAATTTTGAGGAGCGTCAGGTAAAGGATGCAACAGAGATTTTGGAGCATGATGGAGCTTATGGCTCAAAATCTCACCTTGAATGGCAGTGGAATGTTGTAATTGGCGACTTTCGGGGTGAGACTCTCACCTAGCAGAACATTGTCGATCTTCAGGTCATTCCCGAATATTCCAGGAGCGATCCCGGTGTGCAAGAACTGGACGCCCCTCGCCATGCCTATGGAGATCGCCATTCTCTGTGGCCATTTCAGTATCTCTTTCCTTCTCCAGTCTGCACATGCATCAGCAAACATAAAACTGATTGGCGGATGACATAGGCAATTGCCAAGAGAACCGGTCCTTTCTTCTCCGAAATCTTACCTGTCATGTGATCTGCCAGTGATCCATTCGATACATGTTCGAGGACGATAAACACTGCGCTGGCCACATTGGGGTGGTCATGATAAGTGACGATGCAGTGTCCAAGAAGACTGACCAAATGGCGATGCCTTAGCTTAGATAGATTGTCCAGTTGCTGCACAACATTTTGAGGCAAACTTCTCTGCTTCAGTTTCAAGCACTTCACTAGGACTAGTGTGCCATCTCTGAGCCAACCCTTATATATCTGCGGAACATATGAAGGTATCACTCTTCAGCTTTTAGATGGTTACACTGTCGAGTTCCGTCGTGATCATTTGAATCGTAAAAGAGAACGCTTTACCTGTCCTTGATTTGCCTCTCCCATCAAATTGCATGGATCAAAACTGTTTGTTGCATCTTCAATTTCCTCCAGAGTGAAAACATGATAAGGTGGGAGACCCAGTGTCGCCAGCCTCATCGTTTGAGGCATTCGCCCTGTCGAAGAGTTGAGCATTTGTCGCATGTTTTCTGAAGTTACAACCCGGATAAGACTTAAGATTGTGTACCATTTAAATGTTAGGAGGGAAGTTCCTAGTCATTGCCAATAGTCTAGGAATAATACTAAAGTACATATGAGAGATCTTACTCGAATCAATGCTCGACTTTGGAGAGCCACGAAAGGACAGTTCGCCGGCATAAGACTTGGCGGGCTTGCTTTCAAATGATCGCCGTGCTTTTGCTCTCCTGATCAGCACTATGACCAGTAACCCGAATGCCCCTGCAATCCCAATGGCGCCTCCAATTATTCCAAGAACGAGGCTCAGTTTGATGCTCGACCCTTGTTTATGATCTTTAGCCGGAGGCTCAACTGCCAAAGCTTCTTTCTGGCAGTAAGAGTAGGAGTGCTGGTATTTTGAGTTCCCGCCAGACAAGCAATTCCACGAGCTGATTACTGTCCGGTTCGCCGAGCTTGACCCGATGCATGACGGCATGTTCCCCACCAAAAGATTGAGCGAAATGTCCACGTAAGTGAGATTACCACTGCATGAGAGATTCGTTGGAAGTGCTCCACTGAGCTGATTTTCCTCTAAACTAAGGTAACGAATCGAAGGCAGGCTGAAAATGAAAGACGGGACGTGCCCAGAAAGCCCGTTGGCCGAGACATCCAATCGCTGAAGCTGACCCAAGCCATTCAATTCACTAGGAATTTCAGATCTGAATGAGTTGTTCCTCAACAGAACACTCACTAGGGTATCTCCGAGCAATGGGAACTCTGGCCCGAGAAAGTTGTCGCTCAAATTCAGCTCTTCAAGAACAGGTAGGCCCTTAAGATCTGGGACACTCCCATTGAGCAAATTATTAGACAGAACAAGACTCCTGAGGCTCTTGAATGAAGTGATGGACTGAGGAATCTCCCCGTAGATGGAGTTCGAGCTGAGGTTGAGCACCACGAGCGAGTGAAACCGGCTGACCTTGGCGGGAAGCGGTCCCCACAGTCCCAGGGACACGAGTGAGAGCACCGTCAGGTTGGAGAGCTTGGTGAGCACAGTGAAGAAGGAGTCAATGGAGAAACCAGCAGAGAGAGTCTGCTGAGAAACGGCAAATCGGGTGGGATCGGGATTCAGGCCGTCGCCAGAGGATGAGTTCTTGGTTCCAACAATGGTCAGCTCCGTCACGTAATCGTTGGTGCAGGCAATGGTGAGAGAAGGCGATGGAGGGAGGTAGCAGAAGCTGGTCCAATTTGTCCATCCCTGGAGAGCTTCCGGGTACTCCAACTGCTTCTGGATTTGAAAGAGAACTCTGGTTTCGCTTGGACTGAGTTGAGCCATTGCAAGCGGAACGACACCCATCATCAAAGTGATCGCAGAGAACAAGATACAGAGCAAAACAGGGGAACTGGCCATTGCCCCCGGCAAAGGTATCGATAGAGAGAGTTTCCAAAAGTGGATCCTTTTTGGAGCTTCTCTTGAGCCCGAGTGGAATCAAATCATGCAACGCTCATGAGAAACCATAATGACGACTCTCTGACAATAAAAGCCATACCTGCAACTCCATCCATACATGGGAACATAGGAAATGGAGCTCTGAGACTGAATTTGGGAAAGAAGTTGCAGAGAGAGAGAGAGAGAGAGAGAGAGAGGGACTTTTCGTGGGGTAGCGCAGAGTTATGAGGACACTGCTGCATTGAAGTTCACAAGCTCCAAGGAATTTCAAGAAATGATTAAAGTATGAAGTCAGGAGTGAATCATTTAGTGCTTAAAAGCTGGAATCTTTTTTGCTGGGGGAAAAAGGAAGTAAAGGAAAATTTTGCATTTGGTGAAAAGGCGACAGCGTACACAATTCTGTGTGAGAGAATAATGGATCGGGAAAAGCAACGGTTGGGACAAAGAGGCAAAGGTGGCAAACCATGAAAATTACATCAATCACAACACTCCTGACAAATCATTTGATGAATCGATTTTTCAATTTTTTTATGATTAACAACACATCGATGGCGGTGTCGGCGGAGTTATCAGGTGTCAACCCAACTTCACAAAGTTCTTACAATAGTTTCGGGGTGATCTCGAATTTAAAACCTCGCCTATCGAAATGGATTCTCAATTTTTTTCTTTAAATATATATATATATATATATATATATATATATATATTTGGTGCTTACTAAGTAGATCCTGGAATCGGCTTTATCAATGCGGGCCGATTCCAGGGTCTATCAAGGAAATAGCCGATTCCTTTTCGTGCTATTTTCATTTTTCTTGCTCCTTGAAAAGAGAAACTTCAATAAAACATCCCCTTGTTGTTTACACGAGGTAGAGATGATAATAAGAACATAAAGTGCAATGTAAAAAAAAAAAAAAAAAACAAGGAAGGAGGAATGAGGGTTTCTCGATTTAGTTCGGCTCCTGGTTGGTTGGATCCATTTCAAACTTTTGATATCGGGAAGCGGATCAAAACCTATGTATCACCGATACGACACGACACGAGACGCCGACACGTGATTTCTAAAAAAATCAAGAATTTCGACACGTTGAGACACGATGTGTATTAAACATATATTTTTATATATACGTAACAAATTATCATTTTTTATAAAAATAAAAAAAACAACATTCTCAATTCTTTTTTTTGGGGGGGCCAAAAATATTCTCAATTCATTCATAAAAGAAGTGTTTTTTTTTTTTGCTTAAACAAGTACACAAATTCACATAAACAACCTCCAATTTTGCATAAAATGCCAAAACTTATGGGTCAACAAATAAGAACAATGGCGTTGAGGGGAGGTGAGGCGACTCGATAGAGAAAGAGCAGCTAGGCGAAGGAATGAGAGATAGATGCGAGAGAGAGACTCAGAGTCGGAGCCTTGAAGGAGACGAGCGATCGACCATCATCCATAAGCAAACTAAAAAAGAGTCGAGGACAGATTGAGGAAATCAGAAAATTTGGTCATAATTTTTTATATTATGAAATTGATCATTTTAATCCCCGACACGCGTATACCTCGCGTGTCCGTGAATTTGATCCAGTGTTGATATTCAGACACGCGGTCAACGTCCGGACATATGTCGGTGTCCGACACGCAAAAAAAACCTCAAATGAACGATTTCATGCTACATGGACCAAAACTGGCCGATAAAGTTCGGTTCGGTCCGGTTTCGAGTATCCACGTGGAACCAGTAGGCCCCCCAATAAAACCGACTAAATAATGCGTTAATTTTTATTTTTAAAATATGTTTAATTATTTATTCATCTTTTTGTGCTTTTAGCCTCGTTAACTTTGGATCCAGAGCTAGGCAGAGTCCCCATGCACAATGAGACACAAGTGGCGGGGCCCATCTTCATCCTACCGCTACGAGGGTGACCAGGACCGTCGGATTTCCCGGCGAACTCGTTAGTCAACACAGCTGCGGATACAAGCGCCAGCAGCGCCCTGGGGGAGGTTTTGTTTGTTTGACCAAGGCGCGAAGGAAATCAGTGTCACGTGCCGAGAGCCCGTGACCTTCGCCCCTCGAGAAGCTTCGGCAATCGAATCACGAGCTCCTTGTACCCTCTACGTTGAAGTTGAAACTCGAAAGTGCCGAACATCCCCAAAATTAAGCTTTGTCGGCAGAAGCTGAGACCGACGTCCACTGTGGTACAATTAATTCGAGCGCATCGATCATTATTTAGACACCTACAAAGTTTCCCAAATCCTATTTCTTTTTAATGAGAAAAAATCACAATTTTTTTTAAATTATGCCCATTTTGATATAATTACGTCAAACTTTTTATCGTGACATAAAAAAAAATCCAAACTTATGCTCCCATGAAACATTTACTCCAAAGTTTTAAATTTGAGACACTAAAATTTACAAATTTTCACCTCAATATCACGAATTCACTTTGGAGTTTTTTATGGCACCAGAAAAAGTCGGAGGTAAGTGTCACGGGCCGACAAATTTCTTGGTCGCTGAATAGCCCGTGGGACACCCAGCTTGCAATGTAAGGCCATGCTAGTCCTTTTCTTTAGTTGTATATGGAACACTTAAGTAAATATCTTTACCAAATCGAGTCATATCACGCCCAGCTTAACTCGAACGTCCTTTGTTTCGAACAATAACACATTATCTTTAACACTACGACTGCTTTTGACCTGTCATGACTTCATCAAGAGACCGGCATCAGCTTCCGACTAGTTTGTACACGGGAGGCTAAGCCCGTCTTCAGAGTTACTAAAGAATGTATTCTATCTAGTCCTAGAACTCTTAGTACAAACCAACCTAATGCTACCCTCAAACCCAATCACCAACTTTCTCTCTATATCGCTCGTGAGTTATGTTTTTGTATTAACAAATATCGCTTTAAGGATTTCAAATGTAGAATGAGCACACGACACCTGTTGTCCGATCTCCTATTTTGTTTAAGGGTCACAAAACTCCTGGCCCGTGTGATAAGTATGTCGCAACATGCATAATTTAAATTTTTTTTGGTGGCTTTTGCTTAGTATTATTTTTCGTGCTTTCGGACGCGCCGAGGGGGAAATCGGCATCAAACGAAGTGCGGCTTCCCCGCCTTCCCGGCGGGATTAGGTCTACCTAATCCCGTGTTGTCCGAGAACAAAAAGTGATTTCATTGGAGTTAGTAGCTAAGCTCTTGCAGAACCGGACAACGCACAATGTCGCTTAGAGAAAGAAACCAAAAGGCTATGATTTGATTAAGTTTAGGCAGGGGAGGAAGACGCGAGAGAAAAAGATCGAATATGTGATTAATCTGGTTTTTACATGTTCGTGGTAACACGTTGGAGATGTATATGTTGTGGCAGAGGTTGCACATGACATGCCTCGGGACCAATGCCTTGAGTAATTAAAAATAATAATAATTAAAAATCAGAGATGAAATCTACATTTAAGAATTTGCTTTTTTTTAATTGGGTATATCAATACTTTGGTGAAGCCCTAAGCAGTCGGCCTCAATACGCGGCAATTGCATCATGCTTCTTTCGATGTGATAGGGATCACTGCTGGAGCTGAAATTGAAATAAAATTTGAAATTTCTAGTTGGTATTTAAGAACTATTCTTTCATCAAATTGGAGTTTCGGAAGTTTCTTGTCCATTCTCGAATATAAAAGCGAATTCCCTTAATATGTTTGATATATTAAGCGATAACGTTATGTTGGTACGGAATACACACTATCTCTATCTAAACAGGTCAAATGTATACATGTAATTTCGATCGAACCTCGCGTCATGTGATTGGGCTGAATCGATCATAGTCCGCCATGCCGAGAATTTCTGAATGAATCCTACCTGATCCGACGAGCAGGGGTCGGCTGGTACCCGCTTCATGAGAAAGTATCGAGTGCTTAGCGGCAAGAATCTCGTAAATTTCAGCCGACCCTTTGCCCAAAGACGGTGAACCAAGGCCCACGGAAGCACATTCCTTCTTACGATTCATGGGCCTAATTGGAGAGACCATGGTGGGCCGATAATTTTTTCGTTTGAAAAGCCCAAGACCAAGCCCAACAGACGATCACGAGAATAGGTGGGGTGGGGTCCAGCTGTTCCCTTCCCTTTAGTCCCTCCTCCCCATCCGTCTTGGTCTGGTCCAAGACTCACGAGTCACCGTTGCTGCTTCCACGTGGACACCGCATATACAATTCATTAAGCATTTAGTTAATTTACAACCATGACAGCTAAGCGTATGTAATGGCGCCGAAACGGCGCCGTCGGTGCTATTAATAAATTACATTAATCTAAAAATAATGAGGTTCTATTTTGTGTTGTTAGAAGTTGCAACGTCGCTTTCGTCTACGCCAAAAAGTTTCCGTTGTCGTTGTTTGTTCCACTGCAGGAGCGGCGACTGACGAGCGAGGGGGCCAGCCGGTGGATCGATCCCCCGTGGAGCGCAGCAACCGCTGACGTTCTGGTCGTCCTACTGAAGGTGCATTTGCTGTTCGGGGGCTCCCCTTAAGGTGCTCGAACTCGGTCCGTCGCTCTAACGTGCTTGTTGTTTTGAGTAGATCTCCCCTGTTTCAATGTGGGGTTTTTGACCCCGTCAAGTCGATGCGATGAGGACGTGATTGCGGTTTTACGGATGGAGTGGCTTTGTTTCTAGCATGCGGTGGTAGGTTATGCTGAGGAGTGGTGATGTTCGAGTCAGTAGATAGAGCTCGTGAGCTGGTCGGTAATAGTACAATGGGTGTAGAGAGACAAGTGTTGTGTGATCGAGCGTACGCAGCGATGAAAAGGAAATAACTTTGAGGTTATGTGCGTTACTTTGATTGGATTTTGGATTTCTTGGTGTTCACAAGTGGAGTATCTTTTTTGGATATAGGTTGAATTTCAAAGAGTTGTTCATATGTTTGAAATGGCTTTGATATGAAAGTTTTCATCGTGGATTTGGTTCTGTCAATCGGGGACCATTCTGGGTCTGTAATAGCGAACTTTTGTTACTTTTGTTCTTCTGCAGGTTGTTCTATTTATACCTGGGGACTTCGCTTCCTTTCTTTCTTGGTTAAATGGGAAGAACACCAGCAAAATGGTTGAAGACCTTACTCCGTGGCAAGAAATCGTCGAAGTCTCATTTGCCAAAAGGAGGAGATGTTTCGGTATGATGTCTTTTAAATTAAACAAGCTCTCTTATCTTATCTCGGTTGTGTGAATGTGATAGATTTGAAGAGCCACACAGCTGCTTCTAGCTTGAGTATCTCATTTCTTGAATGACTTCAACTGTAGAAGCTTCAGTTGCTTCCATTCCTGTACAGCTCTTTATAGTCATAGAGTAAACCTAACATTGGCGTCCAACTGAGGTTTTTGATGTGGTCAGTGTGGAGATGGTTTATCATCCAATGGTTAGGTTACGGAGAACTTTTTTCTTTCTATAACCAGCTACTGTACATGTGCATAGGGAAATATCATGAGCTGCTGACTGGGGCAGCCTATAATAATGACAAACTTATTAATAAATTAGATTCGGAGAGCAATATTTTCTCTCCTCATGTGATTCTAGTTCTTGCCATGGACATCTATTATTTGTATGTGTCCAAATGGATGGATTGACTCACTCACTTTATACCATCTAAGTTGCTTTACGACTAGTGTAAAAATATTGAAAAAATTCGTAATGGTTATTGAAATTCTTGTCGTGCTCTGCATCTTCAGCTCTTTGTTTATTTTTCAGTATTCTGCTTCTTTGATTTGCTATTCTTTGCGACTCCGTCGGCTCTGTTTGTTTGATGTTTGGTATTCTTCATTATCTAATGGCTTGTCTTCTTTTCTGGTGAAAGAAATCTGGACATGAAGGAGAGGCCTTAATTCCATCTAAGACACCCTCAACTGATATTATTGTGGAGCCTCCTTCAAATTCATTGCCTATTTCAGTTACGGATACTAAGAGTGAGGTGGACTTCGGGAAGGGGACGAATGCTATAGCACCTAATGATGCTAATATTCTTTCATCTGACAAAGTTGGTAATGCACTTACAAATGGTTTGGCCTTACCAGAAGATACTGAAAATGAGAGGCTTCAGCAAGCAGCTACTAAGGCACAGGCTGTGTTTAGAGGTTATCTGGTAATCTTCTGTTACCACACTGCTGGCTCCCCCTTAACGTACAATCTATTTAGAGAATCTTCCTTGTGCTATAAGTTTCCTCCTGGCAAAAATTTCTAAGTTGCTTGTATTCTTGTGGCACTAATCCTTCACAGTGCTTCATACATATTTTAAAGCTATCATTTTTAGTGTATAATTGCAGCAGTTGATTGGATAAGTTTGTAATTGGTGAAAGTAATATTGTCTATGACCAAATTGTCCATTAGAAACATAAAAATGATAAACTTCTATGGAACTACTGATTTTTGTTTTAAACTTGCTTGATGCTTTTCTATTATGTAATCAGGCAACTTGATTTAAGAATTAAATCAGTAATTTGGGGAGTTTTTCTTACATTTGAATACATCCTACTGTTGATATTTGCAATATGAGATGCTGTCACGAGTTGCTCCTCTGATATAGGATGGCCCATGTCAAGTGCATGCCAGATGCAATATGATGCCATATTTAAGTATCGAGTCTTTCTAGAACATTTTGAGTCATAATCCTTATTTTATCAATTATGAACATTTGAATCAGAAGTCTTTACCAAAAAAAAAAAAAAAAACATTTGAATCAGAAGCTGTATTTATTAACAAATGATTTGATCGGTTAATGAATACTTAAATCACAAGCCATAATAATCAATAAATAAGTATGCATTCCATCTAAACATTGCTGAATGAATTTCCGACATGTGTCGTGTCATATGGTTCTGCTCCATTTCATGCTTTCTCGAATTTCAGTCTTTTTCATTTGTATATACTGACCTTGTGTACAAATGTGTACTATGCCCGTGCCAGGCTCGTCGTTCATTTAGAACACTCAAAGGTATTTCGAGGATGCAAGCATTCATCCGTGGCCGCTTGGTCAGAAAGCAAGCTATTGCCACATTTTGCTGTGTGCAAGGCATTGTAAAGATTCAGAAATTAGCTCGTGCTAAAAAGGTGAGAATTTTTTGTACTTTCTGGCAAAACCCATGCTCTTTCCTCATAATCTTTAGAGTCAGTCTTTGTGTTCCTATATGGACCGGTGCTACACTGGACTCCAAGTACTCGTATTATCTTTGTTTTAACTGATTTCGGCATATGTTCCCCCTTTTCTGCACTTGTGCGTACTTTTTTCATCTTTTTTTTTTCCTGCTAAATAGGGTTGGGAATTTCGCCATCCTTCAGCAACTGGCCAGGGTAAGCTGCTTGAGGATGTGTTCATTCAGAAGGTGAGATCTCTATATGTATTCCATTTGTGTGTATTGGCACAAGTATGGATACTTTTCTTAATTTGGGTAAGAAGAGTTACCCCTTAAGATGAGCGATCTTCCTTTAAATTGCAAGTGTTCAGATTTTATCTGTAAGGTTGCATTGCTTCTGCATTCCTAAAAAATCATGCACTGTTGTAGAGGGTTCCTTTGCACCAGGAGATAGTGTAATTACTTGGAGTTGACATTTTTTTTATGACTTTGCTTAGATGATTTTTGTACATTGTATCTGGGTTTCTGTGTGATTTATGAACTTCCTGATTCCATTGATCATGAATAAATTTACTAGTTACAGGGAGAATACAATTCTTGGAGTTTGGCCTATAAGTTGGTTTGTTTACTTGATGCCTTGATGTGGTGTATGTGTCCATCAATCTAGTCGATGCACTAAACGACTTTCCTTGGATAAGTGGTATTAAATATCTGACTGTGAATGATATTTTAAGCTGGAACAGATGCACCGAATGCTCATTGCTTTGTAATCATTTTTTATACTCTCAGCTTCTTGCTTCATCTCGCCCTGCAAATCCTCTTCATCTTCACTATGGTCGTGGAGATCCAAATTCTGCTTATATGTGGCTTGAACGCTGGACGAAATCTCGTTTTTGGGAAGCCTCTTCACTACTACCAAAGGAGAATTCTCACTCATGTCCTCAGCCAAAGCATCAAAATCTGGAAAACAAACAGTGTAGCCACAAGCAAAGTGTTCGCAGACTGCCTAGTACAGACATTAAAACTGACTCCAGTGGCATATCTTTGGAGCCCAATAAGCCCAAATGCAATCGAAGGAATTTTTCTGGTCACATTGTCGATTCGGTTCAAGATAAATCAGAGAATGGAATTGAGAAAGTAAAACTCAATTTGAGAATGACTAATGATTTTTCAAAGGAGGTTTCTGATGGGGTGAAGGCTGATAAGAAGAAAATGGACGGCATTCTTGGGAATGAACCAACTTCAGTAACCTCTCTAGTTCTGCAGCAAGAAGTGAGTCATTTGTCTGAGGTGGAGCAAGAGTCCAAAATTAACGCACTATCGCAATTTGAACTGAAAGGAAATCTGAAATTAGCAGCCTCTGAAGTGCAAGTTGATGAATTACAAGAACATCTGGTTGTAGTTAATGCTCATCCTGCAGAAAAAAATGGTCCAATTGAACAGATGTCGGACTTGAAGGATGCTAGCATGAATGGGAAGCATGAAAAAAGAATCCATAGAAGAGCTTCTTTACCTGCGAAGATTGACCAACAAGAGAACGGGAAGCATCTCACCACAAGAGTGCCCAGCTACATGGCACCAACTGAATCTGTAAAAGCCAAGCTGAGAGGGCAAAGCTCTCCTAGGTTTGCCCAAGGTGAGATTGCTATGAATGGCACAAGGCGGCATTCATTGCCATCGTCCACCGATGGGGAAGTGGGTTTATTTTCGCCAAGAGCTCTGAGACTTGTCGAAGCATCCGGCAAAAGAACGATTAGAAGCGATAAATCTCTCACATCTTCCAGAGATTTTGTAGGTAAGAATTTAAGATATGTAACTTGCGTATTACATTAAGGATAACAGGTGTGAACACATGTTTTACACGTGCTCTTGGTATATTGAACTAACTAAACAAACTTCAGATGCAATGGGCCAACACTTGAATAGTCTCTTGATTGAAGTTATAGTACTTGGTCAAATTCATAGTAAGATGGATTCTGTTATACTTGGAATATTCTACTGAATATATGGATGAAAAGACGCCTATTTTTTCCGCAAGATTACTTGAAATATTTTTGTAAAACATATGATCTTGCGAAAAGATAAACCTCTCTTGGAAAAAAGGTTGCGAAGGTTCCGCTAAAAAGGGGCCATTTTGCCGGACTCTTATAATGAAATTCTTGAAGCCTAGTCTGGAATCTGATAGATTATGTTGATGATGCCGACATTCATCATAAAGAAAGATGAAGTCGTTATATTTCGAATTACCTTTCTTTAGGTTATGCATTCTGCACCTCATGCTGAAATGTACATTAGACGTAGATCTTTTAGCTTTATATCAATTGAAATGGTTGGTATTTGACTCGTAACCCATTGGAGTAAATCTTTTGATAGATGACAATGAGATTACACTTCGAGAATCTACTGCCTTCCAACTGGCCAAGTATTTGACTCGTAAGCCATTGCAGTAAATCTTTTGATAGATTGCCATGAGATTACACTTTGAGAACCTTCTGCCTTACATCTGGCAAATTATCTGTCTTGCTTGGATCTGGATTGTTTTGCTCAGTCAGAGGTTGTCTGACATCTACTTTCAAGTTACTCTGATGTTTAATATGCTCGATTGACCTTGAAGAGGAAAGATCCGTTGATCCATATTTTTGCTGCTTGGTTTTGTGCCTGCTACCTTTCTTCTGCTTTATGGTTACAAGAACTAAGAATTTGTTGCGCACTTATCGAGCTAGGATTTTAAATTATCTTATATACTGTGATTAACTATTTTTATGTAATACTAACTCCAGAGAAGTTGGTTAAAGTAGAGTGGAGGAGGTGATCTTGCATGGAATGATGATCTCTCTGGACTTCACATTGAGGAAGAAGTGAAATCACTGAAACTGCTTTTAGATCAGCGCCTTTTCCCGCAGACAACTTCTCAACTTTGGCAATGTCCCACGGTCTCAGTTAGTCATCATTTCAGATGCTAGAATGTGTGTGGGATATTATATTTTTATGTATACTCTCTGAGAAATCAGGTGGTTAAGTTGCTTAATTATTTTTTTTTTGGGGGTCAAAATGTGCTTAATTATCATGTGGGCCTAAATGTGTGCTGCTTTTTTTTAGGTATTGTTTTGTCAATATTCCTGGAAAGTACTCTGTTTTAATTTATGAAGATTTTACAAGATTCTACAAGTATCAGTTGTCAATTGGGTCACTTTGCCTTTTCAATTTTCCCACGATGGAGTTAATACTTGCTAGTATTGTGTTTCTCCTTATGTTCCTCCCTGAAATCTTACGATGGTGGCCTGTGTAATGAGGTGAAATTGCCAGAGACATTAAGGTCGTGCTGTTTTTACGAGTTGAGGCTCTGGGGAGGCCTGATCCGATCAAGTGAAGTTGATATAGTATGGTTCCATTTCTGCTGAATTGACAGGTGAAGGACACAAAAGTTTCTGTTTTTAGTGACTTAAAGTCACGGCTACGATAGATGAATTGAAACTTGAAAGCCAATGCCCACTTTTATTTCTTTAACTGCTATATCTATGGACTTTTTGAGCATGCAACAAGCTAGTCCTTGCCCAAAACTGGATGGGCATCTCATGATCCTCATCCCAGGCAGAACGCAAAGAGGGAAGTCCCTGGTGTCCAAGTAGGATGGAACTTCGCCGTGCTGATGCTATACCCGCTCCCCAGGTAGATGCACCCGTAACTTGACGACACGCCCCCATAAACTGTTGCTCCCGTGTCGTATGACCATAAGATCTTCCCCGTCATTGCTTCCATCGCGTATAAGGGACCATTAGGAGCAGTTGACCCGGCGAAAACGACACCATTGACTATCGAGACTGGCCCGGACGCAGTCTCATTGCTCGGGTTCGCTGTGGACCAGAGAATGTCGCCTGTGTTTGCGTCGAGTGCGACCCACGCACCTGCCGTTGTAGTCTGGGTCGAAGGGGCGAGGGTGAATCTCACTCGGTTGCTGTTGGCGATGTTGGTGTAGACTCTTTGTCCATCCGTTGCCGCACCCCATATGCCTCCTCCCTCTAGGCCGCCGGGCCCTGCCAACTGCACATTTTGATGAACGATTTCATCATGTTAGGTGGCTTCTTCCTATCACTTGATTGCATTAGAGTGAGACTATAATACCGAGCTGCCTCCAGGATTATACAAGAGAATTAGGGCGGCGACTAATGAGCGATAACAAAGAAGATCCATCGCCTATGTCAGCAAAATAAGGAATGATAGTCCGTACTTACTTTGAACCACACTATGTCCCCCGTGTCGCGGTCTAGAGCCCAAGCAAAGCCACTCTTTTGCACGGCAGCTACGATGTCTCGCCTCGTGCCATTCGCCGATATACTAAGTAACATGGGAGCCTCGCCAAAGTCCGCATCCAAGTTCGGTCCAGGAGGACAGTCGGGATTGTTTGGTACCAAGCAAACAAAGTAAAACACGTCATATCCCCCGAGTTGTCGTGCCCATCTGATCCTCCCCGATTCGATGTCGAATGCCATGATGGAATCGAAGTTCACATCCGGCCCTATGCACTGGTCGGGTTGGGTTGGCTTCGTGGTTTGGTTATTTTGCTTCTCTTGGCATTGTGCGACCTCTTGCGGAACTGTGTAGAGGTTCCCAGTGCCTACGTACACAAGCCTCCTTGTCGGATCGACCGCGGGACTGCTTCCCCATATGGCGGCTCCAGAGTAGCCGCCACGGTTACCCCCGTTGTCCGGGATTGTGTAGGTTTGCCATATGATTGCTCCTGAGGTAATACTGAGCTTCGCCAAACTGCCTCGAAAAGTGCAACATTGCTCCGCAGGTAAGGTCACTTCGAGTGATGACACTCCGACATAGAATCCCCTACAATCATAAAGAGGAGATAATAATCATCAGGTTCGAAAGGAGAGTAACTATTTCTTTTATGGTGTAAATTCTTTGTCATCAGTATATGCATCCACCTCATATAAGCCGTTCCAGAGGTTGTTATCACCGCTAAAGGCCGTGGATCAAGCCGAGTCAACCAAATTAGCCTCCCGTCAAATCGGTTCACGGCGATAACGACTGCAGGTCCATAAATCGAGACGATCAGGAGGGGTCCGGCTATTGTCGGGGTCGACCTCGAGACTGTCACATTCACTGTGACCCCGGTGCCTCTAAGTCCCGTCAACTCGCTTAGGTTTTGCTGCCATATCAATCCCCCGGAGAACGCGTTCACAGCGTACAAGTAGCCGTTCCACGAGGGAAAATACACAACGCCATTGGATATCGCCGGGGTGGCGGATATATCCTTCCCGGCGATGAACTTCCATCTCAACCGTAAACCCCGAACGGTAGGCGGGCTGATCAAAATCTCTCCTCGAGCACTTCTCGTGTTACTCAAATCGCCTCCATGGTTTAGCCACTACAAATCAAATACTTAAAACTCATAAACAGAAGCAGTCACAGACACACGATGGTGGATCGGAGCTTAATTACCACAGCGACAGCGTTGTCCAATACACAAACGATGGCGATTGCAAAGATGCAGAAGATACAACAAGTTTTCTGAACAGGTAGGTGAGCCATCGAGATCGAGGAAACTAATCTCCTTTCCCTCCGGATGGATTCGACGAATCCGACACGATTTATATCGACAAGTAAACGTGTGTTCCTTGGTCTCACTCTATCACGTGTAAAGAGCTCTTCGTTTCGGTTAAGTTTGAATCATTTAGAGCACCTGGGTGTCTTCAACGTCAAAACACATTCTCTCATGAGCTGACAAACGTTTTCCTGGAGGAAATGTGGTCAAGAAGAACCCTAAACCATGCAAAGCTCGCTTAGATGCACGCCTCGCTCTCGTTGTTCACATTATTCGACGCGTACCTCTCTATTGTTTCCCCAAGAAAGTAAAGCATGAATGACGCAGCTTTATTCAGAAACTAAAGCCCGCTCGAGTAGGGGATCTTGCCATTCATAACGGTTTGACCGAAGATTGGCGCAATTCAGACAACAAACAGAGACATTTTATCTTATATCCACCGTCCTAAGAAAATTGGTCTCTACTTTGCATGGAAACAAGTCCGACTTAAGAGCTGAAGAAACGTCAGAAGAAAAATGTAAAAAGTAGGTCTAAAGAGTCCCCTCCCAGTTTTAAGGATGCACTTCACAGATTCGTGCATCTATTTTGGTTAACACAAGTTGGTATTTTTTTTTTTTTTTTTTGAAACTCACAGAACTAGTAATGGAGCCATGTACTCCTCATGCGAACGATGAAGAAATTTACGTGCTGGAGCTGTGGCTTACCTCTGCAACAGCAATGTCTTGTAGACAAACAGCGACGACGACGAAGATGCTGAAGAAGCCATGACTGATCCTGGGGACATGGAGGTGATGAGCCATTAATACATATGGAGATCAGAGCACACTTTTTTCCTCCTCCTTTTAGTTGGGTGTGTTTAGTGAAAGTCCCGTCGATGATTTGTGCGATATTTATATAGCACAAAAGATTTATAACTTTTTTCATAATTTTCCTCTCACCGTACCCTCTCGCTTTGCCTCATAAATGAAAGGAACCTCTTGGTCTGACTTTGGTGCTGTGATTCATTTTGGTGTCAACCGATACAGTAAGAATTACGTTTTATTTCACTTGAGGGCGTGTCCATGTATACAACATTAATTTAGCTGAAAGGGTGCCAAAAGTACTTTTCTTTTTGCCTGGACCAAAAAGTGCTTTTTTTTTTTGTCAAATATAAAAAAGTACAACAAAACGATATTTAGAGTGTCAATATTTATATACATTACTCAATTTGATATTAATATCAATATGATTCATCTCATAAAAATAACTCTTTTCTTATAACCTATTCATTACGCCCGACGTAACTCTCTTATTTTACCCTGTCCTAGAACAAGTTATGTGAACTAAGTAGTTAGAGTTAAAATGAATAGTAGAGGGATTTGAACCCACGCCCTGTCCACTTAAGTCTAGTGTCCTTGTCTTTTCCAATCATAGTAGCCTTACACCAAGGTTCTGCCATAGTCATTATCTCCTTGCTCTGGTTATGGATGAACTAACAAAAAATATTTAAGATGAGGTGTCATGGAGTATGCTATTTGCAGATGATATTGTGTTTATTGATGAGATCAGGTATGAGGTTAATGTTAAATTAGAATTATGAAAAAGCAAGTTGGAGTCTAAAGGATTTACGTTAAGTTGAAATAAAACGGAATACTTGAAGTGTGAGCTCGACACGGCAGGAAAAGGGGGATTAAGAAGCCGTAAATATGCTCGGATGGGAGATACCCAAGAAAGATACTTTTAGATATTTGGAATCAATATTGCAAAAGGAGAGAGACATTGATGATGATGTAAGCTATAAAATCAGAGCATGTTGAATTAAATGACGCAATGCATCAGGATTTTTATGTGATCACAAAATTCATCTAATGTTAAAAGAAAAATTTTATAGAATAGCAGTAAGACTTGCCATGTTATACAGAACTGAATGTTGGCTAGCACAAATGAAACATGAGAATAAAATGAGAGTAGCAGAAATGAGGATATTAAGGTAGATGTGTGGTCATATAAGGATGGATAAGATAAGAAATAAAGATATTCGACGAAAATTTAGAGTAGAACCGGTGGTAGAAAAGATGAGAGAGCATAAATTGAGATGGTTTGGACATATTCTCCGAAGGCCCCTAAATGCTCCGGTACAAATAGAAATTTACTGTCGAGAGCATAACACAAAAAAAAGGAATAAATGAACCAAAAATTATTTGGGAGAACTAGTAAAACAAGATTTAATGGAGTGATAAATAGATTGTCGTACGGTTTGTCTTAAAACGGAGTAAAGGAATGCTTTTAGTATTATTGAGGGGTAGTATATAGATATACACCTATATTTATCATTATTTATTTATTTACATATTTATCTCTTTTCTCTCGATTGATTTTGCTTTTATTTTTATGAATTTTTGAGGTTTATCGATCGTCGACCCCAACTAGTTTGAAATAAAGGTATTGTTGATGTTGATGTTGATGTTGAATCACTTTGGTATTAATATCTTTTTTTAATCACTTAAGTGCCAATTTTAAAAAAATGATTAATTGAGTACCAATTTCAATAAGCGTCGCTTAAAATCTTACATGACATCTAATAGCTTATTGGAGAATCCAAGTCAGCATTAAAAAAAAAATTCAACCTAAAATTAAAAAAATTAAAGCAAAGCTAAAAGCTAAATTTTTTTAAGAAAATGGCTAAAAATGCATGAGGACTTTAGCATTTGCATCTAAAAATTATAATGCAATCTCCATCATTTTTATTTGCAAAAAACCAAAACTTACTCCCTAAGTTGCACTGGAAAAAAATTAGAAATTAGAAATTGAGCTAAAAATAACTAAATAACGAAAAAGGTAAAAAAAAAATTAAAGAAAAGCTGGCACCCTCGATGCTGCCATTGAGTTTTAATTTTTTTAAAAAATTTAAAAATTATTTTTAATTTAAGAGTGAATTTTTGAATAAAAATTGCCACAATCATTGCTATTTAACTCGGACCTATTCCAAAAAAGTTGAGGCATTTCAAATTGTTTGTTGACACGGACAAAGTTAGGGAAAATCTCTGAAATTATTTCAATATTGGACTTTGGACATATAATAGTTATGAATCGAATCTCTTTAGAAAGAATATCTTTTGTCTCATGGTAGCCAACTCCAATCCCCTTACGAAGCTTTCATTATTGGGTTAGTCATTTACTTCACATGTTTCTAGTGATTCACATGGTCTCATCAAATGATTGATCAAAGAGTGATATTTCAAATCCTCGTTACTCAAGGAATCTAAATGACCTCTTCGTCAACCCATAATGAAAGGGGCGATCTCGTAGATCTTGATTTGTTAAGATAAGTTGTTAGGTGCTCCATTTTATTTTCCCATTGAGGCCGAGCTCGAGAAATAGTTGTCCATATACTGATAATGGATGTATGGATTCTCAAGAAAAGAGGAGCCGCGGGGTGGACCTTTTTTTTAAAATAAAATTTTCACACGGACTGATTTTTAAGAAAAAAATTACCATATGGACTTATAAATGACGTTGCACTAAAACGTTTTAAGTAAAAAAGCCACATATATATTTTGGCCGGAATTTCTTGCCATCGGCCTTTTTTTTCTACGATACGGTAATTAAGTGATAAAAAAAAATTTGTACCAAATTAAGCGTCGTACACAAATATTGACACTTTAAGTGTCCTTTTACTTGAAAAGTACTTAGAAAAACAAAAAACGAAGGGAAAGCCAAGTTCCAACACTCAAATTTCTCAATAATGTCGCTATATCAACTAAATGTATTGAAATTGTAGCTTGAGCGGAAGGCTTTGTTACCGTACAATATTTGAGTGACTTTGAAAATAACATGTTGTGAGCCCTAAATTCTTGAAAAGTAGACTTCATTACTTAATATTTATTTTTTGTGGCCCAAAATAGGCAATTAATCTCTCGATGGATTAAAAACAATCACATGATCATTTCTATTAGTGGAATCATTTGTCTTGAAACCAATTTCACAAAAATTTCAATTTCTCTTCCAAACTCGGAAGACACACATTCCCTGCACATATGTCTTTCCTCTTCCTCTCTCTCTCTCTTCCTCCATCCTCGCCGAACCTCATGGTTACATTGCAATCGTACGTAAAAGAGTAGTTGAATGAACATTGCATTTATACGAGTCATGAGCTTGACATCAATCAAGATGGGCATGACTGCAGGTTTCATGCGTGCATGACGAGCTCTGCTTCCCGCCGAGGCGGCCATGGAAGAAACAGGCCCCAATATAGTCCAAATCGGGTTGCCCGACCTTGATCTAGGCCAGATTTGAGATGGCAATGCAACTATCATCAGCCTCAGATGGAGAGTGGAGGGGGCCAGTCTAGGGGTGGCGGTCGGCTGGTGATAGGGGAGGAGAGAGAGAAGCCTTCAGCATCTTTGTAGACACGAACATAATTCAGTTTTAACTTGCTTACCTAAATTGGACGTTAACAGATTTGACCACTAATGATTTGAAAGGCACATATAACTCAAAATTATATATTTCTGGATAATTACACTAATAATCACTGAATTTTGGTCCAATATGCAATGTCGTCTCTAAACGTTCCGTTTGTTTAATATGGTCCATGAACTTTAATCCAATAAGCAATGCTGTCCATGAACTCTTAATTTGTCTAATATAATCTCTAAATTTTATTGTGCAAACTCAATCTTGTATTTGGTCAATAATAAAAATATTTAATGTTATCCTTGACCTTGAACTAATGAAAGGATTAAATAAGTTAGGAATTAAATTAAAAGTGTACAAAAAATTCAAGGATCACGTTAACCAAACTAAAAATTTAAAGACCACGTTAAACTTTGGATTGAAGTTCAAAACCACATTAAAGTCAACTCAATCAAAATCTATTGGATCAAATTGACTTTGATGGAGAGAAACTAATTAAAGTCTATAAACTTCTGCTACTAAAGTCAACTCAATCAAGATCTTGGAGAATCCTTTCACCACCATAAATCAGGATGTGTCTTCCGAAAACGATGCCTTTACAGAAATATTAGCGTCAGAAAAAAAAATGATTTCGGAAACCTTATCCGATGCCGACTTTGTTCATACATTTCAATTTTCTAAATATGTATCACAATAACCAAGCTCACTTGATTTTCTCAGTTCGGAAAAGCAAAGTCAAATGCATATAGCTATATTCAGACCATGTTTGGCCAGCATGTCCGTTTCAAGCCATGTGTATAGCTAGCCTAATTTATAGAGGGTGGTTGTTTTTTTAGTGGGGTTATCCATGGTCCAGATAGGCCCGATCTCGATATGGAACTAGGGACCAGACAAATAGTCTTGGTCCCCAAATTTTAGGGATCGTGGACAGGACTAGCTTTGGACCGGCAGTTTGGTTCGGTCATAATTTGATATGGGACCGTTAACATCAGCTGCTTATAGAAATTTAATCCTTAGATCTAAATTAAAAACTTATGATCTTAACTATCCAACCTAATAAGACATTTACATGGTCATCATACAACCATCACATAAGTACATATAATCCTAAAATAATGAGACAAGACTAAATTAGGATGAAAAACACTTAAAATAATTGAAACGGGATTATGCTCCTACAACATTCTCCTCGAGTTGGAAAGAATCAAGGTCAAAATGTTATTACACTTATACTTCATTGAATCCAAGTGCAAACAAAATAATGACTTTGCATAATATAGTCAAGATAAAACATAGATTGAGTCAAGCCAAAACACAATTGGAGATTCCATATCGACAAACACGATTGGAGGCTGCGTTGCGAAGGCAAGACATGAGCGTCGAGTGAGAGGAGAAGTTTGAGTATTAGATCATGTCGTAGCGTGATAAAACATAAACCCTAATTACTAACTATAATAGTGATAAGAAGGGATCGAAACACAAGGAATATAAGGATGAATTTGGCTTTATTTTTTTTTAAAAAAATTGTTATTTAAAACTAAGTAATTAGTTAAATGCTAAAATTCAGTTCACGTAATTAAACTAAGGTTCAAACAATTATGAGAAAACTATCGACTTTAGGTTTCGAATCCATGATACTTTCTTCTTTGATTTGCCTCTTTGTTCGCACTATCAAACCTAACAAGCTATAAGCTTGCTATAGATCATCTACAACCTATCCTAGCTATAACCTATCATGTCAATTACTATCGCCTTTCGTTTCCTAGCTTAGCACGCTTAATTCGAGCATTCTCATGGGGCTTGATCATAAATTGTAATTAAAACTATTACTTGTGTATGAAATTAGAATCATAAACTTCATTTAACAGTAAAATTCTTGAATGAAATAAATGAAGATGTAGTCTTTTCCAAATAATCAAGTACCAAAAACTCAATAAGAAGTTCATAATCCAAACAAGAAGTATCGTATCATCTACAACCAAAGACAACAGAATAAATTTAGCTACTCATGAAATCGAACGACTAGGGGTGAGCGGTTCCAGATTCTGTATAGGTTCCACTTGGAACCTAAAACATATTCATCTATATAGGTTCCTCATTTTTGGGAATCTATAACTTACCCTGCATATATTGGAACCTAAAATCTTCTAT
The DNA here is from genome assembly GCA_028455895.1 of Rhodomyrtus tomentosa. Classification (NCBI taxonomy): domain Eukaryota; kingdom Viridiplantae; phylum Streptophyta; class Magnoliopsida; order Myrtales; family Myrtaceae; genus Rhodomyrtus; species Rhodomyrtus tomentosa. The sequence continues at coordinate 7,279,979 of JAPCWY010000011.1, forward strand.
GCATACCTTGGAACTTAGAACCTACCTTTTCTCAGGTTCCAAGGTCGGTTCCAAATTCCATCATGGTTCTACATGTATTATTGGTTGAATGATCAATATAACTAATTACATGTAATGACCACCATTTACTACTAAAATCTACTGACCATAACTCATATTTAGATACACGAAAAGTATGAAATAATAATAAAGTAAAAAACTCAATGAGAAAGTAGTTTTGGATTACATACTCATCATCATACTTATGAAATACCTCAGAATGACGTGAAAATATATATTAAGGAAAAAATATAAAAGCTTACTTCAAGTTTCAGGTTCTGGTTCTGGTTCCGGTTTCGGGTTCCACTTACCTAGAATCTAGAACATACCCGTCAAATCAAATTCACTAATTTTTGCAACTTGAAACCTACCATTTATACCTTGAAATTTGAAACTGATCGGTTCCCACCGGTCCAGTTCTACAGGTTCCAGATTCTACCCTGGAACCATGCTCACCCCTACAAATGATGGAGAAGAAAATTGAAAAAGAAGCCTATGTTCTGCACGTTCTTTCCTTTGCATCATAATTCCTTCTTGTCTCTCGTTTGTCCTCGCCAAAAATCTACAGTAGTCTCCTCGTTTGTCGCAAGGGATTTTGTTTCTGTGATTCTATTTGATTTCGAAATATGCTATCTATTAATCAAGAGCTCATGGCAATTCAAATTGCTAAAGATAAGATTTTGCAAAATTCATTAAGAATCTTGAATTTTAGAAGATGTTATATTTAACCAAATCTCTGTAGGTAGAGAATATTCCAAATTTGGTTGCTCATAAAACTCATTCGATAATCAAAATATTAGACAAATGAACTAATTTAATTAATAATATTTATTTCAATCCCATAAATTAGATGCACTTTTTAGTTATAATATGAGCCGATCGGTGTCGAGATGAGAAAATTAGGCTAACTAGTTCTTAAAAAATTTCTAACTTTTTTTCTAATTGTGTATATATATTTTGAACGGTCCGATCTGGTCTCATCTACTATGGAACTAGGGGTCGGATCGCCCCCTCTCAAGGGCCGAACCAACCCGGCCTGTTCAATCCAATCCCATTATGGTCCGGTCCTATCCGATGTAGTTTGATCACCCCTATTTTTTAGCACCATATGTATCCAGGTACAAATTTCTCTTTATAAAGCTCTTTAGCGGAGGGATGAAGAGGAAAACACGGTCCTTTCAGAATATAATAATGCAATTTCGCTTCTCCCAACAAGAGAAAAACCAAATTTTGGGAGGTAATGATCCGTAAAGAAGGACAAATTGTGGATAGTATACTGAACCTGGTCTGAAATGGAGGCGTAGTGAACTGGGTTAACGGGAGAATCCTGGGGTGAGTGGATGAAAATTCTCCTTCGCTATTCTTCTCAAATGTCCCAAGCCCTATCCCTCCCCACATCCCCTTCAATCCTTTTAGCAAGATGCTTTCTCAATCCCTCATGAGCACCCGGGGGCAGGCAATAATAATATCTAGGGTTACTACATGAGGGTTCGATTTAAATTATGCATTGAGTTCTGTAGTTTTTGAAGTCATTACAAGTGTATTTTGGATCCGAATCCCCTGCCCAATGGATGGTGAGCTCCGTGTTAGGCGTACGGTACAAGTGTTTTTGATTTTTGTGCAATATGAACATGAAAATACTTGATGGATCTACTCCGGTCCAAATTAACGCGACATGACAACTTCTTCACGCAAGGGTTTAAATTAGTAGGCATGATTATTTAAAACGGCACGGAATCAATGTTATTTCGTTCCCCTATTCACTATGCATTCGCGCGAAATATACGTGTACTTTTCTCCATTTTTGTGTCGAGTTTCCGAATGGGATGGTGTGACGAACTAAACCACGGGAAAACACAATTTTCTCTCTTACAAATCTCGCATAAGTATTAGAATTGTTTAGAACCTGGTAAGAGGTTTGATTTGTACCTAGGAGGCAAACATTGAAAACAAAAAGGACAAAAGAAAGATGTACCAACCTGGAAAAAGGTGGCGTGGATGGTCACAACTCAATGCCGTGCTAATATGTTCTCTTCATCGAAACCCCCACTTAGCCTATAGTTGCGTCCATATTCACCCGTCCTCACACAATTTTCTTTTATTCTATAAAAGTTCTTTTTCGTTTAAAAGTAACATGAGATATTCCAGATTCGATCTCCACCATTCATATATACGATACACTGTAAGCGAGCATTTCAAAAATGTGTTATATGCTTCAACAATCAATACAAAATTATCGCTTCACTAAGTAGTGTTAGATGTACTAAGGCTGGTCTTCACCGTGGGTACATAAGAGCTTATAAGTAAGCATTTGAAAAATTAGTCATATTCTTCACACACACAAAAAACAACAAAAATTTGTACATCACTCGTGCACCAGTTACATAGACTAATCATAGTATAATTAACAGAAGTAAAAATAACAACCACAACAAATTTTTGTCGTAGTATAATTTCAACTGTACTGATAAAGAAGCAGACAAGGGATTCACGCAAGGGAATAATAAAAAAACATGAAGAAAAGCCCTCTATAAATACTAGGGCAAGGAGCCCTAAGATGAGCAAGTAACAGAGAGTTCAAAAGAGCAAAAACAGTGAATTAAAACGTTAGGTTGCCTCTAGAGTTCCCCTGAACACTTCACTGGGAAGTTGTCCAGTATTTTCTCTCGTCAGCTTATTCTTGACTTTCCTACTGAAGTGTTTGGGGGAACTCCTGATGCCGCGTGACAATAGATTTCGTCTCCACCGACGCTCTCAAGTCATGACAAAGCTGAAACAAGGGAGGTAAAAATTGATTCGTGGCTCGCTATTATGGTTATGCAATTTTAAATATGTTCTTGCGTATGACATCTAACTGTACGCAGTAATTTTACCGGGCTTATGGAGGGCTCGTGTCTGGTTGTTACGGTGATAATCTATAATTTATTGTGAGAAGGATTCAATTAGCTCGTCTTGATTCTCTGATACCCTAACAAGCACTAGCACTGAATTGGTTGGAGCAGGAACCATTTAATACGTATGCGGTTTACATGGTGATCCTAGAATGTGCGGCATGCAGCAAAATTAATGTTTCGTGGGAGTGACGATGCGTGGGTACTTTGAACCCTACTATGTCCACATTGTCTCGGTTTAGAGCCCAAGCAAAGCGCTCTTTGGCACGGAAGCTATGATGTCTTGCCTGGTGCCGTTCGCTGATGTGCTGATTAAGGAAACCCTAACCATGCAAACTGCAAGGCTCGCTCGTGCGCATTTATGTGTCTTCTAACTGATTGACCGAACACTGAAGTGGAGCAATTGTACATCCACCGTCCTAAGACAATTGGTCGCATGAATGACCAACGCCCAACGTTGTAATGACCTACCACGTCGACATATCTGAATATTACGAAGTCAAACTTACCGGTTTGTTTGCCTGGATTTCTAACGGGTTAAAATTCTTTTGTTTTACGTCCCTGTTGAAGTTTAAAATACTGAATAAAATTGAAGAACCATGAACGAATTATAGGTAGGTGTACGTATCAATAGAAGACCGTTCTCAAATGTTTCAAGTACTTTAAAGGGCTTTGCTAGCATAACAGTCTTTGAGCTAATGTGAAAATAACTTCATGTTGTGAGCCATTTGATGCGTGCTTATGTGAATAATTTTTGCACACATCTCCAGCATTTCTCTTGATTTTCTTACAGAGTTGGAGGAGGTTACTCCTATCTTGCTAGAGAAAACAAGTGTGAGCCTGAGTTCATTGTCCAAACTTCAAAGGAATTGAATCCTATCAAATGTACAAATGAGAGAACAGATCTCACATCCTACCAACATAAATACCCACACATGTTTAGGTTAATGAATGGTGAGCAGGATCACGCAATTTCCGATGGACCATCCACTCGGAATTTGACACTTGTGCAACATGACCAACTAAATGCGAAAATATTATATCTTATAATGTCCAAATGGAAGAATTTAATGTACCGTAAAGAACAGGCAAGTTTTTGCCACAAACTATAAAGTGGAAATCTTGTATTGGAACGTGTACAAAGCATTGCTTAAGGGGGAGGAAATCTTGGATTTGAAAGTCCCTTAGCTATTGTCATAAGCAGTGTTGAAAGTCAAATCAAAAGACTTAACTGTGCTGTACATATTTTTTACTAAGCTATAGAGCTAGCTACCACATCTTCAACTTTCAGCAACTTAATATAAATCAGAACCTCCGAAGAAGGATGCTCTCCATACAAATTGATGCAACAAGCAAGCATTACGCACTGGAGCTCCATCAGAAGTTCTAACAGAGTTCATGATGCTTCTGTTGTGACAAGAAAAGCTTAAAGAGAGAGTAAAAGGTCAAAGCATGTAAGCCGACATTGTCGCTCTCGTGCCCACAATGTTTATTCTCTGAGGAGTCATCTGGCCAAGAGCTGAGGCCAGGTTCGAGCTCGATGTGTGGGGGACTTGAGCTTTCCAGGACTTGATAACTTTCTAAAGTAGCAACTCTAGCTTATATATAAATGTGGTAGGAGAATTGGTTGATTAGCCCACCAGACCAAGCACACAGAAGGAAATTGAAGTTTTGGAGCTGGTGCAATTTCTTTCAAGGCCAAACGTGGCCGAACGAGGCCGTGCCCTCATCAAGTGTCCCCTAGAGTTCTCCTGAACACTTCCAGTGGGGATTTGAAAAGGAAAAAAGGAAGATACAAGAGAAGTTCCTACTGAAGTGTTTGGGGGACTACTAGCATTTCGAGGAGATAAGTTCCTTGAATTTTTACAAAATAATTAACTAGACATAGAAACACGCACAGTCGATGCATGTAGGACATTTATGAATTTGGTTCAATAACTAAAACTCCCCCTTAAACCAAAATGTCTTCTTTCAATCATTCAAGCAGACTCCTGCAAGTTGACAGCACGGGAGAACTCCTCTCAGATGTTCCGGACGTTGTCATCTCTCAGTTCCTCAAGCCGACGGATTTCACGACGATAAAAGTTGATCTCATCCTCAAACTCAGCCCTTACTTTCTTGACCTTGGTCGCATAGTCCTGGAGGTGAAGCTTCAATACTTGGATCAGCGTAGCATCATATTCAGTTCGAACACTGCTGACTTTCCTCGGCGTCATCAGGCGGCAACGTATCTCGTGCAGAGCTAAGGCGCCGGCCTCAGACTTCATCCACTCACACATCTGGAAAAACTGCCACACGGTCATACTACGAGGTAGAACGATCACCTTGGCCTGGACAGCGACGGACAGCAGCTCCTCGAGGATGCTCGGCTCCTTTATGGCAGCAAAGTCACCGGACAACCTAGTGAACTGGTCAACCGTGACGCCCATTTGATTGATAGCCTCTAGAGTGAACTGGTTGATGTTGACACCAAAAGCGGCCAGAGGACGAACGATCGCCTGAATCTCCTGGATGGCCTCCTGGGCAGTCTTCTGACCAAAGTACTTGGGCCGGGCACCTGAACCACCATCACGAGCGCTGCCACTAATTGTGTTACCCATTGGAACACCGAGTCATGTATAACTGACATGCTTAGTATTTTGTGAATTTCAGGTGAATTAATTTCCTAGGCGAACTAGTATTTTGACATTTCAATACGCAACATGAATCGTACCGACGGGTAGCCTTCAACTTCTGATGAACACATGGATTCGTTTTGGCTTGAGAATGAAGTGAAAGATGTATTGCACAACCGTCTTCTTTTCATGGGGATTGTGATCCAAGAAACTAGCTGTTAGGTTTCTTACTCGAAACACAAAATATAAAGATCAGTCCCTCTAGTCCAAATTAGATGGAACAGTGGCAATACGTCCATCTTTTACCTATTCCCATAATTAATGCACCCATGACTCGTTGATATCTCTCCATACACTATGGCTCCTGAATTGTATGACCACTAGGGATGATGTTAGTATGCACGTGTGACTTGTGTTATAAAAGTTCCATATCGGAGAATTGATGTGGTATTGAGCAGTTAATATATATAAGTTGGCTCATAACTTATCGGTTTAAAATTTTGAGTGAAGGTGGGTCCAACTGGATATATTGACGGGCTCGAACTTGGGCTCCCTCTTGGTGATCTCTCTAGTAAAAGTATCGGACTTCCGCTGCGTGATCGCAACAGATGAACATAGTTTTAGGATATCATCTGGTTCCGTGTCAGGCTCTAAAAATTAGAAAATTTGTTCCAACGGATACATTTCAGGTTCTAGGTAGATGGAGCCTAGAACCTATAATGAGTTTTTGCGTTTTTCTTGCTACAAGTATTCGTATGATCTTATGGTATTCCATGTCATTAGATTATGAGTGTGTAATATGAAACGATTAGTCTATGCTTTCATTTCTGACGATATTTAAGATTGTGACTTTTGTTTTGTTAACATTTCATATTTATTTGTGTGCCTAAAATACGAGTTGTAGTCAATGGATTAAAGCAACAAGTAGTTGTTATTAATGTTAGAATATGTCTCGAGTTTTAGCCTAAAGCGAAAATATGAATTTCGAATATAAATATATCTTGATTATGAAAGTTATCTTAAAAATAACGAACGTTATTTTGAAGATGCGATCAAGATTATATCAAGTTTATTCTTTGAAGCCACGACAATTGTCAAAGTTCGGCGATATCCAAGTTGGAGAAAAGAAGATTTTCTGATATTCCATGTTCATTTTGACTGTGGAAAAGTGAGCTTGCTGATTGGACTAAAAAGAGCGGGGGGGTTGGGGGTTGGCATAGAGAATACGAGGGCTTGTCTTATCGTGGGTCTTGTTTTTCGTACATAAAGCAACGAACGCCATGGCCGAGAGTTGTTGCTTGAAACGCGGTCTCGTGGTCGAGTGATTGAGAGGGTTTTCATGGTTGGCTTTGTTTGCAGAATTATATAGAGAATAATCAGTGTTCGACCCGATTAAATCTCGAGATTAGATTTGTGTAATTCTTTTGTAAAATTGAGAGATTATTTCGATAAAAATTGAAACTAAATATTATATGCGTTATTGGATATAATTGGAGCTTGGAAAATATTGAGAGTGTTTGAGTGACTTGAATATGATATATAATTTTTGTATATCGTTTGATCTATAGTGGAATTCGTTATCGATCTTCTCGTGAACATAGGTTTTTTCGACCGAACCACGTGTATCTAGTGTTCGATTTTTTTTCTTACTATGGCTATTTATTGTTTAATCGCTTGTTTCGCGCAACAATTAAAGATACTGATACATTATAATCGTTCAATTAAGAATACATGTGGAACTAGGGTAGACATTGGAACCTGTGAAAACGTGGATTTCAGGTTACGGAGGGTAGTTTTCAGGTTCCAAAAAATGATGAACTAACGGTTAGGTTTTAGGTGTAATATGTACGGAACCTGAAATGATCACCTTCTAATGGCCATAACATCTTGCTCGTCTTGGCGCCCATCGCATATACGAGCCCCTCTGGAGCCACCAAACCTGCAAACACAACCCCCATTTTCCACTGAATCGATGAGGGATGCGGGGCCCTCACCAGCCACAATAAAACGAAAAAATTTTAAAAAAACATTTAAATAAATAACTAAAAGATTAAAAAAATTATTTATGTCAGCGTCGACCGTGCGACATAAGATAGTTGACATTCAAGTCAGTGATTTGCAGTCAAAATTAATCGAAATGACTCAATTGACAAAATTGAAATGTTTAAGATAGCTTCCTCTGCAGCATCAATGTTTAGTAAATAGATAGAGACAACGGCCGAGACGTCGTGACCAATTCTCTTGCTAAGGACTGTGGAGGCGATGAACCATGCATGTATATGGAGATTGGAGCTCACTTTTCTTTTTCTTTACGTTGGGTATGCTTCGAGTAAATCCTAGAATTGATTGTGCGATGAAAAAAAAAAAATTCTCCGTTTGACTTTGGAATTGCTACAGAGAATTCATTTTTGGTCAAAAATATGCGGTGAGAATCCAAGTTAGCATATTGGTTGATGGCGTGACGATGTATAGGCGACAACCAAAATTGATTAGAAGCAGGGCCAAACAAAATGTTTAGGAAACAAAAAGCAAAGGGAAAACCCAATTCCAACACTCGACTTCTCAAAAATGCCGACATCTACGTAATTTTGTTTCATGAAAAATGGAAATTTTCAAAATTATTTTTCAGAAAGTCATTTTCCAGGAAAATAATATATTTTTCGATTTGGCTAAAACCTGAACTTGAATAAGAAAATATTTTTGGCCGTTTATAGCATGAAAAATCTAATTTGATTCTTTTGGCGAAAATTACCAAAAAAAAATTGAATTTTTAATTTTTATTTTCTTCTTTTTCTCTTTGTTCCCTCCCCCGCCGCCGATCGTCGGTGACCAGCCATAGGCGAGGAGCGAACTCACTTGATAGTCGTTCGTCATATTCAATCACACTGTGCTTGATGTCGTCCTCTCACGTCAATGCTCGGGGTTTGAATCTCGAGTTCACGGCTTCGAAATTTGAATTCTCCGAGGTTCTTTTACTTCCACTCTCTGAGCTTGGAGCTTGAAGCTTTTAAATTCGTCCCAATTCGAGCGAATTTGGTGAGTCGTCGAGGCAGATTCTAATGTTGGAACGTGATTTTTGGTGTTTGCAATTGCACTGTGAAATTTGAGCTGGAGACTGATGGAAGAAAGCAAGGCAAGGGAGTCGTCTCTGAAGAGGCAACAATCGGATGAAGGAGGGAGCTTCGTGGAGGCAGCTGAAAGTAACACAGGGAAGAGATTAATGAGGCAATTGAATTCGAGGGGGAGAGGGGGACGGTGACCGGATGGATTCAATCGGTGAATGTGAAAAATTTTAGGAGTGGTTTGATACATATGCAATAAATTTAGAAAAAAACTTACATTACAGTATAACAGTTGATCATAAATCCACACATCGTTACCACTTGTTTTGTATAAAACACTCATTAATTGAAAAATCGTGAGGTTATAAATAATATCAATATTGTCAAACAGTCATACTAGTGGGAGCAATAAATTTATGATTTGAAGCTGAAGACGCATGAGTGCTTGATTTGCGGTCTGGAGTTCGCGATTGGGCAGGCCCTTGGGGGCCACAAGCGGAGGCACAGAGCCAGCTAGCAAGGGGGCAGCCCAAGCGGCGGCGGCGGCGGCTCTTCTTTTGTCGCAGATCTCCATGATGTCACCGGCGCAGGTGCCGGTGGTAAAGAAGTCGAACAGCCGGAGGGTCTTGTGACTAGACCTGAACTTGACGCCAATGGAGAACAAGAGCGACCTAGAGTTTCGATTAGGGACAAAGATGCCGACTCCACCCTTCCGGTGGCGGCTCGGGCTCAAAGTCGGAGAAGAAGCGGACAAGAGAGAGGAGAGTGAAGAGAGAGAAAGACAGGAGAGAGAGAGAGAGAGAGACAGACAGACAGACCGACCGTCACCGTGAGAAGAGAGAGGAGAGTTTTGCTTGCTTATGACTGGTGGGGCCCTCTTAGGACACGTGGCGCAAAGTGAGTGGATATGGGGACCAGATCATCAATACCCTGTGGTCATCAATCCTTCTTGCATCACAAATTTGTTAGGCCAAAAAAAGAGAAAATATTGGATACTCACGGGGAATTGATGATTTGGTCCCCATATCCACTCATTTTGCGCTACGTTTCCTAAGCGGGCCTATCAGTCAGAAGAAGTCGAAGCTCTCTTCTCTATTCTCACGGTGACGGTTCACGTCTCCCACTCTCTCTCCTGTCTCTCTCTCTCCGCCTGACCCTCTTTCGTCATTCTAGGCGGGCACAGGGTGAGCCACAAGAAGCCGACGCTGGCATCCGGCGATGAGGCGGCGCAGTCGCAGGGTTCGTCGGCGTCGCTCGCGAAGCTGAAGACGCACGAGTGCTCGATTTGCGGCCTGGAGTTCGTGATCGGGCGGGCCATTGGGTGCCACGTGAGGAAATTTTTACAAGTTCTGGACTAGTGAAACTTGCTCTCATGCAATTGAGAACAAGAAATTACACACGATACCTTTACTAGGATTCGGAACCAGAAATTACGAAAATAATGGCAAAATTTTACCTTTTCCTCTTCTCCATGGGAATTACGGGTCGGGTGACCCCCCACCCCCCCCCCCCCCAACCCAACAAAAAAGAAAAAAAGAAATAGTTGCAATTGGCGGACTTCTTCTACGTGCATGTTCCTCGTTAATTGCCGTTTTTCCTTTGCAGGAGACTTTGGTGGCCACTCTGACAATGCCCGAGAAGCTTTCATGCTTTCCGGGCCAACGTCCGGCAATTAGTGTGGCCGGGATCGCGGGACCAACCCTTAATTCAAGAGACTTATTCGGACAATCTATCTCTCGGTTTATTTCAAAATCTTAGGCTTGGATCCAAACTCTTGAGCGACAGATTCGGGAAGAAATCGAGCCGCAAAGACTCCACAAAACTTACACGAACATTTTAGGAAAATGAGTTAATTGATACAAAGGGTCACCTCGATTTACATTAGGTAGCTGGTAGCCTATTTACTTCCATCCTTATTTATCATTATTTTATTTATTTTTTTTTGGTGCTTTCTGAACAAGTCCTTACTATTAGAGGCCCCTTCTAGGGTGCCTAGAGGTGCCGGAGTTTGGCTGGTTATGGTTGCTCGTGCTCTGGATTTCCTCTAGTGCAGCTACCACCTCGGCCATTGTCGGCCGGCTCTTTGGGTCCCAATGAAGGCATTTGACGATGATTTCGGCGAACTTCTGGGCTTCTTGCATTGGGAAGTTCCTCTTGAGATTTCTGTCCATGACATGATGCAAATTCACTTTGTCCTTCAAGTAGGGTTCCGCCCATTGCACGAGGGTTCCGGCGGACCCGCTGGAATGTTTCCTCATTGCCCTAGAGCCCGTGAAGATCTCCAGGAGAACTACCCCGAAGCTGTAAACATCTGTTTTTAGGGTTAGATGACCTGCCAATTGCAATGGGAAAAGAAGGTTAGCCTCGTGGGATTTCGTGGAGTCGACAATGGATCGAACCATCTTCTCGAAGCATGATTAGCTTGACATATCAAAACGAACTTAAAACTGATCAGAAATGCGGCCGATATGCTTCCCAAGTATATTAAAACCCTACATCATTGGAAGAATAGTAAGATCTATCATTGGAGTACCTGTGGCAATATATTCTGGGGCAAAGTATCCTATCGTGCCAAGAAGTCTGGATGAGACATGAGACTGATCGCCTTGAGGGCCGAATTTGGCGAGGCCAAAGTCCGATATCTTAGCATCGAAGTGCTGCAATATCAAGTGAGCCAGTCGAATTGTAATACAAAGTGTATTCGTTTAACGGTGCTGTAAACGTGTAACCTATGTCGTTGAGTTCTCTTATGAGCCGAAATTGTTCCATAAATATAGAGAAAAGCAAAACATACAGAAGTAAGCAAAATGTTGGAGGTTTTGACATCGCGATGAATGACTGGCTTGGATTGTGAATGAAGGTGATCCAAACCTCTGGCAGCCCCGATCGCGATTTTGACTCTTCTTCTCCAATTTACCTCCCTGCGTTTTTCTATTATTCCGGCAAAGCACATAGTCAAACCGGGTTCTTTAGGTTTGAAATCATGCGCAGAACTGCAAATACATACTTGTTTTATGAAATTTCATTCACCTTCCACTCGTTCATAGAGTCCACATTGCTCGGTCCTTACCTCTTAGTAACTGATCTTCTAAGCACCCCTTAGCCATAAACTCGTAAACCACAATTCTATGCTCGTTGTCGCCGCAATACCCTATGAGCTTCACGATATTCGGGTGATTCAATATACTTAAGAACCTCAATTCATTCTGCAAGCACAACATTAAGAATACGAGTGTCCAGACCAACAAAAAAAGAAAAAAGTTAAAAAGAATAAGAGAATGTGCGCGTCAAACCATACAAATATTACCAAATAATATTTTCATCTAAGAGTTTAAACTTTTGAAATATTCATAGTTGTCTACAAAACTCTAAGGGGAGAGTGAGCGAGAGAGGGAGAGGGGGAGAGGAGAGAGCATCAATCTAACCACCCATTCATCTTGACCTTGTGGTCCCCTGTCCCGGAGCCTCTTGACCGCAATTGCCAGGCCGCTTTTCGGTTTAGCCGCATTCATGGTGCGATAGCTAATCCAACCCTTGTAAACATCGCCAAAACCACCTTCGCCGATGAAGTTGTTGCCACTGAACCTGTTGGTGGCATCCTTCAACACATCATAGCAAAAGCAGTGAAGCCTATATGGATGGAATGCCTCGTCCTTCTTGTTCATTGGCCAATCATCGTGTCCTTGCCGGCCTCGTGAATAGGCATTCAAATCCCCATCTGTTTCTGTTTTCAATATACGAAATGCAAATTGAGTTCGAGGTAAGATAAAACTGGAACTGCCAAAGCCGGCCCGTCACCAATGGCATGTGTGAATTTCATTCCTGAGAAAGGTGTTTAGTGCTCTTTTTTACAAGCTCTTGAATGCATGAGTCAAACAAAGATTAATGAGGAACGCAAACAATTAGCAAGTAAAGAAACTGCCATCAGGAGGAAGATATAAACTTTCGAGAGTAGATAAAGAAATGGATGGCTTGCTGTGATCTTGAAGTGGCAAACCATGTCCCTCATCCTCGCTGCTCTTTCCTACACCAAGATGATTCAATTGCAACTTCAATGTTCATGAGTAGATAAAGAAGAGATCCAGTAGATACCCTTTCGAGAGTTTGATGAAACTGATGAAGTTCCCCTTTGTTTCGATTTGGGCTTTTCATCTGGACATGAAGATCGCGGTCTGCACTCTGATTTGAACAGCACCAAAACTAATCGATATGAGATGAAGTTAAGCTATTTAATCTCAACTTTGGAATGAGAAACTTCATTGTAAGATGAAACTCAAAAAAGAATGAAGGTGAACCAGCGGGAGGCTGAGTGATGTTTATCGGCTGGTTGGGGTCTCGGCTCGAGGTTTTGCTGAAACAATTCCCCATTAGAATCTCCTGTTGATGAGTGAACCCGTGGAGCAAAAGCGATCCAACGTGCGAACTCGGATAAATTAAAGATCTTTTGGATGAACAGACATTGGAAAGCTTGATATACAGAGCTTTGGTGGTGAAGCAGACTATGTGCAACTTAGTAGAGCGCACAAAGACAACGGGTTTGCGTGTGCTTTGGACGACCAAACCAAAGGATCAAATGAATCCAGGAATCTTGTGAGACTGGGAACAGATCGAATTAATTTTATGATGTGTTCGGAATAATTCGAGGCCGCGATTTGGGAATTTCCTCCAAGATTCCAAGAATTTTTAGCAAAGGATCAGCTACACCTTCGTTTCTTGGGATATAGCAACAGATGTCTACTTTTCTTGCGCTGCTTGTTACCTTATTTCCCAAAGGTACAAAAACAAAACGACACAAGGTTGAGGAAATTGAGAGTTACAACCTAGGAGATTCATTTGTCGTCCGACTTGATTGCCCAAAGTCTGGTTCTGTTAAGAGTCCTTCGCACATGTGATTTTGTTGCTCCGTCAACTTTAAAAAAAAAAAAAGACAGCTTTCAACTAGTAGCGCTTAAAGAGACCGACATGTGTACTAGCAATCGATTTATCGACCAATCATGGAGAAGCTATCGTTCCCTAAAATATTTCAACAATAAGCATGTCCATCTTCGTACTCCACAACAAGAGGAGGCGAAATAATTTAATGTCAACCATATGCCAACAAGAAGATGATTTAGTTTCGTTGGATTGGTCTTGGTTAATAATGATTCTAAATTACACTTCCATTTGCCACCTTTTAATTTTTCTTCGCTTCGTGTTTAGTTTAAGCCCTAGATGACACGTCATTTCAAGGTCACAGAGCGTAGGATTGATGGGATCCTCTAATTCATCCATAATTATATCCACATAAGGGTCTACCATTTATGTTTACTACTATAAATAAGAAAAAAGTTAAAGTACAAGTTTTGCTTCTTCCCCTTCATTGACTAGAACCGTTCCCAAACGGGCGTGTAAAAATTTATAGTACGAGCCTTACCTCTCATAGGTTTAATTTTGCAAAAATCTTCTTCCACACTCATTTTTAGAAGTCATGTAATTAATGTGCTGCACAACTAAATTTTAGGCAAAATTAGGGTCAATGTATGTACATAATGTAAAATAATAGTGCACCAGAAGATGAGGAGAATCAATAAAATTAATAACAAAGGACATGATTCCACTGCTTGAGCATACAAAGTAGCTACATGAACGAGTAAATTGCTCATACGTGTTGTCATAAAATGTGCGATGAACATAGGAATAAGATTTCGATGATCAGACTGAAAGCACATTCAATCTTGAACTAGCATATCCCAACAATTATTCATTTGAGCTCACTTGAAGGCGATGAAAAAAGCCCGTTAGAAGGACAAAAACAAATAGAAGTGAACACATAACACGTGTCGGGTGAGCCTTCCCCCGCGAAAATAAATTGAGCAAATTGAACAAATGAATAGGTATGACAGTGTCTTAAATTAACAAGTGATCTGAAGCAGTGGGTTCTCCTATGACCTTAATTTGAAGAGATAAAAATGGAATTCGTCCACCGCCTTTGGTTAGCAATTTCTGGTGCGGTACCACCACTTCTCTAATTTCAGTTGGTGAAGATCTTCCTGTGAAAGTCGAAAGAGAATAAAGATGATTATTTATCAGCAAACCAACTTTCTGTATCCATAATGATAAACTCCTACTTGACGGTTCTTGCCCTTGCCAGCTAGGGTTTCGCTAAATCAACTTAACAAGATAGAGAGACACCAAATATTCAGAGTTCGTATATGCTTTGCTTCGGTAAACCATTTTCAAAGATTACGAGACAGCTTCCATTCGATAGGTAAGGCTAAATTAGCTTGACAAGTTGAATAAGCTATGACAATAGTATGTCGAAAAAGTGATGAAATGGTGAAACCATGTTAAGATAAAATGAATTTAGGATTCACTCGATGACTCCAACAAAGCAGATAATTTTGCTGCAACCTCGGCATTCGAGTATAACTGTGGACACCAGATGGGAATTAGATGGTTTTTGCTCCAACCAATTGAGGGCTGGTGCTTCTGAGGGTAACAATGAATTAAGATGAGCCTCTTAAATCCTTCTCGCAGTAGAGTATGGTTATATATTTCCAGAGCATGTTAGCAACCGGGCACAAGCCCTCCGTAAACCCTAATGCATGCAATGCGAACGATCAGATGTCACCCACCAAGAACATATTCTAGAATCGCAATCACATAGTAGCGATCCATGAATCGATGGTTACCTCCCTTGTATTAGCTTTGCCATGACTCGGTAGCATCGACGGAGGCGAAGTTTATTGTCAAGCGGCATCGGGAGTTCCCCCAAACACTTCAGTAGGAAATTTATCAATAAACCGATGAGAGAAAATTCTCCATAAGTTCCCAATGAAGTGCTCAGGGGAACTCTAGAGGCAACCTGACCTGTTTCTGCTCTTTCAATCATCTGTTGCTTGCTCATCTTAGGGTTTCTAGCCCTACTATTTATAGAGGACTCTCCTTCTTTCGTTCTTTCCCCTCTTGTGTGAATTTCATGTCTGCTTCTTGTATCTGTGCGCTAGTGGAGTGAAAATGATAAGACGAAAGTTTCCTTTTTCTACTAATGATAAAAATAACAATAACAATAACAATAACAACAATAACAGCAACAATAATGATTATTTTATTATGTGGTTATTACAATTTTGAAGGCTACATATGCTAAGATCGGTCTATGAAATTAGAGTACGAGTGACGTGACATATTTTTGTTGATCGTTAAAAAATACAGCGTGATTTGGTTATTTATAATCTGTCATGTACCGACTGTGGAGACACCTTATTACATCTAACTCTATTTCAGAAAAAGATTGTAAGATCAATGAACGTACGAGTGACACGACAAAGTTTTGTGGATTGTTGAAGAATATATGCTTATTTACAGTCTATCATACATGGACGGTGGAGATCGGGCTTCTTCGAATATCTCGCGTTACTCTTTACGGAGGGAAAGAAAGTCGTGCGAGGGCAAGTGAACATGGACGCAACTGTAGGCTAAGTGGGAAGTTTTGATGAAGAAGGCATATAATTTTGGTTGCGACCAATCATGCCACCTTTTCGCCCTTTGGTACGTCTCTCTATAGTCCTTTCGCTTTCGGAATTTTCATCGTGGATACGAACCAAACCTCGTATTAGGTTCCAATTAATTCTTGTACTTATGCGCCCAATTATACGAGAAAGTTGAGTTTTCCGGTGTGGTGATTTGTTTGATTATCTGATTCGAAAGCTTGACGTACAGATGGAGGAAAAGACCAATATACTTCACGCCAATCATATTCAATCCTTTGTATTGGACAAAGATAATAGAGGGCTAGACTTCCGTGAGCATAATGAATAGGCGAGCTAACGAACATCGATCCTCGTACCATTTTAAATGATCATGCCTAATAGTTTAAACCCTCGCATGAAGGCGCTACCCATTTCATCAACCTGACCGGAGTAGATCCATGTAGCATTCCTCACAGTACACATTACATTCGAACTCTCATTTAGTAACCCTAGATATTATTACATGTCCATGAGAGAATGAGAAAGCATCTCCGAAAAAGATTGAAGAGGATGTGGAGGGATAGTACTAGGGATAGGAGTTTGAGAAGAAGAGCAAAGGAGAATTTTCATCCACTCACCCCAAGATCCTCCCATATATCCAATTCACTATGCCCACAATTCGGACCAGGTTCAATATGTTGGAGATGCGGTTCGTACTCCCTATCAACAAAAAATCACAGGGGACTAGGATAAACTTTGTATCTTGATTTTCTCTTCTCGTTTTTACGTTTTGCTTCGTCATAATTGTGTGTCAAATCCTAACACAATATCTATCCACATTTTATCTCTTCACCAATCATTCCCTCTCAAATCTCAAAAACAACCTCTTGCTATAAAAAGATCAGATTATTTTTAGATAAATTTACAAATATTTTTGTAAGCCTATTGTACGGATTCCAATTCAGATTTAAATTTTACAACTTGATGAATTTAATCCTAAACATATAAACAACTTTCAATGTAGTCCTTCTAATCAATTTTGACAGAAAATCACTGATACAGGAGATGGCTATCCTACGTGGCACAATAGGTGCTGACGTGGATAAATTTTCATATTTTTAAAATTTTCTTTCTAAAATATAAAACAAAAAGAAAAAATGAAACAAAAAAATTCAAAAAATTTTATAAAATTGCAAAATAGACTTGGGCAAGTTCCGCGACCCTTGCCAGCGGTCCTTGAGCTTTGGTGACTCTCACTTGTCACAATGAAAGAAAAAAGAAGAAAAGACAATAGAAAAAAATAAAAAAAAAATTCGGAAAATTATTAAGAAATTTTAAAAAAATTACCCATGTCATGCCAGCCATACCACATAGCACGACCATCATCCACACAACGATTTTCTACTTAAATTGACTGGATGGACTATACTGGTAAATTGCTAAAATGTTTAGCACTAAAATAGTTAAATTAAAGTGTTTTAGGACTTTTGTTTTTTTACAACATTCCCAAAGTTCCCTTCTTTCTCATCATTTTTTAGTCCTTGATCTTAATATCTTCTAGGGCTCCCCTTCGGTATCTTTATTTTTTTTTTTTGGGGGGGGGGAGGGGGTCAAAACCCTTTCGAGATCTTGATTGAGTTGACTTTGGTGAGAAGTTCGCTTTTATGGGCCACGTGAGGGCTAAGGCGGATGTCAGATAGAAAACATATATTCAGTAGAAAATATTAAATACCACAGAGCATTGCTGATCTGGTCCCCATATCCACAAACTTTGCGCCATGTGTCCTAAGCAGGCCCCACCAATCAGAAGAAGGCAAAACTCTCATATCTCTTCTCACGGTGACGGTCTCCGTCTCCCTCTCTCTCTCTCATGTCTTTCTCTCTCTCCTGTCTTTCTCTCTCTTCACCCTTCTCTCTCTCGTCCGCTTCTTCCCCGACTTTGAGCTCGGGCCGCCACCGGTGAAGGGTGGAGTCGGTATCTTTGTCCGAAACTCTAGGTCGCTCATGTTCTCCATCGACGTCAAGTTCATGTCCAATCACAAGACCCTCTAGCTGTTTGACTTCTTTACCACCGACACCTGCGCCGACGACACCACGGAGATTTGCGACAAAGGAGGAGCTGCCTCCACCGTCCGGGCTGCCCCCTCCCTGGCCGGCTCTGTGCCTCCTCATGTGGCCCCCAAGGGCCTGCCCAATCGCGAACTCCAAGCCACAAATCGAGCACTCATGCATCTTTAGCTTCGCGAGAGACGACGACGACCCCTCCGACTGCTCCGCCTCGTCGTCGAATGCCAGCGTCGGCTTCTTGTGGCTCACCATGTGCCCACCGGGGGCTTGGAATGACGAAAGAGGGTTAAGCGGACAAGAGAGAGAGAGAGTAGGGTGAAGAGAGAGAGATAGGAGAGAGAGTGGGAGACGGAGACCGTCATCGTGAGAAGAGAGAGGAGAGCTTTGCCTTCTTCTAACTGATGGGCCCGGTCAGGAAACGTGACACAAAATGAGTAGATATGGGGACCAAATCAGCAATGCCTTGTGGGTAACCAATATTTTCTCCGCGAGGCATTGCTGATCTGGTCCCCATATCCACTCACTTTGCGCCACGTGTCCTAAGCAGGCCCCACCAGTCAGAAGAAGGCAAAACTCTCCTCTCTCTTCTCACGGTGACGATCTCCGTCTCCCTCTCTCTCTCCTGTGTTTCTCTCTCTTCGCCCTCCTCTCTCTCGTCCGCTTCTTCTCCAACTTTGAGCCCAGGCCGCCACCAATGAAGGGTGGAGTCTACATCTTTGTCCCTAATCGAAACTCCAGGTCCATTGACGTCAAGTTCAGGTCCAGTCACAAGACCCTTCGGCTGTTTGACTTCTTTACCAACGACACCAGCGCCGGCGACACCACGGAGATCTGTCGCCGCCATTCGAATATTTTACGCCACGTTTCCTGAGCGGGCCCATCAGTCAAAAGAAGGCAAAGCTCTCCTCTCTCTTCTCACTGTGACGGTCTCCGTCCCACTCTCTCTCCTATCTTTCTCTCTCTTTACCCTCCTCTCTCTCGTCCGCTTCTTCTCTAACTTTGAGTCCGGGCCACCACCGGTGAAGGGTGGAGTCGGCATCTTTGTCCCTAACCGAAACTCCTGGTCGCTCTTGTTCTCCATTGGCGTCAAGTTCAGGTCCAGTACAAGACCCTCCGATTGTTCGACTTCTTCACTACCGGCACCTATGCCTGATACATCACGGAGATCTACGACAAAGGAGGAGCCGGCGCCTACGCCGTCCGGGCTGCCCCCTCGCTGGTCGAATCTGTGCCTCCTCATGTGGCCCCCCAGGGCCTGCCCGATCAAGAGCTCCAGGCCACAAATCGAGCACCTGTGCGTCTTCAGCTTCGCGAGCGACGATTGCGCCGCCTCGTCGCCGGATGCCAGCGTCGGCTTCTTGTGGCTCGCCTTGTGCCCTTCGAGGGATTGGAATGATGAAAGAGGGTCAGGCGAGAGAGAGAGAGAGAGAGAGAGAGAGAGAGAGAGAGAGAGGAGGGTGAAGAGAGAGGGACAGGAGAGAGAGTGGGAGACGAAGACCGTCATCGTGAGAAGAGAAAGGAGAGCTTTGCCTTCTTCTGACTAATGGGCCCGCTCAAGAAACGTGGCGCAAACTGAGTGGATATGGGGACCAAATCAGCAATGCCCTGTGGGTATATTAGTCATAAGAAGGCAAAACTCTCATCTCTCTTCTCACGGTGACGGTCTCCGTCTCCCACTCTCTCTCCTGTCCCTCTCTCTTCACTCTCCTCTCTCTCATCCGCTTCTTCTCCGACTTTGAGCCCAGGCCACCACTGGTGGAGGGCGGAGTCGGCATTTTTGTCCCTAACCGAAACTCCAGGTCGCTTTTGTTCTCCATCGGCGTCAAGTTCAGGTCCAGTCACAAGACCCTCCGGTTGTTCGACTTCTTCACCATTGGCACCTGCGCCGGCAACACCACGGAGATCTATGACAAAGGAGGAACTACCCCCGCCATCATCCAGGCTACCCCTTGTTGGCCGGCTCCGTGGCTTCTCATGTGGCCCCCAAGGGTCTGCCCGATCGCGAACTCTAGTCCGCAGATCGAGCACTCATGCGTTTTTAGCTTCGCGAGCGATGACGACCACCCTTGCAACTGCGCCGCCTCGTCGTCGGATGCCAGCATCGGCCTTTTGGCTCACCTTGTGCCCGCCGGGGGCTTGGAATGACAAAAGAGGGTCAAGCGGAGAGAGAGAGAGAGAGGGGAGGGTGAAGAGAGAGATAGGAGAGATAGTGGGAGATGGAGTCCGTCACCATGAGAAGAGAGAGGATAGATTTGCCTTCTTCTGACTGATGGGCCCGCTCAGGAAACATGGCGCAAAATGAGTGAATATGAGAACCAAATCAGCAATGCCCCGTGAGTATCCAATATTTTCTCTTTTTTTGGGCCTAACAAATTTGTGAAATGGAGATGTTAAATGACGTTGGATCTTACACGATGTCCACGTCCACGTTGTTCAGCAGTTAGATCCGTTAGGATTACGTTCGGTCGGAGCATCAGATAGTTCTTTCCGAAAACTTGCCCGCCCCGCTTGGAACATTGTAAATTTCATCTTCAGAAGAAAAAGAAAATCAGGGAGGTCTTATTTGATAAATGCTGTCGGGGTTTTACCGGGCCGAGCCCGCCCAACTGAGAACAGAACAGGCCCTTCTCGATCCATCGGGTCCACCTCCGCCACTTCTTCTTCTTCTTCTTCTTCTTCGATTTTCTCTCGGATTACTCAAGTTCTTCCCAACAATTATGCCTCAGCCGTGGGAAGATAGAAGGGTGAAAGAATGCGTGTTAAAGCAGACGTTACGAGGCAGTTTTGATCCAATGTAAGTTCATATCGCCCTGCTTTGCCTTTGAAGGACATATCATTGTTTCTTCATGTTTCATGACTAAAATCCGGCACGAGCAAACGTGCATTATGCTTCGCTGCGTCTGGGCACGTGCATTTGGTCCTGATCTCTGGTTTCATCGTTGTTGGTTCTTTGAATTGGTCGAGTTTATTCTCGAGCATAGATATAGTGTCTGAGAATAGATGAAAGAAGAGGCATTTTACACACCGAAAACAAGCCCCACTTCCATTGTACATCAGTAAAGTCGGATTACATCTGGAACTGGGAGCAACAGAATATTTTTCCATGAACTCCCATTGACTCTCTCTCTCTCTCTCTCTCTCTCTCTCTCTTTGTTGGTAATAGAATAATCATCAGGCAAGCTGTAGGCCAGGAGGAGCAGCCGACGTATAACTACACTGTGTCGGCGAGAAGCCGCAGTTTCTGTACAAATGACAAACCAAAATTGCAATGGAGACAAAAGAATGACGCCCGGAATAAGGGGATTGAATTTCAGTTCGAGTGATGGGCTAGTGACTCATATAGGACGGAAGGAGATGGAATCATGACTTGAGGATGAGCTGGTGTACCATCACACTTCCAACGCCGGATTTACCGAACAGCAAATTCAGATTCGATACTGGCAGTTCAGAACAATAAAATGGAAGGGGAAAGAATGCGGAACATGTGTCCAGGCCGGAGAAAAGAAGGGCTAGATACATGCTAGATCTTTTAGAATAAAGACTGGAATTTGTTGACCATGTGATGGATTGTGGAGTTCAGATTGGTGGTTTAGGGGTTCTGGAGGAGGGCTCTCTTGCATGCTGGGGGATGAGAAGGATTGATGCTGGGGATTGGACAAGGGGACTCCATTCCCAGTGTTTTCATTATGAAGTTCTTTTCCTGCACACAAGAAAAAAAAAAAAATTGCAGTCGGATGTGCATATCATTTCATCACTGCTACTACTTATTAAGAGTCATTGCAAATGTTTAATTATGATGCAAGAAACTCCCGCTTCTCTTTGTAGGAGCAAAAATTTATCGTTTGCCTCTGACACTCCTAGATAGATGCAATCAGTCTATGAAGATTACAGAAGTCTCATTTAAGTCCATAATACATGCTCCGCTCTTAGAGGGTTCAATAATTTATATGAAAAATCTCACCATCACCTGAAGTTGGTCAGTGGGAGCTTTTCTTATTAGCATGTGAGTTATTTCTTGATAAAAAGCTATGTTTTGAACCGATAAAGGATTTTGCTCATGCTAATATCGCCAGAGATGCTGGCAGATGTTGCCGTTACTGCATCAACATTGCTAACTGATTGGACCATTCCTTTTTTTCCCTGTCTCGTTTTGACACTAATAATGTAACCTAAGGACTTTACCGGGGGTGTCTGCAACAGACAGCTATGTCCTCTGTAGAGAGAGACTGATAATTGTCATAGGCTTGATGATGAGTGAGATGGTAAGGCCAATAGATATGATTTCAAGAGACTATGTTGCAAAACCGAAAATCTTCACTTACTCTTTCTGAATCCTGATTTACTCATCAGTATGAAATGTATATGGATGTATGATCCTCATTGTTCTTTTGAAAGGGAAAAAAAAAAGGACGGGACTGCCATTTGCTAAGTTCATGCCTTTAAGATAAGTAGGTTGATCAGATTACTTACACTCTCTGAAAACTTTGGGCTGGGAATTCCTGCTGCTAATGATCCAAACAGTGGGGTTACTTGAAGAGGCGAGCCAAACTCTGTATGTGACGGGGCAGGACCAACTCCATTTTCATTTATTTTTTCATCAATGGATTGGGGATTTTCTGCTGCCACCCGAACTAATTTTTGTTAGTTCGATCTACTTTTGCTGATCTACTTATATAAAATAATGAAAGTATTCTGTATGCCTTTTCTTGTGAGTAGAAGAAGTTCATAACCTTTGTTGGTCGTTGCATGAAATAGTATGACCACATTCTGGTTGTCGACAAATTGTTCAGTATGGATTGGTGGAGCTGCAGTTTCAGTTTCAACATATTTGTCTATTATGCCTCCTCTTTGTCGAGTGGGTTCTGTTCCATCTGTAGTTCCATGGAGCAATATTGTGGAACCTGAGCTGTACTCGGAGCTGGCTGGAGATGCTTCACATAGATCAGGTTCCCTGAATTGCAAATGATCTATTAGTACTTGCACATAAGGTGATGCTTTTCTAATGTCTCGTCTCATCTCGTAGTGAATCTGTTACCTCGACGATTGACTTCCCTCGATGCTACTTCCCAACTCCTTGAGTAAGTCTTTGAAATTCTCCTGCTGGAAGTCAATATTGGAGATCATATGTTCATCGAATTCACCTCCTTTGGCTTGATTCAGAAAGTCCTCAAGAACCTGAGTTCAGATTTCTCCAGTGTTAGAGCAAATATATATGTGTCACTGCTGATCGCAGCATCTTAATTATTGCCTGAATCATGTGAAATGGCCATGCGTTTGCTTGAATCTGTATAACCTTAAATATTTGGGAGTTATCCATAACTGAAGATCAATTGTATTTGCCACATGAGCTGGGTTTTGGACGATTTACAGAAGGTCTGGCCAGTACCCTTTTGACCAACCAATCATGAATCAAAATAGAAGAAAACACAAAGTCGTTACCATTATTGTAACAATGAGTAGGAGGGTCCTGTTGTGTTTATGTTGTTGTTTAAGTTGTGCTAAATGGAGGAATCTATAAGCGAGCATCAAACACATACCTTCCAAGCATTTTCCAGACTCTGGCATGTGCTTTCGGTGTTCACTTTTAGTGCAAGTGAACCGAGCAATTCTGCTTGCTGCATCAAGGCAGTGACTTTGGGATCGTCTTTACTGAGAAATGTTCTTTCAGTTTTGCTATCCTTGGCTGCTGATTCGTTAAAACAAGACTGCATGTGAGAAGCTAAATATCTCTGTTGTCTGGGTTAAGAATACTAACGCTGCGATTATTTCATCAACAGGACTGCTCTTTTGTCGATTAATTATGCTAGATATGACCACACAGTCTGACAATGCACCATAATTAACTATATCTAACTGACAAAATACTATTTTTTCCTGCAAAATTACCATAGTTGGTGCTGATGTTCGAAACCACTACAGAGAAGGGAGTTCTTGGCTGCTGATCCAATGACACTCTGGATTTCCCGTACGACCTCATACCAAAGTCGCAAGCTTCTGTAAGATCAGGAACTTCTGTCCTCCTGCTATACAAAAGAAGTGGTCTTACTATGAAGCACAGTTATTTCGTGGAGGTTTCTCCGGAGAGACTGAGTCTTGCAATTACCTCATCCTTTTCATATGCACTGCTCTTTCTGACGTTTCCTCCAGGATCGATGTATTGTATGAGACAACCCTTTTGTTATTGGTGTTGATAAATGGAAAGTTGTTTTCTTTCGACAATGTTTTGTAGTTTGCTCTCTTCTTGCATAAGGTGGTGAACCGATTCTTCACGGCGTTGTCCGTCCTGCTAGCGG
Source organism: Rhodomyrtus tomentosa (assembly GCA_028455895.1). Taxonomy (NCBI): domain Eukaryota; kingdom Viridiplantae; phylum Streptophyta; class Magnoliopsida; order Myrtales; family Myrtaceae; genus Rhodomyrtus; species Rhodomyrtus tomentosa. The sequence continues at coordinate 7,304,397 of JAPCWY010000011.1, forward strand.
TGATGAGTCATATGGTGCACGAGTAGTTTTCCAATGGGGAAGATGCCAAGCAAGAGTTGAAATATACCTGCCTGAAACCACCTTTGATATTTCTGTCCATCTATTACCAAATATTTTCTGAGCCTGCCGCCACCAAATTTGTATTTGTTTAAAACAATAAGTAGTTTCTGAGTTTAAAATAATTCAGAAGCTCTCTCTCTCTCTCCACATAAGAATACAGGACGACGACTACCTCGCATAAGAGCATGTCCTCCTCCGGCGACCATCCACCCTTTTTGAAATCAGAGTTCAAGTAAGTGTACCATCTGCAAGACATAGTTTACTTCTCATCAACATCAAACTATACACAACACTGAGAATTGCCGGAAGAAACAGAGCAGCACTTGAGACAGAAAATTCGATTAGTAACAGGAAAAAGGAACCTTCTCCTGCATTGCCTCGCTGTCTTATTCTTGAACTTAGACGCAATAATCACCCAGCTGCAAATAAGAAGACATCATAAGATCTTAAATGCGACTTAGTACGTTTGTTTGCCGGAGAGAGGGGGGGGGGGGGGGAGAGAGAGAGAGAGCTCATACTTGTCTGTTCCATGAATTGTTATCTTTTCCCGTAGTATATCATCCTCCTACATATCAATTCCATTTTGATCAAATTCTAAAAAAGAGAAACATCAAAAGAAAAGTCGTGGAGAAGAAAAGGATAATATAGCATTCCTCGAATCTAAAGGATAAAGTGCGGATAGAGAGAGAGTGTGTGTGAGAGAGAGAGGGGCAAGAAATGAAACCTGTTGAGACCATGTGACAATATGCCTCTCCTTCTTAACATCTCCATTGTCGCCACTACCATCACACTTCGTCTTCATTTCCTGCATATCTTGATCCTGCTCTCCTATCTCATGCTCCTTTCGATTGTTAAGAAAGCTGAGCAACCAATTCAACTCGTGATACAGAAGCCGAGCCCTTGCGGAGCAGTCTTATAATAAGAAAATGCACCCACAAAAGGGAACCAACTCGTCTTCCCGCTCTCTCTCTCTCTCTCTCTCTCTCTCTCTCTCTCTCTCTCTCTCTCTCTCTCTGTATGTCTTCACATCTACTTCTCACTTTTTGGTTCTAATGGGACTGTGTAAAACGAAACCAAAAAGCTTCACTATACCCTTTCTTCGTCCCGATTCGGTCGCCTCGGATTCTCCTCTTTCTGAGTTCGCTTCGATCAGAGACCCTCCTCTGCATTCAACCAAAAAGTCATCATCATAAAATGAGGATCTTTAACAAAAGTGGAAGGACAAAGGCTTTGCCACAAAGTCTAAGACCGGAAGAGCTTACTTAGGCACAGTGCATCGGATCGCTTACATTCGTCGGGATTCGCGAAAACTTGGAATGCCTATGCACAAACGCCGTAGCTTTACCTGGTGAGCTGCATTGGATGGATCTTGGGAGCGAAATTGAGTGACGATGATGATGATGATCTGTCTATGTATGAAAATTTCTTATATATCATGGCTTATTTTGAACTACTTGAGTACATTCTCTTGCTTTCTTCCATTTTGCTCTGCAGAGAGAGGAAGACTATTAATACAAATCAAAGGATTCTTGCTTTAGTGCGCGGGCATGAGAGGGTGTTTGAAAAAAAAAACAAAAAACTCTGAAACCCACGAGAGCATATTAATGAATGGTGGTATGGAACAAGGCCACACATGCACATTTGTATAAAAAATCATATTGTAATTAGAAATCTGTTACAGTCTGACAGTACTGTCAGTTATTTTCAACCACACGATATTTCAATCGATGAATGACTCATGTAAAACACAAATAATAATGTGTGGATCTACGGTTGACATTATATCGTCTCTAATAGTGCTGTCAAAGAGGCATTTTCATTATACCCACTTGTATAGAGAGAAAGAGAGATATTGATAAATAGGTCAATTTCACTTATCAAAAATTTAATTTTAAAAAAATATATATATTCATTTATCCGTGGGATATTTTTAATGGGGGCATGATGTTCTTCATGACCTAAACCCTTCGTCCACTCATATTTCAAACTTTTGGACATTTGAAAAAAATTCCAGTGCTGCTTCCGGGTGTCATCGTTCATGCCGGATGAGCAAGCTTCATTATTTGTCGACTCCCCGTGGAAAAAAGTATTTCAGGTTCAGGAACCAACCTCCCCACTTGGCGCGTGAGACGAACGTTGAGGAGATGCTGAGTCCCGTTTTGTCATCTTGCCTTACTCCTCTTTTGGAAGTTGAATCTTAATTGGAGAGTGAATGAGACCCCTGAGCTTCGGCTTTGATGGAAGTCTATGAGAAAAATGGAAAGATTTTTTATTTAGGCTAAAGGGATTTTTCAAATTACTTCAGAAAGCAACTATATATATATACATGAGCTAGCTGAACTCAACCGTCGACGAGCCAAATCGGCCGCTGGCATCTGGCCTCTCTAGCAGGTTGAATCCTCAATGGTGAGGTTGTGTGAGGTGGGGGTATTTTCGAAATTATGAAAATTGAGCGAGGGCAAAGTTGGAAAAAAAAAGGTTATATTTGCATTTCAAAATTGCAACATTTCAAAACACTACGGACCTGCCTTGGAAAAAAGTCCTTTTGGAGATTGCATTTACCTAAACCTCTTCAAAAAAAAAAAAAAAATTTGCCAAGATTCATTTGCATTTGCGCAAAGGGCTTTGAGTACCCATTTCAGATAAATTTGCGTGTTGAAATTCTTACGATGTTTTTGGGTGACGTTTATCGTAAATCGATCATATCCGCCCCGTGTCTCGACTAATGAATTAGCATTACATAGTTGCGCGTTGGTGATAAGTGAGCTCGCGCACGCGCGGTTCTCTTGAGCAACACCGACTCTTGTAGATCCGGTTCGGACATGAGTCAAATATTCATTCGAAAGTTCCTATAATAGAATGATGGATTGCAATATTATCTTCTTTCTTTATTGTCTTTGCCAAATCGAAAGCTCTTGTTTAGTGGTATGATTCTTTCCTTTTGTCTTCTCTCGTATTGGTTTCGTCTTCACCTTCCCAAACAATTGTCGACAAGTGCTTGGAAATATTCCTGTCGATAATTTCTCTCTTGAATGACCACATATTAATACTTGGACCAACTTTATGGTCCATGCCTTTTAACGATTGTATTCGGAAGAAAAGTCAATAATTCAATTTAGTACATAATTTTAGCACTATGTTTGTGCACACATTAAGAAAATCGCGCAACATGTCGAGGTGGTTTTCTATTCCCGATATGTTATTACATGCCTATTGATACAAGACTTTTAGACAAGCCGAGGAGTAATCAAGAGGAAAAAAAAAAGACTTTATGGGTTTGCTTAAAATTTGTGCGAGTTACTTATTAACAAAAGCGGAATCGCCTCTTCTCTACCACGGTATTCTAGACCTAAGGAAGTCGTATTCAGTATGATTCAATGGTGAAAATATTTATTAGGTGTACGAATTATGTAAGCCTAATTTTCACTAAAATAGGGATTTGAGATTGGTTCTCTTTGAGAATATAGACAGTAACCCTCATCGGCTCATCGCACCGCCATGGTAGTGGCTTTGAGGCCACACCACCACCCATCTCTTAGCCTAGCCCCCCTCTCTCTCTCTCTATGTATGTGTGTGTTTGCGAGTGCGCAACAGTGATATAAGGCTGGCAATGTCGTCTTTGGCGCCAACGACAACCTCAAAGCCACTATTCAAGGTGGAAGTGACTGACGGCAACATCAGAGGTGAACATTGTACTAAAGGAGAGAGACAGATGGACAGGTTAATTGGGGGGTAGGTTTTGTTTTAGGCTCTATTTATTTCATGAAAATATTTTATGAAAAAAAAAAGTTATCCCCATATTTCAGTGTTTGGACCACTTAGGAAAATACCGAAAAACGAAAGAGTTAATGGAAAATGTTTCATAGCCGATAGAAAATTTATGCTCAAAATTCAAGAAAATGATTTCATCTCAAATTACAAGAAATCATTTTCCACACGAACTCTAGGTTGTATACTACAACTCTAATGCTTGTTCTCATGCCCTTGGCTGTGGCCTCGAGTCTAGAGGTCAGGGTCGAGTCCTCCTGAGACTGTCAACGCAAAACTTGAGTTCATAGAAGTCGATCGACGTTTGACCAAAGTCAACCGATACGACGGTACACGCCTCAGGCTCGTGGGTCCTACGCACAGCCACCGTCAGGTGCATGTCGGCGCTTGCGCTGCCTCCCGGCGACCTCCGTCAATCGTCTACCACTCCAAATGCTCGTCTCGATGAGCCCTATCTAACTACGTGATTATTTTAAAATTTTATCGAACAAAAAACATAAACAATGGCCTAAACAGTAACAATCGTCGGTGAGTGTCACGCACCGCCACTACCGGGGCGCGTGTGGGAGCTGCGCCAATTTTCGGCATCCTCTCAATGATTGCGACCACTCATTTTTCTCGTATCGACGAGAAGAATTCGAATATGTAATGAAACATAATTTTCATCTGACGAAACTAACAATAATACACCAAAAGTGTACGACAAAAATAACTATACGAACCCAACACAGGAAAATAAAAATTTGTCTTAAGATTGTTATTCAATAAAAGGGTAGAAGTTCGTATATTAAAATTGTCGTCACCTATAAGCAGGACTTTATGTTCTTATAAAAAATTAGGTTGATAGATAAACCTGAAACCAATCTCAAACGATTTATCTGAATGAAGATGAATGATCCGAGTCCAATGAATTCACGTTGCATCCTTAAGACAAATTTGTCCCCTCAACCGATACCTAAGGTTTTTGTACAATTGACTCTTAGGATATAATGGATCGTCTTTCCTCGAAAGCGGTACTTATTTCAGAGGAAGCCTTCGAACGCAACTTGGTGGAATAATCGTACACACTAATGATTATGAAGAATGAATTACTAAAATGATGGTAGTTTCTAATACGACGATCAATGCTTTACATTTATAGAGAGTGAAGCGAAGATTGACGAAGACATATGATTTCATTGAAAGGGTTCGTCGATAAAAAGTCACGATTTCATCGAAAGTATTAGACGAAAGATCATGAAATCGTATAGTTTCGTCGATGAAGGGTTACGAATTGAAACAACTCTTCATTTCTCATTTAATTTTTTAAGGGACTTTGAGAACAAAGTTCCAATAAAACTATTCAACTTTTAAACAAGTACAACATGGCCACGTAAAAGACGAAAATAAACCAAAGTGATGTGCATACGTTAAACATGCCCTCAAACGAGGACACATGCTTAATGAAAAAATTGTCCAAAAAATCTTAGACATGTTGCACTTTGTCAATTCAGTCCTAAATCTTTTTATTTTGTTAATTGAGTCCTAAATCTTTTCACGTTTTGTCAATTGAGTCAATCTAATCAATTTTGGCTAAAAATCGTCAACGTGGACGTTGGTTATCCTATGTTACATGACGGGTGCTAAATTGGCACAACCGACTCAAACATGGACAACTTTATAGTATTTTAATAATTTTCCTTTTTTATTTTCTTCTATTTTCATTCTTAAGAAAAAAATTTAAAAAGTAAAAGTAAAAAAATAAAAAAAAATTAGAAATTGTTTAAATTAATAAAAAAAAATGAATGTAAAAGAGTTGAGTGGGCAAAGATGAGGGAAAATGTTTTTCTCTTCTTAAAAATAAGAAAATATTTTCTCCACTTTTGAATGAGTTTTTTTCCATGTGTGGAAAATATTTTCCTTAAACAGCTTATTTTCTATGAACCAAAATTCGAAAAATCCGAAAACCATTTCTTTCTCCAAATTATTTTTCGTGAAATAAATGGTGCTTCAGATTCACTTAGTCATCAAGGCTGACCTCGAGATCTCAACACCAATGCATGGGTCCTCAGTGCATGGGCTTGTGTCCATTGAGAGCAAACTAGGACCACTGATTCTCGCACCCAATTCCATCGAGACTGATCACAGATCCATCAAGGTCATGCTAGTGACCCTAGCGCTTAGGACCTTTGGCCCCGTGCTAGGGTTCACCAAGGCCAAAACCAAGACCGAGCCCAAGAGCCTAGAGCCTGGGTTTATCGACTCTACACTTGGGACCAGGTTCTCGATGCCCAAGCCCAAGTCCATCGAGCCCGAGCTTGGGATGCCAATACCAATGCCCAAGTCCCTATCTGACATGTCGCAAATCACTAGTGCCCAAATAGTGTATGCCTAATTAGGAAATCGGACAAACATTTCTTACCAAACGATGGAAAATGTTTTCCAATTCATTTTTAGGTTTCAGGCAAACACCAAAAAAATAGTTAATTTTCTGGAAAATGACTTATCAGAAATATTTTTCAAAACAAATGGAGCTGTAATTAGATGAGAAATTACATTTGTAACTGAACTTATTCGTACACTTATAAGCAACCTATGAGGCTATGAGCAGTGCCACCTAGTGGATAGCAACAACAAGCTGTTGCTCGCACAGCTAATCGTATCCCGTTCGAAATATCACGATGTTGATCGCGAAGTAGCTGCCACAAGCCGTGGATGGAAGAGCCACGAATCCTCGCGTTCACCAAGAGAATTCTCGACCCTAATCAAGAGGAATTAAAAGGGATTGTGATGGGAATGGCGGAGATTAGGTGAGGATTAAGAGATGGGGTTGGTAATATTTGTCCCACCATAAGTCATCAAAACAAGATGACCATAAGTGGGGGGGGGAAAAAAAGGAGGCCGATCTTGTGGAAACCCAAAACCAAAAAAGCTTTCTTCGATACAGCATTTACCATCAGAGAGCTTTTAAAAGTTACTAGAGACAGAAACAAATACAAAGGAACCCCACACGAACCCTAATTTTCAAAAAGGCAAGAAAATCAATTCTTGTCGATTGGTCTTTGATCGGCTCGCTTTTGATCTTTGTTGATAACGATATGCTTTCAAAAAAATAAGATGGAGGTGATGGTGCCGCCCCCCCCCCTCAAAGATAGGGTTAATTATATGCTTGAGCTCATAAATGCATAGGGGCATTAATTAAATGATGTGGAAAACTGAGTCCATATGATATATTCAAGTAGTCCTTGAGACGTTCCATCAGTTTGGAAGGATGAATCCATGATGTGCTTGAACGGGGCCCTAGCAATCCACTTTTTTCCCTTAAATTTTGCGTTTTGCAAGGACCAACTTTAGCTCATGAACAGTGAACAGGATTTAGATCAGACCGCGTTGATATAAAGAAGAGATTTGCGGAGAGCGATGCTTGCCGTCGCTGTCGCTACTGACTTTAAAAGCTGATCAAATTTGGACAGACGAAACATCGTGGAGGAACTTCCCCCAAAGTCCCATTCCCTTTCTCTCATACAAAACATCGCTCCGTCAAATCGACTCGTTTTTTTTTTTTTTTGGAGTTACCGAAGATTATCCATCAAAATCAAAGTCAATTTGGAGGGATTTTGGCCCCCTTAGTTTTTACAGTAGGCTGTAAAACGACAATTCAAAAGAGAAAGGGGAACAAGAAGGGCTAGGCGAGCAGACGTCAAGAGAAAAAGAGCCGTATTGTGCACTTCGTGTGAAACCCTCGAATCGTTCTAGTTTACTCATGGTATCTCACCAGATCTGAGGATCCATTTCGGTACATCTTCATATCATACAACATGATGCGAATGGATTGTTCCTGCGCTCGCGTACCCTCAGGCTCAAAAAGGGCATCTTTACGATTGGAAAAAGATATGCGAGGCACTTGATGCCGGAGCATTATAGCGAGGCCCAAGTTCCAAAAGAGATTGATGGGTTGAATGAGAGTTGGAGCGGGACTACATAAATCATAGTGCATCTTCTTTTTCGTGAGGCTCAGCATCAATGCCCGAGCAGAGCGTCCTCTCAATCGATTACAAGGCGCCGTTTCTCTTTTAGCCCTTCAGCTCTTCCTCTCAATCTTTCTTCGCTTTAGGGACAAAAGGAATGCAAGCGCAAAGCAAGACAAAAGCAAAAGGAAGAACAGGCAAAAAAAAAAAAAAACATGGCCCTTTCTAGGGCTTTTCAGTCCGGAGAAAGAGCTCTAAATTAGAGAGGGATAGTGATTGGTGTGTCTGAAAACACGTTCGACCGCCTCGTCACAGGGTAAAACCATGAAATTTTCCATTTCGAACTTTGTACTTTCAAGGGGACGCCAGGGCTCTTGGACTTCATCGATTTGTATTGATTCCTTCACCTCGTGTTATGACTGTGAAGCGATCTACATGCACAAACACATGGCTTAAATGTATTTACTAGATACAAAAAGCGGTCGCAAATCAAGCATATAATATGTTACTTTGATCAATGTTGACCTAGTTGCAAGGAGCCAAGCAAGTATATGTGGGGTTATCCAAATGGAGAATATGTTTTTGCATTCTTCAGGCTCAGTCTTGACAAGAGATTTTGTTTTGGTTCATGAATTATTTCATTAGTCGTGGGCCACTTAAAACATGTACTCTCAATCTCTTATCGTCCAATATATATTAGTGAACCTTGAATGGGATTAATCATCAATTAAGACCAACCAAAAATTTTTAATTTTTAATTTTTTTTTTTGGGTATAAGCAACGAGGACCTTTTACCTAGGGTACCCTGATTGACCGATGGTCAATCTGATGCGAGGGTCTCTTTGACTCATTTTGGTGATCTTGGAGATGCGATGTAATGATCAATTAGTACTTCCCCGTTCAAAATTACATGTTCGTCTACACCGACTAAGGAGTAATTATTGGAAGCTGCGTCAGCAAGCACAATGATTGCTTCGGAAAAAAAAAAATACAAAAACAAGAATCTGTATATTGCTCGAGTCTCTCAAGAATTTCAAATTCATGAATGATTCGGCTATATAGCTCCATATGCCTTTTTAATACCCTTCGACCGCCAAAAGTCTGTTTCTTTGGAGAATTCTAGAAAAATACCCAAAAAAACATTTTAAATTTATTTCATTATAACCAAATCGGGACTAAATATTTTAATTAGATCAATTTAATCCTAATTATTTTAATATTAGCATCAATTTAGTTCATTCGATTAATTTTGGCTGAAAATAGCTGACGTGGATGCACTATCTTATAGGACACGGCCTACACTGATGTAAGTATTTCAAAAAAAAATTATTGCTTTTTTTTTTCATTTTTCCCCTTTCATTTGCCACTAGTCGAGGACCTTCAAATTCTTGCCTGCGGCTGGCGAAGCCAAGGCCTTCGCGACCCTCACTGACCAAATGAAAAAAACAAAAGGAAAATAAAATAAATCATAAAATAATAAAAATATTATTAAGTATTATAAAGAAAATGTCCAAGCTAGTGTTGGCACGTAAGATGGACTGCATCCATGTCGGCGATTTCTTCTCGAAATTGGCTCAATGGATTGAATCGGTACCAATGAGAAAATGTTTAGTACAAAAAAAAACTTATCTCACTTCACAAAAGAGAGAGCGAATATGTCTTAAAACTTAGTATGGTCAGACATTTATATTCCGGGATACAAATCAAGAAATTGAATTTCAATTCTATGCCGAGCTGGAGCTGAAATAGTGAAGGTGCTCGTGATGAAAACATTAACACCTTCAGGCCAAATAACTTTTTTCACAATTATCCACTTTATGTCAAACGTCTCTGTCTCTCTCTTTCTCTCTCTCGGAAAGAAAGAAGGAAACAACTTTGGATGGGACAACTTTATGTGTTTGGACCGCCTTTTCTATAGCATACGATGCAAAGCCTGCTTAATTTGATGCTAACTAAGTACCCAAGATCATCATTCTTTTTGTCTTATTGTTTGTGCACGTCCTAGTTACAAATTCTGGGTCCTCCTTAAGATGTGTTCGACGCTCCCTTATGATTTCCATTTCACTCAGATGAAGGAACTGCAATGGAGTGGGGACATGACAAGAGCCGAGCCAGGTTGAAAAGATGAGGAAAAAGAGAGTTCGAATTTTTACCCCCACAAAGAAAGTTTGATCTTTGATGCGTACTGCATGGTACGACAAACCAATCCAGGACCTCATACTCTTAACTCTGCGTCATCTCCTTTTTCGATCATTGGTTTTGTCCCAAAGTCTTGTGACATCTCCACACTGTGTTAAGGTGTGATTCATACTCCTCATCGATAAGAAAATACTAAGATCTCGTTCTGACGGGAGTTCAGGCCGGGGACAATGCCCCTAAAAAGATATAGTAATTTTATTATTTGAGTCCGTTTTTTATTGGTATTTCATATTTGAATCTATGGATAATTAATGTTGTATAATCTATTTCGCTTGTAATTGAGAGTTGCACCAGAAGAGTGAGATGTGCTAATTGTAGAGAAATCATCTACTGGATTTAGCCTCAGTTTAAGGATAAATCAAGATAAATCTTGTGTGTCGATTTATCTTTCTTGCATTTGCTCTCTCTTTTATTGTGGTTGTGCGTCTAATCTTAAACACACTATCCCATGTCCAAAGCTTGTGCTATACACCATTTTTTGTGGACGATGAGTAAAACAGAGAACTTGAGAGAACATGTAACGAGCAAAAAAATCTAGAGATGAGAAGTTAAGGATCCAAAAACTTGTTAAAAAGATGATGTACATGAATTTTCATTTGTCGCGAATGCAAAAAGTTTTCACGAGACGTGAAGAGGGGTGTTCAATCCGAATTTACTGAATTTCGGAGGCGCCACATGACGTGCTTTTGCAAGCGCTCTTACACCGGCCCGTGACATCGAACATATTCTCCGATCCAGTGGAAAGAAAGCGAAAAGGAACACATAGGACCCATTTTGCTGGTACGACAATTTGGAACTCATGTGGTATTGCTGTGTCGATCTCTTTAGATGCATGCGAATGCTGGGTTTGTGCTGCCTGGGATTCTCACATGACCTTTGGTTCCTCTTTTCTCAGGTACAATGAGCATAGTGCCGTAGTGGTGGATCTTGCATTTTTTTTTTTCCCTCTTTTCTGTTCCCTTTTTTCTGTCCTATCTCTTTGCCTACAAACTGGGAATCCTATGCTTCGTCTTCCACGTTTGCTGCTTCGCTTTGGTTTGTTTAGGTCCACGCATGTAGGACCGAATGTGCTGACACCATATCTAGGCTTCCAAAATCAAACTAATATGTTGGAAAAGGCCATTTATTTTCACTACTAATCTTAAATTCAGTAGATTAACGTGGTTTAGTCTGACGTGAAAATGACATGCCAAACATGCGTTTCACAGATTGACGGAATCGCTACTTGCACATTTAAATTACTTCCATTGTTTTTCCCAAATCTAGGCTGAACGAAAGATCAAACTAAGACGGACTGATTTCGTCAAATTAGGAGGCGGTTTCTGAAATTGTCGATGGAGTCCCAAGTTCCGCGGAATGATTAGAAAACATGTCGGAAGCTAGATTTTGTTTGCGCGTTTTCATGTTCTTTAGCAGAACCTTCAATATGATGAACAAGAAGGGGAAAAGAATGCCTTAATTGCAAGAGCTTCATCTCTCGTTCGACCTCCTAATCGATAAGAAAGCACGAGAATGGAATCCTCTGCTATATTACTTTTTTTTTCTTTGTAATTGATTGATGTAATAGAAAGGCGTAACGTGACGATCATAGTGGAACCATCAACTTGACATAACTTTAATTTAAAAATGAACCAGCATAAAAAAATGAGTCTCGATTTTCTCCTTCTCGCTTTTGCATTTTATTACGTTGTAGTTGTGCGTCGAATCCTAATACAATTATAGTCCTGGAAGAAGGGGAATGTAAGAAACATATGAACTTCACTATCAGAAGCAATGTGCAAAGAGAAAGAACCCGATATGCTTGTCTAATGACAAACAACCATTCATTTACCAAGTAACTAAGAGAGGACATAGTGACTCAGTAGAAGAACAGGTAAAAGTATAGCCATCAATATGGGTTATAGACTCATATTTGACCCATATTTTATATAAAATAGGTTTCGTAGACTTTTAAAGGACTCAATAAAAATGGTCATAAAGTAAAATTAAATGGGTCAATAATGGGTCGCACACGAAACTCAATTTCAACCCATATTGGACTCATTTTCTACCCATAAGTACAGCTTCCTTCTACAAGTTAAAAATGGTCTCAATTACCGATCCTAGTCCCGGTCACAATCGCAGGCTTCGGTCCCAATCGCGATCGCAAGCCCCTGTCCCAGTAGCAAGCCCAAACCTCGGTCCCTGTTGCAGGCCCCAGTCCGATCACGGATCTCGGCTCCCTTCGCTTGCCTCGATCGTTGGCGACCAGGGCCGGGGCCGAGGACTAGGGCTGACGATCGAAGCCCGAGACCAGGGTTAGGGGCTTAGACCGAGGCTGGGATCGGGGGCGGTAACTAAGGAGGTGACAATACCGAGGCCGAGGCAAGGACTGGGGCAGGCGATCGGAGACCGGGGCCGGGGCTGAGTCTTGGATCGAGGCCCACGACTGGGTCAGATATCAGCGCCGGAGCCAAGGACCTAGGCCGAATCCTAGACCGAGGCCGGCGATTGGGGCCAAGGTAGGGGATCGGGCCAGGCCAAGGCTAGGTTCGAGACTGGGGATGAGGACGGGGCCCTGGGCTAGGGATCGAAGACTGGAAAGGGACCGAGACCGAGGCTGAGGCAGGGGACAGAGGCCAAGATTAAGGCATGGGCTAGGAATAGGGATGGGGCCGGGTTCTAGGACGAGACCTGAGCCAGTTCTAGGGCCCGAGGCAGAAGACAGGGGCCTGGGATGGGGCGGGGGCAAGAGACGGGAACTAGGCCGAGTCTGGGGCCTGGGGCCTAGGAATTGGGGACTAGAGCTAGGACGTGGCGGGGCTAGGTCCTGAATCAAGCAGGGACCAGGGACGGGACAGGGGCTGGGTCCAGGACCGGGCTGAGTCTGGGGCTAGGTCCGAGATTGGAGCCAAGTCTTGTATAACGGCCAGGATAAGGGCCGGGTCCTGGACCGGTGCCGGGTCTATGACTAGAACCAAGGCCAGTCTCGGCCCTGGCGAGCAGTAATGGTATCGAGGTCGATGCCGGGGCCGATGACCGGGTCCTAGCCCGGGGTCGGGTTCGAGGTTGGGATTGGAGTCAAGGCCGGGGTCGGGACTAGATTTGGGGCCGGGTTTGAGGCCATGGCAGAGCACTAGGGCCGAGGCTGGGCACTAGGGCTGGGGTGAGGTCCAGGATCGGGGTCGGGACAGGATCCGGGCCTAGGTCCGGGACTAGGGCCAAGTATTGAGGCCGGGGCCTATACTGAGGCAGCGATGATATCGAGGTCAAGGCCGAACCATGGTTGCCGGTCACGATCATTGGTCCCGATCCCGATCGCCAGTCTTGGTCCCGATCACCGCCGCCTGTCCTGATCGCTTAAATAATTTCACTAGAAATTTTATTGTATGCAAGTATTTTTGTAATATTATTTACTTTGAATGATATTGTAATTTGGTATGGGTTAAGTCGGGTATGGGTTTGTTGCGGATCGGGTCGGGTATGGGTTATTGAATATGGGTCAAAATGGGTTTGGCGGATCAAAATGGGTCGGACCATATTCGAACCGACCCATCAATTTGACTCCTCTATGTAAAAGAACTCTCTGGGCTTGGGAAGCTCACTATGTTGATATTGACTAAAGGTGTCAAACAGGTGAGTCATCTCGGGTTTGGGTCGGATCAAATATGGTTTGATCTATATTGATCCATTTAATCCGTTTTGATTCATTTTTATACAGCATAAATTTTAGTGTTAATACTACGAAAAACCCCACATAGGTACATCTGTGACAAATTTACTCCAAACTATTTTTTTGACCACCAAAAATCTTAAATTGGTACGTTTGTAATAAATTTATCCCAAATTATTTTTTTGACCATAAAAAACCCTAAACTGATATAACTGTAACAAATTTACTCCAAACTAAATTTTTTTAACATAAAAAATTTCAAACTAGTACACTTATGACAAATTTACTCTTTGTTACTATATGTTAAATTGAGTTAATGCCACACAAAAAAATCCATATTAATGCACCTGTAGCAATAATATAATGAATGCACCCGACAATTGCCACGTGTCAACGACTCTGCAATTTGATTGTAAAATTTAACAAAAATTAACGAGGGGTAAATTTATCACAACTATACCAGTTTAGGGTAAAATTGTCACACATGTACCAGTTTAGGATTTTTATGGTTACGAAAATAATTTGAGGTAAATTTATCGTAAGTGTATCAATTTGGATTTTTTGTGGTATAAACCCTAAATTTTATGACCAATAACTAACCCAACCAATATAATTTAACTACTTATATATTTAACAAAATGATGAAAGATTTATTTCATAAAATTAAAAAATGTAAAAACTGTTTCACACGCCACCCGCCGCCATAGCCCGCTCATCGTCGTCACCATGGCCAGCCTTCAGTGATGCTGGTCAGCGAGAGGCAGAGCCGAGTGGGGGCAGGTGGTGGATGGGCAGCCTTCAGTAATGGGCGATCGGCGAAACAGTTTTCCCTCATGTATATTGCGAGCTTTTGCCATGTGAATTCGTGTTTGAGTTTGAAAGTCCCAGAATCCTCAGTATTCCTGAAGTCCACTAGGTTTCTCGGAATTGAAGAACGAGCAAATAATTCCACCTCCCAGTGAATGAAAACCATTTTGTTTTACAAATAGATTTATGACTAGAAATAATTTTTTTTTTTTATTTCTTAATAAGTTCCTGAGCAAAAAATGCATTTGATAACGATATAAAATTTCTCATTTTGAAATAGAAGTTCGACCGACAGGTGGGCGACGGTGGTGGAGGTGGTGGTGGACGATGGCAGTGGAGGTCGCTGCCGGTGGTGGTCAATGATTGCACTGGAAGTCGCCTGCGATTGGTGGCGGCGGTGGCCGGCATTGATTGGCAGAGGTCGCTAGCGATGGATGGTGATGGTGATGGAGGTCTCCGATGGCAGTAGTGGCGGCGGTCTCGGCCAACAGTGGGTGGAGACGGCCAGCGATAATGGTGGCGGCGGTGATCGATGGTGGCGGTAGCGGTCGGCGTGGGTGGTGGTGGCGACCAACAGATGTCGGAGGAGGTCGCCAATGGCAGGCGGCAGCAATGGGCTGTGGTGGTGGACGGTGACGGCCAACGGTGGGCGGCGATGGTCAGTGGTGGCAGTGGTGGTTGGCGATGGGGTAGTGGTGGCTACCGATGGCAGCAGCCAGCGGCGATGGGTGGGGGCAGCCAATTGTGGTCGTCAGCGGGCAACGGCGATCGGCGGTAGGTGGAGGAGACGGCCAGGGTGAGACAGGGGGTAAATTTTTATTTCTATTTTTCTAAGAAGTAAAAAAAATTATTTCTTATTTATCCTTCAAATTTATTTCTGAAATAAAAAAATAAAATTTGTGTTACCAAATAAGTTTATGTTCTAAACTTATTTCGAAAATAAATTCGAA
Source organism: Rhodomyrtus tomentosa (assembly GCA_028455895.1). Taxonomy (NCBI): domain Eukaryota; kingdom Viridiplantae; phylum Streptophyta; class Magnoliopsida; order Myrtales; family Myrtaceae; genus Rhodomyrtus; species Rhodomyrtus tomentosa. The sequence continues at coordinate 7,319,780 of JAPCWY010000011.1, forward strand.
ACAGAAACAAAGAAATTGAATGGATTTCATGCACGCAGTTGGGTGATCTCCCTCGTATTCATCTTGTCCAATAAATGAATTGATGAGGATTGTTGTTCATGCATGCATGGGTCTGTTTTATACGCGAGACAGCGCACCGATGCCCCCGACATTAATTGCCGTTCGTTCATTCGTTCGCTCATGAGTGTTTTTATACACAGCACGCCGCTTGCTTGCCATCTTGATGGGTTCCATCAGAGAAGCTAGAAAATTTTCACGGGCATTGTAGAAGAACAGCGTTGGGGATGGCCAATCATCGCCGCTGCGCTTTGAATTTGACTTCATAGCAGAAGATAATAAACACCGCAGTGGGTGACCGGAAACGGCGATGGCCGGCAGCAACGGGCGACGTCGAGCGATGGCGACAGTGGGCAGTGGCCGCGAATGAGCGAAGGCAGGCAGCGGCTGGGTGGTCGGAGGTGCGCGATGGAAGCGGGCGGCAACGGCAAGTGATGAAAGCAGGCGGGCGGCGTTTCTTTTTATGGTAATAAAAAGTGTTCTTGCAAAGTTTAGCTCACAGGCTGAAAATGAGTTAAAAATGAATTGATTTAAAATCCATATTTGTATAGGCATTAATAGCCTAAACACATATTTGACCATTTTTTAAATTTTGTGAACCCATATTTGACCCAAATAAATAAAAGCAAGTTAAAAAATGGGTCAAAGACCCATATTGACACCTCCAATATTGACCTAGTAATGTTTTTTTTTTTTTATCAAATACCTAGTAAATGTATTTATCGAGCCGCCGTATTGATACTTTATCGATCAACCTAGTAAACTTCCTTAGAAAAGATTAAGGGTGTGTTTTTTTCTGAAAAAAAAAATCATAACTATTAAAAAACACTTTTCCCTTTTTCAGGTTAGTGAATTCTTTTTTCTACTTTCAGCATCGAAGTCCCTAAAATTAATTCGAGAAAAATTCTTTCACTCAAATAAATACAACACTAAAATGCGCCATTTCCCAATGCCAGATAAAAGGAATATGTTTTCATTAATGGATGCCGTTCTTATGGTAAATGGAAAACAATCTGATTGTAGGAGGCAGAAAAAGCAAAGCAAGTTAATCCATGGGAGAGAATAGCGCACGACAACCTTAGGCCCATTTAACTTTTGTTTCATGGCCAACGTTGTTTGACACAAGTTGGGGCGAACTAGGAGATTGTCATGCTTAAGTGATTGTTCATAATCAGATCTTACTAAAACGACACGACTGCAAATAAACGCATTTTTTTCTTCTGACTTAAGTCAACAAGTTCTTTGAATCAATTAAGCAATCCATGGAAAGAATTCGACCTTCTTCCCACTGTAATAACAGCAAAAGCCGAGATTAGACATTACGATAATTAAAGAAATTTCGTTTTTGTACGTAATATTATATTATAGCCAAAAATTTTACAGTGCTTGGAATAAAACAAAAGAGAGGTTAGTTTATACATCGAGTCAAACCTTAAAAGCCTTTAGGGCCCTTCTCCTTCGAGGCGACGGGATTCTCGGCCATGGCCAAGCAGTACCCGGCTACCTCCCGGAACTTGGGGACGCACCGGAGGTCAACCTTGGTCCCGTCTTTCAGCGTTATCACGATGTCGCCCCACTCGCCGATGAACCGCGGCACCACCTGGACGTCCTTGATCACCTCGTACGAGAAGTCGCTCCGGTCCTGCCCCGTCAGCCCTGACACCACCGTCACCCGCAGGTTCGTGAACCGGTACCGGAGGTTGAACGCCCGCGACACCGCCGCCAGCGTCAGCGGCAGCCACAGCAGCGTGAACCCGAGCAGGAGGTTCGCCACCAGGTCTCCGTAGTGGGCCCCGCCGTCGAAGAAGATGGTCTCCTCCTTCGGCTTGGCTGCGCTAGCGGCAGTTTGGGAGGAGGACACGCGAAGTTTAGTCAATGGCCTGTTGGAGTTGGCTCTCGATGACGTGAGTGCGATGGGGAGGCTGTAGGCAGGGGGCTTGGTGGAGGATAGGTGGTGGCCGGCGGCGGAAGTGGTGGTGGAGTGTGAGAGAGGAGCGGTGGCCATCGGATTACGCGTAGTGGGATTGGATCGAGTAAGATAGAGAAGATGTGATAGTGGATAAGTCAAGTGAATTTTGAATTTTCTTGGAGGAAATTTTTTGTGGTGAGGATTTATCTGTGTTTCTATTGGTCGGAGCGCGGAACCGTGGGACCAGAGATTGCGGCTTCCCTTTAGCCCGTCGAAATCTCGCCACGTGTCGTCATCCCAGCTGCGAAATATGCTTAGATTATGGGGGCGAGAAGGTGCAAGGATTAAGATTGTGGATTCACTTTTGTGGGCCCAGACCAGGCCCATCTTTCGAGTCCAAACGTGGTGAGTCCAGTCCAGCAAAGAAGAGTTTGAAACTCAGGGGTATCGTATTGCATGGTTTGCTTCATTAGTTCATACAAATAGAATGAATGTTTTAAACGACAAGTTAGTGCCTGCGTGATAAGACTTTCAGAAGTCAATTTCTTTGTCATAAGTTAATCTGGCAGAGAAATCCGTTTGGTAAAACCACTTCCGAAGTAAAACCCGTTTGGTAAAAAATTGACTTATGGCAAGATTTTTCACTTACACTAGGATTTTTTTTGCCAATTTTGAGAAGTAAAAAATTTTAATTTCTTGACTTCAGAATCTAGACGTGAGCAAAAAAGACCGCTTGACCGGGACCAATGGTCCAGTTCCCGATTTTAGAGGGATCCAGTACGGTTCTCGGTTCCTAGAATTGAAATTGGTGACCAAGCAGTTCGGTTCCCAGTTTCAGGCCCAGGACCGAACTTTTTTTAATATATATTGATAGGGGTTTGTTGTTCACTTCTCGGATTGTTTGGTTTCTTAGAGTAGTTCTCGAGTTTCAATTGATAATGTCATTACTTGGTAATCGAGACCCATGTCTCTAGAATTTTGAACTGATGCCTGTTCTGCCTCCAAATCTTTCCTTTTTTGCTTCAAAATGTTCATCTTTCCTGATTGCATACGTGTTTTCTGTGGTCACCTTTATTAGTCTTCTGCTGGAAGCAAAAAGATTGTGTGTGTATTCTAAAAAGGCCGATGAATATGCTGGGGTTAAATCCCAATTTCGTGGGCTGTGTTGAGAGTGGTTTTAGCATACGCAACTGGCTGGAATCGCAAGGCCGTCAGTATGTAGTCACACTCACAGATGATACTACGGTGAGCGCGTTTCAGAAATGACACTGGCTTTATGTATAGGTTTGCTCCGCTGGAACCTTTAGCTGTAGCTGATATTTGCCATTTCATTATTCTCGATGATTAATAATTTGGTTGTACTATTATTGAATCGCTTTCTCTAGCTTGTTATTATTTCATGTTTTATGTTTGCTTTTGCTTCTCACTTCTCAATTCAATAATCACACAACTTGAAAAAGCATATTCCCGACCTTCATGTCCTCATAACAACACCCTTTCACCCTGCCTATGTTACTGCAGAAAGAATCAAGAAGGCGAAGAATTTGCAGCTTCTTCTCAATGATGGTATTGCAGCTGCTTTCATTGCGTCATTTTTTCGCAAACACATGTTCCTTAGAACCACCCGAGAACCAGACCAGACCAATGGCCCTGTTCGATTCCCGATTCCGAGGGCGGCTAGTCCTGTCTGCGATTCTAAAAAATGAGAACTGGGACCACCGGTCCGGTTCTCGATTTTTTATGAGAACTGGACCGGACCAGAAACCGCTCACTCCTACCAGAATCACTTCTTGGATCACACCTGCCCTTGCCAACCGCCGCCACTGCCGTTGATCGCCACTACTCGCCCCCCTTCGCAGCTCGTCCACCCGTCGCCGCTCACCAACCGCCACTGTCACCCGTCAACCATCATCGACCATCGTCACCAAAGATTTTGTTAATAATATTTCAAAAGTAGAAATTTTCAACCGTGATCAAACGAATTTCTCTAATCACAAGTCAATTTGGAGCGGAAGTAGAAAAATAAACTTTCGCTTTTGAGGAGAAGTAAAAAAAATCAATTCTTGGTCAAAAGTTGATTTATGGTAGAGATGTGTTGCCGTGCACACCCAACGGCCTATTAACCGAAATTGAATCCCAATTAAAGGATGAGGTACTTCTTTAAGTAAAATTTAAGGCTAGACAAAATTCGAAAATTGAACTAAACATATTCAGATTCATTTTTTCGATAGGAGGCCACGAAAGTGAAAATGGTTTTCATTAAGAGGACAAGAAGGTCTTGGAAACCAAATCAGATATGTCATCGTTTTCGATTCGGCGAAACATATCGCTAGGAAATCAAAGCACGGTGCGCATTCCAAACTCCATCTAAAGGTGTGTTTGGTTGAGCATGAATCATTTTTCTGGATTTTCACGAGTTTAGTTTGCCGAAAATAATAAGTCAACGAAAAATCATTTACGGCCAAAGAAGATATGCGTGCTTGAAGCTAAGAAAATGGATTTCCTAACCTAAGAGGAAAAATCATGTTCCTGAAAAATCACTTCCTAGAAAAAAAAAAAAAAAACTGTATCATGGAGGTCTTCCCTAAAGAAACACACCTAAGGTCGAATAATTATCTTTAATAACAAGAGATCGCTTCAAAGGTAAAGGGGAAGTGCCCATGTATATCAAGATTTAGTCTTTAATTCATATCTCGTTGACCAATTCTTCCTAATTCACATCTTTATTGAAATCATGTGCGGCTTCGGATCGAAAGGACTTATAGGAATAATCCCAACTCTAGGATCGCAAATGCTAACAGGGCAACAATAGAAGCCAGATCATTAGTTGCTTGATGATTATAAACTTGGCTTTCTTTTCTCTTGCATCAAAAACCTCCCTCTCATTAGAAAGTCTCTCTTTTTCTATCATTAATAACATCTCTCCATGTCAGCGACTCCATGCTAATAACCGGAAAAAACAAAACAATACCCGAGAAACAATCATTCATCCGAATCAACCTCGAACTTTGGCCACCCTACATATGCTATTATCAATCATGGACCCATTTGAAAAATCAAATCGCCTTTCCTTATTCTAGATAATCTTAATAGCAGCAGCATCTTCTAGGGATCGCCAACTAATAGCAAAAAAAAAAAAAAAAAAGCAAGAGAAGTTAAATTATCATTAAACGCAAAAGGCAATGACTAAGCAATCATTTCTGCTATTGCCCGTCACATGATTTCTTCATCATGGGCGGGGCCGTAGCAACCGATGAGAAACATGTTTGGGTTTTGTTTGTGCCGCCATTCACGTGGCCACTCCGCTAGCTCTTCTCGTTAATTAATCACGATTTGTCATTAGTTTACGGGGAAACTTTTGAAAAGAGGTTTGTGTTAGGTGGAAAAACAACATGCGTTGGGATCTGGAAAATGGCGATCGAGCGCCCCGAAGTTCCAGCTTTGATGCCAGAGATGATTGCTTATTCATTGCGCACACGATCCCATGGACAAAGATAAGATAACCCGTGTGACTGCCCAGCTTAGAAAAGTCGTTTTAAGGTTTCACATGTCGGGGTTCTTATTTTCTAACTTGTCTTTGGAGGACTTGATCAGTAGAATCTAGTGATCTTCTGTGTGTCCGTTAAAACAGTTACTCTAGGTTTTCCAATGGCAGGTGTAGTGGGCGCCGAGGGAGCGTAGGTTGAGGTTTGTTGTTTCATTGACTGGTGTTCGGATGAGGTGAAAGCTCGTATGTATTTTTTTTCTTTCTCTTTTTTTTTTGTGTTCCCCCGTTTTGTTTACGTTAGTCGAGAAATTCAAAGTCGAAAGAAATTAGCGAATGTTTTAGCGACGTTAATTAATGTCTGATGTACGTGTAGTGCAACAGTAGATTTTGTACAATGTTGAGATTCCCTTCGGAGGAATGATTCATTTCCTACGGAGATATCTATTTCGCACAGCACCCACAAGTAAATTTTCCATCAGACATGGACGGGCCTAGATGGTCATCTTTCTTCCAATTTCAGATGAGAGCATGCTGTGCATCTTTGGAATTTGCACGCAGACACAGGCACAATCGAAATCCGCCTTCTTTCATTGCTCGAGTGATGAAGTGTCGGAGTCTCCAGCACATTCGATCGGCGCAAGGTCAATCTTTGTCATGTTACACACACGATATACCAATCTTCACACCACCACAAACTTCACGAATCTAGAGCATTGCGATTGGCGTTGTTCATAACTTCGCCGATGTGAGCACCGTTCATGAACGGAGACTGTGCGACCAAGCTTTGTCGAGTACTTCACCGGTGCGAGCCTCGTGCTTGAACGAGGACACTACCTCCTGTTCCAATGGGGTCACATGAAGTCTTGGCTTCGTACGAAACAGATTGCAGAGGACTCGAGCACCAAGTTGATGGAGTGTGTGTTTTTTACAAGTTTTTTCAAGGTCTCTTTCACGAGAGGACGACCCCCCCGCAACTTTCCTCCTTTTGTTTTCTTCCACGCTTCCATCTCCTTGTCTTCTTCTCTTCTCGGAATTTGTGCTTTGATTCTCTCTCCCTTTCTCTTCTCTCTCCTCAGAGGATATGCGCACCCCCAATAAAAATGTCCTTTTTATTGTCCTTGTGATGAAAAAGCTACGTGCTTTTGCTGTCCCCGAGTAGATTTTGCCCGGTTAAAATAATTTCTAAGTGGTGGTCGATTGACGAAATAGTCGGCACAATTCATTTACCACTTTCTACCACTCTCCCCCTTTCCTCTCCTCTCCTTTAGAACTGACTGACATCTATCAATTCACGTAGGTTTCGATTTTCACTAAGCTCTATGCCTCTGCGAAACATGGAAGTGTTCTTTCATTTCTAAACAAAAGAAGGGAAAAACAAAAGAGTAGGAGAAGATCTTAAACGATTAACCTCGAATTCCCAAATTATATCATATGCGTTGCTATTTTTATACACCAAAATTTAAGCGAGAAAAAAATGGGGATTTGCCACTTCCCTTCCTTCTTATGGGTTATCTCGTGGAGGGTTGGAGAATTCGATTTCGCTCCTTGGTTTCTCCTCAGTAATGCTGTTGCTCAAGCCATGGCCAGAACCCAGAGTGGTCGTCGATGCCGCAGAACATGTTGGTGATGCTGCTCTCTTCTTTGACTATCATGGGGTGATCGGGCCTGGAGGAGTTTTGGAACAGCTGCGCCACCACCGGTCCCCCGGAGGCAGCAGGCCTTATCGAGGCGGGGAACAGCTGGCGGCCCGCTGCAGGCGGAGGGTGGCCCGAGACCGGGCTCTCAACGTGCGGCATCCGCGTGATATCGAGCTTGATCTCGGAGCTGTTCTCGCTCCGGTTGCTGCAAGAGCCCTGGTCGGTTTCTTTGTTGAGGTTGATGGATTCGGCTGGTTCTCTGGTACTTTTGAGTGCCAGTATCTGCATATTGCATGTTCCATGAAAAAAAGGGGAAAACCTAAAACATACCCATCTTTATTAATGCCAAGAAACGCTACCTAGGCCTCTCAATTTGGATTGAGAAAATAACTTTGATTATGGTTCGCTCCACCAGATCATAATTTGAAATTTTGAAGGGAAATGATAACCCATTTTCAGAGGAAAAGTCAACATCAAGAGCATTCATACTTTTCCCAGATCATAAAGCCAAAAATGAAAAAGGCAAAAAAAAAAAAAAAAGACACACCGCACACCATTCAATCCCCATGAAAAAAAGAAAATTCGACCAAAAAAAAAATGCCCATGAAAAATTCCAACAATTTCAAACGTGCCCAAACTAACCACAAACGGCTCTTAGCTCAAGCTCAGTACTTTGGCTTCAGCAATAAAATTTTCACACATACCTCAGCTTGAAGCTTCTGGTTCTGAGTTTGGAGGGCTTCGTTGTCAGCCTTCACAGCATCGAACTGTCTCTTAAGGACATCATAGTCCTTCTCCAGCTGCTTCGTCTTCCACCTCGCCCTCCTGTTCTGGAACCAAATGGCGATCTGCCTGGGTTGGAGGCCGAGTGCTCTTGCGAGCTGCATTTTCCTCTCAGGCTCAAGCTTGTTGCCGAGCTCGAAGTTCTTCTCCAACGTCTTCACCTGCTCCATGTTGAGCCTCCTCTTCTTCTCTCCCCCCGGGTGCGACCCATCATCTTCCGACAGATCTTCCTCTCCATTGACGTTGCTGTTGTTGTTGGGGTCGTCGCTCACGTCAATGCCTGTGAAGGACATGGATCTCTTGCCCAGCAGGGAGGCAACACCTGTGGGTGCACCAGCGGATAAAAAGGAAAAGACTTTGAAGCACACTCAGCGAAAATGAAGAAAGAGGAAGAGACCCGGCAGAGTCTTGTTAAGTACCATGGTAGTCTTGAGGTGCGCAAGAGGATAGGATCTGGTGCTGATGTTGGCGATGAGGGTGTTCATGATCTTGATCGTGGGGGGTTTGAAGCATGAAATTTGCTGAGAAGAAGGCCATCAATCCTATCCCACTCTAATTCCAAGCCATACCCTGAACCTTTATGCACACACTCCTCCCGTTTGAATCTTTGAGACTCCACAGTTTCGCCTGACAGTCATGTTGAAGCTCTCAGAGAGAGAGAGAGGGAGGGAGGAGGGGATTGGGGAAGAAGATGATGATGATGACGACTAAATTTGATAAAAATAAAAACCCTTTAAGCTAAAATTGAGGGGGAATAAATTCTCGTTGAGGTACGAAGGGGGATGCACAAATTGGTGAAATGTTGGCAGCTTATATATCTCGCAAGCTCATACGGATGAGTTGTTCTTCCAAAAACTATTGATATAACCAATAAGGAAAAGAGAAAAATAAAAATAAAAATTTTAAAAAAACAAAAGGCGATGCTGGTGAGGGAAGAGTTGATATCCTCCTAAATATAGTAAATATAGCTGAATTTCCCGTTTATTTATTTATTTATTTATTATAACAGGGGGATACCCGTACCCTTTTATTCTATTTTAACATTTGTGATGACAGGAAGGAAAAAAAAGAATTTGTCTGGCGAGGAAATTAAAGAGGGGAAACCTTAGTTAGTGTGCCAACGGTTATGTTCATCGTCTCTCTTTTCTTTAGACTGATGTGAAAACAAAAATTGTCAAAACTCATGGAGCGAGAAAAGAAAACCATTTCCTTAGTTAGGCAGAAGAATCAATTAATGTTGGTTCCTGTTTTCCGAGTGTAAAGGAACAGAAGAGCTTGTGGTCTGAGGAGACGAATAGTGGTACTTTTGTTGTTCTTTTTGCCAATGGACAGTTGTACTCAAAGCATGCACATTTCTATTAGAGGATCAAAACCCTTTTCTTGTTTTTCCCGGACCAGTTTTCTGGAATTTCACGAGCTCGGGTCAGCTGAAACCGATCGTTCAAGCCGCTTACGGTCGGAGTAAGACATTTTCATTTTATGGTGAAGTGTTTTCTCCTCTCGAAACAACAACAAGAGGAGGAGGCCCTCGATCGATGGGTTTGGATTTGGATGATCGCATGGACAAAAGCAAACGTGCATATGTGTGTGCGATATTAGAGGCGTCTATTCATGCTGTGAGGAGAGAGAGAGAGAGATTGCTTGAGAAAGTAGAGATGAGTTGGCCATGACCCCTAATATTTTTTCCCCCTTTAAGGAGGAGTAGAAAAGGAAGGGTGGGGGGAGAGAGATAGAGAGAGAGAGAGAGAGAGAGAGGAATCTAAGGAGGAGGGAGAGGAGGGGGGTCCAATGGAAGGGCAGGGTTTGCTACCTAAACCACCAACAAGCAATGTGCAAATGGGACGGACCCTCTTTCCCATCATCCCCCTTTTATCCTTTTCCTCCTTTCAAAACACCCTCTCTCTCTCTCTCTCTCTCTCTTCTGTGCTGCGTCAATAGCCAAAATATGTTGAGCAGTGATGGCTGGGGAGTGGAAGGAAGAAACTACTATATTCCTATTCCCACCACCCCATTGGAGCCCTGTTCATTTTTTTTTGTCTCGGAGCAACCCTTATGTGTATTGGTTGGGTTTTAACTTGTTCCTCCCTCTCCCTCTCCCTCTCCCTCTCCCTCGTGCCCCATTTGCTCAATACCATAGCACACACCCTCACCTCCCAAGACTTTTAGATCTGCATTTCATTGTCGAAATTGGAATCCTCCTCCCGATTCCCATGGGTCAAACCGCGTTCGTGAATTGGCCGGCGTTTTCAGATGAGGTAGGGGGGAACACGATCCAGAAAGTCGTGAACTCATCGCGCGGTGGCCCAATTCGATCGTTAAAAAGCCTCCCACAATCGTGCCAATTCGTCCCTCAAGCCTTTTCGACGATTCGCCGCTCCAATCCCTAGACTTTATGAAAACCTATCGATGCGGTCCTTCCGGGCGATCACCCGAATAACATGTTTGTAATACTAAACTAGCAGGAGCTTCAAAGGGTTTGGGACTAAATTGGCAAATCTTCAAAATTCTAGGGCTAAATTGGGGAGTTTGAAGAGGTTCAGGTCTAAACCGGCTGAACGAAAAGTTTAGGTCCTAATTAACCACCACACCATATGTTTAGGATGCACTTTGCCATTGTGTGGTTGATTAATGACCAAAAAAAGGAGGGAGATGGGTATTGTCGAAAGCCAATTCATGTGTTTTGATTGATCCTCTCTACCAAATGCATCGATCGGTCTCCCTGACCCTAGTAGCCAGCGGTGTCATTCCTAATCCCGCACAAAATTAGGTCTTTCGTGCTGAAAACAGTCTTGATATATACGGATAATGAAATAAGTGGAAAAAAAAGTTAAAGCAAAACCCTAGCTAGTTTGCATTTTCATAATCAGCCTCTTTCTTTAATCCATGGAGTTGCACCCGTAGACCTTTTATAAAAAAAAAACATGTATTAGTTGAATCTTTCCTTTTACTTGTCGAAATCGGTTGCAGGACGATGAGGTCCCAAAAGAAAAGGAACCGCCTAAAAGCACTCTCTTAAGTCTAAATATAAATGGGGGCAACTAATTTTTATGCTAATTAATTCAATTCTTAACCTCGTGAATCTTTATAATCTTGACTTTTTTTTACCTAAACCAACTTGTACAACTCTCTCTCGAGTTTTCTCTCTAGTTCCTGCTAGGCCACTTGGGGTTGATGTTAAGTATAAACCACATGCATGGAGAGCAACATAGCATAACGCTCGTGACAAGAATAAGGCATTCAACGGGATAATTACAAAAAAAAAAAAAATCTTAATCCTATTGCACGAATATCAATGCAATCTTAAATCTTTCGATTTGGCTAATTTAGTCCTAAATCTTTCGACATTTTTGCCAATGTATTTTTCTGGACATTTTTTCCTGCAACCACTGACTTGGACGCCATCCTGACTACTGAAGACTGGGGAATAGATGAGCTTCTAGCAATCTCTTTTACATGTTTGGTGCCTGGCCTTTTTAATCATCTGTAGCCCTGCATTCTTTCGTCTAATCGGCCATTCCAAAAGTCTCTACTATCATTGCACGACCACACCGCGCGATTTTACTTAGTCACGAATTGCCTTTAATTTGCAAGTGTATTCATTCAAAGTCGCAATGAAGGGAGAGATGTGGAGATGAAGGAACTTGCGAGGAATTACATCGCGCGATTTACTTTGCAAACTCGAATGAACTAGTCGAGTTTCGCCTTCGGAAAAACAGTGCATTTTCCCCGGCGGGTCCAAATGGGAAAGTATGGTACATATGTCCTGACCTGGATTATCGTCGGAAAATTCGTCGTGGCACCTTGACCGAACACTCATGGTCTCCGTCCTTCCTAATTGGCTCCTCGGCTTTTTTTCTATTTCAAACACATTGGACCCCTCAGTGGAATCCAGACGCCCAACACATGGTCCCAGAAATTCGAAGATTTAGCCAAAAGTTTGCGGGCCGATTTAACGGACGTCGCCCCACACCCCCCCCCCCCCCCCCCCCCCAAAAAAAAAAAAAAAAGCGTGACTTCGACCACCCCGGACAGAAGCAACTGCTGAACCGCCCTCATGCGTTGTATACATGTTCAGCTGTCGCTCATGGCGGCCATGTTCATGCTCGAGACATCAATGGGGGACACGCATAGTAAAAGAGAGACCAAGCACTCGGAATTTGAGCTGTCAAAATGGGTGGTAAACCCATTCCGTAATCCATATATGGTGAGGTGAGTTATTACTTACGTTCCATAAATGGAACATAAATTTGCTGAAACGTAATATGGGTGTTAAAGGGTAATCAATGAGTCGTAAGTGGCTTTACAATTTACTTAGAGCCAACCCACCTTGCTCGCTCTCACGCTCGCTCTCACACTCGCTCACTCCCTACTCTCACCCCAATTTCGGTATGAATTTTCCTAGAGTTGATTAAATATGAAAGTATTTTAGGAATATAGGTCGGATCGAGTGTGAGTCACTAAATTTACATTGCAATAGATGGGTCATAAACATGTTAAATAGGTCAGATCATTTATGACCCAACCAAAATCCTATCCGACCCATCTATTTGACGAGTCTACCCGGAATCAAGGATCAAAACATTTTCCATACGTGCCGACCGACTATTCCAAAGCCCTGATGAGAAAGACTTCGAGCATGAACTCGGTGAGATGTTTGTAATTACTCTGAATACATACAAGCGACATCTATGTTCTTTCACAGATTTAACCCCACTTATTTTACAGGATACCATTCAAGGCATACAGTTTTTTCTTTGCTTTTGGTATGTCCCACGCGCATGGCGCAACCTAGAAAGCTCCTAAGGTTAATGTAAGACTTTTTTTTTGGGAGGGGGGGGGGGGTGTCGGAAAAAGTAAGACTATATTTGAATCATAGAATATTGTTAAGATGTTCTGTCGAAATATTCATTTTGTCATTGTCAATTATCAAGGATCAATATCACCCTTATGTGCACCACCGTCGAATTGGCCAATAGTAGCACTAACGACATCTTTGCATCGGCCGCCACCGCAGTTCGTCCGCCTGAATATATACTCGTTATTTGCCAATGGACTTTGCTAGCACAAGAGTGTTTAGACGATAGTATATTTGCGAGCCACAAATTCTTAAAAAAAAAAATTGGACCTCGCAATAATTTTTAATTAATCATTCTTCGTTTTTTTTTTGTGACTCAAAACAAAATGTTAACCTCACAACCACACAAAAATTATTACATAGTGAATTCTCAATATTTTTTTTTGGCACTTAGGAGGGAGAAAAAATTCATAATTGATTAGACAATATTCTAGGCAAAAAAATTGGGAACAATGTTCCGACCGGCGAGCTTCTCATGTTTGGTAGAAGTGGTTCTGATGGACGACCGACGAGACTTTAGCCCTCTCTTCAATCAAAGCCCCGTCCCTCCGGGGAAAAGGCGTAAAGATTCGTCCCCGACTTTCGTGGCAGCAGATAGAAAACCACCCCCAAAAAATCCGAAAATTGCGACCCTTAGGCTATATAATCTTGGACACGCATGGAGAGGGCATCTCCCAAGGAAATCAATTCAGGAGCTGATGGACCCCACCTATCTGAAAATAGGCCAGGTAGGACCCAACGAGTACTAATTTGGCCACAGAACCAGAGGAGGGACGGAGGGCGAAAAAAAAAATCATATATGCCCGCGAATTAACCCCCGAACTCGTTTTGTGAACGACAGACAGCGACGGAGAAAACAGATCGCGGTGTGTGTGTGCCAAAAAAAAAAAAAAAAAAGGGGGGTCTTTTATGGGGAGACATCACATGAAGACTTCGCGCCATACGTGACAAGGCATTTTCTAGAAATCATTTATTTTTTCCTGTACACACCCTTTAAAGTTTTCTTTTTTCATTTTTTTTCCCCCTCTCAGAAGTTTTGGATATGTTTACATGGGAGGAAGTGGGGGTGCGGTCCAAGACGATGATAACATGTCGCTCCGGGACTTAGAACACCATCACATGAATTCATTCGTTGGAAGATGGAAGGTGGTGGGGGGTGGATCCATGTCCTTTAACTAATCCGAACACCACCCCCACAAACTCACATTTCCAAAAGAAATATTGGGAAAAGGAGGATGAGACGCAGAATCTTCTGTTCCACATGCGCCCTCTTTGCTTCTGGCAGCGCTCAGCGCTGATCCCATGTGCGTCCCGCTTGTTGTCGTCGCCCTCTCTTTTCTTTCGGGCTATTAAAAAAAATATAAAAATAAAAAGAGAGAGGAAGAGAGGGCGGGGGGGGTCGTTTGGCCAAAGGAGATATGCGTTTGACAGTGATTTGCCAACCACTGGTCTCGTTGGCTCTTTCCTTTCTCTTTCTTGGTGTTTACTTCGAGAGAGATGGCCCCCTTGATCAGAACTCTTCCCCAATCAACTGGACTCTCCATCCAGCATCGGCTCAGCATGTTTTCAACTGGTGTACACAGATATAGATAGAGAGAGGCTGTGTGTGTTTTGAGACGGAGGAGAACCTCAATTGCTACTGAACTCGCCGGAGACGAACGGAGTATTCAAATAGTCAATTAGGAATAAGGAGTGATAGAGCCCCCCCTCCTCACTTGTAATCTTAGCCGAGCCCAAGGAGCCGAAAATTTGTCCAAGACAAGTAGGATCGGCGCGCGCGCGCGTGTTATGTATGTATACACACACCACAGAATTCGGAGCGCGTATGTATCGTTCGGACATTGGTTGGAGACGTCCAGCCCGATCGACGTGGGCTCGACTGCTGGAAGGGACACTGATGTGATAATTTTGTGGGTTCGGGAGGATCCTGCTTAAGCTGTAACGACCCGGTCCATTACGCGTGGGCAAAGCAGCTTCTAAAATGAGTGAACCACTCAGTAGGGTTATACATAACCGATGGATAACTTGGGTTTGTCACGAACTCCTCCACTTAAAAGAACTGTCGTCGTCGTCCTCAATGTTAGCTTGTATCATCTAGCGATACTTCCCTTCACCCCCCCAACCCCATTCGATCCGTGAAAGGAATCATGGCTTTTATTCCATCCGTATGGTCACTTAAAAATACTCCTTTTGGGACAACTGGCCCAAATCAGAACAAGTCGGGAGTCGTTGCATATGGTATCATAGCACCACTCCCTCGAGTGAACATGGGATTTCACGTTTGAATTCGTTTGATCCAGTCCTGTTACTTTCACGGATTTTCTAATTAAGTCCAGCCGACCCAGAATCCGAGCAAAACTCGGCTGACTCGTCCGTCAAACAACCCCGGAATATGATGGCGAACAAGATATTCAATTGCGCACGAGGACGTAAATGGAAAAATCCAGCAAACGGAGATCATTTTGGAGGTGCGATGTGCACGAAATTTTTTGCTAATGCGGACGCCTGCATTGCACACATTTTATCCAAGTCACGATCAGCTGAATTCGGCCGGATTTGATGTTGAAGGGACTTGATTAGAACTAGCTCATTACAAAATGGCTTCCTACATGTCCCATTTGTTTTTCTTATCAGGTAACATCTCAATTTTCGAAATTATACTTGTCTTGTTTCTTCCGGAGCATAGTTTAATGTAGATCGAATCGACCGGGGTTCTGGACACAGGAACACTACAAAGAAGTGTCACAAGTTGCATACCTCGTTAGGTGACCCAACATTTCAAAAGTTACATCAAAGGGCAGATTGCCCAAGTTGCAAGAATCGGCTACCATATAAACACAAAATAATAATAATAATAATAATAATAATAATACCTCCGTACTCTTATCTCTAATTTACGAGGATGGGCAAAGATCGGAGGTGATGCCGTTGAATCCGTTTTGAGCAAATTGAGGCGAATGTCTTTGTCTCGTCACTATCACACGTCTGCAAATATTTCGTCGGTTCCCACAAGAAACTTCAACAACCCAATTCGCCCGTCGATTGGGGGGGGCTCCTACACAAAATGTCTTAAAACACGAAAGCTTAAAACGGCTATACGATCCACGGGCAAGATTTACTCTTTTTTCCTATCCGACGGTGGTCGAAGGGGGTTTAGGGATCCGTCTGCCGAAGAGCCGTCGACGTGCCCCACATCGGCCTATCAAACGCAGAAACTATATAGGGATGAAGGGAGTTTCAAGTGCTCTGAAATATAAAAATCACACTCTCCATACAGATGAGAAAAGATGAGATTACTCTAATTATTAACAATTTGGCTTTTGGGCCTAAGCCACCTCATTGGTGAGTTCTTAAGCATCTGTTAATGTTGCTGAAAAAAGGGATTAAGTATGGAAAAATGATGATGAGACTTGTACTGGGTCGTCACTGGCGGGCTTCCAGTTCCAGCAGTTGACTTTAGGCCCAACAGCGAAAAGGAAAGGAGAGAGAGAGGAAAAAAAAAAAAGACAAGTTTTCTTTTACAGAGGTTTGACCTCAAGCCAAAACAAATATATATATATATATATATTTATATAAATCGCAGCGTACACTTCGGGATAGCGCTTTTCGTCCCCGAGATTAAAAAGAATTTTGCGATTTGCCTCATGGAGTCTGAGGAAATATAGAAAGAAAAATAAGAAGCTGCCAAGTTTAACTGTTTTCCAAGCTTTAGGATTCAAATGAAAGCGTGTGATTCCAAAATTACTGGGTGCAAAGCATAAATTTTTAAAACTAAACGATGGAAAGTGTAATGACGAAGAAAGTTTAAATGACGAATTTGTTAACTTTTTTTTTTGCTCATAATTAGCTTTGCAAAATTGCGTTAGGTTAGGATAATAAATCTTCTTAACTGATACCACATGATCTTATGTTTGCCCTAGGAGAATATAGGGATATGTGACTACGTACAGTACAGGTCGGACCACAACAGGTTCGGTGGCTGTCGTGTATAGCCTGAATTGGCAAATCGCGGTCTCCGACATGGTCTTAGCATTGGTGGAGGAAGAGCATGTGCATCCTCTTATGTAAACTCTCGTTCTCTCTCTTTCCGCATCTATTTACCTTGCGGCCACTGTCTCGGGCCGAGAAAATTTGAGATCACGGCCCTCCGACCACCCGAGATATAAGGTTAATCTGCGACGTCCCACATCAAGTAGCGTTGGATCGACCTTGATTCGAAGTGGCGGGGCGGCGGATACGATGCCGATCGGTGTACAGAAAACTTCGCGTGGACGATCTTATCCACCCTTGACTTAAATGACGGCATCTGGCATAATCCCCAGAGAGAAATGATTTCCTCACAGTACTGTCAGAGACTGTTAGAATCTCAATCGTGGATTCACGCACCATCACCGCATGTCTTTGCATGATGTACTCATTGATTAGGAGACCGTATGGTCAAAAATAATTGTCGGACCATTAAGCTAGCGGGTTACATCCTCGAAATTAAGGGTGAACTGAACAATACCACTTGCGTGAACCTCTTTTTAGGCGAAGTATTTTCACAAGATGATCGCTTGGGGTTTCGGTCGCAAAAAACGAACGGTGAAGGAAAATGATTTGGACATGCATTGACGTCAATGGTGATGAAAATATTTTTTTTCTATCTATCGATATTTGGAGGTGATATAAATAAATCATTCTATAAAAGAATCAAATCGGGTCGGGTCGGGTTGTGATCCTGTCCGTGAAGGAGAGGCAGGAGGCATCTTCAAGTAGAGTGCGGAAATTTGTCGTCCGCTGGAAGCTGTGAGACCCGAAAGTACCATCATTGGGTCAAATCATTTCCCCATCGATCCGTGTACACAAGAACTACAAGACAAGAAAGCACGCCCCATCTCTAAATCGTTCCACGCCTAGCCTTGCGCGTGTTCTTGCCGTCTTCATCGCGTGCACGCATAGATTCTATATTCGAGGGTGCGAAAACATCTATAAGGTATTTGATAGCCTGCAGGCCGTCCTACGCTGCGTTTCAGTCATCGCCAGCCATCTTATGTTGGATACCATCACGTCAGCGATCTTTGGCTAAAATTGAGCTGGAAGGACTACGTTGGACCTTAGTGAAAATGTCGAGAGCTAAATTGACAAAATTGAAAAGTTTTGGACTAAATCGGCACTCGTACAACAAGTTTAGGATTGATCGGATAATTTTTCCCCGAAAGCGATGAGATCGACATCATAACCAAGGAAAGTTGAGTACTACCCCTCTAATGTAAGTTCACGATTGAAATATATAATCTCATCTGAGAGCGCAATTGAAAATATTTTCATCTGTACATTATTTCAGCCTTTTTATGAACAAATGATGTTCAGTCGAGTCACTAAATTATTCTCAATTAAGTAAAAAATGTATTTATATTTTTGTTTTTTTGTTTTTTTAGGGGGGTGGGTGGGAGGGGGGAAGGAATGAGCTGAGTCAGCGGTGATCGTGAATCGAACATCATCGACGACGACAGCGGGATTAGAGGTTTCTTACCTAGGGGCATAGAGAAATTAGAGATTAGATAATATATAGGCTTTGGCATTTCGTAGAAATAGCTATCACTTCCAACATGTATATAATGAATTAGCCATCCATTTATTTGGTTCGAAAAATAATCATAAATAGTTATTCCTTTGACATTAAAGTTTCGTTAATTTCGTGAGAAATGGACGATTTGAAAAAAAAAAAAACAATCACTTCGCTTGAAGTAAATTAAATTATTTCCTCTACCAACGATAATTTAATACCAAATGTTTTCGTAGACGGTGATATTTTTTTCATTCGTGTATTTTCATAAGCGATAATTTTGAGGAAAATATTCTTAAAATTGTTCATTTTTTGCGAAATAAATGGAACCTAAGAATAACCCTTTAAGTCTAGGAATATTTATTCCCATGCAACCCTTCGATTTTTATACGCTAGAAATGTCCTTGCGTGTGTAATAATTGATCACATTCAAAACAAATTAAAACTATCAAGAACATAATTTGTTTTTGTTATTTTCATACTCATTGCTTTGAATTCGTTTAAATAATTATTTATTTACCAAATAACATGTCACGTCCCGACTCTCAAACTCGCGACATCCCTTGCCAAAACTTCACCAGGTCACAAAATATAGCGTCCCAGACAACTGCTATCGACCTAAAGATATATTGCGCATGCGGAACGTGCAATCTTCCAAATAGTAAAATCAACATGAGATAGGTAAAAAGAAAAGCCAGACAACTCAACGCTAACATAAAACTGCTGAGAATAGATGATCTATAACCTTACAGAGACAACAGCTGATAAATACAACCTCATGTTTTGGGGCAGCCCTCTAGGACTCGCAAAAAGATAGAGAAGTCAAGTAAGATTAAATCTCATCTATTCCAAAACAATACCCCCACAAAAGATGTCACTAGTTCCTTGACCGCAAAAAAAAAAACCAAACTCTCTACTAGGTAAAAACGACATTCGGATCGTCATAACCAATCGGTGGAGCCGGGTCGTTAAGGTCGTCACAGAAACTCTGACTGAAACGTACAAAGGGTGCTACTGACTGCTCAGGCTCGAGCTTGGGTTGCAAATCGGGTGCGGGATCCACCACCTCCCCGTCATGCGTATCAAAATTCATCATATCCCAGGCGGGGACATTAGCGACCCCCTGAAGAGGTGGCTCCTCAAATCCTCTGAGTGGACCAAAGAGATCTACCCCATCACGAAGATACCAGGCCTTAAAAAAGTGTGTCACCTGGTGTGGCATCCCCTCATCGACCCATATTGTCGTGATGTGGCGTTCCCACATCTGATCCGTACCTGGCACCGGGTGGAGAGTGGCATCGTGTGATGAGTGGGTAGGTGCATCGAATCGCATCGGCCTCTCCATTACTTTAGACCTGAAAAGTTGTTCCACGACGGAGTGAGAATTTAATCTCAGTGAATCAAGCCTAATCTCTGTTAGGACACTGATTCGTCCAGGATAACCTAAGCACAACAGTCAATCATATAGTATAAACATATAAATCAATAAAATAAATTCACCCAATAAGCAACCAATCACTGCATCACCACTCAAGCGTACATAAGACGCCACCAAAAATCCATTATTTAGCAATGACCCATGCGACTGGCGTGATAAAAACATCAATAGTGCAATCTCACATTTTTCTGGCAGAACTAGGTTACGTCCACTTTTACCCTCTCAGCGACGGCTACTACACGCGGTGTATCCAGTGCACCCGGCATGGTACTACGAATAAGCATTCCTTAAAAAGGAACTTCAATCTGTCAAAAGCTGCGACCGGCATCCGATAATCCCTTAAAACCGTACAACTGGCACGGGGCATGGATTATCGTGCTTCTGATAAGTCGCGAGTTTCCATACAATAGGTACGGCATGAGTATCAATGGTACAATGCGAACTTGCCAAGTAACGTCACTGATCCTTTAAATGACCACACAATGCACATTTGGTAATCACCCATTGTTAATCTTTGATTAATGCCAAAATTCATACCGAAATGCAACAAACTCGGCCCAAGGCCAAGCAGACTCTCAGTCAGGCATTTTCGAGCTAAATTTCTTATTTCTCAGTCGATTTATAAATTCAATCGCATGTTCGTCTCTAATCTGTCGCTCGCTCGTGAACAAACACAATCAATCAATCAGTTAATAATTTACCACAAATAGCCACAAACAATATAATAAACCAAACTAACTTAATCGATCAGCCATTTATCGTAATCATCGTTTCTATCTAAATCAATCCCGATCGTAATTTTTTTTAAATAAATAAATAAAATTAATCCTAAGCGCAATTAGCACCATAATCAAGGTTTAGGGTCAACTCACAACGTGAGTTAGCTCAAGCGGTCATGATGAACGACGACGGAACTAGGGTTTATCGTGCGGCGACTTGAGCTCAAACTTTGACGACACCTCGGGGAAGTCCGGCGAGGTCGCCGGGACAGGTGGCCGGTGACGGAGCTTCTGCGAGCAGCGGCCGGCGGCCTGAAACAGTAATGGTCAGTGACAAAACCGGCGAACCGGATTGTTTTGGAGCGTTTCACGGTGTCTTGAGCCGGGACAAGACCTGTCGAGGCTCGGGAACTCACCCAGGGGTCGGTGGGGGTCGATTGAGACCGGCCGACGGCGACGGAAGGCGGCCAACGGCGGCGAATAGCCGCAAACAGAATCGGGCTTTCCCGATGCCGAAACAAGGGAGATGATCGGCGGCGTATTCCGAGCGCCAAGCGCAGCGACCGGAGGCGGTGAGCTCCGAGGTGGTAGAGGAAACTCTAGGGAGGTGATCGGCGGTGGCAGTGAGGTAAGGCAGCGGCCGATTCGACCAGATTGAAGATCGAACTGAGCCAGGTTCAAAACAGGGCATCAGGGCTTCGGGGTGATTTTTCGGCTGCTCCGGCGGCGGATGGCTGGTGTGGCTGGGTCGGGGTAGTCGAGGGGAAGACGGTGGTCAGCTGTGGGGTAGTGGTTGGCGCCGGTGGCGGCCGTGGTGGCCGGAGGAAGCCACGAAGTCCTCGGGTAAAATGACTTGAAACAGGGCAGAGCTCCTCGAGCCGTTTTCTCTACCGTTTGACTGCAACGGCGGTCCGGCTCGGGTCAGGGCGGCAACAGGGAGTGGCTGAGGGCGGTGGCCGTCGGTGGTGAGACGGTGGTCGCACAAAACAACGGTGAAAGGAGGATGAGTGGATTTGCTAAAGAGGGGCTGTCATTCACGGCCAAGGAAACAAGGAAGAAAGAAGAAGAAGAAAGAAGAGGCAGAAGGAAGAAGAAGAATTGACGTGAAGGAGCATGGGGCAGTGAAATGGTGGGTTCCACCCAAGACTTTGGTGGCCAAAAATTAAATTTTTTTTGTCTTATGCTCACAAATAATTGAGGGGGCAGTGTGGTAATTTGGCGTGTTGGGACTGAAACGAAATTTTGGTATACTGAACGAAAGGTAATTTTAGTAAATTCACTAGCCAAGCTCGGTCGGGATTAGGCTCGATCGCGAAAACGGCAATTCCAATTCGCGGCGGAATAAATTCGAAACCTAATCTAAAATAACTTAAACTTTAGAATTCGTCCAAATTTTCGCCTCTTCAGTCCTTACAGTCCAAAGTATAAGTCGACTATAATTATATTTTCATATCATTTTCATCGACTTCCGATGCTTACAAAAGCTGAATTTCCAGGACGTCAAATAACATACTATAAATTACGATAATAACATAGAGAGTGGGCCCTATTGATTATAGTAAAAACAATATTTAAGAAGTCGCTCCCTCCTTCACCCCATCCCCTCCTCATTGTTAGCCTACTGTAAGTTGTTGTGAATATGATCTCTCAATCGATCAACGAGTTCTTTATGTAAAACATACGGTAATGATGTGTAGATCTACGATTAAGATTATGGATACCGTTTTTGAGATAACTATTATAAAAGCCTTTTCTTTTATGATTCTTTATTACTACTTGGCTCAAATTAGATTTTAGACGATTTAAAGTTTCAAAATGCCTTTACAGTATGGGCCATATTGCTATGCCACATCAAATTTATCAGACAACCCTCTCGTAGAATGGTCTTAGATTTTTTTACTGAAAAAAAAAACAAAAGAATTTGAGAAACCTGACAATATAACGGTGTCGCGGTGTAATCTCAAACTCAAGTAATATGAATGGTAAAAAAATATAAAATAATCCTGATGAGATCCACTTTTGATATTATGTATAACATTCCGCTGTTATACAGTGATGCTAGCGACACCCAAAAACAAATGGTATTAGATTCCATCACTGTGCATGACCAATTCCACCCGGAGATTGTTCTCGTATCAAAGTTCGCGCTCAAACATAGGCCCCACTCTCTGCGTATCGCGAGAGATATAAAGCAGATATATAAAATCTAGAAAAACCGTCAACTCTATGCAGATGTCGCTTCCAAGCGTTGTCGCAATCAACGGTAAACGATAATCACGAACCTTGTCTCTTCAGGAAATGCCCAGAAGTAAATTATTGTGCTTCCTGGCAGATGCCCGAAGACATAGACATATAACATCAAATGTTGCACGAAAGTGTACAGACGAACCAACCCTTTTATTGTATCTCATAGGTTCATATAGCATCGCAACAAGCGACCGAACCTTCAGCTATGTAAACCGATCGGCAACGGTGAAACGCAGCTAATGACGGGGACGAAACGACGAGGCCGGTGTCTGTAATTGATGTATCATAGAAGCAGACTCCTAATGATGGTCGCTTGATCACTGTCTCGGTCGGTTGAAGCCAGAAGCTGCGAGAGTTGGTCGCTCAGATCATCCACTTCTCTGTGCAAGCTTCTGATGTAGTTGCACGTCTCTCGCAACAGGTTTGATGTTGATACCTGTCAAATAATAACAGGATACTATGTGAATCTTAACCCTACTAAGGGAAGTATATCGAACTGTGTTGGGTCGAAGTCCTGTCACAAAGACGACACCTAACCAACGTCGTGTGCCTCGCACGCATGCGCGCGCGCTCACGTAGCGAAATGTGGATAGGGATCTAAAACTCGAAGTGTGTCGCAACTTTTATAGAGCAAACTTTGATAGCTTAACGTGTATGGCTCGTTGCATGGATGAACATCCCTTCTTTTAAAATAAACTTACATAAGAAAATTATCCTAGTAAACCTTACTTATCTTTAACACCTTCGTCCGGTTTGTAAGTCATAAAACTGACGTGACGCTATGTAGGGAGAAGAGAATGTATTACGAGTGAATATATGCCATACCGGAATAATACAAATGCAAAAATCCTCACTATTTTTTTTTTTTTATGATCGAGGTGTCCGAGCCAGATTGCGCGCACCTCGACTATTCCTCGGGGTAATTAGCACGACAACCACCGGCCGCAATATGTGATAATTGTAAGGGTGCATAATCTTTTGACCAAAAAAGAAAGAAAGATGCATAATCTACTTGCAGTACCCTGTCCAGATGAATTTACTGAATATGCTGTAAAAGTTTATCCATTCTGCCAGAGCTAATGAACATGGCGCATGACGCGAATATTATCCATCCGCATTTCTTAACGTGCGATTGTCTGAGACAATAATCTAACTGGATATCGGTACCTTATCAGCGCGATTCGCGCGAAGCTGAGGAATGAGTTGTCGTAACTTGGACAAGAGATCGGATATCTGTTCATCGCTGATCCCGATAACACTCGATGACCTCAGCCGCGAAGAATGCGATGCTCTCCTGGTGGACATTGTATCCAACGGTCGCAGAGAAGATGAGAAATAGCTTTGTGAAGAAAAAGAATGGAAGGGACAGACACTGGTAATTAAGTAGCAAATGGTAGGAAGTAGAAGCTTCGAGCAAAAGGGGAACAATTGGAGAAACAGCGAGAGAAGGAGGGAGGGAGGGAGGGAGGGAGGGAGACGGGAGGGAGGGAGGTTCTGGGGTTGTAAGAAGGCAAGTGTACGTAACAAGCAGCTATATCTAGGGTCGTTCTTTATATAGGAGTTCTCTCTTGTTTTGTAGTGAATATTTTAAGGGAACTGTTACCTTAATAGTCTGACAATACTGCCGTTATTTTTTTACTCCACAATATTTCAATTAATGAGTATTTTATAAAAAACACGCGGTGATGATATGTGAATTTTCGGTCAGAATTAACTGACAGTACTATCAAACTGTCAAGAAAGCATTCCTCATATTTTAATCACACCCAGAGGGGAAAAAAAAGAAAAGAAAAAAAGACTCATTAGCTAGATAGTAACCTCTTCTTTGAAAATGGGACACTTTGTGCTTTGTTTTATATTATAAACTGCATAGTAAGGTCCAAAGGAAATCACATGATGGAGCTAATTATTGAGATAAACATGTGAATTGTGTTAGAGAAATCTTGTATCGAAGAATTGATGTGGTGTTAAGCACTTAATATATCTCAGTTGGTCAAGTGGATCTAATTGAATATGTTAACGAGTTCAGATTTTAGCTATTTCTTTGCTATCTCTCCTGGCTAAAGTAGCAAAGTTTTGCAGCGCACTCCCAACACTAACACATCATACGTGCCATCATGGGTTTAGTACTCTTCAACAATTAGAGATCTAGGGATTTTACTTGATAATTTTCTGGGACATATGATTATTGGCATCATTACTAGTCATGAATCTCCTCTTCCAAACTAGGGTTTACATGGGAAATTTTGAGGAGATGCTGTGACTTGATCAGAGTGGTGTTCCATGAGACATCTTCCAGTTTCATGAAATTTTATGAGTTCTGGGTTCCGTTTATTTCACGAAAAATGAGCAATTTGAAAAATATTTTTCGAAAAGTGATTGCTTATATCGTTTAGAAAAATTAATCAAAGAAAAATATTTTCATCATCGATAACAATTTATGCATAACTATTTTCATAAGTGATGAGAAAAAATTTATTTATTCATTTTTTTAAGGGATATAAGCGATTAATTTTCAAAAAAAAAAATTTAATCGGTGAAACAAACGGAACCCTAGTAATGTGACAGAGCAAAAACTCTAGCTTCTTCGTACTATAATCGTAAGTCATATTTCACTGTCCTTTTTAGAGCCGGGGCATTGACTGACCAGAGAAATGCATGGACAATTCTGAATATTCACAAAGACAGGGATCAAATCATCTGACAGAAGAAGAAGAGAGAGAGGGGAGTAATTAAATAAACATGTGCTTCTGAAGATCTGGCAATGAACAGGGAACCTGGCAATGAACAGGGAACCTGGCAATGAATGGTCGCACTCGCACTAGGAAAATGGGAAATGAACAGGGAACCTGACAATGAATGACCTGAGAGACGGTGCAATTTGGTGTGTGATCTCTATAATTTGTTGGAGAATGTCCCTTTAAAAGATTTTGATGATCACAAAACCATTAGATCACGTAGTTCGGACATGCAGTCCACAAATTTAATAACTGAGATGAAGTGACCTCGCATATTCATAGCACATACGAGAAGGGCTACTTTGACTTCTTCTCAAGAGCATAAATTGAAGATGTCAATTGCCTCTTCAAAAGATGAACTGCTTAATTTCTACTTCGAGGGTGGCGCATGGTTGAAGTCAAAATTGCACATGCAGAGTATAGTACATTAATTACGATTGTGTAATGTCCAATCCTATTTCCTCACACAGGGAGACAGGAAGTAATAGTCTTAAGAGCTCCAAAGCTGCCATTTCCAATCGTAAGACATGGGCGTTTGAGCAGAAGTATCGAGAAGTATATGCTTGAATCTCCATCTTGGCCCGGCCGACTTAGCCTGAGACAAGGCGGAGGAAATCATGTGCCATCTCGATGTTGGAGTCTCGTGCGGGACTCTTTCTTTGAGATATTCATCAAATAGTGGATCGCAGTATCAATCTACTATCGACTCTGATATTATTTATTGGGATCGATGCGGCAAATGCACGGTTACCTCCACATGAGAAGCGTGACGAAAGGGAATCAAAATACAAGCTCCTCAACATTTATAGTTATATCTTCTTCTACTCAAAAACTTAAAAGACGGTGAGTTGTGAGTCAATTAAGATGTAGTTACTAATCCCCACGTTGCATCACATCCCTAATGTAGAACTCCTTTCACCTAATACCCTCGTGCATGCACCTCGAACACTCATCTTCATATTGTCCTAAAGATTAGACACTGGAAATTTGTTAACTAGCCTTCAAGCCTACGATCCACTATGGAAAAATACAAATAAAAAAAATCGTAAAACTATCACGTAGGTGTCAATTCAATACTAAACATTTCAATTACGTTTTCATGTTTTACTAATTCAGTTCATCCAGCCAATTTAGGCCGAAATTATTGAAGTGAATGTTGGTCATTCTGTGCGACACAGCTGGCTCTAATACGCAAATATTCTTTTTTGTAATTTTTTAAATTTTTTATAATTTCTCTTATTTTTCCTTTTTTTCCCCCTTCTTTTCTTCTCTCCCTTTTCATTTTGTCAGACGCCAGCCACAAGCCATGGCTTGGCGAGGATCAGCCTCACCTGCATTGCCAACCATCATCCAGGCAATGGTAGGCAAGGCGCGGCCTCCCCTGATTTGGCAAGGAGAGCCCTCTCAAAAAAAAATAATTAAAAATTTACCGGATTGACTCAATTGGCACCAATGTGAAAAGACTTAGGATTAAATTGGTCTAATTGAAAACGTTTAGATCCCGGGCACCAATATAATAGGTTAAGGACTATTTTGGCACTTGTGCCTATCGAGAGAATTCTTTTTTCGGGCTAACCGAGCATTCAAAATGTGAATTCAAGCAAAGAAATTTATAGAGATGTACTGAGTGAAAGGAAGGAAATCCATTATTGAAGCTACGTAGGTTAAGGACGCGGAGTGAGGGAGGCACGATCTTCTCGTTGTCGTGACCCAACAAGCTCTTTTACTAGGAAAGGGATTCCCTGCCCTTGTCCAATCAGGACAGGAGGTACCTTGATCAATCTGAGTCGTCCGTTCAATAACGGACGGCCCAAATTAAAACCCCAAAAAGAACCTCTCATGTTACAAGGGATTTGGGCCGTCCGTTAAAAAACGGATGACCCAAATTGATCGAGGTATCCCCTGTCCTGATTGGATAAGTTTAGGGATCCATATTCCTTTTACTGCCATGCACTGCACCAAGAGTACCATGCTAGCCAAGCTATTTAGAATACTTAGGTCTGGCCCCTCTGGACCTCACGTTTCTGACATAACGATGTCTTGGAGTTTGTCTAATCTACTGATTCTATTTTTCACAAGCAACGTTTATAAATTTCCATTTATACATAATACCGGAGCTCGATTCCTAAGGTCAAATCACTCACACCCCTTTTTTCCGCGGTTTATTTCGACTGTTAGCTCATGGGAAAAGTACCATGAAAGTTCAAGATATATTGAACTAGTATCATTTTAGCCATAAACTTTTCAATTGGATTAATTTAATCGTAAACCTTTTGAATTGGTATCAGTTATGTCTGTTCATCCAACTTGGCTGGAAATAGCTAATACGGACGTTGTTCATCGCCGACCGTGTTATATCGCATGATCAGCGCTAACACAGTCGCCCTACATGGCATGAGCGGCATGGGCCGCGACCTTTGCTAGCAACTAGGCCGACAAGGATCCCTGGCCACAACGAAAAAAAAAAAATAAGCGAAAACAAATTCAAAACATAAAATTTGTCTATGTCAATATCGATTGTGCCACATAGAATGGTTTTTCTCTTGGCTTTTGTGTTGTCTCATTTAATATTGAACTAACGATCTCCATGGACCCAATAAGAGCATATCTCTCTCCCAACTGCTCTAAAAACTTAAATTATTAGAAGAATGCATAATTTAATATTATATATTCAAACAATCCCTCTCACATTTAGTTTGATTTTTTTGTTTAGTATTAAACATGAACATATTCATTGGGGAGGCAAATAATGACCTGAAAAGATTTGAATTCAGAACATCATGCTCCAATACCATGAAAAATTTGATGGGATCGCACCAAACTGCTTTAGAAGTTTAAACTATTAGAATAAAAAATAATTTAATATTTATATATTCTAACCAACGTTGACTTGGTCAATCAAGTTTGAGCTCTTGTTCGAGTTTTGTCCTTAACCTCGCCGAAAAGCCAAAGCTCTCGTTCACTGGCTACGTAACCAAAGACGGAGAAACTTAAAGAGACAGGGCTCGTGAATTGGGAACAGAGTCGTGACCAATGAGGAAGAAGATTTTAAGCGTGGCCTTGAGGCGACACCCAAATCTAAACAAGGTCGGTCGAAAATGACCATACGATGAGATGCTATCATCCGTTCAAACCATGTGACAGTAGTCTTAGCATGCCCGTCTCAAACCCGATACCGAAGTCCCGTGCGTCTTGTAAGATCTATCGCCGGCCTAAATCCAAACCGCGATTTCATTGGATGAGGATGATCCTTACGGACTCGTTTCATGAACACCGTTTGGTCACGGATTAAACAACGGTAAAACGATATCCAACTTCTTTTTTTTTTTTTGTGGCCAAAAGTGATATCCAACCCTTTTTTTTTTTGTCGGAAAAAAAAAATGATAGCCAACTTAACTCGTGGTGATATGTATGTCCTTTTGGGCGGCGAATGGCTTGTTTTCACCACACCAACGGCTGAAACATCGTTCGTTCTCAACGGAGGTTTGGCTCGTTGGGATTCCCGTTCGAGCAATTTGAATCAGTGTAGACAAGAAGCGTCACATCATCTCGAACCTTTTTTATGACCGACCATCGTGTCTTGAAGTTTCTGAGCAGCCGTTTGGCAACGACAAACCAACGGATAGCCCATGTGCCTGCGTGGCCAAAAATTAGAAAGGGAAAAAGGAAAAACACTCTACTCTACGTAGTTTTTTCAAAGTATTCAAGCCGTATACCTTACTCGAGAACCGTGAACGATGGGATTTAACTGCAATGCCGATGCTCGATGCCGATGAGAAAGCATGTTATGCAACCGCGATGTCGCGTCAGAGGTTTTTTTTCGGGCCGGTGTCTTGATCTTGGTCTCGGTGTACCGTAAGCTGGAATTAACAAAGTGAAAATGTACTTTGGTCCGAAAGTGAATGAGCGTGTAAGGACAATGTGTTCGGTTTGATTAGTCGGTTCTTGTCCCTGTGGATGGTTACAGTTGACTCTTTGGATGCACATGGGAGCACCACCACCACCACGAGACCAGCTAGTGTACATGTTTTTGTTCTCACGTGGGTACAGCCACGCGAGGTTTCGAGCGAAGCATTAATTTCTACAAGCATCCGAGAGCATGTGGGGTTTGGAATTTGAATTCGAATATGATGATCCCCCACCCCAATTGATGCCTCGTTTTGGACACAACCTTGAAGTCCTGTGGTAGCGACATGGTAGAAGTCGGTAGATCAGTCACATCCCAATCCAATTCACTGATGAGACACTTCCGGTTCCGTGGAACCAGACCGATTATTGTTGGGTCCTGATTTTGGGAACTGGAGAACCGGCCGGTTCGATCCTGTGCGGGGCTAGACTGGGACCGGGACCGTGCTTACCCCCACTAAGCACATGCCCAAACCGATCAGATCCAATCACGACGAGAATGAGAAAGATTATGAAAATAGATGTCGCCCATGACACAGATCCTCGGTATGTGTGTGTATATACACCCGGGTTTCATAAGATAGGGGAATCAAAACGGCTGTCACAAATTCAAGATGACTATGTCGATTCCACATCGACTGCAATGGATTGTCCTCGCCCGTCGTAAAAGCCGGCCATAAGTACAGCCATGGTCCCCTCGTGAAAAGCCTCAAAGGTTGAACTGGGTACGCTACTCAACCTGCTAACTTCCACCCTAGAAAAAGTGGGTACCCTTGACACGAAAATTTAGATTTATGCATAGCCGTCTCACCGTTCAGTGTTCTTGCCAGTAATTTTTGGTCTTTTACGAGGTCGTATGACCAACCTTGTGCGCGAAATCCTCGCGCGTTGGTTTCCCTAACAGCAGGCTGCACGTACCTCACTTGTCATGTTCTTGAAGAGCTGACAATGGATATGCCTCCTGAAGCCCTTGCTGATTATGGTGCATCTCTGAGTAAACACTAGAGGCATTGGTAATGGAGATTGAAGGCAGCATGTGATGCTGAAGCATCTCTTGCTGTAGTTTCTTGTATTTCTGTGTCTTTTTTTTTTCTTCATTCTCTGGTGAAGTCATCCAGTTAGGACCTTGTAATGAAGAACTATGTGAAGACTAGAAGCAAATCTTAAAAGTGCACCAACCATATTGAAGAAGAGAACCAGACATGTCGGAACATCAATGGCTTGGTTTTATGATTGCCTTAGTTTTATTGTGCATCTCTTGCATAACCCGTGTTTGTTACACTTCCCTACCGACACGTTCGTATCGGGGTTGCCCCCACAGAGAGTTCACCCCAGAGAAAGAACATGGAACATAACATACTGCTCGTGATCTGTTTCTCGTTTTAACCCCATGTTCACCTTGCTCTTCCCAAGTAAATCCATTCATCAACTATCAAGGAGATGAAAAACGAGACTTTCCATTGAAGCTTTATCATAGATTTCTTCTAAAGAAGCGTGACAAAACGAAATACTCGAGCATTATAAAATTGCTCAATGGCTGAAAAAACAGCATTAAGAAAATGCAATCAGATTCGAGCATCATTACTATGAAAATATTTGACAGATTCGGAAAACATATGGATGAATGGCTCAAGTTCCCAATTTTGGAAGTGAAAATGCATCTATGATTCCTCAATCTCTCAACTCTCGAGTAACTCCACTAGCAATGTCAGCTTAGTCGACGAGAACGTTCTCAGAAAGTAAACTTCATCTACATGCTTTTTGTTTAACTTAGAGAATAAATGAAGCAGTTGAATTTTCTTTTCTAATATCTTCAATGAGTTCACTTGATACATAGATAGCTAAAAGCAGTACACCGAGGATATGTCACAAGCACGGTGGATGAATGATGAGGAAATCAGAACTCTTCCTTCCGATGATCTACAAAGCATCACGGGAAGCATTTCATCCTCTGAAAAATGGAACAGGGGGCCCATATTACCGTAAAGATCAAACGAAAACGTTATGGAAGCTGCATTTAGACTTTTGTTTACCTGTCTCTCTACCTCAACAGCCGAAGCAGCGAGCCTGCGCCTCAAAGTCGAATTCTCCTCTTCACAACTCTCAGCCTTAGCATCTGAATAGCAAAGAAAGTATATTAGACTGGTCAACCAGAAACTGTTGAGCGTCTTCTGGTTGTAGTTATTATCAGCAAACCAGTGAGTTTTTTGACCAAAAACAAAAAAACAGTGAGTTTATGACATTGGTCTGAAATGCTTATTTTAACTAGATAGCCAAACTTCACTTAAACCGTTGCTAATGAAAGGCAAAGATCATTTGCTTGTTCTTATATGTGAGTGCTTTCTAGGTGGTTGTGATAATGCCACTTTCCTTTCAGACACTCGAAGCCCCAAAATGCAAGTGCAATGGGCATAATAACTGGACATTGTGATTATCTTGGCATACTAAAGATGCCTTAAAGGGAAAGAGAATTATATGATGGAATTGGCATATAGCTTGTGTGCATAGAGTTTTGTTTTTCGCAGTTCGCATAATTTATATCTTGCAGCATATATCCTTTTGACTTTTTTTAACACCAGATGCCTTAAAACTTTTAAAATATACAAATGTCGACATGTATATTCACTTATATTTTGTCATAATTTTTCAAAAATTGGATGACTTTTTTAATTTTGGCAGGAAAGAAAAAGAATATATTTTACTTAAACAGTCCCAAACAAACAAGCCGATAAACTATACATATATCATTTTGTTCACAGAAATATCAGAAGGGCTACACATTGAAGGAGCATCAACGAATAGAATTCTAAGACCGTTCAAAGGCGTAAATGAGAATAGAGGTGATAGAAGTGACGCTGGCTAGGTCTAACGATGAAAATTAAAAACTGCAACAAGCGAACCACCTCCAGTTGATATGATGGTATCATATGCAAAAATTGCCAACTAAATTTTCGTTTGCACAAACACAAAACCATATGGCTCTTCCTACAACAAAACTCAATAGCGTATTGCTCGTCTTTCTTCCTATACAACGATAAGTGAAACATAATGAAAGTGAGTGATGTAAAAGCAGGGAGTATTCATAATTAGCAAAATAAAGGGAAGAGTCACAATTTTATTGCTCTTACCAAAATAATACGATGATAGAATTGTGATGCGCTCAGTTGGCTGGAAATGGAAAACAATGAGAACATCAGAGACAGCTTGGCAGCAACTTATATTATAGAGAGCAATAACTATGTATCCCTAGAGGGCATCAAAATACCGAGAGAATAAGCTGACAATTGTATAAGGAGCTAGTAAAGAATTATAGTAGCAAAAGTCATCTCTGAAATTATATTCTCTACTCTGCCAAATAAATATGGCATTTAAAATGGTGGCGCACGGGCTATCATCCCTATATGCACGTGATACTTGATAGAGGCCCAGTTCTACCATGAGATTACTGCACCTATTCTGCTAAAAAGCCGTTAAATGTCTCTAAAAACAGAATCATTACGGTGTAATGCACTGTTTGCAAACAAACGCACCCCATGAAATTATTTGGCTCTACATTAAGATGTCTTATTGCAAGTATAAGAGTAAAACAGCCTGCACAAGGAAAGCAGTGTTGAAATGGATGTGCCCAGTAATAGAATATTTGTTTTTTACATCCACAAGTTCCATTACATCTTCAGGACGTTTCCTAGTGTGCTGTTCCAACATATTCATTGTCTGGAATATGACCTCTCAATTAGTAAATCCAAAGTTGATTAACGAATAGCAAGCAAGAAGATTAGGAAGATACCATTACAAACATCCCTTCACGGCGAGTAGGTAGTTGCTCAAGCTTTTTCAATGTCTCGTCTCCTTTGGTAACACTACCAAATATAGCATACTGAAGTTCATCCACATCAGCATAACAGAAATGATCCCTAGTAAGTAAGGTTAACCATTTGAACTAGCAATGGCATACCTTGCCATCAAGATGTGGAGCGTCTCCAAGAAGTATTGAGAAAGAGGATTGTGCACTGTCCGGATCGTCATATCTGCAAACACATTTACTTGAAACAACCTTTGATACGAGTATATCAATTTTTTTGTGTTTTGAATATTAAACAAAAGCAATCCACAAAGGTAATGAGGGAGTTCCGCCCCAGTAGACTTTGATATGAATTAAGACAGGAAGTTTTCAAAAGGTTTTAAGTTGAATGTAACCACCAGAAGATAACAAAGAAAAAAGTCGAAAGTTAGCATTAGGAAAGTATCGACATATGGATATGGCCAAGAGAAGAAAACTATTAAGCTCGACAGGAATTAGTCAGGATCAAAATTAAACCTCCCAAACTTCTTGTAATTCACCCTAAGACCAAAGGTTTCAGGGGAAGAAACACTGAACTTCGGCGCGACCAGCAATTAGATTGTCCTTTGTGAGAAGGCAAATCCATGTCTTTAGATATCTGACCTCTCAATTCTCCAAGATAATTGTTAATCTAAATCTCGTCTCTACATAATTAGCCCATTTCTAAATCATTCTTGGGCAATACAGCATATCCCAATAAAAATGACATACTCGAACAGCTCAACTTGACGCCTTTTTGTTCTTATGCGTACTCAATTGATGTGATCCAGCAATTAGATTGTCCTTCGTGAGAAGACAAATCCATGTCTTTAGATATCTGACCCCTCAATTCTCATACTTGTTAATCTAAATCTCATCTCTTAGATAATTAGCTCCTTTCTAAATCATTCTTGGGCAATACAGCATATCCAAAGAAAAATGACGCACTCAAACAGCTCAACTTAGACGTACTCAATTGAGATGAATTTAATTAGGCAATGTTCAGCAAATTGTATTTTTAAGCTTGACGAAACCTAGTCACATTTTACTCAAAGTTAAATGTATGTCCACTCCCTACCCCCTCAAGGTACTTTATCATTTTCTACAGAAACAGAATACTTAGGAGCATGAGATGTCTCGTGTCGTTGGAGTTCAACGAACATTGGGTGTTCTCGAAATCATACAGCAGCAGGCTCTGTTGAAACCCAGAATGCTCATCTACCACGAACCATTATCAGTTTGCAAAAGCACGTCATATTTTAACATGAGTCTCTAGCTTCCGCAGAAGGAAAACTTAATTAGAGACCTCAATTTTACTGGATTGGTAAAGTATACAATTCCCCCAGCAAAAGCGAGTCATGTGCAGCACCTCATTGAAGAGCAAAGTCTACTGTATTCCATCGAAAAGAAATACTCTCTTTACCTCCCCATGGAAAGAATGCCCCTAACATGCTTGACATCACTGAACTCCCCAACGATGGTTTTCTCGGCTTCTGTTCTCTGTTCATCATTCATGGGTGCGGATCTCCCGCCCGCAACATCAGCCACTTGGGCTACAAAACCTTTATCCACCTATTTCAATTACATTATGGTCATTAACGTCATCACTCATCAACACCTTGAACTGCGTTGAAACTCAGACATCCCAACAAAAAAAAAAAAAAGCAAGGATCGCAGTCTTCAAGCTTCGGAGAGCATACCCGAAAGAAATGGTTAGTGTTGTAGCACCCGAGACGGACGAGCTTGAAGATGTGATCCACCGTTCTGGGGGCAACGTCTGGAAAGAACCCAAATTCGATGTCCCCATAATTAGTCTACAGGAGGAAAGAACGAAAGCAATCATCATCAATTTAGAACCCAAAACTGCCGAACATCCCGCGGATCGATCGAGAAAAGAATTTTATTTTTATTTTTGCAGCGAAGCCGTACGTAGGTCGGGAACAAGAACCTGGAAAACAACACGAGCCGATCCGAGGTGGGGTTCCTGCGATCCGGCACGTGCACAGGCCGCAATCACCAGAATGAGGCAAGCGATGGAGGATCCGCCACTCGAAGACCTCATGCCCGCCTCTCCGTTTGGCGCTCTGAATCCCGCGAGTCAACGCTCAGATCACCGGGTTGACTTGCCTGGGCCGAATTGAGCTAAGCCTCCTGCTCAACGACGCCGAAAAGGTTCCTCAAACGGGTCGGGCCGGAGGGCTTTTATAAAACCGGCTCGGTCTGAACATTACGGGCTCCAGCTTCCGGGCCCGGTTGATTCGGAAAACCGGTACCCAATTTATCGAATTGAGTACTTTTCGTTGATTTCTCTCCGTCAACGTTTTATATCGCTTCTCATACTTGAAAATTAGAAAATTTAATTTGTACACCTTTTAATACTTGAGAACAATTTTTTTCCCCGAGTTTTTCATTAAAAGTTGATTTTGTTTTAGGAATCCCCGGGCTCGGGCGCAATTAGCTAGGGCCAGGCACGTGGGCCGGCACTGCTCGGTGGCCATCCCAAGTCGAGTGCTATGCAATTTTCCGGGGGCTGATACGGCAATTACGAGCCTAAAATTTATTAAACGAATGATGGAGTGGGTATATTTTGAATTTTTTTTTAGAATAAGATAAAATAAATGTTTATTTATTTTGGAATAAAAGCCTCGTAATTTTTTATTAATTTTTTTCTTTCAATTAAAAGGCTGACCCCACACGCATGATGAATGCCCACTAAAACGAGAGGATCGATTCAAAGCGAATCGGACATGGCACATGGGGCGTGAGTCGAAACCTGCCAATCTTCCTTCTCTTTGACACGCTGATTTGGAAAACCACTTAAGCACATTATCATTTTAATAATGTTTATAATATTTTCCTACTTTAAAAAAAAATTATGAACCCCCATATTTTTATTTTGTATAGAATCAGCATCCCTATAAAGTTGCACTTTCAATTGCACCCTTATTTTTCGACCCCCAAAAAAAAGAAAATTTTGTACCCTTATTCTTAATCCCTTCGCAAACACTTAGTTAAACTCTTCCGTTTTTGGAAACGCAAAAAAAAAAAAAAATAGAAATAGGGGCTTCGAGGGTGTTTAATGGTCCTGCGTCGAATTATTTACGGAATTTTTAGATGCCCTTATACATGCGATATTTATTTGCCTATCAGATTAAGTTTTTAAGAATTTTAAAAATTTGGCGGGAGCAGTGGAGACGAATCTTCCTTTAATTATCGGCTAAAAAAAAATGATTCTTATTTACTCTCTTGCTTTTCCATTGCGGCGATTATTCTAATCGTATCGCGCCAAAAGAGAAATGGCCGAGTGGTGCGCTCGTTGCAGAGAATTCGCCATTTTTTCTCCTTTTCTAGCGCCTTTCGCGTCGTCCAATAGTGCTCCACATGACGACGCGTCTTTACACGACTGACCGCCACGTGGGGCCGGGCCATTGGACGAGACCTTGACTCGTTCTTTGAGGAGGAAGATCACATGGATCATGCGAGGACACTCCGTTAGTTAAACACACAAACCATAAAATAAAAAATAAAATAAAATAAAATTCTGGCTCTTACAGAACAAGTACTAGAGATGTCCCGATATAAGTCAATATCCAATTGTTTTTTTTATAATCTATTTGTCCAAATCAGCTTGCACGCACCTCGATTATTTCTCGAAAGACTAGCATGACAACCACCAGCTGCGACCCTCACTTAAATTATGAAACGTAAATTGAGAAATTTGAACCAATCAATGTCCAATTGTTAGGTTATAGAATATATGTAAGAGGTCCTAAGCAATATCTTAAAAGGGCTTCGTTTGAATACCGAGACGTAAAATTTAGAGACATTTATTGAGTGAGAGGAAGAAAAATATTCCCATTCAACCGAGTTATTGAGATAAAAGTTAATGTCCAACCGTTCAATTTCGGAATGTATACAAAGACAAGAAGTCTTATGTTAATCGAGGACGAGAACTTACGTAGAATAAACACAAATTAAAATTTGTAAAATCGCTGTAATATATGGGAATATCTACACTAACCAAATAAAGAGGGATTTCGACCAAATGAAAATCAATAAATAAAGGGAGATCAGCCAAAACGTCGCCATTTTGTATATTATCCGTGATTGGTGATTGGGTAATGGTGCGAGACCCGATTCCGAACGAGAACCGTCGGATCTTTTATGCTTTTTTTTTTTAAAATTTCGAACCATTGGATATTGCCAAAACCTTTTTGGAGGTCCACTAAGGATTTGATTAAATTAAGTTAAATTAAAAATCAATTGATCGCGCACTTTGATCGAGTGGGGTCGCGTGCTTAGCTGGGGGCATCGTCGGAATCGCGGCGGTCTTATCTTTTTTTTTTTGCGGGACCCGCTTTTGGCGATTAGAAAAACGACGACTGATTATGCCCTTCATTGACCGTATAAAATAATAATTAATAAAAAAAAAGTTTTTTAAGGAGCCGCTTCATCCGCCGTTGATTTAATAATAAGTGCAAAAAAAAAAACAAGTGGTTAAAATCCTCAAATAAATAAGAAATTAGACCGTTAACGCGAAAACAATTTTGAATAATCCAAAAAAAAAAATTCCTTCTTCGATTTTAACATAGAGTTTCGTATCGCTTCGCGGTTTTATTACTTCGTTGTCTTCTTATTTATGTTGGGAGAGGCAAAAGAAAGGGATGAATCACGAGTCTTAATTAACAAGTAGCGGACATTGGTTAGAGGTAAAAGCTCGTTGTCTTTTAGAGAGGGATGGTCTCTGCGCGATCACATTCATTTTCATGGTAAGAGAAGAGATGTGTTCTTGGTGGATCATTTGATTTGACTTGAGGTTGCTTTCGGTCCGATCAAAACATTTCTTTATTTGTTTATTTTTAATTAGGTATAATGTCACGTTGGCTTTCTGTTTGATTTTTCTAATTAGACAGGATCTAATTTTCTTCGGCAAGGATTTTGCGAAATTCTGTGCATTTTTTTTTCATTTTATTTTTTTTTAATCAATCGTTATTGGGCGGTACGTCTGTAATCGAGTTAATGCGCAGAAAAATTACAAATTGAGATACGACCAAATATATATATATATATATATATATATATATATAGTTTTTAGTGTCGCTGACATTCGATTGGTGCATTGGATTATGTAAGTTTTTCACTATCAAATTTAAGGAGAACTTGAACATTGCCCCTCAGATTTTAACCTTACATTCTTCTTGCTCTCTCACTTTTGATTTATTTATAGACCGGGCCTTGTTTTTTTAATTTGTTTTTATATCTGAAATCACCTCATAAATCGTTTTCTAACATATCCCGAATTTTAGATGTCCCACTTTCGGGACAATTTTTCCATAATAGATGCACGGTGATTACCAGCGTTTGTCGATTCTGTCCCAATCAATGACATATATGTTTCATGGTAGATAACGATGCGCCGCAAGCTGTTGCAAATAGAGTGAGAGATCTCGATGCGTGCTTATTTATCGGCTGTCAATGTTTTGCATTAATAAATTAGTTCTGAAAGGATGAGAGTGTGATTCTAGCTGAAGATTGTACTTTGTTATTTCCTTTTTGTTTTTTTGTGTTGATGTAACTCTCCAACTATTATTTATGATACATGAATGTCATCTTTCGGGAAAAAAATATCCAACCAAAAATTTTGGAGCAATAGGTGATTTGCGAAAATCAACCCCGAGGGGTGGGTAAACGTAAATGCAAGTACGAGAAAGCTGAGGGGACAATCCATTTGCTAATAACAATAATGAAACAACCAAAAAGATAATAGCAATAATAAAGGTTAACATCGTTAAAAATTCTAAATTAATATACTCGTGACAAATTTAATTAAAATTATTTTTTGATCATCAAAAATTCTAAATTGATATATCTGTAATAAAATTATTTCAAATTAATACAGCAACGATAAATTTACTTTCCGTTCATTTTCATTAAATTTTACTATAAAATTGTTGAGTCTGATGATAAGTTACAATTGTTGGGCATACACGATGTTCTCTGTTTGTTAAAGGTGTATCAATTTGAAATTTTTAGCAGTATCAACTCAATTTAACGAAAATTGACAAAGATTAAATTTGTCGCACGTATATCAACTAGTTTTGAGTAAATTTGTTACAGTTATATTAGTTTATGATAAGGTTAAATTTTGTCGCATGTGTACTAGTTTGATATTTTTCGTGTTATTAAATTAAATAATAATAAAGGAATAAATGCACCTGTCAACATCTAAATAAAACAGAAAACTTGATTTTCCTTTTCTTTTATTTTTTAATCTTTTTCCATCTTTGGGCAAATCTGAAGCTCCACGGCCACATCTGAAGCTGCTCTGATTTGCAGAGAAAATCTAGAGGACGACTAGAGAGAGAGAGAGAGAGAGAGAGAGAGAGAGAGCGAGAGCGCGCGCGCGAAGAACAGAAGCTGCGCAGCGAGGGAAAGAGATAGTTGGAGGAGGGTGGAAGGCGATCCAATCGAGTGCTTCCTCTCCCATCTAACCAGTAAGTCGCCAAATCTCTCTCTCTCTCTCTCTCTTGTTGATCCCTCCATCTTCGTTTTCTCCCCCCTCGTGCTTCCGGGAGTCGTCATCGCGTCTTGGTTGTCAAGATTCAGCGATAGCTCGAGTCGTCTCTGGATTCGCAATCACGAGGGGATTCGGTCGAATCGGCTGAATCTCCCGGTTATACGTTCGATTTCTTGGGCTTGGATTACCGTTTTGCAGAGCGGTGACTACGGCGGGTGCTTTGCCTGGCCCTCGTCTATGTTGGGAGCATGTTGTTCTTTTGGTTCGATGGTCTGATCAACTGAACTCGATGTTCGGGTTTCGAAGTAGTTTTTTCTTCGTGGTGTTTTGGTATCGGTGATTGTGATTTTTATGCACCGCAGCATGACATCGAATTACAAAAAAAGAAAAAATCTCTCTTTTTATTTGCCCGCCCTATTTCTTTGGGTTTGTTTATTTCCAATCAGTTATTTGTTTGGTTCCGTGTGATGAAACGATCGATTTCTTAATTAAAAGTGGGGGTTGTGGAGTTACTTGAGGTAGATGGATGAGCTATTGATTATTAAATGCTCTTTGTTTCGACCGCATTTGCAGTTTCTCCTTCCTTGGATTGATTGGGTTTGTGGGGGACTTCGGTTATCCTGTTTAATCGATAGATAAAAGGAGACATGTTGGAGGGTCGTTCCTGTCTGGTTTCGAGGATGTTCTCGAGCTCTTGCCAGCCAGAAGCCAATTGGTCTGCCAAGACTTGTAGGCTCGAGATAGAAATTCGCGGCAGCAAGCGCCTGCCGGATGCTGATATGGAGGATTATCAGCGAACAAAGTCATTCAAGCGCTTTGATTTGCAAGACGGACCTTCCTGGGATTGGCAGGGAATGTCCAATGATGGGAGTGTTATCAACATTGGTAATGTTGAAGAGGATCTTCTGTATGATGACATGAAAGAAGATTGCCAACAAGAAGAAGGCAGTATGTGTCGGGCTTTTCTGCATGAAGAATCGGATAGTCGACGCCATGCTGGGGATTCTTCTCTTTCGAATTCCCTTATCAACTCCATTGGCAGGGATATGTCAATTAACTGTCTTGTTCGTTGCACGAGATCTGATTATGGTTCCATTGCCTCATTGAATCGGAGTTTTCGGTCATTGATTAACAATGGCGAGCTTTATAAGATGAGGAGACAAAATGGTATTGTTGAGCACTGGATTTATTTTTCTTGCAACTTGCTCGAATGGGAGGCTTTTGATCCAATTCGGGGTCGATGGATGCACCTTCCGAGAATGATCTCAAACGAATTGTTCATATTTTCTGATAAAGAGTCCTTGGCAGTGGGCACCGAGCTTCTTGTATTTACTAAGTACATGATATACAGATATAGCATTCTAACAAATTCTTGGTCCTCGGAAAGCGGGATGAATGCTCCGAGATGCCTGTTTGGATCTGCTAGTCTTGGAGAGACAGCCATCGTAGCTGGTGGGCAGGATCCTGATAATAACATACTGAGCTCTGCGGAGATGTACAACTCCGAAACTCACGAATGGCATCCTCTTCCCAGCATGCACAAACGGAGGAAGATGTGCTCCGGAGTGTTTATGGATCGCAAGTTCTATGTAATTGGTGGGATTGGTGGTAGCGAAGGGAGGGTTCTCACATGTGGGGAGGAATATGATTTAAAGACGGGACGTTGGACCGAAATCCCCGATATGTCCCCTGGAAGAGAGACTGACATACCTGCTTCAGCCGAAGCACCTCCTTTGGTTGCGGTCGTGAACAATGAACTTTACTCCGCTGATTATGCGAACATGGAAGTGAGAAAATACGATAAGATGCGAAGGATGTGGTTTCCCGTGGGCAGACTACCCGAAAGCGCAGCCTCAACTTATGGGTGGGGCCTTGCCTTCCGAGCTTGTGGAGACAGCCTCATCGTCATTGGTGGGCCTCAAAATTTCATTGAGCTCAACTCTTGGGTTCCAAGTGAAGGCCCTCCGAGGTGGAACTTGCTCGCCAGGAAGCGATCGAGTAACTTTGTCTATAATTGTGCTGTCATGGGATGCTGAGTTGCTGGATTTTCCCATGCCATGCCCGTAGCGCTTCTTTACGCTATGAGTTGAGCAAGATGGGTGTAAGGTCCGTTGCAAGGCTCGCGGCGGCACTGCACTATCATCCTCTTCTTTCAGTCTGGATTGGGAGAGAGGAGGCGAGGGGGGAGTTTCGGGTTTTCTTGATTCTAGAGATGTTCTCCTAACAAGAGGTCTTGATTTACTTTCACAGGCCTTTTTTCATCACAATGCTTTTGCAAATTTGGAGATGGTGCCTAGTACCTACTCCCTTTGCAGTGACTTGCAGCGTTTCAGGAAATGGTCGCACATCGATGGAGTCGAATAATACAAACTATCAATTGCACCATTCTGGACGATGCCTCTGCATTATCTTCTCGTTTTTCTGATGCAAAGCCAGTCGTCTGGTTCTTTTTCGCTATCTTCACATTTATTTATTTATTTTTGGAATACGTGCACTAGAAGTGTTAAAATTTACCACGAAATTGCAATTGAGTCCTAAAGCTTACAAACAGTGAAATCTAACTACTTAAACACTAAAACTTGTCAAATTTATACAATCGAGTTCTTTCATTAGCTCCGTTTATTTAGACTTTCATTAACTCAGTTTATTTAGACTAACGAATAGTTTCTTTCGCATATATGGCGATAACATGACTACAATGTGAAATAAAAGATTAAAATGACGTCGTTTTGGCATAAATTTCAATTTTTTTAACCAAAATATTTTCCAAATATTTAAAAACAAATGCATTTGAAAAACACATCCAAAGGCAAGGGTGTGATGCCCTTGCCACCGCCGCCCCTGTCACTGACAAGGGTCGATGGGGTTGCTGTGGCCTCGACGAGGGCCAATGACCCCTAATGATCGCAGGAGAGGGCTCGAGACCCTCCACCCGGATCTGGACGCGAGTCATGGTGCTCGCTCAGCTAGTAACGATTGTTGGTCAAACCCGCGCAGTTGCGAGCGCACGACGTGGTCTGGGTGAGGGCCGGAGACCCTCGACTAAATCTGATCGAAGCCCTTGCCGAGGCCTTGGCAATAGGGGCGGCAATAGCAATGGCTTGTCGCCCTTGCCTCCGAGGTTATCTTTTTGTGTGTGTTTTTTGATTACATTTTTTTAAAATTTATTTGATTAATATTTTAGTTAAAATGAGTATTTATGCCAAAATGATTGTCGTTCTAATCTGTTGTTTCACGTTTTAGCCATATCATCGCCATGCGAGCAAATGAGACTATTAAAAAAAAAATTCATGTCAAGTCTATACTGACGAAGTTAATGGAATGACTTGATTGCATTAACTTAATAATTTTTTAAATTTGATTACATTTTTATATATAAATTTTAAGACTTGATTACTCTTTCGCCACAAATTTTCGGACTTTGTATCTCTATTTTCTTCGAATAACTTGATTCACTATTGGAATGGGAAGTTCTCATTGGCTGGCTTCAACCCTCAATAGAGAAGAACGGGGCTCGGTTTCTTAAACCGTGGTCCTGCCTGGCCTGATCCTTTCGGCCCAATCCTATCATGGGCCTTTTGTCGGAGCTTTCACCGGGTTTTCTTAATCAGGTAAAAGCCATAACGAATAGCGGGCTCGAGGTCACTTCAGTGCAGAGTGTTCCCGAAGCAGAACCAACCCCAGTCATAAGTCAGCTAGTTTGGACGGTTCAGTTGAATGAAATCGTCCAAATACGATTTTTAAAACGGGTCGTGCTTGGCCCGGATGTGGTTATTCACGACATCCGATCCGATTCAGTCGGCCGTAGTGACCTCAAGGTCCCCTGTGGAAGGGTTCTCGAGTAGCGGGGCTCAGACGATTGCACGCTCTTTGATGGGTTGGTTCTAGTACCGAGACGGGAATACAGCTCTTTTCGCCTCATCATGCGAGATGGGGACGGATAAAAGAGATGCAGGACTTTATTGCATCTGAACGAAGAAGACTCGGTAATTTGAAAAGACTAGACTCCCATCATTATGGAGTTACATAGATAAAAAAATAAAAAATAAAAAATTTTGTCTATTGAATTCCTAGATATCGGATGGAAACTCAGAAGGAACTCACTCATTCTAAGTACATTTGAGAATGGCTGAAGTGAACCATCGAAAACGAAGCTGCGTTTTGTTCTTATGGATCTAAAGTTGGTCGCTTTGACAGTCGAAATATTGGGGGGGATTTTCACAGCCTAGCTACAGGGGTGTTGCACATTTTGAGAGGCCTGTATTGCGGCCATTTTTTTTTTCACCGTCTCTCTCTCCGGTGTGATTAGGTTAAATCTTCTTTAGAAATTCTACTGGTCGAACGCTAGGCTGAATGTTTGAGGATGCATCGATCCTCACCGTAAGAGTATACAACGTAGGAATCGATTCAAGAGAAATACCATGTTTATTAAGATCGAATCACAAGGTGGTCAAAATGATGCGTCGGATTGTGATTAGTTTCCGAACATGCCCACTTGTTTAAAGGGGTCACATAAAATTTGACACGTCATTTAGCAAATCAATTTCGTGAAGAAATATTAATAATAGGGATTTTTCTTTTTTATTTTTTTTTCCTTAAAAAATAGTTTATTTTTCCAAGTTGGAATTTTCATTTTTTGTGCCTATTTTTTGGGGGGGCCCAAAGAAAAGGTTAAAGCCACCCAACAAGAAACAGACAAAGGGGTTATCATGTCCCCACGTTTGATCCACTTATTGGCATTCTTCTTTTTCCTTGTTCGTGTCTTTTCTTTTGGGCTCAAGGCAATATAGTTCAC
Organism: Rhodomyrtus tomentosa; assembly: GCA_028455895.1. Classification (NCBI taxonomy): domain Eukaryota; kingdom Viridiplantae; phylum Streptophyta; class Magnoliopsida; order Myrtales; family Myrtaceae; genus Rhodomyrtus; species Rhodomyrtus tomentosa. Next base: position 7,364,236 of record JAPCWY010000011.1, read on the forward strand.
AAATCCATATTTATATAAAATGATTCAATTATGAGTTATTAACTTATAAATGGTTCACTAAAATGGGTCAATAATGGATTACACTTAAATCCATATTGATCCATTTTTAACACATATTGGACCCATTTTCGACCCGTAAGAATAACATCTTTCCACCAGTTATAAGTGGTCTCGAGACCGGGGCCAGAGTCGGCGATTGAGGTCGGGATCGAGACCGAGTCCCGCGCTTGGGGCGAGTGACGGGGGTCGGGAACCGGACCAGTGCCGAGGCCGGGGCTCGAGTTGGGTCTGGGGACGGGGGCCAGGAACCAACGACTAGGGTCGGGAATGGTGTCAGGGGTCGGAGATCGACGACCGAGGTCAGGACCGGTGCTGAGGACCAGGTTGAGGGGCCGGGAACAGGACCGGAGTTAGAGCCGAGTCTGGGGACGAGGGCTGGGAACCGGTGACCAGGGTTGGGATCGGTGTCGAGGGCCAGGAATCGACGACCAGGGTCGAGACTTGTGTCTGGGGCCGGGTTCAGGGGTTGGGGTAGGGGCCAGGACCAGGACAGGGCCGGGGCCAGGTCCTGTGACCGAGGCCGGGCCGAGGTCGGGTCTCTCTAAGTCGGGGCCGGGGTTGGGGCCGAGTCTAGAGTCTCTCGGGGCGGGGGCTGGGACCGGGTCTCGAGAAAGTGGCGGGGGGCGGGTCCCGTGACCGAGGCTGGAGTCGGGGCCAGGTCTCCCGGGGTCGGGGCCTGGGCTGGGGTTGGGTCCCGGGGCCCGGACCGGGTCCTGAGACCGAGGCCGAGGCCGGGACCGATCTCGGGGCCAGGTCCCCAGATAGAGGTCGGGATCGGGATCGGATCCCGAGACCGAGGCTAGGGCTAGGGCCGGGACCGAGGTCGGGTGCCGGGACAAAGTCCCGGGGCTGGGGCAGTGATCGTGACAGGGGCCGAGACCATGATCGAGGCCGGAGACAAGACAAGGAACTAGTCGGGCACTGGGGCAGAGACTCGGGGCCAGGACTCGGGGCCGGAGCTGAGGCCGGGATAGGGGCCGAGTTTGAGACCTGAGACCGGGGACCAAGGACGGGACTGGTGCCGCGGACCAAGGACGGGGTTGGGGCAGGGGCCAGGGACTGGGCCAATGCAAGGACCGAGGTCGGGACTGAAAAGTATTTTAGTAATATTATTTTTAAAAAAATATTATTGTGTTTTGATAATATGGGTCAAAACGGGTCAGGTTGGGTGTGAGCCTTAAATATGAGTTAGATGGGTCAATATGGGTCGGACCATATTTGACCCGACCCACCCATTTGCCACCTCTATGCCCAATATCCACTCGGTTACTAGAAAAGAAGATGGCAAGTCTCTCTCAAATCCAGGTGGGACGGGCAAACAGTATTCTCATCTCTTTTTACCTCCATTTTCCCTCCAACTTGTGTCATTTATATCTGTTTTTTTTTCTTTTCTCCTGAAGTGAATATCTTACCCGCGATATCTTCCCTAATCGGCCATTAGGGGCACGCATGGCAACACTTCTATTTTAGAAATCAACTTTTAAGCAGAAATTGATTTTTTTTACTTTTGGAGAGAAGTAATTTCTTAAAAAAATTCTTCAAGCTGTTTCAAAACTATTTTTGGAGAAAAAAAGGTATGGATGTAAAAAAAAATGAAATTGTGTAGCCAAACGGATTTCTATTTCAACAATTATATTACCAAACGAATTTATACTTCAAGGGCATTTCTGGAACATAAATTCTACGTAGAAATATTGTCATGTGTGCCCTAAATTCACTGCCATCTCTCTTCGACTTTCTTTCAAGTCCAAATGGCAAAACTTGCGTCTAACATCCAAGGTTGCGTATAGTAACGCTCTAGAAATGCGAATGATAAAAAAGTGCTTCAAAAATATTTTGAGAATACTTTTGAGAAATAGAACATTTTTGGAGTAGAAATAAGAAACAAAAAAACTTGTTCTTAACTTACCCAAAAAAAAAGTTGTTTCTGTGTTCCTATAATACTCTTTAGAAACATGTTTCAAACTTTTTTAAAAACAATTGGGAAAAATTTTATTTTTGAACACACTCTATTTTATTTTGTTCTTGTATGATGTTTGACACTTGATTTTTTATTTGATAAAATCAATTAAAAATACCCAAAAAATTCATAATTACAAAATCAACCTGGAAAACTTTAACCTAGCCTTAGGAACCAATTTTGAGCAAAAAATATTTTTCATAATTTTTTACATTTGCAGATTTATTTTAATAATAAAAATAGCCAAAAAATCAGGAAAAATAGTATTCGTGGTAAAAAATGCGCAAAGATAGTCCATATTTTTATTTTAATTCTCTTTTCATTTTGGCCTCTTGAAGTTCTAAAAATTCAGTTTGGGACCACATGCCTCTTCATTGAACATAATCCTAAATTGGTTAAAATTTTTCATTTTAAATTGTTTTAGCCAATATTTTTTTATTTTTAGAGTCATGATATGAGACTTTGATATCTTACATCTCATTTTCAGTCCTCATGTATGGAAATATTGCACAATTGGACTAAAATGACCTAAATACATAAATATTTCCTTTAACTTGTCCAACCTCTTTTTCTTTTCATGGCTGGTCAACATATGGCTTAGCCTAATGAAGAGGTAGAAGGGCGCCACTTATCCTTCCCAAGCCAATTTGCATGTTAATGCCATGCAATCTCACGTGCCTGATCTTTAGACTTTGCCCCATGGTTCGGGACCACCACACAAAGCTACCTTCCGCCAAGGATTGTTCACGCGTCTCCATCTTCGCATTATACTCGAATCTGGTGTGCTGGTTTTTCAGGATGCTACACAAAATGAATACACGCGAGCTATCTATATGTCCCTCGCCCTTCGGTTTTGGTAGTCGAGATTGTGCGATTGGGTTCCAGCTATTGCAATTTGAAATCTGCCGTGTCGTGGGACCGCTTCCCTAATATGTTTCCGTCTGAAGAACTCGAGATCGTGGGTGCGATGGGAGGTGTGGCCGATAGCCCTTGTGCATGGCGATGAGTCCAATTTTGTTGGGATAAGGATTTGTTGGAGCTCTAATAGTATGTGCTGACTTTAATCGCTTCTGTTGATTGTTCGTTGACAGTTACCATGTTATTTGCTCTGTGTAGACTAGAAGGGCGAATCGGGATCCGCAGGTGGTGGAAGGTGATCTAGACGCTTGGTGCCAATTTTTTTCGTGGATCCCCATTAAAGAGATCCTTCGCTGCCGCACCATCAACCGGAAGTGGAAATCGCGAATAGACAGTGCTGCATTATCCGCTACTTTGGCAGCCCTTGAGGGGGATTCCAAGTCGATCTTAACTCTGGAGTTGGACAATGGCAGCGGTCTCTTCACAGTCCACCGTGGAGTGGACGGCGCCTTTGCTGCCCCCCTCGAGGGAATGGCCCATGTGCCCCATTTCAAGCATGGGGAGAACATTCAGAGTGTTGGGGGCTTGATTTGCTGGGATGTTGGACTGGATACAATAGTGATGAATCTCACCACCAGAGAGTCAAGGATGCTTCCTCGTGCTTCTCATAGCAACTTTGCACGGCTTGCCCATTATGGACCAGAATGTTTCCGGATGTTCAGCACTCTTGGCCGTGACCTGAAGAAAGGAGAATGTGTTATCTTGAAGTCTTGGCTCCCTCTTCATATCCACAAAGAAGAAGATGCGCGTGCTGCTCATATGATTCTCAAATCGGGCTGCAGTACCTGGAGAATAGTGGATGCGAGCGCTCCGCTTGAAGGGTTCGTTGGTGGCACAATTGCAGCCGATGGAGCTGTATTTTTTCTATCGTTGGACCTGAAGGCTCGTGTAAGGCTGGTGGCTTTTGATATTGAAACGGAAAGCTTTCACACTCTGGCCCTCCCTGCCCTCCTGAAAAACCGGCCGGACTTGCAGATAATTGAATTCAACCACCATCTTACAGTGGTTGACTTATGTGTGGACTACTTGGGGGTCGAGGCTGCGCTGCCAGTTCGACTCTGTCCTTGAGGATTACCATCGTCGAGTGTGGAAGGATATCGAACTCGTTGTTCCTATCCAATCATCGCTGACACACGTCAACAGTATATGCGCTGGGGAATTGGTGTTTGTCCCTGCCAATGAGGAGGGGATCCAGCCATATCTACACCTTTATCAAGTAGAGAATGGTAGTTTTTCAAGACTAGATATTGACGGCATTCCAGTGGAGGCTTTGGGAGGAGGATTTGTTTTCTTCACGGTTTCACCATTTCGATACGAGGTCAACATTCAGCGTCTAAGCCAGGTGTGGCATATGTTGCAGGAGTAGGGGAAGGATGCTGTGTTGGCTCGTGGCGGGGCCGGTCGGGGTGAAGCTGGGTGGGGTTTGGCCCTTTAGGTTAATGAGTTTTTTTTTTCCTGTTTCAACAGATACTCTCTGCCTTTAGTTCCGTGTTTTTGATGGTAAAAACAATGATGTACCGTTGCGGTCACTACATTTGTGACGAATGTGATATTTGTACCCCAGTTTCAATTCAATCTTATCTCGCTATCAAGAGTTTGTGAGGACAATTCATGTCTAGGGGGTGTCAAAATCGAATTACTGACTGTACCAAAAACTGAATCGAATCGAATCGAACTAAACTGAAATTTCACGTTTTTTCAGTTCGGTTCGGTTATTAGGTCCAATAACCATATTTTTCTTTTTGGTTCAGGTTTTCTCAGTTGAGTTCGGTAGTTAACTGAACTGAACCATTCGAATATAAGCCTATCGACACGCGGGTCTCCATCCCGTCGGATACTCTCTCATTCGGGTCTCCACTCCATCACAAGAGTTCTCGTGCAAGACCATCGACCATTTCTCCTCCGATCACTCTTGGTCATCTCTCTCTGCTTCGTCCATCTCGTGGGTTCTCCAGCGTCATCCATCTCTCTGGGTAGATGTGAGTTCTCTTTTCTCTAGATGTAATCGATTAGGACTTTCGGGTTTTGGGGTGGCGTTTTAGCTGAAACAGGGCTTTTGAGTTCTGTCGTGTTGACGTTGTGGATAACTATTGAATGAGTTGCTGATCTAGATCTGCTTCTTTGCTAGTTGATGCACATTTGGGGGATGTGTGAGAAAGTGTTGACTTGGGGGTTGTTCTTGTTTTTGCTGGGAAGCTCCCGATTTGAGCAGAAACAGGGAAAAAACACAAAATTTAATAGAAAGAAAAGAAGATCTTTGGAGCACCCAAAGGCAGGTTTTTAGATCTGGGTTTTGGCAATGGTTTTCTCGTCTTGAGGATCCTCCAACAGTATAAATTTGCTGCTTACTGAACAATGCATGAACATTCAGATATTCAAATTGCCTGCTTGCAATCACGTTCTTCTTTGCAATTGCAATTAGCCTGATCCACATTCTTTTTATGGACTTCAAAATCATAGGATTATTTAATTGGTGTCTGCATTCAGTACATGGTTTTTCTGCCTTGCCACAGGTTCTAGATTGTCCCCAAAAAGATGGTCATCTAGATTTTCTTGTGACCTTAATTTGTATTTTCAGCTCAGCCAAAGAGAAAGCCTTACATGTTCACAGTGAAAATTCTAAGAATTTGTAAATTGGAAAAAAAAGGCTTTGGTTTCTCCACATTTACGCGTGGGTTTAGGCACATATATCTCTAATTGTGTTGATATGTTCCATCCCATGCATTTCGTTTAAGAACTGACTTCTGCTTCTTTTTCTATTTACCTTCAAATTGCTTTATTTCATCACATTTAACAGGAGCTCTGGATGTCGAATTTAATGAAATTGGGAGACATCAAGTTACTGCAGTGAGCCTTACCAAAACAAAAAAAAAAAAAAAAGAGTTACTGTGAGCATTTTTCTGTGATACGTCCCTTTCTTTGGACTGACCAACATGTTTTTTTACATCTTCCTGATAGGTCCGTGATAGGCTGTCCAGAGAAGGTAAAATCTCTGCAATTTACTCATTTGACCTAAAACGAGCTTTTGAGACTACGACACTGATTATAACTGCTTGTGGCGGTCTGGAGGTATGAATGTATTACATAGTGAGACCATTCTTGATCTGGCATTCTACTTATGAGAACTACACATTACTGTTGGCATTATCCATTTGGTGGTACCTGCAGATAGTGATGTAGAGCTAAAAGATTGCATTAGACGTTATCTTTATTTGTCGGAAAGTTCAGATTGTGGTAAAAGTTCATGTTCATTCTTAAATTTTGTTTACTGATTGGGTCGTCCGAAATATCTTGCATGTTGTTTTCAAATGATAATTGAAGTTATCAGGGATCCAGGTCTACGGGAAAGAAATTTTGGGGATCTTCAAGGCCTTCATCACGGGAGAATTTTCTGATCGAGGGTTCGTATTGGTGGGTTGAAGATGCAGGGGTGGTGGTGAAAGCGAGGACCAGCTTTACCAGCGATGCACTACAGTATTATATTTTGCAGGAACTTTTGGACACATACTGTATGAGAGCGACGATGAAACAGCAGAAGGCACAACCCGATTTGACTTCTTGCAAAGGGACTTTTATGGATCTGCTCGAACTTGAGCTATGGTTACTCTTACTGCTAGCACCGCTAAACGAGCCCATTGAAGACCTTCTTTTGAGGACTTTAGGAGTGATAACTTCCGAGTTCCGACGGTTTTTGCATTTTCTTGTTGAGAACTCGGAGATTTGTACTTGTTAAACCATTTTCTTATTGAGATTTTGAAAGGGAGTTTCAAGAGTGATGGTAGTTCTCTGTTGATAAGGTTAGGTTTTTCTTAAGATGAATGGCTCCAAGGCATTTGAATTGAGATTGACGTACGTGTTCTGTATGTATTGGAACTTCAAGATCATATGGAGTGTAGAACAGATGGCTCTGCCATGTCTCACTTGACTTGTCATGACCTTCTCGGTCTTCCTTTTAGTTTTTTGACCACTAATTTGCCAACTGCCTTGATTTAGTTCGATTAAGCACCCATGAAGATGGAAATCTTGCAATGTTTGATCTTATTCGCATATTAGAGAATAGAGAACTCATGCATGATTTATCCACTTTCTGTTGATCCGATATGGGTCCAGTAGAAGTTGAAAGATGTGTTTGATTTGAGCTATCTGACTAAAGAGTAAGAGAGCATGCGATGAATATTTTCATAAGACATGCCATTCATTTTTTATTTTTCAAAAAGACTAGCCTGAGATGAAAAATCATGTTAATACGCAGCAATAAATTAATAACTTTGGATTATTCATTTGGATTTCAATAACAAACATACTGCGGAGGGTGATATATGAAGCAAGAGTAATAGCCAAAAGAAGAAGAAAAAGTCGAACTGGAAACCGAACCGAACTGATTTTTCAGTTTGGTTCGGTTAAGTTCGAGAGGAGTTTTGGTTCAGTTCAGGCATATTTTCTAATAGTTTAGTTCGGTTCAGTTTTTCAAAAAACCAAACCAAATTAAACCAAACCAAATTGAACCATTGACACCCCTATTCAAGTCGCGTCTTTTTTAATTCTGATACATGTCTTTTTCTAGCTCTTTCGACTGGCAAATTGGTAGGCTTGGGTAGTCTTTCACAAGGATTATATTTGTGGACTAGCTTTCCTAAGAATTTTGACTTATCATGTATTTCCATGAATACAAAATCATTGTGTAACAATACTAGCAATGATAATGTTATTCTTTCTCATCAACATTTGGGTCATAATGCTTACTTTCCGCATCCTCAATGTCAAATTTGTCCTCTTGCAAAACAGTAACGTATATCATTTCCTATAAGTACATCTCGAGCCATAAAAAATTTCTCTTTAATTCATGTCGACATATGAGGTCTTTATCCCACTCCACATCATGACGGATCGTGATTCTTTCTTACCATCGTGGATGACCATTCTCGTGCCACCTGGGTTTCCTTATGCAATCAAAGAGTCACGCTCTTTCCCATTTAAAGAATTTTTTCACCTTAACGAAAAATCAATTTGGAAAATCTGTTCAACGCATTCGAACGGATAATGGGAAAGAGTTTTTTAGTCATGACTGTAAATTCCTATTTTATTCTCATGAAATTTTGCATGAAATCTCGTGCATTTACACGCCTCAACAAAACGAAATTGTTGAATGTAAACACCGCCATCTTTTGAAAGTTGCGCGTGGCCTTAAATTCCAAGCATCAATTCCTGAAACTTTTTGGAAGGGTTGTGTGGTCACGACAGTTCACCCGATCAATCGCATGCCAACTCGGGTTCTCCATGGGCGTACACCTTTTGATGTTCTTTTTGGTAAAAAGCCCGAGGTTCATCGCATGTGAGTTTTTGGCTGTTTATGCTACGGTACTATCTTAGGAACTCGTGACAAAATGAATCCTGGAGCCCGACGATGTATCTTCATGGGTAGCGAGCTCGGGTCTCGACCAGAGGTGGTCGCGAGATGCGGGTCGCGACTAGCGGGTCTTCGAGGCATAGTGACGGGAACTGAGGAGAGGGAGTCATCGAGTTCAAACTGGGGGCCAATGTGGGGGTCTCTCGAGTTATCGGATCTCGTGAATTCCAAGGTGCCCGTGACTACAGAAGACTCGAGCCGGCAATCAAACGGCTCGGCTGCTGGCGGGATGGAGGCAAATGAAGTGGTGGTGGTGGTTGGTGGTGGTGGTGGTGGAGGGGGCTGTCGAAGAAACGAAGAAGAAGACTGAAGATGAAGAAGAAAGAAGAGAGAGGATAAAACTGGGGAGGTCTGGTCGGGGTCCACCAAATAAAGAGAGGCGGAGGGAGTGAAGTAAGAAAGAGAGAAGTCACGTGGGTTTTAAGGAAAGTTTCTGATGTCAAGTTGGGATGACATCATGAGAAGTGGGACGCGTCCGAAGAATAATGGAGATAAAGGGAAGAGGTTGTGTGATTGAATATATTGACATTCAAGGCATATTTGGTTTAACATTTGATACGAAAAATAGGGTTTTAATGTTACTTGATCAAATATAAATATTATTTGATTTATTTTTTGATTTATTTTGGATAGGTATAATTGCATCTCAAATAATCTCCAAATTCCTTTAAGTCAAAGTATCTCTCGAGTTACCTTGAGAGGTTGTATTTCAAATGTAACTGATTTTTTTTTAAAAAAATTTATCACTTTCACTTGTTGCCCCCGGCTCGCGGCCAGCCGTAGTCGATCGTTGTCGGTCGCCGCAATCGCTGCCGGTTGCCACCGGTCGCCGCCATCTCCAGTCTCCACCCGCCGCTGCCGTCGCCGTCGGTTGCCGCAACCGTCCATCGCCGCTGCCATTTTTTTCATATAAAAAAGTAAAAATACTTTATAAAATTTATTTTTTACCAAACGATATTTATGTCAAAGTTGTTTTCAAAAGTGTTTTTAAAAAATATTTTGTCAAACACTACTTACATTTTTAAAAAATGCCTTTAACCCAAATATATTTACATTCCCTCAAATTACCTTGGCCCAATACTTAACCAAACATGCCCTGAACAAATCATTGGGGAAAATTTAGTCCACATACAAGCAGAGGAAAGTAAGGGATTTAGCTGCAATCGAGAAGGAAGTTGGGCCCATTTTTATTTCTTTTCTTCAACCCTCACGAACACTAAAAGAACCCAAAATAACATAAAACAAAAGAGAAGAAAAATAGGGCCCACATAATATTCAAATCACTTCCATAAATAATTTCGTTCTATTTTCATAAATCTTAGGGCCAAAAGATAATTTAACAAATAGATATCGGACGGTCATTTGGCTCAATCAACTGAGGATGAAATTGAGATTTTTGCATTTTCACTAAAAATTAAATTTATACGCAACAAGTCTTGACTTTACAAGTTAAAATTTCACTATTCAAACTTGACTTTGTTCGACATACATTCCCAAACGACTAATCATCGTCTCTTGAATCTTCAAAATTTAAATTTTACTTTTGACATTGGAATTTATAATTTCTTTAAAAGACTTGAAATTTCATAACCTCACAAAGAGGAAAAGCGGCAAAAGCTTGTGCGAGTACATTCAAACTTGACTTTTTTTGACAGACATTCCCGAACGACTAATCATCGAACCTTGAACCTTCAAAATCTAAATTTTACTTTTAATATTAAAATTTATAATTTCTTTAAAATACTCAAAATTCCATAACCTCCCAAAGAGGAAAAGCGGCAAAAGCTTGTGCGAGTACATTCTCTCCCTCCTTGAGGAAGAGGAAGACGTGCCCGGCCAAGACCTGTCGTCCCTCATCGCAAGCCTCCAGCAAGAGCTCGGCTCTGGGCCTTCGGCTGCCTCCTCCGCGAAAGAAGCCGACCCGGAATCCCCTTCCTCGTCAGCTCCTCCTCCTCCTTCGCCTGCGGGTGGAGGTGGAGGAGGAGACGGGAGGGAGAGGGTGATGAGGCGCTTGCTCGAGGCCTCCGAAGACGAGGTCGGGCTGACCAGCAGGGAGAGCAGAGAAGCTGGAGACGGCGTTGGCGTCAAGGAAGGCTGCGATGGCCTGTGCGGTGACGGTGGTGTAGGCCAAGGGTGGATCGATCTGTGCGAGGGGTTGTTGTGGGAGCTGGAGGACGAGGCTGCTGATCGTTCCGCTCTCCTGCAGCCCGAGCTTGGTTCCCCATTAGAGTGCTGGGTCATTTAGTGGTTGTTGATGTAGACATTAACGTCAGTGAAAGAGGAGACAGATGAAGACGAGGGAGCAAAAAGGAAAGAGAAATGGAAGTTGGAAATGGAGATTGGTTTTCCAGTGATTCCGTTTCTCTTCACTCTTTCGTCCCCTCTCTTCTTCTGTAAATTCGCTGGATGTTCTCCACGAGCTCTAAGATCCTGAAAGATCAAGAATGAAAGACGGACGATTTTCTTTCCTTTCTTACTCATGTCTTTCCCCGTTCGGCTGCCCTTGATCAAAATTTCGTTTTTTTAACTTTCGATAAGCCAACAGGAGTTGAGAACAATGTGGAGTGCACGTGCACCATACACGAGGGAATGTGGAGAACGCATCTATTTTTCTTTAGGGTCCATCCCCAGAAAAGAGAACACAGAGCATCTCGTGGACTTCCAATGGCTTCCCAAAGCGTCGATTCAGAGGGTCTTTGGTGCACGGAGCATTCGGTCTCAGTGCTTCTCGGCCCCCCTGCCAAATGGCCTTGGGAGATCGTCCACTGGCAAGATGTTGATAGTGATTCAACCAAATTTTGTTTATGGTGGCTCTTTGTATTTATACGAGTGATTAGTTACGGCCAGGGTGTAGACATACAAGCATGGATGGGGGAAGTTCGCCCCCTTCGTTGTCGTAGTGTGTGGGAAACTGCGTAGGGCAAGGAGAGACAAGTTGGGCTCGCGACACGACGGGGACGGCTCATGGGCATGGCCGCGAAAAAAAAAAAAAAGACGCCCCACTAAACCCGACCATGGGCCATGGCCCCGATAGAAAATGACGCGTTTAAGCTAGAAATGGAAATGGGGAAATTTTATTATTTAAAAAAATGGGGAAGTTTAAGACATCTTGTACACCAAAGAGCTTGTTTTGAACTATCACCAATCAAAAAAAAAAAAAAAACTCCCACCAATCCCCAAAAAATAAAAAATAAAATAAAACTCCCACCAATGACACTCCTCTAGATGACCAATGGCCTGAATTTAGTCGATTTATGGGCTTTTATAGGGTATCATATGGGCTTTCAGGCAGTCGGATTTTTGTGCCGGACCTTCGGATCGTCGGGAAAAAAGAGAAAACTCTGAAAGAAACCCAAAAACAGAATAATGAAGATCATGGAAATTTACAATCAGATGGACTTAATTCTAAGATTTCACCGTCATAAAATATGAAGTTAGACTCAAAAATGTGACTGACATTGCTATTCGGATTGGGATCGGGCCGGGGGATAATTTTTTTGATTTAAGCATGCTTTCTTCGGGCTAAGAATATGGGCTCCGAGTGGGTCTGAAACGGGCCGGGCCGACAATTCTGCGAGAATTCTCCAGTGTCCTTCATCATATTCTTCCTCCCCTCCTCTCGTCACTGCCCCCTCCGAGACTGCTAAAACCTAACCATGCTCGCTCTTCAACGACTAGCAAAATCAACGCTCGGATCGCCGAATCCTTCTCAATTCCTCGCGCTCCGGTCGGCGCTCAGCTCCATTACCGCCGCCAGAAAACTTTCCACCAAGAACAACGGCGGCGACGAATGGAACGACGCGTGGGAGACGGCGTGGTTGCCAGGCGACCTATCGCCCACGAACCGAGCGCCGTGGGAGAGCGACGTGAACTTCCCGTCGTCAGACTCTTCTCCGTCCGTCGCCCTGCCGTCGGACGCGGACGCCGAGACGAAGGCGTTCGTGGAGGACATGAACGAGAACTGGGATGAGAGGAGCAAGGTGTCGAAGAGCAAGGAGCTGAGGCAACGGGAGAACCAGAGGAGCCAGGGGGGGAGTGCGGATTCTTCGCTGTACAGCTTGGAGAATATTAAGAAGGATTACAGGTTGAGGAAGCAGAGGATACACGCGGGACTGTGGGTGAAGGAGATTGAGAAGCAGGAGGAGGCAAAGCTCGGTGCTGGAGATGACATCGAGAGATTGCTCGATACCGCTTCTGAGTATGTTCTTAGCTCTTTTTGCATTACCTTGTTAATAGTTGAAAATGTATGAATCTGCTGGCATAAGCAACGGAGGCTATGTTGGAGGCTGCCTGTAGTTTATTCCTAAGAACTTCTGAATTTGAGTTAGACAACGGTGCTAGCCTGGAATTAGCTCGATAGATGGCCGAGCAAAACGAAGTTTTGGGAGGAAACGGTTCTCTCTTTTGTGGGTTTCATTTATAGTTCAATTGGATATAATCATTCTCTGCAGATGTTCTTGTAATTCAAAAAATCTACGTGACATTGCGAATTGAGCTTCGAACGTGAGAAGTTGGTAAATCTCACTCAAGTATATGCGGATGCACAAAGGCCATTGGATTCAGTTTTGAAACGTTCGTTTTGTAGATGGCTTGTAAATACTCCAGCACTACCCATTTGTCTCATCTGTTCAAGGGTTGCATCTGCTTTTGAAAGAATTATTTTCATTTTCGGCATATTTGGTTCAGTTATTTTAGTGTCGCATCTTTGGGAAGTTTAATGTTTTGAAAATATGGTTGATGTATCTGGGGTGGGATGTTCTTCATGACAGTTATCTAGGAGAAATTGACTCTGTCCAAATAGGAGGATTATCTTTTGTGCGACGTTGCAACTCCTGCTTTTGAAGTTGACACTTATCAAAGGACAATATACAGGAAAGCTGATTTAGATTATATCTGGTTGAGTTGATTTGAGGCTTAAATTTACTGAACATTATATGGTTTTTTGGCTGTGAAGAAAAGATAAATTGTTTTGGTTATTCCCTGTTGTGAGGTCTTCTTTTTCTCTACCGTGATTTTTAGTCCATGTCGGCAATTTTCTGATCGATCGCGTGGCTGCTAAAGAAAGCATAAGGAAATGGCGAGGATCATATTCACTGTACTTCATACTGAATGCTAGCATATAAAATCCTGAAATTTCCTGGAGCATAAAGTTTTTGTTGTCATAAATTATCGCTAGGGAGATAACCTCTTGCTTATTAGATTCCATCCTGTCAAAAGATTGATGCCTGTTTATTAAGATATGAACCGCTTGTCCTTCCATTCGCTCTTGGGAACCGACAGTTTGCTTTACCAGATGATGTCTTTTCCACCTATTATTCTGGCAATAGAGAATTGTGGCAGTTCTCTAACATTATATCATTTAGTTCTTTCTCCATGTTTTGATTTGTTTCTTTGGGCGTGAAGATGATTGTTGAGGTTTTTGTCCTGTGAGAAAAAACTGTCATGACTTTAGTCTGATATGATCATGCGAAGGGGAAGTGCGTTATTGTACTCTGATAGTGTCTCACAACTTTACCCTGTTACTTGGAAACCCTGCAGTGAGATTTGAATTCCAAAGATATACACTTAACTATCTTTTGTGCACTTCAAATGAATTGTAGGATTTTTGACTCTCCTAGTTGCGATTGGAATACAACAAATATATTGGGCTCTTCTGAGTTTAAAAATAAGCCTGATGGTTGGGAAACAACATCCAAGTCTCAAGAAGAAAATGTGTGGGAAATGTCACAGAGGGAGGAAGATATTCTTCTCCAAGAATTTGAGCGCCGTATCGCATACAGCAAATTTCAGGTTTGTCAATTTGTCAGTGCCATGTAATGGTTTATTCTATTTTGAAATCTGTCGCTATTGCATGTTAGTTTGGAAGAATTTGCCAATAAAGTACAAATTTTGGAGAAAAATAGTACTATGGAGACTAGCTGCATCATCATGCAGTAATTCCAAATGCCATCTACAGTTCTTTCGCATTTCACTTTCTGCAACCTGGTTTGTAGTAATTTTCTTAATGTGATGACTTTAAAGATTGGTGTGGGGGCATATTGTACCCATCCCATTACTTTCTGACTAAGACTTGATACTATCTTAAGATTCTACCAAATCAGGATCTTACCTCACCATTCCTTTTATTAGGTTTAACATCACAGGAATCGCGTTTTTCTTCTTTATGGCTCCCTCCCTGCCTCATTGTCCTTAAGGTTCACTCTTGCTCCTCATTTTCAGTTCCTCTTCACACAGGCTTGAAATTGTTGTGCAGATAGCCAGTTTCATAAAGAGCCACATATTTAGCCGGCGAAGACCAGTTGATGGGTGGAAGTATATGATAGAGGTGGTGGGACCTAATGCCCAGAAAGGGAAGGGCAGTGCACCAAGATTACCAAGCCTCGCAGATGCATCAACTCGACCTTTCAGGGAGGAGAAGGCTAAGAATGACAGTCCTGTCCGGACTTTGTTGAAAGGAAGGTAGATTTATAGGTTTATGCAATCAGCTGTCCTTTTTTATTAGGTATACCATTTGTCGCATTGGATTTGCGTTCTTCAAAAACTCTGGCCCCTCAATGTATGACCATGATGGTGATGATTCCAGTCACCGATCTTCGGAAGAAATCATTGTACACACGGTTTTCCTGTGGTGAAGGAGTGAAAAACAGAGTTGTTAACCGATTCATAAGACACCATCAACTTTTCTGTTACTTTGATGTGTGTTGTCTGATTTGATCCACGGCTGCTACTTGGTGCTCCCCCTAATGGATCGTGACAAGTCCTTACTACAAGCATTGACTTCCTCTTTCATTACTTCATCCTTTCTATGGCTGATGCGTTTGGAAAGGCTTTTGGGAAAAGCCTTTGAGAAAATGCAAATGACTTTAGGATAAAGGGATTTAATAAATGCAAATGTTGTTTAGTAAACTGAAATTGATACTTTGTTCCATAACATGTATTATCAGGTGTGGAATTATCAGATCTTCAAAGATTATGGTGGATTAATGTTAAATCCACGAGGTCTTGATCCTGATTATCCTTGCATTCGGTTGCTTCAGTGGTCTCTTGATTACGAGTTTCTTGCAAAACTCAAATGACTTTTTGGTTCTTGTTTAACTTGCATATAGTTGCCATTGAATTTCCCACAGATAAGATCATTAAGGTTATCTCTAATGTCTTAATGGAAAATTTCTCAGACCAAAAGACTCTTACATAAATGATCACATGGTTTCAACTATTGCAAGCATGGCGACAACGTTTTATTGAACAACGGCGCATTGGTCATCTTGAGCCTGAACGCCATACAATCATCATTTTCCACAGACCATGGCACTATACAGGACCTAATGGAGAACGTCAAGCAAATGTTCTATCTTTGGGGTTCACCACATTCCAACCAAATGTGCACACACAGAAAGCTCATGTGTATAAGACCTACCCAGGTCCATGTTCCCCTTTAAGTATGAATTACGAGAGCTTTAGAGATTTTTGTTCCAAGAAAATAAAGTCATTCATTCAGAGATTTAGCTTTATTCATCCACTAATCTCTCATGGGATATACCCAAAATTCATCTATTAACTCTTGAAGCATTTGAGGAATATAGAAGCAACCAACTAGGTTATTCTATGGATACTGAAGACTCTTGGGGAGGACCTCTATCCCAAGACCCATATGATTATGGGTTTCCTTAGCCAAGCAAACCCCTAGAGGATATTCCGTCAAGCTCTACAGATGTGCCGACAAGTTTCAGTAATTGTGGCATACCTGACGATCCAGAGACAGATGCCATGATTGTAGCTTATGAACAGGAAAGGCTTGAAAGGTATTTTCGAGCTTATCAAAAGGAGAAAGATGGTGGTTTTGACAGCTCCAACTCCGATGATGCGAATTATAATCCTGATTCTGATCGTCGTCGTGCATGATTGACAAGTTGTCGGTCACATGTGGTTGTAATAATTAGACTCACTTTACTTTTGTTCGTCAATGTTTATTTGCAGTCCTTTTTGCCGGTCACGTGGTTGTCCTAAAGCGTGGATATTTGTAATAATCAGCTACTCCACCCCTGTTGGGTTTGTTGCTTTGTGTCGATTTGTCATCTTATAGATCATAAAATCCAATGTAAATAGTGTCTGGTATTTGCCTATAAAAGACATGTGAATGAATGATGGGGGTAAGAGCTCTTCGAGCCCTAGTGTATTTTATCATGAGTTTCTAAACTTATCCTCACTTCTCTCAAAGCATGCTTCTTTTGTTTAAATTACTCTTGTTAACGTAATAGTGCGATGTGGTTTAGTATGCTCTTCACTCGTCACTTTGTGGATCTTGTGAATCAAAAATTCTATGATTAATAAACTTGAGCTTCAAGAGTAGTATGGTGTGCTAAAGGGCCGTACCTTAGGCAGGTGCGTGATCGTGGGATAGCATACCTGCATACAGGCTTAAGCTTGTTCTGCGCTTCATTATTGGTCAATGTAACTTTGAAAAAAATGCTATTTGATAAACTTACATTTAGAAAGTACTTTGATATACTATTTTTTTTTAACTTTGATTCGTTTAAATTAGGAAAAAATTAATGATGATAATTTTTCACATTGAGAGTAATTTAAAAGGAATACATGAACAAATTTATAAATTACAAAAGTCAAAAAATGATTACTTGTGTGCAATGATATCAAAAGATTGTTATAATGAGTATGATTGATAGAAATAAATTATCATTGATATAACAAACTTCCTCGACTATTAATTCAACTCTTAAATCATGGTCAACCAAATATCCATAATATCGACAAAAAGAAAGAAAGAAAAGAATATGGATGGTAAAATGTAATTTCTTGCCATCAAATTTGCCTTCTCACACTCAACTCCTTTCATTTAAAGAAGTTTAGGAACAAAAACAATAACTTAATGAAAAAGCATGGCTCTATTAAGATTACATACATTGAAAGATGAAATTGACTCCCAACATATAGGGGCGAGCATTGTTCCAAGGTAGAACCAAGAATTTGGAATCGGAACTTGTAGGAACCAATCTGGTTCAGGTTTCAAGGTACATAGAGTAGGTTCCAGATTCCAAAAATCAAGGAACCTGTTCCAACGGGTAGGTTCCAGGTTCCATTATTTGAAACCTGGATCCTAAATCTTGTTGTATTTTTTTAATATATATTTTCGTACGATCTTACAATGTTCTATGGCGTTCGATGATGAATATATAATCTAGCGCCAAATAAATTTTTATGTTCCAAGTTCTAAAAAATGAGGAAACTATTCCAACAAGTTAGTTTCAAGTTCTAAATGTGGAACTTAAAACCGCTCACCTCTATTTCTCATTAACTGTTGTAGTATTTATTCTTATTTAGCTTAACTAAAAATGAAAAAATAAAAGAAAATAAAAGAAATTGATAGGTTCTCGGGTACCCTGAAACCGATCGTAAAACCTGTGTTAGGGTATGTTTTAGGTTCCAAAATATGACGGGAAGGTTCTAGGTTCCAAAACATGAGGAACCTTTCTAACGGGTAGGTTTAAGGTTTTAGGTGGAACTTGTAAGGAACCTGGAACCGCTCACCCCTACCAACATATAGCAACAATAAGAAACCAAACCCAACCTCATCAAGAGAATTTCACATACATTTAACTCGCCAACTCTATCTACTCATCAACAGCAATTCCACTCATAAATGCACTGCTAGCATCTGATTCCAAGAAATGCCATTGAAAGGATGCAATTGTCCCACCCGTACCAGGAACCTTCTCGAAGAAAGACTCCAGCTGCAGTCAGAGCAGCCTATGCAATATGCAAAGTTATGACTGTATTCACCGAAGAGTGGCAATCGCCTAAAGTTAGATCATCTCCAATACCACAACTCCCAACAGTTCCATCCTCAACGAGCCGTCATTGACCTAAACCCTCCCACAGCTGAATCAAAATGGGTCGAACGGCCAACTGACAGAAAGGCACAAAAAAGCTCATGGTCATTTCGACAAAACAAAAGCTTCTCCGACACAAAAAAACCGACCTTGGCGAAATCGAAATTGTTTGTTCCATTGCATGAATGAATGCACATCTACAATAATGGCAAAGGCAAACTACCCAAATGTCTTGTTTCTTCTCAAGATCACAAAATGAAGGGAGAGCAACACCAAAAGAAAACGCATATATGATCATAATCAATAGGCAAAAATTGTTTTCAATGCAGTCCAAGCCATGGACTCGAACTGCCAAATTTCAGCAGAAAATCATAACTCGTCAGGTTACGATGCAGCTCCACCACCTTCCTCAAGCCAGTCAGCCCAAGCATCAATTGTTCAACAGTTCCATAACAAAAACCAACAAAAAAGTAAACAATTCTTCAAACAAACTGGAGAAATAGGTCCTTGCTACTTTAAGAGCATTTCAGCCATTCAAAATTGCCCAGCCATATAAAGGGGGACTTCCACTCTAAGTCGCAACCCATAATCTTGCAGACGAAATGTAGAGGAGATTCTCCAGCTATTCATTCCTCCATCAATTGGAACTTGAATATTTCAGCAGATAACTCAGAGGAAGGGACTGTACAAAACCTTACTTAGCTCAAATAGTAACACATTGGTAACCAACAGCAAGAATTACCCAACTTTTCCTCCCTTTGTAGCTTATAAAATTCATTATGCTTCCCCAAGCTTAGTTGACAAAGGATTTATTCAAGCAATTCCAATCTCTATCTTCCTCATAGCATAAAAACTGGCACCTACCAACAATGTTCAGCAGAAGCCTAAAGAAAAACTCATGGCCCACAAAACATATAGAGGAGGATATTCCATGCAAAAAATCACAGCCTACACTCATAATCACAGCTCAAACAGAATCAAACAAAAGTTTTAAAAAACATATTGTGTTCTGCAAAATACAAGCGCCCGCCTCACCTTCGATTGCAAAGCTTCGGAGTCCACTACTGAGTCAATTAACGAGCGAGCTTCCCCGTCCCGCGATCAATTTCCTTAAGATTCGACCCGAATTGTAGCCGAAACCAACCAGGCCGAGCAATCGGCCATTGCCCTTCGTCGTACCTTGGGAGTTCCTCCACCAGAGAGCTTCACTCATGGCGGCGACCGGAGAGGGGCTGACACAGGGAGGATGACAGAGAAGCTCGCCGTCTTCGGCTTCGCGGCGTCAAGAGTTGTTCACAGTTTCCGCCACAGGCTACCTCTCCGTTGTTGATCTCTCGGCGAGCGATGGAGAGTACAGAGGAGGCGACAGAGACGAGATAGGAATTGCAAAATTTAAAGGGCAAGTTGGGAATTATGATGGCTGAGCGAGGACAAGATGAGAAATCGAAATATTTCATTAAACCCTGGACCGGATCCGGATTACCTAAAATTTCCTCATAAATTTAGGCAAATGCTCTTGTGATCTAGGCCGTCCATTTTTTTACGGACGATCCAAATTTTATATTTTTTGGGAATAATTTTTTAAATTATTTATATATATTTTTGTTAATAATAATCTGGGCCGTCCATTCATAATATGGACAGTTTGGATTTCAAGATTAGTACCTAATCTCAGGTTAGGTGAACCCTTTCCGAACTTGACATGCCGAGAAAGCCAGAATGTCCAAAGTTAGCCTTGAACTATTTTGGGCTTTTAGCCTTGTGAAATCTGATTTTACCCCCAAAGTTATTTTGAAAAAAATTACCAAACACCTTGGCCCAAGAGACTTTAGAAACCCAAAGTCCCTTGGGAAAGCGCTTCCCAAACGCATTCTATATCCCTTTGCCTTGCTGTCAGTTATTCATTAAATGACACTCAGTTCGTATATTTAAGTTTAATCATTAACAAGGTTCATAGAAAGGGTGAACCATCGGTAAAGAATCGATTCTAAAGCACAATGCTAACCTTTGTTTTTCTTTTTTTCGGTATGTTGTCATGCAAACAGAGTGAATTAAGAGAGATCCAACTTAATATCATGAATATCTCTGGGGCTTTCTTAGCCACTATAAATTTTTCCTGGATTGAATAACTTTCCACCTACCTGAATTAGGAACACCCAGTTTTCCCTCCTCATTCAGATGTTTGTAGTCGATCAAGCGCTTGGCCCAAGATGTAATGGCTTGGGCCCATCACGCTTCACTGTGCCACTTGCAAGATATTGTCCTCGCTTTGGAGTGCAGCACAAGACTCGCCAACTTCTCACGTTTTTGTTTGTCCAAGGGCCATCCACATAACCCATAGGAAAACGGGTCTTGCAAGTCTAAAGAGGGCATATCCATATAAACTTAGGCGATGTGGGACGGGATGTTACATACCCCTCGATGTGGGACGTGATGTTACATACTCCCTCCTCAATGGCACAATGGGGACTCTGATATCAACTGCAACAGTCTGGGCCCACCATGCTTCGCTATGCCACTTGCAATGCTCACATTTCGCTAGGCCACTTGCAAGATATTATCTGCTTTGGAGTGCAGCACAAAGTTCGCCAACTGCTTACGATTTTGTTTTTCCAAGGTTCATTCATACAATTCATAGAAAAACGCGTCTTGCAAGTGTAAGGAGCCTTAGTTACCATCCAAGACCTCACTCCCTAGGTGACGTGGGACGAGATGTTACACAAGAGGCCTAGAAGTGAGACATGACATGTGCCAGTTCTGATGGATCACGGAACTTAAAAAGGAATGCTATTGGTGCCAGAGCGATTATGTGATTATCATGTCCTAGTGACACGAAATGTTGACATAAACAATCCCCATTGTTTCACCATGACCTGCGAATGTTTCTAGGGCGGAGTTTTGAAGTACTTGATTCCGCATTGCTCTGCGGTGGATTAAGCACCTAAAGGCAGATAGTATCATAAGCTTAATTCCTGAAATGAGAATGTTGCATGTTGCCGGAAATGCCAACAACCTGAACCTGCTTTTATGAAACAAAGCAACTGAGTCGACTCTTGGCTTCGACACTGACCACGGTTTGTAAGAAAATTAGAAATTGGGAGATAATCCCCGTGTCCATTTTCCATCCCAGCTTTTCAATTTCAACTTGTCACGATTCTTTGATTGAAGATTTCAAATTTGCCTGCGTTTGCGACGCACAATCTTATATAAAGGATCCGTCTTCGAAGCTTATTTCGACAGTTTTCCGGTTCGAGTGTCCCCGTTTTGAAGCAGGTTCGTGATCTTATTGGTCGACACCCCTCGACTGAGGCAAAGACTCACTTTCTCCCATTTATGATTAACGCAAGACGATTGAGCTCCGTCTTCAGCTCGGATCATTCGCTTGCTTCTCTGCTTCAATCTTGTAAGACCCTTTCTGAGATCTCTCAAATCCATGGCTATATGGTCAAAACCGGCCTCGACAGAGACCTTTTCAGCTTGAGCAAGCTTCTCGCGTCTTCCATAGCACATACACAATATGCGGCCTCCATTTTCATCTCCTCACGATCGCCGAACCTCTTCATGTTCAATACCATCATCAGATGTTACTCAGTTGGCGACGACCCACAACGTGCTTTGACCATATTCAATGGCTTGAGGACGCAGGGGTTTTTACTCGATCAGTTCTCTTTCATAACGACCCTTAGAGCTTGTACGCAAGTGCAGGCTCTTGCGTTTGGCCGAGGGGTTCACGGCATTGTCGTTAGGTCCGGGCACGGATGTTTTGTTGAGGTGAAGAACAGCCTCTTGCATTTTTACGGCGTTTGCAGCAGAATCAGCCATGCCCACCAGTTGTTCGATGAATTCCCTCAAGGAAATGACTTGGTTTCCTGGAACACGTTAATGGGTGGCTATCTTACTGCATCGGAGCCTAGTTTGGCGATTGAGTTGTTCCGGCAAATGATGTGGAGTGGTTTGAGAGGAAGTGCCACCACAATGCTGAACGTTTTGAATGCCAGTGGTGATGTTGGGAGTCTCCTAGGAGTCGAGACGATCCATGGGCATTGTATTAAAACTGGCTTCTCCTTGAAACTGAATGTTGCCACTGCTTTGCTCGGTACGTACGCAAAATTCGGGAATATCCACACAGGATGTAAAATCTTCAATGAAATGGATCAAAAGGACACTGCCATGTGGAACTGTTTGATACAGCAGTATGCTAGGTATGGTCTAGTTGAAAAATCAGTAGAGCTGCTAAACTTAATGAAGCTTAAAAAGATGGTACCGAATTCATCTATGTTGGCAGGGCTGTTTTCTGCTTGCGATCCCTCAACTGCTTCAAGCGTTGGAAAGTACATTCATGAGTCTCTTGATGAGGAAGAACTATGTGCAGATACGGTCATAGGAACAGCTCTGGTAGCCATGTATGCTAAATGTGGTCTTTTGGAGAAAGCTGCTGGCGTTTTTAATCGGATGAGAGACAAGGATGTGAAATCTTGGACTGCTATAATTTCAGCTCTAGGGAATCACGGGCAGGCAGGTGAATCCCTGAGGCTGTTCTGTCAGATGGAGAAGGAGGGACATAAACCAAATGAAGTCACTTTCTTGGCAGTTTTAAGTGCCTGCAGCCATGGAGGGCTCGTGATGGAGGCTATGAACTGCTTCCACAAAATGGTGTGGGAGTATGGTTTTTCGCCGAAGATCGAACATTACGGCTGTATTGTTGATGTCCTGGGACGAGCAGGAATGCTGGAGGAAGCGTATGATCTCATTAAGAAGTTGCCAATTAAGGTGGATGCCACCGCATGGCGTGCTCTATTGGGTGCTTGCAGAGTGTATGGGAATGTTGAGTTGGGGGAAGATGTGAAGCGAATGCTCAGGGAGACATGTGGACTGCACCCTGCAGATGCAATCCTTCTGTCAAGTACTTATGCCGCTGCAGGAAGGTTATCAAAGATTACCATCACAGAGGAGCGGAAAGGACAGGAGGAAAAGGCGAAGGAAGCTGGACGTAGCAATATTGAGGTGTGATTGCTTGGAGAAATCTGATTGTGCAACCAGAGCTTTTCTTCTAGCCTGATTAGCCGGGAAAATTTCTTCAGAGCCCAAGGAGAATGAGTTCAACCTTTTGCCGGAAGAGGGTCATTGCCTGAATGAGATACATTGGTAGAAGAAATGCCCGCAAAATTGCAGCACTGGAAGGACGGGGTCTAGTTTTGCATTTTCTGCAATCTTCAATACCTGACAAAACTCTAGATCCACAGTAATTTCACATTTTCAACTTCGAAAGGGCCAAGTATAGGTACGCCGCTAAAGGATGTGGAAAAAAATTTCATGCTCGGAGCAAATTCAAGAGGGAAGTATGAATGAAAAACATATGGTTATTCTATGAAGAAAAGCATTATTATTGCCAAGAAAGTTGTTTGCATCCTTGAGGAGCAGGAGGGAACGCGAACTGAATCAGTTTTTGTTCTAGAGTCGCGTCTTATGACACCAGCGTTTATACCGAACTCTGTTAAATGACTTTGTTTCCATTACCGTAATAAGTATTAATCCGAACTGTAGCATTTTGTGATAAGCTTGGAGTATAAGGATGTTGAGGAACATTGCGAGGGAAAATGCCATTTGGGGCACTTTGCATATATAAAAATATCATCTTCTTCTTCTGTTATTATTATTATTATTTTTTGCTGGTTATGCACAATAATTTTAGAATGGCTGGCTATATGACTCAAATATATATATTTTCAATAAACTTTCATTTTGACATCTGAATTATTCAATATGTTTAAAATTAACCCGCGTGTTGAGACGGCGTATTGGAATGTCGGACTCGTGTGTCCGTTGGCTTGTCTGAAGCACTAATCATGTGCTAGTCACATGTCAGAGAGTGTTAGACATGACATGAAGATTTCTGAAGAGTGTCGGTACTTCTTAATATAATATACCACTTAAATGCTTGAATTGGGCCAAGCTTCTCCTACGGTCCTCGATCATGGTACCCATGTCCCATGGGTTTATACTAGCGCTCGAGATGTAATTATATGAACTGATAGGAAATCGGTTTCTATCGTCACATGCTGATTAGTTTCATTCCTCCGAGTACGGTACAAAAGAGCTTCTTTGTGGGCTAGAGCTTCAATGCTTTACAACTTTTAAGTTTACCAATTCAATTATATATTTTTTCACTTTTTGTCAATTATTAGGTTTGAGTTATTCGAACTATGTGAAACTAGTGGCTCCTTACCAAAAAAAAAAAAAAAAAAAACCTATGTGAAACTAGTGGTGACAGCTTGAAGCGTACCGAACAATACCAGACTTCGTCGTCAGAATTGGCTTCATCTGACATCTGTCATGCAAGCGAGGCTTCCCAAACAGTGCAGTTCAATTAATTACTGTCTCTAGAAATCTGTGACCTCACTCTGGCTCATCTTCTCATCAAATCATAAATAAGGCAAAATTCAACCATAAAAAGTTTAAAGCAACGAATGGGGCATCGTCTGGTCAAGTTAACAAGGAATATCAGAAGAAGTGCATCGAAATCAACTTACAGACGGAGTGAAGTTGCAAGTATAGAACCAGAGACTAAAGCTTATGTTATCGGGTACAACTACTGGAAAAAAGTCATTTTGACGACCCATTCAACAGCTTAGCACTTGAGGAATAAGTCGAATTCTGTGATGTGTAATGCATCGTAACAAGAAAGTGGTTGGTCTGCAACCACCAATATCGATTATCGATCACGTGTCTCTGTATCTCATCTACAGTAATTGTCTCTCTCAAATGTAGATGTTTTGAGTTGTCAGTAAATTGATTCGAGGATTGGACGATTGCAGTCTTTAGATCCTTCGTGCGAGTCATTTTCACCGCAATGTTTTTAGATTTCACGGCTTGAGGTATGGGTCGTTGACGTTAGGGTTTGAAATAGCTGCGACTCCTTCCACCAATTCGCAGCATTAGGTATTGACCAGAATTATTTACACACATCCCTCCTGCCATTTCATGTTGTCGCAGCATAAAATTGGTCAAACAGAAGAACTTGGGGTGATAATAGAAAGCCAATATTAAACTTATGGCTTTCGTGAACTTCGACGATAAAATATTAAAGCAAAATTGAAATTGCCCAAAAAGGCACACTTTGACCAAGTATTGGTGCATGTACACGAACATCTAGAGGAGATGCACAAAGCACCTATCAAGGCAAGGCAAGAAGCACATCTCTAGCATTCAAGTCGGGAATAGGTCTCCTTTAAACATCTCCATGTAGAGTAATGAGTTCCTCCAACAATGTTTGAGACCCAAATGACAAGATCCGCTTCCATCACACAATCGAAGTATCATAGCCAAGGTGTGTACCCCTTTCAACTTTGCAAAATTAACTAGTCTCTTAGGATCGCCATACCATCACGTGCGAGTGGGTGGACCTGTCACATCTAGTGTGACTAATGATAAGATATCTCGGCCTTAAAAGGATGAGTTTACCGCCATCGCATGATCGAGAGCATTAAAAACAATGTTCGAAAAAGCAGTACATGTTCGTCCAGGAGAGAGAATTAGTGTCAATCAAACCAAACCAAAGATACGTAAGCTCAGCATCTTTACACGACACAATGTGAAGACAGACTGTTAGAAAAGCTCATCATGAAAACCCCGATGGTGGCCAATAACTCAATTGCACATGCGAGGTCACTTGGATTTTCCAGCTTAATGCAAGCGGGTGGTTTCCCTGTCACAATCGCGACTACCAAAAGACACCTACAAGGTAGAAGCGCTAATTTACAATGGAAGACACGAGCTTCACTAAGAATTGAAGAGGAAAGAGGAGAAAGGAAAGGTCAATGACAAAATCATTTCTCTATGCCTTGTTGTAGATACTGTATCAGGTCATATCCAGCAGTAGTCCATTTGTTGTACGCATCTGTGCAAGTGCGGATCATGAAATTAGCCGCCTCACGCTCACTCATTTCAGGATGAAATCTCTTCCGCAAATTGCCGACGGGGTCGCCCCGGCTAAAACAAGGCAATCCACTGTCCACCATTAACAACACTGTGTTGATGATACCATCCATGTGACGACGAGCAGCTAGATAGCCCTTCACGCAAAATCTAAAAGGAGCAAGACAAATGTCACGTTTTGGCATGATGACTGATTAACAAACAAGGGAATACATTAAGCTAATTATAAGCATCGCAAGCAGGAGCGAAAGATTACGGTTGGCAATGTGTTTTCTTGCTTTGAATTTGAAGTATAACATACAATCGTCGACCCGAACATGGCAAGTTTATTGATCACAATGCTTGCTACCTACATCATCGGCCACAACAACATTAAACTGAGCCTTATCCAACTATGTGAGACCAGTGAATAACATGTTTAGCACATTTTAAAAAGGATTTCCATATGTGAAAGTCTTAGAACATGTTTGAATATGTTTAAAAGCATATAAACAGATACAAACGTGTGGAAATGTCATTTAGATAAAATGTGAAGGTGCTTAATAAAACATGCTTAAATGTATTTAAATAGATTGTGAAGCTCACCACATACCAAAAATTAATTCGCCTTTTATACAATTAGTCAATCACATGTACGAGACAAAAGATATTAAGTTCGACTAGGATACACTAAACTATGAGCCAGGTTCGCGCCATGTGAACAGTCTACATTACCTCACAAAGCGATTCCAAGTCTCACTCTTCATGACTCCAGAAGGGTCAAGTAGTTGAGTCATTTCGTGACTCAGCTTGAAGTGTGCACTTTCAAACCGCATATTTCCACCTGGAGACGTTTCTAGGATGAAACCAAAATCGATATGCACAAGCCGTCCCACGCTGCATGAATCATTTTGTTAGGGCTCCTTGGTTTTTCTACAGAACTTTTCAGTTCTACTTGAATGAATAGGATCACCAGTCAACGGAAAATGAAACCTCTTCCATGGAAAATCAGATGAACTTGTTACGATTATAGCCTTGGTAAATTTACCTAATACTGAAAACCATTTGTTTGATGTTATGGTTGACTGATCCTCACTACTAGATGACCAAAGTGGTGCTCAAGAAGAGTATGCCTGATGGCAATTTCCCTTCTTTTTAAACAGAAGTATGCCTGATGATGTTGGTAATTAGGCATAAGTAGAATGCGCATACGAGAGAGAGAGAGAGAGAGAGAGGGAGGGAGGGAGGGAGGGAGATGTACTTGTCAAAAAGAAGATTGCCATTATGCCTATCTTTTGGTTGAAGCAGAAGACTAGCAACTGCGTAACCAGCACTACTGATGATGAAATTTTCACGTGCAGCTTCAAAACTGGGAGAACCAACAGGCCCATATTCCTGTTGGAATATTTCATATAAACCCCCATCAGTCGTTTCACCCATTTGACTTCTGCTTCGAGTGTTAGGCACAACCTGCAGGCAAAAGAAAACATTGTAATGACGTGCGAGGTAGCCTGTGAATGTTAAGCTTCCCATGAATAGCGACTCTGCAGTGCACTCGACGAATCTGGGGACGCCATCTATTTTCAACATGGCTAGCATTTCCTATCCTCTTAAAGCTCTCGTTTCTTTTTTCTAGACCAAACTACTCGAAATATAGTGACTTTAGTAAAAATGAATCTACATTTAAAAGATTTCCATTAAGCCCAACAAAAGCTCTGTTAGTAATATAGTAAAAGATATAACGGATAAGGACAGATACTGTATTGTCATTTTTCTGGAAAGTACTGTAATAGGATCTAACATGATGTTATCTGGAATTTATCGCATCTAGCATATAATCGAGAAAAACACGCATATTAGCTCAGGTCGATGTGTTTATTTGTATGAAAATGATGTGATATCATCATATGTTTCATACAAGAGACATAAACGAAAAGTTTAATCTTACACAATTGAACATCATAAATATGAGATATGTCACAAATATGGTGTATGTATTATGCAGGTATAAATTGTTTTACAAGCAGACAAGTAATTTCTTTAACTACAGATAACATGCGAATATAAAAGTTATACTGAATATTACACACACAGATTATGTAAAAGCAGAAGTATTTGATAACAGAGAAATAAAAGATCCTCTTAGTCTCTGTTTGTCAACATTGCCCAGAAAAATGGGGCTAGAAGAAGGTGAAGATTTTTGTCAGTGGCAACCTCCCCAGAGCTGAAAGTATGGAACTCTGAATTATTACATCCTTTTTTTTTTTCAAGACTGAATTATTTAAATGACACCATCAGCACATTTTAGATTTGGAAAGTAGAAAGACGGGGGACTGGAAGTTTTTAACCTAATGCATCGATTATTAGATACTTCCCGCAAGCTACCTGGCCCCCTCCTTTAATTGACAAAAAGAAAAAAAAACATGTTAATTGTAAAGTCAAAAAAGTAACCTTCCAAAAGCTAGAAGAATGACTGTTAAAATGTATGAAACCAATTTATCCACCCCCATAAAAAAATAAATAAATTACAAAACATGTTCATCATTGCTTCCTTGTAAAGAAATAATACTAAACTTTTATACATAAGCTTCTTATGATTAGATTGCCTTCTGTGTCACGTTACAAGTTTTACCTTTCTTAAAACCAACTAGATCAAGCCATACATAGAATGGAAAGGACATTAGACAAATAGGAAGTAACTAGAAACAAGCAGCTCTACCTATATAATATCAAAGCACGAAAACGTAATCACCTCAATAATTCCTCTTTCTGGGCCCGTCGGGAGCACACCATAAGGGAAGAGATATAAGTTAAGCCCAACTGCTTCAAATATGTCTCGAAGAAGTGATATCACTTGAAGAGCAAGGACATCTTGCCGGCAATCATCTCCAACCTGGCAAAATTTGATTGCATAGATTAATGACAGGAATAGATTTGCTGTCAAATTGACCAGAACAACAACAAAATCCAAAAGCATTTAAGACATAGGATAACCTAATAGGAATAGGATCGTCATTCCCATGACATCTGCTTTCCACAGAAGAAGAAATGTAAATCAGGACTTGAATTTGGCCTCATTAAATTCAAGTTATTCATCCCAAAGGTGACAGTTTAGTTACTCTAGATCCTATTTTCAGATAAGAGAACAAAATTATCCCTACCGATTTGTTTAGGAGCATGAGTAAGAGAATTTAAAGACAAAATGCAAGTAATCAAAATTTGCACTCCATTCTCAATCACAAAAATTTCAAAATCTCACCCATTTCCCATTCATTTTCCTTCCCTTCTTTTTATATCTTTTTCCAAACAGCGGTTGTTCACCTGATCAGAACTAACAAATAACCGTTTCATTGATGTACACTGTCCAATTGACCAGTTTCACAAGGAAACGGGCATATTGAATTTAAAAGCAATTACTTACATGTCAACTTTGGTGTCCAACTACTTTATTAGTCAATAAATTCTTGATCCATCAACTTACAAAAACCTATGCGATTACCTCAGTTGGTTTAAAGCCTGTCGTACTTGATATTCCAAAACCTACTCCAATCCAGTCAATCGTTGCTTAGACACACAAAAATGTTGATATTCAATGATCAGAGTGATCAGCTAATTCCCAAAATTCACATCAGACAAGCAACCAGAAAAGCAAGCATGTTGCATAGTCGCCGAGTCTGGCCAGATTAACAGATTTTAGAGTTAGTGAGACAACTGCCAATGTAACTCTTCCATCGTAACCATATGCAAAAACTAGGATGCTAATGAAGCCGTTTCACATTTAGCAAAGATGTTAACATGTCAGTTAGGGGTTGATCTAGCAATCTAGCTGAGCATTTTCTATCCACCAAATCCAATAGCTCTTTCCTTTCGACCATTTGTGGATATATGAACCGGTCAAGATCAAACTAATTTTCACTCTTAGCATCACATACAACAATTTTCACACATTTACTACAAAATCAATTACTGAAAAATCACTTTGGCACAGGGACTCAAGTAAGCTACTTGAGTCCCATGCCCATGTGAAAACAAAGAAACAACATTGAGTACATGGAAGAATCCCCTGCAATCCATTGTAAACTTTCTTTTACATAACTTTTCAAAGCTGCCATAAGAGGACGAAATGAAAATCCAGAAAACCCAGAGAATAACTCAGCATCATTTTCCTGAGGGTCGGGTTTTTTTTTTTTTTTAATGATACAGCAATGACCCATACAATGAGTCTATGGATACAAATGAAGTCAGCTAGGTAGTTTGAAAGTCATATGGAATCAAAAGCCGAGAATACAGGGTTTATAAGCACATGATATACGGGATACTCACCTTAAATATACAAGCTTGAGGCTTTACATCATTCTGGTCACCATCACGATCCACCACATTAAAGGTGATCATGATAGGAACTTTTGCAGCTGATTGTAGAGGTATTCCACTGTCCACCCGAATACCTCTGACAAGTTTATTAGGAGCAGTTGGTAAATAGAGGTCATCTCCCTCCATTTCAATTTTCTCCAACTCTCTGCCATAAATATCCGTGAGCATCAACTTCAAACGCTACATGCTAAATAATTACCGTAAGAAAGGATTTCATCAGGGAAAGAGAAAAAAAAAAAAACCTCCGGATGCCGGCTCTACGCTCTTCCTTGGGTAGTGGAAAGAGTACACCAGAGATGGATGTAACTTTGTCAAAGAAATCAAACTCTCGTTTAAATAAATCAAGGGCCTTGGGAGTGAAACCATCAATAATATGCTCCCTCACAACCGGCAACATTGCTTGAAAATTATTATTCTGAAACAATCAAATGAGTTATTTTGTACAACATTAGGATCAGAGAAATTATAATAAAAGAGAGAGCAGTGGCCCTTGAGCATGCGATGAACGAGTTTACTTCATACTTGTTATCAGTGAGCTTTTCATTTCACATTTATTTGTGTTGGATTATGAGATTTTGGCTAGCTAAATTTGGTTGGTTTTACATTTGCCTGCTTCATAAATCATAATGACATGAGACTTGAAAAGAAGGCAAAAGAACAATGAGATCAATCAAAAGGGAGGTTGCCAACCTACTTTGTGGAAAAAAGAATGCATTGGTACCTATTGTAACTTTGATGTTTACATGGAATGAAAAACTGCTTAAAACAAATCAATACAAAACGATTGCCTATATTTCCTATGGTTTCGTGCTTGAATATTTAGCACCAGGATGCAAGTTATCAGTAGAAACCCAGTCACTTAAATCGAAGTAATTAGATATGATATTACTACATTACACAAGACATCCTCGTAGGAAAGCTAATTTTCTAAATTAAGCATCATACAGAAGATTATTTGAAGGGAATATTAGTAAGGAAGAAATGATAATTACACTAAATGTGCACCTAAATTTGAAAACTCACTAATCCATCTTAAATAACGAGAAGCCAGTACTATTATCTTCACTGTCATGTACCAGGAAAACCTTGAAATGTTAATTTTATCTTCCTGAGTGTTAAGATGTGGAAATCTAAATGTCAGCAGCGTGATAAGATGCTACAAACTAAACAATAACAGAGTTTTGCAAGCACAAATGATTAAAATGCCAAATTCAAGATCATCATGCCTCACTTGGAAAACAAACGAAAGCATGAGTCTGAAATCAGTCACCCACTCAATTCTAGTGACTCTAATGTTTTGGAATTGCAGATATTAAAGGAATATTATTTTTACTTATGATATCTTCATGACGCCTCTCGTCAGAATTGTTTAAATTAATTATTAACAGCCAGACTCTTTTTCTAGAGATTCTTCAATAAAAGCTGAGGGAGCCTAATCCACAATTTCATAAGTAGGAGTTTCACGGAAAACATATTTCAAAGGAACAAGGCATGGCTTTACCTTCACGGAGACAGCAGTTTCTTTCCCAGGTTCTGGTGCAAAAGTCTCCCCCTGCCAGTTAGAGGATCACAGCTCATAAAAAAATCTTAAACATGAAAAGAGCATACTTCATTGAAATATTAACGTTCACAAACCTGAATATGCCATATTAATATATGGGCAAATACATCGCTTCTCTGAGCAGCTCTTAATAGATATCCCTCCACTAATCTCTGCAGAATAGCAGTTAATCATAAATAAGTAATTAGTATGAGGTTCATGATACCAAACGCAAATCCCTCATGATGGGTGTCGTTCAAGTGATAGTATGCACTTCAGCCAGCCTAGACAAAGATTTAAAAAAAAAAGCAGGTTTTGATACTCGCAACAATATAAATCTGCCTATTTTAAGAGAAACAACAGATCTTAGTAGTTTGCTTGGAAATATTCTCATTAGCTTGCTCTCAATACTTCCAGCTAATGTCAATTGCTTTAAGTTAAGAAATACAAGCCCCAGATTGTGATTTGAAAATCCTTTTCCTATTCCAAAGTAAAATTCTTTTCATTCTGCTGCTTCCCAACTCCAACGTTTGGCACTTGTCTTCACAAAGGTTGCAATCACCACAAGCCATCATTAACACGCTTCCATCCACTATCACTACCATAACCACCATAGCTACTCCTTGAAAAGAGACTCCACCACTTGCTGTCACTGACTTGCCATGGACAGTGGTAGCAAAACTGTGTGGTGCAACTCAAAATTGACACCACCATTGACCATGATATTGGTAGACACATTTGCAAAGAAGAGCCAAAGGTAAAAGACTGGACCTTCTATTCAGTTTTCTGATGCCTTCTGCTTTTATTTGCCAAAAGGAGCTCTTGGCTTTTCTTCTTGTCTAATGCATTAAACATTTTACGTTAATTCTGAATCATCTCGTCCCACCTTTGCTTACAGGTTTATTCCAATACTTGAAGCCTTTACATGTTCCATACATTGGCACCTACCTGGCGCCCACAGCAGATTCAAGTTTCCTCAAAAGGATCAAGTAGGAGAGAAAAGAAGTCAATAGACCACATTTGTAAATTAATGGATTCAATGGAGTTAATTGATCGCACAACTTTTACGAGATTTAGGACTCAATTACATGATTCGAAAGTTTTAAGGCTCAATTGCACTTCGGATACAAACTTTGGGACTTCGAGTTAATTCTTTCAAAATAATATTCTTAAGAACATTTCTAGATAAGCACTCCGCTTCGGCATCTAGGGCACATAAAGAAAATCTACCTAATTTCCACTTGCAAATGTTCAAATGTTAGTAATTAGCTACAAAGTTGAACACAAAACGTTCTGCTCAAGTTGAAATGCTCAATTATGGTCTCTTCCCCCGGTTGCAGTTATTATGTGAAATGGGACAGTCTATGCGGCAGGGAATCTGAAAACTTCTTATCATACCCAATATACTAAGACAGGTCTTAAACAACACTTTATTCAATTAGATCACCAAGTGCGGTGTTCGAGCTGATCTGCCAAATCCAACCCAATGTCACGACCAACAAAATGATATGCTATTATCTGCTTACCCCGTCATCATATCGCAGTGCTTGGACCAGCTGCGGCATGAAGAATGTCACTCTCTCAGGGGGGTAGGACTCTAGAACTCTGAGGACATAGGCCATGACACGTGGATGACCCTTATATGCAGGAGTAAGAAAATCAAGAGCTTGTGTAATTGAACAAGCAGCCCAATGGGGTAATTGTTGCAGAAGCACTGAATTTTCATCAACTGCCTTTGGAGTGACAAAGTATGGCAATGCTTCCGGTAAGGTCCGCACATCCAATATATGTGACTGCAAGGTAAACATTGCAGTATGTAAGGCAGCAAATCAAGAGAAAGACCATTGATTTATAAACAAGGGAAAATAGGGGCCAAAGTAGTGGAGATTAGCATGACTGTGAAGCTAACAATCCTAGCACCAATAAACTTATTCAATAGACTAGATAAAATACATGACTTCAATGGGAAACTACAAAGCATAAATGCGATGCAAAGACCATCCGTAAAATAAAGAAAATATGGAGAAATTCTGCCCGTCTACCCTTGTTCCTCCTAGTTCTTACAATTTCAAAACGACAGCCAGCTAGAATAAAAAATTGCAATGAAATTAGCGAATAGCCTGTCATGATGTACAAGTAAAATAAGTGAAGTTTCAACAAAGATACTGAAGTGCATGAAAATGTCCAGCTCGGAACACTATATTAAAGGGCAGCCAACTAAGTTGCATTTGAGATTTACCAGATGGACATAATTCGTTTCACTATTGGCTAAAATAATTTGCTTACTTTTTCATATTAAGATCGCAAGAGTAATTAATTAACATTAACTGAGTTTTATTTGAAACGAAAAATCATGCATCGTACAAGCTACACATAGGTTGAACATCTTTCAACTGGTTAATTGATGGAAAGTTCAACCAAAAGGTTAAGCTTTTAGGTGGAGGGAGACTACATAAAAATAAAGAGCATTTAGGACCCATTGTCAAGCAATGCGGGATAACACTTCAACATCAATCCATTTCTTGCTTTGGTCATATGCTAGGAAATACAGCTGCTTTGCTCATGCGTGTCATCATATCCGGTATCTATCAAATGTAATTATCTACTGGAATTATCACGAATCTATATTTTCTTGGAGAAATGTGCATAGGGTGTTCGCATCTTCAATCATTTCCCATGAGGCTCACGTAATTGGAGACAACTTTCACATAAACTAATATGATAAGAAAATGACTAGCACAAGCTAATGATGTTTCATATTATTCATACGTCGCTATAATTTGGCAGAACATATGTTGTGGTAACGGAATAAACAAGATTAAAATTGACTATATGCTCTAAAATATTCTGGTACCTGGTTGGCATACATATTGCCATTCTCTGTGAAGTGCGTGCATATTGCAGATGCACTAAGCCACATGTAAATATACTTCGATATGCAACAAAAGGAGCGTGCAGAAACCTGCTAAATCTGTGAAGCATGCCAAATTGACGTGGCTAGATAGGTCCAGAGAGATCGTAACTAACATGGTGCAAGTTTCAATCTATAATTTCCAGAACAATGGATTACGAGATAACCTCCTCCTGAAGTTTAGACTCCTAGTGTACCTCATAACATACATTTGCTATTGAATGTATCAAATGTCGATTCAAGATCAACTATGGTACTAATACAGCAGGGACTGAAATTATTCCAGGCTACTACAGCATGGACTGAAATTCTTCCAGGCTTCGCCATGTAGCCAGCACAAAATTTGGGAAGCTGCAGGGATGAAAAAACAAGGCATTTCCCTGAGTCGAACTTAAAGGATAAAGAACATAAGAAACAGCAAGACACGCACTTCTCTTAGGTTTCTTCCTTCTGCACCTGCCACCTCCAGTCTATCGTTGAAAGGAAGATTAGCAAAGTGAGGAAAGATGGAGAGATGGGAGCAGCATCTTATTCTCAGACCCCTACAATTACAGTAACCTTGGAAATCTACAAAACGGCTAGTAAAAGACTAATAATGGCCAAATGGCCAAATGCCCAAAATTGGAAAAGGCCTACCAAAGATAAATTCCATCAATTTGACATCAGGGATGGACATCCATTAAAGATGGACATTCTCCATAGATTCTACAGATTCGGATTCGGATCAGCTCCTAAAGTCGGAATTCACCATCCTCCCTTCCATATAATAGAATCTCACCTGGGCTTCCTATGCTGACGAATGCCTCCTTTCTCTTCTTAAAGTCCACAGCAAACAAGTGGGAGAAGCAAAAAATGTAGAATTCCACTTTACTTACCACCTAGCCATAGGTAGAGGAATGAACCTTTGAGCATTAGGATTTCACACTTTTACAGTTCCATTTCACTAGTTAAGATCTTGCTGTACGTATTAGCAGTTATGTTATTGTAACAGCCTTAAGCTAAAGATCTAAAATCCATTATGTCTTGAGTATTAAGTCTCCTACCCAATCCCGAAAACCAAAAGAGACTGTTTATTTGTGTTGAGCTGTATATATCTAGATTTTCTGGCTGTAAATGTGTTGGGAAATTAGCTGATTGTTAGGAGTAGATTCTAGTCAAATCCCATAAATCGCGGGATTGCAATTACCATAAATCGTGGGAATGTTTCCTTTTTTTTGTTTTTTTGTTTGCTGGGACTTCACTGCACATTAACCTATAAATGTAACATTGTAAAGCAGCAGAATATATGAATGAGAATATGAATTTCTCTCCATCAAATTTTATCATGATATCAGAGCACTAGGCTAGATTTCTAGATTTCAGATTGCAGCCTTCATTGCTGTCTATTATACTCCAGAAGAATTTTCCTTTGTATGCAGCCTTCATAGCTGCAGTACTGCTCGTATTCTTGCTAACCTTCTCTTGGTATAATCTTCTTCATCCCTTTCCACCTTTCACCAAAAATGACCACATCCGAAACCACACCCAAAGTCACAGATTCTCCTTCTCCTACCACAAACCAATTGGAGGAGGTTGCCTCGTCAAACATGATCAGCGATCTTTAGAATATTAGGCCAGCCTATAGACTAAATGAGAAAAATTATCTCGAGTGGTCACAATTCATCAAGACGTACCAGAAGGGCAAAGGAAAACTTAGCCATCTACTGGGAACAGGACCCAAGCAAGGAGATCCCAATTTCGATGCGTGGGATGAGGCCGATTCCATGATCATGTCATGGCTATGGAATTCCATGGAACCAGCCATAAGCGATACTTGCATGTTTCTACCAATCGCAAAGGGGATCTGGGATTCCATCCAACGGACGTACTCAAAGGCCCGTGATGCAGCCTAGGTGTACGAAATTAAGGTGAAAGCCAGTGGGACAAAATAAGGAGGTAAGAATGTTACTGAGTATGCTAACTCTTTGCAGAACTTATGGCAATAACTCGATCATTATTGAGTATTCCACATGCGGTGTCTAGAAGATGCAGCCATTTTGAAGAATTTTATTGAAAAGAATCGAATCTACGATTTCTTAGCTGCGCTTAATTCTGAATTTGACCGAGTTAGAATTCAAATACTTGGCAAGGAGGATGTACCATCATTGGAGGAGACGATTTCCTCGATCCAGGCAGAAGAAAGTCGTCGATCCGTCATGCTTGAACCACAAGCAATAGAAGGGTCAGCCTTGACAATCGGAAAGGTCGATGAAAGGGTGATCTACCAAGAAGAGACAATCGGGATCTACCAAGAAGAGACAACCGGGATCTACCAAGAAGAGACAACCGGGACAACTTGTGGTGTGCTTACCGTAGGAAGCCGAGACATACAAAGGAGCAATGCTGGAAATTGAATGGGAAACCAACTACTTCAAGCCGAGAGTGGGTGAGATGGGCAATGCAACCAAGGCCCCAGGTCCACTTGATTGAGCAAGGTGGTTATGAAGCAGAAAAA
The DNA here is from genome assembly GCA_028455895.1 of Rhodomyrtus tomentosa. NCBI lineage: Eukaryota > Viridiplantae > Streptophyta > Magnoliopsida > Myrtales > Myrtaceae > Rhodomyrtus > Rhodomyrtus tomentosa. The sequence continues at coordinate 7,401,662 of JAPCWY010000011.1, forward strand.
GGGAAAGCAACATTGAATAGTGAAGAAATTGAGAAAATAAGAGGTTTGTTAGGGTTTCTTAATAAACCCTCTAGTGCATGCTCACTGGCACTCTCAGGTAATTCTTGGGTTATTAATTCAGGAGCGACTGATCACATGACTCATATCTCATCACATTTCAAGACCTATATACCTTGTCCTAGCAATAGGAAGATTATTGTGGCAAATGGGTCTCTTGCTACTATTTCAGGGGTTGGAGATGTTCTTGTTACATCTAATCTTGTCCTTGAAGATGTCCTACATGTCCCTAAACTGTCTTCCAATCTCATTTCTATATAAAAACTCACAAAAGATCTTGATTGTCAAGCTGTTTTTTACCCATCTTACTGTGTTTTTCAAGATCGGACTCAGAGAGGAAGATTGGATTTCCTAAGGAACAAAGTGGACTGTACTATCTTGAGATACCTCTCATCGCAAGAAGAATCATGAATAACTTATCTTCATCGTTTCTTAGTATTTTAAATAAAGAAGCTATTTGGCTTCATCATTTTCGTTTTGGTCATCCATCCTTTCAAAGTCTTGAGTATGATGTTTCCAACCTTGTTTAATGGTTTGAATATTAAAGATTTCCATTGTGATGTTTGCAAGTTAGCCAAGCATAACCGTGTATCATTTCCAATTAGCAATCATCGTAGCTCTAATCTTTTTGACTTGGAACACGGTGACATTTGGGGCCCTTCCACGGTTCCAAACATCTCTGGAGCTCGTTGGTTTGTCACTCTAATTGATTATTGCTCTAGGGCCACTTGGACTTTCTTACTCAAACATAAATCTGATGTGAGTAGCATTATTCCTTCCTTTCATTTCATGATTCAAACACAATTTGGGGTCAAAATCAAGGTCTTTAGATCAAATAGTGCTAGAGATTACTTCAATCAAATATTGTCCTCTTATTTTCAAAAGGAAGGCATTATCCACGAGCTATCTTGTGTGAATACACCTCAACAAAATGGGATTGCTGAAAGGAAAAATGGTCATCTCCTCAACACAACTCGTGCCTTGTTGTTTCACAGAAATGCTCCTATAACGCATTGGGGGGAAGCTGTTCTTACAGCTACATATATGATCAATAGGCTACCATCACGTACATTAGACCAGAAGACCCCTATGGAAATTCTTTCTCAGTTCTATCCTCACTTCCGTACATTTAATGGCCTTACACCTCGAGTCTTTGGTTGTATTTCCTTTGTCCACATTTATCATCATTAACGAGGAAAACTAGATCCTCATGCAATCAAATGCATCTTTCTTGGTTACTCACAAACACAAAAGGGTTACAAATGTTATCACCCACCTTCCAAAAAATTCTATTTGTCTGCAGATGTCCCTTTTATTGAAAATAAACCATATTTTTCAAAACCTTATCTTCAAGGGGAGATTTCACTCATGGAAGATAAGAAAGATAAGGATCTTGGTGTTATTGATAACCTGGATCTACCGTCCAATGTTCTTGTCAATCCAAACTTGCCCACCGTAACTCATGAACCTACCTTGAATCCTATCTCTAGTTCACCTTCTATTGTTGTTGTTCTCACCAGTCCTACTCTTCCTACTCCCACTAGTCCAACTCGTTTTCATGATTCTATGAGATTTTCTCAGGTGTACTCAAGGAGGACAGCCGTTCCAACAAAAGAGTAGGTCCAAAATGCCACTCCGGGTACTGCCAATGAGAGCATAGTAAGTCCTGAACCTTTTGTGAATGAGCAGCTCAGTGAAATACTAGAGACTGATCTTGATTAACCTATTGCTATTAGAAAAGGGACAAGAGAGTGTACCAAGAAGCCAATTTATCCACTATTATGTGTCCCTTGAGAGATTATCATCACCATTCCGAAACTTTAGTGTGAGTTTAAACATTATTGCCATCCCTAACACCTTGTCTGAAGCAATGTCAAAAGAGGAATGGAGGAATGCCATGAAAGAAGAGATGAAGGCATTGGAAAAAAAAAATAGAACGTGGGAAATTGTTGACAGGCCAAAAGGGAAAAATCTACTAGGTTGCAAGTGGGTATTCACTGTGAAGTACAAGGCAGATGGCTCTCTGGAGAGGTACAAAGCGAGATTGGTTGCGAAGGGTTACACTCAAACATATGGAGTGGATTATCAAGAGACTTTAGCACCAGTGGCTAAAATGAATACTGTAAGAATTTTACTATCTTTGGCTGCTCATTTTGATTGGGAACTTCAACAGTATAACGTGAAGAATGCATTTTTCCATGGAGATTTGGAAGAGGAAATCTACATGAACATGCCACTTGGTTTTGAAGGAAAAGAAACAACCGAAAAGGTTTTTAGACTAAAAAAGGCATTATACGGACTCAAGCAGTCACCTAGAGCTTGGTTTGGACAATTTGCTAGAGTCATGAAGGCATCTGGGTATAAACAAAGTCAGGGAGATCATACACTGTTCATAAAACACTCGGATGCAAGGGGAGTTACAGCATTGTTGGTTTATGTTGATGACAGAATAGTCACGGGCAATGATGAAAGGGAGAAACAGCAGCTAAAACAGTACTTGATCAGAGTTTGAAATAAAGGAGTTAGGAAAGTTACGGTATTTTCTGGGAATTGAGGTTTCATACTCAAAGCAATGGATCTTTATTTCACAACGAAAGTATGTGACAGATCTTTTGGAAGAAACTGGGAAGCTTGGTTGCAAACCAGTAGTCACTCCGATTGAGCCGAACCAAAGACTAGCAGAAGCAAAAGAAGAGGCGGCGGTGGAATGAGAAATATATCAACAATTGGCGGGAAAGCTAATTTATCTTGCTCATACTCGACCCAATATCTCCTATGCAGTAAGCTTGATTAGTCAATTCATGCATAATCCAAAGGAATCACATCTACAAGTTGTTTTTCGAGTCCTACACTACTTAAAAGGGAACCCAGGAAAGGGAATATTATTCAAGAAGAGTCCAGATCTCAAGCTTGTAGCTTATACAAATGCAGATTATGCTGGATCGGTGGTTGATAGGAGGTCTACAACTGGTTATTGTACCTTCATTAGAGGTAACTTGGAGTAGGAAAAAACAAAATGTGGTGGCAAGATCTAGTGCAGAATCTGAGTTTCGTGCAGAAGCTCAATGAATATGTGAGCTATTGTGGCTCAAGATCATTCTTGATGACTTGAAGGTTGAGTGGCAAAGCCCTATGAAGCTGTATTGCAATAATAAATCTACAATTAATATTGCTCATAATCCAATGCAGCGTGACAGGACAAAGCATATTGAGATTGATAGACATTTTGTCGAGGAGAAACTTGAAGAAGGACTGATTTGCATATTGTATGTTCCCTCAGGGCAGCAAGTGGCAGATGTCTTAACCAAAGGGCTCAATGGTGGAAGTTTTCATGAGCTAATTACCAAGCTGGGGATGGAAGATATCTATTCACCAGCTTGAGGGGAAGTGTTGAGCTGTATATATCCAGATTTTATAGCTGTAAATGCGTTGGGAAATTAGCTGATTGTTAGGAATAGATTCTAGTCAAATCCCATAAATCGTGGGATTGTAATTACCATAAATCGTGGGATTGTAAGTACCATAAATCGTGTAAGTGTTTCCTTTTTTTGTTTGCTAGGACTTCACTGCACATTAGCCTATAAATGTAACATTGTCAAGCAGCATAATATATGAATGAGAATATGAATTTCTCTCCATCAAATTTTCTCAATATGCTTTCGTGTGGCATCAAATGACTTTCACACTCCACTTTCAACCAGTCCTTTTCTCTATCACCAACTCATTTCTTTTAGACAAACCTTCCCCACCTCAAGCTTGAGGAGAAAGAGAAGAGGGAGGGAAGGGGGGGGGGGGGTGCTGTATGTCAGAGACAGAGAAGTGAAGCCTGTCATGACATAGTGAACTTTTTGCCAACTAAAGTTATCTGCTGCATGTAGTTCCCCTTCTGTTAGAAACTAGATACCGCCAATACGTGTGATTCACAGGTACATCAAAACCTGTTTTGGTTGGTAGAGAGATTACGAAGGGAAAATTAGAGGGAACACTAGTAATAGCAATAATGGCAAGTTTCTATAACAGGGCCAGGATCTGAGCACCTTCTTGAACCACCAATCATATTAGGATGGAATAGAGGTTCTACAAGGCCGAGGTAAGGTTAATGTACCAACCGCCACGAGGCCACGTCCACAGTCGGGCTTCTGAACTAAAGTTAGGAATGGCAATTCCTAAATAGATTAAATACAATAGTGCAAATTCGCATGTTGAGTTCATGTTAGTCGTGTTCATGTCAAACTCACGTAAACCTGCCTAACACAATCGACTAACAAGTAATGGGACTCGAAGAATAAAAAATGGATCCATATAGTCAGCCTCAACAAGTCGTGTTTACTATAAATAAACCAAAAAACCGAAGGCAGCTAGGTGATGACTTATCCTATATTAGCCAAGCTTGAGCTTGCTGATGCCTGACTTGTGTTGCTTGCAACCTAGTCAAGTACTGCAGCACACAATTTTGTCAATGAGAAAATCAAGATACTCAGGTTACCTCTAATGTTTTGTTTTGGTTTTTTTTTTTTTTTTTTTTTTTGCTTTTACTCATTGGGCTGCACATTCTCAAAGGAGATTATTGAGGTCGACCTCCTCCTGGGTATGCAGTCCTAGGGGAATTTAAAGCTTAAGTGTGGTTCAGTAGCAGTTCTCGAAGACATCTTCACAATGTTGTTTCAGTTTACTTAAACTTTGGAACTATCAAATTAAATTAATGAGTGAAAATGCTTGAGATAGTGATCTTGCCTTCTCATTTAGCTTCATATTGTAGAAAAAAATATTTTGTTTTCACTTTTCCATTAGGTTGGCAATTATTGTACTAACAGGTAAGTTCAAGCTGGAGCTTGAGCTCAATATCGATAGAAAACCAGAAATTGGTGGGATCAATCTCAAGCATGCCGAAAATCATTTGACGATGAGTTCAAGCAACAATACTGATGCTGGGTCAAGCTGGAGTCGCCTTCGAAATTCTAATTATCGTGGTCCACATACAACCCTAAGTGCAATGTCCCATGATGTTTCACACTGACCGACAGATGTAAGTACACCAACAAGATGGCTCCCTCGCTCAGAGAAAACATGCTATTTAAATCATCTCATGCTTAGGATTCACGAAATATAAGTCCAATGTAGCCAATGTTTAACATTTTTTGCAAAACATATAAGATCTGACTAGCCAATTTATAGTAAGATAAACTTCACAAACCTGAATCAGCTGAGTTACTTCTGCCTTCATATGAGGGTTTGTCCTGAATCTTGAGACTAAGGACAAAGCAATACGAGGATCCACAGAGAAGGCAGTTCTTGCATATTCGATCCATCTATCAGAGCTTATCTTGAGCTTAAAACCAACTTTCCTGATATTCAGTGCAAACATTACAGTGAGAACAAGATCAACTGCATGCTTTATCACCTATAAACATATGCAAAATATGGATTAACAAAATAAAACCATAGGAATACTTTGAGTCGGTGGGTTGGGCCCAAACTTCAAGCCTATCAGCCTCATGCTGACATAACATAAGAAGGAGCTGCTTCCTCTTCTCTCTTCCAACAGCATAATCCTCCATGGCACCCCAGACAGGATGGTATTTGTCATTCTGCAAACTCTATTCTTATGAGATCAGCACCCAGCTCCATCAATGGGAAACATGAAGGAGCATAAAGATTCTCCACACATTTAAGTAGAGTAGCCTACCCCATTATTTTCACGTTCCAATCCCTTCAAGTTTGATTGAGGAGAATCTACTCGCTCATTCTGTAAGTAGTGAACAAATATGGATACAGATTGAGCCTCACTCTGGGAAAAATTCATATCCTTCATTTCGTGCCATTCGGGCTCATAGGCAAACCATCCCAAAGAAGCCCTAAAAGAAGTAACAAGGTTCATTTTCACTTCCAACTTGAGATGAGGTACTCACAGGAGAAAACCAACCCATATAGGCACATCATGAACCAAATAATAGAGTTTTTGCTTGTATGTATTTACGCAGACAGACGCATATAGATACACTTTTGTGCGAAACCATATAAAATCACAGGTCGTTTTATCATGATACTCAAGCAAAGACATGGGTAAAAATATCTACTAGACAAACACTGATGGTAAATTATGTGAACCAGCCCCTTGTATTGGATCCTCAGGTTCCTATTCACGTAAGTCGCAATTGATAGTCGCGACAAATTATTACGTCTAATCTAATTGACTCCAGGACCACCCCAGACTTTATCCTACATTTCAAAAATACACTCAAGTAAAAGTACAGATTGATTAAGCATGCACCATCCACAAACTGATTTTCTTCCCTATGGGTTCACAGCGTATGGCATATTAGGAAGTCTCTTACACCACACAACCACGCACAAAGGGGGCATGCAAGGAACTCCTTCAGAGAGTAATTTCGGGAAGAGACTAAAATGTCCTGCTGTAGCAGTGACAAATTATTACGTCTAATCTAATTGACTCTAGGACCACCACCAGGCTCTGTCCTATTTTTCAAAAGGAGACATTCAAGTAAAAGTACAGATGCGTTAGGCAAGCACATCAGCACATGCCATGTTAGGAAGTCTCTTACGCCACACAATGTCACAACCACGGATAAAGGAAGGCATGCAACGAACTCCTTCGGAGAGTAATTTCCAATAGAGACTAAAATGTCCTACTTCCTACAGCATAGTTTGAAAATCCTGTCTCAATTTAATAAAGAAATATCACAGTAGAGGAAAATTTGTTCTCACCTGAAAATCCGGTCTTCTTGTAACTGAAGTCCTGCTCTAAACTTAAATAGATTACCCTGAGACTGGCACGAACAGAACTTGAGCCCGAGGAGCATGACAGTGAAGAAAGTACCGGTGGCTGCAGGATGACGAGAAAAGTTCCATGGAAGCTTTGTAGTTCCTTGTAACATCCGACCAAGGAGCAAAAGCTGTTCCACATTGCTGTGGCGAACAACCTATAATCCAAAGTATGAGAAGCGAATAACTGCTCTATTCCAGAAGAACAGGTTACTTATGTCTTCCCTTTTTGTAGATAAGTAGAGACAGTTTCATTATGAGGCACCAAGGGGGTGTCAACCCTTTCGGGAGAAGAGCCGCAAGCTAAAAAGAAAAGCTCAAGCCCAAAAAAGTGCTCATACATATGACTATATATTACTTATACCCAAAGTGGCTAGTGTACTGAGAACTTCCAAGTACCTCAACAACACTGATTTTAAATGTTAAGATAATACTACGAAAGAATTGTAACAACCAGAAAGAAGACGAAACATTAAACAAAAAAAAACAAAATTGTATCGGCATTTTCAGCCCTTTAAGTTTGCAATTATTAGGTAGAGAAAAAATATGTGTATATTAGCTCTCTCTATATCTATATATATATATATAGAGAAGGCGAATTATTAAATCAAGCATGAAGAATTTAGGCTATACATACAAGGAGTATTGTCAGTTATTTCTGATCACACGATCTCCCGATCAATGAGTATCTTATGAACGACCCCATATGTTGACAGATGGGGAACAAGATAGTTAAGAACTGCACACAAGACAAAATATTAAATCACGCATGAAGAATTTAGACTTCATTCCGATACCATGTTAGAATTTCCACTGCAAAAGCTTAGGGTGCTAAGTATAGGGTGACTACAAATATATGTTGCAATCAAACCCATTAAACGGGTGATATGGGATATTTTAACAATTGTAACACAGGCCCAACAAATTTACCTTTTGATTGGTTAATTTGCAACCATATGTCTCTAGTTTTGATATGGAAACACAATATGTGTGTACTCTCCATAGAATGGCAATACGATTATCGAATTGTTAATCAACCAACATGAATTATTATTTTTCCAGGGAGACCTGCAACATGATCGTTGACCTACAATGATGCTACCATCTGGTTAATGGTGAAATATAAGCTTTTTACGTGTAATCAAATTATAACTATCCCTGACGGAATGCCAAGTAGAGAATATCACGCAACTGTATATTCAGAGATTTCATACTATCATCCACAACTTTCTACAGGATAGGCCATTTGCTAGGAAGGCACAACCATGACAGAGCGCTGAACTATGGCCAAATTAATAGTGAGAAACTACCTGAATCATTTTCTAACAATTTGAGTAAGTTAACATTTAAGCAGAAGAACTAACAACTTTAATAACTTGATCTATTTTTCAACATTACTGTGGTTCTTGGGAAAGAATACAAATACATCCCACCTATCTAAACAGCAGAATGTCACGAGTTCACAGTAGAATGAAAATCCAGTTACTTCAACAAAGTCATTGTCACAATTGTCGATAGTACAAAAGATGGTTCTTAGAATTTAATGTGGTAGATAGGCCTTGGTGCTATTCTTTTGACTGTCTATTTAGCCATTAATTTACCTTTTCCTCATTTAGTCATTAATTGACAAGGAAAAGAAACACAATCCTCGTTGAACTTGAAAAAAAAAAAAAAGCCAATAGGACACGCAATGTCTGGCTCCACAATTAACAAATAGCAGTCTTTTAAATGATAATCAGAACCTACAATTTCGGTGATGTAAGCTTCCCAAGAAAGAAACAGTGACAAAACAAAAAAATTAACTTTGATTTTTGGAAGCAAGAATCTTGTGAATATGAACTTCTTGAATAATCAAGTGCATAAGGGGTCCTGCTTTAAATAGGGAGCAATCACTGAAGTAACAGGTATAAAAGGCAAAGATGAATTGATCAAACATCCTGTCTATTGTCTCTGTCAAACACGTATCAGTGGAGCAACAGAATTATCAAGTCCAGGAAACTAAAAATTTTCTTTCAAATGATTTACATCACCTAAGCATTTGTCACTAATGTTATAGAAGTCAACAACAGCTCAACCCAAAGCAAATAGTTGGCAAGCTTGCAAGCTTTCGCCAGTGTCAAATGAAGTTGGACTCACATTTAGCAAACCAGCATACCACAGGAGTTTTCAGGTTGAAAATAATTTTCATATTTAAAATGCAATATCCCCATTTGAAAATAATTTTGCAAGCTTTTGTATGTATACACATTAGACATTTATGTATATATGTGTGTGTATGCGTGTGCGAGAGAGAGAGATACTTTTGCAAAACCTTGTCCAAATCAAAGCCAAGGTCCCTGGTCTAGCAATAATTAATGGAAAATGTTCAAGAGAGCACCACGGGCACTTCCCAACCCTTATCAAATGAGAAAACAAGTGCTATGTAGGAATGTCATCCTGTTCAGTACAGTTACATCTCTTGTAATTGCTGTAAAAAGAGTTTCTATCCAATGCTCTAGGTGTGTTGATGCACCTCAAGAAGTGTACTTTCTTTCTAACTATGCCAACACTATATCATATAAAGTGCTCAGACAAGCTTCAACGAAATTAACTCAAGAATGATAATTGAATCTACGGAGAAATGAGAAAATTAGTACTTACAGAAATTGAACACTGCAGATTATTTCTAAATAGATCTCCAACATAGTCGCAAGTGCAATCAATTACCTTCACCGCTACCTATCAAATTAGTTAGAATGTCTAACACAACCATAAGGCCCATAGACACTCCATAAACAAGCATGTGAGATATTTGAATGCCCCTTCTAACGGGCAAACTAGATTGACAGTGGCAAGGCAAATTGACAGAGGAAGAGCCTTAAATGAATACCACGCCTAGGTCAAAACCTGGCTCTAATGCCATGTTAGAATATCTAACACAAACTTAAGCTTTGTAGGGACACTACATGAATGTGATGGTCATTAAAAAATCATAGATAAGCAATGGATGTGGGATCTTTGAGTAAGATCCATTAATTCATCCAGTTGAACTTTCTGACACTCTTAGATTTGTAGGAAAGCACCACAGTAGCCCTATAAAATTAAAACATCAACTCTATTTAATCAACAAAAGTTAATCTATCCTATCACATTTGCATTTTATGAACGTTACGGATGTCATCAGCTATTGGAAAGGCACTATGCCCGTGTCCGCCACTGCTGCAGCCCAACCACTTCCACGACCATGTCCGCAATTTAAAGCCTCGGCAACGTCCAACTTTTTTTTTTTTTTTGGGGGGGGGGGGGGGGGGGGGGTTGGGGTGGGACAAAAAGAGCATCTTAGGAAAAGATCCACTCATCTTACCTCAAAGCGGTCAAGAAAAAATCCAAGCCACAGTCTATGAGCAACAATCTGTTCAACAGGATCACTTTCAGGCTGTGCTTCCGGTTCCCCTGGTGCAAGGTGAGGCCTAAGTCTCGCAGCAGGTCCGCTGTACCTCTCTTCAGATGCAAAAAGGCCACGTTTCATATCGATTGTCCACAACCATGCATCAACAAGCTCAGCTAAAACAAGAGATCCCAGTGAAGGTGCAGCAGAGACCAACCAAGTCCAAATGAAAACACCAGTCTCCATGGCATCAGCAGTTGAGATATAGGCAGGACACCAGCAGAGAAGGCGCAAAAGTTGAGAGAAACCATCTATGTTTGATTTTGAGTCAAGATCCTGCAGATAAATATGAAGCAATTAATTGCTATCTCCTTACCTCTCCTCGTTTCTGAAAATCACTGATTCTCTATTCTTTATTATAAGATTATCTTGCAAAAAAAGGAACTCAACTTATGGAAAATCCCAGATAAAAACGAGGAGTATATCTGTACCATATTTGACAACAGGAAGGCTGTTGCCTGTGAACAAATTTGGCGAAACAAGGTCTTGTCCACTTCCCCACCTTCATCAGCAACATTCACAAATTGCTGCAGTTGCTGAATGAATTTTGTAAGTACTACTTTGTCAAATGAACCATTCTCAGCCGGCATATGCTGACTAAACACTCCTGACTTCAACCTCTGAATCCCGAAGCCCAATCCAAAACCTTGAGCTGCATTGCCTGTTTGAAATCCACCAATGCTGTTAAATAAATTTCTCATGCCAGTGATTTCCCCTGCATGATTGCACTTTGCTGTTGCACTGACTATGCCAGTACTGAGCACATCAAAATTGAAGGGTTCGCTCAACTTTACGTTTGCTCCAGATGCTGCCGCAGCAGCTGCCATGACTGAAGGGACGTTTGCAGTTCGTATGCCAGTCCAACAGTCATTCTTACCCGTTCCAATCCTTATCTCAGATAAAAGAGATATAACATCAGTTGCAGGCCTTGATCTCTGCCATGTATTGGCTTTACAAAGCCTCTCCTAATGTGGACGTGGAAATAAAGGGAAATGTTTAATAAGGCCAGACATAAGATATCAAGACATGCAACTAAATTAATGAAGTGCCTAGGATAAGGGAAAGAAAGAAAACTCAAAACAGGGGAACCATGTCCTCAAGATAAAAAAGGGACAACCATGATCGCTGCAGCAACAGAGCCAGAATGAGCATCTAAAATGACTCAATTTCTTTTGATTAACAGTATGATGCCACCATCTGCCTCCGATCCCAATCAATCTCCCTCCCACACACACTCGCGCACCCACATATCCGGATTCCTTAATTAAATTCGAAACCTTAATGCCAGTCAATGAGATCAGTCCTCCTAGATTAAAACGGTATCTAATAGTAAGAATAGTTAGTGGCCCAATAGGTATGCCTATTCTCTTTAAGTATTGACGCTAGGCAAATGCTATTCCTATTCAGATGGTTTTATATGGATCGTGGAAAACCACAAGTGTTTAGACTTCTAAGTGCGCTAAAATGCTTTTTCCTAATTGAGTAAACCGTCTATTTTCATTTCAATGCTCGTGAAAGCTTTTATTATTTTGAATGATTTCGATATTCTTAACCTGTACATGTGATGATATAGTGTAGTTATTGTAATTCCAGCCAGACAGGGATAACTGGTGCAAGCAGCAGCAAAAGGTGTGTGGCACGAGACCAGTAAATAAAGTATGGACCAATAAATTGTATCTTTCAAGAGCAAATCTCGTCAATTGATATTGCCATGTTTGGTTTATTATCATTTAAACTTTCACTTTCTTCCATGAATAATTTATTTTGAATGCCATACATATCTAATATTTTATGCTTTTTCTATATCACCCCATGGTTTTAGTGGGTCGCATAAGTCTTTTTCACTAAGCCAAATTGAAATTCCATTAGCAATAGATCCAAAGGCTTCGGTTTTACCTTGCCATCAGACATACACAAGGAGAGTATCTCATGTGCGAAGATATATACTTACACGAAGAATCACATTTCCCAAAATGCCAAGCTAGAGCCTTTAACTTTCATATTTGATAGTTCTTTACGGTGATCATGGCTTTGGAGCCTGTGATAATCTAATGGCCAGCTAACTTCATAATTCTAGTGTCCATGCTCTGTATCTCCATCCATTTTACAGCACAAGATTAAACTAATCTCAATTTTAATTTCCATTGTATCTTCATCCACATTACAGTGGCAAGATTAAACTTTTACAATCTATCTCTGAAACAGAGCAATGGCATTGAGGTACTCCCTTAGTAAAACTCAAAAGAATCTTTTAACGTTCAAGGATAATAATAAGAAATACCTTCCAAGCTCCAAGTAGGAGATTTTGATAGTTAACTAGTCACACATACTAAAATTTTATATCAATACAGTGTAGCTTATTTAGGGGTGAAGAAATCTGGGCTACAGTACTTTACACATAGATACAGTCAAAATGTGGAGCCACCTCATCCATACGACTGCTAACTGAACTAGGACAACTACCTGCCAGTAACAAAGATCATATTCAAAGGAAGTCCACTAGAGCACCTATTTTGAGGATCAAACAGAAACAAGAGTACAGCACTTTTTTAATGCAATGTGATTAAGTTTCACAGCTCAACGCCAACACAGACAAAAAGCTTCATATATGGAGGTACACCTATAGAAATTTCAAATTTTCTGCGTAAAATTTAATGCCTTACTACTGTCTGCTCCAGTCAGAGGACCTTTGGCATGGTCAGACAACTCCACTCACTAAAAGAACACTGTTAAGCAGGTACTTCAAATGATTTAAAAATAACCATTTAGCACAGAAGATCCACCCACTCCCCACCCCAACACTAATAAAAATAATTAAGGTTCTTCATGCCAGATTAGCTCATTAAGCACTAGCAGAACTAAATCCAAAAGCATGTTACCAATAATTACAATAAATACCACTGACTAGATGAAATGAGTAGCTCATTGCAATGAGAAGATCAACCTGAAGAAGGCCCTGGGTAGTACATGGAGCATATGAAAGAGATTTAATGATCCACTCCCGCACAACTCGTTGGTACAATGACCGAACTGCAGCTATCCACGCAGGATCATTCAGAAGAGCAGAGGATGAGCCATCATCAACCGAAAATAACAAGGAATCTAGACAAGACGCATTCCAGAGAACCTACATCCATGCAATTCTGTTTGTTAAAACTATACATGCAAAAAAAAGAGAGAATCGAACATAATAGAACTTAAAGATTACAAAGAAAGTTTTACAGCATCAGCCTACCTGTGGAAACTTGTCTCTAAGCTGAATTAACAAGCTAACAGCAATCTCTCGAATGCACTCCTCCCTCCCGGACATACTTTTTATGAGAAAACAGGCATGCACACAAAGAGTCGAATCTCGTGTCACTGCCCCAATGCTCGTGTCTGACATCCGATCTTCCTGAACCCAAATTAAAGAATCAGTAATATTCACCTACGGATCAACAGACAGGCAGCTATACATAGGTAGGTAACAGACGGATGGCTACACAAAGTGCATCATCTGCATAGACCTTCATCTGTGTGTACATGTTAAAGAGTGGGGCAGCACTACTACAACTAACATGGAAGAATTTCATCACACTGAATAATTACAAATTTCAAACAGATAACCCAGCATATTCCCAGATATCCCAAGATCATACCGAATACTGATCCTTGATTAATTAGCTCTTCCAAGGAAGGCAAAATCATCATTCAGGGTAATAAATAGCCTTAATTAAGCCTTTCTAATTAGATTAGGCTTCATGAGAATCTTCATCTTGGAATGTGAGACCTGAAGATGTGAGAAAGCACTTTAGCTTAGAAGGCAGGCTGAAGAAATTTTAGTCCATGTCTAGACAGCCCCATCAGACACAGCATCACCTCTGATCTTAATTTACCTAGTACCATGGTGCTCTCTACTTCACCTTTGTCACTCTTAACTCTTCAGCATAACCAACCTGCTTTTTCCAAAGTTAGTCTACGGACACACCCAGGTAGCAGTGCGAGAAATTTTTTGCAGACGGCAATCTTGCAGAAAACTACGAGTCTAGAACTTACAAGCAACTTGCAACTACAAAATAAATAATTCTCTTGGAACTACCAACGAGTGTATTTAGGCTACTTCCAATTCCACAAGGAGAAAGCAAAAACAAAATGGAAGCATATATTGAAAAGCAGCACCAAGATCTTCTCATATGATTAAATTAAATAGGTAAATAATTTAGAAGGGAGTCTCATTTCCAGAAGAAGTAAATACCAGCCATGACACTGCTGTTTCAAATGCCCGATGGACAATTGATGTCAGACACTGAGAAACCGCAGGCATAAGATTTGGTGTTTTCAGGTATTCAAAGACACAACGTAAAGCACTTCTAGAAGAGGTCAAGGTTCCGCTTCCATTGAGAATGCCACCATTGCTACTAAATCGTATGATCTCTAATAAAGCTACAGCAAGAAGATATGTGGCTTTTACACCTGCAAAATAAGTGAGAAAAAAGCTTCAGATTAAGAAAATTTTACAAGGCATCAGCCAAAATTTTGAAGCTGACGATTAAAAATCACATTCCTAAATTACAGACACAAAATTTATTGCGAAATGTAACAGACAGACTATCCCAACCTGAAATTGTGCTCATCCCTCCAACATCTACTCGCCCTCCCAAAGCAGCAGAAAGAGCAGTCCTGAGGGTTAGAGCAGCTTTCTCATTACCACTGCCTGTACCACTACCAGGGTTCTGGAGTGCATTAAGTTCAAACTCATCTTCAAGCCATTTCACAGAACTAACCACCTGGACAGCAAAGTATTTTAAATGTTGTTGAATTACAAATTCTTTTGAAATATGGAAAAATGCTTCAATCAGGTCAAGCAGTCGATCTTAGTAAGAAAAGACCAGAAAATGCATTTATCCAAAGAACCAGAAACACTAGACTTTACACTTCTGAAAAAAATTAGCCTATATATTTGAAAAAGGTCCCACAAGTCTACAATTAATCATCTTACCTATAATATTCTTGCAGATGGCATTACTCACAAAATTTTGCTTTTAAGCAAACACTCTGTGAAGTAAGAACATGACAAAATAGTGACTGCCAAATTCAGTTTCTGAGGATTGCATTTAAATATTTTTTGACATCAAGCAAGCCACCAGGCCAGGGCCTCAATCAAAAGTCCCAGACCTGAGTGTTCAGGCTGGACCACAATTTTGGCAAAGGCCACCTAGCCCAGACCGTGCCCACCCCTATCTCCGGCATTATAACCCTTTCTGGTATTAACTCTCAAAAGCCCTGAAGTTTCTCGCACTCCACATTAGCCAAAAATTTGATAGAGGGGTGGCAGCAAATATCAGTGTTTTCCCGTACTCAATTGCAAAATCAATTCTTTTCATAACCATGAGTTCAAGAAGCCTCGGCCCAATAAATGCTTAGAAGTCCCAAAGCAGATTCATTAGGAGTCTCACTCCTCTACAGTGCTCCAATCAGATGCGCTTTTACACATAAAGAACTTAGCTTTGCTACTTCTTTGCAGAACCTTATTAAAAGCAACAGCAAACTAATATAAAAATGGAAGTTGTTTTTTTTTTTGGTAAGGAATAAATGGAAGTTGTTCAGCTCTATATAGTAAAGAAATTCTTGCAATGAAAATCCTTTTTCTATCAAGAGCGTCAACAACGGAACAAAAATCAATCTAAAATTACAAAGCATAATTTGTTGCATATGAAACAAGTTCTTCAGAAATGCAAAATTGGTCTCTTCATCAATCGAAAGTGCTTGTTATGGAGGAAGTGACAAGCAACCTTACATGGATCACACGACATTATTGTATATCTTTACTGTTCATCAATGGTAATCTCTGAAGACATTTCAAGATAGATTAGCAACAAAAGTTCCAGCTACAACTCAGGAGAAAAATCTTAACGACCAAATTGCAAGCTTCATATCTCTCCTTATGCTCCTCTCATTCATCAAAATGTCTAAAGAAAAAGTAGAGGTCCCAAGAAGAGAAGGCTAATAAAAGTAGTAAGCTTGATGGTTCCATGGAGATGGTTAAATAGATCTTCGACAAGCACATGCTTGCAAACTTTTGTATGATTGGAAAGTTCAAACCATCATTTGATTTTGATATTCTCACAATGCTCTAGCCTCTTCATCTGAGACCTCTACAAGATATTGTTGGCTTTAGACCATTTCATCATTGTAAATAATAGAATGACTCAACAAAAACGAGTATCCAACATTCCAGTCCCTTATCAAAGTTATAACTTCAGAGTGTCCACAAGAAAGAAGGAAACTCTATCACACCAAGGCTGCAACACCTGACATATGGCAAATGCATCAAAAAAGAGAACCAGCATCCATGTGCAACTTAATTGCAGCATTATCATGCGGGTTCCTTCATAAAATAGCTCCCAAATTCAGTCGATGACATAATAGGAGCTATTTTTGGGTATCGATAGGCGTGCTTGTTTCTTGTGATGATAAAAAAAAATCTGGAAACGTTTTTGGTAATCCCAAATTTATCAAGAAAAACTGGATCCTAAGAAAGGTCGTACAGGTAAGGTAGCAAATTTAGTAAGACTTACTAGGGGAGGAGTCCCTTGAGCAATTTTCTGGACAGCAGCACACCACAGCGCGTTCCACATGTACGGTCCACCCACAGCCTGAAGAGGGATTGAACTCATGCTTCCCATACTATTCAGTGTACTAGACATTGATTTATAGGGCATTTTACTACTTTGCAGGGGAGGTGCTAGACCAAAAAGAGCAATATAGAACCATAAGTTCCGAAATAACTTCAAAAGAGATGGCTCCACATCTATCGATGGATTGAAATCAGTACACATCTCAGCAACAGCAGGAAGTAGAGGACCCAAAAAATCTGCTCCGCTCCTGCAATATCACAATTAGCATCAATAACTTCTCTACATCTGGAACACAGAAGAATAATCATCTAATTCGATCAGCCATCCACTGTTGCTTTCAGCATAAAACAGAAAGCCTTTGTCAGGGGCACCATAACAATGGTTTGACCCAGTTTCACCAGGAAAAGATTGAACTAGCACATATAATACAAAGAGATATTCAATTCTGACAATGGCTTCTTTCTTTCATCACAATGCTCTGAAGTTAATCATAGTGGTGTCTAGCAATTTAACTCTTTAAGAGTTGCCGTAATAACAAATTCCGATCTTATATACAAATGAGGAAAAGCAAGAAAACAAGCATATCTTACAGTGTCTTAAATAAATTGTACAACCTATTACATTCTCCATCAACTCCTGACGGACTAGTTTATCCAACAACTCATTGAAAAGCTCGCCAAGAACAACTAACCAGAATATCTATGCCTACCCTTGGTCCCATGGGAATAGCTTCCATTCCAGGGCCAACAAGGAATGACTTGAATTTTCTTCCACGGATGACCTAACGATCCTCATGGCGGTGCCGCCACTTTTACTGCCTCAACCCCCAGCCACTTCCCATCATCATCACCTCCCCCTCTTCCTCCCGCAGTCCTCACCACTCCATCACCAGTGACTCAATCACACCCTAACCATTTCGCCAGTTCCACCAACAACTAATACTTTTAGAACCTTATTAGTGAGAAAACTGGTCAAATGGAAAGGATATGTGGTTCAACCAGTTCAACCACTTGAACATGAGTTGACGCACTACTACATTAACTATTTAATCTTCAAGTTGAAACACATGGAAGCAGGTGTTTGAGGGGTGTCACATAATTCAGACAAACATAGGATTGCATCCAAGTACAATTCTTTGCTGGAGTAAGTTTGCTTCATCGATCTAGTTGCTTCTCATAAAATACAATCGTTGGTAAGCACGGACCAGAGACCATTGTATGGACTAGTGGTTGGTACACAGTGACTCCAAAAGCAGGACACTGGATGAAAATTGTCGCAAGTGCAGCTTTATGCTGTTATTATTCATGTCCAAGAGGTTCCAGGACGGGTTGACGCACCTTCGGATATATAATAAAGGATATTACTAAACTACAAATTCAAGTACGTGAAAGAAAAGCAAAAGATAAAGGAAAACCTCACAAGACTACGGCGAAGTCGGAACAAGATATCAGAATCCGCACAGTCGAGCACAAAACATAAGTAACCCAAGATTTTAAACCCTTAGAGACCTTAGTCATGCTCCTTCCCTATGCAGCAACCCAAGACTTCTTAGAAATCGAGCTTCCTCCATAAGCATTCCAAAAAAAGGAAAAGAATGACATGACTTGGCATCCGTGCCAAAATTGACAAGCTACGGATATGATTCCAAAGGTTAAGAGCAAAGTCAAGAAGAGAGCAATACACAGATTACCCAGAATGCTCACCTACCAATCATGAGAATGAAATTCCATTTCCTAAGATCATCAATAGTAAAAACCTTGTTCCAAGCTACCGTACAACAAAAGAAAGAGATTCTACAAGGTATATGGGAGCTGCCTGATTGCTTTATAGGAGGATGAAAGGGGAGGATGAATGGGGGGACAAATTCATCTAGTCTTGAACCCCACTGATCCACCAGGTTTGGTCAGCTCAAAAGGGCTGATGCCAATGTGATCCCAATATCGAGCACAGTTGCTTTCACAGTCATAATCAGACTGGACCTATGCTATCCGGACCAACTAATGGAATCACCAATCTCTTCCAGTTTTGGAAACATTACCACCAATTCCCACTGCCTGCAACCCCCGGCACCCCCTTCTAAAAACAAATGGCCAACATCATTAAAATTATCCACTGCCGCCGCTACCATCCTACCGCAGCCACCACCAGCAGCTGGCCAGCAGCTGGCCCTCACAGCTAATGTTTATTCGCAAATTCTCATATATTTAAACTTTGTAAAATTATGCAAATGAAAATTTGGCTACTATAAACAAGTGCTTTCTGAGTTCATAGCTTCTAAACCTTTTAAGATGGAACTGAGGTTCAAATTATCATATTGATGAAAGTAGTTTGATTATTCTTTTTCAAAATCTTAAAAGCCGAACATGGTCCTGAAATAGTCACTTAATTATACAAACAGAACTTTTGTATAGCTATTCCAATGCTATTATTCTCTATTCTGTTTTTGTGGAATAGCTACTTTACCCAATTTTATCATGGACCAGAGGCACTCTTACCTTTCATCTTTCTACAGACACATTCGACATTTCTACCTGTTATTGGGTTACAATACCATAACGATATCCTGTTCAGCCATCCAATGTAGGGACAAAAGTCCCAAAGTAGGGAGCACATATTTGATTCAGAATTCAAGGCGAGCTCATGACATATGATAAGTCGAAAAAGAGTAACTCATTTAAACATCACCTTGAAGTTATCTAGGAATCACATTTAGGGTTTTCTAAGCATCACTCCCAGGAAGTCTGCATTACGCTATCAAAAGCAAAGACTTGCTAAATTCAAGAATCAGTTTAAAAAAGAATAAAATGATAAAAAAAGGCGCAGATTTCTAAGAAGATCTCCGAAAGAAAGATTTACAAATGACCAAGGACAAGTCAAAGTTTCGAGAAGGCCAAAACATGTCTAGAGCAGAAGCAAGCAAACTCGATGGACAGAGTTCAATCAAGCCAAAGAGAAATGATACAAAATGCTTAAAACATGGTTTTAATATAAATAATGGTTGCTAAGTTGGGAATAGATTCTTATAAGATAATTGAAGTTCTTTTCCTTGATAAATCAGGATATATGTTAATATAGAAAATTCCCATATAATTATGTTTATCGTTTTCCAATACAACCATCTTTCTTGTTTAGAAGTTCCTAGTTCAACCAAGATTTTTTTATTAGTCTAACATGAAAATTATGGAAACTCAGCAAATTTTTTCTTTGGATTCTCTTATGCCTACTTCAACCAAGGTAGCAGTACAAGTGACCTCCCGCGAAGTCCTGTGCTGCACCCTCTTTTATATTTTATGGGAAAAAAAATTAAGTACTGATGCAGATCTCATGCACAGAGTACAAACAGGATGGTCGAAACGGAGAAGTGCATACAGTATTTTATGCAACCACAAAACTGCCAGTTAGGCTTATAGAAAAATTCTAATGGGACGAAGCCATGAGCACAAAGCATGTGCGCATTATAAGTGTAGTGAAGAAGAGAGCACTTCGATGGAGGTTCCCGTACACCAGGAAAGACACCTCGAACTGAATATGATGTGGACTGGGTTCCGATCGAGGACGAGAACAGAGAAACTTGTTTAACCTGGTTTGGTCACATTAAATGAAAAAAAGGAAGGCCTAAAAAGTCATGGGAGGAGACAAAGGAATGATATAATGCTTCCATAACTTATGAAAGATAAAATTTCAAATCAAACACAATGGGATAAATCGATTCATATAGCTATCTCAGTTTGTTGTTGTTATCATTGGTTTTTCGCTTTTAGGTGGTGTACAGACCCAGAAAGTTATGTGGAAGGTTCATCAGAAAAACCTATCCCCTCCTAAAAAAAATAAGAGCAAAATAAAACAAAGACGAAGGTCTAAACGTATCATTAGTAACAAATATTTACACTTCTTTAAAATGCAATTAGAACTACTTCTCTCTATAATTTTGAGGTGAAGAACAACGGTACAGTTTTTAAACAACAACGTCATACAACAAGGATCGGAAGTAACTCAGAAGTATAGCATTGCCTCAACTATTTGCGCTTCAGCGTATCGGCATATATATTTTTTGAGGGAAATGATACCTTCCACTTTTACTCTCTGCCGCCAAGCCTACATCCGAGCACAAAGACAGCAGACGGTGACGATAATCTGACCGCAATTTACTACTTGTAAGACGGCTAGCAATCAGAAGAAACCCAGCAGGAAGGGTCTACAACACCATGGAATAAGTCAAAAACCATTCAGTAAATCACATCCTCACGTCACGTGCTCGACAAATTATCCTTATACAACTCACAAAAAATATTAAGGGAAACTATGCAGACCTCAACACGTTCTGTTGTGGCTTCTGGGGCCAATGTTTTGCTTTCAGCAGACCCTAAATTTGAAAGCTTGTTCAAGTAGCTTCTTGTCATCAAAACCAGAGTCTCGCGAAATGACTTCTCAAAGCCTAAACTCGCTATATGGGACACAGCATCAAGTAGCTGCAGCAAAAGGCAAAAGCAAAGTTTTGAGAAACTAGCCTACTGAGGGATCCTTGCAGTTTTACAAAGCAAACTCATGGGTAAAATTCCAATTACATAATAAAAAATAAGCACCCTAAAGGAGATCCATACACGAATCCGCAGTAAACCAGGAGTTGAAGCATCGCCCTCTTCTAAACTTTCAATAAAAAGTGGCAGTATCATATCCACAACTTCCGACTTGCCAATAGCAACACTCAAATCTGCTAGCAACCGTATTAGGTTAAGTTGCACAACAGGAACTGCCGGCTTCTCCTTTCCATCCTGAAATTATTGCATACGCATGTGAACAGATCTTTAAAGTTGAAAAAGAAAATTAAAAAATACCAAAAGAGGCACTACACTGAAAAGTAATTGACTTGGCCCGGTAAGATCCGTACAATCAGAACTTGAATACCAAGAATTAAAAGGACAAAGAACCAGTTATTGACATTCCAGACGAGATCCCTAGAGAACTTAAGCACTCTTTAGAACATCATTGAATTATGCAGTCAAACAGATGAACAAGTCAAAATATAACTAAGTGGACTCCAAAATATGAAATTCAAATATTTCAAGGAGTATATGGTCGTCCAGCAATTATTGACTAAGTACAAGAAGCATGTACAGCAGCCACAGCTATCATTTATGAGTTTCTTATTAATGACTCACTGATATTCAGCCAACCTGTTCATCATAGTCATTCCTTTTTGGGACCACTAATCCCCAGAGAAAAGTGTCTATAGAAGCCCTGTCCTTGCTCAAGCCAAATTCAATCACTTTACAGCTTGCCTTCATGACACTCTCAACCATGGCTCCGCGGCTACTGGCCCATGCATCAGCCTGCTGCAAATTGTAGTCCCAGAAAAAGAATTTTATGAACACATCAACTGGAGTAACATTGTGAATGGATAATGCTAGCAGGCATTATTACTTTCTTGAACGCACCTGAGCACATGCATTCAGTACGAGCTGCTTGAGGTGAATGAGGAAAACTTGCATCTGCTCTCCACCCAAAGTGACAGCAATTTGAGTCGCACCGGTAAGCAAAGCGCTGAATAGATCTTCACACATCCTCAATTTTCTCCAGACAGATAGTAAACATGCGTCAGCTGCTTTAGTGAATGATGCAAGAGTCTCAACCCAAAACTTCTTTACAGCTTTACTATCCAAATCAATAGATGATAAGCTCTTCATCTTCAATCTTGTGATGGCTTGATAAACTGATAGTTTTGCATTTATTCTGGCTTTCAAAGTTGGACCATGTTCATTCAAGTCCCTCTTTCTTATCTGCGTATGGAACAGGAATTCAGTGACTGCTTCTGCTTATATATATAAAAGCTGGGAAACTTATAGCTAGAGCGAGAACTCAAACCCTCAAAAGCCTGCCAACTATGCTGCCATAAAACCATCAAAGAATATATCTTTCAATCGACTCCATTGTTCTCACAGAGAAGTAAAATTTTATAATGGGATTATAGTAAGGACCAAAGGCCGCCCTTCACCAGAAGAAGAGAAGTTTAAAAAGAAAAGGCACCGCGTCACCAAAACTTACCTTCAAAAATGCAGGCATCGATTCGACTTGCTCTGTTGCCACTAACCTCACCTGCTCCAATAACTTTGAATCATCAATTTGGACTTTGTCTACGATGTGGGCGATCAACCTATATGCAATCTCTTGCTTCTCCAGGTTCTCAACAGACTCTTCCTCAAATGAAGCAACTTGCTGTTTGATCATAGCTGCAACTCCGCCCCCATTACTGTAAACTCCCACGATGCCCCCTCCGTTCATTGCTACAGACGCGCTGGACGATGCACTTGCTGCATTATCTGCAAGCCTCGAAGCCACCCCACCCGACGAACCATTGGCTTCATTCAGACTCAAAATCTCGCTAACCTGATACTGGTTTACTTTGACACTCAACGGCGAACTCTGTGCCGACCATGTTTCCGAATTCACCTGCATTTGCTCCCGCGATGGAGGCGGCGGAAGATCACTGTGCCGACCATTAATGTAATCTCCCACGATGTTCCCTCCGTTCATTGCTACAGACGCCCTGGACGATGCACTTGCCGCATCATCTACAAGCATAGAAGCCACACCACCCGAAGAACCACTGACTTCATTCGGACTTGAGATCTCGCTAACCCGATGCTGGTTGGCATTGACACTCAATGGCGAACTCTGTGCTGACCACGCTTCCGAATTCACCTCCATTTGCTCCCGCAGTGGAGATGGCAGTGCCGGAGGCGGAGGCGCAGGCGGCTGCGGCAGAACTCTGTGCCGACCATTACCTCCCACGATGTTCCCTCCTTTGATTGCTACAGACGCCCTGGACGATGCATTTGCCGCATCATCTACAAGCCTCGAAGCCATACCACCCGATGAACCACTGACTTCATTAGGACTCGAAATCTCGCTGACCTGATACTGGTTGGCATTGACACTCAGGGGCGAACTCTGTGCCGACCATGTTTCCGAATTCACCTGCATTGGTTCCCGCGGTGGAGGCGGAGGTAGAACTGGCAAGGCCAGCCGCTCAAGCAGGTATGTCACCAACGTATCACCATCTGACTGCAGAAGGGGCGGGAAATTCTGCGAGATAGCCACCAGAAAAGCTCTGGAGATGGCGGTATTGTCTCCACGGCAGCCGACTGCCGCGACCACATTCTCCCTGGTGAAGGCAGCGACCTCGGTGGCAAAAGCTGGCAACAAGTCCGTAGCTTTCGAGAGGTAATCGAAGAAATCAGCGAAGAACGAAGCAATGGCATCGTTATTGAAGGACTGAGGCCAAAATTTAACGTCAAAGGAGGAGGGAATCAAGCGCAGGAACTCGATAATGACTGAGCACGGCCGGTTATCGGGCACAGCTTCAGACTTGGAGAGGAAACGGGCGACGGCGAGAACTGCATCGAGGTGCGAACGCGAAACCCTACGAGATCCGGCGAGGATGGGCTCGGATTGGGGGCATCTGCCGCAAATCCACGCTAGTTTATCGGCGCATTGAGACGGATTCCGCGCTATGAGGTCGCAGAGCTCGATCAAGGCCTCCATTCCCACCAAACGCCCCCGGGACTCGGGGAAGGAGTCTTCGACCTAGAGGCCGATGCTGCTACGGCGAAGAAGCGGTCGCAGGTGGACTCGCGAAGCTCGATCAGGTCACCGGATAGGAGAGATCGGACGTCGCAATGAGATTGAAGGGAACGCAAGCCAGCATCTCGACGGAGTACGGGGGTGTAGGTGGAGGTCGAGAGGAGGGGGCTCGCGGAGATGAACGAGCCTTGGCGTTAATGGCGAAGGGAAGCCATTGTTTCGATGGTTTCTATTCTCTATCGGCGTGGCGTCGTCGCCGTTTTTCGTTCTCCGTGAATCTGCAATATTTACGACATTTTTCGTTTGGTTTTATAAGCCCCTCTCCTCCTCCTTTTTTGGACTTTTTTCTAAAATAGGATTTAAAAAATTATGAAATTAGGTTAATCTCGGCACTGTGGTTGCCGAGCAACTTGCTTTTATGTGCCGAACAGTCGCGCGCGCGTATGTATATATATATATATATATTTACTACTTGTTTTGTTTTCTTAAACCTTTTTTTTCATTTTTTATTTTGTTTTTAAAACCTTTTTACGGTGCCGAACAAATCATCAAATTTCTTTTTCTTATTTTCTTTTAACATTTTTTTATTATTCAATTTATTTTCACTCGCTCGCTCATGCACAACGAAGACGCGCTTCGACTTTGTGGTTGGTCATTCGCTCGCTCGTTCACTCGCCATGGTAACTGTCTCGACTACGTGGCGCCGACGCCTTGCTTATTTGCTCGCTTACTTTTGCACCACGATGACACGCCTGGACTCTGCAGTCTCGTCGCCTCGTTTGTGCGTTCGCTCGTTCATGCACCATGATGACACACCTCGACTTCGGCCATTACATTTATTTAATTTATTTTAATTTTGTGATTAAAATCTTATTTATGTAACAAATTAGGTTTAAAATTTTAAAAATAATAATAATAAAAGGTTTGGAGCAAAGAAGTTTAAAAACAAAACAAAAAAGTAAATACACACACAAACACACAACTGCTCGGCACTTAAGAGTGCCCAACAAGTTGCTCGACACTCTCGGCAACTCTAAGTGTATGACTGCCAAGCAACTTAGAAAGCCTTGCTCAGCAATATGACTGCCAAGCAACACATTATTTGGTAAATAATATTTTAACCTAATTTGGTAACTTTCTTAATCCTATTTTGGAAAAAAGAAAGGATTCACATCCCTTAACATTAGGATCCATATTAGGGGTGACATAATCCCCCATCGAGTCGTCCATTACCCATCGGATGGCCAACAACTGATTGCGTCAATCACAAAAAAAATATAGCCAAAAATTTCCTCCTCTCAAAATTTGAATTGATTGATTGTTGATCGTCCGATGGGAAAATGGACGACCCGATAAGAGGTTATGTCATCCCTAACATGGATCCCTAATGTTAGGTGATTGAAATTTGGAAAAAAGCCCTCCTTTTTCCCTTGATTTCTTGGGCAATGGATCAGATTCTGCGTGTTTCGAATCCAAATATAATCTTGGATCCGCAAGACTCTTATCCGTGAATTTTGATTCAATATACCATATCTATCTTTAGTTAATTATTAGTAAGTTGATAATTTACCATCTAGATTATATTAAAATGATCTACTCATTCTTACATTATTTTAATATAATAGTTAAACTATAAACATCAAAAAAAGAAAGTCATACTTTAGCTAAGGTGCTATATGAAATCACTCCAATTTCTCAACTTCCCTGCCATATTGACTTTTGGTAGGAAAATTCGTTTGGTGAAATCAATTCCGAAGTAAAAATGTATTTGGTAAAAAAAAAATTACTTATGATAAGATTTTCTACTTTTGATTGAATTTTTGGCTAACTTTGAAAATTTTAAAATTTTTACTCTCAGCTCCAGAATCAAACCTGAAGGGTGCCGCGCTTTCTTCGGAAGGCTGCAAAGGAGGAAAATCTTCTGGTCTGGACATACAAGTAATAGGCAAAGTAGGGGTGGTTCGGATTTTCTAACCAGCAACAAAAATACTTCTGTTCTTCGAAGATCTCAGTTCTAAATGATGTTGATCTTCAACGAGACGGAAAGGCCCTACTTTAATGGAAGCTGTCTTGAACTGGCAGACAAAGAATGCTCTAGCCCATAATATAGCCATAAACTCAATTGCTACTCGTCTTGATCGTTATACCATGCTACATCTATCTCAAAGATGTCTGAAGATTTCCAGAAAAGGCTCTATTTGATGCAAACAAAATAAACTCCTACTAGCAATTATCTAGAAGACCAGACTCTTGAGATTGAGAAGAATAGACGCTAGGTTCAAATACTGCAAGAATAATAGGTCGTCTTAGAGCAAAGAAATTTACATGATCTGAATCCGCTCTTTTTCCCAACAGTAACAACAAAGCCAACATCATTCTTCTCGTCAAGCTCTTCAGATCCTAACTCTTTTGCAGCTGTCCTTAGTACATCACCATCTCCTCCAAAGATGAATATCCTTTCTCTTCGGGATCGTCTTAAGAAGCTAGATTGAGAGAAAAAAGAAAGGCAAACAGACCTCTCTTCCACCTCGTTCAGCTCCACAAGAACAATCACCTTCAATATCTCCACCTCATAAACTTTCCCATTCATATATGGTTTCTAATCTCTAGGAAAATTTCCTTAGAAACCAAGTTCGTACCATCTCCACAATGGAACCCATAAATCCTTTACCTCCAGCTACTCTTGAAGTCTCCATCAGTGACTCTTCCTCCATTCCTGATACCGAGTCTTATGACTTCAGTTCTTCGTCTGTTGTAGTAGACATTATGATGGCAGATCTAGCAAAGCCAATCATTGAAGAAGAAATAGAAATCAACCCGAGGTAGAACATCCACCTCCACCTTTACAGCCCTACCATGACCCATCATCCTAAAAAAGCTATTTGTCAAATTTCTTCACTTTGGATGATATCCCTTATCATGAATTGGCCGAAAGATTCATAGAGTTTCGTGCTTAGTTGATTACCAAGAACCTAAAAGAACACAGTACCTATGATGTTTTCCTTGAATTTGTCACTCGATTTACTGATTTTTTGACAGATTGGTGGAAGTTAGCCTCAGAAAGAGACCAACTTCAGTTTTTAACCATGTCCTTTGATGAAACCATTCAGCTAATTCATCTCTTCTTTATTGGTCAACCTCAAGATTCAAAAGAACTAAAAAAAAAGAATTCTTTAAAAGAACGGGGGGGGGGGGGTGTTTGATGAGGTGTTTGATGGATCCGATGGGTGAGAAGGATGGTGGTTTACAAAAGGAAGAATAAAGATTTATGAGGTACTTGTGTCTTAGAGATTTTGCAATTATCACTCACATAGGATACCTCATAAAAGTAATCCATTTTGGAGGAAGTGGTTTTTCTAAGTTCAGGTGGTGGATGAAGTGAAACTAAGGTCTCTAACTGGACAGGAGTTGTAATATCTGTAGAGGATTCCATGAGAGTATGAGTTTCTTCTTTCCCTTCAGCAGGTGACGAATTTCAGAATACTAATCTTAACTCTGTTTCGATGATAGATGGCTCTAATACCAATAAAGGAAGCGAAGACAAGCCTGAGCTTGACGAGCAGGTATGTTATCCCTACACACACAGCGATTATGGCCTAACAAGGGACTACCTTTTTGCTCACTCAAGCTCATTCTTGAAGCTCATAAAGGGAGCAGAGACAAACCTTAGCTCGACGAGCAGGTACGCTATCCCCATACACACGACGCTCATGGCCTAATAGTGGACTTATTTTTTGCTCATTCTTGAAACTCAACCCTTAAGGTGCCAGAAGTTTTTGATTCACAAGTTCTACGTAGTGGCAAGTCAAAAGCATACTGGACTAAATCAACCGTACTGTTGAATCAAGAAGAGGATTCTGATATCCAAAGAACCATGCTTTGAGGTAAGAAGAAGAAAGGAAACTTAGGTTTATAGAAAACACACTGATATTTCACAAGAGGTAGGTTTTGCCGATTAAAACACATTTGAGGTCCTTTTATAGGCGTACAAACTTACTTAAGAACTTATGATGATGGATGTGCAAATCCACGGAAAAAAACTGAAAAGGTCTTTGAGTGAATAGTACTGCTACAATATTGCTACAGTGCTAAACAATGTTGCTACAGTGCTAAACAATGTTGTTACAGTGCTAAATAGTGATGAACAATATCGATGAACAGTACTTTTCGAAAAAAGTCGTCCGAAATCTACAAGAGGGTTGACAACTTCATGTACCTATTCAATACAAAGATTTTAAAGATAACGACTTTTACATTGACTTTAACACATAACTAACACGCACGTGAAATCTAAGCAGTTCAAAGCCGGCGTTGGTCTCGATCTGGGTGATAATTGACACCGTCAGAACTATGTGGGCCATCTTTATCTCTTTTGTATTTATTCCAGTATCATTGTGATATTTGGATCTTCAAATAGTGGGGGATTATCTTCTTATTTTGCCGCGTGCCTTTCTTCTGACAAGATATCTTCCATGGTGATTAGATCTTGTGGATCTTGTCGAGGGTCTTGATTAGAGCTGGATGGCACATGAGGCTAAGGCTATAATTGGAGCTAAGGTCACTGGAGCTGGATGGTTGGTCTTGGGTGCTAGATGGCTGGTCTTGGGTGCTAAAGGCGATATCTTGTGTAGGATAAGGATTTTGCGACAATGGTCCTCTCGAAGGGTCTTCAGTGTCAGTGTCCATAGAACAATTTGGTTGGTTTTTTTGAAATGCTTCCAATATATTAATGGTATGAGGATGAAATTTAGGACTATCCCACGAAAGATTCGTGTGTTGGTATAACCAAATTTCAAGGGGAATTTCCTGGTTTTCTGCACATAAAACGCGTTGAAGTTCTCTGTATTTAGGCTACATGAATATGCTGGATCTGTGAGTGGTCTACCTAAGAATCAATTAAGATTGATACTATAACATTAGTTGTGGATTAGGTTGTGTTGGAAAATCGATATTCACTATACTTAGGTAGTCATAATGTCTTGCTAGAGACCGCTTATAACTTGTGGGCCAAAAGAGTTTTGGGTACACTGCTAATGTCTAGTGAACTTACAGGGTCGCACACAATAGCGAGCTATTTAATATTTTCTCTGTACCTTAATCTACTTAATAAGTAGAGTTTTATTTATTCTCTTATTATGAAGATCTACGTAATCGCACGCGTTATGAGATGACGATTAAACGCACGATTGAGTGGACGGTATAGAGGACGTCGTGGGCCAAGGCCGTTATGTCATGAGGCCCAGGTAGTGAAGTGTAGGGTTATGAGTAATAACCCTAGAGATACCTCAAACTGTGGTTCGTTATTTTATCCTGCAAGAGAAAAACAGAGAACAATTCTTTGTTCAGGTGATCGCGAGAAACACTCCAAGATTTAAAAGTTAGCACTTAGATCGCTGGAGAAATCAGTTCGTGTGTGTGGATACCGGTAGAGGCGTAACACTTGGGACGTTAATCTAGACAAAATTGACCGTCAATTAGAAGCTAATCGCAAAAAGGTACGTCTTGAATTTATTTAGATTTCGATATATACATGGATCCTGTTTAGGGTTTCGTTCCCTTACGCTTTATGAATCTAGAAAACCCTTCAAGATCTTGGAGTTGTAATGTGGGTTCAGAAGATTTGTCGATGAAGGTTGGGCTTGAAGGTAAAAGTACCATAATGCAATAGTTTATCCCACAAATCACTTGTATGGCTAAAGTAGAGCCATTCTCTATTAAAAATTACCATAGCATGCCTTTTTGGTTCATTTCTTTCACAACGCTTTTGGAAGATGAAGTGATTTTTCCGTGCTGCTAAAGGCTGGAACCAAGTGAGCATTTCTGTCAAAAATTTCTGATTTGAGAAATCTCCCATGAGTGCTCTGGATAGAACTTTACTAATCTTGTATGTAGGAAATTCAATGGCAACAAAATAAATGTTGAGACAATACAAAAAGAACCATTTGAGGTCGTCAGGAAAATCATGATCAGGAGACCACCGCAAACATGAATGAATAGATAATCTGGATTAAGACCATATGGTCTCAACATCAATCTACCATAGTTGCTGAAGATGCTGTAATGGTACTTACATGTAATACCTCAAATTTTCAGAGAAATTATTATCTTCAATTTCTCTTGGAACTTTTGGGAGATAACTGTGAGAATTCCATAATGTATCTTGCATAGGTGTAGTGCGAAATGTTCCTGTTTTCATTGGATTTCTGCGAACATACATGTTGATGGATTCAACTGGCTGCTTGGGTCTGGACAGAAAACTTGCAAGGACATTCCTTTTGTTTGCTATGTGTTTAGCATCAAAAGAATATTTTGAGAACCATTCAGCCCACCTTAACAGTTGAGGATAGGGAATATATTTCTGCTTGAATTTGAACATTTGGGGAAATGAAGACATCCATTTTTACCAAAAGTGATGCCCAATAAGGTGGTATTCAAACTTCTTGATGCCATATTTGACTGCGAGAATCTCCTTAAAAGTGGAGTGGTAATGCATTTATGCAGAGATGAATCTTCTACTTTTGTAAGCACAAATGAAGCGCTTACTTTTGATTTCTTC
This sequence comes from Rhodomyrtus tomentosa, assembly GCA_028455895.1. Lineage (NCBI taxonomy): Eukaryota > Viridiplantae > Streptophyta > Magnoliopsida > Myrtales > Myrtaceae > Rhodomyrtus > Rhodomyrtus tomentosa. The sequence continues at coordinate 7,432,683 of JAPCWY010000011.1, forward strand.
AAGGAGAATAGCCGCCCAATATTTATCACTAGCATCTTTTTGCAATATTCTCTTGCCAGTGGAAGGAATTTGCAAAGGAGGAACATGTTGCAAAATTTCTTTGAGATGGAACTCAAAAGAAAAAAATCCTTTGAAAGAAAATGTTGTTCCTTGGCAAAAAATATCTGGATCGACACTTTAGAGAAATGATTAAGCTTTTCTATCAATTTGGTTCTGATCCTCATCTCAAATCAATTTTCCTGGCTTCCATTCCTAAAGAAATTAGTCAAGTTGTTGAGAAAGCCCTGAAGCTAAAAAACAAGACTATCATAGATGCCACTTTTGGAGAAATCCAATAATCTGTCCACCTTGCCATTGAAGAAATGTGCCACAGAAGAGAAGTATTTAAGAGTTATCTTCGGGAGAATCGTTCTCTCGAAAAAAATTGTGACAATCCCCGTTGGAAGATCAAATGCTCAAGAGACTGCAATGATCCCTTTTGTGCTGGCAATAAGAAACGTAAGCACTTCAAGAAGTTCTCATTTGAAAAGTTTTCTTTTGGCAAACAGAGATCCAAGAAAGGCAAGTGAATGTTCCTTCGAAAGAAGGAACAACATCATTCTTCTGGTTTTAAGAAGAAGAAGAAATCTAACTGATGCTACATTTATAACAAGAAATGGCACTTTGCAAAGAATTGTCCCTAAGTAAAGTGTCAAGGAAGTTACATGATCCAAAAGATTTCGTCAACTACAAGTATTCTATTGGATGATGAAAATATCGAGTCTGTATTCCCTGTCGAAGATGAACTTTCACCTGATACACTCTTTGCTCTTCAAATATACTCTTCAAACTCTGATGAATCTCATGGTGATATCTTTGCATTTTTTCCTAATACTATCTCTGATTCTTTCCATGTCGAACATGTTTTCCACTCTCCATATATCCCCATTCAAATCCACACTTCAGAAGATGATAATCCCATCCAAGTCATTGCTCTCATTGATACTGGTGCGGAAGCATCTCTCATGGATGTAAAAGTACTCCTAGAAAAATTCTTGATGCCTTACATAAGGTATTTTCATTCTGTTTTTGGTGATACTTTTATCACAAAATTCCGCAGCAAAACCATCACACTCAAAATCTTCCCAAGTTGTTCCATATCCACAAAAATCCTTGGTCGTAATTCTCCAGATAAAAGCCTTATCATTGATTGGGATGTTCTTGCCTGGCTCTCCTAGCTAATGATTAAACCTACTGGTTTACAGTTTGGTGATCAGTTCCGTAAATATGTCGATTATTCAACTAGAAATTCTTGATCCAATTACCCAAAGTCCCTTATCATGTTGCTCTGAGTCTCATTCCCAATTTGTCCAAACTTGTTCAATCCAAACTTGTTCAAACCCTCTTTGGAAAAATCCTGACTTCTTTGTCAAGCTTCCATTTAAGAAAAGCGAAGATGTTAATCCCACAAAACCAGTCATTCTAGTATGAATCTTGAACATCTTGCTTTGGCTCAGAAGGAATGTGCTGAGCTAATCTCACAAGATCTAATTGAACCATCTGATTTACAATGGGCTTGTAAAGCCTTTTATGTGAATAAGAGAGTAGAATAGAATCGCAGTAAGCTCAGATTGGTAATCAATTACCAGCCCTTGAATAAATTCCTTCAAGATGATAAATTTCGTTTGCCTCACAAAAACTCTTTGTTTGGTAGCCTAGCCTAGGTTAAGATCTATTCAAAGTTCGACCTGAAAGCAGGATTTTGGCAAATTGGAATTCATCTTGATGATTGTCCTAAAATTGGTTTTTGCATTCCAAACCAACACTTTCAATGGACAGTTGCCCCTTTTGGTTTTAAAACAGTCTCATTCATTTTTCAGAAACCCGTGTGCAAAATTTTCTAGCCTATTCTCCCGCATGCCCAGATTTACATAGATGACATTCTCCTTTATAGTACTGATGAAGAATCCCACTGTAAATTGCTTTCCTAGTTTGTGAACATTGTCTAGAAACATGGAATCATGCTTTCCCAAAAGAAAATGATTCTAGCTCAAAAAGAGATCGAGTTCTTAGGCATGCGTAAAACTCTTCTCTTCCTCTCGAAGCATGCTTCCTTTGAATAGATTCCTCTTATTAACATAATAGTCGATGTGGTTTAGTATGCTCTTTACTCGCCACCTTTATGGATCTTGTGGATCAGAAAATTCTGGGATCAAGAAAGTTGGGCCTCAAGAGTAAGCCTCGTATACTAAAAGGCAGTCCCTTAAGGCATGGTTGCCAATGTGTGGCATAACATACCTGCATACAGGCTTAAGCTTGGTTCGCGCTTCGAGAGAAAGATAAGAGTTTAACAACTCATGAGGAAAACACACATGATATTTCAAACTGAGGACTGGAAGAGATTTGTTTCTCCCGTTACATTCAAAATCCTTTTATAGGCAAGCATAGACCCTTTTTACATTGGATTCCTTGGGTTCGCAATCAAACAAATCGACGTAAAGCTACAAAACCAACAGGTTTACTGCAACTAATTATTACAAACATGCACGCCTAGGACAAACGCGTGATCGACAAGAGTGATTGCAAACATTAACAAAAGTAAAGTCGATCAAATTATTACAAACACATGTGACCAACAAATTGCCAATCGTGCTCGTCGACAATCTGGATCATGATGATAATTTGCATCATCTGAGTTCGAGCTATCAGGTCCACCATCTTTTTCCTTCTGATAAGCTCGATAAAATTTTTCAAGTCTTTCTTGTTCAAAGGCTTCAATCATGGCATCTATGTCATGATCTAGGTCATGATAATTTGAGCTTGACGGCACATCTATAGAACTTGACGGAATATCCTTTGGGATAAGCTTGATTGTGGGAAACCATAATCATATGGGTCTTGAGATAAAGGTCCTCCCTAAGGATCATCAACATCCATTTAAGAATCTAGTTGATTACTTCTATATTCTTCGAGGGCTTCAAGAGTTAATGGATGGATCTTGGGTCTATCCCATGAGAGATTAGTGGAGGAATAATGCCAAATCTCTGAAGAAATAACCTTATTTTCTTGAAACAAAAACCTTTGAAATTCTTGAGGTTCGTAAACCGTATGTGCTTGGAGGTTTGGTTTGAATGTAGTAATTCCCGTAGGTACTACATCTATTCGATGATCTCCAGTGGGTCCAATATAATACCATGGTATGTGGAAGATGAAAATCGTGTCTTTCGGGTTCAGGACGTCTAACGCGTCTTTGCTTAATAAAAATGTGACGCAATGCTTGCAATGACTGAAACCATGTGAGCATCTCAGTGAGAGGCTTCAGGTTAGAGAAGTTTCCCATAAAGGCATCAGACAGAACCTTAACAATTTTGTCTATAGGGAATTCAATAGCAACCATATACAGGTTGAACAAGAACCAGAAAAACCATTTGAGTTCTTTAGGAAACTCATAATCAGAAGGCCACCGAAGCAATAGGATGAACGGATAGTCAGGATCAAGACCTCGTGGATTTAACATCAATCCATCGTAGTCTTTGAAAGTCCGATGCTGGTAATTCCACGTATGGTAATGCATGCTATAGAACAAGACGTTTTGCTCAATCTGCTGAGGTACTTCTGGGGGCATGTGTGTGAATTCCATTAGTTTTCTCGCATATTCGAAAAGTACCAGGATGCAAAGGGTTTTTGCGAACATATATGTTGACGGATGCAACTAGTTATTTGGGTATGGATAAGAAATCAGCAAATACATTTTTCTTTTCAGGAATGTATTTGGTATCAAAACAGTATTTTGAAAACCATTCTGAACAACGCAGAAGCTGAGGATGAGGGATTTGTTTTTGCTTAAACTTGAGCATTTGAGGAAACAATGACATGTCCATTTCAATAAGGAAGTGGTGACCAATGAGATAGAATTCAAAATTTTAATGCCATATTTGACTGCAAGGATTTCTTTGAAACTAGAATGGTAATGCATTTTTGCTTGCGAAAAACGTCCACTTTTCTAAGCATAGATTCAATGTTTACCATCAACTTCTTCAAGAAGAACAGTAGCCCAGTATTTGTCATCGACATCAGTCTGGAAAATCCGTTTTTCTGTGGACGGGATCTATAGTGGTGGAAGATATGGCATAATCTTCTTCAAATAAACAACTGCCTAAGCCTGCTTGGGTCCCCATGGAGGAGCATTTTTCTTGAGCATATTTTGGAGAGGGTGAAGTGCTTTTGATATCTTGGGGATAAAATCCCGTAGATAATTTACCACGCCGAAGAAGAACTGAACTTCTTTAACAGTGAGATTTTCATCTGGATATTTTTGAAGTTCATCAGCAATATGTGGTCCGAGACAATATGATCCTTCTTTGAGGTGCATACCAAGGAATTCAATCTCCTTTTGAGCAATAATCATTTTCTTCTGAGAAAGCATAATTCCATGTTGATGAACGATTTTAGCGAATTGCTTGAGCGGTTGGTAATGAGAATCTTCATTAGGATTGTATAGCAGGATATCATCAATATAGATCTGAGCATTGGCCAAGAGGGGATGAAAAATACTACACATTGTCTTTTGGAAGAGGGAAGGTGCAATTTTGAGGCCAAATGACATAACAGTCCACTAGAAGTGTTGATTAGGAATACAAAATCCTATTTTAGAGTGATCATTAGGATGGATTCCTAATTGTCAAAATCCTACTTTCAAGTCAAACTTGGAATAGATTCTCGCTTGAGCAAGGCTAGAGAAAAGAGAGTTCTTGTGAGGGAGATGAAATTTGTCATCTTGAAGGAATTTGTTCAAAGGTTAGTAATTGATGACAAGTCAGAGTTTTCCTCAATTTTGTTCAGCTCTCTTATTGACATAGAAAGCTTCATAAGCCCATTGAGAATTTGATGGTTCAATAAGTTCTTGGGCGAGAAGTTCCTCACACTTGTTCTGGGCAAAAGCAAGGTGCTCTGGGTTCATGCCAAAATGACTAGCCTTAGTATGATTGACATATTCATTCTTTTTAAACGGTAATCGAACAAAGAAGGTGAAGTTTTTCTAAAGGGGATGATAATAGATTTGAGAAAACTGAGAATAAGAGTCTGTACAATAAGATAACAAAGACTGAGTAATGGGATCAAGAAGTTCTGGTTGTATGATAAAAAAGTCCTTGAATGTCCATAAATTATTTGAATTGATCTTCAAATTTCAATCCATCTGGGACAATCTTAAGCTGAGGTAATTGGGAAAGAATATCCCAACTAATGATGAGATCGTTATCATGTAAATGACAATTAAGAATTTTTGTGGTTATCGAACACTGAGGGAAAATCTTGAGGGTGATTGATTTGCTGCGAATTTTAGTAGCAAAAGTCTCTTCAGAAGCAGAAGTGAAGTATCTAGTGTATGGTGTCCAGAATTCCTCTAGGAGAATCTTTGTGTCAAGAAGAGATGCAGCAGTACCTGTGTCAACTAGTGCTATGACTGAGATGGGTGGCAAAGATTCAGAAAGGAATATACAAACAGGGATGTATGGAGAATGAGGGACAGGAGATTTGAGATGGAGTAAATTAGAAATTTCAGTTAGGAAGAAGGCAAATATATCACCTGGAGATTTATCAGAGTCAAAAGAGTATGCCTAGATGGCACACAGAGTATCTGGTGATGGTTCATCTTCTACTGAAAAGACAGACTCAATATCTTCATCACTGAGAGAGTTCCCAGTGCTCTGGGAAATCTTCTGAATCATATAATGGCCTTGACGTTTCGCCTGAGGGCACTTCTTTGCATAATGCCCATTTTTGTTACAGATGTAACATCTGTTAGACTTCTTCTTGCCTGACCTGGAATGTTGCTTCTTCTTTTTCAAGAACTTCTATTTACCTTTACGATGCTTGTAATTTCCAAAGGAAAGTTTCTTGAAATGGCGTTTCTTCTTATGACCTGAGCAAGATGGATCGCTACAATCCCTTGAGCATTTAATTTTGAGGTCAGGGCGCTAACAAGCCTTGTTCAGATGGCGATTTTGTTTTAGATAAGATTGAAACAGCTCTCTCTTGCGGCACATATCTTCAATGGCTACATGGACAGCTTGTTGAATATCCCCAAACGTTGCTGATTATAATGTTTGATTGTTGGTATGCAAAATCTTTTTCAACAACATTACCAATTTCTTTGGGAATGGAGGCCAAGAAAATAGGCTTCATATTAACATCAGCTCTAAGATGATAAAATAACTTGATCATCTCTCTAAAGTGATAATCAAGGTCTTTACGGAGAGTGGAACATCATTTCCTTTCAAAGAATTCCTTCCTCTTGAATTCTTTTTCATTGTCAGGTTGATCAATGAAATAAAGATGGATAATCTGAATGACCTGATCCAAGGACATGATCCAGAATGAAAGTTGATCTTGAGATGACGCTACTTTTCACCAATCTTTCAAAGAGCTTGTGAGTTTTGTAGTGAACTCAAGTAGCACTTCGTAAGTGTTGTGTTCGGTCAGGTTTCTTGCTAACATCCAAGCATGAAATCTTTGGAGTCTATCTGGCTATTTCCGGTATGGGATGTCATCAAAAGTAAAATATGACAAGGAACTAAGGCTAAGCAAGAACCAGAGCCAGATTCTGGCAAAAAGGTGACTTCTGGTTTGGCCATATGTTCTTCCGGAATAGGATCTGCCATCATAATCTTTGGAGCAGGAGCATAAAAAGAGTCCTGCGAAGATTTTGAAGGGCAAGTCTTATTAGAATCTGTATTTAAGGAAGGTATAGTAGCTTCAATGGGTTTTATGGTAGAAATGGAAGGAATTTGGTGCTTGAGAAAGTGCTCAATTGGATTAGACACCATGAGAGATGGAGAAGGATGGGTCGGAGAGCTAGGTGCTGTTTGATGCGGTTCTGGTTTAGAAGGAACTGTGGGAGTTGGAGTGGATTATGATGCTTTTCTTTTTCCTTAAGACTTTTGTTTCTCAAAGTCAAGCAGCTGAGCACGGAGGGCTAGGACATTAGTGGTACGCGGAGGAGGTGCAATACTAAGAAGTTTTGCAAAGAAGGAGGATGATCCTGCAGATGGAGTTGAAGTTCTAGGTGTAGAGGAGAACAAAGAGTTTGCAGACAAAAGTGGTTTGGGTTTTTGAGACTAATGAAATTGAGTGACATTATGAAATTTGACCTTTTTCGAAGTATGATTGAATGAGATATCTCGTCGGTGCGCTTTAGATAAATCTCACTCAGAGTTGGCCACTCTTGAGAAGACTAACCGATGGATAAAAACTAACTAGGATTTAAGTACATGGACCAAAGAACTCGATTATGTGTTGGCATCTTGACCATGAGGATTGTTGAGGGAACATTTTGAGCCATTATAGGCTGGTCTAAGATTGGGTTTAGAACAATTTGCTAGTGTTATGCAATTGGATTATGGGTGATTTCGTTTGACCTTTGTATAATGTGCAAATTAACCTAAACTGATTCCTGACGATCGCACCCTTTCGAACTAGCGATTTACCCTTGCAATTACATGACAACCAAGCTCGCTATGGCTTCAATAATTCTTAAACGTGACATTAATCATGGGTTGATAAGCGTAACTCCTAAAAGCTGCCCGTTAGTTTGAGATATACTGAGATCGGAAATCGATCGAGTTTGGGCATGAATTGGACTTCGAGATTGAATGTCGGATATTCAAGGATTTCAATGCTAATAAATTGGACGTTGCTTCATCGAGGGCAACTAAAGTTAGGGTACACCTCATAGAAATTGAAAAAGTGAAATTTTGGACTGAGAAGTGGAAATTACTCTTGTATCCCTCGATTAATGCTCATTCTTTTGGATTAAGTCAAGGGCAAATTGATCTTTAGCCCTTTCCCCCACTTCAATGGAAATTAAGAGGGGCATTATTGCCCATAGTGGTATTGCAATTATTTACTAAAGACAAGAGAGTGAAATAGTCAAAACTATTTGATCAACTCTCTTACATCTAGTCATTCCTCGCTACTATTCACTTCAAATCAATGTCATAACCCCATGAACCACTCTCACCATTTCTTACAATTGGAATTGGAGTATATCACCCTATCTTTCCCCTCATTCGGCAAAATCCCCACAAGAACACTCTCTCACTCATTTTTCTCCCTTGATCTTTCCCCATCTTTCGTTGACAGCCCGTCACCGCCCACTCTTTCGGTCATATCTTCGCCGTCCGTCGTCGGTTACTGGTGAGCTATCTATCGTTAAAAAACTCTTTCGCTTGCCTTTCCAACAAGGTATTATGGGTCTAAATCCACCCAGTTGTTTGTCCTGTAGAGCCGTTTGAAGCAGCAATGGTCGTTGATCAATCTGACCAGAACCCGAGAGTTTCAATGTTAGATTCTTGAGCTCATTTCACCCCAATCTCTTGGTAAGATACTTCTAATACTTAGTTGGGAAGTGCAGCAACATGTTTATAAGGTTAAAGTTAGATTATGAAAGGATTTAGGTGGCTGACTTGTGGTGTTTCTCTTTGGAACCAATTCAGTGTTGCTGAGACCGTGATTTTGGTGGCTGTTCTTGAGGTCTCGCCCGACTTGCTTTGGTCATTTGAAGAGTAAGTGACTTCTAATGCCTAACCTAGTGTGCTAAGAAGTTAGTTGATGAAATTAAGCATAATTCTTGTGGATTTTCATGACTGATTTCGTGTGAACTTCATGGGGGACCGAATCAGTTTTGCTGACCAACTTGAGCCGTGATCTTGTGCCGCTTATTTCGTGAAATTACTTGAACTAATCTCGTGGTAAGTTACTCTTAAACCTTACCTAGGACTTTAGGCTACTAATAGACGTGATTAATGGTGGATTTGATGGCGATCAAAGGTAGTTTGAGGGCTGTAAATATTGAGGATATCTTGCTTCTGAACTTTGCTTCTGCTTCTGAATGTTGCTTCTGAAGGTTGCTTCTGACGCTGCTTTTAAACGTTGCTTTTGACGTTACTTCTGACGTTGTTTCTAAATGTTCCTTCTGAACATTGCTTTTGACGTTGCTTCTGAAGGTTGCTTCTAAAGGTTGCTTCTGAGTGTTCCTTTTGAATGTTGCTTCTGACGTTGCTTCTACATGTTGCTTCTGAACGTTACTTCTGACGTTGCTTCTGAACGTTACTTCTGACGTTGTTTCTGAATGTTGCTTCTGATGTTGCTTCTGAAGGTTGTTTCTAAGCATTTTTACTAAACGTTGCTTCTGATGTTGCTTACGAATGTTGCTTTTGAACGTTGCTTCTGACGTTACTTCTAAAAGTTTCTTCTGAGCGTTCCTTTTGAACATTGCTTCTGACACTACTTCTGAACGTTGCTTCTGAAGGTTTGATTTTGAGCTTTCCTTCTGAATGTTGCTTCTGACGTTGCTTCTGAAGATTTGCTTCTGAACGTTGCTTCTGACGTTACTTTTGAACGGTGGTTCTGACGTTGCTTCTAAGCGTTGCTTCTGAATGTTACTTCTGAGCGTTCCTTCTAAACGTTGCTTCTGAATGTTCCTTCTGAATGCTTGCTTCCGAATGGTGCTCTTGATTGATGAATTATGTAACTCGCTTTGATTTGCCATTTATTGATTGAGTTAGAATTTTTGCGTGCACATTATGCCTTGATGCGTTAGACGTGAGGTTTGAATATATCCTGAGGCATTAGATGCGGGATTGACTTGAGGCGTACTAACGCGAGTCTTAGAATGACATTGTAATCTGAGGCGTACTAGCATGAGTATAATAATTACTTAAGCCTGAGGCGATAATGCGTGGGCCTGGCCATTGAAAGTTGGAACAACAAGAGTATTATGCTATCCTATAAGCTTATGAGCTATCGAGTGCTTAAGTACGAAGCTTGACCTTAAATTGTGATTTCTGACTTAATTTGTAAACTCTTAAGTTCGAGATTACAACATGTCCTTGCTTTTCGCCTGGTTTTGAAAATCGTCTCTTTTGATTAGAGTGCATGATAAAGAACGATTTGGAGAGCGACTTGAAGTATTGAGAGCATGATAGGCAATGATCCAAGGGAAGGCCTCGGTGGATAGAATCTCTTGATTGGAACGTTTTGAAGAACATCCTTGATAATTAGAATTGCAGGATAATATATGATTTGATGTTGGCCTATAGTGTGAGAACTACATGTTCAAGGTTTGTCTGGAGGTATTATTGGCCTAGTCTAGGTTTTTGCTGAGATTTATTCTCACATCGTCGTGAGATAACATTTTCAGGTGTCGAATGATAAAGCTCAAAGGATATTACCGATTGGCCTTGGAGATGTCTCTTGAAGTAAATGGAGGTCTAACTTTATTTGATTGTATCTCCTTTGTGAACTTGGAGATCGGTAGTTCTGTGGGGTTAAGTTTCATGTATCATTGATTTGTGGAAGAAAATGTATTTTGAACCCTGACAGTTATAGCTTTTGAAATCAATTCTTAAGGTTGTAAGAATATTATTGGTACAAGTATAAATCCATCTCTTCCCATCCCGAGTCATCTTGTTTTAAATAGTATGGAGTTTGGGTTACTTCCGTTTGTGCATTTCGTATTGTGTTCAAGATGTTAGCCTATATATCCCGGGAAGAACTTTAAGTTATCAGCTTTAGAGGGATGTTAGCGCGCCTAGTCGAGACACGGGATGTGACATCCCCGTTTAAGTGGTATCAGAGCAAGGTCAGCTCAATCTAAGTTGATTGAGACCTGGAGTAATAAGAAGCGATGACTTTAGGATGATTGGATAGTGAGACCTTAGGTGGTTATAAGAGTTTAACACATTTTGCATATCATATGATTTGGCGCTTGTGACTGGTACACTTGTTTCACATCACATTGAGTAATTAAAAGTCGTAAAGTTTTATACTTGGCATCGAATGATGTTTGGCATTTGTATTAGCCTACTTGGCAAGTTGTGTGCTTAGCATTGAGTGTTGTTTTGGCTAAGGCCCAATTGAGAAGTTAAATAGCATTTTGTGATTTTGCTAAGTCGCATGTGCGGCAAGACTTAAGGTACTTGCGAGTATATCATTGAATTAATGCATTGAGTGTTTACTTGATGCTCGCCTAGTTGAGGCTTGCTTATAATTGACTGGTGATTGAGGATTGCTTGGTAATTGAGTGCTAGCTTGTGATTGATGCTGTGATAAACAGTTTATAACTGCTAGACTTGAGCAGATGTCTTTGGTCTTTAATTCCTTGATGGAATTGTAGTGGTTCAAGTGATTTGAGGACCTAATGAGGATGAGCAACCAAGGTAACGGTACCAGATGAGCGTCTAGCTCGAGACCACAAGTTGTGGAAGACCTAGGAGTTGATGGGGGCAAGAGAGCCTCGAAAAGGAATGGGAACCTGATGGGTAAGCAGATTCGAGAAGAAGCTGCCCAAGTCACTGAGAGTGCCACTGCTGTTGCTAACGAAGTAATTAGTGGAGATCATGGGGAAGACGATAGAAAATGGGAATGAGGGCTGCACGATGGAAAGCTTGAGGAAGAGTTCATAAGGATGAGATCGACTAAGTGCAATGGAAAAGATGATCCTGAAACTGTCTTCCTCTGTATCGAGAATTTGGAAAGAGACCTTAGAGGTATTAAGCCCACTAAAGAAGGAAATTGACCTTGATAACTATCAATCTTAAGAGACTGTCGATGATTAGTGAAAGGCCACAGAAGGAGGAGTAATCTTTGAAGGCGTGATATCAGACTGGATTGCCTTTGTCAAGCTGTTCAATGGAGAGTACCTTTCTGAAGCTGCTCGAGAACAAAGGTTGCTTGAGTTTTAATAGCCTTGCAAGGATCTGAAGACGATCGACCAATGCGAGATAGAGTTCTCAATGTCGCCTAAGTGTACTAAAAGGGTTAATGACTCTTGAATAAGACAAGTAAGTCCCTGAGTGGATTGGAATTTGGAAGTCTTATGGTTAGTTGCTATTCTCGAATATAAGGAACTATAATGGATGTTAATGAAGAAGTGGATGATCGAAAGAGGTATAAGTAAGCGAATTTTCGATCACAGAATACGAGTAAAGAGTTTTTCACTTGTGGAACATAGAATGTACCTAAAAGGAATGGCCGTTACCTAGGCATAGGGCTTATGGTGATTAACTTCTTGCTATCATGAAAGATATTAAGGAAACTGACTAGTCAGTATGTCGGACCCTGTGGATCATATAAGATTGGGTGAGACTGAACTAGAACCATTGGAAATGAGGAGGTGAGCTATCGCCCATAGGGATAAGACGTTGATTTCCTTAAGATTGCTCGCACCATAAGATAGTCGTTGATGGAAATAAAAGTGAATGAACTTGATAGTCTTAACTATTGTGATTATAATGGATGGATGAGCAAGCAAAAAGGCTGCTTGGATTATAACCACAAAGTGACTCGACTTAATCGATTTGAATATTCGAGGTGTGGATTTGTGGAGACCGAGGATGAACCTTGATCCCTCGGAACCTTGTCACTTGAGGTGACCGAGTTGTTGGAAGAAGAGTGTCAAGTATGGCATCATTTGAAGCCTGGAGTAAAGACACCGTTATTGATACGAACTCCAAGATTAACGTTCTATGGAACGAGAAAGACAAGGTGGATTCGTTGTAAGAGAAATTCACTGAAGTGTATAGTTGCCTTCATAAGGTAAGAGACCGTAGTGTGAAAGAAAGAGGAAATTCTACTTGTCTTGGTGTTAAGATTAAGCGTCTAGATCGAGAAGAAAGACCAGAGCTCAAATGACATGAAAATTCTGTTTGGGAAACCGCTTTGTAGACAATATTGAATTCTAGGATGATGACGATGTTCAGTCGAATGGATGGATTTGGAATAAGTCGTATTGGCTAGTTATGGAATCTAGCAGTTGATACACTAATGCCTCCTAGGAAGTGTGTGACAAAAATGAACAAAATGCTGCATGGACAGATTGGGGACCCATGAAAACACAGAGCCAAGTCATAGACTCTCGAGTGGACGATGCAAAGAACAGTCGAAACAATTCGATATCCGATAACGGAAGAATTGATGATAACTTGACCGAATGTTCAAGGAGTATTTGAATAAGTTGATATCGCTTTCATAGAGGATATGTGGTTTTACTCAATGAATCATAAGGAACATGAACAGCCTTTGTGAAATGTCCAATGGACCCTAAGAAGACGCTCGCTGTTTGCTAAGTGTAATGGATGTGAGCTTCTGTTTGATAAGGTGGTGTTTCTTAATTCATGAAGTTTTTGAGAAATGGAATTCCTATGAACCCTTCAAAGGTCGGAAACGATGATGGATTGACTAAGGCCAATGTGAGCTACTGAGGTTTAAGGTTTTCTAAGCCCAATGGATTATGGTGGATGATGTGTAGGAAGGTTCCCCGCGATAATTACTCCGATAGGAAGACTGACTAAGGACGAAGCACATCGAAAATGGATGAGTGATTATGAGAGGAGTTTTCAAAGACTTAATTCAAGTAGGTGATCGTGCTAATATTGGTGTTTCCATTTATGAATCGAAAGATCATGAGAAGTATAGTGATGCGTCGAAAAAGGAATTTGAACACATATCCGTGCAACGTGAAAGGTTCGTTGCCTATACGTCACGACAATAAGACCTGATAATACAAGTAACCTGAGGTTTGACTTGGACCCTTCGCATGGGAAACGAGGAACATCATTTTGAGATAAGGAGAATTCTGAAGTTGGGCGGACCGTTAGAACTTGAAGTATTAGTTTCTCGAAAGGAATTGAACGAGAAACGAGGATGGATGTAGTTTCTTAAGGACTAAGGAAGATATTCTATATCGCTTTGGAAAGACGAATAAGATAGTGGATGCGTATAATTGGAAATCAAGCATCGCATGATTCATGATCAAAGAACAGATCTTACCTTACGGAATGAGAGATTCAACTTCTAAATTTGAAGTTTGCCAATTGGTTTGACTATCTTGAGCATCAACCTGAAAGTGGATTAAGACGTTGCGATAAACGGACCATGATATTTAAAGGATTATGGAAATGAATATAACAGGGAGAAAATCCAGGCTTTTGAGTACCCAAGAATGGAAACCTCGAAGTTTCATAGATGGGCGTATGTATCCAATGATGGAGGACTTAAAGGAAAAGATCATGTCGAAAACTTCTCGAAATAACTACAGTGTTCATTGGATAGTACAAAGAAGTATCAGGACTTATGTCGATACTAGTGATGGAATAGAATGAAAGTAGAAATAGTAAAGCTCGTGGCTAAGAATCGGATGTACCAACAAGGGAAGACATGACTCGATAAGTTTGGCGGGTTATCCTGTCGTGGGAAATTCCCAAATGGAACTGGGAATGAAATATTATGAACTTGGCCATGAGATTATTTGAAAGGTCAAGAAGGCCATGACTCGATTTGTATAGTCATGGATGAGTTGATTAAGTTAGTGCAATTCCTGACAGTGCTAAAGGACTTCACATTGAGTGAGTGCGTCGAGTTATATAGGAGTCAGATAGTTCGCCTGTATGGAGTTCCGATGACGATTATATTGGATAAGATTCTAAGTTCATTGCAACTTTTGGAAAAAAGTCTTTAGAGCGTCGTGGAGACGAAGTTACGATATAATATGTCCTATTTTACACAAGCAAATGGACAATCTGAGAGGATGATTCAGATGCTGCAAATTATGTTGCAAACGTGTGTCACAGATTTTGAAGGAAGTTGGAAGGAACAGTCAAGCCTGGTCGAGTCGCTCACAATAACAATTGTTTATAGAGATGGATTTGATGACCGGTTTGTTATTGGTTCATACCTTAGTCAAGGATGATTGAGTGAGGACTTACTGTGGTTGAATTATCTTGGTTCAAAATGATTATAGTAGGGACTGACCTAAGGTGGCATCTGATTGTATTAAGCCTTTTTGGATGGCAAGGGTGGGTTCTTAGTTTATCATGCGGACCCAATTGCTTGAGTTTATGTTTATGTCATCACATAATATCCTAAAGCGTGATGACGTAGGGATTTACACTCATCTTGATGCGTCATTACGCGAGATGTTGACCTGAAGCGTTACGACGCGGGTTTCGAGAAGTAATCTGATCTAAGCCGTAATTTACGGATCTTTGTTAAGTCTGATAGTTGATGCATCATTGCTTAGTCCTTGGCTTTGATGATTGAGCCACATACATGGATCTTTGAAACTTCAAGTGAGAGATCATGTCTTCCTCAAGGTATCACCCATGCGAGGCTTGTCTCGATTTGAAAAGTCAAGTCTGAAGTATGCAGGCCGGTTTGAGATTTTGGAACTAAAGGTACCCATCGATGAAAGTGAAGAAGGGATGATGAGTCAGCTCCCCTAGTTAGTTTGAGATAATTGAGTTTATGGTAAATTTCGAGGATGAAATTTTTATAAAGAGAGAAGAGTTGTGGCATTTTGAAATTCGACCCTTTTCGAAGTATGAATAAATGAGATATCTCGTCGGTGCGCTTCACTTAAATTTCACTCAGAGTTGGCCACTCTTGATAAGACTAACCGATGGGGAAAGGCTAACTAGGATTTAAGTACGTAGAACAAAAAACTCGACCATGGGTTGGCATCTTGACCATGACGATTGTCAATGGAACATTTTGAGGCATTATAAGCCGGTCTAAGATTGGTCTTAGAATGATTTGCTAGTGTTATACATTGTATGATTTGCAAATTAACCTAAATTGATTCCTGACGATCATGCCCTTTGGAACTAGCGATTTACCCTCGCAATTACATGACGACCAAGATCGCCATGGCATGAATAATTCTTAAACGTGACATTAATCACGGGTCGATAAGCGTAACTCCTAAAAGTTGCCTGTTAGTTTGAGATATACTTGGATCGGAAATTGATCGAGTTTGGGCATGAATTGGACTTCGAGATTGGATGTCGGATATTCAAGGATTTCAATGTTAATAAATTGGATGTCACCTCATCGAGGGCAACTAAGATTAGGGTGCACCTCATAGGAATTGGAAAAGTGAAATTTTAGATTGAGAAGTAAAAATTACCCTTTTACCCCTTGGTAATGCTCATTCTTTTGGATTAAGTCAAGGGCAAATTGGTCTTTATCCCTTTCCCCCACTTCAGCCGAAATTAAGAGGGGTATTATTGCCCATAGTGATCTTGTAATTATTCACTAAAGAAAAGAGAGTGAAATAGTCAAAACCCATTGACCAACTCCCTTACACCTAATCATTCCTTGTTACTATTCACTTCAAATCATTGTCATAACCCCATGAACCACTCTCACTATCTTTTACGATTGGAATTGGAGTATATCACTCTCTCTTTTCCCTCATTCGGCAGAATCCCCACAAGAACACTCTCTCACTCATTTTTCTCCCTAGATCTCTCCCCCTCTCGTTGGCAGCCCGTTGCCTCCCATTCTTCTAGCCATATCTCCGCCATCCGTCGTCGGTTGCTAGCGAGCCATCTATTGTTAGAAAGCTCTTTCTCTTGCCTTTTCAACAAGGTATTATGGGCCTAAATCCACCTAGCCGTTTGAAGAAGCAATGGTCGTTGACCAATCTGACCGGAACCCGAGAGCTTTAATATTGGATTCTTGAACTCATTTCACCTAAATATCTTGGTAAGACACTTCTAAGACTTAGTTGGGATGTAAAGCAACATGTTATAAGGTTAAAGTTAGATTATGAAAGGATTTAAGTGGCCGACTTGTGGTGTTTCTCTTCGGAACCAACTTAGTATCACTGACCGGCTGAGATAGTGATTTTGGTGGCTATTCTTGAGGTCTTGCCCGACTTGCTTTGGTCATTTGAAGAGTAAGTAACTTCTAATGCCTAGCCTAGTGTGCTAAGAAGTTAGTTGATGGAATTAAGAGTAATTCTTGTGGATTTCCATGACTGATTTCATGTGAACTTCAAGAGGGACCGAATCAATTTTGCCGACTAGCTTGAGCGGTAATCTTGTGCCACTTATTTCATGGAATTACTTAACCTAATCTCATGATAAGTTATTCTTAAACCTTACCTAGGACTTTAGGCTACTAATAGATGTGTTTAATGGTGGATTTGACGGTAATAAAAAATAGTTTGAGGGCTGTGAATGTTGAGGATATCTTGCTTTTGAACTTTGCTTCTGTTTCTGAACGTTGCTTCTGAAGGTCGCTTTTGAGCGTTAGTTCTGAACATTACTTCTAACGTTGCTTCTGACGTTACTTCTGAATGTTGCTTCTGAGCGTTGCTTCTGACATTGCTTCTGAAGGTTGCTTTTGAAGGTTTTCTTCTAAGTGTTCCTTCCGAACGTTACTTCTGACGTTACTTCTGAGTGTTGCTTCTGAGTGTTGCTTCTGAGCGTTCATTCTAAACGTTGCTTCTGAACGTTTTTTTCTGAATGCTTGCTTATGAATGATGCTCTTGATTGATGAATTGTGTAACTCGCTTTGATTGGTTATTTATTGATTGAGTTATAAACTTATATGCACATTATTCCTTGATGCGTTAGACGCGAGATTTGAAGATATTCTAAGGCATTAAAAGCGGGATTGACTTGAGACTTGCTAATGCAAGTCTTAGAATGGCATTGTAACATGAGACGTACTAACGCGGGTACAACAATTACTTAAGCCTGAGGCGCTAATGCGCAGGCCTAACCATTGAAAGTTGGAACCACAATGAGTATTATACTATCATATAAGCTTATGAGTTATCGAGTACTTAAGTACGAAGCTTGACCTTAAATTGTGATTCATGACTTAATTTGTGAACTCCTGAAGTTGAGATTGCAACGTGTCCTTGCTTCCCGCCTGGTTTAGCAAATCATCTCTTTTGATCAGAGTGCATGATAAAGAACGATTTGGAGAGCGACTTGAAGTATCGAGGGCATGATAAAGAATGATCCGAGGGAAGGTATTGATGGATAGAATCGCTTGATAGGAACATTTTGAAGAACATCCTTGATAATTAGAATTGTAGGATAATATATGATTTGATGTTGGTCTATAGTGTGAAAACTACATGTTTAGGATTTGTCTGGAGGTACTATTGACTTGTCTATGTTTAGGAGTTTACTTGCTGAGATTTATTTTCACCCCGTTGTAAGATAACATTTTCAGGTGTCGAATGATAAAGCTCAGAGGATGTTACTGATTGGCCTTGGAGATGTCTTTTGAAGTAAAGGGAGATCTAACTTTATTTGGTTGTATCTCCTTTATGAACTTGGAGATCGGGTAGTTCTAGAGGGTTAAGTTTAATCTATCATTGATTTGTGGAAGAATGTGTACTCTGAACATTGACGGTTGTAGTTTTTGAAATCAATTCTTGAGGTTGTAAGAATATTTTTGGTACAAGTATAAATCCATCTCTTCCCATCCTGAGTCATCTTGTTTTAGATAGTATGGAATTTGGATTGCTTCCGTTTGTGCATTCATATCGTGTTCAAGATGTTAGTCAATGGATCTTGGGAAGAACTTTAAGTTATCAGCTTTAGAGGGATGTTAGCGCGCCTAGTCGAGACACGGGGCGTGACAAGTTGTGCCTCCGAAATATGTTTTAGCTTGTCAATTTCTGAAGCCTGATCTTCCATAAAATGGCTACAGGGAATCTGCCGGGTTTCGAACTGATATAGTTTTTTTTTGAAAATCTTCGAGCATCTTTTTTATTAGAGTAGTGTCTTCGACTACCCGTCCAATGGCTTGGTTTTGGGCAAGAGCATTCTCTATTTGCCAATTTAAAACTGTATCAGAAAGGGAAGGAAGCTTTCTCCTTCCATGCATGTCGAGCTCATGTGGAGTTAGAACTTTTGAGGTATGGAAAAATTTCTTTTGGAGATTAGAGAAGCTTTCAACAGAAGGGAACTTAACATTTGCAGAACTGAGTTGTCCAGAACCAAATGATGGTAATGAAGGAAAGTCTTCAGGTTGAAACATGCAAATATTTGGATGGATTGGAGGTGGCTTAGGCTTGGTAATATATGCACAAGATTTTGGAAACTGGATTAGACAATAAGGGTTTTTCTTTACCCATCTCTAGATCGGCTTGTAGAAGGGTGAAGTTACATCCTTTTTGATAGGCAAAGGAGATTTGGGGGATGATGGTGAAGAAGGAGATGATGTATCTATGTGGCATGGGGAGTTGGAAGCAGGAATTGGTTGTATGGTGTTGACACTTGATTTTCGATTAGTATTTTTCAGTTTATTTTCGAAAAAATCACAAAAAATTCATAAAAATTTAAAAAATTATAAAATCAACTTTAGTAGCCTTGGACAAGCCTAAAGAACCATTTTTGAACAAAAAATAATTTTCTTTATTTTTTGTATTTTTTAATATTTTCAAAAAATAGAAAAATAGATGAAACTTCAAGTAAAATAGCATTTGAGGTAACAAAAATACGGGAAAATATTTAATATTTTTATTTTAATTCCCTTGTATTTTTGACCTCATGAAAATTCCAAATTCAAGTTCAATTTTATGTGTTTCTTTGTTACATGTATGATTAAATTTGGTAAAAAAATATCAATTGAGTCTTTTAATTTGCAATTTTGATATTTTAAGGGTCTTGACATTCAATCTAATTGTCCTTCATTGCAATTTAGTCTAATTATTTGCGCAAATTATTCAATTGCATGAATTAGGCAAAAATTACATACTTTATTGCAATTTAGTCCTTGAATTTGGGCATAAAATTACTTTCAATTCAAGGGCTACCTTTATAAATTGAAGCCACTGCCCATTGTATTTCATCCTAAATCAATTAGCATGGGTGATTTGGTCTAGTTTGATCATTTGAACCATCAATTTCACGATTTTTTGAATTGCAATTAAATGAAAAATTGGGGATTTTATAGAAATTGACATGAACTTTTGGGCAAAATCACATTTTTAGATAATACTCATGTCCTAAGTTCGATATTGAGGTTTAATTGCAAAAATTCCCCATTAAATTGTGATTAATTTCAAAAATTAAGTCAAAACTGGTTCTGACTGGTCAGATCGCCCGGTCAGACCGATCGAATCGGTCTGAACAATGTCGTCTTCTTCCCTGAGCTTATGCTTAAATGAATAGTTCTAGGGTTGATTTCGATCGTCAAATTGAAGAGCAATTCGTGAACAATTGGAAGGGAAATGGTAGGCGTTTTGTTCCTCGCGTCGTCCCTCGTCGATCAATACCGGTGACACCACCTGACGTCGCCGGAAAAGAGAATAATCGACCGATCAAGTTTCGGAGCTGCAAAAAGTCAACAATAGCAAACACAACTTAAATCCTTGACAAATTCGCGCGAGATTAAGCCTGCTAGAGAACCAAACGGAGTTGGACGGAATGCCCATCATCTTCGACGTCGTTTGGACCTGAAAGCACGTGACCTCACATGCAATTGAAGCCGGTGTGCACGGCATCGTTCGACGCTAAATTTTAAAAGTGGTATATAGCCTTTGAGAGGGCTGGCGATTGTGGGAGGGGGTTCATTCTGTTTGAGAGGATTAACAGAATCGAGAGAGAGAGAGAGAGAGAGAGAGAGAGAGAGAGAGAGAGAGAGAGAGAGAGAGCTCATTCTCCTGTCCCCACCATCGCGAATTCGAGCTCAACTGTAAGGTGCTGGTTAGGCCGTCACCGGCTAAACCAAAGCCAAAGAAAGACTTTGGAAGCTTGTTTGAAGCTCTAGGAAGCGATCGACATCGGCCGCGCCGCTTGAAATAGCGAAAATAGGTAGTTCGAACTTCAAAACTTAGCTTCTGTTCGTTAATGACATATCTGTGTTTCGGCCTTAATCCTTACAATTGATGTGTGCGGATTACCTTCGAGACATCACTAAGCATGGCTCTGCATTTTGATTGCATTGAAATCGAGTTAAACCTCACATTCAAACCTCGTCATCATTGTCGATTCAGTCAAAGCTTGTCCAGGTCATCCTAGACCTTATTAGGTCAATCTGACCTGTAGGTAAGTCTTCTGAACTCAGTTGACGTGATCATGTGAAGGAATTAGTCCAATAAGCTCTCTGTTGCTTGATTAGAGTAGCCATTGTCGAACTGGTTATAGCTTGATTAGTTCGACTCTCGTGAATAATCTTGTTTGATTGAATGATATGTTGCGTGCGATGATGAGACAAGTTGATTGGCGTCGGTCTCGAGTGATTTCGTCGAGGTTTCACTGTTGGATCGTCGTCGAAGATTCGCAACTGTTTGTTTAGGTTACGCCGGGAGGTTGAAGACGAGGTCGACGTGGTTGGTCAGAAAGTCAAAGGCTTTGGTGTCGTCTTAGGAGATGTCCATGTGTTTGCCGAATCAGCAAAGCCATTAGATTTCGATTTGAATTTGTTAGTCGATCTAACGGTCTAGGTCGCGCTACGTGTTGGCTTGGTGTCCGTTCGATCAGTTCTATAACTGTTAGTAAAAATCGAATTTTCGAAAAGTAACAAATCTGATCGAACAGTCGATGATTAGACAAGTCGTTCGATCTTAGCCGTAGATCTAAGTAATCAGATCGAACAGCTAGGAGATAGTCGGCTTTTGATCTGACCCATAGGCTTTAGTAAACTAATCTTAAGGCCGAGAAACAGCCATGTGGTTCAATAGGAACCGTCGGATTAAATCCGAATAAATCGAAAATAAAAAAGGTCGATACCGCGTCGTTTCGATGCATTGGTTTCGCGGGTTCGGGTCTGGGCCGGGTATCTGACTCGAGTGGGTTGGGTCGACCCGGTCCGAATAATTTTTAATAATAAAAAATTTAGAAAATTGATTTTAAAAAAATCATAAAAATCCTAGAAAATTCTAAAAAATGTTGGAAAATTCTAAAAATCCAAAAAAATGTAGGAAAATTGTGGAAAATTCCTAGACACTCTAGAAATTCCTAAAAATTGAGGATTGACCATAGACAACTGGTCGATCTTATTTTTGAAATTTATTATTTATTCATCTGATAATTGACTATACTACCCTTTAGGGGTAAATCACCTCTGCCTTACAAGCGAGATAGGTCGATAATGCCAAGATAAGAATTAGGGTCGGTTGGGTGATCAATTTTTATGCTTGGGTTTTCGAATCTCGTATATTTTTCTGAAATGACGATTTTACCCCTCAAAAGGTAAATCGTCTTTCTTATTCTAATCGAGTCGTGGAAATTGCTCAAAATTAGGATTTTGGTCAAATGGTCGACCAATCCTTCTATTTGGGGGTTTCACTTCTTATCACTTTCTGAAATGATGATTTTACCCTCAAAGGATAAATCGTCCTAAAAATTTTAGAAAAATTCAGAAAATTCTCGAAAAATAGGAAATAGATTGGTTTGGTAACCAATCATATTTCCACCATCTTTTGACTTCATATTTCATCTAAAATGACAAATGTTCCCTTCTTGAGCAAATTGTCTCAAAAATCTTCAAAATTACGATTTTGCTCCCAAGGGCAAATCATGTCAAAAATATTATTGAGCCTTGATTGACATTTCTCTAGGCTAATGGAGCCTTATTAGGGATACCACGCTGCTTTCATGTGAATTATCCGCGTGTTTTGGATTCTTGATTTGTGTACTCATTTTGCTACTGTGTTTGTTAGGATAGTCACTCATATTTGCATGAACTCCTAGTTTTAAAATTCGTACCTCACTCATCTGCATGAAATCTTGGGGTTAGATAAATCATTCAAATTATGTGCCAAAAGGTAGTCACTCCTATCTGCATGAACTCCTAGTTTTAAGATTCGTACCTCACTCATCTGCATGAAATCTTAGGGTTAGATAAATCATTCAAATTAGGTGCCAAAATGGCGTTAACTTTGACAGTTGGCATACCAAAGTCCTCGATTTCATTTCTCTAGTTTTCGTAGAATTGAATAAAATGCTCCCAACTATTCAATATGGTTTCTAAGCGTACCCTCCATAGAACGATTGATGATGACTTCTTGGCATGTACACGTATCACATATTACCAGACCACACAGAAAGTCGATTACGCATGCCACCGTTAGGAGACGCCCGCGTCCTACCGGAAGAGCGGACGACCCATTAGTCCTCTCCAGACCTCGAGTCCTCGGGAGAGGGTCGCGACAGACTGGCGACTCCGCTGGGGAAATCTTCCAAACCAGAATCTATGGTTAGGAATTTTAGAGGATTTGAGCCGATTAAAAGGCCGATTGGTTTATTTAACCCTATTTTTTGCAGATGCTCTCTAAGGTGAGGTACGTATCCTAACCATTGTGTTAAATATTTTTTCAGATTGGAGAAATAAAGGGTGGAATGATTGTTGACATCTTTCCTGTAGGTTGGAGTTGGGATTGTATGTTTATATTTACGCAATTACTGAAGTGGTGTTTGATACAATTGTTGTGCATGACCTTGCATTGTGATGATCATGACACATCTCACACACTTGCGGTCAAATCCCGACTGCAACCATCTCTAGGTTACCTTAGATAGGGAAAATATATGAAAGGATCTCGTGTTTGATGGAACTTGAGACTCTCATGTTCGTTCCCGCTCACAATCCGAGTTGGTGATATCTAGCCCTCTTGGGTGGGTACTCTTGGGGAGGAATCTGCCATATTTGGATCATGAGAGGCTGAGCCATAGGTTCCTCACCTGATTTTATTTCTAGAGTATATTTCCACTTGTCTTATACGCATGTCTGCGGAAGGTTGGTATGTCTACAACCACCTATGGTTACAAGGGAATATTTTATGTTCCCTAAGGTTTTGGTTGGTAAGGCATTTTTGATGTATTTCCTTGCTCCATGTTTCATAGTATGTTCATGTATTGTATATTATTCGCATCTACATGCATTGCATACATTCTAATTCTAGCGACAGATTCAAATAACGATGTTAGGGGATAGGATGTTGCTATTTCCAAGAAGTTCGACGGAACTAGTGGCCTTTGAGTGTTTAACGAAAGTCACTTGTCCTGGACCGAACACAAGGTTACATTTTACTAGATTTGTACACGGCCGGGAGCTGACTGGACGTAAGCTAGAATATGCTGAAGACTGCCAAACTAGTTATTATGTCATAACCTTAGGTTTAAACAACAGACGGACGAGATGTTTAACCACTATTCAAAAGTGAAAAAGGCAGTATCGCAACATTTTAGCTAGATAAACTTATGCCCGTCGAAAAGCTGAGCGTCAAGCTAGGGAGAATCAACCTGTGATTTCTCTTTGGGGGAAGAAAAGACGTCCTACAACCAAGACAAAGCCAAGGCGCATCATACTCAAAAAGGCAAAACCCAACAAGACCCCTGAAGTCATCATACCATAGATCAGAGAATGGCTGGAAGAGTTAAATCATCTCAACCAGCCTACTGAAGACTATCCCTCGCATCCTGAGGAACACTCAACTAGTAGAAAAGTCTTGATTGCTGAGCTATATCCTGAATAGGGATCAGACAAAGATGCCATCAAGAAGAAAATCTTGATCGACCATAACCCTGAAGAAGACTAGGTCTTGGGGAGGGATAGTTTAGATCCCACATTCCAGGGGTCTTTTATAGCTTTCTTGTTTTAGAATAAACTCGATTAGTGTTTCTCCCCCTCATGAGATCCCTCTCGATCTTTCATAGCATACCCTTTTTGTAATAAGGAATTTCATCTACTATGTTCACAGTTGATATTTTGATCAATGGAATGTGACATCATTATTTCCTTTAGTCACTGAGAGATTCTGACTAATTGTATAATTCACTTCCTTGAAATTTAAATTAAACCTTGAGTCAGGTTCTTCATACCTGAAAGGATTTCTAATTTCCATTTCATTAATTAGAATATGCAATTAAATCAGTCCATGCATATTTCATGACATTTGCATAATCATGTTTAAAGTAATCTTTAGCGATTGATCTTTTAAAATCATTTGCATATTTTAGACTTGATGGGAAAAAATGATATCCAAGTGTTCAAAGTCCCTCGAGCTGAGCTCATGGCTTGGTGGGATAACATGGGTGAAGCCAGCCAGAAGTACGCCAAATTGCGGCTAGGATATCTTTTGGACCTGCTGAAAATTGAATATCCACCTGGCTTTATCCAAGCCATGGCACTCTATTGGGATCCAATCACCACAACGTTCTGCATGGAAGGATTGGAAGTTACCCATACCCTTAAGGAATATAACGCAGTTCACTAACTCGTTAGTCCAACCTCCTATAGGGTTTGAGCTTTTGAGTCAACTAGCTGAATTCCTAGATACAAATCTCAACGAAATCAAAGCAGACGCCAAAAGTAATTCCGGGCGAATTTCCTTATTCTTCCTTCTAAAAAGGTTTCCCAACATCTCTGCTAGCAAAGGAACTAAGTCTGGTAGAGCCTTTGTTTTGGCGTTCTTTAGCTTTGTCTTATTTTCAATTTCGCCTGTACTTTTGATCCTATCATGGCCGTAGTAGTCAAACAGGTCTGTCATGGGTGGGATTACTCGAACCTTATCCTAGTTGAAACCTTTCTTTCCCTCAACCGTTTTGGGAAAAACAAGAAAGAGATTTTTAGAACCTATAGTGGTCTCCTGTACATGTGGTTCACATCTCATGTAAAATAATTTCATATCTGTATGGGTTTTATTAAGATTAGCTCTGATACCCATCCTCTTAGAACTTTTGTCAAAACCCATACTCGCATTCCTAAATTCAATTTCAAAGAGTGAAAGGAATTCCTTGGAGTTTTAAGGCTAGAATAACTCCGATGGCAGCTTAGATTACCAACTTTAGGTAAAGTTAGGCTCGCACGCAATAGCGAAGATCCAGTCCCCTTGTTAGGATTTACTGGCGCAATCGCATATTATCCAAGGAGGGTCATACGACAAAATGAGGCATTGCAAGAGGTTCCTTTATCGCCACAACCAGACGTCTGCTCGTTTGACGTGCCGAAAGAGATCCTTACAGGAGAGAAGAAAAAGAAATTCCAAGTTAAGATGGAGTCCATCATACGTGCTTTGAAGGACTCCTAAATGGAAGACGTAGAATGGCTGGATGATATGACATTCAAGATGAATACTTACAGAGCTTCTAAAAAATACATTTGACGTTTTGAAGCGGCCAGGCCCAGCTTCGACGAACCTTATGTACCCGAGTACATTCTGCCATATGTGCCTAGAGTGGATCTATATATACTAGAAGAAGACATGGGATCTCCATCATATTTAGAAGATGAAGATTTCCAAAACAAGGGATTTGATCTTTGTAGGGACGATGGGGGTGCTTTAGGCCCTAAGCGTCTTATACTTGGATAGATTATTTTGTCAAGTGTAAAACGCGTGACCATTATAATATTTTCTTGACATTGAGATACTCATTTTGTATTGAATGTTACTTTTAACAAATGTGCATGAGCAAATATGTTTTAACACATGTGCATGAGCAAACATGTTTTATCGATGCATCCAAACTATCGTTGAAGATTGCGCTTTCTTTAATTTCATGAATTTTCTTGGCAAATGATTGAAAGAACTGCCCATGTGAGACTAAGGCTTGCAAGTTAGTCCTTTTTCTCATCCATCAATAGAAAACATGCAATTGAAGAAATTCTACACTTTCCTTATTTGTTCTAAAGAGATGCTTACTTATTATTAGCAAATAAACAGGAATTCTCTAATCACGGAATTACCAAGACATCATTTTCGTACTCGGCTCAAGATGAGGATTGGACAAGGGCATTTTGGTAAAATTATCATTTTACCTCTCAAGCCTTAGCCTTGTTTTGATGATTGGACAAGGGAATTTTGGTCATAAACCACACCTAATAACTACCGAAAATTTGAAGAAACCATGGCCATTGGATGAGCTTTGATTGACACCATGGACAAGTGTCAATGGATGAAGCCTTGAGTTGATGTATTCAGTTTTAACCTATCATTCAACTCACGTTGACCAAACCAATTGAAGTATAAACCCTCTCTCTCTCTCTTGTGGCCGAACACCCCTCTCCATCTGCCATTTCTTCTTCTTCTTCTTCCTTCTTGTCGACTACATGTCGCCGATCGGTTCTGACCGCCGGCTTCGCCACTTCTGGCTGCCGGTGATCCCTAGTCATCGAGCCAATGACCTACTCCTTCCTCATCCTCTTGCCGACGTTCTTGAAGTGGAAGCAAGTTGTTTGACCCACCGAAGAGCTCCGGCCGGCTAATCTCCCGAAAATCGACGAAAATCGTCACAACCAGAGGTAAGTCACGTTTTAGGCCTCTTAGGACCCCGAAATCTTAGATTTTTTCAACCAAATTTTATGGACATCTAGGGGACACATAGAGTGAGCTGTGGTAAAAAGTTTAGATGAATTTGATGGAGTTTTGACCCCAAATGGGTCATGTGTTTGAAGGGCCAGAACTGACCGGTTGAGGACTTGGGAAGATCGGCGCCGTTCAAGGACTTTCCGGCATCGCCTTGGCTCCAAATTTCAGGTGAGACTCCCCAACCCTTAGAACTACATGTTAGCAAGTAGATTAATGATTAAATTGAGGATTTTAGGTAGTTTAAGGGTTGCTAGGTTGGGATATGCACAGAACCGAGTATGCCCGGTTCGATTCTGTGCATACCGAGGCTGTTGGTGGTTGTAATTGAGCTCCAAATTCATCGTTGAGAAGTGTTAAAATGTTAATTGATTGACCCATGAGGTGTATGATTAGTGGGGTGGTGATTTGAGCAAGGAAATTAACAATTGGATGAAATTTCCTTAGGTTGCGTGGTGGAGTTGCTCTTGGGCTAGTAGGGCCGAACCCTTAAGGTACTTGAAAGAGGAATTGCATTGCATTAAGCTTGAGGTAAGGGGATTCTAAACCTTTGATAGGAGGATTAGACTCAATTGGGCGAATTGAGTGTGAGTTTGGTTGATTCTTGAAAGATTATCAAATGCTTGTCCATTGTACGTCCTAGAAAGGTATAGATGACTCGAATGCTTGGCCACGCTTGTGCCTTGAGTTGATTGTCGCATTTGAGTGTTGAACTTGATTGCCTCGCATGCCATAAGTGTGTTGTTCGTGCATGAGTTGCACTTGATTGTATGTGTTATGCAATAAAATGAACTTATGGCTTATTTAAGAGGTTGTGACATCCTGAGGCGTATGAGAAGCGGGGTTGTGTGGATGAATGCCCTGACGCGCTTAGGCGCAGGGTTGGAATCGAATGGCACCTTGAGGCGTACGAGGCACGGGGTTGAGAAGGCCATAGTCCTAATGCGTTGAAACGTGGGACGGAGTTAAGATATGTCGACACAAGCCTGGAGTGACATCGAAAACCTGATGCGTTTATGCGGGTTTATCAATGAGACGGTCTGATGCGTTTACACAGACAGAGCCTGAGGCATTATAAATGCGGGCATGAAAGTGAGGCAGATTGGAAATGGGTGAAAGGTGTAATTTGACTTGGCATAAAGTGCTTGATTCTAACGACATTGTATGATGCCATGATTGCATACTTGTTATTCGTGTGTTAATTCGTGCAAGTTTAATGCCTATTGTGTTTTTATACGAATTGTCTGTGATAAGTAATTGCTTGAGTGGACGGTCAGCTTAACTTAGGGTTAGGACCTACCTTACTGAGATGTATATCTCACCCCGTTGTGGGTCCCCCTTTCTTTTCAGATCCTAGACCTTGAGGATGTGGCCAATACGTTTTGGAGATTCTAAAGAGATATCAGCGTATTTTGATGAGTTCCTCGACAGACAGGGGACCGTTTATGTTAGTAAGTATATGGTTGTTTGGGTAGATGAGGGTGGTAGTAACTGGAAGCTTCATAGATATGAGGTCTGGTTCAGGAAGGCATGAGACGTTTCTACAGGGCCACTGAAGCCCACTGAGGTACCCCGTGGGGTGATACCCAGCTAGTACCACCCCGCTTGAGATTCAGTTGAGAACGAGGGGTTTGTCGCTGGCTCGAGGATTGGTCCTGAGACGACTCCAACCTTGGAGGACACCGAGGAGGTTATAGTGGTTGAGACTACCAAGGACGACTGGTGGAGCCGTCAGTGGATGAGACGCTCGAGAATACGGTGAAGATTTGCTCTGAGACTTTCTTGGAGTATGAGCCTACTGAGGAGGCAGAGGAGACTGATGACTCCAGTAGCACGACTTAGGTGTCTTGCTTTCCTCGTCTGATATTTTGATGGTGTCCCTAATGCCCGTTCCTTTTTGAGATGGTGATAGACCTCTTTTGCACTCACCCCGTCACCCCTGCCGACTAGCAGATCTGGTTTACTATGCTCTTGTATGAACATTTGAATCTTATGTATTAATGGTATTCTCGTTACCCATGTCCCATTTTATATATGTACGGAAGAGTTTTATATCTTCGCTTCTGCGTGCTTTCTATTGATGATATATCTCTCGAACTATACGTGCATTCTGGGACCTCGATAGATAGTTTGAGGTGCTTGTAGGGAGTCGCGCGATTGTGCCCGGGGCGCGAGGCGTGACACACAATATTCAAAAAAAGCTAAATGCAAATACTAATAGATTTACGTATAATTCACCATTTTATTATTTATGTAAATGCAAATAAATTATGAAAAAATTGTATTAATGAATACAATAGTCGAGCAATAAATTACTTTTCAATTACTAACTGTGACAAATAGCTTAAGGACTATTAAACCGCTAGCTATCAAGTGTCTGACTAGGTTTCCTAGGCTAATAGGCAAAATACTTTATCTAGTAACTGGGTTGCGGATCCACCAAAAATATTTTATCAAGTATCATTTTCCAAATTTTACGAGATAGTGCGTGTCACATTCTGATTTCCCGGTCATTTTCAAGCTCATTAATGAGAAGTTTATCTAGCGATGTGTTTCAGTCATATCTTGCTCAAATCCGATCAATTTGAGTAGGCTGATCAAAAGAGAAAGGATAACACGAGACAAGGTATGTGGACCTGAGGAATTCGAATAGAAAAGGGCGCTTTGGCCATAAGGATTGTCGAGGGGACATTTAGAATCATAAAAGGCCGATCTAAGGACGATTAAGAAATACATTGCTAGCGTTATACGATTGGAGCGCGGGTGATGCCGCTTAACCAATGTATAATTTATAAAATTTTCCTAAATCGAACAGTGACGACCGATGCCATAGGAACTAGTGATAGACCCTCACAATTACATGACAACCAAAGTCGCCATGAATTGACAACCCTAAATGTGATACGAATCACAAGGTTGATACACGTAACGTCTACAAAAGCCGCTTGTCAGTTTGGGATAGGCTGGAACCACGTCTGATAGAGAAAACAATCATAAATGAGTCTTGAAAATTGAAAATAGAGAATCAAGAATTCTAACGCCATGTCTAGATTGGTCATCGCCATGTCGAAGAATATTGGATTGAGAAAAATGACGTTCCGGACGTCAGGGGTAAAATTATCATTTTTGCTCCTCAAGCTTTAGCCTTGCCTATGCAATTGAAGGAGGGCATTTTGGTCTTTCAACCACCCCAAGAGCCACCGAAAATTGGAAAAGAATATGGCCATTGGATCACCTTGAATGACACTTAGGACAAGTGTCACTAGATTAGCTAAAGAGTGGTCCACTTTTTGCCAATTACCATTCAACCTTTGACTTTGAGGATTGAATATAGCCCTCTTCTCTCTCTCTTGGCCAGCCATTCTTCCTCCAAAGCACCGAGAGCTCCCTTCCTTCTTCCTGTTCTTTCTTTTGCTCGCTTGACTACTCCTGCCCTCTCCGATCGCCGCCACCGACAACCACTTCCAGCAACCTTTGGCCGGCGAGCCGACCACCCACGCCTAGCCCGATCTCTTGTCGACGTCCTTGAAGTGGAAGCACATTGTTTGACTCACTGAAGAGCTCCGGCCAGCCATTCTCCCGAAAGCCAATGGAAACCGACACAATCTAATGTAGGCAGTGTTTCTGACCTCTTAGGACCTTGAAACGTTGGAGTCTTACGATCAAATTTCATGGACATCTAGAGGACTCCTGTAGTGGTATGTGGTAAAAAGTTGAGATTTATTTGATGAAGTTTTGACCCTAAATGCGTCTTGTGATTGTTGGACAGAAACTGCCGGTTTGCAGTCTTGAAGGAACAGGCGACTTTCGAGGGAATTTCGGCTCCGACACAGCCCCAAATCTTCAATGAACCTCATAGACCCTTGGATATACATGTTAGCAAGTAAGTTAGTGAATAAATGATGAATTTGGGGTAGATTAAGGGTTGAATATGCTCGGTTTACACAGAACCGAACATAGCCCTGTTCGGTTCTATGCAAACCAATTCTGTGGAGGCTGTTGGTTGTTGGTTTTGAGTCTCAAATTCATCAATGAGACATGTTAAGATGATGAGACATGTGTTAGCAAGGTTGGTGGTTCATGGATGGGTGAATTGAGCAAGAGAAATTGACAATTAGTTGAAATTTTCTAGGTTGCACGGTAGGTTTGTTCTTGGACCATTGCGACTGAATTGTTGAGGGCTTGAGAAGAGGATTTTGTGGCATCAAAGCTTGAGGTAAGGGAATCCTAAAACTATGATAGGAAGAATGGACTCAATTGGGCGAGTCGGGTGAAATTTAGACTGATTCTTGAGAGGCTTAATGAGATTGATCTTTGTGTATGCTAAAAGAGTATAGATAACTCAAATGTTTGCTTATGCTTGTGTCTTGAGTAATTGGTCACATTTGAATGTGTATTGGAATGTCCTGCATGCCATGGGTATGTGAATTGTACTTGAGTTGCACCTGGTATTTTGTGTGTGATTTGAATGAGAATCATGGCATGAGTGAGACGTGGCGAGACCCCAATGCGTATGAAATGCGGGGTGATGGAATGAGTACCCTGAGGCGTTGAGGCGCGGGGTTGGAGTTGTGTGTCATCCTGATGCGTATAAGACGCGGGGTTGAGATGATCACGGTACTGATGCGTTGAAACGCGGGACGGAGATATGGCGTATCGACACTGGCCTGGAGTATCATTGCGTTTACGCGGGTTGTCAATGGCGGTTTGATGCATTCATGCAGATCGAGCCTGATGCGTTTTAAACGCGGGCATGAGAATGAGGCAGGCAAGAAAAGGCGGATGTGGTGATTTAGCAAGGCGAGTTGCGCATATGATCATCTGAATGTGTTGTGGTGCCATGACTAACTGCCTGACATCTATGTGTTGTCTCGGTAATTGATTACCTCTCATGTTTATTTGTATGAATTACTGGTTTTTATGATTGCCTAAGTAGACGGTCGGCCCAACCTAGGGTTAAGACCCACCTTACTAAGATGCGTATCTCACCCCGTTGAAGACCCCATCTTTCCTTACAGATCCTAGGTTCTGAAGATGTGGCCTATCAGATTTGGAGACCCCAAGGAAATGTCGGTCTATTTTGATGAGTTCCCTGATGGGCATAGGACTATATATGTTAGAAAATGTACAATGGTGCGGGTAGACGATGATAGCACTAGCTGGAAACCTCATGGGTATGATGCTTGGTTTCGAAAAGTTGGGGATGTTTCTGTAGGGCCGCTGAAGCCCACTGAGGTACCCCAGGGAGTTGTCCCTAGTTGGTGTCATCCCACCCAGGATTTAGAGCTGGCTGAGGGGTCAGTTGCAGGGTTGAGGAACGAACCTGAGAAGAGGGGATACTAATGAGGAGGTCATAGTGGTCGAGGCTATAGAGGATGACCTGGTGGAGCCATCTGCTGAGGAGATCATAAAGGATACCATCGAGGTTCACTCAGAGACCTTCTCGAAGTACGAGCCCACGGAGGAGGCAGAGGAGACCGAGGACTCTAACAGCTCGTCGTAGGAGCTTACGGTTTATGAGTATGAGATTAGAGGGTGACCCTGACGTCTGTATCTTTTGGCGATGATGATGGATCTTTTGTATTTACCCCGTCACCCTAGCGGATTTAGTGGCTATGCTTATGTACAAACTTTCAAGTGTTATGTATCATGGTGTTCTCGCTATCCAAGTCCCGCTTTATATTTTGTACGGAGGAGTTTTATTACATTGTCGTTTCTGTGTGCTTTATATATAGTATGTCTCTCGACTTATGCGTGGATCTTGGGACGACGAGAAATATTTGGTTTGCTTGCAGGGAGTCGCGTGCTCGTGCCCGGGGCGCGGAGCGTGACATCCACGTTTGATTTGGTATCAAAGCAAGGTCAGCTGGATCCAAAGTTGGTTGAGGATTGGAGTAATAAGGAGGATTAAGTTGGGATAAGGACGGGTAGCGAGACCTTAGGAAATTGGTGAGGATAAGTCATGGGATTGCATAGCATGTGACTTGACACTTATGATTGGCATTTGGCCTTGGTAGGGTTGTGGTAAGGCATAAGGATTAAGTTTCCTGCTTGGTGTTGGAAGTCATTTCTAGACTTTGGCCTGTTGAATGAATGAGTATGGTTGGTTTTAGTGAACCGTTGGAGTGAACGGAATTCAGGAATGACCATATGTTGCTTGTTGAAATGTCTTTGGAAATTGTTGCGTGGAGACTGTTGTATTATGACTGTTTCTGTTAAGGCATATTTAGTGGCTCTAGACTTGGATGAATGAGTGAGTACTAACACATTGCTGAATTTATGGTGGATCAGGCTCAGTAAAGGAATAAAAGGATGAGCAACCCATCTAGGAGATTTGGAAGGTCCAGAGGCGGAGCCTCTAGCTCGAGGCCGCTTGTAGTAGAGGATCCAAGGATGGATGGTGTGTTGAGGGCACATGAGAGAATTGGTTACCTTATTGATAGACAGACTCAGGATCGGGATGCTGCCATAGCCCAGGCGGCAGGAGCCACCATAGCTGCCGTCAACGCCAATAATGGCAACAACGGTGCAATGGAAACCAGGATGAACAAGGCTAGGGCAATGTGACAGTGAATGCCTAGGAGGAAGTTGTCATGGCTAGACAAATGGGTCAGCTAGTGGAACAATTCAAAAAGCTGAAGCCAGCTCAGTTCAACGGGACTAGAGACCCCGAGCTAGCACCTAGGTGGATTGAGAAGCTGGAGAACGCTTTTGGGGTGCTGAGGTGCACAGATAAGGAGAAAGTGCTGTTGGCAGTATACCAGCTGGAGGGTACTGCAAACGACTGGTGGGCTGCCACCAAGAATGGTGTTTTCCCTAAAGGCGCAGCCATGACCTGGGAAGCTTTTAAGACGGCGTTCAATGACAAGTACATCTCGGAGACTGCCAGGGAAAGGAAGTAGGTAGAATTCTTACAACTGCGTCAGAACCAGCTGACAATAGACCAATACGAGATCGAGTTCTCTAGACTGTTGAGGTACGCACCTCGATTTGTAAAGGATCCCCAGGAGAAAGCATGGAGATTTAGGGACGGTTTGAGGCCTGAGCTCCGTAGTCAGATGATTGCTCTAAACCTGAGGACTTATAAGGAGGTCTATGAGCGGGGCCAGATGATTGAAAGGGACTTGAAAGAGAGGAGTACTGCAAATGGATCGCGATTTATCCTATTCAGAGACAACCGCCAGATGGGCAAGAGACAGATGGCGAGCAATAGGCGCTTTATGCCTCTAGTATGGAAAAACATTATGAAGCCGCCAAATCCCAGGAACTGGAGCTGCCGCTTTTGTAGCAGGAAGCATGGAAATGGGCCATGCCCAGTGAGGATTGGAGCTTGCTTTAAGTGTGGTCTCCTAGGCCACCACATGAGGACGTGCCCAAATCAAGTTCTGGTGAGTCGACCTCGAGGACAGAGACCGATGGCTGGACCATCGGCTGCCACTCCCCAGATCGAGCAGTGTCGACTCCACGCTCAGGGTAGGGTATATGCA
Source organism: Rhodomyrtus tomentosa (assembly GCA_028455895.1). Lineage (NCBI taxonomy): Eukaryota > Viridiplantae > Streptophyta > Magnoliopsida > Myrtales > Myrtaceae > Rhodomyrtus > Rhodomyrtus tomentosa. Next base: position 7,467,264 of record JAPCWY010000011.1, read on the forward strand.
GTAGCCCGCAGGAAGGCGGAGGAAGCACCAGGCGTGGTCACAAGTACAGTTTACTTGTGTGACCAAGCTGTATATGCATTGTTTGATCTTGGTGCTATGGATTTATTTGTGTCTGCTCAGTTTGCTGAATTAGTGGGTATGAAGTTAAAACCGTTGAATATAACTCTGCATGTTACCACTCTGTTAAAGGATAACATATTGCTTTTATTGGGCTGTGCTGATTGTGAAATCATGATTGGAGGGGGTAAGGGGAGTATTGACCTAGCTGTATTACCCATGTACGATTTTGATGTGATCATAGGGATGAATTGATTGAGTACACAAGAGGCAGTGGTAGATTGTGGTAGTAGGACAATTCTTTTCTACCCGGAAGGCCACCCTAGCTTTGAATTGGTGGGAAGTCGAGGAGGAATCTCGATCCCCTTAGTCTCATCTCTAGAAGTGATCAAGCTGATGTCAGAAGGGTGTCAGGCGTACTTAGTGGCAGTAATGGACATGACTGCCGAAGAGCCAAAGTTAGAGAGTATCCCGATAGTGTGTGAATTTCCTGACGCGTTTCCACAAGAGTTGCTAGGATTGCCACCGGAGCGAGAGATAGAATTCGTGATCAAATTAGCTCTTGAAACGGAGCCAATCTCGAAGGCGCCTTATAGGATGTCCCTGTCAGAATTGAAAGAGTTAAAGGTGCAGATGCATGAACTACTAGATAAAAGATTTATCCGAACGAATGCTTCACCGTGGGGAGCGCTGGTACTGTTCGTAAGGAAGAAGGATGGATCTTTGCGCCTATGCATCGACTATCGGCAGCTGAACCAAGTAACAATGAAGAACAAGTACCCTCTGCCAAGAATCGATGATCTGTTTGGTCAGTTGCAAGGAACGGTGGTATTTTCTAAGATTGACCTGAGAATAGGGTATTACCAGTTGAGGATCAGGGTATCACAGTGATGCCTTTTGGATTGACCAATACCCCAACAGCGTTTATGGATATGATGCATCGAGTATTTAAGGAATTCCTAGATAGATTCGTCATAGTCTTTATTGATGATATCCTGATTTACTCGAGGAGTGCCGCAGAACATGAAGAGCATCTGAGGATTGTCCTGCAGACCTTGAGGGAACACTCGCTCTCCGCGAAGTTGAGTAAATGCGAGTTTTGGCTGAATACGGTAACATTTCTTGGTCATGTGGTATCTGGAGAAGGAATCGCCGTGGATCCTGCGAAGATAGAAGTGGTAACAAATTGGCCTAGGCTCACTACGATAACTGAAGTCATAAGTTTTTTGGGATTGGCAGGATACTACAGACGTTTTGTGGAGAAATTCTCATCTATAGCCTTTCCATTGACGCAGTTGACGAATAAGGAAACGAGGTTTGAATGGATAGACAAATGTGAAAAGAGCTTCCAAGAGCTCAAACATTGATTAACAACCGCACCAGTGCTGACGATTCCAGCAGGACCGAGAGGTTATGAGATATACAACGATGTTTCGTTGAAAGGACTGGGCTGTGTGTTAATGCAGCATGGGAGAGTAGTAGCCTATGCGTCCCTACAGCTAAGACCACATCAAATGAACTACCCAACGCATGATTTGGAGTTAGCAGCGATTATTTTTGCTTTGAAGATCTGGAGACATTATCTCTGTGGCGAGAAGTTTCGGATTTATACCGACCACCAGAGCTTAAAGTATCTTTTTTGCTAGAAGGAGCTGAATATGAGGCAACGTCGGTGAATGGAGCTGCTTAAGGATTATGATTGTGATATACTATATAACCTTGGGAAGGCAAATAGAGTCGCAGATGCACTTAGCCGGAAATCAAGCATCGCCTGTCTATTAGTAAAAGGATAGTCGATGATCGAGGATTTGAGAGATTCTGAGTTCAGACTAGAAGTCTGCCATTTGTCCAGTTTGATAGCTACATTAAGAGTAGAACTTGAGGTCCAGGATGGGATAAAGATCTTACAGTCGACGGACCCAGAGATTCAGAAAATCCTGGAGATAGACGCGAGAAGACCAGAATTTCAAGTGTCAGAGGATGGAATTTTGAAGTTCCGAGGATGACTGTGCGTACCAAAAGATAAAGGGTTCCGGGAAAGGATTTTGTCAGAAGCTCATAGGAGCAATTATAGTATCCACCTTGGAAGTACGAAAATGTATCAAAACTTGTAACAACACTATTGGTGGAACGGAATGAAGGTGGATCTAGCGAAATATGTGGCTAAGTGTTTGACATGCTAGTAAGTGAAAGTGCAGCACTGTAAGCCTGGAGGATTATTTCAGCCACTGGAGATTCCGGAATGGAAGTGGGAGCATATAACTATGTCCCGAGGAGCTAGAAAGGTCACGACTCTATATGGGTAGTCGTGGACAGATTGATTAAGTCCGCCCACTTCATTCCAGTGCGAAAGGATTTGCAATTGATAGATATGCCGAGTTATACATGAGGCAGATAGTGAGGTTAGATGGAGTGCTTGTGACAATTATCTCGGATAGAGATACTAAGTTCACGGCAAACTTTTGGAAGAGTCTTCAAGAAGCCATGGGAACCCAACTGCAGTTTAGCACGGCATACCATCCACAGATAGATGGACAGTCGAAAAGGACGATTCAGACGCTTGAGGACATGTTGCAAGCATGCATTATTGATTTCAAAGGTGGATGGGAAGATCAGCTACACTTGGTAGAGTTTGCATATAATAATAGCTACCAGCAGAGCATCCAGATGGCACCATTCGAAGCATTCTATGGAAGGGCCTGCATAACCCCGATTTGTTGGGATGAGGTTGGAGAAAGAAGTGTCACAGGCCCAGAATTGGTAGCAATCGATGGAAGCAGTGAAATTAATTCGGGATAAACTAAAGACGGCACAGAGTCGTCAGAAGAGTTATGCGGACAAGCGGTGTAAGCCTTTGGAATTTCAAGTGGGCGATCATGTTTTCCTTAAAGTGTCACCAATGAGAGGATTATCGCGATTTGGGAAGAAGTGAAAACAGAGCTCAAGATACGTAGGTCCATTTGAGATACTGGAGCGAATTGGAACCCTAGCCGATAGGCTTGCCTTGCCTCCTAACCTATCCCGGGTGTATAATGTATTTCACGTGTCGATGCTGCAGAAATATGAACCAGACCCGACACATGTGCTGGACTTCGAAGCCATAGAAGTAGACGATTGGGTATCCTACGTAGAGAAGCCAATCAGGATTGAAGACCGAAAGGAACAAACTCTAACGAATAAGACGATTCCATTGGTCAAAGTTGTGTGGGAGCACCATGGAACCGAAGGCGTCACGTGAGAAAATGAAGAGACGATGAAGCGACAACACCCCCATCTATTTGAGTAATTAAGTTTGATGTAAATTTCGGAGATGAAATTTTTGTAAGGGGGAAGAGTTGTGACATTCTAATTTATCACTCATTTTCAGGCTCATTAATGAGAAGTATATCTAGCGATGTGTTTCAGTCATATCTCGTTCGAATCTGATTAATTTGAGTAGGCTGATCAAAAGGGAAAGGCTAACGCGAGACAAGGTACGTGGACCTATAGAATTCGAATAGGAAATGACACTTTAGCCATAAGGATTGTCGAGGGGACATTTAGAACCATAAAAGGCCGATTTAAGGACGATTAAGGAATGCATTGCTAGCGTTATACGCAAGGTGCGCGGGTGATGCTGCTTAACCAATGTATAATTTGTAAAATTTTCCTAAATCGGATAGTGATGATTAAGGCTATAGGAACTAGTGATAGACCTTCACAATTACATGACAACCAAATTCGCCATGAATTGACGAGCCCTAAATGTGATACGAATCACAGGGTCGATATGCGTAACGTCTGCAAAAATCGCCCGTCAGTTCGAGATAGGCTGGAACCACGTCTGATAGAAAAAATAATCAAAAACGAGTCTTGAAAATTGAAAATGGAGAATCAAGAATTACAACGCCATGTCTGGATCGGCCGTTGCCATGTCGAAGAATATTGGATTGAGAAAAACGACATTCCGGACGTCGGGGGTAAAACTACCATTTTTGCCCCTCAAGCTTTAGCCTTACCTATGCAATTGAAGGAGGACATTTTGGTCTTTCAACCACCCCAAGAGCCACCAAAAATCGGGAGAGATTATCGCCATTGGATCACCTTGATTGACACTTAGGACAAGTGTAGCTAAAGAATGGTCATGTCCACTTTTTGCCGACTACCATTCAACCTTTGACTTTGAGGATTGAATATAACCCTATTTTCTCTCTCTTTGCTTGTCATTCTTCCTCCAAAGCATAGAGAGCTCCTTTCCTTCTTCCTCTTCCTTTTGCCGACGGCTCCTGCCCTCTCTGTTCGTCGCCATCGACGATCACTTCCGGCGACCTTTGGCCTGCGAGCCAACCACCCACACCTAGCCCGACCTCTTGCCGACGTCCTTGAAGTGGAAAGGCATCGTTTGACCTGCCGAAGAGCTCCGGCCAGCCATTCTCCCGGAAGCCGACGGAAACGACACAATATGAGGTAGGCAGCGTTTCTGACCACTTAGGACCTAGAAATATTGGAGTCTTGCGATCAAATTTCATGGACATCTAGCGGACTCCTATAGTGGTCTGTGGTAAAAAGTTGAGGTTTATTTGATAAAGTTTTGACCCCAAATGGGTCTTGTGATTGTTGGACAGAAACTGCCGATTTGCAGTCTTGAATGAACTGGCCACTTTCGAAGGAATTACGGCGACGACACGGCCCCAAATCTTCGGTGAACCTCTTAGACCCTTAGATATACATGTTAGAAAATAGGTTAGTGAATAGATGGTGAATTTGGAGTAGGTTAAGGGCTGAATATGCTCGGTTTACAAGAAATCAAACATAGCCCGATTCTGTTCAGTGCAAACCGATTCTGTGGAGGCTGTTGGTTGCTGGTTTTGAGTTTAAAATTCTTCAATGAGACATGTTAAGATGTTCAGACATGTGTTAGTAAGATTGGTGGTTCATGGATGGGTGAATTGGACAAGAGAAATTGATAATTGATTGGAATTTCCTAGGTTGCGCGGTGGGTTTGTTCTTGGACCATTGAGATCGAATTGTTGAGGGCTTGAGGAGAGGATTTTGTGGCATCAAGTTTGAGGTAAGGGAATCCTAAAACTATGATAGGAAGATTGGACTCAATTGGGAGAGTTGGGTGAAATTTAGATCAATTCTTGAGAGGCTTAATGAGATTGATCTTTGTATATGCTAAAAGAGTATAGATAACTCAAATGTTTGATTATGATTGTGTCTTGAGTAATTGATCACATTTGAATATGTATTGGAATGTCCTGCATGCCATGGGTATGTGAATTATGCTTGAGTTGCACATGGCACTATGTGTGTGATTTGAATGAGAATCATGGCATGAGTGAGACGTGCCAAGATCCTGATGCGTATGAGATGCAGGGTGGTGGAATGAGTACCCTGAGGCGCTGAGGTGCGGGTTGGAGTTGTGTGTCACCCTGATGCGTTTGAGAAGCGGGGTTGAGATGGCCACGGTCCTGATGTGTTGAAACGTGGGACGGAGATGTAATGTATCGACACTGGCCTGGAGTATCATTAAAACTTGATGCGTTTACGAGGGTTACCAATGGCGGTCTGATGCAGTCACGTGGACCGAGCATAATGCGTTCTAAATGCGGGCATGAGAATGAGGCAGACAAAAAAGGTGGATGTGGTGATGTAGCAAGGCGAGTTGCGCATGATCATCTGAATGTGTTGTGGTGCCGTGACTGTCTGCCTGACATCTGTGTGTTGTCTCGAAAATTGATTACCTTTCATGTTTATTTGTATGAATTGCTAGTTTTTATGACTGCCTGAGTAGACGGTCGGCCTAATCTAGGGTTAGGACCCACCTTACTGAGATGGGTAGCTCACCCCGTTGGGGACCCTTCTTTCCTTAAAGATCCTAGGTCCTAAAGATGTGGCCTATCAGATTTGGTGACTCCAAGGAAATGTCGATCTATTTAGATAAGTTCCCTGATGGGCAGGGGACTATATATGTTAAAAAATGTACAGTGGTACGGGTAGACGAGGGTAGCACTAGCTGGAAGCCTCATAGGGATGAGGCTTGGTTTCGAAAAGTTGGGGATGTTTCTACAGGGCCACTGAAGCCCACTGAGGTGCCTCAGGGAGTTGTCCTTTGTTGGTGTCATCCTACCCGGGATTTAGAGCGGGCTGAAGGTCAGTTGCAAGGTCGAGGAACGGACTTGAGAGGACCCCGACATTGGGGGATACTGAGGAGTAGGTCAAAGTGGTCGAGGCTACATAGGATGACCTGGTGGAGCCATCTGTTGAGGAGACCATGGAGGATACCATCGAGGTTCGTTCGGAGACCTTCTCGGAGTACGAGCCCACGGAGTAGGCAGAAGAGACCGAGGACTCCAGCAACTCGTCTTAGGAGCTTATGGTTTATGAGTCTGAGATTAGACGATGGATCTTTTGTATTTACCCCGTCTCCCTAGCAGATTTAGTGGCTATGCTTATGTACGAACTTTCAGGTGTTATGTATCATGGTATTCTCGCTATCCAGGTCTCATTTTATATTTTGTACGAAGGAGTTTTATTACATTGTCGTTTTCGCGTGCTTTATATATAGTATGTTTCTCGACTTATACGTGGATCTTGGGGCCACGAGAGATATTTGGTTTGCTTGCATGGAGTCACGTGCTCGTGCCCGGGGCGCGGGGCGTGACATCCACGTCTGATTTGGTATCAGAGCAAGGTGAGCTAGATCCAAAGTTGGTTGAGGATTGGAGTAATAAGGAGGATTAAGTTGGGACAAGGATGGGTAGCGAGATCTTAGGAGACTGGTGAGGATAAGTCATGGGATGCATAGCATGTGACTTGACACTTATGATTGGCATTTGGCTTGGTAGGGTTGTGGTAAGGCATAAGGATTAAGTTCCCTGCTTGGTGTTGGAAGTCATTTCTAGACTTTGGCATGTTGAATGAATGAGTATGGTTGGTTTTAGTGAACCGTTAGAGTGAACAGAATTAAGGAATGACCATATGTTGCTTGTTGAAATATCTTTGGAAATTGTTGCAAGGAGACTGTTGTATTATAACTGTTTCTGTTAAGGCATATTTAGTGGCTCTAGACTTGGATGACTGAGTGAATACTAACTCATTGCTGAATTTATGGTGGATCAGGCTCAGTAAAGGAATATAAGTATGAGCAACCTATCTAGGAGATTTGGAAGGTCCAGAGGCGGAGCCTCTAGCTCGAGGCCGCCTGTAGCAGAGGATCCAAGGATGGATGGTGTGCTGAGGGCACTGGAGAGAATTGGTGACCTTATTGACAGACAGATCCAAGATCGGGATGCTGCCATAGCCCAGGCGGTAGGAGCCGCCATAGCTGCCGTCAACGCCAATAATGGCAACAACGGTGGCAATGGAAACCAGGATGAACAAGGCTAGGGCAATGAGACAGTGAATGCCCAGGAGGAAGTTATCATGGCTAGACAAATGGGTCAGCTAGTGGAACAATTCAAAAAGCTGAAGCCAACTTAGTTCGACGGGACTGGAAAATGCTTTTGGGGTGCTGAGGTGCACAGATGAGGAGAAAGTATTGTTGGCAGTATACCAGCTGGAGGGTATTGCAAACGACTGGTGGGTTGCCACCAAGTATAGTGTTTTCCCTAATGGCATAGCCATGACCTGGGAAGCCTTTAAGACGGCGTTCAACGACAAGTACTTCTCGGAAACTGCTAGGGAAAGAAAGTATGTAGAATTCTTACAACTGCGTTAGAACCAGCTGACAGTAGACCAGTACGAGGCCTTGTTCTCCAGACTGTCGAGGTACGCACCTTGACCTGTAGAGGATCCCAGTAAAAAGCACGGAGATTTAGGGACGGTTTGAGGCTTGAGCTCCGTAGTTAAATGATTGCTCTAAACTTGAGGACTTATAAGGAGGTCTATGAGCGGGGCTAGATGATTGAAAGGTACTTGAAAGAGAGGAATACCGCAACTGGATCACGGTTTACCCCATTCAGAGACAACCGCCAGATGGGCAAGACACCGATGGCGAGCAATAGGCGCTTTGTGCCTCCAGTAAGGAAAAACATTGTGAAGCCGCCAAATCCCATGTACTGGAGCTGTCGCCTTTGTCGCAGGAAGCATGGAAATGGGCCATGCCCAGTAAGGATTGGAGCTTGCTTTAAGTGTGGTTAGCTAGGCCACTAAATGAGGACGTGCCCAAATCAAGCTTCAACGAGTCGACCTTAAAGACAGAGACCGATGGCTGGACCATTGGCTGCCACTCCCCAAATTGAGCAGAGTCGACCCGCAGCTCAGGGTAGGGTATATACCGTAGCTCGCAGGGAGGAGGATGAAGCACCAGGCGTGTCACGGGTACGGTTTACTTGTGTGACCAAGTTGCATATGCATTATTTGATCCTGGTGCCACGCATTTAGTTGTGTCTACTCAATTTGCTGAATTGGTGGGTATGAAGTTAAAACCGTTGAACAGAACTCTGCATGTTGCCACTCCGTTAAAGGATAACATATTGGTTTCATTGGGCTGTGCTGATTGTGAAATCATGATTGGAGGGGTTAAGGGGAGTATTGACCTAGCTGTATTACACATGTACGATTTTGATGTGATCATAGGGCTGAATTGATTGAGTAAGCAGGGGGCAGTGGTAGATTGTAGTAGTAGGACAATTCGCTTCTACCCGAAAGGCCGTCCTAGCTTTGAATTGGTGGAAAGTCGAGAAGGAACCTCGATCCCCTTAGTCTCATCTCTAGAAGTGACCAAGCTGATGTCAGAAGGGTGTCAGGCATACTTAGTGGCAGTGATGGACACAACTGCCAAAGAGCCAAAGTTAGAGAGTATCCCGGTAGTGCGTGAATTTCCCGACGTGTTTTCCCAAAAGTTGCCAGGATTGCCACTGGAGAGAGCGATAGAATTCGTGATAGAATTAGCTCTTGGAACGGAGCCGATCTCGAAGGCACCTTATAGAATGTCCCTGTCAGAATTGAAATAGTTAAAGGTGCAGATGCATGAACTACTAGATAAAAGATTTATTCGACTGAGTGCTTCACCGTGGGGAGCGCCGGTGCTGTTCGTAAGGAAGAATGATGGGTTTTTGCGCCTATGCATCGGCTATCGGCAGCTGAACCAGGTAATAGTGAAGAACAAATACCCACTGCCAAGAATCGATGATCTATTTGGTTATTTGCAAGGAGCGGCGATATTTTCTAAGATTGACTTGAGAACAGGGTATAACCAATTGAGGATCAGGGTATCACAGGGATGCCTTTTGGATTGACCATTGCCCCAGCCGCGTTTATGGATTTGATGCATCGAGTATTTAAGAAATTCTTGGATAGATTCGTCATAGTCTTCATTGACAATATCTTGATTTACTCGAGGAGTGCCGCAGAACATGAAGAGCATATGAGGATTGTCCTGCAGACCTTGAGGGAACACTTGCTCTACACGAAGTTGAGTAAATGCTAGTTCTGGCTGAATAGGGTAGCATTTCTTGGTCATGTGGTATCTGGAGAAGGAATCGTTGTGGATCCCGCGAAAATAGAAGTGGTAACAAATTGGCCTAGGCCCACTACGGTCACTGAAGTCATAAGTTTTTTGGGATTGGCAGGATACTACAGACGTTTTGTGGAGAAATTCTCATATATAGCCATTCCATTGACGCGGTTGACGAAGAAGGAAACGAGGTTTGAATGGATAGACAAATGTGAAAAGAGCTTCCAAGAGCTCAAATATCGATTAACAATCGTGCCGGTGCTGACGATTCCAGCAGGATCGAGAGGTTATGAAGATAGAAAGGACTGGGCTGTGTGTTAATGCAGTATGGGAGAGTAGTAGCCTACGCGTCCCGATAGCTAAGACCACATGAAATGAACTACCCATCGCATGATCTGGAGTTAGCAGCGATTATTTTTGCTCTGAAGATCTGGAGACATTATCTCTGTGGCGAGAAGTTTCAGATTTATACCGACCTCCAGAGCTTAAAGTATCTATTTTGCCAGAAAGAGTTGAATATGAGGCAGCGTCGGTAGATGGAGCTGCTTAAGGATTATGATTGTGATATACTGTATCACCTTGGGAAGGCAAATAGAGTCGCAGATGCACTTAGCCGGAAATCAAGCATCGCCTGTCTGTTAGTAAAAGGATGGTCGATGATCGAGGATTTAGGAGATTCGGAGTTCAGACTAGAAGTCTGCCAATTGTCCAGTTTGATAGCTATATTGAGAGTAGAACTTGAGGTCCAGGATGGGATAAAGACCTTATAGTTTATGGACCCAGAGATTTAGAAAATCTTGGAGATGGATGCGATGAAGAGAAAACCAGAATTTCAAGTGTCAGAAGATGGAATTTTGAAGTTCCGAGGACGACTGGGTGTGCCAAAAGATAAAGGGCTCCGGGAAAGGATTTTGTCAGAGGCTCATAGAAGCAATTATAGTATCTACCCAGGAAGTACGAAAATGTATCAGAACTTGCAACAACACTATTGGTGGAATGGAATGAAGGTGGATTTGGCGAAATATGTGGCTAAGTGTTTGACATGCTAGTAAGTGAAAGTGCAACATTGTAAGTCTGGAGGATTATTACAGTCATTGGAGATTCCGGAATGGAAGTGAGAGCATATAACTATGGATTTTGTGATGGAACTGCCGAGGAGCTAGAGAGGTCACGACTCTATATGGGTAGTCGTGGACAGATTGATCAAGTCCGCCCACTTCATTCCTATGCGAAAAGATTTCGCAATGGATAGATACGCCGACTTATAGATGAGGCAGATAATGAGGTTACATAGAGTGCCTGTGACAATTACCTCAGATAGAGATCCTAAATTCACGGCAAACTTTTGGAAGAGTCTTCAAGAAGTCATAGGAACCCGACTGTAGTTTTACACGGCGTACCATCCACAGATAGAAGGACAGTCAGAAAGGACGATTCAGACGCTTGAAGACATGTTGCAAGCATGCATTATTGATTTCAAAGGTGGATGGGAAGATCAGCTACGCTTCGTAGAGTTTACATATAATAATAGCTACTAGCAGAGCATCCAGATGGCATCATTTGAAGCACTCTATGGAAGGGCCTGCAGAACCCTGATTTGCTGGGATGAGGTTGGAGAAAGAAGTATCACAGGCCCAGAGCTGGTAGAGCAATTGATGGAATCAGTGAAATTTATTCGGGATAGACTAAGGACGGCACGGAGTCGTCAGAAAAGCTATGCGGACAAGCGGCGTAAGCCTTTGGAATTCCAAGTAGGCGATCATGTTTTCCTTAAAGTGTCACCGATGAGAGGATTATCGCGATTTGGGAAGAAGGGAAAACTGAGCCCAAGATACATAGGTCCATTTGAGATACTGGAGCGAATTAGAATCTTGGCCTACAGGCTTGCCTGGCCGCCTAACCTATCTCATGTGCATAATGTCTTTCATGTGTCGATGTTGTGGAAATATGAACTGGACCCGATACATGTACTAGACTACGAAGCCATAGAAGTAGACGATCGGGTATCCTATGTGGAGAAGCCGATCAGGATTGAAGACCGAAAGGAACAAACTCTAAGGAATAAGACGATTCCACTGGTCAAAGTTGTGTGGGAGCACCATGGAACCGAAGGCGTCATGTGGGAAAACGAAGAGACGATGAAGCAACAACACCCCCATCTATTTGAATAATTAAGTTTGATGTAATTTCGGAGACGAAATTTTTGTAAGGGGGAAGAGTTGTGACATTCTAATTTCCCAATCATTTTCAGGCTCATTAATGAGAAGTATATCTAGCGATGTGCTTCAGTCATATCTTGTTCGAATCTGATTAATTTGAGTAGGCTGATCAAAAGGGAAAGGCTAACGCGAGACAAGGTACGTGGACCTCTAGAATTCGAATATGAAATGGTGCTTTGACATAAAGATTGTCAGGGGGACATTTAGAACCATAAAAGGCCGATCTAAAGTCGATTAAGGAATGCATTGCTAGCGTTATACAATAGGAGCGCGGGTGATGCCGCTTAACCAATGTATAATTTGCAAAATTTTTCTAAATCGAATAGTGACGACTAAGGCCGTAGGAACTAGTGATAGACCTTCATAATTACATGACAACCAAAGTCGCCATGAATTGACAAGCCCTAAATGTGATACGAATCATAGGTTCGATACGCGTAACGTCTGCAAAAGCAGCCCGTCAGTTCGGGATAGGCTAGAACCACGTCTGATAGAGAAAAAAAAATCAAAAACGAGTCTTGAAAATTGAAAATGGAGAATCAAGAGTTCCAACGTCATGTCTGGATCGGCTGTCACCATGTCGAAGAATATTGGATTGAGAAAAACGACGTTCCGGACGTCAGGAGTAAAATTACTATTTTTGCCCCTCAATCTTTAGCCTTGCCTATGCAATTGAAGGAGGGCATTTTGGTCTTTCAACCACCCCAAGAGCCACCAAAAATCGGGAGAGATTATCGCCATTGGATCACCTTGATTGACACTTAGGACAAGTGTAGCTAAAGAATGGTCATGTCCACTTTTTGCCGACTACCATTCAACCTTTGACTTTGAGGTTTGAATATAGCCCTCTTTTCTGTCACTTGGCTAGTCATTCTTCCTCCAAAGCACCGAGAACTCCCTTCCTTCTTCCTCTTCCTTCTGCCGTTCGCCCGACCACTCCTGCCCTCTCTGTTCGCCGCCACCGACGACCACTTCCGGAGACCTTTGGCCTGCGAGCCGACCACCCACGCCTAGCCCGACCTCCTGCCAATGTCCTTGAAGTGGAAACGCATCGTTTGACCCACCGATGAGCTCCGGCCAGCCATTCTCTCGGAAGCCAACGGCAACCGATACAATATGAGGTAGGCAGCGTTTCTCCTCTTAGGACCTCCAAACGTTGGAGTCTCGTGACCAAATTTCATGGATATCTAGCGGACTCCTATAGTGGTCTGTGGTAGAAAATTGAGGTTTATTTGATGAAGTTTTGACCCCAAATGGATCTTGTGATTGTTGGACAGAAACTGCCGGTTTGCAGTCTCGAATGAACCAGCAACGACACGGCCCCAAATCTTTGGTAAACCTCTTAGACCCTTAGATATACATGTTAGCAAGTAGGTTAGTGAATAAATGGTGAATTTGGAGTAGGTTAAGGGCTAGATATGCTCGGTTTACATAAAACCGAACATAGCTCGATTCGGTTCTGTGCAAATCGGTTCTGTGGAGGCTGTTGGTTGTTGGTTTTGAGTCTCAAATTCATCAATGAGCCATGTTAAGACGTTGAGACATGTGTTAGTAAGGTTGGTGGTTCATAGATGGGTGAATTGGACAAGAGAAATTGACAATTGGGTGGAATTTCCTAGGTTGCGCGGTGGGTTTGTTCTTGGACCATTAAGACCGAAATGTTGAGGGCTTGAGGAGAGGATTTTGTGGCATCAAGCTTGAGGTAAGGGAATCCTAAAACTATGATAGGAAGATTGAACTCAATTGGGCGAGTCGGATGAAATTTAGATCGATTCTTGAGAGGCTTAATGAGATTGATCTTTGTATATGCTAAAAGAGTATAGATAACTCAAACGTTTGAATGTGTATTGAAATGTCCTGCATGTCATGGGTATGTGAATTGTGCTTGAGTTGCACATGGCATTATGTGTGTGATTTGAATGAGAATCATGGCATGAGTGAAACGTGCCAAGACCCTGATGCGTATGAGATGCGGGTGGTGGAATGAGTACCCTGAGGCGCTGAGGTGTGGGGTTAGAGTTGTGTGTCACCCTGATGCGTTTGAGACAAGGGGTTGAGATGGCCACGGTCCTGATGCGTTGAAACGCGGGATGGAGATGTGACGTGTTGACACTGGCCTGGAGTATCATTGAAACTTGATCGTTTACGTGGGTTGTCAATGACGGTCTGATGCATTTACGCGGACCGAGCCTGATGCGTTCTAAACGCAGGCATGAGAATAAGGCACGCAAGAAAATGTGGATGTGATGATGTGGCAATGTGGCAAGGCGAGTTGTGCATGATCATTTGAATGTGTTGTGGTGCCATGACTGTCTACCTGACATCTGTGTGTTGTCTTGAGAATTGATTACCTCTCATGTTTATTTGTATGAATTGCTGGCTTTTATGACCGCTTGAGTCGACGATCAGCTTAACCTAGAATTAGGACCCACCTTACTGAGATATCTCACCCCGTTGGGGACCCCCCTTTCCTTACAGATCCTAGGTCCTGTGGCCTATCAGATTTAGAGATCCCAAGGAAATGTCGATCTATTTTGATGAGTTGCCTGATAGGCAGGGGACTATATATGTTAGAAAACGTATAGTGGTGCAGGTAGACGAGGGTAGCATTAGCTGGAAGCCTCATAGGTATGAGGCTTGGTTTCGAAAAGTTGGGGATGTTTCTACAGGGTCGCTGAAGCCCACTGAGGTGCCTCAGAGAGTTGTCCCTAGTTGGTGTCATCCCACCCGAGATTTAGAGCAGGCTGAGGGGCAGTTGCAGGGTCGAGGAACGGACTTGATAGGACCCCAACCTTGGGAGATACTAAGGAGGAGGTCATAGTGGTTGAGGCTACAGAGGATGACCTGGTGGAGCCGTCTGTTGAGGAGACCATGGAAGATACCATCGAGGTTCGCTCGGAGGCCTTCTCGGAGTACAAGCCCACGGAGTAGGCAGAGGAGACCGAGGACTCCAACAACTCGTCTTAGGAGCTTACAGTTTATGAGTCTAAGATCAGAGGGTGAGCCTGACGTCTCTATCTTTTGGTGATGACGATGGATCTTTTGTATTTACCCCGTCTCCCTAGTGGATTTAGTGGCTATGCTTATATGGGAACTTTCAGGTGTTATATATTATGATATTCTCGCTATTCAGGTCCCACTTTATATTTTGTATGGATGAGTTTTATTACATTGTTGTTTCCGCGTGCTTTATATATAGTATGTCTCCCGACTTATGCGTGGATCTTGGGACCACGAGAGATATTTGGTTTGCTTGCAGGGAGTTGCGTGCTCGTGCCCGGGGTGCGGGGACACAGTGATGAACAACTTTCATGTTCGGACTTAAGGTCGAAAATGGACCGATCAATACAGTTTATTGTATTTTTGTGAAATTTTTATCTAGAAAACTATTTTGTCCGGTCTTTGTTAAATGAACGAAGGACCTCCTTAAAATGTGAATTTCCAGTTACTAGTTGAGACATCAACCTACAACTTTCAAGTTTTGTGGTTTGGCAAAGGAGGTCATTTAAGAGCAGTAAATTGCAAGACAAGACGAGTGTCAGGAAACTGTCAAAATTCCAGCTTACATTGTCCTTAATAAAATTCATTATTAAATGGAAAACACTATGAATCATTCTCAAAATTTTATATATAATAGCTCAAGATGTTATGAACATTTTCTATGTAGACATTATGGTTCAGAAATGACCATAATACATTTTAAAAAATCATAGCATGCAAAGGGTTCGCTTAAAAATAGCCATGGACCGACCCAAAAATATAAGTAAGCAGGAGGATAAGGATTGAAGAGAGTACCACCTTTTGGGATGTTTAAAATGACCAATCACATAGACATGTAGATGAAATACGATGTGAGGTTCGATTTCTATCTATCAAGGCTCAACGAAAATGGAGCCCTAAGGATATCTAAATTGAACCACCCTGGTTTGTGATTGAATTAGATTCCTCGTAGACATCTGATTCAACCAAATATCAACTCGTATCACATGGCGAATGATAGGGGTGATGAATCATGGCACCGATTTGAAAGAGTTCGGGACATGAAGAGAGAGACTCAGGCCAGATAGTGATGGCTAGGGTGTCCCTAATCAAATACCATCCTAAGCCTAGCCATTCAGGTCCGAGTTATGTGTGCTATGTGTAAATGCAAAAATAATAGAGGCATGCACAAGAGTTTATATCCAAACAACGCTTCAATATAACCTCCAACACAAACATTCCTACTCAAGCTGCAAGAAAATGTTAGCAAACACTCCACCCTTTATCATTCCAAATCTGCAAAAACATTTAACATCTTAAGCTGAGATTCAATCAAGACTGCCAAAGGCGAGACATCCATGAAATTTTCATTAGGCCTAAGTCCACTAAAGCTTTTAATTTTCTGAAAAATTCATGTGAACCAATTAAGTCTTCAATTTTTCAAAAAATTAAAACAAAATCCCTAGTGAAGTCGCCAAGCTGTCGTAACCTAAAAAATTAGGTTTTTTAGGTTAATGGATTATCAGGTTTAACGACCAACCTAATATGGACTCTCCTAAACCCTACCAAATCGCAACTTAGATTAATTAGAAATGATTGAGAATTTGGAGTCTTCACTAATTATTTTTTATAAATTGATTAAAAACCTAAGTAAAACAGCAGGAGAACCATTTTACTTCTACGAACCAGATATTGTGGATTCAGGTACTTGATTACACTAGTTAATTAAAACTAATGCCCTTTCGGTACCTTAATTCCATGCGATGTCTTAATTTGACGACTCAGATTGAATTAATTTAAAGCTTAGATGAGGGAATTATTTGGGATTGTCGTTTTTTAGATGCAATGCATGAATGACAGATGAATATAAATTTTGAAAATATGGTGACATGAGATGCATAAATGATCATTTTTTGTCTTTTTCTTTTTTAAAATTTCGGCCAAACAAAGATATCTTGAAAATTTTGTTATCTTGATTTATTTGCTTAGAATTTAATGAAACCTTATATTCCCAAAATCTTTAGGAATTTTTAGAATATAGCAAAAATCAATCAAGATATCAATCCATTAACAATATTCATGCTAATATAAGGAAAGAATCACGACCATCATCCCCTTTCCGAAAATTTAGACAACCCAAATTAAAAAATCGCCTTCTTTAAAAATAGCAAATCAAACCTAAACGGTGATAGGTTCAATATTTAATTCTTGACGTGCAATCATCCAAATTAGGCAAGTGAACATTCTAATCTCCTAAGACAATTTCAGAATATGCAATTTCAATCAATCAAATTATGCAATCAAATATATCGAATTTTAAATTAGAAAAATACCTTGATTGCAAAATTTCTTTTCCTCCGAACCTGCATTCCAAGCTTGTGAATCTTCTTTAATGGTTATGCTTCAATGTAATCATAGCTCGATCGATCTTTACTGATCATGGCTTGGCATTAACGTGGCTTCATTATGGGAGCCCTTGTGATACCTCCGCACTTTACTAGAATTTGCAATAAAATAAACTGGTGATCGCCTTGTTGGACGACCTGTAGTATAGAATCAAAACGTGATAACAAAGAGTATTCGCAAGTCAGCGGTTCGTCGAAATCGTTAAGACCAGCAAACTCGGCCGACTGGTGCGCCAGAAGGCGTCGGTGTAGTAGCTTCTCGTTGGGCGGATTATGGACTGGAATTTGACTTGATTCGAGGAGGTCGTCGGTCATGGCTCCATTGGTAGCTTTGCTGGAAGACCTCAGTCACTCTTTTAGCTTTTCCTGCGAGTTGAGTCCACGAATGAAATATAGGAAAAAAAAAGAAAAAAAAAAGAAAGAGGCAATAATAATAATAAAATGTTGAATTGTGATGACTAATGAAAGATTGGCTTCTTCTTCTCTTTCTATGGCAATCGACCCATGGATGAAGACCAGGAGACTTCCTTGTGATCCAAATCCCCCTGTACTTGTCCTGTTATGTAAGGTGGGATCTTGCTGATGAAGCTTGCTGGAATTGCAAATTCTTCGGTTACTGTGTATCATGCCGCATGGTCCAGATGAGTGGTCTCCTTTTCGATCAATTTTCGATCAATCTTCCAGCGCACGTTCAAACTGTGAGCTTCACTTGAAACAGCTTCCTTTTGGACGGTTTTCGACTCTGAAACTTCGATGGATCTCAACACCAATCAACAAAAAGATTAACAACCAAATATCGATAAAAAAAAAAAAGGCTAGCTTGACCTCAAATTAGGCAGAGCGAAGGTAAAACAGTGGCTGAACAACAGCTTGTTCTGGACAACTCCCAGCGACGAATCGGCGGTGGCGGGCTGATCCGGGTGTCAACTGATCGTGTGACTCCTGGACTGAGCTGCTGGCAAGGCAACGTCGATGCTATGATGCCACACAGAAGAAGGGTGGATACCGGACCGTGATGTGCAAAATAGCGGCAACGGTAACAGATGCAAACACAAGCGGCGGAGGTTGGAGTGCTCGGACGTGTGCACACCGGCATAAAGGCCTCCACCTCTCAATTGGCGCCTTCTGACTTCATCACTTTCTTCTCGTTCTAGGAACCAAACAAAAAATATAACTTAGGCATGAATCATGAACCCAGAGCAAAGGAAAAGAGACTTTCCTTATGTTTTTTTGGCAAATTTCGACGAGTGCTCTCCAAGGAAGAAGAAATTTTTTTCTCCAAGTTCTGATGTCCATCACCCTTCCTTTTCCTCTGATTTTTGTGGCCGTGTGCTACAATGAAAGTGGCCTCCCGAACCTGCAGAAAAATCGTCAAGAGAGAAGACCTCCCTGAAAAAAGACTGCCGTATATTTCAATTAAATTGGACTCCCCGAACCCTATACTATAAGGCTCTATTTATAGGCATAAAGAGTCCTAATTCTAGTCAAGGTAAGATTCATTTGACTGTCGGATTAAAAATTCTGATCATGGATAGTCTCGATGAATAGCTTTAGCCATAGAGGTGCCATTGGGCTATCCGACTTTCATTGCCTTATGGGCTTCACTGTACAATCTTGAACTCAAATCGGGCTTCTATTTAAAAAGCCCTAAAAAATTATAATGAGCAAAAGCGGGCTGATTTGAAATCGAATTGAGTCCAAAACCATGGTGAACAAATTTCGACACACCCTATAGCCATAGGCGAAAATCTCAAGCTGAGTTTGGTCTGACCGCTATCAAAATTAAAATCAATGGACTCATCTTTGACACTAAATGTGAATGATATGATAGAAAATAAATATGCAATGCTTGAAAATTTATTTTTGCGAGAATTATGATTAACGCTCATTTTATGAAATAAATGAATTTCTTACAAAATTAAAATTTAGGTGTTAACACAACTGAGGAACCTATGGCTTAGGCTCTTACGATCCAAACATGGCAAATTTCTCTTCAAGAGTACCCACCCAAGAGGGCTAGATATCACCAATTTGGATTGTGAGCGGGGACGAACACGAAAATCTCAAGAGCCATCAAAGATGAGATCCTTTCGCATCCTTTCCCTGTCTAAGGTAACCTAGATGTGGTTTGCAGTTGGGGTTGGACATCCAGTGTGTGCGATGTGTCGTAATTATCACGATGCAAAGTCATGCACAACAGTTTGTATAAAACGCTACTTCAATAGGTGAATAAAATAAACATACATTTCTAACTCCAACCTGTAGGAAAGATGTTAGCAAACACTCCACCATTTATTTCTCTAATCTACAAAAATATCTAACACAATGGTTATGGTACGTACCTCACCTTTGAGAGCATCTGCAGAAAATGAGGTTAGATAAACCAATCAACCTTTTAATTGGCACAAGTTCTCTAAAATTTCTAACCAAAGATCCTGGTTTGGAATAAGTCTCTAGCGAAGTCGTTAGTATGTTACAACCCTCTCGCGGTCCTTCGGGAGGGGCTTTCAAGGCGAGGGGGTTAATGGCCGTTCGTCTGATCGGACGCAGGCCTCTCCCAAGGCCCGTTACCCAAGTCGTAACGGAGGTATAAGTGATCGACCTTCAGTGTGGTCTAGTAACGTGTGATACGTGTGCATGCCAAAGAGTCGCCACTAATCATTTTGCGGAGGGTACGATCGGAAACCCTATCGAATAGTTGGAGGTTCTATTCAATTCTGCGATAACCAGAGAAACGGAATTGAGAACTTTGTTACGGCAACTATCAAAGATGACGCCCTTTCGGTATCTAAGTTGACTGATTTATCTAACCTAAGGTTTCATTCGGATGAGTGAGGTGCGAACCCTAAATCTAAGAGTTAATGCAAATAGGAGTGACTATCCTAGCAAACATAGTCAATAAAATGAGTGCGCAAATTAAGGATCTAAAACATGTGGATAATTCATATGAATACAACGTGGCATCCCTAGTAAGGCCCTATTAACCTAGAGAAGTGTTAATCAAGGTCAGGAGTGATTTTGACATGGTTTGCCCATGAGGGGCAAAATCGTAATTTTGAAGAGTTTTATAATAATTTTCTCTAAAATGACAAATTTATCATTTTAGATTGAATATGAAGTCAAAGGTGGTGGAAATAGGATTGGTCACCAAATCAATTCATTTCCTATTTTTCGGGAATTTTCTGAATTTTTCTGGAATTTTAGAAGCGATTTACCCTTTGAGGGGTAAAATCGCCATTACAAAAGCTGATGAGAAGTAAAAATCCTAAATAGAAGGATTGGTCGACCACCGAACCCAAATCCTAATTCTGAGCAATTTTCACTACTCGATCGGAATAAGAAAGACAATTACCCTTTGATGGGCAAAATCGTCATCTTTAAAAAAAGGACGAGATTCGAAAACCCAAGTAGAAGAATTGGTCACCTAACTAATCCTAATTCTCATTTTGACATTCTTAACCTATCTCATATACAAATCAGATGCGATTTATCCCCAAAGGGTAACATCGTCAATTTCTAGAAGAACGGATAAGAAATCCAAAAAATAAGATTAACCAGTTGTTTGTGGTCATTCCTCAATTTTTGGAAATTTTTAGAATGTCTAGGAATTTTTCATAATTTTCCTACATTTTTTAGGATTTTTTTAACATTTTTTAGAATTTTCTAGAATTTTTCTATTTTATTATTTTAAAAATTATTTTTTGAATTTTTTATTAAAAAATATGATTCGGATTGGGTCGACCCGACCCACTCAGATCGGATAACCTAGCCCAGACCGGACCCTCATGATTATCGCTCCAAAACGGCGTTGTTCCGCTTTTTTTATTTTTTGCTTATTTAGATTTAATCCGACAGCTTTTATTGAACCACGTGGCTAATCAACAGCCTTAGGATTGACTTACTAAAACATACAACTTATATTAAAAGCCAGCTACTCCTCGACCGTCAGATCTGATTACTTAAACCTACGGCCACGATTAAAAGCCAAGACTCAACTTGGTCCGTCCATCCTCACTAACCCAAACGACGCCGCTCGACCCTTAACTTAAACGGCATTGTTTCAGTCTGTTTTGATTTTTTAATTTTAAATCATTTTTGGATATTCCTAATTACTAATTGGACGACCATTAAAAATAAGACTCGATTAACCACAGCCGTTGGATCAAATATGACTCAGCCTAACAAACTAACGGTTCAGCCAACTCGACACCCACGTGGACCAATCACATGCTGCCACTTGAGACTCGTGACCCGCTGACCTGCCACGTCATCGTCTTCAACCTTTCAACGTATACCACAAAACGGACGGCTGAGGTTTCCCCGCTGTTGATTAGCAGCAAAACCTTGACCAATCGACTCGAATCTTATACCAATTGACTCATCTACAACTCTCCTACAACATATCAAAGAATCATGCAATTTCGCAGGCAGAATCAAGAATAATGAAGCTAACACAGTATATAGGCATGGCAGTTCAATCATGCAATTTAGGACGTGTCATGCCAATTACTTCACAGATAAGCTTCGAATGAAGTTTAAAATACTTACCTACATGTCAGATTGACCCTGTTAGGTTTAGGATAACCTAGATGAGTTTCGACTGAATCGGCGATGGCAACGAGGTTCAAATGCAAGGTTTGACTCGATTTCAATCCAATCAAAACACATAGAGGTGCTTAGTGATATCTTAGAAGTATTTCACACACATCAATTATGAAGATTGAAACCAAAACGAAGACTTGCCATCGAAGGTCAAAGATGGAGCTCGAAGGTTGACTCATTGATTTTCGGCGTTTCAGGCGACGCCGTCGATCGCGATTGCTTCCTGTGTGCTTCGTCGAACTCCTGAAGTTGATATTCGGCTTCGGTCTAGCCTAGAATGGCCTGACCAGTGCTGTGTTCTTTGGCATCAAGTTCTTTATAATGGCAGTTGGAGAGCTCTCTCTCTCTCTCTCTCTCGACTTTGTTTATCTCTAGAAACAGAATGCCCACCTCTCTACTAAAAAATGAGTCCATTTTTGTTATATTCCTCCCCTCGAAAATTTCACCATTCGGGAGGGGATGAGTTGGTGACCTTCGCACATGTAATCATGTGCGAAATGGTCACCGACGACTAGTGATCGCCGGGAACAAAGTGGCCAATCTTTTTAGGCCTCTTAGTGATTGAATTTCAAGCGAATTTGATCTCGATTTTAGCTCTGCATTTGAGCGAAGTTAGCCGGGCACATTACAGCCTCATTGACGCGACTCCGGTGAACCCATGCCGTAGGACTGGTATTGATTGACGCTAAACTTTGTGGCCAACAAAACACCTCCATCAATTTTACCAATTGAAGCCAATTGATTGTCTAATTTTACGATCAAAATCCACCTGCAATCAGTCAAATATGCGTGGGAATCCAAGGTTGAAGACGACAATGTTTAGACCGATTCAATCAGTCTGATTGGGCGGTTCGACCGATCTAACTGAGCGGTTTGACTGGTCACAACTTGCAATTTCCAAAATTAACCTTACTCGGCGGGGAATTTTTGCAATTTAAACCTCAGAATCGAACTTAGGACATCATTATTATCCAAAAAACGTGATTTTGCCCAAAAATTCATGTCAATTTCTACAAAAGCCCCAAATTTGTCCTTAATTGCAATTCGAGAAATTACAAAATTGAAGACTTAAATAGTCAAATTGGAACATACCACCTATGCCAGTCGATTCAAATTGATGAAAAACATAGGACAATGATTTCAATTTGTGAAGGTAACTCTTGAATTGAACGTAATTTCAATTATGCCTAAATTCATGGACTAAATTGTAATTAAGGATGCAATTTTATCCAGTTCATGCAATTGAGCAATTTATATAAATAATTAGGCTAAAATGCAATGAAATACAATTAAATTGAATGTCGAGACCCTTAAAAATGCCAAAATTGTAAATTAAAAGACACAATTGATATTTTTTTACCAAATTCAATCATACGTGTAACAAAGGAACACATAAAAATGAATTTGAATTTGGACTTTTTATGAGGTCAAGAAAATTAAAATTAAAATATTGACTATTTTTTCATATTTTTGTGATATTGAATGCTATTTTTCTTGAATTTTCAAGTATTTTCTATTTTCTAAAAATACTAAAAAATGTGAAAATTATGAAAAATTATTTTTTGGTCTAAAATATTTTTTTGGGTTTGGGCAAGGCCACCAAAGTTGATTTTGCGATTTTGCAACTTTTTATGATTTTTTTATGATTTTTTCAAAAATAAACTAAAAAAGAGTAATAAAAAATCAGGTGTCAATAATAGTGAACTATATTTTACATGTAACAAGACATATATTTTTGGCTAAAATAAATGCCCCAGCCATCACTCAAGATATACACGATGCCTTGAGATTTTCAACTGATATATGTGTCCAACTCCCCTCATTAAAGCTTTTTTGCATGCAATGGAGTTGATACATATCTAGATGTTGCAAAATGTAACAAACACATATGTAAATTTTATTAGAGCAAATATCGAATACAGCTCCCACTGAACAACTGCATCTCATGATACTACTTGGCCCATCAATTAACATGTCATATCAGCATCTTATAATGCTTTTATGTCCGTGACATTTCGTTAAAATATGAAAAGGCAAAGACCTTTAGTCAGTGAGCCTGCAACCATATCATCTATGTAATGAGTTCTATTGTAGTGCATCACCCTTTCATTTGTTACTTTTATTATCAAAACTTGACCGCCATATGTTTAGACCTTGTCACGCCCCGAACCCGTCGAGCATGCGAGCATCCCTGTAAGCAAACGACACATCTCTCATGGCCCCAAGATCCACAAACAAGTCGAAAGATAATATATATACATTAAGCATGCAGAAGTGGTACTCAAATAAATCTTCGTACAAAATATAAGTTAAGTGGGACCTGGCTAGCATAATAATTGTCATACATCATAATATACGGTTTATACAAATACCGGCTACTACAATCCGCTAGGGAAGGGGTAACAGGGTAAACACATCAAAATATGACCATTTTCAACATTCAAAATAGCCATGGTCAGGGGTCGCCATCACAAGATCGAGCCAACGAGTCAGGACACCTAAGATGAGCTGCTAGAGTCCCCTGTATACTCTGCATTCTCTGTTGGCTCATACAATTGTATATTTTCTCACATAAATATTCTCCTGCCTATCCGGGAACTCGTGAAAATATGCCGTCATCTCCTTGAGATCCCCAAAACGTATGGGCCACATACCTAAGGCCTAGGATCTGTAAAAATAGGGGTCCCCAAAGGGGTGAGATACACATCTCAGTAAAAGAGTCCTAACCCTAGGTTAGGTCGACCGTCCACTCAGGTAGTCGTACACCCCAATAATTCCACTCATAGGCATATCAAGCACAAATCAATCAAATAATGATATACAAATGACAGGCATGCAACTATGACAACATGTCACACTCGGATGATAATGCAGAATTCATCCTGCCATCTCACCACAACCACCTTTTCCTGCCTGCCTCAATCTCCAGCCCGCGATTAGATCGCATCAGGTTCGATCCTCGTAAAGGCATCAGACCGTCATCGGCAACCCATGTAAACGCATCAGGTTCTGATGAATCTCCATGCCAATATCCTCATCTCATATCTCCGTCCCGCGAATAGTTCGCATCAGGATCATGGCCATCTCAACCCCGCGATTTCATCGCATTAGGGCGCCACACAACATCAACTCCACCCCGCGATCTCGTCGCATCAGGGTATCCATCCCCGCCCCACGTCTCATACGCCTCAGGGCTTTGCCATGTCATGCTCATGCCATGATTTTCAATTAGTTTCCATACATGACAACATGTGCAATTCAGCACAATTCAAAGAACTCATGGCATGCAAGGTAATCAAGTGACACACACACATGGCGGATAATTCAAGCATAAACAATAACATACATAATCCTTCTATCATCACTTAGGACATACCAATAGTTATCCTTTGGAAAATCCTTATAAATCAATCCAATCAATCCTCGACTCACCCAATTGAATCCAATCTTTTCATCCTAAGTTTATGATTCCCTTACCTTGCGTTTGATGACACCAAATTCACTTCTTGGATCCTCAAAGTTTCGGCCTCCTAGGGTTCAAGGTCGACTCGCCGCGCAACCTAGGAATTTCAACCAATTCCATCAATTTCCAAGTCCAATTTAACCATCCATGAATCACAAGTCTCCATAACATAATCCTCATCGTCCTAGCATGTCTTAATCATCAATTTGAGACTCAAAATCACTAGCCATCAGCCCTCCAAGGTTTGGCCATGCACAGAACCGAACCAAACCGATTCCTCTCGGTTCTGTGCAATCCCAACTTGTCCAGCCCTAATTCAACTCTAAATCAATCATTTAAATACTATCATACCTCTTAACATGTCTATCTAAGGGTTTAGGGGTCTCACCGAATGTTTGAAGTCGAATCGTCGCCGGAAACTCGTTGAAAGTCGCCGGATCGTCCAAGGTCAGAATCCTGCAGTTTCTGTCCATAGTTCACAAGACCATTTCGATGTCAAAACTTCTTCAAATCACTCTCAACTTTTTATCACAAATTCATATACATGTTTACTAGACCTCCATAAAATTTGACCTCAAAACTCCAACATTTCGGCCTCCAAAAGGGTCAGGAATCTCACCTAGCTTAGGTTGAGTCTGTTTCTGTCGGCTTTCGAGAGAATCCTTGGTCGGAGCTCCTCGATAGTCCAAATGGCTCGCTTCTTGTTCAAGAAGGTCGGCAAGACGTAGATCTAAGTTGGTGTGGTCGGCCGGTGGTTAGGCGGTCATCGGAAAGTAGCATCGTGGGCGGCGAAGGGCGACTCCAGAATCTATCTTCGGCGGCAGAAAGAAGAGAGAAGAAGATGGAGAGTGTTCGATGGCTTGGGGTGGAAATGGCCGGTCAAGTGAGTGAGGAGAGAGAGTGAGAAGACTATATTCAAGGCTCTTGGTCAATGCTTTGAATGGTAGGTTTGGAATAGTAGACTTGACTACTCTTTACACCATCCATTGACACTTGTCCTCAATGTCAATCATGCATGATCCAATGGTCCTCATTTCTCCTTGAATTCGGCAGCTCTTGGGAGGGTTTAATGACCAATTTTCCCTTTTTCAAACGCATGGGCAAGGCTCTAAGCTTGAGGGGCAAAAAGGTAATTTTACCTTCGATGTTCAGAACGTCGTTTTTCTCGCTCCAAAACTCTTCGATAGGGTGGCGGCCAATCCGAATAACTTTGGAATTCTTGATTTTCCATTTCGAATTTTTCAAGACTCGTTTATGATGATTTCTTCTATTGAACGTGGTTCTAGCCTATCTCGAACTAACAGGTGATTTTTGCAGACTTTACGCGTATCGACCCTGTGATTCCCATCACATTTAGGGCTTGTCAATTCGTGGTGACTTTGGTTGTCATGTAATTATGAGGGTTTATCACTAGTCTCTTTGGTCATGATCTTCACTGTTCGATTCAGGAAAATTTTGTAAATCATACGTTGGTTAAGTGGCATCACCCGCGCTCCAATCATACGACATCGCAAGACATTCCCTAATCGTTCTTAGATCGGCCTTTTTGTGGTTCTAAATATCCCCTCGATAATCCTTATGGTCAAAGCGCCATTACTTATCCGAATTCCCTAGGTCCACGTACCATGTCTCGCGTTAGCCTTTTCCTTTTGGTCAACCTACTCGAATTGATCAAGTTTGAGCCAGATATGACTGAACTACATCTCTAGATTCATTTCTCATTAATGAGTCTGAAATTGACTGGAAATCAGAATGTCACAGACCCCTTGAGACCTCTGTTATTGTTAATGAACAATACTGTAGAGTTATAGTCACAAATACAACTCTATGGGTCTATCCAAAAAAGTAAATATGACCAACTCTTTAATGAAATTTCGGAGCCAAATAACTTGAATAGCAGCTGAAAAGCATATACAAACTCCGTTTTCTTGATCGAGAATTGCATAGATTTCTGTTTACGTTTTTCTGTAATACTGCATTTCTTTTTAGACATTTAAATATCTGTAGTTATCAACTTCACATCATCCTAACAGCTAACAAAGCTTGAATCCGAATGCCCTATTAGCTGCAGGTCCTAAATATGTGTGTAAAATAGTAGATAGTCTTTTGTCCTCTTTAAGTACGTCAAAACTTTCTTAGCAATAATCTAGTGATCGCGTATTGGAATTAACCAATATCTGTTTAGAAGTTTCGTTGCAAAAGCAACATCTGGTTTAGTGCAAGCTTAAGTATACATGATGCTTTTAAGTGCACTCTGATATGGTGCATTCTTTATTTGGGTTTTCTTAATAACTTTATGAAGACACTATGACAAATTCAGTCTATTGCTCTTAATGACAGGAGTAATTCCTGACTTGCAAATTTATATTGAATACAATCAATGCACGTCCTCTAAAATTAACCCACTATGTGGCGAGAACGATCCATATGGATCTCAATGCCTAGGATAAAATACTCCTTATTAAGATCAATCATATCAAAATGTTTTGACAATATCTGCTTCAAGTTATGCAGTAATTCAAGAAAATCACTTTCAAGCAAGATATCGTCTGTATAAGACACAAAGAAAATAAATTTCTCCCACTGATCTTGTAGTATATACTAATTTACTTCATTCTTGACAGAACATAATATAACAACAATACTATGAAACTTCAAGTAACAATTGTCTAAAAACTTACGTAAACCCATAAATAGACCTTTCAATCTAGAATTCCCATGAATATGTTTAAACTTTACTCCATGGCATTATATGGGATTCATCTTTCTTTACGCACAATTTATCCGAATCATCTATTGTAAAACCTTCGGGTTACATAAAAAAGACTTTCAAATTAAGATCTTCAATAAAAAAAATTTAAATATTTGTATAGTAAAGCTCTTTATTATAATGAGCTATTAATACCTTAATCACTCTAAAAAACTTTATGAGAGACTAAAAAGAAAACTTACTTTAAGTTTGCTCATTCTTTATGAGTGAAAAATTTCTCTACCAATCTATTTTTAAACTTCTCAAATAAAACACCGATCAAAATATAATTTGATAGAGTAAACAAAAACTTTCATATGAAGTCCCTTTATGTTTTACACACCCAATTGTAGCATATGGTCTTGTGACCTTGAGGCATGCTAATAAGCTTTCAAACACCATATGTTTCATAATCTGTATCTCATCTACCATGCACCCAACAAAAGTTCTAATTATGAACAAGAAATAACAACTGTATAATATACTAGATCAATTATATAGTCGATTTTACAATCTTGCTCTTCTGGATAGACTATTTAGTGTGATGGTATAACTGATCGTCTCTGTCTGATAGATCTATTAGGAGGAGCTACTTTAACCTTTATTATGTACTTATGGAGTCTGATAAACTTCATCAATAATTATTTTAATAACAAGAATCTGAACCCCAATAGAATCAAATCATAATTTAGAATGCTCTAAGATCATCTGTATAGACGGAAGAACAACACAGTTATCCCTACTACATCATTACCTTTAATAGTCTATGAGCAACTACCCTTATTCGGCTATATCAAGCTCCAGCAATTTAGCTATTTGTAATTTCATAATTCTTGTTCCTCTTTTAGGATGATAAATCAATACCCCTCAAGTGATCTGTGTAACGTACAAAGAAAACTGAATGGTTCAGGAGTCCAACTTATCTAGCGTTGGATTATGTTACTTTATATCTACATGAACACCTCAAAACTTAATATGGTTCAAACTAGATTAAGTCCAGCTGATGACTCAAAAGAAGTCAATGGAACAATTTTGGTAGAAACATAATGGGTTATTTTTAAAATTTCACCCCATAGAAAATCATATAAGTTGGATTTATAAATCATACTCTCCATCATATCCATAGAGTGTGATTTTGCCTTTCGGCGACACTTTTTTGCTCAAGACTACCTGGCATAAAACCGCAATTCCATAATCCTCTAAAGTATTTGGTAAATGGCTCTTTAATCTATTCAACATTGCATGTCAACCATGATACTCACCACCTTGGTGAAAACTGACAACCTTTATGATTTTTCCAACTGTTTCTTGACTTTAGTTTGAAACATCTTGAACTTGTCAAAAATCCAAACTTTCCTTAATCAAGAACATATAACTATATAGGGAGTAATTTTCAATAAATGTGATGAAATAAAAATTTCTACATAATGTTTCCATATAGGATCCACTGATTCTAGTATGAATGATCTCTAATAGATCATAATTGTCGACTACAGTTTCATTCTTTATCTCAGATATCTTACCTCTGCAGTGGTCTCCTCACACGTCTATGTCACTTTTAAGAGTGGGCAGAATATTTACCGTTATCAGTCTTTCCACTCTTTCTTTAGATATGTGACTAAGACATTTATACCAAAACGAGTAAGACCATTCCTTAGGTAGAGGTACTTTGGAAACAACCTTTCATCCATATAAGTGACGTATAATTGATTGAGAGACAAACATAATCTGCAAAATCCACTGGACATAGTGTACTACTCAACTTTATTTGAATTAAAAGAAATAATAATTATTTTATTTGAAATCTCAAAAGAGTAACTACACATGTCCAAACTCGATACGGAAAATAAATTTTGTCTTTAAGGAGAGTAAATAAAATATGTTTCTTGATGTCACATTAAAACCAGAATCTGGAATGACATTCTCATCAATTTAACGTCAACTTTATAGTGTTTTCATAATGAGCTTGATTCAACCTGATTTGGTATCTTTCAATTTGTGAATTCTATATGGTAAATGCAACATAATATGTTGCACTGCTATCTAGCCATCACAAATCAAATGAGACTTTGGATAGAATAAATCCACAAACCAATACCAAAGAATTATTATTTTGTGCTTATACTTAGATAACCAAGTCTTTGTATTAACTGTAGTATTTCTTTATGTGGTCGTTCTTCTTATAAAAGAAGTAGCGATTACCATCCTTCTTAAAGGATGCTTTC
This sequence comes from Rhodomyrtus tomentosa, assembly GCA_028455895.1. NCBI lineage: Eukaryota > Viridiplantae > Streptophyta > Magnoliopsida > Myrtales > Myrtaceae > Rhodomyrtus > Rhodomyrtus tomentosa. The sequence continues at coordinate 7,497,405 of JAPCWY010000011.1, forward strand.
AATGGACCCAAATAGTCATAATGACCGGTGATTTATATATTTCTTTATGAGTATGATTTTGGAACCGTTTAATGTGCAATTCCACCAACTTCAAGACATAATCTTTAATCTTAATAGAACCGTCACACTTGATTGAGGAGTCATGCAGATCTGTACCACTCTCAGTAATAGAAGAGATATAATTTCAAAGCCTCTAAGTCTTCCTTTAGTTACTTAGCAATTCAGTTAACTGGCAAAAATACTTTTTAAATGTACCTTAATGGATTGCATTATATCAAATAAGCGAATCCGACCGCTCTTTACCTAACAAGCTTATAATGCTTTTGAAAGTTCTCTCTAACAAAAATGAGAACTATGGAGTCTTTCTTGACGAGAGCAATATAAACATTTGTAAACAGAATGTCCTCATTGAGTTCTCAAAACTTGAATCTAGATAAATCTCAATTCTAATAGAGTTGCCGTTCATAGAAATGATGACTTAAAAATAATCAATGTTTTCAATTAGCATAATGTGAAATTTCATCTTGAGAAATACATACATCATCATGTAATCATCTTTGGACAGAAAATATGACATGCAGTTGTATACTTCCTACGTTACAACGACCATGAGAATTTTTTTTAATCTTCGTTAATCACCACCTTTGGGTATATTAAATCACTTAGACCAATCAATTCTCAATCATATGTTGTACATATTACCCTTCATGCACCAATACGCAATTAACTCCTTTGAGAGTATAAGTACGCATTAAAACAGGAGACATCTCAATATTATATAACATATTCTTTATTAAACTTAACCAAGCGTGCCGTTTTGACGGTCATAACCCAATTGAATTTACCTGAAATTGAGATATAACTTTATATTTCACATTTACCATACACATGTACTTTTAGAAATTAGGGGCAATCATCCTCATAATTACACGCCTTGCTAATTTTCATTGATATCTCAATAATTCAGATTTGAATAGATTCTTGCCTTTCGGGTCGAGTGCTCTTCGGAGAAGTGAAAGAACGACGTTGGCTTGCTTCTCCTCTTGCTGCCGCAACAATGGCTGAAGAGAACTCCTCAGAGCCAACCTTCTCGAAAGTGAATCCGAATGAGCAGGAGCAATGGAGTTTCCTTGAAACTCTTGCATGAGTCTTGGATGTGGGAAGGGGAAATAACGCCACTTGCCTCCCCACGTCATTCGTTTAGAAGATTTTTAACATCCGTTACTTGATGAGCCCTCAATTTCCCTACTTGCTCCACATGTCCTCTAACTCCTTTTTAACACTTTGATAATTGTTGTTTCCCCTCCAATGCACGACCACTCCATTTTCCAGCCCATTTCCATATATTATCCATTCTATTATCACTCATTTACACGTGTTTTAGCACATACGGGGTGCTTAGGTGACTAACGCTACATGTGGCACCTCATGAGCCTTTAATTCTTCTTACAAATGGACGTGAATGAAGAGGTAAATCTGGTTTCATGTCTGGTCAACATGTGGCTTAGCCTAATGAAGAGGTAGAAGGGCGCAACTTATCCTTCCCAAGCCAATTTGCATGTTAATGCCATGCAATCTCACGCGGCTAATCTTTAGCCTTTGCCCCATGGTTCGGAACCACCACACAAAGCTACCTTCCGCCGAGGATTGTTCACGCGTCTCTATCTTCAAATTATACTCGAATCTGGTGAGTTGATTTTTAGGATGCTACGCAAAATGAATACAATTTACCCTTTCCTTTAACTTGTCCAACCTCTTTTTCTTTTCTACAAGCTCTGAATCAATGTCCTTGTTCTGCACAGACAAAATGGTGACATCGCCATCTTCTGCGTACGAACAAAAGAGCAAGGGTAAATATCTGAATTTTGATTAACTATTAAAGACCAAATAACAATGCCGTTCACATCCTAGGTAAGTCTCGTCATCCATATCAGCCCCGAAGGTGTTAATTGAAGGTTAGCATGATGTCACAAGAAAGGTAAAAAAAAAAAAATCCAAAATTGTGGAATTTACAATACGAAAGTTTTTTAAGCAACATATTCGACACCTCAAGATAGCCATCGCTGTTGGAGTCACCCTCACCCAAATCGCTGCAATCTCCACCCAAAAATGCATCCAGTGAAATGTCTTCAATATCTTGAACCTCAGGCTTCCTAAGATCAAAAGAGGAACACTAGGAAGCAGAATAAATTGATGGCAAATGCTTTACTAGTACTCAGCTGTGAATCAAGAGTAGACATTGGTCCGTGGGCTCCTTTTGACAGGGCCCGCGGTTCTGGTTCCACAATTTTCGGAACCGACAGTTCTGGACTTGTTCGGAACGGCCATTCAAAAAAACAAATAATAAAATAGGGGAAAACAAATAGCAACCATACGAAATTCATAGTATGAATGGAAGATTGTTACCTTCCATGCTCACCACAAGTCAAAATCTTGATTTGTAAACCAGCTAGATTGATTTCCAGAAGCCAAATTAGTGGGGAACAAATCTCATTCTCTCTTCATTTCCTGTCAATATGGAGGATTGTTTCTTGCCATGTATAGAAGACATCCCCCGCTAAATTTAGGGAATAAATTTATGGCATGTAGTGGCGATGCTTCCTAAAAAGAATACAGCAGAGAAGATTTCCCGCCATACATAATGACTCATTGAGGCAAAAAAGTCATAGTAATTTATAATTTATAATTTTATGTTTTGTTATTAAAAAATTAAATTTACAAATCAAAACCAGAACCTGCTTGAAACCGCCGATTCCACCTTTTTCAAGACCAGGAACCGGAGCGGCCCGGCCTGGGGACACGTCTAATCAAGAGAGTGGTTTTCGCGGGCCTGTGTTACTTAGGGATGAATTTCCGGAGGGGCAATGGTGCAATTTTAGTACATTAGAGGGACCTTGGAGCGATTTTACCTTTCTTGATTCGTTCCATCGTCAGATTGGACTATGGACGGCTTAGATTAACTCTCTTCAAAACCCAAGGCTTTTTGCTAAATGGGAAAATCCGGATACTTTGAAGACATTACCGTCGTAAGGAAATCGACTCCTTGGCATGTTCTGGTCCTCAGTCGATTTGTGCGCTGTGACGTCTTATAAGTTCGACTTTTGTAAGCATCTGAATTTAATAAAAAGGTTATTAAATCGAATTACAATAGATAAAATATTTTGTATTGTAAGGACTGAAGAGAGGATAATTGGACGAATTCTGAAGCTTCGATGGTTTTAGATTAGGTTTCGAAATTCTTAGCCATCGCGAATTGAGATTTCAATCTTCGCGTCCAGGCCTAATCCCGATCGAGTTTAGCCTGTGAAATTATCCAAAATACCTTTCATTCAATGCGCCAAAATTTCATTTCAGTCCCGGTGTGCCAAATGACCAAATTGTCCTCAATTATTTATTCATGCAGGACAAAAGTCATTAAGCCAAATGAGACAAAATTGGACCCAAAGTACTTGTGGACCCCATTTTTCTTCTTCCCCATGTAGCCCTCTCCCATCAGCTGTCCACCCTCTCTCTCTCCTCCCTTCTCTCTTTTTTCTTCTTCTTCTATGTCTTCTTCTTCTTGTTTTTATTATGGACGACCCCCCCCCCCCAACCGAACTTCGTCCCTTTCTGCTTGGGTTTTTGTGGGACCACCACCTCACCGCCGTCAGTCACCACCCCCAGCCACTTTCTGCCGTCGTCTAGACCTAGCCCCCGCTGTCGTTGGCTACCAAAAGCCGGGGGAGCAGCTGAGGAAGCCGTGCTCTGTTCGGCCTCCTGAACCCAAGCCACTCCAGGCCTTTCCCCGGCCATTTTCGGCGCCACCGACACCAACCACCACCTCATTGACGATCACCACCTTCCTCACCTCCACCCCAACCTAACTACACCAGCCGTTGGCCGCCGGAGCCATCGCAAACAACCCCGAAGTCCCCGGTGCCCTGTTGTGAGGTTGGTTCGGGTTTTCTTCAAGCCTAGCCAAACCCGACGCCACTGTCACTCATCGCCACATCCGCTCACCTCCTCAGACTCCCCTCTAGTCCCTCGAAGCTGGCCCAAGTCGACCGCTGCGCTTGGGGCCTGAAAACCAGCCTAGTCGACCTCCTCTGTCTCGATTGCAAAATCCCCTGTTTTTCATTCGGTTCTATTCGCGGTTGTTAAGCTGCCTTTCACCGCCTTCCATCGGTCCCAACTGACTCCCTCCCACCCCTAGATGAGTCCCCAAGCCTTGACCGGCCTTGTCTCGGCCCATGAAGCCCAGAACCACCCTAAACGGCCCTATTTTCTTGACTGAACAGGTTCTGTGTGGGCCGTCGGTCGCCGCTTGTCGGAGCTCCGTTATCAGCCACCTGTCTCGGCGATCTTGTCGGACCTCCCCATGGTGTCCTCGAAGTTTTGATTCAAGTCGTCGCATGACAAACCCTAGGTTCGTCGAGAACCGCCGCCGTAGTCGTCGTCGACTTCGTTGCCATCGCCGAGTTCACCGCCGCCATTCGTCGAGGCCGCCCGAGCTAACTCACCCTGTGAGTTGACCCTAATCCTTGGTTAGGGCGCTAATTACATCTAGGATTAGTCAATTAGTTAACTAAGAAAATTAGATACGCGATCTAGACCGATTTAGATAGAAATGATGATTAGGTTAAATGGCCGATCAATTAGGTTAGTTTGATCGATAAAATTGTCTATGGCCATTTGTGATAAAATAACAATTGATTGGTTGATTTTGATTGGTTGATTTGTGGTTCGATTGCAAGCGAGCGACAAGTTAGAGACGAGCGAGTGATTGGGCTTATAAATCCATTAATTAATAAAAGATATAGCACGAATTTAGCTCGATATTGCCGAATTGGATTGATTACCCGTGAATGAATTATTGGCCTTATTGGTTTGGTCGCCTTGCTGAAGTGCCTAACTGAGAGTCTTGATTGGCCTTGAGCCAAGTTTGTTTGCATTATTATTTAAGCAATCGGCATAAATCAACGATAATTAATGGATTAAATGTTGAGTGTGAACTGTGTGGTCATATAAGAGACAAATGACATTACCTGGCAAATTCGTATTGTACTAATCGTACCCATACCGTACTTATTGATGGAATCTCGCGAGTTGTCAGAAGCAGGATAATCCATGCCCCGTGCCAATAGTACGGTCTTAAGGGATTATCAGATGCCGGTCGCAACTTATGATGGACCGAAACCCCTTTTTAAGGAATGCCTACTTGTCATGCCGTGCTAGGTGCACTGGATACACCGCTTGTAGTAGCCATTGCTGATAGGGTAAAAGTTGATGTAGTCTAGCCTTGCCAGACGAGTGCGAGATCGCACTATTTGTCAATCAATCACGCCAGTCGCGTGAGTCTTTGTTAATAAATGGATTTATTTAGTGTCATGTGTAGACCTGAGTGGTAGTACCTTGATTGATTGTTTATTATTTGGTGGCTATACCTTATTGATGTATGTGATTATGCATTATGTTGATTGTTGTGCTTAGGATATTCTTGGCAAATCAATGTCCTAACCGAGCTGATGCTTGATTCACTAAAATTTATTTCTCACCCTATCGTGGGATAACTTTTCATATCCGAAGTAATGGAACGGCCTGTGCGTTTCGGCACCCCTACTCACTCGTCGCATGATATCAAGCCACATCCGATGCCGGGTACTGATCAGGTCTGGAAACGTCACGTCATGACTATATGGGTCGATGAAGGGATGCCACATTTGGTGAAGCATCTCTACAAGGCTCGGTATTTTCGTTATGGTGTTGATCTCTATGGCCCGATTCGTGAGTTTGAGGGATCGCCTATTTAGGGGGTCGCTAATGCCTTTGCCTAGGACTCGATAGACATTGACACACCTGACGGGGAGGTAATGGATCCCGAACCCGGCATGCAACTCGAGCCCTAGCCCAAGCAGTCTGTTGCTCCCTCTGTACATTCTAGTCAGAGTTTCACTAACGACCCCAATGACATGACTCCCCCAATTGGTTACGACGATCTGGATGCCGTTTTTACCCCTAGAGGGTTAGGTCTGGTCAGGGAGCTAATGATGTCTTTTGTGGGGGTACTGTTTTGGATAGATGAGAGTTAACCTTACTTGACTCTTGTATCTTTTTGAGAGTCCTAGAGGGTTTCCCCGAAACATGGGGTTGTATATACTAGTTGATAACTTCGTATGGTTGTAGATCATCTATTGTCTCAGTATTATGCTTGTGCTTAGTTGTTTGACTTTTTTGCTTATCTATTCCTTGTTGATCTTATTGTATGAAAGTTTTGCACGTCCGGCATGCGCAATACATGGTTAGGTTAATAGCAGTTATCTAGGACGCTATCCTTTATGACCTAGTGGCGCTTTAGCAAGGGATGTCGTGGACTCGAGAGTTGGGGCGTAACAACACCGCCCAAGGTGGTTTCAAAGCAAGGTCAGCCTGATTCATCTGGTCATTGGCCTGGAGTAATAAGGAGCGTTGGGAAAATGAGATAGTTAGTTGGATTTTTATTGCTATGCCTATGATTGTTAATTGTGTGGTAAGTTTTTGGGGTTTTCCTCCGACCGCGTTTTGCTATGGGTAAGCAAGACTCCGTATCAATTCTGTAAAATGAGCAGACGCGGTAAAAGAGCACCCCGAGCACCTCGAAGGAGACCTATAAGGTCAGTTGAAGAATTAGTTAATGTTGAAAGAGTACCACCTGTGGTGTCCCCAATTGCAACCCCTGCCGCAGCCCTTGCTGCTGAACCTGCTGGGCAGGAGCCGACTATGGTTGAAGTTGTCTTAGGGGCCATTGGAGATTTGATGGGGCAGTAAGTAAGGAATCAAGCTGCAGCTATTGTCACTGCTACTGAGGCCCCACCTGTGATCCTACCTGCAGTTCTGCCAGTAAATCCACCACTTACATTTGGGATTAAGGAGTATAGGGCTCAAAAGCTGGTGGAACAGTTCCTTAAGTTGAAGCCGCCTTAGTTCACTACAAATGGAGACCCTGAAGCTGCCACCCGATGGATCGATGGGATGGAGAAAACGTTGAAATTGCTGAGATGTTCAGATAAGGATAAGGTTACCCTAGCCGTCTATCAACTTGAAGGGAATGCCAGTACTTGGTGAAGAGCTGTCAAGGGTAGGACTTTCCCTGATGGTACAGTTTCGATATGGAATACTTTTGTGGAGATTTTTAATAACGAATACTTCTCGAAGATAGTTAGAGATCAAAAGATGGCCGAGTTCTTCCGCCTCCGCCAGAACCAGATGAAAGTTGACCAATATGAGGTAAATTTTTTTAAACTGTCCAAATATGCTCCGAGATTGATTGAGGACCCTAAGAACAAGGCTAGAAGGTTCAAGGATGGGCTGAAACCTGAGATTAAGAGTGTGCCGACACCGCTTAATCTCCAGAACTATGATGATATCTATGAGAGGGTGCTGACAGTGGAGCAGGACTTGACAAAAGGATTACCGCATCTGGATCGTAGTTTACATCCTCAAGCAGATTTGAAAGGAGGCAAGGGAAGAAACCCATGTTTAGCAACAATCACATTCCACCCGATCGTCGAGGGGCGATCAACAAACCAGTGTTTCGTTAGAGTGAGATGTGTAATTTTTGCCGCCAGAGGCATGGGTCTGGTCCGTACCCGTTTAGAAATGGTGCCTGTTTTGGTTGTGGCCAACTGGGCCATCAGGTGAAGGACTGTCCGCAAAGGTAGGGCAAGCAGGCGCTACCACAATAGGGAGAACCACCTAAAGGAGTTGTCTTGCCAAACTTTTAGAACCGTCTGCCGGTGCAAGGAAAGGTTTTTGCTGTCACTTGGGAAGCGGCGAAGGATTCGTCGACTGTTATAGGTATGGTCCTCTTGCATAACCAAGTAGCATATGCATTGCTTGATCCGAGTGCCACGCATTCGTTTATTGTGGATTAGTTTGTTAAATTATCTGAGTTGAACTTGGTGCCTCTAGATATTGTGTTTAAAGTGTCTACGCCGTTAAATGATAGTGCAGTGGCTTCAGTAAGCTATCCTGAATATAGACTTGTTGTGGATGGTTACGAAAGTAAGATAGACTTGATTGTACTAGAGATGTACAATTTTGACTTAATTGTGGGAATGGATTAGCTGACGAAGCAAAGAGCCATGATGGACTGTTTTAATAAGGTGATTCAGTTTAATCCGATGGATGGTATTAGCTTCGAAATTTTGGATAATCGAGGAGGAACCTTGACCGTGATGATATCGTTGTTAGAGGTGACTCGATTGTTGGAGAATGGGTGCCAAGGTTATTTGGCTTCTGTGATTGATACGTCTGCTGAAGAATTGAAGTTGGAGAATATTGATGTGGTTTGTGAATTTTCAGATGTTTTTCCTCAAGACTTACCTGGTTTGCCACCAGAAAGAGAAATTGAGTTGTGATAAAGCTAGCTCCTGGGAAGGAGCCGATCTCTAAGGCGTCGTATAGAATGGCATTGTTGGAATTGAAGGAACTGAAGGTTCAGATGTAGGAGTTATTCGCCCTAGTGCATCGCCTTGGGGATCGCCCGTTTTGTTTGTTAAGAAAAAGGATAGGTCTTTGAGATTGTGTATCAACTATAGGCAGTTGAATCAAGTGACGATCAAGAATAAATACCCACTACAAGGATTGATGACTTGTTTGATCAGCTGTAGGGAGCATCGATATTTTCTAAGATCGCTCTACGGACGGGATACCATCAGTTGAGAATCAGTAAAGAGGATATACCAAAATTGGCATTTAGGACACATTATAGACATTATGAGTTCACTATGATGCCATTTGGTTTGACGAATGCTCCTGCTGCTTTTATGGATTTGATAAATAGAGTGTTTAGGGAGTTCTTGGATCGTTTTATGATCATTTTTATAGACGACATCCTGGTGTACTCAAAGAGTTATGAAGATCATGGGCGATACTTGAGAGTGAATTTGGAAACTCTAAGAGTGCATCAGTTGCATGCTAACTTCAACAAGTGCAAGTTTTGGCTAGCTCGAGTGGCATTCCTAGGCCATGTGATTTCTGATGAAGGTATTGATGTAGTTCCGTCTAAGATTGAGGCAATTATAGATTGGTCAAGATCGACGACTGCTACAGAGATTAGAAGCTTCTTGGGTTGGCAGGCTATTACAAATGATTCGTGGAAAGGTTCTCAGCTATAGCATCGCCTTTAACTAAATTGCTGAAGAAGAACATGAAGTTTGAATAGATAGATAAGTGCGAGTGTAGTTTTCAGGAGCTTAAGCATAGGCTAACTATGGCTCCTGTTCTAACAATTCTATCTGGTCCTGGTGGTTATGAGATTCATAGTGACGCTTCGCTTAAAGGATTGTGTTGTGTTTTAATGCAGCATGGTGGAGTGGTAGCGTATGCATCTCGTCAGTTAAGGCCGCATGAGTCGAATTATCCCACATACGACCTAGAGTTAGCTGCGATCGTGTTTGCCTTGAAGATTTGGAGACATTATTTGATTGGAGAAAGTTTTCAGGCGCATAACGACCATTAGAGTCTGAAGTACATTTTCTCTCAAAGGGAGCTGCACATGAGGCAGTGCTGATGGATGGAGCTACTTAAAAATTATGACTGCGAGATCCTGTATCATCCGGATAAGGTGAATAAGGTTGCTGATGCCCTGAGTAGAAAATCAGTGATTGCTCAGTTACGGTGTATGAGTGGCGTTTACTTGAGCAAGTGAGAGACTCAGACTTTAAGTTGGAGATAAGTCATTTGTCGAGTCTCGTGGCTACTTTGAGAATCGAGTCGGAAGTGCAAGTTAGGATCAAGACCTGCAGTCTATAGACCTCATCATTCAGAAGATTCTTCAAGAGGACTGAGCTAAGCGAAGGGTCGACTTCCAAATAGCCGAGGATGGGATACTGAAGTTTGGAGGACGTTTGGTTATGCCTGCCAATGAAAGTCTAAGGGAGAAGATTTGATCAAAGGCACATCATAGCAGTTATAGTATCCATCCCAGGAGTATGAAGATGTATTAGAATTTGAAACATCACTACTGGTCGAACGGCATGAAAACAGATATAGCCAAGCACGTGGCTAAGTGTTTGATCCGTCAACAAGTTAAGGCACAACACTGCAAACCTGGAGGACTGCTGCAGCTTTTGGAAATCCCAGAGTAGAAATGGGAGCATATCACGATGAACTTCATGATGGGATTGCCAAGGAGTCAGAGAAGGCATGATTCAATTTGGGTTGTGGTAGACAGGTTGACGAAGTTAGCACACTTCATTCCAATAAGAAAGGACTTCGCCTTGGACAGGTATGCAGAGCTGTATGTAAGGCATATTGTAAGATTGCATGGTGTGTCACGTTTTGGAAGAGTCTGCAAACTACTTTAGGGATGAAGCTACAATTTAGTACAACCTATCACCCGCAGACAGATGGCCAGTCTGAAAGAACGATTCAGACCTTGGAAGACATGTTGATGGCATGCGTTTTGGATTTCAAAGGTAGTTGGGAGGAACATTTGCATTTGGTTGAGTTTGCTTACAATAATAATTATTAGCAGAATATTAAGATGGCGCCTTTTGAGGCATTATATGGCAAAGCTTACAAAACGCCAGTCTGCAGGGATGAGGTTGGTGAAAGCAAGATAACTGGCCTTGAGTTACTAGAACAGTCGATGGAAGCAATTAAAGTGATTAGGGATAGACTAAAAATAGCTTAGAGTCGCTAGAAAAGTTATACAGATAAAAGGCATAGAACTTTGAAGTTTCAAGTAGGCGACCATGTCTTTTTGAAAGTGTCACTTATGATGGGGACATCTCGCTTTGGCAGAAAAGGAAAGTTGAGCCTGAGGTACGTTGCATCGTTTGAAATCCTAGAACAAATTGAAATTTTGGCTTATCGTCTTGCGTTACCACCCAGACTTGCTCAAGTGCATAAAGTCTTCCACATGTCGATGCTGAGGAAATTCGAGCTGGACCCCGCTCATGTGTTGAGTTATGAGGATATTAATCTGGATGAGTGAGCGTCGTACTTGAAGCGACCGGTCAGGATCGTGGATAGGAAAGATCAAGTACCCCGGACCAAGACGATCCCGTTGGTCAAGGCGATCTGGCAACACCATGGTACCAAAGGAGCTACTTAGGAGAACCACGAAGTCATGAAGAGTAACTATCCTTATCCTTTTGAATAGTCAGAACTATGTTGTAATTTCGAAGATGAAATTTCCTAAGTGGAGGAGAGTTGTGACGTCCTGTAAATTTGACTTTTGCAAGCGCTTGAATTTAATGAAAAGGATATTAAATTAAATTAAAGTCAATAAAATATTTTAGACAGTAAGGACTGAAGAGAGGATAATTGGACGAATTTTGAAGCTTCGATGGTTTTGGATTAGGTTTCGAAATTCTTAGCCACCGGGAATTGGGATTTCAATTTTCGCGCACGGGCCTAATCCCAACTGAGCCTAGCTTGTGAAATTATCAAAAATAACCTTCATTCAGTGCGCCAAAATTCATTTCAGTCTGGGTGTGCCAAATGATCAATTTGCCCTCAATTATTTATTCATCTAGGGCAAAAGTCATTAAGCCAAATGAGACAAAATTGGACCCAAAGTCCTTGTGGACCCCATTTTTCTTCTTCCCCATATAGCCCTCTCCCATTAGCTGCCCACCCCCCCTCTCTCTCTCCTCCCTTCTCTCTTCATTCTTATTCTTCTACGTCTTCTTCTTCTTGTTTTTGTTGTGGACGACCCCCCCAACCGAACTTCCTCCCTTTCTCCTTGGGTTTTTGCGCGACCACCATCTCACCACCATGGGCCACCACCCCCAGCCACTTTCTGTCGTCGCCTGGACCCAGTCTCCGCCACCATTGACCGCTGGAAGCCACTGGAGAAGCTCGAGAAGCCGTGCTCTGTTCGACCCCCTGAACCCGAGCCACTCAAGCCCTTCCCTTGGCCATGTCTGGTGCCACCGACGCCAACCACCACCTCACCGACAATCACCACCCTCCTTACCTCTACCCCGACCCAACCGCACTGACCGTGGGCAGCCAGAGCCGCTGTAAATAGCCCCGAAGCCCCCGGTGCCCTATTTTAAGGTTGGTTTGGGTTTTCTTTAAGCCCGACCAAACTTGACGCCACCACCAATCACCTCCTCGGACTCCCCTTTAGTCCCTTGAAGCTGGCCGGAGTCGACCGCCACGCGTGGGGCTCGAAAATCAACCTGGTCGACCTCTCCTATCTCAGCCGCAAAATCCCCTATTTTTCACCTGTTCTGTTCTCGGCTGTTAAGTCGCCATCGATTGCCTTTCGCCGCCTTCCACTGGTCCCTACCGACTCCCTCAGACCCCTAGGTAAGTCCCAAGCCTTGGCCGACCTTACCTCAGCCCGTGAAGTCGAGAACCACCCTAAACGGCCTTGTTTTCCCATGTTTTCTTGATTGAATAGGTTCTGCGTGGAACTCCGATCGCTGCTCATCGGAGTTTCGTCACCGGCTACTTGTCCTGACGACCTTGCCAGACTCCTCGTGGTGTCCCCGAAGTTTTGGTTTGAGTCATCGCACGATTAACCCTAGGTTTGCCAAGAACCGCCGCCGTTCGTCGAGGTCGCCCGAGCTAACTCACTCTGTGAGTTGACCTTAATCCTTGGTTAGTGTGCTACTTACTTCTAGGATTAGTCAATTAGTTAATTATGAAAATTAGATACGTGATCGGGACCGGTTTAGATAGAAATGATGATTAGGTTAAATGGCCGATCGATTAGGTTAGTTTGATCGATAAAATTGTCTGTGGCTATTTGTGGTAAAATAACAATTGATTGATTGATTTGTGGTTCGATTACGAGCGAGCGACAGGTTATAGACGAGCGAGCGATTGGGATTATAAATAGATTAATTCATAAATTATATAGCACGAATTGAGCTCAATATTGCCTGATTGGATTGATTGCTCGTGAATGAATTATTGGCCATATTGATTTGGTCGCCTCGCTGAAATACTTGACTGAGAGTCTTGATTGGCCTTGAGTCGAGTCTATTTATATTTTTGTTTAAGCAATCGGCGTTAATTGAAGATAATTAATGGATTAAATGTCGAGTGTGAACTGTGTGGTCATATAAAAGACAAATGACATTACCTGGCAAGTTCGCATTATATTAATCGTACTCATATCGTACTTATTGTATGGAATCTCGCAACTTGTCAAAAGCATGATAATTCATGCATCATGCCAATCGTACGGTCTTAAGGGATTATTGGATGCTGATCGTAGCTTGTGATGGACCAAAGCTCCTTTTTAAGGAATGCCTACTTGTCGTGCCGTGTTAGATGCACTAGATACATCGCTTCTAGTAGCCGTCGCTGAGAGGATAAAAGTGAATATAGCTTAGCCCTCCTAGACAAGTGTGGGATCGCACTATTTGTGAATCAATCACGCCAGTTACGTGGGTTTTTGTTAATAAATGGATTTGTTTGACGTCATGTGTATACCTAAGTGGTAGAACCTTGATTGGTTGTTTATTATTTGGTGGCTATACCTTATTGATGTATGTGATTATGAATTATGTTAGATTGTTGTGCTTAGGATATTATGGGCGAATTAGTGTCCTAACCGAGCTTAGGCTTGATTCATTGAGATTTATTTCTCACCCCGTCGTGGGATAAATTTTCAAGTCCGGAGTAATGGAACGGCCTGTGTGATTCGGTAGCCCTACTCACTCGTCACATGATGTCACGCCACATTCAGTGCCAAGTACGAATCATGTCTCGGAATGTCACGTCACGACTATATGGGTCGATAAAGGGATGCCACATCTAGTGAAACATCTCTACAAGGCCTTGTATTTTCGTGACGGGGTTGATATCTACGGCCCGATTCATGGGTTTGAGGGACCGCCTATTTAGGGGGTCGCTAATGCCCCTGCCTAGGATCCGATGGACATTGATAAACCTGATGGGGAGGTAGTGGATCTCGAACCCGGTATATAGCTCGAGCCCGATCAGTCTATAGCTCCCTCTGTACATTCTAATCAGAGTTCCGCTGATGACCCCAATGACCCGGGTCCCCCGATTGGTTACGACAATCCGAATGCCTTTTTTACCCCCTAGAGGGTTAGGTCTTCTTTTGTGGCTAGGGAGCTAATGACGTCTTTTGTAGGGGTACTGTCTTTGAGTAGATGATAGTTAACTTTACCTGACTCGTGTATATTTTTTAGAGTCCTAGAGGGCTGTCCCGAAGCATATGATTGTCTATACTAGTTGATAGCTCTATAAGGATATAAATCATCTATTCTCTCAGTATTATGCTTGTGATTGGTTGCTTGGTTTTTCTACTTATCTATCCCATTTTGCACGTCCCGCATGCGTAATACATTCTTAGGTCGATAGTAGTTTCTTGGTACGCTATCCTTTATGACCTCCTTGTGGCATTTTGGTAATGGATGTTGCGGACTCGAGAATCGGAGCGTAACATGCGTGATTAAATCCTAGACTTGCGAGAAACCATAACCACAGCTCTCGCTCTCACCTCACCTTGATTTCGTCGATTCAAGTTCACGGCACGTCATTGACGGGCGCCGTTTTCTGATCCATTCCCGGCGATCTGGCAATGGAGATTCACATCGGAAGATGCTACGCGTGGGCCATTGCCGCCGGATTCATGGCCGCTCTTGCCGCCATTTCCGCTAAGTTCTCTTCTCGGGTATACTCGAGCTCATCCTTCACATTTGATCGTGCTTCTTTTCACGCGAGCTATCTATATGTCCCTCGCCCTTCGGTTTTTGTAGTCGAGATTGTGCGATTGGGTTCCAGCTATTGCAATTTGAAATCTGGCGTGTTGTGGGACCGCTTCCTTAATATGTCTCCGTCTAAAGAACTCGAGATCGTGAGTACGATGGGAGGTGTGGCCGATAGCCCTTGTGCACGGCGATGGGTCCAATTTTGTTGGGATAAGGATTTGTTGGAGCTCTAATCGTATGTGCTGACTTTAATCGCTTCTGTTGATTGTTCGTTGATAGTTACTACTGTTATTGGCTCTGTGCAGACTAGAAGGGCGAATCGGGATCCGCAGGTGGTGGAAGGTGATCTAGATGTTTGGTGCAAAATTTTATCGAGGATCCCCATTAAAGAGATCCTTCGCTGCCGCACCAGCAGCCGGACTTGGAAATCCCGAATAGACAGTGCTGCATTATCCGCTACTTTGGCATCCCCTTGAGGGGATTCCAATTCGATCCTGACTCTGGAGTTGGAGTATGGCAGCGGTCTCTTCACAGTCCACCGTGGAGTGGCTGGCACCTTTGCTGCCCTCTCGAGGGAATGGCACATGTGCCCCGTTTCAACCATGGGGAGAACATTCCGAGTGTTGGGGGCTTGATTTGCTGGGATGTTGGACTGTATACAATATTGATGAATCCCACCACCAGAGAGTCGAGGATGCTTCCTTGTGCTTCTCATAGCGACTTTGCATGACTTGCTCAATATGGACCAGAATGTTTCCGGTCGTTCAGCACTCTTGGCCTTAACCCGAACAAAGGAGAATATGTTATCTTGAAGTCTTGGCTCCCTCTTCATATCCCTAAAGAAGAAGATATGCATGCTGCTCGTATGATTCTCAGATCGGGCTGCAGTACTTGGAGAATAGTGGATGCGAGCGGTCCGCTTGAAGGGATCTTCGGTGGCGCAATTGCAGCCGATGGAGCTATATTTTTTCTATCGTTTGACCTGAAGACAGGCTCGTGTAAGGCTGGTGGCTTTTGATATTGAAACGGAAAGCTTTCACACTCTGGCCCTCCCTGCCCTCCTGAAAAACCGGCCGGACTTGCAGATAATTGAATTCAACCACCATCTTACAGTGGTTGACTTATGTATGGACTACTTGGGGGTCGAGGCTGCGCTGTCAGTTCGACTCTGTCCTTGAGGATTACCATCGTCGAGTGTGGAAGGATATCGAACTCGTTGTTCCTATCCAATCATCGCTGACACACGTCAACAGTATATGCGCTGGGGAATTGGTGTTTGTCCCTGCCCATGAGGAAGGGATCCAGCCATATCTACACCTTTATCAAGTAGAGAATGGCAGTTTTTCAAGACTAGATATTGACGGCATTCCAGTGGAGGCCTTGGGAGGAGGATTTGTTTTCTTCACGGTTTCACCATTTCGATACGAGGTCAACGTTCAGCGTCTAAGCCAGGTGTGGCATATGTTGCAGGAGTAGGGGAAGGATGCTGTGTTGGCTCGTGGCGGGGCCGGTCGGGGTGAAGCTGGGTGGGGGTTTGGCTCTTTAGGTTAATGAGTTTTTTTTTTTTTTTCTATTTCAACAAATACTCTCCGCTTTTGGTTGGTTTAATGTGTTCCGTGTTTTTTATGGTAAAAACAATGATGTACCGTTGCTGTTATTGAACCTCGTTAATCTGCAGACCTCGTTTTGCTTTCATCTAGGCATGAAGATGCTATTTGTCATGTTGAGGCCACGACCGCTGATGGGGTCAGGAATCAATATGCCGGGTGGAAGGTAGACAAATGTTCCCTGTTGTTGTGGTTGTCGTAGGTTTGTCATGGCACCTTTCGAGATCCTATCGTGCTTTTACAAATATATCCAGAAAAGGAATCTGGATTACCTCCTAAAAGTGAGGTTGATGCTGTAAATGGCAAACTATCTAATGACAACACTGTGGCTTGTTCCACATCAAGTTCTTGTGAGGTTTTGGAAAGAGTAAAAGAACCAATAAATCGTGCCACTATGGATAAAAAAGAGATCCAATGAACACTCGCTTTAATCAAATAGGTTGGCAGTGACTTTGATATCTATACATTTGTTTTTCTTTGCTTTCATTGATTTGCTTCCCTTGGCTGTAAATACACATCTATGCTGGAACGCCACTTGTGTGAACTTGTCTTGTCATCTTGTTCTATTTGATGGTCCAGGATTCTTATACCTGTCATTGCTTTTGTATGTTTTATGGCAAGAAATAAGTGCATAATCATGCTTCCTGAAACAATGGATTACTCATAATCCATGGTACAAACATCAATACAATGAGAGTTTACAAGATATCATACATTCAATGGGGTCCATTAAAATATTTTTCAGATAAATAAGGATCATACAACAATTTTCTGAAAAAATAGGGACCAAAACGTAATTTCCCAAAAGTTCAGGGACCAAAATGTAATTTTCCAAAAGTTTAGGGACCTAAACGTAATTTCCCAAAAGTTTAGGGACCAAAATGTAATTTTCCAAAAATTTCACTCTTTTTTTAAATAATAAAAAAAAATAACGCGAAATGGATCGACACGCGGATCGGGTCGGGATCCAATCCGCTGACGTTATCACGGATCAATTGGCCATACGCCTCACGTGGCGCGTGCCATGCACGCCGCGCGTGAAGCCCGCTCGCAGCGGGCTTCACCGACTCGTGTGCCGTCGTATGGCGTCCTCTTGTGGCGTTCGACCGCTCGTTTTTCTCGTCTCGTTGAGCCCGTTCGTTTGGTATATTCAAAAATGAGTTTTACTGTAGGGAACAAAAAAAATACACGGGAAGAGTACGTATAGAAAACCTGTTGCGAGGTTAATCGCAATTAACGATTGTAAACTAGATCATGATAGAAGAACAACGATGCTCTGATACCATTGATGGGTTTATCATACTAAAAACTAGAACGATATCTATACAAATAACGGAACAAAACAGATCTTCATACCCATGAACTAAACATGCAGATCCACAAATGATATGTGTGAATTTCAATCATACAAGGATCAAATCAATATATACGTACATATACGTATGAATCATACTAAATCACATGATCTGGAATCCACTTATATCACCAATCAACAAAGTAAATTACGAGCAACAGAAATACCTCAGTACCATAGATTAAGAGCCTCGAGAGTGCAGATGAGAAAGCGATCCGACGATCTGTTATTCTTCATGAGAACTTGCAAGAGAGAGGTTTTGGAGAGTATTCTCAATAAGTTTAAAAGTGAACGACGTACGTTCAATTCCCAAAGAGATATACCATATTCTTTATTTCGTTTCGTAAAATAGGAAATGTCACGCCCTGAACCCGTCAAGCACGCAAACATCCCTGCAAGCAGACAACTCATCTCTCGTGGTCCCAAAATCCACAAACAAGTCAAGAGGTAACATATACATTAAGCATGCGGAAGCGGTACTCAAATAAATCCCTGTACAAAACATAAGTTAAGTGAGACCTGGATAGCATAATAACTATCATACATTATAACTAACTATTCGTACAAAACTTTGACCACTACAATCCGCTAGGCAAGGGCAACGAGGTAAGCACATCAAAAGGTATGACCATCATCGGCATCCAAAATAGCAACGGTCGGGGGTCGCCATCATAAGATTAAAATAATAAACTAGGGTACCTAGGGCGAACTGTTGGAATCCTCGATGTCCTCAGCATCCTTCGTCGGCTCATACTCGGAGAAGGTCTCTGATGGGACCTCAACGGTGTCCTCCATAGTCTCCTCATGGGACGGCTCCGCAAGATCCTCCTCAGTCGCCTCCAAGACAATGACTTCATCCTCCTCCACAGTAAAGTCCAGCGTTGAGGTCTTCTCCGGCCCGTTCCTAGAACCAACTACAGACCCCTCAGGCAACTTCTGCTCCCCAACCGTCTGGCACCAATCGGGTATAACTCCCTAGGGTATCTCGTGAGGCTTCAGCGACCCAATCTTCTCGTCTCCGACCCTTTGAACCATGCCTCGAACCTATGAGGCTTCCAGTCCGAGCTACCCTCGTCGACCAACACAACCGTGCATTTTCTCACATAAATGTTCCCCTGCCTATCTGGGAACTCGTCAAAATATGCCTTCATCTCCTTGGAATCCCCAAAATGAATAAGCCACATAGCTAAAGCCTAGGATCTGTAAAAATATGGATCCCCAAAGGGGTGAGATACACATCTTAGTAAAAGAGTTTTAACCCTAGGTCAGGCTGATCGTCCACTCAGGCAGTCGTCTATCCCAAAATTCCATACTCATAAGCATACAGGCACATACAAATAAGATAATGACACACAGATGATGAGCATGCAACTACGACACCATGTCGCACTCAGATGGTCAAGTACACCTCATCCTGCCACTTCACCACAATCACCTCATCCTGCCTGCCTCATCCTCCAGCCCGCGATTAGATCGCATTAGACTCGGTCCACGTAAACGCATCAGACCATCATTGGCAACCTGCATAAACGCATCAGGTTCCAATGAATCGCCAGGCCAATATCATCACCACAAACCTTCGTCCCGCGAATAATTCGCATTAGGACCGTGGCCATCTCAACCTAGCGATTGGATCACATTAGGGCGCCACACCACATCAACTCCACCCCACGATTACATCGCATCAGGGTATCCACCTCCCGCCCCACGTCTCATATGCCTTAGGGCCTCCCATGTCATGCTCATCCCATGTTATCTCGACTCAATTCACATATGCACAATAGGTGCAACTCATGCACAATTTGAATAATCATGGCATGCAAGACAATCAAATGACATTCGACATGGTAAACGATTTAGGCATAAACCATGTCACACACAAACATCCTATAACGTCTTAGGATATAATGAAAGCTATCCCCTTGGACAAATCCTCATAAATCAATCAATTTAACCCTCGACTCACCCAATTGAGTCCAATCTCCTTATCCTAAGTTTAGGATTCCCTCACCTAAAGGTTGATACCACACAAATTCTCTTCTTGATCCTCAAGGTTCGGCCCTCTATGGTCCACGACCGAACTCACCGCGCAACCTAACAAAATCCAATGAATCCATCAATTTTCATGTCCAAATCCTCAATTCATGAACCACAATCCTCCATAACATAATCTTCATCATCTTAACATGTCTTATTCACCAATTTAAGTCTCATAATCCAACCATCATCAACCCAACAGATTCGGTTTGCCGGGAACCGAACCGGTCCTTCTCGGTTCCGTGCAAACCGAACACAACCGGTCCTCAATCTACTCCTAAATCCATCATTTAATCATCATCCTACCTCTTAACATGTCTATCTAAGGGTTTTTGAGGCTCACCGTGAGTTTGGGGTTAAATCGTCGCCAGAAACTCATCGAAAGTTGCCGGATCGTCCGAGGTCAGAATTCGACAGTTTTATGTTCCAAGTTCATAAGACCGATTCGAGGTCAAAACTTCTTCAAATCACTCTTAAATTTTTAACACGGATTCATATACATGTCTACTAGACCTTCATAAAATTTGACCGCAAAACTCCAACATTTCGGCCTCTTCAGGGGTTAGAAACCAGACCTACCTCAGGCTGGAGCAGATTCCGTCGGCTCTCGAGAAAACACTTGGCTGGAGCTCTTCGATGGTCCAAATGCCTCACTTCCACTTCGAAAAGTTCGGTAAGACGTGGATCTAGGTTGGTATGGCTGGCCATTAGTCAGACGGTGGCTAGAAGTGGGCGTCGTGGGCAGCAAAGTGTGGCTGCAGTGGTCGACAATCGGCAGAATGAAGAGGAAGAAGAAGATGGTGGTTTTGGTGAGTGAGGGGTTTATGGCCAGTCAAATGAGGTTGAGGAGAGAGAGAAAATGTTATATATCCAAGCTTGAGTCAAAGGGTTTGAATGGTAGGTATGTAAAGTTGGACATGACCACTCAATGGTTGATCTTGTGACACTTGTCCACTTGTCATTCAAGCTTTGATCCAATGGCCAATAATCCTTCAAATTTTTGGTGGTCTTAGGGTAGGTTTAATGACCAAATTGCCCTTTTTCAAAAGCATGGCAAGGTTCTAAGCTTGAGGGGCAAAAGGGTAATTTTACCCCCGACTTTCCGAACGTCTTTTTTCTCGCTCCAAAACTCTTCGATAGGGCGACGACCAATCCGAATAACGTTGGAATTCTTGATTCTCCATTTTAAATTTGTCAGGACTCATTTCTGATGATTTCCTCTATTAGATGTGGTTCCAGCCTATCCCGAACCGACGGGCAACTTTTGTAGAATTTACGTGTATCGACCTTGTGATTCTCATCACTTTTAGGGCTCATCAATTCGTGACGGCTTTAGTTGTCATGTAATTGTGAGGGTTTATCACTAGTCCCTTTGATTTCGATCGTCACGGTCCGATTTAGGAAAATTTTGCAAATCATACGTTGGTTAAGCGGCTCACCCGCGCTCCAATCGTATGACACTCGCAAGGCATTTCCTAAACGTTCTTGGATTGGCCTTTTGTGGCTCTAAATATCCCCTCAACAATTCTTACGGTCAAAGCGTCATTTCCTATTTGAATTCCCTAGGTTGACGTACCATGTCTCGCGTTAGCCTTTCCCTTTTGGTCAATCTACTCGAATTGATTAGATTCAAGCGAGATATCACTAAAATACATATCTAGATTCATTTCTCATTGATGAGTCTGAAATTGACTGGAGATCAAAATTTCGCAGGAAACTACATCCCTTGATTGCCAATCCATCATCGTAATATTAGCAAAGATTGATTTGGCCTTTAATTGGCGCAATCAAATCCATTAAGGAGCTTACCTGCAGCTACATAATCTCGGAGCCCGCAATCTCGGGGGAGGGGGGTTGTAGAGAGAAATAGAAAGAGCGCGAGAGTTATCGATCTTCAAGAGTCGCCAGCTCTTGGTCGAGGACTGGCGACATCCGCCAACCACTTCTCTACCATTGTCGATGGGACGTCCTGAAAATTCAACTTTTGTAAGCGTCAGAATTTGACAAAAATGTTATTAAAATTTAGTCACAGTTGACAGATATTTTGGACTGTAAGGACTAAAGAGATAAAATTTGGATGAATTCTGAAGTGTCGGTTATTTTTAAATTAGGTTTCGTTTTTTTAGCGGCCGCGAACTAGGTTTTCAGTTTTCGCGCTCTAGCCTAATCCCGATTGAGCCTGGCCTTCCAAATTGCCAAATTTTCCATTCGCTAGTATACCAAAATTTCGTTTCCGTCCCATCGCTCCAAATAACTAATACGCCCCAAATTATATGTGCATGTAAGACAAGGTTCAATAATGCATATGAGACAAATTTTTAGACCAAAGTCCTTGTGAGGCCCACCCTAATTTCCTATTCCTCATGTTTGCCCTCATGTCAGCTTGCCCCCCCCCCTCTCTCTCTCTCCTCTGCTTCCTCCTTCTTCTTTCTTTTTTGTTTTTCCTTCTGTTGGCCATGGACGACCTCTTCCAACCGAGCCACTCTCCTCCTTCCCTCATCGATTTGAGTGACCACTACCCCATACCAACATCGGCTACCATCCCCAGCCATTCCCCGCCGTCTCCTAGACCCAGCCTCGATTGCCGTCGTCGCCGGATGACCACGGGAAAGTCGCGGTAAGCTCAAATCTATTTTCGGTCCTCTGAACCCGAGGAACCCAAATCATTTCCCTGCCGTTTTGACCACCACCGGCACCAGCCAACCCCCCATTGTCGACCAGCACCCTTCCCTCGACCACCCCAACCCAATCACACCGGTCGTTGGCTGCCGGAGCCGTCGTAAACGGCCTCGAAACGACGATCGCCCTGTTTTGAGGCCGGCTCGATTTGGTTTTCGATCCGGCCAAACCGGCTGCCGCGGTCCCTTACCGTCGCCGCTGATCACTTCCTAAGACATGTAAAAATGACATGACAAGATGACGTGGCGAAATGACGTGTAATTATCTAATATGCAGTGTCAATGGTAATTTTTTTTGGTAATTTTTTAATGCATTTTTGATTTTTTTTTAAATCAATCAATCAATCAGACATGCCTAATCGAAAATGCTTGATGAGAAACCTTATCTCCCTAAAAAAAAATCAATCAATCAGACATGATTTATAGCAAACCATATCTTACTAATTTTTTTTTTAAAAAAATTATTATTGCAAAAAGCAATCAATCAATCAATCTACCATCGACATTCTTGGCAAGATCACAAATATCCTATTCTTTTTTAATTTTTTCAAAAAATTCCAGATCTTGAATTAAAAATTGGTTTTTTTAGAGACAATAAATCAGACCTAAACGGTGATAGGTCAGCTTAGCTATATCCGAAATTTTCTTGATAAAAATTAAGTTTTGAATTTTTAATCACCAGAGTCGTCCTCGATTTTCTAAAAAAAAAGATTGGTCTCTATTTCGATTATGGCGTCAGAAACATGCGAGGATAATTTCAAATAAGAAAGTAATATACCAATAATGCGAAAAAAAAACAAAAAAAAAATAGCGAACAATTAGCCACGAATCGCTCAACAAAAATGCTTGAATTAACCCTAAATTTGTAAGATTGTTACCTTGATTTGCCAGATAAGTTTCCTTTTATGATCTTGCACCCGAATCTCTCGCGCCAATGCTTGTACTCGACGGACTGACAGCAACAAAGAGAACGCTTACATGGTTAATGACACGGACTGAGAATTCTCAATGAATCAAGGGCCGCCACGGAACCAGCAAACGAACTCTGATGATTGGACAGATCGGCTATGGGATGATACACGCCCTGGAGAGTTCAGCGAAATCTGGACAGCAACTAGATTCACTCAAACAACAAACTAAAATCAACCTTCAAATAGGAGTTCGAAATTGCCTGGACAATGTCCCCAAAGCACGCTCAAATGGCAGCAAAACCCGACTAAACAGCGGCGCGAGTTCGTCGAGACCGTAGCTTCAACATCGACGAGTCAAGGCGATCTGGTGGATGATCCGACAGTAGCGTCGAACGGTTGGTGCAGGTAATAATGGTGGCTATTGGAGAGTGAAGCTAATGCTTACAGATGGCGAAGTTGAGGTGTGCAGGCGATGCACCGAGGGAGGCGTGAAAGAGAGAGAGATGTGGGAGACAGAAAGTGAGAAAATCTGTCAGAAAATGATGTCGTTCTTTAACCCTAAGCTATAACAAAGTATATATAGTGAATATTAGGGTAATGCCTTGAGATTTAATTCTAGCCGTTGAGATTTCTGAGAAGATATCAACTGTAGGATCGTAATTTCTTATTTTTGAAGAATCCTATTGGGCTAGGATATCCAAAAATTCGGTCACATGGAGGAATGTAGCGCTTGGCCAAAAATTTCACTATTAATGGGCTTATTAGCGAGAATTTAGGGCTTAACTGGGCTTTAATAAATCAAACAAGTAATTAATTAAAAGACTTGCTCTTAATAAAATTAAAATGGACTGAAATGAATTTAAATTGGGCTCGTCCATATAAATTTCGGCAATTCCCCCTTTCATGATAAAAAATTCCCAAATTGATTTCGGTTCCGCCGCCCGTTAAATCAAGCTCTCCTTCGACTGACTGCCGATGCCAAATAAAATATGTAATGCATGAGAATTTCTTTTTGCGAGAATTATGATTAACTCAAATTTTATGAAATAAATTAATTTTCTAAAAGATCAAAATTTAGGTGCCAACAGGCCGATTTTGTTCGCGGCTGTTCCGCCGCCTCCTACCACCGTCCATCGGTCCCAACCGACCTCCTTCGATCCCTAGATGTGTTACCAAGCCTCGACCGACCTTGTCCCAGCTTGTGACGTCAAGAATCACCCAAAACAACCTTGGTTTTTCCCGGTCCTGCTCTACCGTCTCTGTTTTAGGTTGTCGGCCGCTATCCGCCAAAGCTTCTTCGCCAGCCACCTGTTCCGGCGACCTCGCCGGACCTCCCAGTGGCATTCCCGGAGTTTTGGTTCGAATTGCCGCGCGATAAACCCTAATTTCACCGCCGCCGTTCGTCGAGACCGCCTGAGCCAACACACTTTGTGAGGTAACCCTAAACCTTGGTTAGGGCGCTAATTGCGCTTATGATTAGTTAATTAGTTATTTATGAAAATTAGGTACACGATCGGGACCGATTTAAGTAAAAACGATGATTAGGTTAAATAGTCGATCGAATAGGATAGTTTGGTCGATTGTATTGTCTGTGGTTATTTGTGATAAATTATTAGCTGATTGGTTGATTTTTGTTGATTTGCGAGCGAGCAACATATTTGATACGAGCAAGCGATTGGGATTATAAATCGACTGATTAATAAAAGTTATAGCATGAATTGAGCTGGAAATTGCCTGACTAGATTGACTGCTCGTAAGTGTATTATTTGTCTTGTTAGTTTGGTCACCTCGCTGAAATGCCTGACTGAGAGTCTATGTGCACTTTTGTTTGAATATTGGCATTAATCGAAGTTAAATAATTAATTGATTACTAAGTGTGAATTGCATGGTCATTAAAGGGACCAATGACGTTGCCCGGCAAATTCGTGTTGTATTATTGATACTCATACTATACATAATGTATGGAACATCACAACTTGTCAGAAGCATGATAATCCATGTCCCGTGCTAGTCGTACATGTTGACACATGATTTTCGATTAGTCTTTTTCAATTTATTTTTAAAAAATTCACAAAAAATTCATAAAAACTTAAAAAATTGTAAAATCTATTTTGGTAGCCTTGGTCAAGCCTAAAGAATCATTTTTGAATAAAAAATAATTTTTTATTTTTCATATTTTTTAATATTTTTGAAAAATAGGAAAATAGATGAAAATTCAAGAAAAATAGCATTTAAGGTCACACAATTATGAAAATATATTCAATATTTTTTCTTTTAATTTCTCTGTATTTTTGACCTCATAAAAAGTCCAAATTCAAGTTCAATTTTATGTGTTCCTTTATTATACGTATGTTTGAATTTGGTAAAAAAATATCAATTGAGTCTTTTAATTTACAAT
Organism: Rhodomyrtus tomentosa; assembly: GCA_028455895.1. Classification (NCBI taxonomy): domain Eukaryota; kingdom Viridiplantae; phylum Streptophyta; class Magnoliopsida; order Myrtales; family Myrtaceae; genus Rhodomyrtus; species Rhodomyrtus tomentosa. The sequence continues at coordinate 7,523,053 of JAPCWY010000011.1, forward strand.
TTTGCCATTTTTAGGGTCTTGACATTCAATATAATTGTCTTGCATTGTAATTTAGTCCAATTATTTGCATAAATTGTTCAATTGCATGAATTAGGCAAAATTACATACTTAATTACAATTTAGTCCATGAATTTGGGTATAATTGAAATTATTTTCAATTCAAGGGCTACATTTACCAATTGAAGCCACTGTCCAATGTATTTCACCATTTGGAATAGATTGGCATAAGTGGTTTGGTCTAATTTGACAGTTTGAGCTCTCAATTGCACAATTTCCCGATTTCTAATAAAATAAAAATTTTGGGGTTTCATAGAAATTGATATGAACTTTTGGGCAAAATCACATTTTTATATAATTGTCATGTCTTAAGTTTGATCCTGATGTTTAATTTGTAAAAATTCCACACGAATTAGGGTTAATTTTGGAATGACAAGTCAGAACCAGTTCTGCAGTCAGACCGCCCGGTCAGACTGGTCGAACCGGTTCGCTATAGTGTCGTCTTCTTCCTTAAGCTTTTGCGCAGATGAACAGTCCTCAGGGCAATTTGGATCCTCAAATTGAAGACCAATTCGCGGATAATCGAGCACGCAATGATGGGCGTATTGTTGCCCGTACCTGTACCTTTCGATTGACACTAGCGGCACCACTCGACGTCGCCAGAATAGAAGGCAATTGGCCGGTCAATCACACGGACTTGCGAAAGTCAACACTTCTCGAAATCGACTCAAATTCATGTCAAATTCGTGCCAAATAGGACTTGCCGGAGCACCTAACGGAGGTGGGATGATTTCCCAGCCGATTCCGTCGCCGTCAGCATGCCATTTGGCGCATGATAGCATGTGAATCCAAATAGGTAAGCCTCCACCGATTGAACGGGAAATCGAAATTGGTATATAGCCTCTTTGGAGGGCTTTCTGTTAGAGGATCGATTCATTCGGTCGAGGGTGAAGAACTGAATCGAGAGAGAGAGAGAGAGAGAGAAAAGCGAGAGAGAGCTCGCCTTCCGACCGTCATTGTCGAGGGCTCGAGCTCGAACTGTGAGGCACGGGTTGGGCCACTTCCAAGCCAAACCGAAGCCATAGAGTGTTACCAAGAGGTTACCTGAACTCCGGGGAAGTGATCGTCGCCGACCGCGCCGTCTGCAAACGTAAAAATAGGTAAGTCAACCCTCGAAGCTCAAATACTGACCTTCAATGGCGAAGTCCTATCCTCGCTTTAATTCTTTCAATTAATGTGTGCATATCATCTCTGTGACATCACTAAGCATGTTCATGTTTTTTGATTGCATCGAAATCGAGTCGAACCTTGAATTTGAACCCCGACGCCATTGCTGATTCAATTGAAGTTCCCCTAGCTCAAGTTAGCCTAAACCAGATCAATCGGACTTGTACGTAAGTGTCCCAAACTCATATGGATATGATTTTGTGAAGTAATTGGCTCGCTATGCTCTCTGTTGATTGATTAGAGTAGCCATGACTAAATTGGTCAAAGCTTGATTAGTCTAGTTCTCGTTGATAATCACGTTTGATTCTGAGATATGTTGCGCACGAAGTTGAGATGAGTCGATCACCGCCGGTCTTGCTCGATTTCGTCAAGGTTTCGTTGTTGACCAACGGCGAAGAAACCACAATCGTTCATTCTGTGGTATGCGTCGGGAGGTTGAAGACGATGACGTGGCAAAGTCAACAGGTCAAATGTCTAGTTGGCAGGACGTGATTAGTTCACGTGTTTGCCGAGTCAGCAAAGCCATTAGAATTTGGTTTGCATTTGTTAGTCAATCTAATGGCTTAGGTTGTGCCACGTGTTGGCTCGGTAGCTGTTCAATCAGTTCTGTTAATATGAATTGAATTTTCAAAAAAAAAAAAATCTGTTGAACGGACGGTTAAAAGTTAGCCGAGTCGTCTAATCGTGGTCGTAAATCTAACTAATCAGATCTGACGGCTGAGAGTTAGTCGACTTTTGATCTAAGCCGTAGGTTTTAGTAAGCCGATCCTAAGGATGTGGATTAGCCACGTGGTTCAATAGGAACCGTCAGCTTAAATCCGAATAAACCAAAAATCAAAAAATGCAAAAGGGTGTCGTTTTGGGTGTTTGGTGCATGCGTTTTGGGCGTTTGGTGCATGCGGGTCCAGATTTGGGCTCGATTTTGACCCGAGTGGGTCGGGCCGATCCGATCTGAATTATTTTTTATTAATAAAAATTTAAAAATAAATTTAAAAAAATCAAAAAAATTCTAGAAAATCCTAAAAATGCTAGAAAATGCTAGAAAATCTCAAAAAATATAAGAAAATTGTGAAAAATTCCTAGACACTCTAGAAATTTTCAAAAATTGATTATTGACCACAAACAACTGGTCAATCCTATTTTTGGGATTTCTTATATGTTCATCCGAGAATTGACGATATTACCCTTTAGGGGTAAGTCGCATCTACCTTGTATGCGAGATCGGTCGATAATGCCAAGATAAGAATTAGGGTCGATTAAGCGATCAATTCTTATGCTTGGATTTTTTAATCTCATCCCTTTTTTTGAAATGACGATTTTACCCTTCAAAGGGTAAATCGTCTTTCATATTCTAATCGAGCCGTGAAAATTGCTCAAAATTAGGATTTGGGTCAAAAGGTCGACTAATCGTTTTGTTTGGGATTTTCACTTCTCATCACTTTCTGAAATGATGGTTTTATCCCTCAAAGGGTAAATCGCACCAAAAATTTCAAAAGAATTCTAGAAATTCTCGAAAAATAGGAAATATGTTGGTTTGGTAACTAATCCTATTTCCACCATCTTTTAAATCCATATGTCATCTAAAATAACAAATTTGCCCTTTTTGAGAAAATTATCCCAGAACTCTTCAAAATTATGATTTTGCCCCTCAAGGGCAAATCATATCGAAAACACTCATGAGCCTTGATTGACATATCTTTAGGATAATAGGGCCTCATTAGGGATGTCACGTTACTTTCATGTGATTTATCCGTACGTGTTGGATCCTTGATTTGCGCACTTTCATTACTAATTATGAATGATATGGTATTCACTCTTGTCTACATGAACTCCTAGTCTTAGGGTTTGTACCTCACTCATATGCATGAAATCTCAAGTTATATAAATCATTCAACTTAGGAGCCGAAAGGGCGTTAGTTTTGACAAATAGCGTAACAAAGTCTCCGATCATGTTTCTCTAGTTTTTGCAGAATTGAATAGAACGCTTCCAACTATTCGATAGGGTTTCCAATCGTACCCTCTACAGAACAATCGGTGGCGACTCCTTGGCATGTATACGTATCATGTGTCACCAGACCGCACTGAAAGTCGACCACGTATTATCACCGTTGCGACTTGGGTAACGAGCCTTGGGAGAGGCTCGTGTCCGACAAGAACGGACGACCTATTAGCACGTCTCGAGACGGACGCGCTCAAGGAGGGTCGTGACAGTACGGTTTTAAGGGATTATTGAATGCCGATCGCAGCTTGTGATGGATCGAAACTCATTTTTAAGGAATGCCTACTCGTAGTGCATTGCTAGGTGCACTGGATACACCGCTTATAGTAGCCATCGCTGAGAGAGTAAAAGTAGACGTAGCTTGATCCTGCCAAATGAGTGCGAGATCGCACTATTGATGTTTTTGTCATGCCAGTCGCGTGGGTCATTAACAATAAATAGATTTGTGTGGTGTCTTGTATACGCCTGAGTGATGATACCTTGATTGGTTGCTTATTTGGTGGCTATATCTTATTGATATATGTGATTTTGCCTTATGTTGACTGTTGTGCTTAGGATATCCTGGGCGAATTAGTGTCCTAACCGAGCTTAGGCTTGATTCACTGAGATTTATTTCTCACCCCGTTGTGGGATAACTTTTCAGGTCCGAAGTAACAAAGCGGCGGTGCGATTTAACACCCCTACCCACTCATCACACAATATCACTCTCCATCCGGTGTCATGTACGGACCAGATGTGGGAACGCCACATCACGACTATATAGGTCAATGAGGGGATGCTACTTTTGGTGACTTATCTTCTTAAGGCTTGGTATCTTCATGACAGGGTTGACCTCTTCGGTCCGTTCAGATGGTTTGAGGGGCCATCTATTCAGGGGGTCTCTAATCCCTCAGCCTAGGATCCGATGGATATTGATACGCCTGATGGAAAAGTAGTAGATCCCGCACCTGGTATGTAGCCTGAGCCTGAGCAATCCGTAGCCCCCTCTATACATTCTAGTTATAGTTTCTATGACAACCTTAACGACTCGGCTCCCACGACTGGTTACGATGATCCGGATGTCGTTTTACCTAATAAAGGTTTAGGTTTTCTTTTGTGGTCAGGGAACTAGTGACGTCTTTTATGGAGGTACTGTTTTAGAATAGATGAGAGAATCTTACCTGACTCTTGTATCTTTTAAGAGTCCCAGAGGACCGCCCCGAAGCATGGGGTTGTATTTACTAACTGTTGGCTATGTAAGGTTATAGATCATCTATTCTTATCAGTTTTATGTTTGTGCTTGATTGTCTGGCTTTTCTACTTATCTATCCCATGTTGATTTTACTGTATGGAAGATTGAATGTTCCGCATGCGCAATACATTCTTAGGTCGATAGTAGTTGTCTAGGACGCTATCCTTTATGACCTGGTGACGATTTGGCAAGGGATGTTGCGGGTTCGAGAGTCGGGATATGACATCCCCGCCCAAGGTGGTATTAAAGCAAGGTCAGCTTGATCCGTTTGGTCATTGGCTTGGAATAATAAGGAGCATTGGGAAATGGGATAGTAGGAATTTTATTGCTATGCTTGTGATTGTTAATTTTGTAGTAAAATTTTGGGGTTGCCTTCTGACTGCATTTTGCTATCAAGTAAGCAGGACTCTGCATTTTTTCTGCAAAATGAGCGGACGCTGTAAAAGAGTACCCCAAGCACCTCGAAGGAGGCTAGTGGAAGAATTAGTAGATGTTGGAAGAGCACTACCTGTGGTGTCCCCAGTTGCATCTCCTACCGCAGCCTCTGTTGCTGAACCTACTGGACCTGCTGGAAGGGAGCCGACTATAGCTGAAGTTATGCAAGCCTTAGGGGCTGTAAGTAAGGAATCAAACTGCAGCTACTGTTGCTGCTGCTGGGATCTCATCTGTGATTCCATATGTAGTTCCGCCAGTAAATCCACCACCTGCACCTAACAATGAGGAGCGCAGGGCTCAAAAGCTGGTGGAATAGTTTCTCAAGTTGAAGTTACCTCAGTTCATTGGAAGTGGAGACCCTGAAGTTGCTACTTGATGGGTCGAAGGGATGGAGAAAGCGTTCGACTTGCTGAGATGTTCAGATAGAGATAAGGTTACTCGGCCATTTATCAACTTGAAGGAAATGCCAGTACTTGGTGGAGAGCTGTTAAGGGTAGAACATTTCCTGAAAGTACAGTTCCGATATGGAATACTTTTGTGGAGGTTTTTAATAACAAATACTTCTCAAGAACAGCTAGGGAGCAAAAAATGGTTGAGTTCTTCCGCCTCCGTCAGAACCAGATAACGGTTGATCAATATGAGGCCAAGTTTTCTGAACTGTCTAAGTATGGTCCGAGAATGATTGAGGATCCTGAGGAAACGGCTAGAAGGTTCAAGGACAGGCTGAAGCCTAAGATTAAGAGTGCGCTGGCACCAATTGATCTTCAGGACTATGACTCTATCTATGAGAGGGCGCTGATAGTGGAGCAGGACTTGGCCGAATGGACTACCGCATCTAGATCGCGGTTCATGTCCTCAAACAGATTTGACAGGAAGTAAGGGAAGAAACCCATGTTTAGCAACAAGAACCATATTCCACCTAATCGGCAAGGGGCAATCAGCAAGCCAATGTTTCATCAGAGTGAGATGGGCAGTTTAAGCTGTCAGAGGGATGGGACAGGCCCGTGCCCGTTTGGGGGTGCTACATGTTTCGATTGTGGTCAGCTAGGCTATCAGATAAAGGAATGCCATATTGACATCTGATTTTCGATTAGTTTTTTTTCAATTTATTTTTGAAAAATTCATAAAAAAATTCATAAAAAGTTGAAAATTTGTAAAATCAACTTTGATAGCCTTGGCCAAGCCTTAGGAAATATTTTTGAAACAAAAAATAATTTTATTTATTTTTCATATTTTTTAATATTTTCAAAAAATAGGAAAATAGATTAAAAAAATTCAAGAAAAATAGCATTTGAGGTCACAAAAATATGAAAAAATAGTCAATATTTTTCTTTTAATTCCCTTGTATTTTTTACCTCATAAAAAGTCCAAATTCAAGTTCCATTTTATGTGTTTCTTGTTACACATTTGATTGAATTTGGTAAAAAAATATCAATTGAGTTTTTTAATTTGCAATTTTGGCATTTTTAGGGTTCATTGCAAATTAGTCCAATTATCTGCACAAATTGTTCAACTGCATGAATTGGGCAAAATTGCATACTTAATTGTAATTTAGTCCTTGAACTTGGGCATAATTGAAATTACTTTCAATTCAAGGACTACCTTTGTCAATTGAAGCCACTTTCCAATGTATTTTACCATTTGGGATCGATTGGCATAGGTGGTTTGGTCCAATTTGACCGTTTCAGCCCTCAATTGCACGATTTCCCAATTTGCAATTAATTGAAAATTTGGGGGTTTCATAGAAATTGATGTGAACTTTAGGGCAAAATCATATTTTTAGATAAAATTGATTTCCTAAGTTCAATTCTGAGGTTTAATTGCAAAAATTCTCCATCAAATTGCGATTAATTTCAAAAAATCAAGTCAGAACCGTTTTTGACTAGTCAGACCGCCCGGTCGAACCGATTCGCTACAGTGTCATCGTCTTCCTCAAGACTTGCGTACAGATGAACAGTCCTCAAGGCAATTTTGATCCTCAAATTGAAGACCAATTCATGGATAATCGAACACACAATGGTGGGCGTATTGTTGCCCGTACCCTTACTTGTCGATTGACACCGGCGGCACCACTCGACATCGCCGGAATAGAAGGCAATTGACCGATCAAGCTTCAAGACTGTAAAAAGTTAACAAAAACAAACTCAATGCAAATTCGTGTCAAATTCACACTAAATAGGAGCTGCAGGAGAACCAAACAGGTCTGGACAGAATACCCATCGTCCCGGACGCCGTTTGGACCTAAAGGCACGTGGCCTCACGTGCTACAGAAGCTGATATACACTTCGTCGTCCGACGCCAAATTTCAAAAGTGGTATATAGCCTCGGGAAGGCTTTCTGTTGAGGGGGATCGATTCATTCTATTTCTGGTGGAGAACTGAATCGAGAGAGAGAGAGAGAGAGAGAGAGAGAGAGAGAGAGAGAGAAAGCAAGAGAAAGCTCGCCTTCCAACCGCTATTGTCGAGCTCGGACTGTGAGGCGCAGGTTGGGCCACTTCCAAGCTAAACCGAAGCCATAGAGTGTTACCAGGAGGTTGCTTGATCTTCGGGGAAGCGATCGCCCCCGACCGCGCCGTCTGAAATCGCAAAAACAGGTAAGTCAACCCTCGAAGCTTGACTTCTGACCTTCAAAGGCGAAGTCCCTTCCTCACCCTAATTCTTAAAATTGATGTGTGCGTATCGTATCTGTGACATCACTGAGCATGTTCATGTGTTTTAATTGCATCAAAATCGAGTCGAACCTTGTATTTGAACCCCAAGGCCATTGTCAATTCAGTCGAAGCTCCCCCAAGCTCAAGCTAGCCTAAACCAAGTCAATCGGACCTATAGGTAAGTGTCCTAAACTCATACGGATGCAATTTTGTGAAGTAATTGGCTCGTTATACTCTCAATTGTTGAGCGCGAAGTTGAGACGAGTCGATCGCCACCAGTCTTGTTCGATTCTGTCAAGATTTCACCGTTAATCAATGGCAGAGAAACCACGGCCGTTCATTCTATGATATGCGTCAGGAGGTTGAAGACAATGACGTGGCGGAGTCAACAGATCAAATGTCTAATTGGTAGGATGTGGTTGGTCCACGTGTTTGCCGAGTTAGCAAAGCCGTTATAACCTAATTTGAATCTATTAGGAGATCCAATGGCTTAAGTTAGGCCACGTGTTGGCTCGGTAGCCGTTCGATCGGTTCTGTTAATATTAATTTAATTTTCAAAATAAAAAAATAAATATGTTGCTCGGACGGTCGAGGATTAGCCGAGTCGTCTGATCGTGGCCGTAGATTTAAGTAATCAAATTTGACGGCTAAGAGTTAGTCGGCTTTTGATCTGAGCCGTGGGTTCTAGCAATTCAATCCAAAGGCCGTGGATTAGCTATGTGGTTCAATAGGAACCATCGAATTAAATTTGAATAAATCGAAAATAAAAAAAAGGGCGATATGGTGTCGTTTCGGCGTATAGGGTCGTGTGGGCCCGAGTTTGGGTCGAGTTTCGACCCGAGTGGATCGGGTCGACCCAATCCGAATTAATTTTTTTATTAATAAAAATTTGAAAACTTTAAAAAATAAAATAAAATTAGAAAAATCATAGAAAATCCTAAAAAATGCTAGAAAATTCCAGAAAATCCCAAAAAAGTGTAGAAAATTGTGAAAAATTCCTAGACACTCCATAAATTCTCAAAAATTAAGGACCACAGACAACTAGTCAATCCTATTTTTGAGATTTTTTATCCGTTCATCCGAGAATTGACGATATTATCCTTTAGGAGAAATCGCCTCTGGCTTGTATACGAGATAGGTCGATAATACCAAGATAAGAATTAGGGTCAGTTAGGTGATCAGTTCTTATGCTTGGATTTTCGAATCTCGTCCATTTTTCTGAAATGACGATTTTACCCCCTCAAAGGGTAAATCTTCTTTTCTATTACAATCGAGCCGTGAAAATTGCTCAAAATTTGGATTTAGGTCGGGTGGTCAACCAATCCTTCTATTTGGGATTTTCACTCCTCATCACTTTTTGAAATGACAATTTTACCCCTAAAGGGGTAAATCACTCTAAAAATTCCAAAAAAAAATTAAAAATTTCTTTAAAAAATAGGAAATGGATTGGTTCGGTAACCAATTCTATTTCCACCATCTTTTGACTCCATTTTTCATCTGAAATAACAAATTTTCCCTTCTGGGGCAAATTGTCCCAAAACTCTTTAAAATTACGATTTTGTCCCTCGAGGGCAAATCACTTCAAAAACACTCTTGAGCATTGATTAACATTTTTCTAGGCTAATAGGGCCTTACTAGGGATGCCATGTTATTTTCATGTGATTTATCCGCATGTTTTAGACCCTCGATTTGCGCATTTTCATTAGTGATTGTGAGTGCTAGGGTAATTACCTATGTCTGCATGAACTCCTAGTCTTAGGGTTCGTACCTCACTCATCTGCATGAAATTTTAGAATTAGATAAATCATTCAACTTAGGTGCCGAAAGGGCGTCAACTTTGATAGTTGGCTTAATAAAGTCCTCAATCCCGTTTCTTTAGTTTCCACACAATTGTATAGAATGCTCCCAACTATTCGATAAGGTTTCCAATCGTGCCCTCCACAAAACGATTAGTGGTGACTCCTTAGCATGTACACGTATTACATGTCACCTAACGGCACTGATGGTCGACCACGTATATCGCCATTGCGACTTGGGTAACAGGCCTTGGGAGAGGCCCGCTTCCGAATAAGAGCGAACGGCCCTTTAGCCCTCGAGACCGCGCTAGAAGAGGGTCGTGACAGACCGGCGACTCCACTGGGGACATATTCCAAACCAGAATCTCTGGTTAGGAATTTTAGAGAATTTGAGCCGATTAAAAAGTTGATTGGTTTATCTAACCCTATTTTCTGCAGATGCTCTCGAAGGTGAGGTACGTCTCCTAACCATTATGTTAAATGTTTTTGAAGATTTGAGAAATAAGGGGTGGAGTGTCTTGTTGACATCTTTCCTGCAGGTTGGAGTTGAGATTGTATGTTTATTTTCATGCATATATTGAAGCGGTGTTTGATATAAACTGCTGTGCATGACCTTGCATTATGATGATCACGACACATCTCACACACTGGCGGTCAAACCCCGACTGCAACCACCTCAAGGTTACCTTAGATAGGGAAAGGGTACAAAAGAATCTCGTGTTTGATGGCACTTGAGACTTTCGTGTTTGATCCCGCTCATGATCCAAATTGGTGATATCTAGCCCTCTTGGGTTGGTATTCTTGGGGAGGAATCTACCATATTTGGATCGTGGAAACTTGAGCCATAGGTTGCTCACCTGATTTTATTTCTAGAGTATATTCTCACTTGTCTCATGCGCATGTCTCTAGAAGGTTGGTATACCTAAAACCACACATCGTTACAAGGAAATTTTTCATGTTCCCTAAGGTTTTGGTTGGCAAGGCATTTACTTTTGATGTATTTCCTTACTCCAGATTTCATAATAAGTTCATATATTGCATATCATTTGCATCTACATGCATTGCATACATTCTGAAATCATTCTAGTAAATGATTGAAATGATGATGATAGGGGATAGGATGTCACTATTTTCTAGAAGTTCGACGGAACTAGTGGCCTTTCAGTGTTTAAGGAAAGTCACTCGCCCCGGACCGAACACAAGGTTACATCTTATTAGGTTTGTACATGGCCGGGAGTTAACTAGACGTAAGCTGGGATATGCTGAAGACTGTCAGACTAGTTTTTATGTCGATAACCTTAGGTTTAAATGGCAGACGGACGAGATGTTCAAGCACTATTCAGAAGTGAAAAGGTAGTATCGCAACCGTTTAGCTAGAGAAGCTTATGCCCGCCAGAAAGCTGAGCGTCAAGCTAGGGAGAATCAACCTTTGATTTCTCTTTGGGGGAAGAAAAGATGTCTTGCAACTAAGATAAAGCCAAGGCGCATCATACTCAAAAAGGCAAAACCCAACAAGACCTTTGAAGTCATCATGCCATGGACTAGAGAGTGGCTAGAAGAGTTAAAACATTTCAACCAGCCTACTGAAGATTATCCTTCGCATTTTGAGGAACGCTCAACTAGGGTAGAAGCTCTAATTACTGAGCCATATCCCGAAGAGACACCAGACAAAGATGCCATCAAGAAGGAAATCTTGATCGACTATAACTCTGAAGAAGACTAGGTCTTGGGAAGGGATAGTTTAGATCCCACATTCCATGGGTCTTTTATGGCTTTATTGTTTTAGAATAAAACTCGATTGGTGTTTCATCTCCTCATGAGATCCCTCTCTACCTCTCATAGTATGTCCTTTTTGTAATAAGAAATTTCATCTACTATGTTCACAATTGATGTTTTGACCAATGAAATGTGACATTATTATTTTCTTTAGCCACTAAGATGATTCTAACTAATTACATAATTCACTTCTTTGAAATTTAAATTAGACCTCGAGTCAGGTTTTTCATATCTGAAAAAGATTCTAATTTTCATTTCATTAATTGAAATATACAATTAAATCAGTCCATGCATATTTCATGACATTTGTATAATCATGTCTAAAGTAATCTTTGGAGATTGATCTTTCAAAATCATTTGCATATTTTAGACTTGATGAGAAAGAATGACATTCAAGTTTTCAAAGTACCTCGAGCTGAGCTCACAGCCTGGTGGGATAGCATGGGTGAAGCAAGCCAAAAGTATACCATATTGCGGCTAGGATATTTGTTGGACCTGCTGAAAATTGAATGTCCACATGCTTTTATCCAAGTCATGGCACTCTATTGGGATCCAATCACCGCGACGTCATGTAGGGAAGGATTGAAAGTTACTCCTACCCTTGAAGAATATAATGCCACCATTGGAGTTGAGTTTACTCACTTGTTAGTCCAACCTCCTATAGGGTTTGAGCCTTTGAGTCAACTAGCTGAATTCTTGGATATAAATCTCAACGAAATCAAAGCAGATGCCAAGAGTAATTCTGGGCGAATTTCCTTATCTTTCCTTCTAGAAAGGTTTCACAACCTCCCTGCTAGCAAAGGAACTAAGTCCAGTAGAGCCTTTGTCTTGGCATTCTTTAGCTTTGTCCTATTTCCAATTTCATCTGTAACTTTTGATCATATCATGGTCGTAGTAGTCAAACAAGTCCTTCATGGGTGGAATTACTCGAACCTTATCCTAGCTGAAACCTTCCTTTCCCTCAACTGTTTTGAGAAAAACAAGAAATGGATTTTTAGAGCCTCGAGTGGTCTTCTATACATGTGGTTCACATCTCATGTAAAATAATTTCATATCCGTATGGGTTTTACTGAGAGTAGCTCTGATACCCATCCTCTTAGAACTTTTGTCAAAACCCACACACGTATTCCTAAATTCAATTTCAAATAATGAAAGGAATTTCTTAGAGCCTTAAAGCCATAACAACTCCGATGGCGGCTTAGATTACCGACTTTAAGTAAAGTCAGACTCGCACGTAATGACGAAGATCCAGTTCCCTTGTTAGGATTTGCTAGCGTCACCGCATATTATCCAAGTATTTACTAGCGTCATACGGCAATATAGGGCATTACAAGAGGTTTCTTCATCGCCACAACCAGATATCTGCTCATTTGACGTGCCGAAAGTGATCATTACAAGAGAGAAGAAAAAAGCAATTCGAAGTTAAGGTGGAGTCCATCATACACGCTGTGAAAAACTCTCGAATGGAAGATGTAGAATGGCTAGATGATATGACCTCCGTGATGAATACTCACAGAGTTTCCACAGAATACACCCGACGTTTTGAAGCGATCAGTCGCAGCTTCATTGAACCTTATGTGCCTGAGTACATTGTGTCATATGTGCCTGGAGTTGAGCCATATGTACCAGAAGACATGGGATCCCCATTATATTCAGAAGACAAGGATTCCCAGAACGAGGGATTGATCTTTGCTGGGACGATGAGGGTACCTTAGGCTCTAGATTTAAATAGACTATTTTGTCAAGTGTAAAACGTGTGAACATTATAATGTTTTCTTGACATTGAGATACTCGTATGTACTATGTGCTACTTTTAATACATGTGTATGAGCATAAACATATTTTATTGATGCATCAAAACTATCATTGAAGATTGCGCTTCCTTTAATTTCATGAATTCTCTTGGTAAATGATTGAAATAACTACTCATGTGAGACTAAGGCTCGCAAGGTAGTCCTTTTCCTCATCCATCAATAGAATACATGCAATGGAAGGAATCCTGTACCTTCCTTATTTGTTCTAAAGAAATGCTTACTTGTTATTTTCTAATAAACATGTATTCTCTAATCACGGAATTACCAAGACATCATTTCTGCACTCGACTTAAGATGAGAATGGAACAGCAGGAATTGACTCTGCGAGTGGGGATGTTAGAGACCGAGATTACCACCATGACTACCTTGATGGCTAAAATTAAAGCTATACTGGAAGCTTCCCAAGCCAAATAAATGGCGATGCCTAACATGAATGACTCAAGTCAATCTTCGATACCTGATACAACTGATAAAGAGACCATTGAAGGTGCCTAACATGTCATAGATGACGTTCATGCGCCAAATGTCCCACCACAACCGAAGTTGTCTCCTTTGTCATCAACCTCGAGAAGGAGGAGAAAGGAAAGTAGCCTGGGAAAACTGAAGCTGAGGCTAAGAGAATAGCCAAAATTGAAGAATGCATGAGCAGTCAAGGCTTTGAGTTAGCTCGTTTCGATAAAATATCACAGTTTGCTAAAGTGGAGACTTCTCCAAATTACAAAAAACCGGACTTTGTGAGAAAATACGACAGGACAGGCTGTCCACATGCTCATCTCAAATACTATCTGCGCAAGATGGCACACTTTTCTGATTATATTCCTCTTCTGATGAATACGTTCCAAGAAAGTTTGGATGGCGCCGCTTTAGCTTGGTTTATCGAATTAGACCTGAATGACTACGATGAATAGGAAGATCTTGCTGAAGATTTCCTCAGGCAGTATAAGTTTAACACGGCCACGGCCCCGACGAGGAAAGATCTGTTGCGGACGGTAAAAGGGAGAAGCGAAACAATCAGAACATATGCCCAGAGATAGCGTGCCTTAGCAACTCAAATGAAACCCTCGATTCCAGAGGAAGACTTGATTGACCTGTTCCTGAAGGCACTTCCATAGGAGTACTTTAACAGACTGAACACTTCAGGATGTCAAACCTTTACACACTTGATAAAGGTGGCTGAGAGATTGGAGTGGGTTTTGAGAGAAAGAAAACCACATAAAACTTCAACAAGAAAGCAATATCCACTAAGGAAAGAAAGGGAGGCTGGAGTTGATATAGCCTTTGTGTCGGATTCCAATAAACCTAAGGCGTTCGCTAATTCCAATTAGACAAGAGGGGGATTGTCATGGTCAGCGTCTAGAGGACAAGAACCTAGAAAGAGACAGCTTCCGAAGCAATTCTCTCAACTTTTCAAGGCCTTATCCAAGTTGCTCCCAATGTTACTAAAGCAACACTTGGTGGCAAAAGAACCTCCCAGAACAAGTCCGGTGAAATATCCTGATTTTGATGAAAACCAGACCTACACATATCATATGGGTGAAAGAGGGCACAATGTAGATAATTGCTACATTCTTAAGCTGAAGGTTTAAGCTCTCATTGACAATCAAATTCTGAAATTTGATAATGTAGCTCCAAATGTACAAGAGAATCCACTACTTAACCACCAAACAGTTGGTGTAATATTCGCTGACAAAGAAGAAAACCATCTCGAGCTGAAAGTAAATGTGCCTAAGCTAACCAACATTCTGGCAATCGCCTCGTCATATCCAAAAGAAATGGAAATACCGGCTGAAAGAAAGAAGCTATGCATTGCCAAGATGATGAGCCTAGGGATAATGTTAAGTATCAATGATAACGAATTGAAGGGATTAAAGCCTCAGTAAACTTAGAATGGAACCAGTTCGTGGTTGAAACTGAACGAGGGAATGTGTGGAACGTCACACATGAAAGTCTGGTAGGCGATGTAGAGCTGATTACCGAAACAGAAGAAGAGCTTGATGAAGATGAACTACAAGCCGTTAAACGAAGCCGGCTTATCGCAGATTTATAGCAGAAGTGCTAGAGAAAGGCGAAGTCATAGACAATCTAGGTGAGAATTCTGGTGGGTACAACTTCAAAGTAAAGTACTTTACTCCTCCTAACTTCTTCTAGAAGATAGAAGATATTATACCCGACAGATGGGGAGGTATATATGATCTTGTCCCACACGAAAGTTTGATAAGCGATGTAGAGCGGGTTACTGAACCAGAAGAAGAGCTTGACGAAGAGGAACTACAAGCCGTTAAGCGAAGCCAAGCTGGTCGCAGATTTATAGCAGAAGTGCTAGAGAAAGGCGAAGTTATAGACAATCTAGGCGAGGATTCTGGTGGATATAACTTCAAAGTAAAGTACTCTGCTCCTCCCAGCTTTTTTCAAAGAATGGAGGATATCATACCAAATGGATGGGGAGGTATGGATGATCTTGTTCAACTCGAAATCCAGGAGGCGATGATAGAACTTTTAACAGAATAACCTGAATTATCACTCAATCGGGTAATATCGGAACATTTCTTGCGTATAGAAGAACTAGTGAATGATCTCTCAAGAGAAATGGAGGATGTGTCATTTCAATTGACAACGTACGGTCACCCTCAGATGACAGATAACAAACTTGACACAGAGCAATATGTCAAGGTGGAGAAATCAATGGCCCAATGGCAATGTCTAACTGAGCTATTTGAAAGAATAACAAGACACTTGAAGATTACAATATTAGCTAAGTCAAGTGATACTGACAATTACCACTAGATGGGATGCAATGACTTCCTTGAGGATTAGAGTGACACAATGGCAATGATTGAAATTGCTACGACTGTGGTGATTAAACTGAATGAGCTTGATAACTTGGGCCAAGAAAAGGATTATTTGGTGAAACTGGTGGTAATTCGCCTACCAAAAGATGAATCCAATAGCGAATCTGAACCAGAGATATCCCACCTAACGACAATAACCATACAAGTCCTGCCAGTTGAGATTTACAACTCTGAGGTAGCTCACTAAAACTATGGAACAAGTGAAGAAGATGACGTGATGAGATCCGGACGATTTTACGTCCCAAGAAAAGGCGAATTTGAGAAGAAGGATGTATCAAAAGAAGATGCAGAAAAACTCCTATCCATCGTTAAGACCAGCGAATTTGAGGTGATAAAGCAGTTAAGAAAAATGCCAGCCCAGATATCCCTATTGAATTTGTTCATCAACTTAGAGAAGCATAAAGACGCGCTGTTGAAGATACTAAATGAGGTGCATGTCCCTAAAACCATCAACGACGTACGATTGGGAGATTTTTTGGAAGCGATCCTTCTTAAGGACCAATTGAGTTTCTTTGATGAAGATTTTTCCATGTAAAGAAGAGGGCACAACAAGGCCTTATACATCACTGCTCACTATAATGGAAAAAGAGTGGCACACGTGCTAATCGACAACCGATCATCTTTTAACATCTGCCCATTGTTAAGGAATTTGGGCATTAAAGAGGAAATGATTCGAAATTCCAAAGCAGTCGTTAGAGCATTTGATAGGATGAAAAAGACAGTGGTAGGCGAGATCGAGTTGGAGGTACTCATAGGCTCGACCAAATTCTTAATAAACTTTCAAGTGATGGATCTGCCGAGCGCATTTGAATTCCTGTTAATGAGACCTTAGATTCACATCGCTGGAACCGTACCCTCAAGTTTACATTAGATAGTGCGGTTCGTAATTGATGGGAAGGTAGTCACCGTCCATAGAGAAGTTGATCTCGTTGCATACCAAAATAGCGTTATCCCCTACATTGAACCTGAAATTAAGGAAGAAACTAGCTATTATTCCTTGGAGCTGGTGGCAGTAATCCACACTCTTGTAGGAGCGAAACTGAAGGTTCTTTTCGTCTCTGAAGCTAACCTTTTATCAACTAAGATGTTACTAGCATATGGGTTCAACCTAGAAAATGGTCTTGGCAAATATGGTCAAGAAATCAATGCTTCTCTACAGTTGAAATCCAACGAGCACAAGGTAGGCTTGGGATATTATAACACTCGTATTGGTGATTTCACCTATAAAATAGCGGGCTGAGGCCGAGACAAGATCCGTGGATGCCATGTACGCCAACGAAATCAAAAGAATTCCTTCATTGGTTCTTCAGCCTGGAAAGGAAAATCTAAGATATTTAGCAGTCCTTTGAACGAATACTTCAGCCAAGACTCTAAATGGCTGTTAGATGAACGGATGACTCCATCAGCGGAACCGGATCTCATGAACTCTTTTCTGGGAGATGACTATGCGAATGTCATTTTAGAGTGGCTTGATGAGGAAGCCGATACTTTTGAGTAAAGAAAACTCTACCATTCTTTTAATACTGCATTTAAATTCATGCATTTCTTCGCACTATTCATCTTTGTTGCTTGAAGTAGAGGTAGGAAAGTGCCTTTGGATCTCCGACCATTGGTCCAAACAGCATAGCTTGTAATGCGGTCCATTTTGGCATCCAATAAAACTCGCGAGTTTTATTAAGGACATATGGGACTATAAATCAGCCTAATGATAATACTAGCCTTCCATATGGGAAGTTTGAGGCCTGATTTGCCATGTGATCCCTGATTTTTAAAAGGTTTTCAAGGAACAAGGATATCTGAGGATATGATGACTAGTTCCATTTATGCTTGCACTTATCTTGAAATTTCTTTTGAAAAGATTTTTCACACTCATGCATTGCATTTTCATATGAAATAGAGACTAATCATTCTCATGACATTTCAGGCATATCATCTCAAATATGCATGCTAGGTTATTGTGCGAACCAGATCACCAAGATGATTACTCTTACGATATTGACGAAGATGCAAATGAAGATTACGCAGCCATCCGTAGAGATTAGGGTGCCTTTAAAAATTTGACACCTCTCACTTCAGAAGAGCCAATAGTCATTAACTTTAGTGATGCGGGGATGTCAAAGAAATCAAGATTGGTGCACATCTATCCCGAGCTGAAAAGCTCAGATTTACTGAATTGCTTAAAGAATACCAGGACATTTTTGCATGATCATCGTTGATATGTCAAGTCTGGATCCAAGAATTGTGAAGTATGTGTTACCCACAGATCCTAGCGTTAAACTTGTAAGATAGGGCAGTAGATGGATAAAAACTAAGTTAGAAGACATAATTAAAAAAGAGGTGATGAAACTTCTTAGGGTGTGCTTTATCGAAGCTATCCCTTACTCAGATTAGATTGCAAACATAGTCCCCGTCATGAAAAAAAGATGGCAAAGTCCAGATCTGTGTGGATTATCGGGATCTAAATAGAGTTAGTCCAAAAGATGATTTTCCGCTTCCCCACATCAATGTGCTGGTGGATAGTACAACTGGGTACGAATTATTATCATTCATGGACGGATTCTCCGGATATTATCAAATCCTCATGAAGTAGGAGGACAAATCGAAAACTGCGTTTACCACCCTTGGAGAAATTTATATTTTAAAGTGATGCCCTTCGGGCTAAAGAATGCTGGAGCAACTTATTAGAAGGCGACGGTCACCTTGTTTCACGACATGATCCATAAGAAAATCGAAGTATCTGCCGATGACATGATCACCAAGTCTAAGAAAGGATAAGATCACATTCAAGTGCTATATAAGCTATTTGAGTGACTCTGAAAATATAAATTGAGGTTGAACCCTAGCAAATGTGTGTTTGGGGCGAAATTAGGAAAACTTCTCAGATTCATAGTCAGTAGCAGGGGCATTGAAACTGACCCTTCTAAAATCCAAGCCATTTGTGATCTAGCAACTCCCTCAATAGTAAAAGAGGTAATGAGTCTTCTTGGGAGATTAAACTACATCACCAGATTTATCAGATAGTTATCGGATGTGGCTAAACCAATTTTTAAATTGCACAAGAAGAGTGCGAAGTGACCTGGGATGCAGAATGCAGTCAAGCATTCTAGAAGATAAAAACTTATCTAGCCACTCCACCAGTACTTGTGCCGCCTATTCTAGGTCACCCCTTGACTTTGTATTTGACTATACACCAAGAGTCTTTAGGAACCTTACTTGCTCAAACAAGCCCAGTGGATGGTAAAAAAAGAGCCATTTACTATCTGAGTAAGAAATTCACTTCATCTGAAGCAAATTATGTGCCTGTTGAGAAGGCTTGTGTAGAAGTAGTATGGGTACTTCGCAGATTGAGGTAGTATACCCTACAGCACCACATTCATCTGATGATAGAAAATGACCCTATTAAATATCTCTTGGAGATGCCCACTTTGATAGGGAAATTGGCAAAATGGCAAGTAATGTTGTCTGAATTTAATATCAAAAACTCTCCACAAAAGTCCGTAAAGGGAAGAGCTATAGCCGATATGTTGGCAGAAAACACCCAAAATTGCACATCTTCTGAACAGACGAAAATAGAAGATCAAGTTCTAAACCTCATAGAAGACACATGGGTCATGTACTTCGATGGTGCCATTAATCTATATGGAGCTGGCAGAGAGGCAGTGTTGATATTCCCTGATGGTCAACATTATCTAGTTGCAGCAAAATTAATTTTCCCTTGCACCAACAATGTTTTAGAATACGAAGCATGTATTCTAGGCCTACAATTGGTCATCTCCATGGAAGTACCTAAGTTATAGGTTTATGAAGATTCTATACTTATCATCTTTCAGACACGGGAGGAGTGGAAGACAAAGAACGCAAAGTTCGTCCCTTATCATGAGTACCTAGAAGAGTTGATGCTTACATTCAAAGAAGTGTCATTTGAATACATGCCAAGAACGCAGAACCAGTTCGCAAATGCGTTGGCCACGCTGGTTTCCATGCTGCAGATAACTGATGGATTGGAAATAAAGCCACTAAGGATTAGAAAACCAGCTTATTGTATGTTGGTCGAAGAAGAATTCGACGGAGAGCTGTGGTACCACGATTTAAGAATTACCTATTGAAGAGAGAATTTCTTGATAAATGTCAAGCAGGAGACTGAAGATACATAGCTAAGATGGCTAATAAGTTCTTCCTTAGTGGACAAACTTTATACAAAAAGTCGTTTGATTCCACTTTGTTAAGGTGTGTGGACGCTAAAGAATCAAATACTCTCATGAGGGAAATCCATGAAGGTATATGCAGGCCACACATGAATGGCCATCTCCTCGCGAAGAAGATCATAAGGCTTGGTTATTATTGGATGACCATCGAATTAGACTGCAATCAACACGTCAGGTCATGCCACCAATGTCAAGCATATGACGAAAAGATTAATGCGCCCCCTAACGAACTGCATCAAATGTCTGAAATTTGGCCTTTCTCTAAATGGAGAATAGACATGATAGGGCCTATCTATCCAGCAGCTTCAAACGGCCATCGCGTCATTCTAGTTGCGATTGATTACTTCACAAAATGGACAGAGGTCAGCTCTTACACAAACGTCACTGCAAGGAGTGTGGCAAGATTTATCAAAAGGGATATAATATCTCGATATGGTACTCCTCGGGCGATCATCGTAGATAATGGGTCCAACCTAAATAACTAGATTGTCGATGATCTATTGGATCATTTTGACATCCGACATCTTAATTCTTCCCCTTACTGCCCACAAATGAATGGAACAGTAGAAGCGGCAAATAAAAACATCAAGAAGTTCTTGGCTAAGACTGCCGAGAACTATAGGGATTGGCATGAAAGGCTACCCTTCGCCTTAATGGCGTATCGGACTTCGATCAGGACCTCAACTGGGGCAACTCCTTATGCACTAGTATATGGGATGAAGGCTGTCTTGCTTGTAGAGATTGAAGTTCCGTCTGTAAGAATATTATCAGAAATTAAACTCTCTGAGGCAGAGTGAATCAAATACAGGTACGAGCAACTAAATTTAATAGACGAGAAACGTCTTAGAGCAATCTGTCATGCCTAGAGCTACCAGAATAGGGTGGCTAAGTCGTTTAACCGGAAGGTCAAACCCAGAAATTTCGAGAAAGATGACCTAGTGATAAGAAAGACTTTGTCAAACGCTGCTCATCCAGGAGGCAAGTTTAACCCGAATTATGAAGGCCCTTATGTTGTCAAGAAGATCCTTGTAGGAGGGGCATTTATTCTTGTAAATTCTGAAGGAGAAGAATTGGGATATCATGTAAACTTGAATACTGTGAAAAAGTATTATCCTTGAAATGAAATCAGATTGTGATCACTTGATTTTCTTCGAAACGATTCAAGTCACATTAGCAGTCATTACATAGACATATCAAGCATCCCTGCATACATGGCAAGTGTTAGGTTTTGCAGGATTCCATGACGTGAGCTCAGAACCAAGCTTGTTCAAGCTAGATCAAGAACATAATAACCCCCTGACGCATATAACCAGGTGACATGTATCTATTCTATCGAGCATTAAAATATCTTCCACTCATTGAAACTTATTTTCTCTTCATACAGGAATGTCCGATAAAGACAAAAGGCATCAATGGAGAAATACTATAAAATTTCTCAAAATCAAGCTTGTTCAAGCGAAACCAAGAACAGAATAGTCCCCTGACGCATATAACTAGGTGACATGTATATGTTCCATCGAACGTTAAAATATCATCCACTCATTGAAATTTCTTTTCTCTTCATACAGGGATGTTCGATGAAGACAAAAGGTAGCAATGGAGAAATACTGTAAAATTTCTCACTTTCTTATAAGAAATGAAAAGCCGAAGATGAACATGCATGTGGTTAAACGTAGGAATAAACCATGCTTCCAAAGAAAAATTTCTGATACTTGTTGCTCACATGTTAGGGTTAGAGGTTATCCAGACATGGCTGAAGCACACAACCAACTTGAACCCACTTAATTACCATCTTTAAAGTTGGGATGATCAATGGCCTTCGCCACAACATTGTGTAGAAATTTTAGTGACAAATACGAAATAGCAAATTATTGTTTTAAAGAGATTTACATGTGACTTATTTCTTGCAAGAGATCATTTGTAATTTGTTGGGACACATAATTTCATTAAAAAGACTCTAATAATAAATCACAACCACAGTAAAGATTTTTTTTTTTTTTGGGTCCAACAATAAAGAATATTGAGTTACCACACTTTACCAGCTGGATTATAAGGTTTTTTTCCCACGTAACCACAACAACACATCCCTTGGTCGAGGATTGGCGACCTTCGCCGACCACTTCTCTACCATCGTCTACCCTTTTCGACAGTGGTCGAGTGGCGGCCGCAAGGGCTTGAAGCCTTCAGAGCCCTCGCCGCTGGTTCTAAAAATATTTTATTTGGTTCTTTTTCTTGTTTTATTTTTAAATTTAAATTTATTAAAATTATATTTAAACCCTAACGATGTCATTTTAGTCACATCATCTCACACAAAAGAGAGAAAATATTTTTAAAAACCGCGTTACCAACTTGAACCCACTCAATCACCATCTTTAATTCGGCCAAAAAAAAAAAATCACCATCTTTAAAGTTGGGGTGATCCAAGGGCCCCACAACATTGTGTGGAAATTTTAGTGACAAAACGAATTAGCAAATGATTGTTTTAAAGAGATATGCATGTGACTTATTTCTTGCAAGAGATCATTTGTAATTTGTTGGGATACACAACTTCATTTAAAAAAATCTAATAATAAATCACAACCACAGTAAAGATTTTTTTTTTTGGTCCAATAGTAAAGAATAGTGAGTTAGCACACTTTATCAGCGGGATTATACGGTTATTTTTCCCCACGTAACCACAACAACACCTCCTCCCTCGGCCACAACATTTTGTGGAAATTTTAGTGACAAACACGAACTAGCAAATGTTTAATTTAAACAGATTTGCATGTGACTTCTTTCTTGCAAGATATCATTTGTAATTTTTTGGATACATAATTTCGTTAAAAAAAACTCTAATAACAAATCACAACCATATTAAAGAAATTTTTTTTGGTCTAACAGTAAAGAATATTAAGTTACCACACTTTATCAGCGGGATTATATGGTTATTTTTGGGAAAATTTTAAAAAAGAGCCTAGAGTCCTCATGTTTTCTCAAATAAGGGTCTTAAGAAAACTCTATTTTAAATAATTGCTTGAAATGCCCTCATTTTATCAAATAAAGGCCTGAAATGAATATTGTTTCGAATAAGGGCCTGAAATAGCCATAAAATCTCAAAAAAGGCATGATTTCAAGGGCTTGAAATGACCATAAATTTTGAATATCATTTTTTTTACTTTTTTGATTTTTTTTTCACTTTTTTTATCTGTTTTACACTGTTTTTTCGCATCACTCTCTCTCTTTCCTAATGCGATCAAACCCTCACCTATGAGAAAATGTTTAGTGTTCTTCGAGTGCCAACACATCTCTATAGCATTCCACTCAAAAATTGTCGTGTGCCAATTTCAAATTTTTTGAAAATTTATTTTCCATTCACTTGTAACCTTCCATAAATGCACTCAACCCCACGTTCTCTCTCTCCAAAATTTCTGTAAATCTCACTCTCTCTCCTATGGAACTTGCTGCCTTTCGGATCTCACTTTCTCTCTCCAAATTTCTACAAATTGTGAACACCAACGCCCCTGTCGCTAGCACCTTCCTGGTGACCGTCGGTGGAGGTAAGCAAAAAAAATTGCCCAGACCAGGATCGTCCAGACCGGACCGAGTCCGATGGTCCGGTTCTCGATTTTAGGGATATTCAGTCTGGTACCCAGTTCATAAAATTGAAATCGATGATCGAGCGATCCGATTTCCGATTTCAGGATCCGATTCTAGAACCAAAGCCCGGACCGCCCAGTTTTTAAAATATATATATACACCTTACGTTTTACGATTTTGGTCGAAGATTAGGGTTTCTTTTCCCTTTCTGCCAAACATACCTCTCAGTCATCTCCTCTTCTCTCGCCCATCTCTGTCCGACGAACCCGATTGCTCTATGGCTTCGTCTCACATGTGCGAGTGCCTCTGCTCGACACCTCCAAAGGCTTCCCCCACACACTCTCTCTCGATTAATCAATCGATCTCTCAACCCTCAGGCGTTGATTCTTTGTGCGACGACAGCCCGAACTACACCTCAGGCCTCATCCGTTCCTCCACCACCCAGTCGCCGCTGTTCCGATCGCTGCGTGACGCCGGAGAGCCAAGAAACGACTCGGACGTCCATCTGCCCTATTTCGGGTTCAATGGGTGTTTTGAGCCCCTTCTGCTCTTGTGGCCACTCCTGACCACCATCCACCACGTTGCTATCGTCCCTCCATCCCTTAGCTTCCCCTCTGACCGTCAACAATCTCGTCGAGCCGCCGCAGAAGCCCTGCGAACCCCAAATCTAGTTCGATGCTCTGTTTTAGAGCCGCGATTGCTTCTACCTCCTCTGATTGCCTTGCGCCACCTCCCGCCGCTCACCACCAACCCCAATCAACCCCTCAAGACCCCTTGTCGTACCCCTGAGTACCTGGAAGTCGATTGATGCTGGTGGAGCCGCGTTTTGGCCTGGCCAAACCTTCCTCTGTTTCGGTCGATTTTCTTAATGAAGTTTCCTCTGATAGCCATTTTTCTTGTTGTACAGCAAAATTAATTGATTGTTTTATTGGTTCCTTGGAACCAGAACCGGAACCAGACTGGACCGATTGCTAGGTCCGGTTCCCAATTCTCGAGATGGTGATCCGGTCCGCGGTTTCGAAAAATAGAAACTGAGACTATTGATCTGGTTTCGATTTTTAAGGGAAATCGGACCGGACCGATAACCACTTACCCCTAACAATAGCTAGTTTCGCGAGCTCATAAGCGGACAACCTCTCTTGGACCGGCTTGTCCAGCGGGCATGGGGCAAGGGCCGCGACAATCGGCCGCGAGGGGAGGGCTCATTGAGGGAGCTGCTCTGGCTGGGGCTGCAGGAGGAGGAGATCAGCTCGGCGGAGGTGGAAAGCGACGAAAGGTAGGGCGATGACAACCAAAGGAAAGCCTGCTCCGACAAGCTCGAGCTAGGGACTTGCGAAGGAGGAGAAGCGGAGCCGAGGTCTCGCTTAAGGAGGAGAGTGTTATTGAAGAAACACAGACTGAGAGTTATATAGTTTTTTGGTTTTTACAAGGAAAGCCGTTCGAGCTCAAATTCACTCCAAGAGCTACAGGGAGAGCGAAGAGAATCCATGAACCTCGCACCTCGCCGTGTCGCCATTGTCGACAGATGCCATTGACGGAGCTTGATCGATCCGCAGAAATTTGGAGATAGAGGGGGCCGGGGCCTTACGGAGGAGGGGGAAACTGCAAAAATTTGGAGAGAGAGAAAATGTGGAGAGTATTTACGGAAGATAAAAAGTGAATGGTAAATGAATTTTCAAAAAATCTAAAATGTGGGAACCGTATGCATGTGGCACTTTTTGAATGGAATGCTATAGAGATCCGTTGGCACTCGTAGAGCACTGAATATTTTCTCCTCACCCACTCTCTCTTTTCTTTCTTCTCCTCCTTTTTCCTTTTGTTGCTTGCGACCACCCTCTCCATCTTCAGAGCCAGCCATTTACCTCGGCCCACCTGCAGCCGCGCCACTCGACCGTCGGTAGGAGCCTCTTGTCGCCGTTGCCAACGTTCCGAGCCTCTGCACCAAATGCTGAGAGACCCACGAACCCACAAGCTCGGTGAAGTCCGACCCCCATCTTCTTCTCTACTCACCGAGACCAACCACCCACTAGACAACCAACTCCACCTCGCGCCACCAGCCATCTGTTCGATTGCCGACCCGCCCTCTCGCCACCACCAGATCCGAGCCTGAGAAACTCAGATCTACACCCGACCCCATGCCGTGAGCCATCGCGCCACTAGAGTACCCCGCGGCTGCCCTCTACAAGACTCGACACCAACCTCAGCCTTCTCAGACACAATCTACTGCTGCTCTGAGGCCGTACCGCTGCTTAGGCGACCCCTGCCCAGTCCCAAGCGACAATTCGCGGCCTCTGATCTGGGCAATGGCCGCCGATCCCACACAGACGCGAGAGAGGGCCCGACCCTCTCTCACTGACCCTCACGTGTCGCTGGCCTTCATCACCCCCTTCGACCCCTCCACCAGCGGTGGGCGGCCACAAGCGCGAGGAGCAGCCCTTCCACTCGTGTGACTTTTTTTTTTTCCTTTTTTTAAAATTTTTAAAATTCTCAAAAGGAAAAAAAAATTAAAATGTGAATGATGAAATGGCCCTTCAAGCCGGATCTTTGTTTTGAAATATTGTAGTCACTTTACATCCTTAATTGAAACATATTATGTCATTTTAAAATTTTATTTGAAATAAAATTTGCTTGGAATAATTATTCGAAAAAAAAATTAGAGGACTTTGGATTTTATTTTTGGATTTTCCCCGTTATTTTTCCCCACGTAAAACACACAAAAAAACAAAAAAAAAACAAAAAACCACCCCCGCCCCTCAAAAAAAAAAGGCCTTGAAGAAACGGGTCCACGGTCGCCGACGGAGATTCTCCAAGAAGTTTACCCCAAATCGGTAGGGTTCCCTAGCCATTGCATCGTCGCCTTCTCTTCTTCCGAGAGAACCTGTGCGGAGGAGCCATGTCATCCACTCGCAAGATCATCCTCAGGAGCTCGGTAGAAGAGTCCTTCGAGGTGGACGAGGCGGTGGCTCTGCAGTCCAGACCATCAAGACCATGATCGACGAGAAGCGCGCCGACGACGGTATCCGCCTCCCCAAAGTCACCAGCAAAATTCTCTCCAGGGTCGTCGAGTATTGCAAGAAGCACGTCGACGCCGACCGCGCCTTCTCCGTCGACGACGACCACCTTAAGGCCTGGGACGCCGAGTTCGTCAAGGTCGACCCGGCTACTCTCATGGATCTCGTCATGGTCGGTGCTCGTTCCCTTGCTCACTCTTCGATTGCGGAATTTCGCCTAGTACTTGTGTTTCGTGGGAGTTTTTGTGCGGGGACATTGTTTTGCCTTGTCTAGGCGTTCCTCGGCGTGGGCGGCGAGGATTATTTTGATGTTGATTTTTCTGATTAATTTGGTTGAGGATCTGTTCTTTTTAGACGGGCTATGTTTTGTTCGTGTAAGTATAGGGTAAGTTCTTCATCTGAGTCTAGGGTTTGAGGCGACGTTATTGTAGTTATGAATTACTGCGAAATCTGCTTGCACTGTTTTTATTAGAAGTTGAAGTGTTCTTGTGGTGGTGATGCTTAGTTGTAAGATACGGACACCAATTAGTTTTTTCGGTTTTATAATTTTTTAGGGCGATAAAAACTGAATAGCCGATCGCTTACTTGTTGCTCATATGTGTTGAATATGCTCGTATATTCTTTGTTTCGCGTGGCTTTTGAAGATTGAAGCATGGTTTTCGGAGCTCATCTGGGTTACGATGATGTCTTATCACTAGGGGATTTGCTTAGTGAATGCTGAGGTTTGACTTTTTCAGCAACACTATTATGGATAATTCACGAGATTGTGAAGTTGAGTCTCGACTTGACTCGTCTTGTCTCGTTAAGGATTGCAGTAATTATTATTTACCGTGTGGCGTTTTGCTTGATTTGTGATAGGCAGCGTATGATCTGGACATCAAGGGCTTGAGGGAGCTGACCTGCCAGACTGTGGCTGACATGCTTAAGGGGAAGACATCTGAGGAGGTCAGGAGGACATTCAACCTCAAGAACGACTTCACACCTGAGGAAGAGGAAGAGGTTCGAAGGCAGAACTTTTGGGTCTATAACTGAAACGAAGCGCTAAGTAACAGCCCCTGTTTTGCTCTGGGAAACTGGGGTCGCAGTTTCTAGCTCGAGATCAATCTTCTAACTCCTTGCTAGTGTAGTGTGATTAGACCTTGTTCTTTGGATCATATATGGTCTTACTTTTTACGTAGCACGTTTTTAAGAGATGATGGCTCTGTTTCTTGCTTGCTGCAATGCACTGAGGCCTCTGTTTCGCCTGTTTTACTTGGGTTATGCATGCTTGCAGATGTTGGTAGTTTATCTCTAGTGCGCTGGAAATATGTGCCAAAGAAGTTCGATGTCTGAATACAGTTGCTTGTTAGGAAAACAAGTACCTCCAGTTGTCCTCATGGCGTAACTGTGGGTTGATAATGATCGAATGTGTTATTTAACTAGCTGTTCTGCGCAGGGCTTGATATCGTAGGTCGCAGTTCATTTTGGCAGAATAAATGACTTCGTGCCGATGGATCGAAATGAAGTTCGGATTAATGGAAAGCCTAAGCCCAGCATGTCATTCTAAGTGTATATACTGTGTATGCATGGTTGAAACTATTTGGGACTGAGGATTGCTCCTGTTCTTGGGATCCAGATCCCATGACATTAAAGTTATGTCATGGGTGACATAAAAGCAAATCTCATCGTCCATTTTCATCTCAAGGTCAAGAAGTTGCCACGTCACTTGAAGGAACCAGATCCAAAAATTGAGCGGCACATTTAGTGGCACATTTCCATTTTGAAACGACCTTTTTCCCCTTCTCATCGATTCCAAATTTCACCCCCTCCTTTCCATCTTCGTCCTCCTCAGAGCAATTTGTCCCATTCCATCTCTCTCTCTCCAATGGTGATCGCTAGCCCATTTATTCTGGAATAATCTTTTTAGGAGGGACAATTTTACGATAATAGAGTTCTGGGCCTTATCAAGATATCGTCTTTTGATCCCCTGGACTGCCTTAAATCTTAAAGATGGAAGACGGGTAAAGCCTAATCCAAGAATGCCAAATCCTGGACGGGAGAAGCAGCTAACAAGAGGCTAGCAACCCTTATCAATAGCAGCGGAGTCGCGAAAAGACCCCTTGAAAAGCGCTGATTCAATAGTAGTCTTCCAGTAAGACTGAATAAGTTTGAGTGTGGTTAAGTCGGGGCCAAGGTCAGAAGTTGTTCCATCTCCGGGGATCAAATCAGGCAGAGCGTCTATGCTTTCTTCCTTTCCTACAGCTACCAGGTATTCATTCAAAAAGAATGCATTTACCTTTTTCCCTTGGGAGGAGAACTTGAATCTAGCTAGGGTGTCCTCGTAAAGTAAGGAAGTCCAGTATCCGTCTTAGAAGATCGAGTGCCAGAAGGCAGATGAGCTAACCGCAGCCCTCGTCTCGTAAGGCCCAGCTCTGACTTATTTATTGAATACGGAGAATCCGATCTGCAGATGAAGCAGGCAAAAGGCTCAAGGCCAGCGAGGAATTTGCCTTAATAGATCGACTCTAAATTATGTTCATGGTTGGCTGTAAACAAATAGTCTCTTTAGTCTCATCCCTACAATTGCTGGGAAAAAGAAGAGGAATGCCAACAGGCGTCTAGTATTGAATTCACCCGATGCGATAGTACCCATTTTGGGAACGTCTAGTGCCAAAGTCACTGAATGGGTAAGGCGACTTACCCATTCAGTGACTTTGGCACTGGACGTTCCCAAAATGGGTACTATCGCATCGGGTGATTCAATACTAGATGCCTGTAGGCATTTCAGTATTCCTTCTCCTTTCAGGGCCTATCCGAAAGAGAATACAGTACTTCTTGGTCGTGAATATCTGAATAGTACGAACCGTTCCGTGGAAAAGAAAATGAAAAAAATGATACTATAGATTCTGCAATTTATTCCGCTTTCACATTTCTATTTTCTAATAAAAAGATTCGAAAGAAATTAGTAAGGGAGTGGCTAGACTGATTGACCGAATATGCACTTTATGGGATGAGTTGACTAGGGAAGCCTCATTAAATTCCCTCTTCAATGCTAAGAATAGGTTTTAGATCGCTACGCCCGCAGCACCCCCATGGGAGTTCCACTTCCCGAGGCTGAGGAGCCTACCCTCCCAAAGGTCGGGGATGAGGATACTTCTGATGGATCTTCACGCACGGCCACGGAAGTCAATCCGTTTGCCGCTGCAACCATCAGGCTCAAGAGCGACGATCTTGTTGCTTAAAGACAACATACAAATTAAGTAATCAAATAATGAGTTGATGCAGGCTATGATCCAACAAAAGGCTACTGTCCTCAAACCCATGCTTTCGGATAACCAAAGATCTATGGAAGTTTATTCATACCCCTTTTTCTTCTCCTTTCTGTCAATGTTGCCAATTCCTTTCTAATCTAATAATGATCTCTTTAAGCTATCTGGAATATTCGCAGAAGCTTCAGAGGCCATACAGCATCGAATTAAACCACATGCTCCACCGCTTGTGCGGGCCCCGATATATACACGGTCACCGTTATCCCGGACTGCATTTCGGAAAAGATGGTCTACTTGAAAGAATGGGGGGGCACTCTCGTGTTTCAACCCCACTATACTATGAATAATTGTGGGGTACCATATACTTACAGCCTCCACGATAAGCAAATGAATGGGGCCGATGCGTAAGACCATGCATGGGGGCTGACGCCTACCCAGTGCTGGAAGGTCAAGGCCTTAGCCAGTTAGATTCATTGATTAGGAAGAAAATGATTTTCCACGGTAGTGTAAAGAGTCTAATAACGAGAGGAAATGAGTATAAAGAGAGTGAGTAAACGAGAGATAGGAAAAGTAGTCCATTTTCAATCTTATCTTGACTTGACTCTCGCCTAGTTTGGAAGTAGTGATATCCCTTCAGCCTACTACTGGGACTAGCTAACTAACTAACTCACAAATGCTTGGCTTCCATAGCACTAGCTCATAGCTCTACCTCTAGCTTCTAGAATTCTGAATCTTACCAAAGAGGAAAGAAGGCCTCTTAAAAAGCATCTCTTTCACTAGAATACTGTGGATCTCTTGCAAGAATGATTTGGAAGATCCCCCGCGATGAAGATAAGAAGGAGCCCCTAATAAACAAACAAGATAAACAAGAAAAAGGCTTGAATTGGCCCCTTTCCCCCTATCTGTATAAATAGAATAGCCCATTTATAGAGGAAACCTGGGGTTTTTTATGCATACAAGTATTTTTATTGGATCTCTTTATGGAGTGGTCGGCCTTCTAGAAACTTCGCTAGAAGCGACTAGTCGCTTCCTGAAAGCCTCTTTACTTTAGTATGGTCTAGTCTGTCCAATGCCTCCTTCCTTGCCACGGACCTCCCCAAAAGGTAATTTTAATGTGGCCGCTCGACGATGAAGCTTATCCCCCATCGTCTCACAGGCCGATCTTGACCCCTACTATTTGGAGGTCATATCTAGTATTTAGAGTTTGCCTCGATTTGGTACCGCTCTCGAGTCTTTGCGAGTTCATCCCAAAGAAAGCGAACCCCTTCCTGGTCGGGAAGATGCAGATAAAAGGCCAATAGCAGCAGCAGTTCGAAAGGTTGACCTATTCGGGAATCTTTTCCAGTTAGTCCATAAGGATCGGACACCCATATTGGCCGTGGAAGCTTTTACTCGAGGGGGTGCTGGCGAAGGCTTTGGCAACAAGCAAACGGCTTTCTATCATAGTTGCAAGGGTTCCAAACGGGACGAGGCGGTACTTGTGATATTTCCGCCTAGGATCTCGTATAGTCCTTTATGGCCCTGGCTTGAGAATCAGCCCCAAGAGAAGGTAAGTGCCCTGGTTACCGGGACTCGCCCGTGATTCTCTTTCCTCTCTCTCCACCATTTTTGGCGCCGGTCTCTCGAAATTGATGCGCGATCGTCCCAATTTGCGATCTACGAGTTTTCTCTGTTCTGATGACACTGTAACCGATCCTGTTGTGGATTGTTGTTTGATTGCTAATACTTGGCATGTCAAGAGCCTTTCCCTCTCCAATGTATAGGAATGTTGGCGACAAGGTCCTCAGTGTTGCGCCCAACCCAAAAGAGCCTCCAAACTAAAGCAAGCTAACACTAAAACTTTGGGACACTATTTTCTTAGTATTCGTCCTCTGTTTGAGCACCCTGCAACTTCTCCTGAACTGAAGTAAAATTTATTGCTTGCTCTGATCTCTCATTTTTCACTTAATGGACTTTGGACGTTATTATGTTTTCTTTTCTTTTGCTTATGTAACTCCGAAGATTTTTTGTGCAGCGACTAAAAAGCAGAACAACGTCGTCATAACTGATAGAATGTTGGCCAGACTTCTTTCTTCAACGAACCAACCAAGCTTCTTGAGTTCCAAAGATGTAGCTGAAGCGAAGGAAGAGGAAGAACCACTGACCCAGCTGTTAGACAGAGAGAACTGTAACGATGGGAAGACCGTGTGAGTAAAGAAGTTGAGGTTCGGGTTATTTGATGACCGCAGAAGCAGGGATTCTCCTTCTCTCTCCGGATGAAACTACATGTTAACACATTTATTTGGGTATATCACTTTGAAATCTCGTTTTTGATAAGATGTAATCAATGGTTGCTCCTTGCATAATCGCAGAAAACAGCATTGAATTGTCAACTTACATTAAGTACTTTCTTGGATCTTTCTTTTTAATCCATCTCGAAAGGTTACACTAAGAGAAACCGAACTCGCATGTTTTCCCGACGACTTGATACGTCATTAGACATCGATATTCTACCGGAAATGGCAAAATCATGTGTTCTTCACTTAGAATGAACATGGGTTCTTTGCAGTGGTAAATGCATCATCTCTTGTTGCAGAAAGTATTGTCAATAATCTAGCATCCGCTTTGACCAAAATAATCATCTTTGAAGAAACAAATGGGCTCAAACAATTTCAATGAGAAGGAGTCCACTAATAGGGTAATGATTTATATATTAAGATTGTTGTCGCATATAAACATGACTTGTAATTTGTTTTTATGACCGAGGTGTCCGGGCCAGCTTGCGCGCACATCGACTATTTCTCGGAGGGACTAGCACGACAACCACCAGCTGCGACCCACACTTAAGTCACTGAGCGCGGGTTAGGAGATTTAAACCAACATGACTTGTAGTTCGTATATGAAAAATAGGTGAATAGACAAACCTGAAACCAATCGCAAACAAGTAATCTGAATGCAGATGAATGATCCGAGCCCAACGAAATAACGTTGTATCCTTAAGACAAATTTATCCACTCAACCGGTACCCAAAGTTCTTGGACAATTGTCTCGCATGATAGAACGGATCGTCCTTTCTCGAAACTGGTACTTGTTTCAAAAAAAATCTTCGAACACAATTTCGCGAAATAGTCGCACAAAATGATGCCAATGATAAATAAATGATGAACATAACAATTATATCTAATGCTCGTGTCTGAAACTTATTTCTAATGCGATGGTCGATGCTCTATTTATAAAGAGTGAAGCAAATAGTTACGAAGATATATGGCTTCGTCGAAAAGGTTTGTCGACAAAAATGCACGATTTCGTCGAAAGGATTCGATGAAACGTCACGAAGTCGTACAGTTTTGACGAAACGTTACGATGTCGTACTGTTTCATCGATAAAGGGTTACGAATTGAAGCAATTCTTCATTTCTCATTCAATTTCTTATAGGACTTTGCAAAAAAAGTTCCAACAATCTCCTACATGAATGAGAAGTTCAATTATGAAAACTATCCATGAATGCGTGACATGCAATGTGTGACTATTCCATGAGAGAGCGTTGTATCGAGACAAGTAGTCTGAGACTTTGAACTTTTCCTAGTGTGATCTATCGGACTTACTCAGTCAATTAGTAGACTTGATGTCTTTGAACTGTCGACCTTGAGTGTAAGCCTAGACAATAGAAATCACACAACTATCTCCCGAATAAAGTTGGTTCTCACTGTTGTGTTCGATTTGGCCAATGGCACCGTCTAATCTCATGAGATCTTTAGAGAATTCGACCTTTTCAATTTTCACAGAAGCGGCCCTTACTTTCCACTCACATAGGTGATTTCTAAATATGCAATATATCACATTCTCTATTCATAATCATTAAAAATTTATGCTTAACCTTCACATATTAGTATTGTCTCTATATGGGAATGTGCAAAGAAATTCACAGTACTCTATACCGCCTTCATAACTTGGTTGTCCCTTTGAACCTAGATCTTGGGATCTCCAATCAACTGTATAAATTTTTCGCTATGATGACTTATTTATGGCCTTAAAACTCATTCCTCTTGATGTTTCCACAACCATCTCTCTAGTTAGGCCTTTTGTTAATGGATCTGCAATATTACCCTTTGACTTCACATAATCAATTGTGATAATTTCACTAGAAAGAAGTTGTCTTATCAATATACATAACATTTCTCGCCCCCACATTTTGAGATAATTCTTAAAATCTTTTCAAGACAGTGATAGTCTTTCAATGAAACTAACCATTTGAAATGATTCATTTAGAACCATATCTTCGACATCAATGTTATGCATAATCACTTGGAGTTTTTTGGACTTGAATTAGGACGGTTATGAAATCAACCATATTTAAGTCCAGAAACTTGACAACGATGAATCTTTTCAATCCGTCATATTATGCTTTGTATTTCTCGTCCGGACTTTCCCATAATTCCTTAACCATTTCAGCAGCTATAAACATTATAAAGGAAATTGTCTAGACTCTTGAGGATTTAGTTGTGATACAGGAAGTCAAAAATGCTTCCACACATCTATAGTAACAATCATTTCTATGTTTGTCCCTTCTTCATCCAACTTTCTTAGGAGCATCCTTATTGAGAAACCTCGCCAAATTCAATGTCATGACATAGAACAACATCTTTTATTGTCATCTCTTAAGAATCAGACCATTAAACTTTTCTGGCTTCTCTTCAAGAGTTGGGATAGACGCAATGACGTTATCGATGTCGAAACCATGAAAATAGCCCAACATACTCTTGAAAAATACACGTACATATGATTTCATATGTATTCTAATAATTTTATATCCATCAACCAAAATCAAATCTCGGATATAAGATAACATAATCTCCTACCATTGTTCGAGTTTGCTTTGAACTGAAACCAAATTCTAAACATACGATCTAGCATAATTAGAGATTTTGTGACTAATCTCTAAATAATTATGTATATATTACTCAAAATGACAGAACAATAACTAAACATGTAATGACAAGATCGTAAAATAAACATCCATGGCACAATGGTAAATAAATAAAAAAAGGCCTAAAAATGTAAGCCACACTAGTGCATTGTCCACTGTGCACTATTCATGTACAGTGCCATGTGCCGCACATCCACATCCTGCACTTGTATAGTACAACATCGTGCACAAACACATGCCAAGCATGTGCACAATGTGTACAGTTGCGTACACGCACGCGCTTGACTGGACGTGCGAAACCTCGCAACTATTGGCCCCTTTTTATTTTGTTTTTTTATTACTGTTCGCTGAATAAGTGCAAAAAATCTCCAGAGTTAATCCAACACAACAATTCACTTCTGTTGCGTATCCAATGTGTACGATGTTCCCGATGGGTTATCACCATTTTTTTAAAAATTTCTACATCGTTCGTTGTACCAGTGGACAAAATTCTTCATTGTTCATCCAATGTTGATCCCATGAGAACACTTCATCTTTTTTATTTTTTTTTATTTTTTTATTTCTACACTGCTCATCGAAACAGTGGTTCAATTTCTTCACTACTCATCCCACGCTTCAATTTACTTTCTTTACGCATCCAGTGCGTGTGGCTTTCTCGAAGGCTTACTACAACACGTTTTTCACATCTGAACGAGATCTATCTCACCGTGCAATAAAAAAAAAACCATGGCATAGAGTTTCTAAGAAAATTGTTGAACGATATTGTGGTCTATAACCTCTAAACAAGTCTTCCAGACTCTGTTCGTCTTGAAACATTCATGCAGTAATCTCAAAGCAAGAAGCCAAAATTCAATAGAAAATAAGGCAATATTTTAACCAAGGCTCTTATACCAATGATGGAATCGAACATCGAATGCGACCACTCATTTTTCTCGTATCATTGAGAAGAATTCAAATATGTAATAAAACATAATTTTCATTAGACGAAACTAGCAATAATTTGCCAGAGCAGAATGCGTATAACTAAAATAACTATACGAACCCAGCACAAGAAAACACAAATTTATCTTAAAATTATTGTCCACTAAGAGGGTAGTGGTTCATATATTAAGATTGTTGTCGCATATAAACATGACTTGTAGTTTGTATATAAAAAATATGTGAATATACAAACTTAAAAATAATCGTAAATAAGTAATCTGAATGCAAATGAATAATCTGAGCCTAACGAAACAACGTTGTGTCCTTAAGATAAATTTGTCCCCTCAACCGGTACCCAAGGTTCTTGGACAATTGACTTCCAAGATAGAACGAATCGTCTTTTCTCAAAATAGGTACTTGTTTCAAAGGAAACCTTCGAACACAACTTCGCGGAATAGTAGCACAAAATGATGACGATGATGAATGAATGATGAACATAACAATTATATCTAATGCCCGTGTTTGATACTTATTTCTAATGTGATGGTTGATGCTCTATTTATAGAGAGTGAAGCGAAGAGTTACGAAGACATATGGCTTCGTCGAAAGGGTTTGTCGACAGAAAGGCACGATTTCGTCGAAAAGATTCGATGAAACGTCACGAAGTCGTACAGTTTCATCGAAACGGTACGATGTTGTACTGCTTCATCGATAAAGGGTTACGAACCGAAATAACTATTCATTTATCATTCATCTTATTATGGGAAAATTTTCCAACAATTATGCCCAAGGATAAAGCACGGACTCGGGCGATGATGACGACTTTTTGCTTTATGTCCACCTCGTTTAACCACAGTTTGACCATCAGATTAAGCTTTCCAATGGCTTTACTCATCATCTTCCACGTTTTAGCAATAGGGACTGGCAAAGCTTGCCAAATATTTTCACCGCAGGCTATCAAACTGACAATCGGATGGTGGCTGAATTGACGTTATGGCTCTTGATGAGTTGGTCTTTCCTTTGCAGTATCCCCTTTTCCATTGTGAGCCATAGTTTGAACCAGGAATCCAACCGCATCATTCCTTACGGAGAGTGCAGTGCTAATTCCCTTTGGCTATATATCTGATTTGGGAGCATGAGCTTTTATCGTTGTAACGAGTAGAAAGAGATCGGGATTTGCCAAAGAAAAGCAACAGAAAACAACAGCAGAAAAAATTAATTGAATATGAGCCAACTGTTACAAGCATATACTGCGCGTGGGGGGTTCGTCCATAAATGTCACTGATACATTTATCCAAACAGATAAACAAAACCCTAGTTCTGTGGAGTACACTCCTAGGACCCCCCAAAATTCTTCGTAGGACTAATAAGACCCACCAGATTCATTAATCCCATCAATGAAACTGAATCAATCAACCCCTGTAGATGCCATAGGGTTCTTCATTTTGCTTCAAATGGTGGAACGCCATACGGAAACTCATAGCATAGGACTCCCCAGCTCCAAATATCTACATTTGCATCATGCTTCACATTCTTAACTGCAAGTACTCTCATAAAAGTATTAGTCATGAAAATTGGTTGAACACAAAAATTCTGAAACTTGAGCGGGAATCCTTCTCTCAAACTTGATTATCCCATTGAAGGCCTATCCCATTAAGATGTCAGTAATAGCTTACTCACCCATTTCCGATGGAAGGTAATCTAATGTTGCCCACATAGTTCTTCTACGAGTAAATGTATGTACTGACCACCTAAAATCTGCAATCTTAAGTTCACCCTGACGATGAAGGAGACAAAAAAAGCATTAAGAAAATCAATAATCGATCAGGTGTAAGATAATATGATAACGATTTATCAACTGCGCTGCAATCAACAGATTCTCCGACTTAACTAGGAAGGTGACTCCATATACTCTCCGCTCTCAGGGTCCCTCCTCGTCTCTAACCATAGACACGCCGATTCATCCACCGTTCGAAAAATGATAAAGGGAAAATGCCAAAAAAGAGGCATGAATTGACTTTACTTTCTCAATTAAGGGCTCAAACTAAAATTTGCAAAGAAGGACTCCAACTTTAATTTTTGTGTCAAAGAAGGGCCCCAATTTGTTTTAATTTCATGGGAAAATACCAAAAAAGGGCTTGAACAGCTTTGATTTTATCAAAGAAATACCTGAACTAAACTTTGTCTCAAAGAAGAGCTCGAACTACTTTTTTTTTTGTTTCAAAAAAGGGCATGATGAAAGGGCATTTTTATCTTTTAATATTTTAATTTCGTTTTCATTTTTTTTTCTGTTTGCATTCTTGTTTCTTTTTTCCATTTCCCTGTTCCTTTTGTTTTTTTGGCTTTCCCTTCGCCGCCTCAACGTCAACCTCCTTTCCTCCCCTCCTGGTCCTCCTCCCCCTTCTTCAAGCGCAAGCCGTCCAGTGCGTCCACGTTCACTGTTGCCACCTCCTCACC
Organism: Rhodomyrtus tomentosa; assembly: GCA_028455895.1. Taxonomy (NCBI): domain Eukaryota; kingdom Viridiplantae; phylum Streptophyta; class Magnoliopsida; order Myrtales; family Myrtaceae; genus Rhodomyrtus; species Rhodomyrtus tomentosa. The sequence continues at coordinate 7,561,154 of JAPCWY010000011.1, forward strand.
CGCCTCTAGATTGGACGGCCTTCTCTTTGACCTTGAGAGAGCCGGAATCGAGAAGCTTGACGAGGACGGGCACGAGGCCTTGAGTGGACGGACGGAAAGATAACGATAGTCGTGCTCAGGTTCAGAAGATTGACGGCGGGCTTCGACAACGCGGGGCGTGCACACGAGGGCGAAGGCGAGGAGATGCCCAAGATCCAGATTCGATCGGGATTTCCGGTCGAGCGGGTGGCGAGGGCTTGCAAGAGAGCCGCCCACTAGACTCCGTGGACTATCCCGAAGTCGACGATGTGGATCTTGCTGGCCTTCTCGGTGGCTTCGAGGATTGCTTGGTTTGCGATCACATGGGTGAACTTCGACTAGGGGCGAGCGTCATTAAAAGCTCTGTACGAGAGTGTGAACTCTTCCGGCGATGTTGATGATGTGATTGGGCTACCTTCCAGCGAGAGCCGACAGTTGAGGGCCTCGGAGAAGTAGAACGGCACTCTCTCTGCCAGATCTCTACGCTCGAACGCCGATTCCCTTAGTCGAGCCAACATTTTGGCGGCCAGCTTCGGGTCGGACTCGTTGACCCGTGCGCAGTCAAGAAGGGCCTTCAGCAGTGGCTGCGACGGCTCGATCTCCAGCATGGTGGAAGCAGAAGACACCCGACCGTGGCTGTGGCCGTGGCCACGTCGCCCTTGTGCTGTCTCGGCGGGGACACCAAAACCCTCGCCAGCTTGGAGTCGAGGGCGAAGGTCTTGGAGTCAGGGGTGCTAATCTGGAGGAGGGTGAGGAGGTGGCGGCAGTGAACGGGGATGGCTTGCGTTTGGATGAGGAGAAGAAGGAGGATCAGGAGGAGGAGGAGGAGGAGGAGGGTCGGGGAGGAGGCTGACGTTGAGGAGACGGAGGAGGAGGGAAAGTCAGAGGAAATTAAAATTAAAATATTAAAAGACGAAAATGCCCTTTCATCAGGCGCTCTTTGAGGAAAAAAAAAAAACGCTGTTCGGACTTTTCTTTGAGATAAAGTTTAGTTTATGCCTTCTTTGACAAAACCAAAACTGATCATGCCCTTCTTTAGTATTTTTCCTAATTTCATTTTTCATTTTTTTCTTTTTCTTTATGCATTCCCTTTATTTTTTTCCATTCCCTTCCTCTTTTTGGACGTCACGTTCATCCCCTCTTTCTCACCGCCTTCCTCCGTCTCCTTCGACTTATATAACCCCCTCCCCGCCCCGAAGTCGTAGGCGCTGTGGAACGTGACCCAGCTCACGACATCGTTGCAGACGAGGCCGGACGACATGACCAACTTGACGAACCGGACGGAGCCGACCCCCTCGGCGCGGTTGCGATAAAAGTTGACGGCCTGGCGGCGGAGGAAGTCGATGGAGTCCGGGGCATGGAGGTCACAGAAGTCGCAGAAATTGAACTCCCAGATGAAGCCGGGGAGGTTGCCGAGGGAGTCGGAGAGGGTGAGGCCGACCTGGATGAGGCAGAGGGCGTCAACGTTGGACTTGAGGAGGCAATAGTGGTCGGAGGGGAGGGGGCAGCGGAGGTCAAAGGGGGGGGGGGGGGGGCGGAAGATGAGGCCGGGGAACTCGGTGTCTATGGAGACGAAGGGGTGGCGGTCGATGAGGTCGCGGAAAAGGTCGAACTCGGCGTCGAGGTTCCAAGGCCAGACCTGGTGGATGGCGACGGGGGATGGGGAAGAGGAAGGGTGTTCGTCGGCTATCGCCATGGACGGGGGTGGGGAAGAAGAGGGAAGTTGGAGATCAGAAGAGGATGAGAGAGATGAAGAAGAGGAAATGATGGGTGGGGGCGGGGGGTTACACAAGGCGGAGAAAGACGGTGAGAAACGGGGATGAACGTGACATCCAAAAATGGGAAGGGAACGGAAAAAAAGAGAGAGAAGAAAATGCAAACAAAAAAAGAAAAAAAGGAAAATGAAAGTAAAACAAGTTGGTCCCCTCTTTGACACAAAAAATTGAAGTTGGGGCGGTTTGTGGGCACAAATTTGAATTTGGGCACTTAATTGAAAAAGTAAGGGCAGTTCAGTCCCTTTTTTGATATTTTCCCAATGATAAATAATAATACCACACACATCGGGAACAAACATGGAGACCAAGCTAACACAACAGGATCGGTTACAGTGTCATCAGAAAAGAGAAAAATCATAGATCGCAAATCGGGACGATCGCGCATTAAATTCGAGAGACCGGCACCAAAAATGGGAGAGAGAGATAGAGGAGTTGAGTCACCGACGAGTCCCAGGAACCAGGGCGCTTACCTTCTCCTGGGGCTAATTCTCAGCATCAATCGCCATTGGAGAGAGAGAAGCAATCGAGAGAGAGATGGAATGGGACGAATTGCTCTGGGGTGGACGAAGAAGGAAAGAGGAGGGGGTGAAATTGGGAATCAAGAGAATGTGCCAAAATGGGAATATGCCGCTCAATTTTTGGATCTGGTTCCTTCAGGTGGCGAGGCTGTTTCTTGACTTTGAGATGAAAATAGACAGTAGGATTTGTTTTTATGTCACCCGTGGCATACAAGTGACATGTCCTGGCATCCGGAAATGGACGGTGGGATTTATTTTTCTGTCATCCTTGACATATAAGTGGTATGTCATGGGATCCGGATCCCTGTTATTGCCATTGCCTTGATAGATACCGTTATATAGCTGCAAGCAATGAGATACGTGTGCCAGGACTTCGGGCACGATATGCTCGTATGAAGTGAGCTTGTTTCATGTATACTTTTTTTTTGTCGCCACAGTATTAGTTCTGAAGGATTGCGCTGAAATTTTAAGACATTTCCTCTCCAAGAGAAGGGTGACCCGGAAGGGGAACTTCTTCGCAAGTTTATGCGTCTTCCATACGTCTACTTCGAGCATCTCGGTGGAGCTTCACTCTGATAAAGTAATCAAGATTACTAAGCGTGAATGTTAATGCCAAGTGATTATGAACAAAGGTGCGTATGAGAAGGAAATAGATTTTGCAACTGGATGGATGCATTTGTCCTAACCACTAATACAGACACTGGCTCTAGCAATGACCTTGTGAGCTGAACAGGTCAATAGTGACACTGGCAGATGAAGATGAAACGGCCTAAACTTTCTTTGATTTGATTATTGATCCTCCGATTCCTCTCCAATTCTCGGTCATTCCCAGGACTTCGAACTTCTCATCCAGGTACTCCATCTACATCAGTGTCCGGGATAAAGTATGGCTCCGTACAATTCTCTTTTACTTACAGATAGTTACTTTTACTAATTACGGCGATTGGACTGCGAACTTTGAATTGTCCATTCGTCCACGTAATCTAACCGAACAAATCTTCTTTTACTGATGATTAGGAAGATATGCCTTTTTTTGTTAAACGACTCATCATTTTTTGGGAAAATGTGTAAAAAAAAAACAAAAAATTCATAAATATTTTGCATTGATATCAATTTAATCATAAATCTTTTAATGGTATCAATTTAGTCCTAAACCTTTTGACATAGTGCCAATTTGTTTTTCCGACTGATTTAGCTCGGAAAATGACTACGTGGGTATCAGGTCAAAGCTGGACATCTCAAATGATCAGACCGGCGCTGATGTGGCCGCCGCAGTACAAAATGCCATCATTTTGTTTCATTAACGAGGAAAGAAAAACATCGTCAAATGCTCACGTTCTCATGCGTTTTCCCTTCAAGCGAACCTCTGGAATGCGAACCAAATGAGGGAAGAACCCTAACTCCTCTCAACGCGAATCAAAGGATTTTGCTCAAGCTGACGGTAGCCCGATGGCGGCCCGATGCTCATGCGACGGTTTCCTGTTGCTTGCCCTTCAATTTGCCCTTCGAAATTGAGAAGACCCGATTGATCGATAACCCCGTCGGGACACGATTCGACTTTGAGATTCTGCGACGAACACGAAAAAGTGCGTGGTCTTCGATTTTCTTGTGTTGTCGGCACTCGACAGACAATTTTGTTTTTCTTGTGGTCCCAAACCATCAATATTTTACGTTTTCGTTGTCTTCATGTGAGCATTACAGAACACGAAGGAAAAAAAGAAACAAAAATGAAAAGCATGGCAAAATCAACCACATGCGCAACCGCTTGATTGGTCCGTTTTGTTCATATGTGATAGATGGAGAATCAACCACATGAGCAGCCACACTAAGGATACTCATATGTGGTAGATGCAGTATTTGACCATGAACCGATTAAATTGAGAACTTCAGTTTATAAGATGCAGTCGTAGTGCTCTGTTTCATTGTCCTTCGTAGCCAAAAGGCCTTGAAGCGATTGGACCTATTATGTTGTCGCTCCATGTGTGTGTGCATATGCTTATAATGTATGTTTTCTTTTTCTTTTTTTGTAGGGTCGAGATGAGCAACAATGTGGTTGGTGAGGCTGCTAGTCAGGGTAAGGACAATGGTGAGGGTGCCGATTTAGGTAATGAGGCATTTGTCCAACACGAGGGCGGTTTAGATTATGATTACTTAATAGATCAGGGTGATAATGTTGACTTGGAGGGTGCTGAACTTATTGTCGAAATCCATTCAGAAAATGAAGACACGGACCTAGTCGATGTACAATTCTTGACTGATGATGATGATAGAGATAATGAGGACTTTGTAGGAGGAAGGAATAAACTCAGGGAATTCCACCGAAGGGTCACAAAGGCTTGGGTTATAGGGGAACCACTCCGGGAATTTATACCATCCCTACAATATGTAGGAAAATCATCTGATCCCCAACGATCTGACATAGTTATTACCGACACTGGTTACCAAACAGACAAGATGATGCATATGATTATGTGGATGGGTGTTACAAGAAGGAAAATTTCTTAGCTACATATCAGAATACGATGATATGCCGGTCTTCGTCGACCAACGTCCGCCTGCCGGCGCCCCCCTACCGCCGGCCGCCACCGACAGCCCGCCCCGCGGCCACCACCCATCGCTGCCGGTCGCCGTCCGCCGTCTGTCGCCGGTCGATGCCCACCTGCCGCCAGTCGCCCCCGGTCGCTCGCCACCTGCTGCCGCCAGTCACCGCCGGTGGCCAGCCGCCGTCGGTGGCCCGTCCGCCACCGGTGGTCGTCCGCCGTAGGTTGCCGATCGCCCTCTGCCGGTCGTTGCCTGGTGGCCTGTCTGCCGCCGGTCGCTGCTGACCGCTGCCAGTCATCGGTCGCTCGCTTCTGGTCACCGGCCACCGCTCTCCACCGATCACCACTTCTGGAGATTTTATTAATAATGTTTAAAAATTAAAAATTTCACCTTTCTTTGATCAGAAATCAATTTTTGATGGAGAAGTTGAAAATCAACTTCTGCTTCTGATTGAGAAATTGAAACATCAGCTTTAGCTTCAGAAATGATTTCTTTTGTATAAATGTTGCCATTCGCGCCCTTAGCCTGCTCATCAAAAGGGTCATCTTTAGCCTACTATTGTGTTAAGAAAAAAAGGGAATTCCTTTTTACCTATCGCAAAGGAAACCTTCACTTCATTTCAGATTGTAAAAAATCAGAATGCTCATAATACATGCTCAACAGCTTTTCAAACTGTAGAAAACCATCGCTTCGTTCCCACAACCTAAGTGAACATACATGCGCCAGACATATTGCACGAAACTTGTCGATGAATACAAAACATGTTCAAAATGACACCTGCTATGGCAAACTCGTGACATCATTCACCTTCAATTTCTCAAAGAACATGAGAGCTTACGTAACTAGAAATAATGGCAACACAACCAACAGTGTCTTCAATTTTAAATTTCCTTTCTTTAGCTTTGCTGCATCTTGTTTCGCACTTTTCAGTTGCGTCTTGAGAGCTTTGTTTCAACATCCGTCGAGCTGCCATCGTCCTCATGGGTTGACCCACTTCTGGCATTGCTCCGGTGAAAATTTCTAGACACACTCCTTGCCGATTAATTGATTTTTGCATCGAAACAAATGAACGAACCTCCATTATCCCCTCTGATGTTGGGGTTGTATTTCGAGCTGTTCGTAGAGGTTTTAGGAGACAATAGCGGAATAATTATGTATCATTTTCAATTAGACAGACCGACATCACGAATTGTGACGAATTTGATGATCTCTTCATGAGTTCGCTGATCTCCTCTTGCAATGACACCTCCTTGTCAGTTAGACGACACTTCCAATAGTTAAGATAGTGCGCAAACATAAATGGACAGATTAACAGATTGCAAAAGAACATAAAGTATTTAGTTCCCAACAATGAACAGAGAAATCTAACTCTTTATTAACCCTTTTGAGAGCCAATATAACCCACACTGTGACTAGACTTCCATCACACGAGAGCGGAGAGGATCCATAATTTTGCCTACATGAATTGCTAGTTAGACCTCTTAACATTGTTCTCCTCAAGAAACACAATCACAGTACTTTGAACTATTATCCCACATGATGTTCTCATATTTCATCACACATACCCAAGAAAATATTCTTCATGTTCTCATATTTCATCTCCTCTTGCAATGCACTGCAGAAATTTCAGTAGATTGTTAGTGTTCGGAGCAGCCCAACAAGTTCGGGATTTGATTTGAAAGATCTCAATGATTGCTCATAAAGAATACTTAATAGAAAAAATCCTCTTATGGTGAAACGCTGAAAAGGAAGAATACCAAGATAGAATATTCTAGTAATTATTCAAATTAGAGATTTCCAATCAATCAAAGGGATTTCCAATCAAGAGGGGATTCTGAAATTAGTTAGGGAATATTCTAATTTGGATGGAGATATGCTACTATAATAGAGCGATTGAAAGGAGTATTTTTTGAGTGCACGAGAAAATTACTCCAGAGAAATCACAAAATTCTCAACAGTGAATAAACACGAGAGTTCTTGAGAGTTCGTCAAGTGAGATTGTGTTTTGTGACAATTGTGAAGATTTATTGTGAGAGAGACACATTAGAGTGTCAGTTGTAATCCTTTGATTATAGTGGAGTGCTCCTGGACTAGCGTCCCGTGGTTTTTCTCGCATCGGGTTTTCCACGTAAAAATTTCTGATGTATTGCTCTTCTCATCTTCTTTTATGTTTGTTGTGTCGATTATGTTTTTCTCGAAAGAGAAAATGGGCATCATATTGCGCAAATCTGACAGTTAGAATTCCGTTGCGATCTATTGCGATCCGACTTTCACAACAAAGCGGTATCAGAGCAAGGTTGTAGAAGATGTCAGACAACAAGGATAATATGATCAAACTCACGGTCACGAATTACGCAATATGTAAGTGCAAGATGGAGGATCATCTCTACATCAAGGACTTACAAAGGCCAATCAAGACAAGAGTGCCTCCAAAGAGCATGCTGAAGACTTCGGCACCAGCTTCTAAATCAGCAAAAGCCGAAGAAGAAGACGCCGACAAAGAAGAATAAGAAGATGAAGACGAAGAGGAGGACAAATGGACCATCCTCAATAGAAGATGTGTTGCTATTATCAAAAAGTGGCTTGATCAAAGCATCTTTGAAAATTTCACCCAAGAAGACAACGCTTATGAATTGTGGAGAAATCTGGAGCGGACGGACACGAGGAATATTTCTCAAAGCATAGCATGCCTGATAAAGAAGGTGTCGCATATGGAGTACAAAGATGGAACAAGTGTCTCTGAACATATAGGCACTATGGGTGGTTTGGTGAATCAAATCAATGCAATGGAGAAGATGGTCTCTCCAAAACTGCATGCACACTTCTTGACTGGTTCTATGCCAAAAAGCTGGGACACCTTTGTTGTGTTGATTCACAATTCCATGCCTGACAGAGCATTGACCGTGGAGTTAGTGAAGGACAGATTGTTGAGTGAAGAGCAAAGACACAAATATGAGGGGTACTACAACCATGGTGAAAGAACTCTTGTTATCAATGAACAAGATAAGAAAGTAGATCATGGAAGGAGCAAAAGCCGTGGACCTAGAGGTTATTCAACCTCAAGGCCAAGAGCTAAGAAGAGAGCTTGTTTCCATTGTGGAAAAATCGGACCTCTCAATAGAGATTGTCGATTGAAGGCAGCAAAAGGGCAAGTTGAAGCACCGGCTGCAAATGTCACTGCAGTTTATGAAGACACAATGGTTCTCCGCACTGATAGTATCAACTTAACATGCCAAGACACTACTTGGCTAGTTGATTTTAGAGCCTCCTTTCACGTTGTCCCCAAGAGAGAGTTTTTCTCTTCATATACAGTTGGAGACTTCGGTTGCGTGAGGATGGGTAATGATGGCTAATTGCAAGCTGTTGGCATAGGAAGTGTTGAGATCGAGACCAACAATGGATGCAAGCTGATTTTGAAAGAGGTAAGGCATGTTACTGATATTCGTCTTGATATAATCTCCACAGGAAAATTAGGCGATGATGGTTATGTAAGTCACTTCGGCAAAGGGGAGTGGAGGTTGACCAAGGGTAGCTTGGTGGTAGTAAGAAGAGTGAAAGATAAATCACTATACACCGTACAAGTAAAGCTATGCCGAGGAGATGTCAATGCGGTGAAAGATGTATCTACCGAGCTTTGGCATAAAAGGCTCGGACATATGGGTGAGAATGAAATGAAGGTTCTCACATCGAAGAAGTTACTCCCAAATATAAAAGGTACCTCTATAAACCCATGTGAAGATTGCATTGTAGGAAAAAATAATAGATTTTCCTTTAAATCTATTTCGCCATTGAAAAAGATAAATCGACTGGATTTGTTACATACTGATGTTTGTGCTATGACTTCAAAAAGTGATGGTGGTGCTCTATATTATGTTACCTTTATAGATGACTTTTCTAGAAAGATGTGGGCAATTACGTTGAAAACAAAGGATGAAGTTCTTGCTTCGACTAATGACTTGCATGTGAAACTAGAAAGGGAGACCGGCAAAAAATTGAAGTATGTGAGGGCTGACAACGGCAGGGAATACCGAGGGTGTGACGCCCCAAAAATTCACCTTTGGTAAAGTACCTAAAAATTCAATTAAAAGGAATTGAATGGAAATTCAGTCGGTGGAATATTTTAGGACTTTAAGGATTTAAGAAATGATATTGGACGAATTTTGAAGTTTCAGTCAGTCTAAATTAGGTTTCGAAATACTTATCTGTCGCGAATTAGGATTTCAATCCTCACGCTCGAGTCGAATCCAGACCGAGCCTAGCCTATGAAATTTCCAAAAATGTCCTTCGTCTAATGCACAAATTTTTCTTTTGTCCAAAAATACAAAAAGACCAAAATGCCCTCAATTATTTGCATATAGGATAAAATTACCCCAAAAGTCTTCAATTGGACCCCACCCACTCTCTCTCTCCTGTTCCCTCTCACGTGATCTCTCTCTCTCTCTGTGTTATGGAACCACCCTCCCCCCCCGACCGACTCCTCCTCTCTTCCTCCCCTTCCTCCGTTGGTTTGTGCCGGCCGCCACCACATCTCCGACCACCACCACCTTCAACCAGACGTCGCCGTCACCCCCGACCCCTCCGGTGCCGTCGCTAGCTGCCGTACGATCACGAAAACCACTGTGGAAACCTACTCTATTTTCGGCCTCCATTGACCCGAGCACGTCCGGCCTTCCTCCGGTAGTTTCCGATGCTGCCTCCGCCACCCACCACCTCTCTAGCGTCCCTCAACCTTCTCTCGACACCCCCGACGCCACCCCACCAGCCATCTCCCGCCGAAATAGCCGCGAACACGCCGAGAATCACGGTTGCCCTGTTTTGGAGACCGATTCGATTTTTCTTCGATCCGGCCGTTTTCAGCGAAATTGCCTCTCATTGCCACCCCCAATGAACTCCCAAGGCCCCTTTCTGTCGTCCCTGAACTCGTGGAGGCCAGCCGCTGTGCGTAGGGCCAAGAAACGGCCTCCGACCGCTCACATGTCTCAGCCACGCAAAACCTATTTTGCGTCGATTCTGCCCCTTGCCGATCCGCCTCCTCTAGCCTCCCTCAGCCGATATCACCGGTCCCAATTGACTCCCCTCAACCCGTAGGTAAGTCCCCGAGCCTTGGCCGGCTTCGTCATGGCCGTTGAGGCCGAGAATCGCCGAAAAATAGCCCGATTTTCCTGTTTTTACCTCTAACTGCCATTGTTCACAGCTGCCGCCGCCGCCGCTCGCTGGAGCTCCTGTTGCCGCCCACCTGTCCCGACGATCGTGTCGGACTCCCTCATGGTGTTCCCGAAGTTTGGGTTCGAATTGTCGCTCGGTCAATATTAGGTTCGTCGAGAACCGCCACCGCCACCGCAGTTGTCGTTGTCGCCGTCGCCGCCGTCAAGTTCGCCGCCACCTTCCGTCGAGGCCACCCGAGCTGACTCACTTTGTGAGTTAACCCTAATCTTTGATTATGGTACTAATTGAGCCCAGGATTAGTCGTTTAGTTGATTAGAAAAAATTTAAGTACGCGATCGGAGCTGGTTTAAATAGAAATTGGGAATTAGGTTAAATGACCGCGATCGATTAAGTTAGCTGAATTGATTGAATCGCCTGTGGCTATTTTTTGCTAGAGGATCATTGATTAATTGATTGTTTGATTGTGGTTCGATCGCGAGCGATCGACGTTATAATTGAATCGATTAATAAAGACATTGCATGAATCAAACTTGATGTAGTTTAATTGGCTTGACTGCTCGTGATTGATTGGTGACCTTGTTGGTTTGATCACTTCGCTGAAATGCCTGTTTGACTATCTTATTTGTCTTTTGAGTGATTGCTTGTCTGTTTGGGGGTTGGTTGTCCTTCTGTGATTGCAATGTTTAATATTAGACTGCATATGCTTATGACCATATGCGAAGTTAAAAGACATATTTTAGCATAAAAATGACCTTCGGCCAAGACTTTTACATGCGTGAGTGAGCATCTGGTTTTAACCAAAGATAATGAAATGAGTTGATTGCTGAATGTGTTTTGTATGGTCATATGAGGAAACGATGATGCTTTTCTTGGTAAATTCGTATCGTATCAATCTGATGGAACCAGACGATTTGCCAGAAGCATGACAATTCTGATCCGGTGCTAACTAGCACGGAGGCAGAGTTGGTCGACTGTCGATCGCAACTTGTGATGGACCGATACTCCGTTTAGGGATGCCTACTTACTGATACCGTGCCAGGCGTTCCGGAAACACCTCTCGTAGTAGCCGTTGTCGAGGAAAAAGGGATGTAGCCCGGTTCTGCCGGTAGAACGCTCGATTGCACTAAGGTGCTGGATCGAGTTATTTGTTAGAGTCGAATCACGTCCCATTTCGCGTAGATCCTCTCATGTGTCGTTGGCACGATTATCGTTAATAAATGGACTTGTGTGATGTCATATGCGTACTTATGGATGAGATGCTTGTTTAGATAATTGACTGATTGGCTGTGAGTTGAGTCAAGCATTGCATTGTGCGTGGCTGCAGCTGGCAAGAATGCATGTGGATGGTTCTTATATCTTGACTGTACTTGGATGCTTTATGTGGTTATATGGTCTTATGTGACTTTTGTTAGGATGCCCTGGACGAATCAGTTTCCTATTTACTGAGATTTATTCTCACTCCATCGTAGGATAACATTTTTAGGTCCCAAATAACAAAGCCTCGTGGACGTCAAGGATTTGCTTTGGACTAGTCTTGTAAAGTAAGATGAGAAGTTAGTCTTACCCGACTAAGTATACCTTTGAGACTTTGTCTAGTCACTCCGAAGTATGGGGTTGTGTTCGTACGTTAGTAGCTTAGTAGGGTTAAGTCCTAGCTACTGTTTTGTATAATTGTTTATTATTATTTTTTGGTGTAATGTTGTGATTTTTGACTCCTGATATTCTATTCCATGTTTGTTTTGATGTCAGGGAGTGTAATTACGTTTTCGCATGCGTAAGTAAGTGATAGGTCAGTAGTGTGCCTGGGACACTATCTCTATGACCTCTTGGCGATTTAGCAAGGGATGTCGCGAGTTCAAGAGTCGGGGCGTAACGGAGGACCATTTGAGGATTACTGCAGAGTTCATGGCATAAGGCTCGAGAAAACAGTGCCTAAGACACCACAACACAACGGTGTTGCTGAGAGGATGAATCGAACAATATGGGAGAGGATAAGATGTATGCTTTCTCATGCAAGTTGCCAAACTCCTTTTGGGGGGAGGCAATGAGGACGGCAGTAGATTTGATAAATTTGTCATCTTCGATTCCACTTAAAGGCAAGACTCCACAAAGTGTATAGAATGGTAAGAATTCATCTTACAATCACTTGAAAGTGTTTGGTTGCAGGACATTCGCACATATATCGAGAGACGAATGAGCTAAGTTAGGTGGAAAGGCCAAGGAGTGCATATTTCTGGAATATACTCACGACGACTATGGCTATAGATTATAGGATCCCAAAAGGATCAAACAATTAAAGACCTCAAGAAGCACGAAGAACCTCAAAGTGTAGAGGAATATTTAGTCGATTTGGAACTCTCAGACTTACCAGAAAATTATGCTCATGGGGAAGTACAAGAAGAGGCTAAGGATGACGCAACTAAGCAAGCACAAACTGAGACAACTTTCAATGATGATGTTCCTGAAGAAGTTGAGGTCCAGACTAATAATGAAGATGGTGAAGATGATGGAACGGAAGCTCAAGAAGAAGGAGAAGCAGAAACTAATGATGCTGTTGAGGAGGAAATAATTGATGCTGATGATATTCCTCAAGAGAAACCAAGGAGATCAACAAAAGAAAGGCAACCTAGCAGAAAACACTCTCCAAATGAGTATGTATTTCTCATTAATGGGGGAGAACCTGAGAATTTTCAAGAAGTGGAAATTAATGGCCACAAGAAAGAATGGATGAAAGTAATGCAAGAAGAGACGTAATCATTGCCTGATAATCACACCTATGATTTGGTAAAGCTACCAAAGGGCAGAAAACACTCAAGAACAAATGGGTGTTCAGGTTGAAGACCAAAGAAAACAATCCCAAACCTCGTTACAAAGCAAGATTGGTGATGAAAGGTTTCAGTCAGTAAAAAGGAGTTGATTACGAGGAGATTTTCTCTCTTGTTGTAAAGATATCATCCATTCATGTAGTTCTTGGTTTGACAGCAAGCTTGAATTTGGAGGTCAAGCAACTCGGCGTAAAAACAACATTCTTACATGGAGATCTAGATGAGGAGATATTTATGGAGCAACCCGAAGGTTTTGTGACCAAAGGGAAGGAAAATCTTATATGTAAGTTGAAGAAGAGTCTTTATGGGCTCAAACAAGCTCCAAGGCAATCGTACAAGACGTTCGATTCATTTATGGAGAGAAATGAATACAAAAGACAACGGGAGATCATTGCGTGTTCATCAAGATGTTTAATGATGGTGATTTTCTAATTCTTTTATTGTATGTTGACGATATGTTAATTGTATGGCATGATGTCGGAAAAATCACGAAGATCAAGGAAGAGTTGAGCAAGGAATTCTCCATGAAGAAACTTGGACTGACAAGGCAGATACTTGGGATGAGGATATAGAGCGATAGAGCTTGTGGAAAGTTGTGGTTATTCTAGAAGAGATATGTAGAAAAAGTTGTGCAAAGATTCAATATGAGCAATGCCAAAGTAGTCAGCTCACCTTTGGCCAGTCATTTCAGCTTAGCACGAGATAGTGTCCCTCAAGTAAAAGGGAGAAGGAAGAAATGTTGAAGATTCCTTATGCCTCTGCTATCAAAAATCTCATGTATGCGATGATGTGCACACTACCGGATATTAGGTATGATGTTGGAATTGTTAGCCGGTATATGTCAAATCACGACAAACAACATTAGGAGGCTGTCAAATGGATACTCCGGTATCTTAAAGGTACATCTTGTTTGTGTTTGTGTTTTGGTGATGAAAAATCGATACTTAAGGGGTTTATCGATGCAGACATGGCAGGAGATGTTAAATTCCATGCGACCTACGTATGGTTATTTAGTAACTTTTGTAGGTGGAGTTATCTTTTGGCAATCAAGATTGCAAAAGTGTGTCGCATTATCCACAACGGAGGCTGAATACATAGCCGCCACCGAAGCTAGGAAAGAGATGTTGTGGATGAAGATATTTTTGCAAGAGTTAGGGCACAAGCAAGATGAATATGTAGTGTATTGTGACAACCAAAGCAATATTCATCTCAATAAAAATTCTACATTTCATTCGAGAACGAAGCATATTGATATTAGATATCACTTGATACAAGAAATGCAGGAAGAGAAGGAGTTGAAGGTCAAGAAGATCCACACAGACAAAAATGGTGCTAATATGTTTACAAAGTCTCTACCTACGGAGAAACTAAAATTTTGTAGGAAAGAGGCTGGTTTATCGACAAAATAAGGAAGTTTGAGATCCTCCATGATGGGTTGGAGGGAGATTTGCTAGGAGCAGCCCAACATGTTCGAGATTTGATTGGAAAGATATCGATGATTGCTCATCAAGAATACTTCATAGGAAAAAATCCTATTATAGCGGAACGCTGAAAAGGAAGAATACTAAGATAGAATATTCCGGTGATTATTCAAATTAGAGATTTCCAATCAATCAAAGTGATTTCCAATCAACAGGAGATTGTGAAATTAGTTAGGGAATATTCTATTTTAGATGGAGATATGCCAATATAACATAGCGATTGAAAGGGGGATTTTTTGAGTGCACAAGAGAATTCCTCCAGAGAAATCACAAAATTCTCAACAATGAGCAAACACGAGAGTTTTTTAGAGTTCGTCAAATGAGATTGTGTTTTGTGACAATTGTGAGGATTTATTGTGAGATAGACACCATTAGAGTGTCAGTTGTAATCATTTGATTATAGTATAACGTTCTTAGACTAGCGTCCTGTGGTTTTTCCTGCATCGGGTTTTCCACATAAAAATTTCCGGTGTATTGCTTCTCTCATCTTCTTTTATTTTTATTGTGTCGATTACGTTTTTCTCGAAAGAGAAAACGAGCATTATATTGCGCGAATCTAATAGATAGAATTCCACTGCAATCGAATGCAACCCGACTTTCTACAATATTAGCTGAAAAGAAATGCACACAAAATGGAAAAAGTGACACATCCAAACTAACAAAGAAACAATATTAAGATTTCCCCATAAAATTGTGCGGTTCATGTTAAGATTTCCCCATAAAACTGTTTTCCGAATTTTTGATATTTTGTTAATGAAAAACTAGTCGCTATATGGAACATGTTTTCCATGAACTGAAAATAAGTTTTTTTTTTTGGTCGGATAACTGAAAATAAGTTTAGATAGAGGGGAAAACAACTTTCCCTTGTGATAAAGAGGAAAACACTTTCTCTGAACGAATGAATGAAAACTAAATATTTTCAAAGATTTCAAGTTAACTATTCTCCTTTATCATGGAATTTTGGAGGAAAGAAACGCTCTTTTTTAGCGTTAAACATATGACAAAGTGGATGAGCGTGGAAGCACGAAGCGATTTCCTTGAGAGTATTTTTGTCTCTTCAAATTTCTTACAATAGCGCGGGGTTTCTGTTGTCCCACTAACGAAGACAAAGGCGACAGTTGAAAGAGCTGCTCGAAAGCTTGACGAACAAGCCAAAAAATATCTAGCTGCTTTGGGATAAGCAGGAGATTAATCTAGCAGTTTTGATAGCGCAATCAACCGCATCGTTCCTCTGAAGATGAAGAACTAGCAAATAGAGAGGAAGGGGATCTCTCTACTGCCTGTGTCTATCTTCTGTCAAGTATGCTCCCTAGACAACTCTCATCCAAGTCTCTGATGTCAGAGCCCTTTGGTAGTGATGGCACTTAATTCCTCAATTCAATTTGGGGTTTGTCGACCTAGTCAAGGTTTAAGATCAATTTTTTTTAGAAAAAAAAAAAAGGTTGAACTGTTAGAATCGTAAAGATACGTGATAATTCATACTTCAAGTCAAGGCAAAACAACAAAACGCAAAATCGAAATCATATCAAAAACTCTGCTGGCCGCACTATCCCATTTAAATGATGACCTCCTCCTCGTCACAAAATATGAAATTTTACTCAATGCCTTCCATTCCTTCTTAAGAAGAATTTGTGATAGATACATAGAGAAGATCGAATATTCCCATTAATTATTACAAGAATTGAAGAGCAGCAAAAAAAACACTCACTGAGCATCCAAAAACTGAGCTGATCTCATCACATTCTGCAAGCAGTAACCCTTTTTTGAATTCAATTTTCCCGTCCAATGCCAGCAAACCAATGCCTAAAAGTCTCTCCTCCCATCACTCAACGCTACTTTCTCATTCCATTTGCTTAGCTTCTTGATCCTCATCAATTGCAGCCAGGATGCTGCAGAGGAATCGTATGATGACGGGGAAGAGGACTTGTTTGAGTTCACGAATCAAAACACCGCCCTTCCGACTCAGCCTGGAAGCAACATCATCTTCTGTGGAAAGCTCATTGCTCCCGAGGAGCCATCGCCACAAGTAATTTCAAGGGACGGGCAGGCCTCAAAGCACAGCAAAAAAGGCTCCCCTTCCTCAAGATCAAGAACCATCTCAGAGGGTCCAAAGGGTCAGCAAAGCAAGACGGACGCAGTCCATTCCCCAAGCCCACAAAGGGCGAGAGGCTGAAAAATCACGCCATTGGAGAAATATAGTTACTCAAATAGTAAAATGTCATCTGCTTACAAAGCAACGGTAATTGCTTACCCAACTCCTAAGTCCAAAAGCTATTTGATAATGAACGGGCTGTCGAAATTTCCTATGGAGATGAAGCTGAGAGACGCCGAGAAGAAACGTGACACAAGCCCCTCCAGTTTGCATCCGTCCTTTGATGGAAGGGACATTGTTAAGGTCGGCGGCGATGGGAGTAAAGGTCGGAAGGGGCTTTTTTGTGTGTGTGGCGCGGGTGTTGCGGTTGGTGGGTGAGGGCAAAAAGTTGCTAAAGTTACCATCCGAATTCCATGGTGAAAAACTTGATTGTCTCGGCACCACGCTCGTGATGTCGTGGTGTTCCCCGCTATAGGGGTCCCGTTGGCCCGACAACCGTCACAAAACCCTTAACGCCACCCTTTCCGCCATGTCCACAGTCCCCCCGATCGTCCGCACGATCAACGTCAACCTCCCCATCGAGAATCTCGAGATGGATGTGCCGTGGTCGACCAACACTCCGCATTATCAACCCACTAGAAGATGGAGGCCGATCCGCCGTCGCAGCACTCCTGCTCCAATTTCCACTAAATCGGTATGCTATTACGATTTGTAACCTCGGGCACTTGTCGCGGCTCCTCCTCTTGCGGGGCTGCGTGTGACGTCCTGGAAATTCAACCCTTGTAAGTGCCGGGAGTCGATTTAATGATATGAATGTATAGTCATAGTCGACGCCCATTTTGGACTATAAGGACTGAAAAGACGAAAATTTGGACGAATTCCGAACATTAGATTATTTCGGATTGAGTTTCGAAATTTATCTGCGGCGATTTTTAAATTGTCGTTTTTGCAAACGAGCTTAACCCTAATCGAGCTTGCCCAGTGAAATTGCCGAAATTACCCTTCGATCAGTACACCAAAAATTTCGTTTCAGTCCCGGCGCGCCAAAATTACCATTTTGCCCCCCCCCAATAATTCACTCACATGAGACAAAAAAATTAAATTTTTGGCCTCCAAAGTCAAGGTGGGCCCCACCTGCCCTCTGCCCAACGCACGCCCGCTGCTGCTTCTTCTTCTGTTCTTCTTCCTGCTGCTTCTTCTTCTCTTCTCCTTCTTTCTTTTTTTTTCTTCTTGCCCGAGAGCCCCTCCTTGCCGATCGATTCATCCCCGTCCGCCGTTGTTTTTTTCGCGACCACCACACCACCACCGGCAGCCACCGTCCCCAGCCACTCGTCGCCGTCGCCTGGACCCCAGCCGAGCCGCCGCCCCCGTCGTTTCGCCGAAGGAAACTCACGGCCGGGCCTGCTCTGTTTTCGGGTCAGAGGACCCGAGAACTCCGCGGCCTCCTCCGGCCGCCACGGCCGCCATCGACGCCGACCACCACCACCCAGCTAACCCCCGACCTCCCCTCGATCGATCCGACCCCTCGTCGCCGACCGTCAGCCGCCGGAACCGCCGGAATCCGGCCCGAAAGTCTCGATGCTCTGTTTTTGAACCCGATTTGTTCCGGTCTTCGTTTCGGCCGCCACCGTCGCTGCCGTACCACACCGCCACCGCCAGACGACTCCTCTGAGTCTCCTCTACCGCCACCCAGCTCAGCTCCGCCGGTCGCCGCGCGTGGCCGTCGAAAATCGCCGCCGATCGAGAGCCCTGTTTCGGCGCGAAAACAGGACAGCCACTGATCGCGGCTGTCCGCCGTCGCCGGCCACCTTCCGTCGCCGTCCACCTGTCCCGGCCGACTCCCACCGACCCCTAGGTGAGCCCCCGACCCTTGGCCGGCCTTGTCCCGGCCCTTGTCGCCGGAAAACGGCCAAAACAGTAGAGTTGTCGGATTGAATATTCTGTTGTTTACTGTTGTAGGCCGCCGGCCGCCGCTCGCCGGAGCTCCGCCGCCGGCCACCTGTTCCGGCGACCTCGCTGGACTCCCACGGGGTGTCGCCGAAGTTTGAGCTCGATTCGCCGCGCGATAAATCTTAGTTTTATCGTCGCCGCCGCCGCCGCCGCAGCTGCCGTCGCCGATCGAGCGAACTCAAATAGTGAGTTGACTCTAAACCTTGGTTAGGGCGCTAATTGCGCTTAGGATTAGTCTGATTTAATTATTTATTTAATTATGTATTTATTTATTTATTTATTTATTTATTTAAAAAAAAATATTTCGATCGGGACCGGTATAGATAGAAACCATGGTTAGGATACATGGTCGATCGATTATTTGTCTGTGGCTATTTGTGGTAATTTAGCAATTAATTGTTTGATTGATTTGCTCGCGAGTGAGTGACAGGTTAGAGACGAGCGAACGATTGATTGCTATAATTTGACTGAGAATTAAGATTTCTAATATGAATTGAGCTTGAAATTGCCGGGTTAAGTTGATTATTCGAGAGTGAGTGAATTGCTTGATTGGTTTGTTTGCCTGGCTGGAAAGTTCAATTGGGAATCTTGTGGGCCTTGGGGCCGAGTTGATTGTATTTCTTGTGGATTTTGGCGTTAATCCAAGATAATCAATGAGTTGATTGCCGAGTGCAATTTGTGTGGTCATTTAAAGGGTCAATGACGCTACCTGGCAAGTTCGCTTTGTACCGTGGGTACTTGTACCGTACTGACTGTATGGAAATTTGCGACTTGTCAGAAGCACGATAATCCATGCCCCGTGCTAGTCGTACGGTTTTAAGGGATTATCGGATGTCGGTCGCAGCTTGTGATGGACCGAAGCTCCTTTTTAAGGAATGCCTACTTGCAGTGCCGTGCCGGGTGCACTGGATACACTGCTTGTAGTAGCCGTCGCTGAGAGGGTAAAGTGGACGTAGCCTGATTTTGCCAGAAGAGTGCGGGATCGCACTATTGATGTATTTATCACGCCAGTCGCGTGGGTCATTGATTAATAATGAACTTGTGTATGCCTGAGTGATTGTACTTCTGTTGGTGGTAGATTTGTCAGACTTGTTATGATTGATATATTTATATATATATATATATATATATATATATATATATATATCTCTGTTGTTATCTTGTGATCTTTTTGTGGCACTTAGGATGTTCTGGGCAAATCATTGTCCTAACCGAGATTAGGCTTGATTCATTGAGATTCATTTCTCACCCCGTCGTGGGACAAATTTTTCAGGTCCGAAGTAATGGAAAGACCGGTGCGGTTTGGCACCCCCACTGACTCATCACTGGATATCAATCTCCATTCGGTACCAGGTACGGACCAGATGTGGGAGCGTCACATCACGACGATATGGGTTGATGAAGGGATGCCACATCTGGTGGCACATCTCTTTAAAGCCTGGTATCTTCGTGATGGGATGGATCTCTTCGGTCCGCTTCGAGGATTTGAGGGGCCACCTCTACAGGGGGTCCTTAATATCCCCGCTTGGGACCCAATGGATATTGATACACCTGATGGGGAAGTGATGGACCCCGCGCCTCATATGGAGCTCGATCTCGAGCCTGAGCAATGGGTAGCCCCCTCTGTGCGTTCTAGCCAGAGTTCTTGTGATGACCCAAATGACCCGGCTCCCCCGGTTGATTATTACGACACGGATGTCGAGTCTTCCCAGTAGTGGGTTAGGGCCTTTTTGTAGTCAAGAAACTGTGGTTGTTTTTGTGGGAAATACTGTTTTGGGATAGATGAGAGTTAACCTTACTTGACTCATGTATCTTTTTGTGAGTCCTAGAGGGCCACCCCGAAGCATGGGGTTGTATTTATCAGTTGATGGCTCTGTAAGGTTATGAATCATCTATTCTAATCAGCCTTTTGTATTTTGCAATTTGGCTTTACTTTCTATCTATCCCATATGATTTTATTGAATGGAAGATGGTACGTTCCGCTTGCGCAATATAAGCTTAGGTCGATAGCAATTGCCTGGGACGCTATCTATTATGACCTGGTGGCGATTTGGCAAGGGATGTCGCGGGCTCGAGAGTCGAGACGTGACATCCCCGCCCAAGGTGGTATCAGAGCAAGGTCAGCCTGATCCATCTGGTCATTGGCATGGAGTGATAAGGAGCATTGAGAAATGAGATAGTTAGAAAGATTTTTGGTTATTATGCTTGTGATTGCTAATTATATGGTATAATTTGAAGGTTTCTTTCTGACCACGTTTTGCTATGGGGTAAGCAGGACTTCACCTTTTACTGTAAAATGAGCGGGCGTGGTAGAAGAGCACCCCGAGCACCTCGAAGGAGGCCTTTAAGGCCGGTGGAAGAATTAGTCGATGCTGAAAGAGTACCGCCTGCGGTGTCCCCTATTGCACCCCCTACTGCAGCCTCTGCTGCAGAACCTACAGGACCTACTGGAAGGGAACCGACAATGGCTGAAGTCATGCAAGCCTTAGGTACTATTGGAGATTTGATAGGACAGCAAGTAAGGAATCAAGCCGCAGCTACTGTCGCTGCTGCTGGGACTTCATCTGCTATTCCGGTTACAGTTCCGTCGGTGAGTCCCCTACCTATACATGACAGTGAGGAGCGTAGGGCTCAAAAGCTGGTGGAACAGTTTCTTAAATTGAAACCACCCCAATTCACTGGAAGTGGAGACCCTAAAGCTGCTACTCGATGGGTCGAAGGGATGGAGAAAGCATTCGATTTGCTGAGATGCTCCGATAGGGATAAAGTTACTCTGGCAGTTTATCAACTTGAAGGGAATGCTAGTACGTGGTGGAGAGCTGTCAAGGGTAGAACTTTTCCAGAAGGTACAATTCCAGTATGGAATACTTTTGTAGAAGTTTTCAATAATAAATACTTCTCGAGGACAGCTAGGGAGCAAAAGATGGTTGAATTTTTCCGCTTCCGTCAGAATCAGATGACTATTGACCAGTACGAGGCAAAGTTTTCTGAACTATCTAAGTATGCTCCGAGAATGATTGAGGATCCGGAGGATAGGGCTAGAAGATTCAAGGACGGATTGAAGCCCGAGATTAAGAGTGCCTTGGCACCGCTTGACCTTCAAGATTATGATGATATCTACGCGAGGGCGTTGATAGTGGAGCGGGATTTGTCTGAAAGGGCTACTGCATCTGGATCACGATTTGTTTCCCCAAACAGATTCGATAGGAGACAAGGGAAGAAACCCATGTTTAACAATCGGGGTCACATTCCACCAAATCGCCGAGGGGCGATTAGTAAGCCGGCATTTCGTCATAATGAGGTGTGCAGCTTGTGTCGACAGAGGCATGGGCCTGGTTTGTGCCCGTATCGAGGTGGTGCCTATTTTGGTTGTGGCCAGCTGGGCCATCAGGTGAGGGACTGCCCACAGAGGCAAGGTGGACAGGCACAACCCCAGCAGGGAGGACAGTCTGGAGGATCTGTGCCGTCAAACTTCCAGAATCGCCCGCCGGCACAAGGAAGAGTTTTTGCAGTCACTCGGGAAGCGGCGAAGGATTCGCCGACTGTTACAGGTACGGTCCTCTTGCATGACCAAGTAGCATATGCCTTATTTGATCCGGGCGCCACTCATTCGTTTGTTGCGGATCAGTTTGTTAAATTATATGAATTGAACTTGGTACCTTTAGAAATTGTGCTTAATGTATCTACGCCATTGAAAGATAAAGTAGTGGCTACAGTGAGCTGTCCTGATTGCAGACTAGTGGTGGATGGCCATGAGAGTAAGATAGATTTGATTGTGCTAGAAATATACGATTTTGACTTGATTGTGGGAATGGATTGGTTGGTAAAGCAAAGAGCCACAATGGACTACTTTAATAAGATAATACGGTTTAATCCGATGGATGACAGTAATTATGAATTTTTGGGTAATCGAGGAGGAACCTCGACTGTGATGATATCGTCGTTAGAGGCGACTCGATTGTTGGAAGATGGGTGCCAAGGTTATTTGGCTTCTGTGGTAGATACATCTGCTAAAGAATTGAAATTGGAGGATATTGTGATTGTATGTGAGTTTCCAGATGTTTTCCCCCAATAATTACCTGGTTTACCACCAGAAAGAGAAATCGAGTTTGTGATAGAATTAGCTCCGGGGACAGAGCCGATTTCTAAGGCGCCATATAGAATGGCGTTATCAGAATTAAAAGAACTTGAGGTTCAAATGCAGGAGTTGTTAGATAAGGGATTCATTCGCCCTAGTGCCTCGCCATGGGGAGCGTCTGTCTTGTTCGTCAAGAAAAAGGATGGGTCTTTGAGACTGTGTATTGACTATAGGCAGTTGAATTAGGTGACGATCAAGAATAAGTACCTACTGCCAAGGATTGACGACTTGTTCGATCAGCTGCAGGGAGCATCTATATTTTCAAAAATTGATCTACGGACGGGATACCATCAGTTGAGAATCAGAAAAGAGGATATACCGAAATCGGCATTTAGAACACGTTATGGGCATTACGAGTTCACAGTGATGCCGTTTGGTTTGACGAATGCTCCTGCTGCTTTTATGGATCTGATGAATAGAGTGTTCAAGGAGTTTCTGGATCGCTTTGTGATTGTTTTCATAGATGATATCCTAGTGTACTCGAAGAGTTCTGAAGATCATGAGCAACACCTGAGAATAGTTCTGGAAACTCTGAGAACGCATCAATTATACGCTAAATTCAGTAAGTGTGAGTTTTGGTTAGCTAGCATGGCATTCTTAGGCCACGTAGTTTCGAGTGAAGGTATTGCTGTGGATCCAGTTAAAATTGAGGCAGTTATTAACTGGTCGAGACCGACAACTGCTACAGAAATTAGAAGTTTCTTGGGTTTGGCAGGTTATTACAGGCGATTTGTGGAAGGATTCTCAGCTATAGCCTCGCCTTTGACTAAATTGCTGAAGAAAGATACGAAGTTTCAATGGACGGACAAGTGCGAGCGTAGTTTCCAAGAGCTTAAGCATAGGCTAACTACGGCTCCTGTTCTGACAATTCCGTCTGGTCCTGGTGGTTATGAAATTTATAGCGATGCTTCGCTTAGGGGACTGGGCTGTGTTTTGATGCAGCATGGCAGGGTGGTAGCGTATGCGTCCCGTCAGTTGAGACCACACGAGTTGAATTATCCCACACACGACCTGGAGTTAGCTGCGGTTGTGTTTGCCTTGAAGAGCTGGAGACACTATTTGATTAGGGAAAGTTTTCAGGTGTACACCGACCATCAGAGTCTGAAATACCTGTTCTCTCAAAGGGAGCTGAACATGAGACAGCGCCGATGGATGGAGTTATTAAAAGACTATGACTGTGAGATCCTGTATCATCTTGGTAAGGCGAATAAGGTTGTTGATGCCCTGAGTAGAAAATCAGTGATTGCTCAATTGCAGGTGCAGGAGTGGTGTTTACTTGAGCAATTAAGAGACTCAGACTTTAAACTGGAGATAAGCCAGCTGTCGAGTCTCGTGGCTACCTTGAGAATCGAGCCAGAAGTGCAAGTAAAAATTAAGGCCTTGCAGTCCACAGACCCTTTTATCCAGAAGATCCTGCAAGGAGATCCGACCAAACGAAGGGTTGATTTTCAAATAGCGGAGGATGGGATACTTAAATTTAGAGGACGGTTGGTTGTGCCGGAGGATGAAAATTTAAAGGAGGAGATTTTATCAGAAGCACATCGTAGTAGTTATAGTATTCATCCTGAGAGTACAAAGATGTATCAGAATTTGAAACAGCACTACTGGTGGAATGGTATGAAAACTGATATAGCCAAACATGTGGCTAAATGTTTGACCTGCCAGCAGGTCAAGGCGCAGCATTGCAAACCTGGAGGACTACTACAACCTTTGGAAATTCCAGAGTGGAAATGGGAGCATATCACGATGGATTTCGTGATGGGTTTGCCGAGGAGTCAGCGAGGGCATGATTCAATTTGGGTCGTGGTGGATAGACTAACGAAGTCAGCGCATTTTATTCCAGTAAGAAAGGACTTTGCTTTAGACAGATACGCTGAGTTGTATGTGAGGCATATTGTAAGGTTGCATGGTGTGCCAGTGACGATCACTTCTGATCGAGATCCTAAATTCACCGCTACATTTTGGAAGAGTCTACAAACTGCTTTAGGAACGAAGTTACAATTTAGTACAGCTTATCATCCACAAACAGATGGTCAGTCTGAAAGAACGATTCAGACCTTGGAAGACATGTTGAGAGCATGTGTTCTGGATTTCAGAGGTAATTGGGAGGAACATTTACATTTGGTTGAATTTGCCTATAATAACAGCTACCAACAGAGTATTAAGATGGCACCTTTTGAGGCCTTGTATGGTAGGGCTTGCAGGACACCAGTCTGTTGGGATGAGGTTGGGGAAAGGAAGATAACTGGCCCTGAGTTAGTAGAACAGTCGATGGAAGCAATTAAAGTGATTAGAGATAGATTAAAGACAGCTCAGAGTCGCCAGAAGAGTTATGCTGATAAAAGGCGCAGACCTTTGGAATTTCAAGTAGGCGACCATGTCTTTTTGAAAGTGTCATCTATGAGAGGAACATCCCGTTTTGGCAGGAAAGGAAAGCTGAGCCCGAGGTACGTTGGGCCATTTGAAATCTTAGAACGGATTGGAATTTTGGCTTATCGACTCACATTGCCGTCTAGACTGGCTCAAGTGCATAATGTTTTTCACGTATCGATGTTGAGGAAGTATGAACCAGACCCTGCTCATGTGCTGAGTTACGAAGAAATTGATTTGGATGAACGGGCGTCATATGTGGAGCAACCAATCAGGATCGTGAACAGAAAAGAGCAGGTACTGCGATCCAAGACAATTCCGTTAGTCAAGGTGGTTTGGCAACACCATGGCACAGAAGGAGCTACATGGGAGAACGAAGAAGTTATGAAGCTTAGTTATCCTTCTCTTTTTGAGTAATTAAAACTGTGCTGTAATTTCGAGGACGAAATTTCCTAAGTGGGGGAGAGTTGTGACGTCCTGAAAATTCAACCCTTGTAAGTGCCGGGAGTCGATTTAATGATATGAATGTATAGTCATAGTCGACGCCCATTTTGGACTATAAGGACTGAAAAGACGAAAATTTGGACGAATTCCGAACTTTAGATTATTTCAGATTGAGT
The DNA here is from genome assembly GCA_028455895.1 of Rhodomyrtus tomentosa. Taxonomy (NCBI): domain Eukaryota; kingdom Viridiplantae; phylum Streptophyta; class Magnoliopsida; order Myrtales; family Myrtaceae; genus Rhodomyrtus; species Rhodomyrtus tomentosa. The sequence goes on from JAPCWY010000011.1 coordinate 7,586,648, forward strand.
TTCGAAATTTATCTGCGACGATTTTTAAATTGCCGTTTTTGCAAACGAGCTTAACCCTAATCGAGCTTGCCTAGTGAAATTGCCGAAATTACCCTTCGATCAGTACACCAAAAATTTCGTTTCAGTCTCGGCACGCCAAAATTACCATTTTGCCCCTCCCCAATAATTCACTCACATGAGACAAAAAAATTAAATTTTTGGCCTCCAAAGTCAAGGTGGGCCCCACCTGCCCTCTGCCCAACGCACGTCCGCTGCTGCTTCTTCTTCTGTTCTTCTTCCTGCTGCTTCTTCTTCTCTTCTCCTTCTTTCTTTTTTTTTCTTCTTGCCCGAGAGCCCCTCCTTGCCGATCGATTCATCCCCGTCCGCCGTTGTTTTTTTCGCGACCACCACACCACCACCGGCAGCCACCGTCCCCAGCCACTCGTCGCCGTCGCCTGGACCCCAGCCGAGCAGCCGCCGCCGCCGTTTCGCCGAAGGAAACTCGCGGCCGGGCCTGCCCTGTTTTTGGGTCAGAGGACCCGAGAACTCCGCGGCCTCCTCCGGCCGCCACGACCGCCATCGATACCGACCACCACCACCCAGCTAACCCCCGACCTCCCCTCGACCGATCCGACCCCTCGTCGCCGACCGTCAGCCGCCGGAACCGCCGAAATCCGGCCCGAAAGTCTCGGTGCTCTATTTTTGAACCCGATTTGTTCCGGTCTTCGTTTCGGCCGCCACCGTCGCCGCCGTACCACACCGCCACCGCCAGACGACTCCTCTGAGTCTCCTCTACCGCCACCCAGCTCAGCTCCGCCGGTCGCCGCGCGTGGCCGCCGGAAACCGCCGCCGACCGAGAGCCCTGTTTCGACGCGAAAACAGGACAGCCACTGATCGCGGCTGTCCGCCGTCGCCGGCCGCCTTTCGCCGCCGTCCACCTGTCCCGGCCGACTCCCACCGACCCCTAGGTGAGCTCCCGACCCTTGGCCGGCCTTGTCCCGGCCCGTGTCGCCGGAAAACGGCCAAAACAGTAGAGTTGCCGGATTGAATATTCTGTTGTTTACTGTTGTAGGCCGCCGGCCGCCGCTCGCCGAAGCTCCGCCGCCGACCACCTGTTCCGGCGACCTCGCCGGACTCCCATGGGGTGTCGCCGAAGTTTGAGCTCGATTCGCCGCGCGATAAACCTTAGTTTTATCGTCGCCGCTGCCGCCGCCGCCGTCGCCTATCGAGCTAACTCAAATAGTGAGTTGACTCTAAACCTTGGTTAGGGCGCTAATTGCGCTTAGGATTAGTCTGATTTAATTATTTATTTAATTATGTATTTATTTATTTATTTTTTAAAAAAAATATTTCGATCGGGACCGGTATAGATAGAAACCATGGTTAGGATACATGGTCGATCGATTATTTGTCTGTGGCTATTTGTGGTAATTTAGCAATTAATTGTTTGATTGATTTGCTCGCGAGTGAGTGACAGGTTAGAGACGAGCGAACGATTGATTGCTATAATTTGACTGAGAATTAAGATTTCTAATATGAATTGAGCTTGAAATTGCCGGGTTAAGTTGATTATTCGAGAGTGAGTGAATTGCTTGATTGGTTTGTTTGCCTGGCTGGAAATTTCAATTGGGAATCTTGTGGGCCTTGGGGCCGAGTTGATTGTATTTCTTGTGGATTTTGGCGTTAATCCAAGATAATCAATGAGTTGATTGCCGAGTGCAATTTGTGTGGTCATTTAAAGGGTCAATGACGCTACCTGGCAAGTTCGCTTTGTACCGTGGGTACTTGTACCGTACTGACTGTATGGAAATTTGCGACTTGTCAGAAGCACGATAATCCATGCCTCGTGCCAGTCGTACGGTTTTAAGGGATTATCGGATGCCGGTCGCAGCTTGTGATGGACCGAAGCTCCTTTTTAAGGAATGCCAACTTGCAGTGCCGTGCCGGGTGCAGTGGATACACTGCTTGTAGTAGCCGTCGCTGAGAGGGTAAAGTGGACGTAGCCTAGTTTTGCCAGAAGAGTGCGGGATCGCACTATTGATGTATTTATCACGCCAGTCGCGTGGGTCATTGATTAATAATGAACTTGTGTATGCCTGAGTGGTTGTACTTCTGTTGGTGGTAGATTTGTCAGACTTGTTATGATTGATATTTATATATATATATATCTCTGTTGTTATCTTGTGATCTTTTTGTGGCACTTAGGATGTTCTGGGCGAATCATTGTCCTAACCGAGATTAGGCTTGATTCACTGAGATTCATTTCTCACCCCATCGTGGGACAAATTTTTCAGGTCCGAAGTAATGGAAAGACCGGTGCGGTTTGGCACCCCCACTGACTCATCACTGGATATCAGTCTCCATCCGGTACCAGGTACGGACCAGATGTGGGAGCGTCACATCACGACGATATGGGTTGATGAAGGGATGCCACATCTGGTGGCACATCTCTTTAAAGCCTGGTATCTTCGTGATGGGATGGATCTCTTCGGTCCGCTTCGAGGATTTGAGGGGCCACCTCTACAGGGGGTCCCTAATATCCCCGCTTGGGGCCCAATGGATATTGATACACCTGATGGGGAAGTGATGGACCCCGCGCCTCATATGGAGCTCGATCTCGAGCCTGAGCAATCGGTAGCCCCCTCTGTGCGTTCTAGCCAGAGTTCTTGTGATGACCCAAATGACCCGGCTCCCCCAGTTGATTATTACGACACGGATGTCGAGTCTTCCCAGTAGTGGGTTAGGGCCTTTTTGTAGTCAGGGAACTGTGGTTGTTTTTGTGGGCAATACTGTTTTGGGATGGATGAGAGTTAACCTTACTTGACTCCTGTATCTTTTTGTGAGTCCTAGAGGGCCACCCCGAAGCATGGGGTTGTATTTATCAGTTGATGGCTCTGTAAGGTTATGAATCATCTATTCTCATCAGCCTTTTGTATTTTGCAATCTGGCTTTACTTTCTATCTATCCCATATGATTTTATTGAATGGAAGATGGTACGTTCCGCTTGCGCAATATAAGCTTAGGTCGATAGCAATTGCCTGGGACGCTATCTATTATGACCTGGTGGCGATTTGGCAAGGTATGTCGCGGGCTCGAGAGTCGGGACGTGACACTGCGTGAGCATCCGTGTGCTCAGATGGATGAAAGATGAGACAGTGAGGTGGGTCGAGAGCTGGTAAGAGACAGAAGTCGGCATGAGAAATTATTCTCTCTCCAGCTCTCTGCTTTTTATAGATAGTTCGATTACTAGCTCAATAGATCTACTTGCTTTCACCAGCTCTGTCTCCTATCATCACAATCTTCTTCTCTCACATTGCTCTGTTTCGAGATCGAAAAACAGAGCAAGCGAGTCTCCGTTGAAATGGACCGGCTCTCTGCAATTAGTCTCCTTCCCGACAGGTTTTGAGGAGCAAGAGACGACATCTCCATGCAACTGTCGCTAATTGGGCTCAGATCAAAGCGTCATTGCTAGTCCCACTACTCAGGATCGCGGTATTCCTATGCGTGGCCATCATGATCCTTCTGGTGAAACTCTTCAGATCAAACCGACTGACAGAGCAGGGTGGAGAATTTGCAGATGGTGGGGAGGGAGGTGGAGCTGTAGACGGAGGAGGAAGGAGGACCAACTAAAAAATAATAATAATAAAGAAAAAAGAAAATAAAATTAAAAAATATTTTTAAAGAAATTAAGAAATTCAATAAATTTGTATTGTATAAAAATGTTAGCAATATTTTTTTTAATCAAATTATAAGAAATAATTAGTATATGATTTAGTTAATTTTACAAATATTTAAGAAATAAAGGTCGGGTATGGGTCGGGTATAAGTCATTCAATTTGTACTGCGTGAAAATAGGTTAAAACAGGTTAAATAGATCAATATGGGTCGGATCATATTTGACCCGACCCAAAACCAATCCGACCCATTCATTTGACGCGTCTAGTGATGGCTCATATGGTCGTGACGAGGTAGCCGATTTAGGAGAGAGGGAGGATCGTGAGAGATGAAAGAAAGAGACGAAGAGAGTGACCTATTTTGCTGGGCCAAATGGGTCAAATATGGGTCACAAGCAAATCCATATTTGAGCCGTTTTTCAGGCTTTCATTTTCTTTTTAGCCCACTGTGGCCTATTTTAGTAAAAAAATGAGTTACCCATATATCATTGGGCCTCTTAAAACTGATTTACAAAATGGGACGTGGACCCATTTTGCCGACTCTACCGACATGGCGAGGGAGAAAAACAAAATGTGCTGAGCGTCACGGGGAAATCATTTTCCGCTCTCTTTGATCCAAGATATCTAGTATTTGTTTGCATCAAACGATCACGCTCGATCCTCAACCGATGGGAATCACCTGACGGATTGGAACATAGAGCCTAACTTTGTCTTCGGAGGAGAAAAACAGGTCCACTGACCAGGAACAACTTGCTGTAGAATCATTTGTGCCCGCAGAGCAAGATCAGACATCACTTACGTTGGAGTGAACCCAAAATATATCAAAAGATATCATTAAGATTTCTTTTTTGTCTTTTATTTTTTCTTTTTCTTTTAGGTTAAAAGACACATCTTATATATTAGGAAAATATAGGTTGTAACCGTTAGAAGAAGAGAGATGATAGAAGAGCAGATAAAAAGCGCAAGAGCAGATAGAATACACAAAATAGCGAATAGAGAGAAAAAAAACGAGAGAGGCCGTGACGGCATTCTTGAGTGTTCTCGTTTTATTTTTTGCTTCAATCTTGTGAGAATATCGTCAGTTATATACCTACTTTTATTCTCTCGAAGACTAGTGGATTCGCAGAGTACCTCTGCGCGGAGACGTAGCCCAGGTTTGGGTGAACTTCGATAATAAATTCTCTAGTGTGTTCTTCTAATAATTTTGTTCTTTTATCATTATATTCTGCTCGTGTGGATTGTTTGCTTGGATTATATTTTTGGAATTGGGGCACAATTCCTATTAACTGGTATGAGAGCCTAGGTTGGCTAATCGAGAACATCGAGGGTTTTTTGGTAACGTTCGATTGAAATCAAAGGGCATCGCAGAAGATAAAATTGAAATTGATAAGTTTGATGGACAAGATTTCGGATGGTGAAAACTTCAAATAAAGGACTATTTTTATCAGAAAGATCTCTATGCATCACTTGAGGGTTGGAAACCTGAAATAGCGGAAGTAGATCCGACAGCAGAATCAGGATGAAAAATTCTTAATCGAAAGGCGTTAGGTGCGATTCGTCTAGATTTTACGAAAAAGATAGGATACTACATCTCGAAAGCAAAGACTGCAAAAGAAACTATGGATATTCTGACGAATATTTATGAGAAGCCATCCACATCAAATTAGATATTTTTGCTAAAGAAGTTGGTTAATATGAAATTATTTGACAGATGTTCTGTTGCAGAGCATATTAACAGTTTCACGTAAGTTGCTGGTCAGCTAGAATCCGCAGGCATAAATCTGGATATAAAGTTACAAGCTCTGTTATTTCTATGTTCCTTTTTGGAAAGCTACAACACCGCGGTGCAGGAAATTTCGAGTACCATAAAGGATGATTTAACTCTGGATTATGTTGTAAGCAGTATCATGGATGAAGAAATGCGAAGAAAAGTTTCAGGTGGAGATAAGTTTTCGGCATCCGCACCTTCAATGGCACTAGCAGTAGAGAACCGTGGAAGAAGTAAAAGCAGAGGACAATTCAGCGGGCGCGGTAGTTCACAATCTAGGGGGAAGAGATAGGTTACAAAAGATGAGTGCTGATTTTGTCACCAGACGAGACATCGTAGATTTCAATGTGAAGCCTACAACAAGAAGCTGCGAGATGAGAATCAATGAGCTAATGTGGTAAGCGATGAACCTTTGTTGGAGAACTTGTGTTTATCTGCAGGGCTTGACTTGGCTTCAGATAAGTGGTTTCTTGAATCTGGTACTTCTTTTCATTGTACCTCACAAAGAAATGTATTTATTGATTATGCCAGTGGAGATTTGGGCAAGTAGTTATGGGAAACAACCACATGTGTCTAATTGTAGGAAAAGGAACTGTAGATTTGAATATCTTAAGTGGCGGACGACTAATTTTGCGTGAAACCAGGCATATTCTCGAGTTGAAGAAAAATCTAATTTCAACTAGTAAACTTGACTAAGAAGGCATGATGACAACTTCTGGAGGAGGAGAGTGGAAGATAATCTCAGAAGCAAGAGTAGTAGTAAAAGGAAAGTGTACAGGTACACTTTACCTTTTCCAGGGAGACAATATCAATGATATGGTTGCAACTACAGTGGTTACAAGTAATTTATCTACCCTTTGGCATATCATTTGGGATATCTTGATAACAAAGGTGTCAAGAACTTACATTCAAGAAAGTTGCTTCCAGGTTTGTAGAAAGTTCAGTTAGGTTTCTGTGAAAGCTGCATTTATGAAAAGCAAAAGGCAGTTAGTTTTCAATTAAATGTGCGACAAAATAAAAAGAAAAAGTTAGAGTTAATTTATATTGATGTGTGGGAACCGGCTCAGGAGCTTTCTTATGGTGGTAAGAGATATTTGATCACTTTTATTGATAATGCAACAAATAAGACTTGAGTATATGCTCTTAGAGAAAAATCAAAAGTATTCGGGGTTTTTAAAATGTGGAAAATCATGGTAGAAAAAGAAATAGGTTATCAGATTAAAGCTCTAAAATCTGATAATGGTGGTGAATATACAAGCAATGAATTTGCATAATATTTGAGCCGAGAAGGCATACATGGTTTGAAGACTGTTCCTAGAACTTCTCAAGAGAATGGTGTGGTTGAAAGGATGAATAGGACTATTTTGGAGCGTGCAAGATGCATGAGACTACATGCGGGTCTCCCGTTATACTTATGGGCTGCTACAGTTGATGCAGCTGTATATTTGATTAATAGGAGTCAATCTAGTGCGCTGGATGGAGGAGTACCACAAGAGTAGTGGTCAGGTAAAAAGGTCAATTATTCATATCTAAAAGTTTTTTTTTTGTATTGCATATGCTTTGATTGACAGAGATGATAGAAAAAAGCTTAATGCAAAGTCCCAGAAATGCGCCTTTATTGGATATGGTGGTGATGAATATGGATATAGGCTTCCTTACCAAAAAAAAAAAAATATATGGATATAGGCTTACCTTACCAAAATATATATATATATATATATATATATATATATATATATATATATATGTGGATATAGGCTTTGGAATTATGAGAATAACAAAGTCATTCGCAGTCGAAATGTGGCGTTCCATAAAAAAAAGATGTACAAGGATCGTCAGATAGAGCATGAGACGGCAGTAGAACCAAAATATGTTGAGCTGGACACAATTCCTATGAAGATAATAACAGCAGATCAAAGTGCACATGAAAAGGAGGTTCAAGATAAACATATTACCAATGAGCAAGCAGTTCAAGAGGAACGAGGTGATCTAGAACAAGCTAGTAACCCTGAATTAACTATGTTGAGGAGAACTACACGTGTGAGAAAGCCATAGGTAATTTTTTATCCTTTAGCTAATATTATTTTGAGCCATGTCTTATATATAGATTTGGGAGAGCCGGAGACTTATGATGAGGTAAAGAAAGACACATCTCTTATACAGTGGGAACATGCTATGAAAGACAAGATGCACTCATTAATTCAAAACAAAATTGGGAGTTGACCAAATTGCCCACAGGTAAAAAAGTTTTGTTAAATAAGTGGGTATACAGGATAAAAAATGAAATTGATGGTAGTATCAGATAAAATGCGAGACTTGTAGTAAAGGGCTTTTCTCAAAAAGAATGGATCAACTACTCCGAAATATTTTCACTAGTAGTGAAAATGACATCAATCATCAATCAGAGTTTTGCTGAGTATAGTTGTAGTGGAGGATCTTCATCTGGAGCAGTTAAATATAAAAACGGCTTTTTTCCATGGTAATCTATATGAAGAATTATATATGGCGCAACCTAGAGGTTTTGAAGTCAAAGGTAAAGAACACATGATATGTCGCTTAAAGAAAAGCTTGTATGGCTTGAAGCAAACTCCGCGATAATGGTATTTAAAATTTGATGATTTTATGGGAGAAAAGTATTTGTACATTGTGAGGTTGATCATTGTGTTTATTTTCAAAAGTATAGCAATTGTGATATTGTATATTTCTCTATATGTTGATAACATGCTAGTGGCTAATTCTAATATGAAGAGAATTGCAGAAGTAAAGAATATGTTAGCAGTGCAGTTTGCCATGAAAGACTTTGGAGAAGCCAAGAAAATTTTAGGCATGAAAATCATCAGGGACGGGAAAAATAAGAAATTATGGTTGTTGCAAGAAAGTTATGTGAACAAAGTGTTGAAAAGATTCAATATGGACGAGGCAAAACCGGTTGCGACTCCTTTAGCAGGTCACTTCAAACTTTCCAAGGATATGTGTCCAAGTACTCAAGCTTTAAAGAATGAGATGGCGACAGTGTCGTATGCGTCAAAAGTTGGAAGTTTGATGTATAATGATAAGCACGAGACCAGACATTGCACAGGCAGTGGGAGTTGTGAGTCAATATTTGCAGAACTCGGGTAAAGAGCATTGGAATGCAGTAAAATGGATATTGAGATATCTAGCAGGTACATCAAATTAATTTCTTTGTTATGGAGATACATTTCTAGAATACAGGGTTATGTGGATGCAGATCACTCGGGTGATCGAGATAGTGATAAAAGTACCACTAAGTATGTCTTTACAATTGCAGGTATAACAGTGAGTTGGTTATCTCAACTACAGAAAATAGTGGCTCTATCGACGACAGAAGCAGAATACGTGGCAATCACAAAAACCTCTAAAAAAATCATGTGGTTACAAGATATCTGGAGTAGCTACATCGACAGCAGCCAGTGAGCACACTATGGAGTGATAGTCAAATTGCAGTGCACTTTGCAAAAAATGCAACTTATCACTCAAGAACTAGACATATCAAGAATCGTTACCACTTCATCAGATCAGCATTGAAAGATAACGAGTTAAAACTACAAAAAATTGATGGCTCAAAGAATCCAGCTGACATATTTATCAAGGCACTAGACAGAGAGAAGCATACTTTATGTACTACTACTATTGGTATTGCTCAATGTTAATTGATGAGGAGTATCGTAGAGGTACAAGTTCTAGCTACTAATTTTTGAAGAGGATGGATGCAAAGTTGTTTGGTGCATCAGATATATTTGTCTTCAAATGGGATATTGTTGATGTGAAACCAAAATATATCAAAAGATATCATTAAGATTTCTTTTTTGTCTTTTGTTTTTTCTTCTTCTTCTAGGTTAAAATATACACCTTATATATTAGGGATATATAGGTTGTAGCTGTCAGAATAAGAGAAGTGATAGAAGAGCAAATAGAAAGCGTAAGCGCAGATAGAATAAGTAAAGTAGCTAATTGAAAGAAAAAGAAAAGGAAAGAGGCCATGACGGCATTCTTGAGTGTTCTTGTTTTCTTTTTTGCTTCGATCTTGTGAGAATATCGTCAGTTATATACCTACTTTTCTTCTCTTGAAGACTAGTGAATTCGCAGAGTACCTCTGTGCGGAGACGTAACCCAGATTTGGGTGCATTTCGATAACAAATTCTCTGGTGTATTCTTCTAATAATTCAGTTTTTTTATCGTTATATTCTGTTAGTGTGTATTGTTTGTTTGAATTATATTTCTGAAATTGGATCACGATTCCTATCAACTGACTCGTCAAAGTTCAGAAGTGCGAAGTTAATTGATGACTTGAATTATAACCGCAAATAGGTTCCGAACATTAGACCACGTGATGTCCAGATGAACAATTCAACTGATCTATATCTTCTGTCTAGCTGGAAACCTCAAAGCAGGGTTCCTTGGGCAAATTCTCTGCCAAGTACTTCAATGGCGACTACAAGAACACACACATTCCTGATATAGCCTGTCAATGAAATACGAACACACTAACACAACAGAGGAAACATCTTACGAACTAGTCGTGATATCTTTCGAAAAAGAGGAAATCGAGGGACATCACTGCAAGAGGTAATCGCCAACAAATCAACAAATATCCCGACATCACTCCAGCCTATTGACAAATGGATATGCAACTCTCGACATGAGTATCACTTCTGTAAATAATTTTACAATCTTCTGACCTCATCCTTTTTTTTTTTTAACCATATGTCAAATTTTTACGATCCAGGAAGCTACTGCAGTGGCAGACAAAGAAACTTAGGGATGGCGAACTCGGGAGGGAGGGGGGCTCATCTAAAAACTTCACATGAAATTTCATTAATTAGAATACAAATACTCGACAAAAATTACACCAAGCACGGAACACTAAGCACCAGGCAGGCGGCAGCCACCGCTAGTCCTCCTTGATCAGTCATTGAGATAAAGTAGCACTCTTCAAAAGTCTTTCTCTTCTTTCTTCTCTTCTGATTTCCATTTCTTACACCATTTTCTTGGTCATTAAGCTTTGCAGCCTCCATATGGGTGACAAGCCATCCCTTCTTCCTAGTTGATCTTCTATGCTCTTCCAAACTGCATGTAGACAAATTCCCCTATTACAGTTCAAAAAATGGGAATATAGGCATAAGAGGACAAAGCTTCTGTTAGATGTATCCAGTATGATGATTGAACAGATTAAGGTCGAAGAGAACACTTTGGAAGCTAGATAAAAAGAGGGCAGTGAATAAATGAAAGCACGTAGTAGGGTGCCAAATGCAACAACCACAATATACATTATGCCAACATTGGTGACATGGAAATTTTATGACCCAAAAAATACCGAAAATGAGCCAGCAAAATCCATTTCCAGATCCATTACAGCCAAAATTCCACAATAATTGGGTCCCCAGCTATTTAGCAGTTCCGAGATTGGGTTTCAAGTCCAAGGCTCCTAATTTCTCCATTCTTCGCGCAGCATCCGGATCTTCTAAAGCTTTCCCCAAAGCCACTTACAGATTTGCCATTGCTCCTCACAGAGCTGTTTAGCTGTTTCCCGAATGGAATATTTTAAAAAATATAGGGACGAAAAATTTTGATTTTCGGGCAAAAATACAGGGATGACCAGACCAATGCACCAAAAAATAAACACTTCTTTTCGGGTGTCAAGGAAGGGATTTTTTCAGAGAAGACAAATCTGATGGAAACAACAATAACTGTGCTACAGCAGATATCATTGTTCTTTTCTAGCCCATGAGGAGCGAAACAGAGCAATTGGAGGTCTTGAATCTAGGGAAGGTGGACCACCAATAGGATCGTCAAAACTCCTTGATAGTAACGTACTAATCTAGAAGAAGTCCGAATGTATAATAACCAAACTCTAGGAAAATGCTTTTAGAATCTCAAATAAAATTTTGCTTTCTATCACTCGACTGATCACAAGTTTACAATTTATAGTTATTTCAACTCTCTAAGCATTGCCAAGACCAATTTTTAGTTGCCGTACTTTTTTGCCCAATGAGCATTCCATGTAGTCTCAATCTACATAATGCTACTTGAAATTACCATAGAACCTGAGAGCAGGATGACCATGGATCTCCAATATGAAGACAACTGATACAAGTGAAAATAATTGGGAAGACAAGCCGATATCTACTCATCTATTCAGGAGCATATTTTCCAAGCAAAGGAAAAACATTTGTTTAACTAGATAAAAACTCTACTCGAAATACCAGGCACATCCCAAGTCTAATCCACAATATTACCTGAATTTAAAAAGAAAACATACTTTCCTTACTTAATAGAATGAAGTATGATGATGTTAGTACTTTAGTACTTTGTTCATCTAAATATGTGTGTATGTTTTGGGTTTTTTTTTTTGTTGGGGGCACTTCCATAGTACTGTTTGAAAGAAGCATTTCCGCTGCCCTTCTCAAACTGCAGTATAAACTTGGCAGATTAAGTTACAAATGAAATGCTGACAACAAGTTTTAGTATAAGGGAAGCAAACCTGAAGAACTGATTCAACAAACTGTTGATCTTTGGGCGAAAAAGCCACCTCATCTCTTTTCTTTCGCACAAACTCAACGTTTAGCTCCACATGTAGACCAAGGCCGCAGGTGGCTTTATGTATTCATATATAGAGACAAGACTCATTTTGACTCTATTTGGCCTTTTTATGGCACTACACGTGATTAATAACAGCCAATAGAAAAGACCTTCAATATCACCATAACCCCTTAAATCATTTGGACAGCTACAATCACATGTTGGCTGCTCATAATTTGGGGTTAAGTACATCTCAAGTGCCATAAGTTGTGTACCACGCTCATTTTAGTGCCAAAACTTTCAAATCGATCACTTTAGTGCTAAGTTTTTGTAACTTCGATCATTCAATGCCAAAACTTTCAAATCGATCACTTTAATGCTCAGTTTTTGTAACTTCGATCACAGTGCAAACTTCTTTTTAAAATGATCATTTCAGTGCTAAGTTCGATGAGCCACATCGGCTCCATTAATAATAATAATAATAATACACGTGTCGGATTTTCGGCGAGCCACGTCAGCTTAAATCGGAATTGGCATTAAAGTGATCGTTTTTAAAAAAAGTTGACACTTAAGTGATCGAAGTTACAAAAACTTAGCACTAAAGTGATCGATTTGAAAGTTTTGGCACTAAAGTAAGCGTCGTATACAACTTATAGCACTTGGGATGTACTTGAGCCCATAATTTGTCAAGGAGTTGTATCAGATGGGATCCAAAGAAGCCAACATTTGAACTGAGAGAGCTTGACAAAAACTCATATATGTAGCCAACATTTTTCAGGCATTTTATAAAAAGAGACTCGTAGTAATAAAAACTTGAATCCTAAATCAGATCTTAGCATTTGACTTAAAAAAGTGATTTCTAAACTGCCTTAGCTTCCAATTAAAATGAGAAATAAGACAAGTATATTTGTCTTCTACAGGAAAAGATATGCAGCATCATCTTCTCTCTTTTGCCTGAGCAATTAAACGTTTTAACAGACTCCAGAAACTCTCATTTGTTGTTGTCTGAAACTCTCATTTGTTGTTGTCTCATAGAACCTCCTCAGACGGATGAGCGGTATGGTAGCCAGCTCAGGAAAGGATATGTAATAGCTCCACTGATCAGAGTGCGTGCAGAGCAACTCAAAGGCCGAAGAAACGCACTGTTCTTGGAAGTTTTGAGATTTTAACCAATGCTTTGGCAACAGCAGAGAAAAGAAGATAATGGATTGGTTACCGCTTCTTTATAAGCTCCAAAGATTCAGCATATACTGTACACAACTATTTGCAGTTGTGAGCCGCAAAAACATAAAATAAAGAACTACTCACACAAAACACAAATCTCCAAATACCTCACTGTACCGGAAGTCGACAAGTTGAAACCCTTTCCAGGCTTTCTGCCCACCTTGCCAACCTTCCATTCCTAAATGTCCACTGCAAATGATGTAACAGGAACGAAAATCCCACTAGAAAGAAAGAGATGATTCAATCATCGAATGCACTTAATTCTCAAGGGTAAATATCTTGGTCAAAGAAAAAGACGAGCCACCCCATTTACAATCTGTCTGATCATATAAAGCATTGGCTCGAGGTCATAATCACGAATTTTGATGATACAAATTCAACCCACAGATCAGTGCAATTAGCAAACTGCCAACTGCATATTTTCTTGACTGCTTCCTCCATATGGAAATAAAAAATCAATCCTAACATAAGAACACATCCCGATGAACATTCAAGAAATTCCTAAAATGTACTCAACGCGAAGAACAGGATAAAGCATGAACTACACATCTATAGCAACCATCAGTGAAGGACAAAGCATATTCCTTATGTACCTTCGTCTTGTCTGTAGTTCCCACTGCAGTCTTTTAGCAAGTTGCTGTAGAGAAACCAATGCTTTACTAGATAATTTCTGTAGGTCCATGGAGCATAATTCAACAATGCTATTCCTGAGGAATTTTATATGATTAAACATTCCTCGCTCCAGAAATGTGCAGTGGCCTATGAGGACTTTGCACTTTCTAATCAGACAGATGTCAAACCAATCATTCCCATACAGAAAAGCCACATCACGACAAGAAAGGCACGTGATGACAGAGTCTCGTCACCGGTTGCCCACAAGCAAATAGTTATCTACATAAAGAATACCAAAACATAAGAACTAAGAAGCACATAATGGGGCTAAATACAGGTCAAACAAATAGTACACAACAGTAAGTACAAAAATTGCTTGGATAATATTAAGAAGCATGGAAGTACAGTACGCCCGAGTGATATAGAAAAGAAAAGGTCCCTTGCTAGAAGGAAAAAAAAAGACAATGAGATTAAGAGCATTCTCGCATTAGTAGCTGACCAATGGTCTTTATGCTGTATGAACTAGTTCCTTACATCAAGATCGCTGATGCAGTATAATGCACTTGACAATGTGAAAGAACGTACCTCGATCAGTCAATGCAGCAGAGAAGGAAAACCAGCAAAACATATAATCGAAGCCCTAAGTTGTGTTAAAGAGAAAGCCAATATCTTAAAATCTGTGACTTGATTCGGGACGAACAGGGTACTCCTCAGACATGATTTCATCAGAGACTTTGTAGTTTTCCATTTTGATGTGTTCTTCATATCCCAAGTAGTCTACTTTTTCAATTAAAGCATGATATCCCAAGTAAGTTCTGAAACATTTTGTCGGCTTCACAGAGCATGAAGGCCAATATAGTGGAATAAACTTACTTTTTCTGAATCTTGTAGACTGCGGTACCATCAGGAAACCCACTTAATTCACTTCCATAGTGACATGCAGCCAGTAACAAATTAAGAGGCTAGTCAAAGTGGACGCATTCTGCAGCTCTGTAGCTTCTTGACACAAAACGTTGATGGCAGATGCAGTTATCAGTTTGAGCTTACTCGACTTCAAACTTTCTCCAACTGTTTGTCATTACCACTTGCCTCTTCATCATCAGAAAACTGTTCCAAAACATTAGGAAGCTATCAACAGTGCCGCTAAGCGAGAGTGATATCCAAAACAGTGAAGAGTGTGAATGGTCCCCAATATAATTCAAGCAATGTTGAGAGCTTCAAATATCAGTTTGCACCGTATCAGTAGGCGGCAGCATGCACAGTTACATAAAAACTACGAACTACAGAACAGCTTTAGCTTTGCTTTCTGAAAGACTTGACTTCTTATTATTAGAGAGGAGGAAACCTTAGATATATATATATATATATATACACACGCGCGCGGGTGCACGTATTTCTTTTTAAGTAGAATGGGGAAGGAAAAGATGGAAATCAAACATACGACCTCTTAGATTTTAGTAAGGGTGCACCAACATAAGCCCAAGTTGTTTTTCTTAATTAAGCATGATTACAGTTGAAACATGGACAGACATAGTTTTTTTGGAAGAAAAACACTGTAGCAGTCCTTATGATAAAAGAAAACAAAATAAAAATACCATTCCCCTCATATTATGTCTAAATTGATATACCCTAATACATAGTCTGCCCACAACCGTCGAACTCCTTGATGTTGTTTCCATCCTGAACATATCCATTTTGTTACTACATGTCAGCAAATAAACCATATCCCTAGAGTTTCAACTTAACTTCATATGGCGATCATTCCCATGTAGCCATCTAAACAAAAACAAAAAAAAAAATCCTAGGGTCGTAAGAAATATATAGTGATTGGATATTACATGGACTCACAACATTCAATTAATCTCTATGTATTCTCAACCATCTGAGCAAATTCTGAACTTAATGTTAAGCCACCAACTCCGAATATAGATGTATGATAAGGAAAAACTAAAAGTTATGGCAAAAATATTCAACCATCATTACCAGAAAACACGTCTTGAATAACTCATTAGAGTAACAATGGAACTTCCCATTTCTTCATCCCTGAGTTGGTGGGCACGCCTATCATTGTTCTCCAAAAATTTGCAGAACTCTGGATCCCGAAGACAAATAGTTTATGATTCTAAATTAGTCAAAAGAACATAATGGCATATTGTCCAGATAGATAAATTAGTTAAAGGAACAGAATGGCATGTTGACCAGAGAAAAAAAAAATTTAAATAGAAGCATCTTAGAAACGAAAAAGGATGAAAGGGACCACATTTGAGCTCAGGCACTATAATGTCAAGGTTCCACAATTTATGCCAATAATGGTTTTCAATCTACACGGCACTAGAGAAGCAAACAAGAATCCTGAGATATGTGGTTTATATTCCTTGACATCATCAGGAACAACCTCCCAATCTTATGAAACTGGCCCATTTAAAATATTAACAAGAAGACAAACAAGAACATGGCGCAAAATGAATACACTTTACCGTTTCCTTTAGCTTATCCAACTTCTTTTTCTTTTCCACAAACTCTGAATCAATGTCCTTGTTCTGCACAGATAAAGTAGTGACATCACCATCTTCTGCACAAACATCATTGTGCATGTACAAAAGAGCAAGGGTAAATATCTGAATTTTGATTAACTCTTAAAGACCAAATAACAATGCTGTTCACCTCCTAGAGTAAATCTCGTCATCCATATCGGCCTTGAAGGTGTTAATTGAAGGCTAGCATAATGTCACAAGAAAGGTAAAAAAATCCAAAATTGTCGAATTGGTAATATGAAAGAATTATAAGCAACATATTCGACACCTCAAGATAGCCATCGCTGTCGGAGTCATTTTCACCCAAATCGCTGCAA
Source organism: Rhodomyrtus tomentosa (assembly GCA_028455895.1). Classification (NCBI taxonomy): domain Eukaryota; kingdom Viridiplantae; phylum Streptophyta; class Magnoliopsida; order Myrtales; family Myrtaceae; genus Rhodomyrtus; species Rhodomyrtus tomentosa. The sequence continues at coordinate 7,603,296 of JAPCWY010000011.1, forward strand.
TCTCCACCCGATAATGCATCCAGTGAAATGTCTTCAATGTCCTGAAACTCAGGCTTCCTAAGATCAAAAGAACAATACTAGGAAGCAGAATAAATTGATGGCAAATGTTTTACTCGTACTTCGGCTGTGAGTCAAGAGAGTGGTCTTTATCATTTGACATTGCAGAGAACATATCGGTGATGAGATCCCTATAACTTTGTCAACAACTTCCTGCTGCTCAACAATTGAGACAGAATCACAAGTTAACATTCTTACCTTTCACTCAAGAGATCTAATTTGTCACCCTTGTGGTCTTCATTCACATCCGGCAGCTTCCCCTAAGAAGAAAATATCCATTCAATATGAGGCCGCTCACAATTTCACGAAATAGAAACCAATTACGAAAGGAAGAGGAGATAAGTTCCGTCTATATAGCAAATACAAAGACAAGCATCGAAACTGTAATTATAGTAGAGTCAGCCGTTTCAGTAGAGGATCAATCAATCAGAAGAAAAAATTTGCATCACAAAAATCAAAACGTAAAAAGAGGGATAGAGCTTAGAAGAAGGAAGGAAGGAAAGCACTCTCCACTTCACAAAACCACAGTTACTTTGAAGAGACAAAGCATCTTCAATAGCAAGTTCATCTTCTATTACTGAGCGCAATAGAGAACGAACAATGAATTGGAGTCATCAAATTATATGCTTAGGAAGCCATACGGAACTAAAGCTAAACGAAATTCTCTGCTTAGGTGCATTTCAAATGCTGAAAACACTAAAAATAATTGGAAAAGAGAAGGAAGAGTGGAGATGAGTTCTTACTCTTAGAAGCTTTCTTCTTGAACATGGAGTCTGTCTTCCTTTTATGTCTGAGCGCAGACTGCAGATTCTTCTTCGCAAACTTCTTCGCCTTCTTCCCCAACTTCGCCATCTTCTTGATCTTCTTTTACCTCAAACACTCGACGATTCTGCCCAACGCACAACAAAACCCACATGAACAATCAACAACATGAAGCGAGGGAAAAGCTAAAGGAACACACGTTTCTGACAAACTCAATCTACTTGCATGCGATGAACCGTAAAGACAGAAATCACGCACCACGAGCAAAACGCACGGCGATTCTCTTCTCCTGCTCGTTTTGGCGGGCCTGTTTAATTAGAGATGAATTCCCGGAGGGGCAATGGTGCAATTTCGGTACATCTGAGGGACCTCGGAGCGATTTTACCTTTCTTCATTCGCTCCGCCGTCAGATTGGACGATGGACGGCATAGATTAACTCTCTTCAAAACCCTGGGCTTTTCGCTGCGGGAAAATCCGGATACTTCAACACATTACCGTCATAAGGAAATCGACTCCGTGGCATGATCTGGATCCTCCGCCGATTGGTGCGCGATTAAATCAACACTGGCAAGAGTACCTAATCACAGCTCTCGCACTCACCTCACGAGCAGACGCTCTTCAATTGCTCTGGCGTCTCTCTGTCCTTCTCCTTCTTGAGCTTCGTCGTTTGCGGTTTAGGTAAAGCTGAGTTCTCTTTTGGTTATAAGTGAGTCTTGATTCATCTGTGGTGAGATTGGATTGTTCTGTGTGTTAGATCTTGTCATCTGTCATTTTTTATCTTCTGTGTGTTTGATTGTTCATAACTCGCGTGGTCAGGAGTAATAATGACAATATCTCTACGGGGAATAATGGCGATTGTCCTATTTTAGGGCCAATTTGAGGAAAAAGTAATTCAACGGCTGTCTCATCCTTCTTCTTCACGGTTTGTGTTACCCAGAAGATAAAAAATTACAGCAAGTTCCATTCCGACCTTTGCGATCTTTCCCTGAAGTGATAATCATGAGAACCCTGGAATGGCATTAGAAACTGGTGTAACTCCGGTCTCTGTGTCTTTCTTTTCTTTTCTTTTGTGGTAAGGGTCTCTGTGTACCTTTTTTTTTTTTTTGGTAAGGGTCTCTGTGTCTTTTTCATCACTTCTATGTCTACTTTTTTTTTTAGTTTTACTCTTCTTTCTTGTTTTGTTTACTCATCCTTGGGTGACTCTCTGTTCAGACTGGAATGGCGAATCAGGAGCCGCAGGTGGCCTTGGGGGAGAATCTGGACGTATTTTGCGATATCATATCAAGAATCTCCATTTCAGACATCCTTCGCTTCCGCTCCATTAACCGCACATGGAAATCCCTCATAGATAATCCGGAAGCATCCGCTTTTTACGGGATGCCAATTCGATTCTGGTTCTGTCTGTGGGGTTCGATCGTGTCGGGCGCCTCTTGACGTTGCACCGTGGAGCGGACGGCACCGTTGCTTCCCCTTTTGAGGGAATGGCGCATGTGCCAGTTTTCGACAATGGGAATGACATCCAAAGTGTTGGAGGCCTGATATGTTTTGTGCTTGGACCGGATACGATACTTCTCAATCCCACCACCAAAGAGTCGAAGATGCTTCCGCGTCCCTCTCATAGGGACTTCCCGCACCTTGCCAACTATGGACCGGAATACTTCCTCACCTTCAGCGCACTCGGCCTTGACCCTACCAGCGGACAATTTGTTGTCCTGAAGATGTGGAGACCTGTTCAGAATGCCAAAGCAGAAGAGGTGCTTCCAGCTCATTCGGTAGTTCATTCAGTTTTCAGGTAGGGCCACAGTTACTGGCGCAAACTGGATGTCAGCGGTCCACTTAAATGGACCTTTGGAGGTGCTGTTGCAGCTGATGGAAGTATATTCTTCCTGTCCTATGAATATCAACATCTTGAAGGAAAGTTTTTTTAACGCTGGTTGCGTTCAATCTTGCAACGGAGACTTTTGACACTGTGTCCCTCCCTGCTCCTCACCTGAAAAGGCAGTCAGACTTGAAGATTATTGAATTGGACCACCATCTTACGGTGGTTGACGTCTGTAGGGACTACTTGAAGGCCGACCTCTCGGTGAACCCGCCTGGGGGTGGGGTTCCATTTCATCTCTATATCCGTGAGGATCATACTCACCAAGTTTGGAAGGATATTCAGTTGGTTGTTCCCATCTGATTGCCATGGATACATATTTTGCACATCAACAGTATACGTGCTGGGGAGTTGATCTTTGTCCCTCAACGTGAGCACTCAAATCAGCCCTTTCTAATCATTTATTTATCAAGAAGAGAGCCGTGAATTTTCGAGGCTATATATTGAAGGCATTCCTCCGGAAGTTGTAGATGAATCTATTTTCTTTCATATTTCACCGTTTGGATTCGAGGTCAACACTCGGCCTCTGGACCAAGTCTGGCATAATTTGCAACAGTAGGGGCAGTGGATGCTTTGCTGGCCCATGGTGGGAGACCAGTTTGTGAACTGGAAGTACGTTGTGGAGGAGTGGCTGATCGGAGTGAGGCTGCGAGAGTTTGGGGAGAGGGAGGCTGAGGACGGGTGAGGAAGAAGTAGTTTTTGCTTTTTAGGTTTTGATCTAGTTGTTTTTTCCTATGCATGGGCGTGCATATCTTAGCTCATTTTCAGATTTGAAGTTTCAAGAATTGTAGATATGCTAAGGTGCTCTTTTGTCATTTTCAACATTTCTGACATTCTGCTTAATGACATAGACAGGATATTGGTGCTTTATGAGATGCAAGAGAACTTGTCAAAACTCTGGGATATTGTAGCTGCTTATGCATGGATAGATAACGATGTTGGCTACTGTCAAGTTAGTGAATTTGACTTTTATATTCTTTATTGGATACCACAGAGCTGCTCAAGTTGATTAGGTTTTAGTGCTAAACAGTAATTTAAAATCAGTTCTTGCTTCTGCAAGAAAAACCAATTTTTAAGTATGATATAATTCTTGAAGGGGCATTTTTCTTGTACTTTAAAGTAATTAAACTCTGTTCCTTTTTCTAGGAGTGTTGTGTCATAGCAGAGTTTGGCTGCAGTAAGGGGAATGCCAATTGGCAGTCATACATTTTCATCGAATCTGATACGACTTAAAGAACCATGACTTACATATGTTTAAATTGAAGTATCTTGAATTCTAGACGAGTATATGCCACCATGCAAAAGATGTCTCTGCAGGGTCTTAGACTGGGAAAGGTGTTGAAAACTATGGGATAGGCTCTTCCACAGTTAACATAAAAAAAAACCCTTCTTTGCCATCAAACATGAGATCATTTTGAAATATTTGTGATTCAGCTGTTCAAACATCAATGGCTGATTACTTTTACGTAGTTTGTTGTTTTAGATGTTTTAGGTTTGCTTGTATGTTCTCTTGAAGGATAAATGTATACTTCATTCCACCATGCTATACACAGTTTGAAATTGCCGTTGGTATTATAGTACACTGAAATTTCGAATATTGATGAAAATTCTGGACGGGAATGAGCCATCTCTGCTGCCCTCTGATAAGTCTGCTTCATGATGAAGCCGATGCATTTTGTTGCTTTGAAGGCTTAATGCGCAGAGTGATATTTTTTTCTAATGGCTCCAGAAGTTTATAGACAGGCTAGTGCTACCTCTTGATTACTTGTGTAAGAGCTGAAATGGTTCCAGTGCCCTGTTTTTCTTCATTCTTCAATATAAAGTTATCTTTCCTTTGTCCTTGGTACCATTCTGTGAAAGAAAGATTTGCGATGAGCCTTTTGTGCTGCTGGCATTTTCAAGAATGAATCCAAGCTAAGACAACGTCAGTTTTGAGTTTGTGTCCGTAAAGTCCTTATGCTGGACTTGCTTTCTTTAATGAAAAGCAACTATCTCCTTCTGCTTTTAGTTGTATTTATGGGCTTCGGGTTCAAAGTGAATATAAATTGGGGGTGGGAGAGAATCATGACAGCTTTTAACGGTTAACGTTTGCAAAACTTTTGATGGATCTGCGCCATCAGTTCGAAAGGCTTCTCGAGCTACTCCATTGTCGCCTTGTCTCGGATTGGTGAGAAGATTATTGCCATGCGACGGGGCGGGACACAAAATAACCATCGCTAATCGTCTTGCCCCATTTGAAGTTTCTGTACATCCATCTAGACTTGGAGGCAGACAAACAATGGTCCGTACAAACGAGACTTTGTATCCAATTGGACCTGATGGCCGCGTTCTTTTTGGAACAATGATGGGAGGTTGAAATCGTGTATTTCGAACTTGTAAGGGCTAATCTATATATACCCAGCTCCATACTCGTTGGAATCCTCCGGATTTTCATCTTTCGTATGAATGGACATAATTGGCCCGTGTCTGGTTTACTTAATTTTATAGAAAAAACAAATATGTATTAGCTTGTGAAGAAAAGACACTACAAAAATAAATTGATGAAGAATACAAAAATACGTAAAGATTTTAATTCAAAAATTAATGACTCGTAGAATATGTTAAATTTAAAATGAGAATGTTTGGATTTTTGCAATCACCATTTTGCTCATCGCAGTTACTGTGTGAACAAGTGTATTTAAAATGTATGCATGGGCTTTACGGGCTGTAGAAGTTTGAGATTGAAATGGCCATTGAAATCGATATATTATTAATAAAGATATGTTACTCTATCAATCAATCTACCTGGAAAACTGATCTATAGCGATTCCACGAAGTTTTGAATAGCAGCCAATTTCAATCTGCTCAAGCTGTTGCAATATGGCAAAGACGATCTACATCTGGTATAAATGAGAATGCTTCCCATTTGAGAAGTTATCTTACTCAAGGAAAAGTAACATGATGGCCTATATCCCATAGGTCATGAATGGGGATCTAGGTTTCCTGACTGAGAATCCTTTAGCAATTTTGGAACACAGGTTCAACTGTATACATTCATTTCGGTTTTGTTTTGTTCTCAAGGTTGAATACGTGTCCCTTTGGAAGCTTTTGGATTGCATAGTAGATGAACATATTTACTTAAGTGGACCTCTAATCTGGTAATTGTGGGGGATAAGAACTAGTTGATTGTGTAGCTACAGAAAAGGTAGTACTTTCAGTGCTAACTTGCATGTTGACCTTGAAAGACAAAATTTGGTGAAATGATGTGCATTTATAAGTACAGGGTAAGAATAATGGTGAGTTTTCCTCTACATGCATCTCACAGAACTTAAACACATTAGAAGGAAGTACATAATGCGATTATGAATGTCAATCTATGTAAAAAGGCACAAAAAGAGAATTCCACCTAGAAAGGGAGGTTGCTGGTGGTAGAATGGATTTTTCTTGTGAAGCAATTTGGAAAAATAAGGGTTCCTACTAGAGGGTTTTTTTTTTTTTTTTTGTGCTTGGAAAGCAACTTGGAACGAATCCTTACTTTACATAACCTACAACAGAGAGGCAAAGAACTAGTTAATTAGTGTTGCTGGCAAAAAGGATGCAAAGTTCATGCAGCATCTTCTCTTTCATAGTTCTTTTGCCAGAATGGCTTGGACAGTTTCCTATGCTTGCAGTGAGCTGATGATTATCTTGTATTTGAGCTCCCTTATGGTTGTGGGAGCTGTTTGTGTATGGCTTTAGCTTTTTGGGTTCTTTCTGTATGGGGGTTTGCACTCCCTTGGTGCCTTATTTGTTGAACTTTTTATATATCAAAAGAAGAATGCCACCTGGAAAGGGCTTGAGAATCTTTCAATTGGAGATTATGTGTCCAGATAAACTAATTTATGTGTTAGCGTGGCTGCTGGAAAATATTGAATGTTGTGGGGAAGGATATTTGCTTAGGTGGGAGAATTCATTAAAATATTTCTCTTTTGTTTTCTACGACTTGAGAGTCTACTTTAGGCATATAAAATAATGAGACTCGTAAAAAAACTCTATTAGAATCATGGACAGATAAGATAAATTCAAATTTTGATTGTTTTTAGGCCTTCTCTTTAGATTGGGTCTTTTAACTTGCTTGATATTTTTACGTGCAATTTGATTCTTTCGTTCCCTGTTGTCGCTTGTTCTATTAAAATGCAGGAGTGACAATATTCCCTTTTTAGAGCTAACGTGGAAAAACATATGAGAGAGAACCTAGATTTCGGTTGCCCAATGCACCGTTTGTGTGCGTTGTGGTATTTTCTTTTTTATTTTCTCCTATTCTTTTTGAGTATTTATCGATCAGCATCATATGTCAAAGCAGAGAAAGATGGACCTCATTATACCATACTCGTGTTTAGTTAGTATCATTTAACTTAGTCCACTCAGCATGGTCACTCAATTTAATGGAGCAAGTAATGGTAGTTCATAGAACGATCAAATTGCAAAATCAAGCGTACAAGTTAAGATGGCCAAATTATACTTAATCTAGAATCAAATGAGGTGGGTTATTGATACAATATTGATCTTCAAACGCTACTATCCTTAGAAGACAGATTGGAAGATTTATTATCACTATGCGCTCTAAAATTGCTGATGTGGGTAATGGTGCCCGTGTGCTTTACTGTCTTTTTACTAGGTTTCAGACAGGCAATGCAATGCCATGTGGAGCTGTATATGCGCAAAACACATTAACATAAAACACATCCAAAAATCATGGTTTTGAATGGGATATTATCCAAAAAAAAAAGGGGATATTATCCTTGAAATTGGTGTTTTACAGACCGTGCTGCAAGTGGATGGTGCACGTCTATTTGATATATGTGCTCCAAGTCAAATGTTAATTATAGCACGAATGCTATCCGGTATAGGGATAAGGGATGCGCTCAGCAAGGTGAGATTTTCTAGGCTCGGGAATGAGTAGCAAGTTTGTTTAGCATAAGTACCTACTTCATATTTAAATGTAAATATGCAGATGAGTTTGATATATCCCACGAAACTGAAGATATCATTCTCCCTTCCAGACTTAAAGCTGTTATAGACCTGCATATCTCACCTTTTGATCGCAGTCTTGCAGTTTTTGCTTCATTGGGGAAGACATTATCGGTTCTCAGGCACTGTTCTCGGTGGATGCTATTCTTTTTGTTTCCCCTTTCTTAGGCCTCATTTTACAAATTTAATTTTGTTTCATCTCTTGTAGCCTTGAAAGCAACAACATCATCCTTGCTTATGACCTGCCGGTACACATTTGTCTCTAGCTATGGCCTATGTTCGGTTCGTCAATGTTTCTGTATATTTCACATTAGTGTGGTAATATTTGTGCAGAAATTTAGAAATGAAGTAAATGAGGCCTTTAAATATTTAAAAGCACCATCTGAGGGTTAATAGTATCTTCAATAGTCACTAGGAGGATGATCGTTCAATTGTTTTGGGCATATTTCTTGGTTTTCTTTCCTTGGAAGTGTTTCAATTATTGTAGTTTATTTTTTATGCTTTAAAATATCAGCCACACTACTTATCTGTAAATTGTTGAGTGAATTTGTTGTAAAAATGCATAATTTACGTCCTAAGGCATGCAAACATGTGGGCGCACTGACATGTACATGCATTGTTCAGGTGCATGCTGCTATGCTCAGGTCAATATTATAGCCATTCTATAAGTCAGATCTTGTCATCCTCCTGTCAAGGAATGTTATGCTATTGATGCTTTGCTTTGTGAGATAAAAGCAAAAATTTGAACAGCACTCGAGTCTGCAGTTGATGGATGTGGTTAGTTAAACGCAGTTAATACGCATAGGATCTACTTTAGGGCCCTAATTGTTTAGAAGTAGAGTACTCAATTTCTGTTGCTCGGGAAGCAGGAATAGAACATCTGGACCAAATATTAACCATGACAAACCACTGATTCAACCGAAAATACATCTGCAATTGAGTGACTATAGTGTCGTGTAACCTAATTTAGTGCTTGTGCCAGTTGCAACTGTTCATTTTCCTGCCTTCCTCTGTAATTGGTTTCCGCTTGTTCGTTTGAAATGATCGATGGCTGGTCTGTGTTGTTCATTTCTCTATTTGGCATATGAGTGCTCCTTCGGTCGTCGCACTCTGCCCTCAATCCCTAACTTAAAGGCAGGGTATGCTTTGGGGTATGAGTGTTTGGACTTACTAGACATCAATGTTACCGTGCATCTATGTCCACTTTGACTAGACTCTTAAATTGTTACAGTTGGAGAAAGCTTAAATTCGAGTAAGCTCAAACTGATAATTGCATCTACGTCCACTTTGACTAGACTCTTAAATTGTGACCGTGATGCATGTCGCTATGGAAGTGAATCAATTGGGTTTCCTGATGGTTCAGAATAAGGACGTTTATTCGATTATATTCGCCTTCATGCTCTGTGAAGCTGACAAAATGTTTCAGAACTTACTTGGGATATCATGCTCTATTTGCCAGGAGGAGACTATTTTGGATATGAAGACCACATCAAAATGGAAAACTACGAAGCATCTGATGAAATATCTGAGGGGCACCCTGTTCCTCCTGATCACTCCTAAGTGGTTTTCGCCTCAACACAACTTAGGGCTTCGATAATATGTTTTGTTGGTTTTCTTTCTCTGCTGCATTGACTGATCAAGGTACATTTCTTTCACACAGTCAAGTGCATTATACTGTGCTAGCGATCTTGATGTAAGGAACTAGTTCATATGGCATAAAGACCATTAGTCAGCCATTAGTGTGAGATTGCTCTTAGTCTCATTATCTTTTCTTTGTCTTTTCTAGCAAAGGGACCTTTTCTTTTCTATATTGCTCGGGCGTACTGTACTTCCATATTTCTTAATATTATCCGAGCAATTTTTGTACTTACTGTTTCGTACTATTTATTTGATTTAACCCCATTATGTGCTTCTTAGTTATGTACTTCCATGCCTTTCTTGTAGTACGTGAGGTGGCTTCTCTGTGTGGGAATGATTAGTTTGACATCTGTCTGATTAGAAAAAGCCTTCATAGGCCCCTGCAAATTTCCGGAGCCAGGAGTGTTTTGTTTGTTTGTTTGTTTGTTTTGGGGTCGGGGAGCCAGGAATGTTGAATCATATAAAATTCCCCAGGAATTGCATTGTTGTGTTACGCGCCATGGACCTACAGAGATCATCTAGTAAAGCATTTGTTTCTCTACAGCAAAGTGCTAAAATGCAGTTGGCACTCAGACAAAGAAGAAGGTACATAAGGAGTATGTCTCTTCTTCACCAATATTTGCTCTAGATGTGTAGTGTAGTTCATGCTTTATCCTGTTCTTCATGTCAAGTACTTTCTTAGCCGGCTCCGGACTTCTTGAAGTGCATAAGCATAAGTCGGGAATATCCATGCAGGACATAGAATCTTCAATGAAATAGATCAAAAGGACACTGCCATGTGAAACTGTTTTATACAGCAGTCCACACAGCCATGTGGAACTGTTTTTGCATCTGTGTCTAGTTGAAAAATCAGTAGAGCTGCTAAACTTAATGAAGCTCAAAAAGGTGGTACCGAATTCATCCATGTTGGTGGGGTTATTTTCTGCTTCCGATGCCTCAACTGCTACAAGCATTGGGAAGTACATTCATGGATCTGTTGATGAGGAAGAAATAGGCGCAGATGCTGTCATAGGAACAGCTTTGGTGGACATGTATGCTAAATGTGGCCTTTTGGAGAAGGCTGCTGGCATTTTTAATCAGATGAGAGACAAGGATGTGAAATCTAGGACTGCTATAATTACAGCTCTAGGGAATCATGGGCAGGCAGGTGAATCCCTAAGGCTGTTCTGTCAGATGGAGCAGGAGAGACATAAGCCAAATGAAGTCACTTTCTGGCAGTCTTAAGTGCTTGCAGCCATGTAGGACTCGTGACGGAGGCTATGAACTGCTTCCAAAAATGGTGTGGGAGTATGGTTTTTTGCCGAAAATCGATCATTACGGCCGTATTGTGGATGTCCTGGAACAAGGAGGAATGCTGGATGAACCGTATTATTTCATTAAGAACTTGCCTGTTAATGTCGATGCCATCACTGGCGTGATCTATTGGGTGCTTCCAGAGTGTGTGGGAATGTTGAGTTAGGGAAAGATGCGAAGCGAATGCTAGGGAGACATGGACTGCACTCTTCAGATGCAATCCTATGCTGCGGCAGGAAGGTTGTCGAAGATTGCTATCACAGAGGAGTTGAAAGGACAGGAGGAAACAGTGAAGGAAGCAGGACGTAGCAATATTGAGGTGTGATTGCTTGGAGAAATCTGTCGCGCAACAAGAGCTTTTCTTCTAACCTGATTAGCCGGGCAGAGCCCGTGGGGACTGGGTTCAACTTTTGCCGAAACAGGGTGATTGCCTGAATGAATTAAACATTGGTAGAAGAAATTCGCATCAAATTCCAGCACTGGAAGCACAGAGACAGTTTTGCATTTTCTGCAATCTTCACAGCTGACGAACCCCTAGATCAACAACTATTTCACATTTTCAACTTTGAAATTCCTTAGCAGTCTTTTGGAGGGCCAAGTTTATATACCGGTGCAAAAGGGCATCAACAATAATCTGAAGTATGACTGAGAAACATATGGTTATCCCATCAAAAGTATTTATGCCAGAGGATCGTGATGCGAAGGGTCGTGAACTGAATCAGTTTTTCTTCAGACTTCCGTGTTATGACACTAGTGTTTATGCTGAACTCTCCGAACTGACTTTTTTTCCGTTACAATAAGTATGTATGCTCTTCTTTGATTCATCCAACTGTAGCATGTAAATTTAATAAGCTTGGACCAGGAGGATGTCGATGAACAATTCTGAGGGAAATGCCATTTGACCCAGAATTGAAAGGAAATATGAGGCTGCTCCTGCATCAAGATTAGAACAATGGGATGGAAGTGTTGACGTGAGGAAAACGTGCGAAATCGGAAAGAAGTGGGCCTGTCCATTGGGCAGATCTGATTGAAAAAAACTGATATGATAAAACTGAGAAAGATTAAAATCTATTGACTATATGGAGAAATTACAGCAGCTCAAATTTGAAAAGAAACATCCCTCATTGAGGATCTTTCTGTCTATCGATGCTCTCTCTACATTTTCATGACGTAATCTACCTGTCACCATCTATCCATCCTCGAATAAAATTCCACTGAATCATGAAAAAGAAAAAAATATACAGATTCCAGCGGAGAGGAAGAGGGCACTGGATACGTCTGTCAAGGAGCTTTGGTTTACTATAGGCAAAACCACGGTGGGAGCTATCACAAACTATGTACTTTGTATATTGTGTCGCTCAAGAACCATTGCTGCATTAGCAGCCCACCATTTCTCTGCTTGTTCCTCCGTAAAGTGTTTCCGGCTGTACGAGAGAAAAATGCCATGTCAGAAAACAATGTCCGAACATGTATGACTTAATTAATTAGTGCTCCAATATTTGCATATCCATCCAAGTTTAACAGCTTCTGAAGTTCAGAATTCGAAGACCAATATGGAAGGCAATTAGAGCAGAAAAAGGCAATGGTTAATCCAATACTAAGAATGCGGGACCCAAACAGTGGCTGGATTATGCTTCAAGCTGGAGGAAGAAAGATCTAGAGAAAAGCATAGCAAAAAATTTGGCTTTCTGAAAACTCTTTACAGAATTATGAACAAGATTTCGTATTCTATCCACAATCTAGTTTTGTTAGTAGGCTGGTCAGAAAACTGGTGATTTGTTTTATGCAATGAACTTGTCTTGGCCTCCAGCACATCATCACAATGTGAACTCGGGTTATCCTTCTAGCAACTTTATGTTGGGGCCTTTCATGCAATGTAAATGAACCACAACAACTTCCCGTTTTTGCCCAACATAATAACCATTAATTACTTAACATTGGTCTGACTCAAAATTCATTTCTTATCTAATTATGCTTCCAAGACAAAGAATGGCAAGATGCTGATACCTGAAGCGTATACGTCTGAGCTCATTACCTCCCCCAGGTAACGAGGATAATGATATGTAGACACCTGGTTCATCCTGCACCACCCATTCTGCTCTCTCAGATTGCTGCTTCATTCCATTGATCAGAGTTGTGTTTACAGGCTTCATATGGGACTCGCTTTCTAGGAAATTAGTTTTTGCTGACTGCTTCTCCTTAGGGATCAAGTTTGGATCACTGGACTCTTCTCTGACAACAGAACCAGAACTTTGGGCTCTCTGTCCGACTGGAAGTCTTTCAGCCATTTCTTTCAACTACAAGTTAATTTAGATTTGCACGATTATGGTAAGTGAAGGCTATATCCGAGCATTGAATTCCAACTACCAACTAGCCTAACCTAGAGTATGAATGGTATGAGTTTGAGAGAGAGAGAGAGAGAGGGAGGGAGGAAGGGAAGGGAGGGAGAGTTGAATAGCGAGACTTATGGTTCTCAGCTTTCTTGCAATTTTGCTAGGCATTAACATTTACAGAATACATGACACTGAATGGCCACCATTTCAAAGATGGAAACTGCCGCATAGATTCATTTTCTCATAAAAGAACATATTAAATGACTACGCTTATGGTGAAGTGATGCACCTATTGCAGATTAAGACATTGATCGTTTTAATGAAAAATTAACATGTCTAATCTGAATGCAGAAAATACTCCTGAAGAGTATTGTCGGAGTAAGATGCTAATCCAAATAGTTCGAGCGAGATGAAGATACTTTGGACGGATCCACAGAGAGAGAGTTGACCAGCCAACAAACCTGAGTGGTTAGAGACTTTATAACTTCTTTAGCAGACTTGCATTTTTTAGCTTCATCGTCTGCTATTGCAGTGACCTGTTTCAGTTGTTTAGACGTTTTCTCTAGTTCACTTTGAAGATGACGGGATTTGGCAGTGAGGTCTTCCACCTGCAAAATATTCCGAAGTATTTCAAATGCTATTCATCCCTTAAAGATGAAATTTAGCAAAGTGTCGGTAAAAGAAGAAGAATTGGTTCACTTGTCATTACAATGAACAATAATCTATACTTTGTTGTAAGAGAGAGATTGACAAATTGTTGTGGTTGTGAGAGATGATGATTAAAAAAATAGCATACTCCTGAAGGTTTCATACGCCCAATAAACTCCTTCTACAGCTTTGTACATAGCATGACAACCTCAAGTCAAGACTCAGTAAGAATAGCAAATGGTCACAAAGATAGTAGATAATCATCACGAAAACCTAGGCCATTCGTTGGAAAATGCTGAGTCAAGGCTACCACTTTTACCACCCCTTGTTCTTCCCTTCAAGCTTTACTTTGAATGAATTGACCAATCTGGGTCAGAGACCATATCAGTGGCTTCATGTCACATGTAATGCAGCTGATTCAGAATATAACAATTTCTGGCTACACATTAAATAGGTTGTGTCATATGCATTGGTCCTAATTAGTGGTGGATAGATACCACTGACAAGCTGATCGAGCGGGTCCTGAACTCATATGTAAAAGTAAATATATACAATTAGAGAATTTGGAATTAATCAATAAAACCGAATTATCCTTCACCGCTAGATGACTTGAAGATATCTAAGCTGATCAATGACAGTACTAGAGATTATCCTGCCATTGGCTTTTGGTTTCTTAGAGGCAAGTGAACTCTTGGAACCCAATAATCCAGGTGAAAATCTGTTGTTTGTGCATCCTCTTTGTAGACTTCTCCCAGGTTCACAGAGATTTCCTAAAGTATATTGCCATGATGGAAACAGCAAATAGTCTCTTTCAGTTCATACTGATACTGTGTCAACAAGATTAAAGCCTGTATGTTGTCTCTAGCTTTATTTTATCTCCCTGAGGAGAAACTAGTGTTGAGGGTTTCTCTCTTTGTTATGTTTGGTGGTTAATAGGATTCCATATGCATGAGATGAGCTGAAGCATCTCTCTGGGTCCAATGTGCATATTAATTAATGGCATTCAAAAAGGATCTCTTCCTCTCTCTCTCTGGTTCTAAACATAGACCAAATACAACAATGTGATTCACTACTCCTGGAAAAATTTGAACAAAATAAAATGATTCAGCCTATTCATCACATTTAGTCTGTATTTATGTCGGGGATTTTTCTTTAGTTCCACAGGTGTTCAATGCAGGATACCTTTTCCACTTTGATGGAGGAAAAACATAATGATGAGTTCTCCAGAAAATTGATTTGTAAATCTGGAGTGTGAACCATAATTTCTTCTTCTTTTTTCTTTGGAAAGCTTCCTATGGACGCATCCCAAATTTGGAGATTTTGCAAAAATGAGTGGGTGAACTGGTCTTTCCTTTGCAAACAGGCAGCAGATGAATCTGTCAAGCGTCTACTACTACACTGTTTTTAGTCCAGGAAGATTTGGAATCTGGTCTTCTCTGCCACAGGTAATCAATGGTGAGCGTGGAGTCACAGGAAAAAGAGCTAAGAGCAAGGTTGGGCATCTATTCAAGAAAACAGTAGAAAGATGATTCATTTTATCCCTCGAGCAACTTTTTTCCGCTTATTTCAAGTGAGGAATAGGAGAGTTTTCGATTCCTCTGAGCCATTTTGTAATAAGTTTAGATTCTCGGATTTTCAGTTTTACATTTTGGCCCACACATAGCATGAGTCTTGATGTAATGCTTTGCTGGACCTTATCTTGTAAATGATTTTGTACAGGGGTTGACATTCCCTTGTTGCCCCTTAATGAAATACTTCTACTGATCCCAAAAACAATGTAGGATGTCTTCTCTTGAACGGGTAATTTGTTTCCTAATCTAGAAACAGACTTAGAGCCCTAAAGAGAATACCTGTCAGGCATATAGCACCCCCTATGAAAATTTATCTTTCCACATGCTTATCTGTCCAAGGTACGACCAAAAAAAAAAAAAAGAATCTGTCCAAGGACAAAATAGAAACTTGCCTCTTCTTTATGTGTAGAAAATAAAGCCCCATTAACAGGGCATAACCAATCAGATGTTCGTGAAGCTTTTTGCCTGCTTTCTTGATAATCATTTAAGTGAGCTCAAATAATTTTTCGGCAATCCACGTATTACATGAAACATTTTTCAGAGTAAAATACTGGAACTTTCTAGAGCTCCAGTTCAAGTAACTACATATATCGAACATCGGAAAATATGAACAGTGGCCTCAAAGAACAATGACATTCAAGGAAACTGTGATGCTGACAAACTAGAAAGTATTGTGCGGAGGGGAAAAAGAGAGTTTGCAGTTGTGTAAAAAGCATGCCGGACAACTAGTCCATTATTTTCCAATTAATTTTTCTCCTCATTCTTATCTATCTCTCGTTGTATACTCCTATGAATCCTATCAAGAACTTCTGAATATTGCCGACCCTACTATTGTCTCTCTCCCCTCGTCCCCACCACAATCACCATCATAAAATTTAGAGGCGCCTCCTCCAGACTACATCCACGATCAATCTACAGGCCAATAGTTTTTTCCATTCGGACAGACTTCTTCTCAGTTCCTATTATTTACTTCAGGAAGATATTTTAACTGATCTCATGCCAGTTGTAACCTAGAAACCTTCCTTTTGTATCATTATTCCGATGCTTTGCACCCCTGGCAGGCATATCCCTTCGAAAATGGAATGTATTCCAGGGAAGTCAAAGGTTGCACGTAAGTGATATATAACTACAATTTATGGTCATCAAATGAGTGAAGCTCTCTTGCAAAAAAAAAAAAAGGAAGAATATTTAGTTTTGCAACAATTGTTACTGATGCAAATGCCACACATAATGAAAAGGTACTGAGACTTTAACACCAGCACATAGCACAAGTTCAAGAGATACCTGTGCTCGTAAATTGATGATTTCTTGGCTTTGACTGTCACTGCTGTGCTTTGAGTCATCAGTTGTTACTTCAGAGCACCGAGGTGGACTAGATTTCCTCGAAAGAGGAGATGCTGATCGAGAAGGCATTCTGGAACCAGGTACAGAAAATGACAACATTTTTGTGGGAGCTCCAACAAGGTTAGGTTCTTTTGTTGTATTAAGGCCTCCTAGTTGAAAGTTTCTGTTAAAAAGTGGAAACACACTGCTACCACGTGATCCTAGTTTTGCATCATGTATGGAATGTCTGCTTTCGGCCATACTAAGAGAGTCTGCAGACAAAAGCCTGCATAGTCGCCCTTCTGATGTGGAGCACAAACTGTCCTTTTCTCCCGCCTCATTATTTTTCGGACGTAAAGCATCAGTTCTAGCCTTAGGTACACGCATAACAGGACCAGATTCAGCGGTTTTCTTTAGTTTAACATAGCATTCATCGCACACACGATATGGCTTGTTCAGGTTTGGAGCCAAAGAAGCTTTCAGGCTTCTTCTGCTACTGCATGCTTTGCAAAAAACTAGACCACAATTGTAACAATTGTGGCGTTTTCTCCTGAAACCAAATGGACTGTGACAACCAGAACACATGGAATGGTCAATGCTGGATACCCATTTATGTAGACATATGACAGCTGTGAAGTTAGAACCACATACTACACTCTTCACTTGCTTGTCTTTGAAAAAACCAACAAGTGTTGGTGTACTTCTGTTGTCATATTCTCCATGACCTAACTGCCCATTTGAACCCTTTCCCCAGGTATAAACCTCTCCTTT
Source organism: Rhodomyrtus tomentosa (assembly GCA_028455895.1). Lineage (NCBI taxonomy): Eukaryota > Viridiplantae > Streptophyta > Magnoliopsida > Myrtales > Myrtaceae > Rhodomyrtus > Rhodomyrtus tomentosa. The sequence continues at coordinate 7,620,560 of JAPCWY010000011.1, forward strand.
GGAAGTTAATGCTGCCACATGATAAGATCCACATGCGATTTCCTCAACAAAACTATCTGCAATTTCCCCCTCGACACGAGCTGGAGCCTTTCCATCAGCCAAAGGATTCCCAAGCTGGCCATAGGCAGTACTTCCCATAGTAAAAACTCGTCCTGAGGTTGTCAGGGCCACAGTTAAACTATGTCCACAAGCTACTCGGCAAATAGTTTCATCTGGCAATGCTACTACGCACTCGGGAACTAGTCTCGTTTCTTGATCACCATGCCCAAGCCGGTGTTTTTCTCCATCGCCCCATGTAAATAGTCTACCAGATGCAAGACTGGTGGAAGCATCCAAAGAGGAACATTCGGTTGTTACTTCAACCACAGCTGCAGTGTGCCAAACACCACAGGCAACTCTTGTTGTGCGTAGTCCTTGCAAAGCTTCCACTTCCCGAGGAATGCTTATGCTGACACGATCACCATGGCCCAAAGCACCGAAAGATCCATCTCCAAAAGTAAACAACTGCCCAGTAGATGTCACAACAGCTGTATGCCAAGGTCCACAAGCAATGCAAGTAACATGAAGACCCTCCAAATCACCTCCTACCCTCCTTGGAATCCAGTGACTGACTTCACTTCCATGCCCAAGCAAACCCACATTATGAGTTCCATCACCCCAAGTATAAAGATCTCCAGAAAGCGTGACCGCGCATGTGTGATACTCGCCACATGCTACTAACTCCATGGTCATGCCACTGAGGGAGTCAATGAGCTTGGGGAAGGAAATATCTGATTCTATGCCATGCCCAAGCCTACCTCCCAATTCCTCCCCCCAGCTGAAGATTTCCCCTTGCCTGGTTACAAGCACAGCATGCCTGTAACCACAAGCGATATTAATAACATCAAGAACCACTGCTGACTCCAAAGCCTTTGGCAGAAAAGCATCCGTTTTTGTTTCATGTGGACTCCCAACTCTATGCTGACCACCACCCAGAATTCCACCGCCAAATCCCTCTCCCCAAATGAAAGCATCACCCAGAGATTCAAAATCTTCACGACAAGAACCTTGGCTCGATGAACTAACGGCACTGGATAAACTAATACGAAATGTATCAGCACCAGAAATTCGACCATTCCAGTTATCTCCTCTTCCTGGAGACACTGAGTTAAGAGAATTGGCAATGGGTTCGTTTTGATTGAAACCTGGGTCTGCAGCAGTGTAGGATATTATGGCCGAGAATGCCTTTCCTAGCCTAGTCTGTGAAGTACTTTCACCAGGAGGCTGAATGCCTCGGATATGTCCAGGATCCTACAATAATGAATCGTTAAAAAGAAAATGAGAAAAAGAAAACAGAGAGAGAGAGAGAGAGAAGCTAAAGCTTTATGTAATCCCGATCATATTAGGAATCATGGAGAGAAAGACATAGCTACTGACAAATGGTATAACGGATGGTGAACTTCTTCGTGCATGCGGACTTTCTGAGGATGCAGTTTCACTGGTATCGCTCCTCCACTTGCGGAAATTACCCCGTGTGGTCAATGCTTTGAGACCAACAAACCAAACTTCGGCTTCATCCTTGTCTTTACATATCTGTTCATGAACACAATGGCCATATGACAAATATCCATAAGAAAAAGCCTATAGATTGTGACAAGTACTCCACGGGAAACAAGATGTGATTTGTTTTTTCCCCTCCATTAGGTGGCTAAGATAGGGCCGTTACAGGCAAACTCACCAAATCCAAGGATCTATCACTGCAGATAAGGGAAAATGACTGATACTCTTTCTCGGGTCGCGGATAACGCTGAAATATTGCCTGAATGAAAAGCCATTTCGATAAGAAAATTGGAACCAGGGATTGATGACCTTTACAATATATCTGTAATCTTCCAAGAGAACGAAGAACACAAAATATAAATGGAGAATTATGAATCAAAATATTATTAGAAACAAAATTATGAACATGCATGATTTTGCTGGAAATTGTAACTAACAGTGGAGAAAGTGATGTTTGAAGGGGAGATAGTGTTTCGACCTCAATTACAGTGGTCCAGAGACTTACAAATAAACCCTTTGATGAGTACATTTTCTAAAAACTAAAATTGGCCATTACTTAAAGCAAGACTGGTCTATAACTTACCGTACGCTGTCCAGGTATAATCCTTGAGACTTGATTTAGTTTAATCTGTTTTGCTTCTTTGCCAGAGTACCATATCAATGTAGACTCATCCTGACACAGAAAGCAAATCAAGTAGTCAAGAGAGGAACTTAGAGAAGTTCACAAATAAATTTCCAGGTGGAGAGAGTGATAGCAGCATGGTTCAGGGAGAAAATTGATACGGATAACCATGTGAACCTTTTCTATCAACAGCTTCCTTTGGGCTTTTGGCGTTTGTTTTGAAGGCATACTTCAATTTACTCTTGAATCAGAGTAAATTGAGTTTCTAGCCGATTCACAACTACACTAGCATTAATCACGAGTCCAAATCGCAAAATCTGTTGATCTCATGAGCCACATGGAAAATCCACATAGCTTAGGTACCGAGCGATCTCAAATTGATTCTACTGTGAAATTATAATATTGTAGAGACTAGTTCTAAGATCTTTTCTCTAACAGGCTTTCAAACACTTAAGTAGCATCACATGACTTACACTGGCAAGGTGGAAGGGGCAGAACTTTGGCTTCCCTCTGCGACCATACTTCAGTAAGTAAGCGCCTTTTTTAAGTGCTATAATTGCCTGCAATCAAAATTTTGACTTTGACTACCCGGAACTTGTAGCTATACACATGAAATTGTGAAAGGTTCTCAAATAAGCATAGTCCTGACTGCATAGTGTAAAAAAATACATCTTCTCTTAGATAGAGCTGGATATCTACACTGAAACCGAAAAGTGCCGGTCACCTCTACAACTTTTGACATTGAGGATGGATCTCCTTTGAATGACTTGTTTACATAGCATTAAGGCTTTTCAAAAACTTCATTCTCCACATTGTTAAATGGCAATACAGATGCTGTTTGCAGGACAAGATTGACAAAAACTTAAACAAGAAAATGGCTTCCAAAAGGAAAGCTTCATAGAACTCAAGCTGCTTCAAAAAGAGGGAAACTTTTTACATCAAGGTGATGGGAATTGATAATAAGAAAGACTGATCGGTGCAAGATTTACAAGGGAATGGGAGAATGAAGGCCTTCATGCTAGTAATACCATATGCAGCTTCCCCAAGTCTTCAAAGGTCACTCGGCACTTCCCCTCTCTGGGTAAAAATCTATTTATACCAAGTAATTGATTGTTCTTAAACGCTATGGGATGCCATGATGCAGTATTTGAGTAATCCAAGTGAAGTACTCAGGCAAGTGATCATTAACAGCTTCTTTTGTCACTAAAGGAAAATACAATAAGATACTAAAGTTACAAACCAAATCACGGGACAGAGAGATGCAACTACGACACAGGACATATGCATTATATCACCATCATAAGCCAGCATAAACAATTTATCACAGCAATTTGTTAAAGCATAATCTTTATATAAGTAGGAAGAGAAAAAATCGGAGCTATAAACAAGGAGTAAGGGGATAACCTGCTCGATATCCCTCTCCGTAGTGAGACCACTTTTCTGAGGATCAGCCATTCAAGTTTCAATGTCATCTGATGTCCAAACGCACACCAAACACCCATTTGACAACCAAACAGGGAAATCTTCAAATTTGGCGGGCGATTTCCAACTCCAACCCATCCACAGTCACTTCGACTCCACGTCCTCGGTATGATTTCCAATTCCGCAACGATTCCTTCGGATCAACAGCCGCAAATGAGGTCCAAAAACCAAAATGCAGCTCGAGAAGAAATGTCTAAGCCATAAGACTTGGGTTCCTCAACATGGCTCGCAAAAGGTGATGAAGCAAAGACTCACAAACCGATTCCAATCTCCGAAGCAGGTCAAGGCCAATTCCGACCGATTCACCAGCTACAAAAAACGAAATCCATCGACGGAAGACTGCTACGCACAAAATCGAGGCAACGGCTATCGGTTCTCGACAATGCCGCAAGAATCCGCAGCGGTTTCGCGTGATTCCTGAGCCGCTTCCGGTGATTCCGGGGTCGCTCCCGATCAGAAGAGTTGGAGGAAAAGGCAGGACGATTCGATCGAGCGGCGACGAAGGAGAGGCTTCCCGTCGGCAGCGGCGATTTCCTGTCCTTGGATTGAAGAGAGAGTTTTTGCTCCGACGTGCTCGTCTCTCTCTCCGTCTCTCTCGCTGAGGGAACGAATCTTTGCATGAAGGATGTTTTGTGCGGGCCAAATGCCACGTCAGCAAACCGAAATGCGAGTGAAAAATAAAATGAAGGGGATGGATTCAACAAGGCCGAGATGCTGTTATCGTTAGTTAGCTCTGTCCCTAAACTAGAATTTGGTAGCTGCCGTGGCGCGCGGGGATCTCAACGAAAAAATATTAGGTGCCCACCGGGTGCCACCTCATTTTTGCGGGGCCCATTCCTCATGTACACGTGTCCATAAGGGGCCCACTTTCAGAACTTCCTTCTCTTTCTTTGCTCTCTGCTCTTCGTTTTTTTGCAGGCCATGGAAAACGCTCTCTCTTCTCGCATGCCAATATTTCTACTCTAAAATTAATTTTTAAAATTCAATTTAATTTCATACCGCATGGCTATTAAAGAATACGAACCCGTCTTTCTTTCATAATTACCGTGGTAAAACACACACAGATATGCTAGGATTCAATTTAATTTCATATGTCATACAAAAAAAACTTTAATTTCATATAGAACATTAGTGCGCAAATTACAAGATATGCTTAAATTCGATTTTTTCTCTTCTCCCATCCAATTATTTTTCGTGACACCGTATCTAAGATTAACCATACTTAGGTAAATATTATCGAGTCATGACTTGACATGTAGAGAATTGTCGTAGGGGTTTGTCACATCAGCAGTTCTACAAAATTTCTAAGCCTCGATGAATTCTCAAGGTTAAGTAACATGCTTGTAAGTTTTATCAAATTTGAGCCCTCCAATGATGAAATTTGCTTTTTAACTTATGTGAAACGAGTTGAAAAAAGACAACAAAAATACACATGCTGCCTCGCACCAAAAACTTGAGCTATTAATGGAGAGGAGCCGCAGTGAGTTTTAAACATAGGGACATGATAGAGCAGAGTGGTATGTGAGAGTGAGACTCACTTTCAAGCATCGACAAATTATCCTTAGACGAGAATTAACCTGCCTGTTCGACATGAGAATGTTCATATCAAATAGTTATTGACGCGTAAGTACGGTGGCATTCAATTTAATTTCATATGTAGCATGGACCCACAAATTGTGAGACATGCTATAAATTCGATTTTGTTCTCCTCTCTCATCCAATTCAATTTCATACACATGTATGTATACTTGAGATTGTTCTCGAAGAAAAGGAGAAGCAAAGCGGGGAACGACGAAGAGGAAGGGATTGATACTTTGATAGGAAAGCGGAGCGACGAACAGGGACGACGCCGGTTTGAGGCTTATTGGGTCTCTGCAATTCTTCTCGATTCGTTTCGCCACAGCTCTGAAACTCTGAGTAAGTGCAGCACGCACCCGCGTACAAAACAATGGCGACTGAGATGGAAGAGTTAGTGGGCTTCTTGTCTTCTCCTTCTCCGCCCGTAAGCTCCCTTTCACCCTTTGTTTCTTAGCTCGTGAATCTTTGTGAGGAATAAGCAGATGAAGTTCCAATTTAATCCCGTTTCGTTTGGGTATGTTGTCTAAATGCGTAGTCCCACGATTCATTCCCTTTCCTTCATGCTTAAGCGATTTGGTTTGGGGAGTGATGAGTGAGACGGCAATAAAAATTTGCGTAGCAATTAGCGAAAGACTTGAAAGTGTTGCACTTTAAGCAAAAGAAGGGGAATAAAGGTCGATTTTGAGCTCCCTAGCGATCAAGAAAGCGAAAAAAGTTTGTCTTTGTCGGCCTCATAAGGACTCGTTAAGGTTAGAACTTGGTAGTTCTCTCATGTTGGTGTTGTGGGAAAACAGGACACTTCGTCGAGACTGTTTCTTATGTAATACGTTGGGCGTTCTTATTCTTTTGAATTGTGGATATCGATTAAGATATCTTCAATCCGAGATTCCGATTCTGTCATCTTTATAACATGACGGCATATTTTCTTTCCTTGCTCTTTTTGCGGGATAGCGTCAGGGCAATTTTGAGTTGAGTTTTATGCTTATCACAATAGTGATGATGGAGTCAGCTAATCTCAAACTTGAATGGCACAGATGAACATTACCATTATGAGAAGCTTAAATGCGCTATTTCTCATTTAGTGAGCTTTCCTACATGTATTCTTACATAATTGATCATACATGCTCTCTTTTCCCATCCTTTTATTGGAGTTCTGGTACGGGGCTTTTGAGATTCTAGTCTCTTCTTGTGGGCATTTCTCTTCCATATCAGGTGAAGAAGGCGGCGGTGGACATTGTCAGTGGATTAACTGGAAGTGAGGATGGGTTGCAGTCTCTGGCCACATTTGAAAAAATTTTGCTACCGTCATTGGTTCGACTTTTGAGTGAAAATAAGGTGATTCTGCAGCCATTTACTCCATGATGGGATCTCTATATATGCATCAGAAATGACCTCAACATAACAGAAGTCTGCCAACAATTTTGGGATTGATGGCTTTATAGTAGCAATATCAGAATAGTTACAATTGCCTTTTACACATTCATGTTTTTCCATTCCATCATATAAGTTCGTTTCTCCTAATGTTGTGTTGCGGAAACAAGACATAGACTCTTAATCATGTGGTTTTCCCAATTCTAGGTAGAGGTTCTAAATATCCCTTTGAATTTATTGACTCAAAAAGTTGAGTCTGTTTTCATTGGCCATTGCAAAGCAGTTTTCCTATACCACATTCACGAGTAATAACTTTCTTTGCAATGACTCACGTCTATTTATCAGGAGGTGTCTCAACCAGCAGCAGAAGCTCTTATAAATCTTTCACAGAATTCTAACATGGCATCCAAAATGGTCAAAATAGGAATGGTCAAAACAGCCATGGATTTGTTGTACAGACCAGACACAACAATTACTAGATTACTCGTCATGCTTCTGGTCAATCTTACGCAGTCAGATGCTGGTATTGCGTCATTGCTCCAGGTATTTCAGTCCAGCTCATCATTTAGTTACAGTTGTTGTCCTTACAATGTAGAGTATTTGTATGCTTTCTCTTTTTTCTTTGTTTTCAGCATATTTGTGTCTTTCATCTAAGATCTCTCACTCTAAGAAAGTGATATATGGGATTTGCTGCTTGCTAGACAGGAGATGAGAACGTGCAAGGATCGTATGTGATGAAGCTTGTGAGGTCATTTTGTAGATCCCCCAATGAATCAGGCGGTGCGTTTCCATTCCATAGAAATCTATTTACGCATTTGCAAATGAGCGTTCACACAACCCAGTTATTCTCGTTGAGCCACAATGAACCTTTATTTGGCCTTATGTTCGTATCCTCATTTTTTCTGCCTGCTATGCGGAGAGGCCTATAGATACGTATTTTGTTCATACTCAAGATCCTTTCCTATGACAAAGATTCAATGAGTGCCAAGATATAATTGAATTGATAGTATGGGCATGTAAGAGCATAAGTTTTTCAAGACTAAGAATTGCTGTTTTCCTGGAAGATAAGATGGGCAAACTTCAGCTACTATACTAGCCATTTCCAGTGGGCGAGAAATTTGAAATCGTTCCAATTTTTGCAATGTGAATACTTTTGTGCATGAGAAAGTTTTTGCTAGTACTTCCTCATATTTGATTGCTGGTGCCTTAAATCGATCGTTGAATTGATCTTTTGTCATTTTACTAGATGATTCATTTGAGCATGTGGGTTCAATCCTGGTAAACATTTCAAAGAATGAAGCTGGGAGGAAGATTTTACTGGACCCCAAACGGGGTCTTCTTAAGCTGATCATCCGTCAATTTGATTCAAGTAGTCCATTGCGGAAAAAGGGGGTATGTTTTGACATGGCCATATGAAATTGATTTTGAACATTAGAGATGGTATTTTAATAAATACTTTTGTGATTTGAAAGTGCACATAAGAATGTCATCTGTGCTGGCTTGCATGATGTAAAAGTTGGACAAATATCGACTTACAGAATTTTCTGAGATTGGGGTACTCATTTCGTTCACACTTTCAATGAAGTTTTTATAGGCAAGTGATATTTGTAATCATAACGTCGTCCACACGTGCCATTGTGATAGGAAGTATGTCGCCATCATTATATCAGTATTTTGTAATCAATAAGAGCTGCTGTTTCTGCCTGAAAGTAGGTCATTGTTTGGCCAAATTAAGAAACAAAAACGAGGGAACTACTTGAGTTTCAAGTCAGGTTGGGGACAGTTGCAAGGAGGCATAGTGTTTGGCATGAGTTTATATCTGCATTGGATGTGTCCGAACCTCTTTAGATAATAGCAACATTATCATTATCATTTTGCTATCTTACTGAAGATGCAAAATATCTGGGATATTTATATTTGAGTGATTTAATCAAGTGTTTGTATTGTTATTGCAAAGCATTTTAAAAATTTTGGATACGCGTGTTACCTCAGGTGTCACTTTTTTCTGGAGTTCTGATTCTTTACCTAGATTTAGCCTGAATTAAATAGGACTAGATAAGCCTAATTTGTTTGCATCATTTGGCCCAAACCTATTCTGCAGCTACCCCTGGTTGCATGACAAAATATTTATTAAGTATGCAGTTTCCTTGGTATCAGAGCAAGAGGTCCTAAGTTCAAATCTTTCCAGGCCCCTATTAGGCTCCCCAATGAATTTGTCCACGCTTAGCACTGGGCAAAAGACCAGACTAAGCGTGAGGGGAAGTGTTGGAATATATAAATATTAAACCACGCCTTCTTCTAACAGCTTAAGCTTTTAGAACAGTTGGCAAGTGGTCTCACAAAATCTTTCACAAGTGTTTGTTTCGTATAATGGTATAGCGTGTGGAAGCTCGGTTAAGATTTGCATGGATGATTGCTTGGGGCAAGCCTGAATAAGACTCTCTTTGTGACTGAGATTGCCATCACACCATCCTAGCATGAATCTCCTTAAATACCCTTCTGCAGGTATCTGGAACTATTCGCAACTGCTGTTTCGAAGCTGAGAATCAACTGCAGAATTTGCTTTTAGTATCCGAGTTTCTTTGGCCTGCTCTTCTTCTGCCTGTTGCTGGCCACAAGGTGTTAATTTTTATTCTTCATCTCTAGCTTGCACTTTTAAGGAAGTGCAAGGTTTTTTTCCCGTTTCCCTTTGTCTCAAGTTAGCATCTATCGTGTTTAACATAAAATCACCACAAATCAGCATTTCACACGGGAAATCCTTTGAAAGAACTCTTTCGAATTGGTTTGATGAAATCCTCAGTAATACATTTGAGATAGTTATGAATTCTCACCAGATGAACGTCCTCTGCTGGAGCAATTTTTGTTGTTGTTGTTGTTGTAGTTGTTGCATTGTATCCTTAGATTGCAATTCCAGTAATTGTTTTGGAGCTTATTTCTGATTCCAATTCCTTTTCTCTATCCTGCATTTGTTAATTAAGTACGTTTGCACGATTTTTGCTCAGATCTACGCTGAGCAAGATACAGCGAAGATGCCTCTTGAGCTTGGGACGGCATTGTCAATTGACCGAGAACCAGTTGATGATCCTGAAATTCGGATCCAAGCACTCGAGGCAATCTATCTAATCGTGTTACAGGTGTGATAGTTTAGACTTCTAAATAAGCTCCGTTGCATATGCCATGGAAAGTAACGAGTTTGGTTTATAAATTTAGAAGTGTCAAAGTAATTGAGGAACTTTTCAATCTGGTTCTGCTGGTATATCAATTGCTGACTTGTTGGTTTCTCAGTAAAAAGATGGATATACTTGCCTCTTAGAGGTTTCAGTCTTTTGCTTGTGGATGTCATTTGAAAATCAAGGTGACCACAAAATAAAGAAATATCGCCTGTTCAGGGTGTTGAGCCAAAGTAGGCGGAGGTTACTTGTTTCAAGATGTTACTTTCGCTTAATTCTTGGCTGTGAGTTTATCCTGTCAATCTGTTACCTTCTCCCAGGACATAGGGAATGTCAGTATGCTAGAAAGTGAAAAATACAAGGATACCTTGCGGGTAGACTGATGCAATCATGCAACACGTTCTGAAATACTTTTAGTATGATCGAGAGAAGAACTGGTATTATGCAGGTTTTCTAGGCTATCTTAGTGATTATCAGTAAAAGAGGTTAGGGCCATTGTTTGACTATACTGTCTAATGAAATAAACTGTTGTGGCAAAAGCCTTTCCATTGTAGTTGACTTCAAATGTTTGCAATTTAATCCACCGATATGTTCTAGGATGGTGACCATTTTTGCTGTCTTCTAGTATTGCAGCATCTCTTGCTTCAGTAATGCCACATGATATAAGGTTCCTCTGATTGTACTCGGCTCATTACATGCTTCCTTATAATTCCAATAGGAAGCGGGGAGGAGAGCCTTGTGGTCCGTCAACGCGCCAAGGATACTTCAAGCTGGTTATGAAGATGAGGAAGATCCTAAAGTAATGGAAGCTTACGAGCGGATTGGCTCTTTGGTGCGTTAACTTCTATCGCCCTTTCCCTTCCCATTTGCGGTCAACCCATGACCTGTTAAATTTAATCGCCCTCTTGTTGTGTCGCAGCTTGTTCATGGTGGTGGAACGGAGGAACCAACTGTTGAAGCAACCAAGTAGCCTAATGTATCTGGCATGCTTCGGTCAAGAAGTCCTCGTGATTTTGTTTTCCCTCAAGGGACTTGATGGTGAATGTGAAGGTCACTGTATCTCTGGCTTCATGTTTATTTATGCTCTCTACATAGCATGTAGCTCGATATACGTCATGAAATATGAATGATGTAGGCGCCCTTTTTATTTTCTTGGGCGAAGAATGCACGGCTCCAAGGAATTTCTGAGTATATTCCCTCTATATAGCAATAGGAGATCAAGCAGGCCTAAGTATTGGACAAGCTTCTGGTCAGGCTTTGGGGTGTCACAAATTCATTTATTTGGAAGTAATGTTGGAGCTTAATTCAACAGGAATTTTTACACCTCTACCTCCGCATGTGATCTACTACGAGATCTTGCATTCTATGGTCATATCATCGTATCATAGCGGACGGTTTTCCCTGATCCGTTGAATGTCATTGGCTCAGTTTAATCAGATGAATGTTTTAGGAGTTGCTCTATTAGCTTTTCCTTTTTAATCTTTATTTGGAGTCTCATGTTATGACTTATGCCGCACCTCTTTTTCTCCTTCAGTGGTTAGTGGTGCATCTTCGTGCTGATAAACAGCAGGAGGGAAATGTCACTTTCAAGACTTGAATTGCTTGTTGGACGTCCATGTTGTGATCGATAAGTAGGGACACTATCTGTTTCCTGGAAGATCTTATATCGGTTTTGCGCTCCCGTTTTCTTCGTTCCTTTCGCCCGTTTTCGCCCTCGGAAATGGATTTCCACCAACTGCCCATCGGGCTGTTCATTCGAGCTGGTAATAACGAATTTATTGGACACTTCCATCAATCCCGAAGATCATTATGGTTTTGGTCCCCGTAGGTGGTGCTTTTAACATCAGCTGAGGATAATACAGGCTCATTCGTTACATGCTATTGGGGACCGACGTGCCCGTTTCCCCATTGAATTTGTGGGTCATAGCTCATGAGTCATTTCTGTGTGGTCTATGGTCACGCAAGGACTTCCAAATCCAACCTCCATCATTTAATACATGAACATATTGCTATCTTCTACATGGACTAACATATCCACTTTTCAAGCAAGGGGTAGAAAAATAGTATAGAGGAGAAGCATTTTCTTTTTGATAGATTCAGAGTATACCTATCAAAAGTAGGGGTGTGCAAACTGACCGGCTGGCATTGACGTGGCCATAATTTAATAATATTTTAATATTAATTTTATTTTAAATACTTTTTTATTTTTAATTATTTTTTATCTTTCTTTTCTTTTTTGGTTCTTCCTTCTTGTTTTTGTTTGTGGTAGGCGATGGTCGCCAAGCTAGCCAAGGGCTACGCAGTCATTGTCGGCCACAGTAGCAGTAGGAAAGAAAAAATAAAGATATATTTAAAATAAAAATAAAAATTCACGCCAGCGTTGGTTGGCCGAAAAAGTGAACTGAATTGGCACAATTACAAAAGGTTTAGTACTCAATTGTAAAATTTAAAAAAAAAGGACTTAATTGGTACAATTATAGTAAGTTTAGGATTTTATTTTTATTTTTATTTTTTTGTAATTTTCTCCCATCTGCTCAAGCATGAAATGTCTTCGGGAGCTGTAATGGTCATACCTTGGGCAGATGCTTTCTTCTCCCCCAACAGCCACAAGAGCTGCCATAATGGTTTCAGATAAGCTGCATGGGAATCTACAATAAGAAGGATTGGTCAATTTGTTCCTAATCAAAGTCTAAGCTTTCGTCCGACCAAAAAAAAAAAAAAAAAAAAAACAAGACATGCTTTCCAATTGCTTTAATGCTGGGAGTGGGATCAGAAGAATGTCGAATGAGGATAATATGTCTCATTCATTTTGGTGGTGAATGAATCGACACATTTTTGGTCAAATTGGTCCTAGATCTCTTTCAACTAATCCCTCTTTTTTCCCTCTGAAATTACCTTGAATTAAAGATTTGACATAACAGCTAAGAGCATCTCACCCCCAACAGAGGTTATTGGTTTTGTTTTTTGCAAACATCGCGGCTCGTTCGTTTTTCCCCCCCACAAAGTTGTTCGAATCCCTTATGATGTGCGAGGCGAAAGGGCTACTTTGCCGTTCCTCGCCGTGGACGATTGGAGTCTCACCCATTTATCTGTTAAACGCCGCGCAGCTTCGCATTGTTTTCGCAAAACGGTTCTTTGTTTGGGCGAGCGTTGAGAGACATTGACATTATGCTCCCTGCCGAAATTAATGGAGTCATCTACCTTCTGCCCTTCCCTATTCTTTTGCACAGCCACTTGACCCCATCTCCACATGGCCGCTTTTGTGCAGTTTTTGTCTTCTCATTTTGTTCTTGGGTTCCAAAAGAGACTGTTTAATGAGGTGAGGTTCGTGTCTGCGAAAATCGTACGGTCTATGAAAGCGAAGATAGATGTACCGAGACATTTGTATCGACATTTGCTGGAGATGGAAGATGTGACCGGGAATTTCTCCGATTTAACATGATTCCATCTATCGGGCTACCCAAAAAAGTTGGCTTGAATACCAACACGAGTTGACAAAGATTGCCCGAAATTTTATCCGTGCCCTTTTTTTTTTTTTTTGGTGGTACGGGCCGCTGCAGCTTCTGGAAACACACAAGGAATTCTCTTCTGATTATAAGATCGGTAAGACTGAGAACAGATCAATGCTCAGAGAGATTGATGAGATTGTGCTTCATTTTCTCTTTACACCAATTCAGAGGGTGGCAAATAAAAAAAAAAGAAAAAAAATCGAAACTTTAGTGGACAAATGATGTGAATAAGGTGGGGAAATAAGACCACCTAGGTCCACAACATTCAATGAGGTAGTTGTGGAGTTGATTGAAAATCGCACTCATGTCCCCTGCTGGCTTTGCTTCAGCAGCTGCAAATTGATTCAATTGAACATGATGGACACAATGTGGTGAAAACTTTAAACACGCCATAGCAACATAATCAATCATCTGGAGTTTCGGATCTCTGTTGCTGGGGAAAAATTATTATTGAGGGTAAATGGACCCAAATTACATGTAGCTCTGAACTTTTAACTACTGTTCCATCGCGAAATGAAGAGAAACGCGCGACATTGCTGATGTCACCCCCCGATCACTGAATGTACAAGAGCTTCGGGCCGTGCGACCCAGGAACCAGACAGGCGGCGGTGTCCATGTGTTGTCCGTTCTTGGACTCGATCCCCATCAGCCTCGCCTCGGCCCAGAACTTTGCTGCCTGAGCGGACTCGTCGGAATTGCGACGGACGCGCGGCGACCTGTCACTAGTCCTGTAACCATCTCCGGCTACTCGCACGGCTTTCTGACTCTTGCACCCCAGCAGAGTACCGGAACGCCGCCACCCGGGTACGTCCGATCTGCACCTGCCAGCCTTGTTGGCAGCTAAAGCAGCCCTCACGGGGCTGGCAGCGGGGGCTTCCGAATAATCGGACATGACCGAGATATCTGCAGCACTCGCTGTGACGACGCTCCACTCGATGCTGGCTTCGCTCGGCGCATACCTTGAGGTGGGGGTTACGCAATCTGAGGTTGCATCGGAGACCTGCCTGGTGAAATATGAGTTCACTTTCCCGGTGAGGCTCTCTATCTCGAACAAGTCCGAACTAGCATCACTCTCACAGTCCGCGCTGTTGTAGGCTCCGGCTCCGACTCCATCAGAGCTTGCGGAAGCTTCAGAAAGTCCCTCCTTTCTTGGAATGGCATTAGTACTATCCCACGTCAACATTGCGAGCCTCTTCTCCATGGTGAACGAGTTCTTTCTTTTACCGAACACGGGTGACCCGAAAACTTCCAGTGACTTCTTGGGCTTCAGCTCTTCCTCCTCCTGAAAATGGGTCTTTACAACTGGCAGATTCACAAGTTCTTGCTTGAGAGAGCTTGGAGTGAACAGGTTTTCTTTCTTTTGAATCTCTTTGGTCATCAAAGGATCCAAGGTTGGCATTTTATTGCTCGGCTTGGCTTGGAGCGCACTCGAAGTAGTGTTCGTGCCAAGACTGATCTCACCAACACGGTCGTCGACGTCAACCGAGCTCTTGCCGGAGCAGGAGCATTTGCATCCAAGAGAAGCTAAGAAGCTCTTCCCATTGTTTGTCTTGTTGGTTCTGCGTTGGGAAGGATTTCTCAGGATGCTCTGAAGCAATCCGCTCTGGCTGTTCCAGCTCGATTCTGAACGGACACTTGGAGTGGCGGGTTGGAACTTCGGTTTGATCCGCTGCATCGTGACATGAGGTTGCGGATCTTCCTTCTTGCCATATTGTGAATGGGACTGGGAATCCCCTGAACCCATTTTGGCAATTCTTGGAGTCTCCTCCCCCTCCTCATCGATCCCTCCGTTGAAGTACTTTTCAGCTCCAAACACTCCAATTTCTCCATTCTCCTCCTTGTAATGATGCTCCTCCTGGTGGAATTTCTTGAAGTTGAGGCTTTGACCACTGGTCTGAGCTAGCTTGTGGATGAAGCTGTCCTCTGTATTATTCAGATACGACGAAAAAGACGCATCTCGGACGTGGTTTTTGCTGATGGCGCTGGTGCTGTCTTCCAGGAAATATGTTTGCCGGTGAGTGGGGTTGAAAGATGGTGTCAAGGTAATCATAGCCATTCAGCTCTTATTGAGGGAAGAGTTCAAGGCGCAAAAGCAGATCGAAAGACAGCAGAAATGACTTTCAAAGTGGGAACAAGAAGGAGGAAAAGGATGATAGAAGAGAACAAAAAGATGCAAAGGACAGATCTTGAGAACTCCAGGAAATGCGGAATCAACAAGATTTGATATTATTCAAAAGGCCATGAGAAATCCTTAAATAGACCCAGCTTGAGAGGTCCCCAGAAAGAAACTTAACAATGGAAGAGCCCTTGTTAAACCCCCTCTCATGCTAGCTTGACTTGTTTAAAATACTACTAGAGTAGGTTTCTGCTTCACAAAGATTAATGCTTGAAGGGTAGGGCCTACGCAATTTACTTCGTAGATAATGAAAAAGAAAATGGAATTCCGCAAATGACATTTATATCAATGGGAAGAAACGGGACCACTATGGTTTATACATTCCTGCAGTTCAGCTGGAGGAAGGGTCAATGACATTTCACTCTCGTAAAGTCAACTCAACCTTCACCATCCTAGATAGGCAAAGCCGAGAGTCTGATCGGTGAAACCGGCGTGCTATGTTAAGGGAACGTAGGATAAGTTGCGCAGTTAAGTCCACGCTCTTGTTAGCATTTCCGGGGGTAAGGAAACACCGGCAGAGAGCATGCGGAGGTTGATTGGGGCAGCTAGCTTACCTTGTTACTCTGAATAAGCTTCATACAAAGAGAGGACGTTGAGACAGAGTTGCCATGTCAAGAGCGGCCGCGATCTAGGCGGAAATGCTACACTATAGCAGATTCTCTTTGTTTGAACCTGAGTTCAGTTTGAACAACGACGTAAGTTGATTTCTTCCGTTCTTTGATCACGGGATTTACAAACCAGAATACATTCCAAATCTGATTGGCCCAAGCGAAACTTCAAAGAGGTAGTTAAAAGCACTAAGAAAGCTTCGACAACATTCAACACATTATACCTTAAAGGCACGAAAGTACAAGATCATACCGAGCAATGAAATAATAAAAAGCCAACCATTAGATTTGACGTATTGAGAAGCCAGAGTAGAAATTTGTGCAGCAAAAAGACCAGAACAAGGTACTCATCTGAAGTTTCAACACTAGTATGCTACAAAAGGAGTAAGAGAATTCATGGTTCCTAGACATTTCAACCTGACAGCAGGATCATTTTTCTCCACGATGAGTAACAAAGAACCCAGGTTTTGGCTGATGGGCATCGATGGAAACTATGCTGAAATGCAACATATAGTGCAGTTTGACAAGATCTAGGACCGATTGTTGCCCATGTGCAGGTAACATTACATGTGCATTGATCAACCTAAGTCTCTGTACATCAAGCCGAAACCAGAAGTCATACTGGGTGGTCACAAATCCAAAGGCAAAGAACAAATCAATCCTTGGACATTGCAGTCCACATGTTATAGTCCCCAGGCTCACCAATTGCAACGGCTCGCCTGTCATGTCCAAGTTGTTAATGTCCATGAAAAGTCCAAACGGTTCTTATCCAAATCACCAGCAAAAGTACCCACTTCACAGATGCCACAGCAAACGCTGAACCGACACTTACCTAAAACTTATCTAGTGGCTGATACGGAGATAACAACATGCCCCCCCTTTAGCTATGGAGAGAGGAAGAGAGAGAGAGGGATTTGACGTCGTTCTCGCACCAAGCACAAGAGATGCCCAAAAGGCATGAGACAGAAGGGACGGATACCATTTGTCTAGTGATCTCTCGGGCCTACATTCTATAGGATGCTTAAGAGAGGCATGCCTAGTTTGTCTGCTTGAAGTAATCAGGTAAATCACCTGCAAATTTTCCCCCAAAACAGTCGTTAACCAATGAGTATCTTCGCATGAAAATGCATGGATCGTTTTTGGTTGAAACTAAACTTAACTAGGGAGCACCTTGAGATTTCTGCATCTTTCAAGTTTAATTGGGTCATCCCTCGAGCTTTTCAACATTATTATCAGACAAAAGGAAGAACGATGACCGCTCTGTGATATATCTTAATAATACAAGAAGGCTTTAGTTGCATTCCTTTTACTAGGTTACAATTATGCATACCGAACATTCAAAAAAATTTAATGATTGATAAAACAAAGATGATCGTAGTCTTATACAATAACTAGAAACTAGGTAAAAGTACCGAGCAGCAGATATTGAGCTGATGCCTCCCACTCCGTGAACCCATCAGGCCGGACATATCACCGGACTTCACCAATCATAAGATTAATGGTTCACCAGCTCGAATGTGAATCAGAATTTCTGCCAAGCCACTTACCGTGAAGATGTGGAGTTCCCACCAGCAACCCAGTACTGCTTAACAGCAACCAAAATCTTTTCTGGGACAAGTGGACCATCTTCGTGGTCCACCATTTTGGTCTCCCACCTCATCCCTCCTACTATCTTCTTCACTTTTATAAGCACGTCAACTTCATCGCGGATTATTACCGCGCCTTCTGGACGCAGAATTCGATCCATCTCAAGGAGAATGTCCTCGGTGTCACATCTGCAGATCACCAATCATATCCCATTAAAGGTGGATGGAATAGTAGAGAAATAAACTTAAGGGCAAGTTTGTATATGCTTCAGCAAAAGCAAAAAAGTCGCCTTTTGCTCACCCGTTAATATTTAAAACTTTATCCAAATTTCAAAAACAAAAATGTGGTGAACCTACGTGCAAATTGTATATTGTGAAAGTCTGAGGTGTTACAGGCTAAGAAAATGTAAAAGCGCATATGCCGCAAGATTTGGATTAAACAAAAAGCAGAAAAGTAAAAGTTCAAGAATACACTACTTACTTATCCTTGTACAAGCTGAAAAGTCCATTGGCATGGATAAGGTCGTATGTCCTTGGATATGTGGAGAAAGCTTCACACCTGAATTAATGTACCTAGAAATCTTTAGTGACCGCTGACAAGACTAAATAAAACAGCGAAATAGAGTAAAAATGAATAAACAGGTGATATGCATATAGTCAAGTACAGTAATCAATGTTAAGAATTTTAAAGCTTTAGACTGAGGCATATGCTAAGCACACTTCCTGATATTGAAGAGAATACTGAGACATGGCCAGCCATATAACTTAATAATCACATCCAGAACTATCATAAAGTAGATGCTTCTTGTAACATTACAGAAAAAACTACACCAAACACCTACAGTGCTAACAAGAGCAACTTTGGCTACACTAAAAACCTGGATTGTCTTCTATAAGTTACTTCTTATTTCAGCATTACATGATCAAGAACATTGAACAGTTGAACAAGGACATTGGCAATTGCTGCGGTCAATAATTTCCTGATTGATCAATGAAATGTGGGACTGCTAGAAGAAATATGCTATAAATATCAGCGGAAAAGAGGCATTGAACAAACAGGAGAGAGATTTGTTATGCTTTACCAGTCATGATAGATGCCAATCAATCCTCGTTCATAGATGACACCAAGAGTGCTCCTGTCAGATATTATGGGTACAACATTCATCGTCCACAATTTAGGAGACTCGATTGCTGCGGCAAAGCCTCCCAACCCGGCATTCATATCCATAATGTTGCGATACCTTCCAGTGTCAAGAAGCTTATTGATTTTCTTATAGGCATTCACATGCCTCTTCCACTTGTTGCTGTCTTCCTGGTACGTCTCAACAGAAACTCCAGAAACAGATCCACTGACAATTCTTGGAGGGGCAGCATATAACCTCTCTGGAAATGGCTTCAGTTCTCCTCCAGCGACTTCATCTGACTCATTAACGTCAGGATATGGAGTTACACATGCCTCCATTTTCTTGTACCTAAAAACCACAGAGAGCAAAAGGCTAATGAGGGAGTGAAAGAAGATTGAGCTTCAGAAAATATGGTTTTTTAACCAGGCTCATGAAGTTAACACCAGATTTGCTGGAATGTTCATATGTATACAACTACTATGTCCGCTTAATGAAACCAATAAGCTGGAGAAAAAGCACAGATATCTTTCCCTAAAAATTTACCCAACTGAAACCCCTCAGCAATCTAAAAAGATCATAATGGGCAATCTCAAGCAATGTCTCTCATCATCCAATAGTGCTTTGAGCTTACTAAAAGTGCATACGTTAATGCCTATCCAAGCCATGAGCCACGAATGGCTGATTAAAGCCATAGTTGGCAGTGGGAGGTCAAAGTAGTATTTTTATTTTTATTTTAATAGAACAGAGGCATTGAGAGGAACGGCATATCAACTTCCTACTCGGGACGACATCATCAGAAAATTGAAGTGACGGAACCATTTAGCCTGAAGCAGGTCCCCTGCATGTGATAGAAGGGAAGGCAGAGCCAAAATTGTACAATGAAACTGCCGAGCCAGAGAATTCTAGCCCTTTCATGGCGCTGACCTTATGGCTTACCATTTGACTTCAGCCATTTTTTACCTCACTCTAATATCCATATCAGCATTCTACCATCCTTGTATTCCATCCAGCTAAAATATATGATGAGAAAATGATATTAAAGGGCCACGTTTAGGGACATACCACACATCATCTACTTCTGCAGACTTGCAGACAGTAACTTGTGAGTCATCTTGCCTACCATGGCATGATTCAGCATTTAGTCCCTTCTGCCAAATGGCTATTTCGCCCTTTTCATATTTCTTCTCCCAGCACAGGAGGCTGGCAACCTGCTCAATCTTCTTCTGTTCCTCCTGAAGTTCCTCCTTTGGACGTTTCCATGCGTTATAATTGGTCCTCCAGTTAATTGGAGGACCAGAAAGAATCCAGTAACCGCCAGGTCTCAAAACTCGATCAACTTCCTTAAGGTACATTCCATCTATAGAGAGAGAGAGAAAGAAGAAAAGAACAGCAGAAACGTCATTTGTGATGCCATCAGTCTGAAAAAATCAAAAAGCCAAAAAAACAATGTCGAGTGAATTTTGAAGATCTCACCATTGGACCCCCATGGAATTAGGCACCGGGAACAGTGAGCCATATCAAAGGACCTTGAAGGATATGGCATCTTTATTGTACCAAGGACACCAATGACAGCAGGTACACCCCGTTCGAGAGCAAACTGAACCTGCGCTTCATGTGAATCTCTAGGTGCAAAAGACATGGCAATGACCTTCCTACTCCAGAGGTATGCACCCCAGCTTGCAACCTAGGAAATTAAGGACATCCCATAAACATGTGAGGACTTATAACAGAAATGATAAAAAAAATATTGGAAAGATAAGTATGAAGCTACAATGGCACCAGAAATAAAATTAAAAAATAAAGAATCAGGGGAGAGCATTCAAGCTATATTTCACATACCCCACAACCCGTATCAAGCGCAGTCCTGACTGTTCCATTATCGATCGGTATCACAGAAGCAAGTTGATCTATGTACTTATCTGCTCCTTGAGGAAATTGGGTCCCACCACCAGGGAACCTAAATACGTTGCCCTCATACTGAATCCAGTTCTGAATTGCTTTCTCGACAGTCAAAGCTTTGTATGGTGCATTTGCATAGGGCACGTAGTCTCGACTCTTTGGCCAGGGGAATGGAGTTACATAACTCTCGGGTGCTGGGATAAGACAGTGCAGCTTCTCTCCCTCAGGAGGACAATGTCTCTCCCGGTAGTTCATATTCTCCCTTGGAAAGGTCATGGCACGTTTTTGATCTTGGCAAGGTGTGTAATCAGTTAAGTGAGAATTGCATGGCTCAAAAACTTTGGGTTTTTCAGATTCGTCAATAGTCTCCGATTCACCACCATGATGAGTTTCAAAATTTAAATTAGAAGCCACATCACAGTCTGCCCCACTTTTTGTGATTGCCAAAGCTATACTATCTCCTTTGCCAAAACCACTCCGTTGCCAGGCACCAAGTAAATAGAAAAAAAAGCATAAACCAGCTAAGATAACTACTTGTATGGAGGTCCGAGTCCTGCCATCAGCTGAATTTGGTTTTGCCATTGAGAACCTGAAAGAAAGCCACGTATCCAAATCACACACTGCACAAATTAGAAAAGGAGAACACAACTCTGAGCACTGGATTCAGCAGTTAAGAGCAACAAGTATATTTCTTTCTCAATTTAAATGAGGCATATTCACCATTTACATTAGAAATCACTAGCTTGACTTGTATATCAACAAACTGCTGAAACTGAAAGGCTTTCCAGAATCCAGACTGATGACAAAAGCAGCACTAGTTTTCAATTAAGAGGAATTCAGTAAGAAAATGAGCTAGAATTGCCATCTACAAATGCTGGTGTTTGCTTCCTCCTTTAATACAATTCCCCTCACCTACTTCAAGACGAAAAAAGACATATTCAACAGAAAAGGTGGCGAATAGTCAAAATCAACAGATGAGCATTCAGCTAGGTTATATTGATAATTGACAAAAAAAGAAACAGAATTCGAAAGAGTAAAACTGATCATCATGAGCTAGTAAATTGAACAGGATGCAATCAGTGCGGCAATTGCTTTGCAGTATAACGCAAGTTTCTCAAGAGATACACGAGGAAAAATCAAACACACAGCTACCCCGAAAAACATATTAAATGCACGGATTTCCAAGTGACAGGTTAACGTGGTATTCACATTTGCATTTGCCTGTGTCTGTGTCCGCGGCACACAACACTTGAACCTCCAAACCTAAGTTCCATCTATCAACTATTCTTTCTGGTTAATTCTCAACAAAATCAAGAAATTATTCAGCAAAATCAGATCTATCGATTCGACGATAAGATAAAAATGCCCACTCACATCAAGTGAGCTCCGGCTGGACATAAAGAAGAAAACTGAAGTTAATAAAGGAAACACAGTCCTTCGGCCTCTTAACAGACCAAAACTCCAGCAATACCCATAATGAAGCTGACCAAGGCAGCATCTCCCAAAACTCAGACCTCAAATCGAAGGCCACAAAAAGACAAAAAGGCGCGAACCGTCAGATCTCTCACCTATCGCAAGAAGACCCACGAACGCTGGTCCAGGATTTCGAATCAAAACGCGATCTTTGCTCTGTCTGCTGCTCGAGGGGCACCAGGAAAATGACGATCGCCGAAAGCAGAGACCAATAAAAAAGACTGATCTTCGAAGCAATCAGTAGCAGCTGAGCACGGAACAGCAGCTAGGTCTCGCTCATTCGATGAACAGAAGCGGAGCAGAGAGAGAAAGAGAGAGAGAGACAGAGAGAGCGTTCGCGTGAAACGACACTTGTGTTCTGATGTAAACTCGGCGAGTTCGTCGTAGCTCTCTCTGAAAGAGAAGTGGCGATTGAAGAAATGTGAATCGAGCCCCGACCATACCTCTCTCTCAATCTAGATTTGTACATCGTATGATATAAAACAAAGCGAGAATAAAATTCAAGGATGCAATTAACATGGCTTTAATTGGAAAAATCATAGTTGAGATCAAAGCAAAAGAGGGGAACGGGGAAATCTGGGAAAGAGTTGGGCCCACCGATCTTTAATGGTGCGCAGTGGCAGGGCAGTGCTTTGACCATTGATTGCTGCACAGGTGGACTTGAAAAATCCATAATAGCGAAGCGGATGGGCAGGCCCCCATGAATCATCATGTCAGATGATTACGATTTACGCGGTCGACGAAATTAAGATTAGTTTGTCCATGTCGCCAAACACTCCTAATCAATTAAGTTGCCCGTGGTCACACCTCTGAAACCGATCCTAAAGTATTTCTAGAGCAAGTATCCATCTTATAATGCAACTTGTGAAATAGGAATTTATTTGATTAGGCTAAAAGAAATTTCTACTTCTGAAATTATTCTTAATCTAATCTCACAAGTTAAAACAAAAAGTTACTTCTTTTCTAAAAATAAGAATTTCTCAATATCAATAACTATTTCACTTTAGCCACCCAAGGATAACTTAATTGATTATGGTATATTTGAGAGTGCGTGATTAGGCACACTGATCTCAGATTCAATTCTCCAGATGAGCACTTGTGATTTAAGTGGAGGTCATAACTGTGGGTTGCTGTGCTAGTCTCCCCCGAAGAATAGTTGAGGTACGCGTAAGCTGGCTCGGACACTTTGGTTATAAAAAAATAAAAATAAAAATAGCTCTTTCACTTCGATCTCTCTTTTCATTTTTAACCATTCTCTCTCTAAACCATGCCTCCACCGTCACTGCCTAATCTCTCCAACTGCCCCCCCATCCGCCCACCAATCGCCATCATCTACTACCGGTCATCGCCCGCCACTACCGCCAAGTTGACATCTCCGACTTCCGGAACAAAAAATAAATAATATTTTTTTATTTTTAAGAATTGAATACTATTTTTAATAATAAAATTTATTTTTTAAATAAATTTAAAAAATTGAAAATTGAAAAAGAAATTTATTGGTCGATGATAATAATTATTCATAGAAGATTTTGTGTTAATAATATTTCAGAATTAGAAATTTTCAAGTGTTATCGAACATATTTTTACTCTAGAAGCAAAAAATTTGTCCTATTATCAAACGTTTTTCTTTGACCAGGAATTAACTTTTGGAGCAGAAACATAAAAATCAACACCTGCTCAAAAGTTAAAGTAGAAAAATCAACTTCTAATCAGAAGTTACTTTCAAAAGCAAATGTTTTGTCATGCGCGCCCTTAGCTATCGTAATGTCGCCCTATTTATTTATTTTTTATCAAGTTTGCGAATTCGATTCTTGTCACAAGTGACCTTTACAATGGCTCATTATACGTGTGTTTAGTCATGATTAACGGTGAAACTGAGTGGAGCTACTCGCTAGTAATTTGAGCTCAGCTCGATGATCAATTGAAAACCCGACATCGAGCTTGAGTATCTAGTCGACTACACCACTATCTGTGGCATAGCTCATAGCTAGATTTTGGTAGAGCTGTTGTGTCGGGCATCCCAACCTCGAATCTTTGGGTCATTAGTGGTGCGGAGTAATTATGACTCAATTTGAACGATAAAAAAAAATTGTCAAAGAATGCCACGCTTAAAAAGGTTTTTTTGTCTAATTATATCACATCTTACTCTACTATACAAGTCATACTGACTATTTGTGGCATAGCTTGTAGTTAGATTTTGCTAGAGCCTTTGTGTCGAGCATCTCAACCTCGGATCTTTGGGTCATTGGTGGTGTGGAGTAATTATGACTCAATTCGAACAATAAAAGGTTTTTTTTGGGTAAAAAATGCTACGCTTAAAAAGGTTTTTTTTTGTCTAATTATATCACATCTTATTCTACTGTACTAGTCATACTGACTATCTGTGGCATAGCTCGTAGTTAGATTTTGGTGGAGCTGTTGTTCGGGCATCCCAATCTCGAATCTTTGGGTCATTAGTGGTGCAAAGTAATTATGATTCAATTTGAACATTACATAATAAGAATGCCACACTTTCTTCTTTTGGTCGAAGAATGCCACGCTCAAAAAGGTCTAGTTATATCACATCATATTCTACTATACAAGCCATACTATGTGCATTGTATATCGTGTGTAGGTTTTGAAACCCTAGTCCCTTCTCACTCGTCCTCAACCCATTCCTCTCAAAGGTGGGGATTCAAATCCCTTACTTCTCGTTTACCAAATGATAAGAGTGGACAATGGAGCAATTTTCGAGTGTTTACACGCTAAAAAAAGTTAACAAATAAGAAAAAATTATAACTTTTCAATGCACTTTTTTTTTTGGGCTGTGGTCGTGGCCTGGGCCGGGACCCGGTCCCTGGGCCCGGACGGGTCTCAAGATTGGGGCTGGGGGTGGGGTCGGGATCGTGATCGGGGATGGAGCCGGGTGCTAAGGTCAAGTGCCGGGGCCGGAGTTGGGGCCGGGACTAAGGCTGGGACGGGTGACGGGGCCAGCTGCTGGGGCCGGGTGTTGGGGCCAGAGCTGGGGTCGAGTGCCGGGGCCGGGGCCGAGACCTGGGACCGGGGACCAAGGACGGGGTAGGTGTCGAGAACCAAGGACGGGGCCGAGGCAGGGGCCAAAAATAGGGCCAGTGCAGGGACCGAGGTTGAGGTTAGGTCAGGACTGAGAAGTATTTTAATAATATTATTTTCTTAAAATATTATTGTGTTTTGATAATATCGGTCAAAATGGATCGGATCGGGTATGGGTCAGTCACAGATTGAGTCGGGTATGAGTTATTAAATATGGGTCAGTTGGGTCAATATGAATAGGACCATATTCGACCCAACCCAAACTCAACCCGACTCACCCATTTGCCACCTCTAGTTACGACATGCCATTAATGCTTTAAAGCAGGAAATATTTGTTGTTAATGAATGGTCAACAGAAACCTCCAGAGCCTTTATTTGCGTACGAGTCTCTAATATCCATATATGTGGATATTGAAGGTATATATTTAACAATCGTCGCACGAGTCTTTATTTGCGCATGTTCTAATATTTATCAGCTGCCATAACGGTTTCGATTAAAAAATTAGTTTACGTAGGTAATTTCAAGATCCGACGATGATTCCAATGGCACACAAACATTGAACGGCTAGATCTCACAGTTATATTTAGCTCCACATACACACAAACTCACTCTATCACAATGAACACTAGAGTGAAATTTCATCTGCGGTTTCAATGTTCGTTTTCAAAGGACAAAATCTATCGTCGATTATGATATGAAAAAATATTGGGCAATCCGTGGAGCATATCCGGTTCAATCACGGCGATCGAATTTTAATAGATGGGTTGAGATCGATAGATAAATCATCGCACAAAATTAGATCGCTACTTGATTAAACCCGAGGAGTTGGATGAACAGAACAAGAAATAATCAGGACAAGTTTTAGACGCTAGCACAGGGCCAATGACGGCCAGATATCTAAACACGATAGTCTTTGCATCAAAGTATAGGAAAATTACTTTTTAAATTTGTCGATTCATTTCTAAATCTTTTCATCTTTTGCCGATTTAGGCTTATTGGTTGGAATTTGCTGACGTGGACGTCGTTGTCCTATGTGGTACCGACGTGGATAGTTTTTAATAATATTTTTAAAAAATTTTTATTCTATTTTTCCATTTTCCCTTTTATTCCTTTTTCTTTTTTCCCTCTCCATCGGTTTCAGGCAACCTTGTCCCTAAAAAAACAAGGAAAAAGGAAAAATAGATAAATTATTACTATAAATTATCCACGTCGGCACCAACGATGTCCTCTAGGAGGGCCGTCATCCATGAAATCGATTTTCGGCCAATAAGACTAAATTGAAAAAAAAAAGATTGAATCGACAAATTTACAAAATTTAAGATTGGATTGATAAAAATGTAAAATATTTAAAAATTTTCTGACAGTTTTCCTGTAAAGCAGCTATGTGTGTCGAAATTCCTGATCCATCGTCGAAGGAGCACGGTCCTTATCAATAAGTTGTTCGATCGCCACGTGTCGGGATGGCTTCGAGCATGAGGGAGACGTGTTGCCGGCCGGCCAACCAGAGCTACGGTGGGAGATCTCGATGTAAAAATAAATATGACCGTTATGATTTATTAATAATGGTTTAGTAGTTATTTCATGTTATTAATTAGTTTATATTGGTTACAAAAGTATGCAATTGAAAGGATGCAAATATGAAATGCTTTGATGGAAGGCATCTCTTGGATAGTCACATCTTGGATAACGTTTCATTTTAAAAGGAATTCTGGCCCTCTCTCCACCTATAAAAAAAAAAAATAGACGTAACGTTACAGAGCTTCAGTTTGGTATTCTATACTCCATCTTTAGAATATGTAAGGAACAAAAGGTTAAGCAAGAGAAATCATATTCTTTTTTGTCTTCATCAACTGCAACCAACATTCTCGAGGAATCGCTATGGATAAAAGTATATCTTCATCCTTATTGTTTATGAGAATCGTGAAGATCAAATATCCATATATGATTGAATTTCAAATATCCATATATGATTGAATTTCCGCATAAAGTTCATGTTCAATCGCTTACAGTTAGTATCAGAGCAAGGTTTAGGTTCTTCTGATTTTCCGATTAAGTTTATATGTATGTGATGAAGGCTTGATAAATTTTATGGATGAATTTTGTGGGTAAATTATGAATTGGGGAATTTTTGAAAAGATTGTAAACTGGGGCTTTTCGGGCTGATTTGAAAATCAGCCGATTTCGGCCAAATTGATGCAAATCAAAGCTCGGGTTTCACCGGAGGGGGAGTTCCCTGCACGTGCCCACGTAGGACTCATTTTTAATTTTTTTTTAAATGAAAGGCTGCATAGTGCGCCTTGCGGGACTCGAATCCACGATCATGTGGATAAGAACTAGGGCTCCTTACCATTAGGCCACCGGCGCAATCCTCCGTCAATCTTAACTACATCTAAAATTATATTGCCTCCTTTGGCCACTTGGATTTATTTTTTTAATCGAAAAATTACAATATTACCCCAGTTTTATCCTTTTCCGATAAAATTGCAATTTTTTCCCCATTTTTTTTAATCTTTTTGCAAAATACATGAATTTTACTATTTTGCCTTTGGATGCTAAATTTACGATTTTACCCTTGGGCACATGAATTTAATTAAACTTGAGAATTAAGTGGTTTGTTAGTCACCAAAGTGGCCGAACCTTAAGTTTCTTGAGTTTTTTTAAATTCATAATATTTTGTTTAATTATCCATGATTTTTTATGCTATGATTGAAAATTGATATGTTAAATATTTTTATTATTATCATGGATATATTGAAGTTCATATATTATAAGAACTTTGGAATTAACCCAAAGGTTAATTATTTTCTTATAATTTATGAGCATAATGGTTGGAAATTCATATGTCTTATTAGATTTATTTGTATATCCAAAGATAGCAAATAAATTTTAATAATGCATATTTGTAATTACCAAATAAAAGATATTAGCATCATTATGGTTAGTATGTTTGTGTATTATTGGATCTCCCAAAGGAGAACTATGATATACATGTATTGTTTTAATTTGAATCTGACAATGTGATATTATCAAAGCATTAATGTATAAATATTTTCATGAATATTTACAGTATCTATACCCGTTTCTCTTCATTCGCATGCTTCGTCTATTCCATTATTCAATGGAAAGAATTTCTCTGACTGGAGTGAACAAGTCCAATTTCACTTAGGTATCCTGGATCTTGATTTAACACTTCAATTTGAGAAACCAACTGCTATTACTGATGATAGTAGCGATGCTGAAATATCTTACCATCAAACTTTGGAAAGATCGAACAAACTAAGCCTAATGTTCATGCGAATGACAGTAGCAAACAATTTAAAGACAGCTCTTCCCAAAACTGACAGTGCAAAGGAATTTATGAAAGGCATGGCATTTGTGCTCAATACAAAATGCCAGGTACACCACAACAAAATGGTGTAGTAGAAAGGCGTAATCGTACTCTAATGGAAATAGTTAGGAGTATGATGAATTATTCATCTTTACCCCTACATATGTGGATGTATGCATTAAAGACTTCTATGTACTTATTAAACAGGGTTCCTAGTAAGACAGTTCCAAAGACTCCCTTTCAATTGTGGACAGGTAGGAAATCTAGTTTACGACACCTACATGTTTGGGTTGTCCAGCAGAAGTACGTATTTACAATCCACATAAAAAGAAATTGAATTTTAGAACAACAAGTGGTTATTTCATTGATTATGCAGAAAAATCCAAGGGGTATATATTTTACTGTCCTAATCACAGTACGAGAATTGTTGAATCTGAAAACGCTAGGTTCATTGAGAATGGCGACATCAGTGGGAGCGAAAGAATGCGTGATGATTGCGTTCAAGAAGTTAGGGTGGAGATTCCTTCACCTAAAACTTCTCAAGTTGTTGTTCCTAATATTATTGTTCAACCAAACAATAATAAAGAATAACAAATAAATAATCAAACGCTCCATAATGAACATGTCAATAATGAACTCACAGTAGTTGAGCCATCAGAAATAGCATTAAGAAGATCTCAAATAGACAGAAAGTCGGCTATTTCTGATGATTATGTAGCTTATCTACAAGAATTAGAAATTGACTTAGGAATTGGTCATGATCTAGGTTCATTTTTACAGGCCATGTAATGTAGTGATTCTACAAAGATGAGTTAAAATCTATGGATCATAATAAGTTTGGAATATTGTTGAATTGCCTAAAGAATGTAAAAAGATCGGGTGTAAATGGGTCTTTAAGACCAAGCACGACTCAAAAGGTGATGTTGAACGATATAAAACCAGACTTGTTGCTAAAGTTTTTACTCAGAAAGATTTTTTACATGAAAGATGAGTTAAAATCTATAGATCATAATCAAGTCTGGAATATTATTGAATTGCCTAAAGGATGTAAAAAGGTCGGGTGTAAATGGGTCTTTAAGACCAAACGCGACTCAAAAGATGATATCGAACGATATAAAGCCAGACTTGTTGCTAAAGGTTTACTCAGAAAGAAGGCATTTATTATAAGGAGACTTTTTCACCAGTCTCTAAAAAATACTCTATTAGAATCATTCTGGCTTTGGTAGCTCATTACGATTTAGAGTTACATCAAATGGATGTGAAAACTGCATTTCTTAACGGAAATAGAGGAAGAGGTTTATATAGACAACCTGAAGACTTTTCAATTAAAGGAAATGAACACATGATATGTAAATTAAAGAAGTCAATATATGGACTTAAACAAGCTTTCCGACAATGGTATCTCAAGTTCAATGATACCATAACCTCTTTTAGATTTAAGGAAAACACCGTTGATCGGTGTAGATATATAAAGGTCAGTGGGAGCAAGTTTATTTTTCTAGTTATGTATGTTGATGACCTTCTACTTGCTGCTAGTGATCTTGGTTTATTACATGAAACCAAGAAATTTCTCTCTAAGAATTTTGAAATGAATGATATAGGTGTAGGCAACATATGTAATAGGAATAGAAATATTCCGTGATAGATCACAAGGATTATTAGGGTTCTCTCAAAAGTCCTATATTAATACAATTCTAGAGAGATTCAATATGGACAAATGTTCAACAGTACTAGTTCCAATTCAGAAGAGAGATAAATTTAGCTAATGCAATGTCCGAAAAGTGAATTGGAACAATATCAAATGAAAAGTATTCCTTATGCATCTGTTGTTGGGAGCTTAATGTATGCTCAGACTTGCACCAGACTAGACATCAGTTTTGCAGTCGAAATGCTGGGCAAGTATCAAAATAATCCAAGAGTGGATCACTGGAAAGCTGCAAATAAAGTGCTCAGATACTTGTAATGAACAAAGGATCATATGCTTACTTATAAAAGATCAAATCATCTTGAGGTGGTTGGATATTCAGATTCAGACTTGGCTGGATGCGCCGATACAAGGAAATCAACATTTGGTTATCTATTCCTTTTGGCTGGATGTGCAATTTCTTGGAAAAGTGTGAAGCAATCAATCATTGTTGCATCCACTATGGAGACTAAGTTTGTGGCATGCTTTGCGGAACTTGTAGTTGTCAACAGTATTTCTAGGCCGCTGAAAATTTACTGTGATTATTCTGCAGCAGTTTTCTTCTCTAAAAACGACAAGTATTCTAAAGGTGCTAAGCATATGGAAATCAAATACTTGTCTGTCAAAGAAGAAGTTCAGAAACAAAGAGTGTCAATTGAACATATTAGCACCAATCTTATGATTGCAATCCATTGACAAAAGGGCTGCTACCCAAAACATTTAATGAACATGTTGAAAGAATGTGCATTATTGGATGTCACTAATGATATTGTATTATGACTTTATTTAGTTTATATATTTGACACTTTGAGCTCATTTATGTATGTTTCTTATTTATCCTGTTTTCTACTTAGTATACATGATGGAAGTAGATGAATGCTTTGACAGGTTAGCTTCTAATAGAGACATTATGGTTGCACCATTGATATATTTCTTATTTATGGATCATGATGAGTAGAGAGCTATAGTCGTAGTACATAGAAGGGACTGTGTCGCTTAATGACACACAACCGCTGTGACTCACATTAGTCTTCTTTGCTTTATTTAGATTATTATGTGATAGCCAATTAAAGAAAATTTATAACATGATCTTATTGTGCACATTACGGTATTATTAAACCATGAAAGGAAATTCATATTGGCCAAGTGGGAGAATGTAAAAATAAATATTGCCGATATGATTTATTAATAATGGTTTAGTAGTTATTTCATGTTATTAATTAATTTATATTGGTTACGAAAGTATGCAATTGAAAGTGTGCAAATACAAAATGCTTTGATGGAAGTCAATTCTTGGATAGGTACCTCTTGGATAACGTTTACTTTTAAAAGGAATTCTGGTACTCTCTCCACCTATAAAAAAAAAAAAAAACAGATTACAGAGTGTCAGTTTGGTAATCTATACTTCATTTTAGAATACGTAAGAAACAAAAGGTTAAGCGAAAGAAATCAGATTCTTTTTTGTCTTCATAAACTGCAACGAACATTCTCGAAGAATCGCTATGGATAATATTATGTCATCCTTATTATTTGTGAGAATCATGAAGATCAAATATCTAATCGCTTACACTCGGATCCAGGTGTCTCAATTTTTCGGTGACTTGAGTCGTTAATTCGATTCGACCAAAAACAAATTTCCCTTTCTCTTTTTTTTTTTAATTCGAAGGGGATGGATTGGGTGGACGGGGGTATGCACGTTTTGAATGATTGGACAGTGTGGCGTACGTCATGCCAACTATCGGAAGCAAAATCATCCAACGATCTTTAGCTAAAACAGAGAGAGAGACTCACGTGTTCCCCACGAACGGAGTTAGATCCAGCACGTTCTGACGTCGACCTTTCTTTATTATTTTCTCAATGCTCGGTTTCGTTATAAGGGATCCAAACGTAGGCGTTCAGGCTCTAACGTATTAGCTCGACAACGAAGAGATGGATGCGTTTTGATTTCTCGGACTTATGAACTCAATAGGATACGGGAAATTTAGATGAGAGATGATCGTTATTTACACACGCCATGCACGCGCGCATATATATAGCATGTCAATTCAATGTGATGAATTACACCTTGATGATATTGAATCGAATCAATATCATGAATAACAATATTTAAGCTATCAAATCAATTCATCATCGAAAATTGAATAGTATAACATAGGAAGATCCCTCAATCTTGTTGCCAAACCACTCCTGCCTTCTTGTTTGCAATAGGAAATTTGCTCGTATTATATATATATATATATATATATATATATATATATATATATAAGTAATGTGATACGGGCTAAATAGAAGGAATTTTTTTTTTCTCCGACGGTTTATTTTGTCAATGGATTACATGTATGATAGTCGATGACATTAAATTTTATCCAAATTTGCGTCCAAGCGACGTCCATAACTTATAACCCATCAAATAAGAAAGATGGCTCAAGAGAAATTAAGCGAATAAATTAATTAATTAATGATTGTAGTACTTTAGAGTTGGGGTAGCTTCGCGTCTTAAAGTTACCCTCTAAAGAACCAAGCAAAATACTATTTGGACGGCCCTGATTAAATCTCCTTATTTTCCTTTTTTCTTTCTTTCTTTCTTTCTGTTTTTTTTTTTTCCCAATTCTGCTGTTTTTCCCCCTAAATTGTCCTATTTCTTAAGATTAAGGAACGTCCACACAGGCAACATTTAATCGAGGGCACTGCATCTTAATTTTGCTTGTTAATATAGAAGTCGGGTTTTATTAATTAATATAAAAATTACTAAACTCTAGTCACATTGCATTCGAGCTTTTGAAGGAATTAAATTGATTAATTTGCGAACCTAATGGATGATGGAATTTTTGCCGTTGCGTCTGAATTTCTTCACATATAAGCATGTAAATACGCATAGATTTAATGGTTTTTTCACCTTTGAAGAATTTTCATCGATTTTATGGATTTGAAATCATAAAGAAATAATATCTTACATTGATTAAAGTTCAGGAATCGTTTGTTGAATTATACCAGGGGAAACAAAGCAAAATTAGGATGCAATGCCCTCCAC
Organism: Rhodomyrtus tomentosa; assembly: GCA_028455895.1. Lineage (NCBI taxonomy): Eukaryota > Viridiplantae > Streptophyta > Magnoliopsida > Myrtales > Myrtaceae > Rhodomyrtus > Rhodomyrtus tomentosa. The sequence goes on from JAPCWY010000011.1 coordinate 7,653,792, forward strand.
GATGTTGATTGGACTTGATTACACCACTAGCCGTGGACAGAGCTCGTGGCTATATTTTGGTGGAGCTATCGTGTCGAGCATGCCAACCTCGGACATTCGAGTCATTGGTGGAGCGAAATATGCAAGGAACGAGAATCTTTTGAAGATAAAGAAAAAAGTAGAGAAGAAAAAGACATGAGAATTTTTACGTGCAAAAACCCTTATAAATCAGAAAGGGAAAAAATCACGGTTCTGCATTAGACAATCTCTCCAATATCAGTTTTTCAGCGTTACAGATACAAAAGATATCGTCCCAATATATAATATGAGTATATGGCATACAAAGTTGAAAAGTAAATTACAAGTACGCCACGTAGAATATTTACGCTTAACATTGCTTTTTATTTTTTCTTTATCAGACTCCACAAAATCCATCAATCTCTCACTTGAAGGTTGATCTTCAACACGGCAATAATATTTCATAGTCTTCATTCCTCTTTGTAACCGAAATTGTACTAGTGTGGCGGCCCCTCTCATCACTATCCATGGAGGCCAACTGAGGCAATGCACAACCTCAGTTTCTCAATGGTGACAACCTTTGTTAACATGTCTGCTGGATTTTCTGCGCCAAGAATCTTCTTCAATGACAATGTCCCATCATCTATCAACTCATGGATATGATGATACTTCAACTTAACATGCTTTGTCCTTGAATGATACACCGGATTCTTTGCAAGATAGATAACACTTTTACTGTCACTTAAAAGAACACTGCTATCTTGCTCATTGCCTATTTCCTTCAGAAATTTTTTTAACCAAATCATCTCCTAACTAACTTATGATATAACAACATACTCTGCTTCAGTGGTTGAAAGAGACATACACGTCTGAAGTCTAGACATCCAACTGATTGTAGTGCCACCTAAAGTAAAAACATAACCCGAGGTGCTTTTCCTCTTATCCAAGTCACCACCAAGATTTGCATCTACAAAACCTTGTAAAGTTACACTATTTTTCGCAAAACATAATGACATACTTGAAGTGCCTCTCAAGTATCTTAATAACCACTTTACGGCTTCCCAATGCTTTAATCCCAGATTAGCCATGTATCTGCCCACAACTCCTACTGCATGAGCTATGTCTGGTCTAGTACACACCATTGCATACATTAAACTGCCAACAGCTGACGCATACGACACCTTAGCCATATATTCTTGCTCCTCGTCCGTCTTGGGTGACTGCTCCTTTGAGAGTTTGAAGTGACTTCCCAAATGAGTACTTCTGGGCTTTGCATTCTGAACTTCGAATCTGTCTAGTACTTTCTCGATGTACTTTTCTTGAGATAATTTTAGAATACCTTTGGATCTATCCCGCGTGATCCTCGTCTCAAGAATCTGATTCACTGCGCCCAAATCCTTCATCTCAAATTTTGTTTACAATTTTTGCTTCAGTGTATTGATTTCTCTCATGCTAGATACGGCAATGAGCATATCATCCACATACAACAGCAAAATAATATAGCAGTCATCAAATTTCTTAAAGTAACAACAGTGATCCGTCTCACTTCTAGTGAAGTTGTTACCACACATGAAGGTATCAAATTTTTTGTACCATTGTCTAGGAGCCTGTTTCAAGCCATATAAACTTTTCTTCATCTTGCAGACATAATTTTCTTTTCCAGAGACCTGAAAACCTTCTTGTTGTACTATGTATATATCCTCCTCTAAGTCGCCATGGAGGAATGCAGTCTTTAAATCTAACTGCTCTAGATGTAAATTCTGAGCAACAACAATACTCAACACTAGCCTAATAGTAGTCAATTTCACAACTGGAGAGAAAATCTGTGTGTAGCTAATGACTTTCTTTTGTTGAAAACCTTTTACTACTAACCTTGCTTTGTATTTTTTGTTGCCATCAAGTTCTTCTTTGACCCGGTACACCCACTTGTTCTGCAATGCCTTTTTCCCATATGGTAATTTAGTTAACACCCAAGCTCTGTTCTTCTCGAGTGAATTCAACTCATTTTGTATTGCTAACTCCCACTTAACAAAATCTTTAATATGCAGTGCTTCCAAAAAATTTTCTGGTTTACCAGCATCAGTTAAAAGCAAATAATTCAATGATGGAGAATGCCTCTGTACAGGTTTAGATGTTCTGCTAGATCTTCTCAAAGTGGGCTCAGGAGCGTATGGTTCTTGTTCTAAATTTCCACTAGAGTCTACAGCAATAGTTTCGGGATTTCTAGCCATATCACTATTAGAAACCCCTTCCAATTCAATTTCTCTAGTCTCCACCGTTTACTTCTTCACACTAGATTCTACCATACCTCTATCTTTATATAACAAGTTTTCATTGAATGTAACATCATCGGTTCTTATTATTTTTCTATTTTGCTCATCCCAAAATCGATAGCCAAAATAATTAGAATCATATCCAATGAAAAAAATATTTTTTGGCTTTTGCATAAAGCTTATCTCTATTTTTAGAATCTATGTGGACATATGAAACACAACCAAAAACTTTTAGATGGGAGAGATTTACCTTTCTTTCACTTCATTCTTCTTCTGGTAACTTGAAATCAAGTGGAACTGAAAGTTATCTGTTGATCAGATGTGCTGCTGTGTTAATTGCATCCGCCTAAAACATCTTGAGTAATCCTGCATGCATCCTCATGCTTCTTGCACGCTCATTCAAAGTTCTATTCATCCTCTCAGCAACTCCATTTTGCTGCGATCTATTGGGAACGGTTCTTGTCATTCTGATTCTGTTCTCTACACAAAATTGCTTGAACTCCTTGCTATCATACTCACCACCATTATCGAACCTAAGACATTTAATCTTCAGGCCAGTCTCGTTCTCTACTTCGGCTTTCCATATCTTAAAAGTAGCAAACACGTCATATTTATTGTTCGAAAAATAAACCCATACCTTTCTGGTGGAGTCGTTAATAAACGTGACATAATAGCGCGAGCCTCCAAGGGAATGAACAAGAGCTGATCCCCATACATCTGTACGCACCAACTCTAATTTCCCTTTCTTTGGTTCTTTCCTAATTTTCGAAAAACTAACACGTTTCTGCTTACCCAGAACGCAATCCTCATATAGACCAATATTTATGGACTTCAAATCAGGCAATTTTCCCTTAGAAGCTAACAACTTCATCCACTTTTTATTCCTGTGTTCAAGCCTATAGTGCCACAAATTAGAATCCCTTACGACTCAGTAATAGTTGCGATTTCTCTACTACTTTCAGTCATGTACAGTGTTCCCCATTTTGTTCCACGTGCTACAACCAAAGCACCTTTAACTATTTTCCAAGAGCTATCCCCAAAAATAGTTCTATATCCTGTGCTATCTAATTAACTTATAAAGATCAAATTTCTCTTAAGTCTTGGAATATATCTGACATCATGCAACTTCCATTGATATCCATTAATAGTTTTAATAAAAACATCACTCTTTCTCATAAGATCCAAAGGCTCACCATCAGCAAGATAAACCTTTTCAAATTTTCCAGCAACAAAATTATGCATTAAATTGTTGCAATAACTAGCGTGAAACGATGCACCTGAATCTAGAATCCAAGATTCAATTGGGCTATTAATGCTCAAAATTAAAGCATAATTATCAACCGTCTCTTCAAGAGTTGCACTCATTGATTTCTCTTCTTCTCGATTTCGATCGCGATACTGAAATTTCTTCTTTGGGGCTCTACAATCTCGTCTTAGATGACCTTTTTTTTTCGCAATTCCAGCAAGTTATTTCATCACGAGGTCTTGATTTGCTTCTTCCTCTAGATTTTGATCTACCACGATTCTGATTCTACCATCGTTGATTGCTTCTCCCTCTACCCTCTGTATTTAAGGCAACACCCGAAAATTCACCCAATTCTCTTCTGCGAATATCCTCTCTAAGAATCAAATCTCTAATTGCTTGAAGCTCCAACTTTTTATTACCAAACGAACTGCTCACTGCAGTCACAATTGCACTCTAACTTTTAGGTAGAGAAGATAATAAAATTAAAACTTTTACCTCGTCGTTGTCATGGCCCGAACCCGGCGAATGTCACGCCCCACATCTCGGGAATGGGCGGGCTACTCAACGCATGCGAACTCTCGAGTCCCAAGATTCAATTATCGAGAGATGCACAATAAAAGAAGCATGCGAAAGCGATATCATATACTCCTCCGTACAAATATCCATGAGAACCTGAATAGCGAGAACATAACATATATACATAACATTCCATGAGTTCGTACAAAAGCGTAGGAGAACTAGTCCTACAGATGGGTCGAGGTAACGGTACTGCGTCAAAAGACAACCATAACAAGTCCTCAAGAGAAACTGGCCTACGAGAGCATCATAAAAAAAAACTACAGCAAGTTAGAAAACACTAAGTCGAACTACTGGAATCGTCAATCTCCTCGGCATCCTCGGTAGGCTCGTAGTCAGAAAAGGTCTCGGAACGTACATCCACGGTATCCTCCATCGTAGTGTCCTCCCGTTCGCCCTCTGAGGTGTCGATCTCAATCATCTCAACCGTGTCCTCCATAGTAGAGGTCTTCTCGGGTATGTTCCTTAAGCCAGCGATAGTCCCTTCAACCTCTACCGAATCCCAAGTGGGATGACACCAGCTAGGGACAGCTCGGCAAGATACCTCCGAGACCTTTAACAGACCAGTGGTAACTTCACATACCCTATGGAACCAAGCCTCAAACCTATGTGGTATCCACTCCTCTCCACCCTCATCGACCCTGACCATAGCACTCTTCCTAACATACGCGGTACCCCTATCACCTGGAAACTCCTCAAAATAAGTGATCATCTCCTTAGGGCCACCTAGTCGAGTCGGCAGCATCTTCACGGCTTAGGATCTAAAAATATGGTCCTACGACGGGGTAAAATTCATATCCCAGCAAGACAGGTCCTAACCCTAGGTCAGGTTGACAGTACACCTAGATGAATACAAATAATAAACAAGAATATGCACTCAGCAATATAATGCACTCATCAGTCAATATGCCATAGAGATGCAAGCGTTCGTCAACTACACAGTAATAGCATCATATCATGTCAATCAAGTCAGGCATGGCGATACTAAATCAAGCCACATATTTCACCCTTCCAACTTCCTCATGGTTCTCGCCCGCGTTTAAAACGTCTTAGGCTCGGTCCGCGTAATTACTCCTCAGACCATTTAATTGACAAATCTACGTAAACGCATCAGGTTTTCAATTTTATTTCAAACATATGTCAACACATATCAAATCTCGTCCCGCGTCTCAACGCATCAGGACGTTGGCCATTTCAACCCCGCGTCTCAACGCCTCAGTGTATCACAAGTTTCTTAAACATACCGAACATTTATTTCAATTCAAGACTTCATGATCAAGTACAAGCTCATACAACGAGCAAAATACCTATGGCATGCGAGACAGTCAAATTCATCATTCAAATGTGGTAATCAACTCATGGCATATGCATCTAGCAAGGATTCAAGCAATCACCAATCCACGAAAATGAACATTGGATAAATGTACAATAATCTCACGGAAATCCACCAAATTCACCACCAACTCATCCAGTCGAGTTCAATCTTTCTAGCCAAAGTTTAGAAACCCCTTACCTTGTGTAAAATCAACAATATTCCTCTTCCAAGCACTTCCAAGATTCGGCCCCAAGGGCTCCCAAACAGGGCAGCGCACAACCCTAAGGAATTCAATCAATTTGTCAACTTTTCTCGCTCAATTCACCAATCCACGGAGCATAAACCTCAACAACGTATTAATTGACATTCTAATACGTCTCTACGATGAAATTTAAGCTCAATTCCATCACGAACAGCCCCCAAAGTTTCGGTATGCACAGAATCGAAACAAGACATTCGGTATGCACAGAATCGAAACAAGACATTTTCGATTCTATGCATATCTCACTCAATTAGCCCAAAAAATATCCTAAATTCTCAATTTATCTACTAATCTACTTGCTAACATATAGTTCTACATGTTGGGAAGCCTCACCGAAAATTTGAAGTCAAGATGATGCCAAATGGTCCACAAACGGCGCTGGTTCCTCCAAGTCTTCTACCTGTCTGTTTCTGCCCTTTAATCACAACATTGTTTAGGTATCAAAACTCCATTAAAATTTTCCCAATATTTTTCCACAACTTAACCTAGATGTCTACAAAATTTAGCCTGAAATTTGAGACAAATCGAAGTCCTACGGAACTCAAATGACGACTTACCTCTAGCTGCGATGGATTTTGTCGACTCTCGATAAAATGGCTGGCCGAAGTTCCTCAGGTGGTCAAATGCCGAACTACCACTTGAAGGTGGTCGGCAAGAGGATGGGCTTGGATTTGGTGGTCGGCGCGAAGGCTGGAGGTCATCGAAAGTTGAGCTCGACGGCGGCAAAGCGGCGGACAGAACCTGGTCGGGTGGAGCAGTTCACGGTTGAAGAAGAAGAAAACGAAAAGCTTGGAGATGGCTATGGAGAAGGGGTCTTTCAACAGAATGAGGGAGTGAGGTAAGTGTGTACCCAAGTTTGAGAGTCAACCCCAAAGAATGGTAGGTTAAAAGGTTGATAATTAATGCCCAAGCTTCATCTATTGATACTTGTCCACTAGTCAATCAAGTCTTCATCCAATGGCTGGTATTTTTCCTAATTTTCAGCAGCCTAGAGGGTATTGCAATTGACCAAAATATTCTTATCCATTGATTAAGGTAAGGCCAAGGCTTGAGAGCCAAAACGATAATTTCACCCTCGACGTTTGGAACGTCGTTTTTCTAATTCAACTCTTCTTCGATGAGGCGACACCCAATCCAATTATAATGTTGGAATTCTTGATTTTCCATTTTCTAATTTCGAGACTCGTCTCTGAATCATTTCTCTATCAAATGCGATTTCAGTCTATCCCGAACTGACGGGTGGCTTTTGTAGACGTTACGCGTATCGACTCTATGATTCATATCACACTTAGGGCTCGTCAGTTCATGGCGACTTTGGTTGTCATGTAATTGCGAGGGTTTATTACTAGTTTTGACGGTCTCGATTGTCATCGTTCGATTTCGAAAAATTTTACAAATTCTACACTGGTTAAGTGGCATCACTCGCGCTCCAATCGTATAACGCTAGCAATGCATATTTTAATTGTTCTTAGATCGGTCTTTTATGGCTCTAAATGTCCCATCGACAATCCTTATGATCAAAGCGCTTTTTCCTACTCGAGTTCCTTAGGTCTACGTACCTTGTCTCGCGTTAGCCTTTCCCTTTTGATCAGTTAACTCGAGATTGATCAGATCCGAGCGAGATACGACTGAAACTCATCGTTAGATATATTCTCATTAATAAGTCTCGAAATGATAGGAAAAATCAGAATGCCACAACTCTTTCCCTAACAAAAATTTTATCCTCGAAATTTACAATAAACCCAGCTATTCAACAAATGGGGGTATTGACGCCTCATTGTTTCTTCGCTTTTCCACGTAGCACTTTCGGTTCCATGGTGCTCCCAAACGACTTTGACCAATTGAATCATCTTGTTCCTCAGAACTTGCTCCTTTCGATCTTCGATCCTGACTGGATTTTCCACATATGACACCCTGTCATCTACTTCGATAGTCTCATAATTCAGTACATGCATCGAGTCTGGCTCGTACTTCCTTAGCATCGACACATGAAAAATGTTGTGTACTTGAGACAAGTTAGGCAGTAAGGCAAGCTTGTAAGACAAGGTCTCAATTCGTTCCAAAATCTCAAAAGGTCCTACGTACCTTAGACTTAGTTTCCATTTCTTTCCAAATAGAGATAATCCTCTCATTGGCAACACCTTAAGGAAAACATGATCGTCTACTTGAAACTCCAGAGGCTTACGTCGTTTATCCGCATAACTTTTTTGACGACTCTATGTTGTTTTTAGCTTATCCCGGATTATCTTCATCACTTCCACCGATTGCTCTATCAACTCTAGGCTTGTAATACTTCTTTCTCCAACTTCGTCCCAGCAAATCGGGGTCTTGCAAGCTCTTCCATAAAGCGCTTCAAAAGGTGCCATTCGAATACTCTTCTGATAACTGTTATTATATGCGAACTCCACCAAATGCAGCTAATCTTCCCATCTACTTTTGAAGTCTATAACACACACTCGTAACATATCCTCGAGCGTCTGAATCACCCTATTCGATTGTCCGTCAGTCTGCGGATGGTATGCCGTACTAAATTGTAGTCGAGTTCCTATGGTATCTTGAAGACTCTTCTAGAAGTTCGCCATGAACTTGGGATCTCTGTCCAACGTAATCGTCACGGGTACTCCATATAGTCTCACTATCTGCCGCATATAAAATTCGGCATATCTATCCATCGCAAAGTCCTTTCGCACCAGAATGAAATGCGCAGACTTGGTCAATCTATCCACGACTACCCAAATAGAATCGTGACTTTTCTGGCTTCTTGACAATTCCATTACAAAATCCATCATTACGTGCTTCCATTTCCATTCAGAAATCTCTAAGGGTTGTAGCAATCCACCATGCTTACAATATTGTGCCTTCACCTGCTGCATGTCAAGTACTTCGCCACTTATTTCGTTACATCCACTTTCACCCCGTTTCGCCAATAATGATGACGTAAGTTCTAGTACATTTTCGTGCTACCTGGGTGGATACTATAATTGCTTCTGTGAGCCTTCGATAAAATCTTTTCTCTAAGCTCTTCGTCCTTTGGTACGCATTGACGCCCTCGAAATTTCAAAATCCCATCCTCTAACACTTGGAACTCTAGTTTCCTTTTTGTCGCGTCCATCTTCAGGATTTTCTGAATTTTTGGGTCCGTATGCTGCAAGGCTTTTATCCTTTCTTGGATCTCAGGTTCTATTCTCAATGTGGCTACCAAACTAGATAGCTGACAGACTTTCAATTTGAATTCAGAATCCCTCAAATTTTCAAATAACGACCACCCTTTTACCAGTAGACATGTAATACTCGATTTTCAACTGAACGCATCCGCGCTTCTGTTCGCTTTCCCAAGGTGATATAATACATCGCAATCATAAACCTTAAGTAGCTCTATCTATCGACGTTGCCTCATATTCAGTTCCTTTTGGGAAAGTAGATACTTCGGGCTCTGGTGGTCCGTATAAATCTGAAAGTTCTCATCACACAAATAATGTCTCCAGATCTTTAGAGCAAAGATGATTGCTGCCAATTCCAAATCATGAGTCAAATAGTTCGTTTCGTGCGGTCCCAATTGTCGTGACGCGTAGGCAACCACTCTTACATGTTGCATTAGCACACAACCCAATCCTTTTAACGAGGCATCGTTGTATATCTCATAGCCTCCAGATCCTGATGGAATAGTCAATACCGGTGCGATCGTCAACCAATGTTTAAGCTCTTGAAAGCTCCTTTCACACTTGTTCGTCCATTCGAACTTCGTTTCTTTCTTAGTCAATCTCGTCAGTGTAATGGTTATAGATGAAAACTTATTCACGAAACGTCTGTAATACCTCGCTAATCCTAAGAAACTCTGGACTTCCATGACCATAGTAGGCCTAAGCCAATTCATAACGGCTTCGATATTCACAGGATCCACAGCAATTTCCTCTCCAGATAACATGACCAAGAAATGCCACTTTATTCAGTCAGAACTCCCATTTGCTAAAATTAGCGTAAAGTGAGTGCTCCTTCAGGATCTGCAAGACAATCATCAGATGCTTTTCGTGTTCTTCATTACTCTTTGAGTAAATCAGGATATTGTCGATAAAGACTATAACAAATCTATCCAAGAATTCCTTGAACACCCGATGCATCAAGTCCATAAAGGCAGCTGGAGCATTGGTCAGTCCAAAAGACATTACAGTGAATTCATAATGACCATACCTTGTCCTAAAAGCGGTCTTAGGTATGTCTTCCTTCTTAATTCTCAATTGATGATACCCGATCCTCAGGTCTATTTTAGAGAATACCGCAGCTCCTTGCAATTGATCAAATAAGTCATCAATCCTCGGCAGTGGGTACTTATTCTTTACAGTCACTTGATTCAACTGTGTATAGTCAATGCATAAACGCAAGGACCCATCCTTTTTCCTCACAAACAACACCGCCGCTCCCCATGGCGAAGCACTCGGTCGAATAAATCATTTATCCAGTAATTCTTACATTTGCACCTTTAACTCTTTCAATTCCGATAAGGACATTCTATAGGGCGCCTTCAAGATCGGCTCCGTTCCGGGAGCTAACTCGATTACAAATTCAATTTCTCGCTTTGGTGGCAACCTTGGTAACTCTTGGGGAAATGCATCAGGAAACTCACGCACTACTGGAATATTTTCGAATTTAGGCTCCTCGATAGTCGTGTCCATAACTGCGACTAAGTAAGCTTGACATCTTTCGATTATCAGCTTTGTCGATTCAAGAGATGAGACTAAAGGAGTCGATGTTCCTCCTCGACTACCCACAAATTCAAAACTAGGACGATCTTCCAGATAGAAACGGATTATCCTACTACCACAATCAATTACTACCCTTAGCTTACCCAACCAATCCATTCCTATGATCACATCAAAGTTATACATGGGCAACACAACCAAGTCTATACTTTCTTTACTATTGCCAATTACAATTCTACAGGCAGCACAGCCAACGAAACCAGCACATTATCCTTCAATAGGGTAACAACATGCAGAATCATACTCAATGGTTTCAACTCCATATTAACCAAATCAGCAAAACGAGCAGACACAAACGAGTTGGATGCGCTAGGATCAAACAAAATATAAGCAGCTTGGTCACACAAATAAACCGTACATGTGACCACGCCAGGCGCTTCTACTGCTTCCCTGCGTGCCACAACATAGACCCTTCCCTGAGCTGGGGGTCGATTTTGATCAACCTGGAGAGTGGCAGTTGACGGTTCTACCTATGGTCGTTGCCCTTGAGGTATATTCGCTGGGGCTTGATTCGGGAAAGTCCTCATCTGATGGCCCATTTGATCACATTTGAAGCACGCTCCAGTCTTTGCCGGACAAGGTTCGTTACCATGCCTTCTACCACAGAGGCGGCAACTCCAGTTCATTGAGTTTGGTGGCTTCACTATATTCTTTTTTACTAGATGGACATAGCGTCTATTGCCAGCTATAGGTCTTTTGCTAATCTGGCGATTGTCTCTGAATGAATTAAATCGAGATCCAGATGTGGCATTCCTCTCCTTCAAGTCCCTCTCGATTATCTGTCCCCGTTCATAGATATCCTTATAAGTCCTCAGGTTTAGAGCTATTATCTGGCTACGAAGCTCTGGTCTCAATCCATCCCGAAATCTCCGCGCCTTCTTCAGCGGATCCTCTACTGATCTGGGCACATACCTTGATAATCTGGAGAACTCAGCTTCATACTGATCTATGGTTAGATGATTCTAATGCAGCTGTAAGAATTTTACTTGCTTCCTTTCTCGAGCTGTCTCGAAGAAGTACTTGTCATTGAATGCCGTAGTAAAGACATTCCAAGTCAAAGCTGTTCCTTTTGGAAAGACTCCATTCTTGGTGGTAGTCCACCAGTCATTAACGTTACCTTCTGGCGAAGCGGCGGACAGAACCTGGTCGAGTGGAGCAGTTCACGATTGGAGAAGAAGAAGAAGAAAAGCTTGAAGATAGCTGTGGAGAAGGGGCCTTTAGGCAGAATAAGGGGGTGAGGTGAGTGTATACCCAATTTTGAGAGTCAACCCCAAAGAATGGTAGGTTAAAAGGTTGATAATTAATGCCCAAACTTCATCTATTGACACTTGTCCACTAGTCAATTAAGTCTTCATCCAAAGGCTAGTATTTTTCCTAATTTTCGACAGCCTATAGGGTATTACAATTGACCAAAATGCCCTTATCCATTTATTAAGGCAAAGCCAAGGCTTAAGGGCCAAAACGGTAATTTCACCGTCGACGTTCGGAACGTCGTTTTTCTAATTCAACTCTTCTTCGATGAGGCGATGTCCAATCCAATTATAACGTTGAAATTCTTGATTTTTTATTTTCTAATTCCGAGACTTTCTCTGAATCATTTCTCTGTCAAATGTGATTCCAGCCTATTCCGAATCGACGGGCGGTTTTTGCAGACGTTATGCGTATCGACTCTGTGATTCAAATCATACTTAGGACTCGTCAGTTCATGGCGATTTTAGTTGTCATGTAATTGCGAGGGTCTATTACTAGTTCCGACGGTCTCGATCGTCATCATTCGATTTAAAAAAAATTTATAAATTATACACTGGTTAAGCGACATCACCCGCGTTTCAATCGTATAACGCTAGCAATGCATTCCTTAATCGTTCTTAGATCGGCCTTTTATGGCTCTAAATGTCCCCTTAACAATCCTTATGGTCAAAGTGTCTTTTACTACTCGAGTTCCCTAGGTCTACGTACATTGTTTCGCGTTAGCCTTTCCGTTTTGGTCAGTTAACTCTAAATTGATCAAATCTGAGCAAGATACGACTAAAACTCATCGTTAGATATATTCTCATTAATAAGTCGACATGAAAAATTAGAATGTCACAGCGAGCATGCGAACATCTTACCAGATCGTAATCAAGCTGTGCCATCCAGGATCCTCCGGCCATTACGTTATCAAATCGTGTACATGTGGAAATAAGAAATTACTCCGTACATAAATAAAATCAAGATGACTTAGGACAAAATAAATAGTACACTTCTCAACCTATAAAATACACCTCAATTCGTTTCAATGATCAAAACTAATTCACCAAACAACACACTGACTCTAAGATCACCCAACGTTTTAAATACAGTTGATCAACTACTTCCTCGAATGTCAATCCTTGGCAAGTTCGGGTTTCCTTTGCCTAGAACCTGAAAAAGTTAAGCTCCCATTGGGATGAGATATAAATCTCAATAAGTGAAACCTAAACATATACCTGAACGCCAGTCCCCCCAGACTATACACAAATGCCACTCAAATGCAAAATAACAAACAACGCAACAGCATGAGGCATCAACGATTAAAATATGGCATCAAACGACAACAATATCAATAATCAAGCATGGATAAATAGTATAAACAACCACCCTCAACTTTAGGATCCCAAGCTCAATGTACAAGTACATGCACTTTGATACACCACTGCCACCACTTTATCATCCACCCATGTACTCCTTTGGCACTCTTGCCATCTGATATCGCCGGGGCCACAGGCCAATCGATGTCCTTGTGCCACTGGGGCCACAGGCCAATCGGTACTTTCAAAGCTTATAGCTATTCAATGCTTATAGCTATTCAATGCCACCGGTGCCACAGACCAATCGAGATTCTCATTCTCATTCAAGTTCACCACCCTCCGATACCACTAGGGCCACAAGTCAATCGGTATTCTCAATATCTTTCAAGCTCACCACCATTCAATACTATTAGGGCCACAAGCCAATCGGTATCCTCATCATCGTTCACAGTAAAATCACACTCGATACCACTGGGGCCACAGGCCAGTCAATATCATTAGGCTATCAAGCCAATGTGATCTCCGGGGCCACATGCCAACGATCGCTGGGGCACTATAACCCTTTTATAAAGCATCAACACCATAACATTATAACTAATTCATAACATAGGCATTTCAGCCAATTAAACAATCCAGGTTCAATAGCCAAATATGTCATCAAGGCATGTTACAGTTCAATGGTCATGTTATGCCATTCAAGTTATGGAATCTAATGCTCAATCAAGCAATTCAATCTATAGGCTTCATTAAACAATCAATCCATAGGCTTCATTAAGCAATCAAATCACTCAACCATTCTATCCAGTAGTGTCCTAATGTTCAAGTAAGGGTTTAGGAAACACTTACATCGCTTGATTAGCAAAACTTCACACCAAGTAACTCCCCTCAACGCCATAAGTATGCAATCCCTAAGAATTTCTTGTCAACCTAGAAAGGTTCACCAATTTTGGATCAAAAAGCTATTAAATTCTCACTTCCATTAACTCAATCCCTCAATAGCCATTCAATTCGCAACTCAAGAGGATTTATGGATCAATTGAACACATAACAACACTCCCAAAAACCCTCAATATGTTCAGCTCATATGGCCATACACAAGGCAAGATACAACTTAGAGTTTCATGCACCAATTAACCCTTAAATCACTTCTAACTCCCAATCCATTTCACATACTCCCCATTAACACCTCACACAACATCCTATAGAGTCTTATGAGTCAATTTGAAGCCAAAATCAACAGAACCAGCCAGAATAGGTGCTCCCAGAAAACATAATTGATTTTGATTCAATCCTCTCAATCAAGTCATAAATTAATTTCAAACTTTAATCCATCACAAAATCAACTCGCCATAACCTTAATCTACATGTTAAAGGAGCTCACCGAAGATTTGGAGGCAAAACAACACCTCAAAACCTTTGAACAGCCCGGTACAATGAACCGGTTTAATGGTCATTTAATGCATGAGGCCTCTATTGGTTGATACTTGGCAAGACTTCTAGAATACCTTGTTCATCCATTGACTTCCATCGACCATTCTTTCATCCAATTTTCGGCGGCATATAGAGGGGTTAAATGACCAAAATGACCTCCGTTGGTTCTTCAGGCAAGGCTAAAGATCAAGAGGCAAAATGGTCATTTGACACTTTTTGTCAGAAATTCCATTTTTTAGTATAAACCACCCTTGATGAGGTAACGTCCATTTCAATTCAAATATTGGAATTCCTCAATGTCCAATACCCAAATCTCGAGGTCCAATTTTTTATCGAACTCTCGTCGACTGTAATTCCAATTTATCTCAAACTGACGCCCGACTCTTGTAGGCGTTACACGTATCAACCTTGGGATTTTTCTCAAGCCGTGTCGACTTTGATTGTCATGTAATTGCGAGGGTTTATCGTTTGTTCCTTCGATCCTGATCATCGAAATCCGATTTAAGAAATTCTCGCAAATTACACATTGGTTAAGCGAAATCACCCGCGTCCCAATGTATAACGCTAGCAAGACATTCCATAATCGTCCTTAGATTGATCTCTGTCGGCCTAAGATATTCCCTCGACAATCCTTATGGTCAAAGTGTCATTTCTCATTCAAATTTTCTAGGTCCACGTACCCGACTCTGCGTCAGTCTTTCCCTTTTGGTCAATTAACTCAGGAGTGATTAACTCTAAACGAGTTACAACTGAATTACACCGATCAATATCCTTCCATTTAATAGCCTCGAGAGAGTCAGAATTCGGAATGTCACAGTCGTCAAATTTGATTTCCACCGAACTCAACTGAGTTGTGATCACGTTGAATTCGTTGATGTGATCTATCACAGAAGCACCTTCGTCTATCTTCAGATTGAAAAGACAATGCATCAAATATACTTTGTTCGATGCTGAAAGGCTTCTCGTACATGTTGGATAAGGCCACCATCAAATCTATCGTCGTCTTCTCATTAGTGATGTTGAAGGCGACGTTCCGCACCAATGAGAGACGAATCACACCCAAAGCTTGATTATCCAACAATTCCCACTTTTCTTGCTTCATCGATTCTAATTTTTTTCCTGACAAAGGCTCATGCAAGTTCTTCTAATACAGTAGATCCTCGATCTGCATCTTCTAGAAATCAAAATCTTTGCCATCGAACCAATCGATCTTTACCTTCCCTTTGTCCATATTCGTCGCTCCCACTATTTCGCCAAACTAAGCTCTGATACCAGTTGTAAGGAATTCGAATCTTTTGAAGAGAAAGAAAAAAAAGTAGAGAAGAAGAAGACGAGAATTTTTACGTGGAAAAACCCTTCTAAATCAGAAAGAGAAAAAATCACGGTGCCGCACTAGGCAATCTCTTTACTATCAGTTTTTCAGCGTTACAGATACAAAAAATATCGCCCCAATATATAATAGGAGTCTAGGGCATACAAAGTTGAGAAGTAAATTACAAGTATGCCAAGTAGAATATCTATGCTTAATATTGCTTTTTATTTTTTCTTTATTAGACTCCACAAAATCCATCAAAATAGTTATGGCTCAATCTGAATGTTACATAACAGAAATATGATCCTAACTGTGAAGTCCAAAGGACCGCCCTTTACCACCTTTTTTTTTTTTTTAATCTCTAGGCTTTTGTGACTAGTTACAAGCTTACTAAAAAAAAGGTTATCAAACGAGAAAAAGGTTATAACTTTTCAATGGAACTTTTTCGGGGTACAACAAGCAATTAATGCTTTTATAACGTGAGACTTTTGATGTTAATATATGTTCAGCAAATAGCACAACAGCCTTTATCAACGAGGGATCGCAAAAATTAGTATACAAAATCGTATGTGATTAGCAATTTATGACGATTTATGAATGACTGGGTCGAGAAAACAATTAGGACGATTTTTAGATGTTAACGGTCCAATGATATTGGCCAGATATTCATAGATGACAATCTCTACACCAAGCACTACAGACATCGAAATCACAAATGCACCGTCGAGGAGCACGGTCCTTATCAAAGGGTTATCCGGTCGCCACACGTCGCGATGGCTTCGTGTTCGAGGGAGACGATTACCGACCGGCGGAAGGACGTGAAGGTGGGAGATCTCAGATCTGGGTTTTCCAATTTTCCAGTGATTGAATTGTTAATTCGCGGGGATGGAGGAGGTGGGCCCACGCGTTTTTTTTGGCCTTTTTGGGTGGTGTGGTCGAAACGCGTTTGAATTATCGGACAATGTCGCGAACGTGATGCCAACTATTCGAAGCGTCCAAGGATCTTTTGGGCTAAAGACACACGTGCGTTCCTCACGAATGGAATTAGATCAGCACCTTCTGATGTTGGTCTTCTTTATTTTCTCATGCTCGGTTTGTTAGGAATCCAAGAAATTGGAAGACCGTAAGCATAATCTCGAAAATCGAACAAATTAATGTGTTTTTGATTTCCCGGACTTATGAACTCAGTAGAACAATGATAATTTCAGACTAGAAATAGTCTTTACTTACACGCGGTGCGTGCGCACAAACACATGCAAAAAGAATGTGAGAGAGAGATGCACAAGTAATTTGATATGGGCTAACTAGAAAAGAGAAAAAAGAGAGAGAGAAAAAAACAAATTAATTATTGTATCGGCATATTACAAATATTATCATCACCCACATTTATTTTATTTAAATTCGCGTTCCTACAACTTGAAACCGGTCGATCATGAGGAATGGCCAAAAGAGAAACCAAGGTCGCTTATACAAAAAATATCTGGTGTCAATTTCAAAACTTTAATTTCGTCCAGTTTATTGCGACCAGGTCCCCATGGATATTGAAATAAAAGGAAAAGAAAAAGAAAAAGAAGGACAGATCCATCTCAACGGTCATCATGACACGTGGCAGTCCATTTCCGAGTGCTAAGCGGCGTGAACTGGATAATGGAGAAATAAAAACAACAGAAAATCCCAAAAATTCCGGACCCACTTTTCTATGCCCGTGAATCA
This sequence comes from Rhodomyrtus tomentosa, assembly GCA_028455895.1. Lineage (NCBI taxonomy): Eukaryota > Viridiplantae > Streptophyta > Magnoliopsida > Myrtales > Myrtaceae > Rhodomyrtus > Rhodomyrtus tomentosa. The sequence goes on from JAPCWY010000011.1 coordinate 7,671,223, forward strand.
AGAACAGGAGCGACGAAAGCTACACATCGCGTTGCGAATCGCACAATTAATTAGTGTGCCGGAACTTGGAGAGGCTTCCTAGAACAGTTCCACGAATTGAATTAAGTGCTGGTTTGAAAACGACAACAGCAATTTGTGGTGACTTATCTGTTGGTGAATTGACACCTGATAGCATACACGATTCAATCCATTAAAATTGATCTTTTGTATCGTCCGAGATAACTTGTTAATGAAAGGTGGCATCGTTATTATTTTTAAAATATTTTTATGGATAGTAAATTTTTTTTTTATATTCATTCGTTTTTATAAGTGATAAAATTGATTATTTTTTGAAAAATATTTTCATAATCGGTCATTTTTCGCTAAACAAATAGAGTTTTAGTGCGTGATTTAATTTCTCAAGAGAACAATGTAACCTCTATTAGTCAATCCAAAAAGGAAGGGTGGGGGGTGGGAGGCAAAGGACAAAAATGAACCACGAAAAATCAAAGAAAGGTGAATTCCCTTCTGTTATATAAAATTTCATTTCTAGAGGTAACTTACGACACTAGTTCCATAATTAGATAAAACATGGTAAATGTCTTGAGATGTAATCATTCGTCCTCCCAAGTGTAATTATCATCAACACACCATCTTGATCCTAGAACAAACCTTGAAACCCAATATTACGAGCACATCGATTGCACGCCCAGGCATGCCTGTTAGTTAGATTAGTTCTTAATTTTCCTTTAGAGGATAATGGAGAGATTAAAGTTTCATTAACCTACTAAGTACAAACGAGTCTCTTGATTTTTCCCTTTACAGAAAAAAAAAGGGCCCAGAAAAAAAGGGAAATGTTGATAGCTAAGAGTGACACAAAGCTGTAGTTACTAGTTAGATCTGAGATGGAAGCAACTAATCTGGAATTTCAGTGGGCCGTGTTGGGCGTCGGTCCATGAACGAATACACATCTACTGCTAAAGCTCGCATCCGAGGCCCCAAAGAAAGATCCGCCTTTGATTTCTTCAGGCCCACATTTGCTCAAGCATGGTGTAAACGTAGGTCTTTACCATGTGTACTTGTGAGAAGATCGCTTCTATAACGCAGAAATATTTGTAGTTCGCGTCCATACATGAAGTTCGAATAAGAGAAATCTTTCATTTCGCATGCTAAAAAGGCCTCTCCTGTCCAATTTATAAATGAGTTTACCCGCACTAACTTGGTAGGGATAATAAAAATGTGCTAGACTTGCACTAGTGAATTGAAGCCGTCTGATGAATCGGCAGAAAAAGTTGCGGCGACATTTAAGTTTGCATGCTTGCCCTGCCTATACATTTGGACTATCCCGTTCCCAGTAACACACTCGGTTGCTTGAGCCATTCTTTTCTTCATGAAATGAAACTACTCAATTCTAGTTCTTGGCACACCCACAACAAAATCGTTTGGACAATTTGGAACCCTAGATGCCCTAGAAATCATTATCGAAAAATACTTCTCGGGAGAGAGCTTTCTCTTTCAGCAAGGCCTTAACACCTCTTTTGGCAAGCTAATCGGATGCCAGACTTAAAAACCTGACTTAAATAAGAAGGGATCTCAAGGTGTTGTCACCAAAAACCTTCCCCAAATTGCGAAGCCACCCATTACTAGTGTATGGTGTGGATATAAACCATTCTCATCCTAATCTTTCCTTTGTTGATCTGGATGCAAGGAGCAGAAGTCATGAGAAAAGGAACCTTCTTGAGTTCTCACTTGATCTCATGTCGTCACAGCTGGGTAGACGGCAATACAGTTGGTCCAGGACCTTCGTATCCATGTATCAAAGTAGAAGGCATGACAATACATGGGTGCAACTCTTTGTTGATCAATATGAATCTCAAGAGTGGATCGAAATCTCCGGGATTATGAGAATCTGTTAACACCGCAAGGCACATCGGAGCTCTTCGCTCGATGTCCCTTATCTCTATGTTGATGGTGTCTTCACACTATCATAGCTTCTCAACATAAAAGTGGGCGAGATATTGATGGAAGAGGAACCGCCGGGTTATTCGCTTCACATATTATTTCGAGATGTTCTGTATATGAGCCTCTTTGAACTGGACTTGTTGCTATTGATCCCCTGGGCGCTATGTTGGATTTGACTAATATTTTGGATCCTATATAAACATTTCATAAAAAAAAAATGAATGATTTTTTTTTTTTTTTACTTTCATACTTTGGTGAGTCTCTGAGATTCTTTCGATGACCTATGACATATATGATATGTTGAAGTGATTATATGGCACTCCCACAAGGGTGGCCTACTTTAATTTACATAAGAGTCAGTAAATTAATGTATCAGTAAGAAAGGCAAAAAAAAATGTCGGTAAAATAAACAAATGTCGGTAACTAGCAAACCGCCAATAAGAGATGTCAATTTTGTAAAGATATCGGTAAGTTACAACGAATTATTGGAATATCAAGTAATCAGCAATATTCTTTTGGCGATAGTTTTTGGAAACTTATCGACAAAAGGCAAACTACTAAATCTCGAGACATGAATGAGCGAAGAAGTAATGGCTGTCGAAGTAGTTGGTTTGATTAGTAACGGCTTGTAAATACATGTAACTGCATTCTAGGAGTCACTTAGAATGTGCTTGCTTTCGTTGTAACCATATTTGTCTGTTAGTAGCTGTATAAATAATCTATTCGTAGTTTGTAGTGGGATCGCCGATCAATGAAAAAAAAAATCGGTTGTTCGACTTTATCTTCCTTTACTTTTTTTTTTGGTAAGATAATCATATATTGAATTTTTCAAAGTATTAAGCACAAGAATGGAACCTGACACAAAAATCATGAACCAAGAGGGCACCTTTAATGCCATGAGGGGTTCAACAGTGAACCGGTGCAAGAGACAATGTCGCGCCTACGTGCATAACCTAGGGGCTAGAGAGGCCAAATGGAAGCAGTAAAAGAGGCCAAAGAGGCGACCTGAAATAGCCGGACACCGACCAGCAGCTTGAGACAAAAAGTGGCTGATGCTGGAGCGGATCAAAAAAGAGCAAAGTGCTTGCTTATTCTCACATTTCAGTAATCTTTTACATGTCCGGTCGCGATTGTGTTTATTCTCGAATTTGCGTTTCCTGTCCAAGAGTCAACAAGAGACCCTTTACATCCTTTGTTAATGCCCATATCGACCCACATTTTGAAGAGTTTTCCTTCGGTAACTTTTCGGCCAGACAAGTTTGTTATGTATTGCATATTGACAAACGAGGTACGATTCGATCTATCGTCGGCAGATAAAAGACTCCTGACGGATGAAGCTTCGATACTAATAACAAACGTGGAGATGAAACCTTCGAAATTATTGTTGCAACTAGACATTTTTTCCCTAACTTACTCACATTATAAAGCATAGGAACTCTAAAAACCACAGTAAGAGGTAGCGTCACTACTTAACCTAAACACTGCTTAGTGCTTAGCTAACAGTTCTGCTGGCGTATAATCCTTTTCATCATCCAGTGGATGGACTTAACTTCATTAACCACTCAGTGGACTTTTCTCATTCACATTGATTAATAATGCATTAGTTTAAATAAGTGAGATAAAGATTCATAGTCGTGAGCACAACTCTCTGGTTTTCGGTGACTTTTCTCCATGGGATTAATGTTTACGCAGAAAGAGGCATGGGAGCTCGTGTTCGAAGAAGACTAGTACTTTGACACTGGTTCAGACTCTTTTAAAAAACTACAGAAGGTTATTAATTAAGTGTTGCACGCTTGGGGGGAAGCAAACCCTAGGTCAACAAACAGACAGGAAGATCGAACCGAGGGGCTAGATTTGGGGAGTTTCACTGAATTTGGAGTCCCAAGCGTCGCATTTGACTCGGTGAAACCACCCCCCATTAATTGCAAACGGTACTGACCTTTGCTCTCTGAATTTGTAAACCAGTTTGACATAACCTTGGCGAGCTAAATGAAAAAACGTTTTGCGCCTAACTACGCCATTGAAGTCTCTGCAAGTTGAAAGACTTACGAGGAGGATTCAAACTTCAAAACCCATCTCGGCCTTGTAATGTGCACACCGTTTATCACTCTCATGGCCCCCCTTCGAGCTGAGGAATCCCATGCACGACCCGGTTAGAAGTCTCTTATTATATGTCGAAACTCGCTTTCTTCGTTCTCGGGAAAGGGGAAAGAGATGTGAGGAACAGAAGAAAAGACGAAGTGGGGTTTGAAACATGGGCGGTCTGGTGGTGTTTCCGAAGGATAACTGGGGAAGAAGGGAGGGTTTAAGGAGGAAGCTGAGGGAGAGACTATAAGCAAATATTCCATAATAGGAAGCAGAGGGTGATGATGCATAAATTCATGATTGAGATTGTATCGCCTCTAATAGTACTATTAGGAAATCATTTCTCTTCATCGTATTTCTCTCGTGCACCTCTACATATGATCATGAATGAATTGACATTCATGTCGAAGTTGTACCATAAAATCTTTGGTACATTATCTTTGTAGAAGCCACAGCTAGGAAATTATAATGAGTAGCAAATTAAGCCAAATACTCTTTTAACATTTTCTGGTTTTCTTTGTAGAGGTAGAAGATAGTTTGCATATATAAAATTACAAAATCCATGCTCATATTTCCCCACAATTACATTTTGCCTTCTCTAATTTAAAACTCTCACTCTTTGCATCTTGAGATTGCCGAAAACATATATATTACACCCTTTATAATCTACAGCTTGGCGGACTCTAAGCTGTAATTAGGGTAAGTTTATCTCCACTTCCATGAAAGTTTGTACTTTAAAGCTCTCAAAGAAACCGGCGGTCACTAGCTTTTCCTGCTTCATGTAGGCGAGTTCTCAAAGAGGACTAGTGTGCGCGGTCTAGATTTTAAGACCCTCATGTTGGATTAAGTGGTAGATCATATTGGTCTAGTGCGTCCCGTGACAAGCATAGAACTTGGCGACCCCACAGTAAATTGCCCTAATTGTTAGTTTTACTTTTTGGATGGAATGAAAATCCTCTATCCGGTCTGGTGCTCTTCTCGGAGTCTTGATAAATCTCAACCATTGAGGAAACCTAATTTCTGTTAAAGTTCAATATGTGAGACTCATAGAGACACCAAAGGTGGGTACTTACGGGATAGAGGACGACTCACATACGTATGGATGTAACCGTTCCGCAAAGGAGAGGGGCGAAGTTTAGTGCCTGTATAAAGAAGTTAATTGTAAACATACTCCCAAGTCCCCCATATATTTTTATACTTCTATTGAAAGATGCTGTGTGTCCAAGTGTTTTTCCTGAGTCAAGAAGGGACTCCTAAGACAACCTATCTGCTACTGTCTCCACCTGTTTGTCTGGAGGATAGAGGATAGACGAGCGTCGTGGTTTCTTCCTAAGGTCAAACAGATGCCCTAAACATGGTTTGATTAGTTTAAGGATATCATGAAATGGTCCAACACCCCCCCCCCCCCCCCCTCCCTCTCTGTCTCTGTCTCTGTCTCTCTCTCTCTCTCTATATATATATGGCGGTATCTTCAGATTCTCATGAAGAGAGATGGGGAAAAAGAAGAAGTTAAACAGGCTGATTTCAATCTGACAAGTAACAGTGGGAATAGAAGCTCGGGAGAATGGAATAGAACCTGAATTTTCGGATTCTGAGAACTCAGTTTCATTAAAATATATGTACCAAAACTCAGACTGACCCTAGTTTTATAAGCTCCCATTGCATTGGGAGTTGTTTCCAAATAACAATTCAAACCAGAAAGACACTCGCATTTACAATCTCCCTTTTTGTCTTGATTCGCGGTGGATGGATAGGGAGAAAAAGTGTCATGAGATAGATATGAGCAAAACGTGGGGTGATAAAGAATGGGGCCTAATCCCCATACACTGTTGATTTGGTGGTTCTCGAGATTCCTAAACTTGACATATTTGAACAAAACCCAAGATGGGGGGTTTCACTCTAGAAGAAGAGAAAATAAAACTGCCAAAAACAAAATAACATAAAATTCAGATACTCTCGAAACATCGCATTGTTTACTTATCTAGTCATTATTAATTCCTGTCAAAGAAAAAATCATTTCAACAATTAACATGTCAATTATCACAATTCATGGTGCTTCATACAGCTTTTCCTGAAGCCAGAGTTTAGTTGAATGAAGAAAGAATCAATGAATAATTATAACATATGCCATTTTTAGACAAACGAGTTTGCTCGTCGTTAGGCTTGAGGAAGTAGTTAGTTGTAATTTGTGAATTATAATTTACACCCGCGTTGTTAGTCTATCGCTCCAAAATTCATTTTCTTGATTTGGGTTGTCATCGATAGTTGTTTCTCTCTCTCTTTTTTTTTTTCACTCTTATTTTTGGGGTTGGTTTGAAGTTAGTCGAAGAAGACACAAAGCTTAGTCCTAATTAAAAGTCCACCAGAAAAGACGGCTGATCCTTCGGAGGCAGACCCCTCCTCAGGTAGCATATAATCTCCCTCCTATTAACCCAAACCCTTCATCACTCATATTAACCATCCTTGTCTCCCCCGTTCAAACTTCACAGACTCTCTCTTTCTCCCCCTCTCTCTGCCATTTTACTCTTGCTAGGGTTTTAGATCGAGGGTCATAAGTGAAAGACAGCACATCTTTAGTTTCTCTGCGCGTGTGCTTCAAGAAAACAGAGTGCATGAGTTCTTTAATGGAAGAGAGAGTTGATCGTGAGATGTCAATGGATGAATTGATGCTTCCTGGGTTTAGGTTTCATCCGACAGACGAAGAGCTCGTAGGGTTTTACCTCAGGAGGAAGATCCAACACCGGCCTCTTAGCATCGAGCTCATTCGGCAACTCGACATTTACAAATTTGATCCGTGGGATCTCCCTAGTAAGTTAAACACCCATTAATCGACTGTGGATTCATTTTTCCTGTTGCGGTAATATAGGATAAGCTTTACATTGGTAAGAGTTAGTTAGGTTTTAATGGATAATGAGATTCGAGTTTGTAGTTTTGATTTTTATTTTTTGGCCATGAAGAGTTGGCGACTACAGGAGAGAAAGAGTGGTACTTCTACTGCCCAAGGGACCGGAAGTACCGGAACAGCGCGAGGCCGAACCGGGTAACCGGGGCTGGTTTTTGGAAAGCCACCGGGACGGACCGGCCAATCTACTCGTCGGAAGGGTCCAAGTGCATAGGGCTGAAGAAGTCCCTGGTCTTCTACAAAGGTAGAGCTGCCAAGGGCGTCAAGACCGACTGGATGATGCACGAGTTTCGCCTCCCTTCTCTCACTGACTTGTCGTCGCAAAGCATTCCAGCCCATGTGAGAAACATATATGCTCAACAAGTTTTGCATGTATAGAAAGATTTTCCTTTTTCTTTAGGATTTCGTAAGTTTTCTCGCAAAGCAGGGTTAGGGCAAGTATGTTCTTGCATGTCTTTCATGATATTTCCCAAAGTAGCAGTTTATTCTCGATTTAATCGAACTCATGAGCTGATCAAATTCATTATTATCGGTGTTTTGGCAGGACTCGTGGGCGATATGCAGGATTTTCAAGAAAACGAACTCGAACTCCCAAAGATCTCTTGCTTACTCTTACGTCTCTCCAACGTTACCATCTGAAACCCCTGCCTCAGAAACGGCAAGCTCCCTCATTTACTCTCACCTAAGCCCAGAAACTCCTTCCTTCTCACCATCCCCGACCAAAACCAGCTCCTCCTTTCACATTCCTCCTAACAATCTCACTCCCATCTTGGACTCACCATCACTTGTCCCGTGGAGTAATCTAGACTTTGCCATTGCCTCGTCGAGCATCGACCCGAACCCTAGTCACTTCCTCTTCCCACCTCTCCAAGCCTCGGATATCTCCTCCATTCTTCAGAACACGTCGTCCTCTGCCTTCGGAGATGTTTTTAGGGGCTTCGAGTGCGATTTAAACGACCATCAAGAACGGTTCAGCGATGGCTGCTCACTACTGACCCTACCGATTGGAATGCAAGCGAACGACGCGATTGTCAGCGGCAGCAGCGAGGAAGAAGAAGCGTCTTCTTTGTTGCCGAGAAACCCGAGCCGCGATGAGCCGTGGGAGGCGGTCGGGCTCGGGGGTCCTCCTTACGGTCCGGGCAATTATTGGAACGTGGGGGATGCATGGATGTCAAACTTGGTGTGGGATGCAACAAGTGATTTGTCAACGTATTGTTATCCTCCCACCAAGTGCTTCACCTAAATTAGTCATCGAAGTGGTACGACAATAGCTCGGATGGGTAGATGACTTCCAAGGTGGTAGTCCACGACTCACGTACGATGTCGTGGTTCCCTAGGAGAGAGTTAGGTGATTTTCATTTATTTCTTTGGTAACAGAGAAGAGAAATCATTTGTTTACTTGTAGAAAATTTTTCTTTAGTGGAAAATGTTTTTTTTAATAAATAATTTTAGGTTGAAACCATGCTTGCTGTTTCTTCCCAAACATTTGTTTATTTGCTTTTCATTTTTTTTTTCGGCTGGATCTTCCCAAGCGTGGCTGGTGACTGGAGATACATATGGACTACTATTATGGAAAGTTTGGCACATGAATCAGAATATATTGTTGGCTACATCTTCTATTACATCTTGTGATACACGCCACGAATGCAGTCTCAAAACTCAATATATTGGAAAGGATTAATATTTGATTTTCTTCCGATTTTTCATATAGTTTGTCGGGAAAATTTCAAATAAGGGCCTAAAGTGTCATTATTTTCGCAAATAAAAATTTGAAGTGGATTTTATTTCAAATAAGGGTCTGAAATGATTTCTTTATTTCGAAGAAGGGCTTAATCAAGGGCGATGGCAATCCTCGCCACACGATGGTGATGACAGGGGGAGGGGAGAGGGAAAAGAGAAAAAAAAGAGTAAAACATAAATGCAAAAAAAAGAAAAGGAAATGACAAGAATGTCATAGGTCATGACTTTCTTTGAAACAAATACGGTACTTCAGGTTCTTATTTGAAATAAAGATTACTTTGGTCTTTTATTTGAAATTTTCGCTTCTTTGTCTTTAGAAAAGCTTATGCCACTAAATTATCAAATAATAATGTGGCCATGTCGAAAGATTATACAAAAATGACATGTTATGTGATGTGACATAGTGCAAACAGACTCCAATATAATTAGGTTAGATCCGATACAGTCTAGTACCATTTAATTTAGTGTACTAATTTTGCAAGTTGCTGTCAGTATGATATTTGGCATTTAAATTAGTATACTAATTTTGAAACATATGCAGGAGATACAACCAGCAGGCCGACGCCCCATGTACTAAATTAGTATAATCTCAATTCTTTTATTTACCCCTCCTGTTTCGGTCAGGTGCAATAGCGATCTATCGAATCCTAAATTAGTCGTTCACTTATCAAATTAATCTAAGTCGACCTCACAACATAAAAATTGGGCCGAACTCAAGTGGCCCCCGCCATTAAGAACCTACAAACCGGTAAATTTTCAGGTCCCTGGCAAATAATCCTGTTTGGCAAACATCGAAGTCATATTTACTCCGTCTTTCACAGTTTCTGTTACAAAACCCAGTATTTGGAGCCCTAAAATCAACCAAATCCATGTTTGGACGGTCGTGTCATGCGTGGATCGAAGGAGAAGGAATGCTTCATGCTGTGTACTTGAACAAAGAAATCGACGGGATGTGGACTATTCTTTACGACAACAGATGTCGAAACGGAAACATACAAACTAGAAAAACAAAGGAACAGACCGTCCTTTCTACCTGCAATTGAAAGGGGACTCATTGGCCGTTTTGTCTGCTCATCTGGTAAATTCGGTGCGTCCACTGGCCTAGGCATGTCCATCCTTGCATAAGTTGAAAATAATAGGCGTAAGTTCGTCTTCTAAGGGAAATATTAGGACATTTCAGGAATGAACTCAGGACCCGCACGTGGTTTATGGGTTTATCTTTGTAAATATGCACGCTTTGATATCAATACTCATTAACTGATGATTCTGAGTACAAATTTTGGCAATTTCAAGACTAAAAGGTAGAAATTGTTTCACATGTTAATCGAGTATGTTGCACTCCATAAGCGACCGGTTCCCTGATCACGCGCATCAAGAATGACCTTTTGAGCCCATCGTGAAGCAAAGCTTTAACCATTTGATGCTTCCATCTTCTAGTCGACCATGGAGGAGGACATGCATGTGCCGAGGACAACCTACAAATTCAGGCCACATTAAACCGAAACCAAGCCCATTACTAAGTTCCAATGTGTCCCCTTTAGCCCCAGTATCAAGCTATCAAGCCGCCCCCAACATCGCCACCAGCTTGAAAAAAGTCGATCCTTTCGCAATTGTGAAGGCTATTTGATAACCAGGCAATATCAGCCCGTCATAGGGGTGAAAACGGACCAGTAAGAAACCTGTCAGGAGGATAATTTCTAGATTTGAAAAATTAGCGGGTCGATTTCAGATAGATGAAATTTGAAAATTGTAATGTGAAAGCATTAGTCTGGAAGTAACTTCCAGCTTTGGCAACATTTATGACTGAGAAGCGGCGAATTGTAACAAAACTACAATTGAAACTTGAGAAGACAATGAAGCCTTTGAGAGAGTAGATTCCAAGTACTAAAACTACAACTGGAACTTCAGAAGACAATGAAGCCTTCGGGAGAGAGTAGGTTCCAAGTTCCAATTTATGCTGGGTAGGTTGCAAGCTCTAAAAAATGAGGCATCTCTTCTGACAAATAGAATGCAGGTTCTAAATGAAACCTGCACGGAACCTAAAACCGCTCATCCGTCATTCAGCAATCAAGATGATCTCTAGAACATTGTCAGTTCCATGCCCTAAACTGCAAATCTCAAGCTGAATCATAGAAGGCAAAAGGAAGAAAAAGACCATTGCAAAGGAGGATCCAGAGCAATGGAAATGAACCGTATAAACACTAAAAACCAACTAATCTGGTATTGAAGGAAAGCAGATAGTACATGATTTTACAGTATCACCAAGAAGCAATTAAAAGAGAAACAGAAACAGAAACATAAACTCAATGAATTTGTCGACAAAAATCATCTCCAATGGTCTCACATTGCTTTTCTATGACTCCCTATCATTAAATGTAAGCCCAAAATTACACCCTTCACCAGGTCTAACTCAAAGCTGTTCCCAGGTTAAGTATGCTCAGCTTTTTGAGGCAAGCTTTTCCTTTGCCTTCTGAATCTTCAATACCTTCTTCACAATCTTCTGCTCTTCCACTAAGAATGCTCTGATGATCCTGTTAAAGTCAAATAATAATTTAATTAAATCACAGATCTTCTTGTATGCTGACAAGAGGAACAAAAATCTCAAGAAAGTACTGCAGTGAGTAATATTTGCACCTCTCTCGAACAGCTCCTCCAGACAAGACTCCACCATATGCCCGGTTTACAGTTCTGCGATTTCTAGACAATCTCGATCTCTTGTATTCTGCTGGCCTTAAGTGAGGAATCTACAACATGGCACATTGTAGTTAGTGGAAGAAGGTCAAAGCCAACTGCAAAAAGCATAGACAGTATAACCTCTTTCAGTTCCAGTTACTATCTATGTAACACCGATTCCTAGTTTACTATGCTACTTTTAAGCGACAAACTAAATCTTTAAACTCACTAAAACATCAAACGTAGAGGCCACATGCATGTAGCGACTGAAATGACCACTGAAATGCGACCCATATGTTTAGGCCATCTGAGATACGATTTTGTCTCATATAAAATTATTGAAAATCCCTCCTCCTTTTTTAGATGGCCTTCCATAAGAGGCCAAAGCACCTACATGCCAACTTAGTTTGGTGTCTGCTTGCTTCTTCTTCTCTTTCAATTCCTTTCCTGCACTTCAATGACCTCATGTTGGAAGTGGAGCACGAGCATTCCTTTTTCTTTTTTAATTCTTTTGCATATTGTCAGTTTTTTTTTTTGGGTAAGGTAAATATGTGCATGTTGTCATAGTTCGCGTCATCTTTTTATCAAATTTCTTCCATCGCAAGAAAAAATACATTTGCCATATTTTTTAATTGATTCGTCCTCATTCAGTCTGTACTTCCTCATCAACGATTCTTTATTTGATCAAACCATTCTCTTAGTTCCACGTCTAACTGTTGGTCATACATCAATTCACATAGCTATTCAATCACAGAATAAACAACCTATTCGCCATCGCTCTAGTTTTGTGGTAATCAGAATGCAGGCCAACCAAGCATTGAGACAAATTTCACAAATTCACGTAATAAATCCAATCAAGAACAGACCATCCATCTGCGACATTCGTAACTATTCATACAGCGGCCAACACCAACTACACCAGTATCAAATCACCTAAAGATCTACGAGACACAGCTCGATTGAACACTAACGTAATTAGGCGAGGGAAGCAACAGAAATACATACCCCCTGTATCCTCTTGCCAGTGACTGGGCATTTGGGGCCACTCGCTCTCTTCTTGGTGGTCTGGTAAACCAGCTTCCCTCCTACACTCCAATTTCAATCGAACAACTCAGCAGATCATCCGACAAGCGACGACGCATTCAAATCTAATCTCAACACGTACTATCTCTACAACGTTGGATGAGATCAAACGAGAGATAAAGAATTCATACCGGGAGTCTTCACGACTCTGTGCTGGTTCGACTTAGTAGCATAGCTATGCCGCTTGCGATACGTGAGACGCTGAACCATTTTGGGCGTCCGCGCCTCTCTCTCTCTCTCTCTCTGTCTCAGGAAATCGGCTCGCTAGAGAAAGAAAAGGCTTGTGGAGTTCACCATGTTTTATATAGGCTCCGAACAAGAGCGGAATGGCTCGAGAAACCCTAGATCCAACGGTTGGGAATGGATCTTTCCTCTTTCTCGTTGACTGCTTTCTTGTATCTTCCGAGCCCGAACCGCGAGTCAAGTCCATTGGACCTATTTGGGCCTCAGAGCTGGCGTCAAGAGGCCCATCTAAAGAAAAGGTGAGGCCCAATTCGCTGATGTGACAAGGTGCATCTAAAGAAAAGGTGCGGCCCAAGCCCGCAAGTTTTGGCAAAATGTACTCCAATTTCTCCAGGCCCGCCCGAATAAAGGGCGGGCGGGTCGCCCCGAGGATATCACGGCCATCGATTATCTGAATTACAAGAACCGCTCCGAGCTCTCCGATCTTCAATTTGATTTTCGAGTATTTGCTTAGATGTTTGGCAAAATTCCGCCTTTAAGTAGTGAAAATTGTATCACTAGCTTCGTTTACATCATAAACAATGCTTCCAAATGAGGGCCATATGCGCATTATGCTACATAAGACAACCTAGAAGGCTAGCAGCGGGTGTATTAAGTTTTATGAACCGGTTTTTGAAACTTTATATTGCAATAAAAGTTTGGCCATCCACAGATTTTGAACCACGGTTTTTGATGTGAAAAATAAAAAAAGGGTCACCACTTGATTTAGATAGCTATCTAGATTAAAAGAGACAAAGTGGACAATTCCCGGTTCCAATTTTCGGAATCAGAGATCACAGGATCGGTTTCAGGTTATATCTCGGGAATCAAACTGCAGAATTCACCCCTAGCAAGCAGGCAGCAGCTCATTTTGCTGTCTGATGAAACATGAACAGCGATGCCTCGACTTGGTAGTCTCGTGTGTTCCTCAGCTCATGTTGGCACCAGGGAAAGGCGGGCGGATTTGGACCGGACCGTGTCTGTTTATTTTGCATCAGTAATTTAGATTCACTACCTAGTTCCTAGAGCCATGAGTTTTCGCCGGTGGATTTAGTTTAGTGAATCTGAATCCTGCACTGAACGGTTACTGTGCACAGTCATCCGGAATGTAAATCAAAATCAGTTGAACAGAGTAAGTCACCATTAGGAATGTCGTGGCCTGATGTCTTCGTTGCAGGCAGCTTACTGTGTGTAGCCAAAAGAATGATTAGGCACTAGGAACTTCAACCTCGAGCTAGGATGAGGACATAGATTTGGATGAGCAGACAAAGAATGTCTTCATTTTTAGTGTAGGAAACACGCAGCATCGAGTATGGAAAAAAAGAAAAAGAAAAGGGACAATCAAACTTCTTCCTCACAAAACTTACGGCAATCAGCCGATCTTTCGTTTTACTGATCGAACAAACTCGCCTATACTAATCTCTTTGCTATACAAATCTCTACACTTAACAAAGGACCGAAAAACCAAGAACAAAGAGCGCAAAAGAACAAACGAACTAGCCGTAGCCAATTCTAGCGTAACTATTTGGGATCCCCGAAATGGCTCATCTCATGTCGTCTAGCATTTCCGGCAAATTTGGCCCTGGCCTGTCTTCCATTTGAAGGAGGACCAGGATGAACTAGGACCTGTTGTGGATAGGATCCGAGCCTCCTCGAACTCGTCTTTTGCTCGACTGGTTGGGATCGATGCCCGCGGCTTGTCTTGCAGATGTCCTGTCGGTCATCAGCTCCGTGCTGGTGTCCTTCAGCAGGCGCCGACTCGATGATGCTATATGACGATCTTCTCCATCCATTCTCGCGAGAAGTTCTAAGCTGGTAAAACCCGAGACTTGACTCGGGCTAACCGCTAACGAACTGACAAGGATCGCAAAGACGAATGTTCTCTGTACCAGAACATTCATTGTTCCTAGAACTAGAAAAGCCAAGAAGAGAAGAAAGAGAAGATGCTTCTTGTCTCGGAGGAAAAATGGAGGGGATTTCTTGAGACCGCTTGTGCTGCCTCTGCTCTTATTGTTCCATTCCTGTAGAGGCAATGCAGGCTATTTATCAGTCTTGGTTGGATCTATCCGTGGAGGGAATTTTGAGGCATTCAACAAGGAGGGGCCCATAAACAATTATTTGTGGGGGATTGCTAGATTCACCTCAAAATAAACATCATGAGACTTGTAATCTAGGCTTATTAAGGCTGCCTTATGGAAGAATCTGACAAAGGATGAATCGGAAAAAAGGGGGAAGTGGAACAGTGTCCTCGAGAAGCCAGGCATCTTTTTTCAAACTTCTTGTTCCCAAACATCTCTCTCATGTTGTCTGCTTTTTCTTCTTGGTCTCTAACTTTGAAAATGGCCAATCGCTTCTAACTTCTCTTTATGGTCCTTGGTCCGTAGGAAATTGCCAATTCAGCAAGCAATGCTTACATGTGCTCTCACCCAGGAAACAGATCCAATTTCCTAGACTTTCCATTTTCTTCCCTGTGCTACATGGAAACTACTCCACCGCTACGTCAACACGAGAATGTCGCGCGAAATGAAATGTACCACCGCTGGTTTTAATGCATACACATCATGATTTTCCACACCTTCGGGATGCTAAAACTGTGGCGAAGAATAAAGTACGGTTGGAGAAAAGGAATGCATCAAGTCTGTTCTTGAGAGGGCGGGATTCCGGCGACTGACTGTTCCTTTGTTACTAAGTAAAGGCAGCTTTGCCTTTTTTGTTTATTAAGTACATGGAAGAGTTAGTGACTAGGCAGAAGGCAGGTTAACATGGGCCATCCAAGAACCAGAGGATTGGTACATGAGCAAGCAGATCTGTATATGAAGAATCAAATGGAAGGAGAGGAGAAAAGGGAACAAATGGAACAGCACATTAAAGACAACGGAGACTCCCTTTATGCCATTCCGGATTTAATTCTCACTTTAGAATTCCAAGCTCTGTTCTCTAGGAACCAAGATAGATTACTAGATAAAGAAATGAATCGGGTCCTGGTTTCTTGTGCTGAATGTGTTTCTTTATGCTTTTCCTTTTGTTCTGCTCTCTCTGTCCCCCATGATATTCTGATTCAATGTTGTTTTTTCAGATAAGAAAGCGGGCCAATTCCAACTGTCTTTATCACCTGTGATTGTTTCTAGTGCTGGTTTTCTTTTTTCGTGCCGTTATGTTGTGCGCACATCACTTGCGCAGGAACATTCTATAGAACATATTCGTCAAGCTTTGTTTGGCAGATGGTGGCTTGAGATCGAGTGAAAGGTAACTCGAGTCCTGGTCGGAAAATGCCTGACTCAGCTTGAACTGGACGCCGGTGTGTCGATTCTTGTTCATTTTTCCACCGACCTAGTAAAAGGGTGTGCAATGCGCCTGATTCTTGCCTCTGCTCTATGCCGACATGAACATAAGTAACACTTTGAGAATCGCCACGTGTCGATCTATAGTCGACGCAGTCACGGTGAAAGCGCAACGTGATTGGATAAGCTGATTTCACCAAGGTTTAGGTAAGAACTCATGTCCCTGGTTAAAATCATGCCCCCTGACCTCACATCAAGCAAGCACCAGAATTTGCAAACTCAAGACCGATTGTGATCTTGCCAAATCAAGGCGAAAAATAACTGCTAACTAGCGCCTTTCGCTTTTGCTTTGGTACGGCTATGTACCATGTATATGTTGCTTATTAAAATCCAGTAACCTATCAGCAGAATCTCAGGGGGGTCCATGCTGTCTTTGGAATTTCACCAACTCCGATGAACGTAAGGAGGGAAAACAAATAAAGCGAAAAACTGCAAATGCTGGGACTTTGTAGATTCTCAAGGTTGGTCTTAAAGCTCTGGCTTTCCTCCTCTTTTTCTTGAAAAAGAAGAAACGATCAAACTTAAGGTCATTTCGCGTAATAAGCCCCCACATTGACGGTCCCGCAAAGACCGATCAGGTTGCTCTATGACCAAACCGCCGCTGATAAGGACAGGTTCTTCTTGCTCATCGTGTTTTATCCTTTCCCTATCCTACTCTGTATTCAGACATCCTAATACATCCTACATTAAGTGCTGCAATTGGACAGCTGATCAGAACTACACAAAGAAGAAAGCACTCCGGAGCTTGTATCTGTTGCTATCGCCAGGTTCCGAGGTTGTCATTCTTGACGCAAAATGTTTGATCTTAAGCTATAACATGCAGTCTGCACAACTTAATTAACAAAGTCAAGTTGGACGATGAAAGAGGAGACCAGTATCACCTCATGTTAGCATGTCCACCTTAATCTGCAGGTCGAGCAACATTGATTCACTAATCTCTTGAATTAAATAATCTTTTCGTACTTGCGAAGTTGCGATGGCATCCTGGGTATGTATACTAAACTAATCTCCAAGAGGGTGGAACCGGAATCTAATCATTTTGATCAAACTCTGTCTGGGACCTTCCTGCTTCTTAATTTGAGAATATGGCGAATCCGCATTTTAAGAGGAATTAGTTCCACCAGAGACCTAAAGCTCAAAGGGACACATATTCCCACCAAACAAAAGCTATAGTTAAAAAGGGAATGCTCTAGCGAAAGTTTTTAACAGTAAGATGCTTTCTAACTCTAATTTAACATTGCTCCGTGCACATGAATCTCCATGAAAGTGCAGTAGGGAAGTAAAAGCAGTAATTTTCCCTTTCCTTTCATTCCATTTATCATCTCGCACTCCGGAATCTACGGACAGTAACCTTTTTTAGGTAACTGATTTTTAACAATGAATGTCACCGCTGTGGAACATCGATGTAACAAGCTCAAGGATTTCTTTTCCTTTTTCAACCTTTCCTCCCTTTCCCAATGAAACAGCAAATGAATTAACACAGAACGAATATACCTCCTAAACAGAGGAGAGAATTGCATTCAGTTTATAATTTTAAAGCTCAAGCGCAGTGTACATTTTGTGATACATTGATAGATATGGCAGCCCAAGTTGCCAGAAAATTCCACTTCACAACAAAGCACTAATCCAAGGGTGATATTCGGTGGTGTAACTGTGACTAGGATGAGCTTTCTAAATATTCTGTATGCACCCAAAGGAAAAGGAAAGAAAGAATGGCATAGGACATGAAGGATGCTCGACCTCCTAAAGATGTCATTGCACAATCCCTGCAAGGATCCTACTATATACAATCTGAGAGCCTCCGTTCAGCCCTGGGAGTCACTTCAGGCTGAAAAATGTGGAAGCAAGATGCCGACAAATCGTGGAGCTGCACAGTCACGGCTCATTTCTTCCGATTGTAAGGATGCAGAAGATAGTTAGTTGCTCTGAGGAAACAATCAACACCTGTTCAACCGAGTCACTATATACCGTCCCTTCTCTAAGTCATAAATGGTCTTTACTTGAGGCTTCCTCCACTTTGATAAGGTCCATGAGATAACCATAGATATTATCAGCATAGCAACTAATGAGAGTAGGATGGGCGAGTCATGAATGAGAATGGTGAAGGGCCAGTTGGGCTTCTCTGCATCCGCAGCAGCTGTGGTCTGCAAGATGAAAGCTCCGAGGGCCCAATCTAGAGGGACACTCCCTACCTGATTAGCAAATGCTATCCTGTTTAAGAACACGCATTCGATCACCAACAAAGGACAGATAATAAAAGGGCAGGAAAATGCAATATCTCATCTTTTTTAAGAGAGTAATTAACCAATGCCAGTGGACTATTACTTAGTGAAGGCATTGAATGAGTTACCTATCGTCATTCAAAGCAATTCCAAGACTGTCATGAAGGAAGGCTACAATATAAGCTGAAGAGAAGCAGTAGCGGAGTAAGTCTTCCTCATTGAGCGAATGATGTCTCTTCTTCAAGATTGACCAATCCTCTCCACAAAAATGTTCCCCAGCCAACATCAAATCAGAAAGGACTGCTTTTTGTGTCAATCCAAAGAACTAAACAAGCAAAATAGGACAGAGAAATGAAGAAAGTTAACAGCACACAAAATCAGGGTACCACAATCTTTAGTTCAAACTAATTAATGAAAAAGAGGATATGCTGCTGACAGATGATATTACATCCTGTTAGGCAGACCTTTTACCAGAACACAATCTAACTGTCTGTGTACGCAAGTTCATACTGTGCGAGGAAAAAACTTGTACCTTCGACGTGTAGAAAAAATTCTCTGTAGCAAGAAACCTCCCCTGAAGCTTGGGCATGAAAGTTGATCCGATGTAGCATTGCCGATAAGAACACGTACCTGGATCACAGGAAAAAAAAAGACAGGATGAAGATCACAACTAATAAGCAAGAGACAAATATTTCCAGAACACAGAGTCGAAAATTAGTCTCTGAGAATTGACAACCTGTTTCCTTTTGTAATAATTTAAAGGCAGCAGATCTGCACTCTGAGAAGTTGCCCTTAGAATCAAAAGTGGACAAGAATCTCTCTTTGTCATCCACTGAACCTGGTGAGAGTTTCAATGGCTCCGGATGAGAGTACCCTTTTGGAGTGCAAGGATCAACTAACATACCCTTTCGTAGAGACTCGTCAGCTGCACAACAGTAGATGCTAAGGCAGTGTAGAAACACAGAAATATATCCTGCTCCACAATCTTGTACAGCTAATAATAACTTATTTCTGAAGATTGAAGTGACTTGCGAAATTAAATAAAATTAATAACATGTTCATATTGAAAACAAGAAAAATGATGTGCCAGTTCCATTCCTTTGGATATACTCAATTTTCATTTATCTCTTTCTATTTGTTTGATTCCCCTCAGCAAGCAAGGTTGATAGGTAAAAGCTTCAAAACATATAGATGCCAAAGGACGTGCAAGAACATGGACGATGTTTTCATACAGGCCAGTGCACATGTACATATATACCAACAGATAGACATATATGCATATGTTCAGTATGTAATAAGCACGTACGTAGGTTTATGGATGTACGGGTATATAGACACATACAAACTACATAAACGTCTGGATGAAAATCACAAGATATGGAAAGCAGCTTGTTCAAATTCAAACCAAGCTGCTATATAAACTTGAGCATCGTACATAATAGGCTGAAAGCAAATGTATACATACTCACCCAAATTCTTTTCTTCAGAAAGAAGTAGTTCTTTCAATGACTCAAATGCAACAATCTGCAAAATACGAATTTAAGAGGTTCAAAGCATCTTAGGAGGGTAAAAAGCTCAGAAAACTCATGAACAAGGCATCGAGAAAAAAACTATGAAAAATTTTACCGCACGCATGGAAGATGACAGGAGACACCACATATACCCACTTTTTGTGCAACTAATGGAGTAATGCATAAACCCAAATGTTTACAAGTGGGACTTCTAGAGAATGAACTCATACCTCTTTATAATTAGCCAGCCTCTTAGTTTTCATCTATTTTTTCGTACTGTTGGGTCAAATCAGGGAGCAAGATAAAGAACAAATTGTCCGAATGAGGTAAGAATTGTCAGTATGTTCATCAAGATGTATAAGCTAGCATTAGATCTTAATAGAACCAGCATCATTTAACTCATTATTGACCCTCATCATCAACACTTGAATGACTATTCTACCAAAAGAAGGCTCATCTGGCTTACAAATTGAGATGACACAACCAAGTTGCACAAGTTGGATCTCAGGAAAAGGGAAAAGATAAAGATATCAATTTGCATTGGCCACAGCTTCAAATTAACCACCCTTATTATAGCTAATAACTAGGTTTGAAAAAAAGGTCAGTTTTTCTACACGCATCATGTGGGAAAAATCACTAAGCGACACATCTCACTGTAATTATTTTCCGACGAATAATTTGCCACAAAACTAGTAAGCACAAAAGAAAGAGATAAAAACATCAATCAATTAACAAAGCAACAAGATAAGTGATGAAGCAGGGATGTTCAAATCACTGATCGTAAATCAAACAAAGCACATGGATTCATCAAATCGAGCACAGAAAAGACTATTAATATGACATCAAGAAGGGTAAGCATTCCAATGTGCTCACTTCAAATTAGCAATAGGGAATGAAGCAAAAGAAGACACAATACCTGGCCAAATTGAAGAAAGCTGTGGCTGTAGAGGTTGTATGTAATGTTTCCAAATTTCACAGTTCGTGAAAATTCAGGAGGTAATGGCTCACTTGAAGAAAAGGTCACCTGAAAAAGAAAGAAGAATGTAACACTAAATCAATGTCCTACTTTTCATGCTTGGGCATAGGTAATGAATTCCTTGGCAGCTCTAGGCAAGGTTCGATCTTCAATTACCAGGTAACAAAATCAGTATATAGAGTAAACAATTAAGTTATATTACGAGGTATAATCCATGGGGCTCTCCCTGCTAATACGCCAAATCTTCAACAAAAATGATACATTGCTGTTAAAACTATAAAATGAAGTCAGCGCACCAATATAATAGCAATTCAAACTAAAATTGCTTAGGAACAACTTAGAAAGTAAACACTATACATATCAGTAAAAAAATATGTTTTAAGCTTAAAAAATTTGCAAGACTATAGCCTTTCTGTTTTACAGCGTTGATGAACTTAACTTGAAATGGGCACCGTGAGTACCAAAAACATAAAAAGGTATCAGTATAAGGAGATAAAACTGCACCTGAGCAGAAGCCCCACCAAGTTCAATAATACCAGTAGTGTGCTGTGGATCACCCCCAAGAGCACCAAGTGCATAATTAGCAACCACCCAAGCATACACCCCCTCGTCAGAACCTGATGCAACCCAAAAATGAGCTTCTAAATTGCCAAAAAATAATAGTTCAGAACTCCCCAGGATGAACTAATCGAAACCCATCATTTTCAAATGGCTATCAAACGCACGCCACTATCTAATGCATTCAGTAAGTCACCACAACTGGCATTGTCGCTAAACTATCAAAAACTATAACAAGTGATAGTGGACAGACCTGTAATAACCGAAGCCCACTCGTCCTGGAACTGGAATCCAGACACGCCGAGAACCTTCCGGCACGAGTCGAGGATCCGATCCTGGACACGCCGTTCGAGCATCCGCAGCCCAGCCGTAGCCATTAGCCGAACCTCGGTCTCCCTCCAGAATTCTCTTGGCACCTTCCGCTTCGCAAACTCCACCAGCTCGGTCAGTGAGGCGCCCGCCTCGTCCGGATCCTCCGCGTACGCCGACAAGCCCGGATTAACCCGCAACGACGCCAGCCCGTTTCGCCCGAAATCAAAAGCCGCATTGTTCCCAATCCCGATTCCGTAGCTGAAGACGTGTATCCGCGTACCCGTGCTGCCTCCGTCGATCACGATCGCGTACTTCCTCCTCGCCAAGATCGAGAAACCGCCGGGGATGAGGAATGCGTAGCAGAGGAGCAGAGCGAGCGCGAGCAGGGCCGAAGAAAGCAGGCAGAGGTTCGATTTGGGAGTGTGCTTAGGGTTTCGAGAGAAGAGGTTGGTGGATCGGGAGTTGGGGCGGAGCTGGAGCTTGATCGGATCCATGCCGCGGCCGTCGCCGTTGGTCTTGGTGCTGTGGCGTTGGTCGTCAGCGGCGGCAGCGGCGGCTTTCTTGTTGCTCCCGGCTTTGCGGGCATTCGATCGTCGCATGAAAGGGTTGGAGAGAGAGGGAGGGATCGAATCATGCGAGGTCCGAGACGCCGGTCATCGAAGGTCCCGTCGGCTTCGCCCCCGTGTCTCCCTCTGACTCTCGTCTCCTCCGCGTCGCGACGCAAACGACAATGAATTGTCATTTCTTACTCCCTGCTTTTCTTTTGTTTTTTCCTCCCGACATTGACTGACTTCTACCTTCGACCTGAAACGGCGTCGGGATTAACATGGAGCGTGGGCTCGAAGTTCGGTATTGCTGGGCCTCGACTGGGACTTTGGGCAACCTGATTGAGCCCATTGGTGGGCATGCTGTGGGCCTTCTAATAGCTTCTCCTCGGTCCAGTCGATTGGCATCGGAAATGGCAGAATGGTAAATTTTCTGATTGTGCATTTTTGTATTTGAATTTTGGGTTAATACCATAAAAAAATTCAAACTGGTATATAGTTGCCGCATTTATCCCAAACTGATTTTAATATTATAAAATCTCTCCAACTAGTATACTTTTACCACAATTACCCAAACTTATTTTTACGTCACACCCCGAATTAGTATACTAATGTCACATTTACTCTATTTTTTTTTTCAAATTTATCATCATTTGAGGCAACAAAGTACAATCATACCATTTTCTGATAAATGTGGCATAAGTGTACCTGTATGCAACAACAAATTTATCTAAGATAAATATGGCATTAATGGTTAGGAGTTTCTATGACGCAAAAAATTTATTTTGGGACAAATATAGCAGGGGAGTATCGATTTAGGGTTTTGAGCGATATTAGCCCATGAATTTTTATTTTTTTTGGTAATATGCGCAACCTAGGGAAAAATTAGTTTTAAACATACTATCCTAAATTGATGCAATGATCACATGCAAATCCAAAACCATTAGATTTCGCCTCACCACGTCCATAGAGCACGCAACATGTATGACGATAAGCTCATGTGAATCGATTTTGATTTTGTTTGGTAATGATTCTGATTGTCTGATTCTATTCCTGGAACAGAACAAGATGAGAAATCTATTTGATAACGTAAATAATTTCTTATTTTTAAATTCTCTAATTTTATTTTCAGGAATAGATTTGGAGTAAAAACAAAATTAAGAAAAAATATTGTTTCTTTATTTGAGAATCACTTTTAGGAAATAACGCCAACAAAGTGAGAATGCTCAGGAAAGTCTCTCGCTTTGTTCCCTTGATATATATATAACTAAACCTTAGGGAAGAATGCTCGACTAGCTAGCTCCCCTCACTTGTCTATTGTTTGACTAGCGAGCTCCTCTCGCTTGTCCATAGCTTGACCAACCAGCTTCACCATTGTTGTTGCTAGAGAAAAAGGAAAAAAAATATAGAAAAAAATTAAAAAATTAGTTTTTAATAAAATTAAAAAAAAATCACTAGATTTGTATTCCATAAAAGTCTTTTCAACAATATCATTTTTATTAACAAAATAATAAATAAATATTTCATGATTTAGTTAGATATAGAAGTGTTTAAGTACACGGGTCGGTTTGAGTATGGGTTGGGTATGTGTCGAGTCAAATATGGGTCGTTGAATTTATATTGCATGAAAATGAGAAAAAAAATGTCAAAAAACTCCTAAATCTATTGGATTGGTGCCAATTCAAGTCATAGTCTTTTTATTGATACTAATTAAATCCTAAACCTTTTTGTATTGGTGCCAATTCAGTTCTAAATATTTTATATTGAGTTAATCTGATCAATTTTGGTTGGACATTCGCTGATGTGGACGTCGATTATCCTACGTGACATGGCCGACGCTGAAGTGAATATTTTAAAATATTTTCAATAATTTTTTTAATGACGAGAGAAAAGGAAAAGAAGAAAATAATCAAAAAAAATTATTAAAAATATAAAATAACATTAACAAAAATATATCCACATCAGCTCTAATCATGCCATGTAGGATAACCGACATCCAAATTAGCGAAGCTTTCAGCAAAATTGGTCGGATTCAACTAATTGATCGGTCTCCGTGGTCTTTTGAAGTCAATAAACACATCGGTTCCATGCTGGGAGGTCCCCGCATCCACCATGGAACACACCGGATGGAATTGTAGTTGCACGGCTTTGGTACCGCAGACCCATCGAGACGGTGGCCGCCGGGGAAAGTCTCTTCACGCGACCGATGTCGCTGTCCGCACATGCTTTTCGAGACATCGAGCGCGATAAAAAATTGTGTGGATGGCAATTCTCTAGCACGTGCTTTTTGGATGGATCAAGAGATTCTTCTCAATTCCGTGCGAACCACGTAACTGATCGCCTAAAAGAGCTAGGAGGAAAATGAAAAAGCAGGTGCTCTAGCTTTTGGCGAAAGGGATCGGCAAATATGGCGCACTCCGCTGATGAAACCACCTGTTTTTTGTTTGTTTGTTTTTTTTTTTTTAAGCAGTTAGCACACTTCTAGGATCCGTTTGTTTGAAAGAAATAAAATGATTTGGAAAATTATTTTTTTAATAATTTTTTTCATATTATTTATAGAAATAAATGAATCACATATTTTGATCGTCCACGAAATTATTTAGATAAAAATTATTATCAACAACAAAAATACTTTCCATTATAACTAATTATTTCAAGCGAGACAAGCGATCAAGACAATATTTTTAAAATCATGAAGATAATATTTTTTAAATCATTTATTTTTCGCGAAACAAACGGAAATTTGAGCATTCGCATTTATAAATGTGTATATACACGTTGAAAATCATCCTCGTGCGATGTTTCCCGAGTCTCCCACCCGCCCACCCGCCCGCCCGCCCGCCCGCCTGCCCGCAAAAAAGGCTCGGTGGATATTCACTTATATCCTTAATTAGTAGCTAATCCATGAGATTATCTCTCTTCTCAGTCCGACCTTTCCTTTCCTTTCCCACTGGCAATATGCGTGCGTGATTTCTATTTCTAGCAACAAAACAATAACATTCCATTCGTTTTGTTTTGTTCCGTTTTTGAAAGACAGCATCGCGTTCGCAACATACGATGTTCTAATAAAAACTGTTGCTCATCGGGGACGTGACATATGACCTGTAAAAAAATAAAAATAAAATTGAAGGTCGACGTATTCCGATTGACGGGTCGCGGTCGCTCGAAATGGACAAAACTGAAGAGGGATTGCTATGCGACATCCACTACCAGAAAGTTACGTAGTCATTTTCTTAGGAGCCTTCCCTTGTTTTTCCCTAAAGTCTAGCACCTTCATAGCTTCTTTTCATACGGATGTTGAATGGCTTTCTGCTATGTAAGGGGGGGGGGGGGGGGGGGGGGGGGGAATTACAAACAAAGAAATGTGCGGCGTGCCCATGATAAAATTTTCCTAGCTAACATGGAAAGATTATAGATTGTCATCCTTCTTGCAAACGTGGCAAACTTACATGCTGTAGATTATTATTTTTTTTCCAAATAAACTTTATGACGCATCTAACTTCGAATAAAAAAAGATCTAGAAAGATAAAGAGATTGTGCTTTCAGGGTCTTCAAGGATTTTGTATGTAGCTAGAACTGTTGAAATTATTATTGTTGTCCCACATCGATTGTGAAATAGGTTATGTATGCTCTTTCTATTATTATTTTCGCAGTAATAAAAGTACAGCTCGTGGGAAATGAAGAAAAAAAGAAAATAAAAGAGGGTCGTACTGCTACTACTAGCTATATAATTCCATGTTAGGGACTCGCGTTATGGACAATTTAATTTTCTTTATCTAGAATATGGCCATGCGCTCATCGTTCCTTATTATTGAAGCACCAAATCCCAGCAGCGGCTTCTCTGAATCCCAGGCTTAGTGACTCCATCTCTCTTGCTGGAAATCGCCGTTGGTGAAATCGCCCTCGGAGTTGACCACGACGTGCAGAAGCCATTGAACCAAAGATTAGAAAGAGAATATTATGCTTACTTTAGTCACAAATCTATTGCTTTTTGGTATAGTGCAAAGATTCCTTCACGAAACATTACATGTTAGCTGGAAACAAGGATTTGAGAAAAGAATGGATATTCCATTTTCAGTTGATTTGTTTTTTTTTGATAACCAAGGTGTTTGGGCTAGCTTGTGCTCATCTCGACTATTCCTTGATGAATACTAGTACAACAACCCACCGCCATGCCCCCCACTTAAATCACAAATGCTCATTTAGGGAATCGAACTTGGGACTAGTGCGCCTAACCATACAATTTCAAGTGCGCTCTAACCAATTAAGCTACCCATGGGTGGGTCATTTTTAGTTGATTTTTCATCTCTCTTAGCTCGAAAAATTTGGAGTACCTCGACATATTGTAAATTACGGAAAACGCCAACTTCCTTCCTTGTGAAAGCATAGCTGACTTCCCAAAATATTAGGGATGAACAAAAAAGACCGCCCGGACTGGACCAAGACCGATGGGCCATTTTCCCAATTTAGAGGGATCCAGTTCGGTTCCCGATTCCTAAAATTGGAACCGGTGATCGGGCGATCCGGTTCCCGATTCCAGGCCCAAGATTGGATCGGACCGAATCGCCCGAATCGGTTTTTTTTTTTTTTAATTACCCCAAAAGTCAAAACACACAAACCCTACGCAGCCGCGCGGTGAGCGCAGAGCGAACTATTCTTTCGCCTTTTACTAAAGAATACCGTGTGCTCGCCGCAAACAGCGGCATACGCTTATTTTTGGAGGGCCTTCTCTTCGGAGTTGGCCCACAGAAAACCTTACCAAAAAAAAAAAAAAAAAACACAAACCTTACCTCCATTCTCTCCCCCCCTCTCTCTATAGATCTTAGCTTGTGTTTGATTGTCCGGATTTCTAGTCAAGATAAGACTTGACAAGATAGGATAAGAAATTCATAGATTTGATCAAATGCTGTCTCTTGTTTGGTGAGTTGCAGATTAAAAGTCGAATATATTTATTTCTTATCCTATATATTGTTTGGTAAAAGCTGGATATCAGTTATAATGGTTCTTAACTTATACTATTCGGATGATGGCGCTCGACAGTAGTTTCATCATTGACCTGTTCTGTAAAGTGAAACAAGCTTCCCAATTCATGGATGCACTCTGAGGATGCCGATATAAGCCTATGCTCGCTAGACATGGATCCTCGCCTGGATCATAAAGGAAGATGACTTTTCTCACTTGATGAACTAGCAGGCTTTGATGAAGATGCGCGCTGAGTAATTCGATATCCGATTTCTTTGCATTCAAGCGGGTCCTCACTTAAAATCTACCGTATATTCAATTGAGTGGCCTTCAAATGCTTCTTTACCTTAATGAATTAGTTGACAAAAATTGATGGAGTGATTTAGAAGTAGAAGCGCGATTGATTGGATCAGCGAATGCAGATTCATTGGCATAGGGACTACAACATGGACAACAGTTTATCGGGATGACCGCTTGAGTCTATCGTTACGTCTGTGGTGGCAGCAGTGGCAAGGATCAGTGTCAGTGAAGAGAGTCAACTTGCGGACTGACCACAAGGAGATCTCGTCGGACATGATGCTGGTTTGCTAGCCATCCGTTGAAGAATTTGCCCGCCCTCGTCAGAGAGGCGATCTCCCTAACCGGAGCGGCAACCAACCGCTGAAGAGGTGGCTCCCTAACCGGAGTGGCATCTAGCCGCCAGAGAGGCGAGTAGGTGTGGCGAAGAGGCAGACAAGGGATGTGCTTTTTATGCTTTCGTGTGTGGGGACTGGCCAATTTTTTCACGTTCACAGGTTCCTTGGAGCCTCTTGGAACCGGTCTGGTTCGATTTCGAGTTCTGAGAGTCGTCGGTCAATGGGAATCGGGACCACATATTCGGTTCTCGATTTTTTATGGGAACCGGAAACCGCTCACCCCTGTAAAATACTATCTTTTTGGGGGAAAACCTCACTTTTTTTTAATTATAAAAATAGGCAAAAATAAAAAGTCCGGGAAAATTATCAAAAAATTCCTCAACCTATTTGCTTGTATCAATTCATTCATAAATTTTTCAATTCGATCATAAATCTTTTAATAATTTACTAATGTAATCCTTTCGGTTAATTTTAAATCTAAAAAAGCTGACTTAGCAGCGTCATCTATCTCGTTTGGCATACCGATATTGACGTGGATGACATTTTGTTTTTTTTTTGTTTTTTTCATTTTCTTCTTCTTTTTTCTTTTTTTATCATTATTTTTTTTATCATCCTTTCTTGTGATAGGCCATAGGTGAGGCACAAACTTGCCCTAGGTGACCCTGACCCTTGCCATTGGTCGACGAGGGCTTGCACGCCCTTGCTAGTGGCCTGCAAGCGTAGTTGGGCCTAGTGGTGAGCAAAATAGACTTTCTAGATTGGGATACATGGTCTGGTTCCCAATTTTAAAGGGAACCAGTCCGATTCCCGGTTCCTAAAATTGAAACCGATGACCGTGCGGTCCGGTTCTAGGCCTAGGACCAAACCAGATCGGATCGGTCAGATTGGACCGATTTTTTTTTTATTTAGTTTTTTTAAAAGTAGACCTAATGTTTACTTGTTTAGGTGTAGGTTTGATTCACATATTTTTTTTTTGAGCTCTTTTCTTCGGAGACCTCTTTTCTTGCCTTTTGCGTTCCTACTTTGTGAACTCACTTTTCGGCTCTTGTAATAGACATAAGTGATAAATTTGGGATTTAAACTTGATTGGACTAAAACTAAACATTCACGATTTTTTTTTTGCAAGCACCGGTTCATTGGAACTGCCATAAAAATGGATTGGACCGATGGTCCGATCCGGTTACCTATTTCGAGGTGGCTGGTTCGGTCCGCGGTTCCAAAAAATGAGAATCGGGACTACTGATCAAGTTCTTGATTTTTTATGGGAGTCGGACCAGACCGAGAACTGCTCATCTCTAATTGAGCCCTCGCTGGCTGCAAAGAAAAGAGAAAAAATAATTTACAATTTAAAGAAATTATAAAATTCAAAAAAAAATTCAACGATAGTGCTAACAGTGCCACTTTAGCGATTTCCGAGCAAATGCTGGATTGGCTACATTGACAAATTGTCAACGGATTTAGAATGAAATTGATCAAATTGAAAGATTTAGGGCTGGGATAATATAGGTGTAATAGATTTACGATTTGTTTTTTGTTATATATATATATATAGAGTTTTTCAAAAGAAGTTTTTTGATAGGTTTATACGCGCAGTCAAGTCAAACGGAAAGAAACATGAATGCTGGATCCATCCCCATCATTGGAAAGGAAATAATAAAAGAAAGATGGGTCAAGCCACTCATCAAACTTTTGAGAGGGAACATCGTTTCAATTTTATCCAAAAAAACTACATATGAAAAATAAGAACTGATGGAACCTCCAATTCCATGGCGGCACGCATCGTGTCTAAACGACATATGCCCCAACTTACGCTTTAAAGCCTTGAAGTTTCTCACGTGAAATATAAGACGCACATGATCGAATACTCCATCAAATTTACTTTATGAACCGTAAGTACTGTAGGCAACGGTGCCTATCCTTTGGAGCAAACGTAGAAGAATCGTCCTCTCATACCTTTCTCTGGCTATGTAGGATATCAACCCATTGGCTAGGGTGCAATGGCCGAATTATCTACACCCAATTATGAAATACTAACTGTAGCACAGTATGCTCTATATGCGACTGCGAGTATATAGAGCATGATGTGCACGATGAAGTTCATGCAGATTGAGTGATTGCAAACTATGCAGATTAAGAAAGGGGGTTGTGATGGCACGGGAAGGGAGGGGGGGGGGGGGGGGGGAGAGATGGCGCCGAACCGTGACTAGGGCCATTGACAGGGCTGTGTGGGATGGCGGAGGTGGTAGCGGGCGGCGGGCGAGAGTGGAGGAAGAGTTGGGTGGGTTGAAACGGGCGTGTGGATCGCGCGTGGCTAGGGTGGGTTTTCGGGATGTTTTACACAAGGAAGAGGATTGACCGTGTCGATTAATAGAGCTTAATCTTCACGAAAGAAAGAAAGAAAGTAGTGCACACTCTAGGAGGAAAAGGTGGATGGCAACCTGGCAAGGGCACTTGAAGTACTCACAAGTGGGTTTGCTACTTTCGCAAATAAGCTGAAATTCGTGTTGCCACAAAAAATATTGCTTTTGCCAAATGTTGGGAGACGAATGACAATCTACTCATCCTCACTATCTCCCTTCCACCCCTCATGAACCAAAAGAGTCGTATTTTTAAGGCAATAATGGAGGTGGCAATTGTCCCCCGCAAAGCCCTAGAAAAGCAAAACCTCTCTCTACTTTCTTATATATTTGTCTACTCCCTTTGCCAATAGTGGGGGAACACAGCCTGAGACTGAAAGTGGCCAAAAAGGAAGGCGGAAAATGGAGACTCAACCCGAGATATCATCACTCCCTCAGGCCAAAGGAACCAACTTCCTCCGGACTTGCTTCAATGGCCTCAATGCCTTATCAGGTCTCTCTCTCTCTCCCCCTCTAACGATGTGCAGTGTGCACAGACAGACATGCTTGAAGAGCAACATATCTATTCATGTGTATTGCTTTCGCTTGCAATGCCAGTTGCCCGTGCTCGATCATGTAGTCATCGAGGGCTAGGTGATCGACATGTTATAAGCATATCCGCCGTACCATAGGCCACCAGCATGCATCTGGACACTCACAACCACGAAACCTTCCTTCGGATACATGCTCGCCTAAGGACAATATTGACCTTAGTACAATATGTTCCCAGTGAAAAAGTTTAGTCATAGAAGCGAAAACAATTGCAATGAGACCCCTGAATTGTGTCACATGTGTGTAGGAAAATTCTTTGTTTTTTCACCTTCGATAGGAATGAATGGTACGGCAATTTTCAGGTGTTGGGATACTGTCGATTCCTTTTGCTCTGTCTCAAGGAGGATGGTTGAGCTTAATGTTTCTCTTCCTAGTGGCGATCCTATGTTGGTACACGGGTTTACTCCTACAACGTTGCATGGACGCGAGCCCACTTGTCAAAACCTACCCCGACATCGGCGAACTGGCCTTCGGGCGCAAAGGAAGGGCCGTAATATGCATCTTCATGTACCTCGAGCTCTACCTGGTTGCGGTCGAGTTCCTCATACTCGAAGGCGACAACCTCGACAAGTTGTTCCCTGACCACAACTTCAAATTGGGTCACTCGAAAATCGGAGGCAAGCAAGGGTTTGTCCTGCTAGCCGCCCTCGTGATCTTGCCGACGACATGGCTGAGAAGCTTGGGCGCTCTCGCCTACGTCTCGGCCGGAGGCGTCTTGGCTTCGATTGTATTGGTTTTGTGTGTGTTGTGGGTGGGCGCCGTCGATGGTGTAGGGTACGATGGAGAAGGGACGCTCTTGAGTTGGAGTGGCATGCCGACAACCATAAGCTTGTTTGCGTTTTGCTATTGTGGCCACGCAGTGTTTCCCACTCTCTGCAATTCCATGAAAGATCGAAGTCAATTCTCAAAGGTACACTAAATTCTAGGCTTGTACAGTATTCTCCTCCCACTCTTTGCATGACAATATGCTTTTCCCTTTGCATTGGATGATGCGGACTTCACTAGCATAATAATATTTGGACGAGAATGTAGTGGAGCACGAATTTTTGAAAAAAAATGAACCTTACAATAATTCTTAATTATTTGTTTTTTTTGTGGCCTAAAATATTCGGTTAATCTTATTAGATTAAGGACTGTCACATAATCATTTTTCATACATAAGTACAGGTATTGTTGGTTTGTTTCTTGACGAGCACAGTAACCTATGGGTCGATGGCGGTCCTAGGCTACTCGATGTTTGGCGAGCATCTGAAATCGCAAGTGACATTGAATCTCCCCATCAGAAAGATGAGTTCCAAGATTGCGATCTACACGACGCTGATCAACCCCCTCACCAAATACGCAGTCATCATCAACCCGATTGCGACGGCTCTTGAGCAGACCTGTCCGTTCCGCGATAGTCGTCCCATGAGCATGCTGGTGAGGACGGTCATCGTCGTCAGCACGGTCATTGTGGCGCTGGTGGTCCCATTCTTCGGCTACGTGATGGCATTTATAGGTTCATTCTTGAGCGTCACGGGATCGATATTGCTGCCTTGCTTTTGCTATCTCAAGATCAACAAAGGCGCAAAGAAGAGTAGGATAGAGGTTGGAGTTATAGTTGGGATCGTACTGATCGGGCTTTTCGTCGGTGCTGTGGGTACTTATTTCTCTTTGAAACAGATTATGGATCATTTAAAAAAGTGATACGCTTTTAACTCATTTGAAAGATTGAAAGATAGTCAATATCCCGTATTTATATATTTGTGACATTGTTTTTTCGGACTTGATATAAGTCGATCGAGTACTTACGTCTAAAGTTTTAGTATCAAAAAATTTTAATTGCGCTCCTATACCCAACTTTACAAGGAAACGCCATATGCCTTCGGTTATGGATACGGATGGTAAGGACAAAGTTAAATATTAAAAATTTAGAAGACTAAACGTCAAGCTCTCGTAGCTCAGTTGGTTAGAGCACCCGTTTAGTAAGCGGGAGGTCTTGAGTTCGACTCTCAACGAGAGCAAGCTCTCTCTTTTTCATCTACGATTCATGCTCTTCCTTTTTGTTCTTTCTTTTGTAATTCTCTGTCCAGCTTCTTCTTGTTCGTCTTCCATCTCCTGCTTATCTCAGTCATCGGTACTGATTATGGCGACGGCTTCGCCTCCACCAGTAAGCGCATTGCATCCACCGAAAGAGGGCAGGACCTCTGCCACTGCATTCTCAGCTCATCACCCACTCTCGCTTTTGTCCAACTGCAACTCCTTGAAGGAGCTCAAGCAAATCCAAGCCTTCACCTTGAAGACCCAGCTCCAACGTGACATCTCTGTGATCAACAAGCTCGTCAATTTCTGCACCCGGTATCCAAACGATGCTTCCATGGCCCATGCTCAGAAGCTGTTCGATGAAATTCCCTACCCGGACATCGTCCTCTTCAACACCATGTCCCGCGGGTACTCGCGCGTGGATGACCCGCTTCGGGCGATGGCGCTGTTCGTGCGGGTTCTGAATCTCGGTCTCTTTCCTGATGATTACACTTTCCCGTCGCTCCTGAAGGCGTGTGCAGGCTTTAAAGCATTGGCGGAAGGCAAACAGTTGCACTGTTTCGCCGTGAAACTCGGGTTGACCCACAATGTCTATGTGTCGCCCACTCTAATAAATATGTACACCGAGTGCGGCGACGTGGATGCGGCTCGAAGGGTCTTCGATAAGATATCCGACCCCTGTGTTGTTAATTACAATTCAATTATAAATGGTTATGCTCAGAATAGCAGGCCTAACGAAGCATTATCATTGTTTCGAGAAATGCAAGCAAGTAATCTGAGCCCCGATGATGTGACCATCCTGAGTGTTCTTACCTCTTGTACGTTGTTGGGATCATTAGGGCTCGGGAAATGGATACACGAGTACGTGCAGAGGAACGGTTTGGATGGCGTGAAGGTGAATACCGCGCTGATAGATATGTTTGGAAAGTGCGGGAGTTTAGAGGATGCGATTTCCGTGTTCGAGAATATGAAGATCAAAGATACGCAGGCTTGGTCAGCAATCATCGTGGCCTATGCAACGCATGGACATGGTTCCAGAGCCGTATCAATGTTTGAAGAGATGGTACGGACCCGAGTATCGCCTGATGATGTTACTTTTCTGGGGCTCTTGCACGCTTGTAGCCACACTGGATTGGTTGAGGAAGGGTACAGGTTCTTCCATGATATGAAGGATGAGTATGGGATTGATCCCGGGATCAAACATTTTGGATGCATGGTGGATTTGCTGGGACGAGCAGGACGATTGGATGAGGCTTACAACTTCATATGCGAGTTGCCGATTAAGCCCACGCCAATACTATGGCGAACATTGTTGTCTGCTTGTAGCAGCCACGATAACATTGATATGGCGAAGCAGGTCATTCGGAGGATTTTTGAACTGGATGATGCCCATGGCGGGGACTACATAATGCTATCAAACATGAGTGCTAGAGCTGGCAAATGGGAGGATGTGGATTTATTGAGGAAATTGATGAATGAACGAGGGGCGGTTAAAGTTCCCGGTTGTAGCTCCATAGAGGTGGACAATGTAGTGCATGAATTCTTTGCCGGAGATGGAGTTCATAATTCTGTTTCCACGTCGCTGCACCATGCACTTGACCAGCTAATCGAAGAGCTGAAGCTGGTGGGGTATGTCCCCAATACTTCACTAGTCTGTCATGCGAACATGGAGGAGAAGGACAAAGAGATCACACTTAAATATCACAGCGAGAAGATGGCCATCGCTTTTGGCCTTTTAAACACTCCCCCAGGGACGACGATTCGCGTAGTGAAGAATCTGCGAGTGTGCAGGGACTGCCACTCCGCTGCCAAACTTGTGTCTTTTATCTTTGGCAGGCAGATTATCGTAAGAGATATTCAACGGTTTCATCATTTCAAGGACGGCGAGTGTTCTTGTGGCGATTACTGGTAGTTTTACTCTAATGGGGGTTTGATCTACGTCATTCAAGTGGGTGCCCTGTGACATACCACTTAACAAAGCAAATTTCCCAAGCAGGCAAGAGCATGCTGGTGTGCATGCCTTGCCTCAGCCACCCAGAGGGCCATTTTGAGAAACAGTGTGGACAGAAGCAAATCAAGTTTGCTCCTTTCGCATGACAAACTGGAGCATCTCTCTCCTGCAAGAACTCTCCTCTCCTTTGAAGGAGATGAGTGATTGCAATTGTCGTTTAAAGACAGGTCTGGTGTGTACAAATGACTGGTTAGAGTTGAAAGGACCAGCCAATTCAATGGCCAAGCTTGCAACGTGGAAACGGCTACCGGCAGGTGTGAAAGGGTTTTGCCTCCTAAAGACAATGCTTGGATACAGGAAACAGATCAACATTATGGTGGTTGAAAGT
Source organism: Rhodomyrtus tomentosa (assembly GCA_028455895.1). NCBI lineage: Eukaryota > Viridiplantae > Streptophyta > Magnoliopsida > Myrtales > Myrtaceae > Rhodomyrtus > Rhodomyrtus tomentosa. The sequence goes on from JAPCWY010000011.1 coordinate 7,706,240, forward strand.
TTCGGGCATCTCTTATTGGACGCATCAATGGTTTTTATTGCCATTTGTCTGCGCCTAATTTGACTTTGGTGGAGAGTTAAAAAGAACAGCCAAAGGAGTGGCCTAGTGTGCATCGAGGAAACGACCACAAGCAGGTGTGAATGGGTTCTGCCTACTAAAGACGGTGCTTGGACTACACTGAATAAGTGTCACCGGACCGAACCCAGATGAATGTCTAGTCTGAAAGCTGCGAAGTAGCAATTACGAACACGATGGATAGGCTTTTGTTTTTTGGTTGAATAAGAAGGGACTTCGTATTTACCCAGATTATTGTGAAGGCTGATCACAATCAACAATTTTGCTATCCATTGAAATTCCATGACCTTTTTTTTTCTTAACAAAAATGAGATAAACCCATAAATGCAGTGTCTAATTCTGTGAATAGAGGCCAGGTTTTTAAATTTTGTTGCATCACGCCATGGATGAACCATACTGATTGCTTTCTCATTTATGAGATTGAAATTGATGAATGAAAAGGTAAGAGCCGACATCATGTGAATCATGGAGAGACCGATACACACTTGAAGGGATGCATCAATCATGTGGGGTGGATTTGATTATTAATGTTTTGACAAAAGTTTGGCAAGAAATCAGAGCATATGCTCTTTCGGATACTTTCTTCCAAAACCTTCCATTTTGGCCTATAAATCCCTGGCATTCAAATGTCCTAAATCCAATCACGCTAACATCATCATCATCATCATCCGCCACCCTCCTTGAGACTCCAGTGTGTGTGTGTGTGTGTGAGAGAGAGAGAGAGAGAGAGAGAGAGAGAGAGAGAGAGGCGTCAGAGACGATGAAGTTCAAATGTTCGATTTTGATCCAGATAGTGTCACTACAGTGCCTTGTCGTCCTTGCAGCATCGCAAGGCTTTGATTTCTTCTACTTCGTTCAGCAGGTTAGTTTTTGAGTTATCTGACTTGCGGTTTCTGATTTGCGTTGAGATCCTAAAGCCATATTTAAGCATGAAGAAGCTCGTGATTCTAACAGTCATCGATGCTCTTGTTTTTGCGATGAATAGTGGCCAGGGTCATACTGCGACACGGAGCAGTCCTGTTGCTATCCGACCACTGGGAAGCCGGTGGCGGATTTCGGTATTCACGGGCTCTGGCCTAACTACAAGGACGGCTCGTACCCGTCCAACTGCGATCCCGACAGCCCCTTCAGCCCGTCCGAGGTACGTGCCCAGTGTTCTCATCACAATGATACAATTCATTGTCTTCTTGTTGGACCGGGTGAAATTTGCTAGGCACTTCTTTTTACTACGCTGTTAGCGATCAGTATTAGCTAATTTCCAAATGATGATCACCATCCACAATGAAGCCCCAGAAAAGCATACAAGTGTAGTTAAGAATTAGCTGAAATCATGGAGCATAACCCGGAGAAAGCATGTTTGACAGGACGAAAGATGGTATTTTTAATCTTCTTCTGGTGAATTGCTAGCTCCTCCCTTCTATTCTTTTGGGGTAGACACTTTACAACTGTAGCAGGAGACCAACAGAAGCCGTTCCCTAACTAAAAGACATCCTTAGACGATCTAGGACTCCTTGTCCAGGAATTTGACACAAGGAAAGTACTCAACGCAAGCTTTCTAGTAGATTGGCCCAGTGACAGGATCCCATGTTAACTTCTGTACCGTAGTTCAACAACCAGAGTGATTCTATACAAAATTTCAACATACACTTTCTTATTTACACTAGCAATTACTTCATCGAAAAAATGAATGGTTTTGTTCTCCAGATAGCAAATCGGCTATACAACATTTATGTTTTTAAGCGTTAACAGAGATCTGAGATTTCGCATTTGCCCTGTTGTCATTAGATATCGGACCTCAAAAGTAACATGCAAAAGACCTGGCCAACACTGGCGTGCCCGAGCAGCGACGGCCAACAGTTCTGGTCGCACGAATGGGAGAAACACGGCACTTGCTCGGAGTCTGTCCTTGATCAACACGCTTACTTCAAATCGGCTCTCGGCCTCAAGCAGAAGGTTAACCTCCTCCAAGCACTGACAAGCTCAGGTACTGAATTCGGTCGATGTGAGATGAGGTCGAACCGACTCTAAACTAAGTGTTCTGTATGGAAACTTTGCTGTACTAAATTCCATGTACGGGTGTCAACTAGATCAGACTTCGACACGGGGAGTTCCTTTTGATCTGAGTATTCCAATTCCGATATGCCATGAGTGAAGGAGTCTATGCTCGTACTTCCCAAGATGTCAACTCGTGGTTTGATCTCTCCTTGGTCTGTAAATTGCAGGAATAACACCTGGTGGCTCATACAGCTTAACGAGCATAAAAGACGCGATCACGGAAGCAGCAGGGTACGCTCCGTGGATCGAGTGCAACAAGGACTTGTCCGGGAATTACCAACTTTACCAGATTTACCTGTGCGTCGACACTTCTGGGTCGGACCTAATCAGATGTCCAGTATTTCCTAAGGGTGCGTGCTCTTCGGAGATCGAGTTCCCTTCTTTCTAGGACTTACATGTGTGGCTGCCCGTGGTGTCGTGTCATGTCTGTGTCGGGCCATAAGAATCCCTTTTCTTCGCTTCATTTGCATAATTCTCGAAACGTGACTCCGTCCAATTCATTCTCGTGATGTTGTTACTAGCATAGGCGCCCTTAATACCACGGCTAATGTAGCCTCTTTCACCGAATGGTCACGTCTACGTCGATCTCGTTGCTTCGGACAATGTATCATAGATTGCTTTAACCGAAAAGCCAGAAAGAAACGTAGCGTCTCGGGAACTTTCTCAAGAGGGTATGCCTTGTACTCAAATTTTCATTGCAACAAAGAGGTAGGTAACTTACAAAAAAAAAAAAAAACTGCGAATTTTGCGAAAATTAAATGACTTGCAAAATCTTTTAGAAAAAACGATCGCTTTTGCCAACAACAATTTAAGTCTTTATTTTTGTAAGTGATGCAAGCGATCAGGTGCATTTATTTTACAAAATATGAATGGTTCGAAAATCATTTTCCTGGAAATGATCGCTTGTGTCGCTTACAAAGAATAAATAAATGATAGATATTTTCAATGTCGATGAAAAGTATAGACATAAATTATTGTAGGCAATATCGACTTTTAAACATTTTTTATCGACTAATTTTTTTTGAACGATTATTTTTAGGAAAATAATTTCAAATCATTCATTTTTCGTTAAACATACGGAGCATTAGTTCACACTTGATCTTCAATTTGAAAAAGAACAATTAGTAAGAGTTCGTTTGTTTCAAGGGAAACAAATGATTTAGAAAATATTTTCCTAAAATTAATTGCTTTTGTAGTTATGAAAAAATGAATGAATGGAAAATTATTTTTATCATCCACGAAAATGTGTAGAATGACTTGTTGTCGATAACAAAAGCATGTTTCATTGACTAATCATTTTGAACGATACACGAGATCATTTTTAGGAAAATATGTTCTGAGTCATTGAATTATCGCAGATCAAATGGAACCTACCTATAACAAAAATTATTACTAAAATGATTACCAATTGCCCGACTTCACAGCCTTTATTGGTAAACTCTCCTCATTTTAATTAAAGTACCAGTTTTTTTAGCAGTTTGCAACTACCAACTTTTTTTTTTATATTTCCCTCGTATTAACTGTACTGTCAATTATTTCTGACCGTAGATCCAATATTATCAGTTCATGTTTAGCATAAAGCACTCATTAATTTAAAAATTATGGTACTAGAAATAATGACAGTACTGTCAGATTGTCAGGGTAGTAGTTCTAAAAAAATATATTACAATAGTGAAATCATGACGGTCACGTATCCAATTTGAGACAATGCACATAGGAGTGTACTTTCGTCAAAGACTTTGTGCTTAAAATACATATCTGCTAATTCAAAGAGATAGCATATATCTTTGTCCTCATCCTGCAATTGAGTCTTTAAGTAACAAAATAATCAAAATATGTTGGAATAGCCGGTAGAAGCAAAATGCAACAAGAAATCAGTGGTTTATTTGATTCTTAAACTTGTGAAGAACGTGTTCGACTGGTACGATGACCGTATGATCAAAGTCCTCTTAAATGCAATTAAGTATGTTCAAGGTCCGTTTGTTTTTGTGAAAAATAAATGATTTGAAAAATATTTTTTTCTTGAAAGTGGTCACCAGTATCGCTCGAAATAAAATAACTGTCGACAATAATTTATATCTAAATATTTTTATTGACAGTGAAAGTATTTAGGATAATGACACAAATGGTCCGTTAACTTTGACTGAACATGTAATATAGTCTTTAAATTTTTAAGTTGACCAATATGGTCCATAAACTTTGACTGAATATACAATGAGGTTCCTAAACTTTTAATTTGATCAATATAGTCCATGAACTTTTGGTACATGTTCAGCTTAGTCTCTGAACTGTATGCAAATGTTCAATATAGTCCTTTTATTGATTCATGTTTAGAGACTAAGTTAAACATGTACAGAAAATTTAGGAACTATATTGATCAAATTAAAAGTTCATCGATCATATTGCACATTGACTTAAAATTCAGGGATCATTTTAGTCAAATTAAAATTTCAAAGACTATACAGGGACCATTAATGTAATTTTGCCAAAATATTTTTCAATTTACATGCGATTAGAAAAGTATTTTTTTCAACAATTTATTTTTCGCGAAACAAGTGTAGCCTTTCAACCCATGCATGTGTTAGTCGTAGATATGACCTTAAAAGCATCGACCTTTTGATGCGTGCGAGGCAATTATATTAAACGTTTGTACCACTTCTTGGAGAAGCAAACTCATAAATTTTGTACTAAAAATTGATGGCATGTAAAGGTGGCCCAACATGAAAGTATTTAGGATAATGACACAAATGGTCCGAGAGAAATTTCTCAATGTGTACCCATCGATGCAAGATTTGGTGATCGGCCACCGTACGAGTGCTGATGCTATGCTACAACAGATCCATCTTTGGAGAAAAAGCCAATTTTTGCAAGCAGCAGGAAGCTGATTTACTTTTCATATTCATTTTACTTGATTTGTAGGATTTGCTTATGCACTACTTTCTCCATATGAAATGAAGTTGCTCCTTTTGACCCCCCCAAAAAAAAAGTTGGCCCGACGTGGAAGGTTGTCAAACGAAAGAGAGACTTGCTAATTAGCTCTCACGCACAAGGAGGCAAATAAAGGGACCTTTTGCCCGATTAGGTAATTGACAATTGCTGAGAAGAGACGATAAATTTAAAGGCTTTCCCAAGCAATCAAACAACAACTCGCAGACAATGAGAAAAATTGGTTAGTGGTAAAACAATCAAACGCGTCAGTAAATAACTCTGACGAGAGAGTTGGTAACTGATAGAAATTGGTCAACTTAATTTGAGAAAAAAAAATTACGAGTCTTGCTGATTTAGATCGTACTCATCGACACGGACGCGCTCGATCCGTCTCTATCCATGTTTGAACAACTTCGTATCACGATCTTTCTGTGAACCTATCCTTCTGCCAAAACATGGTTGGCCAAATATTGTAACTTCTAAGCTCAGTTTTTCCCGAAGATTACACTTATTTCAATGGTATAGCTTCTGAACTCTGTTTCCTCGAGCACGGCACGTAATTCCATTCTAGTTTATGAGCTAACCCTAACCATAGTACCAATCCGGGACGTAAGAAAGGTGTGGAAGCCGTTAAATGCGCCGAAACCATCTTTTTAAAAATGAGGTTGCCAAGAGCATATACCCTAGGGCATATCCTGCTCTTGGTCTCACGTTAATGCCTATTTATACAGTTGTTTAACAAGACCGGCCATTTCATAAGCTCAAGAGCTCATATTCTTTTCACAGAAACTTGGAGAGAAAGAGAGCGAGAAAGGAAAGATGAAAGCCAAGTGTTCGTTTGCGATCATCGTAACGGTCTTGGCAACACAATGTCTGTCTGTTCTTTGTGCTGTCGACGACTTCCATTTCTTCTATTTCGTTCAGCAAGTAAGATGGTCTCTCAACTTCTGTATCTCTTCTGTGATTTGATTCTTTTTGCGTTTTTTCTTTTTCTTTCCTTGGATTGGTGTTTGATGTTCTGTATGATTTCATGAAGTGGCCGGGGTCGTATTGCGATACGAAGCGCAAGTGTTGCTACCCGAAAACTGGAAAGCCCGCCGCAGATTTCAGCATCCATGGACTGTGGCCTAACTACAAGGATGGCTCTTACCCTTCTAACTGTAACCCTGAGAATGCTTTCGAAGAATCTGAGGTAACGGTCTTTTTTTTCTTGCCCAGTTCTTGAACTTGAATGGAGTCAACCATGTCAATGGATCAGGCAAGAAGAATTTCCTCAACTCAAATCTTCAGCTTGAGACAAAAAAAAAATGACAATAATTTGAGATTTCTAGAGTTTAGTGTATCGTATTTTGGTGAAACAGTTCCAGCGCAACTAGAAATTAGATTTGCACTGTGAAATGAGATAACCGATGGGACTTCGCAACATAAAAAAGAAACGAGGTACCTCCAATTCGAAAGAAGCTTAATGTGGAAAGCTTGAGCCTAACAAACTTGGATTGAAAACACAACCACGATCCTCACAACTTCGATTCATGCCGGTGTTCTAAGTAATGTGATCTGCAATTGTTGTGAGCTGGTTGTTAAAGTTGTTGTTATTGTCTCTCATCGCTTGTGAATGGGTCTTGTATACTATTTTTATTCATGTAGTCTCTCTCCACCTTTTCATCTAATAGTTTAAGTTTTTGGGTTTGAATTTCTAACATGATATCAGAGCTAGTGTTATTTCTTTCCGCATATGTGAGCTTACCCCAATTAGTCAATTTTCATGTACCGCTCGTAATCCGACATTAGTCAATTCTTGCACACCATCGCTTATGAATGAGTTTTGTATGCTCTTTATATTCATGTAGTCTCTCTCCACTTAATAACTTACGGTTTTCGGTTGGACTTCCTAACATTAGTCACCCTTGATTAGAAATCGGTAAATACTTAACTATGGATTGAATGGATAGGTCAACCTATGCAGCTCTTAGATTGATCAACAGAGATCGATCCATCTGTGATTTGGTCCATCGAGATCCATTGTTATAAGCTTAGCAAACCAATTTCGTGAGGTAGTCTTAGTATGTCTGACATTATTTTTCGCGATATATAACAAAAAAAGGAAATAAAGACAAGGAGCATGCTGATTTTGGGTATTAATCTAGATAATTTGTGCGATGAATTCACGTTGTCTTTGGAAAATGGCACAGATCTCTGATCTAATCGGCAGTTTGGAGAAGAGCTGGCCATCCCTGACATGCCCGAGCAGCGACGACACCAAGTTCTGGTCACACGAATGGGAGAAGCACGGGACTTGCTCCGAGTCCGAACTCGACCAACACGAGTATTTCGAAGCGGCCCTCAAGCTCAAGCAGAAAGTGAACCTCCTCCAAAGCCTCGAGAACGCGGGTAAGGTTCCCGTAATCGCGTCGGCTCTCCCATCCAAGTAGCCATGTCTTTATGACTTGCTCACAAGAAACCTCTCGCGCAGGAATCAGACCGAACAACGAGTTTTACAGCATAGAGAGCGTGAAAGAAGCAATCAAGGATTCCATCGGGTTCGAACCCGGAATGGAATGCAACGTGGATTCATCGGGCAACAGCCAGATTTATCAGATATTCGTTTGCGTGGACACTTCCGGCGCGGAGATCATAGAATGTCCCGTCTTGCCCAGGAGCAGATGTGCTTCCAAGGTCCAGTTTCCCTCCTTTTAATCAGGGCATTGATGGACCAATTTGCGGCCAAAACTCAATCATTTGTCCATCCATCGGAGCAACTTGTGTCCACCTTTTCTTTAGGAATAACTGCTTTGAATTCATTTCGCGCCCGAAGCCGACATACTGTAACAACTTATGGAAAAACGAATACCCTCCGGTATTTTTTTTTTTTTTTTTATGGAATGTAGCGCAAACCGATTCAAAACGAATACATAGATAATGGAATAAAAATAGACGAACACACGGTTTACCCAAGTTTACTCTAGAATAGGGTTACGTCCTGCAAAGAGATTCCATTATATTATAATTTACAGCTGCACAACTAGTTATAATAATTTATTAAAGAACGAGCATAATACATATGTACTAAATGGGTTCAAAATTTAAGCCTATCCAAAACCCCTTTGATCTCACAATAATTGAAATCCTAGGCCTCCGATTGGTCAGCGGGACCCTCGTATCGGGGGCGTTACCCCTGAAGCCCCGCATTCTGTACGCATGGGTCGTATGTCGTTAGATCATATTTCAGTTTTTCTAAGCTCACGTGGGCATACTCGGTATGAGAAATAGGAGTTTCTGAAATATTCGTTATCTCCAACATTTTTTAAATGAATTCGATTTTATTATTCGAAAGATGATGTTACTTTGAGCCTTCTTTGGAGGAGGAACACTTCTTCAAGGCACGCCTGGTCCCAGCTCCATGTTAGTCTTAAATTTATTGGATGAACTGGTTGGTTGCTTGGCGTTTCGGACAAGATAAAGTAATGCACGTCCGATCTAATCATATTCGATGCATTTTCGTGGAAAACTTCAGGCTTTGGATCCATTAAGTGGGTCGATATCTAGATCTCTCTTTGTGGAAGAGCTTCTCCATATCCTTTTGCGGTGGCAGTTAAGTTAACCCTACCGCACCCTTGAACCCTAGCCGCCCCATCTGTCTCTATGATCTTTTGCCCCTTTAGTTTATTGAGCTTTATTCCTCAACTCTCATGTCATTCGTTGCTGGGTCCATTCGAGGGTTCAGCAGTCCGTGGCCGAAAGAAGCATGTGGATGAGGACGATCCTTCTGATGCTCGCATTCATATTCTCTGCAAGAGATTAGGTAAATTCTAGTTGGACAATGATGTAGCTGAGATGGATTGTCTGGTTTCCAACGTGGAACTAAGTGAGTGACGTCTCACCCTCTTTGCGCAATTCATAAACCTAGTGCACTGTCAATTCAGTCATAAACCTTTCAATTGTGCCAATTAAGTATTAAATATTTTGACAAATTTTCAATATCATTAATCCCACAAATTTTGGCCAGAAAGCATTTCCTATGTGGCACAAACATCATTAACACGAACAATTTTTTTTCATTTTGTTTTTCTTTTGTTTCTTTGTTTTTGTTTACAACTCTAGGCCAATGAAGTCACTGATTGACCATTGCTGGTCATGGGCACGGGCCTCTGAACCCTTTTCCAGATCCAAACAAGGGTTGACACCTCACCTGTTGGTCGACGAGGGCCGCGACACATCGTGCAGCCACTGGCGAGGCACTCCGTACCCTCGCTGGCCCAAGGAGACCGGCTCGCCAACCTCACCTGTCGCAGGCAAGGGTATCATGGCCCTCTTCTCGATCTAGGTGGGGGCCCTCGCCTATGGCTAGCAAGGGCCATCCAATGACCTCGCTGTGGCATCGTTGAAAAAAAAAACAGAAGGGAGAGAAAGGTTGGAGGAATGAAAATTTCACAAATGGGTTTGGGGATATTCACTTTCGCTTTCGGATTTGAAGCAAAGAAAAGTTTTGAGTGCTTGAAAACCCGGGGTGCCTAACACACCACCACATGACTATAAAGGACCCTATTTGCTTATTAAAGAAACTTTTGTATAGGTTGGATAGTCTCACTCTCACTGGCAGTGATAGTAGCAATTTGACGCTTGTATGGCTAATCAGGTCATTAATTCATCTACTGTTATATACCGTTGACATGTTGAACGCAGCTATGCATGCGCCCGATATTGGTGTGCTAGAGTTGAGTTGAGTGCTGAAAAACAGATCGTCTATTGACATTTTTACGGGATAGGGTTGCATGAGTCTTGTATTTCTCTCAAAGAAATAAATTTAGAAAAGTGTGTTGTGTTTCATTGAGTACACTTTTAGTCGCACACTTCAAATCTTCTAATAAATTATCACCACCGATTGAGATGGAGGCGGAGTATATGTCCAGATTTCATCATGCACCCTAGGTGTGACCTTTTGCTAGCTTAGATCATTGCCAATTGTTACATGAAGAATTGCGAGAAAACTCGCGAAAAGGGTATGAAGTGATTTCTCAAATATTTAAAGGGGAAATAAAGTATTTGGTGTTGTGTCTACATATCACGAGACAGGCTAGATTATCAACGCAAACTATGTATGCTAGGAGAATGTGTTACACCCCCGTTTCCATTGGGAAATCGCAAAGTGTCGGATCATGATTAAAGTTGTTGTTTGCTAACAATAGCACATAGAGGGGTAAATAAGTGATTGTAATCAAACTTGGTAAAATAATGTGAAAATGAAATCTCCAAGTTTGATGGAGCAAAAGTAGTGAACAATAATGTGCAGTGTTTCTATCGTATGGTAAGTAGCTGCGAGTATAGAATATAATGCACAACATATTATAGTGGTTCGTCTTTTGGTACTCTCTCACGCTAACAGCTTTCTGACTAGATTTCACTAAGTAATCGAATGAAAGATTACAAAAAGTTTTGTTGCTTGATCACAAACATTTCTTGAGTGTTGCTTCTATCAAAGCTATCTCACTCACACACCTGAACTCTATATTAAACCTCTCATAAGATCTCACTTATAGGCTCGAGTAGACAATTTAGATTCAATATAGCTCTCTTGAAAGATGGATGATAATCTCTAGGGGTGTCAAATGGATAGGTTGGGTCAGGTTTGGATCAGGTCATAAATGGTCCGACCCAAATGGACCTATTAACCTGTTTATGACCCATTTATGCACAACATAAATTTCTTAATCCATACCCAACCCGACCCATACCTGATCCAACCCATTTAAGAAAACACTTCTATATTTAATTTAATCTATGAAAATTTATTTTTTATGATTATTTAATAAAATTATATTGCTGAAATATTTTCATGAAATATAAAACGTCATTTTTATTGGATATGGGTCATCCCATACTCGGCCCGATCCCTATCACCGGTCCCAGCCCTGGCCTCGGTCCCTGCCCCTGACCCAGGAACCGACCTCTAGTCACCGGCCTAGGCCCCAGCCCCGGTACCTACCCCAGTTCCGGTCCTGGCGCCGGCCTAGAGACCACGACAAAATCTTATTAACACAAAATATTAACACAAAATCTTATGATAAGAGACATTCGTTTGGTATTTCTACTTATGAAATATTATTAACACAAAATCTTCTATGAAAAATTATTGTTGGCAGCCAAAAAATTTCTACTCATTTTGAACGTTTTAAATTTCTTTATAAAACTTTATTATTAAAAATATTACTTACTTAAAAAAAACATTATTCATTTTTTGCTCTGGCACTCGGAGACAACGACACAATGACGGCGAGCGGCGTGATGGTTGACGGTTGGCAGCGATGGGAGGTGGTCAGCAATGGTCGGCGAAGGTTGGCAGTGACGATGGTCAATGGTTGGCGACAAGTAGTAGTGGTTAGGGACGGTGGCCGACGGAGGTTGGTGGTTGGCGACAAGTGGCAATGGCCACCGACAATGGCCGACGGAGGTTGGCAGTGGTTGCAGAGGAGGGTGGTCGGCGGGTGGCAACGACCGTGAGCACCGATGATCAAGGAAGGCCTGAATGGGTAATATCAGGCAATGGTCAACAGTTGGTGGTGGCCGCAAGCAGTAACGGGTGGTGGTCGGTGGTAGTCAATGGTGGGTTGCAATGGGTGGCAGTGGTCGTGTGCTACAGTGAGCAGCGGTGGAGGTCGACGAAGGGCGACGTGGTTGAAAAGAGTATGAGGTCGTAATGAAAAGAGAATGAAGCGAAGAGCACCTTTTGAGTTGAGAAATTATTTTTTTTTAACTTCTCAAATTGGGAAAAAAAAACAAAAGTGAAAATTCACTTCGTGAGAAGAAATTTCTTTTAGAATTGCAAATTTTGGCCAAATGAATTTTTTTCTTCATAAGTTAAATATCAAACAGATTTCTGCTCCAAAAACATTTCTGGAGCAAAAATTCATTTCTAGAATTGTTACCATGTCCATCCTAAATTACCAAATGAATTTATGCTCCAAAAGCAATTTTGAAGCGGAAATTTACTTTTAGAAATGTTACCATGTGTTCTCTTAGGGCTTACATGGTAACACTTTTGCTTTAGTGAGAATTTGATTTTTTTATTTCTGCTCAGAAACATGAATTGATTGTTTTACTTCTACTTCAAAAGTTATTTATGATTAGAGAAATTTTTTTGGTAACGAATGAAAATTTATACTTTTGAAATATTATTAACACAGAATCTTCTACGAAAAATTATTATCGGCGATCGAAAATTTTATACTTAATTTTTCAACTTCTTAAATTTCTTTAAAAATAATTTGTATTATTAAAAATAGTACTTATTTTTTACTTCGATGGCCACCAGCACGGTGGTCGATGGTTGGCTATAGGGGGAGGTAGTTGGCAAACAGCCGTAGCTAGTTAAAGTCGGCAATTGGCGACAGTTGCGGACTCGCGAGAGTCAATGGGTGACTGCCGCAATGGGCAATGGTTGGCTACCGGTGGAGGTCTACGGTGGGCAGAGGCAAGCGATGATCGTGGCCAGCAGCTGGTGGAGGTTAGTGATGGGCAGCAGCTGGCGATGAATGACAGCAGCGAAGGTCGACGGGGGTGGCTATGATTGAAAATATGGTGAAAGCGTAATGAAAAGATGGTGATGCGAGAAGTACTTCTTAAGTTTTTTTTTTGTCAGAAGTACTTCTTAAATTGAAGAAACTATTCTTTTAACTTTTCAAATTGGGGGAAAAATAATTTCAGAAGTAAAAATTCATTTTGAAGCAGAAATTTCATTCGGAAGTAAAATTTTTTACCGAACAAAATTTCTACTTCATAAGTTACATTACTAAATAGATTTCTGCGAAGTATTTCTGGAGCAGAAATTCACTTTAAAAAGTATTATTAGGGGTGTGCAACTGGACCAGGTTGACCCGGAATCCGGATCAGCCCACTCGAAAAATAGGGTCGCGAACCGGTTCCGGTTGAAACCAATCCAGCTACCTGTTCCATTTTTTGGGAAGCGGTTGAAATCAGTCTAGGTACCGGTTCTAGTTGAAGGCCCACCTAGATCGATTTTAGAACCGATTTTTTTTATGTCAGGTGTCCTGTTTTTAGTTACTTAAAAAAAACTATTGAATGAGTATATTGCCCAAGTCTTTCTTGGTTTTTAGATATGGATTGTCTTACCGAAGACGTTATCATTAGTTAAATAGACTTCATTTTGTGGAAACTACGATTTTGTGGTAATTAAATAGACTTCATCGATTGGCACTTTTGCAAGAAAAATAGGGACGGGTCCAAAATAGAATCGGGACCAAAAAATAGGTCTGTTCCAAAATAGGTTCCAAGAAAAATAGGTCGGTTCCAAAACAGATTCCAAAAAAAATTGGAAACTGATTATAACAGAGTTGGTTTTAGGATTTAAACCTGGACCCGGCCCACCCGACCATCCTCACCCCTAAGTATCGTCATGCACACCCTTAAAAATAGGTGGCAGTAGCACCGAATCTGGCCCGCTATTCTGTGTCATCCTCTTCTTCCTCAAAGATCCAAATAACAAGAATGGTTTCCAAATCCTTCCACAACCTTCCAGTAGGTCCCCAACTCCTTCCCCCTTATAACTCCTCCCTAGTCCTCTGTGACGTCCTAGAACTTCAACTTTTGTAAGCGCGAGAATTCAATAAAAAGGATATTACAATTTAATTACAGTTGACAGATATTTTGAATTGTAAGGACTAAAGAGACGAAAAATTGGACGAATTATAAAGCTTCAGTTATTTTAAATTAGGTTTTAAATTTTTAGCCGCCGCGAATTAGGATTTCAGTTTTCACGCTCGAGCCTAATCCCGATCGAACCTGGCTAGTGAAATTACCAAAAATTTTCCTTTGCCTGTGTACCCAAAATTTTGTTCTAGTCTCGACGCGCCAAATGACCAAAATACCCCCCAATTATTTGTTGATATAAAACAAAAGTCATTGAATTATTTGAGACAAAATAGCCACAAAAGTCCTTGTGGAACCCACCCTACTTCTCTTCCCCATGCCCTCCCAAGATGTCGTATACTCTCCCTCTCCTCTGCATCTTCTTTCTTCTTTTTGTTTCTTTTCTTCTTTTGTTTTTGGCCGTGGACGACCCCCTCTCAACCGAACACATCGCCTCCATTCCTCCTCATCCTGGGTCATTTTTGTGCGACCAGCCGACCGTCACCGTCTCCAGCCTCCTTCTGTCGTCGCCTAGACCCAGCCCCCGCTGCCATTGGACACAGGAAGCCGCGGAAGCAGCTCGGAAAGCCGTCTCGAGCCACTTCACCCCTGTCCCTGGCCAAACCCAACGCCACCGGTGCTAACCGCCACCCCACAATCGACCACTATCCTCTTCCTGACCACCCCGACCCAGCCACACCGCCCGACGCCCGTCGGAGCTTCCCAAATCGTCTCGAACAGACGGTTGCCCTATTTTGAGGCTGACTTGGTTTGGTCTTCGATCCGGCCAAACCCGCCACCACCGTCCCTCAGCACCACTGTCGATCACCTCCACAGACTCCCCTCTACCCCCTTGGAGCTCGCCACCGTCGGCCGTCACGCGTGGAGCCTGAAAACTGCTACCGATCGCCTCCTTTATTTTTGAATGAACCGTGCCCTATTTTGGCCGGTTCTGTTCGCAGCTGTTTCGCCTCCGTCAACCGCCTTCCGTTGCCGTCTACTGGTCCCAACCGATCCCTAGGCAAGTTCTCAAGCCTCAGCTGGCCTTTTCCAGGCATGTGACGCCGAGAAACACCCCAAAATAGTCCGATTTACCCTATTTTGCCACTAAATCGCTACTGTTTCAGGCTGCCGTCCGCAGGAGCTCCGTCGCCAGCCACCTATTTCGGTGACCTTGCCGGACCTCCCCGTGGTGTCGCCAAAAATTTGAGCTCAGGTCGCCACGCGATAAACTCTAATTTTGCCGCCGTTCGTCGAGGCCACTCAAGCTAACTCACTTCGTGAGTTGACCCTAAACCTTGATTAGAACGCTAATTGAGCTTAGGATTAATTAATTAGTTATTTATGAAAATTGGATACACGATCAGGACTGGTTTAGATAGAAACGATGATTAGGTTAAATGACCAATCGACTAGGTTAGTTTGGTCGATTATAATGTCTGTGGTTATTTATGGTAATTTATCAACTAATTGATTGATTGTGTTTATTTACGAGCAAGCGACAGGTTAGAGACGAGTGAGTGATTGAATTTATAAATCGATTGAGTAATAAGAGATATAGTACGAATTGAGCTAGAAATTTTCTAGTTGGGTTAATTGCTCGTGAGTGCATTATTTGCCTTGTTAATTTGGTCGTCTCGCTGAAATGCCTAACTGAGAGTCTTGATTGGCTTTGAGCTGAGTCTGTTTGCAGTTTTGTTTGAATATTGACATTAATCGAAAATAATCAATGGATTGATTGCCGAATGTAAATTGTGTGGTCGTTTAAGGGACCAATGACGTTACCTGGCAAATTTGCATTGTACTATTAGTACTCATACCGTACATATCGTATGGAACCTCGCGACTTATCAGAAGCACGATAATCCATGCTCGTGTCAGTCTTACGATTTTAAGGAATTATTGAATGCCAGTCTCAGCTTGTGACGGATCGAAGTTCCTTTTTGAGGAATGCCTACTCGTCGTGCCGTGCCAGGTGCACTGAATACACCGTTTGTAGTAGCCGTCGTTGAGAGGGTAAAAGTGGACGTAGCCTAATCCTATCAAATGAGTGCGAGATCGCACTATTGATGTTTTTATCACGCCAATCGCGTGGGTCATTGTTAATAAATGAATTTGTGTGGTGTCTTGTATACGCCTGAGTGGTGATACCTTGATTGATTATTTATTTGATGGCTGTACTCTATTGATATATGCGATTATGCCTGATGTTGACTGTTGTGCTTAAGATATCCTAGGCGAATCAGTGTCCTAATCGAGTTTAGGCTTGATTCATTGAGATTTATTTCTCACCCCGTCGTCAGATAACTTTTCAAGACCAAAGTAATGGAGCGGCCGGTGCGATTCGGTACCCCTACCCACTCATCACACGATATTTCTCTCCACCCGGTGCCAGATACGGACCGGATGTAGAAACACCACATCACGACAATATGGGTCGATGAAGGGATGCCACAACTAGTGGCGCATCTTTTCAAGGCCTGATATCTTCGTGATGGGGTAAATCTCTTTGGTCCGCTTAGAGGATTTGAGGGACCACCGATTCAGGGGGTCTTTAATGTTCCCGCTTGGAATCCGATGGATATTGATATACATGACGGGAAAGTGGTGGATCCCGCACCTGGTATGCAGTCCGAGATCGAGCCTAAACAGTCCGTAGCCCTCTCTGTACATTCTAGTTAGAGCTCCTGTGATGACCCTAACGACTCGGTTCCTCCGATTGGTTACGATGATCCAGATGCCGTTTTTACCCAATAGAGGGTCAGGTTTTCTTTTGTGGTCAGGGAACTAGTGACGTCTTTTGTGGGGGTACTATTTTGGAGTAGATGAGAGTTAACCTTACCTGACTCCTATATCTTTTTGTTAGTCCTAGAGAGCCGCCCTGAAGCATAGAGTTGTCTTTACTAGCTGTTGACTTTGTAAGGTTATAGATCATCTATTCTCATCAGTTTTATATTTGTGTTTAGTTGTCTAGCTGCTCTATTTATTTATCTCATGTTGATTTTACTGTAAGAAAGATTGCACGTTTCGCATGCATAGTATTCTTTGGTCGATAGCAATTGCTTGAGGCGCTATCTTTTATAAACTGATGGCGATTTTGACATGGGATGTCGCGGGTTCGAGAGTCGGGACGTAACATCCCTGTCCGAGTGGTATCAGAGCAAGGTCAGCCTGATCCGTCTGGTCATTGGCTTGGAGTAATAGGGAGCATTGGGAAATGGGATAGTTAGTAAGATTTTTATTGCTATGCCTGTGATTGTTAATTTTGTGGTAAGATTTTGGGGTTGCCTTCTGTCTGCGTTTTGCTATAGGGTAAGCAGGACTTCGTATCTTTTTTGCAAAATGATACGGAATCCTACTTACCGCCCGAAGGAGGCTTGTGAAGCCAGTAGAAAAATTAGTTAATGTTGAAAGAGCACCGCCCGTGGTGTCTCCAGTTGTACCCCCTACTGCAGCCTCTACTACTAAACCTACTAGACCTACTGGAAGGGAGCCGACTATGGCTGAAGTTATGCAAGCCTTAGGGGCTATTGGAGATTTGATGGGACAGTAAGTAAAGAATCAAGCGGCAACAGCTACTGTTGCTGCTGCTGAAACTTCATCTGTGATTCCACCTGCAGTCTCGCCAGTAAATCCACCACCTGCACTTGACAGTGAGGAGCGTAAGGCTCAAAAGCTGGTGGAACAGTTTCTCAAGTTGAAGCCGCCTAGTTCACTGGAAGTGGAGACCCTGAAGCTGCCACCCAATGGATCAAAGAGATGAAAAATGTGTTCGACTTGTTGAGATGCTCAGATAGAGATAAGGTAACTCTGGCCGTCTATCAACTTGAAGGGAACACCATTACTTGGTGGAGAACTGTCAAGGGTAGGACTTTTCGTAAAGGAACAGTTCTGGTATGGAATACTTTTGTGGAGGTTTTTAATAATAAATACTTCTCAAAGACAGCTAGAAAGCAAAAGATGGTTGAGTTATTCCGCTTCCATCAGAACTAGATGACAGTTGACGAATATGAGGCAAAGTTTTCTGAACTGTCCAAGTATGCTCCGAGAATGATTGAAGATCCGGAGGACAAGGCTAGAAGCTTCAAGGACAGGCTGAAGCTCGATATTAAGAGTACGCTGGCACCGCTTAATCTTCAAGACTATGATAATATCTAGGTGAGAACGCTGATAGTGGAGCAGGACTTGGCTGAAAAGACTACCACGTCTGGATCACAATTCACATCCCCAACCTGATTTGACAAAGGGCAAGGGAAGAAACCAATGTTTAGCAACCGGAGTCACATTCCCCCAATGGCCAAGGGGCGATTAGCAAACCAGCGTTTGTGCCAATAGAGGCATGGGCCTAGCCCGTGCCTGTATTGAGGTGATGCCTATTTTGATTGTGGTCAGCTAGGCCATCTGGTGAAGGACTGTCTACAGAGGCAGGGCAGGCAGGCACCACCACAGCAAGGAGGACCGCCTAGAGGACCTATGCCGCCAAACTTCTAGAATCGTCCCCGGCACAAAGAAAGATTTTTGTTGTTACTCGAAAAGCGGCGAAGGATTCGCCGACCATTACAGATACGGTCCTCTTGCATAACCAAGTAGCATATGCCTTGTTTGATCTGGGTGCCACACATTCGTTTGTTGCGGATCAGTTCGTTAAATTATTTGAGTTGAACTTGATGCCTTTAGATATTGTGTTTAAAGTGTCTACGTCGTTAAAAGATAAAGTAGTGGCTATTGTGAGCTGTCCTGATTGTAGACTTGTTGTGGATGGTCATGGGAGTAAAGTAGACCTGATTGTACCGGAGATGTACGATTTTGACTTAATTATGGGAATAGATTGGTTGATGAAGCAAAGGGCCACGATGGACTGCTTTAATAAGGTGATTCGGTTTAATCCGACGGATGGTATTAGTTTTGAATTTTTGGGTAATCGAGGAGGAACCTCGACTGTGATGATATCGTCGTTAGAGATAACTCGATTGTTGGAGAATGGATACCAAGGTTATTTGGCTTCTGTGGTTGATACGTTTGCTGAAGAATTGAAGCTGGAGAATATTGCGATTGTATGTGAATTTCTATATATTTTCCCTTAGGAATTACCTGGTTTGCCACCAGAAATTGAGTTTGTGATAGAGTTAGCTTCTGGGACGAAGCCAATCTCTAAGGCGCCGTATAGAATGGCATTGTCAGAGTTGAAGGAACTCAAAGTTCAGATGCATGAGTTATTAGATAAAGGGTTCATCCGCCCTACTGCATTGCCTTGGGAGTGCCTGTTTTGTTCGTCAAGAAAAAAGATGGGTCTTTGAGATTGTGTATCGACTATAGGCAGTTAAATCAAGTGACGATCAAGAATAAGTACCCACTACTAAGGATTGACGATTTATTTGATCAACTGCAGAGAGCATCGATATTTTCTAAGATCGATCTACGAACAGGGTACTATCAGTTGAGAATCGGAAAAGAGGATATACCGAAATCAGCATTTAGGACACGTTGTGGACATTATGAGTTCACTATGATACTGTTCGATTTGACGAATGCTCCTGCTGCTTTTATGGATTTGATGAACAGAGTGTTTAGGGAGTTCTTGGATCGCTTTGTGATCGTATTTATAGACGACATTCTAGTGTACTCGAAGAATTCTGAAGATCATGAGCAACACTTGAGAGTGGTTCTGGAAACTTTGAGAGTGTATTAGTTGTATGCCAAGTTCAGCAAGTGCGAGTTTTGACTAGCTCGCGTGGCATTCTTAGGCCATGTGATTTCTAGTGAAGGTATTGCGGTAGTTATAGATTGACCAAGACCGATGACTGCTACAAAGATTAGAAGCTTCTTGGATTTGGCAAGTAATTACAAACGATTCGTGAAAAGTTTATCAGCTATAGCTTCGCCTTTGACTAAATTGCTAAAGAAAGACATGAAGTTTGAATGGACAGACAAGTGCGAGTGTAGTTTCCAAAAGCTTAAGCATAGGTTAACTACGGCTCCCATTCTAACAATTCCGTCTAGTCCTGGTGGTTATGAGATTTATAGTGATGCTTCGCTTAGAGGACTAGGTTGTGTTTTAATGCAACATGGCACGCATTTCGTCAATTGAGACCGCATGAGTTGAATTATTCCACCCACGACCTAGAGTTAGCTGCGGTCGTGTTTACTTTGAAGATCTGGAGACACTATCTGATTGGAGAAAGTTTTCAAGTGTATACCGACCATCAGAGTTTGAAGTACCTGTTCTCTCATAAGGAGTTAAGCATGAAGCAACACCGATGATGGAGTTACTTAAAAATTATGACTGCGAGATCCTATATCATCCGGGTAAGACGAATAAGGTTGCTGATGCATTGAGTAGAAAATCAGTGATTGCTTAATTATGGGTACATGAGTGGCGTTTACTTAAACAAGTGAAAGACTCAGACTTTAAGTTGGAGATAAGCCACCTGTCGAGTCTCGTGGCTACCTTAAGAATCGAGCCAAAAGTACAAGTTAAAATTAAAACCTTGCAATCTACAGACCCCTTCATTTAGAAGACCCTTCAAGAAGACTCAGCTAAGCGAAGGGTCAACTTTCAAGTAGCCGAGGATGGGATACTGAAGTTCAAAGGACATTTGGTTGTGCCTGTTGATGAAAGTTTAAAGGAGGAGATTTTATAAGAGGCACATCGTAGCGGTTATAGTATCCACCCGGGGAGTACGAAGATGTATTAGAATTTGAAACAACACTACTGGTGTAACGGCATGAAAACAGACATAGCCAAACACGTAACTAAGTATTTGACATGTTAACAGATCAAGGCACAGCACTACAAACCTGGAGGACTGCTACAACCTCCGAAAATCCCGGAGTGGAAGTGGGAGCATATCACGATGGGCTTCGTGATAGGTTTGCCAAGGAGTCAGAGAGGGAATAATTCAATCTGGGTTGGCGTAGGCAGGTTGACGAAATCAGCACACTTCATTCCAATAAGAAAGGACTCCGCCTTGGAGATATATTCAGAGTTGTATGTGAGGTATATTGTAAGATTGCATGGGGTGCCAGTGACAATCACTTCTGATCGGAATCCCAAGTTCACTGCTACATTTTGGAAGAGTTTGCAAACTGCTTTAGGGACGAAACTGTAATTTAGTACAGCTTATCATCCGCAGACAGAAAGCCTGTCTGAAAGAATGATTCGGACCTTGGAGGATATGTTGAGAGCATGTGTTCTGGATTTCAAAGGTAGCTGAGATGAACAATTACATTTGGTTGAGTTTGCCTACAATAACAGTTATCAGCAGAGTATTAAGATGGTGTCTTTCGAGACCTTGTATGGCAGAGCTTGTAGGACGCTAGTCTGCTGGGATGAGGTTGGTAAAAGGAAGATAACTAGCCCTGAGTTAGTGGAACAGTCGATGGAAGCAATTAAGGTGATTAGAAACAGACTAAAAACAGCTCAGAGCCGCTAGAAAAGTTATGCAGATAAAAGGCGTAGACCTTTAGAGTTTCAAGTAGGCGATCATGTCTTTCTGAAAGTGTCGCCTATGAGAGGAACATCCCGTTTTGGCAGGAAAGTAAAGCTAAGCCCGAGATACGTTGGACCGTTTGAAACCCTGGAACGAATTGGAATTTTAGCTTATCGACTTACGTTGTCACCCAGACTTGCTCAAGTGCATAACGTCTTCCACGTGTCTATGTTAAGGAAGTACGAGCCAGACCCTACTCATGTGCTGAGTTATGAGAAGATTGATCTGGATGAGCAAGCGTCATACGTGGAGCGACTAGTCAGGATTGTAGATAGGAAAGAGCAAGTACTCCGAACCAAGACGATCTCGTTAGTCAAGGTGATCTAGCAGCACTAAGGTACTGAAGGAGCTACATGGGAGAACGAGGATATCGTGAAAAGTAACTATCCTTATCTTTTTGAATAGTTAGAACTATGTTGTAATTTCGAGGACGAAATTTCCTAACTGAGGAAGAGTTGTGACGTCTTGGAATTTAACTTTTGTAAGTGCCGAAATTCGATAAAAAGGATATTACAATTTAATTACAGTCGAAAGATATTTTGGATTATAAGGACTGAAGAGACGAAAAATTGGACGAATTCTGAAACTTCGGTTATTTTAGATTAGGTTTTGAATTTTTAGCCGTCGAGAATTAGGATTTCAATTTCCATGCTCGAGCCTAATCCCGACCAAGCCTGGCCTGTGAAATTACCAAAAATTTTCCTTCGCCTGTGAACCCAATTTTTTTTTCCAATCTCGGTGCTCCAAATGACCAAAATACCCTCCAATTATTTGTTGATATAAGACAAAAGCCATTGAATTATTTGAGACAAAATAACCACAAAAGTCCTTGTGGGACCCACTCTACTTCTCTTCCCCATGCCCTCCCAAGCTACCGTATACTCTCTCTCTCTCTCTCTCTCTCTCTCTCTCCCTCCTCTGCATCTTCTTTCTTCTTTCTATTTCTTTTCTTCTTTTGTTTTTGGTCGTGGATGACCCCCCCTCAACCGAACACATCGCCTCCATTCCTCCTCATCTTTGGCCTTTTTTGTGGGACCAGCCGACCGCCACCGTCTCTAGCTTCCTTCTGCCATCGCCTGGACCCAGCCCCCGCCGCCTTTTATCGCAGGAAGCCGCGGAAACAGCTCCGAAAGCCATGCACTGTTTCGGCTCCCGAAACCCAAGCCACTTCAGCCTTGTCCCTAGCCGAACCCGACGCCAGCCACCACCTCACAGCTAACCACCACCCTCTTCCAGACCAGCTCGACCCAGTTGCATCGCCCGACGCCTATCGAAGCCGCCATAAATCACCCCAAATCGACTGTCACCCTGTTTTGAGGCCAACTCAGTTTGGTTTTCGATCCGGCCAAACCTACCGCCACCGTCACTCACGGCCGCCGTCGATCACCTCCATAGACTCCCCTGTACCCCCTCTTCAGAGCTCGCCGCCCCTCGTGAGCCCGAAAACTGCCACCGACCGCCTCCCCTGTTTTTGAACGAACCGTGCCCTGTTTTGGCCCATTCTGTTCCCTGCTGTTTCGTCGCTGTCAGCCGCCTTTCGCTGTCGTCCACTGGTCCCAATCGACCCCAACCAACCCCTAAGTGAGTTCCCAAACCTCGATCGGCCTTGTCCCGGCCCGTGACTTCGAGAAACACCCCCAAAATAATTCGATTTGCCTTGTTTCGCCACTGACCTGCTACTGTTTTAGGTTGCCGGCCGCCAGTTGCCGCCTACCGAAGCTTCGTAGCCGGCCACCTGTTTTGGTGACCGCACCGGACCTCCCCGTGGTGCCGCCAAAGTTTGGGTTCGGGTCGCCGCGCGATACATCCTAATTTCGCCGCCGTTCGGCGAGGCCGCTCAAGCTAACTCACTTCGCGAGTTGACCCTAAACCTTGATTAGAGCACTAATTACACTTAGGATTAATTAATTACTTAATTATTTATTTATGATAATTAGATACACGATCGGGATCGGTTTAGATAGAAACAATGATTAGGTTAAATGGCTGATCGACTAAGTTAGTTTGGTTGATTATATTGTCTATGGCTATTTGTGGTAATTTATCAGCTGATTGATTGATTGTATTTATTTGCAAACGAGTAACAAGTTAGAGACGAGCGAGCAATTGAATTTATAAATCGAATGAGTAATAAGAGATATAGTATGAATTGAGCTCGAAATTGCCGGATTGAGTTAATTGCTCATGAGTGCATTATTTGCCTTGCTGATTTGGTCGTCTCGCTGAAATGCCTGACTGAGAGTCTTGATTGGCCTTGAGCTGAGTCTGTTTGCAATTCTATTTGAATATTGGTATTAATCGAAGATAATCAATGGATTGATTGCCGAGTGTGAATTGTATGGTCGTTTAAGGGACCAATGACGTTACCTAGTAAGTTCGCATTGTACTATTAGTACTCATACCGTGCATATCGTATGGAACCTCGCGACTTGTCAGAAGCACGATAATCCATGCCCCGTGCCAATCTTACAGTCTTAGGGGATTATCGGATGTTGGTCGCAGCTTATGACGTACTGGAACTCCTTTTTAAGGAATGCCTACTCGTTGTGCCGTGCCAAGTGCACTAGATACACCGCTTGTAGTAGCCGTCGCTGAGAGGGTAAAAGTGGACGTAGCCTAGTCCTGCCAAATGAGTGCGGTATCGCACTATTGATATTTTTATCACGCCAGTCGTGTGGATCATTGTTAATAAATGGATTTATATAGTGTCTTGTGTACGCCTGAGTGGCGATAACTTGATTGGTTGTTTATTTGATGGTTGTACTCTATTGATATATGCGATTATGCTTGATGTTGACTGTTGTGCTTAGGATATTCCGGGCGAATTAGTGTCCTAACTGAGCTTAGGCTTGATTCATTGAGATTTATTTCTCACCCCATCGTGGGATAACTTTTCAAGATCGAAGTAATAGAGTGGCCTGTGCGATTCAGTACCCCTACCCACTCATCACACGATATCACTCTCCACTTGATGCCAGGTACGGACCAGATGTGAGAACGCCACATCACGACGATATAGGTCAATGAAGGGATGCCATAACTGGTGGCACATCTTTTCAAGGCCTGGTATCTTCGTGATGGGGTAAATCTCTTTGATCCGCTCAGATGATTTGAGGGGCCACCTATTCAGGGGGTCTCTAATGTCCCCGCCTGGGATCCGATGGATATTGATACACCTGACGGGGAAGTGGTGGATCCTGCACATGGTATGCAGCCCGAGCTTGAGGCTGAACAGTCCGTAGCCCTCTCTGCACATTCTAGTCAGAGATCCTGTTATGACCCTAACGACCCGGCTCCCTCGATTAGTTACGACGATCCAGATGTCGTTTTTACCTAGTAGAGGGTTAGGTTTTCTTTTGTGGTCAGGGAACTAGTGACGTCTTTTGTGGAGGTACTGTTTTGGAATAGATGAGATAACACCTTACTTGACTTATGTATCTTTTTGTGAGTCATAGAGGGCCGCCCCGAAGCATGGGGTTGTATTTACTAGCTATTGGCTATGTAAAGTTATAGATCATCTATTCTCATCAGTTTTATGTTTGTGTTTGGTTGTCTAACTTTTATGCTTATCTATCCATGTTGATTTTACTGCATAGAAGATTGCACGTTTCGCGTGTGCAGTACATTCTTAGGTCGATAGCAATTGCCCGAGATACTATCTTTTATGATCTGGTGGCGATTTTGTCAAGTGATGTCACGGGTTCGAGAGTCGGTACATGACATCCCCCTCTCTCTCTCATCCTCCATAATCAAAGTCTCTCTTTATCTCTCTAGCTCTTGATCAATGGCCAGTGAAGCTCCCCAGTCATCGCCTGAGTCACCTCCCTCCTCCACCGCGTAAACCTCCCTCTGTTGTTCCCCTTCTTCCTTGGTTTCTCGACCTCGGCGTCTCCTCCGGACCAATCCGGCTCCAGCTCTGGCTCCCTACCCCTGCCTGAGCGGTTCATCATCATCAGCCCATTCACCCAGAGCCTAGTCGTCATCGGGACCGGCCCGGACCCCTCGCAAGATGCCAGGGGTGGGCAGCCACCGGCGTCGAGGGCATCGGTGGAGGCTATGCCGGGCATGGAGGTCGAGGAAGGCCGCGAATGCGAGTGCACCATCTGTCTGGAGAGCGCCGTGGCTGGAGAGCCGGCGAAGGAGATGCCGTGCAAGCGCAGGTTCCACGGGGGATGCATTGAGAGGTGGTTGGGGGTCCACAGGACGTGCCCCATGTGCAAGTATGAGATGCCGGTCGAGGAAGGAGAGGCCCACGAGAAGCGAGAAGGGGGAGTCTGGGTGATCTTCGCTTTTGGTGTCGGTGGCGCCGCCAGTGACAATCACGTTTCTTCTTCGCCTTCTTCTTCTTCTTCTTCTTAGATTTAGATTTAGATTTCTAGAGGTGATCCCTGATCCTGTTGTGCGATGGATTGGTCAAAGATTCATTTTTTCCCCTCTCTTTTTCTTGTTCGTTCCATAAAAATTGTACAGCGTTATATGCCTTCAGTATATTTCAATGGCGATCGAAGTGCTAGTGGCCATTCTGGAATGATTCCGACACTTGCTTTGAGAAATCCAAACTCTACGTCACACGTTCGATTCAGAAAATTACCATGAACGTGCACCCGTTTATAATACAAAACAATGAACGTGGCGATGATCCGATACGAAGTGCCACTTTGAGTCGCAGAATCTCCTCTTCATCCAACTTAAGAGAGCATAATATTTAGAAAGAGATTTGACGGAAACACGATCGATGCACCTTCAGATCAAGATTTGGCATTAAGAAAGTCACATAAAGTAGTCAACTTTACATGGGTTTTTATTTGCGCATAGAGTTTGCTAGGGATGATCTTGGGTGGTGGAGGCACCAAAATGCCCTCTTTCTCTTAGAATTCTGATGCCCTGATATCTCCCTAACATCATCAGCGTAGCCATTGGATTTGTCCCCGGCGATTCCAGGAATGTCGACCCGTCTACCACCCTCAATCCCTTCACGCCGTAGACTCTGTACTCCTTGTCGACCACCGAACCGACCCTGCAGCCGCCGTGGTAGTGGTAGAACGTCCGCACGTTCTGCTTGCAGTACTTCGCGAGCTCTTCTTCGCCCGACAATTCTTCCTCCTTGTGTTCGACCCCCAGGAAACAAGAGACAGCCTGAGACCTCACTACACTCTGGAGTAGCTGCGCCATCTCCATGCATGCCTTCATGTCCTCTTCCTTGGACAGGTAGTTGAATGTCACCGCAGGGTTCTGCCTTGGGTCCGTGCTGCTTAGTTTCAGCCTCCCTCTTGATGCTGGGAAGGCATACTTGATCGCGACCGGCATCCTTGTCGAATTGAGACTTATGGGGAGGATTCCCGCTTCGATGATGAATTTGAGATCATGGGCTATGCCAGCAACTACCGGCGGCTCGGGCAGCCGATTCTGCGGTTTGGCGTCTGCAAGGAGCGCAACGCACGGATTATCTTGCATTCCGCGTCCCACTCCTCTGAGGCCATTTAGTAACGAGATGTTGAACTTCTTGAGATGCTTAGGAGGACCGATTCCGCTAAGTAACAGGATTTGGGGACTCCCTAGTGACCCTGCAGCTAAAATGACTTCACCGAACAATGTCGAATTATTTGCTTGATTGAGGTAACTTTCGTATGATTCTTCCAAGCTCCCATCGCTCTTGATGAACGTAATACCATAAGCCCGGGTCTCATTGTCGTCACCTGCAAAAGTGAAAAGATATCAAATGGAACTGTCGACTGTGTGACCTTCATGAAGCACTGGCCAAGTTCTTCAAAGTTTGCGTGAATGCAACGCTTTACGGCATTACGGTCTGAGTGGCTCACTGTGATTGCGGAAGAGGAGATTCCTCACGGTTGAATTTAAGAGCACGGTCAAGTTTTCCGTATGCCCTGCCTCGAGGAGATTGGCTGATGTATGTCTGGTTCCATAATTATCGAACACGCTTCCTCCAATCTTTGTTCCTTGGAGATGTTCCAGCGTATAGCCGTTGTACGGAAAAATTCCCGCTTCAAGGAATCCGAACTCGGCGACAAACTGCCATGGGGTCAACTCTGGCTGGAAAACCACTCTCGACTCCACCCATCTGTATGCATCCTCTACTAGCTCTACGTCCCATCCGACTCTTTTGACAAAATCAGGACTCGCTCTGCTGTAGAAACCACCATTAATCGCGGATGATCCGCCTAGTACCCGTCCTCTGTGATTTGGAACCCCTTCTCTCGAGACGAAGCTCTGTGCCGCAGACGAATACTCATCAGTATTGAGCAGCGAGAAACCATAGTATTTCCTATCCATGACCAAGGGGTTCTCATATGGCGATCCACCACGCTCGACCAACAGTACCGAGAATTTCTCAGAGAGAGTCGCGGCTAGAGGACATCCTGCAGTTCCTCCCCCGACAATAATGTAATCAAAAGACTTGCCAGAGACTTCTTTGAGGTCCGAAGTCATGTAAGGTGGCCTGTTCCCTGGAATGTAGGAGCAACATGACCAAAAGACGGTATCAGAATCCGGATCAATGTCTTGAGTTAAATTTGCAATAATTTCTGAAAGTGTGATTCTGGATGACATAATCGATTCAAAGGTAGTTACTTCCGACACAAGATAAGAACTAGAAGGTGCGGTGGCATACCTTGGCACAGTGTACAAGGAAATGAAGATAAAATCTGAAGTAGAAGGATCGATCTTAATGAAAGCAGATAAGTTTTATGCAGAATCACCATGGTTGGTCCGTCCCCTGATCTGGCTGAAAGGGAGGAAGAAGGGACACATTTAATAGTTCTAAGTTCTAATGGCTCGTCTCCATCTTAATCAAGTATGTGCGCTATTGGTGTAATCTAATCGATGGCATTTTCCTAGCTTTGTTGTCGCCGGCGTACGCATGGTCGGACCAATGATTCACTCCTCTTCTTTAGGGGAACCAATGATTTCGCTTCTATGATGAGTTTCCTCCACTCTGTATCCTTTAATCACCATACTTTTCATGTATCTGCATATTAAATGCACAGTACTGCATCACTTGTGTTGAAGACAGAAACACAATGATAGTGTTTTGGGCAGGAGTCAACTTGCCTGGATTAGTTAAGACGAGCTTTAAAATGGGATATTGTTCTTTAACGGTGAATTCGATGGCGCATATCGGCCATGATATGAGACTAGAGAAGAAACACGTATTCACACAACATATATTGATTCTAGTTTATATATAATGTGCTTTGAGGATTTCTTGCGGGTCCTTTTACATGCCAATATACATATTCTACAACCGAAAAGATCAGCATTCAGATTGAATTTTGATGCATAGTACACTTCATAAGCCTATCGATCTTCTCTCGTCCCAAAATCTCCAAAAGAACTAGAAATGCTCATTTGCCCGTTCAATTCCCTGAAAGTTCAAGTCTATGGTCTTCGGGCCTGGATCGAAGTCTGCCTGATATTGGCTGTTCAAGTCGAGTGTTGCCGGGGGTCCACATTTTTTCAGCTTGTAGCTTGTCTTTGTAGAAATATTGCTAGATTGTTCGGCAACGAGACTTGTATCATCGGAACTACTGCTGGCACATCTCTTCCTCCCTGTGGCTTTGTTGCATTTGTTCTGTGAAGGGGCTTCTTGTGGCCGTATGTTACTTAACCGAAGTTCAATTGAAGCCGGACTAAAGTTGTACGTTTCACCATGCTCATTGCCTTGTTGCTTCTCTTCGTTTAGACCAGCGCTCTCAGAAGAAGTTAATGAACTTTCTACTGAGCATATACCTTTCAATTGTTTCCTAATTGCATCATTGAGGCCTGAACTTCCTAATTCCGTCAGTTCCGAGAAAGGAGAACTGGGACAACCGGAGCTAACCATGGAAACTAACTGAGACAGTTCGGCTTTTGCAGCTTCGATGCCAACTGAGGAGTTATTGTACCGAGCTAATGTTTCCTGAGCTTTTCTCAGTACCGATTGGAGATACTTGCCTTGAGCTTCAATGCGTAGCTGCAAATGCTTCTGCACCTGAGAGGAAAGTGGAACTATATCGGCATCTGCAGCAAAATAAAAGACTGCGTGAGAAAAATGCGCATGCTGGTCTTACCTCAATTTGTTCATGAAGTTTTCTCTGCACTTCCATTTGCATTTGGAGAGCCTGAGCTATCTGCAGGCTTCTGGTACATGAAAAGGATCGATAAGTACATCCCTCTGTGTAACCATTCCAATCACCCCATGATCAGTACTTGATAAGATGTGATATAGCAGCGAGTCTTACTCATTGCTTTGGAAGGTGGATGGATCGATTATTTCGGTATTTTGATATTCTTCTGTACTCTGAATCTCTTTGCTTTCTGCAATTAAGAGACGTAACAACTTCACCATTGAATCAATTGAACACATACTCTAAAGATTTGGATCGTCAGTTAGCGGCTCAACCTGTTGCATAGAATTCGCTTTCTTGCTTCGTGACAATGCAAGACTCTGGCTGTTGGCTTTTTCCAAGCCTGTACTTCTGCAGAGGAAAAAAAAAAGAGAGAAGCAAACTTTTCATTGAGCTTTCCAATTGGTATCAGCAACAATGATAACTGCAGCAATTTGAAGCATGAGAAATGCCTGTAAATGGCTCTTCAGGTGGTACAAAGTCAGTCCAGGAATGCCCATCGCTCTCATCAGACCTTTCGGGGTTGCCTCTATCCACCAGATAAAAAAACTCACGAACATCAGTTATGCACTCACAGACCGATGATTAATTCTTTCATCTCTACCCCCAAAACAATCTGGAATACACAAACTTAACTGTCGGCTCCACCCAGTTGCACGACCGCTTCGACGAACCGATGATGAAGCTCGGGAGTCCACTTCAACCTGGGCTTTGCATCAGTGGACAGCACAAGGCTCATCTTGTGATGATTCTGCAGACCCATTTGAGCTGCTGCTTGTATGATGGGACTCTGAGAGACAGAGTATGGGTGATGAGAAGAACATAAAACATAGGATCAGGAGGGTTGTTTTGGGTGTCTAATCCTTCTTCTCCTCTTGGGTGTCTAGCTCTGGTTGATTATGGGGGAGGGTGTGTCTCTGGTTCTCTATATAAAACTTGTGGAGTTGTTGGGCTGTCCTATGTTCCTTCACTCCATAACTGGAAACATGAGTGGGGCAATGTTGGGGTAGGGGAATATATGCCCTCACTCACTCAAGTCTCTGGCTCTTGCCCTTTTCTTTTCCAGTCCCTCTCAATCCATACCGACTTTTCTTTTCTAGAGAATTTTCTTTTTCTTTTCTTTTCTTTTCTTTTCTCTTCTCTTCTCTTCTCTTCTTGCTTTCTTTCTTCTTTGACTTGAAAGAAGGGGGGGGTGGGATGGAGGAGAATCTCTGGGCGCAGCTAGAAATTAAAGAAAGCCCAACACACATCAATTTGATGGAGTCTCAAAAGGATAGAAAAGAGGGCCAAGAAGTAAAGTACATGGCTTGTTTCTGTCTTGCTGTTTTCCCACCTCTCTCTCTCTCTCTCTCTCTCTGCTTGATTCCCTCGTGAATGAGAGAGGTTTGGCCCACCAAGAGTCCATGCATACAATACAGCTGTCCATATACTTGAGAAAGCCTTGATTGTTCAAGGATGGCAAGAATGAAACCTGAGGGGAATGCTGTGTTGTTTTCCCCTCTTCTTCTTAGATCAATGCTAGGTACGATGAGATTAATTTGCTGAATTAGCATGTTAACCTATGGTGACAATCTGTAAACAGGCTTTTCGACAAACGGGTCTGTGTTCTACAGCATCTAATACTATTCTTCCGTGTCGCTTGGCATACTCAAAGACGATGCTCCGCGAGGGACCTCAAATGCAGCATCCGGAAGAATCAGAAGACAAAAAACGGGTCCTTAATCTCTTACGATGCTTCATCTTTCTTACTGAACCCGTTCCAATGTTCTGAGAAGAGGGATTGGTGACGATGTTGGGAGATTCCTTTTGTTCTTAGCAAGGAGGATAGGGATGAATGAATCAAACGTTGGTCTTATTCATTTATTTATTCATATACTGTACAACAGCATCTGACCTTACCTAATGTTTTTCTTGACAAAGAATTCACATCAGAAAAAGATAAGGGGTATCGAGTA
Source organism: Rhodomyrtus tomentosa (assembly GCA_028455895.1). Classification (NCBI taxonomy): domain Eukaryota; kingdom Viridiplantae; phylum Streptophyta; class Magnoliopsida; order Myrtales; family Myrtaceae; genus Rhodomyrtus; species Rhodomyrtus tomentosa. The sequence continues at coordinate 7,737,509 of JAPCWY010000011.1, forward strand.
GTCCCCTTATCTTTCTCCCAGAAGTTCATTTTTTTTTCCTTTTCTTTTCTTCTCTTTTCCTTTCCTTTCCTCTCCTCTTGAAAACGTCAAAAAAGAAGTCGTTTTCAATCAATCTTCACCATCATATCGAAGCGAACGCTCGAGTTCCTTATAACCCGGGTCGAGTTCACATATCTTTTCATGGAAAATTGAAGACCAAGCATCTGTTTTTATTCTTTTTATTCTTGTGGTGAAAATATCCAAAGAGGAAGAGAATCTCAGCCCGGGGCCCTTCGCACAACCTGTCAAACTTGCCAACCACAAACCCCCTGTACTTTTTTTAATATAGCGAGGCACCGCCATCAGCTACGTAGCATCCGATCGCTTGATGACGAGCCGACTGAATAGTGAATCAAGCGAGCTCAATCTATTCGCTAACACCCCCCCCCCCCCCTTTTTTCCGTGTTAAATTTACCAAGAACCTTCAATTTATCTGGCTAATCCTTTTGACCCACAAGAGACAATGTTCTTATGTACTCCCTCTCGGCTTCAAGAATCAGATACCCAGGAGAAGATCTCACGTTCTAAGCTCGGATTAGAGGTTGGAAGCCAATGAAGTGACGAAAAGGGCACAAGTTCTATGGCTTTTCCCACTTTCTTTGCCACATATAATGGGATCAAAGATGTGAATTATGATGAAAGAAAACATATTCCAAAGGAGGGGAGAGTGCATGTGCTTTATTAGCCTGTACTCCACACCAAAATTTCCACCAAAGAGAAAAGGGGGCCAAAAGAAAAAGAAGATAAAAAAAAACATGTCATTGGCCAACAAAAGATCGTGTAAAAGGTCAAATTGAATCAGATCGATCTTTTCAAGGGTTTTTCTTTTGGGTTGCGGTCGATTGTTGTTGTTGTTGCTGCTTCTTGTTTTTGATCGCCGGAATCAAAATCCAATGATTGATCACTTCCCCTCCTCCCCCCAACCCCCCCGCCAAAAAAAACACTGCCCTTGCCTTCTCAGTGCCACACATTCACTTGGTCCAGCAAACATTCATCACTATCTTTTCCTTAGCGTTATCCTATGTTGCTCAGAATTTTTATTACAAGTATATTGTGAATGTTGGAGTTCCTTTTCTTTCTTTCTTTTCACTAAGATCCGAATTTTGACCCAAGTACCCCTAATGTGTATATATACGTGCATTCTTAAACCGGGGTGAGTTTGTTTCGCGGAAAAACTCAAGATTTGAGAAATATTTTTCGAAAAATGATCGCTTGTATCACTTACAACAATAAATGAATAAATGAAACATATTGTCATCATCCATGAAAATAGTTCTTCATAAATTATTATCGAGGTTGAAAAAATTTTCCATTAACTAATTACTATGCGATATAATCAAAAAAAATTTCAAAAATGCTTTTCAAAAATCTGAAGTTTTCTATGGAACAAACACACTAGTAGTTTTTGCTAGGAATTTGTTAGCCTGACAGTTTGATAGTACCGTCATTTATTTCTGACCATACGATTTCCGAATCAATGAGTGTTTTATGTCAAACACACGGTGATTATATGTGGATCTATGGTCGAGATTGTACCGTCCCTAAAGTACTATTAGGAAAGCATTTCTTTTTTTAGATATTGCCAACTTTAGTTTCAGAATAAACGGCCCATTATGCCGTTGAAAGATAAAATGAAATCTCCTCTTGTTTTCTGCTTTGTATTCTTGCAAGAAGACGCACGACGAGTTGATTATGTTAGAAAGTTCAAAACTTTTGAGTTGAATTTTCTCACGTGATATCAGAGCAACCGCTGACTTTCTCTCTCCTATAAAAATTTCAAACGACCAAATAGGGTTATTTAGCAGTAAACATAGTCTTAAGTCTGAAATTAGTGATGTTTTGACCTAATCCCAAGGTTTTTATATTGGCCTCTATCTTCCAGACATGCAGCAACCCATCATTAACTCTCGTCTACACGACGTGCGGGTGCGGCCACCTATCCACCATCCATTCCAAAACGCAAAGGATTTACCATCATAATCTCCTTACTATAAGCCTATAAGTACCCCGTTAGTTCATTCATTTGGGGCGTTTTGGCAGTTAATGCTTCTGATTATGGATATTTGGACTCTATTACCACCGTCGACTTTCGGATTATGGACATCTGGACTCTATGCGGCGTTAAAATCTTTTAATTGTACAAATTTAATCTAAACCTTTTAATCATTATCACTTAAGCATTTCCGAATAATTTTGATTGGAAATCCTTGATATGGCATTCTAATCAACGCCGGCTGCCCTACATGGCACGGCTGTGGCTAACGTGGATTATTTTTGTAATTTTTTTACTCTTTTATATTTTTATATTTTTTTCCTTTTTTATTGTTTCTCTTTTTCCCTACAATAGTTGTCGCTGACATTGATAATTTTTGCACAAAAAAAAATTATCTTCTTAATTTTTCCTTCTTGTTTTATATTTTATATTTTCTTTTTTATTATTATTGTTTCCCTTTTTCCCTCCATCGGCCCTTGTCGGACTGGGGCTAGCGAGGGCATCTAGTGACCTCCGCAAGCCATCGATGAGTCTTGACGATGAGCAATTGTCACACCCTGATTCTCAGATACGCAACAACCGTAACAAACGCCTCAAGTCATTTAAGGATGACGTTTTAGGCACGTCATTAACCCATTCAATTTTATGCGCATACGGGACATGCTACTTCCCCAAACAATACTTTAAACAATAGGGATAGAATAGTAGGCTATTAAATCACACATCAAAAAAAGACTATTTTCATTTGCATATAATTGTTAACCCTTGGGAAGCTACAATATCTACAAGCGCACTTCATGGTTGCTTCCTCTCTTGGGACAGGGTTGGGATTAACGCTACTCCAAGCTACTCAAAAATTAATCCGCGTCCACGTACTCCACAAAGCTACTCAATCAAACTAGTCTGCTCCCCATTACTAAAAGCCTGAAAAGTGATTAACAACAACAGATAAGATATAAAATTTCCGTGATTCAACACCCTAAGTCCAAGTAGGATGTTGATTCGCTTGAGGCTGCCTAAACATGCAGAATAATATCGAGATATAACACTAGCGTGCGACTTGCACAACGCACTTGCTACCACATGAGCAGACACTTGGCTCACTCAATCAATTGTCAATCACATGCACACTTACGCCCACCTTAAAACACATATTGCACAATACTCATGATGGCATACAAATCACACACAAACCAAGCCACACGACCAAAACACCTATCATAATCTCTCATGCATAATGCAGGTAACTAAATGTCAATTGGTTACTTTAACTAACTAGGGTTGACTAAACTAACCATGATCAACTAACCTAACCATGGTCACTTAACTTAACCTAACCACAATTAGCCAATCCAATTCATAATTAATATGATATAATCTCTATTAACATAATCTAATCTATCTCTAAACATAATTAACAACCTAATTAGAGATTAGGGAGTTAACTCACAGACTAACGGCCGAAGACAACGAATGATCGGCGGCAACTCAAGTGCGACAATAGTGGCACTAGGCAGTGAGACGCAAGGGTCGGTGTATGGTCTCGGCTCGCGGGACTCTCGGGTATCTCAAGTACATGGGGCTAGGCAGCAGCTGATAGAGCTTAACGAGCGGTTGGTAGCTAGAGTGATCGATGGGTCTCAACTGGGCAATAGACGAAGCAAACGGCGGAGAGGCTGGACAACTCGGGTCCACGGGGTCCTCCTGTGGCTCTCGGCGAGGCGGCAACTCAGTGACGCGACAGGCACATTCACAGCGACGGAGGGCAAGCGGGCCTCACGGGCATAGGACAGCTGAGCTCGCAGGTCGTGGGGGCCCTCGGTTGCAAAAGGCTCGGCACGGCTGCAGGATGGCGGCGATGACAGCGGGTGTGGCGTTGTGCAGCTGGCACGCTCGGTGGTGGCTAGCGATGACATGGCGAAAGGATGGCAGTCGGCGAAGCAAGGAGGGGGGAAGAGCCGGCAGTGGCGCAAAAATGAGAGGGGGGTTGTCGTGGTGTTGTGGGGAGAAGAGAGAGAGAGAGGGAGAGAGAGGTGTGAGGTTAGTGATGGTGAGGGATGGTGGGGCCCACAGTTAAATCAACTATCGATTATTCCATCCTATATGCATAATATCTAGGGGAATTTGGCTGACCGGGCGAATTAGTCTACCGGTACTAATAACTAAAGGCTTTTTGGTCAACTCATTTTTAGGGTTTAATCAGGGCTAGGCTCGGACACGAAAAGTATCGGTACTACGACTCGACGGTTCGATTATCCGGGGTTGACTTTCTCTGGCCGATGTCTCAGGATAATCCAATATCCATTTAGAGCGAATTAATATCCAAATATTGTCCCTTAATCCTCATAAATCCAATATTATACACGGGCTGGAATTCATGGATAAAATCCATCGAATCCAGTTATATTATAGATGTTGAAATTTCGGAACGTTTCATCGATAGAGGAAAACAAGGGGAAAAAAAAGAAAAAATCATAAAATTACAAAAAAAAAATTCAAAAATTATCCATGTCAACTGCGACCGTGCCAAGCAAGATGATTGGTAGTTGGCACTAACTACATTACACGCCAGCAATTTACAATGAAAATTAACCGAAAGTATTAAATTAGTAAATGGTGAAAAGACTTAGGATTAAATTAGCACAATTAAAATATTTAAGATTGAATTGATCGTCGTACAATAGATTTATAACGTTTAGGATAATTTTTCCTTTCTAGTGCTAATCCTCCCGCAAAGGCTAAACCTATGTTACATGAACACTCTCCAGAGGACTCTGTGTTGTGTTTTGTCGTGTTAAACACTCTCTGATATGTGATCAATACGTGGTGAGCGCCCTAGACACCCCAGCAACATGCGATTTCAACATCCCGACACGTTATTTCGACATGCACACGGTCAATTTTAAGCATTCTCAATAAATTAGGGATCCAAATATAAATCTATAAAAAAAATTATTTACTTAAGTCATGTATCCAGTCATTTTAAAATTAATATATTTGACCAACCCAAAAAAACCTAATTGTGAATCCATAATAGAATAAGAAAAAGAAGAATAAATATATATAATGAGTACCGAAATGTCGAAATTCGAAATCATATGTCGCCTTATCGTATCGTGTCGTGTCGTGTTGGATCTTGCGTGGCGTGTCATGTCGGTAAAACGTAAGGGTAAACGATCTGGACAATGGAACCGGTAACCATATCCCGCCCATATGCGCTGTCCATTCTATTCTCCCGCAAGATCAAGGCGATTAAAAAAAATAAAATAAAAATAAAAATGCCCACCTCCCTTTTTAGGGCCGACGCTAAAAACCCTCCCTCAGAAGAAACGGAATATGTAAAGAAAATTGTTGACAGGTATGTATTCGGCTTGTGGCCCAAAAACTTTTGACAAAACGAAGAGAGAAGGTGCCAAGCGAAGCACACAAATTTCCCTCTCTCTCTTTCTTTTTTCCCATCAAGCTCCTCCTGCCTGTACTTGAAGCTTCACTTCTCCTTCTCCTTCTCCTTCTCCTTCTTTAATATATTCCATAACGAGCAAAAGTAGATTCTGGGATGATGCCCTAATGGCCCCCCTATCTCTGGCCTCCTCATCGATTCCTTTGCGTATTATTATTATTATTATTATTGTTCCTTCTTCTCTCTCCCACGCACCAAAGTCGTCCAAAGGGCAAAGAAAAAGGTGGGAGAGCGAGAGATGGATGAGATGAGAAGAATATAATTGGCCTCAGGAATCAGGGCAAAAGCGGAGACACAAAAGCGTAGCAGTCCCCATCTTCCCTTCCCCCGCCCGTATAATTGAAACTCTTGCGCTTTTGGAGGAGATTTGTTGCGTTGCTTTGCTTGGTGATTTTTGTAACCCCTGGCCCCCGCGCGATAATGACGTGAGCTTCGCGTCACTAATGACGAGAGCTTATCGTTCACGGCTGCTGTGTGAAAAGCCAGAGGTAGGGTTAGAGAAAGCAGAGCAGGGTTAATTTGGTGGTAAGGTATAGCCCACAAGAAGTGGAACGGAAACGGCAAAAAGAAAAGAGTGAAAAGTGGGCGAGCCAGAGATCAAGTGAGGACGAGAGAGACGGATTGCATCCGAGTAAATTCACGACTCACATTCATATTGTGTCTAATGCCCCATTTGTTGTTGTATATAAGTAACTCATGTAATAACCCACCCCATCATATATGGGCTAAGAAATGGATTTATGCCTCATTTTGGCGGGTCAAAACGCCGGCAATCTCTTATCCGAGAGATCTGAGGATTGTTGGGGCAGCAACCGGTTGAGTTTGGCGAGGGTGGCTGGCAAAGAGAGTCGTCGGTTTCCAATCACGGGCTCGTTCATTGTTGAGACGAGAGAGCTTCTGGAATTAGGGTTTTCTGGTATCGTCATAATTCACTACGTGCAATTTTTTATCCTCTAAACGGGAAGAAACGGCATTTCAACAGTGACAACAGTAACCACAACATGAAACCATCTCGGGCCATCGATTTCTGCTTTTTTTTTTCTCCATTGTTAACGGCACGATTATATTGCTCGACGAAGAAAAATAAACCCGACCTGATGATATAATATATCGGACACGAGCGAAGTCATTTTGCCCTAACAAAAAGTTCTCATCCCAGTGCCAAAAATGACACAATTTGGAGCTTCAACGAGATTAAGAAAACTCTTGGATCTTGCAGGAAGATGTGAATCACCTAAAACATTCTCGAACGAGTCAGATCACGAGAACTGGCCACATCCTGCTACATCCCGTGATGCGGGCGATGTGTTTTGGAGTCAGCACTGAGGAGAGAACATCCTCATCACTGACCCCACGATTCCATTGATGGGGACAAAATAGAATCATGCACAAATATTCCTCCCCCCCTCCAATTATTTAGGCCGAGTTCGCCTTGCCCTAAAATAATTGCTTCACCCCTCTCTCATATCCTGGAAAACATTTTTCTTTCCCCTTATTATCATTCTATTTCTTTTCCTTTGCGGACCAACATATCTCGTACACCTGCTCAAGTCGCCGAAGCTGTCGGGACACCGCCACGTCAGCGGTTTTCGGCGAAGAAGAGCCGACTGAAAGGGCTATATTAGCATTTCGTGCGCCGAAATGTTTAGGACTGGATTGATAAAATCCAAAAACATTTGAGAAGAAATTGACACCCGTACATTAGACTTAGGAGGATTGATGGATGCCAGAAAGATGGTTGTGCATTTGGAACCTGAGAAATGTGTTGGTATGTGCTTCATAATTGCAATAAGATTCTACAAATTTCTCTTTCTTCTTTTCTTTTTCTTTTCTTTTTTTCTTTTTTCCCCCCCTTTTCTCCATCTTTCCCATCAAATCAACAAAGGGGAGGGGGGAACAATAGCCATGATTTTCTTTGCCACTCACGCTTCAAAGCAGATAGAACTCAAATCATGGAGTCCACTAAACATAGACAAAGCAAAATCAATCAACTCACGGTAAATGTGAAACCTAGACGAGAATCTCACCAGAAAAAGAAGTGGAAGATTAGGTAGTTGCTTATGATTATATATAAAAAAATAAACTCGACTAATCTTAAGGTGGTTTTGTAAATTTTTCTGATTTCTGTGTTTTTTTTTTTTTTGTTCACGAAAATTTAAGGAGATAATTTATCTTGTCGGCACAATGGAAATTTAGTTACATGCCAGTATTGATAGCTTTTTGTCTCTATAAATTGTGAAAAATTACCTGATCAGTCTTAAACATGTCGCGTAATTTGACCAGTTAAGTCCTCAACACTCGCGTAAAATTTCAATATAGCCCTTCCGTATAATTTTCTCCGGAAACCAGAGACGCAGCGATCCAATCATTTCCGGCCGTCCAATTTCGTCAAAGATTCTTCCAAAATGTTTGCCATAAGAACGACGACTGTGAATAACTGAGCATTGCTCTGCTCTTGACGTAAGGTCTAAAGCGCTTCATACAAATATCTGTCGGACCGAACTGCCATTTTGTCGCCCCGTGGAGCTTATCTTGGCCACGTAGCTATCGTTACGTCGAGATTGAGCGCACATCGCGGGTCACTCGGGTTTTGACTCGCGTCTTATCGGATTTCGTTCTTTACCTATTTGAAGGTGGATTTTTGTCATAAAGATCAAACAGAGACGCTCTTTTCCCCCATTTTGCCGTTTATTCAGGAATAGGGCTTTCCCGATTGGGCCCTTCACTTTCAGGATTTTAGTTCTTTTCTGCCTTTAATGGGTTTACACTAAGAGTCAGAGGAGTCATTTCCAACCCCCACAAGGCCGTATTGGGCCCAACCGCTCATACAATTGGAGTTTTGCTAATAAGGAGTACTATTAGCCAAAATTATTTAATATTATTGGAGGGTTTAATGACTCTCATTTACATTTGGATCAACAGTTGAGATTCTAGAGATACCATAGGGAAGTACCAACGAGGATAGAAGATCTCTATCCTTAAATTACTAAGCCATATTCGGACGGGCTACTGAACGACGATTAATTTCAAACAAGTAGTGAAATTCATGGCACTCGAAAATCTAAGGAATAATGACATAAATGGTCCCCGAACTTTAACTCAATGTGCATTATAATCCTTGAAATTTTAAATTTATTCAATATGGTCCTTGAACTTTAACCTAATATTCAATATGGTTTGTTCAATATGGTCTTAGACTTTTACTTTATATTCATTATAGTCCTGGAATTATATGAAAATATTCAATGTAGTCATTTCATTAATTTAATATTAGAGACAATAATGAACGTTTTTATATTGTACATGGACTAAATTGAATATGTAGTAAAAGTTCAGAGATCACATTGTATATTGGGCCAAAATTTAAGAATTATTTATGTCATTTTCCCAAAGTGTAACTAACGTTTGGGGATTACATTGAACTAATTAACAGTTAGGGACCACATTGTACTTTGAGCCAAAATTTAAGAACTATTTGTGCCATTTTTCCAATATGTAACTTATGGTCGGTTCAAATTTCGAGAGGAACTAATTATCAAGATATTGGACAATAGTAAAATTAACATGGATCGAGATAATGTTGTATATCATAGCCCCGTTACCTCGTTTTCCGCCTAACACTGCCGAAAGATGATTATCGTATTATCCAAAGTCATGCTACTCAACGGACCTTCCCTCTTGATCAAGAGAGGCAATCAACATGTACCTCGGTTTCTATGGCGATCGAGGGATCTCAATGAGAGTATAGCCCTTCATTTTCGGCGACCAGATACTTGCCGGCTCTTAATTTGATGAAAGTCGTGAGATACTACTCATTGAGCACGAAATTTGATAAGCGATTCGCATCCGCATAAGGTGGAAGAAGGATTAACGGGTTCAGTGCGATGCGAGATTAACCACATAAACGAAAGATGCAATGATATGCGATTGGACATGATTTGCTTAATCCTTGATTGTGCTTGTGGAGTCAAGAAGTGATTCGGCCTAAATTGACCTGACCCGCCCCGCCAAAATAAAATTCTACATGTGCAATTGTTGTTTCGAGCTCTTGAGGTAAAGCTGGTCATACCTAGGAGAAATTGATCTTCTGGTCGTTTCAGCGAGACCACCCAAATGATAGAGTCGTGATTTCTTACTCGGGACAAATAGAGTTGATCCTAACGATAAAGTTTACAACAATTTGAGGCTTTGACCCCCACCTCACCGATTCTTCAAGCTCATTTCCGGGGGCCAAGGTGGCCCATGGTCTACCCTAACAGACATGTCCAAGTCTGTTATGATTAACGATATGATCTCACATTAGTGAAATACCAACATTTAATCTTATTAATGTTATATCACGCACATTCATTTACGTGATAATCGAATTGCCTACCGTCTTGATGGGAAGACGTTTATCTAAAAGGAGCAAACTACCATTTTTTAAAAAGACCGTCTAAGCCACCCTCGATTGCTCAGATGTCAGATACGTCGTCAGTTTCTTATTGAGAAAATGTGATTTACAGAGAACACACACCATAGTTATCAGAGAGGGACAATCGGCTAGAAGCATCTGGTTTTGTCGATCGTTCTACGTATCCTTATTCGTCCATCTTCATCAATGGCCGAAGGTATGTAATTAATTCTTCATGTTTCCACATTTGTTCTCGATTACATGAGAGTTTTGTTCATAAATTGAGAAATTGGGTTCTTTAGTTGCTCTGAATTAAGTATAACGATGAAAACTGCTTAAATATATATATAACAGTCCATATCCAATCAAACAGATCCCGGCCCTTTTAAAATTGATCATCTATTCAAATCAATCTAACACGCCGTCTAAACTCTTTGGACCCGGACCTAACCTATCCGACAAAGCAATCTAGAGAATCCCGTCGGACCTGGACGGATGGCCCTATCGAGCCATCGGATCGTCAAGGCGTCAATCAAGTATAATCTAAACCATTTTTCGATGCATGAACAAGGTTATACGTTGGACGATCAACAGAATCCCCCACCTGGCAACTTGCTATTGGTCGTACCTCCAACTAATTGTCGACAGATTTTTGTTTTCATTTAATTGCCGATATTCTTTAATGAAAAAAAGTAAAAGTAAAGAATCACATATAATCGGGTTATATAAGTATCTGGACTTCATTTAGAAAGGACCCAACTTATAATTGTCAATATCAACCGGGATCATATGAGCCCAGATCGTACCCACTGTTGGATAAAATGGGACCGTGTAGATATCATGTGATCTAACGATTCATGTGAGCCCAAGCTAGGTACCGACGTGAATTTCTCCCAAACTTAAGTATAGTATGATAGGTCGGTTCGAATTACCGATCAATTCAAAAGGAAACAAGCAGATGAACAAGGAGTTAGAACAAAGATTATAACCATTCATGCGGATATCAGACGTTTTTATCATATTATTTATTTAAATAAGCGTGAATTTTTCCCGGGATTCTTATTTGATTCATCTATGCACCGGGTAATGTCACGTTGGGTCGATCATCCAGATTTTTTTGACTCACTTCGTCTATTAAGTTAGCATAGTATTTCATAAGTATAATTCACGTTTGGTCAGGTCAAAACATGACCTTTTAAGCGAGGAAGAAGCACAAAAATTTCTTGCTTTTTCCATTTTTCATGTAATGGAAGTTAAAGCGATTCTCTCTTTTCTTCCATGGCCATTCTCGAAAACATGTTTCTCCTTCGTAACAAGCTTCCAGGCGATATGTCCAGACAATCCGGTATGCAGAGATCCACGCCCCCAGGCGAAGCAAGAGCGCAAAAAGGTAAAGGCAACAGGGGAAGTCAACAAATCGAACGAGCTTTGGAAATGGACAAAGAGAAGGAACGAGTGGGGGTCGAACAGGGAGAAAGAGAACAAGAGTTGGGGCTGGGGGCGGGGAGGATGACATGGAAGGGGAAAAGTTGGACAAAAGAGCTCTATCTTTTCGCAAGCTGTGGGGAATCGAACAGCATGAAAGATCTCAAGGGCCACACGAACTTGTGGCTCAGAAATTTCCCCCCCGTTTCTGATGTGGCATCTTCCCCACATGGGCTCGCACTCGCCCAGTGGTGGGGGGCCTATTTTTTCCACAAAGAGCGAAGCGAAGGCGGACAGCTTATCTTGCTGAGACTTTTCAGAACTGTTTCAAGAAAACAGAGCAAGAGCTGTAGCAGCGAGGAGAATGTTGGAGATGAAACATCCTGCTTTAAAGCTGTTTGGGAAGACGATTTGGCTCCGAGTGGAGCGAGATGTTCTTGATGGCCCGTCCTGGGGAGCTGGAAAAGGTTCCGTTTCAGAAGCTGCTAGAGGTCCAGGCGCATGGGTTCGCAGGGACTCTGTCTCTTCTGACGTTGCTTCACGGGAACAGAGAGATGGGAGAGAAGCAGAGGAGACTCGTGGAGACAAGGTATTGGTAACTGACAATAAATTAGCTTCCCTCCATAAATTTCTCTTCCCTTAAATTGTCTGGTACTGCCTTTCCGGATTGGTGCATGCTTGAAATTTTAGTAGCTTGGTATGTCCTGAAGTTCGGGGGTGAACTCTCTCTCTCTCTCTCTCATTGTCATTCAAATTATGGATTGGAGTCGAGCGCATCCAATCTCATGAAGATGGCAACATATAAATTGGTCGGGATCCATTGATGGGTTATCAATTACAAGTTCGATACGGTGCTCGGACAAATTGGTCAAGATAGAGATCGGAACCAACCCTTTTTTCTCGGAGTGCTAGTTCGTTTTGCTTCTTGATTATTTATAAGCTCCGTTGTTGTTATCCTAATCTGTCTATCACCACAAAGATCCGGGCATTCGACACTATTCTTTGCTGCTTCCCATGTAACATGATCAGAGTACTTGCCCATCCCCCCGACTTCGTGAAGTCGCGGCTTCGCAATCCATGAATCGACCAAAACTAATTTCTCATCTCAAGAGCAACTATCTAGTCTTGAGTTGGTTGCCAATGACTGTCAATCTCTTAGATTGATGTCCGTAGTCTTACTTTTCTCTCTGTTTAATTCTGTTTCTTATCGAACCAGCTGAAATTATTGAACCGGACATGGATTTTGCACTAAAGATGAATTCAACCACAGATTATGGTTGTTTGCCTTTTATTTTTCAAAGAAGGATCTATCTTTTCATAGTAGATGCTTTCCTATTTCTGCTACATGCTAGTTTCTAATCCTCCATGCCTCATCTCGAATTACTAGGCATTATCTGAAAGAGAACTGGCGAACGACGAATATGAAGGAGGTACGTGGTGTCAGGCGCCGGAAAACCCGAAAGACTTGACTGACTCGACGAGCAATAACCAGAAAGATGAAACGGGCAGAGAAATTTCTTCCCCTGCTGCACGGAACAAAGACGAGCCCGAAACGAGTATCTCGCAAGAAACGACTCTAAAGAAGCCTGACAAGATACTACCGTGCCCGCGATGCAACAGCGCGGATACCAAGTTCTGTTACTACAACAACTACAACCTGAATCAGCCCCGGCACCTCTGCAGAAAATGTAAACGGTACTGGACTGCCGGAGGAACGACGAGGAACATCCCCGTTGGAGCCGGACGTCGTAAGAGCAAGAACTCTTACACAGCCGCGGTGGCACTGTTTCGGCACATGGGAGTACCTGAATCTCTTCGAGCTGATTGTGCTGGTGATTTGAAACTCGCCGGAACCACCATCCTGAGGTTCAATTCGGATTCTCCTAATTGTGGTCGATCGGCAGCTCCAGTGCCAAGTACTATGAAGGGGTTTCTTGATCTTGGACAACCAATTTCATGTTCTGGTAGAGGGGTGGATAACTCCAGCGATGAACGTTCGAGTGGACCTTCTTTGACAGCTTCAAATTCAACGGAGAAGGCGAGCGACTGTAGTGCACCAGAACCGGCAGTCAGCAATCATCGATGTTTTCCACGAGATTCCTTTCATTGGAACTCCACACCAGCTCTACCTACTTCAGGCTTCCCTGTTTCATTTCACCAAGCGCCACAATGTTACTGGGCTTATGCGCTGCCAGGTTCCATGAACGCGACGCCAAGGGCATCCTTACTGCCCTCCTCACTTAGCCACGGAGACTCGAGCACGAGTCCTCCATGTTTGACAAAACTAGGGAAGCGTTCGAGAGACGAGAATGTCTCGAGTCGTGGAAATGGCACTTGGACTCCTAAGACTTATCCAATAGAAGATTGCAGAGGAACTACCAAGAAATCGATGATCATCAGGGCAAGACAAGCACCGGATGGAACTTCTGATTCAGGGGAATCGGACCGTCTGCTCTCCCGGGCTTTTCAATCCATGGCGAAAGGCAAGAGCTTCAATGACAGAAGGGCTGTATTGCTGCAAGCGAATCCCGCAGCGCTGTGCCGGTCTATGAACTTCCACGAGAGCACGTGAGAGGGAGAGACAAAATCCACCCAAACTTCGAATTTGTATGATAAAACAAGACGAGAGCTATGCCTATGCTTCTCATTGTACGACTGTTTTCCTAGATTTTCGCTGCTCCATCGCATGAGGACATTCGCCAATTTGGTCATTTCTCTTTGATTCCGGGCTTCTTTTTTTGGGCTTGAGCAAGGAATTCTAGAACCAATGCGTGCTGTTTATCAATCCAGTCCACTCCAGTTTGAACTTTAGAGGGCAACACGCCATGCATGAATGTTTTCCCTTCTGTCTTGCACAAAGAGGGATCGCTTCACTTTCAATCGCTTTCTCTTCTCACTAACTATGAACTTCTCCGGAACGCACCCGACCATCAGGTGCGTGATGGTATAGCTTGCTCATAACATATCGATGCATACGCTAAGCTATAAAGCATAGTACCGTTAATTTCTTTGAGTGGCCTAACTTTTTTAGGACACAGACTAAGGGTCGATGTGGTTGGACCCGTATCTGTGAAACAAACTGAAAAGATCTCGTGCGCAGTGCGCACGTAAGCCACTAAGGTAACTTCGGAGAGTTGGGTTTCAGGAGCAAAGGCCAACCAGGGGAATGTGTACGAAAGCTTTCACAAAACTCCTGGTGGGCATGACACCACCTAAAAATTTATTCAAGTGGAATTTCGAATGACACCCCACTGACCAGCTTCATGAAACAGTGAAACCGCGTTAAGAGTCATGTAGCATTGGCTATGCCATCATCATCATCATCAGAAGAGAGTTACAAAGTATGAAATGGAACCGTGCTGACCCAAAGGCAATAACTGGTACATGAAATCTAGATTACCCGAAAACGAAAAACATTAGCTGAGTCTCTTCTCGGATCATATAGCTTTGCAACCCGACTTAAAACGAGGCAAAACCCATCGCTCCCAATGAGTGTAATGGCGAGAATCATGCTCATGTATTTCGCGGCCGCTCCAGCTATGAATTGAGACTATGACCAGCTCGAGACTCGACTGACTCACTTGAACGCAGAGGATTCCATTCTTCAGCTCAAACTCAACACCTGACTCAACTTCAACTCGCCAATAACATGTAAAAAAAAAGTTCCGAACCTTTCATCTATCCGTTCTCGATTCAAGCAGAGCTTGCGAGACGAATCTTAACGTCACCATCGGGTTAACCAGTTAAATTATATGTTAAGGCCTTCTTTGTCGGATAAAGAAAGCGCAAACAAAGACGAGATTGGAGTGTGATTAGAGACACAAATCATAGAGAGAACGCAAAGGCATGTCTTTACGTTTTTTTGTTTTTTTTTTCCTCGGAGGTGGTGCCATTTTGGCTTTTTCTTAGCTGCTGACACTTCCAGCAAGAAACAATCTTTTCAGATTACCTCTAATGGCTCTCTCCATTATGTAGGAGCAGATCCACATTTGAGGACGTCCTCCTCACTGACGATTCGATTCCCCCAATAACCAGCCAATCTCAGAAGAAGGCTTTTCCTTTTCTCCCCAACTCCCAACTTCACGTGGCTCCGACCCCGAGGAAATCAATGAATGGTGGTGGCGACGATGAGGACGACGGCGGCGATGGAGCTTCTGATTCCCGAGGCGGCAGAGGCGGCTGCGGCGGCGAGGCCTGATGGGTCATCATCGACGAGATCGTGTCCGAGCAACAGCACTGCGCGCAAGGGTCCCTGAGCACGCGGTGGTTCTGGCCCGACGGTTGGGTCGCCGCCGGCGGCCACCCGCCGCATGGTTTCCCGCAGGTTTTTGTTTGGGGGTTGAACAAACTTGTCGCCATCTCCTCGTTGTCGTCCCGACCTAAAAAATAGTGGCTCAGTTTCAATACAGTGGTGATCATAAAGTGAGACGAGAGGTCGAGTGACGGATTCGTATGTTCCTCCTTTTGACTTTGAAGCAGACGTTATATCAAAAAACTACTAATTGGCACAAGATCTTTGTCTGTCAACCTTTCTTTTTATCTGCATACTTATAGAGACTCACAATTTCTATCGGTCCTATTTTTCTATCCTAACACAAAAAAGGACATGGAAGATGATCAGACAGACATGCCCACCAGAAGATAAATGCACGCAAGATATGTTCAGCACAAACAGAAAAAAACAAAAATTAGATCAGAAAAAAGAAACTCGAACCAAGAAAAATGGCGAACAAACGATACTGCAAATATTGCGACAAATAACCCACCAGCGAGAAAATCAAATCCATTCTGAACCGCCAGTATCTCTCCATCGTTGCACGTTGGGCTCAACCCAGGAATATGATGATGATGATGATGATGATGTTGATGATGATCAAATGCCGTCGTCCTCATTGGCAAATGTGCCAGCCCCACGTAACCAAACGACGCGGCGTAATCTGTCCTCGCAGATGAGTCTTCGTATTCGTCCCGATCGCGATGGCCGGCGGGAGCTTCGTCCAATCCGGCGAAACCAGTCGACGGCGACTGGGACAATCTTAGCTTCCTCCGCCGGTACGCGGTGGACTGTTCCCGGTACTTGCGGGCCATTATGACGTGCCAGTGGTTCTTCACGGCGTTGTCCGTACGTCCGGGGAAGAGCCGGGCTATCATCGCCCACTTGTTTCCGTACACCCGGTGCGCCTGCATCAGCCTCTCCTCCTCCTCCTCCGTGAACGCCCTCCGGTTGATCCTCGGGTCCAACTGGTTGAACCACCTCAACCTACAGCTCTTCCCTATACCACCATCGACGACGACCCAAAAGTACAACACACTTCTGTCATCGTTCACCGAGAAAATCCAATCTTTTCTCTATTTTTAACATACGAAAGAAAAAGGGAACTTTTATGTTTGTCTTGTTGTTCACCTGATCTGCCCTCGAGCTTCCCTGCAATGAGGTTCCAGTTCTGAGGGCCGTAGAGGGCGACGAGCTCCTTCAGCTTGGCGTCCTCGGCGGGCCTCCAATGGCCTCTGGCGCAGAGCTTCGACTGGCCGCCGGCTTCTCCGTCGACCCTGCCGCCATCGTGCTCGTCGCTGGTGCTGTTGCTCTCTCTGACACTGTTGCTGTGGACCTTCCGGCTGCGACGATCAATGGGGTCACTTGTCGTCGTCCCCAGGAGATCGGGGAGGCCGTGGTGGGCTGTGGCTGCGGCGAGCGAGAGAGAGCCCATGTCCAAGTTTACAATGCCGGTCGAGGACGAGGAAGATGGAGACGGGATCGAGGGATAATGGCCGCTAGTGATGATACTGTGGCCGTTCGCTTCTGATAAATCGAAGCACTTGTTCGCCATTTCCGTTCCTTCTCTCTCCATCTCTCTCGCTCTCTCGCTCTGCTGACAGCCTCTCTGGTTCGGGACTGTTACTCAGTCATCGTCTCGGTAAATATTGAACAGAGAAGTAGAGAGAGAGAGAGAGAGAATCGCTACAGCACAGCTGCTCTACTGTTCTTGATTTGTTTTGTTTCTTAATAACTCCCACAGATTTCAACGACTCATTTTCCAATGATAAACAGAACGATTGAATTTGACTCTGAGAAGGAAAAGAAGCTTAACTTGACTTGACTTGACTAACTCCTCGCCTTACGTTAACTAGCCAAAATTATTGGAGGAGCCATTTTGTCCATGACTAGGTAGACAATTTTAATCATCATGTAGTAACCATGTAAATTTCTTGATAATGTTCTAGTCCGCGGGCCGGCGGAGGTCGACGGGCCTCGACCGGTGGTTGGCATCCTCCTCCCGGCCTTAACAATAAAAAAGAAAAAAAAAGATAGAAAATTAAGAAATTTTGCTCCAATGCCGGCAAGTGTCATGCAGGACGGTCGATAAACGGCCGACAAAATCAACTGGTAAAACGTAAAAAGACTTCAGATTTAATTGATCATAAAAAAAAATTATGATTGAATTGACATAATTTACTTATTCAATAAATTTCCCCGTGTAAATACATTACACCGTTTTATCATCATACGTACCTCGAAAGTGTGAACGTAACTCAGGGGTTAAAGAGGGATTTTAATTATCTTATATGTTACGTTCGCAAAACCTCGACATGCGCAACCTATCAAAGAAGAGGAGAAATTACGACGTTGAAGTTGAATCAACAATCCAATAATATCAAATTGGCGAGATTCGTCTCGACCACGAATGTGCTTCTTTTTTAGACTAATTTAATCAGATCAAGTGGAGCATTCATCAAAGCACACGGACGCGCTATGGATTCATTTTTACTTTATTTTTTGTTGGACTTTGGATTGAAAATACGTTGTAAAATAACTTTGACTTGAGCGTAGTTCGGTAAAATCTACACTTTTTAACGGAATTTTGCTAGTTTTTTTTTTCTTTCTTTTTTCGAAAAGAAAAAAACCCAACCTCAGGTAAGGCTGGCTGTGGCTCGATCTAGCCGCTCACGAAGTCCTCCGTGGGCGACGGGCAAAGTTAGGGTTTTCGACGACATTATCGAAATCATGAAAGTTGATCAAGGGCAAGGTTGGAAGGAGAAAAGCTGCATTTGCATTCCGGAAATAAGTATTTCAAGGAACCTTCCCTCGAGCTATAAAGGCCTCTCTCTTTTTTTTATCACAAGCTAAAGTCCTTTGAAAATGCAGTTGCATTTCTTTGGATTTCTTCGTAAGAACGAACCAAACTTCATTTGCATTTTCTCGACAGAATGATGAACGAAAGGCACTCGAATGGTACCGCACCAAAGGACACCGAATTTTCACACAGTTTTTTTACGTTCATAGTTGGATCTGCGGCCACCACATATCCACCCGATGATGTATTCCGAGCTCTCGTAACCACGTTCGATCCAACGGGTATCCAGAGTTCTTCAACACCTTCGCGCGTTCGAAAGAGACTGTAGCGCGCGCACACACACACTCTCTCTCTCTAAAGCCAGGGTGGGGTCGAAGGGTTCTTGGCTGTCTCACCCTGCAAAGGCAAGAAAGGCTCGCCAACGTGACATGCTGGGTCGAGCTGGTGCACCTCCTAGACAGAGCCTTTCTTTTCATTTAGTACAGGCCAGCGAGAGAACTTCTCGAAAACGAGAGTTTATCGAGACACAAACTCCACTTTGACCTAACTCTTATCAAGCACTACTGACGCACAGCTCCTCAAATTCCTCTTCCTTCTTTTCTGTTTCGGGTCGTTCTCAAAATCTCCAGCTTTAGCATTAAACCATTAAGGGCCAAGGGCTGGGGCTGTCAAGGATTCAATTTAACCTGAGCATCACAAGGTTAACCACCTGAAGTTGACCCAACAACCAAATGGGAACCTTGTCCTTTTGATCTGCATTAACATGTCGCTCTTTTCCTGAACCGATGAACGACATTCCAAAAACGATGATGCCCTACTTTCACGTCACGGGAGTGAAGTGAAGTCCCCACTCGATCCCACCTACGTTCTCTGTCTCATTGCCATATGTGAGATTTGGTCTCGTGAGCTGTGTTCGATCCTAAGCTACTTCTAGTTTTTCGGTGGGTAATGATGCATGACCGAAGCAAATCCATCCATAGAAGACGCATCTGTCTGTTCCGACCGTGGACTGTTAGGTGCGCGAATCTTTTGAAGAGAATAAAAAGCAGAGAAGAAGAAGACAAGTAAAGGGGAAAAAAAAAATCATGGCGCGACACTAGACAATCTCTCCATTATCATTTTTTAGCGTTATAAATACAAAATACATTGCCCCAATATATAATAGGAGTTTAGGGCATACATAATTGAGAAGTAAATTACAAGTATGCCATCAAAATCTCTACGCTTAATATTGCCTTTTTTCCCTTTTTTTTAATCAAACTCTACAAATCCATCAATCTCTCAGTTGGAGGCTTATCTTCAAAACGGAAATATTTTTTCATAATCTTCAAATCCTCTTCGTAACCAAAATTGTCCAGATGCAATAGCCCCCCATCACTATTCAGGAAGCCAACTAAGGTAATGCACAACCTCAATTTCTCAATGGTAACAACTTTTGTTAACATGTCTACTAAATTTTCTGCACCAAGAATCTTCTTCAATAACAATGTTCCATCATCTATCAATTCACGAAAATGATAATACTTCAATTCAACGTATTTTGTCATTGAATGAAACACCAAATTCTTTACAAGACAAATAGCACTCTAACTGTCACTAAAAAAACACTACTCTCTTGCGCCTTGCCTATTTCTTAAAAAAAATTCAACTAAATCATCTCCTTACCAGCTTCGAATATAGCAACATACTCTACTTTAGTGGTTGAGAGAAGCACACACATTTGAAGTCTAGACATCCAACTAAGTGCAGTGTATCTAAGTCACCACCAAGATTTGCATCAACAGAGCCTTGTAAAGCTACATTGTTTTTCTCAAAACATAATCACATACCTGAAGTGCCTCTCAATTATCTTAATAACCACTTTACAGCTTCTCAACGTTTTATTCTTGGATTAGCCGTGTATCTGCTCACAACTCCTACTGCATGAGCTATATCCAGTCCGGTACACACCGTTGCATGTATTAAACTACTAACAGTTGACGCATATGGTACCTTAGCCATATATTCTTGCTTCTCATTTGACTTTGGTGACTACTCTTTCGAGAGTTTGAAGTGACTCCCCAAAGAAGTACTTCTAGGCTTTGCACTCTGAACTTGGAATCTATACAGTACTTTCTTGATATAATTTTCTTGAGATAATTTTAGAATTCCTTTGGATCTATCCCATGTGATCCTCATCCCAAGAATCTATTTCGTTGCGCCCAAATCCTTCATCTCATATTCTTTTAAGAATTGCTACTTCAGTATATTGATTTTCCTCATGTAGATTCTGCGATGAACATATCATCCACGTACAATAGCAAAATAAAAGAGTAGTCATCAAATTTCTTGAAGTAACAACAATGATCTATCTCACTTTTAGTGAACTTGTTATCACACATAAAGGTATCAAATTTTTTGTACCACTATCTAGGAGCCTATTTCAAGCTATATCGACTTTTCTTCAGCTTGCAGACATAATTTTATTTTATAAAGACATGAAAACCTTCTGGCTATACCATGTATATATCCTCTTCTAAGCCACTGTGGAAGAATGCAGTATTTACATCTAACTGCTCAAAATGTAAATTTTCAGCAGCAACAATACTTAACAATAGTCTGATGGTAGTCGATTTAACAACTTGAGAGAAAATATTTGTGTAGTCAATACCTTCATTCGCTAAAAACCTTTTACTACTAACATTGTAACTCTTGTTGCCATAGGTTCTTATTAACCCTGTACACCCACTTGTTTTGCAATGCCTTTTTCCCATCTGGTAGTTGAGTTAACACCCAAATTCTATTCTTCTCGAGTGAATCCAACTCATTCTACATCGCTAACTCCCAATTAACAAAATCTTTAACCTACAGTGCTTTAAAAAATTTTCTGGTTCACCAGCATCAGTTAAAAGTAAATAATTCAATGACAGAAAATACATCTGTATAGGTTTAGATATTCTGCTAGATCTTCTCAAAGTGGGTTCAAGAGTGTATGGTTCTTATTCTAATTTTTCACTAGAGTTTTGGCGTGACCCCCACCACAATGATGGCTCTTGCTCGAGAGGGTTAATGGGTCGTTCCTTATGGTCAGACGTGGACCTTTCCCAAGGCCCATTACCCATATCGGAACAGAGAAAATGTAGTTGACTTTTTAGTGCGGTCTAGTGACATGTACTATGTGTGCGTGCCATGGAGTTGCCACCAATCATTTTGTGGAGGGTGTGATTGGAAAAATATATCGAGTGATTAGAAGTTTCTATCTGATTATGCAAAAATCAGATAAGTGAGTTCGAGAACTTAGTTACACCAACTATTAGAATCAGTGCCCTTTTGATAATTCTCTGACCTAAGATTTTATGCAGATGAGTGGGATACGATCCTAAATCTAAGAGTTCATGCAGATGGGAAATGGTTATCCTAACAATCACTGATAAAGTGCGCAGAACAAAGAATTAATAAGGTGTGGATAAATCGCATCAAATTAGCATGGCATTCCTTAAAGCCCCATTGGCTTAGAGAATAATTAATCACAACACAACAAGGGGTTCGAGAGTGATTTTAGGCATGATTCACTCATGAGAGGCAAAATCGTAATTTTGAGAAGATACGGGGATGATTGGCTAAAAAGGGTAAAATCGTCAATTTCGAAGCGATTGGGAATCCTAAAAATGTCGAAAATAGGTTGGGCCACCTAACTGACTCATCCCTTAATTTTTGACAATTTTAGAATTTTTTTTTAAAAAATTAATACGATTTACTCTTTAAGGGGTAGAATCGTCATTTTGAAATGGGATCAAGACTCAAAAACCTAGACATAAGGATTATCCATCCAATCATACCCAAATCCTAATTTTTGCATTTTCAAAGACCTCAAATACCTTCAGAGACGATTTACCCCTAAAGGGTAAAATCATCATTCACTGAAAAAACGGATAACAAATTTCAAAAATAGCATTGGCTAGTTGTTTGTAATTATTTCTCAATTTTTGGAAATTTTTGAAATTTCTAGGAATTTTTTACAAATTTTTCTAACTTTTTTTAAAAAAAATTCTAGGATTTTCTAATTTTTTTAAAACTTTTGAAAATATTTTCTTTATTTAAAAAAATAGGTCAAGCCAGGTCTGTGAACCTGGCTCGACTCGTGTGTGGACCACACGACTCAAGTGAGGCCACGCGGGCCGCCCCTATTCGAGCGAAACCTAGGAACAAAACGACGCCGTTATGAGAATTTCACTTTTTTATTTTTGAAAATTCTTTTTTTATTGCTCTGATAATTGAAAATTCTTTTATTGAACCGACAGCCACTAGTCCAACGCGTGGCCGAACCTAAGCTGTCAGATTGTCTAATTGAATTATACTCCCCCTTAATAGCCTACTGACATGGCTACCACATGGCGCTGCGTCAGCGCCACGAGTGTTAACTTGAGTCAACGCTCACCGAAAAAGACAATCGACACGGCGTTTGTTTGTCGATGACTCGTCGAAAGCTCATATCTTGGCCTACATACGCTTGATCAATCTAATACTAATGTCATTCAACTTTAAATCTACTCCTCTACAACATATTATGAGCTCATCACAGCAGAATCAAGCCAAAACAAGATCTCCTGCCTCGACCAAAGCTAGCTCCCAGCAAGCCATCATCCTAGCCATTCTTTATGCAAACTAGCTAGTTTAAACACACATAAAGCATCATAGGAAATCGAGAACACTTACCTGAGGTCCGCGACGACTCGATTTGATCTAAATCGAGCACTCAAGCTCGCGGCCGGTCTGAGGAAGTTGGAGGTTGACTCGGGATTTCACACGATGAAAATGCTAAAAATCAATGTGAGAGGAAGTAGTGATGTTCGACGAGTAGATCGACACTTATAACCCACCAAACAACACATGGAAACATGAGATGCCATGAGAGGCCGAGAAACAGCTTGGGGAAGAGACTTATCGTTTTTCAAGCTCACGGATTGTTCTGACGATTTCGAAACCTTCCTAAGGCTCTCAGGAAGTTAGAAATGGCAATCGTCGACTTTAGTTTTGTCGGGGAAGGTCCAGCAAGTGGTCGATGGAGTTCGGCATCTTCGTGCTTCAATGGCGATAGCCAGAGCTTCTGATCGCCTCTTCATTGCTTTCTCTCTCTTTCTTCTGGGTTCTAGAGTCAAAAAATTCCCTCTAACAAAAATGCCCTCCAATTCCTTTTACTCCACCCTCTTTGAAAAATCGCATGCACAGAAGGGTAAGTTGGTGATCAATCGCACATTAGACACGTGCGAAATGATCACTAGAGATCGACCATCGCCGGGAGCACAACAGTTTTTCTGTTTGGGTCCTTTGGTGATCGCATTTTGTGTCAATTTGAGGTCGATTTAGTCTGCATTTGAGTTTGGTTCAACCGTGGCATAAATGGACCTTGTTGGAGCAGGTCTGACAGACCTTGTCGTATCGATCTCAATCGACCCAGGAGACGATGAGAAACAAAACCCTTCTAACAATTTCATGGATTAAGGTCGATTGGCTCATCAATTTCATGATTGAAATCCAACCTAAAAAAATTAAAAAATGCGCAAGAATGGCTTGTTGAAAGGGCTCAGTCTCGAAAGGGTTTGCGGGCCGGATCCATTCTGACTCGCAGACCTGTGTTGGAATCAATTTCAAAATTAACCAA
Organism: Rhodomyrtus tomentosa; assembly: GCA_028455895.1. Classification (NCBI taxonomy): domain Eukaryota; kingdom Viridiplantae; phylum Streptophyta; class Magnoliopsida; order Myrtales; family Myrtaceae; genus Rhodomyrtus; species Rhodomyrtus tomentosa. The sequence continues at coordinate 7,761,533 of JAPCWY010000011.1, forward strand.
AATTTATGAGAAATTTATGAAATTAAACCCAATCGAATTCATGGAGATGAATAACATCTAAAAATGCAATTTTCTCTAAACTTCTAGCATGCATTGCACAAAAACTCCAAATATCCCTCAAGATCTGACTATGAAATTCCTCAATTTTAAAACCCTAATGGCCAAATCAAATCAAACTACCTATGTCAATCGGTACAGAAAGGGTGAAAAACATGGGATAGTGGCCGCATCTTTGCACGACAGACCTTAGATTTTAACTACTTTCAATATAACCAAAATCCAGGGACTAAATTGTAAAGAAAGTATGTAATTTGGCCCAATTCGTGCAATCATGCAATTTTGGTGAATAATTGCATTAAATTGCAATCCATAGAAAACTAATTGAATGTCAATATTCTAAAAATATAAAAGTTACAAATTAAAGGACTTAAATGACATTTTTTTTGTCAAATTCAATTCTATGTGTAATGAAGGAACACACAAAGTTGAACTTAAATTTTGACTTTTTATGAGGTAAAAATGAAGGAGAAATTAAAAGAAAAATACTTACCATTTTTTTTATATTTTTGTGACCTCGAATGCTATTTTTCTAGATTTTTCATGCATTTTTCTATTTTTCTAGATTTTTCACGCATTTTTCTATTTTTTGTGATCAATTCCTTAGGCTTGTCCAAAGCAATCAAAATTTATTTTTTAAAATTTTTCAACTTTTTGTGGATTTTTTATGAATTTTTCAAAATAAAATGGAAAAAAGACTAACCAAAATTCAAGTGTCAACAAGTTTGCAGCAACAGTTTCATGATTTCTAACCATAACACTCTTAGAAATGCCTTCCAATTCAATCTCTCTAGTTTCCACCGTTTGCTTCTTCACACTAGATTCTACCTTAGCTTTATCCTTATACAACATGTTTTCACTGAATGTAACATCAACGGTTCTTTTTATTTTTCTATTTTGCTCATCCCAAAATCGATAGCCAAAATAATTAAAACCATATCCAATAACAAAAAATTAGTTTTTGCATCAAGCTTATCTCTATTTTTAGATTCTATGTGGACATATGAAACACAAGCAAAAACTTTTAGATGTGAGAGATTCACCTTTCTTCCACTCCATTCTTCTTCTGGTAGCTTGAAATCAAGTGAAACTTGCAGTCCTCTGTTAATCAAATATGTTGTTGTGTTAATTGCACCCACCCAAAACATATTGGGTAATTTGGTATACAACCTCGTACTTCTTGCACGCTCATTCAAAGTTCTATTCATTCTCTCATCAACTCTATTTTGTTGCAGTCTATTGGGAACAGTTCCTATCATTCCAATTCCATTCTCTATACAAAACTGCTTGAACTACTTGCTGTTATACTCACCACCATTATCAAACATTAGACATTTAATCTTCAGGCCAGTTTCGTTCTCTACTTCAGCTTTCCATCTCTTAAAAGTAACAACCACGTCAAATTTATTTTTCAAAAAATCAATCCATACCTTTCTGGTGGAGTCATCAATAAACGTGACATAATAGTGGGAGTCTCCAAGGGAATGTACAAGGGCTGCCCCCACACATCTGTATCCACCAACTCTAAATTTCTTTTTTTTTATCTCCCAATTTTTGAAACGCTTTCACATTTCTACTTACCTAGAAAACAATCCTCAGATAGACCGATATTTATGGACTTCAAATCAGACAATTTTTCCTTGGATGCTAACAACATCATCCTATTTTTGCTCATGTGTCCAGCCATACAATGCCACAGATTAGAAACCGCTTTTGACTCAGTTTGTGTCCAAAAATAGGATGAAGTTGTTAGCACGAGTAACAAAGCTGCTTTTGGCAGATTTAGCAAGAGGAAAGTACTTACTAAGAAATTTTTTTGCCAAGTCATCCGACGTCGTGATAGATCATACAGGAAGGGAAGTTAACCGCGATTAAGCTTTGTCACGCAGTAAAAAAGGGAATAATCTCAACTTGATGGCATCATCACTAACACCATTATATTTTCTGGTGTCACAAATTTAAATAAAAGCATCTAAATAGATATTAAGATCATCATTCGGCAATCCACCAAATTAGACTGCATTTCGAAGCATCTGAATCAGGGAAGGCTTGATTTCAAAGTTGTTAGCTTGTATGGTTGGCCTCCTAATGCTCGATGTTGATCATTGGACCGTAGGTGCATCATAATCCTTTAAAGTTCTCCTTTGTTCTTCGTTTTCATCAGCCATGATCTTGTTGTTTTGCTTTCATCTTCGCCGTAAGAAAGTGCGCTCAATTTCATGATCAAACTTCTTAGTTCTCCCTGTTGGCTTCGAGTGACAGGAGTTTGCAGTCGACGCTGAATCATTGTCCTCTCTATTTCTTTTCTACTTATTTTTTCCTACAAAATCAAACAAAAAATAAAAAATATATATCATATAAAATAAAATAAAGTTAAACTAAATCAAAAATTGCTCGATATTAATAGTAATTGTCAATTATCAAACAATCCCCGGTAACGGCACCAAAAACTTGTTCTCTTGATTAGCAACGCAAATGTACATATCGAACAAGTAATAAAGTGATGAATAGAAGTATCGTTCCCACGGAGATTGTAGACAAATCAATCAAATTACTTACTAAATGTGAACAATTCTCAAATTTATCTAACCAATGAAAGATCCAATAAAGCACTCGAAAATTCTAAAGAAAAATAAATTAGCCAATGCAGCAAACCAAAATAGAAATTAGAAATTTCGAATATAAAGAAGCAATAAGCAACAGATTTCTATCAAGAGTGAAAAATGTTAGAGCATCCGATTTCACTTAAGCAATCAAGATTAATTAACTAATCTCATCATGTAATTAAATTGAATTCATAATGTGATGGTAGAACTTCCTAATATAAATCACTATACTTGATCCGATATAGCAACCCAAATTAGATTTAGCAACCCACACTTAATCCATGTGAATTTAAGTAAATTCAAACACATTAAGATCTATAAACGTTCCCGGATTCAATAAACTACTCTCGATTTATCTACTACCGAAACCACACAAAAAGCATACGATATCTCTATCTATGATGAATTCATGGCTATATATCATAAAACACTTGCACGTAATCCCCTTTCAATCTTGTACATACAACAAATATCATTCAAATGGTGATCAAGCACTTAAAAGCATTAAGAACTTGATATATAATTCGCACATATGAATTCTAGAATTGCATAAATGAGTATAAAAAATTAATTCATCATAGCTAAATTACATCGTAGCTCTAACAAGAAGTAGTCTAGAATATAATGAAAATTAAACTAAAAATAATAATTAAACTAAACATGATGAAGAACTAGAACAAGTGCACCAAGAATAATCGAGGATTGACTTTGAATTTGTCTTCTTCTTCACTTGGCATCTAACATTAAAGGGAAGAATCGTAGAAAAACTGAACGTCGTCTTCAAGAACATGTCTTCCCAAAACTTCCTCTCTCTTTTTTCTCAAAAAATCACATTCCTCCTTTTCTTGCCTTCAGATGGATATCTTTTTTATTTTCAAGAAAAAGAAATCTGAATCACTTTCCTAATTTAACTTTGGATTTTGAATACTTCCCCAAGATAGGTTTGATTATCCTTGATTTCAAATTTGCATATCTGAATATTGTGTTACCTACAAAATCAATTAAAATCAATAAGTATGTGTCAAATTCAATTAAAACAAAATAAATATCAAGTCTAAAATAGTAAATAAACTCTATATAAAATAGAGTTATCAAATACCCCCCAAACTTAACATTTTGCTAGTCCTAGAGTAAAACCACAACTAAAAATATTTTTTTTATCAACCATAGTTGCTCGAATTCTCAACGAAAAAACGTCATAATCAATGACAAGATAAGTCTAACCCTAAACATGCATACTGTGTGTGTGTGAAATCCTCAATTTCTCAACTCACATGCAACCTGGATAAATCCACATTGATATGAAAACTCCTAAACTCAAAATCTACAAAACCAAATCTCATAAGTTTGTCGTTCATTCCTCTCTCTACTAATGTAGACCATAAACTCAACCAAGAATCAATAGGTCTTAATAAGCTTGTAATGTGGCCTGGTTAAGGGTTTGATAAATATATGTTTAAGCTCAATTTACCCTACATACACATCAATTCCGTAGCTCAGTTGATTCTCTGGATTCAACAATAATCAATATTTTTTTTAACTTTTTTTTTACTTCTTTCTTTTTCATTGCTTTTCGTTCCACGCTTTACGGCGAAGTTTCTTCCTGAGTCCCTCCTTATGTAGTGCAATTCCAACCCATTGAGTATCCAAAACGCTCACTCAAGTTGAAAGTTGGATATAGGGATCCGTATAAGCAGTACTAAAGAAACAATATACATGTATTTCTTTTTTTCTTTTTCTTTTTCAATTTTTTTTCAAACATGTCAAGAATCCAAAGTTCATGATATCACAAAGAATTAAATGTGTCCATAGGGTATAGGAAAAATTGCTATCAATAAGCTCAGGCTACATTACAAGGGTATCTAAAAGAAATTAGGCAATATCAGGCTCAATGGGGTGACTAAGGATAAATAAACAAGATTTGCTTAAAAGGTTCAAACAATCCAATGAATGCCTAAACCATTTTCTTAATTGAGTTTAGTCTAGAATTGCGCCTCGAGGGGAAATCAGACAAATTCTAAGATCTGGGTGAGTTTTACGAGAATTACATACTTCACATAAATCTTCTCTAGGTACACATGACTCAAAAACTATGATTAGTGCTCAAAATATGGACTACATGTTCAAGATTGAGACTAACTTACACATCTTTCCTAATTCTGAATTTTTTTTCCAAATTTGCATCCAAATTTCAAATTAAGCAAAGATTTCATGAAAAAAAAATCAAGAAAAATATTAACTTCCACCCCCAAACTAAATTGCAGCAGTGTCCTCAATGCTGAAGAGCAAAAAAAAAAATAAGGACAGAGAAAGTTCCCTGGAATATGATGAAAACATGTCATAGGGGGTAGTTGGGGTAGAAACCTTGAAGAAAACTTGGAGAAAAGTCCCTACAAAAATAAATCAAGTAATTAGGGAAAATTATTATTAGGGGGATTCAATTTTATTTTATTTTTTGTGAATAGAACAAAATAAAGCTAAAATACAAAAAATTAAAATACTTGGGTTGCCTCTTAAGAAGCACTTGCTTTCTAGTTTGTAGCCAAACTCTTCCAACTCTTCTAAGCAGATGAAAGTAAGGCAATGGTGGTTGCTTGTGAGTCGAAAACACCTCCAAAGTAGGGCTTGAGACGTTGCTCATTCACTTTAAAAGTTCTCTCTTTGTCATTAGTAACTTCAATTGTTCCATAAGGGAAAAACTTAGTGATGCTAAAAGGTCCAAACCATCTTGACTTCAACTTACCTGGAAATAAACGAAAACGTGAGTTATATAATAAAACTCTTTGACCTATATGAAACTCCCTTCTTTAGATGTGTCCATCATGCCATCTCTTCGTCATCTTTTTATAGATCTTGGCATTTTCATATGATTCATTGCGAAACTCATCCAACTCATTCAATTGCAACAATCTCTTCTCACCAGCTGCTTGCATATCAAAGTTGAGAAAACGCAATGCCCAATATGCTTTATGCTCTAGCTCAACAGGCAAATGACATGATTTTTCATCAACAAGCCAAAAATGTGACATACCAATAGGAATTTTATAAGCAATCCTATAAGCCCATAATGTATCATCAAGTTTAATTGCCAAATCCTTCCTATTATAATTCACCGGTTTTTCAAATATTCTCTTCATCTCCCTCTTAGAAATTTCAGTTTGACCACTAGTTTAAGGTTTGCCTTGATCACTTATAATCGCCCTAGGCGTACCAAACCTGGTGAAGATGTTTTTTTTCAAAAATTTAATTACCACTCAAGCATCATTAGAAGGCAAAGCTACGGCCTCAACCCATTTAGAAACATATTCCACAGCAACCAAAATGTAAGTATTACCATAAGAAGATGGAAAGGGTCTCATGAAGTCCATACCCCAAACATCAAACAATTCACTGATTAAAATATTATTTAAAGGCCCTTACCAAAAAAAAATATTATTTAAAGGCATTTCATATCTCCTAGATATATTACCACTTCTTTGGCATCTATCACATGCAGTAACACAAGAAAATGCATCTCTGAATAGTGTAGGCCAAGAAAAATCAGACTGTAAAACTTTTGTTGCAGTCTTTGTGGCATCAAAATGACCTCCTGCCTGTCCATCATGGCAATGAAAAAGAATGTCAAATACTTCTTCATTAGGAACACATCACCTAATGACTCGATCAGCACATACCTTAAACAAGAAAAAATCTTCCCAAAGATAGTGTTTAATATCAAAAAAGAATTTCTTCTTTTGTTGATAAGTTAATTCAAGAGGGATAACCATACTTACCAAGAAATTAATATAATCAACATACCAGGGGTTTTGATTTTGACAGAGAAGAGTGCCTCATCAGGAAATTCATCCAAGATTGGTCTTTCTTCCACAGGGGCATTCGGCAATTTAGAGAGATGGTTAGCCACTAAATTTTATGTCCCTTTTTTGTCTTTGATTTCCAAGTCGAACTCTTGCAGTAGTAAGATTTATCTAATCAACCTAGATTTTGAATCTTTCTTTTCAAGCAAATACTTAAGAGCATAGTGATCAGTGTAAACGATGACTTTGGAACCAATCAAATAAGAGCGGAAATTTATCAAAAGCAAAAACTATTGCTAAAAGCTCTTTTGGTATAATTCAATTGAGCACCAGACAGGGTGCAGCTTGCATAGTATATGGTTCGAAATATTTCATCCTTTCTTTGTCCAAGTACGGCTCTACAAGCCAAGTCACTAGCATCACACATCAACTCGAAAGGCAAATTCCAATTAGGGGCAGTCACGATGGGAGCCGAAATTAACTTCTCCTTCAATGTGTTGAATGCACGCAAACAATCATCGAAAAAGTCGAATTTAACATCTTTTTCCAATAATTTAAAAAGGGGTCTAGCAATCTTTGAAAAATCTTTAATGAAACACCTATAAAATCCTGCATGTCCCAAAAATCGTCGAACAAGCTTCACAGAGGTAGGAGGCGGAAGTTTTGAAATAACTTCAATCTTAACTCGATCCACCTCAATTCCTGTGACAGAGATTTTATAGCCTAGCACAATCCCTTCCTGCACCATATAATGACAATTCTCCCAATTCAAGACAAGGTTAGTCTCCTCACACCTTTGTAATACTAAAGATAAATTATTCAAGCATGAATCGAAATATGAGCCAAAAATAGAAAAATCATCCATAAATATCTCAATAAATTTTTTGATCATGTCAGAAAAAATAGCCATCATACATCTCTGAAAAGTGGCAAATGCATTACGAAGACCAAAAGGCATCCTCCTAAAGGCAAAAGTACCATAGCGACAAGTAAAAGTGGTCTTTTCTTGATCTTCGGGTGTAATAGAGATTTGATTATAACCAGAATATCCATCTAAAAAATAGTAAAACTCATGCCCTGCAAGTCTCTCCATCATTTTATCAATAAAAGGCAAAGAAAAATTATCCTTACGGGTGGCATCACTCGACTTTCTATAATCCATGCAAACACGCCACCCAGTAACTGTCATGGTAGAAATCGATTCATTATCATCATTAGGTTGAACAGTCATACCTCCCTTTTTTGGAACAACTTGTACAGGACTTACCCAAGCACTATCAGAGATAGGATAAATAATCCATGTATCAAGTAGCTTAATTACCTCGGCCTTCACCACCTCTTGCATTTTCGGATTGAGGCTCCTTTGAGATTGGATGATCGATTTGAATTGCTCCTCCATCAATATTTTATGCATGCATATTGAGAGGCTCTTTCCTTTAATATCTGTAATAGTCCATCCTATTGCTCTTTTACGGTCTCTCAGAACTCGAATTAGCTTCTCCTCCATCACACCTGTTAAAAAAGAAGAAATAATTACTGGAAGAGAAGAAACTCCATTAAGAAAAATATATTTAAGGTGCGATGACAAAGGTTTGTGTTCTAAAATTGGTGGTTCTTCAATAAAGGATTTCCTCTTCTTCAAGTTTGACCCCAATTCTTCGAATTTTGGTGGTCTAAATCTCGAAAAAGGTGGATTTGCTACCCAAAATTTCGCGTACTGCTCGACTTCTTCAACTTTGGCTTCTCCTTTGCTTAGCCGAACTAAGCATGCCTCCAACGGGTCGTTAATTGTCGCTTTACAAAAAGTCAATTCCACAAGCTTATCAACTGCATCAACTCTCAAACAATCATTTGGCTCAGCACCATATTTCATGGCTTTAAACACATCGAAGGTGACTCAATCATCTTGAACTCTGAGAATTAATTTTCCTTGTTGCACATCAATTAAAGCTCTCCCTATTGCTAGAAAAGGTCGACCTAGGATGATTGGAACCTCGAAATCTTCCTCCATCTCTAAGAAAATGAAATATGTAGGAAAAATAAACTTGTCAACCTTAACTAAAACATCCTCCACTATTCCTCTTGGAAATTTGATGGATCGATTTGCTAACTGAAGAGATACGGTGGTAACTTTTGCTTTTCCCAAACCTAATTTCTTGAAAACAGAATAAGGTATTAGATTAGTACTTGCACCTAAATCACACAATGCCTTATCAAAATAAGAATTTTCAATAGTATCAGGAATAGTAAAACTCCTTGGATCTTTCAACTTTGGTGGTAATTTATTTTGCAAAATAGCTGAACACTCTTCATTAAGCTGAACAATCTCATAATCTTCTAATTTCCTTTTGTTTGCCAAAATTTCCATAAAAAATTTCGCGTAACTAGGCATCTGTCGCAACCCTCTCCCCGGATGAGCGGAGGGGGTTAATAGGCCGTCCGACGTCCGATCGGACACAAGCCTCTCCCAAGGCTCGTTACCCAAGTCGCAACGACGATACAAGTGATTGACATTCGTTGTGGTCTGATGACATGTGATACGTGTGCATGCCAAGGAGTCGCCGCCAATCGTTTTGCAGAGGATACGATCGAAAACCCTATCGAATAGTTGGGGCATTCTATTCAATAATGTGAAAATCAAATAAACGGGATTGGGGACTTTGTTATGCCAACCGTCAAAGTTGACGCCCTTTCGGCACCTAAATTGAATGATTTATCTAAACTGATATTTCGTGCAGATGAGTGAAATACGAACCCTAAACTAAAAGTTCATGCAGACAGGAGTGACTACCCTAACACTCACAATCAGTGATAAAAGTGCGCAAATCAAGGATCCAATACGTGCGGATAAATCACATAAAAGCAACGTGGCATCCCTAGTGAAGCCCTATTAGCCTAGAGATATATCAATCAACGTTCAGGAATGTTTTTGACATGATTTGCCCTTAAGGGGCAAAATCGTAATTTTTAAGAATTCTATGACAGTTTGCCCTAGGAAGGGCGAATTTGTCATTTCAAATGAGATATGGAGTCAAAATATGATAAAAATAGGATTATTCACCATACCAATTCATTTCCTATTTTTTGAGAATTTTCAACATTTTTCTGAAATTTTTTTAGCGATTTACCCTTTGAGGGGTAAAACCATCATTTCAGGAGGTGATGAGAAGTAAAAATCCCAAACAGTATGATTAGTCGATCTTTTAACCCAAATCCTAATTTTGAGCAATTTTCACGACTCGAACGAACGGTCACCAAGCTAACACGTAGTGCATCCTAGACCGTCAAATTGACTAATAGATTCAAACCGAATTACAACGGCTTTGCTAACTCGGCAAACACGTGACCAACCATGTCCTGCCAACTAGACGTTTGACCTATTGACTCCACCAGGTCATCATCTTCAACCTCTCGACCGCCATTGAATGGACCACTATGAATATCCGGCGATGATCCGATGGTAAAATCTTAACGAAATCGCACGAAACTAGCGCCAATCGACTCACAACAATCTCTAGATTAACATATCTAAGCATCAGAGTATCTCATCCACTAAATCACGAGCATCATATAAAGTGCCAAGTACGGCCATGAGAGTTCGATCGAGCAACCGAGAGCAAACCGAGCCAATTCCTTCACACAATCATGTCTATACGAGTTTAGAACACTTACCTACAAGTCCGATTGACCTGGTTTAAGCTAGCTTGAGCTAGGGAAGCTTTGACAGAGTTGGCCATGGTGACGGGATTCGAATGCGAGGTTTGACTCAATTTCAATGCAATTAAAATATACAACGGTGTTCTGTGATGTAGCAGATACGAAATGCACACCTCAATCGAAAGGATTGAATCCAAAACCGAGGTTCGCCATTAATGAACAGAAGCTCCGGTTGAAGTTTGACTTATCGTTTTCCGACGTTTCAGGCGGCATTATTGATGGCGATCGACTCTGTGGAGCTAGAGGAAGGTTTTAGAAGTAGAATGGCGTCTCGATTCCTCCTGAATCGTCGTCACCGAGCACTTGCAAGTCCAGCTCAAGCTCTCGATGGCAGGGGCCAGAGAGAAAGCTCTCACTCCAGATCTATCTATCTCTCTCTATTTTGTTCTTCGCCAGAAACAGAATGAACCGCCCCCTCCAACTGAAAGCCCTCTCAAAGCAAAATACCGTTTTCAATTTTTGGCGCCAAATGACGAGAACCAACAGACTCGAAATAGCATGTGATCGTGCGTGCCATTTGGTCTAAATGGTGTCGAAGACGATGGGTAATTTCGTCCAATTCAAATGGTCTACCGGCATACGCAAATGGGCGTTCAATTTGGCCATTCTGTGAAAGTTGACTTTCACGGCCGTCGCGACATTGACCGGTCAATTCCGCCCTCCTCCGTAACCATTGGTCACGACCCCAGTGTCAATCGACGGAGAGTGGTCTAAAGCATTAAACCCCCACCAATGTGTCTTCGATTGTGGTCGATTGATCAATCAATTTTGCAATTCAAATCCAATCTTGCCCTGTTCATCTGTGCAAGAATCATGGGGAAGAAGACGACATTGTAGCAAGCCGGTTCGACCGATCCGAACGGTTAGAACCGGTCCAACTCTATTTTTACGAAATTAACCCTAATTCGCGTGGGATTTTTGCAAATTAAACATCATAATCGAACTTAGGACATGAAAATTATCTAGAAATGTAATTTTGCAAAAAAGTTCACATCAATTTCTATGAAACCCACGAATTTTCATTTAATTGCGAATCGAGAAATCGTGCAATTGAGGGCTCAAACGGTCAAATTAGACCAAACTACCTATGCCAATCGATTCTAAATGATGAAATACATTGGACAGTGGCTTCAATTGGCAAAGGTAGCCCTTGAATTGAAAGTAATTTCAATTATGCTCAAATTTAAGGACAAAATTGTAATTAGGTATGCAATTTTGCCCGATTCATGCAATTGGATAATTTGCGCAAGTAATTGGACTAAACTGCAATGAAGGACAATTAGATTGAATGTCAAGACTTTAAAAATTCTAAAATTTCAAATTAAAAGACTTAATTGACATCTTTTTACCAAATTCAATCATACATGTAACAAAGGAACACATAAAATTAAACTTGAATTTGGACTTTATATGAGGTCAAAAATACAATGGAATTAAAATAAATATATTGACTATTTTTTCATATTTTTGTGACCTCAAATTTTATTTTTCTTGAATTTTCATCTATTTTCCTATTTTTCAAAAATATTAAAAAATGTGAAAAATAAAGAAAATTATTTTTTGTTCAAAAATGGTTCCTTAGGCCTGGCCAAGGCTACCAAAGTTGATTTTATAATTTTTTAACTTTTTACGAATTTTTTTAAAATAAATTGAAAAAGACTGATCGAAAATCAAGTGTCAATAGCTGCCCCTCTTTCAAATGAATTTCATGAGAGATTTCACGTAAAGACAGGTGACATCTGATTCTCGATTGACTTGACTGGGGAAAAGAAAAATGAATCCTGATAGTTAATCGTTCTTGTCCTACTAGTGAACGCTCTACTCATCCTGTCTTTGCTAATGTAATGGAAAGAGATGAAGTAGAGATACTAACTTGCTTGATGTTCATGTGGCATGCGTGGTGTATGACGGATTCATCTGGATACCTAAGGACTCGTCTCTTGAGTATTCTAGGGCAATCAAGTTCTAGCTCGTATGGTAGGCCAAACTAGAATGTGATTCCTATCTGACACGAACCTTGGGGTAACGGACTCGTTCTTTAAGGTTTGCCACAGGTTTTGATCCGTATGGTGAATCGACCTTTCATAGGACTCCTTTCTATTAGGAACCTATGGATGACGTACCTATTCTTTAGAGATTGTCGGAGGTTTTGATTCTTATGGTGGATCAGACCCTTCATAGGACTCCTTTTTATCAGGAACCTATGGACGATACACCCGTTCTTTAAGGATTGTCGAAGGTTTTGATCTGTATGGTGGATCACCATTCATAAGACTCCTTTCTATCGGAAACCTATGAATGACGCACTTGTTCTTTAGGGATTGTCGAAAGCTTTTATCCGTATGATGGATCAAACCCTTCATAGGACTCCTTTCTATCGGAAACCTATGGATGACACACTTGTTCCTTAGGGATTGTCGAAGGTTTTGATCCATATGGTGGATCAGACCCTTCATAAGACTCCTTTATATTAGAAACCTATGGACGACGTACCCGTTCTTTAGAGATTGTCAAAGGTTTTAATCCGTATGGTGGATCAGACCCTTCATAGGACTCCTTTCTATCAGGAACCTATAGATTACACACTCGTTCTTTAGGGATTATCGAAGATTTTGATCCGTATGATGGATCAGACCCTTCATAGAACTCCTTTCTATCAGGAACCTATGGATGACGCACCCGTTCTTTAGGGATTGTCGAAGGTTTTGATCCGTATAGTGGATCAGACCCTTTATAGGACTCATTTCTATCAGGAACCTAAGGACGACGCACCCGTTCTTTAGAGATTATTGAAGGTTTTGATCCGTATGGTGGATCGAACCTTTCATAGGACTCCTTTCTATCAAAAACCTATGGATGATGCAATCGTTCTTTAGGGATTGTCGAAGATTTTGATTCGTATGGTGAATCAGACCCTTCATAGGACTCCTTTCTATCAGGAACCTATGGTGACGCACTCGTTCTTTAGGTATTGTCGAAGGTTTTGATCTGTATGGTGAATCAAACCCTTCATAGGACTCATTTCTATCAGGAACCTCTGGACGACGCACCCATTCTTTAGAGATTGTCGAAGGTTTACCTTTCATAAGGCTTAATTGAAAAAATGGTTCATCTTACCTTTGAAGACTCGTCATGAATTCGATCAGTCAGTGGATCAGTCCGGGAAAAAGGTTCACCTGCTGGAAAACTTACCCAAGAGAATGGTTCGTCTTGCCTGATGAAAACTTATCATGAATTCGATTCGTCAGTGGATCAGTCCGGGAAAGAGGTTTACCTACTAGAAGCCTCACCTAAGAGAATGGTTTGTTTTGCCTGATGAAGACTTACCATGAATTTGATCCGTCAATGGATCAGTCTAGAAAAAAGGTTCACCTTCTAAAAGGCTTACTTAAGGGAATGGTTTGTCTTGCCTGATGAAAACTTATCATGAATTCGATCCGTCAGTGGATCAATCCGGGAAAAAGTTTCACCTACTGAAAGGTTTACCTAAGGGAATGGTTCGTCTCGTCTGATGAAGACTTACCATGAATTCAATCCGTCAGTGGATCAGTCCGGGAAAAAGGTTCACTTACTGAAAGGCTTACCTAAGGGAATGGTTCGTCTTCCCCGACGAAGACTTACCATGAATTTCTAGGGAAAGTATGCCTAATTCTCAGGTTACCAAAGAAACTATTCTGGGGATTAGGGGTTTCCTAGAGCCTTACAGAAAGCTTGGTTCTAAAGATTGTCTTCCCGACGTGCAAGGCGTCATTCTGAGATTTGGGGACTCCAAGTATCCAACAGAAAGCTCAAACCCGCAAAAATTTTTGTTAATAAAATTTTTATGAAATTTAGGGATTACCTGAAATCCCTCAAAAAGATGATTTTGAAGTTCTTTATTGAGCGAGGTATTCTTCTTTGACCCGAGGCTGCCATGAGATTTATAGAACTTTAAACCTGGGAATTCATTCCTCATCAAAGATGTCAGTTATCTCGAGGCAATGACATTTATATTGCAGGCAAAGCTCCACTTCGACCTATGTAATTATGCAAAATGACTTATGATGTTGGAGGTTATCATAGACATCTTGAAGTATGCAAAGATGATCAGAAACCCCTGTAAGGAAAATCCCGAAACAAACACTTTGACGTTTCCAGCAAAGCTCTTTTAAGCATTCTATTTGAATGTTTTCATCAAGAAGGTTTTCTCTCTAATCCTTTGACTTTGACTTTTTACGAAGAAAACACTCGAATCTCCTAATAACCTGCACCTAGACTTTCGGGGCTATTCACAGCGCATACACTCCGATCAATCGGGAGGTCTTTAACGAACCGTAACGTTGGGCTTGGACACAGTTTTCAAGGGAGACTCATTCTCTGAGTCAAGCTTTTTGAAAGAAAGTTTTCTTCATCTGCTCCTAGTTTACAAGTTAAGAACCCTGCAAAATGAGAAAGAAATAATCTTACTCGTACCTCTTCGAGCTATGGTACACATTGACCTAGGCGTCTTAGTCAGAAAAGACCGCAAAGGGTTGTAATGTCGGTAGGATTGGTGACCAAAAAAGGCTTGTTTTTGGGTCCAGAATCGCGAAGGTTTTAACATTGGTGATCATTGCTGATCAATCTTCTATTTTGTCTCTGGTCGACGACTCTTGGAAGAACGTCTCTAATCTTCTTAAGAACGTGTCTAATCTTTGAAAGACTTTCTGTATCTTTTAGCAGCTGGCTATGATTCCACTCGAGGGGTAGCCTTTTTGCTTGCACACCTTCTGAGGCTTCTTCTCTACTTCAAAAGTTGTTGGTGGTGGAAGCATCCAGTAATTCCTTGGGGTCCCAAAATCGATCTTATGACTTTTAGCATTTCGGTAAGGGTTAGCCCTGCTCATTGTCGGGCTTTTTGTCTATCATTTAGCTCATAGAGATTCGGCTTTTTCTCTTTTTGATCCAGTCTTTTTCTTTTTTTATCCTAGGTACTAGGATTTTTAACTCCGCCTATGTAGTCTACATAGTTTGTCTCAAGCTAAGTAAAGGAAGAGGGTTACGTCAGGCGTAGCGAGTCGGTTATAAAAAAAAGAGCTACCTCTATGAGTTGAACCCTATTGACATTTTGTTGAAGCGTACCCTTCTTAGCGATGCGTTGCATCGGCGCCCGGGTGTAGCGAAAAATGAGCAAGGATCTCTGCACCAAGATAGGTGGGAGTAAGGGGTAAGGAAGCTAGCCTCGGGCCATCATTCCCAAAGTGATGCGCCACATCAGTGCTCGGATGTGGTGATAAATGATCAAGGGTCCTCACACTTCCATGGGCGAGTGTGGGGGGCAGGAAAGCCCAGGGAATAGGAATTAGATTGGGGAGTTGGAATATAGGAACCTTAACGGGTAAATTGAGGGAATTGACAGATGTTTTTGCTAGAAGAAAAGTGAATATTGCTTGCCTCTAAGAGACTAAATGGAAAGGAGAGAAGGCTAAAGAAGTAGATGGTACCGGATTCAAGCTATGGTATATAGGCACAACAAAGAGTATAAATGGAGTTGGGATTTTGATCGATAAAAATTTCAAGGATAGGGTGATTGATGTTAAAAAAATAAGAGATGGGATTATTTTAGTTAAGTTAGTAGTGGGGGATTTGATTGTGAATATCCTTAGTGTGTATACCCCTCAAGTTGGATTGCAAGCGTTCGAGAAGAGCAAATTTTGGAAAGATCTGGAAGAGATTTTAAGGCGAATACCACACGAGGAGAAGGTACTCATAAGAGGAGATCTAAATGAACATGTCGGTCAGAGTAGTCGAGGTTTTGACAGAGTTCATGGAGGTTTTGGATATGGGACTAGAAATGAGGCTGGCGAAGACATCTTGAGTGTGGTAATAGCTTATGATTTGATGTTGGCAAATACTTTTTTTAGAAAAAGAGAATCACTTCTGATCACTTTCGCAGCGGTCAAAATTATAGACAGATTAATTTCTTTCTTGCTAGAAGAGAGGATAGAGTTTCGTATGTAGATTGTAAGTTATACCCTGGTGAATGTGTAGTTACACAACATAAGTTGGTGGTCTTAGAAGTTCGGTATAACAAAGTACAGAAAATAAAAAGAAGTGCCCAGCACCCCAGAGTAAGATGGTGGAAGTTACATGAGGAGAAATAAACAGAATTCAAGGAAAGAATGCTACAGGAAGGATCGTGGCAACTAGAGGGCAAAGTAAATATGATGTGGAAAGAGATGTCTAATTGCATCCAGACAGTGGCAAAAGGGGTGTTAGGAGAAAGTAGATGAAATGGACATCAAACAAAAAAAAACCTGGTGGTGGAATGAAGAGGTGCAAGAGGTAATTAAGCAGAAGAAAGAGTGTTTCAGATGCCTACATAAATGTCTTAATGAAGAGAATTTGCAAAAATTTAGATTGGCAAGAAAAGTGCCAAGAAAGTTGTACGAGAGGCCAAAGGCAAGGTTTTCACCGATATGTACGACAAACTTGGGAGCAAAGAAGAAGAAAAAGGCATCTATAGACTTGCAAAATCAAGAGACAAGAAAAGTAAAGACTTGGCACAGATTAGATGTATCAAGGATGAAAATCAAACACTCTTAATAAGAGATGAAGACGTCAAGGGCAGGTGCATGAGTTATTTTAACAAACTTTTTAATGGGGAGAGCGATAGAAGTGGGGTGGATTTGAAAGATGCTTCTGATGATTCAAATAGAAGGTTTCTGCGTAGAGTTAAAGCACGAGAAGTTTGGGAGGCATTAAAAAAGATGAAGACTAGTAAAGTCTTGGGACCCGATGGTATTCCTATTAAAGTGTGGAGATGCTTAGGGGATGTAGCAATAAGTTGGTTGACTAGTCTTTTTAACAAGATCCTCCAAACTAATAAGATGCATGATGAATGGAGGAAGGGTATACTTGTGCCTATATACAAGAACAAGAGGGATATCTAGAATTGTTCTAATTATAGAGGCATCAAACAAATAAGCCATACAATGAAACTGTGGGAGAGAGTTATTGAGCATCGTTTAAGAATAGAGACCAAGGTTTCTGTCAATCAATTTGAATTTATGCCAGGATGATCTACCATGGAGGCTATTTTCTTAATACGGCAATTGATGGAAAGATATCGAGAAAAAAAGAAGCACCTCCATATGATGTTTATTGATCTCGAGAAGGCGTATGATAGGGTTTCAAGAAAGGTTTTGTGGTGGATTCTTGAGAAGAAAAAAGTACCATCAAAGTATGTCGATGCAATTAAGGACATGTATAACGGTGCTACTACATGTGTGAAGGCTTGTAATGGCACATCAAGTTATTTTCCAATCATAGTAGGCTTACACCAAGGTTCTGCTTTGAGCCCTTACCTTTTTGCCCTGGTTGTGGATGAGCTAACAAAAAATATTCAAGACGAGGTGCCGTGGTGTATGCTATTTGCAGATGATATCGTGCTTATTGATGAGACTAGGGCTGGGGTTAACGCTAAGTTAGAAGTATGGGGAAGCACGATGGAGTCTAAAGGATTTACGTTAAGTCGAAGTAAGACGGAATACTTGAAGTGTGAGTTTGACGCAGCAAGAATAGGGGATCAAGAAGCCGTAAATTTGCTCGGACAGGAGGTACCCAAAAAAGATACATTTAGATATTTGAGATCAATATTGCAAAAGGAGGGAGAGATTGATAACGATGTAAGCCATAGAATCAGAGCAGATTGGATGAAATGGCATAGTGCATTAGGATTTTTGTGTGATCGCAAAATTCCTCTTAGATTAAAAGGAAAATTTTATAGAACAGCAGTCAGACCTGCCATGTTATATGGAGCTGAATGTTGGCAAGCACAAAGGAAACATGACCATAAAATGGGAGTAGCGGAAATGAGGATGTTAAGGTGGATGTGTGGTCATACAAGGATGGATAAGATAAGAAATGAAGAGATTCGACGAAAAGTTGGAGTAGAACCGATGGCGAAAAAGATGAGAGAGCATAGATTGAGATGATTTGGGCATATTCTCCGAAGACCCTTAGATGCACCGGTACAAACAGAAGTTTGCTATCGAGAGCATAATACGAAAAAAGTAAGAGGTCGACCGAAACTTACTTGGGGGAAAGCAGTAAAATAAAATTTAATGGAGAGGAAAATAGATTGGCGTATGGTTTGTCTTAGGACGGAGTAGAGGGAGGCTATTAGTACTGTGGAGGGGTAGTGTATAGATATATATATATATATATATACTTATTTATTTTTATACATTTATCTCTTTTCTTTTCCTTGATTCTGCTTTTATTTTTATGATTCTTTGGGGTTCATCGACCGCCGACCCCAACTAATTTGAGATAAAGGTGTTGTTGATGTTGATGTTGATGTTGATATCCTAGGAACTAGGATTTTTATGATCATGTAAGGTATGTGACTTGAGTCTCATCTTTGTCTGAATATTTTGTTTCAACAGTCTTGTGTAGCTCCTATCTCTTGGACTTCTCTGTCCGTGAGTGTATTTACCACCTTTGTTTTGGTGCTGTGCGATGATCACTAATGAGGGTACATGAAACGAATATATAAGCTCAAATTGACTAAGCAATGGTTATAAGTGTATAGGATAAAGAAATGAACATCTATTCGTCATCCTGTGGCGCCTGGATCAATACGTATCAACACACGAAGATTGATGTTAGTTTTAGCAAAAAGATTTCTAACTATTTACCTTTCCAAGCTGTTGGACTGCTCCTATACGACCCCAATGTAGGGCAGCTCTTGACAAGCTTAAGAAATGAAAATCACCGCTAAAAGGGTTTATCAATGATCACCTGTAATGTTTATGGAGAAGAATGAATGCCTCTATCATCCCAATCCGTGTAATTGATGTGAATAGCCCTTACATCTCTGGGTTTAGGCTTTTCTATTCTTACACTTTTTTCATCTCTCTGATGCGTATAGGATGCGTTTGGATTATGCTTGCCTCTTTTCTAAAGAAATATTCTTACAAGATAGCCTAAACAACTTTCTTTTGGAAAAATCATTCTGCTTTTCTCCAAACATTTAACCTTACAGGGAATTAATGACGCATCATGCGTGCTTTAGCCATGTTTGAATAACCTCTAACCTTAACATGTGTGCAACAAGTGTTAAAAAATTTTCTTTGAAAGCATGGTACATTCCTAAGTTTTACCACATGCATGTTCACTTTTGACTTTTTATTTCTTACAAGAAAGTGAGAAATTTTACAATATTTCTCCGTTATTGACTTTTGTCTTCATTGGACATCCCTGTATGAAGAGAAAAAAAAATTTCGTAAGTGGAAGATATTTTAATGCTCGATGGAACAGATACATGTCAGCTAGTTTTATGCATCAAGGGGCTATTTTGTTCTTGGTTTCACTTGAACAAGCTTGATCCTGAGAAATCTTACAGTATTTCTCCATTGCTGCCTTTCATCCTCATCGGACATTCCAGTATGAGGAGAAAAGAAATCCCAATGAGTATGAGATATTTTAATGCTCGATGGAACAGATACATGTCACCTAGTTCTATGTGTCAGAGGGCTATTCTGTTTTTGGTCTCACTTGAACAAGCTTGATCCTGAGCCCACGTCATGGAATCCTGCAAAACATAACACATGTCATGTATGCATGGATGCATGATGTGCGTATGTAATGACAACTAAGGCGACTTGAATCATTTCAGAGAAATTCAAGTGACCACCATCTGATTTCATTTCAAGGATAATACTTTTCACAGCATCTGTGTTTACATGATATCTCACTTCTTCTCCTTCAGAATTTACAAAAATTAATGCCCCTCCTAAAAGGATTTTATTGACAACATAAGGGCCTTCATAATTCAGGATAAACTTGTCTCCCGGATGAGCAGCGTTTGGCCAAGTCTTTCTTATCACCAAGTCATTTTCCTTGAAACTTCTGGGATTGACCTTCCGGTTAAACAACTTGGCCACCCTCTTTTGGTAGCTCTGGCCATGACAGATCGCTCTAAGATGCTTCTCGTCTATTAAATTTAATTGCTCATATCAGTGTTTGATCCACTCTGCCTCAAAGAGTTTAACTTCTGACAATATTCTGAGAGACGGAACTTCAAACTCTACAGGCAGGACAGCCTCCATCCCATATACCAGTGCATAAGGAGTTGCCCCAGTCAAGGTCATAATCGAAGTCTGATATGCCATTAAGGCAAAGGGTAGCCTTTCATACCAATCCTTGTAGTTCTCGACATTCTTAGCCAAGATCTTCTTGATGTTTTTATTTTTTGCTTCTACTGCTTCATTCATTTCTGGGCGATAAGGGGAAGAATTAAGATGTCAGATGCTAAAGTGACCCAGTAGATCATCAACAATCATGTTGTTCAAGTAAGACCCGTTGTTTATGATGATCGCCCGAGGGGTACCATATCGAAAGATTATATCCTTCTTGATAAATCTTGCCACACTCCTCGTCGTGACATTTGTGTAAGAACTGGCATCTATCCACTTTGTGAAATAATCAATTGCAACTAGAATAAAACGATGACCATTTGAAGCTGCTAGATTAATAGGACCAATCATGTCTATTCCCCACATAGAGAAAGGCCAAACTCCAAACATTTGATGTAGTTCATTTGGGGGTTCATTAATCTTATCATCATATACTTGACATTGGTGGCATGACCTGACATGTTGATTACAGTCTGATTCGATGGTCATCCAATAATAACCAAGCCTCATGATCTTCTTTGCGAGCAGATGCCCATTCATGTGTGGCCCGCATATACCATCATGGATTTCCCTCATGAGAGTATTTGCTTCTTTAGCGTCCACACACCTTAATAAAGTGGAATCAAATGATCTTTTGTACAAAGTTTGTCCACTGAGGAAGAACTTATTAGCCATCTTGGTTATGTATCTTCGGTCTCCTACTTGACATTCATTAGGAAATTCTCTTTTCAAAAGGTAATTCTTAATATCGTGGCACCACGGCTCTCCTTCAAATTCTTCTTCGACCAGCATACAATAAACTGGTTTCCTGGTTATGTCAATCCTCAGTGGCTCTATTTCCAATCCATCAGTTATCCGCAGCATAGAAGCGAGCGTGGCCAACGCGTCTGCGAACTGGTTCTGTGTTCTTGGCCTGTATTCAAGCGACACTTCTTCGAATTTAAGCATCAACTCTTCCAGGTACTCATGATAAGGGACGAGTTTTGCATCCGTTGTTTTCCACTCCCCATGTGTCTGAAAGATGATGACCATAGAATCTCCATAAACCTGTAATTTAGGTACCTCCATGGAGATGGCCAATTGTAAGCCTAGAATACATGCTTCGTATTCTGAAATATTGTTGGTGCAAGGGAAAGTTAATTTTGCTGCAACAGGATAATGTTGACCATCGGGGGATATTAACACCGTCCCTGTGCCAGCTCCAGATAGATTAACCGCACCATCGAAGTACATGACCCATGTGTATTTTGTGAGATTCAGAACTTGATCTTCTACCTTCTTCCGTTCAGAAGATGTGCAATTTTGGGCGTTCTCTGTCAACATATCAGCTACGGCTCTTCCATTTACGGACTTTTGCGGAGAGCTTTTGCTATACACAACATTACTTGTCATTTTGCCAACTTCCCTATTAAGGCGGGTTTCTCCAAGAGATATTTGATAGGGTCAATTTCTGTCACCAAATGAATGTGGTGGTGTAGAGTATACTAGCTTAATCTGCGAAGTACCCATACTACTGCTACACAAGCCCTCTCAACAGGTACATAATTTACTTCAGATGAAGTGAATTTCTTACTCAGATAGTAGATAACACTTTTTTTACCATCTACAGGGCTTGTTTGAGCAAGTAAGGCTCCCAAAGACTCTTGGTGTATAGTCAAATACAAGGTCAGGGGGTAACTCAGGATTGGTGGCACAGGTACTGATGGAGTGGCTAAATAAGTTTTTATCTTCTGAATTGCCTGACTGCATTCTGCATCCCATGTCACTTTTGTGCCCTTCTTGAGCAGTTTGAAAATTGGTTTGACCACATCCGATAATTGACTGATAAATCTAGTGATGTAATTTAATCTCTCAAGAAAACTCCTTACTTCTTTCACAGTTGAGGGAGTTGCCAAATCACAAATAGCTTGAATTTTCGATGGATCAATTTCAATGCCCCTGCTACTGACCATGAATCCAAGAAGTTTTCCTGATTTCGCCCCAAACACACATTTGTTAGGGTTCAACCTCACTTGTACTTTCACAATCGCCCAAACAGCTTTTTTAGCATTTAAATGTGATCTTGTCCCTTCTTGGACTTGGCAATCATGTCATCGACATATACTTCAATCTCTTTATGGATCATGTCGTGAAACAGGGTGACTATCGCCTTCTACTAAGTTGCCCCAGCATTCTTTAGTCCAAAGGGCATCACTTTATAATAGAAATTTTCTCAAGGAGTGGTAAACGCAGTTTTCGATTTGTCTTCCTACTTCATGAGGATTTGATTATATCCAAACAATCCGATCATGAATGAGAATAATTCGTACCCTGTTGTACTATCCACCAGCACATCAATGTGAGGAAGTGAAAAATCATCCTTTGGGCTTACTCTATTCAAGTCTCGATAATCTACACAAATCCGGACTTTGCCATCTTTTTTCATGATGGGGATTATGTTTGCAATTCAATCTGAGTAAGGGATAGCTTCGATAAAACCCACTCTAAGAAGTTTCATCACCTCTTTTTTAATTATGTCTTCTAACTCAGCTTTCATCCATCAATTGCCCTGTCTCACAAGTTTAACACTAAAATCTGTGGGTAACGCATGCTCCACAATTCTTAGATCCAAACCTAGCATATCAGCGTACGACCATGCAAAAATGTCCTGGCATTCTTTGAGCTATTCAGTAAATCTGAGCCTTTCAGCTTGGGACAGATGTCCACCAATCTTGACTTCTTTGACATTCGTCGCATTACCCAAGTTAATGACTATTGGCTCTTCTGAAGTGGGAGGCATCTAATTCTTAAAGGCATTTCAATCTCTACGAATAGTTGCATAACCCTCGTTTGCATCTTCCTCAATATCGCAAGAATAATCATCTCGGTGATCCGGTTCACACAATAACCTAGCATGTATGGTCGAGATGATATGCCTGAAATGCCATAAGAATGGTTACTCTCCATTTCATATGGAAGTGTGATGCATGAGTGTGAAAAATCTTTTCTAAAGAGATTTCAAAATAAGTGCAAGCATAAGTGGAACTAGTCCTCATATCCTCTGACATCCTTGTTCCTCGAAAATCCTTTGAAAATCAGGAACCATATGGAAAATCAGGCCTCAAACTTCCCATGTGGAAAGCTAGTGTCATCATTAGGCTGATTCGTAGTCTCATATGTCCTTAATAAAACTCATGTGTTTTATTAAATGTAAAAATGAACCGCATTACAAGTTATGCTGTTTGGATCAACGATCGGAGATCCAAAGGTATTTTCCTACCTCTACTTCAAACAACAAAGATGAAAAGTGCGAAGAAATGTAAGAATTTAAATGCAGTATTAAAAGCAAGGGAGACGTCTCTTTACTCAGAAGAGACGGCTTCATCATCAAGCCACTCTATAATGACATTCACAGAGTCATCTCCTAAAAAAGGGCTTGTGAGATCCAATTCCATCGACGTAGTTATCCCTTCTTCCGACAGCCACTGAGAGTCTTGGCTGAAGTATTCGTTCAAAGGACTACTGAACATCTTAGATTTGTCTTTCCAGGCTGAAGAACCAATGAAGGAATCCTTTTGATTTCGTTGACGTCCATGGCGTCTACGGTTCTTGCCTCGGCCTCAGCCCCTTGTCTTAGAGGTGAAATCACCAATACGAGTGTTATAATATCCCAAGCCTACCTTGTGCTCGTTGGATTTCAACTGTAGATAAGTGTTGAATTCTTAACCATACTTGCCAAAACCTTTTTCTAAGTTACACCCATGTGCTAGCAACATCTTAGCTGATAAAAGGTTAGCTTCAGAGACAAAAGGAACCTTCAGTTTCGCCCCTACAGGTGTGTGGATTACTGCCACCAACTCCAAGGAATGATAGCTAGCTTCTTCTTTAACTTCAATTTCAATGTAGGGGATAGCGCTATTCTGGTATGCGACGAGGTCAACTTCCCCATGAACGTGACTACCTTCCCATCAATCACAAATCGCACTTTCTGATGTAGACTTAAAGGTACGGCTCCAGCGATGTGAATTCAAGGTCTCCCTAATAGGAACCCAAATGCGCTCGGCAGATCCATCACTTGAAAGTTTATTAAGAATTTGGTTAGGCCTATAAGCACCTCCAGCTCGATCTTACCTATCACTATTTTTCTCATTCCATCAAAGGCTCTAACAGCTGCTTTGGAAGTTCGAATCATCTCCTCTTTGCCCAAATTCCTTAACGTAGCCAATGGACAGATGTTAAAAGCTGATCTATTGTTCATTAGCACATGTGCCACTCTTTTTCCATTACAATGGGCAGTGATGTATAAGGCCTTGTTGTGTCATCTTCCCTCTATGGAAAAATCTTCATCTGAGAAGCTTAGTTGATCTTTAGAAGAATTGCTTCCACAAAGTCCCCCAATTGCACGTCATTAATAGTTTCAGGGACATGCGCCTCATTTAGTATCTTCAATAGTGCATCTATATGCTTCTCTGAGTTGATGAATAAATCTAACAGGGATATCTGGGCTAGCATTTTTCTTAACTGCTCTATCACCTCAAATTCGTTGGTCTTGACGACAGATTGAAGTTTTTCGGCATCCTCTTTTGATACCTCTTTCTTATCCGATTCGCCTTCCCTTGGGGAGTAAAAACGTTCAGATCTCATCACGGCATCTACTTCACTTATTCCACAGTTTCAATGAACTGCCTTAGAGTCATAAATCTCAACTGGCGAGACTTGTAAGGTTACTGTCGTTAGATGGGATGTTTCAAGTTTGGGTTTATCGT
The DNA here is from genome assembly GCA_028455895.1 of Rhodomyrtus tomentosa. Taxonomy (NCBI): domain Eukaryota; kingdom Viridiplantae; phylum Streptophyta; class Magnoliopsida; order Myrtales; family Myrtaceae; genus Rhodomyrtus; species Rhodomyrtus tomentosa. The sequence goes on from JAPCWY010000011.1 coordinate 7,786,615, forward strand.
CGGATTCATCTCTTGGTAAGTGAATTACCACTAGTTTCACCAAATAATCTTTTTCTTGGCTTAAACTGTCAGGCTAATTCAGTTTAATCACCACAGTCGTAGCAGTCTCAATCATCGCTACAGTATCACTCCAGTCTTCAGGGAAGTCCTCACATCCTGTCTGGTGGTAATTGTCAGTATAACTTCACTCAGCTGATATTATAACCTTCAAGTGTCTTATTATTCTTTCAAATAGCTTAGTCAGACATTGTCACTAGGCCATTAATTTCTCCATCTTGATGTATTGCTCCGTGTCAAGCTTGTCATCTGTCATCCGTGGGTGACCGCACGTTGTCAATTGAAATGATACATCTTCCATCTCTCTTGAGAGATCATTCACTAGTTCTTCTATGAGCGGGAGATGTTCAGATATCACTCGATTGAGTGAAGATTCAGGTTCTTTTGTTAAAAGCTCTATCATTGCCTCCTAGATTTCGGGTTGAACGGGATCATCTATACCTCCCCGTCCATCGGGTATGCTATCCTCCATTCTCTGAAAAAAGTTGGGAGGAGCAGAGTACTTTACTTTGAAGTTATATCCGCCAGAGTCCTCGCCCAAATTGTCTATAACTTCGCCTTTCTCTAACTCTTAAACTGTAAATTTGCCATTAGCCTGGCTTCGTTTAACTACTCGTAGCTCGCCTTCGTCAACCTCTTTTTCTGGTCCAGTGACCAGATCAACATTGCTTATTAGACTTTCGTGTTGGACAGGATCATCCATACCCCCCATCCATCGGGTATAATATCTTCTATCTTCTGGAAGAAGCTAGGAGGAGCAGAATACTTTACTTTGAAGTTGTACCCGCTAGAGTCCCCACCCAGATTGTCAATAATTCCACTTTTCTCTAACTCTTCAGCTACAAATCTGCGATCAGCTTGGCTTCGCTTAATGGCTCGTAGTTCGTCTTCATCAAGTACTTTTTCTGGTTCAGTAATCAGCTCTACATCGCCTACCAGACTTTCGTGTGGAATGTTCCAAATATTCCCTTGCTCGGTTTCAACTATGAACCGATTCCTTTCTAGGTTAACTGAGGCCTTAATTCCTTTGAACTCTTTATCAGCCACATTCGACATTATTCCTAGGCTCATCATCTTGGCAATGTATAGCTTCTTTCTTTCAACCGATACTTCCCCTTCTTTTGGATATGACGAGGCGATTACCAAAATGCTAGTTAGCTTAGGCAAGTTTACCTTCAGCTCAAGGCAGTTTTCTTCTTCGTCAGCAAATATTGCCCCAACTACTTAGTGGTCAGGTAGAAGATTCTCTTGTACATTTGGAGCTACATCATCAAATTTCAGAATTTGATTGTCAATGAGAGCTAGAACCTTCAGCTTAAGGATGTAGCAATTATCCACATTGTGTCATCTTCCACCCATATAATAGGTGTAGGTCTGGCTTTCATCAAAATCAGGATATTTCACCGAATTTGTTCTGGGAGATTCTTTTGCCACCAAGTGTTGCTCGAGTAACATTGAGAGCAACTTGGATAAGGACCTAAGAAGTTGAGAGAATTGCTTCGGAGGCTGTGACTTTCTGGGCTCCTGTCCTCTAGACGCTGACCATGACGATCCCCCTCTTGTCTGATTGGAATTAGCGAACGCCTTAGGTTTATTGGAATCCGGCACAAAGACTATATCAGCTCCAGCCTCCCTTTCTTTCCTTAGGGGATATTGCTTTCTTGTTGAAGTTTCATGTGGTTTTCTTTCTCTCAAAATCCACTTTAATCTCTCAGCCACATTTATCAAGTGTGTAAAGATTTGACATCCTAGAGTGTTCATTCTGTCAAAGTACTCATATGGAAGTGCCTTTAGGAACATGTCAATCAGGTCTTCCTCTGGAATCGAGGGTTTGACTTGAGTTGCTAAGGCACGCCATCTCTAGGTATATGTTCTGATTATTTTGCTTCTCTCTTTTATCGTCTACAATAGATCTTCCATTGTTGGAGCCATAGCCATATTAAACTTATATTATCTGAGGAAATCCTCAGATAGATCCTCCCATCCATCGTAATCACCCAGGTCTAGTTCGATAAATCGAGCTAAAGCAGCGCCAGCCAAGCTTTCTTGGAACTTATTCGCAAAAGTGGAATGTAATCAGAATGGTGTGACATCTTGTGCAGATAGTATTTAAGATGAGCACGTGAACAGTCTGTCCCGTCGCATTTTCTCCCAAAGTCCAGCTCTTTGTAATTTGGACGAATCTCCACTTTAGCGAACGGTGATATTTTATCGAAATGAGCTAACTCATAGCCTTGACTGCTCAAGCACTCTTCAATTTTGGTTATTCTCTTAGCCTCAGCTTCAGTTTTTCCAGCCTGCTTTCCTTTCTCCTCCTTCTCGAGGTTGATAACAATAGGAGGCATCTTCGGTTGTAGTGGGATATTTGGCACATGAACGTCCTCTACGATATGTTGGGCACCTTCAGTGGTCCCTTTATCAGTTATATCAGGTATTAAAAATTAACCTGAGTCGTTCACGTTAGGCATTGCCGTTTGTCTGGCTTGAAAGGCCTCTAGTATAGCCTTAATTTCAGCTATCGGGGTAGTCATGGTGGTTATTTAGGTTTCTAACATGCTCACTCGCGGAATCAATTCCTGTTGTTCCATTCTCGTCTTAAGTCGAGTACAGAAATGATGTCTTGGTAATTTCGTGATTAGAAAATACCTGTTTATTTGAAAATAACAAGTAAGAATCTTTTAGAACAAATAAAGAAGGTACGGAATTCCTTCACTTGCGTGTTTTCTATTGATGAATGAGAAAAAGGACTACCTTGCGAGCCTTAGTCTCACATGAGCAGCTCTTTCAATCATTTACCAAGATAATTCATGAAATTAAAGGAAGCGCAATCTTCAGCGATAGTTTTGATGCAACGATAAAACATGCTTATGCTCATACACATGTGTTAAAAGTAACATTTAATACAAATGAGAATCTCAATGTCAAGAAAATATCACAATGTTACACGTTTTACACTTAACAAAATAGTTTGTCCAAGTCTAGGGCGCTTAGAGCCTAAGGCACCCTTATCATCCCAGCAAAGATTAAATTTCTCGTTCTGGGAATCTTCATCTTATGAGTATGATGGGGATCTCATGTCCACTGGTATATATGGCTGCACTCCAGGCACACATTGCACAATGTACTCGGGTACATAAGGTTCGACGAAGCTGCGTCTAATCGCTTCAAAGTGCCCGATGTATTCTATAGAAGCTCTGTGAGTATTCATATTCTACGTCTTCCGTTCGAGAGTCTTTCAAAGAGTGTATGATGGATTCCACCTTAGCGTCTAATTGCTTTTTCTTCTCTCCTACAAGAATCTCTTTTGGCACATCAAATGAGCAGACATCGGGTTGTGGCAATGAAGGAACCTCTTGCAATGCCCCACATTGTCGTATGACCCTCCTTGAATAGTATGTTGTGGCGCCCGTAAATGCTAACAAATTAACTGGATCTTTGTCATTGCGTGCAAGCCTGACTTTACCTAAAGTTTGTAATCTAAGCCACCATCGGAGTTGTTCTGACTTTAAAACTCTAAGGAATTCCTTTCATTCTTTGAAATTGAATTTAGGAATGTGGGTATGGGTTTTGACAAAAGTTCTAATAGGATAGGTGTTAGAGCTAATCTCAGTAAAACCCATACGGATATGAAATTATTTTACATGGGATGTGAACCACATGTACAGGAGACCACTAGAGGCTCTAAAAATCCCTTTCTTGTTTTTCCCAAAACGGTTGAGAGAGAGGAAGGTTTCAACTAGGATAAGGTTCGAGTAATCCCACCCATGACAGACTTGTTTGACTACTACAGCCATGATAGGATCAAAAGTTACAGACGATATTGTAAATAAGACAAAGCTAAAGAAAGCCAAGACAAAGGCTCTACCAGACTTAGTTCCTTACTGGCAGGAAGGTTGGAAAACCTTTCTAGAAGGAAGGATAAGAAAATTCACCGAGAATTACTCTTGGCGTCTATTTTGAATACATTGAGATTTGTATCTAGAAACTTAGCTAGTTGACTCAAAGGCGGTTAGACTAACAGGTGAGTAAACTCAACTCCAATGGCGGCGCTGTATTCCTCAAGGGTAGGGGTAACATCCAACCCTTCCATGCAAAACATTGCGATGATTGGATCCCAATAGAGTGTCATGGCTTGGATAAAGGAAGGTAGACATTTAATTTTCAGCAAGTCTAACAGATATCCTAGCCGCAATCTGACGTACTTCTAGCTGGCTTCACCTGTGCTATCCCACCAGACTGTGAACTCAGCTCGAGGGACCTTGAACACTTGATGTCATTCTTTCCCACCACGTCTAAAATATGCAAATGATTTTAAAAGATCAATCGCTGAAGATTACTTTTAAACATAATTATGCAAATGTCATGAAATATGCATGGACTGATTCAATTGCATATTCCACTTAATGAAATGGAAATTAGAATCTCTTTTTGGTATGAAAAACCTGACTCAAGGTCTAATTTAAACTTGAAAGAAGTGAATTATGTAATTAGTTAATATCATCTCGATGACTAAAGTAAATAACAATGTCACATTCCATTGGTCAAAACATCAACTATGAACATAGATGAAATTCCTTATTACAAAAAGGACATACTATGAGAGGTAGAGAGGGATTTCATGAGGGGATGAAACACCAATCGAGTTTATTATAAAACAAGAAAGTCATAAAAGGTCCATGAAATGTGGGATCTAAACCATCCCTCCCCAAGATCTAGCTTTCTTCAGTGTTACAGTCGATCAAGATTTCCTTCTTGATGGCATATTTGTCTAGTACCTCTTCAGGATACGGCTCGGCAATCAGAACTTCTATCCTAGTTGAACGTTCCTCAGAATGCAAAGGATAATCTTCAGTAGGACGGTTGAGATACTTTAACTCTTCTGGCCATTTTCTGGTCCATGGTATGATGACTTCAATGGTCTTGTTGGGTTTTTCCTTTTTGAATATGATGCGCCTTGGCTTTGTCTTGGTTGCAGGACATCTTTTCTTCCCCCAAAGAGAAATCATAGGTTGATTCTCCCTGGCTTGACGCTCAGCTTTTCGGTGGGCACAATCTTCTCTAACTAAACTGTTGCGATACTGTCTTTTCACTTCTAGATAGTGCTTGAACATCTCGTCCGCCTGATGCTTAAACCAAAGGTTATCGACATAAAAACTAGTCTGGCAATCTTCAGCATATCCCAGCTTACGTCCAATCAGCTCTTGGCCTTGCACAAACCTAGTAAAATGCAACCTCGTGCTCGGTCCAGGACGAGTGACTTTCCTTAAACACTCAAAGGCCACTAGTTCCGTTAAACTTCTAGGAAATAGCGACATCCTATCCCCTATCATTGTTATTTCAATCAATCACAAGAATGATCTCAAAATGTACATGTAGATGCGAATGATATGCAATATACGAACATACTATGAAATAGGGAGCAAGGAAATACATCAAAAGTAAATGCCTTACCAACCAAAACTTCAGGGAATATGAAATATTCCCTTGTATCAATGAGTCATTTTAGGTATATCAACTTTCCATAGACATGCGCATGAGACAAGTGGGAATATACTCTAGAAATAAAATCAGGCGAGGAACATATGGCTCAGGCTCCCATGATCCAAATATGGCAGATTCCTCCCCAAGAGTACCCACTCAAGAAGGCTAGATCACCAATTTGGATCATGAGCGGAAACGAACGCGAAAGTCTAAAGTGTCATCAAACACGAGATCATTTCGTATCATTTTCCTATCTAAGGTAAACATAGAGGTGGTTGCGGTTGGGGTTTGACCGCTAGTGTGTGAGATGTGTCATGATCATCACAATGCAAGGTCAGGCACAGCAGTTCATATCAAACACCGCTTCAGTATATGCATAAAAATAAACATACAATCCTAACTCCAACCTGCAGGAAGATATCAAAAAGACACTCCACCCCTTATTTCTTCAATCTGCAAAAACATCTAACACAATGGTTAGGACACGTACCTCACCTTCAAAAGCATCGGTAAAAAATAGGGTTAGAAAAGTCAATCAATTTTTTAATCGGCTTAAATCCTCTAAAATTCCTAACCAGAGATTCTGGTTTGGAATAAGTCCATAGCGGAGTCGCCAGTCTATCGCGACCCTCTCCCTGGATAAGCGGAGGGGGTTAATGGGTCGTCCAACGTCTGGTCGGACACGAGCCTCGTCCAAGGCCCGTTACCCAAGTCGCAATGACGGTATATGTGATTGACTTTCGGTGTGGTCTGGAGACATGTGATACGTATGCATGCCAAGGAGTCGCCAGCAATCGTTCTGTGGAGGGTATGATCAGAAATATTATTGAATAGAAAATAGTTGAGAGCATTCTATTCAATTTTGCGAAAACCAGAGAAACGGGATCGGGGACTTTGTTACGCCAACCGTGAAAGTTGACGCCCTTTCGGTACCTAAATTGAATGATTTATCTAACCTGAGATTTCATGCAGATGTGTAGGATACGAACCCTAGACTAGGAGTTCATGCGGACAGAAGTGACTACCCTAACACTCACAATCAGTAATGAAAGTGCGCAAATCAAGGATCATATACGTGCGGATAAATCACATGGAAGCAACGTGGCATCCCTAGTGAGGCCCTATTAGCCCAGAGATATATTAATCAAGGTTCAGAAATATTTTTCACATGATTTTCCCTTAAAGGGTAAAATCGTAATTTTGAAAAAATCTAGGACAATTTGCCCTAGAAAGGGAGAATTTGTCATTTCAAATGAGATATGGAGTCAAAAGATGGTGAAAATAGGATTATTCACCATACCAATCCATTTCCTATTTTTCGAAAAATTTTAGAATTTTTTTAGAATTTTTGGAGCGATATACCCTTTGAGGGGTAAAACTGTCATTTCAGGAGGTGACGAAAAGTGAAAATCCCAAACAATAGGGCTAATCGACCTATTAACCTAAATCCTAATTTTGAGTAATTTTCACGACACGATTGGAGTAGGAAAAGCGATTTATCCTTTGATGGGTAAAATCGTCATTTTAGAAAAATGGATGAGATTCGAAACCGCCCATAACTCTTATCTTGGCATTATTGAACTATCTCGCGTACAAGGCAGAGGTGACTTATCCCAAAAGGAAAATATCATCAATTCTCGGATGAACAGATAAGAAATCTCAAAAATATGATTGACTAGTTCTCTGTGGTCAATCCTCAATTTTTGAGAATTTTTGGAGTGTTTAGGAATTTTTCACAATTTTCCTACATTTTTTTTATTTTCTGGAATTTTCTAGGATAATTTTAGGACTTTTTTATTTAAAAAAATTATTTTTGATTTTTTATTAATAAAATAATAATTCAGACCGAGTCGACCCGATCCAGACTCGAACCCACGGAACCTAAACACCAAAATGACGCCATATCCTCTTTTTTTATTTTTGATTTTATCGGATTTAATCCGATGGTTCCTATTGAACCACGTGGCTAACCCACAGCCTTAGGATCGGATTACTAAAATCTACGGCTAAGATCAAAAGTCGAATAACTCTCAACCGTTTGATCTGATTACTTATATCTACGATCATGATCGAACGACTTGGCTAATCCTCGACCGTTTGATCAAACCATTATTTTTTATTTTTGAAATTCGATTTTTATTAACATAATTTATAGAAACTAATCGAACGGTCACTAAGCCAACACGTGGCGCAACCTAGACCGTTAGATCGACTAACATATTCAAACCGAATTACAACGGCTTTGCTTACTTGGCAAACACGTGGACCAAGCACGTCCTGCCAACTAGACGTTTGACCTGTTGACTTCGCCACGTCATCGTCTTCAACCTCTCGACTGCCACTGAATGGACAGCTGTAAATCTCCGGCGACGATCCGATGGTAAAATCTTAACGAAATCGCACGAAACCGACGCCAATCGACTCGCACAATCTCTAGATCAACATACCTAAGCATCAGAGTATCTCATCCACTAAATCACGAGCATCGTGCAAAGTGCTGAGTACGGCCATGAGAGTTCGATCGAGCAACCAAGAGAAACCGAGTCAATTTCTTCACACAATCGTGTCTATACGAGTTTAGAACACTTACCTATAGGTCCGATTGACCTGGTTTAGGCTAGCTTGAACGAGGGAAGCTTCGACAGAGTTGGCCATGGCGATGCGATTCGAATGCAAGATTTGACTCAATTTTAATGCAATTAAAACATACAGCGGTGTTCAGTGATGTAGCAGATGCAAAATGCACACCTCAATCGAAAGGATTGAAGCCAAAATCGAGGTCCTCCATTAATGAACAGAAGCTCTAGTTGAAGTTCGACTTACCATTTTCCGGTGTTTCAGGCGGCGTTGTTGATCGCGATCGACTCTGTGGAGCCAAAGGAAGCTTTTAGAAGTAGAATGGAGTCTCGATTCCTCCTGAATCATCGTCACCCAGCACTTGCAGGTCAAGCTCAAGCTCTCGATGGCAGGGGCCAGAGAGTAAGCTCTCACTCTAGATCTCTCTCTCTCTATTTTGTTCTTCGCCAGAAACAAAATGAACCTCGCCGCTCCAACTGAAAGTCCTCTCAAAGCTATATACTGTTTTCCATTTTTGGCGTCGAATGACGAGAAACAACAGACTCGAAATGACACATGATCGTGCGTGCCAATAGGTCTAAATGGTGCCGGAGACGATGGGTAATTCCGTCCAATTCAAATGGTCTACCAGCGTGCACAAATGGACGTCCAATTTGGCCATTCTGCGAAAATTGACATTCACGGCCGCCACGACATTGACAGATCGATTCCGCCCTCCTCCAGCGACCATTGGTCACGACTCCGGTGTCAATCGACGAGGGGTGGTCTAAAGCATTAAACCCCCACTAATGTATCTTCAATTGTGGTCGATTGATCGATCAATTTTGCGATCCAAATCCAATCTTGCCCTTTTCATCTGCATAAGAATCATGGGGAAGAAGACAACGTTGTAGCGAACCGGTCCGACCGATCAGAACCGGTCCGACTATATTTTTGTGAAATTAACACTAATTCGCGCGGGATTTTTACAAATTAAACATCAGAATCGAACTTAAGACATGAAAATTGTATAGAAATGTGATTTTTCCCAAAAGTTCACATCAATTACTATTAAACCCCCAAATTTTCATTTAATTGCAAATCGGGAAATTGTGCAATTGAGGGCTCAAACGGTCAAATTAGACCAAACCACCTATGCTAATCGATTCCAAATGATGAAATACATTGGACGGTGGCTTCAATTGGCAAAGGTAGCCCTTGAATTGAAAGTAATTTCAATTATGCCCAAATTCAAGGACTAAATTGCAATTAAGTATGCAATTTTTTTCAATTCATGCAATTAGACAATTTGTGCAAGTAATTGGACTAAATTGCAATGAAGTACAATTAGATTGAACGTCAAGACTATAAAAATTCCAAAATTAAAAACTAAAAGACTTAATTGACATTTTTTTAACCAAATTCAATCATACATGTAACAAAGGAACACATAAAATTAAACATGAATTTGGATTTTTTTTTATGAGGTCAATAAACAAAAGGGAATTCAAAGAAAGATATTGACTATTTTTTCATATTTTTTTGACCTCAAATGTTATTTTTCTTGAATTTTCTTCTACTTCCTATTTTTCAAAAATATTTAAAAATGTGAAAAATAAAGAAAATTATTTTTTGTTCAAAAATAGTTCCTTAGACCTGGCCAAGGCTACCAAAGTTGATTTTATAATTTTTCAACTTTTAATGAATTTTGTTATGAATTTTTCAAAAATAAACTAAAAAAGACTAATCGAAAATCAGGTGTCAACACTCAGCTAAGGCATCAGCAAAAGGATTATTAATGTGTAATTTCTGTAAAACATCAAGGAATTTAGAGAACTACTTATCTATTTTGTGTTTCTAAAGTCTTTTCGGGTATGGAACTAGCAGCACATATAACTTTGGATTGTCAAGAAATAACTTGCGTCAAGATGGATCAGGTTTTGAGGTTTCGATTTTAGGGGGCTTCATCTTCTTTCTTTTTTTTCTACTACTTCATAGATAAATTTTTGCCAACTTCTTTTCCACTCGTCAATGTGATTGTTTTTGCATTCTCAACTGGATTCTTCTCAGTATTGCTCGGAAGGGTACCATACGATCTTTCAAACAAATGATTCGCTAATAGGCCAACTTGCTTCTCTAGATTGTGAATGGATGCCTCCTGATTTTGAAACCTCACATCAGCACTTTTGATGAAGTCTTGAGTTGTTTGAGCCAGTTTAGTAACCATCTCCTCAAGATGGTTGTGTTGTTTCTCCTCAGGAGGCCTAAATGATGGTAGTTGTCTCATCCCTTGCTGATTTTGGTTGCTCCAAGAGAAATTCTGGTGATTTTGCCATCCAATATTGTAGGTGTTTGAGTAAGGATTGTTCTGGAGAGACCTGCTAAAATTTTGAACAAAGTTAGTATGGTCATAAGGATGTGCAAAAGGATTACCTACATGACATTCGATGCTAGCATGGCTTCCATTGCGAAATTCATAGATCGGGCTTTGAATCTTTAAAATTGTGTCGATCTTTTTGTTTAAAGCAACGAACTGTGCGGCAATGCCATTATTGTCACCGATTTCATAAATTTCACTTGACTTGCTAGCAGATAGTCTCTTAGTCGGCCAATGGTAGCTATTAGACGCCATCTCCTCTAAAAGATCAAAAGCTTCCATAGGTGATTTGTTGTTCAACGTCCCTCCAGTTGCAGCATCAATGGTAGACCTCAAATTTGGCATCACTCCATTACAGAAAGTATGCACTTGCATCCAAATCGGTAGACCATGATGCGAACAACGCCTTAGTAATTCTTTAAATCTCTCCCACGCTTCATATAAAGATTCACCATCCATCTGTACAAAAGTAGAAATATCGTTACGCATCTTGGCAGATTTAGCAGGAGTAGACTATTTACTAAGGAATTTTTTAGCCAAGTCATCCCACGTCGTGATAGGTCCTGCAGGAAGGGAAGTTAACAACGATTTAGCTTTGTCACGCAGGGAAAAAGGGAATAATCTCAACTTGATGGCATCATCAGTAACACCATTTTATTTTATGGTATCACAAATTTCAAGAAAAGCACCTAAATGGATATTAGGATTATCATTCGGCAATCCACCAAATTGGACTGCATTTTGAAGCATTTGAATCAGGGAAGTCTTGATTTCAAAGTTATTAGCTTGTATGGTTGGCCTCCTAATGCTCAATGTTGATCATTGGACTATAGGCGCAGCATAATCCTTTAAAGTTCTCATTTGTTCTCCGTTTTCGTCAGCCGTGATCTTGTTGTTTCGCTTTCGTCTTCGCCGTAAGAAAGTGCGCTCAATTTCAGGATCAAACTTCTCAAGTTCTCCCTGTTGGCTTCGAGTGACAGGAGTTTGCAGTCGACGTTGAACCATTGTCCTCTTTATTTCTTTTCTACTTATTTTTTTTGCAAAATAAAAAAAAATAATATCAGATATAATAAAATAAAGTTAAACTAAATCAAAAATTACTCGATATTAATAGTAATTGTCAATTATCAAACAATCCTCGGCAACGGCGCCAAAAACTTGTTCTTTTGATTAGCAAAGCGAGTGTACGTATCGAACAAGTAATAAAGTGATGAATATAAATATCGTTTCCACAGAGATTGTAGACAAATCAATCAAATTACTTACTAAACATGAACAATTCTCAAATTTATCTAACCAATGAAATATCCAATAAAGCACTCGAAAATTCTAAAGAAAAATAAATTAGCCAATGCAGCAAACCAAAATAGAAATTAGAAATTTCAAATATAAAGAAACAACAAACAACAGATTTCTATCAAGAGTGAAAAATGTTAGAGCATCCGATTTCACTTAACCAATCTTATCATTCAATTAAATTAAATTCATAGTGTGATGGTAAAACTTCCTAATATAAATCACTATCCTTGGTCCGATATAGCAACCCTAATTAGATTTAGCAACTCACATTTGGTCCATGTGAATTTAAGTAAATCCAAACACATTAAGATCTATGGAAGTTCCCGGATTCAATAAACCATCCTCGATTTACCTACTACCAAAACCACACAAAAAGCATAAGATATCTCTATATATGATGAATTCATGGTTATATATCATAAAATACTTGCACGTAATCTCCTTTCGGTTTCATACATACAACAAATATCATTCAAGTGGTGATCAAGCACTTAAAAGCATTAAGAACGTGATATATAACTCGCACATATGAATTCTAGAATTGCATAAATGAGTATGACAAATTAATCCATCATAGTTAAGTTACATCGTAGCTCTAACAAGAAGTAGTCTAGAACATAATGAAAATTAAACTAAAAATAATAATTAAACTAAACATGATGAAGAACTAGAACAAGTGCACCAACAATAATCGAGGATTGGCTTTGAATTCGCCTTCTTCTTCTTCACTTGGCATCCGGCATTGAAGGGAAGAATAGCAGAAAAACTGAACGTCGTATTCAAGAACGTATCTTCCCAAAACTTCCTTTTTTCCTCAAAAAATCATGTTCCTCCTTTTCTTGACTTCAAATGGATATCTTTTTTATTTTCGAGAAAAAGAAATATAAATCATGCTCTTAATTTAGCTTTGGATTTTGAATACTTCCCCAAGATAGGCTTGATTATCCTTGATTTCAAATTTGCATATCTGAATATTGTGTTACCTACAAAATCAATTAAAAATCAATAAGTAGGTATCAAAGTCAATTAAAATAAAATAAATATTAAGTCCAAAATAGTAAATAGACTCTATAAAAATAGAGTTATCAAAATCATCGATCTGCATCTTTCAAAAACCAAAGTCCTTATCATCAAGTCCACCATCTTCACATTCTTTTCGTTCATATTTACCGCTCTTATTATTTCGCCAAATCAGGCTTTGATACCAGTTATTAAGGAGTGGGAATCTTTTGAAGAGATGAAAAAGTAGAGAAGAAGAAGAGAAGCAAATTTTTTACACGGAAAAACCCTTCTAAATAGGAAAAAAAATCGTGATGCCACATTAGTCAACTTCTCCACTATCAGTTTTTAGCATTACGGGTACAAAAAACATTGCCCAAATATATAATAGGATTCTAGGACATACATCGTTGAGAAATAAATTACAAATATGTTATTAAAAGCTCTACGCTTAATATTAATTTTTTTCTTTCTTTATCGGACTCCACAAATCCATAATGGACGTCCTTCTCTTTTGCCCGGGCAAAAGCTTGCTTCCTTAGACTTACGATATACATAAATAGCTCTGCAAATTACATGCGCACAGAACAAAAATCAGTCGTATATTGAAGTTACGAAGCATTCGGAATCTCTCGTCCTTAAGTTTGGATAACATCGAGATTTGATTTTCAAGAACTAAGATACACGATTGTTGTTCATTTTCCTAAGGAAATGAGGGTTTCTATCGTGTCGGTTATACGTTCAAAAGAGTTGGATGAAATCCAAAATAAATAATGAAGTTGCCTCGTGAGCAGTGAGCAAACTTGCACAGTTCCCGCAACTAATCCGAGTAAAATCACTGCGTGGAAAGGAGTCTTCGTGTCTCGTACCCTCTCCAGGAGTTACACCAAACAGTTTAAGAACGATTTTTTCAGCATATTTCTCAGTGTCCAGAATACTTTCAGCTCTTTGGTCCATTCCCAATATATGATGCGTTAGTGTAGGGTTTTGGCAGGGTTTTGAAAGTTTTGACATCCCTTGTACTGATCAATCAAGAAAAGGGTGGATTTAGTTTGGAAGTCCTATCTTAGGATAGCTTCAGTTCATCCTCAAGTGACCACGATTTCCCTTCAAGACCCTAGATGCAATTTCCTTAGGTTTGGCTAAAAACTCGGCATCCGATATCTGTTGCAGTTTCTTAAAAAGCCATTCCTCAAGTCATGTTCTCATCTGAAACTCAAGTAATTAACTTTGTTAAAACTCTGGTAAGACTTGTTAACTTTTTTTTTTTTTTCCTTCTTTTGATTCAAACAGTACTTCTGTGCTTTCTGTCAAACCAACCACCCAATATGTCGGTAAATGGAACTGGAGTCAATGAATGACCATTGGAGATGCGCAGAGAGGAACCCTAAATGGGAAAACAAAGCCAAAGTGAGCAATGACCCACCATAGCAGAAGTAAGGTGGGGGAAAAAAAAAAAAGAGGCCATGAAAAATGTGAAGCTCTCAACATTTTTTTTTTTTTGGGTCGAAAAGCTCGCAACTTGTTTGCCAGCTCCATTTCCGCAGTTACTTGCCCACCCAAACCCCAACCCTACCCTACAAAAAAATTTGAAAACATTTCCTTCACTTTGATTTTGTTCCCTTTGTCTCCATACCTGGTTTTTAATGAATTTTGCCTGTTCGAATTGAAGAGTAGGAGAGGCTTTCCTTGATCCCCGGAGTCACAGTAGCGAGCGACCATCAGAAAGATATCCTCCTTGGGAATTCGCAGGAAAGATCGTCTTTAGCTCCAGAGGGATTAAGTCGATTCGATTCGATTACGGCGCTGCATTTGTTTCGAAAGTTCCCATCTTTCTAGTCGCTCCGATTACAGGACCGATCTTCGCTTGCAACGTTCTGCACTTGACGTCAGTATCTCGTTCATCGACCGGGTCCAAGTATAGTGGCTGGCTGCGTGATCTCCTCCTCGAATCATATTATACTCCCGAGAATTTCATATTTTAGACATGTCAAAATGGGTCATACATACCCACCCACGCATAGTCGAGTTGGTTAAGAGATAGACTATACTTATTAGATTTCTGATTCAAATCTCTCAATTGGCGCTCTGTAACTTTAAATGGGGGGCTCGCGGCTGTTGTTTGTCGTGCTAATCCTCCCGAAGAATAATCAAGATGCGCACAAGCTGACTCGAACGCCTCGATCATAAAAAAAAATGGGTCATAGATCCATTTCTCGACCTATATATGATGGGCCGAGTTTTTATATTGTTTGCTTTGTTTAATTAACGGGTCATAAGTACATAAACGCACTTTCACCCTATGATAGTGTAATTTTTTCTTAGATTAGATTAAATATGAAAAAAAAAATTAAAAATGTAGATCATGTCGAGCACGTATTAAGTATAAGCTCGATTGGATACGGGTCACTATATTTTATTTTATTTTTATAATAAATGAATCATAAACGAATAAAATGAATATATTTGAATCGGATCGTCCTCGCAACAAATTAGAAGGTAGAAAGACAAGTTCGAAATGCAACAGCTCCTCCGATTGAGAACAAAATGGAACGATGATAAGTTGCTCTCGCAAGCCGGATACGCACGCGCACCGGGAATCAAAAAGCTGAACACATATATTTTGCCCTTTGGTTTTATTCGCTGAAGAAATGTACCTCCACCTCACCACCTGTGCTCTGCAAACAATCCTCTGGCACACGTGTGGAGCTCTAGCCCAAGCCCTACCCCTAGCCCCATCTCCCTATCTCCCCACCCCACCACCCCCCCAATCATGTGCCTCCTTTCATGCGTCATTTTTAACCAGATTTCCTTTTGTAAGTAAAGCAGATGCTACTATTCATAGAAACTTAGGATACCCCCTCTCCCGAGACCTTTGAGACTAGGTACCCTTTTTGTCCAACACATTGATGTGTACATATAGTCCTCACAGTCACAAAGTTGCTGACCACACTCGTTCTGATAAACTTGCATTACGCTTCAAAAGGACAAGAGCAAATTTCCAGTAACAGTCCGGAGCAACATCGTTTTCTCACATGAATACTTAAAGTGAATCTTAAGTCAAATAAGAAACGGAATTACGATAATTTGCTCAAATAAGAGCTTGAAGTAAATATTACTTTAAATAAGTGACTAAAATGGCCATATCGATTTTAAAAAAAAAAATCTTGATTCACGAGTTATTAGGGGTATTTTCACCACTTATTTTTTTATTTTATTTTATTTTATTCCTTTTTCTATTTTTAAAAAAATAAAAAATAATAATAACTAAAAGTCAAAAGAAAAAAACATGCACGCACATACATAGATACATACATACATACAAGCGAGAGGGCCACTTTGCCTCTTGTGACCGCCGACCAGAGTCGAGAGAGGGCCGCGACTCTCTCCCAAATCTAGCCGATGTTTGCAAGCCCCCAACTGAACTAGGGAAGTGGGCCATCGACCGTCGCCTAGGTCCGATGGCCACAGGTAGGAGGGCCCTCCCGCTTGTCGATATCTATACAGCACGAACATGCCGATCGGGAGGATTTTTGCGTGTCGAACACGGCGACACGAACGACACGACGAGACACGGGAGACCGCATGTCCGGATGACCAACAAAAACGGATAGCCATTCCGGAACTTCAACACGTCCGGGACACGTTTCGACACGCCCAGCTGATATACTTTTAATATATATATATATATATATATATATATGATGTAATCTTATAAGTTTGAAGCTGCTATTTGAGGCCACCGTTACCACAAAGTAATCATATCGGAATATCAAATATGAAATAGTTACGACATTTAAACATAATGATATATACAATATGTCGTGTACCGCCGCGTCGAAATTTTATATTTTTTGAGAATTATCGTGTTTGCGTGTCGTATTGTATCCCGTGTCGTATCGGTGCTACATAGGTTGGTATGCGAGGTGATGCAATTTTTTGAGAAAACGAGGGTATTTTGGACATTCATTCGAAATTTTCCCAAAAAACAACAAGACACATTAAATCCAACAATAAAACTCAAGCTTGGATATGAACGCCTAGATTTCCTTTCGTTACAAAAGGCTATTTATAATTCAAGTGCCAAAGCGCAGAGGATAGAGACGCAGCTATTCAAGTATTCATGAAACAGCCTGTAAATGCGAGGAGCTTCATGTGATAATTTATGCTTTTGGGATATAGCCATCTTTCACATTACATCGGGGAATTCTACTCCACACATGAGAGAGATTATTCAAAGTATCTAACATCTATTGCAAGTAAATTTCGTGATTTCAACTTTCGGCTTGAATTTCGATGGCATAACAGTATGTTTTGTGATCATGATAATAACAGCATGTTACGGGTCACAAATGCTTGAAACAGTGAATCTCACCAAAATTTCTAACTAATTATATTTTTAAAAAAATTTGTGGCTCATAACGAGCGGTTAATATCCACAATAAACTAAGAACAACCGCATTAATCATTTCATTTTCTCAGAACTCGAGCGCAGGGTCACTTTCTTGCCACCCCACACTTCCCCGGGGAGCATAACAGTAACTGAGAAAAAACTACAGCAGGTAATTTCTCCAAATTGCTGAAATGCCAAATGATCAAGAACCCTACTCGGGCTTTGGTTAGTTGTATCAAGAGGGGGGGGGGGGGGGGGGGAGCACAAAATACCAAGCGCTGAAACTTGGAGGGCCAGTACAATAATGAAGAAGAGACTCTGGTCATCTTCAAACCCCGAAAGAGAAAAGGACAGGGGGTTTGTTAGACTCGTGCAGTGGGGGGGGGGGTGGAGGGGGGGACACTCCACCTTTTCTTAGGTTTAAAATTGAATGTTTGGAGAGTTTATTGAAGCTGGAGAGGCCGAGGGGGCAACATGCGGTCGCTATTCATCTCGTCTTCTTCGTACAGCACTGGTTTTTGTTGGACGGTAGTTACAGCGATCTTCACATGCTTCAAGCTTTGAAGATAAAAGATGAGTTGTTTTCATAAAGAAACCCCCTTGCTATTTTCGTACCTGTGATGGGATGGATAGCTCCGTCTAGGCAAATAGGGACGTGGCTTCTGTACTGGGAGGCTAGGGCTTAGGCCCTAGGGCATTCTTCGTGCAGAGCTAGGTCTCATTAAGAATGACGAAATCTGCAAAATTTTTGTGTACCATGGGGAAAACGACGTATGGGTAGTGTTTCTATTGTTTATGGGACTCATGAACACGAAAGTGAATTATTTTTTTTTAACTAATGATTAACTCGCAAGGACATGGGGTTGTCAACTCATTGTTTAGATGACAGATATTTATCACGTTTTTTTATGAGATTGATTTTACAAATGGAACTTTAATGTACATAACTTTTAGAAAAAAATGGACACGAACGTTAATCGAACTTTTATTTAATGTACAATACAGTTCATGCACTTTTAATTTGCTCAGTATGATTTTTGAAGTTTAATTCAATGTGTAATGTAGTATCTGAACTTTTAACACATGCTCAATTTGATCTCTGAACTGTATGAAATCTTTTAGTATGTCTCCCTGATCTTGAATTAACGGAATAACATTACTGAACATTTCATACAATTTAACAACTACATTAAATATTTACAAAAAAAATTTAAAAATTTTATTGAAGAAATCAAAAGTTTAGAGATCACATTGCATAATAAGCTAAAAATGAAGGATTACATGGGGCAAAAGTTCACGGGACATTAATACCATCAACCTTGACTTTAGCTAGGCTAGAATCCGAACCAAGTTTACCCTATGTCTCTTTAGAGTGAGTCGAAGAATGTAAAGAATTATCGTGTAATCTGATGTGAATAGAAAAGAGCACAAGTAGCCTATTTAGAGGCTTTATTTTAGGACTATCTAAAAAAATTAAATCATATATGCATAATCAAAATAGATATATAAAATCAGAGAAAATGTTCTAAATATCTTTAGAAAATATCTAAAATATCTCTAACAGTATACTTGATAAAAGTTAGATAATCAACACATCAATGAATTCCAACCTTAGTCGCAAGATGTACTTTTATTGGTATATTATGAAGTCTCATAACCGGCTAATGCGAAACGAAATAAAAATACTAGTTAAAAAGATCGAAAGATCTTCTTTACTCTGCGGTGTAAATTTATGGAAGGGAATTTCACCCTCTCTCTTTTCAAATTTTTCTAAAATTCTACCGTTTGTCTCGTAAAAAATTTAAAACTTTGAGGGTAGTTCGAATTCAGCCATATTTTTTTTTCCGATAAGAATATATGCGAGTCCTAATTCTAATGTAAATACCTTTTGTTCTCATTAAAAATTTGAAACTTTGGAGGCAGTCTAAATTCTGCCATTTTTTTTTTTGTTGACGCACCGTTTAATAAAAGAAACAAGCAAATCTTGCTTTGAGAGGAAAATTAGGAATTCGATATCAAAAAAATATATTGTGTTTGCTCAAACATCATAAAACACTTTTTATATGAGGTGTTAGGCCTAACCCTACTAAGATTTCGGATACAAAACTCAAAATTATAATATTGCAACTAATAATAAAATTTAATCCGAAAAATAAAAAAAAATTTGAAACATCCATCTCAACGATCCCGGATCACCGAAATACATCGCAGTTCATCGCCAGGAGGCGATGAGTACTGATTAGAATGTCGTTTCGCTTCAACCGATAGAATTTAAGTTCATCCGATGTCGTCGCCCGAGTCCACCAGTTCTAGTCGTACCATCTTTTCACCTTCCAATTGAATTTTCGCCGGTCTAATCGGTCCAAAAACGCATTACTAATAGCTTCCGTATCATTTGTCCCATAAGAAATCTCAAATATAGGATGAACCCTCATTATGTTTTTGTCTCATAAAAAATTTGAAATTTTGGGGGCAGTCTGAGTTCTACCATAATTTTTGTTTTGTCCCATATATAAATCGAGTCTTAATTCTATTGTAAATATGTTTTTGTCTCATAAAGAACCCTCAACTTTAGGTAGAGTACTAATTCTAGTCTAAACTTTTTTATCTCATGAAAAAATTCCCAGAGTTAGATTCAATTTCAATTTTACTATTTTTTTTGTCTCGTAAAAGATCACAAATTCTTACTTGAATCCTAAATACTCTTTGGTTATCGAAGAGCTTGCGCTTAGATCGCTCGAAGGCATTCCAAGCCTCAATCTGTATTGTCCTATCCTTTGTTACGTGAAAAGGAAGATTAGCAGGTCGCTTGGGAGTTTTTCATATGGATGATAAGAGTTTTCCAACTACTGGCACATCTTTAGGAACTTCATTTCTGCCCGTATGGTAGCGCTTATCCTATTAACTCTTGTTTGGATGCTTGTTTCTAGGCCTTTAAGTCAGTTTGACTTTTAGAAGAGAGATCGGATGATATGATCAAGATAGTGGAGGCGGGCTTAGTCCCTGAAAATGTTCGTGCCGTTGGGGTTCCAAATCTTCCTTGCTGTATTGACCGGAGAGCTCACCCGCTTGCCCATTTGCTTGTGCTTGAGACTGTTTTCGGATTCCTTTTGGAAAAGCTTACTAGGGGTGAAACCCTATAGTTAGGGTCAAGTGCCTCTAGATAACTGTCGAGCTACTCAAATCAACACAAGAAATCAAGTGGGACACTGATTCTCTAAAGTGAAGACCAGAGATTTCGTGAGAAGTGGAAGTGATAGACTGGGACAAGAAAGGTATAGTACCGATTGAAGATAAGATCAATGTTTCCGCGTTTCCATATCTTGAGCAAAGGTTATCCTCCTTTGTCTAGAAACTTTGGATGAATGGTTAATGAGGGCACATTTGTCAATCAAGTAAAAGTTTGTGATTTTCTGTAGAATTATTTAAAAAAAAAAAAACCTTAAGGTAAAATTGGGACTGGAGGGGAAACTTTGGACAGGATCTAAAGTTGAAGATTTTTCATGAGATAAAATAATAACATAGGATAAAATCAAGATAAACCGTAAAGTGAGGAATTTTTTATGAGACGTGACAACGTATGGGTTAGAATTGGTAATGAAATTAAAATAAGAGGATTTTTTTTTTCTAGGATAAAAGGTAAAATGGAGAGAATAGTTAAAAGTTGAAGGTATCTTCCAGTATTAGGCCTTATCTAGCCCCCCTCCTTTTGTGTTCCTTTTTCCTTTCCCTTGCACAAAAGAACAATACAGAGTTCATCTCCCTGTAAGGGCCATAGAGCTGTGGCGCTCTAAAGACGAGAAGCTGTTCGATCGCAAATGAAGAAAGATGCCGGTGGCCATTTCCACATTACAAGCCAAATTGGGGCCGGGACTAGAGAAGGGACCCGCGTACGGACATTTAGTTCGGGGGGATACACAATACATTCATCGTCACATGATGTGAGACTCGAGCTGGAAATTGTCGTTGATTCTCCGAGCCGAGAGGGGCAAGACGGCAACTTTTCTCGTATTATAGCATCAACGACCCTCCCCTTGGTGTCCCACGGGGGCGATGGAGATCATGTCACGTGAAGCGTTGGGATCAACCGTTTCGAGCTTCGACGAAAACCATTTTCTTGCACTGATGATCCGTATCGCGTTTCTGCTCGTTCGAGCCATTTTGTGCCCCCTTTCTTTTTTTCGAGGATGCTCGGGCACGACTCTTAGTTCAATTAATAATCAATCGTAGGCCGAATGCTGATCCCTTTTCTTGCTCAGAACCATCACCCTCGATGCGAGCATTCGGTGCTAGGAAGAGGTTGGCGAGGCCGCACCTGGACTATTCCTGATATTTAATATATAACAAAAGTACAAATGGGGTTTGCCGAACATGAATCATATGAAGTCATTCTTGTGTTGCATAAGAAGGATGTGGCAATTATATATATTGTATGTATCATATTAGGGTTTTTCCTTTAGTGTGTATATTTAACGTCTATATCATTCCTTGTATGTATACTTATATCGGCCTCCTACCTAGTTATAATTAAGCATTTCGTTATCTGATTCTCTAAATCTACCGTGGTCCATACACAAATGAAGACGAGTGACATAGATAGATGGAAGGAAGAAAAGAATCACCGTTCAGAGGTTAGGGGAAGAGAGATGGGCCCTCAAAGATCAAATGTAGGGTTCCCCATACATAAGATTCTGTTGGGGTTGTCCCCTCCCTTTGTAATATATAAGCAACAGGAATCATAGTTTGTACGTTAGTTAGTTTACTGCACACCCTTTGTTGTGGTAGGGCAACAACCTCTTTAGCGTTCAACAAACACAGGACGGCAACCAAGTAACAACATAAGCGTAATTGAAAGCTAGGCCAAGGGGCACTCATTTGAGCCACAAGGGAGATCACTGTAATTTCAAGGAGTGAGCGATTACAATTTCTTTTCACGTGCAAAATCTACCCATTGAAATCTATTTTTTTTTGTTGGAACTTGTAATTTACCGTGCATAACCTGAAATCTTGAATCTCTTTGGTCAGTTTTAGGATTTACCTAAGTTACACCTATATTTTTAATTGAACGATTGTAGTGAATTATTATATTTAATGACTATTAGTTGTTGTTATAATTCAATGACCATAACTTATAATTTATACACATGAAAAATATAAGCATTAACAAAAATAAAAAATCTCAACCATTGGATATCGCCGAAAATAAAAGTTCAGATTAATGATTTTAGGATTAAATACTCATTATCGAAAACCATAAAATATCGTAGGAACAGGGCGAAGACATAGAACCAAAAAAATAAACATGGAGACTCGATCTAGTTTCCACTTTCTGGAGCTGGAGCTGGAAACCTATAAGTTGGAATCAGTTCCTCAATTTTTTCCATAGAATCTACGGTTTTCAGTTCTATCTTAAAATCATGTTCACCATTAATCCTTGTCTCTCATTGTATGTGATTTTGAATCTTGTTTTCTAGTACCGTTTGGAATTGGATCATTGAATGCGTACTTGACGACATTTCTGGAGTAAAAATCCGTTCGGCAACGTAATTTCTAAAGCATAATTTCATTTGGTCATGTAACTTTATTTTTGTATTTTTGAAATATTTTTTTGCTCTAAAATTAATTTCGAAACCACTTGAAGAAGTAAAAAAAAAAAAGTGAGAGAGAGAATATTCTCCTCTAGAAATTAATTTTGAAAGCGTAAGTGCTGGAGACTTTACCCTCTACAAAGCTTAAGAACTGCGATAGGTGCACAAACATCACACTCTGCGCCTCATGCATGAGTAAAACTGACTCTGAGAGAGAGAGAGAGAGAGAGATTGTATTCAACTTTGGAAGTTGAAGAGGCATTTAAATCTTGATGGGACACAAACGCGGATGCACGAACACACGTGCTATAAACACTCAGACTATTCTCTGCTTCTTCTTCTTCTTCTTCTAACTCGCGACGAGTGTTCGTGCAAGTACGAACCGAACCCATCATCATTAAGATAGTTACGCCTCACTGTTCTTTGGTGGATGCAAGTAAAAGGGAAAACAAAACCACACGTTCGGAGACCCACAAACCCTTTTGAACTCGTTGAAAGACGGATAACTACTCTCTCGAGAAAAGGCATCAATGCGCTATTGAACAGCACTGCGTACGTTCCTCATTTCATTTTCAGGGCGGTAGCTGTGGCTTTGTTCATGAACTCCTGTAGTAATCAATGGAGTATGAATCTGTCGGTTGGCTTTGTTTCCTTAAAGATATCGCATCTTGAAAAAATTCTCCATCTGTATCTAACAGAAAGGAAAACAAGGAGGTTTGATCAGGATGAGTGTAGAGTGGCTATTGAAAATGAAATGTAACTTGAAAGAAAACAATGCCCAGCAAGCATTTCACTGGCATATGAGAGAGAGTCGAGGATATGGGTCTAACCGTTGTTTAAGGTAAGAGAGTTATCGCCCCGACAGACTGACACCATTATTTTGATCTTGCGATTTTTTAATTAATAAATACTTTATTATCCGGGAATGTTGTAGGCTAGCGTTTTTCTTAGGGTAATTTAGTCAATTTTATGGTTGATGCTTTTTTGTGAGTTATAATTTTTATTTTTTTTAACTATGTTCTTGTTGGCCAAAGGGGGTGGTGGTTCTGAACTTTGAAGTATGAAGTAAAAGCTCGGGCAGAATGCAGGAGCCTACAGCCCGTAGAACCCCGTCTGAAGTCAGAAATCTTAGATAGGGCCTCGGCTCTCCACAGGCTCGCAGGAGCAGAGAGATCGTACGGCAGTGAAACAAAAGTACCCATGAAGCTGGTGCTGCCCCTGACAATTGTGTAAATAAGGGGCGAGGGATAGGAAAAGGCCACCATACCATTTAAGGATACACCAGATCTGGCGATAAATCAGAAGAAGGGGAAAAAAAGAATAGGGGGTCGTGTTAAATCTGATCATCACCATCATAAGCCCGCTCTGCGTCTGTGACAGCTCCACCGATGCATCACGGAATAGACCCAACAAAGCGCTCTCCTAATGGTCGATACGAAGGTCGACTGATCCCACTCTTCCCCTGTCGATGCAAGAACAGGGGGTCGGCAGGGATGGAGATGGAGCACTGGAGACAGAGGGGGGTCCCTCCCTCCCTCCTCCTCCTCCTCCTCCTCTCTTTAATGCCCCACTGAGCAGGATTAGCAAGTGATTTCACGAGATGGTATTAGCACACCACTCGTCGGCAACGTCTTGTCGGATAGGATTTGTACGAACATTGATGATGCGACGTGCTTTGGCTTTCATAGTAAAAATGGCATTGCATGCGGGGGTTGTTGGGACATGGCTCGCGAGCAAGTCATCCCCTGTTTTCAACTCCTCTTTTTCTCCAATCCGTAAGAGGAAAATGGTAAAATATAATAGCAGAAAAATATACAGACTCGCGTTTTCAATGCGATGTCATCTCAAACTCCCAAACCCTAAGTCCCGAGTAGGCTGTCCATAACACGACATCCCTAAATTTCACTTTCATTTTGCTTTGGTTGGAATTGGATTACACGTGTTCCCTTCCTATTTAGGGCAATAATTCATAAAGGTAAAAAATACCTCATTCTTTTTTCAAATAAGTTTTCTAAATTAATATCATTTTAAATAAATATCTTGAGTGTTCAAAATGTCTCCAAGAATGACACAGTCGACAGGCATTTTCATCTTTTTATTTTTTTTTTATTTTTTTCTTTTCGTTATTTTTCTTTTTTTCTCCCCTCCAGCAGAAATTGCCGGCCTTTGGCTCTTGCGACCCTCGCCGGTGTGGAGAGAGGGCAACCCTCATCTGCCCAGGTGAAAACGAGGCCTGCCCTCGTTGACACTGGGCGAGGAGGAAAGTAAAAAAAACACAAGAACAGAAAAGGTAAAGGAAAAAATAGAAATAAATAAATAAATAAATAAATAACGAAAATGCACTTCGGTCAAGCCCTTATTTAAGAAAATGGGCGTACTTTCAGTTCTTTCTTAAAACAAGATTCACATCAAACTCTTATTTGAGAAAATTCATGCAATTTAAGACTTTATTTGAAATTTTTCCTTTATAGAATGGCGCAAGAAAACATTCTCACTTTTTAATTTTTTTTTCAATGAGTCTTAATGATTTGTGGAAAAAATAAATCGGTCAAGGTGATGATCTATGACATCTAAATTTTCGCTCTCAAAGCATTATTACAATTTCCTAAGGAGATGTGCCTCTAGCAAAAAGTTCACTTGTATTTGGCTTTTCTCGTTTAGGAGACGTGCTCAACCTGACCTCAGCGTCACACTGTCCTCAACCCTTTTTCTTTTTATCTTTCTTTTTTTAAGGATCGCTTTGGCATTTCGACCTTTGGGGGATCCAAGGCCATTATCCAATTCAATCGTGCTCTAGTTCACGTAGCCCATGGTTATTTGTTGCTTTGCGTGTGCAGGCGCCGTAAAAAACGACTCTTGAATTAGGATTACAAGGGAAGGATGGAAAGAAGAAAAGGGCCGACTGTTAAGGCAATTCAAATGCCTGCCCTGCAAAGAGCCGTGAAAGAGACAGAGAGTCGCGGCTTGCTCTTCACCCTGAAAACCGAGTAAAATCCCAAGTCGCGATACTCGAAAGTACGAATGCCCGCTCGAATCGAAAAGCAAAGAAGCCAATTCAAAGCTGGCTCGGAAAGAGCAGGCCGAATGAAGAAACTTTGAATGGTCCATGTACTTATGATGACTAAACAAGTTGGGATTATAGCTTGAGAGCTTCCAGCAGAACATCGCAGTTCATTCGATCGTGTCAAGGCTCTAACCCCTAGAAGGAGATGTATGGTCCACGCGGATGTTAGGTTGTTCGCTAGGTACATAGCAGATAATGCGAGCAGTCTCTTGGTGTTATGCTACAAAACCACTTCGCAAGAAGAAATAACATCCTTAGCCAACAACAATAGAGAAAGTCTTATGCAAGCCACACATGTATTCTTTATAGCTAGACCTTCAGTTCAAACATATTCGGTACACACAAACGAAAAGATTTCTGCAACGACACTTAGCTCAAGTACACAACAAATAGGCTATGCCCATGCATCAATGTCGGGGAGTAACTGGCTCAGTAACTAAATGATAATACAAGAAGTCGCAAAGCGATTGCAGATGGAAAAACTCTCGACATCTTTCGATATATAGTTTTGGCCGCAGTTGTCTTTGCAGATGAGAATTCACAAATTTGATTATATCCATCAGAGATATCAGATTGCTAGTACATGGAAGAGAGACAGTTGCAACATCTAATGTTACCACTGTTTTGGACGAAAGTATAAACATCTTGCGCTGAAAAGAGCACGGGCAGTATTAATATCACTTCATAGACAATGCGTTATCGAATAACTTCACACGCAAAATCAACCCAGATACTTAAGAAGGCCAAGGGGACTCATCAACTAGTTTGATGTGATTCCAAGTCCAGCACTGCTCTCGACCAACCACTTACTGGAGCCAGCTTCCATGTCACGCTTAAAATTGTTCTCAGCCACCATATGTGCAGGTGATTGCATGCATAATCGACCAAAATGTTTAAGAAGGCCAAATGAAGTGAGCGATTTTGAATGGTTTGAACAAATCCCAAAAAGGATGTATACAAGGTGGCCGATTTCAATTTTGTAGCAGGAGTGAATTAGTTCCCAAAGGATTTGATCAAGCGAGACGCCAGTTCGACTCTGTGGTTTGTGCTCCGCAGTATGGCACAAAGAAACTTCAGAAAACGCTGAGTCGAGCTTCATCTATATCAACTGTGCAATTCCAGTAATAAGCAAACAATGCAAAAGCTATATAGTTGTAGAACTAGCAGACTGGCTTCCCCTGAAGGATATGCTGCTAACAAATAATTTCATGTGCACAGTTGATGATCTATCTGCAACCGACTTTAATCTCGACTAATAATCTATGTGCAACCGAACTCCAATTCGACACTACCAATGTAGCTACGACTATTTGGACGAGTAATCACATACATAATCAACCAAGATCCTTAAGGAGGCCTATCAGGCGAGGTTACAGTAATTCAACGCTATTCTCAAATATAGGATCTACACAGCAGCTGACCGCAATTTCATGTGTAAAATGAACCCATCAGCTATTTGCACGAGTAGATTAGCTCTCCACAATCAATCAAGAAAGACTCTTCGTCACGCTCTGTACTCTGTTGTATGCCACAGAAAGTTTCAGAAACCGCAGAAATGGAACTCATCATTTACATGTATCAGCTGTACAATTCCCATGTAAGCACAAAATCTGCAACATTGCAGAACTGGGCTATCTATTATTACCAGGGACAAATTCTCATACCATGCACACATCTACAAGGAGGGAGAGTAACTAACTAACCCCGGGCATCGACTCTCCGCAACCGCATCTCGATCAGCCTCGCAGTGAATTCGCCGTCGCTCACAATGAGCATCTCGGCCAAGGGTATCTCAAGCCCGTGCTCCTCCAGCATCTGATGTCGCGGCCGGATCTTCCGCTCCAGGCTGAAGGAAAAATACTGCGGAAAGCGCTTCAGCTCGGCCAAGTTCCCCCTCATGTCTCGCAGGAAATACTCGGCCTTGGGCCTCATATTGTTCTGGACGCTCATGGTCAGCAGGCCCGGCGACCTGATCGCCATCCTCGAGACCTCCCTGTACTCGAAGCCGAGGCTCTGCAAGAATTCGATCTTGGGCAAGAGGGTGTGCTCGACGTTGGAGACGAGCAAGAGGCTGGTCTGGGAGGTGATGGCGTGACGGCCCACGAAGCCGAAGCTCCGGAGGAAGGAGAGGGTGGGACGGAGCTGAGCATCGACGCTGCAAGCCAAGATGCGGGGGCAGCGGAGGATGGACTTCTGAAGGTCGGGGAAGGGGATGTGGGCCTCGTGGAGGAGGAAGTCGAAGACAGGGTAGAGGTCAAAGTCGGGGTCGGAGGTGAGGAGTTGGGGGAACATGTCGAGGATGCGGCCGACAGAGGGGCGGGGGATGCCGAAGGAGGCGAGGCAGGACTCCACGGAGCGGAGGGAGGAGAGAGGGGAGGAGCGGAAGTCGGGGTTGTGGCGGAGGGCCTTCTGGGCGTCGACGTTGAGCCTCTGCAGGTAGATGAGCTTCTCGCGGAATAGAAGGCCGGAGTCCGCGGTGGAAGCGGCCGAGGAGGAGGCGGCGGCGGCGGCGGCGGTGGAGGGTGGGGAGTGGAGGTGGTGGGTCCTGATGGGTTTTGAGAAGTGGAGTAGTATTGGCTGCAGGGAAACGGGGTGGTGGGGGAGTTGGATTATCATCTCTGTTCTCCCGCGTTTGGTGTGGTGGTGGTGGTGGTGGTGGAGGAGGATGAAGGAGAAGACGATGATGAAGGCAATCTGTTTGAGGTTTTTACTGCTTGTTTTGGGCGGGTCGGGTCGGTTTGGCCAGTGCATGCGATATTGCGATGGCCTCGCAACGCAGGGCTTCGAGTCTCGACCCGACATCAGATGGGCCGATTCGATTCTTCCTCATCTCACGAGAATGATTAGTTTTACTTCCTTCAGGCCCAACCCACAAGACCTCCTGGATTTCGGATAGGATTTTGGGCTTTGGATCCATTGGCTTGGAGAGGGTAACCCAAGACCCGAGGGAAAATGGACAATATCCATTTACTCAAATGGAGCCCATCCATTTAGATTGGTGAGAGATTGATAGTAGGGCTGGTGATAATATATCGGACCCGTACGAAGCACTTGACGGGGGTGAAAGCACCATGTACAAAGAAAAAACCCGAATATGAAAGCACATCGACATACTTAACGTACGCGCCGACGCAAATTCGTACATCGCGTGTCAAATGCTTGATGAAAAGGCTCGGGTGACCTCAATCCATGGACGCAAACCATTATCGGCAAGGCAACCTATGATCAGAACTGATTCTTGAATCCCTTTCACACTCATGTCGCTTCGAGGTGCTGCGGAAGAAAAAATTACAAAATCCGATCCAATTTATCATAATCGATTAGTTAACATGTTGGTTAACCATATTTTGAAACACGGATTATCAAATTATCTGTCGAGCCATAAAAAAATTTAACAAAAGACAGAAACAAATCCACTATCCGTTTTACGTCAAGCAATACGTGAAGTAACTCTCCATATAGCAGTAAAAGCAAGACGTGTAGGCGGATCGACTTATCAAGTTACCATTGAAATAGGATCCACACAAGGAAGAGCACTAGCCATTCGTTGGTTATTAAGAGTATCTCGAAAAACATCCAAGTCAAAAAAGCCCTACGTCGAACTTAAATCCCTTCGACTTGCCACGGGGCAACGGACTCTGACACCCCCACACCATTGCAATAGGAGGGGGCTAGCCCATACACCCGCTACACAAGTGGAATACTACTTAGTCAAATAGAAGGGCCAAGCCAAGAGAGAGGCAAGCTAGGAACGTGCGGAAACGTGTGATTCACTTCAAATAGGTGCTTCCTTATCGAGAGAGTCTATTCACTTCTCATAATCTATCTCTTTGGGAATTGTGTTTAGACACTTCGTCAAACTGCACCAATCTACGAGAGGAGCTGATGGATGAGTAGAGTCTTCTCCTTTCGATTCACAGAATGTGATTTGGGACACGATGGGAACTTACGTGCCTCAATAGGAAAGATATCATCAGAGTATAGCACAAGATCTGTCTTTTTCTTGCGAATGACCTGTAGAGGTCAAGAGTTTGCGGCAGAACACCAATTGAGGTTGCGATAGGCACAGATGTCGGCACCAAGAGTTGGGAACCAAGAGTAAGTTGGTCTAAGTAGCGTGAAGATCATTCACTATGGTAGGCAGGGCAACTAGTGGTGGTAAAGTTAGGGTCTCGGAGGCTTGTGTGCGTGGAGGGGATTTAGAATTTGATAATTTGGGGGGGGTGTTAAAACCACCTTAGATCAATCATTTCGGTCCGGTTCTTGATTGAGCCAGGACCGTCGCACGTCCCTGCCGTGCGCAACAGTGTCCAAAATCAAAATCAAGGTGTAACTTTAAATATAGGGAAAGCCAATTTGATGGGAAAACTCCCGCCTAGCTTTGGGGTTTTTTCCTTTGAATTCAACACTAAAAATATATTGGCGGCAACACCCAATAAGATGTCGAGCTACAACAGACAACGCCGGATCGGTCAAAGCCGAAGTTACGTAAAAAAAAAAAAAGAGAAAGCTGAAAATTCAAACCGGCGAAAGAAAACAAAATCCAAAAGAAGGGAGGGAGCAGGATATGCGGCGGAGCACATGGGGTTTAGTGGGGCCCCCCCACCAAAAAGCAGCCGAGCCGAGCAGCACCGCTCGAGACTTGCCGATTGACCCGTCGCTCTCGTGACCCTACCCAACCCCCCCTCACCCTCCCCTACTCGGGTTCCGTGCAGCCCCATAAATGCTCCGAGACCGGCTTCACTCGCCCCAGAGCCAAAGGAAAATTCACAACGACCCGATTGCCCAATTGAAGTAACAAATTCGTCTCCCACTTCAATTTGACCCCGAAATTGGAGCGACCATTTTCACTGCACCCGAAAGTCCCCCGCCCCTAGGTTTTTCCTCGTTTGGGTGGCTCCAGGGGGATAACACAAGACGTGCGGCTTCCTGGAAATTTCCGGAATCGAAGAACTTTTAACCGCTCAATGGATGCGCAAAATTTTCCATATTGACTATGAGATAATTAACGGGCACCCGTTCGACGATAGCGTCAACTGAGCGGTTAAAAGTTCGAGCAAATTCGAATCCGTTGTTCGAGTTGTTTCAAATCGGGGGGACTTCTCTTTCGGTCGCCGATTGCCGAATTCTCCCTTCTCTTTCGAACAAAACAGAATTTCGTGAATTGCTGCGATAGTGGAGTTTGGACTAAACATTTCTTTTCGTCGGATGAAGGAACCGAGACTCGTTCAGGGATAGACGCTTAATCTTTATGGTGAAAGGGTTTAAGAACATACGTTCGCTCCATAAAACAGTCACATTGGATAGTACAAAATAGCCAATAGCAATCCATTCCTTCATTGATTAGTACTACACCAAAACAGGAAATTTACAGCTTACTAGCAACGAGGACTTGAAGGTCATTTCTAGCAAACAAAATATTGCTGGACCAAACCCTAATCTCACTCCAAATTGAGGTAAAAAAAAAAGCCAAATTACTAATGGCGGGTGGTAAGACTCCACCGCTGCCAAAAGCTTCTGCACTCAATTGCCGCAGAATTGCAGAAGCAACAAAAAGACCCTTTTGACCCCTAAGAGAAAAAACGCAAATTGGACTTCTCACCAATAAATAAGCCCTGATAATTTTAACTAAGAGGAGCCATTTAAAACTAGCTCCTCTTTCAAATTCGACCCATAATGTCAATACTATATAGTATAATATAACCTATTGTACTAATTAAATCCTTCCACTCGGCCATACCCTTCGTTCTGATTGAGGTTTGTCGTATGAGTAAGGTGGGCCCTTAGCGGAACTGCGCTCCAGCGAAGGTCTGCCCGAAGGACCACCCGGCGGGGGCGACGTTGTTGGAGACCACGCTGCGGCCGTCGCTCGTGGTGACCTTGAAGGAGAGAGACTGGCCGTTGAGGTTGGCATTGCTCTGCCAGTTCTGGCCCCAGTTACGGGACATGGGCTGCCACCCGGTCCTCGACCCCTTCACGGCCACCGCGTGGACGTCTCCGGCGCCGCCGACGTTGGTGACGAGGACGAGGTTGAAGTAGGAGTGGCCGTTGATAGTGAACCTGATGCCTCCCTTCTTCCGGCACGGCACCCTGTGGAGACGCGAGTAGTCCCGGTGCCAAATGAGAATCCAAGCTCCAACATTGAGCTTGAACTAGTTGAAAAACAAAAGGTGGACTTCCAATTACCTTCGGTACACGACGGGGACAATTCCGGCGCGGTACTGGGCAACGTGCTGGAAGACTGGCTGGGCGAGGTCGAAGTGGTGGAGGGGCGGGTTGCACCAGCCGCCGGCGTCGTTAGGGAGGGCGTTGTTGGGCGGGCAGAAGTTGGTGGCGGTGACGACGATGGAGCCCGGCAGGCACCACTTCTGGTCGTTCACGCACCGGATCTCAAAGCACGACCCGCAGCTCAGCCCATTGTTGAACAGCGCCGTGCTCAGAGCCGCCGTGTTCGTCCCGTACCCCTGGCTGTACAGGTTGCCGTACCCGCACGCCCCGCCTAGTAAAATGAAATCCGCAAACATTAAACACGAACTGCACCAAATCGATACTATTGGGACACAACCGACACAAAAATCCGAAAGCCATCGTACCCATTGTGCCGGAAGCGTCGCTGCCTCCGTAGAAAGTGGCGTGGGCATTGATCCAACCACCTCCTCCTCCGCCGTAGCCGTCGACGGACGCCACCGTCGCAAGAAGGCCCACCATGAACAACCCGGCAAGAGCCATTTTCCTCCCCCCCCTCTCCTGCACAAGACGGGGCATTTTACCTCAGTGTTCAAAGAAAAATGAACAGCCCCATTTGAGAAATTCATGCCATTTTTTTCTGGAATTTGGGGCACCGACTCAAGAATGTGATTTACCTCGGAGAGTCCTGAAACGAGTAGAGACGAAGGAGCGAGCGAGAGCGAGAATGAGAGGTGAGCAAATGGAGGGTGAGTGTGGAGAAGCGGGAAGGAATCGACGGTGTTATATAGAAAAATCCCAAAGGACCTATTCGGCTCCTTCTCTTTCTCTTCTCTCTTTTTTTTTTTTTGGACAGTATTGGGGACCCAAAAAAAAAAAGAAAAAGGAGAGGGTTGGTTATTGAGGTAGACTCAAAACATTGAAAAAAAACCTAGGGATGCTTCTGTTTTAATTGATTTATTTTTGTTCGAGGTCCAAAACGGCGTCGCTTCGTCATATTTCTCGGCGGGAAATTGCCTCAGGGATGCAAAACAAATATATATAAAGCCGAAAAAAAAAAAAAAAAAGCGGGGACCAGTGGTTTTATTCGTTTTTCTCGCTCACCCACAGCATGCAACGAGAGTCGCTTTCGATGAAATCCCTTTTGTGCCCTTTCCCTGCTCGGTTCTTCACCCTTCTCCTTCTCCCTCCCCCCCCCCCCCCCCCCCGTGCCGTCCTCCTCAGTCACGAGACATTTGCTGCTAGTGCTAGGCTTTTCGAAAATTCGAAATTCGAATTCGAATTCATCCTCTTCCTAATAATGTGTTTTTTAACTCCAGCAACTAACCATGGAAAATAAAGAGGGTATGCAGTCTGGTTCTGTGTGTGAAAATCAATCGTTTTCCTTAAGACTTTCATGGTAACGTCGTCATTTCTTACTGTAATGAAAACGATCGCGACAGTCCCACCCATACATTGTGTTAACGGAACATCCGAGTTTAGCTATTTCCGAGCCGGCGGACGTCCGGTCACGTTTTAGCGCCCAACCAAGATTCTAGCAATCTTTTCCGCACGGCACGCTCGCGATCCTTTGCAGGGAAAAGTCAAACCCCGTCTTATCATTAGGCCAGCCACTTTGGTGGTGTTGCTGTTGGTTGAAAGTTGAAACCGGGGAATGAAATAATCTACGAGCAATAACTGTACAAGTAAAATCAAAATACGGATGATTCCACGTCGATTTGGCGAACTGGCAGGACCGAGATTCTTGCTGTTGGTGCTGGACTTGGAGTATCGTATCAACAATTTGGACAGCCCTACCTTTTTTTTTTTTTTTTTTAATTTCCACCGCTTCTCTTTGGCGCCAAATCTGAGTGACGTTACTTGTTTCTAAGCCAGCAAAATTAAACGCAAGTATCTTGCGAAATGATATTTACATATACGGCCGGACTTCGTTAGCTTTGAAATTAAGATCATCCCAATTAACTAACGCCTATCAAAACGTCGCGTTTGATTTTTTATTTATTATTTATTTTTTCAAATGAATTCTCACCGGCTCCGATCCAATCATCCGATCCAATCATCGAAAGCCCGCTTCGCAACATCTCGCCATGGAGAGAACGAGAGAGAGAGAGAGAGAGAGAGAAACCGCTCTTTCGCTTCGAAACCGAGGGGTCAAAGCCTATGCTTCCCTCTGCGGCCATTGATGGCTTTGCCCCTGTTTTCAAGCCATGCTCGGCAGCTTTTCCCAAAGCCTGGTCAAACTCAGCAGAAGTCAGAGCCACTCCATAATCCAAGGAAAGAGCGCCTTGGCGACCGTGAAGAGAAGAAGGGCTTGACTCGACCCGTGACCCGAAAAGTGAAAAAAAATAAAAAACTTCAGATATTCCCCCCATCCCCCCTCCCCCTCCTCCTCCCCCTCGCCCCCGAAGAACATAATAAAAAGACCATTCAGATTCGAATAACGCCACAGAGCAAATACTAATGTACTGACAAATCGCAGCTCGTCTTTCCGATCGTCGAGGGGTACTTGTTAGAAAGATCCGCTAAATATTACACTGGTGTTCGGATTTGAAAGCCATGTGAGAAGAGCTGCACATGCCATCATTTTGTCTCCGCCCGCCCGCCCGCTATCTTCTCAAATCCAACTTGGTCTCCGTCTCCTTCTCCTTTTTTTCTTTTTTGCCCTCCTTTCCTTTTATCTGATCTTTCCAAAGATTTCTCGACGGAAACCTCACAGAACAGAAGCCAACCAAAAAAAAAAAAAAAGGGGGGGGGGGGGGGGCCGTGTGGTAGGTGACGAAGCAATCTCGGACTGATCACAAGTTCGACGGAGAAGGGCGGGTGGTTGGTTGCCTCGGAAGGGGAAACTTCGCAACCCCATCCGCGTGGATTTTGCGCCGTTAAACGATGCCGGAGGCATTGACGGATCGGTGCATTTGAAAAAAAAAAAAAATCATTTCTCGATCTGCAGGTTTTTCTGATGAAGCCCGCAGAATCTGCTCTGGTCTCTGAAACTTCAACCTCCGATGATAACTCGAGGGTCTTTGCTAATTTAGGTGAAAGATCAGGGTGCAAAATATTCAAAAAAAAAAACTTTAGAAAATAAAAATAAACAAATAAAGAAGAATGAGAAAGAAATGGGAAATTCCCTCCGCTGAAGGATTTACATGCGATCCAAGCTCGGTTTCCTTCTCTTGGTAACTCCGGAGCATGAGCCTAGACGCCCTTAGGATTAATACCGCGAGGCTCGTGGGTCCATTTAAATTCAAGACATTCGATCTTTTACAAATGGCCCTGATCAATAACTTCAGGTTCATGAATTGAAAATGTCCTCATTCGATTCGACATCGTAGCAACTATGAGAAATTCAAAAAAAATTTAAAAAAAAAAAAGAACTCTCGTTTGTTGATGAAAAGAAAGAAGATAGAATAGCCGAGATATTTACTTTCCATTTTTCTACTTAATTTGAATTTGCAGCGGACGAACTTGGAAGTTTTAAAAACC
Source organism: Rhodomyrtus tomentosa (assembly GCA_028455895.1). Classification (NCBI taxonomy): domain Eukaryota; kingdom Viridiplantae; phylum Streptophyta; class Magnoliopsida; order Myrtales; family Myrtaceae; genus Rhodomyrtus; species Rhodomyrtus tomentosa. The sequence continues at coordinate 7,822,098 of JAPCWY010000011.1, forward strand.
ATTTGCACCATGCGGATGTCGACACGTAAGTCCCGCTCGCATAAAAAAAATTCGATAGTATATCAAATTCTCGACGAAAAAAAGGCAAAAAAAAAAGGAAAAAGGAAAAGGAAATATCCCGCCAAACTTAATTCCGAAGCAACAGGCGTGATACGGCAGGATCTTTGCGGCCCCACATGCACATGCAGGGGCGCACAAAAAAGATTTCGCGGCCAACTAACCAACTTGCCGTTAGACCGGTCCAAATCTTCTATCCTCACCCAAAAAAAAAAAATGGTGGAAAAATCGCCCATGTTTTTGCTTTTGCTTTTTGTCTGCATACGGCTTTCGAAGCTTAATTGGACCGGGCCGGCTATCTTGTCAGGGGCCGAACTTAAGATTTTATGTGCGGTTAACCCGCATGAATCTCATTCTATTAGTCAGTTTTTCTGTTTTTTTTTTCAAGAAATAGATTTGAAATAAAAAATCGTTTGACAACGTAATCTAATTTTTTTAATTTTCGGGCAAGATTTTTAGCTAAAAAATATGTTTGTATGAGAAATGAGAATTTTAAAAAAAAGATACTTTTTTGTTTCAGAAAAAAAAAAACTTGAAACAATTTGCTCTTTCTTTCTCACTCATTTTCACCTGATCGCCGCCGCTGTCGAAAATAGGGCTAGGAAAGAGAAAGTTTATGATATTATCAAACGAATTTCTATTTCGAAAATAGAAAAATTATATCGTTATCAAACGCGTTTTTCTGTTGATAAACTCGTCTAGAAAGTAGAAATTGAAAAATCTATTTCTTACCAGAAATAGAATCATAAAATAAAATGACATTCATGCGCGCCCTAAGATATTGGGAATGTTAATATCATAGGTGTGAGATTTTTTATTTCCGCACTCTATAAAAAGTCGAAGCAAGAGTCTGGATAAGGAGAGCTAGAAAAATGATAGATAAAAAAAATTAAAATTTTATCTAATTTTCGGTCTATTGTTGTTCTTTTCGCCGTGGGTTTGCTACGTTCCGTATTCACTCGGCTGTTTAAATTGAGAGACCTGATGCCCTGCAGCTACGAGTCAAAAGAAGACGCTACTCACATCAACTCCCCGTTCTTTTTCTTCTTTTGTCGGGGGCCATGGCTTCCCCTTCGATCGCGATTGATTGACAAAATCATGTGATTTTGCGAATTCGTGCGTTGTTGGTCTATGATTAGTTCAGCTAATCATCAACTTTCCGTCCTCTTGTCGCGACCTCGCTTGACGTCGAACGAGTCTCTTTTGGTTAGGATGGGACTGTACTCGCGAACAAACTAAAAAGAAGTTATGCGAAGCGTGAAAATGATCCAAATATGCTTTGACTATTGCAATATTCACACGACATAAAGCGATTTGGGGGGTTAGCGACATCCGACAACAAGTGGTGCGGCATCATTGGTTGCTTTTCGTGGTTATATTGGTCATCATGTGCTTGATCATATCTCTAAGCCACCATCAAATCTCTCTCTCTCTATAAAGGAAAACAATTGTAAAAAACAACAACAACAACAATAATAATAATAATAAAAGTCAGTTTAGGTTTCCACAAAAAGTAACAAAGGTCATGATAAGAGTTGCCACTACACCGAACGGCCGCCTCCTAATTCCACGTAAAGTTATAATCTTAATTAGTAATCCACATCTTTTACTCCCGTTGGGGATAAGATTTTTCTAATGACTCAGACCCCGTGAAATAGATGCCGTACCCATCCAACAATAATCTAACCGAGCATAGCCGAGTTGAGCCGAGTCGAGTGTGTGAAAGGGAGTAGCTCACCGTGAAAGTAATTTTACGCATAATTCCCAATCGTTTGCATACGTACGTGGTTATAACGAACATTATGTGATTATATAACTCCCTTTTTCTAAATAGTTGAGATTTTTAGGGAAAACTTAACGATATTCAACTTCATTACTCGTTTTCACCGACTGAAATTGACTGTAATAACGGATTTACGCTTTAGATGGAGAGAGAGCCACTAAACGAATGATTATTTTAACTATTTCACTCACATGGGTTAATATCTTGGCAAAGTACATTACGCCATAAGGGTTGTCTTGTGTAACATAGTTATAAACGCACCTTATCTTCGGCTGATGGGATTCGGTTGTCGTGTTGGCACTGAAAATATATTTGATCGAACGATTCACAATACGCATTCATTGAACGACTGAGAATAGAATGCTAGAGCGCTGGCAGAATTGCAGCGGGTAGAAGCTGCCAAAAAGATCGTAGAAACGACATCGTTGCGGGGCTTACCTTGATCCATGCGAGCCGAGTTTTATATCTACCCATAGACGCAAGCGAGGATGAAAGATAGCCCGGAATTAGCGGGAGGAGTTTTGCCTAAGCAAAGATGGAGCTCAAATCTTCTCGAGGGGGACTCGTGCTGCCTTTGCTTTAACTACTTTTGGTGGCTCGAGCAAACCACCGTTCAACGACGCTTTGAATGTTTGAAAGTACAAAAAGGACATTATTGAAGCTTTGACCCCGTCTCTCTTATTTTGATTCTCATTGATCGTTTTCTTCCGATGGAATACGATTGTCAAATTGTGGCCGAAAATCACTCCATGCCATGATTCCCGCTCGTGAAACTGTACGATTGGGCACGAAAACCCTAACGCTTATCCTTGGACCCTTGGCAATGGGGCAAGATCCCTAGGGTCCGGGCTCGGGGCTTCAACGCCCTAGCCTGAGTCCGTCTAGGCCGCGCTAGAAACCACGACTACTGTGCCGGGGAATATCGAGGTCGGGCTTGCGATACCGGTGCCAGTGTCCGGTAATATCAAGGCAGAGTCCCAAGTTCTCGGCGCCATACCCGACAATCTAAAAAAAATAAAATTGAATGTTCTGATGTTTTAATTTGTATTTAATTTTTTTTATTTCATTATACTTTTTTTTTCTTTTTCCTTCTTGCACCACCAATCGTCGGGCCTCGGCGACGGTTGGCAAGGCTCAAGCTCGCCTGTGGTTGTCGCTAGCAGAAGAAGGAAAACGAAAAAAAAAGAAAATAATAAATAAATTTTGTAATTTTGATTCTTATACAAAATTTACAAAAATTGTCCACTTAAGGCCAGTCGTATCACGTAAATAGTCGGTGTCCACGTCGATAATTTCAAGTTGAACATTGGATTTTCCTTATCAATTGACAAAAGATATATATATTTTTAGTTCATTTAGGTCTCAACCAAACACAAAAAAAAAATAGTTTTTTTTTAAATAACCTTTTGAAAAAAAAAATCAAAATGTCACCTTTTTTCCGTAAAACAAACGGAGATTACGGTCGTATGTTATTTGACAAAACCATTTCGCGAGTAAGCAATCCGAATTTTCGGTTGTTTTTTTTTTTTTTTCGTACTCACAAAAGTTTTCCGAATTTCCAAAACTGCTACCCACGAGCAAAACGCACAATCAAATGCTGCAATGAGGATCGTCTGATTGAACCGATCATGATAACGCAGGCCCTTCTCTCTTTCACAGCTCTTCACGAACGTGTGGACGCAATTGAAAACACGAACAAAGGGCCCATTAAAAAAAAAAAAAAAAAGATGACGTGGGATTTTATAATGCTAAAAGATGAAAGTTATCGATCAGGATTATAATGGTTATAAAGGAACATAAAGGGGGGAAAAAGAAGCGTTCGTGCAAATTCCGATTTCGGGTCAAGGAAACGTGCGAGGGAGAAAACTTAACGAAAATGCTTCGGCATGGAGAAAAGAAAACGATGCTCACGAGGGAATGTCGTGCTCGGTCGAGTAGCTTTCGTGGGCTCGGATTTTCTCATTGCGGAATCGTGGCATCCGTAACCGTTTAGGGATATCGGTACGTGGTACGATGCGTGTGGTACGATGAGCTTTCAATTTGATCGCCAATCTATCGCGAGTGTGACTTTCGACTCGACCGCCTCTCTCCACGTATCGGTTTCTCTCGACGATGCGATTGTTAGCGACGTCTCTTGGTGCGAGAAACATTTTGAACCGTATACTCCAGGCCACCATTACTTGTTGCCAAATTCAACGTCGCCTTCGAATCTGTGTATTTCTTCATGTATCGTCTCCAAGCTAGGCACGCTCCCACGATTCCAATCCTTAGGCTGAAGCGAGTCGATTGGATTAATTCCGATAACTTCTCCAATAGACTCGATGACCATTCCGACAACATGAGGATGCAACTTTTGGGTTTTTATTGCTTTCTTATCGTGCGCTCCCGAGACGTCCTAACGAAAATCGAGCAAGGGAAGGGCCCTCGCTAGTCGCTGGTGGCAGGTACTGAGTCCATGTCCTGCTTTTCATTTCCTCCCAATCGCATGAGCGCACGTGTGACGATTTGGTCATGAAGTGGTCACAATTCGAAGAGATTTTCGCGAATTTATAATGGCGATTTGACTCTCCACGCCATAACATCGGAACAAGAAGAGTCGGCGATGGACGTGTTTCGGCTTCGGGGACTTCAGATGGATGACGCAGCGAGGAGCCCTCGGCGTGTCCCGCGGAGCTCATGGATCAACTAGGAGATGGGCCAGTTCTCGATCCGGTGGTCCTTCCATGTTAAGAATTTATCGATTTTCTTTGATTATAACTAAATTGAACACATAGTTGAAGGATTGCATCGGATGAATTTAACGTCCACGGACGACATTGCACATTGGCCTAATGTCCAGAGATCGTGTTGAACAAATAAGAACTTCATGAAACCACATTACGCTTGAGGCCAAAGTTCGGTAGTCATTTATGTGATTTTTTTAAAAAAAAATTGAATAATTAGATGTCGAGAGCTGTTCAAGCACACGACTAATCTCCATGTCGATAATTACAAGTGCATGTAAATCCCGCATAGGTGTCAAAGAGAAATCGCCAGTGTTGAGTTTCGCATCTATATTTCGACAGAGAAAGATGGATGCATAGTTTTTTATTTTTATTTTTTAAATTATTTCAACCACCATTTGGCATTATTGTTAACATTCATGAGGTTAGATAAGGACCGTGACATGGCACGTGTTATCTTACTTTAACGAGTCATTTATGAACATACAAAAAAAAATAAGGTTGCGTATGGTGATATGGATAAAAAAAATATATAAGATAAAAGTTATCCTATATTTGGATACGTACAAGACAGGATAAAGTATGATATAAAATGAGATATAGAAGTAAATTAACAAAAAAAAATCCTAAAATTATTACAATTATGTCTATTTAGTCTTAATTTTTTTTTACTGATTCAATCCTAAACCTTTTACAATTGTACCATTTTAGTACATACGACGAATTTTGACCAACCGGCTCTAGCATGGACACCAGCCAGCTGGCGATTAAATATTTTATTTTATTTTTTGAAAATTTTAGGGATTTTTAAATAAATTTTTTATGTTTTTCTTTCTTCTTTTTCTGTCACTCCCCCTCCCCCTCCCCTCGCCAGAATCGCCTTTGGTTGGTCAGTGGCCACAGTCCGGTGACCGACCAGAGACGCGTCGGGAGAGGCCTCGCCTGACCGTGGCTAGGGCCGACCTCGCCGTCACCAGGCAAGGCAGTGACAACGAGGTCGAGCCCCGTCATGGTCAGGCGAGGCTCGACCTTACCGACCCGGATCTGGACCACAAGGCCGTCCTGCCAGTTGGGGTTGAAGTTCGCGGGGCTCATGTTGAGTTCCTTATCTTGAGAGTTCAGGCCGAAACCCGGTAATATATTTGGGGCAGTAAGAGGGTCGTGTGTGAGAGAAGGGAATGTGAGGACGTTAGGTTGCAGGGTGGAGAGGGTTTTGAGGCTGTTTTTGTAGGTTGAATTGGAAAGTGGATGGAGGAACGCTGTGGGATGTTTCGGAAATTGTTTGCTATTAAAGTGGTGAGGTGGCTAATCGTGTTGCTGACCGCGTTGGCGTCAAGCTTCTGAGCCGAGGGGCGGAGAGGATGGAAAAGTGGCCCGATTGAGCTGGCGCCGCCGGAGAGAAGGCGCTTTAGACATGCTAAAGAGGCACGTGAAATTTGGTGTGAAAGATTGAGAGCTGTCACTGGCTTAACTGCGATGGCTTCGGCGAGTGTTTTCGCTACTTGTCTTTGCTTCTTTCCTTGTCCATGACCCAAATCTGGGTCGGCGAGGTCTAGGTGGGGCTCGACCTCGTCGTTGCTGCCTCGCCCGGCGACGGAGAGGTCGGCCCCCTCCACCGCTGGGTGACGCTTCTCCCGATGCGCCTCTAGTCAGTCGCCAGACTGTGTCAAGCGGCCAGAGGTGATTCTGGTGAGGCAAGAGGGAGGGACGGAGGGACGGGCAGAAAAAAGGAAAAACAGAAGAAGAAGAAAACATAAAAATTCAAAAAATAATCAAAAAAATAAAATATTCAGTCCGCAAGCCGTCCGGCGTCCACGTTAGTGTCGATCATCCAAAATTGGCTGGATGGACTAAAATGACACAATTGTACAAGGTTTATGACTAAATCAGCAAAAAAAAAAGTGTAGGACTAAATCGGTATAATTGCAATAATTTTGGGATTTTTTCTATAATTTTTTCGGGATATAGCCTGAATAAAATTATCCTATGAGGAATTGGGATAAAATTGGGTAGTATTTCTTATGTTTATAATATAAAAGCTATTTTTTCTCGAATAACGAACTTCTTAAAAAATAAAATAAAGCTAATAATTAAATATGAATTCTAATATTAAAATAATTTTTTATTTATTCATTTATATTAATAAATTGCAATTTCTTTTTACTTTACAATATATATTATAAGCACATAATATACATACAATTCACATCCAAGTCATTGCAAATTGAATGATTTTTTATTGGGTGAGTTCAAAGAATGATATTTTGGTAGTATAGTTTGTTATTTGATAAAAATTTTATTGATAAATTATGGAACGGAATAAAAATAAATAAAAGGATATAAAAATAAATAAATAAAAATGAGTAGAAGTACTCAAATTTTAAATTAACAAATTCAAATTTGAAAATGATCTCTCGAATACTTGAAGAACGTGGGGCAATGAAATTTCTTAAAAAAACTAAAAATCTCATTTTTCCTATGTATCTTTGGCTCATGTTGAAGTTTCACAACTTATTTATAGTTTTTCATTTCACATCAAAATTCTACAAAAATGCCAAGAGAATTGAAACTTCTTCTCTTTCGTTGGTTTCTGGTTCATGTCAAAAGCCTATGGAAACGGAAATAGAATCAAAACTCATTCTTCTCTGTAACTTTGTAGTTCATGTAGAAATTTAATGAAAGTAGCGAGTGGGACAAAACTTTTCATAGTTGCAAATGCGAATGATGATATTTTCTCTCTTGCTAGAGTAGTCAATGATTTATGAAAGATTCTTATAATCTCTATTTGTGCATTTTCATATCGATTGTAAATCTCAAATAATGAACATAATATGATATGAATATGTCAGGGTACACGTGAGTCAAGCTTCATGCTTAGCAAGCGAGGGTCCACGGGAGCCCCCGGCGGGGGTCTTAAGGAAGCAGCACTCCTTGGACACCAGAGAGCTTTTATGATTTAAACCTATAGATTTTCATTAGTAGTTTGGGTTTGAACTCATGAATAACTACTGATATGTATACTCTTGTTCGCTTATAATTGAGTTATGTAACGAAAGTTGTGAGGTGTTGATATAATGGAATCCTCTACTGGACATAGTCATAGTTTAAGGGTGAATCAGCATAAATCTCGTGTCTCGATTTCTTCTTTTGTTATCATTTATTTTGGTGCGATTGTGTGCCAATTCTAGCATATCCGGGTTTATTACTGTAATTCACCAAACAAGAGATAGAATATGGCAAAATTTCTAGATTTAATATTCCATCCAATCCTATCATGACTAGAAATCATGATGATCAAACGCAGTTTAAGCAAAAAATTTGGGTGCCGTGCTGGATATACCCAACTTTACATAAGCCCTCCATTGATTGATTGCTACTTGGCAATCCTGTCTCGAGATTTTCCATACTGGGAAATTCTACCCGCCTCTCTCACTGTTTCTATTCACATCACGCCATCATCGAGGCACATCACGCCATCATCGGAGACCATTCGCCTCCGAAATAACTACACTTGTCGAAATAGGTCACAATCCATTTGTTACGCCATATATGATGGTTAAATTTTATATGTGTTAGCTATATTCAATAAATATATCATAAATGACTTTAATCTCGTAAATGAGACATACGTGAGCCTGCAACTTATTTAGATATCAACTTATCTCCCTGATTATCTTTTCCATCTTCTCTCGATCTTCCGCATCGCCTGCCTCTCTCACTCCTTCTGCTTGAATAGCCATAACTTTCCATCCTCGAGTCGCGTCACCCGGCCATCAGTGACCCTTTGCCCGTGAGATGATAACTACACATGCCAAAATGCGGGTAGGGGAGATGGAGACAATCTCACATGCAAAAAGGAGCCAACATGTTTGATTTTTTATTTCTCTCGCAGGATTATGTTTCGACCGATCCTTTTGTGTTCTAGCACGAAAACAGCAGACGCGATGGACCCTCCATCACCTGAAGAAGGTCACATGGTGGTGGCCTTGGGAAGACGTTTAGCCAGCCAGTTCCTGTGTACGAATTTCTCAAGCGCGACAACCAAGAAACAGAGAAAGAGGCAAAGCGAGGCCGCTCCTCTGTTCAGGACTTACACAGTGCATTTTGAGGGTGTGAATGTGACTGTGACGTTTCAGGGACGGAAGTGACAGAACCTGGTTCCGACCCAACTTCATGTGAGCATTAGTGAAGAAGAAAATGTGAGCTCTTCGTGACCAGTGAGTTATATATATCAAGAATCTTTACTTTGCAGGCCACAATTGTGTGATCTGAAATGGAGCTGGGAATGGGACATGAACCGCCCACAAAGCTCTATAATTTCAGATTTGACCTTTCGAACCATATGACCGGAACGAGCTCGGCTGTTCGTTCCTTTGATTTCAGTCGGTTTGCAAGACCAAAGGTTTCGCGTACCCTGCTCCCAACCCATGAGTTCTTGTGTGGATTTGGGTTGCCCCAGATTGACAGTTGCTTTGGATCCGACCTCATACATATGATTTGTAATGAGTTTTGCACTCCAATAATTTTACTCTTGATGATGTTGTGAGATGTCAACAGTGCTTGGTTATTGGATGAATGCAATCTTATTCATGCAAAACAGGTTATGACTCTGCTCTCTTCAAACAACATAGGATGTTCGAGCTTTCCAAATTGATTAACGCAAATCGCTTCGTCCACGTGTGAATCAGATACACCTCTACCATGGCGTGGCTCCAAGATCATTCTTAAAGAGAGTCGTGATTTAAGAACGAAATTTATTGCATCCAAGCCAAATGCTTAATTACTTCCCCCCCAATCCATCGGAAGCTTAACCTGTTTACCGCTTTCCTCTAAACCTGGCGACTGTTTTCTCATGGGTTGTCTGCATCACCGTCTTATCTTTAACTGGACTCGGAAAATTTTCTCCCTCGGTTGTCAAATTGGTGGAGGATGACCGGGCGCTTTGAACATGTCTAGTGGGTTGAATTGCCATGTCCCTATCCATCTGGGCCCAAGTGCAATCGCCAATGCTTGCCAGTGCACCGGGCCGAAGATTATATGCAGAAGAGAGAGTTCACAGGAGATGTGGCTCAGGAAGAAAGAGAGAAAGAAGGTGGTCCTCCTACCGCGCCAAAAAGTGGAGAAAATTAACAAAACAATTCTATATTACTAAATTATTGTTTTTTAGTTTATTTTTCTTTACTTCCTTGCTTTCTGTTTGTGGCCAGTTAGGGTCCCAACCCTTACCCGGCCACGCCCAGGACTCTCCAAGGCGCGTGAGGCCGCCTGAACGAGGGTAGCATCACCGGCCGAGGATGAATGCAGCCTCGTCTGTGGTTGACAAGGCCATGGCCTCCTATGTTGATAGCCTACGAGTCGCGAGCAAGGTGGCCTCGCCCGTTGCCACGCCTTGCAAACCAGATTTGGGCGAAGGCAGCCATGGCATCGCCGATCGCAAGGAAAGACTTCATCCACGACGATGTTGCCCGTGCCCAGGTGGCCTTGCGCCTCGCCCAGTGGCCAGCGGGCTTCGGTGACCCTCACCGGTCACAAACAACAAACATAAAGCAAAGGAATAAAAAAAATAAAATAAAAAATAAAAATAAAATTCATAAAAATTTATTCAAACTAGCATCGTTAGCCAACCAAACGAAATGAATTAACACAAATGTACAAGATTTAGGACTCGATTAGCCAAAAAAATGACCGAACTAACACAATGGCCATAAATTTAGGACTATTTTGGGAATTATTTCCTAAATATGTTTTTCTTTTTTATCCCTTCCCCTGTTTTTCACTGGGCTTCCACAAATTTGAGTAGGTTGACTTCACATCAAAAGGGGGGCAGAAGTTGGCCCAAAAGATGGTTAAGATCTTGATGTGGGAACCACTGTCGGAAACCTAGGGCATGTGTTTGTGTCTGTCTTTCTGTTCTGCACCAAAGTGGACCATCATTTCAGGACAGTGACCAGGAGTCCCTCTCTGTCTGAGGCAGGGCCTGCGGCCGTGACATCTTTCCAACATCGTTGTGATGGGAAAAATATGCACATTTGATCTACGATGCCTCACCGCAATTGAGCTCTTGAACTTGTAGGATTTGTCTCCAGTTCCAGGCAAATCGAAGGTTGCCTAGCATTAAAGCCAACCAAAAGTCCGATGCAATAATCAATGACTTGTCAATCGGTTCGCTCTAACTGGACTGCAAGTCATCGTTTAACCACAACACCGCTTTTTCCACATCAAACTCGCGTCCATACGAAGCAACGAGTCGGTTCAATGGTTGGCGATAAAGATGGACGGGCTTGATTGGATAAGTTCAACCAGGACTTGATTGCACGAATTTCAAGTTCAGGGATTGAATATGTTCTTTCTTTCTTCAAATGAGGAGGTGACAATGAGTAGTAGTAGTAGTAGACCTGAGAAGGATAAACAAGTAAACAATCATGCACTGAACGATGATGAATCCTCAGAATCCAAAGCAAATTTACCTAGCGTAATGCGTGTCGCCATGGACTCGCCAAGCGATTGAGGAGAAGCCCAAACAGTTAAAGCCGGGCTGGTACAAGCACGACGAATCCAACAAGCCCGTTGGGCTTTTTTATGTAGCGCCTCTTCATATGGTCAGAGAAATGGTCAGACCGAATTGAATTTACTAAGATCCCCCAATGCCACTTGGAGCTTATCCCCATTTCCCTCCTTTTGGAAGGCTTATGAAGAGAGAGAGAGACCGCGCGCGATCGCACAAATTTCAACCTGGTAAAAAAACGAATCAAATGAATTTTGACTAAATATGCAATATAATTCTTGAACTTATAATTTGTTCAATATAATCCCTAAATTATAGCCCAATTTTCAACGTGATTTTTAAACTTTCAATTTAGTCAATGTGGTCTCTGATATGTTCAATTCAATCTTTGAATTATAAGAAAAAGTTTAATGTAGTTTTTGAATTTGAGCTAATGGAAGATTAAACATTAAACATTATCATATAGATTACGTATTAGTTGAATATGGGCTAAAGTACACTACAAGTGTCAAAATTTATGTATAACGCTCGATTTAATGCCAACATTTTTCAAATGATCACTTAGGTGCCAAATATTTTGTAAAAGCGCTCATTTCAGTACCAATTCCAACGAGTCACGCCAACTCAAATATTTATAAAAAAAATAGGCCACGTTCATAAAATAAAAAAAAAGGCCATGTCGGATTTTTGATGTGTCACGTCAGCTCAAATTGGAGATGGCACCAGTGAGCATTTTTTTATAAAAAAATAGCATTTAAGCGATCATTTTAAAAGTTTTGATACATAAGTGATTATTTTTTTAAAAAAAGTTAGCACTTAAGTGATCGTCTTAAAAGTTATGGTACTAAAGTGAGTTTCAAACACAAGTTTTGGCACTTATAGTATGCTTAAGACTCGACCAAAAAAAAATAGTATGCTTAAGGCTCCATTTATTTCCCAAAAAATGAGTAATTTCTATAAAATATTTTTCGAAAAGTCAATTTCCAAGAAAATGACTATGTTTTTCGGTGTTTGGTTGAAATACGAAAAAGATTAGGAAAATATTTTCTATTGTTTGGTATGGGAAATTGAGTTGAATCTTCCTCCATGCACTTCATTCAATAATGTTTTATTTTTTAATTTATTTTATTAAAAAATCAATTTTTTTGATATTTAAAAATATATATCTTTTTTTCATTTTTTTCTCTTTTTTGTTTTTATGTTTTTCTCCTTTTCCAATTAGTGTTTTCTGTCGATCACCATCCACAACAACAGTTAGCAACCGCTAGCCTCACCTTGCCCGAAGCCGTCAACGCTTGGTTGGGCTTCGCGCGAGTCAAGTGATGGTTTGCTTGGTCTCAATCAGGGTCAGTGATGGTTCGTTTTTCTCGCTCGCTTGAGGCCTAGTCTGGCCAAACCAAATCCGAGGAACTTGGCTTCCCTAGAGGCCGACAACATCGAGGCTCGCGTCACCGAGCCTCGAGCTCATTTCATCAATGGCCTCCGTCACCGAGGTTCGTCGTCGGCGAAGGAAGGAGCAACAGCAGGCCAAGGAAACACGCGAAGGAGGGAGGAAGGAGAAAAGAGAAGAAGAAACGAAGAAAGAAAAAATAAATATAAAAATAAAAATTCATAATTCATAATTTTGAAAAAATAATTAAATAATGAAAAAAATTTAAAGAAAAGAAGTGTGATACAAACGAGAAAGAAAATATGAGGAAACCATTTTCTTTAAGTTTAGAAGGTTTTTTATGTTGATCGGAAAATATTTTTTGTTGACCGCTCATTTTTCGCCCTCCCCAAAAAACCGAAAGTTAGGAAAAATGTTTTTTGGGAAAATGATTTTCGAGAAACAAACAAAACCTAAATCGACGAATATGTTTCAAAAATTAGGGACCACAATAATGAATTGAAAGTTTAGGGATAATATTATATATTGGGCTAAAATTTAGAAACCCCATTAAACAAATTAAAAATTCAGATACCACATTGCGCATTGGATCAAAGTCGGATGAGTATTTCTTTCGTTATGTCCAACCTAATTGAGACAGCTCTCGAATCACAAACTCCGTCTTGGGTCAAGACAATCTTGAAGTTCGGAAGTATTCCAAGCTCAAAAGACGTCTGGTTTCTCACCCCAATTCTCTTCTCAAGTCAAAGGATTACGACGCTGACAAAAAAATGCGGGCAAAACTCGATTAACTTCTCACGAGCAACCTGGGATCGGACCAAACCATGTGCAAGAACGAAACCCACAGCGACCCCACGTTGAATTCAAGAATCAACAAAGCCGAAGGAGTTAGGCAAGCCGGCTTCAAAAAGATGGGACTCATTCGCAACATCGCACCTTTGCTGATCAGGGGCATGTCGTCGCTGGAGTTGGATGGAGTCCCACCCGTCAATGTTGGTCAAAGCCCAGAACGATCCCTGACGACAGCACCGGAAATGGGCAGGTGGGATCGTCCTAATTACGTTAATAAACCAAAAGCTTAGTTTTCAGGAAGGCGACGAACCATATCGAACCGCGACGTTTTGTTTGGAACAGAAGCAAAATCCCAAAGCCACTTGACATGGGCAGTACCTAATTCCCACTTTGCTTCACTTTGATAGGTGCATGCCCTGGATAGACACGATCGCGTTCCTATAAAATACGCACTCTTCCTTCAACCCTTCTCAGGCAATCTCATCCGCACCATACTGAAGCATCTATTCGCAAAAATCCTTGTAAAGGGTCTTCCTGTTCTTTTTTTAACCGGGTTTTCGCCACAGGGAAATATGAAGGCAGGACAGGTTGAAGCCGCCGAAGCTTCGGAGACGCAACCGCCGGCTCAAGGGCTGAAGAAATGGATGTCCATACTTGACTTCGTTCTCCGCATTGTCGCGGCAATTGGGACGCTGGGGAGCGCCATAGCCATGGCAACGACTAACGAGACGCTTCCTTTCTTCACTCAGTTCATACAGTTCAGGGCCCAGTACAACGATCTGCCGTCTTTCACGTGAGCTAACTCCGTCGAGGCTTTCGTACTCGTTCCTTCCTTTTACCAGGTCGAACGGATTGATGATTGTTTGATGTGCTGGTGGAGCAGGTTCTTTGTCATAGCGAACGGCCTGGTCTGCGGCTATCTCGTTCTTTCTATCCCGTTGTCCATCTTCCATGTCAAGAGGCCCGCGATGACAATCACCAGGATCATCTTGATCATCTTCGACACGGTAAAGAGCCTAACTCTCCATATAAATTACCGGAAAACGTACTGTAATCGTGCAAAAAAAAAAAAGAAGAAGCAAGAACAAGAGAGAGATGTATTAATCAAGAATGCATTCTCATAAGACTTGCACTATCTTGAACGTTTTGAAGGCGATGATGGCTCTTCTCACTGCCGGAGGATCTGCCGCTGCCGCCATCGTCTACTTAGCCCACAATGGCAATAGCAGCGCAAACTGGTTCGCGATCTGCCAACAGTTCAACTCGTTCTGCCACCGAATCACGGGATCTTTGATCGGTTCTTTCGGGGCGACACTTGCCTTGATATTGCTGATCATTCTCTCTGCCGTGGTTATTTCCCGACACTAATTTGGTCACTACCGGGCGAGCATCGCATCCCTCTGTCTCTCTGGGTGCTTGGGTCCGTCTGTTAATCTTCTTCCTTCAAAACAGTTCTTACGTGTAAAATGCGCACAAGTTTGTGCATGGTGCAACTTTACTACTTCTGTTCGTGTATTCTAGGAATTCCATTGATTGAGCGCCTGAGGATTTCAAATGTAAACCGAAGTGTTCTTTATATTGTTAATGAATATGAGTGAGACATGACCAGTTCATTCTCTAGTCAAAACAGAACATAAATACACCAGCACTTCATGAACGATGAGGGACCATGACCCCACGGTTAACGGGATATGACGAACGGTGATTCAATGTTCCAAGATCATATCGATCAACACGAGAACATCCGGTTTCCGAGATATTGTAAGTCGAGATCAAAACTTGCAAAGGGACATAAAAAGAATCAGCCTCTATATAAAAACATCAGCTTCATTTACATCGCGTTTGTGTACTTTGAGATTGCTCTGATTTTCATACTAATCAAGAGCAGCCATGAGTTCAAAAGCAAGATCAAGTCACCTTCAACTCGAAGCCGAGTCACGCCTTCAAACCCTGCCATCAATTGACGGTTGCGAATTTGGTCATGATCGCGGAGCATGCCTTCTCCCTCCCCTACGCTAACATCTTCACGAGGTCGTCGATCGATTTCAACGTCTTCTCATAGAAAAGGTACGACTCGTACACCTTGGGCGTGCGGACGTAGTAATCGAACTGCAAAGAAACGGTCACGCCTCAAAACTGTATTGTAATCGGACATTAACATGCGCGCGGCGTCCTCAATTCCATTAAAGTCTGCTATCGGTTCAGAATCGATGGTTCTGGTTTCGATTTTTGCACCGGGAATTCAGACAAGCGGGGTAAAAGTGGGGGAATTATGAACTAACTAAAGATTAATTGCTATGTATTACTGTAGACTATTCGAATTTCTAATTCGCGCTTTTCATGTGTATTTTAATAATTGGAAGTCAATTTCAGAGTGTAATTGCCATAAGCTGTATTTTTGTACTAATCACTGGCTAATCCGAACTGCATAACACGAGCACAAGAGTGAGGCGCGCGTACCTCGGCCATGTTATCCGCCAGCTCGTTCGCCTTGCTCACGTAAGCCCTCCGGCGACCCTCCGGCAGCGTCGCGGCCGCATTCTTCAAGTCCTGGGACAGGTAGGCCGACTTCAGTCGGATGTAGAAGATGACGTACCTCCACGACATCGTGTCGAGCATGCCCCGGAGGTCGTGCAGGCCCTCCGCCGTCTGCCGGATCCTCGCCGCCGCGTCCTCCGGCGATAGCCCCGGCTGGAAGAACCGCTCAAGCAGGAACGACCGCGTGCCCCAGCTCTCCGCCCGCGCCCCCTTGGCCGCCGCGGCGAGGAGCCCGATCCCGAGGGTGGCGGCGACGATCCCGCGGCGGCCGGCGACCGGTTCTCCGCCGGAGAGGGACGACCAGACGACGGGAAGAGAGTGCCGGAGGCGGTGGGAGTGGCGGGGCTTGGTGGTGGTTTGCGAGCGGAGTGGCGGAGATGTAGCTTGTGTGAAGGCGTTCATGATATCCTCCTCCTTCCGGATAAAATTGTTTGAAGCCTTCCATTTCCATCCTCGAAAGGTAATGAAAAAGCTCTTTGAGTGCTGACAATCATCCAATCACGTTCTTCCACTTGTCATCGCTGAGGCACGTGACATTTCTCCCAAGTGCGGTCCCCAATATGAAATTTGCCACTTTTGCTTTCTGACAGTACTAGCAAATAAAAAACGAAATTCGGGAAAATGAAAATATAAATCATGTTATTCTTTTTCAGACATTCTTATTTATGAAATTTGAACTCCATAAAATATAAACTAGGCTATTTTTTTTAGACATTCTTATTGATTGAATACATACCACGTGACAAAATTACATCAAAAGTGAAATGTCACGTGGTGATTGGCGAGTATAGGGAGCAAATATTAAGATCTGACTTTAATTGTATGCAATAAATGAATCTATCCAAAGAAATTTGAACTCATTAATATTTATTTTTTAATAATAATGATATTAAAATAACTTTAAAAATAGCGATAATTTGTCGAATATGAAAAGAATTGGGATTTCATTCCACCGTCTAAGAAATAATTATTATGGGCAATTACTCATAATTTCCAAACTCGCTGGTTGTCTAAGTAGTATCGATATCGATATCGACATGTGACACCACACGATACATTGACACATAATTTCTAAAAAAATAGAATTTTAATACATTAGGACACGTTATATATTGAGTATATGGTAAATTGCAACGTATATATAAAAATATCAACAGTGAGTTTCTTTTTATTTTATTAGGAATTTATGGTTAGATTTTTTTTAGATTGGCTGAATATATTAATTTTAAATGTATGACTTAAATATATAATTTTGATAAATTTAAATATTAATCCCTAATTTATTGGATTTTTTTAAAATTGATCTGTATATGTCGAAGCGACGTGTTTGAATGCTAAACTCACGTATCTCCAACGTATTCGCAGTGTTGGTCACATGTCCAACGTCTCGTACCTGTTAACCACGCATAGATTGGCATAAAAAAATGTCGACGCGATAAGGAAGCTCTCAGACTGAGTGTCTGTGCATCTTAGCTGATTTGGCCTCTAATTTGAGTTAAGACTTCTCGATTGTCACAAATTCTAGAAGGTTTTTTTTTTTTGAGATAGACTCGGGGTACTCATGAAAACTATACAGAAATAGTATCCAGAACAAAAACATATTTTTGAAATACGTTTAGTAACGTAATTTTAAGAAATTATTTTTAAAATAAAAATTTATTTCAAAAACATATTTAAAGTAGAAATAATAAAAATTAAATTTTTGACAAATAAAAATAAAAATATCCGTTGACGACCAATCCTCGCCCTTCGCCGCCATCACCAGCATCCCGCTGCCGTCGCCGCCTTGATTAAATAAATTTCTTTTCTAAAATTAAAAATTTTATACCGTTATTAAACGTTTTTTTTTAAAAAAAATCGTACATAAAAAAAAAATTGTTTTCGAAATTTGCTCTGCCAACCGTATTCCAAATCCAGACCAAGAAGATGATCATTTCAACGCAAAGCAATGCGATTTCGATCTTCCCCAAGTCATCGACGACCGTCCTCCATGGCCTCCCTCCATCCTCTTCCCATGCTCTCAATCGCCTCTCGCCTTCCCTGAACCGCATTCGCCCTCGAAATCCTCCTTGCCGCGCTCAAACCCGCCGAAATCAGACCGACCTGTGAACCATTTCCGAGGGAAAAATCGAAACTTTCGCCGGATTCGAGATGGCGAAGACGGGATTATTCGACCTCGAGAAGCACTTCGCCTTCTACGGCGCGTACCACAGCAACCCGGTCAACGTGGCCATACACACGGTGTTCGTGTGGCCGATCCTCTTCACCGCCCTCCTCCTCCTCTGCTTCACGCCGCCTCTCTTCGGCCTCCCTCGCATCGAGCTTTCCCTGTTCGGGCACGACTTGGCGTTGGTCTTGAACGTCGGGTGCTTGCTGACTTTGGTCTACTCCTCGTTCTACGTGTTCCTCGACCCGAGGGCCGGGTCTTTGGCCGCTCTGCTCTGCCTGATTTGTTGGGTCGCTGCCAGTTTCATCGCGAGCAGGCTAGGGTTCTCTCTCGCTTGGAAGGTGATTTCTTGAAAGCCCCGACTTGTTTATTTGATTGCTCGTTTTGGTGGGTTCAGCGGAAATCCTGCTTTCTCTTTTATTCAGTTTTGCTTATGAGTTTCCAACTGAGTTCTCTCTGCAAGTGTGCCGTCATCCCAAAACGTTAGGAGTCTAAGAGCAGTTAGGCTACACATAGGCACATGGCCCAGAAAAAGCGGCTCCACATAGGTAGTGTTGTTTCACCGAGTCGTATTGGGTCGTTGTTTTTGGTGTCTCTGGTGTTCTAGGCGTCTTTCTCGCACTTTGGTGTTCGGTATGCTGGCATTCGATGATTGAGGTGCGATATCGGTGCGATAGCATTCAATGATTGAGGTGCGATATTCGATGGTTGAGCTTTTGCTCTCTATCCTTTGAGCTCTGGCTGTGAATTATCTTTGGAACTACAAAATGAGACTGTTGCTGTTGCTTCCCTATGCTCAACCGGGTATGCTATCTGTGAGAATTGGTGAACTTCAAAATCAGAACTCCGGATAGCACGTGAACTCACACTGTCTGTATATATCTTGAAGGTGCATCATTGTTTCATCTTCACTGAATTAGGGATTTTTCATTACTGCTAATTTTAGTATGTTGGCGCTCATTTTTCACTTATGTCGTTACTCCAGAGAGCTATGTTTCTTTTCTATTTCCAATAGAGTTTCAAAGACAGTGCAATTTGAGATCAATTAACATTGTCAGTTGAGGCTGATCAAGATTAATTGGCCAATTTACTATGAATGACCTATGCAGTATCAATGCTGTTCCACCATTTTATTGGTAACATTATTAGCTGCTTAAATGGGATTCAGGTGAAAAAAGGAAAAGAAAGCACACACATACATACAGAGTACTTTATTCTGGCAAATGCAACTTTTGTGTTTTCCATATTTTCCTCTTGCAAAGATTGCTAATAATTTCTTCTCTCTACTCTTTTCTTTTCCTTTCTAACGGTTTGCTACTTTCAACACAATGAACAGTTGATGGCACGTGATTCTTGATGGAAAAGGATGTGGCTTTCTTTCAGTGTTGCAGAAGTTTTAAGACTTGTGTCAACAAATATGAACAATATACTAATTGTATGTGTGCATGAATTTCGGTGATAGTTCCTGAAAGTCAATTTCTTCGAGCCATCACATTCGTCAGGATAAGGAGGCCGCTGGCATTCATAGGATCCCGTGATCATGGTGTTGGTTTTCATCTTAAACAGATTTAGTAGCATTTGCTAATTCCATCAAAGAACAGAAAGGCGTCATTCATTAATTTTTGTTCTCTTGCTCCTTTCATGGCACTCCATGAATGCTGTTTTCTCCCTAGAGTTTAAACTTCAGAGTGCTCTGGTGCTATAATTTGTCGTGTTGTTTGTCCAATTGATGTTCCAAATAAAACCTTTTTCCCTGGGTACCAATCTTCCAGTTTTCTTCTTGGTGATTATCGAAATTGAATGAGGACTCACAGATTTAGTAGCATTTGCTAATTCCAGCAAAGAACAAAAAGGCGTCAATTCATTAATTTTTGTTCTCTTGCTTCTTTCATGGCACTCCATGAATGCTGTTTTCTCCCGAGAGATTAAACTTCAGAGCGCTCTGGTGCTATCATTTGTCGTGTTGTTTCTCCAATTGATGTCCCAAATAAAGCCTTTTTCCCTGGCCACCAATCTGCTTGTATTCTTCTCGGTGATTATCGAAATTGAATGAGGACTCACAGATTTAGTAGCATTTGCTAATTCCAGCAAAGAACAGAAAGGCGTCGTTCATTAATTTTTGTTCTCTTGCTCCTTTCATGGCACTCCATGAATGCTGTTTTCTCCCGAGAGATTAAACTTCAGAGTGCTCTGGTGCTATTATTTGTCATGTTGTTTGTCAGATTGATGTCCCAAATAAAGCCCTTTTCTCTGTGCACCAATCTGCCAGTTTTCTTCTCGGTGATTATCGAAATTGAATGAGGATTACTCACTTCCTCCATTTGACATCATCATCATCAGGTTGTTCTTGTGGCTCAGATAGTGTGTTGGACTGGGCAGTTCATTGGCCACGGGGTCTTTGAGGTAGGCTAATACTTCCCTTGAAAGAGCTTTAGGAATTGGCGATCCATATCTGCGGCTGATCAGCTGAATTAATTTGTACAGAAAAGAGCCCCAGCTCTTCTGGACAACCTCGCTCAAGCCTTCTTGATGGCTCCCTTCTTTGTGTTACTAGAGGTGAGTTCTTGACAACATGTAAATAGCGACCGTCAATGCATACTTCCGTTCAAACATGTTCCTGACGGTCTCCCGTGTGTTTCTTTCTGTTCTTTGTTACAACTTTTCAGGCCCTTCAGACGTTCTTTGGATATGAGCCATACCCTGGATTTCGTGCGACGGTGGAAGCAAAAATTGATGCGGAAGTTAGCGACTGGAAAGACAAGCAAGAGAAACTGATTCCTTAGGCCTGTTCAAAGATTTCTGCGCGCCCACTCGGCGCCGTTAACGCCACCATCTTCTGTGAATATAAGCTTTGACTAGCTCAAGTCATGCCTCTGTGTAACATTCACGCCGCAATGCCAAGACATATACAGAAGTAACGAAAAGTCTTGTTTGTTTTATTCATGCCCATTCCTTCATTTTCGCCTTAGTTCAATCGACTTGGCCTTTTAAGAGCAGAGCATGGAGGACTCGAGGCATGTTTCAGCATGGAGGTAGTTGGCATTTTCCTTGTGATGGGTTAACAACTTAACAGGACGTGGTCGGCTAGTGAATGGGTGAGCCACTTACACGGGCCCTCTATGGTGTGATCTGCAATTTAATATGATCGAGTCGCGGTTACAAATAGCGATGGTAGGACTTCTGTCGTAGGGCCGGTCCGATGACCGATCTTTTGGCTGCTTTCAGAGGTTGGATTGTTCTCTCTCGTCTTTAAGAACCCACAAGGTCGATGGGAACGTATGATTCTAGATGCATACCCTTGCACCCGTGAGCGACAGCTTGCTTAGGTGAATTGAGTAGGACTAATCCGGTTCTCCAACATATCTTACAGATCTTTCAAGAGGGTCGAGGCGAAATCAGACTGAACGATCGATTGTAGGCGCTATTGCGTATGCGTGAACTTGGCAAATACGGTGCTGAACCGCTGGTTAGGTAAACATCTGGTGCGAAAGAAGACAAACCCGGGATTTGACGAAGTAATCCCAATGTTTAAGCAGACGAATGGAAGGGGAGTGTCTTGTAAGGGGGGGTCAAGATAAGAGCGTGAGAATCCCGACGAGGGAGGACAAGTATCTTTCACACTTCAAGAGGTGTCCCTCCGGCTCACGTTTAGGATCTCCCTCATTTCTCTTACGGTATATTCTTCAGACTTCAAAGGGTATCTTCTTTGTGCCGTCGCATGCAAAATTTGATTCATCTCAAGATGTGACGAAAAGTCACGAGACGATTGAGCACGTGCCCGGCACAAGATCGCTGCCTAATTTCCTGCCAGCTGGCAAGCCGATAGAAGAGAGCTCGATTCGAAACAGCACTTGGTAACGTCAGTTCCGAAAGATAGCTTGAGTTTCTTTAAATAATCATAATTGGTCCGGTCTTATCCCGTAGGTTAGGACATTATTGGCACTAGATTAAGAAAGATGAACAACCAATTTTTTTTGGCATCGACCAATTACATCTTGACAAAGAAGAAACCAACCGCTTCAGCTCGCGATCTTTCGTAATTTCCTACGAAAAGAAACTGTTTTTCATCATCATCTACGCCCCCTGAAAGAGGCTTGCAAGAGAGAACGGAGATAAATTTCCACAGATTCATTATACTTCATATATAAATCCTGGGAACCAAATCACAGATCTTTCTTGGTTCTTTTTGAGTTGCTGGTGTCCTGCCAACCTCAAATTCTTTGGCATGATCAAATTTCAAATCACCTTTCCATTAGAAGACATGAATTTTTTTTTGGGTCTTTTATTTTTTATTTTTTTTCCAATTTTTTGTCCCCGCCGATCACTGGAGGTCAAAGATGGGATTGATGACCAGGGTCTGGTTCAAGGCGCTGTTTTGAACCGCTTGGAACTTGCCCCAGTTTTCCGCCACATGGTGGGGAAAATGTCCACCCTGGGGTTTCTGGTCGGCAAATTCGTTTACCGGGCTGCTGCTGCCTATGGTGTTTTGGAAGTCAAAGATGGCACTGTAGGGATTCTCGGACAAGATGTGCGAGAACGGGGCCAAGTAGTCCATTTCCAGGAGATGGGTTAGGGAGAATGTCCTCGGGAATTTCAGCATTGGTGGGTCGGCGGCATCGAGATTCGGACACGCTTTGTCCATGGCTTGGACATTGTGACTGGATTCCTCGATCCCGGGCTCCGATGTCTTGCCCGTCTGCCTCTTCTTGTAGATCCTGCACAGCACCCAATCGTCCAGCTGAAACAGACGCGATCAAAGGCCGAGCACGGTCAGATGGACAATGTCATTTTCACAATTAAAAAAAAAAAACCGGGAATCAAAAACTTTCGATCGTCGCTGGAGACTTACTCTCATCGACCCGTTCCGCTTCTTCGCCTGTCCTTTCACGTCGGTTAGCCGGTACTCGTGCATGATCCAGTCGGTCTTGGTCCCCTTGGGCGGGCGGCCCTTGTAGAACACGAGGGCCTTCTTGACCCCGACGTACTTGGACCCGCTGTGGATCGCCTTGTCCGTGCCCGTGGCCTTCCAGTACCCGGACAGTGTGGCCCGGTTGGGGCGCACCCCGTTCGGGTACTTCCGGTCCCGCGGCGTGAAGAAGTACCACTCGTTCTCCCAGAATTCTGCTTTCTCTACAAATCCAAGAAAGCAAAACCACTCATTAATCACCACGCCATATACAAATGTTACGGAACTCAAATCTTCTTTCTTTCATGGTTGTTTTTGGGGGGAGGTTCTACTTCTAAAGTTGGGGACGAACCAGGTAATTGCCAGGGATCAAACTTGTAAATATCAACTTCTGGGATGATGGCCACAGGGCAGGGCCTGGACATGGCCTGGTTCCTCAGGTAATGCATGATTAGTTCCTCGTCAGTGGGGTGGAATCTGAAACCAGGAGGGAGGCCAGAGGAGCCAGAAGAAACAGACATGCCCTCCATTTGTTCTTTTTTTTTTTTTAAAGTGGGGATACAGATGAACACAAGAGCTCGAAGACAAATTTGAGAAGATAATGGTTGATTAATTATCTCTTTAGCCGAGGACGGTGATGACGATGGTGAGAGGGAGAGAGAGAGAGAGCGAGAGAGGACTTGAGAGGAGGAAGAGAGAGGGAGGGGGGGAAGGCAACCTATTGGAGAGAAAGGAAGGCTGTGAAGAGAAACTAGGTTTTTGAAATATTGGAATGGAGAGGCCCCTGCCTTTTATTTGTGATGGATTTTGTCATCTTGTGGAGGAAGGTTGCATGGATTTGATTGGTGGGTGCTTTGACTTGAATTCCTTTTGAAAAAAATTTGGATGGGTGCTTTCTTATCCACAAGCTGCTGAAGTAAGACAATTTGTCCCCACCCCTTTAGTTCTTATTTATTTATTTATGTTGGGCGTTCTGTACCATGTTCGTGCTGTACCATAATAACAAACCTTGCTATAGATGAGCCCTTCCACTGCAAAATTCAAAAAAAAAAAAAAAGTTAAAAGATTAAAAAAACAATATCGTAGTCCCTAGTTCTACACGTCTTGTTATATTCGGACATAGAAAATTACAAGCAAGGTCTTCCAAAAGCAGAAGGAAAGGTGAGGATATACCCTCGCTAAGATCCAAACGCATCACGTGTGTTTTGCTTGACCGAGGCCAAGACAGCTTGACTTGATAAAAGGGATAAACTTCGAGCTTATCCGCTAATCGTGAGCTTCTTCCTTCCTCTTTTTTTTTTTTTTTTTTTCATTCCTATATAGGTAGATGTTCATTTGTTTAGTTTTGGGAAAAAACATGCTTTCAACCTGTACATCAGTTGGCGTAAACTTATGGGATTCCATAAAAAAATAATAATAATATCAGCTCAAAATCGGATATGGGGTCAGAATATTTGAGAGAGAGAGAGAGAGAGAGGGGAATGGAACATCCGTCCTCGGTCGTTTCATGCCTGGATAGCTCGAAACCCCGATTCATGCGGGTTCGAGGCTCGAACGTTTTGAAAACCTCGTGACGTGTTTTGAAATCACGGGAACTTCCGGTGATTAGCGCGGCGATTTGCGGGCTCTCCACCTCCTGCTTGAATTCTCGCTAGTTGATTCGCTAAGAACCGATGGCCACAGTGAAATTGGGTTCTGCATAACGCGCCAATATAATCCATCCATGTTTGAAAAGTCAAACGAGCAACCGGCACTTCTGACTGGTCTTGTTATAACTAAGTGCGATGATCTTTTTGAAGCATGGGGCTGATGGGAAATCAAGTGCTTTAATTGGTGGGGGGATCATTGTTAACGTGGAGGAGCTTCTTCTTGGCACGAGAGAGAGAGAGAGAGAGAAACTTCTTCGAATTGGAGGTTTTCAGGTGACATTGTGGTCATGATCCAATTCTTTTGAGTGAGAGGCGACTGACCAATTACTCCAGAACACGCAAGGAGGCACCGTTGTTTGCGTGTACAAATCTTGTCCTACTCGACTAGAGGATACTTATTACTCTCAATCCAACCCAACCCAAAAAAGAAAAGCATGGACCATTGTTTCATGTGCTAAAAAGGGGCATTGTCCAGCCTTGCCATCTTTGGCTCCCCAAAATAGGAGTTATCGGTTCTCGATTCAATCTAGTCTCACCTTATAATCGGGTAAACTTGATCGAGTGAATCGATTTCTGGGTGATCCAATCGTTGGACCAATCGCATTTTGTTGTGATTTGTCGTTAATTTTTTTTATCGACCATAACTCCTCTCATTGGTTGCATCGTGTCGTCATTATACCTAAAAGTCATACTAAGCATCTTAGATTTAAGTTCATAGTTATATTTAAAAAAAAAACTAAAAAAAATGTTAATCGGTCTGGTCCGGGAGGTTCGGTTCCCCTATAGAACCAGGAACCCAACCGATCATGATTGGTTCCAATTTTATGGAACCAAAAATTAGGCCGAACTCTCGGGGAACCAGATGCAACTGGCTGGTTCCTGATTCAATTGGTCTATTATACTCAGCCCTACCCAAAATGTAACTCTTATCATCTTGTTGCATGTCTCATTGGGACCTTAGTAAGAACTAAAGTCCTAGGCATTTGAATTTACATCAATTGCGCTGATCCTTCTAGAAATAGGGTCATCACTAGGGCATCTCGAAGTTGCGCCGAGGGTTAAATCGATACTTATGTAGCTCGATTTGGAAAAGGGTCGACTGATCGTAAACGGATACAATTTTATGGAGAAATCAAGTTGAAGCCCCCGGGAGTTGAATGCAATTGGCTAGTTCTCGATTCACTCAGTCTATTATATTCAGCCCTACCCAAAAGGGAACCTTCACCATCTTTTTGCATGTTTCATTGGGACTTTAGTAAGACCTAAAGTCCTAAGCATTTGACTTTACATCAATTACGCCGATCATTCTAGAAACAGGGTTGTCACTAGGGCATCTTGAAGTCGCATCGAGGGTCGGATCGAATACTTATGTAGCTCGATTTCTGTCAATCAAGAACGGATTGCATACACCGGAGTTGTACAGGATGAACCCGACAGTTAGATTTAGGTTACCGGGATACAATTAGTCTGTTAGTCTACCACTTAAATTAGGTTTGGTTCAGCTTTCCTAAAACTCATTAGAGCCCCAAAACTCCTTGAACAGAATGCAAGGCATTTGACAACGATTTTTAAGGGCTTTGAGATGAAAGCTGGCATTGGGAATGCTAACCAGCATTGAGCTTTCAGCATTTGACCAAATGCTGAACTAAGATTTTTTGTTTCAAATATGTTCTTACGTTTTCTCTTAAATTCCAATATTGTCCCTTTTTA
The DNA here is from genome assembly GCA_028455895.1 of Rhodomyrtus tomentosa. Taxonomy (NCBI): domain Eukaryota; kingdom Viridiplantae; phylum Streptophyta; class Magnoliopsida; order Myrtales; family Myrtaceae; genus Rhodomyrtus; species Rhodomyrtus tomentosa. Next base: position 7,848,318 of record JAPCWY010000011.1, read on the forward strand.
ATTAAAAAGAAAATTAAAAACGAAGCCTTAACCGTTGGCGAGCCAGACCTGGCTCACCGATGGACGTAGCCAGAGGTCAGCCCTTGGTGAGGGCCGCCTAGGGCCGGACGACCCTCGACGGCAATTGCCTGGGCTGTGCGACCCCAGCGACTGACCCTTGACGGCCTTGGTCAGCTCCATATCTGGCTTGTCGATGGCTACAGGCCTTTACCTAGGGCTTTATTTTTCTTTTATATTTTTTAATTATATGTTATTTAAAAATAAATATAGTAATAAAGCTCATTTATAATTTTTTTTTATGCCAAATACTAGTTAGGCCAAAGCTAACTTCGCAGTATTATTTACCAAACGCTATTTGTTTTTCTTCAAAGCTATTTAGGCCGAATGTATTTACATTTATTTAAAGGTCATTTGTAAAATTGGACGAAACCAGTCTTAATGCCTTGAATGGACACCCCAAAAAGCGGGGATTAAAAAAAATCGTAATCTTCTTTGACACACGAGTCGACAAAGGTCATTGGATAATCCCAATGGGCCATCCCCATGGCATGGGGTAGCTGGAGCGGACGGCGGAGTCAAGCCGTGTCCAAGAAGAGAGAACGGCAAAACTGAAATGCTTTTCGGCGAAACGCAAAGTCACTTTCGGTCCCCACTCTCCAACGCGCGACACGTGTCGACGGTGGTATTGACCCGGCCCGGATGGAAGGAATGCGACGATCGTCCTCCTTTCAAGAGCTTGTTGTCCTCGCCCTGCCACCTCACTTGCGGGGGTCCCACCTGGTGGAGATCCGCCCGTCCATCTATTGTTTTTCCTCTTTTTTAAATATATATATTTTTGGGTCACGTGTTGGTTTAAGGTACTTTGGATCGAGACGAAGCTTTCGCTTTTGTAAATTGCGTCGCGGGGTTAAGTGATATTATAGCGAGTTCGGATTTACGTGGCCCGATCAAATCTAAAGCTAACCTCGTTTGCCAACGCGCCATCACGCTTGGATTAGAAGATTCCTTGGAAACTTTTTTTCTTTGGATGGTAAGGTTGGGAATTATAATAACTTTTACACTCTTTTATTAACATGATTGATGCCAATATGAATAAAATTTAAATATTTTTTTCAAACTTTTTTATTATTATTTTTTTATTTTTTTCAACTTTGAGCCAACGAGGTCGCTTGCCACAGGCAAGGGCCAACACATTCGTCGACCAGCAAGCGAGGGTATCGACCCTCTTTTGCATATGGTAGTAGAGGCCCTTGTCTTTGGTCATCAACCTCGTTAGCTCACAGTTGGGAAAATAAAAAAAGAGAAGAATTAGGATAAAGAATAGAAGAAGAAATTAATAAAACTTTTCAAAATTTCTAAACTTTTACTATCAATGCTCAAGTCGGGACCGGGTAGATGGCTCACTTAGCTGGTTGGCGCCCATCTCGTCACCGAGGATCGCACGACTCCATGTCGCTAGCTTTTGAGCAAATTTATCCGGATGGACCTCGTTGAAAAATCGTTAAAAGGTTTTTTAAGATTCAATTGTCACGATTGAAATATTTGGAATAGTCACAAATATCTAATCTTCGACACGACACATTCCATTTAGTTAAAGGCTTGGAATTGAATCATATGTGAAACGAGAGAGACAGAGAGTTGACGGTTCTTTGGATTCCCGAAGGATTACGAGAAGTTAATATCATCCGACTCTCAAGACTCGTTTCGCCACTAACAACTCGGTACGTGTCGATCCCGAACTCGTAGGGGAATAACACGAAGAGGATATGCTTTCGAATCCGATCGACAAGCGAGAGGGGGTGGGAGTGGAGGCAAACAGAGACAGTGTCTTTTTGGTTGGACCGTGCTTCACCAACTCTCTCTTTTTCTTTTTTGGCTAACCTTTCGCCGTGTAGCGGGGTTGTCACTTTTGACCTCCCGACCCCTTTTCGAAACGTCCAACCAGGGTCGATCGATCGATCCATCCATCCATCCATCCTTGGGAGGGGCTAAGGGGGTGAAACAAGGCGGGCGTCAACTCATCCCCGATTGTTTATGCTTTCTTGTCGAAAAGAACTCGAAATCAAAATCTAAAGGCGCGAAATTTGGGGGATTTAGTCTCGATGGGGACCCGAGATAGGAAACCCACTGTGTAAGATCGTGTAGACTACGGGATCGAGTTTTTTTTTTTTTTTTTTATTGGTCCGATCACGGCGATTTCTATTGGGCAGCTTGTGGTTGGGGTCGCAATCGAGTCCGATTTCCCTGAAAATCTCACGAGAAAACATTTTCAAGCTCTTCCCCCACCCCCAACCAGTGACGTTCTGAGTTTATCCACAATGCTCAAGTCAAACTAAGTTGCACGCTCGGGTTTTTTTTGGGGGGGAATTCCTTTTTTTTTTTTTTTTGGGTTCCTTTTGCGCGCGTCGTATTCGAACATCTCTTCGGCGGATTCGTGGGTAAAGTATCCAAAAGGACACGCCATTAGGTTGTGCCATGTCCGAGGCGATGGGCTTTTCGGGAGGGAAGGGGAGGGGAGGAATCGATTCCCCCGTTTGATGTTGGAATATTCGGTGACATGAGGGGGGCATTCGGCGACAACGACAGACGAGGCGCCCTGGAAGGAGGGCAAAGCGATGGTGTTTTCTTTTTATGTTTTCGTGACGACGCGTCGGGCGTCAAGATTTGAGTTGGATTATGGGTCGTGTGCTGCCGACAGTTTTCTGTTCTTTTCGACAGGGGAGAGGGGGTTGTTTTCGTCCTTGTTTTAAAATGACGACGTATTTGTTTAATCGGAGAGGATTGAAAAGCAGCGTACCCTACGAGAGAGAGAGAGAGAGAGAGAGAGGGGGGGGGGGGGGGGGGGGGGCGTTTGATCCTATGGAGACGCAGCTTCGACGATCCCCGATCGTACATGAGCCGTTTGGGAGCACCTCGCGGGAGATTCTCGACCGTTGGAAGGTTGGTCCGGGTGGTTTCGTTGCGATCTGCCTTCTCGTGATCGGAAGTATCGAGGTCCCGTCGTGTCGGTGACATGATTATTGTCTAATCGACCTCCCACTCTTCGAACCTCAAACGTGGCATGACCAAAGTGAAGTTCTATAGAAAAATTGTGGGCGTCTTTATCGACTCGGGATCCGCATGATTTTGGGTTTGAGTAGCGAGGTAACGGGGTCTAACCCCCATGCGTTGGAATCCTAGGGGCACGGATCCAAGCGCGCCCGTAGTCGCAAGTCAGGAATCCTAACTGGGGCTCGAGGTCTATAGCACCGCTACCAAGATCTAGGGCCGATACGACGACGAAGGTCGTGGTTGTGGATGTGGAGCTGAATGCGGAAAAAGAAGTTGCTTATCACGAAAAGATTTTAACAACGCTTATTTTCAGTATCAACCCGAATAAAACAATAGAAAACAAGCGAACCTCGATTGAAGAAGTACACTCCATCAGCATTCAATCGATACTTCATTCGCTATTATTAGTTATATTATCAGACTTTTATGTGAGTTTTTGACGGGTGATTTCAAATCAAATATAATAACTTCACTCTAAATTTTTCGATAATTTGTCGGCTGAGCAGGCCAAAGGGTTAGGGATGTCAAAAATACTCGAGCAAATCAGGCCGGCCCGGCCCGAAAATTTGCTTGAATTTTCGGGCCGAGTTTGGTACTCTGGTCGGGTCGGGCAGGGCCGACCCGGCGTTGGACTTTTTTTAACACATTTTTTTTCATTTTAATTTAATATATTTTTATTTATTCTTTTTATATTCTTTCATTTGATGTGTTTGTTAATTGATTTTGATTCAAAAAAAATAACAGAAAAAAATAATTCAGCACCGCCTGCATCAGGCTGGCCGAGTTTGGCACTGCTGATTTTCGGGCCGGCTCGGATTGACACCCCTACAAAGGGTAATGTCTTTTGTGGTCAACCTGAAGTTTCAATTTTCCCTTTATAAAAAATATTTCGAACTAACAGAAAAAGAATTAAGTCGTCTGGACTTTGTCTTTTTTATTTTTTCCGTTTGTCTTTAGCCTGTGTTCATGCTCAAAAACCCACACTTTTCCTAGGAACAACTTGTGAGTCCCGGGCTGGGCTCGTGGTCAATCTTCGGGCGCCTAGTATCGAGCCTTGTCCGAACCGGCTGCCGAGGTCGGGCCTCACCCACAATTAAGGCCGGCCGGATTTGGGCCCGCCCAATCCACATGCTAGCATTCCGGAGCCTTGTCCGAACCTGCTGGTGATGGTCGGGCCTGGCCCATAATTAAGCCCCCATTGATATGGTCCCGCTCGAATTTCGCTCTGCAGACCCTGGCCCCTTGTCCCGGCCCATAGTCAGTTTCTCCAGCCCGATAAATCCTTGCCTGGTTTTTTTTTCCATCTTTTTTTTTGGGGTCCTTTTTCCCTCTTATTGTTCACGTCGACTATGCACCAAAGAAGTAAATTTCGTATCTTGGCAACACAAAACGAAAAAACAGAAAGGATGAAAAAAGAAAAAGGCAGAAACTTTTGTAACCTTCGTCTTCCTTCTGCCGCACCTGCACCTTCGTTCCTAGGGTTTTTGCCACTGCTGCTCGAGTAATTGTTCCTCTGCAAGTCCACACCACTACGCCTCCGAAATTCCCGTGAACTCGCTTTCACCTGGTGGTCTCTGTCTAAGTGAATTCTTGCGATACGGAGGATGGGTATCTTCTTCGTCCCGTGAATTGCGGAGCTGCTAGAATCGTTCATCGGCTTATCCCCGCGTTCGGCGCGGACTTGGATTAGTATTCGTTCCCGCGAGAGAGCATGTATTCCGCTAGAGGGAGTAATGCGTTTGGGCAACAATCGTACTCTGGCCAATCTGGATATGGTCAGAAGGTGAGTCATCCGAGCCTTCTTATTTCATATTCTACATTTTTGTTCATATTGGTATTGTCTGTCCGTATCTTTTTCGTCTTTCTCTTTAATTTGTAAGTCGGAATTTGTTTATGTTGCTTCTTGGTTGTTGTTTCCGTCGGTTGATAATGTCATGGTGGATGACGATGTTTCGGACCTTGACTAATTGATTGGGCAATAGTACGCTAGTCGATTTTTCCAGCTTGCTAAAGGAGTTAAAGGAAATACAAGTTAGCTTCTGGAAATTTTGATCACAGAATTCCATGGGGATAATTCGTATGGTGCGGGTTTGAAAGGCAAAGAATGACGTGTATCGAGTAGTAGTCAGGACACATTGCATGAAAGTAAAGCCTGTCCTCGTAGAGATTGTCAGAATCTGATCCTTTCTGAAGAGCGCTGGGTTCAAAGGCTCAACAAACTGTTTATTCCTAGCTTCTATAACTAGGAACAGGATCTTTGTGATGATTTTATTATTTTGATCACTTTCAATATTGCAGTTTGATTGGTCCGAAACCATGTAACTGATGAAGTTGTGGGAAAGCCTTGTAGTCTAGAGTTTCCTTGAATTAGAACTGCTTTAAGGCTATGTTAATCTAAGGGAATTTAAACTTGTGGAACATGAAGTTCTCTTGGGTCTAGTCTTATCATCTATCGTTTTCAGATGGGACCTGCATATTTGGGTGGCTCTGCTGGCGGACCTGATGGGGGCTCTCAATTGTCTTTGGTCTCTCAGCATTCATCAATCCGTGGTGCCTTACAGGAAGCTGATGTTGGTGGATATAGGGCTCGTCCTTCAGCTGCAGTTCATTATGGGGGACAGTATAGTTCTGTGTATGGCTCAGCTGGTTTGAGTGGATCTCAACAGGTCAGTGCAAATTGCATGCGTATCTAATGTTGCTGATCTTCTGAATGATCCCAAGCTTCTGTCATCCTTCCTATTTGTTGGATTTTAGTTTATGGTTATGCACCACTGGATACCAGGGCTTCAATTACTCTATTTGATTTCAAAGAGTACATTTGACCCAGAAATGATACATTGGAAGAATCTTTTGGGTGCAATCCCTCCTATCGCACTTCCTTGATTGCTGTATGAATTCATTGGGCCAAATCCTGAATTTCTCATTTTTTTCGTTTGACACTCTGTTGAATTATCTGGCGCATGTGATGAGAATCTTGAATCATCTCCTTTCCCAATATCAAATTACCTGTGCATTGACGTGTCTAATAAAATTCTTTTGGGTAAAAGATTTGAACAATTTAATTCTTTCAAACTATTTTGTTGTAACGCATGTATTTTTTCCTTTCCTTCAATTTGGTTCTTTCAAACTTTTTTGTTGTCATGCATGTATTTGGTCTTTCCTTAGTCTTAGTCTCGATTTTTCTTTCTTTTAATGATTTTCTTATAATATTGATGGCTTGTTGAACTCTATGAATTGCATGAAAGTAGGGTATTCCACATTCAGGGGGTTTAACAATTTTATAAGATGTTCTTGGTGGAAAAAATGTGAATGGTAGATCCTACTGAATTGAATTGGGTCCATGAATCTAAGAAATAGCGAGAAATCTTGGTCTCTCTCAATACCTTTCTCAGTTCGAATTTTTTTTTTCCTGATTTTGAAATGTAGTCTCGCGTTTGAAACTAAACTTATAATGTTTTAACTGAACTATTTGAACAGTCTTAAATGCCATTTCATTTTTCATAATTTTTCTTAATTTGTTTAAAGGAGGAGATAATCATCTATCGATACATTTATTAGAAGATTGATGTAATTATATCGTACTATATTATGAAATTTCTGAAAGATTGTTTTTCTTTGATTTCTGAATTCATTTTTTGTATTTCTTTTTTCCATTTTAAGATTAAAGGTGACTCCATCTTCTTCTTAGTTTTGATTTCCTTTGCTTTTATGTTTTTTGTAATGAAAATTTCTCAGTTTTGTCGAGTTGATGTTGCAATTTATTGTGTCAATGATAATACAGAAGAAATCTTTTTTTATGCTCAATGCAGTGAAGAAATATTATAATGCCTTAGCTGAATCTTGTTAATACAATGAAGAAAATCTACAGTCATTTTTATGATTGCTTCTAATTCCTTTAAATTAGGAGATATTCATCTATTGATGCATTTATACTATGCCTTTTATGAAAGAATTCTGTAAAAAAAGTAATTTCAATGGGGAAGCATCGATGTAAAAAAATCATGAAGAAGACTGTTTCTATCAGTTCCTGCTTGCCATAAGCGAAACATTGTTATGCTAACGTACTTTTTTTCTAAAATTTTCTTTGTTTCTTGTTTCTTGTTTCCTTCTTTCTAGTTTTCTCAAAGAAAACATCACAATAGAATACTCTTATGAGGGGAGTCAGTAAGATTGAATAAATTCTATATTATAGATTTATCTATAGAGAATTTAATCCTTTATGCCGTCTTTTTCATGAATTTTCTTTTGTCTTTACTTGTCAAGGCAGTTGGTCCTTTGAATGTTCAGTTTAATAGCGTTGACGGTGTCAAGTCCACCATGCTTTATGATACTGATGGTGCTTGATTTGTTATGTACTTATAATCTTCTTGTTATAGCTTGCGGCACTCAGTAATAAAGGGGCTGGGCAGTCTGTTTTAGAAGGTCGCGGCAGCTACACCTCATCTATACCAGCTTCTCCTAAATTTGCAGCCAGTGAATATGTCCCTTCATCCAACCATGGTTATGGTCGAAAAAACGAGGCATTATTTACAGAAAAAGTTCCTGATTATCCTTCTTTAGAAAGGCGACAGTATGCTGAAAGACAAGGTGCCTATATTGGGAGAGATGTGCAGACAGAGCCAACCGGAAGATTCACCGATTCTGTTGGTTATGGTCATCAGCATCAGGTGTGTTGTTATCAATGGTTTTCCAATTCCTGCTGGATCAAATAATTTTTTGGCTATATCGAAATTCAAAGTAGTCTCTCTTAGGATTATAATTTTATAGACTTTTTTGTTGTTATTGTTTGTTTTTTTTATGATGAAATTTAAACTCGTCTCTTGCTTGACAAATGATCTTTGGAAGTTCATTCTTCGCTTCTTTCTGTCTTACAGTCTGAGATGTATGATTGCATGGATCGACCATCTTCACTTCGACAAGAGCACTTGCTGAAAGCTCAATCACGCCATTCCACTGCACTTGATGGAAGCTCTAGGTAACTCTGGATTATGCATCTTGCAGCCACTTAGAGGACATTTCCTTTATGGTACTTGTTGTTCAATTTGCTATTCATTCTACCCAAGTTCACCTTACTTGCCCATCGACCGAGGGAGTGGTCCATGGTCTGCTCCAAAAATAATGTCGGAAAAAACTTAATAAAACGGTGGAATATTTCTTACACCACTAAGTAGCAACACATTTCTGGCAGACAAAACGAATATCTTGCAGCAAGAGTTCCTACAAATCGACCTCTGGACCAAGATCTTGTGTCTTATGGAGGTAGAATGGATGCTGATCCTCAAAGCTTCTCAATGCTTGGTGCTCCCTCGTATGGTGGACCAAAAGCATCGTCAATATTAGGGGCAGCTCCGAGAAGAAATGTGGATGATCTCATTTATGGGCAAAGTTCTTTGAATCCTGGTTATGGAGTGAGCCTGCCTCCTGGAAGGGACTATACTACTGGAAAAGGGCTTCATGGTAGTGAGTCCGATTACTCGAGTAGCTTTCTATCTCGTGGTAGTCATCCTCGGATTGAGGAGCACAAGGATGACAGGGCTAGTTATCTTCGAGAATTTGAATTAAGAGAGGAAGAGCGCCACAAGGAGCGGCTAAGAGAGAGAGAGAGAGAAAGAGAAAGGGAGAAGGAACGTCAACGTGAACGAGAACGCGAACGGGAGCGGGAACGTGAACGGGAGCGCGAACGAGAACGAGAACGTGAACGTGAACGTGAACGTGAAAGAGCTCGAGAAAAGGAACACTTGTTGGAGAAACGAGACAAGGAAAAAGAAAGAGAGCGAAAGCGTTTATCGGAGACCGGACGAGAACGGACTCCTTTGAGGGGCTTGAAGGACCGACGAGGTTCTTCTTTGACAAAGGAAGGCAGATCTTCGCGACGAGATTCTCCATATCATGAAGCTTCAAATAGGTGGACCTTGATGATTTACTTTGCGTCCTGCTCTAGTCTGAATATATACCTACTCGGTTTCCTGTGCCTTCATGACTAACTTGTTCCTGTTCTGTCATTCTGAAGGCGTCCTTCACCTGTTAAACAAATAAGGAGAGAATATGTCTGCAAGGTAAAGTAAAGGAACGCAAGGATTGTCTTATTCATCATTCATTTAAGAGATTATCTTCCTCCGGAGATCTGCGGCTGCTGAGGGGAGGATTTCTTTTGCTTTGGGCTTTCCTGTGTTACTCCTGGCCAAGTGGCTTCTCACTTTGCTTTATCTATTATTCCGTGTTTTAAACCTGGAATACAACTATCGTTGAAGAATCTGAAGGGACCTCTCTTCTGAAATGCTCCATCTTTCTGCTTTTCTAGTGCTACTTTGCCATTCATCATCACTTTATCTCTGTCCGCGTGTTTCTTTCTCCCCAAATCTCTTCATCGCTCACTCTGCTCAAGGTTTCCAGCCCTATCTTGCGCCTCTCCAGTCCTATAAGTCCTCTGCATACTTTCGGAACGGTGTTTCTTTTATGAGAGTTGATCCAAAAATTGCAGCTGGCACGTTAATTTGAATCTTATTAACCAGTAGAGATAAACTTCGCCTTAGCTTAAAAATAGGTCAGAAAATTTTCTCTGCGGAGCTGCATCATTTATCACTTGGATCAACTGTCTTTCGAACTAGTTGAGATTTTACTGTGGTTTCAATGCCAGTATTTCCACGTAAGTGTTCTTACATGTTGAACACATATGTTCTGCGATTTGGGACCATTCGTTATCTTCCCCTCTCAATCATCCCCATAAAAAAAGATATGTGCGTATGTGCGTGCGCATATGTATTGATATACTTCTGTGGATATCATGTGATGGTTATTTGCTACTCCCGACAGAATTAGAAATTTGTGCTTAAAGAGATAGTGGGAGAGACTAGTGAACTTCGGATGAAAGAGTCTTCCTTATTGGTTTCTGGCGAAGAATAGTCTCAGAGACTAATAAGCCTCGGATAAATGCGTTGTCCTTGTTTGGTCTCTGATGCAATTTGTTGTTTTCTTATGAAATAAGCTCTTGCCATTCTCATTTGCAGGTGTACTCATCCAGTTTAGTAGCTGTAGAAAGGGATTATATCTCTCTGGATAAACGCTATCCCAGACTCTTTGTATCTCCCGAAGTTTCCAAGGTTTGCAGTCTTATTTGGCCTTTCTTTTGATGAGATAAAAATTTTAAGTGATTGAATGTGCTCTTATTTGAACCTTTTCGTGTTTAAGGTGGTGGTGAGTTGGCCTAAGGATTGCCTTAATCTCTCATTTCATACCCCCGTAAGGTACCTTGTATTGACTATTCTATTCATGCTGTCTTTTTTTTTTTTTTCTAGCATTTTGTACTGGAAATTGTGGAAGTAATAATCTTCCATTAGGATTGCCATGAACTGTTTGAAAACATTCGTCCAGTTATTAAAGATTTTCTTGAGACCCAGAGATTGTTGATTCTCTTTATAGCGGGTGTGAATGATATTTTGATGAAATGAGTATCTTCTTGACTGGGACAGTTTTGAGCATGACTTTCTTGAAGATGAGAGTGCAGCTGAACCAAAAGAGTTAACCACCAAAGTTCCCTCCAAAGACTCAGAACAACCAGTTCGTCGAGATGTCGTCTGGAATGCTAAGGTATTTTGTTCCTAGAGCTTCAGGCTTCTAGCCCACCTGATTTTCCATTATTTTAAATTGAAATGACGATTTCTGTAGCATTTGGCATACTGCAATTAATTGAGTACATATTTATGCTGTCTCAAAAATTCAATATGTGACATACACTCCAAGCCAAGGACCAAATTTTAGGTTCAAGTATAGTGCCTAAAGGTTTATTGTTAATAATGAGTCATTAACTTTGTTCGTGAATACTGTTATGTGCTTCCATTTATATCTGTGTCTGTGGGATTCATTGAAACATTAATTGTCAGCTTTGTCATCAAGTGCCCAGTTTGCATTTTGACTGGTAGCTATAGAATAGAAATGAGGTTTGCAGATGATTGTTTGCCAGTGAAAAAGGAAGAAAGTATAAAATCATTAATTGTAATCAGCAGTATCTCTCAGATTTTTGTTCTTGAATCAGGTCGTTATCTTGTCAAACTTCAATCTTCATGTTTTTTGTTAATGCTTGCTACTTGGAACTGCCAATGTTATTAATTCTTGGACATTCCTGTTTAGGAACTTTGTGTCAGGATGAAATGATGATGTAGTTCATGCGAGCAAAGCAAACTCTATTGTTTGCATAAGCACAATAGTATTATGTAAAAGGGAAGCCTGGTGCACCATGCTCTTTCAATGTGCGGGTGCCAGGGAAGGGTCGGACCGCTAGTGTGCACTGCCTTACCTTGTAATTATACAACGCTGTTTCCATGGCTCGAACTTGTGACCTCTGAGTCGAACCTGTGACCTCCGAGTCATTGGGTGACAACTTTCTCATTAGGCCAAGGCTCCCATTCACAATATTATTATGTAAAAGAAATATATATATATATATATATATATATTTTTTTTTTGAGGTTATATGGAGGTCAACAATCTTATTGTGCGATCTTACCAAAAAAAAGCAATCTTATTGTGCGAGTTTTTTTTGTTGCCATTGTAAGCCATTTATTAATATCTTAAAGCATATAGGGTCAATAATGATAAGTTGCTTTAGAGTTTCAACTTGTCGATACCCTTTTCCTACCTGTTTACATGTTAAATTTCTACCCAGTTGCAGATATATCGTAGTTGCACCTTCTTGCCAATGTATTTGAGCATTTTCCAAAAGCCACTATAAACGAGTTTTCCTTGCACTGGGGAGCCACAGCTATAGTCTCTCTTGAATATATTCAATTTTCTTATCCACATTCATGAATATTTCTCGTGGCAGCTTGTGTCTTAAGTCATTGCCTTCATGAGGAACTGCTCTACATTTCCTTGCATGATTTCAATGCCAATGAATTTACTCTTAGAGCATTTTTTTTCCATTTTTACTCTTCGAGGTTAGGCGGTTTTTTTCCCTTGCCTTGCTTCCTTCTCCTATCTCTTTGTCTCTGAACCAGTCTGTCGATCTGCCATTTCTTCTTACATTTTTTGCCCTCTGGTCTTTAAGTTTCACTTTTTCCCTTGAATCTGCTATGGCAAGAATTTGTCCTCACTCTACTCAAAAGGAACGCTTGTACTTTTAGTCTTCATTCCTTCAACCTTAGAAGTCCGGGTCGGAATTGAATTCGACCATTTGTATCCCTCTTCATATTCAAAATGGGAGACGAACCAATTTACTTTATGTTGGGTTTCATTCCGTTGGGATTGATGGGGGGTCTCATTTGCTGAGACTCATTTCTAAAACTTAAGGATCGATGCTTTTGTAATCACAAATTTGTGATTCTGTTCACTTATATCATCATGCAATTTGAGAAACTCTTGTAGATTGAACACCCTGTCCCAATTACTGCTGCATTTTTGCCCTAAAATGCGCAGTTTGATGCTGATGTAGGTGATTCTGATGAGTGGACTGAGCAGGAGCACTCTGGAGAATCTATCATGTGATAAGAACTTTGGTGATCATGCTCCACATATTTGTAACATTTTAAGGTTTGCTGTTCTTAAGAAGGATCATTCTTTCATGGCAATTGGTGGACCGTGGAATTGTAGTGATGGCAGTGATCCAGCTGTTGATGATTCTTCTTTAATACAGACGGCCCTTAGGTTTGTCTTCTCTTTCTTTTGCCTTTTGTTTTTATTTGGTTTTAAGATAAATGTGCTTTGTAAATGATTAAAATTCTGTAAATGTTCAGATATGCTAAAGATATCACTCAGCTTGATTTGCAGAGTTGTCAGCATTGGCATCGTTTCCTTGAGGTAACTTGCTTTCTTTCTGTCTTTTTGTGGGTAATTTTGGATCCCACCTAGCCCAAGTAAAGGTACAAAAACCCTCCCCCCAAAACACACCCACAACCACCACCCCCAACACCCCCCACAAAAAAAGGATGGAATTCAAACATCCGTAGGGCGGATGTGCTTGTAATGATGGTTAATGTCGGTCATATCTCATTCTAGTTCACAGTGGATATTCTTTCAGCCCATTGAGTGTGCTTTTATCTAATCTCGTCTTTATATAATAGACATATATGACACTGTTTATTGCCTTCTCTGTGTGATCAAGCTTATGCGAACTCCGCTTACCTTGTCAAGCAGTGTTGTGTCTGAAGCATTGATTTGCCCTGTTTTATAGTGTTTGTATGTGACTTCATGGTTAAAGGACAGTTTTCATTGATATACCTTCTCTCACATGCATATATGTATGTAAGCATGCATGAATATATTTGTGAGCTCATGCACTCAAATTTGTTTCATACCTTCTTACATTTTTACATTACAGATACATTACGATCGAATTGGGAAGGACGGTCTATTTAGCCATAAAGAGATCACTGTATTCTTTGTCCCAGACTTGTCAAACTGTCTTCCATCACTGGAGACATGGAGGCAGCAGTGGTTGGCTCACAAGAATGCTGTTGCTGAGAGACAACGGAGAATAAATTTAAAAGATGAGGTTTGTATTTTTTTATGAAGGCTGTGGTTTATTGGCAATGGTTCATGCAAGACAATCGGGACATGAACAGTAGTTGCTTTGCAATTGACCGTGCTGGTCTTTATACATGCAAAAGTGAGGTCGTAAATGCAAAATCTGGTGTCATTGGGTGCTTACTGCATCTTTATGCCTTCTTTGAAAGGTTCTTCCGCCTTAATACTCATCCACTAACCCTCAACTCTGTCATCTATGCACATTGCTACTGCTCTCTTGATTTAATCTTCGTTAAATATGTTTCCCTCGGTTCTTTTTTAGTCAGTGGCACCTGCACATGCTGCTGATTCATGCATCTATATGAAGAATTTCATGTACAATATAGGTATGATGGAAAAACTGAATGGCCTCCTTTCCTTACCAAACCTTTTGTTTCACTCAGTTCCAAACCTTTTGTTTCACTCAGTTTGACTTTGACCTAGATTCTGCAGTAGCAGCTTATTGGTGAATGTTATTTGATGTGGCCCTAGATAGTGTACTTCCTCAGTCTTTCGTTAATCTAACTGAAGTGGGCACCATGCAATGTAATGCTTTCGTGGGCTGGTGAGACTAAAAGGACTATGCTATTGTATCGGTGTTCTGTTGCTTCATGATTATAACAGTGGTTTGCTGGAGATTCGTATGGTCATGGATTCATGGACTCCAACTGAGATCACATACCATGTGACTGGCAAGTCACAAGAATGACAGCTTGTTTTGAGGGGATTAGAAAGGAGAACCTGACTGAAAGATGAGTGGGCTTTTATTTTGGGAATAAGTTGCACTTTGATGGAGACATTAGATTTGGATTCAACCTGCATTGTTGACGAACTGATCTGATGTTCCAATTCAAGTACATTGAACTCGGTATTAAATCTCAGCAAGTTCTGTCTCCGTAAAAGTTGATAGGGAAAGGAAAAAAAAAATTACATCTTTAATTGCTTCCTGAAGTTTGAAAGTACCATTTTCAAGTATGACTCAGGTAATTTCATATTTTGAGGAACATAGTACTGGTGGTGGAAGTTAGCAGTGTTGACAGGTCTTGCTCTTAGTTTGGTTTTGTCCAATGGGCTCCATGCATTCTGTATTTGATGCTTCTTCATCTGTCCAATTGATCGTATTTTATTTTTTTGTTGGGGGTCAGAATTTTGATGGTAGTTGACTTAGCATCAGTTTGAAGAGGCAGCGATGATAAACACGTAGTATTGTTCGTGTAGCTTGATACGTACGTTTATAGCATCTTTTATTCAGCAATTATCAATGAAGTGGAACACAAGGAGTCTTTTACTAGTATTCTAAAATCAGAATTTTATTGCAGAGATCTGGAGATAGGATGGAGGGGACCAAAGGTGAGTGAAATTTGTGAAAAATTCCTTATGTTGTCACATGTTTCGCTAACATGCATGCTGTTGTTTTTCTTTTCCTTTCTCAATAGACAATGGTTCAAGCTCCTTAAAAGATTCAAAAGTGGTTGGCAAATCTGAGAAAAACAGTGGAGCTTCTGGAGAGAACGGAAATGGTGATCAGAAAGACAAGGATGCCGTTTTTGTTGAAGGAGGTGAAACTGAAGAAAGGAGTGGCGAACATGAGAAAAAGGATGTGGATGAAACAGCTGAGGTTGACAAGGATGCAAAACAAAAGGAATCAGGAAAAACCAATGGTGCTCAGGCAGCTGGTGCTGTCAAGACTGGGAAAAAGAAGGTAATACGGAAGATTGTGAAACAGAAGGTTGCAGATAAGAAGGCTATAATGAAGAAAAGCTTTGGTAAACAGAGTAACAAGCTTGATAAGGATGCTGGAGATGGTAACACAAAATCAGAGACGGTAAGTGTGCAGAATGATCCATCTATTGGTGTCAAAACTTTTATCAGGAAAAAGGTGGTAAAGAAAGTTCCTATGATTAAAGAAGGCATGCAGTCTGAAGTGAAAGCTGACATGGAGACAGATTGCGCTGAAGGGGAATCTCAGGAGAAAACTGATCCTGATATTGCCACGGTCGGGCAAGATAGTGGTGCAAATGCAAAGACAACCGTAAAGAGAAAAATTATAAAGAAAATACCTAAGAAGAAGGTCGTTGATGGGGAAGCCACTGTTGGGGTGGCTGATTCTAAGAAAGATGGTGAGCAAATTGTTGTCAAGGAAGGGAAAATGGATAAACCTGTTGCTGACACCAAAAGTCAGGTGAGCGAAGTGAACAAATCGAAGAAGAAAGTAATTAACAATAAAAATTCACAAGCATCAGTTCCTGAGAAGCAGAATACTTCAAGGACTTCAGAAGCAGCAGAAAGAGTGGTCAATGAGGAGAAAAAGAAGGATGAAAAGGGAGTTGAAGAGAAAATTGTCTCCAGTACTAAAGCTGAGGGCGAAGCTGAGAAGCAGAATGCTCCTGAGAAAGATGTTCATAAGGATAAGAATTTGAGAGAAGGGGAGTCAAAGAATGATAAGGAGATAAAAAATGCAAATCAGAAAGATGAATCTATGAGAAAATCGGATGAAGATACAAGGGCAAAGAGAAAGATTGAAGACCCTCCTCGCCCAGGCCTTATTCTACAAACAAAAGGTCCCAAGGGTTCTAAAGTAGGTTGACCGTGAGAGTTTCTTATTATCACGATTGTTATGTATGTTCTGCGTCAATGTCAAACATCAGCTTACCTTCTGGTACTTTGCGCTGTTAATTGTTGCAGTTGCGTTCATTATCACTTTCACTTGATTCCCTCTTGGACTATTCTGACAAGGATGCTGAAGAATCAAACTTTGAGGTGAGCTCCTTAGCTTCAACACGTGACACCTATCTGATCTGCCTTTATGTATGTGTGCGTGGACTAACAATGGTCTTGTGTCTTTATTTGTATTAGTTCCTTTAGATGCATGAGATGCAAAATTCTTTGTTTGTGGTTGTAGCTTTCAGTATTTGCGGAATCACTTTATGAGATGCTCCAGTATCAGATGGGATATCGTCTCTTTAACTTTTTGCAGGTATGTTTAGACAAGTCCTTTGCCTTTTCCACCTCTGGTCTGAATAAAATGCATGAATCAAATGAATAGCTAAATGTTCTACTCCTTTCATGTGCTGATTTCAAATCAAGAAACTGCGTACAAAATTTATTACGAAAAGAAATGAGCGCAAGAGGAGGCGAGAAGAAACTCAAGGAACAGGAAATTACAAAAAAGCACCGAAACAATTGAAGACTTTTGAACCTCCTCCAGAAAGTAAATCAGCTACTCTTGAGACGGCTGATGTTTCTGCTAAACCAGATGATGAAAAGACTAAGGACAAAGATGATACCAATGGCAATGTTGATGATGAGAGAATGAATGAAGGAGCAGATAATAATGACGATCTAGAGGAAGATCCTGAAGAAGATCCCGAAGAGTTCGATGAAATGGAGGAAACAGCATCCCAACTTGAGACTTTTAAAGAGGCAAGCAAAACTTTCTCGTTATGCTTGTTTGTTGTTTGATCTGAAATTTGATGATTGTTGTGTGTGAACTAATTCTTTGCATCTTGTTACTCCAATCTTTGGATATTTTTCATGCGATTGTCTAATTGCTTTCTAGTTTGATTCTTGAAGGCATCTGAGCAAGTGGATAATAGTGATGTCAATACAAGGCCTGAAAAAGTTGGTGGGGACAAAGAGAGTGGAGCAGAGGACCCGACGAAGGATAAGGAATCTGCAAAGGACAAATCTAGTGAAACAACTCCCGGGTCTAAGCCAGATCATGATACTAGCGCACCAGGAAAAGGAGAGGAAGTGGGAACAGGGATGAAACAAGCGGCTGTTGAGGATAGTGTGGTCAATAAGGAATTACTGCAGGCATGTCTGCTGCCTCGGTTTTTTTTTTTTTTTTGGTTGGTCTGCTTTTATTTGAATTTTATTATTCATGTTGTAGTTTATTATGTTTTTAATTTATTAAATTTTTATTTGCTCAGTATTCAAGTGATACTAATTCTCTTACGGTCATTTTAATTGGGAACAGGCTTTCAGGTTCTTTGACAGAAACCGAGTTGGATACATAAGGGTGCGTGGAAATTCTCCTTTTCTGTCTTACTTTCTAATTCATCAGGGAGAGTAAGGGGCTGTCTTCCTTTTTTTAGGTTGAAGATATGAGGTTGATCATTCACAGCTTAGGGAAGTTCCTCTCGCATAGAGATGTCAAGGTAAGAAATTGCATTCCATTTTTGTTGATGTAGGGATTTATTTCCTCCTTTATATTGATTTTTCCTGGTACCGTGTGTCTCCTCCTAAATCAGGAGCTAGTGGCATGCGCGTCATGGGAGAGCAATACTGGAAGAGACGACCGCATTCTCTATGAGAAGCTCGTTAGAATGTCTGATGTTTGAGACAAAGGAGACTTCCCATAGATTCGAAATTGTTTCGGGGCTCCTTCAGGGGCGATAGCCTTTCATATGGTGATCGCACTCGAGGTCCAATTTTATTTGTGATCGAATAATGTAGTTTCGCCATTATACCGTGTGATTTTTCATCTCTTGATTAACAGCAGGTACAACTCGTATAGTTGCGGAGTTTTGCGTGGAATAGGTCGGTATATCTGAATACTAATTCCTGATCTGTTCTTGAATTAGCAGTCTAACGCCAAAAGCTTAAACCCTCCCTTTCAAGCCTGTCCCTTTAAAACGAGTTTGTGCCGGCTTTCACCTCCTGCAGAAAGCCATCTGCAGCGGACTTTGAACATATCACATGAAAAATGCGGCTTCAAAATAGTCCAAATGTCTAGTAACCTGATGGACCGGCCAATGCCCCTTCGTGCCGGAGACTTAGTTATTTCTAAAATGCAATGAGGTTTTGGCGATGTTGGACCGTCTCGTTTCAATTAACCGTCCGTATACATAAGTTTATCGTGTCTTTGAACTTTTAATGTGTAGCGTAATTTCTAAATTTGTGATAAATGTTTAATCTAGCCCTTAAAAATATAAGAAAATATCTAATGTTATTCTAGTTAAAGAAATTTGTTGATTTCAATGCGGTTAGTTTGAACTCAAACAAGACACATTTGGTTTGAAGGATTGGGTTTTTTTTTTGGGGAACGACGGCCACCGCTCAGTCTCGGCTGGGAGGGAAATGCCGGTGGCATTTAGGAATTTTTTTTTTTCTGAAAAAATATCATTAGATCTGGTTCTTCTGGAAACCGGGACTACACCGACGGGTTTGGTCTGATCCGAATAGTTCTCGATCCATTATGATTAGTCTTAATGTCAACCCTTTGGTTTTGCTTTATAATTGCAATAGCGGATGCGAAGATTTTTCATCACGTTTTCCCTCTTCCTTTTCCATAACAGCATATTCAACACAAAAAGAAAAAAAAAAACAACGGACCAAAAAAAAAAAGAAAAAAACGCGGTTGTTTAAATACATTGTAAATGTAATACCGACCAAAGAGACGTACTGTCGGGGACAGGTTGCTAATTTGTGGTTTGGTAATTATTCTTGTCAAGTTCCAATCGTCCAAACAGCACGAATTGCGACCCGCCTTTGCGCCACTTAGACCTTCACGCTTTCAATCTTATCTAATGCGTTTGTTTCACGAAAAAATAAAGATTTGAAAAATATATTTTTTTAAAAAGTACTTATATAACTCATAAAAATGAATGAATGCAAATTATTTTTATTATCACGAAAATAGTTAGACATAAAGTGTTAGTAACAATGAAAATATTTTTCGCTGACTAACTTTTCTAAAAGATATAAGAATTTGTTTTTTGAAAAATGTTTCCCAAATCTTTGATTTTCCATGAAACAAACGTACATTTTAAGTATAGATTTCATTTCTTAGTGTTTTTTACATATGGATGTACTTTAGCAACATGAGTCGATTACATATTGGGTTGGGCGCATGTCACTAACATATGGGTTAAAAGGGGGTTAAATAAATTAAATCGGATCGGATCATTTTCAATCCAACGCCATCTGCCACTTGGATAGATCTATTGGCTGACTGTAGCCCTTGCCATCGCTCGCCGGGGGCATGACCTCCGATTTTTCTAGACTTGGCTCAATAATACTTTATACAGAGAATTCGAATGATCTCCTGAACATGTGAAGAATCAAGGCTAATACCATTTTAACCAAAAGGGACGAGGAAGTTTTGGGCAATTAGGCTTGATAAGGAAAAAAGGCGTCTTCCCTGCTTTTTTTTGGGTTAATACAATAAAAAATCTCAAACTGATATACATATAATGAATTTACCTCAAATAACCCATCTGGCGCAGTTGTGACAAATTTACCATCAATTTTTATTTTACTATACAAAACTTTAAACTAATACATTTGTGACAGATTTACTTTAAAATGATTTTTTGATCACGAAAAATTTCAAATCGGTATACCCGTGACAAAATTACCTTTCATTAAGTCGGCTTAACGCCATGAAAAATTCAAAACTGACACGCATGTGATAAAGATTAAAAATCCCAAACTGATACACTCGTCAATCACCATGTGTTATATAAATTAGTAATTTAACGGTTGGATTTAACGAAAATTATTTTAAATTTTTTTTATGGTAATTTCGGATAAATTTATCACATTTATATTATTTCGAATTTTTCCGTGATATTAGTTTTTTTTTTCCCTTTCTTTTCCGTTTGCCCAAATTTGGAGAAGTACGACAGGGCATTAAATACTAAACAGAGACCTTTTTGTGGTGCAGGCAAAGGGGACCCGCGGGTCGTCATATATCACGTGCGAGTCACTTTATTTCATCGTACCTCGTACGAAAGCGACGGATCACGGACACTTGAATAATGGAGCGGAGGGCTGGTTCGTTCGTTCTCCACCCCACTTGGAGGCCGCCGGGAGTGAAAATCCCAGCAATCTCTTTCAACTCGATTTTTTGGGTCTGAGTTCCCGACGGCTCTGATTTCGGCTTTGAATAGGAGCAGGAATCGCTCGTGCTATCCACGCCTCTCTCTCTCTCTCTCTCTTTTTGTGTGTGTGTGTGTGTATAGATGTTGGATATTAGTTTGTGTTTGACATGGATGGAGCAGATCGAATCGTATCATCTCTTCTTAAGAGTGTCTTTGGGGGGATTCGGTCCCGCCGAACCCATGGGCGGTAAGCTAACTCGGTACAACTGAACCGGGTGATTTGACCCGCTGCCGTAATGAAAAGAAAAGAAGAAGAAGAAGAAGAAGAAGAGGGGGAGGTAGAATTGTTTCTCTTATTGAAGTTTCCACATTGGCATTTTGCCGATACGCATGTTCTTATGCGTCTCGAGCAGCCCCGTACATCACTAGTTCTAATAAGGGAAAATTCTTTCAAAAATTCATCAACTTATTGTGCATCGTTCAATTTTTTTTTTTTTAGTTCTAAACTTTTTTAGTTTTTCAATTTAATCATAGACCTTTGACGATTTGTCAATATACCCCTTCGGTCCAATTTTGGTCAGAAAATTACTAACCTGCATGCCGGCCATCTTACGTGGCACAATCGATGCTGACATGGACTGTTTTTGCGATTTGTAAGAATTTTCTAAAATTCTCTCCTTTTTCTTTCTTTCTCTTAGTTTCTTCTCTTTTAATTTTCTTCTTTTCGTTCCCATCCTAGCTACCCAGCCTACCGAAAAGGGAAAAAAAATAAAATTAAAGAGAATTAAAGAATGGAAAAGGAAGAAAAAAGCGACAAAAATAATTTTTTTAAAAAAGCAAAATCGTCCACGTTATCGTAGATCGTGCAATGTACAACGAAATTGGCAAAATATAAAAGTGCATGATTGAATCGATCGCCATACAATAGGTTAAAGAATTTTTGAAAATATAAGGAAAAAAAATTAGAAAATGTAAATGATAAAAATACCCTTGATCGAGCCTCTATTTGAAATTGAAAGATTTTGCGGGATCACAACCGATTGCTCTAAAAGTTTAAGATGTTAGAAGAATACGTGGTTTAATATTTATATATTCCAACACTCTCCTTCACGCTTAATCTGATCTTTTGCCTAATACTAAGCGTGGACAAATTCATTGGGGGAGACAATATTTTGTGGTTGATTTTGTGGACCACAGCCGACTGCTCTAAAATGTTTATGATCTTTTACTTAGTATTAAGCGTGGATAAATTCATTGGGGGATACAATATTTTGTGGTTTATTTTGTGGACCACAACCGACTGCTCTAAAAGGTTTATAAGACTTGATAGGATCACAACCAACTGCTTTAACAGCTTAAGCTGTTAGAAGAATGCGTAGTTTAATATTTATATATTCTAACACTCCCACTCATGCTTAATCTGATTTTTTTGCCTAGTACTAAGCGTGGATAAATTTATTAGGGAGGCAAATAGAGGCTTGAAAAGATTTAAACTCAAGACCTCCTGCTATGATATCATGTAAGATTTGATAAGACCACGATCGACTAATCTAAAAGTTTAAGTTATTAGAAGAAGTCGTGGTTTAATATTTATATATTTCAAAAGAAATAACGAGCACACTTCAGGTCCTTCCTTATTTGAAATAAGGTTCAATTCATACCCATATTCGGAAAGAAAAAAATGAGATCACTTGAGTCTTGAGGTCTATATTTGAAATTTTCTCTAAATTCAAAATGAAAAATAAAATGAAATCATGCACAAAGTCCTGGGTATAAAAAAAGAAAAGAAAAAAAAAGGATCATATTTCGTAATCCCCACGTTACTCCTTGATTACTCAAACCTTGAGCTTGAGTAACTTGTCCTGGAAAACAAGATCTATACTTCTCTTTCTCTCTTTTTTTCTTTGCCCTTTCGGGTCGAAACAAGATCTATTATCTCATAACTACGTTTCCACGAAAAGACGCACGAACCTCTTTATGGCGTTCCGCCATCGCCACTGATGGCTCCCGTTACCCAAAAACCCATCGGGATACGTTAGTTAGCTTCGTGTTTCTTGCTGATATATGGAAATTGAAACCTAGGGTTTCTGCAACCCCGCCAACGGTCTGCTGGTGCAGAGTTCGATTTCCGCTTAAGACAGGCGACCGAACAGAAGAACCGATCATTGATTACTCATCATCCCTTGTCTTTGTCAGTAGGTCGCGACTTAAAAGACTTCCTCCTGTCCTAACGCGGTAAGCAAGCATTAACAGGGCCTTTTTCGTTCCTTCCCTTTTGCATGTGGCACCAAAGGGGGAAAACAACCGCCCGAAGGAGGACTTAACCTTGACTTTTCCAACGGTACTCCTCCTCCTTAGGAGAGGACGGCAGGCCGGGGGGGAAGGG
Source organism: Rhodomyrtus tomentosa (assembly GCA_028455895.1). Classification (NCBI taxonomy): domain Eukaryota; kingdom Viridiplantae; phylum Streptophyta; class Magnoliopsida; order Myrtales; family Myrtaceae; genus Rhodomyrtus; species Rhodomyrtus tomentosa. The sequence goes on from JAPCWY010000011.1 coordinate 7,871,079, forward strand.
AATAACAAAGCCTAGTTCGATCTGTATTTAGCATCGCGAACGGTCCGATCGATGTCCGTCCTCTATTATACTAGGATACCGCGTTGCACATCGATGTAAGGTGTCGCATGGATTTGCTTTTCTTTTTAGATGACTGGTGGGGAGCCGTTGAAGATGAGAAAGTGGTCCTTAACCGTCCGATTATCGCGGAAACACATGGAAAACCAGTTCAGAAATCCCTAAACCCATTGCACTTTCACCAACTCAATCCTAAACCTTTTGTTTATGCATACGAAGTCTTGACTTTTTCAGATCGTTGAGTACTTTCGATCAATTTTGATCAAAAATCGTGAGATATGTTAAAATGTTAATAAAATTAATTTGGTATCGAAAGTAGAAATCAAATGAATATTCAAGACGCATGATCTTGAACGGCTTCAAAAGAAAAAGGAGATATGATTTATTAAAAAAAATATTAATAAACCTTTAACTTGAGGAACAACTATTTTCAGCAAAAACCTCCTGCGACGTGTCCCACTGTTTAAGCTCATGCCTCTGGTCTGTGTAGGCGACTTTTTGACCTAGAATGGCTTTGCATGCAGTTCGATGATATTTGAACAAACGACCTTCAAGTCTTTTTCCTCCTCTTCTTCCTTCTCTCCATTCTTGCCCAAGCGCCTTCTCTTCCTACTCGTCACTCTAGCCGTCGCCAGCCGTAACCGCTCATCGAGGGAAAATTATTGAAAAAGTCTTAGACCTAATACACTCTTGTCAATTCATTCATAAAATTTATAATAGTGTCAATTAGGGTATAAGCTATTTCATATTTTTGTTAATTGAGTATATCTATTTAATTTTGACTGAAAATTATTAATGTGGATGATGATGGTCCTGCATAGCACGGTTACGTTATATTCAAGAGCTGTGATCTTGAACGGCACCAAAAGAAAAAGGATATATGATTTATTCGGCGCTATTCATGAATAGTACATGACAAAAATCACTATTTATAAATAGTGAAAGAAGAAAAGAAGATTTAACAGTTAGGCGTTTTTCATCATGAAGCTTGGATCGCATGAAGATTTTGTAGATTTTGTAGATTTATTTTTGCCATTCTTTTGACTTTTTTGTCTTTTTATGAGCTTTGGATTCCAGGCATGGATTACCTTCTCCTATTTTCTTGGTTTTTGTCTTCAGAAGAGTGTGTGTTTTCTATGAGGAGTGGAGTTGTTTTATGTATCAATCAAGAAATCAAAGGAAGTGTTCTCCAATTAAGAATATTTTTTCCATCTGTTTCATGCATCGTTTCACATATCCTAAAGTCATCCTTACTTGTTTTGGTTCTAACAAGGTGGTTGTTGGTCGTCATACTTGGCACATTCGGCGTTGACGTTGATAATTTTTAATGATATTTTAATTTTTTCTTTGCTTTTCTTTTTCCCTGAGCCAACAAGGTTGCGAAGCCCTCGCCCAAGACCATTGTTGCCTTGTCCGCGCTGACAATGGGGCTGCCTAGGTCCGTGCCGGTGCAGGAAAAGAAGAAGGAAAAGTAGATAAAATTAAAATATTTATTAGGAATTATTTGCAATAAGCGTATTAGGAGGACCGGAGTCCACGATAGGAATTCCAGGCCAAAATTGCCCGGATGGGCTTAATTAATAAGACATGAAAATGTTTAGGACTCAATTGGTGAAATTGAAAAGTTTAGGATTGAATCGGCAAAAATGCAACATATTTAACATGTTTTATTATTATTATTATTATCATTTTTTGACGTTAAGACTGCAACCCTCAAAAGCGAAACTCTGATCATGGGCATTAGGGCACCCCGCGCCTGTCTCGCAAAGGCCCACAGGACCCGAAAAGAAGGCTTCCCAGGTGTCGTCGGCGACGGTTGCTGTCGGCTACGGCAACGTTAGATTTTAGATCATCAGCGACCATTCGCGTTGCCGCCTTTAAGGAAGGAGAAAGGGAAAAACTGTTTCAAACTGGCTAACGGATCATTCATCTCGAGATTGAAGCGAAGACGCCAAATTAATCCCCCGAACGCCCGGTCGAGTCCCGATCTCGTTACCAAGTGCCAAGTGAAAAAGACCCAAAAAAATAAATAAATACAAAATACACAAAGAGAGAGAGAGAGAGAGAGAGAGACGTTAAAATCTAGGAGAGTCTCTCTCATGGGGTCGGGAAAAAGATGCTTCCTCGAGAGACAGGGCAGGACCATCAGCAGTTGAAGATGAAATTTACTGCCGCCAGCTAAAACGGGGTGCACGAGTTTAATTCCCATGGGCACAGTCAGCTTTCAAACAGTTTTAAGAATGGGCACAACAATATTTCTATTCCCGAATAAATTTTTGGAACTTAAATAATTTTTTTTTATATTTTTATTTCTGAATGAATTTTTGAGCAAAATAATGCGTTTGATAACGACATAAATTTTTTAATTTTATAATAGAAATTTTTTTGACGAGGTGGGGTGCAAATGGCGGGGTTGGTCGTCAATGAAGTTTTTTATTTTTATTTTTATTTTTATTTTCTAAGAAAAGTAATTTTTTTATTTCTCATTTCTAATTCAAATATATTTTTGAAACAACATTTTGTTCTAGATATAGTTTTTTCGAATTGCGTTACCAAACGATTTTCTCTTTCAAACCTATTTCAGAAATATATTTTTATTCTAGAAATAATTTCTAGAGTGTTTTCATGCACCTCCTAAATGAAAATGAAAATGAAACCGTTCTCCGTTTTTCATTTTTCCTCCGAAGAAACGAGCACGAAATGAAAGGCGCACGTGACGAACTCCTCCTTAATTCTCCCTTGTCCTCTTGGAACAACGTCTGTCGTGCGTGGCAGCGATCGGTGTACATGAAAAGGAAATGGTTAAAAAAAAAATTAATAAACCTTTAACGTGAGGGACAACTATTTTCAGCAAAAACCTCCTGCGACGTGTCCCACTGTTTAACCTCATGCCTCTGGTCTGTGTAGGCGACTTTTTGACCTAGAATGGCTTTGCATGCAGTTTGATGATGTTTGAACAAACGGACTTCAATTCTTGTTCCTCCTCTTCTTCCTTCTCTCCATTCTTGCCCAAGCGCCTTCTCTTCCTACTCGTCACTCTAGCCATCGCCAGCCGTACCCACTCATCGGAAAAATTATCGAAAAAGTCTTAGACCTAATACATTTTTATCAATTCATTCATAAATTTTTTATTAGTGTCAATTGAGGTATAAGCCATTTCATATTTTTGTCAATTGAGTCCACAATTGAGTTCATCTATTCAATTTTGACTGGAAATTATTGATGTGGATGCTGACCGTCCTGCATAGCACCATCGATGTTAAAGTAGAGAATTCTTGATAATATTTAAATATTTTTATTCAATTTTCTTATTATTCCTTTATTTCTTTATTTCTTTTTTTCTTTTTGCCTTCTCCTTTACTATGGCCGGCGAGTGTCGCTGAGCCCTTGTTGGCCATATAAAAAAAGAGAGGAAGACATAAAAAAGAGAAAAAAAAAGGAAAAAGAAAAGAACAAATAAATAAATAAAAAATTTTAAAAAATTATCCACGTCAATGCTGACCGTGTCACGTAGAATGACGAGCATCCACATCGGTGAATTCCAGCCACAATTGGCCGGATAAACTCTATTGGCGAAACAGTGAAAATGTTTATGATCCAATTACCATAATTTAAAAGATTATGACTAACTTAGCAACATTACAATAAGTTTAGGACTTTTTTTGAAAAATTTCCCCGGCGGTCAATGTTGGCTACATTCGTTAGCCCTCTCTCAACCTCTCCCCTGGCCTATATGCCTCCCTCCCCGCCCCAGTTATTTAACATGATTCTATGGTCAGTCCGCGACCCTATATTCTGGTGTTCTAAGCGTAGAGGAACCACTCGACTTCAGAGAGTTTGATGGCATCAGGTGTCCCGGATTAAGGGTTACTTGTAACGACCCAGTACAAGAGTGGGAAGTGTTCGCACCCGGACAAGGAGCTTTAGGATGGCGAACGTGGACAGAAGCGAATCGAATTACACACTGAACGTTAGAACATCATTCCTTGGGTGTATGTGCGCGTGAGAAATTGGAATTAAATCAAAATAGGCGTATTTGACATAGCAAAAACGCTTAGCAATAGAAATCCAATGCTATGTGTTCTCAAGTATGAGCACTACTGGGATGGCGACCTCCTGGGAAATTGCCCACTTGTACGTTAAAGAATAAAACCATGAGACTCGGGTGACGCAAAGCTGGATAAACACTGCATTTCCAGCGAGTTAATCTAGGCATCTCACGGTATTAAGGGCCCGCGTGGTAATCAATTCACAAACATATTTAATTAGCCGGTGGTTGCCACTGCGCGAACCAAGCTTCCGGCATGTGGGATTTCTTCCCACATGAAGGCGACAATGAGCCAAGACCGGGTGGCCGATAGAGGCGGCAAGATATTAAAATCTCTTAATCAAACTTCCGATTCATTCGTATGGTTAGAGAGGGTAACGAGGCAGATGTAAATCCCTGTCTTTAAAGGGGCTTTAATCAGCAATCAAGAGAGGCCATCTACTTCTGTTGGAGGTTGCTGTGATGTGAATGCGGGCAGTGGCCTGGTTAATTCCTTGCTGTGGCGATTGAAGGCTGGCCTGAGCTTCTTGGTGAAGCGATTCCCAGTTTCTCCGTCGAACTCATTCAGTTCATAGCTTACCTAATTAACCTATTCTTCACGTTGCCTTACTTTTCCTTTTAATTGGGGGATGGTAGGGGTGGACGTTGAGGGCATGAATAACAACTGAAGTCCTCGAAAATTGAAGGGGACGATATTTATTATTATTATTATTTTTACAATTTTTCATCACTGAATTTCTTTTTCTTTGTTTTTCCTTCATGACTTGAACTTCATCTAAGGTGAAAAGGCTCTAGTATTCATGGAATACCTATCAAATCTCATGGATCACATGTTATTGTTAACACTATGATATCTAATGTGGCGTAACTCGATAGTTTATTTATTGGAAATTCCAAATGAAAATTTGAGTTGCCATCATTTTCTCAAAAGAAGGTCCAAAACGGACCTTATTTCAAATGATAGCATGAAGTGACCATATTAATCTCAAAGAAGGATCTAACCTCATTGGCCGGCCAAATATGCTAATTGGGAATTTTCCTTTTTATTTTTTTTTAAATCTTTTTTTTTATTTTTTCTTTTTACGTTTTTTCTTTTCTGCGGTCCGTCAATGATCTCAGGTTGGACACCGACGATGCTTGGAGAGGGCTGGGGAGGGTTGTAGCCCTAACCCATGGCCTATGAGGGCATAGGCAAGGGCAGCCACCCTTGCGCGCGGCCATGGAGGGATTGCTGATCCTTTCCCAGTGGTAGGTAAGGCTTGGCAACAAAGGGAAAAAAAGAATTAGTAGAAAGAAAATAAAAATAATTTAAATCAAAGTTATCTTTGGACAAAAATGCCTTTAAACAGTTGAAATATTTGGCCTCAGACCCTTATTTGAAATTGTTATGGTTACTTCAGGCTTTTATTAGAACTAATGTTCATTCTGAACCCTCTTTTGAGAAGTTGAAGGTGATTTAGGTCCTTATTTGAAAATTTTCTATTTATTTATCCCATTTCATATGATCCTCCATTTGGAATGAATTGTAATTTTGCGGAAAAGTTGGGAGAAACTAGGGCACTCAAGTGTCTCTCTCTCTTTGTTTATTTGTTTGTTTTTTTTTTCACCTTCCAAACCTTTTCTTCCTTACTCGCGTAGTTTAAGTATCTGAATATTATTTTCGAGCGTGATATCTCACTTGTAGTATGCTTCCTCGGCTCTTTCAAACATTTATACACATGTATCATTTATGCCCTAAATTTATGATTTGTCTTGTAAGTCAACCAATAAAGTGTTATGATGCATGTGTGAGTTGTGTCAGAGAAGTTTCATATTTGATAATTGATGTGATGTACAGTAGTTAATATATCTTAGTTGGTCCACAACTCATTGGCTTAAGCTTTGAAGTGAATTTGCGTCCAACTGGATATATTGATGGGCTCGGACATATACTTCCTCTTGGCCATCTCCCCAGATAAAGGTATCGACCTGTTGTGTGCTCTCAACAAATAGTATCAGAGCCGATAGTTTTGGTGACCAATGCGATTTCCGGGCCAATGGTTGTTCTGGTGTAGCAACATGGACTCGATAGTCATTGATGGAGATTAAGCCGATAGGTTTTGTGATGTAGCAATGTGGACATGATGGTCATTGATGGAGATTTAAGTTGAGATATGTTGGTACAAAATGATACCTAAATTAAGGAAGATCAAACCTAAGAAGATTGTTAGGATGCACGTGTGAGTTATGTTAGAGAAATATGGTATGAAGTAATTAATATATCCTAGTTGGCCTATAACTCATTAGTTTAACCTTTTGAATAAAGATGAGTTCAACTGAATATATTGATAGGCTCAGACTTGATCAAACTCTTGGCTATCTCTCTGGATGAAAGTATCGAACTTCGTGCTCCAACACGAGGGAAGTTCTTTAAGTGAGCTACGCACCTATATGTAACAAGGTTGTGCGAGAGAAGTCCACCAAGTTGTTGAATATTCAATCTGCATAATTATATATAGCAAGGGGGGTACGAGAAAAGTCCACCAAGTTGTTGAATATTCAATCTGCATAATATGTAACAAGGTGGTCCTAGATACATGTGTGAATAGGTTTTTTTGTTTTTCTACCGTACGAGGCAGCTTCCTCGGGACCGTGACTACAGGATAATTAAGGGTAAAAAAAGTGTTAAATCCATTGCATGATGATTAGTACAATCTTAAAATTTTAAATATGCTAATTTAGTCTTAAATTTTTGAAAGATTTGCTAATATAGTCCTTCATACTAATTTTGGCTAAAAATCGTCGACATGATAGTCTAGTCAACACAATTAATTTTACGTGGCATGACTGGTACCGACATAGACGATTTATGTAAATCATAAAAGATTTTCAGATTTTTTTTTCATTTTTCTTTGATTCCTTTCTCTTTTTTTCGTTTCAGAAAAAAAAAAATTTAAGAAGAGTTTCAAAAATTGTAAACGATTTTTAGCTAAATCAATCGAAATGACAACATTGACAAATCATTAAGGTCCATGGTTAAATTAGCAAACCATCAGGACGTTTAATACTAAATCAATATTGAAACATTTAGGATTAAATTAGCTGTTGTATAGTTAGTTTAGGACTAAATTAGCATAATTAAAAGATTTAAGAATGATTTGAACTATATACGGTAAGTTCAGGGTGTATGGTTCGTTTTATGAGTCCATGTGCGAGGGAAGGCCTTTTAACACGTACCTATGCTATGAATTACAACAGGACTCCCGAATCACGACATAGCCGTCTGCTGTCCATCGATTCATACATAACAACGTGGCACTAGACAATTGCGGGGGTTAGGGGTTTTTTGTTTTTTTGCCCTCTTCGGTACGACCACGGCACGCGGCTTCGTCTTCAGGCCGCGATTATGAAAGAGTCCATCTGCAAATGAAGTTATAATTTATAGCCAGTACGCGTGGGTGGGACGATGAATTTAGTGATTACTCAGAATCAGGAGCTTTTTCACTGGCCCTCATAAATTTACTGTGCAACCCCCTTCTTTTCTTTAAATGTCGTCCGGTTCTTTAGTTATTACTCAGCTGTCGTTTCCTCCAGCGTATTCAAAGATCCTTTTTTTTTTTAATTGAGGCAGGGTTGGAGGTTGGAGGTTGGAGGCCATCGCCATTTGATGTCGGTAAACCTTCAAATGATGATCAAAGAAACCCTTTCTTACCTTGGATTTTCAACTAATGATTAGTGAAAAGGATGAGCGTCCGGACTCGTGCATCGATCGGATCATCGGATGATCATAAAGGAGCTTTTTCTTATCTTGGATTTTCCTTTTCAAAGAAACGGCCAAACGCTCGGATTCTTTTGGCGGCGTCAGTCTGCAAAAAAAAAAAAAAAAAAAAAACACTCGTTTCTTCATTTTGACGACTTCCGACAGTTTTCACACCCCCATGTATTGTGATTTGTGTGCTTCCTCCTGTCTCTCATTGAGCTCGTTGCTCGCCGCCCATGACAGCTTGAGCAAGCTGCGAGTTTGATATCGACCGGGACGGGCTCCATAGGAGGGCATAGAGCTCGAGCGAGTCCGGTGAGCTTCAGCAATGTAGCTTGCGACGGCCATGGGAAACTAGGCCCTCGATCAGGACTTGATTCGAGATAGCGACCGTCCCAGGCCTTGAGTCCGAGGGCAAAGGCGTTGGGATAGCGGCCTTGAGTCTGAATAATAAGGTTGTGACTCGAATGCTGCATGTTGCGCGCATGCAGCAGCGTAGTATCAAGGAGAGAGATTTGAGGATTTACAGAAATATTTTCATAAAGAAGAGAAGCATTATATGATATCCGGTCAGTTCTAGGTTTTAATCATGGAGGATTCGGATCATCCTTAAATGTAAAACCTTTGTTCTTTTGAAAGTGGAGACCATCCTATCTCACCATGTATCGAGGGAATGCAATCTATGTATGAAATCTGGAACTGCATTTGTTGAAATGTTGTGTGAGGCTCCGTTCATTTCGCGAAAAATAACTTTTAGAAAAATACTTTTTGGATTTTTTGATGTTCGGTTCTCATAAAACAAATGAATCAAAGAAAACACGTTCAACCGATGTAAAAAAAAAAAGCACATTCATTAGTGACCAAAATGATTTCTTATTTTTGAAAAGATAAAAACATTTTTCCGTCATCTTTCCTCCCTTCACTCCTTTACAATCCTTTTCCTTAAATTATCAATTTTCCTTCCTTTCTTTTCATTTCGATTTTTTAAAAATATTTTAATGCTTTTCTATTTTATTTTATTTTCTTTCTTCCTCTACTGGTTGTCGACCACGATGATGGGTGGCAATCGGTCATAGGCAAGGCACGAGCTCGTTCGTGGCCAAAGAAAAAGTGAAAATAAAATAAAAAAATAAAAGAAAAAGAGAAAAAGGAAAGAGACAAAGAGAAAAATAAAATACAATAAAATTATATTTTTTTTTATGGAGGAGTACGGAGGAAAATCAAATCTTTTTCAGGTCATTTTCATGTTTCTATGGAACACGAGAAAGCATTATCATTTCTTTGGTAAATGACTTCCTGAAAAACGTTTTTCCAGAGTATTAAAAATGAAGAAAAAAAAAGATAATGAAATTGTTGATTTTTGTCGGTCTTTTCAAGGAGTTAGTGCATGCAATAAATCATCAGGCCAATAGTGAACGGTATCAATTTACTTCCCCAGATAGGGGAGGCAGAGAGACATCATCTCCCATCTCCGTCCAATGGGTCCTTGTCTCCCTCCTATTTCCATGAACGCCACCCGTTTGAGTTTTTTCAAATTTTTTTTTTTTTGGCCCCCTACTGCGAGAAAGCTTTTTTAGCAATAAAGCTTTGTATAATGCGAAATCAAGAAGAGGACCCCGTATAGCTAGCTGTTCAGAGAAAACCCTAACCAAGTAATCCCTAATTTGGAGCATTCGAAGCTCGAGAAGAGTACTGTTTTTATGACCACATTCAAGTCTTCCTGGTCGTCAACTAAATTCTTACTGTTCTCCATATCTACTCCACCAATCTTAGTAAAATGCGACCTGCTGCGATCCCGCTGCTCCGCCCCCGCTTTGTAAAATGTCCATTTTTCACGTTCATGAGGCTGGACGGTCGGGGAAATCGGAGGGCATAACGGTCAAAACGACCGCTTTGCCAACATTAATTTGTGCGCATCCTTTGGCCGTCTATAAATTCCTGTGAATCTCGTCAACATCGCATGCAGACCTCTCTCTCTCTCTCTCTCTCTCTCTCTCGATAGATACACACAGCTCTAGATTCAAACTCTTCCTCGTCATCTTCATACATACTCTCTCTCTCTCTCTCTCTCTGGTACACTTACACACCACAAGGGAGGGGGGAGAGAGAGACGTTTCTTTCTTCACTATCATTAGATTACATTTTCGGAGTGGTTCTTGGAAAAGAGATGGGCCGATCCCCGTGCTGCGAGAAGATAGGGTTAAAGAAAGGGCCATGGACGCCGGAAGAGGACCAGAAGCTGGTGGCTTATATCGAGCAACACGGCCACGGGAGCTGGCGGGCCTTGCCCGCGAAAGCCGGTGAGTCTCTAAATCGAGAAAACCCTAATGACTAAATAGCCACGTGCTTTAGTTAATTATGCTGAAGTTTTTCTCATGTGGTTTTTGCTTTTAGGTCTGCAAAGATGTGGGAAGAGTTGCAGACTGAGGTGGACAAATTACCTGAGACCAGACATTAAGAGAGGAAAGTTTAGTCTTCAGGAAGAGCAGACCATCATTCAACTCCATGCTCTGCTCGGGAACAGGTGATTTTTGTCCCGTTACGATATACATAGGAAACATATGACGACATTATAATATGTATCTTTTGTTCTGTTGGCGATCGTATAACATGTCTTTCTTTTTCTTTTCTTTTTTGCCGATAGTGGTCTTAAATCATGTTTGCGCGCATGTGAAAATTCCAGGGACTTAATTTAGTTTTTTGGTGGGGGTTTGTAAGCTTGAGTGTACAGAAGGAAGGCTCATTACTTCCACACCCGTTCTCAAAGGGATCAATGTACTTAGTTACGTGATCTTATGCTGGGAAAAATAGGGAGGACGATATTGATATGATGTCTCTAGACTCGGTACAACGGGCGAAAGTCCTCACCTTTGATAGGTCTTTGATGGTTTCCCCGTCCTATGCAATGAATGCAATGAATGCAATGTTCAACTCATAAAGAGATTCAAAATCGTTTTTTTTTTTTTGTGCATGTGGCGTAAAAGCCCTTGGTTAAAAATGTGATCAGGACTTATTTTTTAACAAGCAAACGCTTGAGTTGATGCCCTAAAAAAAAAAACCTTTGTCGACCCAGATGGTCGGCGATAGCGACTCACTTGCCCAAACGCACGGACAACGAGATCAAGAACTACTGGAACACGCATCTGAAGAAGAGGCTGGCGAAGATGGGGATCGACCCCGTGACTCACAAGCCTAAGAACGACACCTTCGGCTCCGGCCACGCCAAGGACACGGCGAACATCAGCCACATGGCTCAGTGGGAGAGTGCTCGGCTCGAGGCGGAGGCGAGGCTGGTCCGGGAGTCCAAGCTTGCCTCCAACCCTAGTTGCCACAATAACAACCAGCTCGGGTCCTTAGTCGTGGCTCAAAAAGCCATGGCGCCCCCGCCTCCGCCATGTCTCGACATACTAAAAGTTTGGCAAAGCGCATGGACCAAGTCCTCAGGTAAGATGGTTTTACAAGTTGTTTCACATCACACACTTAAGAAAAGTTTCAGATTTGCATACAAATTATACAAAACTTTTCTTAGGCGACTTCTAGCATTCCCTATCATTTTTCCTAACTGGACTTCCTCAATGTTTACAAACAATATTTCACTTAGAACAAAGCTTGCCAACAAAACTTTTGTTTGTTTCTTCTTTAAGTAATGTATGCACTATGCACATATAAGGGATGTCTTTTTCAAGTTTTAATCAATGACCGGCATATATTCGCTGCTCACAACCTCTCGCACTTCCACAGACAACGTGGCCTTCCAACTCGACGATCTCGAGTCGCCGACGTCCACCCTGAACTTCTTGGACAGCCCTACGCCGAAATCCGCCGTGAGATTCAACCAAGCTCCATCGGGAGCGCTCGAGACGGCCAGAAAATCAATGATGATCTCTTGCGAGCGCCAGATCTTCAAACAAGATGGCGGGAACAACAGCAACAGCGGCAACACCACCCACTACAGCGGGCGCGAATGCATGGAGAAAGCAAACCCAACGTCGCCGGGGCTCCGCGGGTTGCCGCCCACCTTCTCGAAGGAGGACGGCGATGACGCGTGGGTCGAAGCCGAAGACTCCTTTAGGGCCGGTCAGAGCGACGTCGCGTCGATCGCGCTCGTGATGGACGGCCTCTCGGAGATCTTCGGCTACAGCTGCACCGACCAAGGCTCGTCCGTGGCTTGTCACGAAAACCCTAACAACAGCAGCAGCAATAGCGCCAACGCCAGCTGCGGTGGCGAGTTCGAAGAGAACAAGAATTATTGGGATAGCATTCTTAATTTGGTCAGTGCCTCACCAGCTGGTTCGCCTGTTTTTTAGAGAGAGAGAGAGATGGTGGTCAGCGTCAGTGGTGATTGACGGGTGTGGAAGATTTACTAGGTTTGTAGGTGTAGTGCCATCTTATCTGTACGAAACGAAAGGTGTAAGAATAAGAGATCCTTCGAATAAACCTAAGCGATTTTAGACACTGCCTTTCCCGATAAATAAGTTGCTATTTGCTCGCTAATATTTTAAAATTTCCATTTTTAAGTGACCGCAACATGTTTAGTCGTGTCATAACATGCAATCCTTGGTAAAAAAAAAAAACGATTAATAATAATACCAACGCACTTGAAACGATCAGATGTTTTCTTTTTATAACTTTCACTTTGAAAACAATTGCTGCTCAAGCTTTGAAATTTGACGACAAATGTGCTTATTACTAAACACATTATTACAATAAATCACCAAGCAGAAATTGCAAAAAGAAGAGAGGAAAAAAAAAACAGAAAATGAAGTCGAGAAATCAAGAATACGACATCGTGACCTTGTCCAATCAGGACAGGGGTACTCTAATCAATTTCAACCGTCCGTTCAACAACAAATGACCCAAATTAAAATAAAAAAAAAATCTCCTCTTATTATAAGGGATTTGAGCCGCCTGTTAAAAAACGGACGATCCAAATTAATTAGGGTATCTCATGCCCTGATTGAACAAGGGCAAGGGATCCAGATTGGATTGGGTGACGTGGTTGTTGACCGTTAGCACCTTGTTATTGCCGGGCAAAGGAGAAGCAAAAATAGTTAAAAAGAAAAGAAAAGAAAGATATAGTCAAATCATTTCATCATTAGTGAAGTAAAATTGAAGGTTAGTTGCGGATTTCATCGCTTTATTTGGAAAGAAAAGTGGTAACGTTGACCGCCAAAAAATCGACCTTAATAAAAACATACTAAACGCATATTTAGTTACTTAAGTGAGACTAATTTTCATGCACGCATAGCACCTGCTTCGGTTATTTTTTTCATTTCTCGTGCGAACGTCGTAGTTAATTGGCGACGCCGTTGGAAATATTGATTAATAGGAGGGAGGAATGACAATTCAACATTATTTCTTTTATTTCACCACTTTAAGGATTCTTTTGTTTTTCCTAGAAAGCAAATACGGAATCAACCTTTCTCCCAAACCCAGCAAAAGGCTCGTGGAGGAAGACAAGGGGGGAAAAATATTTTTTTTAAAAAAAACTCAAAATAATAAATAATAAATTGAAAAAAATATGTGAAATTTTAATTTTAAAATTTGGCCATGTTAGCGCCGATTGCGCCATGTCAGCAATTTTTGGCCAAAATTGATCGGAATGACTGAATTGTCATAAATACAAAAATGTTTAAGATTGAACCGACACAAAAAAAAACTTTATGATTGAATTGACACAATTAAAAATAGATTTATGATTTTCTTGATAATTTTTCGAGGAGGCAGAAGTTAGCTGTTGCTTGAAGTCAGCCCGAATCTGCCTCCGCACAAACCCTCTATCTCCGTATCGTGCTCCAAGTGCAAAATGATCCTATTGAAGAAATCACCACATATCTCTAGATTCTTCTTTAATTGCGGCTCTTTGTATTTTGATGGGTGTCGACAGGCTTTTTGATTTTCGATGGATGTCTATTCGACGAGCGTGTTTAGTGTCATTATTGTATTGTTCTTTTGAAGAGTCTTTTTATATTCTTGATGTCGACTGTTCATATTTTTAGGAGTCTATTAATGAGTTAGTTGAATGGTCGCGTAGTTGAAGAATCATGTAACTTGCCTATGTATAGGCGAGTCTTGTAATTGTTTCTGTAAGGTGAGTAAGGTGAGTAAAGTGAATACAACACATTAGATAATCTATTCATTTCCTCTCTTGAAAGCTTTTCTTGTGTGAGTGTTATCGAGTGACTTTTTCACCTTCAATAGTCATCGATTATCTTGTTGATCGAGACAGAAAATCAAACCCCTGTGTTTTCAACAGATCCGATTCAAATTGACTCATTTAACTTATTTGGACTAATTCCCATACTATAGAAAATCTAGAAAAATTCATATCCAAATTGATGTGAGAGCACGAAGCGAACCGACACAATATCGAGCGAGTGTGACTAAGGTGTTAACTCATTTTAACACTCGGGATATTATTGGTGGTCGGTTTATAGCTAGAGTAGAGACGGGCCGGAGCTGGAGGGAAGCAGGTCAAGCCGCATAAATCAGCCCTGTGCGCCTGATGGTCACCCGCTCTCTGATCGCTTCATTGATGGCTTTCGTCGCTTTCAAATCGAGAGTTGTCTAACGCTTCCGCTGGTGGCCAACCCGGGTGGGGCCCCGAGACTAACCTTCGTCACGACAAGCCCCATCGAGTCCGACGTCGTCGTCGAAGTAAATGCAACAAGCCGGAACTTTCAGAACATTGGAGGGGGGAAAAAACATACAAAATTTGCACGACCAGGAGTCGTCCACACGGTGCAAAATGTAATGGAACCTGCTGGAGATTCTGTAATAAACGTCGTCTTTACTATTTTCCCCACCATCTGAGGTTTCCATTAATTGGAATATGGGGGCCTCCGCTCCAACCCAAATTCTCTTTTTGAAGTTTATTATATGCTAAGTGAATTTCGGAAACGTTCTGAAAATTAGGGAAAAAAAAATCGCGGACCAAAAGAGTTTGTAGCGTGATTAAATAACCCTCGACGGGTGCCTCGGAAATTAACGTCTAGACGTACCGTCGAGTTCCAAAAGGTCGAAAGAGAAACTCTCCATTAAGTATCTTCGTAAGGGTCTTTGTTAACGAGTGGCTTGAGGCATCTTTGCTCCGTGAACCCGGCTGCTATCGAAGCCCAAATGGAAGCAAGCCATCAAAGAATTCGGGAACTAGAAGAAAGACTTCAGGGACTACGCCAGGAGCAGCAAGCACTGATCGTGTTAAGACGCTTGATGAACAAAATACTCAGATTTTTCTGAGGTTGATTGAGCCAACCGCGAGGAGAGCCGGCGGATTAGAAATTATGATATATCCTCGTCCAATTGCTTAACATAGCTCAAAAGCATTTTTTTTGACAAATCCCTTGTCCTATCCGGACCAACATCAAAACATGTTTTTTTTTTCTTCATTAAGTTTTCATGCTTGAATTTACACAATTATCAAATTACTTAGTAGAAGGTAATTTCATAATTAATTTTGTTATAGGTGAAAAACAACAATATGACGATAGTATGGAAACGGCCGAATCCCAAAAAAAAAACTTCAAACTTTAGTCGTTGTCCCAAAAATATCCACAACTTTTTTTTGTCTCCTAAAAAACCTCCAACTTTTGATTTTATCCCTAGTCTATCAATCCAATCCCAAAAATATCTCAAACTTTGTCTTTTGTCCCAAAAATATCCACAACTTTTTTTTATCTCCTAAAAAACCTTTAACTTTTGAATTTATTCCAAATCTACTAGTCTAATCATAAAAAAAACCTCAAAACCCATCTCGTAGAATTCCCGATGACCCTGACGTTGGCCGTTTAGCTTCTGTTGAAACTTTAAGTGATTCTCAACCGTCGCCTGATGATGTGGCCTTATCCCGAGACAATAGCAACCCTCGTTATCGGCTCCTTACCCGTTGATAGTCTTCGATGCCAATCGAGCCTCCCACTAAGGATCATCGTGTCGACCCTGCATTTGTGACAACAAGCTGCTGCCGACCATGCCTCTGTGACGACAAACTACTGTTGACTCTGCCTCTGTAACGACAAGCTGCTGCCCCAACGCTTTCTTGCGATCATCATTTCGGTAAAGATTTGAAGTATAAGAAAAATATTCGTTAATATATTATTCTCACTGAAATTTGTATGTGAATTTCAGATAACTCAATTATGTCTCAAAATGAATAAATGCGAATGCAATGTGTCAAACATTCTCCCTTGAAACAATTGGCAGTACATTTTGATCTTTATCGAACAATCAAGAGTTCTGTTCAATTGGGCGCGAAACACTCCTTTTTTTAATAACCATGGTAAATTTGGGACAAAATCAAAATTTGGAGGTTTTTAGGAGATAAAAAAAGTTGTGGATATTTTTGGGACAAAGACCAAAGTTTGAGGTTTTTTTTTTGGACAAAATCAAAAGTTGAAGATTTTTTAGGAGACAAAAAAAGTTTTGGATATTTTTGAGACAAACGTCAAAGTTTGAGATTTTTTTTTTTTAAATTAGGCCATATGGAAACAAAGATAATTGTCAAGTAACTCACGAATAACTCACAATTCGAATCATTTTTGGCATCTACTCTTTTCTCTCGCGGTAAGAAACCTTCTAACATGGTACTGCATGTCTCAACCATGGCAAAGTCTCGTTATGTGGTAAAAACATGTCTCGAGTGTGATGAACACCGATATACTACTCGTAGTAAATGCCCACCTAAAAATGTCAGGGAAAATTATCCAATCAGTCCTAAATCTATTGCACCTAATTCAATTTCAAGTTCTCAATTTTGCCAATAAGTCCTAGATTTTTACATGAGATTTCAATATAATCATTTTGATAAATTATAGCTAGAAATTACTGACATGATGGTATGTTAAGTATGACCAGTGTAGATGACTAGATCGCCATGGCATCGATTTCTAGTAAAAATTGATCGAAAAGCCTACATTGAAATTTGATGTAATTGTTTATGATTGAATTCGCAAAATTGAAAAGTTTATAATTGAATTGACATTCATATAATAGTTTTAAGATTGATTGGGTAACTTTCTCAAAAATGTGGTAACAATGGTCATTTTATGTTAGACATATCTCAAGTATGACAAACAATTTATGAGGGGGTTAAACACGTAAGGCGCAAATGATAACCATTATGTTTTTCTATTTTTTTTGTTCATTGGAACAAAAATCCATTTGGTAAAATAATTTAATTTTTTATTTTTAAAATAAATTTTTAGCCTAGAAATAGATCAACGAAGCGAAAGCAAGAATGTTGGCTTGAGTAATGCAAACATTAGTGAGAATCCAATGGCCCGAAAACCTAAGAGTTACTCTGTAAGGTTTGTCCATGAAGGGTAAGTTGGGGCCTAAGATCAAGCCGAGGGATGTGTCATAATTATTACGGAGAGCCTGCACGGCCCAATGATTTTTTATATATGTTTTCAGTAGTAACCTTAGGTATTATTGCGTGTAATGTAAGCCCTTACTTTTACAGGGTAAGAAATGGTAGAGAAAATGTCCTGAGTCAATGTTTGAGTACGAGGTGCTACGGCGCTGAAGTAACCCATGCCTAGTCAATGTATTTCAATTCGTATCCTTAGAATAGTTGTTTGTAATTATTGTTAGTGGGCTATAAATACCCATAATCTTCGTTTTTAAATCACTTTCTCCTGGACACGAATCCCCAACGTGCCTAATCAATGTATTTCAATTCCACTTTAAAAGCCGAACAATTTCCTAAAAGTAGAGAATAGAGATCTCCATTTTTTTACCCCACCTGATGACTTCGCACAACCTACACGAGAACCGGCTCCCAGTACCAGAAAATGAACTATATCTAAGGGTGATTCTATTTTGCAAAATCTGAATGATTTTAAAAAAAAGAATTTCGAAAATTGATTATTCGATTCACTTAAGAAATTAAAAAGATAAAGAATATTTTCATCATTCTCGAAGATCTTTAGATGTGAATTATTATCGATAAGGAAACTATTTTTTATTAACTAATTATTTCAAGTAATATGATTAGGAAAATATATTCTAGATCATTTATTTTTTGTGAATGATGAAATTTTTTTTCGTTAATTCATTTCTACTAGTGATGCAAATATTCATTTTTAGGAAGTCGTTTTCCAAATCATTCATTTTCTGCGAAACACACGTGCCCTAAATCTTTACAGAAGTTATCGAAGTGGGTTTTTAATAATCCTCTCTTTCAGCAATCAACGTATGAAAGTTTAGAGAGAATTGAAGATGGACGGATTTACAAAATAGCTTCAATGGCTTGAGCTTGGCATCAAAGACCAATGATGAAGTGCTTCTTTCAATAAATGTTAAGAGTACGGAAAACACTGTTTTGAAAATACTCCTTTTGAATTTTGGGGGCAAGCTGTAACCCGGTGAGTATTAATTAAGATCTTATTTGATTAATACTCAAAAAGCTAATTTATCATTGATTCGATTTTCGGGCGTTCCAATGTGACGTAGGGTAGCGATAAAGATGAAATCAATTCTAAAATAATACTATAATTCAATTGATGATAATCTGAATATTACAAAGAGATGACGTCCCTATATATAGATAGAACTTAAAAAGGAATGCAGATAATTAAAGATAACAGTAATGGACTCAAATCTAATCTTATCTAAAAGTAATCAAATTGAAATTTCGAAAATTACGCACAAATTTAAAACTACCAAAATAGAAAAACTGCCGAAAGTTGGTCTAAATGACTCCGAAATGTTAAAATCCATCGTATTTCACAGCAATCAGTGACTTTGAATCAGATGACTGTTTTGCTTTAACTGACCAATTTTGAGCGTTATCCGAGATCGTTTGACTCAAGATCGAAATTACCGGTAAAGTCACGCGGGCTTCTGGCGATCTGATTTGTCAAGATAATTGCATGCCAACTATTCTACATCATTCTCTTCTTCAGAAGAATAACTCGCCCTCAAGTTATCATTAGGATAAAGCGGAATGTCTGGAGAATGATACTCGGATAAGTCCGCCACCTTGAATGTTAGAGAAATAGTAAGATCGCCAGGAAGATCAATAATATAGGCATTGTCGTTGATCTTCATGAGGATTTTGTAAGTACCAATCTTTCTGTTCTTTAGTTTGTTATACATACCAATGGGAAATCGCTCCTTGCGTAAAAAGACCATGACCTCATAGTCAACTCCCAAAATTTTAGAACGACATCGCTTATCAGCATGCTCCTTATACTTTGCATTGGACTTAGCGAGTTGGGGTGCAACATCAGTTTGAACCTCCATAATTTTTGTCGCCAAATTTTTTGCCGCCACACTATAACTAGGAATCTTAGGTAGAGAGACCAGATCAAGTGTGTGCTTAGGTACCGACCATAAATAACTTCAAATGAGAATTTTCCAGTGGAACAATTAACTGTATTGTTGAAAGCAAATTCTGTTGGAGCCAGATAATGATCCCACTGTTTTGGTGTGTCACTACACAGACAACAAATGATGTCTGCCATTGTCTAATTAACCACTTCTGTCTGCCTATTAGTCTGAGGATGAAAATAACTGCTGTACTTCAAATTAGTACCAAACAACTTCTACAGTGTCCTCCAAAAGTGACTAAGGAACTTAGTGTCTCGATCGGATGTAATTATCTTTGAAACCCCATGCAAATGAACTACTTTGCGAAAGAAAAAATCAGCAACATGAAAAGTATCAGATGTCTTCTTACAAGGTATAAAGTGCAACATCTTCGTAAATTTATCCACTACCACAAAGACAGAATCCATATCTCGTTGTGTTTGTGGTAGTCCCAGAACAAAATCTATAGATATGTCCACCCATGGTCCAGATGGAATTGGCAATGGTGTATAAAGTCCAGTATTTTGGGAATGGCCCTTTGTAACTTGACAGATAGGACACTTCTGCACAAAACGCCCAACATCTCCCTTCAATTGTGGCAAAAAATAACGCTCCTCCACCAAAGCGATAGACTTGTCATGCCCTAGATGTCCTCCAAGGCTTCCACCATATAATTCTCGAATCTGTTTCACATGAAGGGAACTACGCGAAATGCATAACCTATTGCCATAAAACAAGAAATTATCATGAATGATCATATCTCCTTTAGAACCAGGATTTGACACTTCACCCAAGTGTCTCGAAAATCTTCTTCTTCAACATAGAGGTCGCATAAAATCTCAAAACCCACTACTTCATTCTTCATAGTCACAAGTAATGTAGCTCGGCGGCTTAGAGCATCCGCCACTTTATTCAGATGACCTGCCTTATGTCGAAGTACAAAATTAAATTGCTCCAAGAAAGAAACCCAACGCTCATACATCTTATTCAAATGTTTCTAGCCCTTGATGTATTTGAGCGCTTGGTGATCAGTATTGAGTATAAACTAACGCTGGTAGAGTTAGGGCTGCCAATTCTTAATAGCTCGAACTATAGTGTACAACATAAAATTCATGCTCATAAGTAAACCATCGGCGTCTAGCTTCATTTAATTTCTCACTGAAGTACGCAACCGGTTTACTTTCTTGCGAAAGCATTGCACCAACTCCTACTCTAGAAGCATCACAATCCAGCTTGAACAACTTATCAAAATTCAACAGAACAAGAACATGAGCAGTAGATAATTTCTCTTTTATTAAGGTAAAACTTGCCTCAGCCTCATCACTCCACCTAAATTGGCCCTTCTTTAAACATTCTGTAATAGGTGCTAAGATAGTACTAAAATTAAAAATGAACCTGCGATAGAATGTCACCAATCCATGAAAACTTCGCACCTCCCCAACAATCTTGGGTGTAGGCCAATCTTGAATCACATCAACTTTTGCCTCATCAACTTGAAGGCCATATGCATTAACTATATATCCCAAAAACAACAACTCACTTGTCATAAAACTGCACTTAGGCAAGTTGATATAGAGTTGATTTTCTTCCAAAACCTGTAAAGCATCTCGAAGGTGGTCGACATGTTGCTATTCGTCTGGGCTGTAAACAAGTTTGTCATCTGAATAAACCACGACGAATTTTCCTAAGAAAGGTTTAAGGACTTGCGTCATCAAGCGCATAAAATTACTTGGAGCATTAGTAAGTCCGAAGAGCATGACCAACCACTATTAAAGTCCTTTGTTGATTTTGAACGCCGTTTTCCATTCATCCCCAAGTCTCATGCGAATCTGATGGTATCCACTTCACAAATCGATCTTTGAAAAGATCTTTGATCAAGCCAATCTGTCAAGCATATCATCCAAACGAGGAATAGGGAAGTGACACATCACAGTAATTTTGTTGATTGCTTGACTATCCTTGCACATCCGCATGCTTTCATCTTTCTTCGATGTAAGTAAAGCGGGAACCGCACAAGGGCTCATGCTCTCTCGTATAAATCCCTTCCGAAGAAGTTATTTCACCTTTTCTCGTAATATATGATTCTTCTTCGGGGTCATGCGATAGTGAGGTAGATTTGGAAGACTAGCACCCGGTAGGAAATCAATTTGATGTTGAATGTCTCGCATCGGTGGCAATCCATTCGGTAGATCCTCAGAAATAATACTAGAAAAAGCCTTCAGTAAAGGTTGAAGTGCTTATGAAATTTCGATAGTTTCCTACTTAGATCCACTATTCACAATTAAATACATACCAGTCTTCTTGCGAACATTGAGCAAAACACCAGCCTCATCATTATTCTGCTTTTAAATAGTTTGCGAGACACGTGCAGCTTCATCTAAGGGACGAAGGGTGATTTTTGTCCTATCCTACACAAACGAATAAACATTTTCACGCGCTCGGTGAGTAACGTCAACATCATACTACCAAGGCCGTCCCCACAAAACGCGGCATGCATCCATCTCAACTACATCACAAATGATCGTATCCTTATACGTTTTTCCAATTGAAATAGGCAAACGACAAGTCTGAGTTACCTTTAATTTCGGTCACTTATGAATCCAGCTGATCGTATAGGGTGAAGGATGAGATTCGGTCTTCAATTGGAGGTGTTCGACAAGTGCTTGCGATACTATATTCTTGCAGCATCCACTATTAATGATGACGTTGCAGAGTTTTCCACTGACAGTGCAATGAGTGCGGAAAAGATTATTTCGCTGCGAATTTTCCTTTCGTGGGGCTAACAGCTGTCGTCTAACCATGCAATTAACATGTTCGCCCTCTTCTTCGACTATCTCTTCTTCGTCCCCCTAATCCTCTTCATAAAACTCATTGTCAGGTTTGATCAAATTCTCCATCTTTTGTCGCGGACAGTTACTAAAACGATACCCAGACTCATTACATCTAAATCACTTCCCTATACAGGTTTGGCATAAGGATTCGAAGCAACATCACGGGCCTTTATCGCAGGGGCCTCAGTAGGCTTGGGCACATCAACATTACTTCTTGAATTTCGGTTTGTATTGTTGAATTGCTGGTTAGAGGATTCAACACCCTCCTGGGATTTTCCTCTACCCAATTGCTCTCGAGGAGTATAATTCCCTAATCTACTTGAATAATTATTTCGCTCCAATTGTAGCTCCACTTTTCTAGCCATCTCTTGCGCATCCTCGACATAATATAAATGATGCAACGAAACATGATCTTGAATGTCTAAGCGAAGACCGTTGACATACCTGATGGTTTGTTGTGCTTCAGATTCGATAATGTTATTGTGGGTGAAAGTCTAAGGAATTCCTCCATGTAGGCTTGAACCGCACGATTCCCCTGTTTGCAAGACTGAAATTGCTGTAACAAAACTTGTTCAAAGTCAGGAGGCAGAAATCGATCCTTCAGCAATTATCTCATGCGATTCCAAGTTCGGATAGGGGCTTTCCCTTGTCGGCACCGGGAAAGTTGCGTCTATTCCCACCATGCTGAGGCGACGCCCTTCAATTTATATGCCACGAGCTTAACTTGATGATCCTCTTCAATCTCCATGACGTCGAAGAACTTTTCAACCTCCCAAAGCCAATCCAGAACTGTCAAAAGTAGGAAATTCGACTTTTAGTTGACACTGTTCGAGCTCTCGTCGATATCCTCCTTGTCGTCGACCTCCATGAACAGGTTCCTCCAGGATGTACCTATATCGACAGTTTCCACGAACAGGAACATCTAGGATTTCATCTTCATATTCTGCTTCAGAATCCTTAACATAGCCTTGTTGTCTTTGTTGGGGATTCGCCCTTCGCTCCATAGTTACTTCGGGATCATGAGTGACAGGAATTCGCTTGGCTGGAAGAACGCTGGAATTAGGGTTATGGTTTGCAGAAAACCGTTGGATGGCAGCAAGCAAGTCTTGCATCGTTCGTTGGTGGTCACGCAGAGTTCGCCGAGTTTTCTCAGCAAATTGCCAATTCTCCTCAACGAATTGGGTAAATTCCTCAAGCGAAACAAGCTCATGGCCCTCATCGGCGGAGGTGTTTCGAATCACATTATTAGTCATCGGCACAAGGAGAAACCTCGCTCTGATACCAAATGACGCAGGGTAGCGACAAATAGGAAATCAATTCCAAACCAATACTGAAATTCAGTTGATGATTGTCTGGATATTACAAAGAGAGTACGTCCCTATATATAGATATGACTCCAAAAGGAATGTAGATAACTAAAGATAACAGTAATCAACTCAAATATAATATTATCTAAAAAGAATCAAATTGAAATCTTGAACATTACGCGAAAATTCAAAACTGCCAAAATAAAAAAGCCGCCGAAAAGTGGTTTAACGACTCCGAAATGCTAAAATCCATCGCTCAGACGGCCGTTTCTCTTCAACCGATCAATTTTGAGTGCAATTCGGGATCGTTTGACTCAAGATCAGAATTACCGGTAAAGTTGCACGGGTTTCTGGCGATCTAATTTATCAAGATAATCGCAATTACCAGTAAAGTCGCGCGAGCTTCTGAAGATCTAATTTGTCAAGATAATCACATACCAATTGTTTTATATCACAATAAAATTGTATCTCAGTAACAAAGCACTTTTCAGTGTCGTCCGAATTATCGTACCATACAAATCCCGTGTTAAAATCCAAACAAAATATAATCTCGAGAATGTTCCCCATGAAAGCATCCCATAATCATCTTCTGATGGGAAGCATCGCTGGTTCGCCATAACATACTTCTTAGAAATGAACTGCCACCCTCAATTTGTAAAAATCTTATATACTATTTGTAATGCCAGCCAAAGCCGTAGAGGTATAGCGGAAGCCGTTGACAGGAGAATTAAAGCACTAAGTTATTTATTTAAAAAATTAACGAAAATATCGGTTTGGATCCATCAGTTTGGTTCCCCTTAGAATCGAGAACTGGGCTATCGAATACTGGTTCCACTTGAGGAACACGAGACAAGATTGGTGACTTTCAAAATCGGACCGGTTGACTTCTAGAATCGGACAAAACCCTTCATTCCGATCCGGTCCGAGCAATTCCCGATCCTGTCTGTTCATCTTGCTCACTCATAATGAGAAGTCCAGGGTATCTCAAGCTTCGTTAATTTCACGAAAAATAAATAACTTGAACAATATTGTCCTGAAAAACGATCATTCGTGCAGCTTATAAAATCGAACGAAAAATGCATTTTCATTTTCTATGAAGATATTTAAACAATGAGTAGTTGTTGAAACGTTTTTCATTGACTAATGATTTCAAGGGATGATTTTCAGAAAATTATCTTTCAAATTATTTTTTTGCAAAATAAACAGAATAAAAAAAAACCCCTACACATGGCCGAATTGATTAAGAGATGTACTATTTCTTATTAGGTCCCTAGTTCAAATCTCACAATTTGCACTCCGTAACTTAAGTAAGAGTTGCGGCTAGTGGTTATCGTGCTAGTCCCCCCGAGGAATAGTTGAGATGCGCGCAAATTGACCCGGACATCTCAATAAAAAAAAAGGAAAAAAAAAAGAAGAAGCTCGAATTCGCATACAGGTCCTGAGATGCACTGCCAACCGAACCCGATGCAGCGGCCCTCGCACCGCGTACAAAGGGTAGGTTTTTAATTTCAACTTTCAAGTGCAATCCCTCTATCCTATTGGCGTATTGGTTAATGGTAAGCTTCCCTGGTAGAGCTGCCATGAGAGCGACTCATTAAACAAGCAAGGCAGTTTTGGTACTACTTTAAAGAGCAATGGCGATAGGACGTGGTGTACCTTCCTCGCATGACTTCTTCCGTAGTGCCAAGCGAAACGGCACGGAACCGTTACCGTTACCGTTACCGTTACCGTTACTGTCGCCGAAACTCTCGTAGTATTCTCGCAATCCGTAGATTGGGATTTTTGCACTAAAGCAGTAAGAGGCTGGGGAGATTAACTGATTTTGGTACCATATTAAGGTTATGGTGTGTTTCGGAAATTTTAAGTGGATAAAACGTGTGATCCGAAGCTTTTTTTTTTTGCTCGTTTGGTTTTAGCATTTGGAAATAGCTTTTGGGGGGTTTTAAAGTCTCTTGGGAATCCAAATAGCATTTGGTTCTCTCAAAGTAGGTCTGAAAGTAACTTGGAAAGCTACATTTCGAGAATGCAACTATAATTTTCTATTCCGATTTTGTCCTCGCTCAAATTTCACAATTTCAAAAATATCTTCGAAAATACTATTTTTGTCGGCAAAGGCCTCGATTGCCATTGAAGGCTCCACAAGCGTCCGACAAGGTCTGGATCGCGCGAAACCACCCTAGGCTATGTCGCCTAGGTTTGTTCATCTGACCTCGGGTGAGGCCTCAGTTGCTCCGCCAGGGAGTCGTATGACCCTGAGCTAGGCCGATCGACGGCTAGATCTGGCTGCCGCTAGCAGTTGGTTGGAGGCTAGATCTAGCTACCGGTGACCGAAGCTAATGATTGGCCGGTGCGAAATAGTTAAAAAGGGCTTTTTAATTAAAATAAATTTGTGAAAGTTCTTTAGAAATGTAGTTTTTACCAAACGACAAGTAAAGTTGATTTCAAATGTATTTTTAAAATACACCTTATCAAATACTTTTTGCATTTCGAAAATTCATTTTAGCCCAAAAATATTTATATTTTCTCAAATGCATTTCTATAAAGCTGAACCAAACGAATGTGGATCCTCTGTTCTGGCTTAATAAAGCGCCCGAATTCAACACGTCTTTTGCGTGAGTTGCGATGCGCTGGATCTGAACTCTTCTCACCAACGGGATAACGACCACGTGCCATCGGACACATGTGGAAGGTTGTGAGATTAGCTTTTATGAAATCTACCTTAATTTACACAATTAACATTGATTAAATTGGTAATGGTCATATTTTCTGGAAAACATGGTTATATTTTCCTAGTTGTATGCGTGGACCCCGATGTTCATTCGTTTAGAGATGACCTCATCAATAGTCTCATCGAACTTGGCCTTAATAGTTTAAATGACAACGAAACCCTCTCTAAAGTAAATCCCAGTCACGAAAATACCTATCCGACGTCATGGAACCGGTTAGACATGAATCATGAAGGAGAACGTTTCAGGCACACCGCTTTTTTGTTCCTATACCACCAAACCAAGTCAACGTGGGGACCTATAAACGTGACTTGAAATTCGTGTATGAAAACTGGATTGATAGATAAACTCGAAAATAAACACGAATAATAAGTTTGAATGCAGATAAATGATTCGAACTCAACGAATTCATATTATGTCCTTAAGATAAATTTGTCCCCTTAACTGATACCTAATGTTTTTGAATAATTGCCTCACATGATAGAAAAAATTGCCTTTTGTGTAAAGCGGTACTCCTTCATAGATAACTTTCGAATGCAATTGGGCAAAATAATCCCACTCAATAAGGAATATGAAGAATGACTAAAATGGCAGTGGTCTCTGATGCACAATATCACTGTAGTCGTTATTATCTAATGCGACGAACAATGCTTTATTTATTAATAATGATTTGAAAAGTCATGAAATAACGGTTGAGAATAAAGAATCATTAATCCGAACAGTTCTCATTCAAAGATTGAAGAGTTACGAAGCCGAATTAGTTTTTTCCGAACAAAAATGTTCGTTTGCTCTTTTATGAACAAACATGTACGTTCGTTCGAACAAACATGTTCGTCCAAAGAAAAGACTTCCAGAATAAGTCTGTATTTTTACTGCTTTCGGCATATTGCAGTCGATTTTTCGAACTTCATCTTACCGAATTTCGACAATCGATCTATCAATCTTCAACTTACTGAATTTTATTTTGTACAGTGCGGGAGGTTCCACTTTTCTATTAATAGAGGTTTTGGGTATTGGTTTATATGGTTCCAACGAACCAACATTAAATTTGGAAACATTAGCTAATCAATCGTATCCGGTGGCACTCGAAATACTATTCTATATTGGATTTCTTATTGCTTTTGCTGTTAAATTACCGATTATACCCTTACATACATGGTTACCCGACACCCATGGAGAGGCACATTATAGTACTTGTATGCTTCTAGCCGGAATTTTATTAAAAATTGGAGCATACGGGTTGGTTCGGATCAATATGGTGAAGTCGTAACAAGGTAGCCGTACTAGAAGGTGCGGCTGGATCAACTCCTTTTCAGGGAGAGCTAATACTTGTTGGGTATTTTGGTTTGACATTGCTTTACACCCAAAAAGAGACGAGCTACATCTGAGTTCAACTTGGAGATGTAAGTCCTTTTTCGTTTTTGGACGGTGAAGTAAGACCAAGCTTATGGGCTTATTATCCTAGGTCGGAACAAGTTGATAGGATCCCATTTTTTACGTCCCCATGCCGCGTCCATTGTCTAATGGATGGGGAAGCCACATTATGTCTCGGAGACCTCAACAAAGATGTTGGGGATTGCACTCGCAGCTGGCAACTCTCTAAACGACAGGCTAACGCCTTTTGAGTATAACACAGAATTTACCGGGAGAAATATGTATTCATTGCATCGTTAACATGTTCGTACCCATTTACGATGAATGAGATAATCTATCTGCATATCCAAGTATTTTGACAAGGACGTAATCTCTACGAGGGCACGGCACAAATTAGCAGCCATTACCATTTCAAGAATCATCTTCCTTTCAATGTCTCCGCAAACAACGCGAGAACATTCTTCCGAAGATCATTTATCGACACAATTTTGAATTCGACGCACCATTAACAACGTTTGAACCTATTTACGATGAATGAGATGGTCCGTCGCCATCCCCAAATATTTCGACGAGGACCCCATGATCTCCGCGATGGCACGGCACCCATTAAAAGCCGTTACCTCGTTAAGAATCGTGTTGCATTCAATTTCTCCTCAAAAAGTGGTTGCACCATCCCGGTCCGTACTTCTGCCTCATAATTTTGGACTGTCCCTTTCGGTTGTTGTTCCAATTTCCTAGGCCCTTTTGCCAAAACACGTGCCGATTTCCCATGTCGCATGTGGTGTCCAATCGTTTTGGATGCTTCTATCAGTCTTAAGAAATTTTAGAATTTTCCATGCATTTGTTATTCTCGGCTTATTCATTAATAACCACTTTTAAATTGGATTGTTCCATGTTAAGTATAATTTAACAAGTATCTCGAGGTGTCATTAACGTGATTCTATTGTTAATCAAGGTAAGATGTACGTTAAGACTGTTCATGCGATCGGAGAGCGAGGGCAAACACATCTTTCTCTTGCGTGCACGAATGATTCTCATCTAATATAGGAAAAGCGCGATCCACACTTCCCCTAAGGTTTCCTCTCCTCCAAGCCGACGCAAGTTCGAAACCTCCTTTATTCCTGAAGCTTACTCTCTCAAGGGAGATAGAGGGACACCCTCCCTCCCCTCTCTATCTCTAGTTATCTTTTAGACTTCTTGATGATTTTGTGGATATATGCTCTTTTTTAAATCTGCTTGCTAGCTACGGCTTCGATTTCGACTTCGGGTGCTTGCTTCAGATTATCGAGTGTTCTGCGAGTCTTCGAGACTCATCTGCTGCTACTTTTGGTGTTCGATTTATCTGAAATTGATTTTGTGATTAATTGATATATGTTAGCAGTTATTCTCTCCCGATCTAGAGTGAGAATTAGATTTGGGTGCTCTTATATCCCGATGCACACACACACACAAAATTTTTCTCAATCTATTGTTCTTGTCTCTGTATGGTGATGGTGCTAGGGACACCGAACTTAGGTGCACACAGCCTTTTGACAAAGTCATAACTATTGGAGAGAGATTTCTCTATGTATGATCATCACTGATGATGATGCGAGACCCAATGATCAGCCCCTAGCTGTGTTTGAAACTATGACAGATCATTTCTTGAGGAATAAGCGAGTATCTGCAAATTGTATCAAGCTGATTTGCTTTTCAAATTTACTTGCTTCATGAGATTTTCATTTTTACTTTGAAATGATGTATGTCTCTTTGATATAGTGGTGGCCACAGGCCAGTTTGGGGCCGGAACCTGCCCGTTGACTAATCATAACCGGCCCGTTGATCGGGCACACTTGTTACGATTCCTAAAAAATTTGGAACCGGTTCATAGCTATTGGGCCCAAGTCCCAATGGCTAAAAAAATAAAAAATAAAATTTGAGAAAGAGCCGTTCGGCTTTTTCCTGACCGTTGCAAGCAATGACTCCCTTCCTTTTATTTTTTTCTTAATTTATTAAAACAATCCTAAATCTTTACAAATATCCCTTTTCATCTTTCATTTTTTTCTCACAATTTCTCTAAAATTCTCTCAATCCTGGTACAATTCTCTCAATAGTCTGAGCTCGCTTTCCGCTCAATTCTCTAAAAAAATGGCAAGTGGAAGCATAGCTCGTGACAAGGGAAAGAGCTCGATGCCATCAATGGGGATAGGAAAATTCGATGATCTCTATTAATATGATGACGATGATGATAATATCAACGTTATTCCCAATGTTGAGCATGTCCCAACATAAGAAAGTTTTCATCCTTTTATCGGTGTCGAAGAAATGTCAATTACAAAGGAACCAGAACGATAGGGTAAATCTGAGATATGACAATGCTTCACGAAGGAACATTTAGGCACAAACAACTATGAGCTAAAATGTACATATTGTGGGAAAAGGTACAAATTTACAGGTAGAGGTCGAAACATCCAACATACATGGGGATCGACACCAGCCAATAATAAATTTCGGGTATGCCAATCTTAATGTCCCTCCTTTATTTTGTTATAGTGACAAAATTTATAATGAAGAATTAGTAGATTTACTACCGTTGAATGTTGTTACGACCTAAAATTAAAAATTCTAAGTTAACGGATTATCAGGTTAATTAAATTAACTAACCTAATTCGGATTTTCCTAAGTTCATTTAATAAAAAATGTATCAAATTGGAGCCGCCACTAATCTTTTTTAGTAGATCGATTAGAAACCTAAATAAAATGGCGGAAAGACTATTTTATTTCACGAACTAGAGAAAACAAGTTCAGGGATTTAGTTACATTAATTTGTCAATTAAAATGCCCTTTCGGTACCAAATTTCATGAAAAAATTCTTGATTTGATGATTTAAGAAATTCTCTTATTTGGTGTAATACTAATGCAAAATGACATGAAAATATGCATTAATGACGTGCAAGACATGACAAGTATGAATCTAGACTATATGATATGCATGATATTTTTTTTTTTATATTTTTCATGCATTTTCGGATTTACGAAAAATGATAGAAAAAACTACGCTAAACTGAATACAACATTAATTATAACTTAAGAAATTGACTTCTCAAAATCACAATTTGTATTAAAAGTTATTTTCATGTAAAAGATGATAAAAAAAATGTAATTTACCTTAAGAAGAAAGTGTCATCTCTTTGCTATTTATTAGGAATTTAGTTAAAAAGGAAATACACAATAATTTGAACAAAAATAAACAATCTTGCCCATAATTCACATGAAATTTCAAAAATTCTGATTTTATATGCAACGTGCCCTTGCAACAGGGCCGGAGAACAAATTACATATAGAATTACCGTCACCTCTATATACATAGGGCAAAACATGAAATTCTTTGGAGTTATCAATCCGCCTCTCAAAATAGAGGGTTTGATGTATAATACTCACGTACATTCGAGCACGATTGTACTTCAAAATTGATGTCAAATTGCATGTATTGATATACATATTTCGAAGGGACAAGGCACGAGAGAGCATGAATTATGGGCATGATTGTTTATTTAAGTGCAAATTTTGACAAACAGACGATCACGCTAGTAAGTAAATATGCATGGGAACATAATAATAAAGTTAAAAAAAAACTAAGAATAATGATGCTAAAACGATTGAAAGCAATGCCAAACAGAAGAATGGCCGTTTCGCTCCAACCAATCTAATTTGAGCCCAATCAACCAAACATCAAAGTAAAGGCAACCGGGCATCACAAATTTGGCCAAATGTGATTCGGCCAAGAGAGGGGAATGTGCTGAAAATAAACTTTTAATTTACCAAAAATCCTATCTTTTCTATTTAATTAAATTTGACCTTTAAAAAATGCCGAACAAGTTTTAACTTTGAGAAAAGAGTATTTCCAAATTACATCAATTCTCAAGAATATTCAAAAAATTTCATGACCGAATTGAATTTACTTGAAAGATCAGAATTTTATGCAATAATGCCCAACTTTCGGTTTTAATATGGAATGGGTGAAAAAAGGTTGAATTTTTTAGCTTCGACTACAAAAATCAATGTGTTCAAAGAGATCTAAGAACCATGACACAACTTACTAAGACAACAAGCATGATTTAGCAATCAAAGACTAAAAGATTACCTTTTTTAGCAATTTTCCAGCACATATGTGAGCTCTGACCGCCCCCTAAAACAGCCACTTTTGGGCCAAATTTCAGTCTAAACAGCAAGGGACTGTAGCACCAAATAGTACACAAGTTGATAACAAAATATCAGTTGAATATAAAGCTGAATTGACCTTGAATGGGGTTGGACAGAGGCGGTCTTTGCTCCAAATAGCTTTGGGAAAACCTAGCAACAAACCAGGGCGTAAGCAAACAAAAAGCAATGGAATTAACATCAAATCGCAGTGTAAACGCCACAAATCAGCAGACTAGTGTCGAACGGCTGTTGAATCGGCACTGAATCAATGCACAAAACCTGCTGGAACAGAAGCTAAAACATTGGGTTGATGCGACTCCGCCGCTAAATTCAGGACAACAAATGTGCATGAAGGAGTGTTGAAGTTTGAGCCTTTGGCGATGCAAACACGAACCGTTGAGAGCGTGCTCTTTTTTCGGCTTTATATGCACATGAGCTTCACGCCAATGGGGTTGCCTTCAACTAAGCTATGGATCAACCCGTTTCATTCACTGGGTCCTTTTATCACACCTTCCAGAAAAGTCTGATGCCTTTTTCTTTTCTTGTCTGTCCTTTTCTCCTCTTTCCCTCAGAGCCCTTGGAGCATGGGTGAAGAGCATCCTTAGAGAAATCTCTCTCTATGTATTGGACGAAGGACGAAGACCACCGAGAAAGATGCTTCTCTCTTCTCGTCGAGAGAATTTTTTGTGAGACCCCTCAATATGTCGTGTTTTTTCAATGAATGTGGCCTCCCTTTAATTGTCTATAATAGGTCTCCTTTTATAGCCCAATAGCTGCGGCTTCTTCAAGGAAGGACGTGACCCATTTTCTTGTTGTAGATGCATATCTTTTGTTCCTTTCATTGCATGCGTATTCTTCCCTTCATAAGAAAAGATTAC
Source organism: Rhodomyrtus tomentosa (assembly GCA_028455895.1). Lineage (NCBI taxonomy): Eukaryota > Viridiplantae > Streptophyta > Magnoliopsida > Myrtales > Myrtaceae > Rhodomyrtus > Rhodomyrtus tomentosa. Next base: position 7,903,531 of record JAPCWY010000011.1, read on the forward strand.
TTTCTTTTGCCCTTTATTAGCCTATAACCTCACAAACTTGGGGTTTTTTTTTCCAATTTAATAATTTAAAAAATATTTACAAAATTAGATACTGTTTTAAAATATTTACCATTTTGGGTCTCGCGTGTTGGGATGGACGACGCGTGAGATCAGTGCGTCGTCTTCATCAGCGTACAACGGGCGTGCGCTGGTCACTCCAGAGTGCGAAGCGAGCCAGTCGCGCGCTGCCACAGGCAACGCAAGTCTGCTGGCATCGCCAACGGCAGCGCTAGTCCGTCGTGTGCCGTCAGCCTACCTCATCAATTTATTTAATTAATTTAAAGTATGTAAATTATTAAATAAAATATGCATCTAGCTATGGAAGTTAAAAAAACGCATCTTGAAACATACTTGACCCCAAAAGTTAAAAATTGTCAACATCAATTTAACTGATCCAAAAAAGAACAATCCGCAAGCTGAATTGCACTAACATACACTAATGATGTCGTACTCCTACATGGCGTCCTGTTTCGCAATTAGGTGCTCTTCGTTGATGGGCGAGTCTGGTGTCGTAACGATGAGAACGAGTATTCGGAGGAGTAGGACGTGTAGATGACGAAGGCATATGTTGTGATGACTCATGAATCTGTAATGGAACCGTGTCATCAAAGGCCGAAAATATTCAATGCCCAGACTGTGCATAGCTTACTGTAGGTTGGGCTTGAAATTGAGGAGGGAAATTAGATCCCCATGAAGCCGGAGAAATAACAGGCATATGTGGCTCTTGATTGTCACCATATTGAAATTTAAACCCCCGTGAGATGGGCCAGCAAATTGGGCAAGCCCTGTATCGAAATTTGTCTGGGCAAATCCTGGGGTGAACCCGGACTGAAATATGATGTATGATATTCCACGGTATATGGGACAACATTATCACCTGAATATGCTCGAGTGGTCCGCCAGGTCGGCTGAACAATCTTAAGTAGATCATTATCTTGTGACCCAACTAGTGCTGCTGTAGTTGCTGGCTGGGGTGGTGGCATCATTGTTATCTGTCTCTTCTCATGTTCGACGCTATCATTCTGGTAATGATATAAAAAACCATAAATTTTTTTAAATGCCAATAACTTATGTTAATAAAAAAAGTAACGATTTAAACTGAAAGTGTTTGCACTAACCGATGAACCTATTCCGGCTCCCGAAACGAAAATTCGCCTTCGTGTATGTCTACGAAACCACTCCATATATGCTGAATGAAAGTAAAGTGGCTCCTTTTCATGAGCTTCTTAGACTATATATCTGTCACGATCGTCCCATATGTCGATGAGATTTCTGTGCGTGGCTATCCAATCCCTCTCAAATGACCTTAACTCAATATCATGCTAGGCCGTGTGATTGCTAGGAGCTATCGGTATTGGCTGATGCATAGAAAATTGTCGTAGTACTCGATCTAGATAATTCCACTCAACTATCTAGTAACATATGAGTGGGACACGAGCTGTCCAAATATGTTGTCCCTGTTGGCAAAAATTTGGTAATTGCTACATAATATCATCAGTGTATGGTAAGCAAGTAATCTATTATCGCAATTAAACATATCAAATTAATATAAAAATTAATGTAAAAGTTAATATTATAATAAACTCGTTTGTTGCTATTATTACTTACATCATCAGATGACATTCTATCAAGTAAGTAGCGCAAATGTAGCAAAGTATGTGTGGACACTTCCGTTGTTTGTCGTGCCCGGCTCCATTTGCAGGAAAAATGAGATCTTAATATATTATCCGTACTAGGAAGAATTAATGACTCACGAATTGAAAAGGCATTAGCTTACATACTGGCTATCGAGAGGTTTATCTGGAAAAGGATTACGATTGCTCAGTGATGGAGAGATACATTTAAAACTCTCCCACGCCCAAATCTGCAAAACATGTAGGGTATCGTCGATCTGCTTTATGTCCGGATCAATTGCACGACATAGTTCTCGGTAAAGCCACGCAAGCGCTGCTGAACCCCAACTGTACTGGGTAGGGTTGTTAAGATTCTCTAGTAATGGAAGAAATAGCAAACTAATTCTAGAGGATGATTTGTTAGCAAAAATAGATCCTCCAAGCAATCGGAGAATGAATGCTCTAGCATGCTGCTGCATGGTGACTTCATTGGCATCGTCTGGAATCTGAGTAAAGTGTTCTCTCAGCCAGGCCAACCTCAACTACGTGCCACGTAGATTGTCTAGACGAGTACCCAGTAGCTCATCGCAGAGAGCGCCCTAATTCCTGTTAGTAGGGCTGGTAACTGCATGTCCATCAATGGGAAGATCTGTCAGTACCGAAATATCCTGTAACGTGATCGTGCATTCATCATCCGACATATGAAAGGTATGGGTCTCCAACCTCTACCGCTCGACTAGTGCAGTAATCAGATGCCAATCCAGCTGGAAAAATCCCATCATATAAACCTAATAAAAGCCGGAAGCTTGCAGATATGGAACTATGCGCGAATCAACTTCAGGTACGTGTATCGTCGATCTCCGACACATTAGCGCTTGATCATGATGACCCTGTGAAATGTGACATGAAAAAGTGTTATTAGGAATTTTGATAATGTTGTTACAAGTGACAAATCAACTGCTAAATTAGTCAGTTACATTAGCATCGCATATGGCCTGCGATCTATGTTTATCCTGTCGTGTAAGTAACGAATCATCCACAGGTCCTGGCTGAATATATGTCCTCTGATCCATATCTAAAAATATATTACAGAGGACCCCAATAAATTTCACACATTTGTCAATTATAACAGTACAAGAAATTAATACTAACGAGAGCGGACAAAACGTACAACATGTATCAAAATTTAAGTAGCAGCAATAGGAAATGCAAAGTAACACATGAAACTTTAAGTAGTAGCATCAAGAAATGCAAAGTCCAAAATTCATAAATTAATTTAAACATTATAAAAATATTAACGAATAGATAAAACATACAATACGAGTGTCGAAATAATACCCGGAGAGAGAGCGAGGGCGAGGAAAAATGAATTATCTCTACACAACAAAAGAGGAGACGAACGAGAGCTATAACAGAAGAGGAGGCGAACGAGAGCGAACAGAAGAGAAGAAGAAGGAAGAGAAGAAGAAGGAAGAGAAGACGGAGAGAGTGAATGAGGGGTATGAAACCCTATATACGGCAGAGCCTCAAAAGGCTCTTACGAGCGCAATTTGCGCCCGTGAGCCTGCTGGGCCAGAGAGGCCGACAGTTGCCCACTGCATAGACCGGCGGGCGGACTCGCTCGCTGCACCAACTAGCGCGCGAGACCTATAATGGTAAATATTTTGAAATAATATCTAATTTTATAAATATTTTTTTAATTATTAAATTGAAAAAAAGCCCCACAAACTTCCCTTTCTTTGCTCCATAGAGACTATGGCTGAATATTATTATTCTCTGCACACAATTTAATCGTGAATTATGTTCATATTCACCTTTCAAGTCAGGTTAATTTCGTCTATGAGAGAGGTGCAAAAGGGCCTATCCGCAAATCGCTTGCTTGTGGGCTTAACTGCACAATTTGGACTCAAATTGGGCTCTAATTAGCTAAACAATTAATCAATTAAAACCCTTAAAAATTCAATGAGCGAAAATGAACCGATTTGAAATAGTCCATAAATTATATAAAATTTCGATACATGACCTTCAAATCACTGCAAATTTAATGTCCAAGTTGCTTGACAGAATTGAGCTCAAATCCCTTACTAATAGTCCAAACAAATGCATGATATAATGTACGCTAAAAATAAACACGAAAAATGATTTAATATATATATTTTTAGAACTAAAAAATTAGCTCTAATTTTTATGTAAAAATGGCTGAAAAATGTTAGTCAAAATTTAGGTATCAACAAACGTTTATCGTTTAATTTTGGTGAAAAAGTTGGTTTTAATCATTTTATAAATACTGCAGGTACTCCACAAACAAAATCTATTATGAGAAATATACTTAAACACTAGATTTTTGATATTTATAAAAGAGGAAAAAATTATTTGAAATTCTTTTTTGTGAATTTCAATGAACATGTGCATATAGACAGGGACATTTGGAATGATCCTTGGCAAACTCATTCTTATATGGATATTACATTTCATTGGATAGACGATGATTAGAACATTCAAAAAAGATTTATTGCATTTCGAATTTTTGTTGATAGGCATGCGACAAATAATATTTATAGATTAATTAAGCAAGTTTTAGAAGAATATTTTTTGGTCAATAAATTTTTTTGGAGTTATTCCTAAATTGCGAAAGAATGAGGCATATTTTGTCAATAAAATAGAAGAACTCCAACAAAATTTCCAACAGATGTTCCAATTCGTTGGAATTCTACGTACGAGTTGCTTAGTCAATCTTTTGCATATGAAGATTTATTATGTAAGTTTATTTTGAACAATCGTGGCATATTTGCAAAAAAAAAAGTTAGCTTTTTAAAAAAAATTTAATGATGCAACTTATACTTTATATGGTGTTTATTATGTTACAACTCATTTATTTTTAATAGAATGTGTTAATATTCTGATGTTTTTGAAGAAAATGAGAAAGATCATCAATTAGGTTCGACTATTATTGCAATGCAAATGAAATGACTGCATTATTATGCCAAAATTACTCTTATTTATTTGGTTCCTTACGTTTTCAATCCACGTGCCAAATTAGAAGGTTTATTTTATTATTTGAATACATATTATGACTGTTTACGTTTGACTACAATGGTAGATGTTAGAGCTACACAAGGAGTAGTTACAAACGTAATAGTAGAATGGTATAATGAATTTTGTAGTATATAAAATCTAGGTGATAGCTCCTCTTCCCAACCTAGTAACATACAAAGCACCCAAATAGAATTAGTAAATGGTATAAAATGCTGATGAATACGCAAAAAATACAAAATGGAGCGACATAAAATATTTTCAAAATAGAGACCTATTTAACCATTGCTATTGACATTTCAAAATTCTAGAGTGGTGGAAAAGACATTCAACCCAATTCCCAATGCTCGCTCCCATTCCAAAATAGGTTTTAGCAACGTCTTATTCAACAGTTGCTGTAGAGCAAGTATTTAGCGCTGGAGGCAACATTTTGGATGACCAACGCTCAAAATTAGCTCCGTATTCGATGGAGTCTCAAGCTTGTGTCGATAATTAGACAAAGTCTCAACATCGACAACAAGAGATTGATCACAACAATGAAGCCGAATTCTTTGATGATGATGGAGATACCACTACCATGGGTACTAGTACTGGAACAGGTAGCGACGATTGACGATGAGGTAAGTATGGGGTTATCAAAGGTAAAAGAACTATATGAGTTTTGATTCTTCTATTCCTAAGAATATATGTAAGCATTTAATGATAATTCATTAAGTTCAAGCTCCTTTTCCCTCCATTCTTCCTCCTAAATTTGATTACAATTTACAATTTGATTCTAGCTATGTTCCAATTCCAGTTCGCTAATTCCCACGAATTGAAACCGCCGGTTCATGAACCGGAAACAGTTGGTTCAGAACCGTGGCCATCACTACTTTGATATGAAATGAACATACTTCTTTCACAAAAAAATAAATAGACTGATGGAGATATAGTCCTGTTTTTTTTTTCCCCTTGGAAAGTATTAAGTTTTTTAAAAAAAGGTTATGGCGTAATCATATTAAACAGACAATCGAGGCAGGAAAATAAGAGAAATTATGAAAGAACGAAATAAAGACGAGTGAACGTACGTATTTCAAGGAAATGTTCAATACTCTCCGATGAGACGATCATTTATTCATTTGCAACAAATTTCTCGTTTTATCAAACGGGGCGTCAGGATCTCCTTGAGCGCCACACTACTCCCTATCGAAAGTGTCAATCTCTCCGTCCCATCCAAACCAAATGATTATCAGAGAGAATCAAGTTTGTGTTCTTGAAAGTGGTCCCGGGGTATGTGCAAATGTAGCGATCTGAACTCCAACCTTAAACGGTGACTACCAACACGCTTATTATTTGAGCAATCCTTTAAGGTTCCTCATTTTGTAGTAATTGTCCTTTTTGATGCTGTGTTTATTACGAAACCATAATTCTTCACATAAATTTTGTTGGCATTCTACACGAAAGTCACTAAGCTTTTTAGTGTTAAGACGGCGAGCATGGTAGCTCGGGGATATTGTTCAGACTGCCTATCATAAGGTAATAAGAAGTTTGAACTATGTGATCAACCAACCTTTCGCCAATTTGGAGAAAATATTGGCTCTATGAGATATATCAACTCAGTAAAATAACGTTCCATTCAGTAAATGACATGTGTCCGGTGGGCCCGCATCCTAGATCTTCCACAAATCCCTCTCTCCCTCATCTTATTTCTTCCGAAAACACCCCCACTTCTCCGTCAACCTTCTCTCTCCTCTGTTCTCTTCTCTCTCCGTCTCTCTTCATCTGTCATTAAATCTTTCCATGGCTTTCGAAATCTCGACCTCGCTCGTCGCCACGGATGAAATCAAATCCGGGGGCACGACTCCAGTCCAGATCTGGACGGAAAACGACTGCGAACTTTGACGATGAAGGGGTGGCTCGGCCACCTACGAGGCCGACGACGGAGGAAGACAGCCGCCCATGAAGACGCCGACGGCCGTTGACGGCCAGATCTGGACGGAAAATGATTGCGAGCCGTGACGATTGAAGGGTGACTCGGCCATCGCCGAGGCCGCCCACGAGCCGACGTCGGAGTAAGACATCCACCCATAGCGACGCCGACGGCTGTTGACAGCCAGATTTGGAGAGCCACCATGCGTTCCGGCCATGGCGAAGCGTTGGAGGTGAAGCGGCAGCCATGCACAAACGAAGAAGATGAAGCCACAGAGATGGGGGGTGTTTTCGGAAAAAATGAGGTGAGTGACAGAAGGGTTAGTGGGAGGTCTGAAATGTGGGACCCATCGGACATTTGTCGTTCACCGGATGGAATGTTATTTTGCTGAGTTGGAATATTTCATGTACCCAATATTTTCTCGCTGTCTTTGACCCTCTTTATTTCAAGAAAGGGCCTTTCTAAAGGCCATTTTTGTCTTGTACCGTTTTTTTTTCCCTTTCCTTCTCCTCCTTTTTCCTTTCTTTCCTTTTTTTTTTTTTCCTATTTCCTTTCCCTTCCCTAGCCGACTCCCAACGCCTCCCCAACCAACGCCGGCCTCAGGCGAAGGAAAGCCCTCGCCCGACGCCGGCCCGGGCGTATTGTGAGTGACGCCTTCCTCCAGTCCAGGAAAGCTTCGATCTTTCCTCAGGGGAGGAGGTTGACGTCACGCGAGGAAACAAAGAATCTTTCTTCTCCTTTACGAACTGCTGCTAGGACAGCATTATTTTGATGACCGGGTCTCAATCTGTTTGAAAATTTTCTTCGTACTAACTCCAGGTGGGCCCTCTATCAATCCCCCGTGATGGAGTGCTTGGTGAAATATCTTCGCTTCGATCTGTATGCTTCATGATCAGGCATGGAAACCATTAGAAAGGCTTGGTACTCCAACTGGTATTCCTCTGTCCAGAACAACAGAAAAACAAAAAAAAGAAAACAAAATAGAAGAAGAAGAAGAAGAAGAAGAAGCTTACGCTGTGTATGATCCATAACTGAGATTATTTGACTCTGGCTATGCGAAGTCAGTTTACGAATTCCAATAATGCAAAAGTTATCTTAACGTGTTCTTATATTGATTGAGATTATAATTACCGTTTTACAGGGTTAGTCCAATAAATGATGGATATAATGATTTTTAATGGATCGATTATGGGATTAACTAGGGTCGGCCGAGTTTGAATCGGCTTGTGACGAGAAAGCCTAGCTGAAAACTTTATAAATAGCGCTAGGGCGCCCCCCCTAACCCATATGAATTCATACACCACTTGCATCTTCTCATAAGGTGAGAGAAGAGGGTGAGTGACACGATTTCATCAACGCCAGGCATTCGACATTCGGAGGACGATAGAGAGGAAGCGCTTCAACTTTGGATCATCATAATTTCATATAAAGAATGGCGGATCCCAAATCAGCTGCACAAATACCTTTAAATCATCACCGTGTTTTCATATTATAGCTATGTTGATCTTGGGATTATCGTATTAAAGTTTATAGAGGCTTACATTAGCTACTTCAGAAGGATATAGTACTGAAGCGCCTAAGGCCGGCGATGGGCCAGGGGAGGAGGAAAGAAAAAGAGGAAAAGAAAGAAGAAAAAAAGAAAAGAAAATGAAAGCGGAAAAAAAAATTTAAAACAGTAAGAGATGAAAATATCCTTTGATCAAGCAATTCTTTGAAATAAAAAAGGGCATTTCAGGCCATTCCTTAAAATAAGGTCCATTTTAGATAATTTATTTAAGAAAATGAGAGCGCTTCAGCCTCTTATTTGAAATTTTCCGTCGGGTATTCGTATTTAACTCTAGTGGCTCACAAGTCTAATCGTATAGCTAAGTTATTACACATCTTAACAATGATGTGTGCATTCACAAGTATTTTACACAGCTACGTCAAATTATCCTCTAACTCTGTTTTACTTTTGGAATGCGCAGCCAATGTCTAGCTCGAGTACGGACTAGGACCCACCCGCAAGTCGGCTGAGGAGGGTTTGAGTTCTATCTCTAGTGCCGAGGCGTGTAAAATCGAGTCGAGTCGAGTTGAGTTCGAGTGTTCGACTGCCGTGACCATTTGGCCCACATTTTCTTGATGACGGTATATTTATCAATTTACATTCAACTGAAATCGCTGGGTCATTGTTTGACAAAAAAAGGAAAGAAAAAAAAAATCGCTTGGTTAATGGGCTTAGCAAACCAAAAATCTACCAAACTATTACGAAGAAACAGAGTTGGGCCTATGGCCCAAGTGGCTAACAGGATTACAATTAGTGAAAGCTTTATCTCCCCAGTACGTAATTTATTTACCAAATGACAAAACAAACCCCGGAACTCTTATTTAATTCCACTTCAGCCCCTGCTAGTGCTCTAGCTTGCGTTTTGCCCATTGGTGCCTCTCGCTCGATGGCCTGCGACGAGCCATTGACGGGGACTTACTGGCCAAGAGTCTTCCCTTCGAACTCGAGTCGCCATCTCTGCTTAGGGTTCGCTGATCGGCGTAATGGCACATTATCTGTTCTTAAGGGTTTTTTCTTTTTTGGTCGTCGTTGTGGATTTTGTTGTGCTTTGGGTGGAGTTGAAGCGATGCGTGACTTGGACGGGGCGAATTCAGCGACTTTTAGTTCTGTTCTTCCTTCATTTCTACCGTTCGAACCCCGTCTTTTTCGGGTAAGGAATTGAAGTTTCCGATGGGCATTTTGGAAGCGAAACCGGAACTCATTCGCGTGTAGGAAGCTGAAATGTGTTCAGTGAGATCACCTTCCGAGATGGGCGTCTTAACGTAGCGGGACTAGAAGAAACTAGGCGAATTGGAACGCGCGGTCACTGTTTAAGCATTCTGATACTGGTGAGGATCAGGCATGGACTTCGATCGTCCTGACGGTGGGAGTTTTGATACCCGTTGCTTCTAATGGTTGAGCGGGATCCCGGATAAATGTCAAGCATTGTTCACCGGCACATTGCATCTGATTTTGGTAAGTGTCGTAGAAACTGGACTCATGATTCGATGCTCGCGAGCATCATAGGGTGTGGCCACCGGCCTACTTAGGCCAGTTTTGACGTGTTACTTTCGAGATCTTATTGATCTAGGAGTGACTCACGATCCTCATCTCTGACTCTCTCGCGGGCTGTTCATGAAGCTGGGACTAGCGAGAGCCGGTCTGTGAGAGATACAATACAATACTTGATTTTCAGCGTGGTTAGTTTCGAAGATGCAAGTACTTTCTTTCAAACGTTCTAAAACGGGGTGCTACTCGCGCTGCTGTGGATAGTAGCAACGCCTTGGGTTTTAGACGTCGTAGCAATTGATGCTTGGGGTCGTATCTTTGCATTTGGAGTTTCCTCCGAACCTAATTGCGTATGATCTTCCTAATCACAGTGCATACCAAATTTGTCGATCAGGATTTAGTGGAAACTGCAGTCTGCAGTCTCTTCAAGCAAATGGGCATATGCACAAATTGACATATGATATGCAAAGGTGCTGGCTCTAGGACATGAAAAGAGCTTTCTAATCAAGCATCATCGTACTACCAGAGAAATTCTAACTTTTTACTGAATCATCAGCCATCTAACAACTGACTTTTTACTGGTTTTCTGGTTTGCTTTGAGGGATTTTTTCGTTGTTTCTTCAAGTTTTCCGTTTTTAGGAGGCGTTTCGTGTTGATGAGTTCAGTGGCTTGTAGTTACCACTTACCAGGATTTAAATTGCATTTCCCTTGGTCGAGCTTCCAGATGAAAAGACTCCAGCATATTGACCTGCTTGCGTAGTAGGCATTTTCATTTCTAGCTATGTCTGCAACTTTAATCAAGATCAAATGCAGAGAGAGATTACAGCACAGAGTTGCATAAAGCATCAACTTGATTTTCAGGTTATTAAGAGGACTTAGTGGGTTATGTGTCACATCAACTAGTATTGATCGTGTCGCTCATCACGTTTTCTTGGAAATATACGTTTTTAGAGTTCAATTTGACCAACTCAATTTCATTGGTGGCAGTCGCCAATTTTCTTTCTGCAAAGAAAGGGAAACAGAGTCTCATTTTTTGTGAGTACAAAGTTTCACAAACGACATCTTTCGGCTAAAATATAGTTTGAGACATTATCACATCTTCTCTTTGGTTGAGTTCTGCATCCAGAAGGCTTAGTTATCATCTTTTGAATGTTGTTCTGAATTACTTTCACGCTCCGACTCTCGAGCCCGCGGCATCCCTTGCCCAATTGCCACGAGGTCATAGAGATAGCGTCCCAGGCACGCTATCGATCTATCACTTACTTAAGCATGCGGAAACGTGTCAATTTCCTGACAATAAAAACAAACATGAATAGAATAGTAGGAGTTAAATACCACAAATAAATCTTAATTCTATCGACCATATTTCCGTACAAAAACAACCCCATACTTTGGGGTGACTAGACCAGACCTTTGCAGGTGTATTAAGTTAGGTAAGACTAACTTCTCATCTTACTTCAGATGACTAATCCAAAAGCCAAACCTTGGCATCCACGAAGTTTCGTCACTTGGGACCTGAAAATATTATCCCACGACGGGGTGAGAATAAATCTCAATGAATCAAGCTTAAGCTTGGTTAGAAAATTGATTCACCTGGGCATCAGAAGTCTCACAATAACATATCACCATAAATAACACCCAAATACAGTCACTATATAAAAACAATTCACATGCATACTTGTCAGCCTCAACCACTCATAATGCAATGCTTGACTCGACTCACAACCAAACAGTCCATCATTCAACAAGCATCTCATCCACAAGTACGCATTAGACATCACACAAGTCCATTTATTAACGATGATCGTGCCCACGGTACATGAGAGGATCTACGAGAAAGAATGCGTGATTCGACTCCCACAAATAATGCGATCTAGCACCTCAGTGCAATCGAGCGTTCTATCTGCAGGACAGGGCTACGTCCCTTTTCTCTCGGCAACGGCTACTACAAGAGGTGTCTTCGGTACGTCTGGCACGGCACCAGCAAGTAGGCATCTCTAAACGGGGCATCGGTCCATCACAAGCTGTGACCGGCATCCGACAATCCCTTAAAACCGTACGTACCATACGGGGCATGAATTATCGTGCTTTTGACAAATCGCGTGGTTCTATACAACTGGTACAGTACGAACTTGCTAGGAAAAACATCACCGTTCCATCATATGACCACACAGAACACATCCAGCAATCAACCCATTTCATTATCTTCGGTTAAAGCCAGATGCTCACTCACGCATGTAAAAGATAGACCAAAAGCCATTTTTATGCTAAAATATATCTTTTGATTTCCCACATGGCCAGATGCATATGCAGTCTAACATTAGATACTGTAATCATAAACGGGCAATCGAACCATAAACAGACAGCCAATTACCCAATGGATAAAAAGGCAATCAAATAGGCAGTTCAGCGAAGCGATCAAATCAACAAGGCCACCAAACAATCACGAGCAGTCAAAATCGATTAGGCCACAAAAAGCTCGATTCGTGCAATAATACTTTATTAACCAAATTGATCGATTTAAGACGTCGATCGCTCGCTCGCCTCTAACTTGTCGCTCGCTCGCGATCAAACACATCAATCAATCAATTTCAACTAATCACAATTAGCCATAGGCAAAGTAGTCAACCGACTAACCTAATCGATCGGCCATTGAACTTAATCACAATTTCTATTTAAATCGGCTCCAATCGCGTACCTAAATTTCCTGATCGCCTAAGCGACTAATCCTATGCGTAATTAGCGCCCTAACCAAGGATTAGGGTTAACTCACAAATTGAGTCGGCTAGGGCGGTCTCAACGGCGACGGCGATGGCGACGGCGGTGGTGACGAACGGCGACGGCGAAACACGAGCCAAATTCCTCGAACAACGGCCCAAAACTCTTGGCCCACAATCCAAACTTCTCGGCCAAATGGCCCACGGACTAGGCCACTAACCTGGCCACCCGTCCCAGGCCGATACAGGCCACGGCCCTCGTGAATCGGTATGGATCGGGCTCTCGGCTGGCAGGGTAGGCAGGGGCAACGCCGGGGCTAAAATAGCCGAAAAGGCGATCGGCGAACGGCGGTCGGCTCGGGGGTGGATGGTGGAAGGACCAGGGGGTCGGGGGGTGTTGATCGGGACCAGTGGCTACGGCGAAGGACGGCCGGAGGAGGCGGATCAACGGCAGACAGAATCGGCCGAGCTGGGTGTTGGGGTGCCGAGAAACAGAGGTTTGGTTTAAGCCGATTTTCGACCGCCACGCGCGGCGGCCAGCGGCCACAAGCCCAGGGAAGATGGAGGGAGGTCTTGGGGATTCATTGGCGGTGGTGGTGAGAGACAGCGTCGCCGAAAACGGCCAGATCGAAGAGAAAATCGATCGGTCCCCAAAATAGGGCACCGGGGGTTTCGGGCCTGATTACGACGGCGGGGCTGGGTCGAGGATGTCGAGGGGAGGTAGGGGAACGTCGGAGGGGTAGTGGGTGGCGGCGATGGTGGCCGGAAACTGCCGGAGGAAGCAAAATGGGCCTTGGGTGCGCGTAGCCGAAATAGGGGCTGCAGTCCCACGACTGTTTCATAGTCGTCCGGCGGCTAACGACAGCGATGGAGGGGTTGATAGTGACGGCAAGGAAGGGCAGTCGGTGGCGGCGCCAAATTTCGCCGGAGAAAAGAGAAGAACGGAGGAGGGGGTTCGGTCGGGAGGGGGGCTGTTATCCGAGTGAGAGGGAGAGAGAGAGAAAAAACATACGTGAGAGGGAGAAAATGGGGGCGGGAGAGAGAGAGGGGCCTATCGGGATTTTTTTTATGCGGGGTAATTCGGTAATTTCACAAATGGGGATGGGATCGAATTTTCGGACACTGAATAAAGGATATTTTGGTAAATTCACAGGCTAGACTCGGTCGGGATTAAGCTCAAGCGCGAGGATTGAAATCCTAATTCGCGACGACTAAGAATATCAAAATCTAATCTAAACCGACTGAAACTTCAAAATTCGTCCAATTATTGTCTTTTCAGTCCTTGCGATCCAAAATTTTCGATCGACTGGAATTCGATATCAATTTCTTAAATTAATCTCAGTTATCTTGCCAGAGGTGAATTTCTAGGACATCATAACTCTCCCCCACTTAGGAAATTTCGTTCTCGAAATTGAAGTACTGCTACAACTCTTTAAATCAATAATGATATCCAGTCCTCATAATTTTCTCAAATAGTTCCTTCAGGACCACGGTGTTACCCAACCATCTTGACCAAAGGGAAAGTTCTTGTTCCTGAATACTTGTTGTCTCCCAACAACGGATCCTGATTGGACTTCCCTGTTACAATGCTTGATCATTCAGTTCAATCTTCTCTTAACCCAATACAGTACGTGAATGGGATTCGGCTTGCACTTCCTCAATATCGACACATGGAAGACATAATAAACTTGGATAAGTTCTCGGTGGTAACACAAGACAATACGTCCAATTTCCCAATTCTTTCCAAAAATCTCGAAAAGTTCGACATACTTGAACTTAGCATTCCTTTATTGCAAAAACAAGTTGTACTTTCAACAGGCATCACTTTCTACAGACATAATCACCCACCTGAAATTTCATTGATCTTCGCTCCTGAATGGCGTAACTTTCCTGATGACTCTGAACTGTTCTCATTCTGTCCCTAATAACCTTGATTGCGTCTAGCGACTGTTCCACTAACTGAAGACTCATGATCTTCATTTCACCATTTTCATTCCAACAGACTAGCGTTCTGCACGTTCTATCATATCATGCCTCTAAAAGCATCATCCTAATGCTCCACTGATTTTTTTTTTTTACTCTACCAGATGCAACTGTTCTTTCCAATCACCTTGAAATCCAAAAAGCATGCCACCAACATGTTCGCCAAGGTCTGAATTGTCCTTTCAAATTGACCTTCTATATGCGGGTAATAAGCCATCCCGAACTGCAATTTTGTTTCCCGAACTGCAATTTTGTTTCCCGAACTTATACTAGGTTCGCTCCAAATCATTCCAACTTTATTTCCACTCTAAGCATCGAAATCATAAAGCGACTATCAAATCCAAGTCGGATTCTAACTTACAATCCTTGACTACTAATCTGACACAATTTCATATCCACAATTCGTTTCAACTGGGTGAATCATTTGACTCTAGGGATTCAACTCATCTGTGACCATCCGATCTTGCTGTCCCAATCAACTGTTGGTTATCCTAGTAACCGTAGTAATTATCTATTCCCACGAATAGACTGGTCATTTCTTAAATTCCAACGAGCAGAGTTTAACGCCGCTTTTTCCTTCCTGTTCCATGGATGTCAACCACGTTTAACACTAATGGCAATTTGGACATTTTGTTTATATGGAGAAAGTCTACTAATAACTCACCTTTTCTTCAACGCTTTGAAATTTAGAATCATTGAACTCATACGCCAAATTCAACTGAGGATCGGACCGTTCATTCTATCGAACAGGGTCAGTTCACAACCGACTGACGAGTTGAGGACCACCTCAAATATTCCGGTTTAGGGTTGAAATCACTCGTTCATAGACTAGTGATAGAATCGAACACTATCGATATCACCTCTCATGACCAACTCAAATTGATGCTTGATTAGTTCAACTCGACCCGTAGTCCCCTAACAACACATCACAAAATCCAGGGTAGCTAATCCTTGACTAGTGTGTGGCTGGTACGGGGTTCTAGTACAAATCGTTCCTCACTGGTCCATGGCCATCTTGAATATTGATCAATGCCAGTTCGCAAATCATGCCATGAATCAACCCCTGGTATACTTCAGGGTAATCCTATGGTTGACTTACCGCTGAGCAAGATCAACCTAACTCGATCTATGCTTGATTTAAGATCGCCACACAATCGACCCTTAATCAATAACACAACCGACTGGCAAATCAGGCCATCATCCACGTCGAAGGCGACCTCTAACTCTCGGTGGCTTCCTCGTCCCTTGGTCGTTGTTCGCGATTAGTTCGAGTCTTAAACTTGAATCAGTCGTAAGTCTTGGAGCATCATATTCATACTAAGTTGAATTCCTTCACATTGTTATATTTTGAACAAGCATCGTCAATCTGCTTAATGTATTCCAAATTGAGTCATTTATTCCTTGACTTCTTAGAAGTTTCATCACTAATCCATTGTAATATTCTCTCACATTTACCTTAGAATCTCCAACGACGGCAGCAATACACTTAGGCTTGCAATGTTGCTCTTTGACTTGTTGATACATCAAAATCTTCGTCATTTGCTAGACCACGCTTATTTATCTCCTAGTAGCCTTACCTCAATCTTGATGTCCTCACGAGCTATCCGGGCTAACATTGAAACTACTGTTGTGAATCCCAATCAATTTTCTACTTTGCCAAAAGCAAGGCCCTTATGGTCATTATTCTAGGAAATCATGTGGCCTTACTATGCTTTCGTTGCGTCACTCTAATAACTAGTTTTCCTTAATTGTCACATCTCGCAATCTTAATCTTATTCAGGGGCATCGCCAAACTCAATAGCATGTGTATCCAACTGGCGACCCTTTCATGTCACCTAATCTTATGTTGCCATTAAGAACATTTCTTGTTCATCTTCACAATTCTCGTTCCATGCACATGTCTGAGGCTTTATTAACTATAATCTTCAGGCAGTATATACTTCACCATGACCTTATCAGATTACTAGTCGACTGAGTCATTCCGATACTGCCTTTGGTTTACGGCAAGTCCTTCTTCAATCAGAATTCGGAGATAAAATCAACTTTCACAAATTCTGCAAAGCACATAAGTCTTACTTACCCATGATATCTCGGTTCATCCACAATCTTCTGTCCATCACCCGAAACACAATACAACGGACTCACAAACATGCTCTTCACTTTTAGATTCCCGTTTAAACACGCGTAGTGGAGGCTTTTCGTCTCCATTCAGCACAAGTTACTTGCCTTCACATCGATACTTATCAATTCATACTTTCTGACTCTTTGGGGGTTCATTACATCATAGAGATTACCTTCGCAATTCACGCTCACTCTTTTACGGATATTCAACTAATCAGTGATTAGGATCCAAGAAAACAACGGCTAAGACAATCCAAGCAAAATAATACTTCAAACTTATAAAATTCACAAAATACTAATTGTCTTATTACAAACCCATATCCATAAAGAAGTCTTTTCAAGATCGACTAGCTATTGTTAATCTGTACAAAAGCATCTTAACTCAAAAGTCACCCTACTCCCAATAGAGTTGATCCTAGGTATTCTGCTGAACATCTCCTCGAATTTGTCCTTCTTGCGATAACGATGCTTGGGCAGTTTTCTGTCTCAGCGGGCAATCCTTCACTTGGTGTCCCGACTAATGACATTTAAAGCATTCTCCACCTCTATACAGGCAGGGACAGGACCCATGCCTTAGGTGACACAGGCGACACTTCTCACTTTGGCGGAACATCGGCCTCTTGATTGTACTCCTCCGATTAGACGGGATATGATACTTGTTGACATACATCGGTCTCTTCTCTTTCCAACGGTTATCCTTGAAAGAAGGCATAAGTTGTGATCCAGATGCGGTTGCTCTATCAGTCATGCTCATCTCTACAGATTGAGCCCTTTTATACAATTTGCTATAGCTATTAAGGTTCCGCGGCATCAGTTGATTCTTGATCAAGGGCTTCAATCCTTCACGAAATCTTCTCATCATGTTCATAGGATCTCCAACTATCCATGGTGCAAACTCTGACAGTTCAGTAAATTTCGCCTCATACTACTCTACTGTCATTTGGTCTTGTTGAAGATACAAGAATTCAGCCATATTTTTCTCTCGCCTACAGTCCAGAAAGTACTTGTCATAAAAGGCTTCAACGAATGCATCTCACGCTGGGACCATACATTCAGGAAAGATATTTCTTCATGTGGCTTCCCACCACGCATTAGCGTCATCTTGAAGTTGGTAAACGGCCAATGTCACCTTGTCCTCTTTGGAACATCCTAGCATGATGAATACCTTCTTGATTTCCTTAATGCACAAGATTGCAGCCTCTGGATCTCCTAATTATTTGAACTTCGGTGGCTCGATGTTAAGAAATCTCTCCATCAACTCAAATATCGGCTGCACACCTTTCTCGTTTCCAGTCAACAAGTCTTCGCTCGAAGCGGCGACATCATTAATCCGACTACTCACTTTCTGTCCAACTACAGCTTCTAAAGTTTTCAACGCCTGCATAATCCCTTCCGCTCTAGGATCTTCTTGAGCTATCCTTCCACTAGGCATCCTCTCATTACCGTTGCTCATTATACTGGTAACTTACGGAGTCATATCCACCCCAAGCAACACGTAATGAGATCACTAACAATCAATCAAAAGTAGCAAAAATAACAAGCACATGCAAAAGCTTAAGATCCTACTAACTATCCCAAATACCAGTGCTCTTTATCACTCCAAGCCAATGACTAGATAGATCAGACTAACCTAGCTCTGATACCACCTTGAGGCAGGGATGTTACGCCCCGACTCTCGAGCCTGCGACATCCCTTGCCCAATCGCCACGAAGTCATAGAGATAGCGTCCCAGGTACGCTATCAACCTATCACTTACTTAAGTATGCGGAAACGTGTCAACTCCCTGACAATAAAAACAAACAGGAATTGAATAGTAGGAGTTAAACACCACAAATAAATCTTAATGCTATCGATCTACTTCCGTACAAAAACAACCCCATACTTCGGGGTGACTAGACCAGACCTTTGCAGGTGTACTAAGTCAGGTAAGACTAACTTTTCATCTTACTTCAGATGACTAATCCAAAAGTCAAATCTTGGCATTCACGAAATTTCGTCACTTGGGACCTGAAAATATTATCCCACGACGGGGTGAGAATAAATCTCAATGAATCAAGCCTAAGCTCGGTTAGGAAACTGATTCACCCGGGCATCCTAACGGAAGTATCACAATAATAGATCACCATAAATAACACCTAAATACGGTCACTATATAAAAATAATTCACATGCATACTTGTCAGCCTCAACCACACATAATGCAAAGCTTGACTCGACTCACAACCAAACAATCGATCATTCAACAAGCATCTCATCCACAAGTACGCATTAGACATCACACAAGTCCATTTATTAACGATGATCGTGCCCACGGTACATGAGAGGATCTACGAGAAAGAATGCGTGATTCGACTCCCACAAATAATGCGATCTAGCACCTCAGTGCAATCGAGCGTTCTATCTGCAGGACAGGGCTACGTCCCTTTTCTCTCGGCAACGGCTACTACAAGAGGTGTCTTCGGTACGTCTGGCACGGCACCAGCAAGTAGGCATCTCTAAACGGGGCATCGGTCCATCACAAGCTGTGACCGGCATCCGACAATCCCTTAAAACCGTACGTACCATACGGGGCATGAATTATCGTGCTTTTGACAAATCGCGTGGTTCTATACAACTGGTACAGTACGAACTTGCTAGGAAAAACATCACCGTTCCATCATATGACCACACAGAACACATCCAGCAATCAACCCATTTCATTATCTTCGGTTAAAGCCAGATGCTCACTCACGCATGTAAAAGATAGACCAAAAGCCATTTTTATGCTAAAATATATCTTTTGATTTCCCACATGGCCAGATACATATGCAGTCTAACATTAGACACTGCAATCATAAACGAACTATTTAACCTTAAATAGACAGTCAATTACCCAGTGAATAAAAAGGCAGTCAAACAGGCAGTTCAGCGAAGCGATCAAATCAACAAGGTCACCAAGCAATCACGAGCAGTCAAAATCGATTAGGCCACAAAAAGCTCGATTTGTGCAATAATACTTTATTAACCAAATTGATCAATTTAAGTCATCGATCGCTCGCACGCCTCTAACCTGTCGCTCGCTCGTGATCAAACACATCAATCGGTCAATTTCAACTAATCACAATTTGCCACATGCAAAGTAGTCAATTGACTAACCTAATTGATCGGCTATTTAACTTAATCACAATTTCTATCTAAACCAACTCCAATCGCGTACCTAAATTTTCTGATCGCCTAAGCGACTAATCCTAGGCGTAATTAGCGCCCTAACCAAGGATTAGGGTCAACTCACAAATTGAGTCGGCTGGGGCGGTCTCAACGGCGACGACGGTGGCGACGAACGGCGACGGCGAAGCCAAATTCCTCGAACAACGACTCAAAACTCTCGGCCCACAATCTAAACTTCTTGGTCAAATGGCCCACGGACCCGGCCACTGATCCGACCACCCGGCCCGGATTCTCAACCACCCGACCCAGGCCGATACGGGCCACGACCAGCGCGAACCGGCCTGGATCATGCTCTCTGCCGACAGGGCAAGGCAGGGCAGGGCAAGGGCTGCGCCGGGGCTAAAACAGCCGAAACGGCGATCAGCGGACGGCAGCCAGCTCGGGGGTGGACGGTGGAAGAACCAGGGGGGTCGAGGGGTGTTGATCGAGATCGGTGGCTGCAGCGGAGGACAGCGGGAGGCGGCGGATCAACGGCGGACAGAACTGGCCGAGCTGGGTGTTTGGGCGCAGAGAAACAGAGGTTCGGTTTAGGCCGATTTTCGGCGGCCACAAACTCAAGGAAGGTGGAGGGAGGTCTTGGGGATTCATTGGCGGTGGAGGTGAGAGACGGCATCGCCAGAAATGGCCGGATCGAAGAGAAAATCGATCGGTCCCCAAAATAAGGCATCGACGATTTCGGGGCCGATTACGGCTGCTCCGGCTAGCAATCGGGAGCGAGGCTAGGTCGAGGATGTCGAGGGAAGGTAGGGGAACGTCGGAGGGATAGTGGGTGGCGGCGGTGGCAGTCGAAAACGGTCGGAGGAGGCACAATGGGTCTCGGATGCGCGCGGCCGAAATAGAGGCTGCTGTCCCGCGGCTTTTTCGCGGTCATCCAGCGGCCAACGGCGGCGATGGAGGGTCGGGAGTGACAACAAGGAAGGACAGTCGGTGGTGGCTGCCGGTGGGGAGCGGTGGCGACGCCAAATTTCCCGGGAGAAAAGAGAAGAAAGGAGGAGGGGGTTCGATCGGGAGGGGGGGCTGTTATCCGAGTGAGAGGGAGAGAGAGAGAGAGAGAGAGAGAGAGAAAACGCACGTGAGAGGGAGAGAGTGGGGGCGGGAGAGAGAGAGAGTGGGCCCACTGGGATTTTTTTTAAGAGGGGTAATTTGGTAATTTCACAAACGGGGACTGGATAGAATTTTTGGATACCGAATAAAGGGTATTTTGGTAATTTCATAAGTTTGACTCGGTCGGGATTAGGCTCAAGCGCGAGAATTGAAATCCTAATTCACGACGACTAAGAATGTCGAAACATAATCTAAACTGACTGAAACTTTAGAATTTGTCCAATTATTGACTCTTCAGTCTTTATGATACAAAATTTTCCATTGACTGGAATTCGTTGTCAATTTCTTAAATTAATCTCAGTTACCTTGCCAGAGGTGAATTTTCAGGACGTCACAATATCATTTGGTGCAGTAAATAATGCTCCATGCACTATTTTGTGTGCCAGTTCTGTACAAATAAATCAGCATTTGTAAAGTACTTTCATCCGATACATGCTGGCAGTACATTATAAGAGGGCATTTTTCGACGAAGTCGAAATCCATAGGGATCATTGTAGAAAGAACAAGTGGCAATGATAGTTTAATAACCTCTAGAGAATTTGATACCACTGTTGTAACTTGATCAAATTATCTCAGAGAAGAAGACACTCGAGAGAATTGCTGTCGTAACTCTCTTACGTTATTCATCCGATCATAGGCCTAGTAAATAGGCATAACATCCAAAACCACTTGGCAAGAAAATAGCAACAGAATAGCAACAACAAAGACCTACTAACATGTCCCACTAACTAGAACATGTGTAGAAACAAACTCCTACAAACTAGGACTCCACTGCTCCACTACTAAAGACACGTAAAACTACTTCAACAATTCCTATAGACTAGGATAACAGAATAACAAATAAACAACAATATGTTAACAATACGCAATACTTGGTCACAAGGCAACCCAAGTGCTGGTGTTGTTTTATTCAATATTCCCCCTCAACACCAGCTTCTACTCTTTTCATCATACCGAGCTGATGACAGAAACTTTCGAACTTGTTACTACTCAAACCTTTTGTAAACAAATCTGCAACTTGGTTTTTTGTTCTGACATGCTCCAATTCAATTTCTTCTTGCAAGACTTTCTCTCTGATAAAATGCTAATGCACCTCCACATGCTTGGTTCTTGCATGAAAAACTGGATTCTCCGCTAAACGTATTGCCGACAAGTTGTCTCGGTACAAAGAGATACCATACTCTGTTGGCCGATGCAAGTCTTTCAATAATTGCATAAACCAAGTGCTTTCTTGAGCTGACATCGCTGCTGCTCGGTAATCTGCTTCCGTGGTTGACAAAGACACTGTTGGTTGTCTTTTGCTACACTAAGAAATTGCTCCGGACCCGAGCATGGAAACATACTCGGTAGTTGAACGTCGTGTATCATGGTCACCTGCATAGTCAGCATCACAAAAGCCAACTAGTTTGCAATCTCCACCTCTCTTGTACATAATACCATAGCCAAGTGTGCTCTTCACATATCCCAGGATTCGACGAACTGATTCCAAATGAGTCTTATTTGAACTTTGCATGTAGCGACTCATCACACCAATCGCAAAAGAAATATCCGGTCTTGTTAAAGTTAAGTAGATAAGACTGCCCACCAATTGCCGGTATATGGTAGTATCTTCTAAATCTTTCCCTTCATGAGCACAAATTTTGGAGTTTGGTTCCATCGGTGTCGAGATTGGCTTGCATTTAAGCATTACAAATTTCTTCAACAAATCTTTGGAATACTTTTTCGGATGGAGAAATATTCCTTCCTGAGTATAGTCGACCTCTAAACCAAGAAAATGCTTGAGCTGTCCAAGTTATTTCATCTAAAAGCGAACTGACAAATTTTCCCTGGTTTGAAGGATTTTTTCTTCACAATCTCATGTAATGATTAAATCATCCATATACACAACAAGATAGCTAGCTTCCCTGCTTTAGCTTTGACAAATAAGCTAGAATCCGCAAATGTGACCGAATAACCACTATGAGTAAGAAATTTGACAATTTCACCATACCAAGCCCTCGGTGCTTGTTTCAACTCGTAGAGGGCTTTCCGGAGCTTACACACGTACTCAGGATGATCTTGACTCTGAAAGCCCATTAGTTGGCTCATGTAGATCTCCCGATCTAACTCCCCATGCAAAAATGCATTATTCACGTCCATTTGCCACAAGTTCCAATTTTTGCTCGTTGCAAGTGCCGGTGGGACTCGTGCAGTTGTAAACTTTGCAACTGGACTAAACGTTTCATCATAGTCTAGTCCATAAGGTTGGGAGAACCCTCTGGCTACTAGTCGAGCCTTGTGCCTCTCTATTGATCCATCTGTGCGATGCTTTATCTTGTACACCCATTTGCAAGAAATAGGCTTCACATCTCTTGATTTTGGTGCAAGCTCCCAAGTCTGATTTCGCTCTAATGCAACATTTTCCTCTTCCATAGCTTTAATCCACTCCGGACTCTGAGATGTTTCCTCAAATGTCTCTGGTTCTTTTGCATATGTTTTTTCTACTATAGCGGCATTAGCATACTTGGGATTTGGCTTTCTGGCTCTTGTTGATCTTCTAAGTGCAATTGGTGTACCTGCTCTGTTTGGCTCATCTTCTTCGCTTGACCTTTGGTATACACCTGTTTGCCAAGGATTTTGAACTATGCCTTCTTCAACATCACCATCGCCTGCAACCTCTGTTTCACTTGAACTCAACTGAAATTGAGAGATTTGTAACACTTCCTTAAAAACATCTGAGTCTGGTAGTACTTCCTTGTTTGAGAACCACCATGAGGAAGCTTCATCAAACACCACATTCCGAGATGTGTAGCATTTCTCGGTTGTTGGATCGCAACATCGCCACCCTTTCCTTTGACTGTTGTATCCTACAAAGATACACCTAACAACCTTTTTCTCCATCTTGCTACGTAAGTGATCAGGTATAAATACATAGCATACACATCTAAAAATTCAAAAATGACCAACAACAGGCTTCATGTTCCATATTTTTTCAAAAGGTGTAAGGAAGCATAACCTTTGTTGAGGAAGCCTATTGGTCACGAAGGCCGCGGTCTTCATCGCTTCCGCCCAAAACTGTCCTGGAACATTTTTTGCATGAAGCATACTTCGATATACTTTTGCCAGATGTATGTTCTTCCTTTCTGGTACCCCATTTTGCTGCGGAGTGCTGGCACATGTGAACTGATGTCGTATTCTACATTCACGAAGGAAATCTGAGAACTCATCTGAGGTGTATTCTCCCCCGTTGTCGGTGCGTAGATAGCAGACTCTTTTACCAACCTCCACTTCCGCTACCATCTCAAACTCTTTGAATTTTGAAAAAGTTTTAGATTTTTCCTTCATAAAGTAGACCTATACATACCTCGAGAAGTTGTCAATGAAGGTCACCATGTACTTCATCCCACCAATGGAGGCTTGCTTAATTGGTCCAAACACATTGGAGTGAATTAACTCTAACAGTTCCTTCCCTTTAAATTTGGATTCTTCGTACGGCAACTGGTGTGCTTTTCCATATTGACAGCCTGCACATACACTGTATGTTCTCACTTCAAGTTGTGGAAGTCCCTTCAACATCGACTTCTTCATCATCACATCTAGCTTGGAATAGCTAACGTGACTTAGCCACATGTGCCACAAGCCTGATGTTTCATTCCTTCTCGTCTTGTCTACATATGCGATTTCTGCACACATTACGTAAATTAACTCCAATCTTCGTCCCTTCATTTCCAGCTCTTCTATAATCTCAAGGTCCCGATATATCTTCATATCTTGTGGACCAAACAGGACAAATGGCCAAATTGCGCTACCAAGAGAAGATTTTTCTTCATACTTAGAACATGATAGACATTTTGGAGTGGCACCTTGGTATCACTACATTGAGGAGAGTCTACCGTATTACCGATTTGAGCTATCGGTAACTTTGAGTTATTCGCTGTCACCACCACCCGACTTCCCTTGTACTCTAACAAGTTCTGCAGCTTCTCTTTATCATCAGTCATATGGTTTGAACAGCCTGAGTCAACAATCCAATCATTTTCATAATCGATTTGATTGAATGTTGTTGCTGTAAGGGCTGACTCCTCTTCATCTATAGCAAAGAAAGCCTCAACATCTCATTCATCTTCACTTTTGGAAGTAGCAACGTTGCTCTCGACAACCTTCTTCTTTGACCAGCAAGTTTTTGCCATATGTCTCTTTTTGTTGCAATTGTAGCACTTCCCTTCAAACTTTTGGCCATTGCCATGGTTCTTAGAACCTCTCCCTACACGAATGCTCCCTTCACCTTGATGACTTCTCGCCTTGTCATCATTCTTTTTGGATCCACTGTGGGCATGTTGCCTAGAATTCCACCTGCCTTTGTTGGCATAGAGTGCCTCTTCTTCATTCTTCAACGAGACTCCTCCCCTTTGCTTAGCTAAGGCTTCTTGACCAGCTAGCAAATTTTTGAATTCTACAAGCGATGGTTGAGTTTGCCATCCTTGTATGGCAGCAACAAAACTCCTGAATTCTGACTTCAAACCATAGATGATGATCCACTTCATCCTGGTATCGCCAATAGGAGCCTCCGGATCCAACTCATTAATCTCTCGGCATAGCGTCTTCACTTTGTTGAAGTACTGTGCGACCTTCATGTCGTGTTGTGCCACCGACAACAACTCACTCTCTAAAAGTTGAAGCTTCGTATCGTTCTTCTTAGAGAACATCTTGGCCAATGTATCCCAAGCTTCTTTAGGAGTTTGCGCATCCCGGATATGCTCCAGCACATCCTCTTCAATCGTCGTCTTCAAAACGAACATAGCTTTGCCCGCTTTAATCTTCCACTTCCGTAATGTCCCATTCGCATTGTCGGCCTTCGATTGTCTCACATCATTTCCATTTACAACCTCCCACAAATCTTGGCCCTGCATGTAAGACATCATGCAAGTAGACCAAGAATTGTAGTTTTGGTTGGTGAGCTTCTTGATTCCGCCAACAACTTGAAGATCACTCATCTTGGCAATATAGATACTGACCAAATGCCCATAACCTGGCTCTGATATCAGATTGTGGAAAGAACAAGAGGCAATGATAGTTTAATAACCTCTAAACAATTTGATACCATTGTTGTAACTTGATCAAATTATTTCACAGAAGAAGACACTCGAGAGAATTGCTGTCATAACTCTCTTATGTTATTCATCAGATCATAGGCCTATTAAATAGGCATAACATCCAAAACCACTTGACAAGGAAATAGCAATAGAATAGCAACAACAAAGACCCACTAACATATCTCACTAACTAGAACATGTGTAGAAACAAACTCCTACAAACTAGGACTCCACTGCTCCACTACTAAAGGCATGTAAAACTACTTCAACAATTCCTATAGACTAGGATAACAGAATAACAAATAAACAACAATATGTTAACAATACGCAATACTTGGTCACAAGGCAACCCAAGTGCTGGTGTTGTTTTATTCAATAATCATAACTTAATTTTCCATCTGGCTAGAATATTTATATAAGAATGAGGTCACTGTTTCTAACTTTAAGAACAGAGGATCTATGGCATCAGAATGGTTAAAATTTTTAGTAGGTTTAAGTTTTTCCCACCCATACAATGCATCATCGATTGTTTCATTTTACAAATTAGATCTCAGTTGTCAAGTCCAAACTTGCTTGTTTACACTGCCATAGGAGTTTGGCCTTTTGTATGATGCCGTTTGCTACTGAGGGAATGTTGCAGGGAACTACTCCGTCGATAGATGGCAGGTTCTGAATTATCTTTTAGAAAGGAATCGTAGTGTACAAGGTTGCCCGCACTGCGAGATCTGGGGTGGCGTTGATACACCTAGCCTTACTACTGGATTCCCAGAGATGGGAAGGAAGTGGTAACTCAACAAAAAATTGAAAATAATTTGTTTTTGGGCGACTGTCATTAACAATCTGTTCTTCAAAAACACGCGACATATCAGTCTTTTACTCATATCAAATGTTGATACTTAGCCTTTCTTTCTTTTTTCTTTTTTTCTTTTTTGGTGCTGATATCAATATCTGCGTGATTTTCCGGCACTTTGGACCATGTTAGAATGTTTCAGTATAGAAATTATTGGATTATCCGACCAATGTGTTTTGTGTTCAGAATACTTTTCTGTCCATTGCTTTCCCATTTGATGTTTCAGCTCTCTGAATCTCTCTGTGGCTTCAGAGGATGTTTGAGAAGCAGTCCGAAGCAGAAGCTGTCAAGAGCCAATGTCGGAGAAGCAATGCAGTATACTTCTTTCCATGTGAGAGGAGAATTACGATCCGTGTGACTACTGCAGCTTCGTGGTTAATACTGTAAGTGAGATTAAAGGTAAATGCTTACATTCCCCTGGAATGTGCTACGTACTATGGCATAAACTATAGCCTAATTACCAGTCTCTAAGAGAATTGCTGAGCTTTTACATTGGGTACATAGAATCCTGCATAATTTCTGAGATTCGTCATCGTCTGTTTTGTCCGAAGACGTCATGTAAAATCCTGCATAGTGCATACCCTGCTCCCTCTAGGATGATGTTGCAGTGGAAAAGCGAAACGCATTAAAAGACAGGATCGTTTGTTTTTTTTTTTTTTTTTCCTTTTCTTCTCGCATTACTTATCCTATAATTATGAATAAGAAGCAGCTTCATTTGCTGGTGCTGTTGCTGAAATATGTAATCACAGCCCAATATGTACATCTAGTTTACAAGCAAAACCCGGACCATCTTCTGAATGTCCTAATGTCGCTGCCTCCGGACACGGCCATCCCGATTCCCGTCCTTCCTCCCATCCCAAAGCCTCCATAATACAGTCTCCACTCGTTGATGCCGTTCTCCATCTGGACCAGACGTGGCGAGCCCACCCCTTTATTGTCCCATCCTTCGTCCTCAGAAGGTTGCAGCGCCGGGCCTTCCTGGAGCCTTCTCCAGTTCTTCAACCCGTCTTCAGAGACTGCCATTCCAATACTCCGCTTCCCATCCGCTGCGACGCCCTCGTACGCCATCAAGTAGTTTCCTGCTTTCCTGTTTTTCACCACGCAAGCATTCTTGACTCCGCACTCATCAAAGGAACCGCTTGATCCCCCTTCCAGGATTTTTCCATACTTGACCCATCTGATTCCGTCTCTGGACCTTGCCAGTCCAATGGCGAACTGGCAATTATCTTTGTCGAAGGAGTAATAATACATCCGGAGATCATCGCTTTCGTGCACTATAACGTGTGGCGCTGCGATAAACAAAGAATCCCATTCCTTCTCAGATCCCACATCGAGCAAAGCTCCGCTGTGGTGATCTCCTTCAATTCTGGCCCAGCGCCTGCCATCTTGACTGCAGGCTAAGCCTGGAAGAGATATACGAACTTTGTTCGCTGCGCTTTTCTTGTTGTCGTCCCGATCACAGCTAAATCTTTCTGGGTTTCCGAGGGGAATGGCAGGCACTCCAGGCAAATCAATTTCGTTAGAACTATATCCTGTATAGTAAAGCCAGTAAACGGCACTGTACATCGGGCTGGACATTATCACCATCTCAGATGGCCTGATGCTTTCAGTGTCGAAAGCCCACCAACTGTCGCGGCAGTTCATCACCATTCCTGCATCTGCACAAGATCCAACTCTGTCCCCTCCCCGTGCCCAGTGGATCCCGTTGCTCGAAACGGCAAGCCCGATGGACTCGGAGCCGTCGCCGGCACCACGTCTCCCATGATACCACATGTACCATCTCTCCTCATTGTCACCAATATACCTTTTCACCACCGGCGAACCGACTTCCAGGCAATCCCAGGAATCGCCAGGGCCCAAGTCGAAGACGAGACCTTGCGAAGAAGTCGAGGTAACAGGCGGATTAGGCGGTGGAGTATCCAGGCTTGGCGCCGTCGACTTCTGATCGAGTTCGGTGGTGGGATTCTTGTTGGTCGCATTGTTTTTGTCGATGCGCGGTTTCATGGAACAGCTGACTGGACCGGTCTTATATCCAGAACATGGATATAATCTCTTAAGGCCGTGAAATCCACCAGGGAAAGATTTGCTGCAGGTACGAAGGGTAAGCATGTCCTTCCTGGAGGAAGAGAAAACCAGTCGGGTCGAGCTTGTGGGGTTAGCCATTCTGCCGGTGGACGAGGACACAAGGACGTTAAAGGCTGTGGTCCTTGAGCTCCCCGCCGCCGCCGGTGCGTCCATGGCCAGGACGCGGCAGAAGAAAAGCAGCTGAGGGGTCAAATATCAATGGCAGAAATCAGTGCCGATGGATTCATTGGGCATTTATATTGGTGGGTTGGGGTTGTGGGGGTGGGCTTAATGTTGAGGGAATGTTTCTTCCTTTCCCCCTGAGCTAGCTCGCTTGTCCACCTTTATAAACGAAAACAGCTTTCGATCGCAATCGAGTGTATGACGCTGATATAGCCTCCCCCTCCCTCCTTAACCTGTAAGTCCACCCCGCCGATACAGAAGAGCACTGGTCTGGTCGTGCCTAGATCGTTTAGTCTCTCTGGATTTTTCACTTTTTTAAAAATTTCATTAATTACGCTAATTAGTCTATAGATTATTTAAATTATGAAAAGCTTTAGATGAAGGGAGCAGTTTGATTATTTTCACTTTTCTTTCTTCTTCTTCTTCTTCTTTTTTTTCTTTTTTGGAGTTTTGCGCGCGCGGGTGTGGGTAATTGCCATTCGTATCTACTATTCTTCTTGATGACTTGGGCGGCAAGTGAGAATGGATATTAGGTCGCTTCTCTACCTGTCAACCGCCAGGGACAGCGCTTGAGAGCTTCCTTCTCGATTCTTCTTCTCCATATATTTTATGCTTTTTAACTTTGGTCTTCTTTTGACCCTAAAAAAAAAAAAAACCGATGATCTTATAATCCTTTTTTTCCCTTTTTTTTCCTTTCTTTCTTTTTTAATGTTTAATTTTCCCATTTCCGATCCGATTAAAGAGAATTCCGTTCGGCGGCTAATGCGAAGTTAGTTTCTTGATTTGTGCCGAGGCGTGCAGCAAAGTTCTGATTTCGATTCGAGCAGAATTTCTGTCACTTGGAATGTGGTTCTCTGCGTTCGATTTAATTAGGAACGCCATGAGCTATGCATTAACGTCTTGAACGAGAAAAAACGAATAATAAAAAGATGTATCTTTTTTGGATCACCAGCATAATATTTGGAGATAATGTAAGCTCTATTTAACAATTCACTGATAACTCTATATAGGGATCCTATATATAGATGTGATACCAAATTAGATATTTAGATAACAATTTATGTTCTCGGGGTTTACATGCACTTCTATTCACTGTTATAATGGAAACTGGGAAGGGAATTTTTTTTTTTTAAGGAAAAGATTCAATAAGGATGAGTTATGTATCAATTTGGGATTGTCTTAAATCATTAGGACTAAGAAAAGACAAATTTTTTATTCAAATCCAAGAACTGTTCATGAATTTACAGTCACATTTAATAGTTAATGGTTCCAATTTTTCCTAAATTTTGGCTTTTGTGAAAGAGAGGGAACATTTCGAGATATTTAGGTTTCGAGATACTATACATACGATCGAAGTGATGGATCCATTTTAAAAAAAACGAAGCATTTTTTTTTCTCCTTTTCGAGCTAGGGTTAAATTTAAGAAAACGGGATTTAAGATGCAATTTCAATAAAAAGATAAGTTCATGAGTGCACCTCAAAGCAAACAAAGGGAGACTTTTTCAACTAATCTACCTATATCAATTTCACTGGCCATGATTGCGAGGTCACATTCGAGATGCTCGGGATAAAATTCATGATAACACGTGCTTTTATCCCAATCCGCATTCCGCGGTTGATCTGGATGGGACGTTGGATCCATCTTCGCATGCTTTCAAGTTCGACGTACTTCCACGTTGTGTCTCATCTTTGGTTCGTTTCTTTCTTTTTGCCCTTTCTCAATCAATACGTACGGATGCCCATCGTCGGAGCGAATGGGTAGTATCAACACTATCAAGGACACTAGACGATACGTTCTTCGGGAAAAAAACTCTTTGAAAAGCCACAAACGCATTCAACGGCGACGACTCATTCTTAAAACTTTTGATGATTTATCAATTTTGTCATTCTGGTCAATTTTGATTGGAAATCACTAAAGTGGCCACCGATGCCCTACGCAACCATCTCTACGTCCTCGTCTTTTCTTTTTAACTAAAGTCTCAATCCCGAGAGTAAAGAAGGAATTCACTTTGCAACCTTGACTTTACGTTGAGGCACCTCCATATCATGGGCACCTAACCTTCCAAGCAAATCGAAAGGGAAGCCCATCGGAAGGCTACGTAGCGATTTGGTGGCAAGGAAATTTTCTATCGACGACTCCTGATTTCGCCCCCCCAATAATTGCGCCTTGATCAGTGTCTTGCGCTCGATCAAATCGCCTGGCGGGCGATTTGGATGTGCGGGGAGTCAATTCGATCTACAACGTCCGCTTTTGGTTTTGGTCCCCCCGTAGACGTACGAAACAATTTCTGAAATTGCCCTTTTTAATGTGGCGGATGAGCTTTCCATGAAGCGAAGACCGACGAAGCCACTTCTCTTTACAATCCCCACACCCCCCCCCCCCCCCTCTTTTTTTTTCTTTTTTCTTTTTTGTATTTCCATCGATCACGCTTTGCGATGTGTTAGGTTGCGAATCGATCGATCTCAGGCGATCAAAGGCACCATTTTGATTATATTGATCGGAGCAGAAGATTCCTGTCGTTTGGCCGCCTCGATAAATCTTCTCACGTTAGGGTGATTTGTTCATGTACTTTCTTTTGGTAAGGGTGATTGCTTCACGTACTTTTTGTGTCTTCTTTCCGGCGGGAAAAAAGGATCCTCCCATATTTGTTTAAACGCCGGCCGCATACACAAGAAAGAAGGGAAAACGAAAAAGGAACAAGAAGAACGAATCCAATTTGGTTTAGTCGCAATGATCAACCTTAATACGACATTAGCAAAATCCAGAGACCATGTTAGATCGAGTCTTCAAGAAGGTTTTACGGTAGCCGGGACCGTTAAGGGCTCGAAAGTTGAAAGGTAGGCAAGCTTATATAAGGAGAAACGTGAAAACGACGGTCGAATTTGAATTCCTTCCATTTATTTTCTTTGTGGCCAACGGTTGTGGTTTGTGGGCACGCCCAATGTTGGAGAATTGGGAATTTCCATGTCGACCACAAGAAAAAGGTTGCCCCCACTCCCTCCCTTTTATCTCGATTAATTTATATGCTAGAAATGGAACCTGGGGTCATGCACGACAACGTGCGACTCCACAAAAGTTTAATGAAAATGGTATCTTTGCTTTTAAATGATATATACACACACATAAATATGTAATACATATCTGTTAAAATAGATTGGAATGATTACATTGGCAAATTATCATAAGGTTAATGACCAAGTTGACCGAATTATAAACTTTTGGGTCGAATTGACTTCCGCACAAGATTTTTTACTTTTTCGCTGATTAATTTAGTAACTCTCATTGAAGTTATGTTGGAATAAGTAAGGTACCAATATAGCAACGCATGATATCATTGAGAAATGATAAGGTTCTGTTTGTTTAGCGAAAAATAACTGATGTGAAAAGTATTTTCCTAAAAGTGATCGGTTATAACGTTCGGAATAATTACCCAATAAACTGTTTTTTTTTCTGGATTGATATCAATATATGTGAATATATTTTCGTGAAAAATGAAGATATTGTTCGTTCATTCATTCATTTTTCTAATCGCTGATTTTTAGTAAAATATCTTCTAAATCACCTATTTTTCGCGTATCAATTTTGTTCGTTAAGCGATGGAAACATCAATATCGGATGCCTAAACCAAAACTCAACCATCTTCGTGTACATGATTCCCAACTTGCTTAAACAATTCAATTCGGACACATCGCCTATAAATTCAATTACGTAAAAGATGAAGTGCGGAGTTGGAAAAAAATATTAGCAGAAAAACCCCCACCTCAAAAAGGGAGATTTTTTCGAAAATAATACTAAAAAAATAAAAATTTACAGTATCAATTCAAAAAAAAAATATTCACCATTTTAGGGGCCCGGTCGTGGGCCCCTCTCCTGAGGAAAGGAGTGTTGCAGCCCCCCAACGTGGGAGCCGCAACACTCCCCCTCCCTCGGCAATTAAATTGTCGATGGAGGGGTTTTTTTATATAAAAATAAAAAAAGAATATTTACAATATTAGATTAACAATAAATTATTTAAAATTTTGGGTGCTACACTTTTAAACTGTCGGGCAAAGTATTTTAATTTTTTTAGTTTACATAAATATTTTTTCGACGCCGTCTCGTTGGTTCGCGCTCCGATCGTAAAAAAAATATTTACGTGCCTCGACTCAAAGAAAAACGAGCAAGTCGACGACGTTTACTCGCGGGGCCTGCAACACTCCTTTCCTCAAGAGAGGAGCAGGTGAATATTCTTTTTCGGATTAATTTGGTAAATTTTTGTTTTTTTAGTATTATTTTCGTGGAAAAAAAAAACTCTCAAAAAGGCCACTCGTTAGCAAAATTCGACTTTAAAATCTAGCAAGCAAGGCACCTTGTCCCATGATAAAGACCGAGGAAATCAAAGGTGGTGAGGGACACCGAATGACGTTAGGGTTTAGTCAGGTATTCCACGTTGTGGGAATCAAGATACAAGATCTTCATGCGTTGAGTTTGATGGGCGATTTTGCGTGGAATTAAACCATGCAGCAGCCTTTTGTAAACCTAACGCACAAGAGAGAGAGAGAGAGAGAGATTCTGTCTATACTGGATTTCAACTTGGGCCGGAGGAAGATGCTTGGGACTGCGCTTCAGACCAGCCTGGATTTTGATTATTAAAACGACGGGATATGAATCTGAAAACGCTTATCGTGATCTCAGGGTGATGGTGGGAAATTGTTAAACCATCTGTTGCAAGTGGGGACAGATAGAACCGTCCCGGCCATGGCCATACTTCATTTTTTTTAGAAATTCCTCTTTTTCTGTTGGTAAAAAAAAACACCAGAGAAAGGCAGGACGAATCGCCATTTTTCCTCAAATTGTGTCTCATGTGGATCACCCGTTCGTTGTCTCGCCACATTTTTCGGAACATCGGATGGTTCGCTATAGAGAGAGAGAGAGAGAGTTGCGAGGTTAGCGTACAGGAACGTGAACACCTAAAAACCCTTCTCTCTCTCTCTCTCTCTCTCTCTCTCTCTCTTCTCTTCGTCTATCTCTCAGTCAACATCAGTCCTTCAAAAGAAAAGCTTCGTGGGATCTTGACGGAAGGATCGAAGTCAACGACCGTATGGCAAGGGACGGGAGCTGAAGTTTAGTTATTTATGTTTAACCCCAAGAGAGGAGCAGACAGAGGGAGAGAGGGATGATTTTGACTTGCTTCACAACGTTTGAATGGATCTAGACAGCAATCTCTCTCTCTCTCTCTCTCTCTCTCTCTCTCTCTCTCTCTTTGTGTCTTGGTCCAGGAAACAGAGAACAGCACTAAGTTCTCTCTCTTTGTGTCTTGGTCCACGAAAGAGAAAATCACACTATGTGATGTCCTCGTATTAAAAGAAAATGTCCCTCCAAATCCGTATTGTTTACTCACATGAAATCGAGCATCCGTTTCCCTCCATTCCCCGTTAGGATGATTGAAAATCCGTTTTCCAAAATGCCTGACGTTTTTAAGTTCAACCCAAAAAACTTAAACTGACAGGTGTAAGAAGATCACATAAATATAAGTGAAAATGTTTCACTGTGCCTAAGTCTAACCCAAAAACTTAAACTGACGGGTGTAAGAAAACTACATAAATATAAGAAAAATGCTTTACTAACAGTGCTGTCAATTATTAATGATCATAGATATACAAAACATCACCACGTATTTTGCAAAAAAATACTCATTAATTGAAACATCGTTGGGTCAGAAATAATGACAGTACTGTCAAAATAGCGGCTTCCTCAATATAAAGAGCATTTAAGACTCGTTATCAAGCGATGTGTCACAATACTCACAACAGATACAACAACGATGGTATGTCCATTGGATGCTATATTAACAAATGCTTTCATTTCTGGTTGTGTAATCATCATGCTTCAAAAGAGAATACCGTATACTCTGCACGCATTCTTGTCCTACCTTTCTTCGAACTTCTATTGGAGATCCTTGTTTCTCACACCGAACGCGCCCACTTGAGCTTAGAGAAATCGAAATATGATCCAAAAATATGTGACCCATGTGCACGGAATGCGGGTATTTGGGGATAGCGCCCTTGATACGGTGGTCCCGCTGACCGGTCAGTGGGCGAAGGTTTCACCCATTAACTAATTTTGGGCTTTTGTTTAAGTTGATTTTCACTCGATGACCGAGCAGCGGGCGGGGTTTCTGCTCGCTGACCGGTCAACAGGTTTGGGATTTTGTTTAAGTTGGTCCGTTTATTGTGGGATTAAAGGAATTTTCGATTGGTTTAGGTTTTGAGCCTGTTTAGGGCATATATGTATTTTTGCTCGTTTTTGGTTGATCATTGTAATAAGTTGAACAGCTGTAAAGCAAAAATCATAGTGAAATCTCTTTGCAGTACGTAACCATAACCTAGATAAACTATACATCGTCTATTTTTCTCCTATTATTTGTGTGATCATTTTGAATCAGTTTGCGTTACAGCCCTTTAAATTCTTCAAAGAAGTCAGCTACCTAACACATGCTCGAGAGAGATGAACCCTAATTGAAAAATTCATGGTGTTCAGCTAGCCTAGGTAATAAGATGTACCCTAATTGAAAGCAATGGATCAGAAGAAGATTATTACTGCACGATAGTCAAGACATATGAACTTAGAAACATAGGCTCGTTGAAATAGTTTTCCGACACGAGACGGAATTAGGAAACATAACTAAGAGTCCCGACATTACTGCTAGTACCTATTCCGTCCATCCTGAAGAGTAAACAACTTTCCAGTCCCCTTTCAATTTACACACATCTTTACATACGCATCGCCTATTTGATAAAACTGGGTATGAACCGTAATCGTGTTTGGTGTAGTTACGCTGTGACCTGCCGTAGGTAATATATTTAATAACAGAAGTTCGGTCCGTGGCATTTGTGGAATATCCACGTGTCAGGCGATTTTTTTTTTGTCTTAAACGAAATATTCTCGTTAATTAGTAGAACTAGAAGAACAACAACGATTAGCGTCTAAACATGGTTGGGGGGTTTAGTCCCAATCGGTAGGGAGGGATCCTAATCTGTGAGCTTTTGCAACTTAGTGCGGGCCTCTTGAACCAACTTCAAGGAGTTGTTGTGGAAATTTGTCCAAGAGAAGCTAAGTATTGTGCCGATTAGATTGCAAAAGCTGACATGTCAAGCGATTCATTTACCACATCATTGTTGAAGAAATAAATCGCTCGGAAATTCACATTGAGGTGTGGTTTCATACTCCCCATTGTCACAAAGGCACGCAGGGGTGGTACCCGGAGCCGCTGGAGGGTTTTTACCGTTTAGATTCGAACTTTATTTGCAGTTATAGATTGAGTCCATGCCTAGCTACTAATTGACCTAGGGCTTTTTCGATCTCTAGGGTTTTTCTTGCATCGTTTGTAACAGAGAGGACAAATCTTGTGTCTGAATTTCTCTTTCCCTACTTATTGTTTGTTTCGCGAAACAAATGATCGATTGAATAAATAGATAGAACGAGAAAGTAAATCGGACATCAGATGTACGTGTTTCGATCGTAGAGGCATACGTTTATGGAGAGAGCAGTAATGAATTTCACTATAGAACGATCAATACATGTTATTACAAATCACACATGAATAACTCAAACATTCTCAGTACTTTCCAAGCCCCAATTACATCCAATATTTATATAGTGTTTAGCCCCCAATTCCTAGCGAAATAATTTTTCAATCTCGCTGAGGGATTAAATAAATCTTATCACAAGATTTAATCGGCTTGAACACTTTTTTTTTTTGGAGTAATTCACGAGTTCCATTTGCATTAAGCGCTCGTACAAAAACGGCGCTTCATTAATCCCTATCTCGACGACGGCGTTTTCTGCAAATATATATCCCACTCGCCGGAAAACCACCCCAAGAGGAAAAACCCTTAGATATGTTAACATATATCACCGCCTGAGGAAGTCCCAACTTTGACCGGTCAAAGAACAAAGCCCGCTTGGACTTTTCCTCTTTCCTTATTATCTTGCTTATGAAAAGAATTCCCACAAGATTCAATTTTTGATCCATTCGTAATATTCGTCTTCCAAAATTTTACATATGGAATTATTCAATCCAAGTCGAGTTAACCGGGTTAAACTCGACACATATTTAATAGTTTGTGGGCCAAACCCTAACAAGTGGCTAGGGTTTTGAAGTTACCACAGCCAACCCTGAACAAAGAAACAGGTCATGATCATCACGCTATCAGCTTGCAGAGAAGCCATGCACATGCTCGTCTGAGCAGTTTTGAACCCTCTTGATGGGATCTCAACTTGCTTTTCTCCATTCCAGTTCTCCCAATTCACGTAACAGGAAGATATCCTTCTCCACCGAATCTTCCCTCAACCGGTAAACATTATTTGAAATCCCTCTTTTGCGTCCGAGGAAACCCTTTCTTCCTCAGCTAACTTCCTGCGATCTCTCTTTGACCGAGAACCAACGTTGTATGGGCTGCCCATCTGCAATTCAATGCTGGGTGATACGCAAACAAGCTTTCGATCCGTCTTGTTTTTCTTTAAAACGAAACCAAATGCCGCAATGCCGCTGAAGCTCACAGGCGGGACCCTGGAAATTGGAGTGTGCTTGGGATTTGCAGATTGAGGAGCAACCCATGCCTAACGAATATTAGGATGTATATGGTAATGCTCCAGAATCGCTCCAGAGAGATTATTTCTGTTCTAAAGGTCCAGAAACGCTCCAAAGAGAGGGTTTCTGTTCCGAAAGTATTCCTAAAACACTTTTGAGTCAGAAACGTTTGGTTCAAAAATGTTCCAAAAGTGTTTTGCGGAATAATTTTACGTCAGGAAACACTTTTGAAGATACAAAAACTCCAGAAACGCTTCAGGGAGAGTGTTTCTGTTCCAAAGTTGTTCCCGAAACACTTTTGGAACAGAAATGCATTATTCAAAAATGTTCCAAAAGTGTTTCGCGAAATAATTTTGCGCCCAGGAACACTTTTGAAGAAACAAAAAAAAAAACTTGATTCTAAGTTTTGGAATACTTTTGGAACATTACCACCATCACCAACGTGACCACCACCCACGGGCCACTGAAGCCTTCAGTAGCCGAATGCCATCGCCTCTACGGCCGCCCCTGCGGGCCATTTGTAGCCACCACCAGTCACTGCAGCCACTGGTCATCGCCATATGTCGCTACCATCGACGGCGGTGGAAAAAATTATTTATTTTTTTTAACTTTCCAAACTAGTTTATGTTTAAAAAAAAAACGTAGCCAGGAATAGAAACACAAAAAAGTGTTTCTGTTAAAAAATAATGCACGTGAACAGAAACATTTCCATAAGCACCCTTAGTACCTGTGAGCGTCCATTATTGAAGAAAAAATTTGTTGTCCGTACGTTTTTTTCCCCCCTTTTTCGTAACGACTTTATTTGAGGAGCCAATAATCAACGTTAATTATACACACACACGTCTCGATCACGCTACGAAAATAAGTATTACTTTAGGAATAGATCGTCGCCGCACGAGTTTCTCAGAACTGATGCAGTCTCTTTAGTTTCTACGGTGGGCAAGGTTACACTGGTTTGATGCTGAATCATAGTTTTGGAGCGTAGGCAAGAGTGTGGGCTCGGCCTAAGGACTTGTCCTAAGTCCCTACCCACCATGCTCTCGGTAGAAGCTGCCAACGTTTCACTTCATTTCTTGTGGTTCGGTGCGTACACCTAGGTCACCAAACCACTCGATCCATCTCTCGCATGTTGTGCCATTCGACACCCGAAAACAATATCACATATCGGATTGAAAGTCGCGTCACGTCTCGAGTCAACTTCACGCCCGTGTTATGTCAAATCAACCTATCCCGAAGAGCTCGATGCAAATTGACTTGAGGCTTGGTTGAAATTAGTCTCGCCGTCCTTAT
The DNA here is from genome assembly GCA_028455895.1 of Rhodomyrtus tomentosa. NCBI lineage: Eukaryota > Viridiplantae > Streptophyta > Magnoliopsida > Myrtales > Myrtaceae > Rhodomyrtus > Rhodomyrtus tomentosa. Next base: position 7,942,322 of record JAPCWY010000011.1, read on the forward strand.
TGACAATGCGAGAGTACATGGATGTGACTCCTCGATATACGAGCACCTCTTGCCTTCACGATATTTTTTAGTGGGCAAAATAACACAAATAGTCCCTAAATTTACGCAGACTGTGCAATCTAATCACTGAAATTTTAATTTGTTCAATTTAGTCCCTGAACTTTTGCAGAATGTGCAATTTAATCCCTAAAATTTTGACTTATTCAATTCAGTCCATAAACTTTTAATAAATATTCAATTTAGTCCCTAAACTATATGAAAATGTTCAACATGTACTAAAAGTTTAGGGACTTAATTGAACAAGTCAAAAGTTTATGGACTAAATTGCACATTTTGATGAAGTTCATAGACTAAATTGAACAAATTAAAAGTTCAAGGATCAGATTACACATTCTGCCAAAGTTCATGGGACATTTTACGTAAATATCCCTTCTTTAGTGGCTGTTGACTTGAGTCAGGCTCCGGCCCCCCCAAAAAAAAAAATCGAGCAAATTGACTTTTCATTTAAGATGCCAGAGAAAGGTCGAAACGTAAGTGAGGAGGAAATGGGATATGGCTTTTTTTTATGGAACCACTTGATCAATGTCCAGTGGATGTATTGAGTTCGGTATTGCCATTGACGATCAGGTCTAATCATCGATCCGGCATTCACCCCATTTGGTCAAATTTATTGGGAAAGTTGCATATCGGTTCCTCTAAATCAACGAGGCGGGATACCCCGGTACCCGCTATTCCTTTGAGAATATGACTGACTGACCTATTGGGATTTTGGCAAAAATTTCCAGTTCCGAAGTGGGCTATCAATATCTTCATCAAGATTTTGACTGCAAATCCCTACTTTGAAGGCAAAACCGGGCCATGATTTTATGGCCTCAACCATGAATTCGGGCCGGGATGGTTCATGGGCTTCGGCAGTCCCATCGTTAGACATCAAAAGATTCAAAACAAAACCGCGAGACGACTCCGACACTGCGTTCCTCTGTGTCTCTCTGTCTCCTCTTCTTCCTCGTCTATCGGACTGTAAGGTTTCACTTTTGCCCTCTCTAAATCTTCTTTGTCTCTGATTTTTTTTTTTTTTGAAAGGAGTTCTTCATTGTCTTGCGTAATTCGTCGACCGTGTCTTCGTTCTCGGATAGCGTGAAACGAATTCTTTGTCGATCGCGAAGCTGGTTAATTCGATGATGCTCTGATAATCTCGTTCCTTTTGGATTTTGTTAATTGGTTGAATTGATAGATGACATCTGGTGGCTCTCGTGATGTGGAAACTGTTATTTCTGCTACTTGGTTGATTGATTTTGATTGTGGTAGTTTCCTCTATGAATTTGTAAGTACAAGTCTATCTTCAGGCTGCTCTGTTGAGTTTTTATTTTCTGAGTTTAGTGCTGGGTGATTGAAGTTATTAGAAGAACTTGGGAAGGGAAAGTGCTTTCGGTCACAAAAACACTAACTTGATGGTTGTGTAGATGCGGGAAAAGAAACTAGAATGATGCTCTTTGGGTGTTGTGCTATGATTTTTGTTGGGTTGGAGATTTTATTTGGTTTTCGTCTTGGCGCTCCTTTTCCAGGCACTAGTTTTATGCGTCTGTCAAGATTTTGTTAAGAATCCCTGTTTAGGCATTAGATATTTGCTCATCTGTCTTATAGATTAAGGGGTTTATACTAATGGGGAAGGACTCGAAGACGAAGGACTCGGGAGGAAAGGGAAAGGGAAAGGGAAAGCAAGCAGGGGGTGGGAGTGATGAAGCCGCCTCCAAGGGGAAAGGAAAAGCCGGGAAGTCAGATGGGCTAGGCACTTGCACTTATGTCAAAGGTTGGTTCTCTTCACGATTCGGGTTCTTCATGTCTTTCTCTGTTTGTTTGGATTATCTGGTATGTAGTTGTCAAAGTGGATGGTACCATTGCATTTGAGATGCCTCCTCTGTCAAACAACTTTGCATAAACATACGGGAGCAAGTTTCCTTTTTCTCTTCCCTTTTGATACTCTTCCAGTCACAACTTGCGACCCATCCCAATGTTAGAGCTATCATAGAATCCTCTAAGCACATTATACATGCTTGAGTGTGCACTTGCTTTTTTATTTGGTCAATGCACTTATTTTCAGTATTGTGAAATCTACTGTCTGTTATTTGCCAAATACCATGAGTCGAAGAGTGTTTCTCTTTCACATCGCAGTAACTTCTAGCTTTTTAATTTGGCTCTTCAATAATGTTCAGCTAGGCATATACTGTGTGAAAAGCAAGGCAAAATCAACGGAGCATACAAGAAACTGGAGGATGGCTGGCTGGGCAATGGTGACAAAGTTCCCCCAGCTGAATTCGCAAAGGTAATGATGCTCTGTGCATGTTCCAACAAGATTTTAGGCCTACGTGTTTTACCTCATTTGATGCCTGAGGGGGGTTTTTAATTTCTTCCTTTTCTTTAGTTTAAGATTTGAAGGAAACCTATGTTTCTCGACAATTAACTTTTCATCTCCTTTAGCATTGTGCAACATTGCAACTAGCGCTCCTCTCTATATTTGGTGGCCTTCCTATGAAACCAAGGCATGGTCATTTATGCAATATTGAGTGAGATACAAGATGTATTCATTCCTTGTGGATTCCCTTAAAAGGCAATTGTGGGTGGCATCATCCTTACAGGAATGACACCTAAGAAAATTTGAGCTGTTGTTCTTCTTCTTTTGTCATGGTCAAAATTTTAAGCTGTAGTTGACTCCTGTTAATTGCTGTAACACAAATGTGTTTTAAGGTATAAAGGTATAGCAAAACATGCTCGAGCACTTAAAGCAACTTGAATGGCCTGGTTAGCTATACGTCTCATCACGGTTTCCTAACATACGTTTCTGCTGGTTTTAATTGACAGTTAGCTGCTGAGTACTCAGAGTGCCCATCTGGGAAGAAGGGCGGGGATCTAGGATGGTTTCCTCGAGGAAAGATGGCTGGTCCATTTCAAGAAGTTGCATTTGCTACCCCAATTGGAGCTACAAGTGCACCATTCAAATCAACGTATGTATTACATATTCTACCTCACTTCTCAATGAGTCTCCTGTTAGTTTATTGTTTCCTTTCATTTCTATGATGCGAAAATACTTAATCTGAAACCTTGGAAGGAGGAGATTGACTGCCATTACTACCATATCCCTATGATAAAACGCTTTCATAATGAAGTTTGCATGAATGTGAGGGGGGATTAAAAGCTGAAGACAGCCTTTTCTGAAATTCTATATAGTGCTCCAGTATGGGAAACAAGAAAGTGGGGAAATTATATAAAGCAAAATGATGATAAGTAGAACATCTCTTTCTCTCTGAGTGGACAGAGAGATGAATATGTTGAATTTAAAAAAAAAAAACGATACTCTTCTGTTTGTGAGATATATTACCAATTTTCTATGGAATGATGGATGTTGTATCAATATCAACGTTAACAACACCTTTATCCCAAATTAGTGGAGGTCAGCGGTCGATGAACCCCAAATATTCATAAAAATAAAGCAAAATCAATTGAGGGAAAAGAGAAAAATATGTAAAAATAAATAGAGAAAGATACACACACACTCTACCCCTCCACAATAATTTAATAGCCTTCTACAAAATGTACGTCATTCTATTCTCACCCCCTTAAATCTTATTTTACTACTTTCCTCTAAGTAAGTTTCAATTGACCTCTTTCTTTTTTCGTGTTAGGCTCTCGATATCAAACTTCTATTCGTATCAGGGCATTTAGGGGCCTTCAGAGAATATGCTTAAACCATCTCAATCTATGTTCTCTCATCTTTTCTGTCACCTGTTCTACTCCAAGTTTTTGTCGAATATCTTTATTTCTTATCTTATCCATCCTTGTATGACCATACATCCATGTTAACATCCTCATTTTCGCTACTCTCATTTTATACTCATGTTTCTTCTGTGTTGACCAATATTCAACTCCGTATAGCATGGCAGGTCTTACTACTGTTCTATAAAATTTTCCTTTTAACCTAAGAGGAATTTTGCGATCACACAAAAATCCTGATGCACTGCGCCATTTCATCTAACCTGCTCTTATTATATGGCTTACATCTTCATCAATCTTTCCATCCTTTTGCAATGTTGATCCCAAATATCTAAAAGTATCTTTCTTGGGTACCTCCTGTCCGAGCATATTTACGGCTTCTTGATCTCCTCCTCCTATCGTGTCGAACTAACGGTTCAAGTATCCCGTGCTATTTCGACTTACCGTAAATCCTTCAGACTCCAATTTGCTTCTCCATAATTCTAATTTAGCGTTAACTACAGCCCTGGTCTCATCAATAAATATAATATCGTTTGCAAATAGCATACTCCTCGACAGTTCATCTTGAATGTCTTTTGCTAGCTTATCCATAACCAAGGCAAAAAGATGAGGACTCAAAGCATAACCTTGGTGTAAGCTTACTGTGATTGGAAAATAGCTTACTGTGATTGGAAAATAACTTGATGTGCCATTGCAAGACTTCACACATGTAGTATCACTATCATACGTATCTTTGATTGCATCTGCATACTCTGAAGGTACTTTTTTCTTCTCAAGGACCCACCACGGAACTTTTGTTGGAACCCCTATCATACGGCTTCTCAAGATCAATAAACTCCATATGGAGGTTTTTCTTTCTTGATATTTCTCCATCAATTGTCGTATCAAGAAAATAGCCTCCATGGTAAATCATCCTGGCATAAATCCAAATTGATTGATAAAAACCTTGGTTTATATTCTCAAACGATGCTCAATAACTCTCTCCCACAACTTCATTATATGGCTCATAAGCTTAATGCCTCTATAGTTGGAACAGCTCTGGATATCCCCTTTGTTCTTATAAATAGGCAGTATACTCTCTCTCCATTCATCAGACATCTTATTAGTTTGAAGTATATTGTTAAAAAGGCTAGTCAGCCAACTAATTGCTACATCCCCTAAGCATCTCCACACTTTAATAGGAAACCATCAAGTCCCAAGGCTTTACTGCTCTTCATCTTTTTTTCTGCCTCCCTAACCTCCCGTGCTTTGACTCTATACACAAACCTTTTGTTTAAATCATCAGAAACATCTTTTAAATCCGCCTCACTTCTATCGCTCTCTCCATTAAAAAGTTTGTTAAAATAGTTCATTCACCTACCCTTGACTTCTTTATCTATTACCAAAAGTGTTTGATTTTCATCCTTGATACATCTAACATGTGTCAAGTCTTTACTTTTCTTATCCATTGACTTTGCAAATCTATAGATACCTTTTTCACCATCTTTGCTCTCAAGTTTTTTTGTACATATCGGTAAAAACCTTGACTCTGACCTTTTGCATAAATTTCTTGGCACTTTTTCTCGTCAATCTAAACTTTTGCAAATTTGCTTCATTTGGATATTTATGTAGACATCTGAAACTCCTTTTGCTTAATTACTTCTCGCACCTCTTTATTCCACCACTAAGTTCCCTTTGTTTGATGTCCATTTCCTCTACTTTCCCCTAGCTCCCCTTTGCCACTCTCTGGATGCAGTTAGACATCTCCTTCCACGTCATGTTTACTTCGCCCTCTAGTCACCACAATCCTTCCTGTAACATTCTTTCCTTGAATTATATGTTTCTCCTCATATAATTTCCACCATCTTACTCTAGGGTGCTAGCCACTTCTCTTCATTTTCTGTATTTTGTTATACCGAACCTCTAAGACCACCAACTTATGTTGTATAGCTACACATTCACCAGAGTATACTTCACAATCTACAGGAAGAACGCTTCATTTGGATGTTGTATAGAGGAAAGAAATCCATTGGAAGACCGCTTCATTTGTATTTGATGGTCATGTCATACTGTCATTGATAGGATAAAGAGAAAGCTTGCTCTAACATTTTTCCTCTTTCATTTAGAAGCTTTTCTTTAGGTGATGAACGTAGATGACTTTCTTCTTACTACGTATTTCTGGGAAATGTTCAGGCATGGCTACCACATTATCCTGTGTGAAGGGAGAAAGAATTGATGAGTGCTGCCCTCTGGGGATCTTTTTTGCCTATATATCTGTCTAAGCAATGGATTATTTTCTATGTATGGCCATTGTGTTCCGTTGGGTGCAAGGTGCCTGGTCTACGGGTGGTCGATGAATGTATGTCAAATTTCTGCTCAAAATGCCTTAGCGCTTTGTCATTACTTTCATGGGAGTTGCTTTGTGCTTCATCTCGATGGGTTATCTGAAATCTAGTAATTGTCCGTGTCACAAAGACAAGTAACCTTTGGATATGGAAAAAAGGGCAAAATTTACCAACATGAGCATCATGATAGAACTTTGAGGTCAGGGGTGCCCTTGGTGTACCGCTTCATAGGAGGAATATCGTGAAAATTTTGAACATTTGCAGCCAGAGATAATGCATACAAGTCAGTTTTGTCCCATGAAAGTCGATGCCAAAAACTTGTGTGGAAGGAGGAATGACATGGTTATGGTCTAGATGACTGTATGGGCTCTGATGTCTTTATCAGAGAAAAGGGAAATTGGAAGAGCAACCATCCGATGGAAACATGGGTGGATTAAGGAATTTGGCATTAGCAGTTACCTGTTAATCGGACGAAGTAAGGCGTGTGGCCTGTAAAGTAATTCATCTGTTCCCACCTGCGAAGTGTTTTTGTGGGTCTCGTACCGGTTTGCTGGTTGTTCAGTGATCGATGCTCTGCTCTTTATGCAGTGGACGCTGATGTCTCAAATATCAAGTAATTTCTCCCTTTTTAGAGTCTTGAAATTCATCAGACTCTCTTTACCCCAAAAAAGAAAAAAGAAAAAAAATCATCAGGCTCTGATGAATATATGAGATGAGTTACCATTGCTCTTACACATTTTTTTTTTGCACAGAAACTTTTGTTTGTACGAGTGGTCCTTTTTATGCGTTGTCTATTATCGAGTTAAAATCAGAAAGATGGGTAACAGAGGTGCGACACTGATTTAGTTTCCGGCAAGGTGGAGACAGTTTTCATAAGCTGAAGTGAAAGATTTCGATTTTCACATATATTGAACTGTCGACTCCGATAGGCATTTTACTTTGTCACGAGCATACGATTTTCCGCAATAGGTACACAGCTGTGAAAAGGGGTAACTGAAACTTTCATGAACTTCCTCATCCAACTGTGTACACATTTTCCAAACGGTATAATATCAGGAAAAAAAAAAATCTTAACTTTGGAATCTGCCTCGATTATATCAAACAAAAAATTGTCTCATAAAAAATTTTCACTTTTACATCTTTTTCGATTCTGTTCGTTTGATATCCCAAAAAACCTCATATCTAAGTCTGTCTTAGTTATATCAAAAAAAAATTACATCATAAAAAATTATCTACTTTTGCTTTTATTTTTATTTTACCATCTTCAGTCTTTCGTCTATAATCACCGTTAGTAAATTCTATGTGGCTCAAATTTTCTCGTAAAATTTATCAATAAATCTTTGAAATAAAAAAAATATAGGTTTTAAGGACGGTTAGATTTGACATCGTTTATCTAAATAATTAGATCTTCACGTCTAGCTATTCTTTAGGCTGATGAATGCTATATCCTTAGCCCATTTCCCTCTTACTAAAATTACATAATGTTCTTGTGAATTATGATCGATACCATACATATGAACGATGATTTCAATTCAAAGGTTAATCATACTCTGATAGAGTTTGATTTTTTGGGTTGATAGTGGAAAAGTTGATAAATAAGTCACATTGTTCATGAGATATATAATTGTCACTATAAAAAAGAATCAAAATTTCAACGGTAGTAATTAATGTTAATATAAAGGAAGTAAGTGGGTCTATTAACTGAGCAAACTCTAAAGAAAAATTATTATTAATGGTCCATGTTGATAAATAAAAGGCATTTTTTTCGTATACCGAATTAGTGTAGCTATCCTTATTCTAACACAGGAACGCAACTTTAATCTGTATGGAAATGAAGTACTTGATCATTTTTTTTTATTTTCCTGTTGCTTGTTGATGTAGAATCATGCATGTATTATTAATATCCAATTTCTGTAATGTCTTTACTTTTATGATCGAGATATCCGAACTAGCTTGCGCACACCTCGATTATTCCTCGAGGAGACTCTATAAGGTATTTTTCTCTTCATTTTTTTTCACAATTGAATTCGATGCAAGATTGAAAAATTCTCGAGAATCCAGCGTACCGTCTTGACTGGCTCTATATCTTTCAACAATATGTAGGGGAAAAAGAAAATAAAATATAAGCCGTGTGGCTTTTTCATAACAGCTTTACTGAGCTATAATTCAGTAATCACGTAAAAATGTCACGTCGGATTAATTAATAGCGATTGTGGTCGAAAGTCTAACAAAGGTAGAATCAGGACAAGTAAAAATTGAATGTTTTTTTAGCTAGACAACAAAATTTTGTATATAATTAGGACGTGTAAGGTGAGGTTTTTTTTTTTTTGGTATTAGGCTAGTAGATTTGAGATAAAAATAAAAGGTATAGGTTTTTTATGAAAAAAGGTTAAATATAATTAGGACATATATTAAAGTTTGATTTTTTTTTAATATTGGGCCTTTTCAAAACATGTATTACCAACAGTACAATTTATGGTATCTCACGTTACGACTACATCACAATTTCATTGATACAAACTAGTGGCTCCATTCGATCAAATTGATTTATTATCTCAATATTTTGTTGTAGGTAAATGCATTTCGACTTGAATTTAGTTCAACATATTTGGATGTGACAAGAGAAACATATAACAAAACTATTTATCATTATGGTTAATACCACAAAAAACCTCTCAAATTAGTACATCTATAACAAATTTACCTCAAATTATTTTTTTGATCATGAAAAATTTCAAAGTGGTACAGCTGTGAGAAATTTATCCTGAATTGGTATAATTATGATAAATTTGACATCCGTTAGTTTTCGTTAAATTTTACAATCAAATCGATGAGTTTAATGGCACGTGGCAATTGTCAAGTGTATATGTTACCCTATATTTGTTATAAGTGTATCAATTTAAAATTTTTTATGACATTAACTCAATTTAATCGAAATTAATAGAGTATAAATTTGTCATATGTATATCAATTTGAGATTTTTTGTAGGAAAAAAATTAATTTATGGTAAATTTGTCACATTCGCACCAATTTAATATTTTTTATGATCAAAAAAATAATTTATATTAAATTTTTCATATGTGCATTAGTTTAATATTTGTCGTGGTATTAATTATTATTATTACGAGAAATAAAATTATTAGTTTCTTAAATTTCAAAAAACGAGTAGACATCTCACGGCACGAATGGATTCCGACCTTGATTTTTGGATGTATTTCCTTTGTTGTCCATTTACAAGGCTGTTGGAGTAGGACGGCAATTCACAGTCAAAGGAGGCTTTAAGCAGCGGGGCTTAAGCTAGCGGCCATGGAAAAGTCTTTTCTTTCTCCTTCCTTCGCCGCCAACTACGCAAACCCTCGCGACTCACCGCCATGTCCTCTCCCGATCCACAATCCTCCGATTCGCCATCCACAATCGACTCGGAAACCCTCGGGAGCGACAATCCCGACGAAACTTCGCGTCATCCGGAGGGAAATGGAGAAGAAGGCGCGGAGGAAGGAGATGAAGATGAAGAAGAAGAAGAGGAAGGGGAGTGCGGGTTCTGCTTGTTCATGAAGGGCGGTGGGTGCAGAGACGAGTTCGTCGCGTGGGAGCTTTGCGTCCAGGACGCGGAGAAGAACGAGGAGGACGTCGTGGACAAGTGCTTCGACGCGACGGCGGCTCTGAGGAAGTGCATGGAGGCTCACTCCGATTACTACGAGCCCATCCTGCGCGCCGAGAAGGCCGCGGAGGAAGAGGTGGCGAAGGAATTGGAGGAGGAGGTGAAGAAATTAGGGGCGAATTTTGTTGCCGGATCGGATGATGATTCTGCGGAGGGAATTGGGCTTTCCGAGGATTCGAGGAAGCGAGCTGGGTTGGGAGACAATGACGGTGCAGGGGAGACCCCTCAAACAAGTCTAATGGTAGGGAAAAAAAAATGAACTTTTGGCTTTGTTTGTACTGCATTTTTTTTCCCCTTCAGTGGTTAGCCATGATCGTGGAACGGGAGGTCATTTTTTATATTGAGGTTATTCCTGTTTGTTTAGGAGAATTTGATGGGGAGAGTAGGAAGAGTTGAACATCAGAGACAATCGTTCGTGTCTTATGGGCTCATAGGATGAAATAAATCCATGCGTAAGTTCAAGTTTGAGCTGCCAAATCCACTTCAGTAACTCATCAAGTCACCATACTTCTGGGCATCTTATCTATGACTGCATTGTAGTTCTTTGGATTCGTATTTCGCTAAGGTCATTTGGGTGCTGCTCTTGTTTTATATCTGTCAAGCAATGACCATGTCTTGGTAGTTGTGATGCCTACAGTTTTGTCCTACGGCCCAGAATAAGGCTGTGGTTTGACGAATCGCCGATCTCGTACCTGGGTGAAGGTCTGGATAGGAACTCAGCAAAGCATTGGACGAGGACATTGGTTTTTCTACTGAATTTGCCGATTAGCTTATGATGAACTTTCGTCACTTGAGCCAACCCGTCACGATGTTGCTGAAACTTCATTTTAGTCTTCACCCTGTGCGAAACGCTCGGTTATTTTTACTAAAAAAATTTGGCGCGCGCACTCGCAATCACGATCTGACAATTGCAAACGTTCTGCACGAGGTGGTCTACTCATGTGATGAGAGGTGGTCTGTATTTTCATCAGATTGGAGCTTTGTCTATTCTCCTGTTGTTTGCTTTGCTGGTCTTATGCCAGATTCTTGACACTCCAATCTTCTTTCAGTTAGCCACACCTTCTGTGTCAAAGGGATGGCTGACTTGGGAAAGATAAAGATTTCGCAACTGGACTCGAATGCAAAAAGTTGGTTTCTTACCGAAAGATGGGCAGCAGGAATTGTTGCTGCTCTCGGTCAAAACTTTCAGGCCATGAGTGCTTCTGGCAGGGGCAAGCTGGTTTCCGGCTTAGTCCTTGACTTCAACCATTTTCGCTGCGGCTCATTCGCCTCGATGTGTTTTGTGATTTCCGCATCGGGTGATCATAGCTGGAACTGTCACTCAATCAAGGTCCAAAAGGGAAGTTTGTATATCAGCCTTTAGCAGCTTGAGTGTGACATATGAGGTCCGCGGCGAGCTGGTCCAAAGCGCAAAGCGATAGGCTTAAGTACAAGAAGAGATGGATTTCGGATTCAGGGACACGATTGGGCGTGTCGGTCCAGTCCCGTGCCTTCTCTGACGAAAGCCTTGGGCTTGGATGAATCCCTTCTTGTTACCTCCTGCGTATCATTCCATTTTTGCAGATTTACCTTTATTGAATGGTGTCTTGGGGGTGCACGATCACGACAGCAAGAACCTAAACCTCTTGGGCGCTTACTCTTTCTCAAATCTTGAGATCGTTACCGAGACATCAGCAGATCACACTTCCTATCACGAAATTGACAGATTTCTTTTCTTATCTCTATACTATTCTTGAAATTGCAAGTTGATTTGAATTAGAAATCACCTTAAATCGGGTACAAATTATTCTCGTGTTTTGCTTTCGATTTATCATGTTTGATAAAATTTTGCGGCTCGTAAGCTTTAACTGACATATTCAATTACCTTAAATCTATACATAACGTATAATATTATTGCTTTGAAATTTTGGAGGGAAAGGAGTAGAAGTAACGAGTCGAGCAGGAAAAATTCAATGGCAAAATTCACATTATGTGGAAGTTGAAGGACTAAGATGGAATATATCAAATTTCCCTATCTAAAGGAGGAGACCCGCCCGCTTATCTTCTTTCTTGGCCAACGTCATCATCTCCTCCTCCCACAGCTCTATCGTAGAGCGAAGAAGAAACTCGCGCGGAGAGGTATGGACAGCTACAAGCTCTTCTCTCTCTCCTCATCCGCGCCTTCTCTCTCTGCTTTCCTCTCCCCTCGCCCAAACACCCTCCGCCATCTTCCCCCACTTCCACGAAAACGGTCCTTCGTCCCAGCCTCCCTCCTTCACTCTCAGCAATCGCAACCGCCACCGCCACTGCCCCCTTCCGTGGAGGCCTTCTGGGAGTGGCTTCGCCGCGAGGGCGTCGTCTCCCCCAAGACCCCGGCGATGCCCGCGGTCGTCCCGGAGGGCCTGGGGCTCGTCGCCCAGAGAGACATTGCCCGGAACGAGGTCGTCCTGGAGGTGCCGAAGAAGCTGTGGATAAACCCAGAAGCGGTGGTTGGCTCGGAGATTGGGAAGGTGTGCGGGGGGTTGAAGCCGTGGGTGTCCGTGGCTCTGTTCTTGATCCGAGAGAAGCTGAGGGACGACTCGCCGTGGCGGGTCTACCTCGATGTCCTCCCAGAGTCAACCGATTCCACTGTATTTTGGTGGGTTTGGCTTCATTTCGCCATGTTTGTTTTGTGTATAAGTTTTTTGTTCTCCATATATATGTTAATAGTGATATGGGCTGCGTTTGAGTTTGAGATTTTGGAGGGTGATTGGTTGTAGTTTTGCTGGTTCCAGCGCAGGTCAGAAGAGGAGCTTGCTGAGCTGAAAGGTTTGTGCAGTATAATTTTCTTTTTCCTTTTTTCCCCATCGCTTATTTATGAGATGTTTATTTGAAATTTAGTTGCGATAAGTTAGAGGCACAACTTTTGCTGGTTAATGTTTTGATTGTGATCCTGAGATTATCTCTTTGAGTAGTTTTCCAAGGCTAGTACGTATGAGAATGCATGTCACATAAGCTGCAAGAAGAAGTTAGTAGACATAGTCGAGGCGATAAATTTGTAAATTTGTCCGGCCACATAACCTTGGTTCGATGTAAGTTGCGCACTAGAAGACCAATACTTGTGAAGAAAGTGACTCTTCATATTTGACAGCTCCGTAAAATGATCCTCAGGTACTCTAACGCCACCTCGTTTGTTGAAGAAATGAAATTCTACTCAGCAAAACTGCAAACATTCCTCAAGTTTCTAACCAGTGCTTCCTGTAATTTATCTGATCATACCAAACAAAAATGTCGTCAGTGTTTGATTTTGGTGTCAGTGTCGTTAATTGTCTAACACAATGAACCTAACTTGACTTTAAAAACACTGCTATTAGAAGTTTATGAGAGTTTGGCAACCAAAAGCTGGGGCAATAAGCTGCCCCAGCTACTGGATAACATTGTACTAATTCATAGTTGGGAATGACTTAGACCCCTTGATAGAGCCATGATAGCTTCTTATGAACATGTCCTGGATGGGGTTCCAAATTTTCTCGCTGCATTTATGCATTATGAGCACATGTAGATTTTCTTGTTGTCCCAGCTTCGATAATTTGTGGATTTTTTGAGTAATGACCGACGAGTGATATGTTTTTCATGCTTTTTAACAACTAGGATGATTCCAAGTCAATTTTATGTGAAGTGGATCTTATCGTTGTAGGATCCCAGCTATTAAGCACAACATTAGGCGTGAAAGAGTATGTGGGTAGTGAATTCCAGAAGTTGGAACAAGAGATTATATTACCTAACAGGCAGCTCTTTCCTTCTCGTATAACATCGGATGACTTCCTCTGGGCGTTTGGGATTCTTAGATCAAGGGCATTTTCAAGACTTCGTGGCCAAAACCTTGTGTTGATCCCCCTTGCAGATTTGGTAAGTAATGTTAACTTCGTGACATTAACTAACTTCTATCAGCTGGGGTTGTTCCTTACATTATCAGGTGGCTGGAGGAAGTCATTCTAGTCACCAAGCAGGATATGGAACTTGTGTTGTATTAACTTGTTATGTTTTGTTTGGCATGAAAAAAAAAAAGGTAATTTCCTGGAGTCTAGATGCATTTATTAGGAAAAATAAAGCATAAAATAACAGGATGAAGAAGTACTTTGATATTCCTTTTGTTTGGTTGCCTGTGTTCATGCAGAAAGACAGCAATACACCTTACGAATCCAACCATGCTGTGTTTCTTTCTGAAGTGCTCTTAACATTGCTAATTATTTGGGTTTGCATTAAACAAGTACATCTAGCAGTTTATCAAACCTAAATTTTTTCCGGCATTCATTCTAAGAGCTTGTGAGAAAGCAAAATTAAGTGGTGCTTGTTATCCATGTCTATGAGTAGGAACCTGCTCTGGATAGATCACACATGCATCAATTGATTTCCTATGCAAATGGTGGCTTCACTGATGATGTGGTAAATCAGTGGCCGCGGTTGAAGAAACTATGGTGGGAAACCACTATAAAGACATCGGTTTAACTAATCCCGTAGTAAGCTTCTTGGATGTTCAGTTTGATTACTGTCTCTTATTAGATGTTTTATTAGCCATGCGAGTGTTTGTTCTTCCACAAACAGCTACTTTGAGCCTCCAATAAATTTGTCATTTCACTTCATCCTATTTCTCCTCTGACTTGAGAATTCGCCTCTTGTTGGTGATTTGAACATCTATTAACCTGAAGCCCTCTCAGATTAATCACAGTCCGAGTATCATCTCAGAAGATTATGCATATGAAATCAAAGGTGCTGGTCTTTTTTCAAGAGAGCTGTTATTTTCTTTGAGGAGCCCTGTGTCTGTCAAAGCTGGTGGACAGGTGAATTTCAGATCTTGGACTTACTAGTATTCTTGGACTTAAAAGATATGTCATTTTAGCAAACAACTACTCTGGAATGATATGTCTTTGATCTACATTTCCCTTTTCATGTGAAGAAAACTTTAACATTTTTGTTGTAGCAACTAACTATCGCTAAATAAAATTCTTGTGAATCCAGATGTAATTATATTGGAAGTAAATCAGTCATGACATGGGCCATGACTTATTTAAAAGCTTATCACCGCTTTTCTGACGCTAAGAAACTTATGAACAGGTTCTGATTCAGTATGATTTGAATAAGAGCAATGCTGAATTGGCTCTGGATTATGGGTTCATAGAATCAAACTCGGAGCGTAACTCGTATACGTTAACACTGGAAATATCTGAGTCGGATCAATTTTTTGGAGACAAGCTAGATATAGCCGAGTCAAATGGTCTGGGAGAGACTGCATCTTTTGATATAGTTTTGGGTCAACCTCTTCCACCAACAATGCTTCCGTACTTGCGGCTATTAGCTCTAGGAGGAATGGATGCTTTCCTCTTGGAATCCATTTTCAGGAACACAATATGGGGCCACCTGCAATTGCCTGTAAGTCGGGCCAATGAGGAGCTAATATGTCGTGTTATTCGAGATGCTTGCGGATCTGCACTTTCTGGTTATCACACCACAATCGAAGAGGTAAAAATCCATGATATCTTTTACATTGGTCAAATTCAGCTACTCATCTGGCAAACCAAAGCAGGAATCATAGTACTGTTTGGCACCTGTTGTTTCATCATATGGAAAGAGGAGTCAGATTCAATGCCTAGGTTTCTAAATGAGATTATGTAGCAAATGGATGTCATATAAATTTTAAACTGAATGAATGGATGGAATTATCTGATGGTCGACCTCCATCCTTACCTCTTCTTTTCTTCATTAGTCCTGGGTTCCCCAATAATGAAACTTTCAGCGTTGCAACCATTTTAATTTCGCAAATGCACATGAAAAAGTTTCAAGGGTAAGATGTCATCTTGCAGGACGAGAAGCTTGCAGCAAAAGGGGATCTCTCCCATAGGCTAGAGATTGCAGTCGGTGTTAGAGCTGGGGAGAAGAGGGTGCTGCAGCAAATTGACAATGCATTCAAGGATAGAGAAATGGAATTAGATGAGTTGGAATACTACCAAGAAAGGAGGCTTAAAGATCTTGGTCTCGTTGGCGAGCAAGGCGACATTATTTTTTGGGAGAAGTGAGAGTAAAACATCTTGTTCACTCCTGTGGGGTCCTGATCTAATATGACAGAAAGCAAGAGGGCAATGTTGTTTGCTGCATTTGGCTCTTCCCTACTCTTCAAACCAGATTCGGACGATGACGGAGAAAGCACAACCAGAAACGTGATCTATCTTGCTTTGTTTCCTTGCGACAATTATGTTAACAAGACTTCTATTCTGCATAGCTTTTGCTCGGTGATCCTTTTGCCATCTTATCCACCCTGACCGGCTTCCACCTGCCTGGGCTCTGTTAATTGTGCAAGGCCGACATGAACAGAGGCTCTATGCATTCTTGCTTATCACGCAGTTGATTATAGACATTCTGGAGCCATGTCTAATGTTTGTTGCTGTATTTATATCGCCGCACTGACCTACTGATATAGCTGTTCCAAGCGCAGCCCTGGTGGCTGGTGCTATACTACCCTTCTGTATTTTACTGAACTCTCGATTTTGATGAGATCAGTTTAAGCCAACACGTAGATATAACGCAGAAGGGTCTCATTTCTTTCTGATGTTAATTCCAAAGAACTGACGTTTTGCATGCTCTGTGTAAATACATGATTTCACAATTATCTTCTTCCTCTGCCAATTAGAACGCTTCTTGGACTGATTTTGTAAGGGCATAAAAAACATGCCGCTCTACTTCCAAGAGATAATACAGGCCAATTCTGGAGATAATGATGCTAATAAATCTCGCGATTTCCGTAATATTGCAAAGATTGCGTAATATTGGATAATTTTTGTTTTATGCATTTTTGCAATTTTAATATTTTTAGTTATTTTATTTAATTCTTGTGGCGTTTTCGTAATTTTGTGTTTCTTAAGTCAATTAGGTTTAGCATTTTATATAAATATGTTTAGGGTACGCCGAAGAGCAGTTTGTGACAGGAATTCATATTTTCGTTGATTTTGATAAAATCACGCTTGAGTTTCAATTTTTTTGTTTAGTCTTGCTTTCTATTGTGCTTCAGCATCATTTAGTATTAGAGCACAGGTTGCTTGAAATCAATGACTGAACGAAATCGAGGTAGTCAAAGACGGCGTGCTCGTGGAGGTTGGGAGCATGGAGCCATTCTTTGATGCAGACGAACAGTCGCGTCTAAGAGACCCGCGAGAGATAGAAAACGAAGAAATGAGAAGACAACTTTAGGATTTGAAGCGATAACTTGTGCGGGTGTAGAAAAGGTGAATGTATATGGAGCAACGGCTTGCGTTGGCGGGGTCGTACTTTCTGTCCAAAATAGATCCGATCGTCAATGAAAATTCGATCGTCAATGAATAAATGATCGTCTATGAATATACGATCGCCGATGAAAATCCAATCGTTGATCAAGATCCAATCGTTGATGAACATCTTATTGTTGATCAAAATTCGACCGTTGATCAAGATTCGATTTTTGATAAATATCCGATTTGTTATGAAAATCCAATTTTTGATACCGGTACATGAAAATCCGATCTCTGATGAATATCTAGAATTTGATTAATATCCGATTCTTGATTAAAATTGCTCGTTCGCCACAATCGTGGGTGAGTTGATGGCTAAGTTGATCGATAAGGTTGCGTTCGGAGGCGTGCCAAGCTTTGAAAAGTCCAAATTGGCGACCCCTAACTTGAAGGATGCGGTTTGGGAAACTGTCGACAAGCGAATAGATTCATGGAGGAAAGAGCATGGGCATGTTACAGCTCTGGACCCTAAGAGTGGACCAAAATTTTTGTAATTTTGCCGGTTCAATTATGATTTTTTTAAAAAAAATTATCAAATCAGTTTTTAAATTTTTCACGTTTCGTCGTCGCCGATTGAGTGATATTTGTTGAAAATTATTTATTTGGATATTGATTGTTTTACGTGGTCCGGTGTGGATAATTTTTATAATAATTTAATAATTTTTCGAATTTTTTGTTAATTTTTCGTTTTTTTCCCTTTTGTTTTTTCTTCCTTTTGCGTCTTAATTCATTTGGGAAGATAACTGAAACCGAACCCCTCGCCCACTGCGCAGCTCACAACACATCATCCAAGAAAACAGACGCCCAATCCACAACGAAGAATGTCCACTCTCTTCTTTTCCGTCTCTCCACCCTCTTCTTCATTCCCTTTGAAATCCTTCAGTCACTCGTCTCCCCTCAAGACCACCTTCAAAAGACCTCTCTTTTCCACGACTACTACTTCCTCGCTCCATGTTGACCCCCTCGAATCCGACCCGCCATTGCCGCCTTCCGTCCACACCTTCTGGAAGTGGCTCGCCGAAGAAGGCGTGGTCTCTTCGGCCTGCCCGGTCCGCCCGGCTTTCGTTCCCGAAGGCCTCGGCCTTGTCGCTCGGCGAGACATTGCTCAAGATGAAGTCGTCCTGAAGGTCCCCAGAAGGTTGTGGATCTACCCGGACAATGTTGCTGCTTCAGAGATTGGCTATCTCTGCGCCGATTTGAAGCCCTGGGTGGCTGTCTCTCTCTTCTTGGTAAGGGAGAAGATGAGGGGCAACTCCCCGTGGCGGTTCTATATCGATATATTGCCGGAGCGAACGAACTCGACGTTGCATTGGTGGGTTTCGTGTTTGCTTTGTGAATCCTATCGGAAAAATTAGGAATTTTTCGTAGTTGTATCGGATGGTCCTGAGATTGTGGGGTGATTAGTTGTGCGCTTCTGTTTTCTGGTTCCAGTGCAGGTCGGAAGAAGAGCTTGCTGAGATTAAAGGTCTGTGGTTTCTCTATCGCAGATTGTGCTTCGTTCTATGCGCCTAGTTTAATTGCCTCGTCTCTTGGATATCTGTTGAATGAAATTTTTCTTGCGAAATCATCCAGGAACTTTACTATGGCGGATGACCAGGGAGATGAAAGAGCATGTAGAGAGTCAATACCAAAAAGTAGAAGAAGAAATCATCTCGCCCCACAAGCAGCTGTTTCCGTCTTCTATAACGCTGGACGGGTTTCTTTGGGCATTTAGCATGCTGAGATCGCGGGCATTTTCGCACCTTAGGGGCCAACTTGTTATGCTTCCGCTCGTGGATTTAGTAAGTCAATCGATCCTTTCCTACCGTAAATCGATAGTGAACTCGTCCGCATTTCTTTTGGGCCTCAATCAGTCTGTCGGATCAATTTAAGAATTCCATGTTGTTTATGTGCGTCAGATTAACCACAGCGATAACATAACAAGAGAAGATAATGCGGAGGAGATTAATGGACCAGCTGGTCTCTTTTCTTGGGACCTCCTTTTCTGTTTGAAGTCAACAATGCCTGTCAAAGAGGGTGAGCAGGTAAACCTCTAAAGCCTGTAGCACTTCTTTTGTAGTTTATGATCCTTCTGACATTTTATGAATATGATATCGTTCTCGATATAGTGCATAACTTTTACCGTGTTAGTCAAGGAGAAATGAATCTTAACGTAATTGTATCGTAGTAATTAACACATTGATTACGTGATGACGAGAAATCCTCAGAGATCAAGAAATTTTGATTTTATTACCTAGAAAATGCCATTACACGGGCCTCATCCAGTAGGGTCATTGTGACTAACAGAATCCTGGGACAGGTTTTCATCCAGTATGGATTAAAGAAGAGCAACGCTGACTTGGCTCTTTATTATGGGTTTGTGGAACCAAAATCCAATCGTGACTCGTATACACTTACATTCAACATATCCGATTCGGACCCCTTCCATTGGGAGAAGCTTGATATTGCAGCAGCCAATGATTTGGGGGAGACTGCATACTTCGATATTTTTATGGACCGTCCTCTTCCGCCGGCAATTCTTCCATATCTGCGGCTTGTGGCACTTCGAGAAACAGATGCCTTCCTCCTGGAGCCCGTCTACAAGAAATCTATTTGGAAAACTCTTGAATTACCGATAAGTCGCATGAACGAAGAGCTGGTATGCAAGATGGTCGTAGATGCTTGTAAATCAGCTCTTTCAGGCTACCACACCACAGTTAAACAGGTACATAAAACATTCTGATTTCTTCTAGAGTAATTTTGTTGGGATGGTTTGTCCTAGGAAATTAGTTCAGTTGGACTGAACCAAATCCTACGGGTAAAAATCAATCATGGTAATCAACTTTCATGGTAGCTAAGACTGGTGTAATCTCTTGTTCGTTTGTCTTTCTGCCAAATGTGGCAAAATGTTTAAAAAGTCAGAAGTAGCCTAGTCGATTACTGATTCTAGTATTTTTAGAGCATTTACCTTCCCTAATCTAATCCGAGTGAAACTAAAAGTGGGAAAGTCTAAGGAAATGAATTCAATAAAATCTCTCATTAATCATATTTATGCAGATCTACACATCTTCTTGCCTCGGCTGCATAAAGTTGGTGACTTTCTAGATCATGGTATTTCGGTTTCTCTGAAAGCAGTAGCGGATCACACCTAATTGCTCTATGTTTTTTCCTCATTCAAATGCAATGACTTGCAGGACGAGAAGCTAATTCAAGAAGGAAATCTTGGTTCCAAACTTGAGATAGCCGTGAGGGTTAGAGCGGGTGAGAAGCGGGTGTTGCAGCAAATTGAGGGTATTTTCGAGGAGAGGGAAGCTCAATTGGACAAGTTCAAGTACTACCGCGAGAGGAGATTGAAGGAGATTGGTCTGGTTGGTGAGGAAGGCGAAACTTATTGCCAGCCTAATAAGGATTCGATGCCCTCCTTATAGAGCCAGTATGCAGTTTAATCTCGTCGTCGCTTCTGGAGTATGCAAGGGACGGTGAGCAAAAAAATCAGCGAATTCATATGTTGTATCAAGGTTTAAACATTGCAGACTCGGCTTAGATGGATTGACAATTTGTGTACCTTACTCTGGCGAGCGAGTTCCAATTTGTATGAAGTTCTGAGGGAACAAGGAACTATACGGATTTGTTTTAGTTCTGCCAACTTTCATTGAGCAGGCGAAGGAACAAACTTCCCCAGTTTTCTGCTTGTAACAAAGTTATGGCACTGCCTTGCCAGGAGTTACGATTACTGGTTCTGTACTCAAATCGACCAAATTTCTATGAAGAGCACATAAAATCAGTGTAGGTTGCACTACACTGTGTCCCGACAAATTTGTAATTACAATGCGTGGTCTCTTACTTTCATATAACAGCCAAAAAGTGAAGCTCGAAGAAATGCCGCTTTCCCGGAATGTCGTGACCACCGTATAAATGAGGTTTGGCTACAGCTTACTTTGTTTACCATCTTATACAAATATTTTTCAATAATGAAGTTCAAGAAATAAAATTGATCCTCACCCAACCAAATGAATAGACCAGAACCATATAAACTTTCATTCTGCGTTATCTCAGAAAGAGCAAAATGTACACACTCGTTTTCAGTGACTTCTCAACAGATTACAATCGTTAACTATGGACAAGAAAAAATGATAAATTTTATCTTTGTAGCTGTGCCTTGAAAGGAAGACAAGAATTTCTTCGCTTGCCGCTTCTTGTTAGCTTCTCGGGCATTTGCTTATCATGCTCAAACAAAAAGCCATCTGCATGAAGCTGGAGTAACTCGTCCATCAAATTCAAGAGTCCTCGTATCTCCTTGTAAGGAGAAATAATGCAGCTGTACCGGGCGCTGCAGTTTTTGTAAAGATCAACTTGAATTCCAAGCCCACGAAAATATTTCGAGGAACACGTTCAGATGATGATAGTTTTTCATTGCCGGCAATTAACTAGAGACTTCACTGGAGTTCCTCTTGGCCGGGCTGAGTAAATCATCACAGCCAGGTTGCTCGCAAAGGCACTCCAGAGGATTTGCATAGAAGTAATCCTCCTCCTTGGGCTTATCGACAATAACTCTACGATGACTTGGCTGTCCCATCTTCTTCTCATGTGCCTGACGTACAGCAACTTCAAAATTTTTCCGTGTAAGTGTCCCGTTCCGATGCAAATCGAGTAACACCACAAGCCTTTTACGATCTAACAGAACCGTTCTCTTAAATCCAAGATATCTGCAGAAAAATGTCAAGTTTGCACACTGCTTTTCGAGGGAAAATGGGATAGGCCTAATTAATTTGTCTTGTTCTTCCAAGGGAAATAATAGAAGGACATTGATCAAGCTAACAGCTTACCTGCGGTGACCTTCCACAAGTTTTGCCATATTTCCATCATATGTGGGGATGAAAGTATCGCTGGCTATTGATACCATAAAATCTAGAGCCGCCATTTGTGATGAGTGATTGTGGAACTGCTGTAACTCCTTCGGATCCAGCAGCATCTCCTTTTTAACCTGACATAAAAAGTAAAATCTGTAAAAAGATTGAAGAACTAAGTACCAAATTACATGGAGATGGACTCCTCCAGTGCCAATTGCAATTGGCATCGATGGATGTTCTAATACATGCTCCGAGTATTAGCAGCCGCTTAAGCATCCTTTTATACGCTGTCTACCATTCACGGATCAGGTTACATATGCCCTCAAGGTGAAGATGGAACTTTTTAACATTCTCCTTACAATTTTCACCTTCAGATTTCAACACTGCTAGCATCAGAAGATGTTGGTCATGGAATTAGAAATCTAACAGAACATTAATATATGAACTCACAATATGTGGAAAAGCAGCCCTTAATGCGGCTAATCTCCGTTCGCTGCCATAGATCTCTCCAGATGCAATGTAAATCTGCGTGTCTTTGTCAAAACCTAGGGCCTGTAAAACTAATGATGTCTCTTCCGGAGTCAGAGGACACAGACCTTGTGATCTCCTTTCCTCAGCCACAATCTCTTTCTCCCTCCACCATGGGAACGCATACCTGCATGAAAAGCACAATTCATGTCGCCACACAAATTATATATGAGTAATGTGAGAAGCAGATAAGTTGATGAAATGAAAGGATGAAAAACATCTAATGCCACATTCCTCGTATTCTATCAAGCTTACTTTTGCCCAAGTGCCACATCTAGAACTTCAGAGCTAAAGCCACTGGATTCAACTACATAGCAGCATAGGCCAGAAAATATTATAGAGCCCCATCTCAGGACAAAGTCACAAGAACTTAGAGACTTAAAAAACATATCCCTTGCTATAGCAAACTATCAGCTAAGTAAGTATAGAGATACACAAAGACCATCATCAAGTGTTGCTTAAGTACAATATTCATCCTCTAGTTAATCTACATTTTACACCATCATCCAAGAACCTATATTTTGCACCTTGAGGTTTCAAAAAGTTTGACTTTTTCCTTAAGGCATAACTAGCACACATAAGCTGAATGAGTTAAACGAAAATTACTACTATGGCAAGCAATAAACCATGCACATGCCAAGACACCTCATTCGCTTGAGCTCTTCAGCTTCTTCTGTTGTACAACCATGGGTGCATCCAGAGAAAGCCAACATATCCATCTCGTATCTTAGATGCAAAGCCATGAAAGACCCCTTTTCTTGAAGGAGACGAACTAATTTGTTCCCCAGAGCCTCAATCTGAGGAGTAAATTTTAGAGCCTGAAAGTTGACTCGACATCTGAGCCTCTGAAGATCTAGTGAAATTCCATTATTTGCCAAACGAGCATCCGTTCTATTGAAATGTACCACCTTATGCTTGCTAAATAGTGGCAAAATCTGCATGGCATAGGCAAAGATATTACACAGGGTACATGCACGTAAGCAACATAAAACTACATTAAAGCACTACAACTGCCTTATTCTCTGTATGCAGAATGGCATGCCGTGCAGGGCAAATATATCAGATTTAAATTGTGATCAATGGCTAAATCAAAACCAGGAAAAAAAGGCCCAATCCATGTCCACGTGGAATCTCTATCAGCATAAAGCTAAGTATAAAAAGGTCCAACATAAGCATGCCATCAGTACACTACAATCTAAAGCAATCAAATTTAAAGAAGAAAAAAAAGGATGCGGCCATCAAGAAACAGAGATGCATATGCCCAACCAGCTAAAGACAATGCCCTGCCCAGGTGAAGACTGCCTCACCAACTGATTCACACGCTTATGTAGCACCTTGCTGTGCCTGAGGCCTTTGAGGTAAAAGACACATGCATATGCACAAGCACACACAAAGGAGACAGAATTGAGACATGTACAGAAATACGTGGTTGGAATCAACCAAAGTTGGATCCGAGTTGCAAGTATGAGAGCATATACCAATTACCAATCATCAGATTACTGAATTCGCATCCACTTTCATTAAACAGCTAGATCCACCCGACCTCTATCAAAACAACACTTCAATCATTTTTCTGTAACAAATAGATAAATGTTGTCAAACCTGTTCCAAATAATACTTTTCGTTTGACCAGCTAACAGGGGGCATTTGCAAGGGTTGGTAACCATACTTCAGCCGATATCGCTTTGGCAGCCTTCTTACAATCCGAACTTCATCTCTTAGGGAGTCAATGAAATGTCTCACGTCAAAGATATCCTCAAAATTACTGCAGCAATTTCACAAAATTAAAGACCTTGAGCCAGCCGCAGAAAAGCACACTAAACAAAAGCTATTCCAAAGACTGAATATACCTAGGGTCAGCCCAAAAAGACGTTTTATCGAGCTCCGGAACTACCAAAGTGAGATTCAAAAGGCGAGCAATAGTCACCATGTCACAGATCTGCAATTGCATGTTCAATCAGTGACTTCATGTTACTGAAGAAAAACAAGTCATAGAAGTGCTTACCGCAGCCCGCATTTGATTTAGACCCCCGTTGCAAGACACTTTCAGAAAACCATTACTTGTATAGTTCCCTGGTAGTTGAAAGTGTCAACATACTCGCATATAATAAGAAGAAGAGAGAGAAAAAAATTGGGAGGAAACAGCTAAATTATAGACTTCTTGCCACTGAAGTTGAGAAAATGATAACACTGACATAATTACAAACTAGACTGGATACGTATGTTCAAGGCATCTACTAGCATTGCTTATTTTTAAAGAAAAGAACTACAAATGCTTGGTATCTTATCCAGAACCAAATTAATTAAAAAACAAATTATTTATAATACTGATTTTCTGTAACTAAAAAAATTCACAAAACAGATAGTGATACTAAGTAGCCAAGCTGACTTTTAAGAAGCAAGAAATCTGGCTTCAGTCCATTAGTTCTACCCAAACTGTAGAAAGTAGAAACTGAGAAATGGAAAAATCGCATTAAAAGCTCTCTCGAAAGTTGCTTCATCAAGAGAAATTCTTTGTCACTCTGGGAGCACTGTCACTGCCCTGTGTAATCCACCCATCCCCTTACCAATCAATATTTCACTCTTCCAACATAGAAGAGGTTATTACCTTAATCCCTTGATTATTTGCATCAGTGGACCTTGCAAGGCAGTTTTCTAGCGCTCTCTTTAGCACACTATACTTTTCCCTTCAGCTGAAGAATATGCTCTAATATTTTCACGAAGAACTAATCAAGACATATGAAGCGATATTAAAATCAAGAGTAGGACTACGTAATAATTCAATATAACCAGCACCCAAAAATAGAAAACTTAATCCATCATCAATTACCCTATACACAGTCAGATGTACGAATCATAACTGCTTACGAGAAAAAAAGGACCTGGAACACGCGAGAACCCTTAAACATTCCACACAACCCGATAGTCAATAACATCTACAGAAGAACTCACTTGCGGGAAACAACGGCAGTGGCGACCGAACCGTCTCTTCAATGACGAGAGGCAGAGGATCAGAATGTGCCATCCGATTCGATATCCTCTCGAAGAAATGTGGCCGCCACAGCTCCCCAACCGTAACAAGCTGGACCAAACAGGTCCACAGCAAGATGCTGGAGCATACCCATATAAACCAAACCTGCAGCCTCGTCCTCGGGATCACCGGGGCCGGAAGCTTGTCGCATCTCACCTGAATCCCGCCCTCCGATCTAACCTCCATTCCTCTCCTGCACACCTCATCGCCAACTCATCGAACGCGGAAAACTCTCGCCCCCTTGGTCCGATTTTAAACCACAGAGAGACCCTCGATTCCGAATCGTGAACAGCCTCAGCAACACGCCCACATTGCTCAATCGAAAGTACTTTGGAACTTCGAAACACGATGCCCTAGCTAGCACACACCACCGCGACAGCTCTCGTCCCCGTTGCCTCTTGAAATCAGAACGAGCTCTCATCTGAAAGGACAAAAGACGAGGACTTTAAGGTGATTCCGACAACGAACAACCGCGAGAGAGAGAGAGAGAGAGAGAGAGAGAGAGAGAGAGAGAGACGCGGAGACAGAGACGGGGAAAGTAACGGAAATCACGAGCAAACGACGAAAACCAAAAGTGGTTACCTACCGAAGAACCGCCAAATGCATGCTCGAGCTTCTCATGATCTCCCTCGCGAAACCCAGAAACGATCCAAAGATTCCTCAATCCTCACGCAATGCCGATGCTCAGATCAATCTCCGATGCTCAAATCAAACTGATCAAAGGACAGATAAAAAAAAAATCAGAGCTTTTCCATTTGGTTGGAAATGACAAATTTCAAGCTTTTCTTTGATGAAGGAAGAGAGAGAGAGAGAGAGAGAGATGGGCGAGAGTTTATTTGATGCCGTGGTTTACCCGACTCCGACAGCTCGATCCTTCCATATAATTAATAATGTGCCGTTTTCCTCTAATCCGTCAAAAAAAAAAATCTTTTTTTTTTTATAAATTTCGGGCGTGATTAAATTAACTGTGTTAATCCCACTACTTAATCTAATTGAGTGGTGGAGCACGTGTCCCTTTCGTTTAATCTTTTGGGCCGGTGAGAATATCGTGGGGAAGTAGATTACAACTTTAGTTTGAATAAAGTGTTCGATTACTGTTTAATCGGCATGGTAGATAATGATTAAGAATGGGGGATTCACCCCTCCAAGGGATGACACTAACGGTAAAGCAATGAAAGATTGACCTTGGAAATTTTCACCCCCATAAAGTAAATGTGGATCTTAAAAAAGGGAGGGGAGAAATAAGAAAATTGTGGTTTGAATTGGAAGAAATGGCAGCTTCTTCGATTACTTAGGACAACGAGAGAAAGGCTGGCAAAGGGCAACAGGCACAATTATCGATTTCAGGCATGTTAGCAGAATGTTCCGTTTGAGTCGTAGCTAACTCATTCCTCCTGCGCACTTGCATGAGCCCATCACATCGGACACGCCCTTTCGCCATAAGTCATATACTCCCTACGTAAGAAGGGTGTGTTTAGTTCAACTTTCTCAGAAGTTTTTAAAGGCCCGTAGCACCTCGGAAAAAATGCTTGCGTCCTTCGATACCATCAATGAGCTTCTAGCATTTTCAGAATGTTGAAGGCTCCATTAATGAAAATTAGATAGTTGTCTATTTCGCACTCAAAAGCTCCCTGAAAATCTAATTTTTACTCTTTGAAAAAGTAAAACCCCATATATTGTTCATCTTCTTGAGTGAGGACGGTCCGTCCCCTGGCCACTTGGGTCGCGCGACCTCAGGCCTTGTTGCTTGGGTCGTGCAACTCAGGCAACCATCATCGGTGGTCGTGCAACCCTAGGCGTACTCAACCAACAATCGCTGGCACTAGATCTAGCTCGCCAGCAGTCTGAACCCATGAAAGGTTTTGATTTTTTCAATAAAAAAATAAATATGTAGCCAAAAGCCAATTGTAATTTTTTTTTTTTTTGCCAAACACAACTTAATTCAAAGTTGCATTTCAAAGGATTTTACCAAACATCATTTGCATTTCTCCAAAACCACTTAAGTCAAAGGCATTTGCATTTGCTCAAAATTCGTTTTCAAAACCAAACCTAATGCACTAGAAATAGCAAATGTCCAAGGCACAAGCCCATAATATGGCTCAAATATGTAACCTCATGAAAGACATTATGAGAGTAAATGATAACCATTCTATTCCAGAAATATATTTCTGGTTAGAAATAATTTTTTTTCTATTTTTGTTTCTGGATTAGTCTTTGAGCAAAAAAAAATGTTTGATAATGACATAAAATTTCTAATCCTAGAATAGAAATTTGTTTGACAACACTTGAAAATTTTTACTTCTAAAAAATGCGATAGCCAGCAGACGGCGGTAGCGGTGGAGGGCGGGTGGAGCCGATGAAATTATGAGTTGATAGATGGAGGATAGTAAACTACTAAATACATTACCGCAAGAATTAACATGTTTGGTTCGGATTAAGGTTCGTGACTAGAAATTGTGTCTATTATGATCTTTTTAGCTGCGTGCAAACTGATTAAGGTTAAGGCCACTTGCACAAGCTAAAGTTTTTAATCTTATCGGTTCATGGGCGTACAGGGTATTCATGGGTCCCTAGATAATCGAATCTCCACGCATAGGTGCAGTGCCCCGGGGATTTGGAAGGAAAAAAAATATATTAAATGCAATCTTGATAATTATTCCTCAATCCATTTTATTTTATTCTGCAATGCCCTGGCATGTGATGGAAGAATGTATTCTAATTCCCTAATCTTATGAACTAATTTAAAGTATTATCCAAACACGCCTGCAGTAACTGCCATGCTCTCCATCAGATCTTAAAGAGGCCATCTGCTTCTTTGACTGAGTTTATACATTATACTCATCTCGCAGCTTTGTCGGAATTAATTAATATATATATATATATACACACACACCCTCGAGAGTCACGGTTGAATAGAGGAATTGTTTACAAACATGCTAAAAATAGAAATCCTTCTTAGTTACCGGCTTAAAAAATTCAGCTACGTGTGTCTGAAAAGCGAAAACGAACGTAAAAATCCGTCCACCAAATATGGAGGAATAAGGTTTTTTTTTTTTCCTATTTAAAGAACCGAGCATTCGTGCATGGGATCGCATATCTAATTGAGGAGAAATGTAGTAGTTCTTGAAGGAATCGAGCGTGAGATGTCTGATGGGAAGTGGCTTCAAATCTAACGAGATATCACCGCGACAAGAAAAACAACCATAACCGCATGGTTTTCACGGACCGGCAACTACCGTTGCGGTGGTTGTCGATGATCAGGCTCCGCCAGGAGTAGCCCATATTTAACCAGCTTTTTAATTTGATTTTTTTTTCCTCCAATCCCTATTTTTGGTGCTCTTAATATTCGAGTTGCTTATTTTGATAAAATCACGTTTGTATCTGACTTCCCGTGGGGAACATTGCGGGGTTCCTCTTTCTCTCCGTCAGTCTTTTTCCGAATGCCATAAATGCAAGTCTTGAGAAATCCGAGGCTTGCCTTTGAAGGGAAGCAAGCCAGCCTCATGCTTGGCCACCATTGCATTATAGCACGAGGCTCCAAGTGGTGGTGTTCAAAGGACAAGCATGAGATCAATAAAGAAGTGACTTTTTAGTTTTAGTCCGTGAATGCTATGTCATGTCTCTCGGTCTTTCCTCGTTTAATACATGTGACCTTCACACCGAACATGCGAGAAATCTAGCCGGTTAGGTCACCTTGGTTGAATTTTTCAAGCCGGCCAGGGAATCTCAGCTGATTTGATGACGAGATCCATCCCCGTGTTGTCTATGGTGAATTGGGTCCCGCATCAAAAAGTCCCAGCCGTCAGAAAGATTCTTGATAACTAAGTGATTTCGAGGCGCACTTAATAAGAAAACACCGTTTTTTTAAAAAAAATATACCGATTGATGCATGACACGAGAAAAACGATGCATTGCGAATCATGGCACATTTTCTTTATTGAAATGGATGTTATCCGTGTTTCGTCTTAGGTGGTTTTCGAAAAGTCGGTTATAAGGCATATATATGAGATTTGCATGTTCAAAAGGAGATCGAGGGAGCCCACAAGGAGGCCGAAATGAGAAAGGAGGAATGTGCTCGTATCCACTCGTGTGCATTTCAAGCAAGAGGCTTGCCACGGGGCTTGAGAACCTTCGTTCAATCTCGCCCATGAAAAAGAAAAAGAATTGATGTTCTACGCAAGAATCCCTTTGCACGGACCGAGCCCTTGCTCGCTCGCTCGCTCGCTCTCGTGTTTCCTATACCCTTTTATTCTCGTGTTTCGCTTTGGCACACGACAATCAAGTTTGCGCCCGCCTCACTCGAACGAGGGACTCAAGGACCTCGCACACTGGCCCAAGAGAGTAGCACTTGCACACAAGCTTGGGAGAAATTTATACTGCGCTGATCAAAGAATTCGAGGATTCAGGATAACTACAAATGACTGTAGGGCACTTATTTCTAGCGTCGCTGCACTTCTCAATACATAAAATCCTAAAGCTAATTACATACCCTCTAGATGCTTCAAAATATAATGTATTAACTCGAGTAAGCTTCGTCCTTCTCTCGACACACTTTGGCTAATCCTAATACATGAACCGGGGGCAAACTCCAAGAGATTGCACTTGGATTTTATTTATCCTTTGCTCATTCCTGCCTAGTGTCACGAGTCGACACAGTTTTTCGATCAAGGAATAGCCCGTGCGGCACCTGATGAGCCAAAACACTATGCCAGCATTGTTCCTATAGATTATTCGTTAGGATGGTATGGCGAATCACATACTCGGACTATATGGCACAACAACCCATTTTAACCTGAGTATCCAATCCCTCAAGCTAGGCATGCAAATCGCTTCAGTGCTACAATTGATTTCAGCCTGTTATGACCAAATCAAGAGAACGGTTTTAGCACCCAACCAATTTGTTGCAAGAGAGGTCAATCCCACTGTCGCGACCCTCATCTGGAAGGATGGAGGATTTAGTGGTGATTGCCTCATTTCTACATATTCGTCGATCCATAGATTGGCTTGGACTCTCCCAAGTCCTCACCTCGCGTGACGGCGCGATTTAGGAATCAATTTCGACCTTGACGTGCATGGTCGAATGGCATGTGAATAGTATACGTGCATTCGGAGTCGCCACCAATCTTTGGGGAAGGTAGATTGGAAACCTCGTCGGGCGGTGGGAGGAGTCGCACGACACATACGGAACCATAGATTTGGAAACGAGAACTTAGTTACACCAATATTGTTTATTGACGCCTTTTCGATACCTAAGTTGAATGATTTTTCTAACGAGGAATTTCATGCATACGATTTGAGGTGAGAGTCCTAAATTCTAGGAATTCATACAAACAGAAGTGATTATCTTAGCAATCACAATCAATGAAATAAATGCACAAATCATAGAATCACAAAGTGCAGATAAAACGCATCAAATCAACATGGCATCCCTAGTATAGCCCTATTGATTTACAAAAGGCACATTCAAGATCCGAAAGGAGTTCAAGAAAGATTTGGAGGCGACATTCCCATGAGGGAGCAAAATTGTTATTATGAGAAAACTATGGGACAATTAACTCATAAGGGGGGAGTTATCATTTCAAAAGGGAATAGGAACCATAAGCGTTAAAAAAGGATTAACCAGTTGAAATGGCCCATTTCCTATTTCCTGATATTTTTTGGAATGATATTCCCATGAGGAGTGAAATCGTCATTTTGGGAAGAAAGAGACAATTTACCCATGAGGGATAAAATTATCATTTTTAAGGGATTAGGAACCTAAAAAGTTAGGAAAAGGATTGATCAGTTGAAATGACCAATTTCCTTTTTTTTTACATTTTTTAAATATTTTCTTGATCTTTGAAGCAATTTACCCATGAGGGGTAAAATCGTCATTTTTTTGAGAGATTAGGAACCCAAGACGTCAGATATAGGATTAGCCAGTTAAATGTGTCCATTTCCTTTTTCTGATATTTTTTGAAATGATCTGCCCATGAGGGGCAAAATCATCATTTTGGGAAGAAAGAGACAATTTACTCATGAGGGGCAAAATTGTCGTTTTCTTAAGGATCGAGAGTAAAAAAAATCATCAAAATGGGATTGGCCAGTCAAAATGTCTCATTTCCTAATTTTTGAAATTTTTTGAAATTTTAGATTTTTTTTGTTAAAATGATCGGGACCGAGTCAACAGACCCGGCCCGCGCCGCTGACGCCTGCCCCTCGGCCTTAAGGGCCCGACCTAGTGCAATACCAAAAGACAAACTTCGGGCTAGGCCATTTTTATCTATATTTTTAGTGATTTTCCAAATGGGGGCCCAACATTAACAAAAACGACCCAGACTAAAATTTAAAACGACAAATTGGCCTGCAAAGTCTTCACGTCCACCCATCTTTCGCTAGTCAGATCAAATCTCATT
The DNA here is from genome assembly GCA_028455895.1 of Rhodomyrtus tomentosa. Taxonomy (NCBI): domain Eukaryota; kingdom Viridiplantae; phylum Streptophyta; class Magnoliopsida; order Myrtales; family Myrtaceae; genus Rhodomyrtus; species Rhodomyrtus tomentosa. Next base: position 7,974,135 of record JAPCWY010000011.1, read on the forward strand.
CTATTCTGCTTTTATTCTATTCCCTTTTTTATTTATTTTTTATTTTTTTATTTACTCCTAGGTTATCATCTTCCCGGGCGTCTTCCTGCATGAGCTCACAGCGAACTCTAAACATTCGTCGTCTGCCGCTCAGACCGTCCTCGACTACCACCAATGCCGACGATCGCCACCGAACTCGCTTTCATAAAAAAAAAAAGAAAAAGATGTTCGTCGACTCGAAGGGCCGCCCCGGCACCTTCATGACCCAACTTCAGAAAACAATTTTTAATTTTTTTTTAAATCTTTCTTCAAGCTCAAGCCCACACATTAGCTTAGATACAAAGTCGGATCTAATTTACAGAAGCAAACCAATGTAGCTCTCGCACTCTCACCCCGTTCATCATTCACGTTTTTCATTCTTCTTCCTATTATATCCCTTTTTTATTTTTATTTTTTTGGATCTGTCTTCTTCCTTGAGTCCTCTTCACTGTCTCAAAAACAGAACTCCACCGAAACACCTATGGTGAACCAGGCCCACACGGATCAACTACCCAGACCATCGATTTTTGCCTGTTTCTTGTTCAGTTTTTTCTCTTTTTTTTATAGATATTCGAGCACGCAACAAATATCAACGAAGATCGAGTACTTACGAGGGTGGCCTCCAACCATAGGCTACCGCCGCACCGCCTGCAAGTAGGCCTTCGCACCACCTCTGGACCAGTGATGACCAGCCGTCTTTGATGCCAGCTGTGCGTCTACGCGCGCCCCTTCGCGGACTTACACGGCTTGACACCGTTCGCTGTTGTTTGTCGACGGTCCCCGCGTCATCGAAACCTGCTCGTCACGACGCCGCTCCGTTGGGTCTGCTCGTGCGTTGGCGCCGTCGAGTCCATTCGCCCATCGCTATCCTCGGATCTGATCACCCATCACTGGTTCAGTTCGCCTCAATGGACCGTGCTTGCGCATCGTCGAATCTGGTGTTCGGGGCTCTCCCGAGCTCTCCTCCACAAACTCTCCCTGTCCCTCTTGAATAAAAAAAAAAATGAAGCCTGGAGCTCCCTTGCCGAGAAACGTGCTCCGGGTTGTGGTTAGAGCTCAAGTGAGTCGCCTCGAGCTTCGATGTGCGTCGACTGGAGATCCCTAGTTCATAGCTCAAGCCAAAGGTATAGGAGGTTCGACCATGGAAGTTTCGACAATTGATGCCTGTTTTTGTCGGCGATGGAGACGGCGCAGAAGCGGCCGGTTCCTCCCAATTGGCTCATTGAGAAGTCTCTGCCAAAGCCCTCTCTAGATCTCACATTTTCCGTTTAGAGACTTGCGACTCCTCCTTCGCTCTCCCCAGCATTGTTCTCATTCTCTTGCCGTTCCAAAACCAGCGGACACCAAAGACTCTCACTCTCCCTTCCTCATGTGTTTTCTCTGACGCTCAACTATCTTCTGTGCTGGTCTCTCTCCATTTCCCTTTCATTTTTGCGTTCTAAGGTAGCTTTTGCGAACGAGCTCCTCCCTCTTTTTTTATTACTCTCCTCCCTTTTTCCTTTTAACATCTAATCTTCCACCACCATCTTGATCCGAAAACATCCCCTCCTCCTAGCCTAGCCTCTGTGAACACCCTCCCATTTTAATGAACTTTTCTTTGTTTGCTTTTCAGTCCTTGTTCCCTTGCCTTCCACCGAGTCTTCCTGTCCTCCCCTCTATCAATGCTCCGTGCAAGAGGCATCCATTCCTTGTTCTTTGACTGCTGCAAAATGGCATGGAGTTTTGGCATTTTCCTCTTGGGCACAGCTGGAGCCTGGAGGTGTCCGCCAGAGAACACAATGAAGAATGTTAATGCTGCTTCAAATTGACCGATTTCGCCAAAAATCCCACATTCGGTGCCAAAATGTTCAAAAAATGAACTGAATTTTCAATGTGCTTGAATTGTGGAATTGATTTGGCGAAAGCGCAAATAAGTTCTCAAGATCAAATACCATAACTAACTAAAAAGAACCAGAGGACTCAATTCGATTTTTTTTTCTCGATTAAGGAATGAAATTCCATAATTTTTTTAAAAAACTATAAATCAAATTTTTTGATGACCAACTTGAAGAGAAAATTAAAATAAAAATATGGACTATTTTTGTGTATTTTTATGGTCATGAATGGCATTTTTCTGATTTTTTGGTATTTTTATAATAAAATAAAATTTAAAAATTACGAAAAATATTTTTTGTTAAAAAATGTAGCCTTAAGCTTGACCAAAGCTTCTAAAGTTGATTTTTCAATTTTATAAATTGTTATGGATTTTTAAATATTTTTATAATAAAAAATAATTAAAAATATTAAAAATCATGTGTGAACACCCAACTTTAGAGATCATCTAAAACAAGATGGTATTTATTCCACTTCAGGATATCTACCACAAAACCATGATGCCACTCTCACAAACCCGCTGTATTTTCCCTTATTCTGCATCACTCACTCTACACTCCTAATATCACAAAGCTCTGCTCTTTAACGAGAGAATTCGAATCTCGACACTAACTTGAACATTGCACTTGTTCGAACATGCACGTTTTGCATGCATGTCACTCCCAACAAGTGTGCACTGCATGCTAGTGAAGGAATGAGCTTTGGGCAAATAGGAAAGATGACCCAAAATTTTGAGTTCATAAGGAAAGGAGGAGGAGAGAGTATGGGTTTGGTTTAATATTTGAGATGAGTTTTGGGGAAATTCAAATGCCTTCAATCTAAATGGGTTTAGTAAAATCTCATTTGAAAATGAGCTTTGAGTTAAATGGTGTTTGGTAAAAACAACATTTGAAAGGGGCTTTGAATGTAATTTTTTAATTCTTAATTAAAAATTTACCCTTTGTTGTACCATAGCAGAAGATAAATCATAAAAAAGAGGAACAAAATCGAAAATATAGGGAATTAATGAGGTTAGTTTTGGAAAGAAAAAAAACTTTTAACATTTGGCCAAATACTGAAAGCCCAATACTAGTCCCTACCAGTATTAGGCTTCAACTTTTCCAATGACGGCATTTGGTGAAATGCTGAACCAAACTCATTAAGATACGCATTAGTAGTATCAGTCTTTTTTCTTCAAAGAAGAGGAGAGAGAAAGCATCAACTCCAATGAACATAACATTGTCTAGGTACATTAAAAGGAGCATATTTGAGAAAAGGGAAAATAAGATATAAGGCCAATGAGGACTGCTCGCGCACGTGCAGCCACATGTCGCTTTTTGATTCTAATTGGGCACGAACCATGCTAACATGCAGGGGTCGACCCACCTAGTAGGGAAAATTTCAAATAACGACTTGAGGGACTTGCATAGCAACCATTCTGATCAGAAAAAATTGATTCTGACTAAAATGATTTTTTCTGATTCTGTTCTCTGTATGAGTTTTAGAAAATCAGAACATTTTTTGTAGCTATATGAAATTTTTGTTCTTTGAACATAAATGTGTTTGGTAAATGCACATAATTGATGTTCTCGGGAACAATTATTCTTTTCAATTTTTATCATTTAAGTTAAATAATTACGTAGTTACTTTTTAAAATTTCATCCTACATTTCAAATTAATCACAAATTAATTCATATCGATTCTCTTATATAATATATTGTATATTGAAATGTAAAAATAAATATCAAGAATCATCACAAATAGTTTTCACTATTTATTTAAGGTCTTATCTAACTCTTTTAAGCGAGCGAATAACCAACATGAGCAATACCTAAAAATAAATATCAAGAATCATCACAAATAATTTTCACCATTTATTGTGAAATTTCATCTAACTCTTTTGAGCAAGCAGATAACCAACATGAGCAATACCTTCCTTTATGCAAAGAAAATGCACTGCATCATCCCGCATTGGTGTGCATTTTTATTCAAGAAAGTCAAATATTAATCTTAATTCATCTAGAACTTAAGAACGAAAGCTTGTTAAATGTTCACACTGATTAATTTTTTTCTTTTTTCGAATTTTCTAAAACTAGACTAAGTCTAACGTATATAAGCATAAGTAAATCACAATCAATGAAATCAAGTGCACAATCAATGAATCATGACATTGGTTCGAGTTTAATTTCAAAGGTGTTTATGGTTTTTCTATAATAAAAAAATCTAGAAAATTATGCCCAAATTTATGAAAATGAGGTCAAACTAGCCTAATTCAAGCTTCTTCTATTTTTTAAGGATTTTCTAATTTTTTGTGATTTTTAAGAAATTTTTCAATTTTTTGAATATTTTTTTATTTTATTTTTGTTATTTTTAAAAAAATAAAATATCGTTGTTCTATTTTAGGCTGAGGGACAATGACTTCATTCTATTTTATGATTTTCAAAAGTGATTCTTTTTTCAAGAATCTATTTTTTTTTGTTTTTGTTTTTGTTCTTGTTCTTGTTCTTGTTCTTGCTCTAAGACCGATTCTGATTCTCTAAAACTAATTCTCCAAACATAATCAGAATACAAAACATTTACATTATCAAACAAGATTCCCATCTTTTTCTGTTCGGGAGAACAAAATCAGAAAATCAGAAGTAACATTATTTTTTCAAATAAGAGCCTAAATGCTCTCATATTCAAAGAAGGGTTTGACTAATGAAATTTTTGTCATTTACTTCTTTTTTAAAGAAAATTTTTATTTTTTATTTTCATTTTCTCTCTTTCTTTTTTTTCCTCATCCTCGTCGATGGCCAGTTTCAGGCAAAGGCCGATCACCAGCAAGGCGACCTTCACCTGTGACCGATAAGGATGGGTTCACCCAGCCCTTACCGAGGGCAGGCCATCGCCTAAAACAGGCCGCCAATGAGAAGGATGGGAAAAGAATGGAAAAAAAACATAAACAAAAGGACAAAACGAGGAAAAAAAAGGTAAATGATGAAAATGATATTGATCAAGGCTCTTTTTTGAAATAATGATATCACTTCAGATATTTACTTAAAATAATATCCATTTTATGTCTTTATTTAGGAAAATTATGTTATTTTGGACCATTATTTGAAATTTTCCAAACATAATATTTTCTCTACTTCATAGCTCCGTTCTTTTTTATCCGGCAAGAAGAGAATCCTCCTTAAGTGCAAGAACAAATCAGCTTGTCTAATTTGACGCTTATGTGGCGCCACATCATATTTTCTAAAAGTATTTCTTGACATTCGGTAAATATGTCACACAGAAATAAATTTGGGTTCATTAGTGTCAACAAAAAAAAAATCGGAACAGTAACAGTTTAGGTTTTTGGTGAATTTTTTTCCTATTTTCTTTGTGCTTCATTTCTCCAATATTTTTTTTTATCCAGCAAGAAAGGAATCATCCTTACGTGGAAGAACAAATCAGACCTCGCCACGTCGCTCAAATTAGACAATCAGTTCTTGCCCTCTGCCACGTCACCTTTCCGGGTAGAAGCGCATCAATGTTTTCTTTGCGGATGACCGATTTCAGCTTCAAAGCAAAGTCCCGCAGCCTACAACTAACCTTCGACTTTCATCCCGGCACCTCCGAAGAGCCGAAACCGATCTTACCATCGTCCACTTCGATTCTCTTCGTCTCCCCACCATTACAATGATCCGATGGCACGCGCTTCTGCTTCTGATCTTGTCGTCCCTCTTGGCCACATGCCGATCGCTCCGGTTCGACCTGCAATCGGGTCATACCAAGTGCATCACCGAGGACATCAAGAGCAATTCCATGACCGTCGGCAAGTACAGCGTTGTGAACCCTAACGAAGGCCATCCCGTGCCCGAGTCCCACAAGCTCACCGCCAGGGTAACGCCCCACAAAAGCTCGAACCTTTCGTCGACCTCCCCGTGCCCGTCCGATTGCATGCTCGATCGCGTTTCGAATCCGGTGATTAATTTTGGGTTTATGGGGTCTTGATTGATTTTTTCTATTTTGTGCAGGTGACGTCGACTTATGGGAACAATTATCACTACGCGGACCATGTGGAGTCGGGTCAGTTCGCGTTCACGGCCGCGGAGGCTGGGGATTACATGGCCTGCTTCTGGACCCCAGATCACCGTCCGCCGACCACGGTGACCGTTGATTTCGATTGGAAGACTGGTGTGGCTGCTAAGGACTGGGGCAATGTTGCCAAGAAAGGCCAAGTTGATGTGAGTTTACTTCCCAGATCTTTTCGCATGTGATTTCAATACGATTCTGCTACTGGCCAATGTGAAGTTTGGGTTTTTGGGGCCCCTTAATAGTTACTGTATATTTTGCGGTGAAATTTGATGGAATGGGGGAATTAATGGCTTGGTCGAGGTAATGTCTTTTGAATCAATGAAGTTAATCGCGAGTGTGTAGTTGATTGCTGTAATTCTCATTCCTCTTATTAAAGTAGCACCGGGGAACGGGGCACACTATGCACCTTGTCAAATGAGACCCATTTCTTCAACATAGCCCAATTGCCGTTCATTATGAGCACTGAAGACTTGTGTGGTTTTAGGCGTTGTTATCTTGCAAAAGTTTCTTCGGATTATACGGTTCTCCAAGAAAGTCTCTCAAAGGGAAGAGATAATGTCCATACTTACAACTGTGCGTCAACTTGCTTGTCCTATTGATTTACATATGCTGCAGAGCTAGGAAGAAGCGAGTTGTGGCCTATGGGGAATGCAACCCATTTGTCATTTGGGATGAAGTAGTGTTTTTCAGCTTAGAAGGATTCATGGAACCTGGAGATTAGGGTTCAGGTCAATCAGATGTGCTATGATTTTAGAATTTTCAAATGATTTGTCATTGAACCACTGGCTCTAGGTTGCACTAGAAGCATAATTAGATGATCGGGAAGTTGTAGCTTCATGCAAGATATTGGACTTGCTGGAGTTTGAACTTCGAACTGGTCTTTTAAGGGAAATGTAGCAAGAATAACAGTTTTGATGTGTCATCAAAGTGTTTGACAAGGGTTAAGGAACGATTGTTGGAGATTGGATATTCAAAATTGCTTTGGACTTTCCGTAGTCTACGATTTAAACTACTCTACAGGACACAATCAAATTCTAAGTTGATGGGAGAAGACAATAAGACCTTTTTTTTTTTGGTTGGGGTGGGGGGGGGGGGGGGGGGGGCGAGCGGGGGTTTCAAGATATAAGACTTGACGACAGAGCAAGCTAACTCTTTCTGAAGGTCGCTGGACCTGTCCTTGTTGATATAAGGATCATGAAGATTTAATACATTGAAAGAGAAGCCAGCTGCTTCATACCGTCTGAACTCAAACTTTGCATGCTTCCCTCTTTAAAGAACCTATGATAACGAAGGGCATAGCTTAAGGGTCAAAATGGTAAGTGAATGTGTTGTAAATACCTTAATTACTGTTGTTGAAGTGCTGAATAGGGATGGGGATTTGAAGGGCTATTGATGTTGGTCTTTATATGGGAAAAGCAAGAGTCTTATGTCTATTGGAGGAACATATTTCCGATTATCGGAAAACTCGCATTAAAACACTTCCTATCAATCTGCACCACAAAACAAAATTCTGTTGACATTGTGTTAGATCCATTTTTTCTACCCTGCCTCAAGCAGGAAATTGCCAATTCTTCTTTTAGTCTTTACCCTTCAACATGAATATTTAATAATTCCAAATTAATCATTTGTATGGGTATCGTCAGGCCATTGAATTGACTTACAATATTGTATTTCTAGCTTGAACACTTTTTTTAATTTGTGTGTGTGGAAAAGATCCGAATACCATAATCATTGCTTTGTTCCGACGGATGAGAAAAATACTGGCATTAAGATTGATAGAAACAGTGAACGCTAACATCTGTGTGTATGCAAGGATTATCATTGAAAGAACTGCCAAAAAGTCCTTGAGCATGACTCATATCCTTCCTTCTGCATTATTTTTTTGTTTTGCCTGTTATTCTGCAGTAGTTTCATCCTCTGGAAATCCCGATATAGTGTTGGAATTCTTCCTGAATGGATACCATTTCATTTTCTTCAAATTTTCCATGCTCCCATCTTTTTTGTACTTTCCGTATTGACTTCAAAATTACGAAGGTGGGTTTAACGCTCAAAGTTACGTCAAAATTACGAAGGTGGTTTAACGCTCAAAGTTACTTGATGTGGACGATGCCATCTGAGTAGTAATTTGAGGCAGAAACTGTCTACCCTATGTTTGGTAATTTGGTCATTCTTGCTGAAATACAAGGGCACGTTTTCAAGGCAGAAGACATTTTAAAAGAATATTGAGCTATTCACTGGTATTGAAGAGGTCTTCTGTTTTTGCTTAAAGAATGCACAACAATGTTACGAGAAGGAGTTTTAGCAAGGTTGAGGAAATTGATGGCCTAAAAAAGGAGGTCGAGGGAAAGAATCTTCCTAACTGATAGAAGTAGTTATCATCTGTTCTTGTTCGCATGGTATCTAATTCTGGTGATCATTGTCCATTTCTTCATCTTAAGTAAACTGTTGACATACTCATCCAATTTGTACCCGTCCCTTTTTTATCTTTTGAATGTCAGCTCATGGAACTGGAGCTGAAGAAGTTGCATGACACGATCAACTCCATTCATGAGGAGATGTTCTATCTTCGTGACAGGTGTGATACCTCCGTTCACACTTCCATTTTTAAAATAGCATCTAAGGTTTCTTTTGGAGACCCCTTGTGAAGATGTCAACTTTATGTTTCTTTACTTAATTCTTCAGGGAAGAAGAAATGCAGGAACTCAACCGAACGACCAACTCCAAAATGGCATGGCTGAGTTGCCTTTCGCTTTTTGTTTGCTTGTCTGTGGCTGGATTGCAACTATGGCACCTCAAGACATTTTTCGAGAAAAAGAAGCTCATCTAGATAATTCAGGGCCACATTTCGCAATTTTTGCGTGTGTGCATGTGGTTTTTTTTTTTTTTGTCTGTATCATATATACGTGAGTTAGACAGTATGTTGAAAAGGACCAAACGGGAGATTACATTGCAAAATCCATTTGGAAGTCCTGGATAAATTAAACCGGCATCATATCACAAAGGGACTTCATTGCGCCACCCTGTATAATTGCATTCCCTGGTCGGTATTGATGAAAATATTCTTGTCCTTCAGTTTGCTGGAATGAACTTTGCTGAACAAGAATGCCTAAGGTCTTTAAGTTTCAAGGTACCTATTCCTTTTTTTCCTGATCAGACTTTAGTTTTGCTACTACTATCATTAGAATCACCATGCAGGAGCCAAGGGCTGATGTATCTAGCAACTGAGCCGTCGTGAGTGACGTGCTTTCTGTGCATAAATTGAAGCACTACTCGGTTGGATAGAGGTCAAAATCCAATGATCCTGGAGACTACCGTAACACTAACGCTTCCACTTCTCGTCATTCTGACAAGCTAAGTTCAACAAAAAGTTCAGAGCTCGACATTGCTGCTGAGGTTTCCTGTCTCCACAAGGCAACAAATCCTCGAGAAAGTAAATATTTCTCAGAACATGGAGTGTGAATCAAACTCACTCATGTTTGAAATTGAGATATTGTTCTTTGTTCAGAATCATGTACATGGATGGAGAAGTGCCAACTTGTGTGCGCTTCCCTCACTTTCTACGACAGGGAACGGGATAAAGGCAGGCGATATGGCCGTCGGCCATATCTAACTCTGGAAGATCATTCAAGTAAAAAGTTTAGGATTTTGTCCAAAATAGAACAGGTGAATGGCTTCGGATCAGAGGTCTCTGCAAGTTTCAACTATTTAGGAATCACCAATGCTGATTAAGCCAACAACATTAATCCATCTCAGGAAATGGAACTATTTGCATTCTTTTTTTTTATTTTTTGCTCTTAAACTCCTTGTAGTGTTGGTTGAGACTATGGATTGCCTCTATAGGCCAACATGTGATGATTCTCAATTTCTCAATGTCGCATTGCAAAGAGGTCAAAACCATTGAGAAAAGGCACCCAAACATCGGTCAGAAGCAGCACTATGGGAAGTGACTCCTGACACTCTAAATGACACAACCTTAAACAAATCATTCCAATGTCGAGTGCAGCAAAATCCATGTCCTAATCTTGAGATTCGGTCGCAATGCAAATCAATAAATCCTATTTTATCTGCGAGATCATTGTCAATGTCTGCCTCTTCAGTTCTTATTAAAATGTCTTTGAATTAACTAATGGTGGGGGGGAAAAAACACAATCAAAGATAGCTCACCATGCTATACGCCCCATTGGGTCTGATGGGATCCTGGAATCTCTTGCAGGCCGCCTCAGCATGCACTTATTTTCCTTTCCTCTAACATACGGACAAACCAAGATTTGCGTTCTCTTCGGTCTAGATTTTCATTATATTTTCCCTTTGTCTTCCTTTGATTTTTGTTTTAATATTACATAAGCAAACGCAACAAGATTGTAGTCGTCTAGACTAATCTTGTTAGACATTAGTTCTCAATGAATCCTCTCCCACTTGTCTGTCGAGCGAGAGCTTCGTGATTTGCTACTAAGCAAGAGTCATTCTGTGGGCAATTGGAAGTCAATTTGGAAGGAATAGACCAATAAGCAGAGTCTCCAGGATCTTCTGTTCAACTAGAGAAACGAAGCTTTAGTCAACCCGTGAAGAAGTAAAGGGATGGCTTCTTCAATTATAATAGTTAGTAAGCCATAGGAGGAAAATTGCCAAAAAAGTCTTACGCTTATTTCAATTGTATCCAATTAATCCTAAATTTTTTTGTTTGTCAATTGAGTCATAAGACTTTTGCATTTGTACCGGTTCAATTCATCCAGCCGACACTGACGTGACGAATTTTGCGAATTATATTTTCTTTGTTTGCATTCATTCGACAGATCAAACCAATCACAAAGCCTACAGTTAAATAAAGGTGGGATCTTTCTCTATAGAAGCTCAAGGGCCACGTGTTTAACCGGAATTTCAATTGCTAGTCACCCGAGGGATTATTAATTCTTCCATCTTTTACTTTTACTACATGAAATTTTCACATGTGCCACATTTACTTTGGCTAAGTAGGCAGAAAACATTATCGTTATCCCCCACCCTCCTCTTAATTTCCTCACCAGTACACATCAAATCATCCTTAGGGTTAAAAACCAGACTCGTATCCCGGCGCAAAGCTCTGCTTTTTAGCCTTTCCAGTCACCATGATAATGAGTGCAATTGGAGAAAAGAGCAAAACGCTAGCAAAGACATAGGGTATCTCTTAAGCCCCTCCATTTTTACCCAAATGCACTGATGCCTAACTTTAAAATGATGGCTACCAAAACCGAGGGGTAGAAACCACAGCCTCGCTCGAGCCACGTGTCACGCTGCTGGCGAGTGTTGGAAACTGTTTATAGGTCTGCTCAATCCGATGCATTGGTCCAAACGCTGAAATGTTCCCGTATGATGAAAAGGGTAAGTGAAGTGGACCTCTCTTATCTGATGGGGCATGATGTGGTCCAAATCCTAAGTATGAGTTGAATAGTTTTTCCCTTTGGCTCCACTCTTAATCATACTGTCCCCATCACCGCATTCGAACATGTTTCCATATCAGATGGAAATCTTAATTTTTTATTTATTTTTGTAATTTAAAAAGGACCCATCTTCTCATCCACTTCCACTAATCATGTTGCAGAAAGATGAGGCAAAGGGGTGGCTAAAAGTAATAGTGGATAGACCAATGCCAGAGAGACAGAGACAGAGAGATGGGATTGTCATTAGAATTTAGCTGAGGGAGAAAGGAGTGAGTCAAAGATGGGTCTTGTGAGCTAAAGAAGTTAATCAATATAATAATCACCAGGGATTAACAGAGGGTCAAATGAGGTAAGTAATTCCATGTCATCCTTAAGCTTAGGGAAGGACCCCATCACCCTATAATTCCAGATAGCTTCATAGGCTAATGGGAGTGGAAGATTCTTGTTCCTGATGCCACCATTGTCTTCTTTTGTTTAAACAGCAGGGATGGAGAGGGCTTAACTTTAACGACCGGCTCTTTCTTCATCGAGACGTAAAAACTCAGTCAGGACAAAATCGAAAATTGGCTTTTTGTCACTTAGCCACAGTCAATGATCCTACCTCCCTCCCTCCTTCCTGCCCCACCAACTTCGAGGTCCATTTGGATCCACTGAAGAGCCCTTAGCTGCATGAATCAAGAAGGACATACGAGATTAGGACAAAGATGGGATCTTTCATCTCTTTCTTTCACATGAGATGTTCAACAGGGAATCGGAGCTGGGGAATGAATGTGGTGCAACTGCAGGCTGAGCACATGGAGGTCCAATCCCCATCAGGCAAATATAATTGAATTTGCACAGAAGCTGATACCAAGGCCTTTCTGTACTTTTTTCCCCACCTTTCCCCCACCTCATTGACTTCATAAAGTTCTCTCTTTTTTTTTCCCCTTGGAACAAAAACGAAAGGCTACGTTTTTTTTTTTTGGTCGGGAACGAAAGGCTACGTTAGCCTCACATGTTTGACATGTAGTAGTAGTCACTGGTCAGTGGCTTAATACAGTGAAATAAGAATTGGCTCATTCCCACCTTTCCCTTTGAAAGGAAACAAGGAAGGTCAGGGACCTCAGAAACTGAAAGCCCATCTCTCTCTCATCCTTTATTATATGCTGCATCTGCTACTTCTACTTGCTCTCGCCACCGTCTCGCTGTGAATCCAGCCATGGAAGAGACCGAGGAGTCGAAGGCTAGCAAGAAATGCAGCACCAAGGCAAGAACTTTCAGGGGCCCCTTCACAAACCATCATCACCACCACCACCAGCGTCAACCTCAGCTGCTGCCACACTCCAACAACAATCAGTTCGGGCTCGGAGGACTGTGTAGCCGGGCCCAGTGCTACCAGGCTCGTTACCCTGCTCTGCTTCCTTTGCCTCCTCCTCCCCCAGCACTTCCCCAACTCGCTTCACCTCCATCGCTCTCTCACGGTCGGGGTCGCAACCAGTGCTTGAGTTCGAAGGTCCTGGTGAAGAAGTCCTCTCACAAGGTGGATAGCCCTCCGCCTCTCGCCACATCCTCCGAGACCCAGGTCCCAAATGCCACAGTCGCTCCAGGTAAATGCCAAAAGAAAGAAAAGAATCGGAGACCCACTTGTCATTTGCTTTTCTTCACTTTCTTGTTTCACTCTTCTTGCATGGGTGCTCTGCTTTCAATCTTCACTCTGCCCAGCCTTTAATGGAAGTTGGTTCCTTTTTTTTTCACCCTTTACATGTCCTGTTCATGCTTCTTTGTATTCAAATGTCCATTAGTCAAGAAGGCTCTCCTGGGTACTGTGGGCTCTACAAGCAAGGCATGTGCTTTCGGAAACCACAAAAAAAAAAAAAGAGTGGGGAGGTTGTTGTGTGTGTAGTAGCCGGAAATTGAGTAACTCAGCTCGTCAAACGGGTCTTTAACGTTATCGTGCTTAATGACTGGTTATTTCCCGACGACTGATGGAGACTCGGAATCCTGTTCTTGGTTATGAAAGTGAAGAAGATGAAAGTTATATGACTCTCTATGTCGTCTTTCTGATTACTTGCAACAGCTCCAGAGAGGATTCAGAGGCAAACGGATGTGGAGGACGAAAATGGAAGAAGGGTCTTCGGTGTTGTACCACCAGAAGCAATGGCCATTGCCAGGAGACCAGACTCCGGCGGCGTGGACGGCCCGGTCATCCCGCTTCTTGCCAACCATTTCCTAGTCCGATTCGACTCGGCCCAGAGGATTTACCATTACAACGTTGAAATCACCCCGAGCGCCCCCAGGGAAGTTGCTCGGGCGATCAAGCGACAGCTCATGAAAGAAAACTCCGCCATCCTTTCCGGAGCTCTTCCCGCGTTCGATGGCCGGAGGGATCTCTTCAGCCCGGTGGAGTTTCAGAACGACAGGCTCGACTTCTTCATCAGCCTGCCGATCCCCGCGAGCAAGTCGATGCTTCCGTTTAGCGATCCGGAGGGCAGGCGTCCCAAGCACAAGCTGTTCCGGATAAACATGAAGCTCGTGTCGAAACTCGACGGGAAGGGATTGAGCAGCTACTTGAGCAAGGAGGAAGATGACTGGGTTCCGCTTCCTCAGGACTACCTCCATGCTCTGGACGTCGTGCTCCGGGAGAGCCCTGCGGAGAAGTGCATACCCGTGGGCCGCTCCATGTACTCGAGCTCGACGGGCGGGAGCAAAGAAATCGGGGGAGGAGCCGTTGGAGTCCGGGGGTTCTTCCAGAGCCTGCGGCCGACGCAGCAAGGCCTTTCGCTCAATGTAGATTTCTCCGTAACGGCATTTCATGAGAGCATCGGAGTGATCCCTTACCTGGAGAGGCGACTTGAGTTTCTTAGAGACCTTTCTCAGAGGAAGACCAGGAGCCTGACTGTTGAAGAAAGGAAGGAAGTGGAGAAGGCTTTGAAGAACATCCGAATCTTCGTTTGCCACAGAGAAACCGTCCAGAGATACCGGGTCTACGGCTTGACCGAGGCGCCCACCGAAAATCTTTGGTTCGTGGACCGGGATGGCGAAAATCTGAAGCTGGTGAGTTACTTCAAGAACCACTATAACTATGACATAGAGTTCAGGTACTTGCCGTGCTTACAGACGAGTAGAAGCAAACCATGTTATCTTCCCATGGAGCTCTGCGTGATTTGTGAGGGCCAGAAGTTTCTCGGGAAACTTTCCGACGATCAGACAGCAAGAATTCTCAAGATGGGTTGTCAGAGGCCGAAAGAGCGAAAGGCTATCATCGACGGAGTGATGCGAGGGCCTGTCGGTCCAACGAGGTAACTTTCGAGATCCATGGAGTGGACTAGTATTATTCTGTTTTGCCTGAAAGGGTTCTATTCAACTGATTTTGAGTCTCCATTGCTGAATCATCTGAGTTGTCTGCTTAATTGACAGCGGCAACCAGGAACGAGAGTTCGATCTCCAGATTTCAAGGGAGATGACACGAGTAAACGGTCGAATCTTGCAACCTCCGAAACTAAAACTAGGTGAGCATGGCCATATAAGGACTCTAGTCCCGTCTCGCCCAGACCGGCAGTGGAATCTCATGGATAGCCATGTTTTCGAAGGGATTCGGATAGAAAAATGGGGCCTCATAAGCTTCGGCGGAACCCCGGATCAGAAGTCGAGCATTTCGAAGTTCATCATGCAGCTCTCCCAAAGATGCGAACAGCTAGGCATATATCTCTGCAAGAATCCGGTTATCACCCCTCAATTCGAACACAATCACGTGCTCAACAATGTTGTTCTTCTGGAGTCTAAGCTCAAGAAGATCCAGAAAGCCGCAGACAACAATCTCCGACTACTCCTATGCGTAATGGAGAAGAAACACAAAGGATATGCAGATCTAAAGCGAATTGCCGAGACGACAATTGGAGTTGTAAGTCAGTGTTGCTTGTACCCCAACCTCGGAAAGTTGAATTCCCAGTTCCTCGCAAACTTGGCACTCAAGATAAATGCCAAAGTCGGAGGATGCACAGTCGCGCTTTACAACTCATTTCCCTCCCAAATCCCGCGGCTTCTCCATCAAAACGAGCCGGTGATATTTATGGGCGCGGACGTGACTCATCCGCACCCGCTTGACGACTCTAGCCCATCTGTTGCCGCTGTCGTTGGCAGCATGAACTGGCCAGCTGCCAACAAATATGCATCGAGGATGAGGTCTCAAACCCATAGACAAGAAATAATCCAGGATCTCGGGGACATGGTAGGGGAATTGCTAGATGATTTCCAACTCGAAGTCAAGGAGCTGCCCAGTAGAATAATCTTCTTTAGAGACGGCGTGAGCGAGACTCAGTTCCACAAAGTCCTCAAAGAGGAGTTGGTAGCCATTAAGGAAGGCTGCGCGCGATTCTCCGGCTACAGGCCGACCATTACCTTCGTGGTCGTCCAGAAGAGGCACCACACGAGGCTATTTCCCGACGATGCTGATGTTCCCTCTACCAAAAACCAGGTCTTCGACGAGAACATCCCACCCGGGACAGTGGTGGACACAATGATAACTCATCCAAGGGAGTTCGATTTCTACCTGTGTAGCCACTCTGGAGTAAAAGGAACTAGCCGGCCGGCTCACTACCATGTACTGGCGGACGAGAACGAGTTCACTTCCGATGAGCTCCAGAAGCTGGTCTATAACCTGTGCTACACGTTCGCAAGGTGCACTAAGCCGGTGTCGCTGGTGCCCCCAGCTTATTACGCCCATTTGGCTGCTTACAGAGGCCGGCTATACCTCGAGCGATCGGAGATGTCGGGCCACATGAGGAACGGGTCTCAAATGTCGCGAGCCGCCCCTCCAAAAGCCACCCCTCTACCGAAACTCAGCGAAAATGTGAAGAAACTCATGTTCTACTGCTGATCATTGATTCCCTCCCTCCTAGGACAGTTATTTCCTGGGCTGCGGAATCGTTAGTTAGTTGTCTGCATTAACAGAGAGATGTCCAAATATAGCACCAGCTTATCAACCTAGATCGTAGCTTTCTTCTTCTTTTTTCCTGATCTTAACTGCGCGAATTAAATCATATTAAGGTTAATGTCGGGTTAGCTTAGATCAAGGCAACTTGTATAAAGTCCGTAATCCAAGAAAATCTAGTTGCTGCCGATGCTCACAAATGCCTTAAATGCTTGCTAATCTCTTCCCTCACGTATGTTGATATACATGACAAGGCTTCCCTTTCCCTTTTCTCATTGGCCTTTTCTTTTGGTCTGCTGACTCGATTCTCTAATCACTGAACATTCTGACGAATGTGGCTGAAAAAGTGAAGTGGTTACGGCCATTGATGGGCCATCAATGATCAGAATGGAGGGTGGCCTAGGAGTTGAATCTCCAACTGGGAACCGACTTCTTTTTTCCTTAGTTTCATTCCGCTGTACGCAACCATTCCTTTTGTCACGAAAAAATCAGATTAACTTTCGGGTTTGGCTGGGTTAATTCTTTCTCTATGCTCAAACTTCACACTTAATTCTACTTCATTTGTTTCTCTTTGTTGACGTTGACGGCGACAAGTCGTGATGAAAAGGAAGCAGAGAGAGAGAGAGAGAGGAGATTCACAAAGAAAAGAGGACGAGCTGTACTGAAAAGAATGTGACGAGAGAAAGAAAAGTTCATATGAATCCTTGCATCAAATCCGAACAAATTCACCAAAATGGAATTAGGACTTACTTGGCTGCGTGTGATCATTGTGATGGAAAGGGATGAGAAGAAAAGAAAAACAGCCGGGGGGGGGGGGGGAGGGCACATACGTTGGCAAGTATATAAGACCAATTCTCCATGCATGCAGTGTCAGAGGAAAGCAGAGGAGTAAAAAAAAAACAGAAAAGAAAAGACAGAGCGTCACTGCAGATGGATGGAGATTGAGAGAGACAGAGAGACAGAGCAGAAGAAGACTGGGAGGACCTTCAAGAAAGAACCCAGCTTTCGAGGGACCCGCCAACGCCAGTGCCAGCACGGGTGAGTTACCTCGCTGCAGCCCCCCAACTCAGTCCAGTCCCAGCGTGCCAAGCATTTTCGTACTGAACGAATCTCGAAGTCCCACAGTAGAGAGAGGCAAAAGAAAAGCCAAGAAAGATGGGATTTTTGGGGCAAAAGGCTCTGACTTTCCGACTTCTCCTTTTGTCTCTCTCTCTCTCTCTCTCTAGAAAGAGTCCAGGGTTTTATCATATTCAAGACAGGAACGTCAGGATACTCATCAGACGTCGCTCCCACAGCATCTTAAAAGACAACAGGAAAACAGAACAACTCCGTTCGCACGGTAATCTGATGGAGCAAAAGCGGGATAAGTACAAGTGTCATAATTTATTTAGAGTGCTCACTTATAATTCTAAAAAAAATCAAACACTTAAATATCATTATTTACGTGTACGCCGAGAAAACAGACGTGACACCAGCGAAAAGATTTTTTAAATATTTTAATATACATATGGTATTTTTTATTTTTTATTTATTTTGGAATTTGTTCTTCTTGGTTTTTGCAGCAGAGCTTCCGGGCACGCGCTCTCCCATCTCTCTCCGTTTGCAAAATAAACGTAGGAGGGTCGCCAGCATCGGCCACCACCTTGTCCTAAGACGGCGGGGCCGCGACGACCATCGCGACCACAAGCGAGGGCGCGAAGGCCCTCGCTAGATCTGTGCGAGGGCCCTCACGACCCCGTCGACCAATGGTAAGGTGGCCCTCGAAGGAACCAAGGTCCTTTTTGGGCTTCAGCTGGAGAGAGAGTGATTTGTGTGTGTGTGTTTTCGGAGGTCTTCTTCTTCGTCATTGTCTCTGTCCCAGCGATATTCCTTGGTTCTCTAAAGAGAGGAGGGATGGAGGGGAGAATTGAAAACCCAAAACCTAGAACCGGCAATTTTCTCTCTCTATCTTCTTTTTTATCTCCAGGAAAATTTTTCTCAGGGAAGCTTTTGTTGGCTTATGCATCCCCGCCAAGGGACGGTTGCACTTTTTTCGCGTTCGTTTAGGGTTTTTGTATTGTCAAGTGGATTGGGAAATGTCAATCGGGAGCTCCAATATGGGGGGATTTGATAATTGGAATGAGCATGGTTTCAAGATAAAATCTAGAATCTATAGAACCGAATTAGTAGGAACCGATTGGTTCCAGGTTCTAAGATATAAACGGTAGGTTTCATGTTTCAAAAATTAAAAAATCTATTTTAACGGGTAGGTTTCAGGTTCTAGGTAGGTGAACTTGGAGGGATAGGTTTCAGGTTTTAGGTAGGTGGAACCTGAAACTTGAACCTTCAACCTATAGCAAGTTTTTATATTTTTTCTTAGTATATGTCTTCGCATCATTATGAGGTATTTCACAAGGATAATGATGAGTATGTAATCAAGAACTACTATATCATTAAAACTTTTACTTTGTTATTGTTTTATAATTTTCGTATGTCTAAATATGAGTTATGGTTAGTAGATCTTAGTAGTAGATGATGGTTATCAAATGTAATTAGTCACAGTAATCGTTCAACTAAGAATATATGTGGAACCTACCCTGAAATCTGGATAAGGTAAGTTCTATGTTACAAGATATGTATGGTAACTTCTAGGTTCTAAAAAATGAGGAATCTATATAGACGGGTAGATTTTGGGTTTCAGGTGGAACCTCCACCTGGAACTGCTCACCCATAATTGGTTATTATGTGGGGCCTGAATCGAAGGGCGTAAATCCAATGGGAGTCGATTCGACGTGAAATCGCGAATGAGGGAGCAATAGCGACGGGGATGAGAGAGCAGTAACAACGACGATGAGGGAGCAACGATAGCGGTCCAGAACCACAACAACGGTCTGTCTCAACCGACAAGGACGAGGAAGCAGCAGCTCGTGGAGTAGCCGCAAGTTGGAGGTGGATCTCCGGGGGTCGCGGCGCTTGTGCAGCCACTACAGCCGGTGCAGCAAAGGCAAGGAAGAGAGTAGTGACGACGGGGACGAAAGAACAACCACAGCTCGCAGAGCAGTCACAAGTTGGAGGTGGATCTCTAGAGGCTAAATTGGAGCGGCTAGATCTCAAAAGTTGACTCCTCTCTCTCTCTCTCTCTCTCTCTCTCCCTCTCTCTCTCTCTCTCTCTCTCTCTCTCTCTCTCTCTCTCTCTCTCTCTCTCTCTCTCTCTCTCTCTCAAAGGAATTGCCAAACATTGTTGATCCTTTTTGTAAGTCCAATTGGGATTTCATGGTAAGGGTCGATTCAAGGCTGAATCTGCACTTCGAGCTTCTAGGGAGCAACTTGATCCAACCATGCCGATGGCAGCTAAGGCTGTGATGGTCGTCACCAAGTTCAGGCAAGGGCCCCCTCAGCCATGGTCGGCGGGGTCACGAGGGCTCTCAACCAGATTTGGAGGGGACCTTTGCAACAGCGGCCACCAAGGCTGCAACAGCTGTCGCCTATGAACTGGACAATCGTGGCCAATAAGGGTCACCAGTGACCCTCGCCGGTCAAGGCACAAAAAGCCTAAAAAAAAAAAGGAAAATAGCAGAAAGCAATAAAAGAATAAGAAAAAAATTCAAGAAATACTAAAAAAAAATTAAAAATCCATGTTTCATTAAAAATAAATTTAAAAATTTAAAAATTCCACGTAGGACGAATTCTCAAAAGTGACACTCTAGCAAACGATTTTTGTCGAAATTAGCACTCAGCTGAAAACTTTTACTCTTGCACTCAAGTAAACAAAAAAGAAAAGTTATGGCACTCAAGTGAATGCTATACACAAATTGTGACACTCACAGTGTACTTATCCCCCTGAAAAAGTTTTTCTTGTTATTCCATTAGGACTTTGGTAAATTAAATTATTTCATTTTCATTTTGTTAAGGAAAGTTACTGTTGGGAAATTTCTTTGTAAAATGGGATGAACAATAGAATCAGATTTTGAGGCGTGCAATCACTCTCTTTAAGGATTTATTCGCCCCACAACATTGCTAATGATTTCCGGTAAATTTCCTCTAAGATACAACAAAGTCTCGATGAAAATAGTATATAGCAATTCTAATATTTCACCAGGGTATCTCTAGGAAACAATTGGAAGAGTGGCTATAATTATCTTGTTTTGAAAGAACGAAAATTGGAAGAATGAAGTCGAAGAATTATTTTGAAAATAAACAGAACATTTAAATATATATTGAGAACAAACACACATTTTCGCGTCCGAAAAGTAGTTAATTCTCATGCAACTCTTCGTGTCCACACTATTTATTCGTACCTTTTCATGTATGAATCGGTAGTTATTTTCGAAGAAACACAAACATTCGAAAGGTTAAAAGAGTGCCTTAGAAAACAATCGTAGATTGAATAGACGTAACTTTTCAAAGGTCATCAGAATACTTCGTAAACAGTCGCATCATTTCACTATAAAATAATGGTAATTGTTGATTTGTGTCAAATTTAGTCCACGTGCGCACTCACATACTTTCGATGTGGGACAAAACACCTCTTAGTTTGTTTTTAAAAATAAACTACCAACAATCCCCCACTTTATTTGTAAAAACAAAATTACAAAATGAAAATTCTTAGAAAATTACAGCCAACATTTCCATGAGACTAATATATATATACATAAAGGTCTTTCGAGTTAAATCTTTATTTAGTGCAAATATCTCAAAATTCTATCAAAATTACAAGTAGCTTGACTTTAAACTTGTTACTCTGTATAATAGAATCGGACATACCGCATATATACTAAGCTCTTGTTTCAGCGAAAAGCTCATCATTACTCAGTGCTATTATTGCCCAGTACTTATTCCTATTTCACGAGCTCTCTAGAAAGCAATCCTAACTTTCGTAAGAAGCGACACCACTTCTAAGCCCATATAAGTGACGTATTTTCACATGTTTTTGTTATTAATGAACACGCTACTAAAATGTATTATACTTTATTAATAGTATAACTCAACCTCTAAAATTATCATGTCCGGGCTAGTGTCAGTATCAAATAATCATTATTAATAACTTATTTTTACCCATTAAACATTTCGGGCTAGTGTCAGCATCAAACAATCACTATCAATAACTTATTTTTACCCATTAAATCTTATAAATAATGATGTGCTAGTATAAGGTCAGGTTACCATTACTCGCGATTTTAAGTAAAAGGTTTCAACCCAATTTCTTTTAAAGTCACCTTTACCACGTCTCTTGATAAAGTCTTTGTAAAGAGATTATTCATATTTTTATTTGACCTTCGATAGACAATTGTTATGGTACCCTCTTGGATCAATTGTCTCACACACTTATGCCTTAGGCTGATAAGTCTAGACATTTCATTATAAGTGTTAATACAAGCTCTTATCAAAGTAGCCTGATTATCATAATGAACAGAAATATGAGGCATAGGACTAGGCAATAACTTGATATCCAACAACAAATTTCTAATCCACTCGGCCTCTTACCGCTAAAGCAATGAATTTCGATTATATAGTTAAGTGAGTTATGTACATTTGTTTCTTGCTCGCCCAAGACAATACATGCACATAATGTAAATATTCACCCAAATATGGAATGTTTTTCTCCCACACTAGAAATCTAATTAGCATCGATGTATCCTTCTAATACATCTGAATAATTGTTATTGAACAATCACAAATCTTTTAATTCTCTTAATATAACCAAAATTTTGCGACGACATTACAATGTTCTATACTCAGGTTACTATTATATCTACTCAATTTACACACGAAAATTGCAATATCAGGTCTAGCATAATGCATCGCATACATTAAAGACCACATAGTACTCACATATTTAAATTGTGCTACTACTCTGCCAATATTTTTTAATTTAATTTCATATTGATATCAAATGGAGTACTCATTTATTTAAAATCAAGATATTTAATTTCGTTTAACATATTTTCAACATAATCACTTTAGGTCAAAGAGTAACCCCCGCTATGTTTTTAACTTTAATACCCAAGATGTCTCTACTTCACCGAAATCTTTCATTTTTAGCATGGAAGTTAGATACTTTTTAGTCTCAATGGTAACCGTCATATTGGTTCAAACAACAAGCATATTCTCACAAACTAAAATACCATAATTTTTTAAAATTATCTCTGCATGCCCACTCCTTGATGAGGAAGAATCTGAAGTGATTCTAAATTTGATCCACATGTCCATGAATATGCGCTAGATGTTAAGCTTTGACCAAAGTCTACAGTAACTATTATGAATTTTTTTTTTTATATTACATACCGGCAATGCCTATTTTCCCGCAAAACAGTAATTTCACTTTTGTTTAGTTTAATATAGTGCACGAGTAAAACATAAGAGCATGAGAAATTGAGCATCAAACTTGAAATTTGCAAGTGAAGATTCTAACAAGCACCAAATTGCTTAGCAAATCAATGCACCGATGCGAAGCTAAGCCACTCATCATATTTCAATTTCTACACTTTAAATCTCACTTCTCGACATAGATGACACTCTAAATGAGAAATCAACATCCGCACACGGTTCGTACTTATCCAGTCTCATTTTATACTATGAGAATGATGTTGACAAGATACATTACATTGAACAGTTTATAGGCACCACAAATATTGGACCTAGCTATGGACTCGAGAATATATATATATATATATATATATATATATATATATATATATATATATATATATATATATCTAAAATCCAGAAACAACGCTAGAACGACAGCAACATTCAAAATAATTCAGAAAATACTCAAATTTCCGGTTATGACACAAGCAGTGTTAACACAACCCAACATTATGTTACGCTCAAAGAAAGAGAGAAAAAAAAAAAGGAGAAGCCTTACAGAATTCGACATTAATTTTTCTTTCATAATCATCTGAACAAAGTAACCCGTTGCTTCGGCCTGTCCATGCATATCAAATCCTACAATCATGGAATCCCAAAGATTCACGCCGTGATTTTCCATCCTTTTGAAAATGTGCTCATCCATCCCCAATAATTAAGCCACGCCAGCGCAAGCACTCAACGTGATCTGCATGGTGTGTCCATTCGGTGCGAATAACTTCTGCATCTCATAGAACAATTCCACCACAGCATTGAACTCACCAATCCGAACCAATGCATTGACTAAGGCATTCCACGAAACTGCACCTCTTTGAGTGTGTGTGTATATATATTTTGGAGCATCTTCTTCATGTCCCCAAGATCCCGCACGCTCAAACATGTTCCAAATTGTTGTTTAAATTAAAATCCGGTCCCAAAACATGTTTGGAAGATCTTGGCGTGCACTTGTTTCACTTCACACGGATCTAACCATTAGTTGGCTTTGTACAGTCGGAGGGATAGATTCCAAGTGTACCTTTACCACTCCCGATAAGGCCAACCATTCCATTTCGAAATACTGTTTCACTGTCCATGCTATAGACGTATGCTTCTTTGCCGACCTCCTCACCATGTTGATAATGCATAGGAAGTGATTGTCCCTTCAATATGCGATTGAGAGATTTCATTCGTTGTCAAAAGAAAATAAAAAAATATATAATAAATTTCTTTTGTCCCTCTCATCTATGAACGTGCCGCTTCTGCCTTGACCGAGAATCTATCGTTGGTGTATTTCCATATGCCTCCACCGCCAACTCTGACTCCATTGTTATTCGAAGAAATTCTTAAAATTATTGGGAAATTTCTTCGTAAAATGGGATGGACAATATAATCAGACTTTGAGGCGTGCAATCACTCTTTTTAAGAATTTATGAGCCCCACAACGTTGCTAACGATTTCTGGCAAATTTACTACATGATACAACAAAGTCTCGATGAGAATAGCAGATAGCAATTCTGATATTTCTCCGGGGTCTCTCTAGGAAATAATCGGAAGAGCGGTTGTATTTCTCTTATTTTGAAAGAACGAAAATTGGAAGAATGAAGTCGAAGAACTATTCTGAAAATGAACAGAACATTTAAATATATAATGAGAACGAACATACCTTTTCGCGTCCGAAAAGTAGTTAATTCTCATGCAACTCTTCGTGTCCAAACAGTTTATTCAATCATACATTTTCATGTATGAATCAGTAGTTATTTTCAAAGAGACACGAACATTCGAAAGGTTGTAATAGTGATTTAGAAAATAACTGTTGATTGAATAGACGCAATCTTTCAAAGGTCTTCAGAATCCTTCATGAACAGTCGCACTATTTCACTAGAAAATAATGATAATTATTGATTTGTGTCAAATTTAGTCCACGTGCGCACTCACAATCTTTCGATGTGGGACAAGACACCTCTTAATTTATTTTTGCAAACAAACTACCAACGGATACAAGCTTCAAGACATTGATTACGAATTTCACAGGAGTAATTAACCTGTCAAATGCAGTAATTTTCTTAGTTGGCTATTACCAAATTAATCTCTCCAGACACTCGTTAATCAAGTTTTCTTTTTTTCCCCCTAAGATGCAATTAGTATTTATTTTACATGGTACCGAGTCATTTCGAATGCCACTAAGGCAAACACGTTCTGAAGTGATCACATGGTAAAAATATCACCTTGAAATCTACCATGCACGCACAAATTCGTATTGATTTTGCGAGTTTTACGGATCCACAAAATTCGTATATGCACCCTGATTGCCACCTATGTTGCGTTGCGCGTATTGCTTGGCAAGATCCTAAATCATAGAGAGACTGTTTCGATTTGAAATAACGACACGGCGAGTCTTTAAACTTTTTAAAAGGGCAGCGCTTTTTCCACTCCTTATTATACAGCTCAATCGCTCCTTCTCATAGTGTACTAATCGTATGACCTCTCGATTTTCCTCCTTTCAATAATATGTCCCACGGAGCCAAATGTGTGACGCATTTGAGGCTTTTTATTTATTTATTTATATTTTTATTTTTCTTGCACTTTTCTTCTTCTTGTTCTCACTTGTACTAAGCCTATCGCCGGCACTACTTCATCTTCCTCCTCCGAGCTTTTTTGTGACGGACGGCTTGATCTCGTCCCTCAGTTTCTCATCCGGACGGTCCACGGCATCCGCTTCTGCCTTTTGGTACTCCTCCTCGAATGCCGCGTCGAACCTCCAGAGACACGCACTTGCCACCTCCGGTGATCAACCAACGGCATAGGTAGGAGAGCGAGACACTTCCTTGTAGAGCTGGGCCTTGGGGTCGAGCCTCCAAAGTAGAACGAGGATAAGCCACGCTAATCAAACCGAGACTAGATACATTAGGAGATCGCTGGATTTTGGGCTTTCGAAATACAATTCCGATAGATTCAAGATATCAGAGAGAGTCTCATTGTAACCGGTGAGAGAAGTCCGAACTCCATCACCGGTTGAGTCAGCCAGTGGATTTCGCCACCTTCGGCAAGAATTTGGGAAGAGTCCTTTTGAGAATTATGGTTTCGTTGTTCGAGATGATGATTCCCAGCTTCACCAATGAAGAGAGGGCTCGTAATTCTCTCTGGCGATCCTTTGATTCTCGCAATGATACTTGAGAATTGGGAAAAATTGATCGAGATGCTTGGGCTCACGGGCAACGCGAGCAAAGACTGAACCGTGAAGAGAACGACCCGATCTATTCGCAACTGGACATCCAGGACAATGAGGAGCTCAAAACTCTCATCAATGAACCAACGTTGGAGGTGAGGCAACATCCTCAGTCGACAAAACACGGAGAAGGAAAAGGAAAGTAGCAGAGAGAGAAGAAACAAATAAAAGAAACATCCAAATGGGCTTCACATTTGATTATTGGGATATTTACATAAATGGCCAATGAACTTTGGCAAAATATATAATTTGGTCCCTGAACTTTTAATTTGTTCAATTTTGTTCCTGAACTTTGGCAGAATGTTCAATTTGGTCCCTAAACTTTTGATTTGTTCAATTTAGTCCATAAACTTTTAGTGCATGTTCAATCTAGTCCCTAAATTATAAAAAAATATTCAATATAGTTCTTTTGTTAATTTAAGATCAGGGATAACGTTGAACATTTTCATATAGTTTAGGGATTAAATCGAACAATTAACTAAAAGTTCAGGGACTGAATTGAACAAGTCAAAAGCTTAAGGACCAAATTGTACATTTTGCCAAAGTTCAAAGACTAAATTGAACAAATTCAAAGTTCAGGGAATAGATTGCACATTCTGCCAAAATTTAGGGACTGTTTGTGTCATTTTTCCTTGACTATTTGTGGGTAAAAAACATTGTCAAGGAGAAAAAAAAAAGCCCAGGATAATTCGGACATCCCACTGTAAATGGGAATGTTTAAGTCAAATAAGGAACGAAAAAAAACGTAACCTTTCGAATTTGTTCAATATCAACCTGAATTTTTTTTTATTTTTTTTTGTTATGCAAACGAATTGTTGAACTTTATATATTTATTTGTTCACCTTGGTCTTCTTATTAAAAAGTACAACAAAAGTGTACGACCGTTGTCGTTAGATGTGGTTGTCGACATTCTACAATAGGCACTAGTAGGGCTAATGTGATGGCGCTAGCGGAGTCTAGCGCATGAAAACGGTGGAGACCACATCGACCCAATATGGCCTTTTTCCCTCCGCGCCCTCGCACGTTTTTGATGCAAAGAAAGTTATCCATTTCCAAATCCGAATTCCCAACAATCAAACATATCAAGTCGGCCGGGGGGGATAAGTTCGTTTAGGAAGTTAACGACGGGATTGAAGATGGGATTGAAATTGTTTTCCGTGTCTCCATCAAATTCCCCATCAGTAATCCGAGATCTCAAATCAAAGTGAAAGATCGTCCTCGTCCATTTAGTTATTTTGATTCATCCAGTAGGGCGGGAATCTTTCCTGTCAGAAGTTTACCCCCATCTTAAGCTTGGCTGGCATCGAAAGAACACAACAGAAGCTTTGAAGGAAAGGACAGGGGAAAAGGTAAAACTTGAGACAAGGCATGGAGAGGACCACCCGCTCGTGAGCCTTCCGTTCAAAAGAGACTCAGACGCGAACACCCGAATTCAATCTCATACGATCCCTCCCTCGAGCTCTGTTTACTTTTCCGAGATTGATGAATCTTTTCAAAAATATTCGCATAAAATTGTTCGCTTTCTTGCGTCGCTAACGAAAACGAGTGAACCAAAATATTTTTGCCCCCTCTTGAAAATGTTTAGACATCAATAATGGAAACACTCGTGCTAGACTAATTATTTCATGCAATATAACAGATCATTTTTAGAATATATATATATATTTCCAACTCGTTCATTTTTTTCTGCAAAACAAACGGAGTCTTACTTCTCCTATTCCAAGGTTGGGATGTCCGACTGAGTTCTATCTTTGTGATCACGAGGTTGATCCCCCTACTCGAGAGCTCGTGTTGAAAAATTCGACAACATGATGTGATGCATTGTGGCCTTATAGCGACACAATGTGACCCAATACTCATCGCACTTGTTAAGATGTTTTGGGTGGTCTGTTTATGCACGATCACGCTTCAGTTGTTCAAGCCGGCATAAAGGTCCGGATTCGAGATTAGATAGGTTTTCGTTTGTGTCCGCTGGTTTTGTTTCTTCTTTGCTCCTTATCCTATCTTGGGTCCCGATCAACAAATGAAGACAAAGAAGCAATCATGTGTTTGTTTTGCGGTATCGTCCACCTAATTCTTCCCCACTTGCCCTTAGATCCCAAGCGCTTAATCACCAAGCTAAGCGCGTCTTATCTCGTAATTTGCTATTGCGATGTCATAAAGCAATTACGGTCACCACAAGTGATGTCACGTGAGATATCGTCAAGACATAATAAACGTGGATGGAGGCGATCTTGGCATTGGCAAAGTTTGAACGTGGAGATCAAAAGAATAATTGTGGAGATGAGTGCAGAGGTTGGTTATGCTAGGTATTAAGGGTGCACGCGACAGAAAAGAACGGAGGTGATGGCCTTATGGGGATGGCAACAAGGAGTCCCTTATGTTAATTAATGCTCATGACTTTAAACATGACATCTTGTTTCGCCTCATTGATCATGGCTTGGCATGAGTTTTTTGTGCCGGACTCAATTTGCAGCCCAATCTGATAAAAATTTGCAAGAATGAAGCTTGTCGGTGGAGCGGAGGACGCCTTGGACGAAAGGGTGTAAACCATACCTAGCCCAGCACCGACCTCGCCCAGGAAACCGAAGGGGGGGGTCGAGTTCTCTTATTATTATGAAGGCTTGGGTATAAACATTCTGTTTGTTATATTTCATAACGTTAGTGAAATATAAAGTGCTTTGGGAGGGGCGAGTTTTTGCCAATTTATCTCTCCATGTGCTTCAAATTTGTTCATTAGTAAATCCCCCTCTCTTTGACCAAAAAAAAAAAAAAAATCCCCCCCTCTCTACTCCCCCAACAAGGAAAAACAAATGGGATTCCTTGCGTGCGGTGATGGAACCCAACATCACAACAATACATCCCATCCCATCCCCCCACAATACAAACCCATCCCATCCACAGTTTTTTCACCTGTACCTGTCTGTACAAAGCAACCTAAAATAATACGAATCGTGCACCGTGTGGGGTGTACTGTCCCAGTGTCTCGTCTCAGTGTCCCGTCCTGGCTTTATCAGACTCACCCGCAGCAAACAACCCAAGGCCCAGCTTCCGCATAAAAAGCCCATAACCTTTCTGGGTCAAGAGACAGTCCCACCCGATGAGGCTATGACAGTCCGCTATGGGAATGCCATGCTCAATCTTATCCGAATCAAATGATCATCTCACAAGCTTACGCTAATAACAAACTACAAAGATTGTATTCATGAGATCACCATAGCTATTCCATCTATCCAAAGCCGTGAGCGTTACCCTAGGCAGTCGGCTTAAAAGTCTCAGGTGGGGTGAGGGTTGGTCCATAGACGAGATATGAGGATCCCCACCCAAAGATTAAGCCGGGAACAAAGTACAACAATGCTAGAACTTCGAATTAATGGCTCCTTGAATTGTGGCTAGAACTTCGAATTGATGGCTCCTTGAATTGTGAGGCGGATTCCAAGTTCACGCAGATGCTCTTTACCGAGGCAAAGGTAGTCAGACTATAAAAAGGCAGAGACGAATATGCTGATGGCTCTAACAAACGTACACCGGAATTTAGTGTGTAGAAGCACAAGGTATTACTGCTCTAAGGTCTTCATTCACTCACCTGTTGCACGGAACATCTCTAGCAACTATTTGTGGCACCATTTCGTAACCATACATGTACTTTTTACTTAGCTCCAAAGGAAAGCTGAAGTAAATACCATTTGACAAGAAAATCCAAGCGCAGTAACATAGTATCTTCCACATAAAACATTAGCAGATTGCGTCAGCCGCCTCTTTCTTTCTTTTTTTTCCCCATCCTCCTCTCATTAGATTGAAGATTATCCACAAAGAATGAGAGTCTTACCTAGACAGTTCTAATTTTGAATCAGAATATGGGCTCCTGTAGGTTCATTTCGGCAGGAAGTTGAAGCAACTCCCTGATTCCCTCACAAACCTGCACAGTAACCATTCAGCTACTTCACTCCAGCCAAAAGAAGTAACAATAATAAGGAGGATTCCAAAACATTTAAGGTCCAAACTCTAGTGTCGATCTTGACACCATGTATGGACAAGTCTAAACTTCTTGTATCAAGAAGCAAGCAAACCGAGTCATCATTGCAACGCATTATTTTGGAGATAAATGTTCCCCAAGCAGGGGAGTCTAGTGCAAGGATGATAAGCTCTGCATAACCTAAGAACAGTACAATACGTGGCATTTTTATCTTCTTCGCCAAAAGAAAAGGAAAGGAAGTTTGCAGATACAAGGAACCACCAGTATCGTCAGGCCAAGAGTAAAGGTAATCCTAGCATTGTGTACTTTCCAAGTTTATATGCTCTAAGGTCTCAAATTTCAGCTGGAGACGATGTTCAAACATATTCAAAAACGCAAAAGCATAAGCAAAACGTCTCATAACACATACCATCTTTATTTGTGCCTTAATTGATGCAATCTGATGGGTGTACTCTTCTATTTGCCTGCACACAATGAACTGTGAGAATAAGGAAAAGGAGATAAGAAAGAGACATCCCTATCTCTGGTATGGCAGTTATAAAGACATTTGAAATCGCATCAGTTTATAAGTGCAAACCTGGCTAACTTCTCTTCCCTTAGTGATATGTAATTCAGAGCTTCAGACCATGTAAACTCCACATGAAACCCTAGTCCAACATCTACGAAAATGCGTTGTGTATCTGGCCTGCGAATATGTGGTGCTACTAAATTAAACCTCAAAAGCCACCACAAACCAGAAAACAAAACCAGCATCAGAGGACCAGATGCTGACACAGCATTTTCACATGGCAACTACCCAGATTCATGCATTTTTTAACCCACTTCAAATACAGTTACATGAGAACTAAAGGTAAACAAGTTTACTGTCCTGGTACTACTTGTAATGTAATTGAACCCTCAGCACCACTTGCACAAGCACCCTCTATTCACAAAACTTACCATCATTTACATAGAAAAGGAAAAAAAAAAAAGAACAAGCATATCTAGTAGGACTATGTCACAGCTCATCAAGCAGAAACTTCACCAAAAAGCATGACAAGATGGCATAAGCCAAGACTTGTCTCCTACCAGCAATACAAGAGAGAATATGCAAAGGTTCCAGGGAATAAACACAGAGAGGTAGAGAGAGGACTTACACCTCTGCCTGCATGAATACCTCAGAACCAAGGTTAACCAATGTCTTGAGACTAGTTACACTATTTTTCTGAAGATTCTCCATTTGTTTTCGTAAATCTGAGCTAAAATTAACACAATGTCAAGAAAATCAAAAGACTGTCAAAGCCTAAATTTGCAAATTTAAACTGGTGAATGCTCCGGAAACACTACTAAAAGAAAAGAGTTCATCAAAATTGTACGTAAACAAATCATTCCATATAAGGAAAGGAATCCGTTTACTTACAAAAGGATACAAAGTCTTCTGTTGCTCGAAAACCTTATCCCTGTATAAAAACAAGGCCAAGTCAGCCACGCATCAGCTAAACAATTGCATAATCCCATTACTCAGCTTACTCATGCATGGCACGATATTCTTCTTCTGTCTTTTTCTCTTTTTTTAGGTTGTGTGTGTGTGTGTGTGTTTTTTTTTTCTTTTTTTTGGGGGGGATCTTCTGTTAAAAGAGGCCCTATCTAGACAAATTACTCGCAAACCATAACCCAGGTAAATTTAATAAAATTCAGTCAAGCCAACCTTTTCAGGAATCTAAAAAGGAGGCACGCAGGGATTCGAGTCCAACTTCCAGATGATATATGATGACTCAACATATGCGTCACAGTCATCCATGCTTACATGAGCCTCTATGAAAAAAGGGCAAAACAAAAGGGGTCCCCAAAAACAGAATCGTGTATTCATGAAATGAGTGCACAGAAGACTTATATGATTTGCAATGCCTAAATGTAAAGGAGTGTTTGTTGTTTGGCCAGAATTAAGAGGTTGAGGATCCAGCTTCTATCGCTTCAGAAAATATTGTCATCAATCTATCGAGTCCTTGGCATCTAATATCACTCTCCCCTCACAGTAATCATCCCTGACTTTTGGCCTTTGCAGTGATAGATAAATGTTGTTCTCGAAAAATGCTCAACATAATAAAGATGCTGTTTTTCCCCATGCTAATCAGAGAAGAAACTGTTAAGTAGAAGAACAGATACCGCTCGGATATGGCATGAACAAGATCTGGTTTCAGACGTCGATCAACAAACTCCTCAAATTTATGTAATTTATCTTGGCGGTAGTTGTCCATTTGAGTCCTACACGGATGCAAATGAAACACAAGCAGAGGACGGGGAGAAGTTCCTGCAGGGAAGAGTGAGGAAATATCAATTTGAAGAAAAAAAATGCAGAAATCTCCTTCCAGAAATAGATGGTACAAAGCATTTTAGGGACACCAGTGCTCAGATCTTTCTATAGCCACTTAGAAAGTCATCGGGTGATCTAACTCCCAAGACAGCGCAAAGCTTTCTCACGTGCTTTTATATCGAAGTCATGCTTGGTTCTATTACCACCCTCCCCATCCCCCCCCCCCCCAAAAAAAAAAAAAACTAAGTTGAAGGTTAGGTACTGTCTTTCAGATCAACTTTTGAAATCCAAGTAGCTAAAAAAGTCCATAAATTCTCATGGTTTTTTGGCTGCGTTTGGAAAGACTTTTTGGGGAAAGTCCTTGGGAAAATGCAAATGCCTTTAGTCTGAAGAGATTTTGTGAAATGCCAAAGCTGTTTGGTAAAACTGTAATTAAAAAGTGCTTTGAGAAGAAAATTTGGAAAAATGTTGTTTGGTAAACATATATATTTGGAAAGTCATTTAATGTGACCTATTTAGATTTTTTTTTGTTTTAATTTGTTTAAAATTGGAAAAAGAAAACAATGGCTGCTCGTTTATATGTTTGCATTGAGAATAATATAAAAGAGACGTACCAACAAATTTATAAATAAATAAAAAATATCAAAGTGGACTTCTTTCACAATTAAAAAGAGAGTACTTTTATTATAATAAACATAGTCATATATGCACCGATACAAGATTTATGTTATCATTGAAAATTACAAGCATCCTTAAATATTTACTAAACTCATAGCTATTCGGTCACATAAACATTCCATGTCAGAAGATATTATCATTTGAAGCACTAGTCCTCTCGGGTGAAACGGGGAATGAGCTCTGACTAAGAAGAGAGTGGGATAAGAGCAGGTGGAAGGGAGTTCCTTGGACCAGCCTGCACGTTCAGCCAAATATTATGAGTTAATGACAATAAACATGTCCACAATCATTTTCCTTGACAAAAAACGCTCAGAACCATTACCTTCCCAGCATTATAACTAATATAACATCACAGCACTGTACAACATATGTAATTATGACACGTGTGATGAGATACTTATGAAGCTTAAGCTTGAAAGAACTTGCTGTCGATATAAGTTACTACTTTGTCATCCAATGAACAATTCCATGGGTTCTGCAGGTGAAACTGATTAACATGTGAAAAGTACGAAACCTCATTGCTTGTGCGCAGCCTAAAAAGCATTTGGAAAATTAAGCAATCCTCTTGTTTGCAATATTAAAAATTATATTCATGAAAACGTGTGTTTAAGAAGTTTATTGTATGCAGTGAATCTCCCTCCATATAACTCATCATCTCTAGAAAATCTCCTACAACCAGAATAAAAGATGATACTTCTTTTTTTGACCAATATGCTCCCCTGTTTGAGCAAGTATTGCAAATGGGAACAAAAAAAAAGATGAGAAACTTACAAAGAAAAACTCAATTTATAGCTTGTGCATGGACGCACCAGAGTTGCAGATGCATGTAGAGAACTTTTCCTTTGGCAAAACAAGCTCGCAGATGCTGTCTCAAGATTTAGAGAAGTATGCGGACTGTTGATCTTGTTTGTTGGTATGGATTACAGATCCTTGCTAACACCCAAAACTTGAGTAGGATTCACAATTCACCTTTGTGAGTCTTAAGCAAGAATTTTACAGGATATTCAGAAGTCAAATAGACATCCTTCCTAAGCACATTTATTATTTGATAATTTGACAGTCTACAAACCCCTCTCTTCACTTTAATAGTATCAATCAAATTCTCTGCCCAACTCATAGTTCCACCACTCCCATGACAAATTATGCACGGAATTGGCTGTCAAGTGTATTCTAAAGGACAACGAGTAAGACTTTTGGTAGGGTGTGATCGAATGCCGATAGTAAAAAGTGAATGGGGGTCAGTAGGTCATTGGACGAGTATGATTTTTCTCTGCCAATCTACGAAACACCAGAAGATATGGACTATGAGCTGTGTGTATTACAGTGGAAACCGGGTCTATGATATCTCTATCTCAAGTTCTTAGACAATGTGCGCAAAGCTCATATCACCACAAAAGCCCTTCAAGAAAACAGAGCTAAAGACCTAAAAGTGAAGCATTCCACCGATTGCGAAAGGAAATTGAAGGAATCTATATCGAAAGCTGGAAGAAAGCAACAGAGACATAAAAGAATACGAACTCACCGTGCGATTTCCTTGAAGCGATGATCGCGAAGGCCAACGCAGTGGATTAGGAGAAGGAATGGATGGAGACCGACCTTTACAGAGCCACCGTCGTCGAAGCTGATGATAGAAGCAGAATAAGAACGATGCTTGAGAACGTGGATTGAGCGAAGAAGAAGACGCGACCTCGCAGGAAGGGACAGCGAGAGATTCGAGCAAGACCGGCGGGCACGAGAGAGAGAGCTCTAAGCTTCGCAAGAGAAAAAGATACGATAGAAAAGAAAGAGAAGCCAGATCTAGGTTTTCTATTTTGAAAGGGGTAAACTTGGAATTATAATAAATATACAAGGGTAATAAAGGCAAAAAGAAAAAAACAATTCTTCATTCTCGGCATGCTAAGGCAGCTCCAAGGCTGCCTTTGCGCTTTTAGCATTAAAAAAAAATTGCCAAACACTTAAACTTGGGCTCAAGGGGCTTTGGACACCCAAAGCCTCTTGGGAAAGCCATTCCCAAACGCAGCATTTGTGTGCTATGCCCGCTCCAACACGACAAAAACTACTCAGAGAAAACCGAAAACCCCGTCCCTCAGATCTCCGTTCGAAATTTACTCGCAAAAATCATCCTCAGAAAACATGCACGTCACATCAAAATCTAAGAATGCAACTGATTCACCCAGCTTCGGTCCCGAGACAATCGAGACCTTATTCAAGAGCCTAATAAAAATTGCTCTGAACGAATACACCGTGTCCGAGTACTAGAACCCCAGTTCACCACTTCCCTCTCTCAAGTCCCCCAAACAAACAAACAAAACGGGCGGCACTTCAAAGAGGCATCAGCCAACCTTGCATTGGCTGGCCCATCGACCGCCACAGCACTCTCATCAATGCCGTGCCCGCGGTAAACAAATTTCCACGACAAGGTCGGCTCGCGATGAAATCCTAAACACGCTCCGATCTTAGGAAAGAACGAAAGGAAGGAGGGTCCACAGCGCACGGAACGAAGCGCGCAGCAGCGCACTGAACCATCGATCGACACTCCCGGGCCAAGAGGAGAGCTTCTAGGCGAGAAGGAGACAGCGCAGAGACCGCGATTCGACTAACCCAATCGACGCCTCCAATGAGAGGTGCTCATCCCCAAACGTGTTCAGGAAAAAAAAAAAGAAAAAAGAAAAATCTTCATCCTATCCGACCCAGCGCGAGTCCAACTTTCGTCCATCGATCGATATAGAGAGAAAGACAGAGAAATTACCCAATGAGAAATCAGTGCGTAGAGGCTAGAGCAGCTGCTGCGAAGTGCTTCGTTGGTCCCGTTTCTGCCGAATGAGAGAGAGAGATCAATAAAATGACATCAATGCCCTTGCTGTACAAAGATCGCTCCCCAGTTTCTTGTTGGGCCTCTTTGTGTGTTTTTAGCCCTTGGAACTGAATCCCGGGGCACCGTTTATCCATTTGGGTCAAATTTAACCCTTCTATACGCTTAATACTGTATAAGAAACTCTAACATCAATTCTATTCCACGTGTTTTCGTCTCATAAAAAATCCCCAATTTTTTATCCATAAAAATCAAGATTTCTCATCGTGACCATATTAATTAATTAATTAAATTAATTAACATATCTCGAACTCTCCTAAATTATACCAAATCGTAACTTATGGTTCAAATGATTATCTTTAAAAAAAAATAATTTTTAGGAACCGCCACTAATCATTTTTTTGTAAATTGATTAGAAATTTAAATAAAATAGCGGGATAAATTTATTTTATTCTTACGAACTAGATATTTTAATTTCGGGACTTCATTACATTAATTTTTTAATTAATGCTCTTTCGGTACGAAATTTATTTAAAAAGTTCTATTTGGCAATTTTGATGGATTTTGACTTGAGATCCAAAGGTGTAATTTTTTTGGGTTTTCTTTCTTGATTTTTTATTTTATTTTATTTTATTTTTATGCAATTTTTGAAATTAAAAATTAATGAAAAATGAGGATGAATTGTTCAAGATTATCTTAAAATTTTCAGTAATTTTCATTAAGCCCCGAAAAATTTTAAGAAAATTTTTTAACCCATGGTGTGTTTGTTTCACAAAAAAATAAAGATTTGGAAAATATTTTCCAAAAAATAAACACTTATATAACTCAAAACAATGAATGAATGCAAATTATTTTCATTATCACGAAAAAAGTTAGGCATAAAGTGTTAATGACAATGAAAATATTTTTCGTTGACTAATTTTTCTAAAAGATATAAGAGTTTATTTTTAAAATAAAATATTTTCCAAATCTTTGATTTTTCGTGAAATTCATATGGATTTGAAAAGATTTTTATACAAAAATGCAATCCATTAGATATGATTCTAGAAAATCCGTGAGATGTGGTTTTTAAAGCTGCATTTGGTAACGTTTCTATTTCTAAAAATATATTTGGAATATAAATAATTTTTTGTCTGTTCCTATCTACGAATTCTGGGAATAGAAATATGTTTGGTAAGTTAAAAAAAACACTTTTTTCGCCAAAAGGAAGCGGCGGTGGCGGTGGCGACCGTCAACCGACGGTGGCGGTGGTGGTGGTGGCCTGCACAAGTTCGCCCTTAAGTTGTTTCAAAAAAGTGTTCCAAAATCCATATATATATATATATATATATTCGGGCTTCAATGGAACATTTTTGTTAACATACGCGTTTCTACTATGAAATTGTTTCAGGAACACTTTTAAGGGACTGTTACCAAACGCAGCCTAAGATTCCGTATTTTGCTATATCCTTTTCATTTTTGAGATTTTGTGAGATGAAAATTAGACATGAGACATGAAAGATTTTTATTTGTTTCTTTTTTTAAAATTTCTATTTTTTTGTTGTGATTTTGGGTTTTTACGATTGAATTTAAATTAGAGTTGCAAATAATGTTTGGTTCATTTTTTTGGCTCACTTTGGGGAGATGCAGTTGCATCTCAAATGCTCTCTAAAGGCATTTAACCCAAAATATCTCTAGATGAACTTTAAGAAGTTGCATTTCAAATGCAACTAATTTTTCTTTTTAACTTTGTCACCTCCACCTGCTGTCACTCGTCCATCACCACTACCGCCCCTCGCCGCCGTCGACTGCCATAGCCGCGGCCCGCTGATCACCGCCGCTAATCGCTAACCACCGTCGTCAATCGCCAACCACCGTTCGCTGCCACCGACCACCGCCACATCCCGCTGACTGCCGCCACCGCCGACGACCTCTACCAACCACCATCGTCGACCACTGCCGCCACCGACAACCTCCGCCGCCTGCCATCTCCCGCAGATCGTTGCCGCCTGTCGATCTCCATTTTTTTTTAAGTGAAAGTACTTTACAAAGCATATTTTTCAACAAATTTACATTAAAGTTAACGTGTGTTCAAAAAACATTTTACCAAACATTATTTGCATTCTGGAAAAAGCCTTAAGCCCAAAGATATTTGTATTTACTCAAAGTTCCTTAGCCAAATGATGAACCAAACATGAACTATCTCTCCAATCCCCACAAACGAATTTGTCGATCCACTTGTGACTCACGAGACAAATCTTCTGATGGATAGAATTTTAGCAGAATAAAACCCGTTAATGCAAACAAGCTTATATTTCATGAGTCGATCGAATTTATCTTGATAGGTTATGGTCCATCGCTCATCAATTTAATCTCAATCTCTTGTCGTCGGTCCAATGCAAATGCGATAAATGCAAAAAATATACATGAAAAAATTGATTTGATTATTTTTTGTTCAGAACTTGTTTAGAACTTAAAGTAGTTCTAATTTTTTGTGCAGAAATTACCGAAAATGATTAGTCAAAATTTACGTGTCAACAATTCTTTTCGTCTGATAAAAAATCACCAACTTTTAAGTCAATTATGAGTTATTCCCTGAACTTTTTTTGTCTCATAAAAAACAATTAACTTTTGCTTGAGTCTCATATATCTGTATCCATTAATCCTTTATCCAAAATCACACTTACAGATGTGGTATTTTCATGCCATTGCTTTAATGTGTTTCCCCCAAGGTTCATATCCAAGAAAACCATTTGAAGATGAATTCCCTCGTCGACCCAAATGATGTCTTATTGGATTTGAAATTTAGGTGAAAGCTAGAGCAATTAGGGCTGGCTTTCTTCAATTACTATTACTCTTGAGGGAGTTTTTTTTTTTAATCTTTATTGGGAATCCATCTGGCTCGGAGATCTTCAATTTTGTCCTCGGTTTTCAAATATCTCGTGATCAATATCATATCTCGCAATGTAATGGTCCCATAATTCGAGTCGTCTTGCCCTAGGCTAACTACCGTATTAAGTATGGATTAATATCTATAAAGGATATTATAATTTTATGACGAAAAGACAAGGATTTTTAATGCATTTAGATAATGTTCTATTGGACCAAATACACTAAAAATTGGGATCCGAGGACGAATGGCAAGACACCACGTGACATCACATGATTGGTCAAGGGACACGTGTCACCAATGAGTGACATGTGTCGATGGCGGTGGACCCTAGTGTCACGTGTTCATATGAACAAATGCAACCTAAATGTTTGAAAATTGCGGCCAAATTTTAAACATTTTGAATCCGATGCAATTGCCACTTATCGATCAATTTCATATCAATAAGGCTTCGCTTTCGTACCAGGCAACCGTAAGCATGTTCATTTTGATGGAAATGCATCCATTTTACATATAGATTTATCCGTAGATTTGTTCATGAAAATCGACAAATTTTCCTTGCGAATGGATTTGAGTCGAGGTCCCTAGCAATTCACTCTTCTAGAAGAGCATATCGATTTTCAAAATGATATACATATTTTACGTGCATTAGAGTTTATAACTGGCGCTATAATATGTTATAGGAAAATTTCCAAAAAAAGTCTCGAAGTTTTTTTATTTTTTTAAATAAGGATATGAAATTGATTTTATTTTAAATAAGGGGCTAAAGTGAATATTTTCTCAAATTAGGGTAGAGACTCGACCCGACGATTTCCCTCGTTGAGCGGCATCTTTTGTAAGACTCGAATTTCTCCAAAAAAAAAAAAATGCTTCGTTTCGTTGGAAAAATCAACGCAAATATCATATTGACTTTAGTCTAAAAAAAAGACATGAGTTACTAATCAATATGGGAAGGGCATTTTAGTCATTTTAATAATTTATTATTTTTTCTTTGTTTTCAAGTTTTCAAAAATTAAAAGAAAAACTAAAATTGGAAAAAAAAAATAAAAGTTAAAACACAGGCAAGCGAGGCTGCCCTCCCGCCTATAACCGGTGCACCAAAGCCGATGGGGCAGTGGCTTTGGCTGGCGCCTCGACGAGAGCCGACGGGAGGCGAAAGGCGGTAGGCCCTCGCCTTAGTAGGTAGAGAGCCCCGACCCTCTCTTAGATCTGGGCAAGGGTTGCCGGCCCTCACCTCAGTAGGTAGAGGACCCAGATCTGGGACAAGGTTGGGGCCCTCTTCCTATTGAGGCTAAGGTATGTCGCCCTCGCTTCTGGACAGTGAGGTTGCCCGCCAAAGCCACGCCCCATGGCATTGTAGCCACAGGCGGGAGGGCAATCCCCTCCCATCGGTGTTTTCCTTGTTCTTATTTTTAAGTTGTAATTTAATTTAACTAAAAATTAAGTTAAAATTGTATTTTGACCAAAAAAAAAAACCTCTGATCGTTCAGAATTTTTAGCCGGCTGGTTGGAGAGGTGAGGACTTTGTTCGAAAGGATCATATTGCATCCCTATAAGGTAACGAGAGCACTTCAAATCTTTGTTTAAACAAGTATTTCTTTATTTTACAAAAAATTAGAGCATTTGGATTACTTATTTAAAATTTTTGCTATGACGGTCAAATTCATCATCCATACTTACCCCAAAAGGAAAAGTAATAAATTAATAATGGAAATATACTTAATTAACGAATTGATTAATTAGACTAATCACCTATATAATAGTAATCACCGTCCTTCCATCTCTATCTGTCTGAAACATCCACGACGGCCACGGGCTTCTGGCTCTCGACATGGCGACGCCACCACCCCCACCCCCACCCCCACCCCCACCACCTGCGGCTGACTTCTGTACCGTGATCTCCGAATCGCGACGCATACTCAAGGCCCACTCCCGCCACTTCCTCGCCCTCTCCGTGCTCTTCCTCCTCCCTCTCTCCTTCTCCCTCGCCGTCTACCCCACTCTCCAGCGCCTACTTCTCGACTCCTCCTCCTCGAACCCTTATCACGCCCAGACCCTCCTCAGGCACTCTCTCCTCCCTCTCAATCAACCGCCGCAACAGCAGCAGAGCGGCGTCGACCCGAGGAGCGTGCTCATCAGCGTTGGATACACCTCCTTCCTCACGCTTCTGTCTATCTTCGCCGTGGGTTCCATCACGTACAGCGTCGTCCAAGGGTTCTACGGCCGGCCGGTCAAGCTCCTCTCGGCGATCAAGTCCATTGAAACGTCCTTCTTCCCTCTCTTAGCTACGCTTATCTGCATCCAAGCTATCACCTCCGCGTTGGTAATCATTTCTGGAATCTTAGGGTTCTTAATCCTCAAATGGGCTGAACTTGTTGTCGGTCATGAAATTAGTTATTCCTCGACTTACGTTCTCGGATTAGTAGCGTCGATCGTGGTGGTTCTAGTGCTGGTGTTGGCGTATTTGCAAGTGCACTGGGTTTTGGCGAACGTGATCGTGGTGGCTGAATCGGGGTACTGGTTCCATCCGCTGAGGCGGAGCGCTTATTTGGTGAAGGGAATGAGAGGCGTGGCATCGTCGGTGACGCTGTTCTTCGGAATTCTGTTGGGGATTCTGGTTTGGACTAGTAGTCTGTCCACTTCGGAGTCGGTGATTGATGGTAATGAATGGAAACGCTGGCATTTCGTGGTCCAAATCGTGGTGACGTCGAGCTCCCTCACGATGCTGATGCTGCTCAGTCTGGCCGCGAACGTCGTGCTGTACATGTATTGCAAGGCTATGCACGGGGAGCTGGCCATGGAGATTGCTGAGGAGTTTGCCAGGGACTATGTCAGCTTGCCCTTTGATGACGGGAAGGTCCCTCACGTGGTTTCTGTTGCGTATATGCTTGATTGATTTGCGATTGATCGGGCGAGGGGTGCTCGGTCATTCGACTCGGGTAGTTGTAAAATTGCTTGCCTTTGCAGCTCTGTTTCATAGAAATGTAGTGTCGCTCGACACATCGCTCCATATACATGCAGCCTCTAGGTGTAATATTTTGTTTGTACAATCAGAGGCCATGTATACTGTACAAGCAACAATACAGCAAGTGAATTTGCACCAATTAGAATCTGATCGGATTCGGTGTGATCATTGTAATGACGGGTAATAAAGGTTTCGCAGTTCGATAGATGGAGATATGCCTTTTCTTTCTTGCAGTCTGGGGGTCAGAATTGTCGCATGTTTTGGTGTTGCCACTTTCTATGTAGGGTGCGGAGGGATGCTATTTGTATTCATTTTTTGCTGCACAGATGTTGTGGAATTCGTTCTTGGCACATGATTAAGTTGTTTGGTCATACAAAAGTGAAGTAGCTGCTAAATCTGCTTGGAATTTCTGCCATCGATCTTACAGATACCGTAAACAATAGATCAATTTAGGTTGGGGTTTGTCTTGTAGCCATGCATGTTATGATACTCATTCTGTCACCCTTATATTTTGAGATGCTTCCACTTTGTTCGCCCGTTTGTTAGATTAGGGTGTGCATGGCAACACTTCTGCTTCAGAAATAACACCAGAAGCAGAAAAAAAAGGCGTATGATAAAATTTCTAATTCTGAAATTTCAATTTTTGAAACATTAATAACAAAATCTCTGAAAGTGGTGGTCGGTAGAAACCGGCGTCAGCAGCACTGGTGAACAGTAACTGAAGGTCAGTGATCGGCAATTGGCGGCAGCGGCCGATGGCCAGTCACCGGAAGTCGGTGATCGGCGATCGATGGCGGCGACATCCGATGATTGGCGGCGGCCACCTGCGATCGGAAGCGGCTAACGATCGAGGGGCGCCGCAGGCGAGCGCTGGTCAACAAAGGCCTATGTAATTGAAGAAGTAATTTCTGAAGCTGAGAAGTTATAATTTTTAACTTCTAAAAGTTGACCAAAAATCCAACTAGAAGTAGAAATATCTTTCAGAAGTAAAAAATCTCTATTTTTACCAAACGGATTTCAGCTTCAAAAAACTTCTGAATTGTCTTTACCAAACGAATTTCAGCTTCAGAATCACTTCTAAAACAAAAATTCTGATTCTGAAGTGTTATCGTGTACCCTTAATTTGCGCATGTAAAGTGATATACAGCCATCAATCACAGACTTACGCCGTCCCTGCTTTCTTCCCCAATTCAAATGTAGATGTCATGGCCTTTACTTATTAGCAAGGATGGCACAGATTCCGGCCAATTCATTCTGATTAGGGCCTTCCGATTCAAGTGTTTTACATGAACTGTCTCAAAACCGAATGTAGAAATTGACATCTGCACATAAAAACCCCTCTGCCAGAGAAAATGGAACTTGATAAGCAAAGTACCGGAGAAAGTTCTATCAAAATCAACTCCTTGCCAGATGAAGGATCACAAAAAGTTCAAATAAGGCAGCTTGTCAATCTCAAACTTGCCTCCGTGGCTTCAGAAGAGCAAGAACCAAGATCTGCCAAGCCAAGAGGAGAGCTTTTTTCGGCCAATCCCACTTGCCAAATAGTTAATTCACAAAACTCTTTTTTACAGCTTATCGAAACTCTATCTAAAGATATCACAGGCAATGCAATGAACAGCATTAGAATGCAAAAACCAAGATGGGTCTATTAGTCCTCGGAAGCCAGAATGACTCTTGTCCATGAATGAAAGAATTGTGAACATCACTTCTTCATCAAATCAGTTCAAAGCTAGACTTAACAGAGGTCAAAGCTTTCTGTGATCGACCTGAGAAGACGACGGCGATGACGCTTTCAATCTTGCAACCCTCTGATCCTGATCGAACCCCAATAGAAGATTACTCCAGTTTGCTGACCTCTGAACAAACCTAGAAGGAACCCTGTCGCTATCTTCCCCACCTGATGCTTCATACCCATCACTGGTTGATCTTGAGAGCGGTAATCCTCTCTGTGCAGCCATACCAGCAGGTAGTCCAGTTGGCTGCCGACCCTCTTCAGGCCCCGAGGAGGAGACTCGGAAAGGGTGGATATCGGGAGATTCCAGGCTGCTCTCCGGGGAGGACCCCACAATTTCGTTGGAGCTAGACATGGCCCGACTTGTTTGGAAAGCACTCCGAGCCTCGAGC
Source organism: Rhodomyrtus tomentosa (assembly GCA_028455895.1). Classification (NCBI taxonomy): domain Eukaryota; kingdom Viridiplantae; phylum Streptophyta; class Magnoliopsida; order Myrtales; family Myrtaceae; genus Rhodomyrtus; species Rhodomyrtus tomentosa. Next base: position 8,017,662 of record JAPCWY010000011.1, read on the forward strand.
TGAAGAGGAGCCAAGCTTGTTGATGTCTCAGGCATACCTTTTTCTGCGCTTTTCAGTGAGAGATTTGTGATTGGCTCCATGGCCAAGTCGGCAGGGAGCCTCACCCGCTTACTTGGCCGCTTCCTATTATTGTCAGGCCTCAGTATCATCCGTCTGCTACTGTTTCCAAAGTTCCTGTCAGTTTCAAGGCCAAATAGGGATTCTCGTCTCACGACAGGTTGGAGTATTTTAGATCTTTTTCTAGCCTCTGCAGCAGCTTTCGAGACCTCTTCTGCATTTAAGCGAGCAAGTGTCCACGGACTGATTTTCACTGCTCCAGGGTTCTTTTTCTTTGGCAGATCCTCTCGCACCATCTTCTTGCCCAAAGAACTAACAGATCCAGTGTCCGGAGGGACAACATCAAACTGGAGGAGGGATTAAAAATAGCTATTCATGGCATACAACATAAACCTAAGCTTTGTAACTTCAGCAAATAGAGTTCATAATGCTCATAAAAGAGAATTTCGCAGAAGCATCACACATAAGCAGCGCTGGTTAATTGCGTCGGCTCTGTCCAAAAATAATACCCAAGGAGAGAGGCCCAATTTTTATCAAGGAACTTAATTAAGGATGATCTTGACTTTCAAAGATAGAGATAAATTAACACACCAGAGCTGCACGTTCAAAGAAAAGAAAATCTGCTTTGAAAAATTCGTACTGCCCCGAGTTCAATGAGTACCTGATCTTCAAGGAACAATCGCGGCGGCGTGCACCATGCACCTCGGTGGAAGGTTGTGAAAGAGCTCGCACTGCTCAATCCAGTAAGTGAGCTGGCAGGAGACATTTGTGCACTTTGATGGCCTACCCCTTGTTGCTCTTGTTCTTGCTCCCTCAGAGCTATGATGTAATCATAAGTGCTAATTCCCTGAGATACAATTCAAGGCTATGTTACTTCATCAAATATCCTGGAAACTTACTATGTAAAACAAGTCCACTTATTTTCATCACAGAAACAAAAAGCACAAGAATACCAATGCAGTTTGTCTATAAAAAGAGAAAAATTCGATAGAACTGTAACCACAGATGATCCACGAGAAAGGGGACAATATTCAAACCAATGGCCAGCTAAACACCTGTGACCTAAAGCGAAGGCCAGAAGTGAACTACCGATTCAATATCACAACCAAGAACTACCAGTTTATGAAAGAAAAAGACTTTCAAGATCAAATACTCAATTCAAAACCAAAACAAGGGGTAGAAATGATCATATCTCAGTCCGTGCAAGAAGAAGGATACATTAGAATATCGAACTTAATGATATGGAAAAAAATTCATTAGGGATAACAAAAAAAAACGAAAACAAAATGAAAAGGCTAAACAATCAAGAGAGGTGCTCATGTACTACTTAAGACAGTTAACGGCGAGTTACCTTCTTTATGAGCAGTATATGGAAGAAGAAAAGCTGAGTCAGTGGTAAGGTGGCAATCAACGCCAGGATGGTGCACACCACCTGCAACATGATTAATTCCAGTAGCTAAGTAATCATTCAATTGTTTGTATATAACAATTATTACAGATGTAATAAGTTGAGACATGCAGTTAATCTTTGTACATATACAAGCAAGTTCAAATGGATCTACTAGAACATGAAAGAGTAGCAATCTTACCACCACAATCACAAAGGGCACTAAAGAAAAACTGCTCCCCAATTTGGTTGAAATATCCACCATAAATCGCTTCTTCTCGAGAAAACAGCATACGAGCACGAGCATACCCGTGGACCATTGCAGAATAAGCTACAGTCTCAAGGCCAGGATGCAAAATCCAGCTATTTATGAGTCAATAATTGTTTAACACGAAGGAAACAAAATAATAGACTCCCAGGAGGTTATTTTCGAGTCATGACACAGTATGGCCGAAACGTAAACCAAATTCAAGAGCGTTCACTTGAGGTGAGAATTATTATTGCTTCATGTTGGATGAGCAGTCTAGTAAATACCAGGTAAATGATGCAGACATAAGAAAAATGGCAAACCAAACCAGAACTCCTCAGACTCAATGTGTGTAAAAGAGCTAATATAGGGCTGTACAACTCTTCTGCATATTAGAGAGCTTCAGCTCGGTTTTCACTTTATAAATTGAGAAATGCATCATCCTGGCAATACATATCAAGAACGCAAGACAGTGAATGCAAACCCAACAAAATGGAGATAATACGAGACAGGATAAGAAGGTCAGGATCTTAATGACATCTTAATAAAGAAGATTTACAGAGAAAAGAAGTTTATATATTCTTGCTTACCAAGAGAAGAGCAGATACCATAAGGGTGAAAAACTGCTTGTAATTCTTTCTACCAATACAATTATTCAGCCACTACAAAGAAAAAGAAAAAACAAAAGAGAGAGAGAGACCAGTAAGATGATTTGATAAGCTCCAATTTTGTATAGAATTGAGCGTATGAATGTGTCAATAATTGGGATCACGCAATACCCTGCAGTGATGATCAAATCTATCAACACATTTGTCACAAACTCTACAATGCTTGCTGTACTTGAAAACCTGCAACAGAATATCATTCCAATTACAAAAGTTTATAATAACTTCGGATGCATATATAAACTTACAATCTTGCAAACTGTCGTGCGCACATATAAACTTTGATCTTGCAAAATGACAAGTTTAGGATGCAAACTCTGTAAAGGAAGAACTGTCGCAAGCAAATGCTACTTTCAGGAATGATTATTGACAATGTAAGGCCATTTTATATGATTAAGAACGACAGTGTTCAAACAAACCTCAACTTCACACAAGCTGCAATAGTACATGCCATCTTCACTTATGTGTTTCTCAGAAGATTCTTCATTCGAGCTACAGCACTTGCACATTAAAGCGCAGGGAAGCAATGCTAATGCGCAACAAGTGGTATTCTTTGACGGTGCACTGTTTCTCTCAGCTTCAGCAGTGGACTCCTTTGCTGCCGTGCTCTCTACATCCTTGTCAAGAGATTTGCCTCCAGCTGCTGCGTTATTGGCATCATGTATAGATGAAGTTGATTCGCCTCCTAGTTTGGAATCCTTTTGTCGGACATGCTTTCCATTATCTAAAACGTTGAGATACTTTTTAGACTTAAAAACCCCTGGGTCTGCAGGATCAGCCGCGGCACACCAAATGTACAGGCCGAAAACACATGTAATCTGAAAGGCCAAAGAAGCAAATGGATCAGACCAGAAATAGCAGATAATGCGTTGTATATAAAATTTAAGGCCAAAAATCATTGAAATTCAGAGTTGAAAGACTTCAAATGATAACATAGTGGAGCATCTACTTTCGTCATCTAGAAGAAGTTGCAGGCAAAGATAATACAAGAACTTTCATCGGCAGAGAAGCCTAATCTATGGTGATTTATGCTGTAAGCTAGTCTGCATCTATACGCGTCCGTCTGGGTTGTAGAATTTTGCTGCAACGTCAAGCAACCTTGAATTCAAGGTTTGTCCAGTCATTCAATTAAAAGAGGGCAAGCCACAACCCGGTACGACCTAACTTTCAGTTGCTAATGCAGAAGAGCCGGCATTTGCTATACAGAAGTGGCGCCAGACAACCCAGTTGGCCTCCTCACAATAACCCTATAGCTTATGGTCTATAACCTTGTCCCGGCAAATATTGGCTGCGGCACGAAGCAATCATCTGTCCGCATTAAAATAGCCGTCCTTCCCAAAAGCAGTTCAACAACGGAGATCTCCATCCACTTAAAGAGAGTCAAAGACAGCTTTCCAAATCTTAACTCGAAAACCCAAATTTTCACATCTACAGACCATCCAACGAATCTTCAAGTTCACCGTAAACTGTTTCATCTGAATAACAAGCCATCACCAGGTCAATTGGGAGGTCAGCCGCATAATAAAGCTCAAGGCTTGTTGACAAGTGTGATGCCGAGTGCCGCCAATCAAACGCACACTCTTGAGAAAAAATTGTACAGGGGAATGGAGAGAACCAAGAAACGAAGAGGCGCATATCATGAAAAGAAAGGACTTGTATATAACACCCAGTTGAAAAAACAGCAAGAATGGTACAGATCGGGATCCCTCTTTAGCCAAACTCATTAAGCAGACACAATTTCGCTGCAAAAATAGAAAGAACATGAAAGGATCTTTGGAAGCAAAAAGTGAAGCACTTCACTCACGAGAGGAGTGTAGATGCCCATCAAAATGTACTGAAACATCTTCTTCCCAACGAAGGGGGCAAAGAACACATAGAAGGCAAATCCCAATGCCAGAAACACGGCAACTGCCACCACCTTCAAAATGCAACAAAAAAAAAATTAAAAATGTGATTTTTTTTTTTGGCAAAACCTACACCTGTTTAACACGACTAATCCAATAGGAAGTACCTGCAGAGGGTGGTAAGGAAGCTGCCATCCATGCTTTCTCATTTCCCCTTCAAGTGTTTGCAACACCAGGAGCAGAAAAACTAATGTGGGGAGACGAAAATGTATGTAACCAGAAAAGAAACTACATTAAACTCACTTGGACTTGTCTGCTCCTTGATTTTCAAAGAGATTCCTTCCACTTTCCCTCATTTTCCGGGGAAAGCAAAAGAAAGAAGATAAATTAGAAAAAAACTGCGATTTTTAGCTGCAGGGTACAGCAAAAACAGATGCTTGCATTGGCATTTCAAACGGGTCTAATTAGACAACAAGAGGCAAAGAATGTCTGGTGGTTCGGAAGAAAAATTGGACCTTCAGAAGAAAACAGAGATCAGAAGAAGCTGAAGTTGGGTGCTTGCCACTCACAAACCCAGACGACAGCTAAAATGGGAGCTGGGTGAGATAAAAGATCAAAAAGGGTCCTCTCGTTTCTTCTTCGTTTCTGCAAAAAGCTTTCTTTTACTTGGGCAGAGAGCTAGGGGACTGTGATTGAACTGCCAAGAGAGAGAGAGAGACGTCTGGTTTTCGGCCTTTCAATTCATGCTCGTGAATGGGCATAATTACAAGGGCATGCCCTTCTTTTTTCACCCTTTTTCTTTTTCCGGTCTCTTGTTTGTAGCTGTGTGCCATGTGTCGGGGTGGTGGGTGAATCATTGAACGACGGAAGAAGTTGCAACCAAACGCTTTCGGGTAGTTTGCCACTTGCCGGGAAGCCATAGGCAAAAATAAAAAATAAAAAAATCTCATTTAATGTGCTCCTTGTAACATCCTCTCGTTTTCCTAATTAGACTTTGATCATGAGCAAGGCGGCGTGACAATGAAGCCGGATCCGATCAACGTCCGTCTTCTTCGTCGACCCTACCACCGGATATTGGCAATGTAAATTCCCGCGGGTGAGGATCGTGGGGAATATCGCGGGCGGAGCCCATCCCCGCAGTCGCCATGTTCTTCTTCAATTCATAGTTCGCAAATTTGTGGACACGCCATTGCTCTTACCACACATGGGAAAGTTTTCCTTTAAGCAACAATGATGGGCATAAATGGTCACGAGCAGAGAAAGTCATACGTTTCTGTAGGCTTCTATGAAGGCCTCTGTCTGGTCCATGATTTGGATCGAGCGGATTTGTTTACTACAAATACGTGATCTTGTCCAACCACTTTTGTCTTTGGACGGAGTTTTTCCAACTCGAGTGCTTGTTTTTTTTTTTTTTTTAGAGGAGGGGGGGGGGGGGAGAAGGGGGTGCAAAAATAATAAAAAAAAAAGGCTCAAGTCTTATTGGGAGAGCCAAGCTGGTCAAGGTTTTATTTATTTTTGTGCCTTTTGTTCCCTTTGAATCTCCATAGGGGGGAGGGGTTGATCCATGCCCAGGTGGAGGATGAGAGGAAATGAAGGTACTGAGAGTTAGATTAAACGAGTGTAAAGATGTACATGACTGGTCTCAAATAGACAAACAGCAATGCTTTCCGACATGTTCCGAGAAATCGATCATAGAGATCTCGGGCGTGGCGGGAGCGCAAGTCACCATGCCAAGGAAATGGAGAACTGATCGCGCACTTTGATATTGCTCGTGTCGTATTTTCAAAACCAAAAAACTCCGAGATCTCCGCTCACCAAAATTCCGTCGCGCATCCGATGACAGGTGGCTGCCGCCACCGTCGCCGCCGGAGGAGAAGGGAAGATGATTGAAGTCGTCAAATGCCGTGCTTTTGCGCAAGTAAGAGGGCAATGGAAAAAGAGTGCATCATCTTTAGGGGTGCATGGTTGCAATTCTACTTATCAGTTTTTATGTTTTTTTGGAATAGGTTTGAAAGATAAATACGTTTAGCAACGCAATGTAATTTTTTTTATTTCCGGACGATATTTTTTTGCTAAGCAATAGATTTGGATGATATTTGAGAAATAGGAAAAAATGACTTTTTTGTTTTTGAAATAAATTTGAAAAATAGAAAAAACTTATTTTTTTGTTTCTGAAACAGATTTTGATAAACAAAAAAAAGCCGTTGCCGTTGGTTGCCCGCCGCCTGCCGATCGCCGCAGCCGATCGCCCGCCGCTCCCCTCCAGTCGCCAGCCACCGCTATCGCCGTCGACGAAAAAGCTCGTCCGGAAATAGAAATATTATGTTATTATCAAACGAATTTTTGTTTCAGAAATTGAAAAATTATATCGTTGTTAAATACGATTTTTAGTTGATAAACTCGTCTAGTAAATAGAAATCGAAAAATCTATTTCTCGCTAGAAATAGAGTTCTGAAAGAAAATAACATTCATGCACCATTAATAGCTACACATAGTTTCTTAATTTGTCTGTTTGTCTAATTTCCCAAACAAAACAAATTGAAGAGGCAGAGCGACCTAACGTTAGAAAATGACGATCCGAGGAAGGGAATGGTCTGTCGAGCGTGGCGTAGCGACGACGAGACGAGATAAGGTGCGTTTTGCCCATTTTCTTTCTTGTCTGGACGAGATGGTAAAATTCAAAGTTCTCTTAACAGAAAAAAAAAAAAATTGCCCAAAAAAAGAAAGAAAAAAAATCTCATTTAAATATTCCATCTAAATCTCATTTTTATTTTCATGAAATATGCGGTGGGCCATTTTTTTCATATTTAATTTATTACATCCATCTTTAAAATGATTTGAAAAGTGAGTGGAGTGGACTTTTCAAAAAGCTAACTGTATTTTACTGACGTGGTAGTTTGGCTGCATTAACTTCTTTGGATCACCCTCTGTCGCCCTCCTGTACCCTGGAGAACGCAAAGCACGCCAAATTCCCAAAACACCCTTTCTCCTAACATCAATTAAAAGCAAGACACCTAAAAATATATATATAGAAAAATGAGCGCGATGTAAAAACGTCGTTCTTAAACTTTTAATTTGCTCGATATAATTCATGAACTTTCAGTATATATATTCAATTGAAACTCTAAGTTTATATGAAATGCTTATTGTTTTCCTTCCATCGGTTCAAATTCAGGAATAAATATCCAACAGTTTTCATAAACAATAAAATTTAAATATCACATCCAACAAATTTGATGCTCAATAGCAACGTTGCACATTTTGAAATAAAATTCAGGGATCACATTGAATATATTAGAAGTTCTTGCGCATTTGATTAAAGCTTAGGGCCTTCTTGCTTGGAGTTCTATTACATTCCTTCCACTCTCTAAACAACATATACTTGTAATGTATGACTTGAAAGCCAATCCATGCAAAGCTCAAAACAAGACGCGAGCGATAAGGGTGATTGATTTTCGGTCTAGTCCGATTCCCCTCGAGAATCGAAAACCAGGCTGTGATTTCGATTCCTTATTTCCGAAATAAAAAACCAGGCTGGTATTTTCGAGAACCAGACCAGACCGGACCGGATTGATCAGTTCGATTTTCGAACGGTCTAATGGAATCGTTCCAAATTATACCCATATTCTTTGATGATATCCATATGGAAGTTTTCAACTTTTGTTGATTCGACAATCTTTTGAGAGTAACTTGTGTCTCTATTGCATACTCAAACTGTATATTAATATTCACAATAAAAGTGTATATCAATTTTGTAACGTGAAAATAAGTGATGAATATAACATGTATAACAAAAGTTGAAAACTTCCACATAGGGTTCCATTTAAGAAATTAAAAAAATAAAATAAAATCTTTCGATCTTCTTCGATTCGACATTCTCTGGAACCGAGAATCGGACCGCCCGCACACCTGTTTCAATTTTAAGGACCGAAAAATGGGTCGTCGCTCTCTAAAATCGGGAATTGACCGTTCCGAGCGGTTTTTTTTTGTTTGACTTGCTCGCACTTGGTAGATGGTACCACATTAGACAAATCGTTTTTCCCAAAAATTCAAAATACCGTATTATGGTTAGAATTTCGTATGTCTACATTTATAGACCGGAAAACAAATGATTTTTCAGTTTATTTAATTTTGTTTACATGTAATAATAAGTATTTATTTGATATGACTTCCATTGAATAACGATTTGATTTTTGTGTTGAACAAATTACACATTTCCTTCCTTTTATTGCACCGCAATAGTTTTCACTCATAAATGATACTACTCATGGTCCATATTATCTTCACTTAATTTGCAGCAATGAGAATAACATAGTAAACGATGCTCATCGTATATTTCCTGAGTCGGGCTAGAAATAACTAATAACCGTTGTCCGAAACCTATTAATAACCTGATTTCCGACTACGAGTGTTTCGGTGGTTTTTGGAGGCCTTTTCCCCGCTCAAAGAATGAGGTGTTGTCTCATGCTTGTAAGTTGACCATGGGCCCTAAACCTAGACATGGCCATTTGGAACCGTAACTCCGGAACCGGCCCGTTGACCGAACCCGCGGTTCCGAACCGAAACCGGAACAGGCGGTTTCGGGCCGGTTCCGAAACGTCACTTAAAAAAATAACAAAAAAATAATATTTTTATTTTTTAAATTTTATTACAATGTACAATTCGATTAATGATTATAATTTATAATTAATAATTTTATTATTATTATTATTTTAAAAATAAAATTAAAAAATTGGAAAGGGCCACGTATACCTAAACCCCAACAAGAGCGAAAGAAAGAAAGAACCATCGCTTCAGCTGGGCACGGGTGGTTACGATCTTAGAAGAAAGAGATTTGCGATGCGACGCGACGGTTGCAGCACAGGACAGGAGAGAGCACGAGAAGAAGATTGGGGAACGAAGAATCTGCAGGGATCTCCGGGGGGGGGGGGGGAACGGAACAAAAAGGTGGAGAGAGTGAGTTTGCGTTTTTAATAACAGGAGGAGACGGTCTTCCATACGGAATAGCGACGACTGGAGTAGTCCCAACCCAGATACGACGCCGCGTTTTGTTTTGTTTTGTTTTGTTTTTATTTGTGTCCGAAGCCCGTGAGCGACCCACCACCAAAACCCTCTTGTAGCCACGTGATTGGAGGGATTCCCGTGACGCTATTGTGTCTATCTATCTTCTCAGTTCTTCGCTAGCGACGGCGCCTGAATTTTCATTTTCATTCCCATCCCATCCCAAACGAAAACCAAACCCCACCCCATCCAAAAAAAAAAAAAAAAGAGGGAGGTTGTGGGGAGAATTTTTTTTGGGTCCGTAACTTTTTCGCAATTTGACCCCACAGCTGGGGGATGTTTTTGAGTGGGGGATAGAACTTTCATCATACGACTTTGGGCAAAGCATGTGACTCCATTGATGATGATCAAGCTCCCCTCCTAATGTAGCAATTGCTATGGTCCTACACAGTCCTATTCCCCCCCCCCCCCCCCCCCCCCCCCCCCCCCCCCCCTCTCTCTCTCTCACGCCGGTTCTTCGTCAATCGATCTACCAATCCCGAAAAGGGTCCCCCACAATCAAAACATCGAGGTCTGTCTTTCTTTCTTTCTTTGTTCAGGCCCATATCGTTCCTGGCCAACTCGAGGACCATTAGAGAGTGGGGGGGGGGGGGGGGTGGGGGGGGGGGGGCTTACGAAGGCCGATCTGCTCGTTCCAAACCGACGCATAGGTCTCCCATTTGCTCCCTCTCTCGCCTTCTAATATGCTTCTTTCTCGTATTTTGCGTATTGGCAGTTCCGTATGTCTGCACACAGAGTTCCCAGCAAGAGTTTTGTATGCAGAAACGCAGGAGGGCATCGGCGATGGGCCTGCGAGTCCAAATCAAGACCCAAATTGGATTTCCAACATTGGGCCTATTGGGCTTTACCACTCGTGCGTGTGGTTTTGTGGGGGAGGGGGTGATAACCACATTCTAATGCCCCTGTAATTCTCTGCCTACTGGACATGGACGGAAATTTCAGCACAAGAGGGATGCATGAGAAAGCAGTAAGCACCAGAAAAAGTTTCAGTCTCATAAGTCACCTGTCTGAAACACCAAAACAATTATGTGGACAGCAATTGCAATTCCATGTACAGAAAGAATGCGCCCCAAGTGAAACAATCTCAAAAAACAAAGCATGTTGAGAAGCCTATAAGTACAAGGTATACCACTTAAACACTGCAGCACGACGGTACCTCTGGAGCAAAGACCCAGGCGATTCCCTGCCCCCGAACCTATTGTGTTATCCGTTCTTCCTTCAGGCGCAAATGGGCCGTCAGCTGTCGCGCATTGGTTACGAACGCGGCGCGCTCCTCGGCTTCCTCGTTCTGTTGCTGCCTCGATCGTGACGCATAGCTGTTAGCGATGCTGTGGCTGCTCGGTTTGGCAGCCGGAACGTCGTGATTGTGTTTGCCTTCGTATGTTGTTATGACGGCTTTAGGGTCGCTTGAAGCCCTCTCCACATGCTTCCGGACGTTGCAACCATTAGCCGTGCATCTGTAGTAGCTCCTGTGTGTTAAAAGAGAGGAAGACTAAAAAAATTCAGCAAACCATGATTGAAACCACAATTCGGCTGCAAATACATTAAGCATTGCAGCACCAAAATTATCTCGCAAATTCAATGGCATGATGAATTACACTTCACACGCCCGCCTCTCCCGAAAGAGAGGGAAAAAAAAAAAAAAACCGGTGAGGTGGCCTCAAAATCATGTTCACTCTGAACAACCGATGGAACATGTGGAAGGACAGGAGATCTTGAAGGAAGTTGAACAGAAGGCTCAGGCCGGATTCAGTAGTGATAAGTCGCATACCTAGACGATTACCTGTGTATTTACGCATCTTCAACAAAATCTCGTATAAAAGCGAATTCAAAGTTGCCGAAACGTGTACTTTTAAATAGAAAATAACAGATAGAAGCGGTTAACTATAGATTTGGCATGCTGTCATAGCTCATTGCTATGTAACGTCAACGACAATATTCAGTCTCCAAGAAATATGTTTATGCTGCCTCATTGTCCTGCAAGGTCGGAATTTCACTGCAAATGATTCACTAGGCGCCGTGGAAAACATCGTTTCATAAGCGAGGGACATATCAAGGATGATCAACCAGGACAATGTAACCATGGTCCGTGGCCAGTGATTCTAGTATTGGTTCATAACCACATAGAACAGAGGGACTATCTCGGTTAGGATTGGATTCAACTCGAATAGACAAGAATGATAATTAGAGATGCCGTCATTGCACCTTGGATAAGGGTTGCCTTTGACAACTTTCTGCCCATACTTGCGCCACCTATAGCCGTCGTCCAAAAGATCAACTTCGCTCGTCGTTTGCACAATTATCTTCGGTTCTGTAACGGTCATATGCAAAGATCCTGCATCCGAAGCCGTAAACTCCGTGTTTCTGCAGCACAAATATGAAAAGGTTATCATCAGAGTCCATGAAATACTAATGGTACACATCAGTATTGTTGGTTTTAGTACCGTCGTTTTGGTTCGGGTTCATCCTCATCTCTTTCATCAGCTCCAGTCTCAGCATCACCAACTTCCTCACTGTCGCTTGTCCCAGACAAGTGCGCAGGCGTGACCTGGCTAGACTCCTGATCCTGAGGCATCAATGCGAGAGGAACCTGAGAACTTTCCTCGACGTCCGAACACCCGTAAGGGACTCCAGAGTCCTTTGCGCGGTTATTGCTCTTGGGGGGCTGATGATTGTGCTGTCCCTTGTAGATTATCTCCGTTATCTGGCCGTCCAGAGAGCGCTCAACCTTCTTCTTGACGAGACAGCTAGCGTGCGTGCACTTGTAATAGCTCCGGGGGAATTCACTCCCCTTGACCTGTTTCTGACCATACTTCCTCCAATTGTAGCCGTCATCGGCGGGCTTATCAACGGCGAATGAAGTCACAGGAGGTCTCTGATCAGAGCAAGAGAAGTCGGTGTGTTCTGTCTCGACCATTTTCGATTCTTCCAAGGATGAGGTCCACTGGTTCGTCATCGATGTGTCCACTGTGAATGGCAGGAACTGCATCGTTCCCAAGGATAGTGCGGCGGCTGAGGAAGAAGCCGACGCATATCCGGATTGGACGTGATGAGGTCGAGCTTGCGACGCTTGAGCGTCCAAGCGGATGAAGCCGTGTTGGTGCGACATTCCTAGAGGCCCCTGCAAGAACCGGGAAATCAAGGGGTTAGAAAGTAAGCCGAATTGGCAATTTACGTATCAAGACAAGTGAGTTCGAAGCAAGATCATCAATAACCAAAAAAAAAAAGATGAAACCTGCTATTGCCTCTCTTGCGGATTAAAGGAGACACGTTTTGCCGCATCACGGTTCTTTAATGGAGGAATAAATCTACTTCTGTACTAGACATTACTCAGCATAACAAATGAATTCAAACTAAGCTTAAACACAGTTGTAGTCATCCACGTTTTCTAGAAAAGGAGAAACGCGCCAGATTGATTTCACCAAGAATGATTACCGGAAAGGAAGGGAAGGTCCCTGGGGTGTCGAGCAAAGCCGCGGGGCTCAGCCCTGGCGGTATGGTGAACACTGCCGGCGGCGTCGGCGTCGGCTGCGAGACCGCCAATCCGTTCGGACGGCTCTGCTTGAACCGCAAGTCTCCGGGGACGGCCGTCTTCTCGGAGGCGGGAAGGGAGAAGCCGAGCCACTGAGCCGTGGGGGAAGCAGCGGTGGCTCCCGAGAGGAGCTGAGAGAAGGACCTGCACTCCTCGCCGTCGGAGAAGACGAGGCGGGAGACCATGGTCATCGGGCCCGGGCTGAGGCCCCAGCTCGGCCCGCCCCCGACCCCGCCGCCAGCGCCTGCTAAGGCCGAGTCAACGGAGGCGCGGGTGGTGGGATCCGTAGGCCTGTCTGGAAATGGCGGCGGCGGTTGATCCTTGCCCGCCATCTTGACTGGGGAAAGGAAAATCTCTCTCTCTGGGGGGTCCGTATCCCCTTTTTTTTTTGTTTTTTTTTTTGTTTTTCCTCGTACTTTCTATGTCAGGACAGACAGAGCAAAAGAAAAGTGTTCCTTTCTTTCTTTCTCTCTCTCTCGTTTGTCGCTCTGCCTGCCTGTTGCCCTTCTTTCTAGATTTTCTTTCCGACCAGGTTTTCGTCCTTTTTGGGTAGTGGTTGTCGTGGGGATCAAACGAAAACGAGGAACAAGTTTTCTGGAAGAAGAAGAAGAAGAATAAGAAGACGAAGTCCACGCATCAGAAACCCAAAAGAGTTTCGTTTCTCTACTTTCTAGAATTTTATTAACTGGGGAGCGTGATTGGAGAATTCCGTGCAAGTTGGTACCAACCCCAACTGAATTTACGAGTTTGTCCCCCCCGACGACTTCAAGTGCAATGCGTGGACTTTTGGTCGCGTTGACTTGGCTCTTGGGGAGGGAAAAATAATTCATGCAAATGGATGGACAAGTTTGGGGTTGCTTTTCGTGATATTCTATAGTTTGGGGGGCGTGATGAACGATGCGCGTGCACGTCCTCGTGTCGTTTGCCCATTTCCTCATTGTTAACGAGGAGATGTGTGGGGTGGATTTGACCAACTACATTAGTTGCAAATAGAAGCAAACGCCGGCGTGAGTCGTTTTGTAGTTTCGCTTACGAGTTACGACGTAAGTGGAACACGACCTAATGGAAGAAAGCGAAAACCACGCCTCCCTTACCTTTATCATTGTTTTGAGGATATGCACGGTAAAATCCAAAAGGAAAAAAAAAATTCTGAAAAAAGAATCACTTTTAAAAATAACAAAATAGTATTAATCTCATATTTATCACTTTTCACTTTTAGTTTTCTCATCAATTTCATTCTACCTAACAAAAATAAAATAAAATAGAATAGAAAATTTTAAAAAGTTAGAAAAATCTAGAAAAATAAATTAAAAAAAAGCTTAGATTATGCTAGTTCGACCTCATTTTCATAAATTTGGGTCTAAATTTCACAGATTTCACAGATTTCACTCTCCTACAAAAAATATTACAACATCTTTATATGTATTTAGACGACGCAACATTTAAAGAAAAATGAGCCCTTAATATGAGAACATGTCCATGCTTTGTCAAACATCAAACATCAGATATTAAATTTTATGTTTCATTCATGGCATGCTAAAAAATAATATATTTTAAATTATTTTATATGCATTGAAAATTAGTCTTCAATTTAGGATGAAATTTTATAAATTAACTACATATTTATTTGACTTAAATGAAAAAATAGAAAAATAAACATTTTTTTGAAATATAAATTTTGTACAGTTATCAAACAGGTTCCAATTCTCCGAAACTCATCCAGAAACAGAATTAAAAAAAAAGTCGTTTTAATCAAAATCAGTTTTGAGGATTAGAATCAGAATCACAGAATGAGAATGGTTACCATGCGGTACTTAAACTGCTTAGTGCTAAAGACACAATCTGAGGTTCATGTGAGTAGGATTCATTCGAAAAGATTGGGAACGTTATGTTAGACGAAGAGAGGGGAAAAGAGGCTCGACACCGACGGTGGAACTTCTTCAAAAGACAAAGCACCGTTCTGAAGTGGGTTTTTGGGGCCGCGGGGGTGTGTGTTTCCGTACCAGTTGACGATAAACTGCCAATCGTGTTAGTTCTATTTGCTCAAGCCATGACTTATTTCGTGCAACCACGTAGGCCCGGATTCAAGATTTACCCTTTGAGAGAGCGAGAGAGAGGATCTTGGATCACCCCCATTATTGTACTGCCCAACAGAAACACGCACGATGGGCAAGGTCAATTTGTAGGGGTGAGAATCAAATTGGTGGGATTCATGACATGCATGATAGATTTCAAGTTTCACGATAAAAAATTTAGGAAATCGATTTTGATTTTTTTACAATAATATTTCATAATCTTCATGGATCTAAATAACAATTATGATCAATGGATTGTAATAACAAATAGTGATCATTAGATGTTATAATTTATTAAATTCATTCGATTTATAATACATGTTGAACCTGAATAGACCCTAAAACCTATGATAGCGTAGGTTTCCAAGGTATGGAAGATAAGTTCAAAAATGAAATAGCGAGTTCGATGGATAGATTCTACCTAAGAACATAAAAAGAACCTAGAATCGCTCGCCTGCCCTTAAGACGAAGACCATTGAAACTATCTTTTCATTGTCTCGCCTCCATTCTATCCTGGGGTGAATGGATGCCAATGGAAAAAAATGTGTATTGGATGAAGGCCATTGAAACTCGGATACGAATTCGATGGCCGAAAATGCGTACTCGATGCTAAGGGGAAGTGACGCTGTAGACACACACTTCAAGACCATAACAAATAATCGGCGCCCCATTTTCTTCACTCAAGCAAGAGGTTCGAGGTGAGAGAGTCCTCACCGGTGCTACACAAAAGCGAAAAGTCCGAACATACGTGCAGTGCCGAGTGATTTTTGCGCATGATTTAACCTTATCAACAGCACATATTCTAAACAAGTTGCAATTTTAAATATGAAGTAGCCTCATCAAAATAAACACTCAAGTTCACATCTAGTATTTGACGTCGGGAAAAATGCTAGCTATGTGGAACCTAATTTGCAAAACATGCTAAGTTATGTGGCAAAATTCTTACCAAGTATGAAATACGACCCACTTAGCATCACGGCCTGATTAGGTTTTTTTTTTCCCCCATTTAGTAGTCATGGAAACAGCTAGGGCTCACCAGATGGTGCCCATCCACAATTCAGCTATCATGGCACTTGTTCCAGAACACAAAACTTAAGTCCCTGCATTATCTTTTGGTGAAATAATACAGCAAACAGAATATAGAAAGGCAGCAATACAGCGGGTACTTCGAACTTCGAGGAATGTGGTGCAACTATACAGCCTTTGCCAGCCAGTTAGTTAACATTCTCTGCACCATAAGACAGGCAATGATCCACATAGTTCTTCCAAGAACACACGAGTGTCACATAAACAAAATAATCAATGCCAAAACACTTCTTATAAGTAGGGTCACATCTAATTAATCCATCAACAGAGATGTCAACCCGTTGTTGTCTGTCCAACCAACATAAAAGCAAAGCTGAAACCTTCATCTCATCAGCTCTGAGCATTATGAATAATATACTAGGGTACAGTCACTTGGGACCAATGTCCTTGAGAGCGCAGATCTGCTCCTCTCCCATGGAGGACATAGCAGTGACAACCAGATCTTTACCTTCACCAAATCCATCCTTGATCTGTGGATCCCATGGGAAAACACATTATAAACACCAATGAGTGATCAGTAAACCAAAGGTACGATCAAATAACAAGAAAAAGAGGAAATCATTAGGTTGCTGGAATTCTAGAGATCGGAATGGTCAACCAAAACAAAGGCTGCTCCGAGATCTTTTGAAAAAATATATACTCAAACAGAAGCATGAAAAATGCAACCACATCAAGCCAGACACAGACTACTTTATGGAAGGCAGATTGTCGTAGGTTGGAAGTAACAGTCCAGGACATGGCAATGTTGACTTCATATGTGAACCCAATCACTCATCAAGATGAAGATTTAGGAAATCTCAAGATCCTATTTCACAATGACGTAGACTGACCTGTGCAAGCAGAGTTTCATCGGTTGGAAGCCTCAGGTCATCCTTTGTACTCCCATTCTCAGTCAGCAGACTCAACTGAAATTAGCAAAGCCTCGTGAGCAGTGCAGTATATAATCAGAAAAGGCAGACTAAACCAAATTAAACATAATCTTACAAATCCATCCTCAGAAATATCAATCAGCTGGTAATCAGTACGAGTGACATGGGGAACCTACAAAAGCAGGATAAAGATATTAACCTCATTAGAAATAGGGAAATTTAAGCATATGATATGTACTAGGATTGAAAAATGCATACATCACAGTTGTGAGATGATGGAACTATATCTTCAAGCTTCTTGCCATTGAAGATGTCAATTCCAACAAAATGACATTTAGCATGGCCATGCTTGCCAGTTTTGGAGGTAGAAACCTCAACAACCTGTAGTAAACACGGAGATATCCACACAAAGCAGATTATTAGACCAGAAAATTTGTACTTTCGAATCAAAATGCTAACAAACTGCAGCCAAAATAGTGAAGCAAAAAAAAAGTGGGAAAAAAGAGCATTAGCGGACAACATGGATACATATGCCCAATCAAATTCAAACAACTGATAAACATGGGAGAATGATCTGAATGCAACAAACATTGGTGACAAGATGCTTGGTAGCCAGATGACATAAAAGTTCTCATGCACAGAAGAGATATGGTTCAAGTTGTCGCTCATTCATTTTGTTCGTTTGGCACTGAGCAAATGTGCCAGTAGTATTGCACAGAGTCTTCAAAGACACAAAGAGGGGATTTGGCTATGAAAGTTCAGATTTTCAATACGGGTGGTAATTCGTATGGTATTATCTGTGTTGGCAACTCATGCCAATGCAAAATTACCCTAAATCACAGATAAATGATTAGATTCTCATTATTACAAACTGTAGGACAACATGTCAAACCATTTGGACAATCAATTTATAGTGCTTGCGCTTCCTGTTAGATTCGTCCCTAATCTTTCACTTGCTTCATGTTTTCAAGATCCATCGTCTCAATAAGCCAGTCCTACATATTTCGACAAGAACCAGCCTACCACCTTTGCTAGAGAAACGTCAAGTTAAACGCACAATCAGGAGCTAATTTTTCCAACAGGTAAGCAACAGAGAGCATAATTATCAGGGAACGAGACCTAAATATGAGCTTGGCAAACTACAACAAGCGGCACATCGGCCTGGAACCACTAAAATCTTCAACAATTACCGTCTCCTGATTGCCTCAATAACTGATCTACCCCCAACCAACCACCAATTCCCACTAGTAACGATCTCAAAAAGACAAAAATCATGTGCCAAGGGGCCCCCAAGGAAAAAAAAAACAGTTCTAATGCGCGATTAGCAAATAATCAACCGAACATAGCGGAATCGACACGAATCAAACCCCAATCCGTCGATTGAATCGAAGATGGAAGAGAGAGAACGGCGTGCCATTTTTGAGTTTGGGAAAGAGAAGGAGACCTTGCAGGGTCGGTTCTTGATGACGATGTAGCCATTTTTGCGGATGGTGCCGGCTTGCTGAGGATAAGTCTTCGAAGCCCCGGCGTCGGCCTTCGACTCGAAGTGGTGCTCCTCGTCGGACATGGCTTCGTCAAACGAATCGCAACAGAGAGAGAGAGAGAGAGAGAGAAAGGGCGCTACGTGGAAATCAGAGGGAGGGGGGAGGAGGGAGAAGAGGCCCTAGGGTTTGTTCGATTCGGATCGGGTCGGTTTCCACCGTTGGATCCTTTCACAATAAAAAAATATATATCTTCCCCTCCCTTCAGCATCCCACAGTACAAAGCCGAAACGGGGAGTACTAAAAATAGCGCACGTGGGCTGCTGGAGAAATTGAGCATCTCCTTTCTTGCGGTTAAGTGCTTGCAATTGTGGCGATCGGCTCGATCAATCGTAAATTGGACCTGTACAAATATTTCGTTTTTCATATCGATAGGTGCATAACGGCTCTCGTGAAATTCACAAGGACCAATTTAGTTGGGCGGTCCAAATTTATCGAAGCCATGAGAGAAGTTGTTCACTTAAATACGAGACTTCTTGCATCGTCGTTTTGATGGCAGAATCAAGTAAGTCAGTGGGTCCTTTCTTTCTCCTAAAGATCATCACTTTGTTAACAGTCCATACCGATTAATGGTTCACGCAAAAGTTCAGATCCAAGTCGAAGTTTAGGCAGACGATCCGAAGACGAAATATTGCGGCTTGGTTTATCGAATTTGCGACACACGTTTGATACGCGTGCGAACACAAATTTACCCGCTAAGAGCTAGAGAGCACGAGTTATCACAAACTAAATCCTGCACTAAACTTCCCAGTTGAAGGTCCAGACGCAGCTTGTTACACACAACGCCAGAAGACCATTCCTTCCTTTCAGATCGTTTGTCTGAAATTGTTAAAGTCTGTAAAATCACAGGCTGCACTCGCCAAACAAGGAACGGCAAAACACGAGGTACATGGGCGATCATCTGCGCGGTACATCAACCGATAATCCGGAAGAACGGTGATGATAAAAAAAGTTACAACATTTGAAAAAGCACAGCAAAAACAAAAGCAAAAGATAACTGCTTATCCAAGCGACCGACCGGCGAACATTTCGTAGATGCTTCCCATATCCTCAGTTTCTGGCATCAAATGCACTGCACTTTGGTGCCTGAACTACTAGCAGAAGCTGATCCGGGGCAAAGCTCGTTGAGTTCGAATATATGTATTTCAGGAAGTTCCTCTCTGCCAGGAGAAGACAAGGGCACAACCGGTTACAAAACCTTGCCAGTTGCCACCGACTAAAATGTCAAGACATGGAATGCTTTTAGCTGTCAGGTTGTCAAACAAAACATCATCTCGTGAAATAAATAAGAGAAGGGAAAGTTCAGTTAGCTAATCCAGTCGCTATTCAGCTTGATTCTTTTGCACAGTTTGGGTCGAATACGCATGCACAAATCTACCTAATTTGCTGCCTTTCATATCTCCTTTTCGTCTTTAATCCAGCTCCATTATCGTCAACTGAATAGAGAGACAAAAGAATTCTACTTACAATTCATTAGCTTCTTGGTATGTGTAGCTTGACGCAACTGCCAAGAGACGAGCCCCGTGGTTATAGGACAGAGACGCCACGCTATTTCCGAATCTGGGTAGCTGAAAGTAGAATATGCTGGAGTGAGATATGCAAAACAACCCATCACCACTAAAATTTAGAAAAAATGGGCACGCGCAGAAACAGTAGAAAATGGGAGGGGATTCATGTGGCAAGGTGCCGATACGCATTGGTCAAGACATGATGCAGTTCTTTCAACTTGAACTGGATACAGCAGGCAAATGATTCGTTCTTCAACCATCATAAAAATGCCTTTTCAAATTTCTGGTAAACATACACAGTACAATCTACCAATTTGAAAAATCAATTCACTGATCATAGTAGATGTTTCAACCTCCCTACCACCAAAGCCATGTTCCAACAATTGTCAAATCATGTAATGCCAAGAATTTCACTAATTCGCCTGGACAGGATACAGGATCACATGAACAGCACCTCGAATAGTCTTCTTCTATTGCGAGCGTCCCATAATGCAACATACCCCTCATCATCACCAGTCAAAAAAGAACCCAAGCCCCTGCATAAACATCCACAGAACTATGAATTCACATAAATAGCTAAAATCATCAACTGAAGGAATTTCACATACAGCGGATTGAATACAATGTCATTCACCGATACCAAGTGATTTCTTCCATTCTTTGCCTTCGGATGGCATCGGAATGTGTAGCTGCAACAGATCATATAACTCAACATGTCAGTATCTTAAGCCATGTAGATGCCACAGTCTGGCAAGGGAAACATAAGGGGGGGGGGGGGGGGGGGGGGGGGGGGGAAAGGGAACTTGGATTCAGGGTTAAGACAAATGATGAGCGCGATTTTACACTATATCGATGCTAGAAAATTTAAGTAGGCTTTCTTAACCAAAATCATATACAATGTCCAGTAACAGAACGGAATTCTCATAGTGAAATAGTCTCATGATTAAATAGTACCTTTTCTACCAAAAAAAGTTGTCAATCACAATTATGGTGCATTTCCAAGAATTTGATGCAAAAAGTCTCTCGGATATAATGTGGATTGTCAGACTAGAACAATACTGATTTTAGTCTAATGGACCTTTATCCAGTTGTCCTATAATCCTAGAGTATTAATGCGTGCATGACAAAGTATCGACAACCAAATAAGTACAGCATACTACTGACCTGCTGTCATTGGAATTGGATGACGGAGAAATCTCAACAGCTACACGTCCATCAACTGATCCAACAGCAAATCCTGCATAGACATCGCCATGAAAGTGTGTTTAAAGCATCAAAGTTACTGCTTTCATTATCTCACGTATAAAACACTCAGCCGTATGCAAACCTAATGTAGTCATTGGTCATACCTTTGAAAAAAACACTCGAGCTGATGCATCTTATACGAGCATCAACCGGTGATTCTTTCAATGAAAGTGGGCTTTTTAAATTGCGCAAATCGTACACATATGCTGAATTTCCAATTGCAACCATTAGATTACACCCGGAGAGTGAGAGGGACTCCACCTCTCCATTTACATTAGTTGAATGTGCAATAACTTTATCCACGCGCGTGTCCCAAAAAACTAGTTTTTTGTCTAAGCCAGCTGTAATCACTTGACCTGCACCAGGACACAACACCAAGTGCAAAAATTTATCATAAGTAGACAAGAAAAGCTTGTGATGATGAGTGACAAGTAAAATTAGAATCTGACATCGCAATTTGATCTCCTTTTTGGCTAGCTACTTGTCAGAATCCTGGGAAGGCCCTACTGTCATTGTCCCATATATGTGCACCTCCAAGGGTGCTAGGGATAGATCACTTAGCATAGAATCAGGAACTAAGCTGTCTGTAAGTTCTCTTTTACTTAGGTTGTCGAATACCCAATACGCAGTTGATGATCTACACTAAGCTAAAGATGAAATAAGAACACATTGTGATAACCAGTAACCTGTGTCCCGCTAGATTTACAACTAAATAGTTGATAGGCACCTTTTGTGCAAGTTGAGTTGAAACCTAATTAGAGCTTCTCACAGAAACACGTATTCACATTTTACCCAAAGTGTCACTGATAGGAGAAGGAGATGTTCAAATCTGGGAGTCTGAAACATCTTATTCTTCACAAAGGAAGATATTTTTTTTATTTTTTTTTTTTGGGGGGGGGGGGGGGGGGTAAGGACAAAGGAAAATCTTTAATCTTGCAATAAACTTCTTATTGAAATAATTATCTTGATCCAGATGTCTCATGTTTAAAAAAGTTTCAACTTCCAGATTTAAACTTCTCTCCAAACCCATATCAGAAATTGATACCAGGGAAATGACTTCATTGGAGAGATATTTACCTTTAATGGAAGAAATATGTTCAGTATCTTATACAACATGGGTGAGATAGTGTTGAGAGCTTACGAGTTTGATCGGAGCATTCAATGCAGGTTGCTATATCAGCATGACTTCCAATTGTGTCCTGAGCTCCAGTGTGCAAATTGTACCTACATAGAGTGTATTCAGGGAAAGATCTTACTGAAGGCAAAATCCACCCAGTGGAGCAATCGAACGTAAGAACAATTACTCCCCTTACAGCTATAAGATTCTATACCCCTTACATGATAGACCCCATAGAAGAACTACCCAACCAAATGAAAACAAGCCACCCTTTTTAGAGAGAGAACTCTTTTCCCATGCATTAACCTTGCCATCACTTCTCCCGAATGTCCAACCAACGACTTAAACCACACATTGTTTAGGAATCTGATAAACTGAACGATAAGGCACTTATGTCAGCAACCACAGAACATCTGACTCTTAAATTAAGGGCTGCACAAAAAGAGTAGGGAACAAAGAAGTAAGCGTCGATAATACCAAAAAGGCAGATTGACACAACCCTGTGTTCATACTTTAGAGTATGACCATGTGAAGTCTAAATGTTCGAGGACATCTTTAGTTCAGAGCATATACTAAGCTATGAACAGTCGAATTAGCGAGAAAATCCAAGTTCCCTATAATGGTAAGGGGTTGATCTCCCTAATTCAGAAGCCCAATCCCACAAAAATAACTTATACACTTGCTCGGGCAGAGAAAAAGGCACAAGCACATGATGGAAAGGTAAAAAAAAAACTCAGGCTTCTGGTATGGATTCAGGATTCGGATGCACCTTATCACAGAACCATCAGAGCCAACGGTAAAAGCAACAGATTCTTCCTGGAAGCAACAACTGAGAAGAGCGGCTTCGGAGGGAGCTTCTAATCTGACCTCGGAACCATCCACGTCAAACAATCTGAGGCACTGCATAAAGCCCAGTTCATCAATCTCAAACAAATAAGGAAATAAGACTTTAATTTGGAATTTCTGGAAAACCACTAATTCGGAGAGAAACCGTGCTCACACAGTCCCAAGAAGAGACGAGGAGGTTGTTGGACAGAGGAGCGAATTGAACTCTGGAGATGGCGTCCCTGATGGGGTTATCGAGTTTCCGGCGAGCTGCAATCATTGGAACATCGCTCACAGATCCGAAAACCGCCCGAGGGTTGCGAAGGCGAACTTCTGGATTGTGCGCTCTAGCGTTCTTCTCGGGAGGCGAATCAAACCCAGAAACGAAATGGGCGTAGTGGGTGACGAAAGCGAGAGCTGTCTAGTGAAAGCCAAGGTGAAGAAGGTGCAGGCAGGTAGAGAGAGAGAGAGAGAGAGAAGGCATGAACATTGCCCTGAAGCTACCATAACTTCCCGCTCTGCTTTGAAAAATTGAGCACCTGAGAAGCGTTTAGGGGTCGGGCCAGACCACACAAGCTCGTACTTTCAAAGCCCAGCACCGAGAAAAAAACACACATGTCAAGAACGGTAATCGGGCGACTCATTGGCCCAAAATTTGACTTGCACTACTCATCAAAATGGATCTACTAGGGTTGAGTCGTTTGAAGGTCCATCCATATTTCCGGTGTAACTTAAAATTACCCATCGAAATCGATTCTCTAAATTTTAAAAGGTGATCTCTACATACTTTGAAATCCGGAGCTTTCCCCGAGTGAGTTCTAGGGTCTCTCTAGGTTCCACTCATACTCTTAACTAAGCGCTCGTAATGAATAATTACTTCTAACGATCATCTTTTGCTGCTACAATCCAATGACCACAACTCATTTACACAAGTGAAGAATATGAAATAGAAACAATGTAAACTCTCAATCATGCATATCGCCGGAAATGAAAACTCAAACTTGTAATTTCAAATTACACATTCATCATAGAATAATAAGAAATAATGTAGAATCATACCAAGACATAGAACTATATATATATATATATAACTACAGGTTCTACTCGTCGAAATTGATTCTTCAATTTTGAAACTTTGAACCAATTCTGCGTACTTTAGAATCCGAAACCATTCACACCCTTAAGGCTTGGATGGTAAGGGCCTGTATGACAACGCTTCCTAGAAAGCATTTATGTTCCAAAAGTGTTCCCGTAACACTTTTCAAACAGAAACACGTATGGTAAAAAAGTATTATCAAAATATTTCGGGAACACTTTTTAGAAACATGAATGCTTTTAGAGTAAAAAAAAATTACTTTTGTATTTCTAGAACGCTTTTTAGAAACACATAGGAGCATTTTTCTGAAACAATTGGGAATCTTTTTATTTTTGAATACACTCTCTTCTCTTTTTTGCTTGCACGATGTTGACACATAATTTTTTATTATTTTACTTTAAACTATAATTCATAAAATTACAAAATCAATTTTAAAAGCTTTGGCCAAGCCTTAGGAACCGATTTTGAACAAAAACTTTTTAAATTTTTTTTGACATTTTTCGGATTTATTTTAATTATAAAATTAGCCAAAACCCGGGAAAAAGAGTATTCGCGGTCAGAAAAATGCGCAAAAATAGTCTATATTTTTATTTTAATTCAATTTTCACTTTGGTCTCTTAAAGTTTTAAAAATTCAGCATGGAATCACATGCATCTTCATTGAACATAATCTTAAATGGACTAAACAATTTCATGTTAAATCATTTTAGGCAAAATTTTTTACTTTATAGTCATAACACGAGACTTTGATATTCTACATCTCATTTCAGTCTTCATGTTTGAAAAAAAATACACAATTAGACTAAAAGTACCTAAATGCATAATTATTTTTCATTTTAGTTTTCAGTTTCACTCAAAATGCAATTAAATATTTTTCTACAGGCCCTGCTTCAAGGTAATCATATTTTTAACTATTCAAGAACAGTTATGTGTGACTTATAATTGTAATTTTTTATATCTGTAGAAAACATATTTGATGTTCTCCTTATTCAATTGTAATTCGCGTTCTCTTTCATATTATTTTTTTTTATAATTGATCTCATCCATATTGTAATTTTATAAATTGTGCATAAATTACTTATACATACATTGTTCTAATTTGATTTAATAAATTGAACAAATGAGATTTAATTTGATTTAGTAAGTTAAAAGATAACACATTTTAATTTTACTATATATAATCCCCTTAATTAAATGAAAAAATAGGAATAATTTTTTTTTGTGTAAATGAATATTTTTTTGTAGTTACCAAATAATTTTATTTTTTTGTTTCAGGAATAGAAACTTCATATAGTTACCAAACGTGTTTCTGTTCTCAAAAATCGTAACCGAAAACAGAAGCACAGAAAAAAAATTTATGTTCAAAAAATATTTATAGGAACAGAAACGTTATCATACGCAGCCACTCCAGAAAAAAAAACGTTTCTATTTTTAAATTATTTCAAAAATAAATTAAAAACAGAAACACGTATGGTAAAAAAATATTTCCAAAGTGTTCTAAGAATACTTTTAAGAAATGGAAATATTTTTAGAACAGAAATAAGAAAAATTTTTTTTTTTGTATTTTTAGAACACTTTTTAGAAACACATTTGAAATATTTTTTTAAAAATAATTGGGAATAATTTTTTTAACATACTATCTTCTCTTTTGTTCTTGCATGATGTTGGCACGTGATTTTTGATTATTTTTAAAAATTAATTAAAAATATCAAAATAATTCATAAAATTACAAAATCAACATTGAAAGCTTTTGCCTAGGCTTATGAACCAATTTTGAATAAAAAATAGTCTTTGTAATTTTTGACATTTTTCGAATTTATTTTAATTATAAAAAAACCGAAAATCAAGAAAAATAATATTTGTGGTCAGAAAAATGTGCAAAAATATTGTATATTTTTATTTTAATTCTATTTTTATTTTGGCCTCTTAAATTTTTAGAAATTCAGCGTGGAACCACATGCATCTTCATTGAACATAACCCTAAATTGACTAAAAAATGCCATTTTAAATCATTTTAGCCAAAAAAAAATTACTTTTGGAGTGATGACATGAGACTTTGATACCTTGCATCTCATTTTAGCCCTCATGTTTGGAAAATTTTCACAATTGGACTAAACGGCCCTAAATGCATAAATATTTTTCATTATAGTCATCAGTTTCACTCAAAGTACAATTAAAAATTTTCTATGGGTTTTCATTTAAAGGTAATCATATTTTTAATTACTTAAAAATATTTACGAGTGACTCATAACTGTAATTTTTCCTATCTATAGAAAACATATTTGATGTTTTCTATGTCCAATTTCAGATCATTTTCTCTTTCAATTTTTTTTTTTTGCGTAGTTGATCTCATTCATATTGTAATTTAATAAATCATGTATAAATTGCTTATACATATATTGATCTAATTTGATTTAGTAAATTGAACAAATGAGATTTAATTCGATTTAGTCAGTTAAAAATATAAAGACAACTTAATTTAATATGTATAGCTTCCTTAATTAAATGAAAAATTTGGAATAGTTTTTTTGCAGGTATTAAACGCGTTTCCTTTCTTTCTTTTTTGTTTCTGGAACAGAAACTTTATGCATTTACCAAACGTGTTTTTTTTCTTTTTTTGTTCAGGGAACAATTTTTTTTTTTACAGTTACCAAACATGTTTCTGTTCTTAAAAATCGTTGCCGGGAACAGAAACAGAAAAAGTTTTTCTGTTCAAAAAGTTATTCCTAGAACAAAAACATTACCATACGCGATACTGCTTTGTATCTGCCCATGAATTCTCCTGATCTCACTTTCACATACATTGTAAAAGAACGAGACAAGGAGAATAAGTCATGCAACCAAGTCCGCCGTCTCAATTTTAGTCGTATGCTGACTCGACTCTCCAATGTCCATGAACGCCTTGGCCTTGGCGTAAGTGTGGGTGACTTACCCCCATCTCCACACTCCATAAAACTTTCCCCTATAAAAAGGAGGAATGGAGGGTGGGGATCCAAATCCTCTACGTAAGCCCTCTTTAGGGACGCCTCGAATCGGATTTGGATCATCTGTCATTTCCTCAGAAGGGCAAGCACCTATCATTGGGATCTGGGCCGTCAGTTTTTTAATGAATGGCCCAGATTTTCTTTTTTATGAGGTAAGTTTTTAGGTTTTTTATTTATTTTTATTTTTTTAAATAATGATTCGAGCCGTCTATTCATAACACCGATTGCTCGGATTTCAAGGTCAAGCAATCAATTTCCGCCGTAAACATCCTAAAGTCGGATCCAGATCGCATGTCATTTCCTCAGAATGGCAGGCGTCTGTCCTTGGAATCTGAGCCGTCCATTTTTTGAAGAACGGCCCAAATCTCCTATTTTTAGAATGTAAATTTTTTAATTTTTAATTTTTAATTTTTTTAATAATGATTTGAAACATACGTTAATTACACCAACGGCACAAATTTTGAGGCCACGATCTGCTAGGGCGAGGAAAGGGAATTCGACCCCTTTCCCCCAAACCCAACGTCACATTATGCGACTTCAAGTACAAACCCATCTTCTTCCGCTCCCCTCCCACCACCGCATTCGGATCATTCATCACCAAGCTGTTGACGCTGTATTTCTCCGCCAGGCTGCTCTCGTTCGCCCTGATCCTGTACTCCACGTACTCCAACCCCAGCTCCCTCGCAGGCCTCCCGAAGTAGGCCTCCGACAACCACGTCGTCCCCACCGGCACCACCTGCAACAGCACCGACCCCCTTCGCAAGAAAACCGTGTGCGTCATTGCCGCCCCGTGCACCCCTATCATGGCGTGGCTCTCCTGCACTAATTTGTAGGACTGCCAACCGCACTTCGTGCGTCAGCACGAATCGCCTCACCTTGAACCCAATCTTCTCCGCTAGGGCCTTTTAGCTCTGCCTGATTCAAGAATGCGCGATCGGCGCTCAACGGCCGGCTCACCAACACCAGTCGCGGCCTCCCTCCGGAAGCTGGGTGAGCCACCGCGCTGCCGCTGCCGTAGAAGCCGTCGAGGAAGGATGTGAAATCGCGCAGGCTATTTGGATGCGGAAGCAGCTTGGGGTCGATAGTCATCGGACCATGCGTGATCAGCCCGATTGTGATGGACGGGAAGCAGAGAGTCTCCTTCTGCCTGTCCAGGTTGATGACCGAGCGGCGGCTGAGGTGGGAGAGCACGTCCGCGCACTTGCGGAGCCACCCGTCGCAACAATCAACGACCGCAAGGGTGACGTCGCGGTCAGGAAACATGGACTCGACGGTGATGAAGAGCGGGACGAGACCGTCGCTGAACTCGTGGAAGAAATACCGGCGCTGCACACGAGGGCGGGGGCCGCCTGCGTGGTTCCACACGTGGCGTTGGGCGGCGGCGAGGAGGTTATGGTCGGCTCTTAGACCGCGAGAGCGCATACAGGTCCCTCTGCAGCGTGTAAGGGCGGGTCTTCACCGGGGCATGCGGCGGCGAGGACCGGTCCAAAGGAGAGATCATGGCGGTGGCGAGGTCCAGCGAAGCAGGGCCGTCGATGGTGCACAGATCGTAGGAGGCGTGAGATCGATCGCAGGTGATCGGTGATCCGCGGGTGTCCGATGATAATAAGCCTGATGTCCTCGGCTTGGTGGCCCCTGGGCCCCTTGCCCAGGCCTTTAGCCCTGTACCAAAGGCGGGTGACTATGCTAAAATTCTTGTTTCCTAACAGCTTAATTACGATCCATTGAAAGTTACAAAAGAAATTCTAAGGTTACGGTAGGATGTAAATTTATTTGGAAACCTATTGATAATTTATCAATTTACTCGTTTCGATTCGAAAAATGTTGATGTGGGAGATTTTTAATTTTTTTGAATTTCATAATCATTTATTTTTTTCATTTGTTTGATTTTTTCCCCTTCTTATTCTTGATCTATGGGCCTTGGTGACACTCAGCAACCGACCACAAGCAAAGGTCGTCCTCGCGCGAGACCTAGTGTCCAACGAGGGTCAACCTCACTAGCTTCGGGCAAGGCTCAACCTCGCCCGTGCCTAGTTGCCGACCATCATCGGAGGAAGAAATTAGAAAAATTGCACAAATTTTTCATGTTGGCGTTAGTGCTGGTCGTGCCACATAAGACAGTCCACATGCCTCCAGCCAATTTTAGCATAAAAGATTTAAGGCTAAATTGGTTGAATTAAAATATTTATAACTGAATTTACATTCATATAATTGATTTATACTTTCTTTTATTAATTTTTCGAGATTAACCAAACCAATAAACCAGTGATGTTAAAAAGAACAAAAAAATGAAAGAGAGATGCCTCGAATTCTGGTCAAATCCATGAAGGATGTTAGATTGATGTCTAGGGCCAGAACCATCATGAGCAGCCTTAGACATGTCGCCGCGATCGTTTGCATTCTCCTCATCACACCGGGTTCGTTTCCCATCCCACACGACCCTTTTCAACGGCACTCAACCGTGGTGCACCCAATACAACCAGCACGCGGATCGGCCGATCACTTCACGGCGTGGGCCAGAAGTCAGACCACGGTCCGCATAGCAACACAGATCTCGAGAGGAAAAAGAGATTCGATCCGTACTGCGACGCTGGCTTTCTTCTCCATCACGCGTGCATTTAGGTAGAGCTCAGGACATCATCAGTAGAAGAGGCGAGCGTTCAATTTAATTAAACGACGCACGAGCACTTTAACTACGCCTCAGATTCTCGAGAATCTGATCGGAGTTTCCAACAAGGACAGTGGCCAAAACGACATTAATGGGCAAAAAACACAGAGAGACAGAGAGTCAAAGGTCGGTCATGTCGTACGACAACTATACGTGGCCGTCCTAATAGTTGAACTGAAATCTCCGAAACGGACGAACGACAATCGATCGGGAGGTTCTGTTGGGTCGGATTTGCAGGTCTGCGATGCATGATATGAAATCTTACCTCGTTTACTGCTCCTCTCATTCGAGCACTTTGTGATGTTTCTGTCCTTTTTTTTCCTTTCCTTTCCTTTCCTTATTTATTGCCATAAATTCTTCTCCCCCCTAAACATGTTCCTAACAAATGGGCAGTCCACTTTCTCGATAAGGATATGTATACTTCTTGAAAAATATTTTTCAAAGAATAATTGCTCGAGATAAATTACCAAGGAAATATTTTTCATTATCGACGATAATTCATATCTAAAAATTATCGTGAATCATGAAAATATCCTCCATTTGTTCATGTCTATAAGTGATACATGCGATCGTTTTTCAAAAAAATATTTTTCAAATTATTCATTTTTCGCGAGATAAATGGGGCCTTAGAATGAATTACTTACGACGAAAATGAAATTTTCCTTTATTTGATTGCATTTATGAATGATATACCAAAGCAAATTATGAAATAATAGGTCGACGAAAAAATTATTATTCATTCATTTATAAAAAGATTAACGCACCTAAACAACGGTCCATTTGTCGCCGGCCAAGTTTGTTCCTGCCGTAAAATGAACTCGTATCGCAACGCTGCTCACGGACCGTAAGCGGCAGCGACAAGGGAGTTTTCGTGGTCCTATCCAAAGAAAGATCGATCGATACATTGACCAGGCTGCTCGTCCTGGCACGTGTTTTGCTCGGCCCAGCCCAAGCCGATCCCTGCAATCATGTGTCGAAACGTGGGAAACTGTCCCCCAAAAAAAAAAAAAAGATTCGGAAGACGAGAGGGAAAACATTTTCCTTAAAGTTTTATGATGAACAAACTGCAAGGAGAAGACACGAGCTTTTTCTTTACTGGACCGGGACTTTCTCGGAAACGGCCCGAGAAAAGAAAATGGGCTCCACACAAGACAAGTCCCTTGGAATCTTTTGGAAATCGCCGCGCGAGGAATTTTCATTGGTTAACTGGCGGGTGGTTGGGACTTACCCAAATCGATTAATCTAATTGGATGTTTCTCACCTGAAATCGAGAATCGAACCAATGCCCATCATTTCTATAAAATTGAAACTGATAACTGGACTTGTACCCGTCGGCTACCATTCAAAATCAATCAGTTGGGTACGGACTTGTTTTTTTTTTTTTTTTTGTTTATCACCCTTAGTCAACAGGATATTTGAACAATCTTCCAAGCCTACGTGACAAGGGGCATTTTCGTTATTTGGCCATTTTTCGTGGTGAACCTGGGTCGGTTTCCCAGGCAAATGGGTTTGAAAAGCCCAAAGATTCGCGGGCGCAGATAAGGATGGAAGGGGGGAAGAGAATCTTGACTCAATTGAAAGAAAGATATTGATTCTCTACCGCGAGCTTCTCCACTTGATCTAGAAAGGAATTCCTTCCGAAAAGCATCATCGACCCGACTCAAATCAACTTGCGCGATCGCTGCGGTATCTCCATTTCGCGTCGGTATTTTTCCAATTCTCGTCTTCGAAGGGCGTCGACAGCAGATCCACCCCAACCCAATTTGTGATCCGCAGTCCCGGTCCGACCCGAACTCGATGTGCGGGAGACCCCAAAAGAGAGCCACATGAGAGGCGCCAAAGAGAAAGGCAAATTTTTTTTTTTTTTTTGTGCCGGTGACGGCTATGGGGGATTAGCAATAATTGACATTGTTGACTGGTGATGATAACAACTGTGTATGCAAACGCATGCAGTGTAATTTCCGAATATCCAAACAGCTAGGTGGAAATATTTTTCAATTTCGACCGTCAATTAATTAATTATTATTTTTCCCAAAAAAATAGTATTTACGAGGATTCTTTCCTTGGACCAATGAAGACATTGGAGAGTTTTGTCCCGTGTCCATTGAGCTTTGCTCCTCCCGAAAGTTTTCCGCGTCTCCTTCTTGCCTTTGAACGTTCTAATTACTATGTCCACACCCCCACCCCCCTTAAGGAAATTAAAAAGAAAAAATCCACGTGCAGCATATGGCCGGCAAATTGCCCTCTTCTGGATAATTTCCAATTCTCGGAAAATCCAAAAAAAAAAAATTATTACAAGAATGGAAGTAGAAATTCAACGGCCATGTCATAATTTGCAGTCGGTCCCCTACCCCGGGCGAGTTTTTCTTGAGAGGGAAGCTTTGGCAAACTTGAGCGAAACGCATTGCAGGTGAATTCTTGGAGCGAACGATTTAGATGGATGGACAGATCTCCCCCGTCGCATTCATAACTGCGAAATTAATAAAATATGGGGAGTCAAAATGGAATTTTGAATTTTTCGTTTTTTTATTTTGGGGTTGGGTCGGGGATCGATCTCGTTCCTTCTCTTTGGAAAACTCCGGGCGGGTGTGGGCCCCCCACCTGCACAATCTAGGTTTAGCCAAATCTTTCCACTAGTTGGGGGGGACTTTCGAAAGGTCCGCATTTTTTTTTTTGTTTTTTTTTTTTTTTGGCCCCCTTCCAACGTATGATCGTGACAATGCCGAAGCGCCTTTAGGTGTGGGGACCACGGTCAGGTCTGTCAGCTTAATCATGTCCCTTGCCAAATTTCGCTTTTTCGATGCCGTGACGTCATGTCATTCATCGGTCTCGCTCGCCGCCGGCTATTATTTTTTCTTTTTCTTTTTACTCCTCCCTTCTCCGACCGGAGCAAGATGGCTGGTCACGAGCCGCGGACATCGGCTTACTGGAAGATTTCGCGACAAAGCGACACACACACATATATATATTTTCCCCCATAGAACTCGTTTTCGAGGGAATCCATTGGTTCTCATTTGTTTGGCCGGTTAAGAAAATTGATTAGCTTTTCGCCGTCCAAAATTCGAAAAAGTTGGAAAACAATTTCCGGGGAAATATTTTCCCCTTCAAACAAATGGGCCATAAATATAAGTCCGGGACAATCTCGGTGCTCGTAACCCACCAGTCAATACATCGATCGAGGTTAAATTGTTCTCTCTGGTTAGGGACAGTGAAGAAAGCAAATAGCTTCAAAAAGAAAAATCGGTATCTCCAATCCGATCAATCACGACCCGATATATATATATATATATATATATATATATAGTTAATTGGGTAAGAAATGAAATCGTGATGTCTACATGGCCACCAACAAAAGAAAATATCTGCCTTTACAGACTACTGATCAACCATTTCCGTCTGCTGAAGCGAAACATCTTTCCTCGATAATGACGTGGGCCCACCCCGTATCATCTCCTTCTGCCCCCTCCTTAGTCTGTCTTGTGATCTTTCAACAACCCCCATTATTAAAATCAATTTGGCGTGGGATGCGTCCATCGGGGGCAAATCCGTCATTGCACCAGTTTGGATTCCATGGGGTCAAAGTCAATTCTTCGTTTTTTTTTTTCCTTCTTTGTTTACATGCCCAAATGATCTATAATCAAAACGAAAAGGATTGGAGCTTCTTCTTTTTTTTCGGTCAATTTAGGAATCGAACGGATCGCGAACGATTTGGTGTTTGAGACGCTCATTTTGAATTTAAAGGTGGGTGTTATCTAATTTGTACTCGAGATTCATTATATCCTGAGCAGGCTTACTTATGAAAAGAAGATATAATTTGCAACATTGTGGTATGTCGGATTCCCTTGAAAAAAAGGCCTAAACGCTAATTACCATCACCTACTCACGAGTAGCTCAGTTGGTTATGGCGTACTTCAAATTTGTGTATCTAGGCGCAGTGGTCCCAAATTCGATTCATCAGATAAGCTGATTTAAGTGGGGGGTGGGTTGCCCCCCGAGAAATAATCGAGGTGAGCGCAATATGATCCGGACAACTTAGTTATATATATAAAAAAAAACAACAACTTTAATTGCCATCCATATTCTGCCTCAATCACTAGATTTCTTCAAAATCATCCGCAGCCATTATTCCATGCGAAGGTAAGGATGTTGGTTGAATCTTGAAGACGCAGATCTTTCTAAGTAACTTCTAACTAGCCCTGATATTGATAATAATGAAGAAACTAGCCACGATTCTCAAACAAGAGAGTAGATTTTATGCTACAGTGAAAGCCTGTGATTTTTTTTTTTAAAGAAGTTTTGGAAAATTTTTTGGATCCGACCTAAAATTGAAGACTTTTTAGGGAATTAAGCCTATTATTGTATATTTTATACCACAATGTTAGTCTTGACATGAAAATAATTGTTACCTACGGAGGATTAGAATGCAAAAAAAAAAAAAAACATTCCTAACTACATTTTCTTCTTTTCGAGGCGCATTCGGCGGGGACCCCTGTTTCTCCTTTGAGACTCTCGATTCACACCTGGTTCCGGATGGGCCCAACGTTCCTCCTTACCCGTAATTAGGTCTGCTTCGTACCGTTCATTTTACCGCGCAAATGAATTCGAAGAAATTTCCTCATTCGTGCGATCCATAACTCCGAGGCACGCTCCGATTAAGGTCGCTGTTCAAGTGTCATTGTCAGTTGAGAATCAACAGATGGAGTGATTTTTTATTATAGAATTAATCGGTATCAAATGAATGAACGTATTGACATTAGCGTTGCCGTGGGAGTTGGGTTTGGAACGATGTTTTCATTCCGGTGTCTGGTCAAACGTTTGTCCCTTTAATGCATCGTCCTAATCAAGGTTCTTTGTTCTTACCCGGCCTGCAGATATTTCCTTTTTCTATTTCTCCCGTAATTTTGCCCCAGTTGGAAAAAATTCTAGAACTTGAGGAGCCGATATGAGATTTTGAGTCTTTGACTACGGATCCTTCACTAGTCAATGTTTACAAACACGAGTTATTTTCCCGACTCTCCAACTGAAAATTGTGTCGAACTCTTTTGATAATTTACTAATTTAGTCATTTCGGTTAATTTTGACGAGAAATTGCTTATGTAAATGGCAATCATTTATCGTGGCACAATCGAACGTTGACGTGACTTTTCACAACTTTTTTTTTAAAAAAATTATATGGATTTACGATTTCTTTTATTTTCTTTTTCTTTTTTGTCAAAAGGCATCAAGGTACCGCTGGATGCTGGCCGAGACCCAGCGACCCTTGTAGACTACTTGGCGAGGGCTACGAAGCCCGCTGGTGGCCAGTGGTACCCAACTCACCTTTCAACTATATATGAAAAAAGGAAAGAATATAAAAAAAAATCAAATATTTTTCATTTCAACGTTGACCGTGTTATGCAGGAAGACCGACGTTATTTTTGCAATTTTTTATCCAAATTGGCCGAAAATACTATATTGGCAAATTTTCAAGAGCTATAGCGCTAAAATTGATCAACTTGAAACGTTTAAGACTGAATTGATCGCCACGTAATAGATTTAACATTATGCTCCCTTCGTTCGAAATCGAAAGAGTTTAGTTTCATTAATAAGCTTCAATTCCCCCGCCCCCTCCCGGAAAAAAAATTTAATAATAGTAATAATAATAATTCAAGGTACTCCCTTGCATTTCTAAACTTATCCACAAACGGGCATTGCATTAATTCAAAGACCTAACCATTTGGCGATTTCTCTTCCCGAAGAATCCCATCTTAAATGAACAAACAGTAAAAACGACAAAATCTGATTAAGGATAAAAATTTACAATTAACCTCAATTGATGCTAAAATCGAGCATTGGACGCAAATGGACCGGACCGGGGGATGCTTGCCCTCGTCGCTTTGATGCGTCTTCAATCCGTTTCGCATGCATTGCTTGGCAAATACATTTATCTATCCTTTTTAATTTTTTTCTGCGTCCTATATTTACTAGTGCTTTTACTTTCGTGCCAATCAATGGTCATCAGAGCTGGAGTAAATGAGCTCGCGCTTAATTACATATATAGTCAGAATAAACAAAAAAACGATCGAGATCTGATCATTAATAATATTTTCTCTATTTTTTTTTCTCTGCCGATGGAATTTGCATCCAATTCTCTAATTGACTTTGATTTTCTGGAAAAGCGATGACGAATGACTTGGAAAAGCCTGGAGATGTTTTTATTCTTCTTCTTCTTCTTTTGGTTGAAAGAAAAATGCCATATATATATAAGAATATTCGAGAGTTACACGGAATACTTTCAAGTATAGCAAATCCCAAATAACTGCGGAACAAGACAAAAGCTTTGAAACACGTAACAAAGCATAGTCTACAGCTAGCAACACACTCTCATCTCTCCAGAGTAGATTTGCCACGATAAATGCATTAGTGGTCTGCCCTAAGAACCAATTGAGATTGATACTCTAACATTAGTTGTGAATTAAGTTGTGTCGGAAAATCGATCTTCAATATACTTAGGTAGTCATAATGTCTTGTTAGAAACTGCTTATGACTTGTGGGTCAAAAGAGTTTTGGGCACACTGCTAATGCCTAGTGAACCCACAGGGTTGCACACAATAGCGAACCGATTAATATTTTTTTTTGTGCCTTGATTTACTTAAGAAGTACAGCTTTATTTATTCTCCTATTACGAATATCTACGTAATCGTGGACACTATGAGATAACAATTAAAGAACGATTGAATTGACAGTTTAGAGAACGTCGTGAGCCCAAGCGGTTATGTCGCGGGGACCAAATCGTGAAATGTAGAGTTACGAATAATAACCTAGAGACGCCTCAAACTTAGGTTATTACTATTATCCCGAAGGAGAAAAACAAAGAACAGTTCTATGCTCAGGCGATCGCGAAAGACACTTCGAGATCTAAAAGTTAGCACTTGGATTGTTGAAGAACTCAGTTCGTGTGTGTGGATACTTATAGAGCCGCAACACTTGGTGCGCTAATCCGGACACAATTGACCGTCAATTTATCTACGACAGCAAACGGTACGTCTTGAATCTATTTTAATTTTGATATACACATGAATTTTGTTTGGGGTTTCGTTTCGCTGCACTTTATGAGTCCAGGAAACCCTTCAAAACGTTTAACGACTGATCACTATATTCAGTGACAAGCACAGGTCTAGATGATTTTCTTTAATTGACTTTATTTCACCAAAAAAATCGAATGACTTGAAAATATTTTCTTGAAAATGATCGATTCTATTCATCATGATAATTAATGGACGATTATGTTCATCGTGGACGATAATATTCGGACATACATTGTTGTCGACGATAAAATATTTTTTTTTTATTAATTATTTTGCGAGATTCAAGCGATTTTTTTAAAGGAAAATATTTGTTAAATCTTTTTTTAATTTTTTTAAGGGGGATTCCGAAATCGCCACCTCATCTCCCCCACATAAAATGAGGGTGGAAAAGTCTGTTTTCTACATAAATGCATGTGATTAGGTTTGTTTGGGTCGCATCTCACTTTTGAGATATCTCCGGCTGGACTGTGGTGGCCCCTGGCAGATGACATTCTTAATTAGAAATCGAAACACGATGTCTCTCGCCTCTGATATGGTTGTCATAAATTATTATTTCTATTTTCGATTGAACGTCATGTTTGGAAAATATGCGACCCATCTCCATTTTCTTACACGACACGGCAGAGACGGGCGATCGGTACACACGTAACTGACTTGCCGCATCTTTGATTGAATTGCAACTGAGCTCATTCCGCGTGTTCGAATGTTTCGAGATCGATGAATCAGCAACCGTAACTTCACTGACGTGTCTCGAGCCGGGCGGCCTCTCCGAACGAGGCTAGTAAACACTCTGGAGCACGAGATGACGAAGCGTTCGCTTTTGTTGAGAGAGAGAGAGAGAGAGAGAGAGAGTATTGAGGGCCTTCTTGCTCCCGAGCTTCCGAGGTTAAAAAGTTGGCTTTAATCTAATCCAAACGCCAATAGGCATGCGATCCTATTTGTAAGCAATTGAGGAGATGTGATGACAATATCATAGGTGTGAGATTCAACTCTTACGCTCTATAGAGAGGCAAAGTAAAAATCAGTGAGATGGGAATTAGAAAGAGTACAGATCAAAAAAAAAAAGAAGAAGATGAAGGGAAATTGTAATTCAAACTAAAGGAATTGTCCTAGGAGATTAGAAAATGTGTAAGGGTAAAATAATTCATCGTCGAAGGAAATATGTGAGGAGGAGAGAGAGATGGTCGATTGCAACAAGTTAGGTGTGTTTGTCCGGTCCATATTTAGCTCCGAACGATTCGGAATTACGAGGAAAATGATGACCGAAATGACAAAAAGTGAGGACACGTAAGACAAAAGAGATCCATCGAATAAGGCTAAGCAACCTTATTTTGTCCATACATTAAACACATTACGGGAGGTCAATCCACTTAAGACACCAATTCGTTTTCCCTAATCCCCTTTTACCATAGAGCAATGTTCATTTGACTCAAAAAAATTATGCATGCTCTTTATATTCACGCGACTCTTCTCTTTACCCGTCGATTTAAGCTTTAAGGTTTGATTCTTTTTGTGATGTGATACTAGGATTGGATTATGCTATGTTTACTTCGCGAGGGTGTAGCCGTTATTCAATGGAGAACGCGTCGATGCACGGAATCCAAACACGTCTTAGCCCTTTTCCCAACTTATTAAAAAAAAAAAAAAACAAATTCGGGCCTTTGCAAAACAACCGAACTCAAGTCCGAGACATTCGTGCTCGTTTAAACGGGAGTATACTGTTTCAATGTTCAATCCCAATTTGGTGAAAATGATCAATACCATCTTTCGTTTCGAATCTTCATGTCATTCAACAACTGGATGAAAATGGATGAATACACTGTCCTACATACAGGGAAAAATGCCACTTCAAGCTGTACTCATTATGGCATATTTTACCTTTTCTTTTACACTAGAAATTCCAAACTTGTATCGCAAGATATATTTACCTCAAGTTTTTTTTTTTTGGCAACACAAAAATTCCAAACTTGGACTTGGGTGACACGTTTACTCCCGGTCTAAAAATCATTACGGAACGCTGCTAAAAATCTAATATAAGTTCCTACATGGACGACGGAAAGCAAACAGTGATGATGTGACAAATGTAAGGACGGTAGCTATGGCAACGATAAGGGCGGCAGCGACAGTAGTAAAGACAGAGGAAGAAGGAAAAAAGTTTTCTTGAACGGTGATAACTGTGTTGCGCGGGCCTAACTTTGAAATTTTTGGTATCATATATATATTTTGGATAAATGAGTCCCATAGATATAAGTGTGGGGCATTGGGGCAAACACAAGTTCTTGAAAAATTTATTCGAGGGTTAAGTTTGAAGTTTTGAGTGTCCCAAAATAAAATTGGCGTTAACGTGTCGCAGGGGTTTGCGGTTACCTTTATCCCCAAAAAATAAAATACACATACCATTAAGGAAATGACATGCAACGTATCCCTAAATGAAAAAAAAAAACAGAATAAAAAGAAAAAGAAAAAGAAAAGAGAAAAAGATCCAAAACACACGGTGGGACGAAGCGGTCGAGACTCGAGACATTCCGAATGCGCTCGCCGTGTGATCTTTGATGGTCCGCCAAAAGCGGCCACGTGTCCGAGGATCTTTGTATTCATTTCCTTTTTCCTATTTTTCTAATTTTTTTTTTTTTTGGCGCCCCTCCCCTAAATCGCCTTTCTAACGATGCAACAATGAGGTCCGGGAGAACTCACGCAAAGTAGGCTTCCGCCGTTTGGGAAACAGGAGCTTCCGCCAATGGAAGATCGACACGTCAATATCGATCCCTCTCCCGTAATTTGTGGCCTTAACCGAGGGCACCTTTTCCCGGTATCAACCCCTCTCCGACATCACAAACAAAAAATAAAAAAATAATGCATATATAGAAAAGAGGGGCAAAAAAAGAAAAAGAAAAAAGGAAACCTCATCCTTCTTCTGACGCAATAACCCCCCCTTGCGGGGGGCCCACGCCTTGTGCCGGTCGTATTAAAACCGGACTTTAAACACCCTGCTTAAAGTGGAAATTTTAATGGGAATGGGTCCTAATTAATATAGATTTATCATGCGATGAGCAGCGAGCTTAAGGAGGCATTCGCGAGGGTGTTGTGTCCGTTGTCGTATCGGCCAATCATCGATGTATCGGCTTCACACGACTTATCGATTATTGGATAAATCAAACCAACTATATTTGTGGGGGGAAAAAAAAACGCAGGAGACTAATAATTCTTTTTCTTGCTTTTTATTCACTGAAATAAACCGTTGGGTTGGATTTCTCGTTCTCTACCTGACGTGGTAGTGGGTGCCGAGATGTCCCGATTTGTTGCGGCTTGAACCGTATCGACTCATATTCATCTTGTAACGCCACTATGAAATTAATCTCGTGTCGTAGGGCATATTTTCAAGTGCTCTGCGATCCATTGGTCGTAGACTCATGGGTTTGAAATCTTTCTAGCCGCTTTTCGATTACATGAGACCTCGGGTTTGTGAGCAATGTTGTGTTTGATCGTGTCATGGTCTGCGATAACCCCCGGCTCTACTCCAACTAGCATCGCGGTGCAGAGACGGGGATGGGTTTGTTGGGAATGATTGGTAGTCACCGATTTCCACCCTCATTACTAACTAATACATAAAAAGAAAAATAAAAATACTCACCTCCGATATCTTTAAAGAATTTGTAAGATGTTGCCTAAAAGACGTACATTTTTTTACCATTTCTCATTAGGATCGCTTGTCTTAAATAATAAAAAAGAAGCTGAAATCCGAAATTTTATATTATTTTTTCCCCTTTCTTTTTGGATTTGAAACTTGCATACTCGGATCGTGCAAACCGAGAGGAAAGGAGAGACGGAGCATTGAATAGATGTGTGTGTGTGTGTGTGTGGGTGGTTTCGACAATTTCCTTTTACCGGATTTTTGCTAACTTTCTTACGGTTTTTAATGTCCGTACGAAAGCAATGAAAGTGGAGAGAATCTAGAAATGCCTAACATTTTCTTTTCCGCTTCCTCGGAAGTTTTAAGAAAAAAACGAAAGAGAC
Source organism: Rhodomyrtus tomentosa (assembly GCA_028455895.1). NCBI lineage: Eukaryota > Viridiplantae > Streptophyta > Magnoliopsida > Myrtales > Myrtaceae > Rhodomyrtus > Rhodomyrtus tomentosa. Next base: position 8,058,549 of record JAPCWY010000011.1, read on the forward strand.
CCAGAAGAAGAATATGTATTAAGTGCTGGTTAGTCTACTAATAATGCATCACGAGGCGCAACCCACAACAGCAAATCAAGAAAAGATCCAATTTTTATTTTCTTCTTCTGGTTTTTTTTTTTTTGGTTTCTGGTCAGAGAAGAAATGCTCGTGGAGTGGCGGTGAGAGAGAGAGAGAGAGAGGGGGGGAGAGGGGGGGAAGAAAAAGCAGAGAATAAAAAGAGACCGGATGTTGACAAATTTCATGTCACTGTTCTTAGAAGGTCGTTTGTTTGTGTGAAGATTTCTTATCTGGGATCTCTCTCTCTCTCTCTCTCTTTGAAAAGGCTTCCTTTCTCTCTCATCATTCCCCCTACCTCTCTCTCTCTCTCTCTAGAACGAAAAACTCCTTTCTTCGCCCAAGAAAGAGGAGAGAGAGAGAGGAGAGAGAGACAGTGGCCCAGCAGATCGAGAGCTCCCCAAATCTCGTTTTCTTATTTTTTGTTTTTTTTTATTTCTTCCTCACTACGAGTGATGAGGATCTAAGCTTCATCCAATGTTGTTGCGAACGTTGCCCACTTTGCTGTTTCTCGTGTAATTACCAAATCCTCGGCCTTTTTCTTCTTTCTTCTTTTCCCCCTCTTTCTCTCTTCGGTTTAGCTTGTTTATCCCTTGTCCTGTCTTGTTAGTTGGGTCCCTTCTTTCCTTTTTAGTGGGATTTTTGTTTCCCGTTCACTCCTCTGATGTGGAGACTCTTTGAAGTAATTGGATCCATGGATGGTTTCTTGCGGTGGGGGAGCTGACGAAGACGATGTTGCGCTGAGGTGAAACTTTCCTTGCTCCTTTCGCGGAATTCATTTTCTTGTTTATCTCTGTCTGATGCTGCTAATTGGGTTTTCAGTTGTTATCTCGTTCTTGCCCCTTATTCTTCGGCCCAATTAAAGTCCTTGATTAGCTCCAGGTTTGGATTTGCGTTTCTCATTTGATATCTGGCTTGCAATTTTGTCTAATTGGATGGAACTTGGAGTCGATTTGTTGTTTTCTGCAGTTAATTGTGTAATTCTATTGTTTGGGGTGTGCGCGGTAGGCGGAATTTTCGGCCCATTGTAATTGGTTTCGAGTGGAGTCATCTCGTGTCTGTGGGATTATCTTAATTTACCTCATTTGAGTTTTTTGTTTTGATAGACTAATTAAAGAGTACCTGGAGTGGTTGTTCAATGATAGACTTCACTTGAGCTCAGTGTCTCAGTGATCTCCCTGAAATGCAGCTCGGCTCCTTACTGATACAGCTAATGGCATTTTGTAGATTTCATGGAAGAGCATGAGTTAATGATAAGAAGTGGCGAGATTCTTGCTCGGATTAGTAAAGAGATTGCGGGGATGATCTAGTGGTAGTGGGAAACTGCGTTCACTTATTGTAAAGCGAGTGAAGTGCAGTTATGGTGAGATGAGGTGCTTCTGTAGATTGAGGAAATTGTGGCATGCATTCGTAGTCTAGTCTTACACAAAGCATATTAAGTTCGTTGGAAATTACGTTCTCTGAATTCTGGAGTTAGCGGCATCCAGAAATGATGAAAATACTTTTGCTAGTTTAGCTTTCAGAATCCTTAAGACGGTGCTTTGCTAAAAAGTTTCATGTCTCTGTGCGACCCATTTTCGTACATTCCTGTATACACCTGAACCAAGGGAAGTGAAAGGGGAAGACAAAGGTGGGCAACTTATTTAGACCATTTTCAATATTTGTCTCACCAAGTTATTTGGCAATCTGCTTTTAGGACTCTTAATTGTCTTTTTAAGTTTGCTTGCCATTTCCAGGGAATTTGATGTTCTGCTTTTCGATTTCTTTTTGATAAAGAAAGTTCCGCTCTTCGAGTTAAGTCTATACATTAGGGAAAACATATGGATACAAATGTGATGTTACAATTGCTTGTTGGGTTTGGCACTGACGGTTGAATGCATCGTGGAGGCTAATTTACAAGTTCAATCAATTGTTCCCCTAATATTAGTGATAATGGCATCTGAAAGGATATGGTGTATAGTTTATGTTTAGCCATCTATGTTGCGATAGATGAGCTGGTTGCTTTATGCATGAGAAGTCAATTATTCACGGATCAGGAGAATCGATACTCTTCTCTGTTGCAACTCTAATACTGGACACATTTCTTACCTGAGAAATAGTTAGATAGTGGAATGGGGATAGAGAGGTAATTTTGCTTATTTCTGTGATAATCCTTGGGGTGCATTGGAATTTTTATGATGAAGCGGCGCTCTAGACAGACTATTCTTCTTTGCATCTCATTTGGTAAATATGTGAATTGAGGTACGGAAGAATCAATGGAATAAAAGTTTGAGAGATTCTTGGGAATTAAGAATTGTTCATCCCAAATTGGTAGCAATCGATATCTCTGTCCGTCTGAGATTCTGAAGTCTGAATGAATCTAATAATCATTATAGTAAGGGAGGCTAACTATGTAGAATCTGTAGTTTTTGAACACTATACTGGATATGGAACAAGTGGAAATCTCTCTCTTTCTGAATATGAGTGCTTTGGTTGGTGTGGTGTGTAAATTTTCAACTATAAATTGATTATGTGGATTTCCTATTCCAAGTATGTAGCTTTAGTGAATTCCTGTTCTCCTTTTGGAATGATAGATAATTATTTTTCCTTTACTAGTCTGTCCTAGGATTTTATATTGATTAACCTCTTCTTTGGGGAACTCTGCATCCTAATTTTGCTATTCTGTATATCTATTCAAAGTGTTCTTTTATCTACTGGCAGTGATGGGAACAGAAATCCAACTGAAAAGCAATCTTCCTGGACATCACTCAATGAGGGATCTGAATGAGGGATCTGACAGTTGTAGCTGGTCGCTGTTTAATGGAGAAAGGACCTTGCAGAATGGACATTATTACAATGGCTTTTTGCCTGGGGCAGCTGCAGATATTTATCCTGGATACGGCAAAGATGTAGTGAAGCAAAAGATGCTTGAGCATGAGGCCATATTCAGGAACCAGGTATGGTTATTGATATACTTGTCTTTGCTGTATCAGATCTTAAATTGGGTTTTCATTTGATATTTAGTGTTTTCGTCCTTCATTTATAGATCGGTATTATGAATGGACTACTTGATTTACAACATGTGTTGGTTTTGTGTAACTTTCATGCTTAGAGAGCCTTTCATTAGATAGAGGCATGTAATGCGATTTCGGTCTTTTTCACTCATGGAGTTGGTTCAAGAATTTTCTTGAATGTAACTCAAGATAAATTGTAGCTAATTGATCAACACATTAGAGAAATCATGGATTACCTCTCCAAACTGTGGTCACGTGTTGCTTTGACTTTATAAGAATATCTAAATTTTGCGACACGTGGACTAACCAATCGATTGTATCTGTCATCATCCAGGTATATGAACTACACCGTCTGTACAAAATACAGAAGGACCTGATGGATGACATTAAACGGAAAGAGGCGCTAAAAGCTCGGATGCCTGCTGAAACATCACTGGCATCAAGCCCTTTAGTGTCTCAAATTACATGTGAAGACACTCGGAAATGGCAAATCCCGAGCTTCCCTGTTGCAAACCCCAGTTACGCTGGGCCATCTGCGGAAGGAATCCATTCTCCTGTCAATTCTATGAAGGGACATAGCACGCCACCTGCTACTTTTGCTTCTCCAAATGGAGATATCTTCAAGACTTCTGATACGCCTGATTCCAGACCGTCAAAGGTCATGAGAAAAATGTTTGACCTTCAACTCCCAGCTGATGAGTACATTGACACCGACTATCAAGAGCAGGTTGACCATGGAAAAGACATGTCAGATTTTCCTAATCAAGATTGTAAATTTTCCTTTCGCAATGCTGTAAATAAAATGCACGGAGATAGTGGGAAGACCAGTGTGGGACGTGCTTCAGAGTCTGGTTTAAATGCCAAAAAAAGGAATGTGGCTGACCTGAATCAACCTATTGAGGTTGATGAAATTAATGCCTCACCATATATTGATCTTGAGAGTCATGGTTTCCCTCATGGGGAGAACCGAGTTCAGGAACACTCATTCAAGCCAAAATCAATCAATCTAGCCTTGCCTTATGATGACGCCCAAAGCTCTCATCGTGGAAGCAATAACGGGACTATATTCAATTTACATCAGGTCAGCGAGAGGAATGGAAGAGGGTTGTTTTCGCACATGCTTGAAGCTGGTAAGGTTTTCTTTGGTGTAGCAATCAGGCTTATTGTTGCATATGCTTATGCTTCTCTTCTCATGATTTTCTCACTTTTTACTTTTTAATCTTTAGAATTTTCTCTTTGTGCATAAAAGCAGCTGCATTGTATAATTTTCATGCTGCTTTGTCCACACTTCTTTGCTTGCCTGCTTTGTCAAATGTCAGATGGCCTCCTTTGTTTTTGGTGATTTTTGTTATACAGACCACAGAGATGGTTGCTTACCTGGAATGGTTGCCCCCATAATAACTTTAGTGGTGACTAATATCTGAATCATTGAAATGCAAGAGAATGTGCATATAGACTATCATGATTAGACTGGCTACTTATGCGTGGCTTTCGTGGGTAAGATGTCAAATATGCGCGAATGGATGGCAAATTTTAGGTTCCAAGTTTTTAGTTGAATGACATTCTCACTTTATAATCTTAATACACATTTTGGCTGCAATTCTGGAGTCAATGACCTCTTTGTCCACAGGGGACATCAAGGGCAAGAAATCTACTTCTCATGGTCTCCATCTCCATGGTTTGCTCAAAGAAGTCCATGCCGCTCCTTACAATCCAACTGATCAAAGCACAGTCGGTCAAAGTAGAGAGAGGACCATTTGTGGCTTAGAAACCTCTGTAAATGCTCAGCGTCCAGAATCAGTAATGTCATCTTTGGAAAAAGCGGGCAAATTAAACCAGAAGTCACTTCCATTTCAAATGCATCCATGCATAGTTTCATCCAGTACCCACAGTGCAAGTACTCAGCCAGGAGATCGGAACCATGCAATATATAGTGACAAGTGGCATGAGAGGGATGTTAGACCTAACAAAGGATTTGGGAAGGAATTGCTCAATCAGAATGGCTTTAACAATGGGTCTTTGCTGGATTCCAAGGAATTACCCAGCCGCTTCCCTGTATTTAACTATGACCATGTTAAGCCTTTTAGCGATAGAAAGCTGCCTTCAAAGGACTTTGTCGATCACACTTCTGCTAAATATCATGGATCTTCAAGTTCCATTAGTGCTACTGCTGAAAGAGAGGTAGACCTGAACAGAGTACTTGGAAATGGTACATCTAATAGCTTGATTCTGCCACAAGGCAGTGGAATCACAGATGCAGAGAACAAAAGAGAGGACCATGTTGTGATGCTGCCTTGGTTGAGGGCTAAAACAGCTTGCCAAAATGAGGTCACTGTGAGGGGCGATCTGAATTCTGGAGGATCAAATTTGCATCAACCTTCATCTTCTAATTGCTTGACCAGTCCAACTCAAATGTTATCTCGGAGCACAAGATCAGTTTTGTGTTCCAATGGAATTGATGCTAAGAGTAGTGATGTAGGCGCATTAAGTAATGACAAGATTCTTGGGTTTCCGATATTCGAAAAGCTGCCTATTTCGAAGAATGATTCATTTTCTCTTAACTCACCTTCTGCATCTCTTCCTCATTTGTCCGAAGGTGAAGTTGTGGAAAAAGAGAGGAAAGTGAGATTACTCGACATTAATTTGCCTTGTGATTCTGTATCTGAGTTTGGTAAGATGACTCCTACGGGAACCCCTGCTGTGCAGAGAGGAATAGCTTCAACTGCAAGCTCTGTTAGGCATCAAATTGATTTGAATCTATGTGTGAGTGATGATGAAACTGTTGCGATGCCATCGGTTTCCACTACTTGTACCAATGGAAAGCGGATATCTGGGATAGATCTGGAGGCTCCTGTAGTTCCAGACATTGAGGAGATCATTTCTGATGTAGAGGTTGCAGAAAAGGAAGGTGAAAGATCAACACTCTCCTTACAGCAGGAAAATGGACATCCACAGAATGAAATTGTGAAAGTAGCAGCAGAGACAATAGTTTCCATCTCATCAGCCAGTCATCAAAATTATCTGAACAAGATAAATAGCAGATCACCTGAGTCTCTGGAGGACCCACTCAACTGGTTTGCTTATATTGTTCTCTCTTGTGGAGATGGTATGGGGGGCAGGCTAGAAGCTGCTTCAAAAGCTATAAACAGACAGTATGATGAAGATTCCTCATCAGAAGAGACAGATTACTTCGAGTCCATGACACTGAAACTGACAGAAACAAAGTCGGACGAATACCTGCCTAAACCATTCGTCCCCGAAATCCTCAAGGTTGACGAATCTGCTGCAGCCACTTCAACACCAAGTCGTCCCCGGCGGGGACAGGTGAGAAGAGGGAGGCAGCGGAGGGACTTCCAGAGGGATATCCTTCCAGGCCTAGCTTCTCTTTCTAGACATGAAGTAACTGAAGATCTTCAGACTTTTGGAGGGCTTATGAGAGCAACTGGCCATGCGTGGCAATCCGGATTGACGAGAAGGAACTCTAGAATTGGCTGTGCAAGGGGGAGGCGGCGGTCCACCGGTAGCCTCTCTGCTGCAACATCTGTGGGTCCCAATTGCACTCCGTTGATACAGCAGCTGAACAACATAGAGGTGGGAGTCGGGTTGGAAGAGAGGAGCCTAACTGGATGGGGAAAGACTACAAGGCGACCTCGTCGGCAAAGATGTCCGGCTGGTAATCCTCCATCACTTGCTTTAACATAATCCTGATAACGGGCTCGCTTTAATTACTCTGATTGGATGGAATTGCGGAGTACGTTCCATGGTTGGGAGATGAAGGGATGGTATGGCTGTGAGGATTCTGTTTGTACATTCTTCACCAAAATTTGATTCCGTGGAGTCTATTGTTGGCTACCAAACTCTGTATTATTCGTGAATAATGCTGCAGTATTCTTGTTGGGATAGCATTGGCATGTCATCATTTTCGCATCTCCACCATTTGTCGCCTCAGTAGAAGACCATGTGCTCGGATTCAGTGGATGATTTTCTTGTAATGAAGGAGTGCATTGGCTCTTGGCGATTTGATTCACTCGTTTCGTCTTTCCGATTGGGTTGTGATACCTGGATGAACAGTGAGACTTTTATACAGGATGCTACATGGAAGTTGGAGTTGAAAGCTGTAGAAACTTTTTCTGGTGGGATTTTTCTTTCCAGTTGTTTCAGTTTCGTCCTCTTTACTGTTGTGTAGATCATAGAAAGGGACCGGACTAAAAAGGGTAAAGTAGAACAAGAGACTGCTGTCCGAAACCGAGCCTACCCGACATTTGAGGATGGGTTTGGCATTGTTAAAGTGGCCATGGCTGTGTTTTTCACCTCTTCCTTTTCCATTTCTTCTTCTTCTTCTTCTTTTTTATAGTTTTCTTGGGAAGGAAAGTGCCTGGTGGGTAAATTGTGATTGCGCCTGCCGGAAAGCAATTTATCTTGGTTCCTGTGGCCTGCAACTGATGTGCCAAACCAGTGTCATGTTGTATATGAGAGAGCGTTGGAACAGGAGAGGCATTTCCAACAGTAAGGACATCATCGAGGGACAGTCCATTGCTGAAGCTCAAGCCATGGCCTTTTTGACTATTTTGCATGTTGCGTTTTGGGATGTAATGTCCTGCCGATGTAAGAAACAGACTGTTGAACAGTATATGGACCATGGGACGTATATTACAGAACTACAGCTTAAGTTTGTGCCGAAGCATTTGCTGGACTGTCTTACGTTTCTCTTCTATATGCATGCCTTGTGTCGATGATGTAATAATGCTAGCGATTTTTCTGGTGCCGAGGCGAACCCAATACGATGGTGTGAACCCACCCAGCATCGGTCGGGAGTTGCGACCGCTTAGAACCACTCCTCTACGAATAGGTAATGCCGAGCGCCAATGCCTCAAGCACTAAGCGTGCCATAGACTCTTGACGCGCAAGAGGGTAGATCAAACTTGCCTCCCGATGAGAGAGGCGACTTTCGGAATCTCTCGCACTTTTTAGTAGTACATCATTTCACTACAAACCTGGGAAGAATCTCCATTGGATGAAATCCAATCAAATCATGTGAGAAATCTTTGCGTTTTATTGGACTTACTCAAAATCACTTCAACTTGCACTTAGCTTGTTGTTTCTCATATATCCATTGTGACATACATGGATTAATTCACTCAGAGTCATTATTCGCTTTGACCCATCTTATATGTAATCTCATAGTTTTGTCATTTGATGTACATGTAGCCACTTTCTTACGCTTCTTGTCATGTGAGAAGTATTATTTTGTGAGTTGATTTCGACTTCACATATATAGTCCAAGATCGCTTACTCCTTATTTGGTATTCACTTCGTTAATTCTCGCCACATTCACCGTTCCACGAGCCTGCGATTGTTAAATCATTCCATATCATGACTCTCTCACCTTGATGATCACTCCACCCCTCATCGGGTTGTTTGTGCATAAATGTGTGCCCTTATCCCAATAAAAAGTTTGACCTTGAGCCCATGCATAAGAGATGAAGAAACGATCGAGGAGCGAGCAAACGGCAGTGTAAAGATGTAACTTTTTCCAAAAGAGAAAAAGAAAAAGAAAAAATGCAAGAGAATTTCCTATTATTTTAAAGAAAAAACCAGGAGGACGTTCACGCGCGGAGCGTGGCGCGTGAGGACGCCAAGGGAGGCGATTGGTCGGTGGTTTCTGCGATGTTGGGAGTGTGTTTATTATATCATATGATTTTGTTTTGGTACGGAGAGAGAGGGAGTCAGAAGATGCGTCTCTGTCGACGTCTGAAGTTCACATCTCGTCGTTCCATGGAAGGTCAAAAGTTCAAGATTCTCTCTCCACCAATCACAATCCCTCTATAAAATATTGCAATTTAATAAATGGAAAAAAAATTTGATTGGTGGGACCCAATTGTCCGTACCTTTCCTTTCTCGGGGCTATCAGTAGGCTTCTCATTTTTTTGGATTTTGTTGGGCAGAATAAAAAATTAAATCACAAAACTTACACGTAAGGGATTTTTTTAAAAAAAACCTTATACGTAAGGGAATTTTTTTAAAAAAAATAGAAAAAAATTTGGTTAATATTTTAAAAAATCTTCCCATTATTTTTTTAATAATGTGTTTTACTTTTCGACTTTGTGGAAAATTCAATAAAGACCATCCGGACAAATCAATCATACTAAATTCAACTGTAACGATACTCCTAAGGACACTCTTGTAATTGGCTATCGACAAAAAGAAATTGAAATGGCTGTACCCCTCTACGAAATTGGCCCTCTCCACTCGTCTTTTTCCATTTCTCAATTGGCACTCGCAAAGTCACTTCATGATGCCCTTGCTTTATAAAATTATTGGTAATTTTTTTTTTCTCTTTCTTTCCCCATTACAACGATTTGTCGCACTCTACATACCAAAATAGAGGACAACGACGACAGCAACAATCACCATTTTGCAATCTCTATCTAGGCCGATTACGGGGAAGCAAGACATGAAAAAAGAAATGTCTGCATCGAAAGTTGTAAAACTTATCACGAAAGTGCAACTAAGTCTTAAAACTTATGAAAAATATAATCAAGTTCTAAAATTTATTAAATTAGTGTAGTTGAGTCCTTTCGTTAACTCTGTCTATGTAGACTAATGAAAAATGCCGATGTGACTTTTATTTTTTTAAAATAGTTTCATTCGCAATGTATTCAAAAAAACACAAAAAGGAATTATAAAAAAAAAACCCCAAAGGCATGACATTGTTGCTGAAATGGTTGGCACTGACCCTCACCCAACTATGGTGGCAAAGTGGCCCTTAGCAAGACCGCCCTGAGGACCACCATATCTAGGCAAGCATCGCTAGGCCCTCGCTAGGCCCTCGCTAGGCCTTGACAAACCTCGACGACCCTCGTCAAGCCCCCATCGATCCTTTTCGATTACAAGGACGTCGATGGCAAGGGCGTCAGGGCCCATGCCTATAGGTTTTTTTTGTCGTCGTTTGTTTTTAATAGTCTTTTATAAAAATTTTATTTGATTACATTTTGTTTTAAAAAATGAAACTTAGGCCAAAACAATGTTGTTTAGTCTTATGTTTCATGTTTTAACTAGGTAAGCGAAATAAACTATTCAAGAAGGACAAGTTGGCATTTTTCGTTAGTTTAACGGAAGGACTCGATTGTATCAATTTGATAAATTTGAGGATTTGATTACACTTTTTGTAAATTTTAGGACTCAATTGTAGTTTTGTGATAAGTTTTACGATTTTATGTGCACATTAAAAAAATAAATAGAAACTTCAAATCGCTATGTAAAGATAAAAGGACCAAGTTGGTGCAAAAGCTGTCCACGAATAACTGTCGAGTCTCTTGTGACTTCTAACTAATGGCCCGACCATACCAATTACACGTAACGTGTCATTACGGGCCATTAGGTCGATGAGGATTAACAATTACGCGATGTCTGACGTTTAAGAAGTTAATATGTCAGCATGACCTCCGAAACGTGGACAAGGAATAAGACGAACTGTCAATGAGTTCGACGTTTCTAATAAAGCCTTTAGCATCATCGCCTTAGATGTAATTCTACCATTACCACATCCCTAACAACCCCTTTCGACATTTCTCACAGCGCATTTGCCGACATTTGAGTAGAGATGGCAAATGGGTGAATTGGATCGGGTCGAATATTATCTGACCCATATTGATCCATATTTAATATTTCATACTCGACCCGACCCATGACTGACCCATATCCGACCCGACCCATTTTGATTAATATTATCAAAACACAGTAATATTTTAAGAAAATAATATTACTAAAATACTTCTCAGTTCCGGCCTTGGCCTCAGTCCCTACATTGGCCCTGTCCTTAGCCCCTACCCCGGCTCCGACCCCCTAGCCCCAGCCCTTGCCCCGACAATGGTCCCGACCCCGGCCCCTACCCCGGTTTCGGTCCCAACCCCGGTCCTTACCCCGGCCTCGGTCCCTACCCCAACCCTGGCTCCAGGAGCCTCGCCACCCCTCGAGTCCCGGCCTCGATGCTCGACCCAGGTCCCAGCCCAATCCCCGGCCTCAGTCACAGCCCTAGCTCTAGTCTCAGGACCTGGTCCCAGCCCCGGCCCCCACCCTCGGACCCTGGACCCGGCCCCGATCATAGGACCCGGCCCTCAACTCGGGAACAGGCCCCGACACCCACCTCGGCCCCGAGTCCCGACACTCGGCCTCGACAGCCGTTTCGAGTCCCGGTTCCGATGCCCTACCCCGATTGCCATATCGATCCCGGGACCTCGCCCCCACCCCGAGGCCCGGGACCCGGCCCTGGCCCCCAGCACAGGTCCCGACCCTGGTTGTCAATCCCCAGCCCCCAGCACCGGTCCCGACCCCGATTGCTGTTTCCCGACTCCCGTTCCCAGACTCGACTTAGGCCCTGGCCCTGACACTGGTTCCGTTCCCGACCCCAGTCGCTTGCCCCGAGTCTCGGGTCCCGATCCCGGCCTCAATCGCCAACTCTGGCCCTAGTCTCGAAATCATTTGAAACTGGTGGAAGTATGTTGTTTTTACAGGTCGAAAATAGATCTAATATGAGTTAAAAATGGGTAAATATGGATTTAAGTGTGACTCATTATTGACCCATTTTTAGTGAACCATTTATAAGTTAATTACCCATATTGATCCGTTTTTATATAAAACGGGTCAAATATGGATCCATATTGCTAGCTCTACATTTGAGGTAGAAAAATGTGTGGTAGTGCTTCCTAAATTGATCAAAATAAGACCCATTTTGCAATCCTATGGATCGTAGGTTTTGTCATGAATTTGTTAAATCTTCTTTCCATAACACATGCACCCAACCATTCGCACTATGGATGAACAAATTCTAAGTATGCTAATTCCGGCAAGCTAGTGATATTCGACATTCCACTCTGGATGAAAGAACTAAATTCTCATTAGCGATGCAAAGCAGTAGCTGCGTACAAGCAAGCAACTAGCAAACCAATGTCATTGACGACATTCAGAGTTACTCACAGCGAAACAACCGCAAGCTAAGAGCGAAAAGCACTTCACCCCAATGGTCGCAATATGACACCCCCAGCACTGGGAGCTCCGAATCAACACGCATGCCCAATTAGGTATATGAAGCTACCTGCAGAAGGTATAAGTCCATATGAGTGATCGTCTGGCAGGAGACATGGAGGAGTTAACCGATGTTGCACCAATGACTTATGACCTCTTACTCTCGGTCACCTGAACACGAATTGACTGATACAGTGGCAAGCAGCAGCTCCTCGTCACCCATTCAGGTGTTGGTTCCATCCTTTTGGTCTTCTGGATCGATAGGCAATTCATGACGAGGCCGATTGTATTTTTCACGCAGCTGCTTAATTGGGATGAAATCTCCAGCGCTATCCATCCCGTAAAACAAGATGGAAATATAGGGATGGTCGAACCTATCCTGAAGATAAATCAGAGTAGCCAAAACAAGTCAATCAAAAGGCTGTCAAATATGTGAGCATGATTCCAAGCACACAGACACTTTACCTTGTCTGGCTGGGAAGGAGCTACCAAGTTCTCCTCGGGTACTGCAACATAATGCATTCATCAGTAGGCAGGCAATAAGGATGCATCAAGAGAAGAAACAACAGCATCTGGACAGAGCAGAACCAGCAAAAGTACTTCATAAATGGGACGCCATTAACAAAATCAATTACTGCTTAACCGAATGTGGTTTATATAACTGAGCAGTACCATATGTCACTAGTAAGTTTGGATCCTCATATACATCAACCAAAACCTGGACAAGAAAAGTAACTTAATTAAGTCACTAAATCTATCAAACTACTAACTCTCGTGTTCAAGCATTAGAGATTAAGGACGCAACCGGAGAAGTAACTTTGCCGATGGCAGAGGTCACAGTAGTATGAATGAGCAGTCATTCTATAGACTCTGCACAAAACTGAAACTCACTGGCAATATAACCCTTCTTAAAACTTAATGTGTTACACGCCTTCTTTAGGACATTCGACAAAAATGATTAGGTGGCCGCAAAGGAAACAACAGCAATGTTCATGCCCTACTTCATATAAGGAGAATTACTTTAACTTCAAATACTTGCTTCTTTGTTCTTTGTGTGGCATTATTTAATGTCATCACTTAAGTGAGTTTGAAATGGTGCTAGATAGGTGATGCAAATTACTTGGAAAAATAGGCCAAGCTTCACGATATCCACATGCTGCAAACCTGCTTATCAACTTAGACAAATATGCACCAGACCACTCATATCTAAATCCCTCCCGAAAGAAGTCCCATCGACACCTAGTTACATGGCACATATTCTTTGAACTTTTTTGCCAGAAGATGACCGCAATTCATTTCTTTTTGGCAAACACATTTGTTTTCATACTTTACAATGGAACACGACTTAGGTAAAATAGTCTGAACAGATGCCTTAAGCATGGCGCCAGCCTATCCTGTTTCAAGCTCGCGAGAAAAAAAAAGCCTCACATGATAGGCAAGAAAGTTAATGGATTTGCCTCTCAAAGGACTTTTGTTTGGAGGACTATGCACATAAAAGGAAAGTCCGCTGGTCAAAAGCTGATTTGAGCACACCAAGAGTCTCAATCCAGGTTACATAACATAAGCTCATAATTACCATGGGAAAGTGTCATGATATTCTATCGGTGTAGTGATATCGCACCATAAATAGACTATAACCTGGTAAAATGGCTGATTTGAACCTCTAGCTAACTTTTGAATCTGAGCAGCCTCCATCCAAGAAGTCGATTCGCAACACACGGGATCCATCCCACAGACAACAGCTCGATATCCTGATACCATAATATGAACTTTCAGAAACATATTCGAAAAAACAAAATTTGAGAACTAGCAATCTGCTTGACATTCGATACTGCAAATGTGTCTACAGCATATAGTTAATCGGAAACTCATGTAACACATTCCTCTAGCAAGTAGTTTAGTTTGGTAGCAACAAGTTCTACATATCTGAATTGAAAATACGAGTAGCAATAAAATAACATGAAGTCTCACAAGATTTCATCAGAAGTGCCTTTTACCACTCTGACATAAAGTAATACGAGAGCACCATTATGGCTTCACATTACACATAGAAGAAAGACACTGTGGGATAGGAGTCCAAATATTCGCAAGAAAACACACAAATTTCTCATGCTATTCCCAAAGAAAATGACTAGCACAGGGATCATGCCAACATAAATAACACGGGATGGAAAAAAGGTGGAGCAAAGGCACTTCTACTTAACTTATAAATGTACTGACAAGATGAAAGAACTTACTGGACTGTCCTTACGTGCATGAAAGATACGTTCTCACATGATTTTTCTTTTTACAATCGATAACCTAGATATAAATCCTAGAAAATAAGAGGGTGATTATCAGCTCTGGTGGGTTTCCCCAAAATGTTCTCACATGATTTTATTAAAGTGAAAGACAAATAACGATATAATAAAGGGTGTGTAGATCGTCTACCGAATACTTTATGCTTCACTTTCTGACCCAAACGAAAAGCATATTCTGCATTATCATATGCCAGAGCTTTGGCTGATGCAGCCAACGAATCTGCCTCCAAATTGGAAATTTCGTCTCGCAACTTAGATGCTAATGCATAATCCTCTCTCTCTACTGCTTTCTGCAAGTCTGCACTGCATCACAGCAAATGATACAATTCTGAAGTATCACAAAGTTAAAAGGGAGGAGAGTACAAAGCACCCTAAGGAGAATATGAAGAAAAGATATATCAAACTGACCGTAGCCGGATGATGCTTATGGCCTTATCTTGAGCTTCACTCTTTGAAGATCCCCTTTTAGCTTCTTGCTGTCTGATAACTTCCTCTTCAACCTTCCAAGAAGTATGCCTCCTCATGTCAGTACAAGGACGCACAAGCACACCGCTGAACTCAATTTATAGTGCTCATTATGAAAGAGTCTAAGAGGTTATAGCGCAAACAAAAATGTTGCACAACTAATATCCTTCTTCCAATAATCAATAAATGGAATAAAAACTCCTCATGAAGATAATTGATAGATGACCAGAAAAAAGATTTAACCTCTGTAAGCTTGTTTCTCAGTTGTTGTGCAATATCGTACTGCTCCAAATTCAGCGCATACTGCCATTTGACAACACAGATGTTGAGAAATATTCAAACGCCAAAAAAAATGCAGTATTACTTTACAGACTATACAGATCTAAGTATCAAACATTTTTTTGAAGGTTTTCTTTTTCAGCAAACAATAGAGTTGCAGAATGATCAGTGATTTCTCCAGCTGAGCATATCAGAAAAATCAAACTTCATACGTCCCATATCCCCAATCTTGAATCTTTGACCTCTGAAAAGCAAAATCTTCGGTGACATATTGCCAGACTACTTGACGACTTCTATCATAATGCGCTAAAATAAATCACTTTTTCACAGTTTTGTAATATCCTTCAGAATGATTAGTATATTAGTGGGGCCATTTCGCGTCTAAAACAACTGCCTTTGTCATACTAAACAAGAAAGCAACGATATAGTATGCGGTCCGATACTAAAGTATCGCCAATTCAAGTTCTTGAGTGAACTTGAAACACCTGTACACGAGTTGCTAGGTCCAGCTGGAAAAAGAACATGAGTATATCTTCATTGGCACTCTCACTCTGCTCTGCGTTTGCATCCAACTCCTTTTCACCCCCTTTAAACAGCCATCCGGCTCTGACTGCAACCTTTGCTTGCCTCGTTCCAACAAGGTTGGCAGAAAAGGGAAACCTCTGCATGCACCGACACTGACGAGACTGTCCATCTGACTCTGAAGCGGCGAATGTTCTCTTTGTCAAGTCAAATTGCCTCCAGGATGAATCCGTGGCATAAGCTCCTCTCTTTGCAGATGCTGTCGCAGGGCTCAGCCACAGAGCTAGCATTCTTTAGGATACACAAGGCAAGAGTGGCACCTAATCCCGTCTGTTATGCAGAAGTTTCTGTATCTGCAATCCAAGAGAAAAACGCGTAATCAATCCTAAGCCCAGCCGAGTTTGCTCAGAGAATTCCATCATTTTTCATTTGCAATTTCAACTAATTTTCAAACTAAGAGCGAATCAGTGCCGTATCTTGGTCTCACAAGCAGCTGATACCGATAGTGGTGCAGCCGCAAAGCCTCAATCCATCGCAATTCAACTACTTTCCTCAGTTGATCGAACGAATCGACCGCATTCGGTTGCCGGAGAACAACCCCACCCAACACACACACACACCAAATTTAAACAAATGACACGACAAACATCTCCGGATTCACCAAACAGAGGCGAAAGGCTATGAAGCGCCGGTTACGTTTTGGTTGAATCAAGAACCCTAAAAACCAACCCAGGAAAAGAAAGAAAAGAAATCAAGAACCAAAGGCAAGATCACCAGCGACGGTGACTTCACATTCTACACCAAACCCCATTTTCTTTCCACCCCGGGGGGAACAAACGGAATCGAGGTTAAACCGAACGGAGCGGGAAGCAAAACCTCAGGATTCGTACGGGAACGAAAAGGGAAGAATCGCATGAATTCAAAGAAAAGCTTTTGATAATAGATAGGAATACTCACCAGGAAGCCAAGAGTAGCACTGGCGAGCTCAAGCTTCGGCCGCACAAATAACCAAATGGAAAAACCGCCCCTATTCTTCTCAAGAAAATACCTTTTTCCTTTGGCCCAATGCAAAACTGCAAATAGAAATAGTCAAATTTGAAATGAGAGTCCAAAATAAAATTTTTAAAAAATAAAAATTTGAATTGAATTTTATTTTAAATAAAGGCCTCAAGTATTCAAAATATTAAAAAGGAAAAACTCATCGAAGGGCCTTTTCATCCTTTACTTTTTTTGGATTTTTTTTCTTTATTTTCTTTTCTATTTTTCAATTTTCTCTCCTCCCTTCCTCAAGCAATTGCCGGCCCTACGCCGCCCTCGCCTGGGCAGAGTTGGGTTACCCTTGCCCAGGCCAACATCGGCGAGGGCAACCCTTGCCTGGGTCGACACTGACGAGGGCCACGCTCGCTCTTGCCTAGGCTTGCATGGCCATGCTCACTTAACGCCGGCCCGGGCGAGGTTAGCCTTTTGCCGGCAATGGCTTGGGGAGGAAAGGAGAAAAAAAAAGACAAAAAAAAAGTGAAAGGATAAAAATTGTCTTTCGATCATGAATTTTTTTGAAATAATTTAACTACTTCATGTAGTTATTTGATATTAGGGCACTTTACACTCTTTTTTAGAATTTTTCCAATAGAAAATACTTGAGAATAAAAGGTAAAAAATAGCATCTCTGTGATTGATTTCTAAATGGGCCAATTCTCACTCTGACATATGGAACTGGACGACCCAGTTGATTCTGGAACCGGTGCTTTCTTCTTCCTTTTTTGGTTTTTTCTATTCCCTGCAAGTGAGAGCTTTTCCAGCATTAAAAAAATAATTTACTAATTAGGGTTTACTTCAGAATATTATTTACTAATTAGGATTTACTTCATTATAAGAAATAAGAATAATTATAAAATCTAGGCCGGTCTGGGTAGCCCGGCCGATCCCCTCAAGGATTAGGCCCATTCTTCCGACTCTCAAGTTGGACCGGGAACGATGCACACCCTACCCTAAGCAGCGCTCTCAGTAGTCGGAAAGGAGTTTTCCTTATACAAGATGTTTGGGAAATGGCAGATGGAGAGATCACAAAACTTAAAAAAGAAAAAGAAAACATTAAATTCCGTTCAAAATAAAAGTTTAAAATGGAAAGGAGTTAGGAGACAATACACTTGCTCAATGAGGCGCGAACATGCTCTCTCTATCGAATTTTTCGTCCGTTAAATTAGATTAAAAAACAATAGAGAAACAGCGACCGTTTTTGCCGACGCGATTATATTTCCAATAATCGCGTCGGCAAATACGTCACAGCTTTTGATAGAAACCTCGAAACCTCGAAATTGCCAATGGATCGAAACCTCGAAATTGTGATGGTTGTCGATGTCAATTATGCTTTGGATAGTGAAAGCACTTTGACCATAATATACAACTTGAATTAGATCCAGCAAATACGTCACAGCTTTTGCGAATTTTGGTTATCCGGTTTCCCCGGTAATTTAAATTCGAAACGGTAAATAATTGTTTTGCCTTCTCGAATTTAATTTTGTTATTTTCAGGCTCTTGCCTCACCATCAGCATAAGCCAGTGAATTCATGGTATGCATGATCTACATTGCATCTCTCTTGCCCTTTCTTTCTCAAGTTTTACCATTTTGCTCATGACGCCATGAGGAGAGGACTTTACCAAACCAGAACCATCCATGACGTTTTGTCTGCCTTCTTTTCTCATATCTGGGTAATCACCCAAAGCGATTATGGGGGGAAAAACAAGAATGTAACAATGCTACAGACAGGAGAGACAATATCATTTTTTTTTTCAGGCAATAGTGTTAGTTCATACGATTACAAGATCCATCTCTTTGGATGCTCGAACCAAGATCGACATCGTCCGAGATGTCCCGACGAGCAAGGAAGGAAAAGAAATTTGAGGTGGGGGGGTGGGGTGGTTTCGTTCTACTATTTTCTGTTGTACTAACACGTGCCCGGAAATCATTTTTAAGATACAAGAGATGCGAAGAATGAGAAAAATCACGACGGAGAAAGAATAATTGTGTATGGATGTGCAGGGTTTAACCTGACTTTTGCAATGCATGACGATGTGTAAAAGGCGAGAAAGAAACTCGGTTGCTTTTGCTGATGCCGGCTTTTAACTCCTAAGAACGGTGCAAAATTGGCTGCTCACGTTGGCTGCTGTACATGATTTTTCCCAGGATCCACAATAAGGCCCTTTCCTCCATTCACTTCCAAATCATGCCTGCATTAACGAGGCTTATTAAAGCATGAAAAACTTGCGTCCACATTCTAATGCGCAGGTGCAACAGTGGCGCACAATGATCACGTTTAGAGGAAAATATATCTTAGCCTAGTGCCAAATGGGCGGAAACTTGTTCGTTTCCGACCTATCAAAATCAGATTTACCCACCATGGTCTCAATAAGGAATAATGATGAAATGAAATACCTTAGATCTGTAATAAACATAAAATGCAGTAGAAATGAAAAGGCGGTGAAAACTCAACTGGAACACAAAGTCTGGAATGGTCAACTGGTCACGGGGAACATATCTGAACAATTGGAGCAGCCGATCGACATATACTACTTTCTTCCACACCTAGAAAGTAAAATATTGAGAGCCTTGCATAAAATAGGGTTCCCACAGAGGGATCAGTCCTAAGTGGCACATCAACGCTAAAAAGATTCAGACGTACCACATCGTCAACGAACCATTGCAGCGCCAAAATTGAAGCCTTCAAATGCAAATTTGGGTGAAGAACATACAAGGCCTGCATAGGGAAACAGATAACAATTAGCATTGCTTGACTGTTGACTTGGTCAAATGAAGTAGCTCGAGAGTTGCATACATGCAGGTTCCGTTTGTGTTTACGACCAAGTATCTGCTGTAACCTCCTCATCCATCCCAAATCTGGTATACTGCTTATTCCAGAAAGAAGCATAAAATATAAATTAGTGTGGGATTGCCAGAGTGTTTAACTTACACTGATTGAACAGACACGGTGTTGAAACTCTAGTAATCATGGCTAAAACTACAATTGAGAAACTAATTATCCTGAAAGGAACATATTCAGTTCAATCTATTGTCTGTTTGCAGAACAATTTAAATCTCTCGTGAATATATTAGTTCAGAAGTTCAGTCTCATCCAGAATTACCCCGTCAATGACAACAAATTTTTTTAAGTCATCCAAAAGAACAGGAGTAAGGTAGGTTCTAGCACAGTGATGAGAGAAGCATCATGCAGGGAAATATCCAAAACGTCTATGACCAACTCCCAAATACAATTATCCTTTGCACTTGGCCAGCAACTACCAAATACTGTCACTCTGTCCTCACAGATCAGAAGATGAAAACATACACTTTCTATGCTCTTGGTGATCCTGAATGAAACAAAAGAACGTAATAGGAGCTTTTTGCAAGGTGGAGGGGCTAATTAGCTTGAACAGTTTTAGAAGTACAAAATCGAAGATATCACGTCATTTTGCAGGGTAGGAGCAACTCTAGCATTACCACTCTCTGCTGAGTCAAAGATTATCTCATCCCTCTCTTGGTAATGCTTACTTCATAGGAAGCTCTTGATCTCAACCGGCCAGCGATCAGGGAAATGATACTTAAGCTTATTTTGATTAAAGTGTAATTGCCATAGAAATACATGGATGAAAGCACATTGCTGAAACACAGAACAATTTGACCAGGCAAATTCTATCATTATGAGGTAGTTAAGCCACAGAAATCATATGGATACTCACAGTTGCAATGACGCAGCTGAGTGGACATAAATGATAGAATAAGGTTTCTGTATCAAGGGTTCAAACTCCTGAAATTCAATGAGAAAGAGACTTCTTCAGCTCTCAAAACTGAATTAACTTTAACTAAGAATTAAGAATAAGATAGCCACAGAAACAATTTGGCAGTAGATGCGTAAAAGAAAATTAATGAAACTCATATGAGATCGTTCATACTACTGGCCTAGGGGTTACAAATAACTGTCAGATTCTAGGAAAAAGGCCCTCAACATAACCAAAATACAATTATGGGGAGTCCTATTATGCCAAATACTTCAGCCTGCACTATAGGAAATGATGAAAGTTGAGCACTGATTTGTTCCCTGAGCAGTTACTTCCTGTCAATGGTGACAATATGTCCGAGTCATTAAAAGTTTGCGATACTCTAAAGAAAGCACATAACTCAAACTATGCAAAACCAGGATCAGTGTCGTGGTCCCAAGCAAAGTAAACACCTATTCAAGACTCATAATGTCAGAAAATAATATGACTCGATCTAAGCATAATTCTGAAATTGAAGCAACTGGAGCTTTCATACCTTTACTACATAGAAAATAAATCGCTCCAAATCAAGACAGCGCAGAAGAAAATGTGCTCCCACAACCACCATTACAGGGTGACCCTCACTATCCACACCACCACGGTATCTGATAAAGAAACATAAGACCTACTTAGACTGACTTTTCATCATAAAATCGAAGTTTATTCATCAATAAATTTATCCTAGTGTTGTCATGCAATGATGCAGACTTCGACATTTGCGCAGAAATGATCTTTATTGCATGATGCAGACTTTGAAATTGGCGCAGAAATGATCTTTAAGAACAAAATGCGGTCCTTTTAGATGAACACTAACTAGAGAACACTGGGAAGTGCCAATCAAAGCCATCCAAACATAAGGTTCATGAGCCAGTGAAAGAAAGAGAATAAACCAAGAAATAATGAGCCATCTCCTGCTTCATAAGTAATGATATCAAGACACTTATACCATTGATCCCACGTGATGCAATGCAGGAGGAGGCAGAAAAGGAAAATGAAGAGATGCTTACACAATTTTCATCTCGGCAATGTCAGAGAGATTGAGAAAAATAGCTTTAGAGAGGTAGCTTGAATGAAGTGTATACTCTTCAGAAGGAGCCAAAGGGGGTCCTGCAAGGTCACCAAACCCAAGAAATTTGGCCCAGTTCCATCCCCTTCTTACCTCAACATTTTTATCCCACTGCTCCTTCCTCCTCTGGTCTGGATCTTTACTTAACGACATGAAAGCAGGATCCAGATATGAAGCCAAAAGTGATGAGTTCCTGGAGATGAACAATCTCTAGTCTTATCTCTCGACAGTTTATATCTTAAACAAGCAGCATATTATTATGGAGGACAAGTTTCACATGAAAAAACAAGAGCACTCACATCAAGATGTTTGCAACAGCCATCTCACATTGCATGATTAATCTTCCCTTTAAAGATATTTGTCCTCTCAAATTCAAGGAAAGGTCTTATTTTTCAGAAAATGCGAAATATTGTTCCTCGCATCTTATGAAAAAATTGCATTAGTATTTGGATGGTTCACCTTTTGCATTGATAATGTATTGAAAGGAATAATATCGGGGAGGACAAATGAAAAAACTAAGAGTGGAGGAGCAGCAAACATGGATGAAATTAGGCAGATCACGATTGGTACAGTAATGTATCATCTTTCATAAGCGTCTCATCGCCAAATCATTTTTCATTTCCAATGAGAAAAGCCAAGATAAATGGTAACTTCCAGATAATGGGCGAAGAATGAAATGCCTGATTATAAACATGATAACTACCAGCTTCTTCAGAACTCTAACCTGTGCTGGATTAACACCCTAACATTAAGAAAAGATGTTCCGAGGGAATTTTAAAAGTAGGACAATTCAGACTCCATGTCACTTATGCATCATTTTCATATCACCATAAAATTACAGGAATGTGATCAAAGCTGTGAAGATGCGAATCAAGAAAATAAAATAAAGGTGATCTCAAATGAATGGCACCTATTAGTGACTGGTCCACTTTACCATGTTATTCTTTAACACTGCCACACAAAATGATCAATGCCTAAACTTTGAAAAGCAGAAGGAAATATAGCATGATCAAATACCCATGAGTTCATTTTAGTATGGCCGCTAGAAAAAACTGAAACATACACCATTTTGTCCAGCAGTCAAATGCTATGCCCACTAACCTTCTCGCCAAGCCAACAGTGGTGACAGGAACATCAACCGGGGCTTGAGGAGGAACTTTAGAAGCCTTTTTTGGCAAAGGTTTTATTCTTATTTTACGTTCATCTATAACTGTTTCACCATTCTCATCCCACAATTCTGCAGGAAGCTTTGATATGGCTAACTCCTCCTCATGCTTATCCCGTGGAAAGTAAAGAGGGAGCAATCTACATGGAAAAAATAAATAAATAAATAAAGACATGATAAACCAAAATTACAATGAAAAAAGACAAAGCCTAAATCCACACTACTAACATACCTATCCCCTTAATCGGACCTCTTTCATTGAAACTAGATAAGTACTATGTACCTTTTGTAAATTTCAGTGTCAAATGCAGTGGTCGTGCAGAAGACAATGGCTGTGATTTCATCTTTTTGCTTCTCAAGAAAACGACGAACGGTTCCTGATCAAAAACAAGGACAACTATATTGCATAACTACTTCTTATAATACAATATGCAGCACTGCTAATGCAAAATATTAGCTCCTCCTTAAACTTATGGAACTCTTGCGTGGTCGATGTACAAGAATAATGCATCCCTCCAAATTTTCTAAACCTGGTGAAGATAGAGAAATTTGCAAAAAAATGTCCCAGAATTCATTAAGTAAATGGAATATACATCTATAAGTTGCAAGGAATAGTATTAAATGCCACAATCAATCTCAAAAATTTCCTAGAAGAGCATACTTCGGGGATGTGAAAAGAAGTCAAGAGCATCAAGGAAAACAAAAATCTTTAAAGCCTAGCAAAAAGGGTGAAGATGCAGGACAGATGGCTTACTTATAGCAACATGCGCAGCAGCTTCGCGTGGATAGTTCTTTGCCTCTGTGTATATACAATCCATAGCGATGCTGCATGGTTATGTAACTCATGTAAGATTTAACTCCAGTTGAGTATTACCTGAAGAAAGGACAACAAATCAGAAAACTATATAATTCAGTAAGACCTATCTCCAACAACCTTTGAAGTCCGCTTTCAATAAGAAGTTCGAGGCAAGACCGGTAGCAATGACTCAAAGCATTCTCAGCGGCAGTATGATACTTTGCAGCATATTTTGGACCAACAGTATGAATCACCCTCCTGAGAACCCAGAAGAAATTTTGCTTTTAGCTTCTCTGCAAGTTTGATATCCATATGGAGAATGTTCCAAGTTTCTACTCTAAATTTTTTATTAAGAGCTTGAAGATAACAATGTAAAAGGTTAGTGGAGTATGGACCTAGCAGGAAGTTTATATGCATTTGTAATTTTGGCCATCCCTGTTCGACATCCACCCTGGGTCACAGAAGAAATGCCAGATATGCGTCAGTCTACCCCTTTAATTATTTTTCTTTTCACAATGGGAGATCTCCTGATTGTACTTCATGGAGAAAATAAGCAACCAAATGTAAATATTCTTCACAGATTTATATGGAAAGCTAAATGCTTCTGCTGGTATGCTACTTCAATTGCTGCAGCTACATTTTTCCGGAAGAGGTCTTTCCAACATCTTAAATAGAGTGTAACACTGAACATCAGAATGGGCGAAAAAAATTAGCCTCACAAGCATAGCACATTCTTCTGCGAGATCAGGTCCAGCTGCAGCATGTAAACCGTGACTACTGTGTGCAGCATCCAAATTCTGCAGACAGCCAGAGTAATTGTATTTCAGACTATTTCATGTAAATGTGGGATTCAGCTACCTACAGCACAGTTCACAAATCCGATTTTCGTCTCTAGCTGACTTTGACTGGCTGATGATGCTTCCCTTTTCCAGTTTATTGCGGAAAAAAATAATTAGAGTATACCTTGACTCATGCAAATTTTAAGCAATTTAAGCAGCAAAACTTCGAAATCATGTAAAAATCAGACATTCTTCATGGTAGTTTAAATGGCATGCGAATCTTTCATTGACTTTTCAGAAAAGGTGCAGGATAATCCAGAAGTAGACCTAAACATTGATCTATTATCCAAATATTGCCATTATTACGACAGCAACGCTTTTTAATTTCCTTGGGTGCATATTGCTTTATAGCCGAATTGCATCTGATACAACCTAGGCATACTTAAAAGCGATTTGCTTCATCGGAGTTCTGTTCAACAAAACCAAAATTCATTTAACCTAGTATAGATGTCAGAGACTGGAGTGCAACAGCATGCTGATCACCTCATTCGTAGAGTTGACGACCGCATCCACGTTGAGAATCCACGGGCTGCCCCACCAAATGTGTATTTTCTCGTTGATCTCGTGGTCCACAGGAAACCGAGAAACCATCCCGTTGCCCGCGATATCCTCCCCGGAGATCGATGTCAAAGGATCACCCGAGTACGGGTTACAAAACGAAGCATCTCCATTCTCATCATCGGGAGACGACCTATGCTCCACATCAATCCACCTGGGAACCTTATCCAGGCTCACCACATTCTTCCCGTTCTCCATTGTAACCCCTCCCGCAGTCGCAGCCGCCGCCGCCGCCGCGCGAGTTTCGCGAAAAGGGAAAAGAAGAATCAAACAATGTCGTCCATTTTCACCCCCTTCATCTCCAAACCAACCATCGTCACCTCTATATCCAACCCCATTCCACGAGAGGTTCGACCAGCAATTCAGACATCAAATGGTGAGAATCTCCACATCCCTGCCGGCAATCCACACACGCACGCACACCGATCAGGATTCAGGCAATCAAAGCAATCATTCGAAATCAGCAGCAAAACTTCCGTCACTCAGGATCTAGAAATCAACGCGCGGGACGATGCGAAACTCGAAAACCACGCGAGCGGGAGTTGCAACACGCCGATAACCCGAACAACGTCCAAACACCAACCCGAAAGCTATCGTGCGGACCCGCGGAGCTAACGCGAGGAAGAAAGGCGGATCGAAGAGCCGCGAATGATTGATCCTGATTGTTATTGCGCAAATCAATGGAGGTGCGAGGCAGAGATGCTTCTCTTACCAGAGCGAAATGGGCGACATTGAATGATTTGGATTTCGCGAAAGCGACAGCTCTCGCAATTACAGGATTTTCTTCTTTTCTTTCTTTATTTTCCTTTCTGTCGACGATTTCCGTTTATATTTACTAAACGTCCTGTCCGAGAGACAGCGCTCTACTGCGATCAATCAAATTCTGTTTTTCATTTTTCTGTTTTTTTTTTCCCATTAGCCAGAAATATATTTAGAGTTGGGGTCCGTTAAAACATGAAATATCATCTTGCTCTGTTTTGGGACATGAAGGGTTTATTTATTTCAAAATTGGGAATAAAATGATATTGTTTGGCCACGTCATCGTGACTTGGAATAAAAACGAAAAATCATGTCGGCATTCTTTTCGTTTTAGCTAAGTTGAACAGAGTTAGTGCAATGAGTCGATTGCATCAAATTGATAAACTTTTAGTACTTAATTGCGCTCTTTACAAATTTCAAGATCTAATTGCACTGACAAGTTTGAAGATTTTTAGCGCATTTATCCATATTCATATCATCCATTTCCACGTAAAATCTTACTCGTCCCGTCGTGTCTTAATAATGTTGCTCCAAACAAATCCGCCGACTATTGAGCTGATCGGACCGTATGTGTTTGGGATTTGCCTAATCGAATCGTACTCAATAAGAAGCGGTGCCAAAACACACAGGTTAATAACAAGTCAATATTTATAAGACCAATTGCCTGAAGCGATCTGAATTATGAGATACTGAGAAAAATGATTATGTAACCGTCCTTAATTCATCGTGACATTAACAATCCATCATGGGGCACCATCGTAAAATAATATATATATATATATATATATTAATTAAAAATCGTAATGGGTCTCACTCCTTCGAGAATCCGCATCCCCATGATTCGATGTTACTTTTGGTCATCCAAATATTATTATATTATCAAAGCTATTTGGACATTTTTCAAGAACCGCAAAGGAAAAGAACTGTACAAATAAATAATGGATTTGACCCTATAAAGCTCTACATTTGCCAAATGCATTCTATATGTAATGAACTTTTTCAGTGTTCGGGGGAGGGGTCATACAAAGCGAGCAACGCGCTCGCGCGCGCGATGATAAATTTACGACCGGATCGTTCATGGGGCGGTCTTATTTCCTTCATGACAAGTAGGGGGCGCCTCGCACGTCATCCGACAAATTAGAACTGCCAAAATGACGTCAACAAGCATATGCGAATCGAATCTCTCTCTACTCAGCTCGTACCGAAGCATCACACGCGGATCCTTAGTTTAGTCAAGAAGTCTGAGAAACGGTGGCGTGGTCCCTCGTGGCTACTTTCGCCCGACTAATGTAAATGTTCGTGTCTTACGTATCACGATCAATCACTGACCTAATTTTCACAGTTTTTTTTTTGAACTTTTTGGATTCCTTTTATTTATTTTTATTTATTTTCTTCTTCTTCCCGCCGTCGGCCTCGGTAAAGGAGTCCCTGGCTAGGCTAGATTTAAGATTAAATCGGCACATAAAAAAAATACGCTGGGCTACGGTCCGTTTGTTTCACAAAAAAATAACTTATAGGAAAACATTTTTTTTTTGAATTTTACGTCATTTGGTTCGCAAAAGAAAAGCCAGTAAAGAAAAATATTTTCCACCGATGGAAAAAACTCCTTCAAAAGTGGGAAAATATTTTCATCTTTTCAAGAAAAGGAAAATATTTTCCTTCATCTTTGCTCCTTCAATTCCTCTGTGTGCATTTCCTTTTATACTATCATCTGTTTTTCGTTTATTTCCTTTTCTCCTTCTTCCTTCTACCTACTTCCTCCGCCTGCCGCTCCCTCCTCCTCCTCCCTCCGCCGACCACGAGTAGCAGCCCGATGATCGATCATGACGCGGTCGACAAGCTCAAGACTCGATTGGTCCCAATGATCTTGGGCTCGCCTGAGTCTGGCGAGTCCCGGGTTTGCTGGCCTTGGATGAGCCTCGAGCTCGCCACCGTGCCCCATTTCGAACTTCAAAACCATTTTTCTCGAAAGCAATTGGCCCAATTCAATCGATCATCTCCAATCGAACTTCTCCATAATCGGGTCAACCCGGAATCCAGCCCATACAGAACAGAAGCGGGTAACAAAACACAAGCATAAAGGCCCGCGATCCAACATACCACTTCTGTTTCGTATTCGCCGGGCTCGATACTGTTGGGTTTTGCGACACACCACAAAAAATCATCCAATCACATAGGCACGCTCCTGTGGACCGGATTTAAAGGGCAAGCTGTCGCCTATCGTGCAAAGGAAGGAGCCGCGGACAAGCTGAGCCTCGAGCTCACCAGATTAGTCGAGGCTCTGCCGTCAAAGATCTGACGAGCTCGAGCCTCGCCGGCCGATCAATTGACACCGAAGAAGAAAGGAAAAATGAAATAAAAAAATAAAAGAAAATTATTAAGAAATCATTTCTTTTAAAAAATGAAAAATAAAAAAATTATTAAAAGGCAAGTACGGTCGAAATTGATTTTCCTTATCGAACGGCTAAAAATATTTTCCAGTTCCTTTCTCGGATTTCAGTCAAACACTGAAAAATATCCTCATGTTCTTAAAAAATGACTTCCTGAAATATATATATTTTTTAAGAAAAGCCACATTTTTTCGCAAAATAAATGAAGCCTAAATTCACATAATTGAAAGTTTTAGGACTATATAGGTAAAATTAAGAGATTTAAGATTAAATTGACCACTGTAAAATAGAGTTTGTACGTTTTGATCAATTTCGCCTGAATGCTCTACTGACATGGTATAACACATTAACGGCAAACTCGATCAGAGATTGTAATTATCATACCTGTTGAAAAAACCGCGGGACACGGTGTTGAACTCGACCGGTGCACGGTATCAGATTACTGATTAGCATGCCAGAGAAATGTTAGTGCCGGTGGTGGACTTGATGTCGAGCTCGTGCCGGAGGAAGGCGCGTCGAAATTCATGACGTGAAGGCTGAAGCCAGGTAAGCAGCGGTGTTGGCTATAATGAGCTACATCTCACCATTATACATGACTAATATTGCTCGTCTGAACCAGATCCGCATAACACATTACAGGGGAAGGAGGAGGAAAAAAAAAAGGGTGTTTTGCCATGAACCCGTGGTGGCTGGGAGCGACCCGACGACAAAAAACCTGACTGGTTTTAACAGTGTCGTGCGTCTCTGGTTGAGAAGTGAAGATACTCCTTCATTTCGCGCCGGCCTTCTGCTTCAACATGGCAATGAAGTTTTCTCGATCTTCCGGAGACATGCCTTCTGCCGAACAATCCCCCACGCCCCACTCGGCTCCGCGGATGCAGTATTTGTCTTGTATCTCTTGCCTGTTCCTGAAACATGCATCCTGTCTGAGAGATTGCTCATATAAACACAGGAACCACGGGCTGAGTTACTCTAGCTCTCTTCCCTCTCATTAGCTCATTCAATCCATAGCCTCTCTCTCTCTATCCAATATCCTACGCAACCGTCTCAAGCAGATTTGATTCGTGAAGGCAACCACAGGGATACTCCTTGAGCATAGAATCATGTTGGATATAAGAAAACTGGCTTGCAAGTTCGACATACTTTCGTCACTTCGCTTTCCATACCATGTTTCTGAATTAGTCTTACTCATTGCCGTGTAACCCCGGCAATTTTTTGCCACCCCACCACAGCCTTTTCCGCTCTCGCGTGATCGCAATTTTGTGAATTCCGGAAGAGAGTCGGAAGCAGAAGCTTACCTCTCCTTATTGAGCTTCGACTGCTCCAGCAGCTTCTTGAGCAGAGGAGATTGCTTGAACCTCTCATCAAATTCTGCGTACTTCTTCTGGTTCTCCTCTGCCAAAGCACACGCCGTCGCCGTCTTTTAATCGAGGCATTGGCCGGGGTCAAGGTGATGCAACAGAAAACATAATGGAGTGAAGACAATAATTACCATTAAACCGCTCGAGGAACTCAATCTGAGGCAACTGGGGGCCAGGGACAGACTCTAATCCAGGTAATCCAGAGAGAAATCCAGCTTGAGCTGCAACAGCAGGAAAAAAAAATATAAACGTAAAAATTCGGCTTCAAGATCGGCATAATCCTAGCCCTCTCTACCAACGTCGGCTGCGCGCGGCTCGTGATTTTACCACGCAAAACCTGGCGTGATTCAAGAAGCGCAAGAGCATACCAGATTCTTCAATCATATCAGAAGCTGTGTAAGAATAGGACGAGGATTTAATACTTCAGTGCATACATCCCCAACCAAAACACCAGAAGAGGTTGTCACTTGTTTCTATTCAAGAGAACCGACATCTTCCCCAGCAGCCGAGGAAACGTAGATCACTATCTTATATGGCCACCCTATCTTCATCGACTTCAAAAAAGGGCGAACAATCGACCGATGGGACCACCTAACTCTAGATGCATCCACTATCCGAAAAGCTTATCATACCAAGTAGCGCAGGCCGCGCAAAGCCTTGTGCAGTGGATGCGCATCCGCGACCTAACAACGTAACCTCTTTCAACAGTAGAAGCTCGAAGTCGCACTTCTCTACTAGAAACAACCAATTTCCCCCACCAAAAAAGATGAACACTGAGAAATTCCCTCCCCTTGACCAGACGTGCAGTAATGCAGTCAAGAGAAAAAACGAACCCACAGAAGAAGGCTTTGCAACGATACCTGGATTCGACCACAAGAGGATGGCGAGCGAAGCGGCGAGAGGGACGGTTCTGTGAAGATTGGGTACGGGACGTGATGACGACGACGCGCAGGAAGAGAAGGAAGAAGAAGAAGAAGATGTAGAAGAAGAGGAACGAGAAGCGCCCGGGAAGGTTTTTGTGGACAGAATGGGAGCGCCATCCGCGAGTTTATCTTTGAGTTTGAACGGGATTCGGCAGTGGAGGCTCGTCAGAGGTGAGAGCAAAGATGAGCCCATGACGAAATCTGGGAGAAAGTCTTTCCGCCTCCTCTCTCTCTCTCTCTATCTCTATCTCTCTTCCTACTTCTTAGCCAAGCTGGATTTCCATTTTATCTTTCTTTTTCCAACATAAATGCCGCAACAACAAAAAGTTTTGGTTTTGGACAAATCAATCCGGCAGATTATGTAAATCACATGTCAAAACACAGTTACCAAAATCATGAACTCCCTAGTCCCATGCAGTAATTGCGATTCAATTGGTTATATCCGTCGAGGGAATGGAATGAACCAGTCCACACCTTTTCAAAGGCCATTACCGCGATTACAGTGACTAATACCACGTGCTTATGGGCACAAAATTAATGAAACTGTTCAATCCAAGCAACGACAACAGTTCACTGCCGACAGCATCCTGGCTCATCGAACAATCCTAAGCAGGAACAAACGATGATTCATAACCAGATAGCGCACGATATCAAGTTAATTGAAACATCAGGATACAAATCACTGCATCTACTTGCCGAAGTCATTCCAGTTGCACGCAATTTGTTATAAAAACTGGGGGGAAATTAAATCGCGAAAGGGATCATCCTTCGATCATGGCTTTTGCAGTGTCGATGAGTGCTGGTCTCAGGTCATACGATGCCCTGCCGAGCACGGTGTATCCTTCTTTATCTTCCACGTCTACGTCTGCTCCATGCCTTATCAACAGCAGGGCTACCTGACCATAAATAGATAAATGCAGAATGAGTAAATGATCACATGCGGTTCTTGAATTTAGAAGGAGAAATCCTGACCTCAATCAGTTCGAGCTCATGAAAGCCTTTGCTCCGGCAATAACAACAGGATTACGTGTATGGTTATTTACATATTCGAATATGAATATCCTAATTAAAGGTCCTATCCAACGGACCAATTCAAAGGTTGCTAGTACAGGAGGGTGAAAAGCCTTGTCCCACCTCGATTTCTCTTGTTAAAGGAGGGACCTAGTTAACTCAAATTTACTCATCCCAGTTATTGACCAAAAGACACTGGGCTTAGAATTTTTAATTTGAATCCCTGCTAATATACATAGATATGTACGTATAAATTAGTTTGCATATGGGCATGTAAAATTGTAACTAGTGACTAATTCAGTGTAAAACAAAGCAAATTGCATGACTACTTCAATGTTGTCCAGCAAACAGACCTCTTTATTGTGGCAAACTACTGCAGACATCAGAGGCGTTTGGCCTGCTTTATCAACAGGATCAACCTCAGCTCCTTCCTCAATCAGTAGTTCACACATTTCTGAGTACCCCGTGCTCGCAGCACGATGCAATGGAGTGCTCCCTACCTGAAAGCTACACATGTCAAGCAATTGATGAACACCAAAAATAAACAACAAAAGATTTCAGTTCCAAACGTACATGTATATAGGAAGGCAATTGTGCGATTACTGACCTTGTCTTTAGCATTGATATTTGCACTGTGTGACATAAGAACTTCAGCGACTTTCAACCATCCTTTGCTGGCGGCATAATGAAGAGCAGTGCGTCCACCATCATTCTTTAAGTCAACATCAGCTCCTGCAAAGAAACACCAGATGTGACAACCCAATTATGTTAAGACAAGGCCAAAGGGACATTTCATTCTCCAGCATGAAGGTTGATTATATAAGAGGACGCAACAAGGAACCCAGCATGATATATCCTTAGCTACTGAGGATAGACGCGATTACACTCACAACGGTAACCATCCTCCTCTTTCCTCTAGCTAGACCAATCATAAATGACTTTTTCTCACAATATACAAAGGCCGTAAACAAAATTGATTGGCAAGCCTGGTCAACAAAATGTGAGCATGAAGCAATTAATAAGTAGGAAACACACGCGTGCCAAAATATTGACATGGCTTGTGTGATTCATTGTTTTACATTGTCAAAGCATAGCATATAATGGCTTCACCATATCCCCACATAGATCGAATTAGTATTTTCCATGCTGTGCCTCAAATGCTGAGTCTGAACAACACTAAACATGATTACTCCAGTTGACCATATATTCAACAAAGAGAACGTTGTCTTAACAGTCCTGATAAAAAGAATACTCAAGTCCTCCTTTACCCTGTAAACATGAACAATTGCCAGACATTGCTCCACATCACAAGCTGGAGATGCACTAGGATACATACCAACCAAGGGCTTACACAACATATCAAAGAAATCGATCCGCAGGGGAGAATTACGCTGAAATGGCATCAGACTGCTTTTGATTTTCAAAGGCTTATCTGACTTCAGAGAACCAAAAAGTGTTCTACCTATAGAAGACTTATCCTTACAAATTAAGAGTGGAAAGGAAAGCACACAAATCTATCTATGCGTCCGTGTACTAAAATTGTTTTGAGACTCATCAGCACATCATGGAACTCGCATACATACTTGCCTTTCCTCAACAAGATCTCCACAATCTGCACACTCCCAATGCTCGCCGCCGAATGAAGCGGGGCCCAACCTTCTTCATCTTTGCTGTTTATCACACTCGTTGACTGATCAGCATCTGACAGTATATCTACTATCTGATCCAGGCGAATGAAAAAATAATTCAACGTAAAGCAATCTAGCGAATGGACTAAACAACCATCATGAACAAAGAAACAGCCAAACAAACATATTCCACAATAACCCGAGAATATGCGACAATCAAACTTGAGACAGTGGTAAACTATGCAATTAACTAAGGACGCCGACCCAAAATTTCCATGGTTGTTTCCCATGACTCTTTTATCTTTGGTAAAATTGCTCGTAACGGGAACTGTCACAAAGTTTATCCACGCTTCAGACTTGAAGCCATTTATCCATATTCCCGGTTTATACCTTAAGCTTTTGGCACAAAAATGCACCATCGAGACTATCTACCCGTGCAAGATTACCAGCTCGGCGACGAAGAATTAGAAAGAATTGCTTTTTCTAAACCTCTGGTCCAAGAGGCTACAGACTCACCAACTTGGGCTAACCCGACTGGACTCTTGCGCTCCACTGTGGGGATCGCTAACGAAGCTAAAACGACTAGACAAAAAGGAAAAAAAAAAAAACGCGAGGACTAGTGTCACCAGCGAAGCGCTTTATCTCAACTCTCTAGATTTCCAGAGGCGAACGAGGAAGAAAGTACCTCGGCGTGACCTGAGGAAGCGGCTACGTGGAGGAGGGAGCGACCGTCCTCGTTTCGGAGGGAGAGAGCCTTGGAGAGCTGGTCCCGCGCGAGCGCTCCGAACGCCGCAGAGTCGCCGCCCTCAGCGGCTTTGAAGAGGTCCTCGTCCCTGATCGGCCGTTGCTCTGGCTTCGGGCTTGGAGCATCGGTCTCCATTTCCATGGCGGTGCGTAAGGATTCGGGGATGCGATGTGCTCTCCGTCTCGGATACCCGGGAGAGAGGGTTGCTTCTCGAAAGGTGAGGGTTTTTGCGTTTGACCAACGGTCAACCGTACCAGCAACTTTGATTGGCTCGTGTCTGTGCGCTCATACAAAAAAAGATGTAAAGGGTCGTAGATAACCCATTGACTAGGTGGAATTGGAGCTCGACCTTATTTACCCTCAAAGTTAATACAGGTAAAAAATTTATTTCAAATTATTTTTTTATCACACAAAATTTTAAATTAACACATTCATCCTTAATTTATCTCAAACTATTTTACTGACGACAAAAATAATCATAAACTGACATTACCGTGATAAACTTATCTCAAATTAATTTTTTTACTATAAAAAATCTCAAACTGATACACATATTAAATATGTACACTCGACAATTGTGACGCGTCATCTAACTCAACAATTTTGACGGTAAAATTTTAAGAAAACCAACGGAGGGTAATATTTTTCAATAATTGTATCAATTTGGATTAAATTTATAGTATGGATTTAAGATTTTTTTATGGTAAAAAAATAATTTAAAATAAATTCATAACATATGCATCATTTTGGAGTTTTTGTAGGTATTTTTCGAAATTATCAACCAAAATGTTGGCCCGACAGAAAGGGTAATTCCTTTTCCACCAAAAAAATAAAAATAAAAATATATTTTACTTGTTAAGAAACAATGGGGACGAAGAATCCGCTTACAGATTCTCAATATATGAATACCCAGAAATGAATTTCCAAAGTGCAGCTAAGAGCGAATTACCCGATCCCCGACAGAAGCCGCCGAAGCCCGCCGTTCTCGGCGACGCAAAATTACCCGTGTTTGGAACGACTTCAAAGGGCCGCCATCAATGGCGTTGAAGGGAAGGGAGGCAACCATCTCAAAGGGGTGACCTGAAAACACAGGTGTTGACGCCGTGGCGCGAGCCATACGAACGAATATGAACCCACCACTGGCAAAGAAACGCCGCCTGTGCCGTCAGGTCACCTCTCGGAGATGCCTCCCTTTCTAGGTCCGTTGGGGGCGGGCGGGTCTGTTGGTATTGCCCCGTTAGCATTTCTTATATAGTAGTAAAGCTCGCAACTATGTGTCACTAGAATGTGGTCATTCTAGCGACACCACTGAAGCTGTACCCGGGGGAGATGTGCTGTCCCAGGTTTGTCCCGTGTGGACGTGAGAGAGAAATCCATCCGCCCCCACAAAAGGACGGGACTCGCGTACAGTAAACCTCGATTTGACCAGCCTGATTTCACTGTCAGTCGGATGAGCTCATCAGAACGAAATCATGCCATTGAATTGGTAAAAGGGGGATCAAAGCCAGCTCCCCACGGCCTGTCCCCGATAGTCATTTCACGCAAGTGTTGTTCACTTTGTCCCGTCTCGTCTCGAGCTTCATGGAGTTTCAAAGGAAAGCTTGCATTTACGTAAATCATGAGTTAACTCTGGGTTTAACGTACATATATCTCAGACATGCTATTCCCCAATTCGGTTTGCAATTCGATTCATTCTTGGCCATTCGTCGTCCTAAAAGCCTGTTAGAAGCCACTTTTCTCTGAGCCCTCTGACCCCAGCGATCATTTCCCGCCCCTCGTCGGACCAGGAGGTAGTCAGAAGCAAGACTTGCTCAGCGCAAGAGCCGCCTCTGGATATGAAGTGAGACTAGCAAGTGAACATTGGGCAAGAAATAAGTAATTACTCGGACAATGGGACGTGCAAAACAACAATCCACATTTTTTTCACCAACCAACAAGAACAAAAAAGTTTTATGGTGTCCCGAGAAAACATTTCTCCAACTTAACATGACTTCAACCCTGACCAGCTACGCTTAGTACTAGGAAAGATGCTGAAAGAACCTATCCATCTCCATCTCTGGAAACCTTGCCTCCAGAAGACTTTTGGGGAAGGAAACTTTTAAGCGCATGCTGGTGCCCTGAAGTCCCTGAGGGTTGCATACACTACCGAATCGGCTGCCACAGTGATCGGCGAGGACGGGTCGACGAGCTCCGGTTTCATCTCGGGTATGTCCGACGATTCAGTGAGCTCCAGCGGATCCCCATTCAGGAGCAGCACGTCGCTCTGGATGTTTCCGTCCTGGGGCGTCAAATGGTACTCTTCTCTCGGTTGTCTGCCGCCAGAAGTCTGCTCGACCACGGGATAAATGTTCAGGTCATTGACGACCGACACGTTGAAGGAGGTTGAGTTCGACATGTTGATCAACATGAGGGTCACGCCAGGCTGAACCGACGAAATTTTTCCTAGCGTCAGGAAATTTATGCAGAAATGGGCATCGGACAAATGCTGGTGAAAAGGGGGTTGTCGATAGCAACTCGTGCTCGACCCTTCCCGAAGTGAATTTACCTTGTCCTTTGAGCAATGAGAGTACGCGCGCAAATGAGCAGAACTGTCGTGCGCCGTCGCAAGGACGTGTTTCCCCATCAGGCGATGCCACAGGAGCGCGCTGATTGGACAAAACAGGACCGTTTGTATGATTGGAACGGAAAACGAGAATCGTGCCGTGATCGGACAACAAAGGCATAATAGACGAAGTCGTTGGTTAATGCAGAGGCTATGTACTGACCCATAATAATCCGGGTTCGGGACAAAACTCGTGGTGTTGAGGAGACCGTAGTTTCCTCCGATCAAAGCTTGTCTGCAGAAGACCTTGTGGTTGAACTGGGATGTCATGCCCAATTGATCCAAGTACCTGTTTTTGAGCTCGAAAACACAAAGTTAAACTTCGTTCCACAATTTCACCTCAATCTGCAGTTCTCTTATTTCCGCAAGGGTCCTCACCAGAATCCATTAGCGAAGGTGTGCGAAACGTCCTTGCCGCCGCTGTTATAAGCCCCACCTGCTTCCCCAACCCACGGGCCCGACCA
Organism: Rhodomyrtus tomentosa; assembly: GCA_028455895.1. NCBI lineage: Eukaryota > Viridiplantae > Streptophyta > Magnoliopsida > Myrtales > Myrtaceae > Rhodomyrtus > Rhodomyrtus tomentosa. The sequence goes on from JAPCWY010000011.1 coordinate 8,095,308, forward strand.
CGGTCCGAATCTCTCTGCAGTTCTCATGACATCCTTATGCGTCTGAGCGATCTCGTCCAGGAAGTACGGGTCCTGAACCTTGTCAATGAGAGTCGGATCAACACCTGCATGGAGGACATGCGGTATTTGACTTTTATCCTCCGACTCGCATGATATTAGTAATATCAAGCTGGAGGTTCTGAGATTGTAGGTATGTGTACCTGCGCCGAGATTGTAGATATGATGGGTTAAACCGTCAACTACATTGGGTCCTGAGACCTGGAGGAAGGTCTCGAACCACTTCTGATCGTAAAATCCAGCCGGACCTAAGACCTTCGGCCTCGTGGCGGGGTCTGGGTACAGTTCCTCAATGATGTTCTTGAGCACGATCATGTCTTTCCCGTACTGGTCAGCGTCGACTCTTCCAGAAACCCCAGATCCACAGAGCTCATTGCCTGATCAAAGAAAATGCAGAACAAAGAATGAGGCGATGTACAAGGACACTCATAGGGGTATATAAACTTTGACTTGGGCTTCAAGTTACCGAGTTCATAAGAGTCGATCTTGTATCCTTTGGAGACGGTGTAACTCATGAGATCGCGGGCGTTCTGCGGATCCCAGTCACCGATGTAATGGTGGCGATCATCGGGCGACCTTTTCCTTCCAATGAGAGCATTCAAGCCGAAAGTCAAAGCAGCTCTGTGAAGCAATTGGATGAGTATTCAGAGACTTTTTATGTTTTTATCCCCTCTAGGATTTCATTTTTTAGCTCGAGAAGTTCGATGATGCCTACGAATATCGCCAATTTTTTTTTACCGGGTCTCATTGAACAGCTCATTAAGCTGATCCCACCGGTCCATCGTGAGGCAACCCTGGGTGAACCCAAACATGCCCTCGGATCGCTTCTTGAAGTGGGGGCACTTGCGCACCGGTCTAGCTCCTCCGACCTTGTAAATGACCTGGTCTTGGAGTGAGCCTCCGATCCTGATCCTCAGAGGATTGAAAGCTGTAATGCCACACGACAGATAAGCCCTTTCTCGCGCGAAATTCTCTAGGGTCGGAACAGTGCCAATAGATGAAGGAGCACGTTCTTTGATCCTAGATTAGTAAAACAGCATCTTCCCATTTCGCTGGTGGCTCGATAAATCCGGTAAGTAAGCTCTTTCTAATGCCTAGAAAACTCAATTATGCTCTTGATATAACTTACCCTTTATAGCATTCGACAGGATCTTGTTCTTCAAATCCTGCAAAGGCGAAAGATGACAGAACCACAGAAAACATCCTCTTCCATCTCAATATTCCAATGCAACTTCATCCGGAAATGATGACAACCAACAAGCATCGTGAATCCTAAGCCAATAAGAAAGCGAGAGAAAGTGAGAGAGCACGTACCAAGTTGATGATCCCGGCCATTCCCCAAGGGCACTGGCCATAATCACACTTATTGGCCGGCCACCAGTCCAGCGTCGCGCACACAAAGTTATCGTCGGTCCGAGCCACGTCGGTCGCTCCGCCGACCGTGACCTTCACGTCTTTTGCCAGGCACAGCGGAAGCCACGAGAGCACCACGAGACAACAGATCACCTTGAACTCCGCCATGCCTCAGGAGATTTGCCACCAGCTCTCCCCCGCTCGAACGTTTCCGAGAGAAACAGCAGCAGTGAAGGTGAAGCGGCCTTTTATTTCCGGTACTGAACAGCAAACCACCAAGTTTTGCGATGGTCTAGTGAGGCAAATCCTGATCGAGAAATCAAAAGAATCCCATTCTGCGGTCACGAAGCCAATAACAGGTGGACTTTGATATTCGATTTCAGGTGAATCCCAGTTTGGATTCTCTGGAGTTAAATTTTGAGATTACCTTACTCAAAATGGATTTTATATTAGTTGAAATAAAGATAAGTCTTTACCAGAACACATGAAAAAAAATAAAAATGAAGATAATATCTTTCGATATTGTGGAATTATCCGCAATCGATGTATTTACATTGGTAGGATATAGGGGTGTCAAATGTATCCGCGTCGGGCGGGCCGCCCCAAATCGGCCAAAAATTTTCTTGAATTTTTGGGCTTTTTTGGGCCGGGTTTGGCACTTGGGCCAGCCCGCTCTTGACTTTATTTAATACTCATTTTTATTTTTATTTTTATGTATTTTTATATTTTCTTTTTATATATATTTATCATTTTGTGGCTTTATTAATTGATTTTAATTTCAAAAAATTTTATGAAAAAAAAAGAAAGAAAGAAAAAAAGAATTCCTCCCAGTCTGAAGGTGGTACTGCTCCGTTCGAGCCTCCTCAGATCGGTCCAAGACCCAACCCAATCCGACCCATTGACATCCCTAGTATATCCGTTTAGATTGGGTGAGATAGAATCTCGCCCCAAGGCCAACCAGATTCTTTATGTCAAAGTTCACCGTCACGTCATCGGAATCAGGGGATTCGCAATGAATTGCTTTTGGGTGAGCCCGTCTGGAGTGATTAATAACCGAGGATACTCCTATTTGATTTTTGTTTTTGGAAAAAAAAAAGTTGTATGGAAAAAATTCTATAGAGAGAAAATCTCATTGTAATGTTGCCATTACCATGATATAAATCTTCCTTTATATTTTATTATATCTATGATAGGTCGTTAACTATTTCTCTTAGGCCTCAACTACGAAAAATAGTTTTAACAAAGGCACTAATAATTTCTCAATGAGGAATTAATTTTAACGATATCATATTACTTTCGACTGAGCGAACTGAAATGATTTTATCAACCTAAGATCCTTTGTCACAGATTGACGCGATTCTTAGTTTTCGATTTACCTACCTCAATCAAGAAACAAATCAAGAAACAAATCCGCATGAGGTGTAATATGTTTCTAGTATTATTTGCAAATAAAACCTAATTCCTTTTTCAAGTGCATACTCCTTTTGTTTATATATATAATGAGAAAAGTTATCAAAATCGACATCGCTTTACGTCTGATCATTTTTGTGGACAATATAAATATTCATTCTTTCGCTTACTTTTGTCTTCAGAAAAATATTTAAGAGATGTTTTTTTTTTTACGAAAATATTCATAGTCCATTTGTTTTGCTGAGAATAAATAATTTCAAATGTATATTTTTTAAACTGATCGCCGGAAATAACTAGTTAATGAGAAAACAATATCAAAATCGATAACAATTTTTGTCTGATCATTTTTGTGGACAATGAAAATATTCATTCTTTTGCTTACTTTTGTCTTGTGAAAAATATTTTTGGAGATGTTTATTATTATTTTTTGCGAAATAGAGGGAGCTCAGAAATAAAAATATCTTTACATAATTTATTCCGATCGTTCGTAGGGAGGAAAATGGTGTCCTCGATCACAATCGGAGCTAATTTGATCTGGGTCTGGGATTGAGCACCACTCACATTTACCATAGGCCTCACACTGGGGCCGTGGCGGCCCGTAAGCACGCTAAGCCCTCCATCCTTGGGCCTAGGCCCAAATAATAGGCCTTCATGGTCAGTCCAACTAGCCATCTTGATAGTTCAATCAGATCAAACCCTAGAGTTCAGAGATGAAAGCTACACAGAGATTGCAACAATTAGGCACACGTCTCTCTTCTTTTTCTCGGAATTAGGAGCAGATATCGGGCTCACCCGATGCCTGTACGCGCAACTCGGATGCGCCGTTGGATCGGGCAGGTTCCACATCGGGCTCGCCTCGTCATTCACATGTACTCAAGCAGTATTCGTAATCGTTCCCTAATTTGAGGGAGTCCGAGAACTCAGCGTGCGTGACTTTTACCTTGTCTTTAATTTTTCACAATCCAACTTGTTTTGAAGGCCACTTCCGGGGCATCTCTCTACCACCATTTGGCCTTTCCACTATAGAAATTGCAATGATGACGTGTTACTAATAACGGAAACTTTTTTGTGATTGATTTTGATCTAGATTCAGTGCATCTGTTTCCAGTTGAATGATGTCCTGTGGACCCCCCCCCCCCAAAAAAAAAAGAATAAAAATTAAAAAAATAAAATAAAAAAAGAGAGCCCCTCCTTTGCTTAATGTTATGGTTATCATGATAATAAGTTTCGTCGTCAATTTAACGTTCCGAAACCGTCTGATTCGAATCTATTCGCATTAACGTCGTTATCGTCGTCCTTGTCGTTTTAAAAATCGATAGTCATTTTTCGCCGCCCCCTAGCTATCGAGCACTTGGATATCGGCACATCCCGAATCATTATTTTAATTTTTTTGTTTCCAGTAAGATGTTGGGGGAAACAACCCTATCAAATTTGCTAATTTTGTTCATTATCCCTTAAGAGTCCGGTAGGTAACATATCCCGTTGAAAAAGACAATTTTGTGTGTGTGTGTGTGTGTATATATATATATATATATATATATATATGGGAAAAATATTTAAAGTAGCAAATGAATTTGTCGTAGAATATTTTAAGGAAAATTTGAATGCAATAGCGGCCTTTCGTTCCATCACGAGTCAAAGCGGAATAAAAAAGAGGGAATCGGTCTTGAGTCTTGCCATTGACCAATGACCAGACCAATCCTGCGAAGCACAACATTGGGTCGGGCGTGTGCATTGCGGGTCCGTTACATGCATACGAACGTTAGCATCCGTTTCATTCAGTTCTGAATCATAGGAACTTCTTCTCTTCAACGATGTTAAAAGCGTTGGAATCTCTTTAAAGCATCCGGATAATCCCTGTCGTGTTATTAGCAGAATCACTCACCGGGCCGGTCTCACCCGATTCGGTAAATACTCAACCGGGAGGCGTAGGAAAGAGTTGCGTTTGTCGGCACTCGGACAGGTGGACACACTCGTTGATGGTCCCGAGACTCGACTAACTTAACTTCCAAACCCCCTCTCCCAAAACTATTGATGGGAGGGAGAGTAATTGTCTAAAAAGTCATAAATTTATTGTATTATTGCTAATTTAGCCCTAAACGTTTTCACATTTTGCTAATGAAGTCCATCTGGCGAATTTTAACTATAAATCACTGATATGGACACCGGCCGGCCATCCCAAAACAACCTGTGTAAATGTGGATAATTTTTTGATTATTTTAAAGAAATTTTAATATTTTTTCATGATTTATTTTTTATTTTACTTTTTTTTCCTTCAAAACCTGGCGAGAGTCGTTGGTCACAGGCAAGGGCCTGCCAACTTTCACCAGCCAGTGGGCGGGCCACGAAACCATTGCTAGACTTGGTAGGGAAAAAAAAGAAAAAGAAAGAAAGAAAACGAAAAAAAAATTAAAAAATTATTTACGTCATCGTCGACCGTCTCACGTGATACTACCGACATCTACATTAGTCATTTTCTATTAAAATTAATCAAATTGACTCAATTAATGAAATGTGAAAATGTTCAAGATTCAATTGGCAAAATAGTTGTGTAAAAAAAAATGACAAAATAGAAATGTTTATGACTAAATTGATCAAAGTACAATAAGTTTAGAACTTTTCGAACAATTTTTTCGACGTGAGAGTGAAGAAATAACCGGGAGAATTTTGATTTTTTTTTTATTAGCTTTTCCTCCGTTCCCTACGACCGGAAAAAAAAAATCCAAAGTTTTCTTAACGTTCCGCCCAAAACTTTCATAGCGTCCACGCATCTGTTAAAACAATTGGTTTTGCTGACGAATCGAACCACTCAGTAGCAAGCATATCCTCATTTATTTTTTAATATTTATTTTTTGTATTTTTCGATCACGGCATCTAAAGTTGTGGATTGATTTATTCGAGAAAGAACTTTGCATCTTCCTTTTCGATGCAATCCCAATTCCACATGCGATGCCCTCGACTTTCCAATTTAGGTAGCCCCGGTGCGAAATGGCCATCGGTCCCGACGCTCCGGATGCGGGCAATCGGCAGACGACACGAACGGCGGCCTCCCTACGGGAAAGTCCCCAACGCATTCTCGGAAGTCATGCCATCCGAGCATCGACGCCATGGCCCAACGAAAGTCCTCCGGATGCTTATAGAGACGGCCGATATTTTTGGAATATTTTAAAAAGCATGGCTCTTCTTTGTCGATGAAAAGAGAGACGAGTTCACACCGGACAACAACGTTGGAAAAGGACACGCTGGATACGGCAGCGTGAAGCGATCTCAAAAAGGGACGAATTAAGAGAACAGCCGCGAAACGCATGATGAGCGGAGATGCCTGGGCACAGATGACCCCACTTGGTCGTAGGATGATATGACCCTGGTACTAACTCGAGCGATCACATCCCGGGATACGATAGGAGCTATCGGACGCCCTGCAACCCCGACCCCGGCACCCTGTCTGGCGTGTCGATGTCTTGAAAACTGCAAAGGAGGTCGCACCAGATGGCTCACCGGAATAGTATTCGACGCGGTTCAACTGGTGGAGCTGGTCAAGAAAGCCTCGATCTGACTCTAATGTGTCAATGCCTGGTCGAGTCCGGAAGCCGGTTTGGGCACAGGCTATACCATGGCTCCCTTTCTTGTTGTGATAAAAGTTAATCGCGTTCATACAATAGAGACTTGCCAATCGTATAGCGATGCTTAGCACAGTTGGACGAGCGCATGTCGAACTAAGTAGGACGGATGAGATCGAATCTCAAGCCGATTTCTTATTGGGACCGGGAAAAGAATTGGATGCGTTACAATTGTGGGAATATGTACGACGTAGATGTTTTTGAACTGGCGAACAAGATCTCTGGTGCAATTCGCAGGCCTTGTTCTCTCTTTAAACTTAGTCCTTGCATTGCATGCACCAGAAGGCTCCTCTGTTTGGACAGTCGCGACCTTTGGGGAGTTTGAATCCGCACTGCGTAAAAAGTTAAAGTCCCCACCCCCACCCACCTTTGCGACTCTAGTGGTGGGATTGGCCCGATCGGATTCTCATGCGTGACCTACCGCTGATGATTGCGCGGCGGGCTTCTCAGCATCTGACCTGGAGCCTCGATCGATGTCTTGTCCTCGATCCGGATATTAACCCACGTATGGTGAGATCTATCAAGTCATGTCCAACAAACGAGTCATAAATGAGTTTAAACATAGTATAAGTATTAAATGAATCATAAATAAACATGGGAGTGTTTTAGAAATATGAATCGGGTCGGGTATTCGCCGTGCACGGGTCGGGTCGGGTTTGGATCGTTATATTCACATTACACGGAAAATGAGTCAAGACGGGATTAAATGAGTCTATGTTAGATTGAATCATTTTCGATCCAACACATTCCTGGTGAGTCTAGGATATCTCACCCTGTTTTCGCGTGGAAACATGTCCATGATGGCACGACAATATAAAGTGGCCGGACTCGGTCCACAAAGGTCCGATGAACTTCTAACCTTCGCAAGCCAAGTGGACGCCGGCCTCCTAAAGAGGCTCCCCAGTGACGGCCAAGATCGAGATGGTCAAATATGAAAAGCGCGCTACCCTCGCGTTATTCATTAAAACCATTTGCAAAACTTTTAGAAAGAACACAAACTAAACTTACGAGCGACTCCGGAGCTAGAACCCGACCGCGCGAATTCGAAATAAAAAAAAGACTCGCGGGAGACCGAGTTCGACAACATTAAAGAGAAAAGGAACGAAGACTCCGACAAAAATAACGTAGAACTCGTGATTTGATTGAGTGCGTCGTTGTGCGTTCATCGAATCTTAATCTTGCTTTTATACATTTTAATTGTCCTTGCCCACCGTGCTCCGAGTAAATTTTTTTACGCATGGTCGATAACTGTATTCATATGTTTTTGTCATATTATTTCTATCTAAACCATGAGCGATAGTAGAATGTCTATTTAATTATGCACATCTGTCAGGATTATACAATGATTATGCATACATCTCCTTTGATATTGCATAATACTTGATTGATTATATTCGGTATCAGGTTTACCTTATTACCTTAGAAAGCCATATATTAAAGCCTATGAAAAAGTTCCATGTACTCTTTTATATACACATCACAATATACTGAAATTCCTCATTTCTTTTCCTTCCACTCGTTATTCTTAATTGTCTCCTTATTGTAGCATCATGAACATTTAGGTTGATTTGATAGGGAATTCTGGGAGCTGTAAGGACGTTTTTTTTTTTTTTCGCTCTCTTCTCTCACGTCGATCCCCTAGCATCAGTTCACTCGAAAAAAAAAATCCCAAATTCATTAAAAAAAATAGATTCATTTATTCAATTAAAAAATAAAGAAATTTAAGAAATATTTTTCTAAGATCGATCGCCTGTATCAATCAAAATAATCAACCAATAAAAAGAAAAATTCATTGTCAACAATGGTTCATATTCAAATATATTTGCAAACGATGAAAAATATTTTAAATCGTTCATTTCTCAGTGAAATAAATTAAATTTGATTGAATACTAAATGCTTTGCACTGAACTTTATCCTAAAAAATCTTTAATTTCAGATGCATCCCTGGTCTGAATGAATAATCCAAAAGAGGAGGGGGGGGGGGGGGACATAAAAAATATGAGGGGACCTTCGACCTTCATATTTGTCGTGTCATTTCTAAGCGCCGGGAAGAAGTGATTAGCCTCTCAACCTGGACATTTGTCATATCCAAATTGGATTTATCAGTGCTTTTTTATACATATGAAAAAGTAGGTTTTGTCTCGTTTTTTTAATTTCCCGTCTGGCTCTCGCGCGTGGGTATTGCTGTAATAGTAAAAAGCATTTTATGCCAAAAAGTGAGTTTTGCATCGGTTTTTTGGATTTTCCATTTAGCCCTTACTTAAATGCTATAAAGCAATTTAGCTTTAAAGGGGATGATGCAAAAATTGACCAAAGAAAAAAGATAGATTTGTAAAAAGATAAAAAAAAAAAAAAAAAAGTTATGGGGCGCATGGATGGCAACACTTTTGCTCTAAAAATTAATTTTTGGAGAGAAATAATTTTTTTTAACACTTCTTCAAATGGCTCCATGATTGCCTTTGGAACAAAAAAAATACTCTAGAAGTAGAAAAAAATGAAGACTCCTAACCAAATGAATTTCGACTTCATAGTTTGCATTACCAAACGGATTTTTGCTCCAAAATCATTTGTGAAGTGCAATTTCTATTCCAAAAGTGTTGTCATGTGCGGTAATTGCTCGTTTCCCACCGAAATAACCTTTTGTAATGCCTTGATTGTCCCTATAGTGCAGCAGCCAACCGTAATGTTAGCGCTTTATTATTATTATTATTATTATTATTATTTGTTTATAAATTTTGAGAAAAAGTTCGCTTTTAGTTACTAAAAGATCATTCTTTCTAAATACAATCCACATAGCGGTTAAAAAAAATCGAAATTAGATATTTTATTTGTCTGTCTAGTTAAACTTATTAATCTTTATAATAATTTATTCCAATGTTACGAAAAGAACGAACAAATAATCGGGTTGTGTGCATAAAAATTAGCATCGACGTATTATGATTTAAAGCAAAAGTTAGGGTGGTTGGTCCCAGTTTTAATTTCCATTATAACCCTTGCTTGCTAGCAAATGAACACCAAATATAGCAATCGGTCACGTCCGGACTGACCATGTAATCTGGACTGATTGGACTTTTACTAAGTACAACTTTTCCTCACTAACTCCACCTCTCCCACAACCTTAGTTCCAACCGTGTAGTTTGGATGAGTTTTGCGTAATTTTATTTTTTAAACCTCAACCTCGGTATATCTATCTACTTCATTTTACATCTCAAGTTCTCAAAATGGCTTTCGTAGGTAAGTTAATTTCTCTTTCCAAATTTTTTTGGCAAATTTTAGATTATTAAGATTATGCAACATATTCAATACTTCACTAGAAATGTTGATCTTCGTTATCGATGTTGAATATCTTTCTCACTCTCCGTTAATGTCAGTCCAACACTTTTATATTATATTATGTTATGTTATATTATATTATATTATATTATATTATATATGTGTGCGCGCGCTTGCTTGTACACATCATGCATTATTGATGCTCCAAGTGTTGATTTTTAGCAAAAGCAACTGAGCACACGTGAGGGATTATCAGGTGAATACCATATTAAAAAATTTGGGCCATTTACTATGCTTAATTAATGGAAGCAAAACGTATCACTTATTTTTCTATAAAACAAACGCGCTCTAAATGACATCGTTCTATAAGAGCCACAGCTTCAAGGGAATACAGTCTTAGGTCACCGCGCGTACTAAAATTTACAGTCATTCACAAACACCGCCCATACATATGCTTGGCACAATCACATCTCTACCGTAGAAGAAAATAAGTATAATGACACAAATGGTCCACGAACTTTGACTCAATATGCAATGTAGTCCATGAACTTTTAATTTGACCAATATAATTCTGAACTTTAGCATAATGTACAGTATGATAAAACATGTTTAACTTAATCTCTGAACTATGAGAAGATGTTTAATTAGTCATTTCATTGATTCATACTTCAGAGACTAATAGTACGCATGAAAACACTTCTGGCCCAAGAAATCAATCTGGCAAGAAAGTTGATTTTTCAGTTTTTGCCTTGGAGTAAAAATTGAATTTTCAGCTTTTGTTTCAAAAGTTGATTTCTAATAGAGAAATGCGTTTGATAATAATTAAAAAAGATACTATTTAAAGCATTATTACAAAAATGTTCGATGGCAGCGACCGACGACCAACGAGTGGTGGGGGGGCGGCCAGTGGCGGTCGTTCGATGTGATAAGAATGACTTCTCAAGATGGATAAGTAATTTTTTTTTTACTTCTCAAAGTTGACAAAAAATATTATTTGAATTAAAAAATTTTGATATAAGTAGAAAATCCTACCATAAGTCAATTTTTTTTATCAGTCTTTCAACTTCAGATTGATTTTTACCAAATAAATTTCTCCGCTAGATCTCTCTCTCCATACTCTTCAATTCTCCGGAAAGAGAGGGAGAATAAGTTGTAGAAAAAATGGGGCCCACAAAAAAGAAAATAAAAAACCACGGGGGCCAGAAATATCAAATGAGTGGACCCAAAAATGGCAAAATGGTCAAAATATCTTGTTGAGGGGTGTTTTAGCCAAAGAAGTAGTGGAAAAAGCGCGGACCTACTTTATTCCCGTGGTTTTGCTTTAGAGACTTGATCTGCAAATATATATAGGAAAAGAGTACAAAAAAGTCCTAACCGATGAAATTGAAATAATGAAGTGTTGTCATGCGGCCTCAAAATTGAATATGTTTCAAAATTTCAAGATCATATTAGTCAAATTAAAAATTCAGCGATCACGTTACACATTAAGTAAAGTTTGAGAATTATATTAGTCAAATTAAAATTTTTTAAAAATACATTACATATTGAATCAAAGAAAAAAATACGAGTACGTCATCCCGGAGGACTCCGTGCCGGTTTGGATGTCGTAAAATACAGCTCCTGTCGTGCTTTAATTTTAGGCCGAATACGAACAGTGAGCACGTGTCTCGCTCGCACTGACCTCGAATCGACGGGAGGGACCCGAAATAATTAGAAAAAAGTCAAATCTACGGAAGGGCCGAACACCTCCACGTCGATCGAGAATCGGATTATGACAAATCTTTCCCCTAATTAAAGTGGCAAAAAAAAAAAAAACAAAAAAAGCGTCGATATTTTGACGTGGGGGGAAAAAAAGGATGATTTTATAACGGGCCCATCCCCACGTTTTGGCGTGCCGAATAATCTTCCTCATGATTATTCCGCTACTATTATCTTAATTGCTCTTTTTCAAGTGCACTCGTTTAATTCCAACAATTTTTTTTATTCATTTCATTCGATATTTTTATCGCTCGCCTAGATGAAACAATGCTCGATAGCTATCGAATTGAATTCCTACACCCCTCCTCTTTGACGAATCCTGGCCTACTCGTTGAGAGAGCGCTGCCATATTTATATTTTATTTAATTATCTTTGCGGACCTTGTGGGTATATCAAAATTCGATGTTTTTTTTTTAATTATGAATCGCGGTGGTGTACTAAGGATGGAGTAAATTATCCATTGACATTTTGCCCAACATGATATTTTCCTACACGATGGATGACATCGGCATGCACAGGCTAGCTAGCTTGTGCGTACACTCTTTTAGAGTAATTTTCACTTTTCGAAACTTTCAATTACAACCGTATATGAATCTTAGAATTTTTCTTTTTGTGGGAGGAGGAGAGTGGGGAAGTTCAATGTTTTCGAAATTTTCCGTTCCGATTTTCCCTTTCCAATAGATGTTCACACGTGTGAGTTGCGACGTAATGTTTATTAATCGAATTGCGGATAAATAAACAATAAAATAAAGACAATAAGGGCCTTTTATTTTTTTCCGACACCAAAAAAAAAAAAATAAAACATAGAAAGAATTAGAAAACAAAGGGAGGTGCCAAAGAAAGAAAGAAGAGAAAAAAATAAAAGAAAAGAATAATTAAACAGAGATATATGCGCGTGGGGGTGGGGCCGGGCCTGCGATCACGTATCTTTCTCACGTACATCATTCTTCACCCTTTCACTTTGACGGCGATCCGTTCTTTTCCTCCTCCTCCTCCTCCTCCTTTTCTTTTTTCCAATCTCTATCTCTCTCTACGCTCTGTACCCTGCAACTAATGCAGTGACAGGGACCGAGCTTTCAGCAAATCGTGCTAACCCTAGCTCTCCATATCCCTCTTGCTCGTCGCGTCCCACTCGAGCTCAATCCCCGATTCCTACTCGGATGAAGTAGCCATGGACGACGATGAAGACGGGCCGCCAGGATCGGGGGGCCGTTTCGCCGGAGGCTCCAGCTGGCCGCACCTCGGCCCCGACGCCGACAGCGTCTACTTCCTCGACGCCGGCGCTGAGAGCAGCATACTCAGCGAGTTCGGGTGGAACCTCCACGCCGACGACAAGCCGCCCGCGACGCCCGACGGGCATGGAGGAGGGGGCCTCGGTCCCGCCGGCTTCGGGGCCCTCGATTCTGCTGGAGCATCCTCCGCCGGGGGAGTCGGCGGCTGCGGCGGTCGCTTCGGGATCTCCGATCCGTCGGCGGCCGGCGGATCGGTGGGCGGGGAGGCGTCGACGTCGAACGCGTCGGACTCGAGCGCGAGCGAGGATCTGCCGGAGAAGTCCGCGAGCTCCGGGGGCAAGCCGCCCGAGACAACACCGTGAGTTTTGTATCGTAGGGTTTCTAAAAGCTTCGAAATTGGTTGCGGATGGCTGGGGCCGAGTCGTAATTTACTCCAAAATCGAATGGCAAAAGGGGAGGAAATAAGAGTCAAAACCATGGACTGAACGAGTCAGACACACAGAATCGTAATTTGGTAGTTGTTATCTGTATTCGTTTCTGAAAATCTGCTTGGGAGGGAGTGCAACTCCTTTTTGTCCGTACGCCGCGAGAACCAGTCCAGTCAAATCCTCCGAGCTCCAGCTCGCGAGCGAGGGCGCGCGGTAATTTCGCAGGCGCGAAAATACCGCCGGCGGTCCGGTGAAATCGCCAGAATACCGGAGGGGGGGTGGGGGTTGGTGTTGCTGCATTAATTACGTCCCCCAACGCCGCCGCCATTGCGGCGGGAATGGCGTGCTGCAACTTTTTTAGCAAGAGAGTTTGTGGCCGCGCCTTTTTCGTTCTTTCTTTCTCACCCCCCCCGCCAAAAAAGAGAATTCTTTTGGTTAATTCACGCGGTCTCGATGTCGAAGCGAGGAGGATAATGAAACCACCAGTTTTTAAGGATTTGATTTATCAGGATGGTCCGTTAGGATTTTGATATGTCCGCGACATGTTCCAGCGTTGATTTTTCTGAGCATCGACTACTGAGACTTGCCCACTTGCCTTCTTTCTTTTCCTTTATATTATTCGAAAAGACATAATGCCCTCCGCTCCTCGTTGCAAAGGCCTTCCGGGATTGTTTTCCCACATGGGCGCGTGCTGAGATCTTTAACAAGCGAACTAGGTTTTCCGTAGAGCAATTTTGCGTGACGGCCATGCTTCTTGGCCACCACGTCTGTCATTTTTCGCATCGAAAAGCTCTCGCTTCTCGCCGGTGTTTTTCGGTTTAGAGTGTTTGGTGTCCTCGGATTTGTCATTCATGTGTGATTATTTGTCGTCTCGAATTGCATCTTGCACATTACCCCGTGTGGTTTCTTGACCTCTATTTCTCCTTATTGCCAGTTTCTAAGTCGCAGTGATTCGAATAGGTTTCCGCATGATGATCGCGGAGCTTGAAAGCTTTCTTAGCTTCCTGTAACTGCAATGCTTGGGAAGATGTTACATCCACCACCCCCACCTTGAAATATTGCGACCCTAGTAGGTCGAACCCTCTTGAGCTGACCTGAGATAGTTTCCTTGTATGGTTCTTCTAGTGATCTCGATCACATCTCTTCCGTGGAGAATCGAAGTCTTCTCTACGGCACCTAGATCATATTTGCATGTGAAGGTAAGAAATCCTTGAAATTCAGGAGCCTAGATGATGCGAGATCTCTTAAGAATCTCGTGTAAAGGTTGGATACTACTAAGAGCCAATTCTCTGCTCCTTGCCCGCATTGGTGGAAGAGAGTCAATACGCCCTTGCTTTATGCATGTTGTGAAGAAAGCAAGCAAGTCTGAGTCCTTTTGATTGAATGTACAAATCCACCGTTCACCTAGAGTAAGAAAGAGGGGAAATAAAAAAAATTATGGTTTCGCTGCTTATGTGTCCATTATCTTCCCCCCAATTTCTTGCAGTTGTTCAAATAGATGGATAACATGTCCTCGTTCCAGGAATAAGGTCCGGAGGAAGGGCCAGAAGCGGATCAGGCAGCCGCGCTTCGCGTTCATGACCAAGAGCGACATTGACAATCTGGAAGATGGCTACCGCTGGCGGAAATACGGACAAAAGGCCGTGAAGAACAGCCCATTTCCAAGGTATGCTACTTATGCCACTTTGTAACCTCAATGTTTCTTGCTCAAGCTTAGTTTGTCGCCGATCATTTGTTCATGATCTCTCTATGTTTGCCATCATTCTCTATGAAAATTCATGGCTTTCTTATTGAAGTTCGTTTGGTTTCTTAAACGAAATAAGGTGCTAATTTGATGACAATTCTGTGGAAGTTTATACTTCTTTAAAAAATGCCGATCAGCTAATTAAAAATCTTCCCTTGCGGCATCGGTCAAACAATAGGATAAACATTTTGGTAAGAATATGTTTGGAATGGAATAGTTATATATAACTACTAACGACTATTATTAGTTAGAAGTCCGAATTACATTTTAATTAGTAGTTAAAAATCACTATACTAATAATCCTACATTGATCATTAATTTCGATCCTAGGAAAGTATCATAATCATCCAAGAATAATGGAGAGGCTTTCTGAGATTAATATCCGCTAGTTTTTTTTTTTTCCCTGAAACCGTGAATGGCTGGGACATCGAGGAATATCTATCAAATTATCTTTTTTTGGCTGAGTGGAATGTACTTCCATGACGCTCGTTTTTCCAATTATGGAGCATGGCTAAGTGAGCAAACTCACATTCGCCCGCAACCGGTCCGAGAGGGGAAGCTGGAGCCAATAATTTCACTTGAGGTGACCGATCTCCATCTACCATAATGACCGGAAATTTCCACTTAACCATTGGCGAGTAGCTTTGGTTCTTATTCTATTTGAAAATATGGGTGTTCTTCCCGTTCATCATCTCGGCCAATGCTTGCTTTGTTAGATGATATGTGCAAAAGAAAGAAAAGGAACCTTGAAGAGTGACTCGGAAATCATTTTTTTTTGGCGGTTCAAAGAGAGTGATAGTTGAGAAGGGGAAAGTGACTTCTTTCAAGCAATCAAGAGGAAGAGATATATTAACTTGGAAATTTATTTGTTTTCCCTTCGGTGGGAAGAAATACCTTCTTTTTCCTTGTGAAAATATTTCGGGAATTGCTATATCGTATCAGCCATATACTATTAGTCATTTATGTTTTGAACAAAATCGGTCACGAGGAATGAGTTTTAATAAGTTTTTTGTAGGATGGAGAAACCACCTAACGTGATTCTCGAGACGTAAATTATTCAGTCGATCTTGTAAATAATGAGGTTAAAACAATAGGAATGCCGATCAAAACTTTCTTCGATGCAAGTGATAAGTGGTACGAGAAAATCAATGATGCTGCCTACGATGACAGCGTATGCCAATCGGTTCATATATCGCGATATTTTGGATTATTATAGCACATACATGAAAACTCTAAATTTGAGAGAAAAGCGATATATCAATAAAAATAAACCCAAAAGAAATTTGAATTTAGAATTAGATGTCACTTTTATATTCTATTAAAATAGACGAATTGACGTTGATTTTTAATATATTCAGAATTATGTTGTTGATATAATGTTGTAAAACAATTAGTATGCTGATGTTCTGTGATATCATCCACAAGATGACTGTTGGTGGTACTAATCTTTAGTTTACTTCACCCAGTGTCAGCGTAAAAAAGGTTTGCTGCGTGTAAAATTTCATCTTATCGAAGATGATAAGGTGATCTCTTTTGAAGCATGCGCATGTCCAATGTATGACCACAAGCTTTTGTGTTGTTTCTTTGTTTTATCAGTTTTTTTTTTTTTAACCATGTTGAAGATACGCTATATCTTCCTTGGGCTGGAAATGCATGAGAAAAACCAAAGGAGGGACGTTAAAGGGCGGAAAATCAAGAGGAGAAGACTAATTTACCCAAAGAAACAGAGGGAGTTGTGTTTTCCTTGTTCTCTTTTTGGGCTAAGCTATTGGAGAATTCCAGATATGAAATTTTTGCCGAAGTGCCACGTAAAAATCTGGCATTTTCATTTTTCGCTCTTCTGTTTTGTGGGGTGACGCAGGAGCTATTATCGGTGCACAAATAGTAGATGCACGGTGAAGAAACGAGTGGAACGCTCCTCTGAAGACCCAACCATTGTGATCACAACGTACGAAGGCCAACACTGCCATCACAGTGCTGGATTTCCCCGAGGCGGACTTGTCATTGGTCGCGAGACCGGCCTTGTTGGTGGCCGCTTGGCTCCTCTAGCAACCCGTCTCGACCATCCACCATTCCAGCTTCCTCAAGAAATAAGTCCTCCGACGACGACGATGAGTAACAATTTATGGTCAACCCAATTGCCCAGTACGCCAAGTGCTTCATCCGGAGATCCCCGTGTGATGCAGGTGCATAGCTTGGCGAACGTCGACCAGGGATTGTTAGGGGACATTGTGCCTCCGGGTATGCGTAACCGGCGATGGAAAAGTTAAATATGGTACACTCTAATCCACATTATCATTTGGTCTATAGATTATGTATATATGTATATATTGTTTGGAAAATGAAAGTTCAAGCTTATTTACCCTCGCGACATTTGAATTGTTATGCGGACCTGATCCCTCGTTTTGATTCAGGAAGTAATTGGCCAGGTGACTAGTAGAAAGAGAAACTATTTAGGCATTTCTTCGGGGGCATTAAGTCCTCGTCTTCTCACGAATTCACTTTAGGGGAACTGCGATTATGTGAATGGAAATAGTATATCTTTCCGGTGCTCATCATATACTTTTCGGGATAATTATATAAGAAGTCATAAATTTATTGAAATTGTTTTAATTCGGTCTTAAATTTTATTTTTTGCTAACTCAGTCCTAAATTTTTTTCGCATTTATCAGTTAAATTCATCTGGTCGATTTTGGCTGGAAATCACAAATGTGGCGCGTTCGCCACTGCGCGTTCGCCACTGTCGTGGATAATTTTTAATGTATTATTAAATTATTTATTTATTTATTTACTTTTCTTTTTCCTTTCTTGTCTTTTTTTTTGTTCCCTTCTTCTTCTTCTTTCTCCAGCTGCTAGATCCTTCCCTTGGCTAGGCGAGGCTCAACCTTGCCGTTGCTGGGGTCGCGTCATGGCTGGGCGAGGTTGCACCTCGCTAGTGGCTGGCAGGGGTGAGCTTCACTAGAGGACTCGACTGGTCATTGTACCACAGCGATAGGCTGGAGGAAGAAGAAACGGAATAAAAAAAATATTAGGAATAAATAAATAAACATCAAGCAAAAAAAAAATATTAAATATTGTCCATGTCAATCTCGGTCGCTTCATGTAATGCCGGCCACGTACCAAAATTGATCGAAAAGAGTTGAATTGGCACAATGCAAAATGTTCATACTTAGCTTTAGGACTCTTTTGGTAATTTTCCCTAAACTTTCTTATTGGATGGAGTTGTTTTCCGAATGTAAAGCAAGTTATCGCGAGTGTGGCACATGCGAAACCTTAATCATGAGACCTTAGATCATAGTTTAGCTGAGCTAGAAGTAATAACTATAGACGGACATAGCTCACTATTTTGTAATTCTTGCATTTAGGACATGCTTGTAGTCTCTGAATATCATTCCTTGTTCTTGCCTATGGTCTCATTCGAGGCTAGGTGCATATGAAACTGTACCGTATTTGTTAAATGCAAAGCAATCACATAGAATTCGGTTGGTTTGGCTTGGCTTTCCCAAAGGGCTTTGAAACTCTTGTGAAAACTTACGGTGTTTGATAAATTTTTTGTGACCTCTTTTGACCAACTGTTGTCCTTGACAAAATTGAAAGCCCAAAAGGTCCCCACCTGCCTTGGCTTTTAGCACATTTAGAAGGCCATTTACTAGGGTTAATAAAATCTTTTTCTTTCGAAACTACCCTTGTCAATTTTTCTTTTTTTGATTTTTTCCTTGTGAGAATTGTTCATATTCTCCACGTAAATTATGAGAGGTGCAAGCAAGGCCGGTCAACAGTCTTCAACGTCCGTGGATGGTCTCGCGACCCAAGTGAGAGGTGCTTGGAGTCGTGCCACCTTCAAGAGGGGCAGCCGTGGGTCATGCGGGGGGGGGGGGGGGGGTGGGGGGAGAGGGGAGCTGCCAATAGTCGAGATTGTGCGACCTTTGACAACGGTTGCCGAAGATAGCAAAGGGTTTTCCAAACGCAATTTGAACAAAAGTTTCTTAACAACGGGCTTTTTAATCACAATTTTACAAATACAATTTGCATTTCGAAATAACCCTTTTTAACTTGAAGTCCTTTGTAGTTTATCAAAGGCTTTCCGCTAAAGCCAATCAAATGCAGCCTATAACCCGGCTAGTGTTAAGTGTTAGCTGTGAGGGGCAAAAAAAAAAAAAAGTGTGAACTATGCATCGGTTGAAGCCTAAGTGGGACTGTGGGATAGATCTTACATCCATCTTTGACAAAAGAAAATGGACGTCGAATCATTCAAATCTGTCTCTCTTTCTCTCAAATGTATGTATGGCGATTCCTCAATGCAATCATTGCAATCCCGATGGTCAAAGCATCTGCAATTTGCTCACATTTCCTCTCTTTTTACCCATAGCGTACACAGCCATTACCCACCTTCCAGCAAGGCTAGGGAGGGACTAGGGAGGGCATGACAGGTCCCCCATGCCTAAAAGTTTCAGGGACAATAACTAAAAGTCTAAAACCACCATCATCGTAACCATCACCATCACCTCTTTTAACTTGAATCGCACGTTAATATGCATTCGGTAATCAAGCAATAAAGTAACGGAACACTAGATAAAAAAAAAAACCGGGGCTCCCCACCGGACATAATGATGATGGAACGGTTGGATTTGGGTTTGGGTGGGTCATTGTCTGCTGCCACCGTCGCCATATTCCCGCATGAAGGTGCATGCACCGGTTGACCAGGAACTCCTCCCAGTTGACTCGTAATGGTAATTTGTTAACGATCATTTTTGCTTGATGTTATTGTTCCCTTATGTGTGTGTTTTAGGGCCTTAGCTTACTGCTGCTGTTACGACGCGCTTGCTTGCCTTTTCGGTTTCCCTTGACCGTTCTCTTGCTTTCTTCTACTCAATCATGACGACTCGCAACAAGAGTCGCCGATTCGCTTTCCCCTGAACGACTCAAGACGTCGGCCGGTCCATCGTTTCGCTTTTAACCACAGATCGTTATAGGTAGACATGCATGCTTCGTCACAGTTTTGTTTTGGGCTCTACCGATTTGACCTGGCGACTGCTCCTGTGTGTCCTCCGTCACATGCGGTCGATCGTTTGGACCCGCTTTTTTTCCGCTTTTACTGTTTTTCTGTTTGTCTTATCTTTTTTCTTTTTTGGTCGAATGACACTTGTGATGCGATGGACTCAACATAGACGACGACGGCCCACCCCCCTTCAACCAAATAATCTTCTTCATCAAGATGTGGGGTCTCGTATGCACATCTGGGTCCTCCACTCAAGCTCTCTGCTCTCACCCCTCAAATCTAATCCTGCAAATTTTCGTGGTGGACCCCCCCCCCCCCCCCCGGGACTCTGCAGGTCGCACGTCAGATCGCCATCGAAAGGTCTCTTCCGAGCTCCCCACCAAATAGGGCGATGGGTTTCGGGGTGAGAATGGATGTATTGAACCGGTCTCATTAGGAGAACCCGCAAGCACGTGCTGATTCAAAGTCTTGATTTTGAAATGGTTTTGCAACGGCTGTCGCCGGGACTACAAGCGGGACATCATCGGAGAGCATCGAAAAACCCCCTAATAAGAGCAAAACAAGAACAACAGCACTCACGGATTAGTTTTAGAAGCCAGCGAGGGCACACTCGCTTCATCCGAATGGTAACGAGATGCCATGGAAATTTGTAGGGGGGTGAAAGAAAGCAATCACCACCAAAGCATCATCTCTTCTCGAGAATAATGACACAAATGATTTTTGAATGTGGATTAAAAGTGAATGAAAGTGGATGTAATTCGTGAATTTTTAATTTGTCAAATATGATCATTGAATTTTTTTTTTGCAAATGTTCAATCTAGTCTCTAAACTATATGAAAATATTCAATATTATCCTTCCATTTTCATGTAGTATAGCGATTTATCTGGACGTTTACCAAAAGTTCAGCAACCAGTGGACAAAGTATAGGGACGATATTGGACATTTGTTAAAGTTCAAGGATGATATTAAATAGTTTTAAAATCCCGAAATTACTCAAATTTAGGACCGTTGAGTCATTTTCCCTCAAATTTAGACGAAAGCGACGACACTTAGATTGCCATGGAGTGCCGCGTTATTGGTCCACTGGCGTCCAATCGCCATCGAAAGGATGCATATAATAAGCCGTTTGACTTTTTCCTAGATTAGCCCATCAGATGAATAGCTTGCATGTCTTCTAGTCAGTCAATTTTATTATTTTTTTTTTGGGTTTTTGGACAAGTTCGCGATGCATTGACGTTATGTCTTTTGAAGAATTCGACGAGAAACCGGTTCTTGAAAATTTTTGATGGCGATGTTTCTTTTCAACCGGTCT
Source organism: Rhodomyrtus tomentosa (assembly GCA_028455895.1). Taxonomy (NCBI): domain Eukaryota; kingdom Viridiplantae; phylum Streptophyta; class Magnoliopsida; order Myrtales; family Myrtaceae; genus Rhodomyrtus; species Rhodomyrtus tomentosa. The sequence goes on from JAPCWY010000011.1 coordinate 8,116,495, forward strand.
ACTTGGAAAGATTTTAAGATGCATTATAATCATATGAATTTGTCGTAGTGCAACGTGAGATGCTATGATCTTAAAACCACGAAATATTGGGTCCACGTGTCAACCCGTCTCATTTACCGGCTTTCTGACGTTTTTTTTTTTTTTGGGGGGGGGGGGGGGTTAAAAATAAAAGATGCATGGCATGCATATTGCACGGTTACACACATGATGAAATCGTTTTCCTCTTTTTTGAAAAGAGGAAAATATTTCCGCTCATCTTTCCTCTCTCCACTTATTCACACATTTTCTTTTAATCATTTTTTATTTTTTTCTTTTTATTTTTGAGTTCCTTTTACTATTTTAATTTTAATTTTTTTTTCCTTCCTCTGCCGGTCGCCGTGGCCTGCGATGACCGACAACAGGTCATAGGTAAGGCACGAGCTCGACTGTCGAATTCTGACAAACTCGAGCCTCGCCGGCTAATCACCGTGGCCGGTCGCCAGCTAAGAAGAAAGGGAAAAGAAAAAAGCAAAAGAGAAAAAAGATAAAATAAAATAATAATTAATTAATTTTTAATAAAAAAATAATCAAAAGGCGTGTACGGTGGAAATTAATTTTTTTTGTTACCAAATGGTAAAATATTTTCCCGTTAGTTTTGAGATTTCAGTCAAATACCGAAAAATATTGTCATTTTTTTGGAAAATGACTCCCTTGGAAAATATTTTCCAAAAACGCTGTGATTTTCACGAAACAAACAAAGCCTAAATATTTGAAGCCACTTTTATTTTTGAATTTTTTATTATCACAAGTTAGTTTTCGTAAAATGTTAGAGTCAAGGAAATCGGATGGACATGCAGTGTTTATCTCGGATTTTCATATGTCTATAAAAAACAATCGCAATTAATATCGTTTCCGTGGGAAAAAAAAAAGGACCATTTTCTGACGAATTAAACAAAGTAGCCACGGAAAGCGCGCGAAAAAGAAGACAACGGAAAGAATAGTTGTTCCTCCAAAAGTCGACATTGAGAATCTGGAGATCCTGAAAGTTGCTCAGGAACGTGAAGCCAGGTCGAAGCCTTTCTAAGATTCGGAATAATGCGATGCAAGGATGATGCTCTTTCTCATCCTTTTGATGAACGAAGGAACGTGCGATCCCGTGACTGGGATGCTCCTCGTCGCTTGCGATTTACTGCCGTGTATAAGAAACTCTGCAAGTTTCTGATTTCATCGAGGCGCTGTAACGAATTGATGGTCGGGGAAGGTTGGCATGGGTGGTCCAGTGAATGCCGCTTTGATCGTGGTGGTCGTGGCTCTGCGCGTCGCGAGCTCTGTCGAGAGCCGAGGCGGAAGGGGTTCAGCACATGCCACCTACTATGGAGACATGAAAGGCGCCGAAACGATGAGTTAAGTCTTAGGTAGAAACGTGGGATGTCGTAACCTTTTCTGGGCAATTTTGTTTTTTCAGTCTGAGTTCGCGAGACGACAGGGTTGTCGTGAATGTGAATCGATGTCGTCCGAACATTCTCGCACTCTATTCGACCGGCGTCTCACGTCATCGTAACACGCCTAACATGTTCTTTTTCCCTAGGAATGTCGTAGTCGGGTAAGACAGCTTGCAGCATTTCCAATATTAACCGCCCGAATCTCAGTGCTTGAGTAATCCCCCTACGACATGTAAAATGCAGAGGGAAGCTGTGGCTATGGGAACACCGTGGAAAGTGGGTATGGCCTTTGACACAGCAGCTCTAAGCACAGCCCTCTTCCATGGTGGCCTCACTTGTGGAGCCTGCTACGAGATCAAGTGCCACGACTCTCTAACGTGGTGCCTCGACAGCACCATCCGCATCACGGCCACCAACCTATGCCCTCCAAGCCGCCAATCCGGACACAACTGGTGTGATCTGCCCAATCAGCACTTTGACCTCTCACAGCCTATGTTCGGCAAAATCGCCAAGTATGAGGCGGGCGTTGTCTCCATCCTATACCGCCGAGCCTTTTGTGTCAGGTCGGGAGGCATCAGGTTCGAGATCAAGGGGAACTCGGATTGGATACTTGTCCTGGTGACCAACGTGGGAGGAGCCGGCGATGTCAAGGAGGTTAAGGTCAAGGGTTCGGGATCCGAATGGATATCCATGGCACAGAACTGGGGCCAAAACTGGCAATGCTCGGTGCAGTTGGCCAGACGTCGCACCGGCCGACTGGAAATTTGGCCTTACCTATGAGGGCAAACAGTTTTGACTAAACATGAAAAGACCTCGGCGCCGATGCCATCTATGATCTCCTAGTGACGTGAGTCGGAGCATGCTGTTTATCGATCTTCAGATTGCACCTAGGGAAAGGCCCATCATCAGAGCATGCGAAAAGGGTATGTAGAATAACAAAGCAATCCTTTATTGAACAAGTGAACAGCATTATGCAAGGAAATCCAGAAGCTTTCAGATTGTACATATGGAACACCAACTAAATTTATTATCTTTCTTTCCCTTTTTGCTTTTCAAACACAAACATATGCAGAATTTATTGAGATGTGTGAATGTGGTGTAATGAAAACATGTGTCTCCACAGAAAGGAGAAGAAAACAAATGCAGCTTTTTCTTTCATCTTCACTGATTTGTTTAGGCAGACTTCAAGAAGTTCTTGAACCACTGAACAGAGTCTTTGGGGTATCTCTTCAGATTGTCATTGTAATCCACAAAGTAAAGGCCGAACCTCGAAGTGTATCCAGCCCCCCACTCCCAGTTATCCAGCAGAGACCACGCGAAGTACCCTTTCACGTTGCACCCGTCTTCTCTGATTCGGTATCAAAGCAAAACGTTAAGACGGAAACGACATAGAAAGGGCTCGGTTTCAACTGAATTAATCGAAAGAAAAGCGCACGGAACAATAGTAACGCACTTGATGGAGGCCAACAAGTTTGTAAGATAGTCGTTGTGATACTTGATCCTCTTCTGATCCTTGAGAGCATCTTTGATGTTGATCAGTGGCGGGTTCGGGTCATCCATACCTGCAAAGACCCAGTTAAAACAGACTAAAGCAACATATTTGAACAATCGTTACTTCTTCGGCAAGTCATGACTACATTAAGAAGACCTTCAACTTCAATGAAGATATTACAGAAAGAAAGCGTCTGTCTGCCAGTCTCCTTTCATCATTTCGGCTCGACGGACTTACCATTTTCGGTTATAATAACTAGTGGGTTCCCATACTTTGTCTTGATGTAGTTCATTAAACTTCTCATCCCCTGAGGTACTATGTACAGCCATATGGAATTTGCCTGCAAATCGACGTACGCATAGGAGTTGTAGTCGGAAGAATGATTAGAGAGAGAGAAATCATGCTTCACCGAGAATACATCGCGAGGGAGCGATCATTTGGAATATGCATTTAGTTCTTAGTTTTCTTTGCTTTAATCAAATTGAAAGTTTCTTTGCTGTACTGTGAGCTGACATACCCTGTCTCCAATTGGGTTGAAAATCACATCTTTAAAAGCTGAAAACAGCAGCAAACATAACTTAGTACCACCAAACACCCCAAACAAACAAAACTTCGGGATACACTAAGAAGGGACACTTACGCAGAGTGATGGCGCCGGAGTCCGAGAGGGAGTCATTAAGTAGACGTCCGATTGTATTCGACGTATCATTGCTGCCGTAGTATGTAGTATAGTGATTGATACCCACGAAATCCAAAGAGCCCTTTAGGAGAGCAGATTCGGAACTGGAAAATGCAGGCAAGCGGCTTCCCACCCTACTTCTCATGGAGCTCGGATAATTTCCAAACATCAAGGGGTCGATAAACCTGAGGTTACCATGAAAAATGAACAGTACTTAGGCGCCCGATATTTCACATGCATAGTTCATATTTACTATGTCTTCATACTGTCAGCGCATCTTGCGAGCACGCACTCGAGAAAGATGATCTTCCTAAATTTATTAACTCTGGCGAGTGTCTACTGGTTATTACCAGCCAAACTGAAAATCTTGGGCTCTCTGAGTTGCTTCAATGTCATCGGTTGAGTTTGTTCTCGGTACGAACCACATCACGTCAAAGGATAAACCAATTGATCCATGCTGCTTTTGCTGCACAGGACGATTGCACATCCAAGTAAGACGAAGTAACATTCTGAAAACTTAAGTAGCCAATATATAACTTGGCACGTTAGCATTCAATAAGCAAGATGAGCGCTTATGTTGATACGGACCTGGTACTTCTTTCTATACACATCGGCAGCGGTGGCATGTGAGAGCAGAATGTGGTGCGCGACGATGTAAGGCTCGGTTGCGGAGTTCCCAGCCCTGCAGAAGAGGTGAAGTAGAATGGAGCAACGGCCAGGCGCTTGGAGCCCGACATCGTATCCTTGTATTGACAGAGTGTGCGGCTCGTTAAAGGTGATCCAGTGCTTCACTCTGTCCCCGAATATCTGAAAGCAGGTCTCGGCATATGTTGCAAAATCCTTTCTGCAGTAGCAGTACCAAAGAACAAAAGTCAACCCCTAGGCTCTCTTCATCTTCAAAGTCCCTTTAGTTGGTAATGCATACATGTTCATCACTCGAAGTAGAAAACTCTGTTACTCACATGATCCGTCGGTCGAGCCATCCGTTGTACTCATCTTCCAGGGCTTGCGGGAGATCCCAGTGGAACAGAGTCACGTACGGTTCGACCCCTGCTCTTGCAGCATTATTAGAGAGGAGGCCGCGGTTAATCTACTTAATTCCCTGATCAATTCTATGCATGCCATGACCATTCCCGTCTAACGTGCTCTCTTAAAAATCACAGTCCTTCCCTCCTCCTCCTGCTTTTGCCATTACAAAGTGAACGACACACATCCATTTTGCATGAATCTAAATTTTAAGTTTTACACTCGGACGAAATATGGGTGAATTTTTCATGCGGGATGATGCCAGCGACTTTGGTCGGAAATGGGCAAAAAACCGCGTTACGTCTAACTCTTGCCTCTGCTCAAATCGCAGAGGAAAGTCATGATAAAACAGTGATTTTGCTTGTGACCGTGCTCGTATTTAGGCCACATCGAGTGCTTACCATTAGCCAACAGCGCGTCGATGAGCTTATTATAGTGGTCGACCCCAGCCTGATTGATCACGCCGCTTCCGTCTAACCCCGCAGAAGCCATAAAAACTCAGTAGGCCAAAACTCAAGAGAACGAGGTAAAATTGGTGATCATCTCAGCCTCAAAGTTAACAAAAGGACGTGTAGGCTAAGTCTTACTAGGAAAGATGCGAGACCAAGCGATGGAGAACCTGTAGGCGTCCATCCCCATGTCCTTCATGAGCTGAATATCTTCCTGAATCGAAGTTATCAAGCACGGAAAAGGAAACGGGAAAACCGGTGAGTTTCTTTTGAAGCGCGAGAGAAATCGAGGGAAACGGGCTCCGCTTCTCCAGTTAGCTTGCTTGTGATTGTGATCAATTTAAGCTGCCATCCATATGAACACTAAACGAACGAACTGACGTGATGCTCGGTTAAAGGGTGAGCATCAGTTGGCAAAGCCAACGTGACCTTCAACTGGTATTGAAAGTTTGGGATTCAGTGCCTGTGATTGTTCTTGCTCATGAAAAAATGCGTTTTTTTGACACAGCTTTTCAAAGAGAGGCTTACATTGAATCGGTGGTATTGATCCACGGCGACATCCGCGTTGCTACCGTCAAGTATTTTACCTGCAGACATCGACGAGATTCATGAATTTGTGGATTACGTACGCAGGTAGTGCTGTTTGGTTAGCCGTGAACCAAATATGGCTCAAGGATCTTAACTTGAGGAAACATTGGATATTGCAACGATTTCGATTTAATTTTTGCCGGGAGAAAAAGCATAAAAAAAAAATACTAAACATATGCCATTGATATCAATTCAATCATAAATATTTTAATTTGACCGATTTATTAGTCGCGAACCTTTTCTCATGTGTACCAATTCAATCCATCGTGCCAATTTAGGCCGGAATGGTTGACATGGATGCTCGTTGTCCTAATTAAGTGGTACGATTAATGCTAATGTGGATATTTTTTTGTTATTTAAAAAAATTAAACTTTTAATTATTTACTATTGTCCTTTTCCTTCTTTTTCGTTTTTTCCACTCATTTTGGTCGGCAAGCAGCCGGTCAAAATGAAAGGAAAACAAAAAAAAGAGTGATGAAAAAGAAAATCAATAGATCAAATGAAAAAAGAAAAGAAGAAACACTAACAAAATTCAAAATATTTAAGACTTATAAATCGTTCTAATTAAAAGATTTATGATCGAATTTATACCGATATAATATGTTTAGGACTTTCTTTGACGATTTTCCCAACTGTTTGGACTTAATTACCATAAAACGAGGGGCAAAAAATGAAGAAGAAGAAGAATTGCCATGACATTACCAAGTTGATGCGAGAATGTATCCCACACCGATGGTCCCCTTCCGTCCTCTTTTACAGCTCCTTCGTACTAAAATTCCAGAAAGGAAAACGCACTTGCATCAATCACAACCATTCAAGCATCGAACTTTGTGGTGAGAAACCAAAGAAGTAAATTTAAAAATTAGAAATCCTTAATATTAAGATAAAAACAACACGAAACGTCAATCCTAGGTTGCACGTTCAGTCCACCATGTCTTTGCAAAGTCAACGATGTTTTCGGAGTAATACTGGGTTCACATTAAATCCCCCTCCCCAAACGGCCGACGAATCTGTGTGCCGCGACTTCTGAGCTGGCCTCCGAGAGTCTAATCATGAAAAACTAAAGTCAACAGTCTTTGTACCTTCTGATCATCAAATGTCTACTCCCCATAGTCAACGATAAGTTCAGAGGCACAGCCTAGTGTCGGTCTTCGGCACATTCCCATCTCTTTTCTAATCTAATGATCTGAAAGTTTTGAGATCTCAAAAGTCTCTTATAGATATCGAAACGGGGTTTCGTGTTATAAGAAAAAATTGCTCGCTCTCTTTTTTATTTGTCGAGGCAACAAATTCGGATAAGACTGAACGATCGATCGACGATGGATGCATAACCAAGCATGGGACTCTTGATCGCTTCCAATTTCATCCACCCCGTCCCTCGTCCCTCCTCCCCTCTAATGGCCCAAACATTCAACTTTTAAATAATTCGTAATTCGTGAATCAAAATGTATACACATAGGAATGAATCGGGTGGATTTAAGTCTACCTAGCAATAATGCAGATTGGAGAATATTAGATAAAAAGCTGCTTGACGAAGAGGATAAAGACAAGGAATGGTCGAGAGGGTATCTTAGGATGCAATGTTATACCTTAAATAATACGTAATGAGTTCGATTTTTCCCATAAAGAAAATGACGTCACTTTTGGTCTGACGGATCGTGCAAGGTAATGCCGTGGCCCTGGATTCCCGCCGTTCTCTCCCGAACCGTTTCACGGGTGAGTCGACCCATCCGTCCGTCCTACTCGCTAAAGCACAAAAAGCCTCAGGCTTGCTTTGTCCCTTAATGTCAAAGTATCAAAAGCCAAAGCTACGACACGAACCCATCGCTTTCGCCGGAAAACCCCAAAGGACGGAGTAATCGACTGGATTTAAACTTTACTACAAAGACATTCCGCTGCCCAGAAGAAGAGGTTCGACTTGAATCTCCGAGCAGAGATTTGCCAGAAGAGAGAGAGAGAGAGAGAGAGAGAGAGAGGACTGACCTGGAAAGCAGCGGAGGCAGTGCCAAAGACGAAACCTTTGGGGAAACTGGAGCGGCCGATGGAGTCGGCGCAGCATGCATGGACAAGGAGGAGTCCCATAAGCAAACCCGCCATCGTTGCCGAAGCTGCCATTCGAGGGCAATTCATCGCGCGCGGGTGATGAGTGTGATCGTCAGTCGTCAACAAGAAGAGGAGGAGGAGGAGGAACAGGTGGAAGATATGGAAGGAAGGAAGGAAGGAATGATTGGGGTTTCGTGAATGTGAGCTCTGCAAAGAATCAAGGCGAATGATTCGGACTTTATAAGAGAGAGAGAGTGGCGGGCAAGGTTTAATGGCCAAATATGCAGGAAGTGGGGCTTGGATAGAGAGAGAGAGAGAGATTGGATTTGTGTTGTTTTGTGGTGGGGTATTGAAAAGGTGGTGCGGGTGTGCGGCTTTGAGTTTTGAGTTCACACAACCCCCCGCCCCTTTTTTCTTTTGGAATACCGCACGAATGATTGATAAACTTAGACCCAATTACAACGTTGGTCCAGAAATTTCAGATTTGTTCGATTCATGAAATTTTGCCTAATGTTCAACGTGGTCCCTGAACTTTTAATTTATCCAATATAATTTCTCAACTTTTGATACATATTTAATACAGTCCCTAAACTATATGAATATGTTCAATTTTGATCATTTCATTAATTTAATATCAGATACGATACTGAGCATTTTAATGTAATTCAGGGATTACGTCGAACATGCACAAGTAGTTCAGGAACTAAGTTGAGTAAATTAAAAGTTTCTGGATCGCATTAAATATTAAGTTAAAGTTTAGGGATCACATTGAACAAATCAAAAGTTTCGAGACCACGTTCTCATATTAGGCTAAAGTACATGGGCTATTTTTTTTTAATATCATTTTTCCTTTTCTTTTTCTGATCTTTATACGGAAAAAAGAGGAAAAAAGGAAAATGAATATCGGCGGAAAAGTAGGAAAAAAATAAAGAAAGGAAAAAAAAAAAGGAATGGACCAAAACAAAAGTCATGCAATACATCGGATTTGCCTTGTTTCTTTCGTTTTGCTTTCTTGGGGGCGTCTCGCGCAGCATCTACCAGCCAACACAGTGGCCTCCATCCGCACACCCCCAACATTTTGGCTGCTGATAATCCCTAGTTCTTTGGATCTGTCTACGTTGTTATCCTCTAAAGATCACATCCATCTTCTCATCTTGTCTTTACCTGTGCAAATCTCTTCCCCATGCGGACCTCAGCATTCGCGTTTCGTTACTGCCATTTCGGTTTTTCGTGAAAAAGATGTGGGCAAGTCCTTATTTGGAGTGTCGGAACTTTTGATGGAAGTTTTGACGACGGCCCGATCCGCAGCGTGGTCCGCTGGCGTCGCTCTCCCATTTCGCGGGATGTTCGTGGCGGCCCTATCGCTGTGAGAGGCGGAGCTCGGGGTCCGGAGTTAGGCGCATGGAAGGCTTTGTTGCATAGGATGACTTTGATGAACCGGTTTGTGAGATTTGATGTGACCACCACCAACTATTCTAATAGCTTAAGTTATTAGATGAATGTGCGGTTTAATATTTAATTACTCCATCATTCTCTCTCACGCTTAGTCTGGTCTCTTTACCCTGTAGTAACCGTGGGCATATTTAATTAGAGAGACAAATGGGGTCTGGAAAAGTTTGAGCGCAAGTTCTCTTACTCTGATACCATGTAAGATTTTGTGTGATAATGTGGAGAGTGGAGTCATTGGTCAACTACCCATAGATGGTTAATTCGGTAGTCAGCTACCAATAGATGATTCTCTTGTGACCTTGAGATGGAATGAGAAAGAGCCGATCTTGCATAAACTATAGTAGCAAAAAATAAAAGAAAATAAAGAAAGAAATCGACTGGTTATATAGTTCGAAATCGTATTGATTCAAAGCTCATATACGACTCAATCTAACCTCTCCAACATTATTCAAATTGCGGATTTGGTTGAATTGATTGAGAAAATATACAAAAGAAAATCTCATGGAATCGCTAGCCATATCGTATTCATCAAGATCTGCATGCATGGTAAACGGCGAGAAATAGCACAAACACATTATTTTTTCGACAAAGCTTTTATCAATCGAGTACATGGAACGAAATGAGAGGCGTTTTAAGCAACATCCCATTTGGCAGATGCTGGCCACACGTGTGATATCTTTCTCCCGTGCGGTTAAGTTTCCTTTTAAGGTAGACCAACCATGATTCGTCTCCAATGGTTCATTGCTTTTGATTCATTCTCAATCCAATAAAATTTCCAACTTGAACAATGTTTGACTTGTCTTAATATAATCTGGGAAGAAATAGCTTATCTTGTTCCTATCCTAATGGATGTACTTAGAAATTGAGTGGACAACAATCCTTTTTACTTTAAAAGTTCCAAGTTATTAGAGTATGCCGAATAATATATTTCGTATCTTAACACTTTCCTTCACGCTAAGGCCGATTTGAAGATGAAGGCCTCGAGCAGGCAAAGCCAATGCGCTTCGGCGAGACACAATTTTATTGAAAACCATTAGGAATGATGAAAGGAAAACCCATTCCTGGGTGAAACAAGGAAGGAAGGAATCGAGAGCCGAGAGCTCTATCTCTGGTACCAACGTGAAATTAAACGTTGGTGCGCACCATTTGCTCTAAAAGCCCAAGTTATTATAAAGTTTTGGCGAAACATATTGAAGTCTTAACACATGCATAAGAGAATATGGTTCGATGAAAGTTAATGTGAATGTGACTCAAGATATTTTTCTTGAAATGGGAAAATGACACCAAAAGTGTTACATAACTTTCGTGTGGCTCAATTTGGTGCCATAACTTTTCTGTTGATCACTCGAGTGTTGTAAACTTTTCATCGAATTTTCGGTCGGGGAAATCAGCGATTTCATTCAAGTGAGCATTTTTGCAAAAATTATAGCATTTAAGACATTCGTTAAATGATGTGATAGATGAGAAGTATGAACGTGGCTCAAGACATTTTGCTTGGCATGAGCAAATTACACTAAAAGTGTTGTAATCGTCATATAACACTCACTTTTGTGTCATAACTTTTCAATCGATCACTTATGTGCTATAAATTTTAAAAAATGTTCACCACAAGAGCCATAACTTTAAATACTACATGGGATTTCGAGGTTGGGGAAATCGCATACGCTATTCAAGTGACTATTTTTTTTAGAATTGATAGCATTCAAGTTATGACATATGAAAATTTTAGTACCTGTGATGTCTCGGCATGAAATCTCAACTTGGGGACAACCTCATTCTATAAGGAAACCAACGAAAAACAAATGGAAAGACGTTGTTTCTAATGATGACTACTCTTCGAGTTCCCCGTTGATTGCGAGTTCCATATTTATTCCACTTGAAAGAGACTTCTTGCTTGTTGCAATCCTTCAGGTGCTACCTATAGAAACACCTGCAAATTCCTTCAATAAACGTTGATCTAACTTGTTTTCTTTGTGATTTAGTAGCTGATCAATCTAACCACCCTTCCTTATCCAAACTTTGAAGCATCTCTTAACTTATAAAACATAAACTCGATCATCTTTAAAATAAACGCAGTTACGCAAATGACTTCGAAGTTGAAGACATTCATGTAGTTCAAAGTCTTAAAAGATAGATTCGTCATTTGCCACATAGTACATACTTATCATTTTCATTCTTTTTCATAGGGAAAAGTACCAAAAAAGTCATGAGACTTTTTGCATTAGTACAAATTTAGTATATTCGGCCAATGTAGGCCAAAAACCACCGGTGTGGACGCCGACCGTACTACATGATATCATCGATATTGATGTAGATTTTTTTTACCAATTGTTAATATTTTTTCCTTTTTCTTTTTGCCAGTGGCCAGCCACTGGCCATAGGCCATGGCCAACAAGGCTGGCCTTGCCCTTGTCGGCCTGCTCCTGAGCATCAGCCAGGCGGCCCTCGCCTAGGCCAAGTTGGCCTCACTGGACCTCGCTAAATCTGGTAAGGGGGGCCTTGCCAGCCATGGCCTGTAGTAGCTAGTTGTCCAGCCACCATAAAAAAAAGAAAAAAAAATAAGGGAAAAATTAAAGAATTAAAATAAAACTAAAAAATTACATAAAATGTCCACGTCAACAATGTCATGTAGGATGGTTAGTATTCACGTCGGCGGATTTCGATCTAAATTGATCGGATGGATTGAATCGGTATTAATGCAAAAAGGTTTACTACTAAATTGATCCAATCGAAAGATTTGGAACTGAATTAGTACAAATGTAATAAGTATAGTAATTTTTTGATAACTTTTCCAGTACATTCTGACCAGAAAAATATATAGAGAGAGAATACATTTTCTAGGAAGCATTTCGTCTTTAGGTTTCTCCACTAGCCTCTTCTTGTTTTTTTTCCTTCCGATCCTTCTTCTTGTTTATTTAATAGTTAATGCTGCGAAAAACTCTAAACTAGTACACTTATGATAAATTTACCTTCAAATTATTTTTTTGACTATTAAAAATCATATACTTGTACACCTATGAGAAATTTACCCTAAACTATCTTTTCGATCGAAAAATCCTAAACTAATTCATTTGTGAAAATTTTACCCCAAACTATTTATTTTGACTACCAAAGACCTCAAACCAGTAGACATGTAATAAATTTGCCCTTCATTAGTTTTCATTAAATTGGATTAATACCATAAAACTCCAAATTGATATACCAGTGACAAATAGATGGTAAAAATCCTAAACGTGCACATCCAATAATTGTCATTTATCATCCAAATCAGAAATTTAATGATAAAATTTAACAAAAAATAATTAAGACAAATTTATCTTAGTTGTACCAGTTTGAAATTTTTCGTGGTATTAACCTTTTATTCTTATTTTTGGTCAAAATTAACCCTTTGTTTAACTAGGTCTTTTATCCATGCTTCGCATGAGTTGTGTATTTATGTAACTGTAAATTATTAAATCCTCATATTGCCTTTTACGGTTTCTAATTTTACGAATTTGGCGATGGATGCTATTATACTGCGGGTTCCTGAATCATTTTCGTTGTCCACTAAGACAATGATAGACCAACTCAATTAATTCAAAGACATTTTATGGTGATCTACTAGCCCTATGCTGCATTTATTTCGGAGAAATAAATGATTTCAAAAAATATTTTTCTAAAAATGATCACTTGCATGATATAAATAAAAGAACCAAATTGTAAAGTTGGCAGAAGGAGAACAACTGGTAAAAAAACAAAGAAGAAAAAATAGAAAACATAATCAAGTTGGATTTTCAGTTCGGTTCGTATTCGGTTCAAGGCGAAATTCGGTTCGATTCATATTTTTCAGTTTGGTCAATTTATTTGTCAATGGCACCTAGGGCGTCACCATCCATTGGTAAAAAAAAAAAAGAACAAGAAAAATCAAAAATCGAACCGAACTATATTTTTCAGTTCAATTCATATTCCGTTCTAGGCAAAATTTGGTTCAATTCAAGCGTATGCCCCAATAGTTCGGTTCAGGTTTTTGAAAAACTAAACCAAACGAAACCGTTGACACTCCTACTTGCATCGTTTATAAATTGAATGAATTAAAAACATGTTTACAATCTATGAAAATATTTAGACAAAAATTATTGTTAATCACGAAAATAAATTCCATTTCCTAGTTATATATAAATCCATATGAGCGATTCGTTTCTAAAAATTATTTTTCACTTTTCATGAAACAAATGAACTATACGGAGTACATCATCCCTAGAGTTTTGGTTAACTTCTTGTTTAATTTAACAAGTGCCCTTGTCCAAAATTCGCGTGGGCTTTATGGCTATATATCTGTTCATTACTAAAAGCAAGTCCTACATCATGCCCGCTATAATTCTACGAATATGATGATAGATACCGTTGTGCTGGGTGTCCATATATATAAATCATCGACACAATTAGATTTTTTTTAATAGTTATTTCTTAATATGTACAATTGCGTTGTTTGCGGCCAAACCGATTTTTATTATGTATGCAAGAATCACGATATAATTAGTGTATGTATGAATGAACGAAATATACACTATTATGGCTTCGGTTAACGAAATACGTTTTTATTACCGATAATAATTTATGATAAGAGCGATAATTTTTTGAAAAATATTTTTTTAAAATATCTATTTTTCCGCGAGCCAATGGAGTGTTAGATATTTCAAGATATCTCCATCTACTCATGACTTATGTGCATAGTCAGCATATATTTATATAAAATATATAGATGTACACAACAATATTATATGTGCGTGTGTGTACTGCAATGATTAGCTAATGATGACCCCAGATTGAGCATAAGTCCAAGCATTATCCGGAGTAGAGAATGCAGTGAAGAAACCAAAAGCTTGCTTCCAGATTCCCCCCCAATTATCGTTCCGACCGCCCTGTTTAGTTGTTGACAGAAATAATTTTTATTTTAGAAATGTATAAATAAATTCTTTATCAGTTTAATAACGACTGTTTTTTTTTTGGTTGGGAAGAGAAATGGATATCACAATGGCGGTTTGCTTGTCGGCATCTTCTTTGCCATACTCGTTTGCGTGCGCGCCACACCGTTTCTCTTGTCCTTACGGCAAATGCTTACACAAATACGAATTATTTGTTTGAGCCACAAAAAAAAAATAGAGTACAAAAAGTTATTGGATGAGTGTTGAGGAGACCATGGATCCAGAATAGAAACGGACCGATCAGAACCAATCCGATTTCATGTACTAGGATATATATAATAGGGTTCAGGTTCTAAAAAGTAGAGAACTTGTTTCAATAAGCATATAACCTATAATCCGGGACAAGTTTTTGTATTTTTCTTGTTATATATCTTCACTCGATCTTATAATATTCAATGATGTTCGATGATTAGTATGTAATCTGGAACTACTAGTTTGGACTTCATTTTCGACGATATGCATCACTCAGTCTTTTATTTTGTTAATATTTAATGTCTTTGTGTGTTTAAGTATGAGTTATGGTCAGCGGATAGGAAAATTTCCTAAAACAAATCCTAAACCTATTATAATTCAATGCTACATTTTTTTCCAATCTAGTTTTATTTTTTTTTGTATTTATGCTAACTCAGTTATTCTGATTAATTTTATTCGAAAATCACTGATGTCATGACACGATCGATGCTTATATTGGCCATTTTTTAATAATTGTTTTATATTTTATTTTTTTCCTTTTTTATTCTTCCTCCAGCTAACTGCCAAGCCCAGCGACCAATTAGAGGTGAGGGCGAGCTTCGCTAGCCCTTGTCTTTGGCTGATCGTTGGCCAGAAGAAGATGAAAATAAAAGAACAAAGAGAGAGAGAGAGGAAAAACAAATCCCATAAAAATATTAAAATATATTAAAAATTGACTACGCCAGTGCCGATCCCGCCATGTCAACGATTTCTAGCCAAATTTTGCAGGAAGGATTGAATTGTAAAAAACAAAAAATGTTTAGGACTGAATTAGCATAAATGCAAAAAAATTATAACTACATTAGTACAGTTGCAATAGGTTTAGAGCTTTTTTGGTAATTTTTTTGTCAATGAATTGCATCAACAAATGTTAGTTATTGGAGGTGATGATTCATCGCAATTCAATTAAGAATACAGTTATAACCTGAGTAGACCTTATAATCTATGACAGGGTAGGTTCTAAGTACTAATTTGTGCATAATAGGTTTCAGATTCCAAAAATTGAAAAGTCAGTTCTAACGTATCTAACCTTGAAACCGCTCAAGGGATAGTCTTCTGTTTGGGAAAGTGTACATTTGATTCGTGAATTTACGCTCTTTTTTCAAAGTAGTCCTTGAACTTGTTATTTTTGCAATCAAGTCATCGAACTTATGCAACTTTCCCAAACCAAATCCCCGGATCCCTGATTATTGATAATTGAATCTCATTTATGGACAACAAATCATTCTATTGGCAATTGAGTCCTCGACTATTACTTTTACTTTAACGTGTTGGGATTGGAGGATAAGGGACTTAATTGAAAATTTGCTATAGGTTTAGGGATAAGTGCACTTGAAGTCCTAAAACGAATCATGAAAATGCAATTGAGTCCTAACACTTTTCAAAAGTGCAATCAAATCCTAAAACTTATCAAATTTGTGCAATTGAGTCCTTTCGTTAATTCTATCCAATTTGACTAACAAAAATATTGATATGCTTTTTTTCTAATATTTTCTCTATGCGACATGGTGATGGCGTGGCTAAAACATAAAATATAAAGTTAAAACAACTTCATTTTTGTCCAAATATGATACATAATACAATTTCTACTTAAAATATATTAAAAATATGCTAAACAAAAGAAGAAACAATAAGAACTAGCCTTGTCGTTGCCGCCTCACCTGCCCCAAGAAGGGCCGGCTGTGGGGGATCGAGGCCTGGCGACCCACACTGACTTGTGGGTGAGGCCAGATCGAAGCAACGTCGCCCACCACTTCCGAGCATTGCCTAGTTATAGCTATTATAAGTCATATTTGGACTGCAACATCATTTTAACCACGTCATCACAGCGTAGGAAAGAGAAAATATTTTTAAAATAATAACACATTAGCATCTTTCATTAAATAAGTTGGACGAAATTAACAGAACGACTCAATTTCATAGGTTTATTTAAGGATAATCACTTGCATCTACGCCTTTTAACTAGGTCCGGGCCTTTTCAATCGAACCTCCAACTGATACCGGCCCAATCTTCCCAGAGCCCAACAATCTTCAAGAGAGAAAGTAGGCGTCGGCGTTGGCCGTTCTTTTGGAGCCGGTTGGATTGAACTGAAAATTAAGAAAAATGCGTTTCAGTTTTGTCATGTTCAACGGACTTGATAAAATAATGTTAATCAAAATAATCAATGGAACGGTAATTTAGCTGCGAAAGTAAATTAGCACTTAAATAACTATTTGTTTCACGAAAAATAAATAATTGAAAAAATTTCTCAAGAGCAAACTTCAACGGAAACATGATGCAATATTGCAAGTAAATATCAGTCGTATGTGCTTGATTATTTGTAGCTATGTGTAATTTAATCAAGACGTACTTAATAAAATATTTAAATGTATCGAAAGCCATAAAATCTATCACAATGACACAAAATTGTAATTGAGTCTTAAAATTTAATTAAGTCTTAAAGCTTATTAAATTGATCCAATCAAATTTTTGAAAATTTTGAGATGTGATTGTATTTTTCGTAATAAATTTTAGGGCTTGGTTGAATTATTTAAAATTTTAATACTCGGATTGTATTTTCGTGATAAATTAAACTTCAGCTATGTTTTTTAAAAAAATTATAACTTCTTTCTTCTCTCTCTCTCCTTTCGTCGTCCTGTCCCTCGTTCTTCTGTTCCAAAACAACCCTAGACACGCGAGCTTCAAACCGCAGGTGCCACGTGATGCTCCGACGGCGGTGCCAGTGATAAGCTTCGGCCAAGATTCAGCAACGGTTTCGGATTGGAAAAGAGAGAGAGAGGAGGGGGCTCCTCGCGGTGAAGTCATATAGATCGAGAATCGAGCAAACGAAGCGAACTGAAGCCGCGGAGAAGAATGGGAACTGAGCTAGGATCGGGGAGATTTGCTCGTTGATGGACGATTTTTTTTTTTCGTCGGATGCACTTTGCCTCTTTATCCCCAGAAACGAAAGCGCGGTTTCCGGTCTCTTCTCGGGCGCTAGGTATAGCTCTCGGCCATTTCCTTTTTCCTGGTATATGCAGATTGCTCTATGAACTCTTGCTGTCTGAGTTTAGGGTTTTCGAGTGGATCGTTCTGTATTTTTTCGAAATGATAGGTGCATGATGGTGTTTGCGATACTGCTTTGTGTCCTTGGGCGGGAATATAGATTAGTGAAACCGATTGGCGAGAAATTCCCGTCTTTTCCTGTATTCGCAGGTCCCTGTTTGCTCTTTTTAAATTTTTAAGAAATCTTGCGGAATTTCGGTCCGTAAACTTGGCTGAGATGTCCATTGGAGATTCTGATTCCTATCGACCCGTTGACAATTCAGTATGTATTGCCGTGCATACAAGAGCGGTAAAGTCATTACCTCTTGATGTTTATCCTAAATGTTTTCTCTGTCGGCTACGAAACAGTGAAGATGAAGATGAGCTCTGCTCATTAGAACTAGTGTCAGGGGGAGCAATAGTGCTGTGGCAGTCTCTTGGAATATCATCCATTTTGAAGAGAATTGCTCTGCAGCACTATCGCGGTCAGTTACATGTTTATAGTTGACTCTAAGGTTATCTATCTCTTTTTTAACGAATTATCAAGTAGAAGTCTAATAATCTCTGTTAAATGAAGTGAGATGTGATTTCATGTAGTTTAGGACATACATGTCAGTATCACTTGTGCCTCTTGTTTCTAGCATAAAAAAGCACCTGAGAGAGAGCAAGGTATTTGTTGCTGAAGTGGGTGAAAGCTGCTGATAGTTTGAACTATGAGCAGGAAGCATTTACCCAAGAAGACCCATCTAAGCATCGATTCATAGATGGCATTGGTTGTGATCTGCGGGCAGCCTTGCAGTGGGAAGTCAACAGCTGCGCTTTGCCTTGCTGAAGCTCTTAAGGAGTCGGAAGCGAAGCCCATTGTTAGGATAATTGATGAAGGGTCCTTCCACCTCTATCGCAATCAGAACTATGCTGATATGCCTGCCGAGAAGAATTTAAGAGGAGTCCTCCGGTCTGAAGTGGACAGGTCATTGTCGAAGGAAGACATCGTCATAGTCGATTCTTTGAACAATATCAAAGGCTACAGATATGAGCTCTGGTGCTTGGCTCGCGCCGCCGGTATAAGGTACTGCGTTGTCTTCTGCGATGCAGAGGAAACGCACTGTCGGAAATGGAATGGGGAACGCAGGGAAAAGGGTGAAGCTGCATATGATGATAGGATTTTTGAGGATCTGGCAAGAAGATTCGAGAGACCAGATAGAAGAAACCGTTGGGATTCTCCTTTGTTTGAACTATGGCCACATAATGAGGGGGTGACTAACTCTTCTACTGCCATTGCAGAGGCTGTTTCATACTTAACAAAAAAGGTGGACTCGAAATCGCAAGACGTCAGGGTTTTACAGCCGACCATTGCTACGCAGAACGCGCGGTTTTCGGAAGCAAATTCTCTTTACGAGCTGGACAGGGCAACACAGGAGGTGATCAGTGCAGTCGTGGAAGCACAATCCCAGGCCCTGGGAGGGCCTTCGAATGGGATCTCTGTTGGCGTAGGATTGCCGAATATTACCATATCAAGATCAGTTGGGCTACCAGAGCTTCGAAGGCTCCGACGAACTTTCATCAAGTTGACAGGGCAAACGAGTTTAAGCGGGCGACCACCACCTTCCGATGCAGATAGTGCCAAGCGGATGTTTGTAGACTATTTGAACCGGGAACTTGATGCTGCTTAAACTCGAACATTCCAATACGAGCAGCTTCACTATTTTGTCCTGCCTGGAGTTATTTTTCAAGTAGTCTTCTAGGTGGGTAACTTATTAATGGCCGTGCTCTAGTTAGTAAGGATCTGCTGAGAGTGAATACTTGGATATCTTGTTTCGGCATTGTATGAAGCAAAATGTGAATTTTTGTTCTTAATTTGTTGGATTCTTATTATTTAGTTTCGTCGGTTAGGTATAAGGGAATGGCCTCTATTTGGTCGAGCGTATACAAATGTAGCCCGCACGTTAATGTGTTATAGGACGATGTACACACTTTTGGTAATCTCAAATCAATAAGAAAACTGTTTTGGAAACTCTTATAAGATGCAAATGTTCTCCTTTTCTTTTAGGCCCGGTCTGCTATGAGAAGAAAAGACGGTTCACTACCTTGTCAATGTTGTCATTCAGCGGCATTTGGCAGTCAACCACGTCTGATGACATTATTAGATTCACCGAGCGGGTGCGAAAAAAAATGGAAGATAAAATGTTTAAATGAATATATAGATATTTTTTTGGGCAAATCGTGGATGCTCTTTAGTTTGCCACTTATTTGGTGAATTTTGAAGAGAAGCCTTCGTCATCGCGATTCAAAACGGTTGACAGAACAAAAGCCTACAGCGAGGTGGCTCGAGAGCAAGGACGAGGGAAGAGTCTCCCTCCCTCCTGATGACGAGGGAATGCTGATCCCAATCCCACAACTTTCATTTTTTTGTTTTTTTGTGGGGGGGGGGGGGGGGGGGGGGGGGGGGGTGGGGGGTTGGGTTTTGGGAATCTAAAAATTATCAGGACAAACGACAACTTAGTACAAACATATAGAATCAATTATCAATCTCAAAATTGATAGGTGGACAAAAAAAAATCGGAGGGACTAAAAAAATGAGGAGAACACAGGATGAATGAATTGCTACAGATGCCTCAACAAAATTCATTGCGGCTGCTTTCTGGGCCAAACCACTGGATCTACAGTTTGCTCACCACCTAGTTCAGCCACGGCCGATGTCCAAATTTTTCTTTTCGGCACCGCAGAATACGCTACGTGGAGATTCCGCCAGATGGCTCACTGTCTCGTAATGACCTGAAGAGAAGAGATCCAAGTCCAGTGACATCGACCAGCTTCGAGAGGCGATGCCCAGATTTCTCACTAAAATGAATGCCCAATAAGAAGTATAACTAAAGTGAGGATATGAAGAGCTTGAGGTCTGCGAAAAAAAAGGTTATTCAGCAGCACATTGGCAAATTTCTATCTAGGTCCTCAAGCAACGGGTGAAAGTCGTGCATCCGCGGTCTTTGTACTATGGGAGTGGTGTAAAGTGGCATTCCTTACGATGACCAGTCTGCAAATTATTGACCTTCGTAGGAGTGATCAGGACTACCTGAGCTGAAACAATGTACAGTTCTTGGATGTTGAAAACCTCTCTGCAGCGGAATCAATCATTTTCTCACAAAGGGTTTCTGACAAACAAGCAGCCGCTGGTCACTGCCATTTTGAAGGTCAATCACACGAGCTTCCCAGCGTATCTGAGTGGCAAGCATTCTTGCCAGCTCTATAACTCCCATTTTATCAGATAGGACGACCCACCCCTACAGTGGTATCAAATGTCACACATAAAAAATCACTGGTTGGATGAGAAGACCAATATAAGAGTTGATGAAAAGACTATGCATTAGATGAAATCGCATTGCCCATACTAACATACATCAAGGATTAAAATAGTAGTTACGTGCAGCTGCATTAGATAGTATATAGGGGAAATGATGAAAAAGAAAAGAAAGCTATGAACAGCTTTGGATCTGCAAAGCTGTAAACTAGATGAGATATTCTTTATATGTTCTTCCAGCAAAAGCTGATGAGGTATATTTTAGACCAAAAAAGTAAAAGCTACCTCAGGACGCAGAATTCTATCCATTTCCAACAATAAGTCCATCATGCTGCACCTCTCAGAACTGAGATGAGAAAGTAGACCATTTGCGTGGAGCATATCATAGGTTCGAGAATATGTTGGGAACGGTTCACACCTGCTTGAAGCATAATAATTACTAGGCTTTCTGCAGTCACTTCAAAAGTATATAAAATAAAGCAGGGAGAGAGAACGCGAGAGAGAGAGGAATTGGTTTTTCAAACTAAGAAGCTCCGGACAGCATGATTTAAAAGTATTTTGAGTTTAATAAGTACATGAAGAAATAAAAACTGATTATCATAACTTTTCACAGACCCACTTCTCAGAGACACATTGCAAAGTGACAGATATAGGGGGAGTGAAGAATCAAAGTAGACATATCTTTCTGGGCTAAGTTGGAAGCAAGTAACACAACATAGATGGAATAACAAAAATCACCATTGTTATGAGGCATCACGACCATCACAATTTCACACTTTCGAATTTTTTTTTATTTTTAATTTTTTTGTCGAACACTTTAGAATGTTGAAATATAGCAAAAGGCCACTTTTGTTTTCAAATATTGGCCAATCGACAAAAAGAAAACTTGGCATTTCTGACAGGATAAACAGAGTTTGTCGCTAAGACAATCCTGATTCCACAAAGAGTAGCTTATAACTGTTTTATATCAAATGCTACCCCCAAACGTACTTACCAATCATGCAAAACACCAGCAAAACCTTGCTCGAGAATGAGAGGCAGTGTATTCTGAGCCCCAACAGGCACAACATTCATAAGCCAAACTGACTTCTTTTCTTCCAAAAACGCATAATTCAAGCCCCCAAAATGCGCATTCATGTCCATAACATTCCGAACCATGTTAAAGGGAGGCAATGGATCTTCGTCTCCTGGCCTTTTTGGATGGTCAGAAAAAATCAATGGGGTGAGCAGAGACCAATAGTTTTTCAGAGCCGATCTCCAATACTGCAGGTCCTCAAAAAAGTCATCAGGTTGAACTCCTGCAACAACAGGTTGATCAATAATTGGTTCAGCATTTATACTCTGTCAACAGGTTTGAACATTATTGAGGCCGCAAGAAAGAGGGAAAAGAGTTGGAACAATGCTTACCATGTAATTCAAGCTCTGCCGAACTCAAATATGGACCTGATGATCTATTCTGAATGGGAGTCCAGTGTTTGCTGGCAGTGCCACTAATACATGAAATGAGGGGCCGATAGTATGATTGTAGATCATGTCCTTTACAAAGGGGAATGGACGCCTGCTTTCTATTACAATATTAAGGAGAAAGGTCAATGCATGACGAAGGATCCAACTGACATTATGGAGTTCAGAGACCTGTTCTCACGAGAAACATCAACAGTATAAGTCTATGCCGAAGCTACTCACCGGGATTTATAGCAGTTCGCTTCCACAGTTTTTTGCCATATGAAAGTATCATCTTGCTGAGCCAGAAGACTCCAACAAAGTTCGTCCACGAACTTTTCCAGGGGAATAACCATGTTTGCCTTTTTCATACTCAATGAACTTCCCTGTGCCTTATTCACCGGCGCAGTTAAAACAAAGTAACCTCCAGGTCTCAGTAGCCGATCTAATTCTAAAAGGAAAATTGCATCTGCTTCAAAAAATGATAGTCAGCAAGTAGCTCCACTAAATAAAGTTACGGCATATCGTGAGCTAAAAGAAAAAGCATTTAAGAATTTACCAACGTAGTGCATATTTTGTCAAGATTACTTCAGAAATTCTTACTGTTTTGTCTTCTTTTATTGGAGATTTATGTAGCTTAGACTTGTTCAACAGAAAACCACGTCATTCCCGTGATACGACCATTTGCATCAAAACCAAGCAACAAGGTTCCTGGTTCCACCTATATCAATTTTTTTCCTCTACAGACCAACATCTTAACAGAGCAAACTCGACACATCGATAATACACAGGAGGAAAAAAGCAAACCTAGATGAACTCGCGATTGACTATGTAGCACTGACATGACACGCCGACTCGTGATTTGTCAAAAAAAAGAAATTCCAACACGTTGGGATACAGTGTATATTAAATTCGTTACTTAATCTCAAGTAACTGGGCGAGCCACTAAAGTAGTTAAAGTGGTGATAAATCCCTTTAGTAAAACAGGTCCTATAGAGCTAGGATTTCTAGAAGAAGATGCCATTCATTTGATGAGAAATAAAAGGAATAATTCATATCTGAAAGAGGTTGACAATAAGTTCTTTCAAAATTGACTATTTGTCCCTCTGTTAGAGGTGTTCCGGTTCGTTTATTCATAATCATTAACTAATTCATGGTAGAACTGATTTTCTTTCATTCAAATAAAACCCTAGATCATACCAATCCAAATACTTATTTTAAATTTTAATGAATCTCTTATGCCAATGACACAAAAAGTATATACTGAATTGAGTTGAGTGGATTTCCATATGCATAAGTTAGCAGAAATGATGTCAACTAACCCACCCTTAACCATGGGAAATAGCATAGTATTGTCCGATTCGAGGTACTGCAAAAGAAAAAATTGCAAAATCCAAAACATGATAAATTATCAAGTACATACAAATATTAGCGGCGAGTTTCTCCTTCTTCTTATGTTAGGGATTCAAGATTAGGTATTTTTTGGACTGGTTGGGTATATTAATTTTGGAGTGGCTGAGTACATGACTTAAGTATACATATTTTTAATATATTTACATTTTGACCCATAATTTATTGAAAATGCTTAAAATTGACCTCGTGCGTGTCAAAATGGCTCGAAATGGCGTGTCGGGATACTGGACTCGCGTGTCACTGGTATGTCTAAAGCGCTGACCACGTGTCGGTCGCATGTCGGAGATGACAAGGAGGTGTTCGAGGAGTGTCGTTGACTGGTCTTTGTCACTTATGTTAAATAGTTTCTCAAAAATGAATCCTTCTTACTCTTCCTTGGACCTTAAAACCTCATTGTTTTGGATCAAAAAGCTTTTTGCTTGATATCTCCACCCCAGGCACCCCTCCATAGTGTAATACCATTTGCAAGTGAAGGACACACACCTCAGTCTTTGTTTCCAACAAACCAACAAGGAGCACCCACCCTCCGCATCTTCACAGTCCAGGAGCAAAGCTCCATTTCAGAGAATGAAAAATACAAAATTGTTGTTTTCCTTAACCGTTGGGCTTATTAAAAGTGGGGGAGACGATATTCAACAAATAAATGAAAAAGATGCAACCTTGAAAAGCACCTCGGCAAAGGTGTTAGTTTCATGATTAAAAAGAATAAATTTTGCCAAAGTGTGGTACCCAATTGTAGCTTTTGGACTTCTTGCCTTGATTGGTGACCCTAATGGGTCGATAAACAGAGGCATTAGGTTATAGACACAGAAAGCAACTTGGACAACAATCTCACGCCCCCATTAAAGCTTATTTGCCACTATTCTATAGGCCCGTTCATTGAACGGACCTGCTAAACATGACGATAGCTTATGCTGAATGGTTGAAGAAATGCAATCTTACATTGCACTGGTTTTAACTCATTGCTTCAAAGAAAATCAGCTCCTACCACAGGTTCCTACAATCTCCAGAGAGACTTTTGCTCATCACAGAGCAAGAGACCATAAACCAATCGAATCCGATGTGGAAATCATCACCATAACAGCTAAATACCGCTAAAAATTTCTTTAACTACAGCGGTTCAGCAATATATTCAACAGAAAAGGGTAAAGCTAAAAAGCCCACAGAAAACTAACAAGGGAAAAACAGAATTAGTTAAGCGACCGAAAAGTACCTTTCTCATCCCAAACAATTCCACATTGAGCACAGTGAACCATGTCATATGACAGCGTAGGATATGGAAGTTGCCGAGAAACAAAGTTGCCAATGATTGCAGGAAGACCTCTCTCAAGGGCCATTTGAACTTGGCTACCAGTTGCCTCATATGCCGCAACACAAACAGCCATGACCTTTAAAGATAGTAAATGCGCCCCAAAACTGCCAAAACCACAACCAATATCCAGCACAGTGCGCACCTGCAAATTGTATATCGGAAGAATTATATGTTACTCCCTTTTCAAAGGCAAAAAGAGGACTATGGGCAGAAAAGTGGGGATTTTAGAAAGAATGACTAGGAACAAAAATGTTTATGGCATGTGACAGTTGCCACTACGATTTAGCACTAGATTAAAAGCCAGTGCATATAAAATCACACTATAGCTGACTTTAGAGATCCTCCGGCACATAAATATATGTATCAAAGAGATATATTGAGATAAAAAGAAGATTTACCCCTGCTTGGATTAATTCTGCGTCACTGCCCAGTCCTAGCATCTCTGCGATTTGACGTGAATAGTCTTTGACACCGTCAAAAATTGAACCATCGTCGGAGTGGAAAGCAATTTGATTTTCTTCTAGCAGCATCATCCTAGACAGCTCAAGAAAATAGATGCAGGAATGTGAGTCAAATTCATGAAAGAGCTACAAGAAAGTCTGGATAGAGTGACAAATTATTGAGACAGGAGTAGCTCATTAGCTCAAGGACGAATGGGGAACGTTTCCTGCTTCACAACATCATTTCTAGCTTAAGTGAGAAGATGGACCTTTTAGTCATGCTTCCTGAAGAAAGAAATTGGTCCTTCGTAATCTTCACATTTCCACTCCATATCACATCACGACCAGATGGCCACCTGAGAGGAATCTTATATTCTTTTGGAGGGCGAACCAAACAGCGTTCTACTACTCTTGACAGCTCGCAGTGACGATCGAACTCCTCCCCGTCCTTATATCCAGCCAACATATTTGCAGAGACATTGTAGCAGGGAACAAAGTTCTCCCTCTCTTTGCCACATAGACTGAGTTCCTTTACCCGACCAGCGCCCCCTGAAAGAGATTTTAGTCCTAAATAATCAACAGCGGCTTGCTCCTTTAGCTTTCTATAGTTCGTATAGACGTCAGGTGCCGGAGTGGAAGTTGCAGCTTCAAATGCATTTGATGAAGACGATCCCAAGACAGTGATTAGTGCTAATACACTAATAAGGCACAAGACTAACCAACTGATTGGTGGCCTTGGGCCAAAAACAAGAGCTAGCTTATTTAACCAGGGGGTTCTCATGTCCAAAGCCTGTGCAAGCCCGTTCAGAATCCAAGGTATAAGTCCCCTAAGTCACCAATTCTCACATAAACTTCACACACTACCATGTACCTCACAGTTCATCTGATCATTCCCTTTAGTCTCTGGCAAACTGAAGAGAATGAATCTTTGACACTAAATTATGCCATCAGTCACATGGGATCAGCAGAATCTTCACTCAAGTCCCACGAGCATGTTAGAAATGACAAAATCCCGAAAATCCCAGAAAAACTGCCAGAATTAATCCCGATTCGTTAACCAACAGCTTATCCTCAGAATCTCCAACGTAGGAAAAGCTCGAGTCGATCCCAATTGTGCTGCAGATAGATCCTGCACAGAACAGTCAAATGATTCAATAAATCACGACTATTCGGTCTGAGCTCCCGACGCCACTTATCCTCACAAAATGAACAACAACAACAACAACAATAAAAAAATCGGAACATCACATCACATTAGACACAACCCAGCAAGCCTCCACCAATCCCTCGGCTAACCGAATACGAAAGCAATCAGATCAACGCATCACCACCCAGCACGGTACTGCATTGTCATTCAGATCCGAGATCAGATCAAGGAAAGGCAACCAGGAACTCACCGACCCGAGCTCTATCAATGGTGCCAGCATAGGGCTCGGAAAGGCGATGGTCGCGGCTCGAATTTGGCAGCGAAAGGGAATTCAATCCGCAACCGAACGCGAGGGTGCTATATTCAGGCGAGTTGAGTTACCCAATAGCGAGCACTTCCTTTTCCTTCTTCTTCTTCTTCCTTCTTCTTCTTCTCTTGGATTCACATGGCGGAGGAGGAGGAGGAGGAGGAGGAGAGAGGGGAAGGGGAGAGAGAGGTTATGTATGTGTGTGCAGACTTCTTTGGTTCTTCTTCCTTGGAATCCCCCAATCAGATCCAGAGGCTCGCTTATTTAGACGGGACCCGGGCATTTTCGTTGGTTTTACTTTTCCTAAAAAAAAAAAAAATCAAATTCAAAAAATTAGTTTAATATTAATAGAGCCGCGACAGGGGAATAATTTTATTTTAATGTCGTTTGCGGTTTGTTTGGCTTTGGTATATCATGCTTTCAACCTTCCTTTATTAAAATAATCGCGATCCCTTTAATCAGATGTCTTTGAGACGTAATAAATTAATCAAGACCTTACAATTTTTACGGTACCATGTACTTCCCTAAAATGTGCTGTTCACAAAATTCAAATTCAATCGCTGTTCGATGAGACGCTCGTTAAGCGCGATTAGCGTGAAACAATAATTTTCATTCGCAAGGTGTCAAATCAATCATAACACACGGGTGAAGAGTCTATTAATTGGAATATCGCTTAGGCTTCTATGATTTCAATATTTTAACGGCACGATTCAATAAACGGAGCCTTTTTCTTCCTCCCCCCCCGGGCAGTTGCAATGCACCTACGCGCTACCCTACGGCTGGATAAGCTGGTGTCGTGGGCAGCGGGCACGATCCGAATCACACGTGGCGGTGGCAGCGCGAGGAGGGCGCGACGGGCGAGATCGCCACCATGAGTTCCGTGCACGTGTTGGACGAGCGGCTGGGATTCGGCCGTCAGAGGTGATGAACGATGGGCTGAGCCGTCCCTGATCAGGGCCCCATCTATTTTCCTCACGTAGTTTTTTCTCTATGTTGGTTTATTATCGTTCTAATGACAGCTTAAGCAAAGGGATTAGTTAGGAGTGTCCAAATGGAGGGATTTATAGTTCCTGATTGTGTCTGGTCGGATGACGAATGCCATTGATGATGGACTCGCAAGCAGATTCCTTCTTAAGATGTACATCTTGACAGTGATGCTCGGATCAATCGTGGCCATCCCTTCAATCACGAACGGCTATGATTTCACGTTGAAAAGAAAGCCAAAAAAAAAATGAATATGCAGCCGCAATTTAGAGAAATCATGGTCGTTCGTTTAATGACGAACGGTCACGATGTAACCTTGACATCCCTGCCCAGATTTGATCCTGGCAGGGGATCCGGATCCGATGAATTCAGGCGCTGGGCATTTTTGATGGGTCAAGAATAGCGATCCATGTCCCCCCCTAAAAAAAAAAAAAGGAAAGCGATTGCATCACATTTGAAAATTGAATTCTTGGATTTAGTTGTTATATTTTGCGTAGGAAAACGACATCTAAATAAATGCATATACATAAGTTTAGAAGATTGGATTAATTATAGTTGACACGGGTTTCAGATAAAAGTCCTAATCACGATGAGATATAAATGAATTAGTAATTCAAAGGAAACATTAGTGTGGGGGGAAAAAGGGAAGCAAAAGAGGGACCTATTTATCATCATATATATAGGGAGAGCATTAATTATGGGTTGAATCAGGAATGACTTTTTTCTTTTTTTTTGGGTAAATAATCGGGAATGACTGGACCAACCGAGCACGAGTGGTTTTCCTTGTGCGGAATCCGACCAACGGACTAAACCAACGGAATCGAAAGAGACAACCTAAATTACAATCGGGGCGGGCGCGCCCCCTCTCTCTCTCTCTCACCTCAACCTTCTCTTCACTGCTCAAAGAAACCTCGCTCTCAGTTGCTCCGGGCCAGTTCGCTTCCCTTCCATGATTCTCCATTTGGTTTTAATAATCTCTAGTTACGTTTGGCAGTCAACATAAAATTTATCATGTCAAGTGTTTGGTTCATACTTAGGATTAGATATAACGGGATATAAGGGGTATAGTCTTGATAGAATTATCTTAGGGGAAAGTGAAATAAAGGTGAAATAAAATAAACTTATTTTAAGTAAATATATTTAAATTTGAAAATAATTTTTCTGATTCTTTAAGAGAAGGAGTAATGAAATTTCTAAAAAAAACTAGCATCTCCATCTTCGTATTATCTATATCTAGTTCATGTAGAAGTTTCATGATTGCTTTTTAGACTTTTAATTTATTATAAAATTTTACGAAAATAGCAAGATGGTTTAAACTTAATATCCTTTTTAGCTTTCTGGTTCACATAAAAAAAAATAAGAAAATCAGAAAGAAAGTCAAACTTTTTTCTCCTCCATAACTTTGTGTTTCATATTGAAGTTTTAACAAATATTGCAAGGAAGTCAAAACTTTTCAGCAAAATTTGAATATTTATATTTTTTTCTTTTACTAGATTTAACAGTGAATTACAATATATTCTTCTATTTTTCGCTTGTGTTTTTTTCAATTTATTTTACATTGATATATCGTATATACCACTCTATTATTTCAATTCACCAAACACAAGATAGGATATGGCAAAATCTCTAGATTTCATATTATATCCTATCCTATACAATCATATACTGACTAAAAATCTAAGCAACCAAACGCAATCTCTGTGTTTGACATGCGATCGCACAATGCTTGAGAAGTTTAGCTACATATCAATTTAGTAATACACAAGTTTGTATAGATGAAAAACCCGATCTCAAGGTCAATGGGGTCGATTCCTAATTTCACATATAGGAAACCAACTATGTATCGATTTACCTTTGAAAACGATCACTCCTAATACATATCTTGAAAATTCGTAACTTTCCTATTGCGGTTTTTCTTCAATAAATGATACTCCTTAACATGATTATCATATAATGCTCGTTTGAACCGAGGCAGTAATATTAATCCTTAAGGAAATATGTGCCTTTTTCAGCTTTAGACATTTTGGATGGTCGGCTTGATATGAATGTCGTTATCCATTGGATAAGAGTGATAAACATAGGGAAAAAAGAAAATGGGAGAAGGGGTAAAATTTATGGGTGAGGGCGCGTTTACGAAAATTGCCAAAAAAAAAAATGTCATAAACCTTTTGCACATTTACAAATTCAGTCATATAAACCTTTTAAATTTTTCAATTTGGTTTTATTTATCGATTCAGTCTTATTGGCTGAAAATTATTGACGTGGATGCCTGTCATACTATGTGGCACCACCAGTGCTGACACGGACAAATTTTTATAGAATTTTAATATATTTTTTTTCCTTTTTCCCCCCCTACCGATCCCAAGCATGGACATTCCCAGGGACAAAGAGGGCAACCCTCGCATGAAGCCGGTAGAGGTTGAGGTTGGAGGGAGAGAAAAAATGAAAAAAGGAAAAAGAAAAAAAATAAAAATAAAAATAATTAAAATATTATTAAAATGTATCTATGTCAACGTATGTTGTGCCACATAGAACGAATGTTGTTCACATCAGTGATTTCCGGCCAGTATGATTGAATCAACAAAAGATGAAAATGCTTACGATTGAATTAACAAAAGTACAACAAGCTTATAACTTTTTTGACAAATTTCTTGAACGTATTTAGTTTAATCCTCGCCTAATATGCTATAGGGTACTCAAAAGTTATTCATGCAAATGGAATCCTCTAATTTATTTGTTTGAGTAATTATGCCAATTCAGTCTTAAACATTTTAATAATTTGTTAAACTACTTCTGAACCTTTTCACGAATTACCAATTTAGTCCATCTAATCAATTATTCAAATAAAAGTTTTAAGACTAAAATGACAAAATTTCAAAAAAAATTAGGACTAAAATTAAAAATTTCAAAAGTTTTAGGACCAATCGACATGATTGACACATTGATGACTAAATTGGCAAGTTGTCAGAAGTTTTAATATTGAATTGACATAAGTACAATAGATTTAAGATTTTATTGGTAATTTTACTAAAATTAACTACCATCCACAAACTAATTAGCTTTTTTTTAAAAGGGTTTATATGAAATTTTCACTGGCGAAATTCGTCGACGAAAATCGGACCCCAATTCATATAAAAAAGAAAAAAGAAAAGATGTTATGGTATTGTTTAGCTAGAAGTCAGATATCGCGGAAGCTTGGCATTGGCCGAGTCCAGCCCTCCGGAGCCAAGAGAATCTGCATTTACATTTTACAATTGTTTCCAAGACAATCCTCGTTATAGTTTTTGGAAAGTACCATAACAATCGAACGGAATGGCGGACTACGTTTAAATAATCTCGACCAAATGCAGGTCGTTCATCGATACTTAATTGACGACACCGAACAACAGAAATTCCATAAAATCCGAGTGATATTCTCGTTGGAACAAATGGACGGAAGCACGAGGCCCCTTTTTTGCATATCGGCCCATGAACATGTGGGGCCCCCAAGGGAGGCCCAACGGCATATGTTGATGTTTTGTCTTGGGAAAATTTTCAAATAATGATCTGGAATGAATATTATTTCAAATAAGGTCTCGAAGTGTCCTTTTTATTTTAAATAAGGATCTCAAATTGCCATTGTTGTTTCAAGTAAAGGTTTGGCCTGGTCGGCCTGCCGATCAAGGGTATTTTCGTCAAAATATAATTTTGACATAATTTTTAGTTAAGTTAAATAAGAAATAGAAAACTAAAATTGAAAAAAAAAAAATACCGAGCAACATAGACGGGAGGGCAACCTCCCGCCCGTTGTTTTTTTTTTCCAATTTTTTAAAGCTTTTAAAAAACAAAAGAGGCAAAAAAAAAAGAAAAATAGAAAAAATAATAAAAAGGATACATGACAAAAATGCCAATAGATAATTAGTGATAAACACTTTTTTTAGACTGATATGGTAACTTCACATCCATATTTGAAACAATATCTATTTCGAGCCATTATTTGGAATAATGAGTGCATTTCATTCCGTTATTTGAAATAAGGTTTACTTTGGACCCTTATTTGAGATCCTTATTCAGAGTACTTCGGATCCTTATTTGGAATTTTTTATTTTTTATTTTTGTCAAAATCCGAAAGGCCTATGTTGATTTTTTCGGTCGCTTGGTTCGTATGCTCTCATTTTTGGGATTTTTATATGTTATTGCGGAAATGTAAAAAAAGAAAAGTTGGCCGATGTGCAACTTGTAATTCGATCAATATAGTTCCTGAACTATTATTGACAAGTGCTCAATCTTGTGAAAATTGATTAAAGTTAACGGATTCAGCCGATATAACTTTCAATTCGTGGGCAATGAAAAAGAAAACAAGCTATAGTGTAAGATACTCGTCTCAAATCAAATATGTAACAATTCACATCATCAAATAGCGAAATACGCGTCAACACCGGTTTTTTTTTTCCTTTTCTAAAGTAGATGGATAAAAGAAAATTTGACATTTGACTGGTCGTCCCTAAAAATTCATCTCGGCATATAATAATCCATGCCATCACGTATGTTTAATTTGTTGCTTGACTAATTGCACTGAGCATTTATCAATATTTAGGGACCACATCGAACAAAACATAAGTCTAAGGACGACAATGCGCGTCGGGCCGAAATTTCAAGGATTATTTGTGCCGCTTTCGGTTCGGTCCGTGCTGCGCGATTCCAAATCCGGCCGGTTCATCTCGCCCACCCCAAACAGGGAAGCCAGCCTTAGAAAAGAGAGACAAAGAAGCTTGACCGACGCAATCCTCATTTTCAGCTATAAAAAGAAGACAAAAACCACCCCCACAAAAACAAAAACAAAAACAAAAAATGGGGCCTAAAATTACAGAAATTTGGCGCTGTTTTTCATTTTGTTTTTCTATGTACTCCCGGAATAATGGCCAAGATCCGTTTTTGGTTCCCGAACTCGCGCACTCTTGAGCACGATATAAAGCCAAACCCTCGCGCTTTGCCTCCCGTTTCGCTCCCATTCCTCTTCTTCTCCTTCTCCCTCCCACTCTGGTTTTTGTTGTTTCTCTCGATTTCACATCCCTCTTTCAACAATGTCGTCGGAGAAGGAGCGAGAAACTCACGTTTACATGGCCAAGCTCGCCGAGCAGGCCGAGCGTTACGACGGTAGCATGCTTTTTCCGTTCTTTGCCTTTTTTTTTTTTTCTCAATCGCTCTATCTCTGCAATGTGTTCGGGAATGAGCCGGTAATAGCAATTCCTCGACGGTTGTGGCTTTGCCGGATCTTACATTTTCCGGCATATCAATCAGTTCCGCGTTGGTTCGGTTAGAAGAGGTTGCTGGATGGATGACGTGATGCGGTATTGGGGAACCGTAATGTGAATGAAGCTCGATAACGTTGTTAGGTTCTAATTTGCTGCTTACTTGCTTTTGTAAGGAAAATTGCATGTCGAAAAGATTGAAAACGGTTGTATTTGATTACTAGTATAGTGTAGAGATGTGGTTTGCACCCGCAAGGGAAGTGTTGATATTGTGAATTATTGCCATATCATGAGTAAGTATATTGGCGCTGTAGGCTATCTTGACATGTTGATGGAGTCTATTACTGCCCTTTTTGTTTGGATTGAGTTTATGACCAAAATATTCCATTTTGATGAATGAACTTCTTAAGATTTCAAGATCCATGTGTGATTTCAATGTTCCTGGGATAGGCAGCTGTTTATCAGCTGCAAGGGGACTGCATTTTCCTAAAGATATGTTACCTTCATGTAATGAATGCAGAAATGGTAGAGTGCATGAAGAAGGTTGCTAAGCTTGATCTAGATCTGACTGTGGAGGAGAGGAATCTCCTTTCTGTTGGCTATAAGAATGTGATTGGCGCCAGGCGAGCCTCGTGGCGCATCATGTCCTCAATTGAGCAGAAGGAAGAGTCCAAAGGCAATGAGCACAATGTCAAACTGGTTCGGGATTACCGACAGAAGGTAGAGGAGGAGCTCTCCAAGATCTGCAACGACATTCTGTCCATCATAGACAAGCACCTGATTCCCTCCTCCAACGCTGGAGAAGCCACTGTTTTCTATTATAAAATGTGAGTCCTTTTGCTGGAAAGTACACTTCGTTTCTGCTCAATTGATTGAAGCTACAGTTTCCATGCAGTCTTCCCCGTGATAAGCCATTAAAAAAAAAGTGGGTTTCTCAAGTATTACAATTTCTGTTCCTGCCTCATTTATGTCAGTCTCTACCGTCTGGTTGCGAGCTTTAAAAAATCAACATATCCCAAGAAAAAATTTGTGGGAAGAAATGGCATTGGTTCGAAGTGTTTTAGACGTGCGATCCACCTTAATTTATTAGTCACCATTCTCCTAGATCCTTTATGTGATCAACTTTAATGCCGTTTACAATTAAGCACAGAGATTGTGTAAAAATTTCAAGAAAATTATGTGTATTTGTTCCTTATTGATGAATTTTCTCTGTCTAAATATAGGAAAGGGGACTATTACCGCTACCTTGCTGAGTTCAAGACTGACCAGGAAAGGAAAGAGGCTGCAGAGCAATCTCTGAAAGGCTATGAGGCATGTTGATTTGAAGTTGGTTAGAAATAAATTGGTAGTTTATTGTAATACGGCATCCAATTGTACCGTTATCACTTATGCTACTTCATTGTCATACTGTATAGGCTGCTTCAAGCACCGCAAACGCTGAACTCCCATCGACCCACCCAATCCGTCTAGGCCTTGCGCTCAACTTCTCTGTATTCTACTATGAGATAATGAATTCCCCAGAAAGGTACTTATTCCTGACTGACTGAAAATACACACTCAACTGGAAGTCCTGCCTGTGGATGCTATAATGATACGTCAACGGTACGTGCAGGGCCTGTCATTTAGCTAAGCAAGCCTTTGATGAAGCAATTGCAGAGTTGGACACATTGAGTGAGGAGTCCTACAAGGACAGCACTCTCATCATGCAACTATTGAGAGATAACCTGACTCTCTGGACCTCCGATTTGCCTGAAGATGGAGGTATTTATTAAATAATGGACAGCAGAAACGTGTCATAGATATGGTCTCGAGATGATTTTCAATAATTGGGTGGACAAGGGAGTGACCCTTGCATCTCCTACCAGTTAGCAACTTGACACAGGATTAGTCACTTAAGTTACTCTTCTTCTTCTTTCTTTTTCTTTTTCTTTTTTGTGGGGGTGGGGGGACTTTAAACAATTGGCAAAGAAATGGCATGGATGTCGCTGA
Organism: Rhodomyrtus tomentosa; assembly: GCA_028455895.1. Lineage (NCBI taxonomy): Eukaryota > Viridiplantae > Streptophyta > Magnoliopsida > Myrtales > Myrtaceae > Rhodomyrtus > Rhodomyrtus tomentosa. Next base: position 8,151,426 of record JAPCWY010000011.1, read on the forward strand.
TGTCCTCTTGAGAACTCAGCTTCTCACTTATATACTCTATGCAGGTGAAGATGGCATCAAAGTTGAAGAACCTAAATCTGCTGAACCCGAGGTACATGTTAGAGAACGTTTTTGGGCATCCACGGGACACATTTATCTTCCGCTGTTAATACGATCTTCTTGCTTTGTGCAGCATTGACCAATGTCTCTGTCATCAAGAGATGGGCGTTAAACGACTAGGGTGCATCCATAGATGCAGTCTTTCTTCCTCTCCAGCAGACTAAGCAGACAACACGGAAACCCGCAAGCAGTTAATCCGAGCTCTATTGCGAAAGCAAAAGTGCAGCAGATTGCTTCACCTCAGTTTATTTTTTTATCTTTGGACTTTTCCCTTTTCTGCAGTTCATGTTTTCACTCAGTGCTTGATCATGTAAACGCGGACTCTGGATTTCAATACTCTGATTATCTTATGTTGCCATCGTCTGACTGTACTCCGGCTATTGCGTCATGCTTCTGTTTAAAATTAAATTCCGTTTTTGCCCCGAGGTACCATCAGCATCAGGGTTCAATTTAAAGCTTTATAGGTGGCCGACGGTGGTTCCTATATATATCCTCTACGCCTAGGCGGTCCTTCCACGATGTGACGAAGAATAATATTTCCCTGAGGAGCTCGCCGTTGGTCAGCTTGCGTGAACCAACTTTGTGGCCTTTTATAGACGATCGGTCGAGAGGGTCTAGCAAAACACAAAAGCACGATCATTTGAGATATATGAAGAGTTAGTGTGCGGTCCCATGTATAAAGAAGCCAACATCAAATCCTTTCACGATCCTAATTGAATCAGCAAGTGGAAACCGCGCTTCCGAGACCGATATTGGATCAGAAAATTGAAGGATTCGCCAACATTCCCTATTCCTTATAGCCGTTGTTTTTTGTACGGATGGCGTCATAAGGGTGGCACCTAACTGAGCTAGAATGTTTTTGAAACCCCACCAACCCGGCCCTTCACCCGGATGAACTTTCATCCGTCCAAGAACAGATTCGTGCATACCCTAAGGACAGGAATCGAACCGCGTACTTTCCGAGAGAGACGTAATCAAAAGCGGAACTTTCTCGCGAGAGCACAACTCGCCCTCACCTCGCCCAAAGGGCTAGAAACCCAAATGAGGCAGCTCAACAAATTTTTACCATCCCTAACTTGGACATTCAAATTTTTAATAAACAATTTCTTCAAAGCACAAGCGGAAACTTTAAGTTGGCCGATTTCACAGAAGCGAGTGTCCAGTCCTCGGGCCTTTCTGTTCACCTTTCAGCATGATTCATGAAGGATCATGTTATTGATTCTCAAAACACTGCGAGATTCATAACCAGGAAAAATCTCGTTTTGCAAGTGATTACATGTATTTTGTATCTCGAAACGATCCATCCTGCTTGCCAATGCTCCCACAACATTCTGTCTCACTCTCAATTAAATCCACCAGGAATCGGAGAACCGGAAAGGAAAGCTGAATTATGTACAGTGCAGTGGCCGTGGCAACAACAAACATTATTCTTGCAAATTTAGGACTTAGCATGTACAGCAAATGACAATCATCCCATGAACATGCTGGAGGGAAATGACAGCTAAGGTCTCCTGGATCCGATTGGGTTGGGGGGGGGGGGGGGTGTGGGGGGATCATGTACCCTTCTTCACGGGCTTAAAGCTCTTCCTTGACGAAATAGCTTTGCGGCAAGCTGAAATCTTCCTCTTGGTTTAGAATCTCAGATTCATCCTCATCTGGTTTCTGAACACAAAAGGCAATGAACAATATCAACAAGCGTGCTTCCATATCCTTGAAACAGAAACAGCAGGACATACAAAATATGCACCCAGTATATCTAGCCCTCCACATCCATGGAATCAGGGTGCCGTTCTTTGAGATTAAGTAGGGAACTTTCGTCATATCGATCACTCAAAGAAGCAAAATTTACTTCGCCATTGATGGATGATCAGGAATATACCAAAAAAATAAGAAGAAAAAGAGGAGCTTAAATAGACCAAGTACCAGCATTTCTAAGTTGTAGAAACGATCCAGCAATTGCAAAACCTCGTCGGCCGAGAAATGGCGGTCGAAGCTGGGAAAAGCAGGGAGCACACCATGAGAGACTTGGAAAAACTAGAGAAATCATCTATGTCTCTGGATGAACTGAACAGGCAACACCCAAAGGGTGAAGGGATATTTTAAGAGGAAAGAACCTTTTTCGCAGGTGCTCCATTAGCCCGTAGAGGACGAAGTGCCGATGTATACCTGCAAGTGATGGCTGCTTAGCCTTGGAAGCATTCGATGAACACAGAGTTTCAAGAAATGGAAATGGACCTTAATGTCTGTACCTGCATTTCACACGCACTAACAGAAAATAAAAGAAAAGACTCTAATCTACAAAACAACTGCAAAGTGTAGTCCTCCGAAAGACAACTGAATTGCCCAGGAAACGGACAAAGCAGGTGGGACTAACTGTCGTTGTCGGAGAAAATTAGTCGATTGCAGTCAATAAAAAGGAAAGTGCACAACGACAAAGTCGTCGCCTTTTGCCATTGCCGTGAACAGGCACCACGAGAGCAAGCTATCGAACGAAACTCGACTCACCTCGCAATTTAGCGGGAGGGTACCTCTCGAGCGCTTCCAGCAGCCTGAGCTCCAATTCGACCTGCGATTGCTCCTTCTCGCGGGCGCAAACGGATCGGACGTCAGAATCAGAACTCATTTTCCAGCTACGGAACGACCAGTTGCATCGAATACGGCCATCGACGAAGATACCTGAGGGAGAGAAGACGCAGAGGAAACAGGCGCCTTGCACGGAGAATGCACCGACACCCCGTCTTGCTCCTCTTCCTTGCAACCGCCGCCTCGGCCTCCACCGCCACCGTTTCCTCCGCCGGCCATCCGGGTGACGAATCTGCGCAAGCGATCGGGCAAATTTTCAAGAGAAATCGGGAGCAAGACGATTTTTTTTTAACCTCTGTTGGTATTTTCTTGGGTTTAGGGTATCTCGGTTCGGTTGTAATGGGCCTTTTTTTATACCAGGCCCATTGGGCTATTTTCTTATACCATGTCCGAGCATGTTCCCAATTTTTGGGAATCGGAAACAGAACCCATCACCGACGATAAGTGGTACCTAGACATTTGGATAGACGATCAAAATCTTTCTTTCATGTATATTCATTTTTATATGTGGTATAAATTATCATTTTTTTGAAAAATATTCTTTAAACCACTCATTTTCTGCGGAACAAACAGAGCCTGAAACTGTAGAAGGCACAGCAGCATAAAATGGCGTATTACACGAAATATGCGAATTCTGTATAGAGATAAGAAGATTAAGTGAAATATCAAGGAAAAGATTGAGCAGGATAAGCAGCTCCCATCAATTACTTGTCCTAATGATAAGACACAGAGCAGACATGACACGACTATTGAATACATACCTCACTCTTCTGTTCTTTTTCAGGGTTATACCATTGGGGGGAGGGGGGGGGGGGAGCTCTCCTGCATACAATCCAAACAAGCTCAGGGAAGATCTTGAAAAATCATAATGGTGAATGCAAGCATGGTGGATTTAGGGCAAGCAGGGAAAATATCTAGTGTTGATTTGCTTTCAATAATTGATCATGCAAATAAGATATCCGGATCCTAGCTCAGAATCTAACGTGCCTAGGGGAGCGGAGTATATTCAAAGAAGAAATCACAAAGCCATTATTACCCATCGAAACGACGCCAACAAACCTCGAATCGGAGTGGAGTCGAGTCACTATAGAGGAGGAGATCGAAGAGTGAGAAATGAGAGAAAGAGAGAAAAAAAAAGAGAGATAAAGAGGCGGCAAGACTGATGTAATTATAAAAGATGAAGCGCTTAGGGTTACGAGTTAGAGATGAACGGATTCGATTCCCAAGTAGAATCAACCGGTTCAAGGTGTAGAACCAACCGGTTCAAGGTGTAAAACTAAGAACTAGACCGGCCCTCGTCTGAACCCGCCTCTAAACAGCCAATTCTTGGATTGAACCGAACTGATTTCTCACCCCTGAATAAAGTTAATATTTCTCGTTCCATTTAATGTTCAAAGTCGCGAAGTTTAATCACAAGGATTGTCTCCGGGAGTAACACATGCGGTTCTAAATTGCAAGGGATTGTTCATTAATCTTGCAAGAAATACTTCTGTGGAACTCTCAACTCTATGGCTACAAAATAAAAATAATAATAACTCCCAACTCATTTTGCTTCCAATTAATATTTGTACCTTTTTATTCAATGCCTCGGAATATTGTGCAATAATAGAGATTTAGTTTTTATGCGCTCAACTATGCATATCTTTTTTTTTAATCTAATAAATTATGCATGTCAACAATAATCTAAAACTCTAGCTTTTTCATAACTCTTTCTGTTTCATATTTCCTCGAAAGATTTTTCTTATTTTATCTCAATATTGCAGTCGAATAGCTGCATGTAAAATTTGTTACGCCACTATTACAAATTTTTAATTATTGTCGAGGTCATGTATAAGATCTTAGAATTGATGTGAAGCGGTCGAAACAGCTGTATTTCTGAAAGTGAACTCCATGCGAATATGAAGCGCATGTATTCAGGCTATGCATTGTAATAAAAAATAATTTTTGAACTAGCTTTGTCTACGAATAAAGGAAGCTGTAAGTAACAACAATGGATCTCATGGAGAGTCCTCCAACTAACAAGGAAATCCCAATGGGTTGGGTCTTTCTATAAAATCAAAGAAAAAACCCCCAAGGGCGCCATATTTTAGGAGCCAATGGTGCCCAAACTATGTGACTAGATAAGTACTCTATGTGATGCTGGTCAAGGATTCCTCCTCCTTTCCCTTTCCCTTCTTCACACTATGATTTGTATTTTTTTTTATATAGAGAAATGCATGATAAATGATGGAATAAGGTACATTTCGTATCATAACTAAGGGATTCCTTAGTTTGGGTTGAATAAGGCAATGTCACTTGATCATTGTCAAATTGGTTGTTTTTTTTTTTTTTTTTTACCGCAATGATACTACCAGAGCAACTTCTACTTTTAATAGGTCATGAGCTATATCAAAATCATTCTCAGTGAGTCCATAAGAACATATCTCATTTTTTTCATTGGGCTTGGGTAGAGAACAAACGTCTTGAGCGATTGATCTAGTAGAACAACTCAAAAGATAAAGAAATATTGTTAATTTCTTTATGCTCGTTCCAAATTTGAAGTACCATTTGTACGAATAAGAATCCCCTTCATAACATGATTTCTTCTTCATATTACTAGATATATGATCTATGGGACAATTACTTAGAAATACATTTTGTGCAATAGCCCTTCATATCTAATAGAAAATAATCTCATGATCCTGAGCCGATTTTACTTGGGATAAAAATCCCAAGTTTATTGGTGAAGAACATATCTACTTGCGTTAATGTTCATAATTGATTTCTTCAGGGTAATACTAATCAATAGGTTCTCCTTGGTAAGTGGTACAACATCTCAGACGTTGAAACCTATGGTTATGGACCCAATTCATACTAAAAATGTAATCTTTATCATTTTTTTGGGGACAAAAATCCTTCAGAAAACAAAAATATATATAAACTACAAAAGGAAAAAAAAAAAATATTACCACGTTTTCGCCGGTGACGTAGAAAGCTCACGCCAGTCCAAAGCGTGTTCAAACCCGACACGATGCAAAACATTGCGCAATGAACCATGCGCACGAATTCGTGGACCATTTTTTGTCAAACGTGCGTGCCAAAGCAACCAACTAATTAAACTAACAATCTCGTTCCAAAAGTGTTGCATGCGACTTTTCAAATTTGGACGAGGATCGACAAAGCCTCGATTAGTCTGGGCAAGGGTTTTGCGGCCCTCATCGGCCACAGGTGAGGGTGTCTGGCCCTTGCCCGAATCTAGGTGAGGGCCAACTCTTTGCCTGTTGTTTGGCGAGGGCCAAGACACCCTCGCTTGTGGTAGGTGAGGGTTGTAATGCCCTCGCCCAAACCATGTGGGAGTCGTTGGCCAAACATGTAAAAATACAAATAAAAATTATCTACATCTTCGCCAATCGTGCTACATAGAACGGTTAACATCCAATTAATGATTTTCGGCTATATTGGAGAACTTGATTAGCAAAATTTAAAAATGTTTATGGCTCAATTGATAAAGGTCTAGGATTGAATGAGTAAAACCACAATAAGTTTAGAAGTTTTTGGATAATTTTGAGCAAACTGAGTTTCAACTTAGATTTGTTCCACTAGCATTCGTGCATTCCGGCCTTACATTACATCCACGCGGGTTCCTGTTTTGCATGTGCAAGAGGCAAAAACCGGCACCCCCGATTAGATTCTTGATCGGTTATGTTGGAGAGAAAATCGATTTCATCCGGAAAATATACATTAAAAAAAAAATTGTAATGCTTTTGACCCAAAAGAAAACGATTCTCGTGATATTTTTACGCGCACGGGACCTTCCGCTAACGACGAGAACAAATCGTAAACATTGGTTGGGGACGTCACCGTCGTTGACAACCGTCACTGTCGCTGTCGCTGTCGCCGTCGGCATCGCCCGCTGCCCCGCCAGAGTTGAGCTCGTGCGTGACCTCACTCTCGCGCAGTCTCCGCTCCTCATTGTCCGATCATCGGAGACGGCATGACGGCCCTCCCCATGCTTCTATTCTCTGACAGTGATGGCCTCTCGTCGACTCTCCTTCTCTCTTCGGCCCACCATTTCACAAGTTTTCGGCACTCCACCCAAGAAACTTTTTCATGTGTTAAAAATCTCCGCTTCGAGTTCAACTTTCTTGATTCCATCGACGTTAGCGTTGTCGCTTCTGCGGTTCCTTCTCCTTCCCTTTTATAGTGACCGTCCTCAAGCAAAACCATCGCTTTCGTACCTTCCCTCTCTTCGCTTTTTGATCGGAAGATGCCGTCGATCGTCGCTAGCCCGGTTCGCTCTCCTATCGGAGCCTGTGGCTCCAAGAAGATGTCGTCTCTGTACCTGACGACCCACGCGATTTCGGCCACTTCTGTTCTGCTCAAGGCTCGGAAGAGCTTCGCCAGCGGCGCGTCACGTCTTGCCTTCTCGCCGTTGCCGGAGCCTCTGAGATTCGCTGGCGGAAGCGCGCTGTCCAGACGGCGCAATCTCACCGATTTCCCGGTCGCCAGAGCGGCAGCAGCCGACGCAGAGGGCAGGGAGATTGAAGTTTCCGATGGGTCGGATGATTTCTCTCTACTTTTGCTTTGTTTTTTCTCGGTTTGTTGCTGAGTCAAGTGGAAGGAGAAGGGAAAAAGATAAAGATGGGATTTTTTTGGTTTTTTTTTCTTTCGAATTTTTTTGGTATTGTTCTGCTGGTATTCTCTCTGTTTATTTATTTTATTTTTTTGCCCTTCCTGGTTATTCTGAATGTGTTGATGATGATCAGTGCAGGTTGGCAAAGCCATCCAAGAGCTTCGGGGAAAGATACCCAGCACTTGTTACTGGCTTTTTTTTCTTCATGTGGTATGCCATTTCATTCTGTTTTCGTATCATAATGTCATAAATTTTCCACTTACAAAGTTTTGAGATTGTTGAATTGAATCTCCCTCATATCTTTCCTAATTGCATCATAGCAGTTCAAGGCTGCTAACTCAAGTGCAGAGCAATACTTGATCTGAAGAAGCTCTTACAAAGACATCTTCCTTCGTTATTCCCAGCTAACAATCATTAATGCGGCGCTGAAGTTCTATTTCGAGATTCTCCGAACCTCGAGCCTTTGTTTTAAGTTCTGTCGGCATAGTTTTAGTGAAAATGCGGGGATTCTGTGTAATTCGTGTTGACCTATGATCATCTACTTCTCGGGGGGGAGGGGGAGGAATTAGAAGTAGAAGAGAGCCACAAAGAATATTGAAGTCTGAATCATCCGATTGCTTGCAAAAACAAAAAAAGGAAATAACCGTGTGATATTTTCTTTCAATGCAGGTACTTCTTGAATGTCATCTTCAACATATTGAACAAGAAGGTCTATAATTATTTCCCGTATCCATAGTATGTTGTCCTTGCTTATTCACTTCCTCTGTGAAACATTTATGGATTTCCAGTTACTTGAATCAATGCTAATGCCCGCCTGTTTATATTCTCTATAGTAAGAGCAGACTTTTTCACTTTTGATATGTTTTGCTCTTTCCCCTGCAGCTTCGTCTCTGTCATACATCTTCTTGTTGGAGTTGTATATTGTCTGGTTAGTTGGGCAGTTGGTCTTCCCAGACGTGCAGTAAGTTCAATGCTCCAAGTGTTTATGCCCTTGGTCATTGTGCATCGACCAACTAAAACGCGATTGACAAGCTTTCATCACTTGAACAGCCAATTGATGGGGAGCTCTTAGCATTGCTGACCCCTGTTGCTGCCTGCCATGCCCTAGGACACGTCATGTCCAATGTGTCTTTCGCAGCAGTTGCCGTATCCTTTACGCACACCATCAAAGGTAAGCAGAGTCAAGAAAAGATCATCATGTTCCTAGACGTAAGTTCACTCTTTTCGCATAAGCAGGTTGACTGACGTTCAAATGCACACTGCTAACCATAAGTGCTGGTAGCTCTTGTTATTAGCTATTTAGATACTTTTATGTTCTTAACAGCAAAAGGGTTGTGCTCAAGGCAATCCTCTGTAGTCTCATGCCATTCTTTCGACCAGCGTAAGATCAAGATTTTATCATTAATTGTTTTTCTTGTCATACTGTTAACAGCCCTTGAGCCATTCTTCAATGCGGCAGCTTCTCAGTTCATTCTGGGCCACCAGATCCCACTGTCCCTGTGGCTATCACTAGCTCCTGTCGTGATTGGTTAGTTTTGGTTTTAGTTTTGCTGCTAAATTCTTACTCGTGCATGGGTCACACTCGAGTTTTATTCTGCTTTTCTTTTTCTGCATCCAAAGTGGTTGAAACTGATCAGAGTTTTTTTTTTATATATATAAATGGTATCGATTATATGGTCTCAGGTGTGTCGATGGCTTCATTAACGGAGCTTTCTTTCAACTGGACTGGTTTCATCAGTGCAATGATCTCAAATGTTGCATTTACCTACAGAAGTATTTACTCAAAGAAAGCAATGGTGAGAAATCTATCAGAAAGCTTTTCTTTCAGCAATTTGATGAGCTGTGGTAGAAGTAAAGATAGCACATCTTACATTGCGATTGTTACTTTGTTAAAACATCTAGTTGATGAGGATGCTAGTTGGTAGTTGCTCTTCTTTGATTCATTTGCTTACTCTACGTATCTCAAGTCTTTTCTCTCGAATTGAAGTTTCCGTTCTATTTTTCTGCAGACAGGAATGGACAGTACAAATGTGTATGCTTATATAACAATCATCGCTCTTCTGTTTTGCATCCCTCCAGCAATTATTGTAAGCTTCTTACAAGTGATCCGCGTTGATCACAGCAGAGATTTCAGATTCATTTGCTTTGTAATATCATGCTCTGATTATCAGCCACCAACTTAATGGCTTTCTCTTTTCTAAATTAATCGCGCCAGCTGCAATCTTTTAGCATTGTCATGTTTCACTTTCAGATTGAGGGCCCTCAACTGATGCAATATGGATTTACGGAGGCCATTGCCAAAGTGGGTCTTTTCAAGTTCCTGTCAGACCTTTTCTGCATTGGATTGTTCTATCATCTCTATAATCAGGTATAGCATGCATCTCCAGTGGCTCGGCTTTGCTGTTCAATATTTCAGAAAGAAGAAAACTGAAAAATTTAACAAAATGAGGAAAAAATTGGAAGGGCTAATAATGGAGTTCAGTAAGAAAAGTTTAGGACTCTACGGTTAATAACAAGGCAGATTTCAAGCGTTCCATAGCCCTATGTATGGAACAGATTTCCATGCTGATACATCATGAACATGGTTGGTAGCTAAGACGTGATTTTATAACTTGAAAATTACCAGCTATTGTAATAACCTAACATCATTTACTGCTGTGGTTATCATGTTTGTACTCATAGATTCATGTCTCATGAACACGGTTGCCTTTTTTGTCCAGGTTGCAACTAACACTTTGGAACGGGTAGCGCCACTTACACATGCTGTCGGAAATGTGCTGAAGAGGGTTTTTGTGATTGGTTTCTCTATTGTCGTATTTGGTAACATCTTGCTACATTCTCCACTTCAATTTTATGCAGCTAGCATTTGACTAGTTTCAGAACTACAAGCACATTTGTGCTCATAGATTCTGTACTTGCAAAACCACAGGTAATAGGATCTCCACTCAAACTGGGATTGGAACTGCAATAGCAATAGCTGGAGTGGCCATCTACTCCTTCATAAAGGCGAATATCGAAGAGCAGAAACGGGTAAATCTTGTCGAATTACCACCTTCTCGTTATGTTTTTGAACATCTTTCGGCTGCAAGTGTCAAGTATTGCACTGCGGCCTCTGGAAAATGCTCGGTACATTATTCTCTTCCATCATCAATTTAAGAACACCTTTCCCATCATGTCAAGCCAAATGAGTTCCCCGAATCAACATTAATATCCACCTGCATATCACCAATATCCAGCAGAAATTTTCTTTCTTCATTCTTGGCCCAGGTTTACCACATTGTCTTGACAACTTTCAATTTGTCTTTTCAGAAGGCTGCAGCCGCCCCTGCTCAGTAACACACTGAGCGTGCGGGATCGCAGATCGACCGATTTCCTCATACTCCATGCATTTTTTTAAGGTAATAAACGAGCGAATTCTTTTACCGAGGTTAATACGCGTTAGCCGAGCTGCCTCGGAGACTTCTCTACATCTTCATGAAACCGTAGCTACCGGGTCGAATTCTGTCTAAACTTGCATTCGTCGCAAACCTTTCGATTGATATTTGTGTAAGTACGCGGCCTCTATCGGGGAAGAAGCAAGAAATTACAAATCGAGATGCATTGTTTCAGACTGTTAATCACTCCCGCTGAGGCTCCAAGTTGCTCACTTGCCCGGGCTGAATCAATACTTTCAAGATTGATCCTGTTTCGATCACACGCGAGTCGCACCTGTGTTGCGATGCTGATTAATCAGAAAAAAAAAAAATTGCTCAAATCAAGGTTCCAATCGATGGTCTGCCATGTTTAAACAATCTGCATTGCCAGAGGTTTGAATGTGAATCCACGACTGAAATTGAGGAAGGCTTGCAGAAATGGTGGACCGATTCAGGAGCATATAACACTGCCAAGAACCCTCAACTTTGTGTATCCCATTAGGCTGGGCCCACTCAATTGGAACAACTTGTGGGCCCATCCATGCTAAATGACAGGATTAGCAGCAAATTCATGACATAAGTTGGGGGCTCACACGTTATAATAACATATAAATGATCTGTACAGCAATGGAAATTCAGCGGTTGTCCGAGCACAAACGGCTAGTTGGGTCAGAGCATGCAAATAAATGTTAGAGATGTACAATCCCACGAAGAAAAGCAAATACTTTCTATTTCTTCCTATTCTCTTTTTTAATGGAAGGGCCCTCTTAACATCCTTGCCAAACCGGCAATGTGAAAATCGTTGTCTTAATTTCAATCGATTTTAATTTTATGATTTTGAATTTTTGAGTCACTGAACAACGTCTTTGTGATGAGATACCTCTGCCATTAATAGAAAATTACTTTTGTTAGCTTACTTTTTTTTAAGTGGTATAAACAATCGGGAATTAGGAGTAATTGACATCAATAATGAAGTGATTTTTTGTTTACTTTCATGGAGGATGTTGTTTGTTGCACCATAAAAAAGTGCACTATCCAAAGGGGTATTAAAAAAACTTGTGCCGGGCTGGCAGGCCCGGCTAAAAAATTTGCTTGATTTTCGGGGTTTTTTGGGCCGAATTTGGTACTCGAGCCGAGCCAACCCGCCACCGACGTTTTTTAACACCTATTTTTCCTTTTTAATTAAATTAAATTTATTTTCATTTTTTTTCATTTGATATGTTTCTTAGTTGATCTTGATTCCAAAAAAATAAAAATAAAAATAAAATCTGGCTCGACCTCAGTATTGCTTAGTTTCGGGCCGGCTCAGGCTAGGTTGAGACCTGGCCTGTTGACACCCCTACTATCCATAGGAAGATTGGAAAATATTAAGGCTGTGTTTGGTAGTTCGGATTTAGGCCCAGATAGTATAATTGTTATACTATCCGATATTTGGCGATGTCGTCCGGATCGGATAAACTCGAATATACCCGGATAAAACACCGTATAAGAAATCCGGGAGATGGTTAGGATACATTCGAATAGGATAAAAAATAACATTAAAAAAGAAGAAAAAGGGACGTCCCTCCCTGCTCAACATTCAGAAACGCCTCTTCAAGTAGCGGAAGTTGCAGGCGGACTCGTGCCCCTACCAAAACCCTAACGATTCCCACCACGATCCTCCCCCAAACCCTAGTCGGCGCTGCGCTAGCTGGAATCTCGGCCGCGACGGATCGTACCCTTCCCCAGATTGGGCCTTCGATGGTGACGACGACAACGACGACGAGCGCGCTGAGAAGAAGCACAGGCTCTTGCTCGGCTTGGATTCGAATCTCTCAGCGAATTCCTCGGGTCTCTGCAGCTTTGATTCGATTGCGTCCGCTAATAATCACGAGGCAGCTCTCGACAAGCGCAGAATCGGCTTTGGATTTGATTATCCGGTGATTATTTGTCTCTAACGACTACCGCACAATTGTCGTTGCTAAGGGCTCTGAACCTGACCCTTTAATTGCAAAGAAGGGAGCACAGGAAGCAGGTTTGAGGCAATGCTCCCTCGCCAATGATGCGGCGGTGGCGGAGGGTCGACATGATATCCTATCTTATCTGGCATCTACAAAACATATGATGAGATTTTACAAGATTCAAAAGTCAATCCGAAGGATTTCTAATCCACCCTTATTCTATCCTATCCGGGTCCAAATCTGGAACGAATCCTAAATGTGATCGTGGATATGATGGCACTAGTCCTAGAAAAATAAATTCAGGTTATTTGAGCTTGAACCACTTCTCACTCAACCCGGAAAAAATAATTCAATTTTGATAACGAGCAGCCCTGAGCAGCAAATTAGTTTAGATCTAAGCTCAATTCGAGCGCACACATTGATCGCCTCTAACGATAACTCTTTGTGAGTGGCTTAAAGTGAGTCGGCGAAAATTTGAGAAGCAATTTTGAGTTCTCAGGTATGATTGGTATTCGATAAACTTATGGTGAAGCTCCTCTTTAAGAGCTCGAAGTCTAGAGTTGTTACTCATGTGTCCTCACTTTAATGTTTGAAATATAGACGGGTGATTTCGAATATGATGTTCCAAAACTTTTGTTGACAACAATCCAAGTTTATGTGCTAATTTTTTTGCATTTTTCTCGTTTGATTTAAGGAAAATTCTAAATAATGACTCGAAATGTCCTTATTTTCTCAAATAAGGATATGAAGCATACCTTATTTTAAACAAAATCCTTAAATGCCCTCATTATTTTAAAGAATGATTTGAACAAGAACATTTTCATTATTTGTAATTTTTTTTTGCCCTTCCTTATCGCCAATGGTCGGCCAACAACATGGATTGTGCGAGGCTGTACTCAAGGCCGGCAAGGTGAGTGTATCCCACGACTCCCCAGATCTAGCGTGGGCGAGGCCGTCAACGGCAGCCCTCAGCTCTCCCAGTTGATGGGCCAGCCATCGACGAGTACGAAGGGCAAAAAAAGAAAATAATAATAATAATAAATGATGAAAATATCCTTAGTCATGCCATATTTTTTAAACAATAAAATCATTTCGGGTCTTTATTTGAGGAAATAAGGGAAATTTCATTCTTTATTTGAAAATTTTCCCTTTGATTTAATCTCATTTGTTCAACAGAAAAAAAGAATTCCTAAAAATTATTTTTATAAAATTGATATCTTGTGTCCCTTAAAATAATTAGTCAGTAAATTTTTTTTTAATAATAATTTATGCCATTATACATTCGTGAATGTTGAAAATATATTTTGTTGATTCATTTTTTTTAACTAATACAAATCATTTTAATTTATTTAGTTTTCGTGAAAACACACGCGTGCACTAGGGTCGCTGGGGTAATTTTGATCTCAATCAAAGCTCGATTTTCTAGGTTTACTTCGCGAAAAGTAAATAGCCAAAAGAACAGACAGCGACAGGCTTAAGAGCCTCAAAACTCCAAAAGTGGGACCCGGATCTTGCAGAGACCAAAACCCAAACCCAAGGTTGGGTTACGCACATGGGTTTATGACCGTTGAATGAACAGTCGATCAAACCTCAGAGCTTCCTCACTTCCCCCTTCCCCGTGACACTCTCCCCCATTTTCTATCAGACATTATTATAATAATTTTCATCAATTGAAGACATCACTATATAAAGATGCATCATTGAATTTCTCAAAATCTGATGAATTGCTCGAGAAACCAATATCCCTCAAATCACCCAAAAAAAAAAAAAGAGAGAGAGAGAAGGAAACCTGCATTGCTATTTAGATACTGTACTGAACCCCATCACCCTCAATTGCGTTGCCCCCTCCTAGAAATCTTCATTTCCAATCCAAGATCCCTCCATCTCGCTCTGTCTCTGTCTCTGTCTCTGTCTCTCCATCAGCCGTTTGGCTCTCAAGCTCAAACCAGAGCTCTCTCGCCGATAGTTCAGCAGCAAAACTGCTCTCTTGAACCCTTCAATGGCTGTTCTGGTATTTCTGGTTCTTTTCCTGGCCTTCACTGGCCATTCGGGTATGAATCTCTCTTTCTCTCCCCCCCCTCTCCCCCCGTTCCTTTTGACATCAAATGTGCAAGCTAAATGGCAGAAAGGGTTATCATATTTTGCCTTCTTTTTCCTTTTTCTCGGTCTTCTGTTATAGCTAGCATGACAAAGTTCTGATCTTTACACAACTCTCCTTTGCCTCATCGGAAAAGAACCCATCTTTTCTCACACTGCTTGTTGGGCATTTTCTCAATCATTTTTTGGTCTTCTGTTTTTTTCTTTGGCGGGTGTCTTTCTGTTGTAGGTGCAACGTACTGCTTGTGCAAAGACGGGGTCGGTGACCAAGCCCTCCAGAAGAGCCTGGACTTTGCCTGTGGATCTGGGGCTGATTGCTCCGCCATCCTTCAGGCCGGCTCTTGCTACCAGCCCAACACCGTGAAGGACCACTGCAACTACGCCGTGAACAGCTATTTCCAGAGGAAAGGCCAGGTCGCCGGTAGCTGCGACTTCTCCGGGACCGCCGCTCCTTCCACTGTTCTCCCGAGTGCGTGCATTTCTAATGTCGTTGAAACTGGGGAAAGAGAAACTAAACTCTCGATTTCTCTGATTTCAGCAAATGTTGCTTGCGTGGTTTGGATTGGTTTGGGTTGTGATGAATGTTTCTCACTGTGGCTTTTTGCAGACCAACCTTCTGGATGTGTCTACCCTTCAAGTCCAAGGTACATCCATTCCCCATATTTTCTCGAGAAAAATTTTCCTCTTTTTTTTTTTTAATCTGCGCAGAGTTTGATAATCAATCACTCTCCCTCACCAAGAAAAAAAAGAAAGGGAACAAGAAAAGAAACGAAAGGAAAAGCGAAACATTTTCCAGTTTTTCATGCGGTCTGTTTATGTCATGGTCGTTTGCAAATTTCACGACACGAAAACACGAAGGAGTTTCGCTTTCTTGTTCTTCATTTCTTGCACGAGCAGCGTCGATGCTTTTCAGATTTGGTGGTAAATAATGTCTGAGGACATGACGCACGAAGGCAGATCTTGCGCCCAAACTGTTGAACCACTGCGCTCAGCTCACTTGCAAGTCAGAGCACGCTTGGCTCATTGGAGAGTTTTCTGAGCTGTCCCTGATGTTGATAATTATTGCATGCCTTCATCGTCTTCCTTTTATAATAAAAAGGCAAAAAAAAACCCCCTCTAAAATTCCTAAATTATGTTGCTATTAATTTACTCTAAATCTTTTTCTTGACATAAAAAAACTCCAAATTTGTATCCGTATCGCAGGTTTACAGCAAACCTGTACTAGCGTAAACTATTTACCGTGACATTAAAAATATTAAATTTATATTTACGTGACATATTTATTTTAATTTTTTTTAAATAAATGTGTCACGTGGCTTATTTACCGTGACACCAAAAATCTTAAATTTGTATTTACATGACACATTTATTTTAATTTTTTAAAGTAAATGTGTCATATGATTACATGTTTGAAATTTTTGATATTACAAAAAAAAAAGTAATAAATACGTCGCAATATTATAGGTTTGGATTTTTCGCCACATATCTCATGATTACTAGGCACATTTGCTTAGTTTTTGGCTGGAAGGTTTGTTCTTTCTTCTTTTTCCTAAGAATGATGAAGCCAATTTTCAATAGATAAATCTCGAGGCCGTGAAATACACCGCAAATCTTGCCTCCGTTCATACTATGATAGGTGAAGAGTCAACCGCGGGACACACCTAAACCTTTAGGTTGTCACTAGCTTTACAATATGATTGGTTTGATTATGTCTCTACTGACTAATTAAACAGCTCTCGTGCCCTTATCTACTTAGACACTGACGTTCTTGCTGTTCTTTCTCGGTCCGATGCAAAAGCTCGATCACGCCCGCCACTCCGACGCCCACCACCACCACGACCGTGTCCCCGCCGGGCGCCATCACCACCACCCCGACCACGGGGTTCAACGGGGGCACGGGGTTAGGCCCCACCGGCTTCAACGACTCCAGCGATGCCGCCAACCTGGCTCTCTTCAGCCGCGTCAATCTAGTCCTCCTCCTCTCCCTGGCCATCGTTCCCTTGTTGTGGATCTGGGAAGGTTTTGAATCTGGGAAGGACGTCAAACAGGACATGGTAGCAACAAAGCCTCGGACCAATTTTCTTTAGGCTTTGGGGATTTTATGTACATGTTGAACATGTTCCTTAAATTTGGAGGGACTTTTTGGTGTTATGCTGACTTTCTTGTATTTTATTTATGCTTTTATGGGGTTTCGTGGTCGCTCCGAAATCAGAAGTTTATTAGGATTTGTTTGGCCTTTTGGATTTGATTGAATTAATCGAGCGAGCCAACTGCTGTTCCCCATGTGGCCGTACGCATCTTTATTCTTTTTCAGTTTTTTAAAAAATTTTCAGGGATTCCCTGCACCGCGGTCTACTGGATCAAATTGATCTCCGCTGTTGATTTTTGTGGAGTCCACTGATGGAACTGGCATATCCAACGATCGTCATGAATGCTGGTCTTGGCAACAAAACACCGCCGTGTTTGACAATTGAAGAAATTGAATTCGAGAAAGGGAGAGCGCTCGAGCTAATCGTCGTTTTGGTTATTTATACCATCTCGGACGTAGAATTTTCCATTTTTTTTTCCCAAAATAGGTCTTAAAAAAATAAAGGAAAATTTTTAAAAAAAAGTGGTGAAGTGATATTATTTTTTCAAAAAATAGTTTAGATTGAACATCGTTTCAAATAATTTATTGAATTGCTTAAATTATTTTAAAAAATTCACGTTCTAAAGTCATTTTTGTCTTTTAACAATTTTATCTTTTCTTTTTTGTTTTTCTTTTTTTTTCGCCTCCCCTCTCCTCCTGTTCATCGTCTCCCGGGACATCTTCTTCATGTGGATGTCAACAATGTGGCCGTCGGGGTTGCCGCGGAATCGACTCGGCATGCTTTTTAGCTTCCCCTTTTGTAGCTCCCTAAATATCATCTGAAAGACTTCGCCAAACCACCAACTCCAATCTCCCTCTCTATTTCCCTCTCTGGTCATGGATTTTGGGAACAGTAGCGCGAGCTCGCAGTCCTCCGGCGACGGCGAGGACGAGCCGTACCCCTCACACCCCGATATTTCGTCCTCCTTCAACGCTGCCTCCGCCTCCTCCGCCCACCACCACCAACCGCCATTATTGCACCACCCCCACCACCAGCAACTGATGCTCGACTTGTCTCCCGTGCTGTCCAATTACTGCGACCCGTTGACCCGGTCGGCCCTGCCCACGAGCCCGCTGCTCAACCTAGACGCCGCCTGGTCTAGGAGCCCGAGACCCGATCCCAGCTTCACCAATTTCAGCCTCCCGTCTCAGCAGCCACCTTTTATGGGCTTCGGCAGAGGATCGTCGCCCGGCAGCGGCGTGGCTCCGGTCCAGTTCCCTCTGGCTTAGGAGAGCTCGAAGCTGGCGCAAGGTCAAGCCACGGTTCCATCGGCAGCTGACAATGGCAACATCGCCAGGAACGCCAACGCCTCCTACATGGAATCCGAAGAATAAGAGATTGAGGGCATCGACGACGGTGCTGAGGCCGAGCGACGCCGAGGCGGTAGAGGTAAACTCGGTGTTCGAGCTACACAAGTTGCTGGCCCGACCGGGGGCGATCGAGAAGGTGCTGGGCGTGGTGAGGCAAGTGAGGCCGGAGATCGCGACGGTGGTCAAGCAGGAGGCTGACCACAACGGGTCGGTTTTCGTGAACCGATTCAACGAGTCACTGAACTACTACTCCACCGTGTTCGACTCTCTGGAGGGGTGCGCGAACACCAAGACAAGGCCATGTTAGAGGTCTATCTGGGGAAGCATATTTGCAAGGCGGTGGCGGTGGTGGCGGCGGTGGGCAACGACCATGAAGAAGACGTCCCGAGAGATGACGAAGAGGAGGGGAGGGAAAAAAAAAACTAGAAAAGAAAAATTAAAAAGATTAAAATATAAAAATATCCTTCGAATATGCATTTTTTTTAAATAATTTAAACAACTCTTATTTTAAATAATGTTCAGTAATTATTTAAGAAAACGATATTAATTCAAAAACTTTTTTTAAAATTTCCCAAAAATAAATTTACGAAAATATGTTACTTTATATTTTATTTACCAAAACGGGGCCTTTCGTGGAAGTCATAGTTCCGCACGGGTCCCATGGGGAAGTAAAACTTCCGCACTGAGCAGTGCGGAAGTGCTCAGTGCGGAAGTCTGACTTCCGCACGAGTGCCGAGGATTTTTTTAAAAAAATTTGTTTAATCATTTATTTAATTCTTTTTTCTTGTTTTTACTCATTTTTCAATTATTCATTTTTTTTGAATGAACAAAATATTAATGAAATTCTTATATAATATCTTGCTTTGTATTATTCGCAAGCGAACAAACGATTGAGGAAGCAAAGTGAACAAACGAGCGATTGAGGCCGTCGAGTGAGCGAGCGAGCGAACGAACGAATAATCAAGGTAGCGGAGAGAGTGAACGAATGATCAAGGTTGCGATGCCTCGTTCACTCACTCCGCGACCTCAATTGATCGTTCGTTTACTCGTTCGTTTGCTAGCTTCGTGGCCTCAATCAACCGTTCGTTCGCTCGTTCGCTCGCTTTATGGACTTGATTGATTGTTCATTTGTTAGCTCATTGTTCACTTTGTACCTCGATCGATCGTTCGTACGCTCCGCCGCCTCGACCGTTTATTTGTTCGCTTTGCAGCCTCAACCGTTCATTTGCTCCGCGGTCTCGATCGTTCATTTGCTCGTAAATAATACAAAACAAGGTATTATATGGAACTTTCATTAATATTTTGTCCATTATAGAAAAAATTGAATAATTTAAAAATAAGAAAAAGAAATTAAATAACTAATTGATAAAAAAATTTAAAAAATTCCTCGGCAATCGTGCGGAAATCACACTTTAGCATTGCTTATTCACTCGCTCCGCATCCTCGATCAACCATTCGTTTGATCGCTTAATAAGCTTGATCAATTGTTCGTTCGCTCGCTCGCTCATTCACTTGCTCCGTGGCGTTGATCGATCGTTCGTTTGCTTGTTCGTTTGTTCGCTCCATGGCCTCGATGGTTTGTTTGCTCGTAAATAATACAAAGTATGGTATTATATACGATTTTTATTAATATTTTGTCCATTATAGAAAAAATCGAATAATTAACAAAATCGAAAAACAAGGAAAGGAAATTAAATAAATGATTAACTAATTTTTTTTAAAAAAAAATTCGTCGCCATTCGTGCAGACACCAGCACTCCTGCGGAAATGTGATTTCCGCACGGGACCTACTTTCGCACGGGTCCGTTTTGGTAAATAAAATAAAAAGTAACATATTTTCGTAAATTTATTTGTTTATGGTGTGTATGACAATCCTTCAAAACCACTCTAGGGAGATTATTTATGTTTCCAAATTATTTTCGAAATAATTTTAAAATAAAAAATGCGTATGATTTAAAAATATTTTAAAATTGTTTTTTTAAAAAAATAATTTTGGCCCAAAAACAAGAAACATAAAATTTGTTTTTTTTATTTCCGAAACACTTTTTACAGCTTTACTTGGAACGCTTTTTATTACACCCTCACTTCGTCGTCGTCTGCTGCTTGAAGAAAAGACGAAGAAACCACTTCCTCCCTCGTACGCGCGAGCAGGTCCTCCCTCACAACGCACACCTTGACCGTCGCCGTTCCTCGACCAACCATCCCTGCTTGGACCTCCGGTGAGTTTTTGCTTCATCCTTTTCTTCTTACTCTTCTTGGCAATCGATCGGTGGCCCACAGGCGGAGAGATTTCGCGAGCCCAGATCTGGGCGGGTTTTGACTCGCCTCGCCGCGCGTAGCCGAGCCCCGCCCAGATCTGGCCGAGTTTTGGCTCGCGCTGAGCGCGGCCGAGCCCCGCCCAGATTTGGGTGGGGCTCGAAGTGCGATTTGGACGGGGCTCGGCCGCGCGCTCGCGCTCTGTTCAACTGCATTTTGCGTTTGATTGTTTGAGGATCCGATATTTCGTTGTGTAACGAAATGGGTTGACAATTCGAGGATATATGAACGAGGGATATCAGTGAACTCCCATGCTTTAATGAAGGTTTCATATTTGTCTTTGCAGTGGTTCCAGGAGAAATCGTTAGAGCAGGGCAGAAGAATTCATCGTGCAATCTTGAGGGTAAAATGGCTGTCTAAGCAAACTTGATTGTCTATTAATAATTTTTTGTGGGCCACAAGAATGAAAATTGCAATTCTTCTGCATGTGTGTTCTCTTCATTGATATGCAATAGAACTTGCTTATCAGTTATGCAAATATTCCGTTACGATGAAACACTTGACGGGCTTGTCTGGACGGGAAGAAAAATTGTGTGTGCTCGACGAAGTGTATATAGAGGCTTATCCGTTCCCAAATAGTCTTAGTTGCACCTGCCAAAACCAGTTCAGGGAACCTTCCATGTGAAAATGGTGTTCAAGTTCTTACTCATGTGCAGGATAGGCACTCGCAACACAATAAGCACAAATTGTTGTAAAGTCGGCTCTCTTGCCAAAATTATCTACAATCATGAGCCCTACGCGAGGGAATCTTCAGCGCAAATTCCTATATGTCTGCTAGAATATTTAAAATAAATTCAGACAAGAAATTGGAAAAAAAAAAGGGTTATGTTATGTTGACCTATGCACTAATAATTTTTTTTCTTTTTTTCTTTTGATGCTAATGTTAAGAGAGAACAAACATGCATGCTCAGTACATTCATTTTGCGGCCAAAGATTATTAAGAGTTGAAAATTCGCCATATGTAATAATGTAAATCATAGCGCGCTTAGACAATTGATTCTGTTGGCTTATGAGTTTCTTTTAGGGACCCTTGAACATTTTCTAATCTTTTTCTGCTGATTTGATGACTCTTTTGGTTGCAGGTGTTCTGTGCATAGATATTCTTGGGTGACATTGTGACATTCTGAATTCCGACCCTCTCTCGAAGCTTATGAATAAATGAATGTCTATCGATATATTTCAGTAAATATCATCTAGAATTGATCTCTCTTGAATCGGCTAACTAAAAGGGAAGTACTTTTAAGTACGTGAACTAAAGAACTCGACCATGGATCGACACTTTGACCATAAGGATTGCCGATGAAATATTTTGGGCCATTAAATGGGCGATCTAAGAATGTATCTAGAACAATTTGCTAGCATTATGCAATTGGTTCACAGGTGATTCCGTATGACCATAGTATGATTTGCAAATTAATCTAAACCGATTCATGAAGATCGCGTCATTTGGAACTAATGATTAACCCTCGCAATTACTTGACGACCAAAGTCGTCATGGCTCGAATAACTCGTAAACATGACTTTAATCACGGGTCGATACGCATAACTCCTAAGAGCCGACCATTAGTCTGAGATATGATGGAATACCAATTGACTGAATTTGGCCATGAATCAGATTTCGAGATCGGAGGCCGGACATTCAAGAGTTCCAACGTTAATAGATTGGACATCGCCTCATCGAGAGTAACTAAGTTTAGGATACAACCTATTGGAATTGGAAAAGTGAAATTTAGGATTGAGAAGTGAAAATTTTCATTTTTGCCCCTCGAAAATTACTCATGTTTCTAGAATTAAGTAAGGGCATTTGGTCTTTAATTCTCTCCCTCTTTGATCGAAAACTAGGAGGATAAAAAGGACTTAAGTGCTATTGAATTATTAAAGAGAAAAAGGACAATGGAGAATACTTGGTCAAATCCCAAGACCAACTCACATCAACTAGTCATTCATTCATATTGTTCACTTCAGTCAAATAATCCCATGAACAACCCCACTTTTTTTTGTTCATACAAATGGGATGTCACCTTCTCTCTCCCTTTCTCCCTCATTCGACTTAATTCACTTCTCTATCACTATCTCATCTTCATCTTTTCTCTCAAGCTCTCTCTCTCTTGGTTTGGCCTCGAGGAGACCGACGCCTCCTCTCCCTATCCTTCTTGCTTGTTCGGTTGAGGGACCTCAAGGCCGACGCCACCATCTTGCCGAACCGCCGCCCGTCCGTTGCCATTAAACTACCACCGTACGCGACCTAACCGCAAGCTCTAGGAAAAGTATCTTGGAAGACTTCTTGGCGTAGCTTGTAGTAAGTAACTCCTAGAGCCTAGCTTAGTATGTGAGAAGGCTGGAAGATGATGTTAAAAGTGTTATTAATGAGTTTTCACGGTTGTTTTCTTGATTGCTTCAAGAGGCGAACTTGTACTTGCCGAATCAAGTTGAACCGTGAACTCGTGTCACCTCCTTGGTCGGTTTTGCTTGCTCATTTGCTTGGTAAGTTACTCTTAAACCTTACCTAGCACGTTAGGTTATTAATAGACATGTTTAATGGTGGGTTTAATGGTGATCAAAGATAGTTTGAGGGCTATGAATATTGAGAATGATTTCCTTCTGACGTTGCTTCTGAACATTCCTTCTAACGCTGCTTCTGAGCGTTCCTTCTGACACTGCTTCTGAACGTTCCTTCTGACGCTACTTGTGAGCGTTCTTTCTAACGCTGCTTCTGAACATTCCTTCTGACGTTCCTTCTGACGTTGCTTCTAAGCGTTCTTTTTTACGCCGCTTCTGACACTGCTTCTGAGTGTTCCTTTTGATGCTGTTTCTGAACATTCCTTCTGACGCCTTCTCATGCTGCTTCTGAGCGTTTCTTCTGACATTGCTTCTAAACATTCCTTATGACGTTCCTTCTAACGCTGCTTCTGAATGTTCTTTTTAACGCTGCTTTTGAGCGTTCTTTCTGACGCTGCTTCTAACGCTGCTTTTGAGCGTTCCTTCTGACTCTGCTTCTGTCATTGCTTCTGACACTGCTTCTAAATGCTTGCTTCTGAATGGTGCTTTTGATTGATGAATTGTGTAACTCGCTTTAATCGACAATTTATTTATTGGGTTATAAATTTGTGTGCATATTATGCCTTGATGCGTTAGACGCGAGGTTTGAATACATCCCGAGGTGTTAGACGTGGGATTGACTTGAAGAGTGCTAACGCGAGTCCTGAAATGACATTGTGACCTGAGGCGTACTAACAAGGGTATAAGGATTTCTTAAGCCTGAGGCGCTAAGGCGCAAGCCTGGCCTTTGAAAGTTGGAACCACAATGAGTGTATTACTATCCTATAAAATTACGAGCTAGTGAGTGCCCAAGTGTGGAAGCTTAGTATTGATTAAGTAATTAGACCCTTGAAATGCGATATTGTGTAGTGTTATATGCCATGACTTGTGCTAATGTATTGATTGCCTTGTATTTCTTCGGGTTGGACATTGCGTGCTTTAAATGTGTCTGGAGGTACTAATGACCTAATTTAGGTTTAGGGTTAGCTTATTGAGATTTATTCTCATACCGTCGTGGACTCAACTTTTTCAGACCCCAAACCTTAAGCATGCCACCAAAACGTTTTGGGGAGCCGATGGATATCCAAAAGTCAATGACCGAGTATCCCGTAGGTTCAGGTAAGGCCTACATTAGAAAGAGGAGTATATTATGGGTCGACGAAGGAGACGACGATTGAGAGTCACATTATTTTGAGGCATGGTTCTATCAGGACGGCGATGTGACGTACGGACCCTTCAAGAGCTTCGATATACCCCGGAATGTGAATCCTGGATGGTGCAGTGATACACCTCCTGATGGCGAGGTACTCAATCCGGAAGTCAAATCAGAGGATAGATAGCCGAAGCCCTCGGAGCCTACGGAGGATGTCAAAGTCGTGGAGCCCTCTGATGTAGAGGAAACACCTGTAGAATCCACTGAGTCCGAGTTGGAACAAGAGCTAGAGGAAGAGTTTGACGTTGAGTTGGAATTTAAGATCGAGCCAGAGATGAGTGCAGATGAGTTTGATGTCCCCGCGGATACAGAATCCAACCCGGAGGAAGAAGCTCCCATGGACCTGGAGTAAGATGCTTTTGCAGAGTACAACCCCATGACTAATGAGGACTACTCAGCCAATAGCGGGCTTGACCTTTAGGTATAGCTATGGTACCTAACTTTTTGGGACACCCTTTAGGATGGGAGTGTCGTGACTGGACTAGATGCACCCTTTTGACTAAATCCATCGCTCCTTTCAAACTTTACCTTGCATCCCTATTTATGACCAAGTTGTACAACTGGATTTATACCAAGTTGTGTATAAGTGTTTTTATCATCCTCGGTCATATTATGTTAAGTATTGTATGGAGTTACATATATCACTTCCGCATGTGTATTTAAATTCATTTGCCTATGCCTGCCGTTTGATCCTAGGATAGAATGAAGATAACGGCGCTAATAGGATGTTGGCGTGCTCGTAAGAACGCGGGCCGTGATAGACATAGTTGATTGGTGGTGCATTACTTGATCAGAGAAAGCAGTTTCCCTTTGTCTGATTCCAAATCTTGTATCTGCTTTGTCATGGCCAGATTTAGGCGTACAATACCTTCGACATGAAATTTACCTTTGACATGAAGTTTACCTTCGTGTATGCTGGATGGGAAGAATCAGCCGACAATGATTGTCGGGTGCTCTCGGCCGCACTTGAAGATCCCCAACAAAATTTCCCTCGACCACCACCTGGTGTTTTCTTTGTCTATCAGTAGTAGTTTACTTATGATCATATTGCGGTGCATTTCATAACAATTCTATATTGTACCTTGTAGCCAAATATTACGTGGTAGATTTTGGTTATGCAGCGTTTTCAGGATTTTTTTACACCGTTTAAAGGTGAACGGTATCATTTGAATGATTATAGAGGTAAATGGAGACGGCCTACAATAACAAGAGAAATGTTCAATCATAGGCACTCTTCATTTCGGAACGTAATCGAGAGATCATTTGGGACATTGAAGAAACGGTTCTTTATATTACAACACATGTTTTCCTTTCCAATTCAGAAGCAAGCGCTCATTGTGATTGCTTGTTGCGCTCTTCACAATTATATTTGCGACCGAGACAGGATGGACAGAAACTTTTCCATTTATGGTGATCCTAACTACGCTTATGTGTCTACAAAAGAAGAGGTTGCTGATGGTGTATCAAATGTGCAGGCAAGTGAGATGAACGTACTTAGGAAAAATATTGCAAATAAAATGGCCAGGGATTGCAATATGCCTGAAATCCCATGACTTTGTATTTTTCAAATATGTAATCATATTTTTAACTATTTGGGAACATTTGTTTATGAATCGTAATTGTAATTTTTCCTATGTATGAAAAACATATTTTATGTTCTTATTGTTCAATTTCAATTAGCTCCTTCTCTTCTTATTTTGTCTTAGTTGATCTCATCTCGTCCACAGTGTAAGGCACAAGGAAAGTATTGTTCTTGCCATTGGTGGTCAACCTCTTCACCCCCAACTTGTTATCATCATCCATGTTGATGCATGTGACATCAGTGCCCTATGTAGCAAAAGTAGGTGACACAAGCCGAGTTAACTCCCTAAATTCATTTTTGACAAGATAAAAGAGCTCTACGTGACGACAACTTGAATCGGGTCGTCTTGTAGGAATAGGGATGAACTCCTTATTACCTGAAAAGGAAAAAATCCGAAGGATATCGTATTGGCGACTTGACAAGAAAGAGAGATCAAGGTAGAACTTATAGTAGTCCTCTGTCACAATATAATAAATAGAGAAAGGATTCTTGCAAAAATACCGTTGAATGAGTCAATGAGCAAACTTTGTTAAATTGAACAAATGAGACTTAATTTGATTTAAAAATTTAAAAAGGAATGCACATCTTAATTTATATATAGTCCCTTTTATTAAATGAAAATGTAACAACAATTTTTTTTTTATAGTTACCAAATGCGTTTCTGTTCTTATTTTGTTCCGGAAACAGAATTTTTCTCCAGTTACCAAATGCGTTTCTGTTCCCAGATATTGTAGCCAGGAACAGAAACACAAAAAAATTATTTATGTTCTAAAACTGTTCCCAGAAACATAAACGTTATCATACGCAGCCTTAAAGACCCATTTTGGGGGGGGGAACCTCATATTTTTGTCTAAGAAGCAACGTAAGAATCAAGACAGACTGCTAGGATAGGCACTCAAGTGACTGAGAGATTTAAAAGCAATAGATATTCCGAGTTATTTATCACACGTGATGCACATCTAGCACCTAATCAGCACCACGTCAACAAGACAAAAAAGAAAGTGAAAAGGTACAAACATAAAAGGTCCTACATTTATTATATTTGTACCTATTCAATAATAAATCTTTCAAATCTTTTCACATTTTGTATTAATTGAGTCATAAACCTTTTAATCGTGTCAATATAACTCCAAATCATTTTACATTTTACCAATTAAGTAAGTTTATTCAATTTAGATTAGAAATTGCTGACATCGATATTGACTGTACTACATAACATTATTGACATTGATATGGACATTCTTTTATATATATTTTTGAATTTTTTTCTTTCTTTTTATGTACATTATCTTTCTGTTAAGGCACACATGACAACAATTTTATCTTCCTGTTTTCCTATTTTTTCTATTCCGTTAAAAATAAGTTTGAAATAGAAATTTGATAACGTTATTTCATTTTTCTATTTTCAGGATAACTTTTTGGCCCAAAAATAAATTTGGAACAAAAATAAAAGTTTAATTAAAAAAAAGTAAAAAATTATATATATTTTAAAGAATTTTCCTCATTGCTCACTCCTCTCTCACGTCCCTACCTCCAAACATCACTCTCAAGCCATCAGCTCTTGTTCGATTTTCGTAGACTATCGGTTACTGGTCTCCAATTCCAATTCGCCCTTTGATGTTTTCCATTCGGCGGCCGTCGAACTCATTTCAGTTTCGAAAATAGAAATTTAGGGTTGTTGTCAAACGTGTCTCTCCGTTTAAAAATTCGTCCACTGAATAGAAATAATAAAAAAAATCTATTTTTGATCATAAATAAATTCAAGAATGAAATGTTTGTCATTCGTGTCCTCTGGCATGGCCTGTGGCTAATGGTCCATTGGAAAAAGAAAAAGGAAGGAAAAAAAAGAAATAAAGAAAACGAAAGAATAGAAAAATTATAAATATTTTACAAATATTAAAAAAATATATCTAAGTCTATCACAAAAAATGAAAATATATTAAAAATATCTAACCGTAGCCGCTACCTTTCTCTCTCTCTTATTTTCACAAAACCTTCTTCGAGCTCCATAAAGGGGAGGGAGAGGGATTGAGCTAGATGATAGATTTCTCCGGCCCCTTTCACCTCCTTTAAGTAATTCAATTTCTTTTTATCTTCCTTTTTTAACTTTCTTCTTGTTTGAAATTTTCTTTTCCGATCTAATCTAGATTTGAAATATTCTCTCTCCTGTTTCACAGAGTTGTTTCTACTAATCTAGCCTATATTTGAAATTTTGTGGATACATGTTTTCGAAATTTTGCTTCCCTCGAGTTTCATTGATGTACAAGTCCAACTTTCAAAGAGATAAGAATAGTTTAGTGAATATTTTGCTCTCAACGTCAAATTAGTGCTAAATGGATAGTTCGCTGTTTTTTTGTTAAGAAGTGAGAGATTTGCTCTTTGCGCGTGTGGCCTTTATAGTTGTCCTAATGATTTAGCTTGTAATTTGAAGTTTGTTATGCTTTGAAACAAGTTTGTTTATCTTTTTTTTTTTTTTGAAATGAACGGAATGTTATTTTAGACTAAAAAAAATGCGAGCCTTGTCTAGAAGGAAAGTTGCCATTCGCCATTCACGTCATTAATTTTTTGTCTAAATTAATCAAATATACTCAATTATAAAAAACTCTAGAATTAAATGGACATAATTAACAGATTTAGCACTGATTTAGTATGATATTGATGAATTTCAGACTGAATTAAAATTAAATTGACGAAATTAAAGCACGGGACTTTCTCCATCTTCCGACACGATTTGCCGAAATCACATGAAGATATTTCGCTCGTGATTGCGATGTTTGACTGACGCGCCCATTGAATCTTCGACTGGTAACTCCCTGTTTCTCTCTCTGGCTCTCACCTTCGACGCGACTCCCTCAGCAGGCAAGCCAGGCATTCAGAATGCGCTAAGCTCTTCACCAGTCGCTTGTTCTGCTGGATTCGGGACCAGGTCTTTGTCGATGCACTGCGACAATAGTGAGTGAATCGTGCCATTAGCTGTTCCATCCTTTATTATAGCTCTGATGGGAGAACTGAGATGTGTTTCGGCTTTTGAATGACGATAATCTGTTGCTTGCTATCTCGCCGTCGCTGCTTGGGACTGATTTAGCTGTGCTTAATTTGGTAACTTATCTTCTAGTTGTCGGATCATCATATAATGTTCTGCCCTTTTCCGACATTCTTTGGTTGGCGTATTATTCTTGCGTGAGAGCGTATATGCAGGTCAATGTTCTTATGCTTTACAATTGCATATGTAACTCTATCCTATGTAGAATGTGACTCTCTATGTGGTGTTGTCAGTTGTTTTTTTATTTATATATTTATTTATAACTTTTGGCCATAGTGGATCGTTTAAGTTGTTAGAGAGAATTGGGAAGAATGAGCTGTCGGGTGATCGTGAGCTCCGATGGTGTCTGATAATACCTCTTCCGCTTCCCTTGTTGTCTTTCTCCATGATTCAATAGATGCCCTCTGCTGTATGCATGGTCGGCATGCTGTTATGTGCCATTGCTCTGTGAGTTAATGATGTGGTGTGTGACAAGAAAGGTGGACTTAGCTAGAGCAGCGGTTGCTAACCTAGTGGTATTCGCAGGAACTGCGGTAATTCTGAATTTTTTTGGAAGTGTTGAGCGTGTAAGTTGTTTCATGATTGAAAGGCCAAAAGAAATGGAGTAACTTGTCTCCAACTATCCATTGCTGTCTCACAGGATTTTTCGTGGGCACCTTTCTTGACCTTTTCACCAATGGAAGGAACAACTGCAAGTGGTTTGAACATGTATGTTGTGGAGAACAAAGTAGGAGCCATAGCATGCATGCTGCTTTCCCTCTTCTTCTTGGGAACGTGGCCTGCCATCTTCACTTTTCTGGAGAGGCGAGGCCGCCTTCCGCAGCATACTTATCTGGATTACAGCATCACCAATCTCCTGGCAGCTGTAGTCATTGCCTTCACTCTCGGGGAGATAGGCAAGGGCACCACGGATTCGCCTAATTTTCTGGATCAGCTTTCTCAGGTGACTTAATCCTTCCAAATTGTTGGATGTGGTTTACATGCTGTTCCATTTTGTTTCTCCTCTCACACTTTCTTGACTATGCCTATCAAAAGTATTCTGAGTGCTCAACTCACTGCTTGTATGTCTCAGTTGTAATTATTGTTTTGAAATCTTATAGAAGTAATCGATGCAGGATAATTGGCCATCCGTTCTGTTTGCTTTAGCAGGTGGAGTGCTCCTCAGTCTTGGAAATCTTGCCACACAATATGCATTGGCTTTGGTTGGTTTATCAGTGACATTAGTGATCACTTGCAGCATGACTGTTGTTATAGGTACTTATCCATTTCTCCTTGCCTCTGCATTCTCAATGTTTTGGTCATTGTATGCTACTGAACATTGAGGCAACTTAATTTAGCACAACCAGAAGTACCCCGAGCTGTGCAAATGAATTTGCCGACCTGACTGACTGATACAACTGGGTTATAGTATTGGTTCTGTAGCTTATGGTCTTTGTTTTTATTTGTGACACTTTAACAGGTACAACTGTAAACTATTTCTTGGATAACAGGATCAACAGTGCTGAGATTCTTTTCCCTGGAGTCGGTTGCTTTGTCATTGCAGTTTGTCTGGCCTCAGCTGTTCATGCATCGGATGCAGACGATAACAAAAAGAAGCTCAACCAATCAGCTCTTGGCAATGTTGATGCCAAGTATGTATAACCGCCTATGGTGAATGTGCTGTCTTTTTCTGAGCTGACGGTTCTGATACATCCACTTTTCTACTGGATGCATGATGACAAGATGGATTTGTGTTTTACTTCTAAAATAAACGGAAGTGCCATCTAGAAAAAATGGTTTAGGAATTCATTGGAAATTCTTTTTGTAATACTTAGAAAAGTTGGGTTTCCTCCACTGTTTTCAAATTTGAGAATCCTTCTAAAGATCCTTATGATGATTGCTCTCAAGAAACTTCCCATCATTATATCCCGTTTGCTGCCACTTCAGATTTTCCGAAGATAAAAGCATGGTTTTCTCACTGATCTTGCTTGACTTGTGGCACTTCTAATTGAATTTCAACAGGACTTCAAGCTTTTCTGCCTTGAAAGGAGTGCATCAAAACTATGGTAGTATTTTGATTCATTATGCAGCGAACAGATTTAATCATCAAATTGATTTCCATTTCCCAAAAACAGCATCTTTGGTTCTTCATATCTGCCTACTCTAACAATAGGCTTCTTTACAGAAGATCAGGAAAATGCCAGTGGTTTAGCTGAGAAAGTGGGAGTAGGGACGGCAGATTTTCTGATTGAGCTTGAGAATCGAAGAGCAATTAAGGTTGTTGATTTTATCTCACTGAATTGATTCTCGAACCCAAAGGAGTTTAAACTCGTCTGAACATTTTGCAGCTTTTACAACTACTACGGCATGAGATTATCAATGAATGCGTGTCCAACTGCTATAGGAAATTTAAGTAATCCATGTTTTTCTTCTGCACCATATTCCAAATGATGACTTAGTGTTCGTTTCTCGTGACTTCTTGTAGGTTCTTGGGAGGAACACTTTTTCTGGTCTTGGAATAGCTTTCTTTGGTGGTGTCTGCTTTGCTCTTTTCTCACCTGCTTTTAATTTGGCAACAAATGATCAGTGGCATACTTTGAAGGAGGGTGTTCCTCACTTGACAGTTTACACATCATTTTTTTACTTCTCGGTATCATGCTTCATTGTTGCCGTTGTTCTGAACGTCCGCTTCCTCTACCACCCTATTCTTGGTTTACCCAGATCATCATTTGAAGCTTATGCAATTGACTGGAATGGAAGAGGTTGGGCTCTTTTAGCTGGCCTTTTGTGCGGATTTGGTAATGGCCTCCAATTTATGGGAGGCGAGGATGCCGGATATGCTGCCGCAGATGCTGTTCAGGTTTGTTGCTGAGCTTATGACTACGTGCGCATGACTGTTTTCACTAAGGGAATATTATGAAGCATCCTCATGACGATGCGATGTTATCCATATTCCCTTTAGTTTGTAAAGCTTAATATCAACCGCTTTTTGGTTATCAAGACAAACTCTAGTCAATTTTAAATCAACATGAAACCCTTGGATATTCCACATAAAAACCAAATTTGGAATGATTATATTGCTCATTTTTTGTGCTTAATCACAGCTTGGCAATATTGCAACAGCTAGAGAGGGTATGGCTGTGATTTAGTTTTGAGACAATGCTTTTTGTTACTGTTTGATGTACAGAAGGTCCAAGTATGTAATATCAAACTCTTACCATGTGAAAAATTAGTAACAATGAAGGAAAGAATTGCTCCCATCTAACCTTAGCTTCATGCAGGCACTCCCACTTGTTAGCACTTTTTGGGGCATACTTCTGTTTGGAGAGTACCACAGATCATCGAGGAGAACCTATGTGCTGCTCGTCAGCATGCTGGTCATGTTCATTGTGGCTGTCGCACTTCTCATGGCATCAGCGGGACAACGCAGGGTGAGCGCAAGTGCCTAGTTCTTCCCAAGATTCATTGTCTACGTAAACAACAATCGCATTTGATATGTCATGGTGGCGAATTCCGCGGTTAATAGAGCAGTGGAATTGCACACGAGTTCATGTCGACGCTCATGCCGATCGGAATAGGATTCCAGAAACCGGGTGAAAGGATCATCATTTTTGAGCCGGTGAAATGGGAGGAAGTTCAGAACATCAAGGAATTTCCTAGCTGTCTATCGGCAACGAACACCGACGCCTGGGAACTGGGTGCATTTGGTGGATTTCCTACGACCATTGTGTTTGGTCGTGAATTGTTATGGGTCTGGGGCTGTCTGTTATTATTTAGGTTCACCATTAGTGTCGCCATCTCCTCTTTCTTGGGGCCTCCCCCTCCCCCTCCCCCTCTTTCTTTTCCACTCCTTTTAACTCTCCGCCTTCAAGACTCCATCAACCTTCTTTGTTGATTTTGGGGTAAACGTTATCGACTTTCTCCATCGAAGTGGAAAATTTCATCCCCGTGAGTTTTTAAGATTGACGCTCGAGGGTTTTGAAAGAATTCGCTCTCTTCGAGTTTGTTCGCTTGCTTTGGCTTTGGGTGCTTTCTCGCGAAAGTCGAGCGTTCCGCAAGTCTCCAAATCTCCTCTCTCGTGATATTCAACGATGGGCATATCTAAAATCTTTTAATCAACTCGTATAGTATATCTAAATTTGGATGCTATTCTATTCTGATTTAGATATAGCTTTGGGATTTACAAGGCATTATTTGTACCTTTTCAATCTTTGGTTATTATTATCTCTACACGATGATGACGTTAGGGATGCCAAAATAAGCGTGCATTGTCTTTTGGCAAAACTGTAGTTATTAGGGAGAAGATCCTTGGCGTGTGCTCATCACTGATGATGTTACAAGTTTCGGTGATTGGCCTTGGTGGTATTAAGTTGTTATGACAAATTCGTTCTTGTGAAATTAGCGAGTGCTAAGTTCATTAATTTTCAGATATGCAATGGATTGTAAGTCGTTGGAACCGATTTTGTCTTGAAGTTATGTATTTCTCTTTCATGTGAAATGAAAAATTTTCTTTTCGATAAAAAAGAAAAAGAAAAAGAGAGTAAGGTTATTTGCCAACAAACATGCGATCTTATTAGTAAAGAGATTATAGGATGCTAGTATCGCAAGTACGGAGTTCGACTCTTGCCGAGGAGACTTAGAAATACGACAGACCACAAAAAAAAAAGAGCAAGGTTTTTTTTTTTTTTGGAGATAAATGTACTAAAATTACTAAAATTTATCACGAAAGTATGATGTAAATTGAAGGACCTACGTCGACCCTTGCCTTGCCTTCATCCAGACAAATTGCAGCAGCAGGGTGCTGCTTCACTTCAAAAGTACATAGCAGAACAAGTCTTCAACGCATATTGCAGGTGATTTTGGTTGTCGCATGATGCGTTCTTTGCCGGTTTGTAATTTTAGGATGGTCGGAATACTCAGAACACATTCTTCTCGCAAAAGGAAAAAAAAAAAAGGTGGAGTCCTTCGGCTGTACTTTTTGGTATTAACCATTTTGAGTGATCGATTTTCAGTTTAGTCCTATTTAAGAATTGGGAACGGGTGGTCCAATAGAATCGATGGATTGTTAGTAGAGTTGATCAATAATAATTTTAATTTTAACATAATGGTGTTAATTAGGTTTGTATTTAAAAAATAAAAATTAATCGGTGAATTATTTGGTTTACATTTAAGATATACAAGAAACAAACAAAAAATGATTGATCCAATCCGAATCATCCTGTTCTCTCTTGGAAATGGTAACCAGACCAATTATCATCGATTCCAATTAATGGAACCGAGAACTAGTCCACATGATTCCTGATAAGGTCCGTCTATCTCGCTGGCCCACAATTCATTAGTCGCGACATGGTAATAAAGTGAAAAAGCTCCTAGGACGGTATTCCCTGCCTTCTGTGCATTTGGTTATGTCGCTTTTCAATTTGGGTAAATGACATATATGAACATATGTGCAATGCGGTCCCTGAAAAATTATTTAATATGTAATGTCGTCTTTGATTTTCTAATTTATTCAACATGATCCATTAATTTTTGTTGCATATTCAACGTAGTCCATGGGCTGTATGAAAATGTTCAATATTCAAGAACAATATTGGATAAAGTTCAAGAACTACATTATATATTGAGCCAAAATTCAAGAATATTTTGTGTCATTATACCTTTCAATTTTCTTATCATCCCATTCCTTTTGTTTTTTCTGTGTGTGTCAATGTGATCTCACTTGCTCTGTTTATATACGTGCGGTGAAAGGCAAAACACTTTCTCAATTGATTTGTCTGATACAAGCGAGGAATGATGAGGATGACATGATTTTTGCAATTTTTATTTTTTCATTTTCCTTTCTTTCCTTTTTTTTTTCCCTGGTTATTGCAATTTTTTTTTACTTTACTTACTACCAATTGTTTACTGTGCTACTTTTGTTTGATATGAAATTCTAATCCAAGTAACAGATTCACATGGATATGTTTTTTTCGGTTGAATTTTCACACATGAAGAGATTAAAGTGAGTGAAATGAGTATACTTGGATTTCATTTATGGATTGAATATGAATGTATTTTAGAAATATGGATGGAATCGGATTGGGTACGGATCACTAGATTGCATTGCACATAAATAAGCCCAAAATTCGAACCATTTTCGATTCGACGTAACCATTTAACAACCCCACCGTACCTCATTAGACTACATGTGATATATGATTTCATCAAGCGTCACAAACATTTCTTGCAGTTTAATTATTGTGATAGTTATTGGATGAGCCATCTTGAATAATAATAGATAATCATAGTTAACACACTTATATTTGCTATTGCTATATGGCTCAAAGTGAGCTCTCTCGTGAGTAATAAATAAGATCAGAATTGGGTTCAAACTTTGAGCTCGAATAAAGGCACAGGATACCGCTCTAGTGAACAACCTTTCGATATTGTCACGTGTCTTCGAATGAGAGTCGCGAATAACACCAGAATGAACTCAAATAGTCAAGGTTTAGCACGGTCGATAAACATTATATTGCAACATCTATCAAAATGAAATGTCGTGACAAATGACCCAAATTAATGTGAATTTATAACTGACAAATTTTTTTAAGGAAAAATGCATTGGAAGTTCTAAATCTTGTCATGAAAGCGCATTTAAGTCTTAAAAGTTTTAAAAAAATGCAATTAAGTCTTAAAACTTATTATGAAAATACATTCGAGTCATAAAATTTCAAACAATATAATCAAGTCCTAAAATTTGTCATATTGATTCAATTAAGTACTTTTATTGGTTGTATTTTTTTAAAAAAAATTAGAACTCAATTGCACTTTCGTGGTTAGTTTTAGGACTTCATTGCAGTTTTTGAAAGTTTTAGGACTTGATTGAATTTTTTGAAATTTTTAAGACTCATTTGTATTTATACGACAAGTTTTAGGACTTATAGTGTACTTATCACTTTTTTTCGGGTAAAAAATTGTAACTCACAATTGACAAGGGGCTAATTGGAATATTGACCATAGCCAACGGGACCTATCGAACTTGTTGTGGCTCATTAATGCGGTAGCGACCGCCTTTTTTCTTTTTTATTCCTTCGTCAATAAATTTCGTATTAATAGCAACTGGCAACCTTAGCTCAGCGAAAAATAGGATTTTGCTAATAAATGTTCGAAACTTATGTTTTTTTTATATACCTTTTTTGTAACGATTTCTTCTTTTTAATAGAAAGTAAATATATATATATATATATGTATATATTTATATTTATATTTATCGAGCTAAAATTCGCTGAGCTTTTACAATAGGAAGTCGATCACGCGGGAGCATGATCCGTCAGCTGATCATACAGCGTCCTTTGTTGGCGGAAACCCGACCAGGTTCCGGCGTCGTCGGTCGCCGAAGACGGCACGCGTGCCGGCCTGTCGACGCAGCTATAGATAATCTCTGATTCGGTATTCAAATTCGTCGAGCGATTTCCGCCCGAATCGAATCGAATTATCCTCTGCAATATTCCGATTCCCATCGAAACGTGACCAGCGCGCGCGTTCATCTGCGACGACTGAGGACAGGGAAAATCGATTCACACTGCGCCTCACATCAACTCGCTGTCGATTCTGTCGTTTTGCGGCTTTCGGATTCCCTTCATCTGACTTTTTTCGAGCACGCCATCGTGACCCACCATCGTGTCAAGTGGCAAGTCGTCGACTTGCCTTTTGCTGTGCCTTTTTCAGCTCTCTGTTTGTCGGGCTGGGTGTTTGAATGCGGAGGGGGAGAGGTATGAGAGTTGTGGGATGGGCTTCGTTGGTTGCTTTGGCGTTGGTTGCCACCTTCGTCGAGCGAGTGAGGTCACATGGTGACCAGCCTCTGGCTAGGATCGCCGTTCACGAGACGGTCTTTGCTCTCGATGGAAGAGCGAGCATCAAGGCGTCTCCTTCAGTTCTCGGAGCGACGGTAAGGCTTCGATTGCTTGTTCTTCTTCTGGAGCTCAATGCTCTGATGGTTCCAGGAAACTTGACGAAATAGCTAATGCTGGATATCCTAGGAGGCTAGGCTTGGTCGTTCACTCCGGTCCTTGAAATGATTTACAAAATTTTTCGTACTGTGTGTTCACGACTCGGGTCAATCATAATTGTGAAAAACGAAAGCAGGGGTCGAGGTTGACGCAAGCTACATTAACTGTTTTAGGGGCAAAATACAGAATGGGTGTCGTTGGAGTATGGCTCTCCGAACCCATCGAATGATGACTGGATTGGAGTATTTTCTCCTGCGAATTTCAGGTAATTAGATCGCTCTGCATTGCGGCATTCCTGATACAGGGCTCTCTTTTTTTCCCCCCTTTTGGTTGACCGTTAAGATGAAGATACTGTTTTCTTGACGTTCAATTCTATTTTGCTACTGTGCAGTGCTTCCACCTGTTCACCTGAAAATCCTAAAGTTCTTCCGCCTGTTCTATGTTCAGCACCAATCAAGGTTAGTGTCGCGCTCCTTGCAATCACTCTGGGATTATATTCGGTGATTTGTAGCTTCAGTTATTGTTTGTGCTCCCTCGCAGTACCAATATGCAAATTACTCAAGCCCTGGGTATATTAGTACGGGAAAAGGGTCCCTAAAGTTTCAATTGATCAACCAGAGATCAGATTTTTCATTTGCACTCTTTTCTGGTGGTATATTAAATGTAAGTGCTCTATTTTTTATTTTGTTGCATACTGTGTCCATGACTGGTTTTGGCCTGAATGAGCTACTCCAATTGAAGCAAGATGTATGAGCTATCAAGTTCAGATGATATCTGATATACACTAACCGATATCTGCCAAATGCTGAAGTTAATCTTAATTTATTATTTTGTCACTGAAGTTTGCGACGTCTCAGTAGCTACTTGTTCCTTGACCTTTTCAACTTTTTCACTTGCGTTTCTCTTTTGTCTCTTGTGATTTTGGATGCACCACAGCCAAAACTGGTTGCAGTATCAAATACAGTTGCATTTGCAAATCCGAAGGCTCCAGTTTATCCTCGCCTAGCTCAAGGAAAAGAATGGAATGAAGTATGTCTAATACCTTTTCATGTAGAAACATTTAACGCATTTTGTGGTTCTTTCAAATATTGGCAGTGCAGTTGCTTAATGAATAAGCTTCTGCTTTTACGCTAAGCAGCCTCTGCTTGCACACGTATTTTTCTTTTTTGTCTACAAACACCAATTCCTAAGATAATATGTGTTTGGCAATGTGATATCAGATGACTGTAACATGGACAAGTGGATATGGAATAGCTGAAGCAGAGCCATTTGTTGAGTGGGGTCCTCAAAGTGGAGGAAAAATGCGTTCTCCAGCTGGAACATTGACTTTTGACCGTAGTAGCATGTGTGGTGAGTAACCTCCTTTTTAACATTGTTGGAATGAATTGTAATGCATGACAATCCTCTGTATCATTCAAGCACCAGTTTGAGGTGTGTCATGCTGAGTTTAATTGAAATTTCTTTAAAGCCTGTCTTGGGTCCTCATCTTGAGGATCCTAAACTTTTGGTTCCAAATCAATGCACACAAATGTAGAATTTTGACTCAAACCATTGTTAGTCATCTTTAGTAATTGGAACGTGCTGAGACAGTGCTTCGCAGACCGATCATTCAAAATTCCAGCCATGGTTTGAACTTAGAAATAGACTTCTTGATGTTTCGCGAATTATAATTCTCTTAGTAAACCTGAATTTTCAGGAGCACCTGCTAGGACAGTAGGATGGCGTGATCCGGGATTCATCCACACCAGTTTCTTGAAAGAACTATGGCCCAACTCTGTGTAAGTGTGTATTTTATTACTTCTACAGATTTACGGTTTTACGCTAGACTCTTCCAAATTATGTTAAACCAAGAAACCAATTTTTATTCATTACCCATATGCTGTTATTTAGGTATTAACAAGAATTTAAACCGATCAAGCTCTGAGTTTGAACAATTTAATGAGTTCATCTCAGCATAACTTTTATAAGAAACTCCTTGCTGCCTTAAATAAATTGGCTGCGTGAGTTCCTCTCCTTTTCTATTGTGAGGTGAGATGTCTTTAACAGTCAGGATTTGTCTCTCTCTACTCTGCTTGTGATGCAGAGTGAATATCACTGAAAATTAAGAGGGGAACATTTGTCTCAGATCAAGAAGATTTTCCTCCTCCTGAGAGGAATCCTGAGTCAGCTTTGTTCTTCAACATGATAATACACTGAATCAGCCTTCTTACAGAATGCTTTTTGTGAAAATCATGGATTGTTTGTCGTATAAGCCTTAGAGTTTACGTGTCATGATTAATGGTTTTGCCTTGATTATTTGAATTTAATGCGAGTTTCTTGCTATATTAATTTCAATTTTCACCTGACTACTACTTTTACTGATAATCTAGGTATTACTACCAGTTGGGGCATAAGCTATTGAATGATAGTTATATTTGGAGCCAGAAATACCTCTTCAGAGCATCTCCATATCCTGGTCAAAATAGCTTGCAACGCGTTGTCATTTTTGGGGACATGGGAAAGGTTTGATCTCTCTTGAATGAGCAGCTCATGTTATCAACATTTGATCCTTTTCTCTTATTTATGGTATTTTCTGGTATTGGCTTCAAGCATGGAAGACACCATACATAGTCATGTTCTTGACTAAGGATATAAGACATTTGACTATGTGAAAAAATTTTATTGGGCGATCTCATTTTCGGAATATTCATTAATTACGTGCTGTTGCTTAACTTTCCAAAAAAAAAAAAAAAACCCTCCATGGTTACAGGAACCATCTATAAAACTCCTTCGCTTATTAGTAAGCCCTATAACATATGAACTCAGCTGCAAACTCTTCTGCTTCTAGGTGGCAATTCAAGACTCCAGATTTTCAGTAACCTGGGCAATTCCTTGTGTTGTTTTGTTGTGTCTGGAAGGACATTATCTCTGTCTTCAGTCATCTGTTGATAGAACCTTGATAATTTGGCTAACCGAATCTCTAATTCTAATATGTTTGAGAAGCACCCCGCTTATGTCTGTCGCTGTTGTCAAGATGATAGACTACAATTTCACATTGCAGGACGAAGCAGATGGCTCAAATGAGTACAACAATTTCCAGCGTGGCTCTCTTAATACCACCTATCAACTTTTTAAGGACCTGAAGAACATTGATATAGTGTTTCACATTGGAGATATATGCTATGCAAATGGATATATTTCGCAGTGGGATCAGTTTACAGCGCAAGTTGAGCCAATTGCCTCAAATGTTCCTTACATGATTGCGAGGTTTGTCTTGTTTTCTCCTACTCCTCCTTCCTCTTCTTGGCATAGAGGTTTGGCTAATGATGAAATTGCAGTTTTCCTGATTGTTAATACCTTTTGGTCTGAGCAGTTATGTTTAGGAAGTAATTTTCTGTCGATATTACAATCTGGATCCCTGGGTCATCCCTCTTTTTCTAGTGGGAGTTACTAGTTTTGGTTTTCAGTGGTAATCATGAACGAGATTGGCCTGGAACTGGATCCTTTTATGGAAATACAGACTCAGGAGGTGAATGTGGTGTCTTGTCCGAAACAATGTTTTATGTTCCTGCAGAGAACAGGGCCAAGTTCTGGTAAGGATGAGAAAGAGCGGATTGTGATTTGCAAATGTAGCTTTTTACCCTTGTCTAACAAAATCCCAGGCTTTTCTGAATGCTGGTCTTTGCTTGATCTAGGTACTCCACTGATTATGGCATGTTCAGATTCTGCATTGCTGATACAGAACATGACTGGAGGGAGGGAACAGAGCAATACGAGTTCATCGAGCACTGTCTAGCATCTGTTGATAGACGAAAACAACCATGGCTCATTTTCCTTGCGCATCGGGTTTTGGGTTATTCTTCTGCTGACTTTTATGCTGTGGAAGGATCGTTTGAGGAACCAATGGGCAGGGAGAGCCTTCAAAAACTTTGGCAGAAATACAAGGTTGACATTGCCCTCTATGGCCATGTTCATAATTATGAAAGGACTTGTCCTATTTACCAGGTATACCTGTGACTTTACTCTGTAGTCGAGTTGCATCTTATCTATAATTGCTCCGCTATCATCAACTCAGCACTTGGATGTCATGTCAATTTGTTCTAGAATGGCTAGTCTAACATTTCATTGTTTTGCAATAAAATGAACATTATCTGAATTATCTGAGTTATGAAAAACCTGATTTTCTCAGCAAAAGAAGCTATAAATTTTGTATGTGATCGCGTACATTTCGCAGAAGATGAAATTATATTGGCAATTTACTTGTTTTCAGAAGTTATTATCTTTTAGTTTTCATTGCCTTGTGCAAATTGTTCAATATGTTAGTATTATTTTATTGTTGATGTCACTGTTTGAGAGTCTAAAAAATGGTCACCATTGTTACACATTGTTTGAGTGGAAGTCGTCAACCTGCTTGATGGTTGTTCTAAAGACGATCCATATCTGTGGCTAGATTGGCTTATTTCGGGTAGCTGAGACTGAGAATCCAAATTGATTGTCCATAGTTGAGTCTCACTGAGGGAACTTGAGGAAGATGGAGTTTTCTTTGTCTATTTTAGATCGCCGAATACTATTTTGACCAAAACATGTGCATGTGTTTCTCGCATCTTGTGTATTGCTTCTCCTGACATTAAAGGCTTTGGCTCATCACAGGACTTCATCTAAAATCCTTAAGACTTCTAAATTTTGATCCTCCTTTTTGGTTTTGGCTACAGAATATCTGCACAAATGAAGAGAAAAACTACTACAAAGGAACCCTGAATGGAACGATACACGTCGTGGCTGGTGGTGGAGGAGCAAGCCTTGCGGAGTTCACTACTCTCCGAACAAAATGGAGCTTGTTCAGGGACTATGATTACGGATTCGTAAAGCTAACTGCATTTGATCATTCAAACCTATTATTCGAGTACAAGAAGAGCAGCAATGGGAAAGTTTACGACTCTTTCAGAATCAGTAGGGATTATAGAGACATCTTGGCTTGCACTGTTGATAGTTGTCCAAGCACAACACTGGCATCGTAACTTGGAAACGCAAGGCAGGCAGGTTGCCAAATGGCTACCGGAGTTTGTCATCCTTGTATCACGAGGTTTTTGTGCTGTGCGACTTCTTCTCCTCTGATTTATTTTTGTAAAGCATCACATAAAGCCTTATATTTTCCTCTCTGACGTTATTTCTCTAGGCTGTTGTGCCGTCTGTGTTGATATATCGACTCCGAAATCAGTAGGATAATGTCAATAATGCGTGTCTGCTTCAAAGTCATATCCAAATGGTGATATCTTGACCCTATTAATACAGGTCGAACCTGCCCAAGTGCTGTCTCTTTTCAAGTAATCCGTTTATTCAATCGAGTTACGCGCACGATCGAGAGATCATTGGATTATCTTGTCGAGTGCGAGTGAGAGATGTTACAAATTCGATATTCTAGTGCTTTGGACTGACATTGACACGCAAACGGACTAGTTTGTCTTGTCCCTAAACTCTTAGCTTATATCTTCTCGAGGCGAAGGTTTTGCAATCTCGACGGAGTAACCTGGTTCAAAAATCTGCGCCATTCTCAAACAATAAAACTTTCTGTGCCTGGTAAATGCATTCTCGACATGAAGTGCATGGATTACAATCACAAAACCATCAATGGCAGACTATAAAGATACTTAATAAGCGCTCAAAGATAGCAAGCTTTGAACACCCCCCCCCCCCCCCCTCGAAAAAAAAAAAGGGATAAAAGGTTCACCACATGTGGTTTTGTCATAAATTTGCGGTCGGCATTGATATTTGACAAGATGGCAGCATGCAACCTAAATTTAATGCAAGAGCAATGTTAGGACATCGTAAAAAATTCTTGACAAACTTCATCGGGATACCGGACATACGGAAAAGCCTTTTTTGGCCGATATCAGTTGTTTCCGTCCCTGCAAGAAGCAGTTTAGCCAAGCTTGGTTGATTATTGCTCAAGGGCGGGTCGTTAGATTTTAACAGGACAGTTACTCGTGGAAAACATAGGCCAAACAAGGTTGCCCGTGCGAGAGAGACAAGAGATGGTTAGTTAGTAACAAACCTGATGACCCACCGAAGGTGTCTCCCCGCCTTACATCATTGACCATCGGATTGCAACCTGCAGTAGCTTCCCTCGGTTTTACTTTCGGTTTTCGCGTGTTGGATTGATCGGATCCTACCCAGTTTTGGCGCTTTTTGTCTTACATTTACTTTAATCTGCACATCTGGCCTTCCCGATAGAAGAAGCCAGTCGCCGATAGAGGTTCCGGCGGTGCAATCATCACGAGAAACGGTCATTATTGCTTATACAACCATCCCTTTTCCTTTTGTGTTTTTTTTGTCTGGATGGTTGATTAG
Organism: Rhodomyrtus tomentosa; assembly: GCA_028455895.1. Taxonomy (NCBI): domain Eukaryota; kingdom Viridiplantae; phylum Streptophyta; class Magnoliopsida; order Myrtales; family Myrtaceae; genus Rhodomyrtus; species Rhodomyrtus tomentosa. The sequence goes on from JAPCWY010000011.1 coordinate 8,194,595, forward strand.
GTCGGCTGACGTGAAGCTAATGATTCCGGGAGCCGATCGCTCCCAGCAAGTTATGTTTTCTTGCTTGCAAGACGCTATAGGATTGGCATCAGGACACTACGTGATTTCAAGGTTTGAAGTTTCCCCTGTTACCTACATTGCTCTCCTGTATATTTGCGTTCGTTTTCGGTTCTGTGGCAGGTAATATAAGCATATGTTGGTGGGACCAAATTAATGAAGATGTACACTCATTAAATGAACATCCATGTATCGGGATGTAGTAACCCGCGAAAACCGGAGGATACTTGGGAAGCACGATAACCACAATAATTGTTATTTTGCGATTCGCAAATCAGCTTTAGCTGAGATCGGTGTTTCTTGTTCTTTAGGCGCAGTGATTGACCTCGTCGTAAATAGGAGTTTAGAACTTTTTTAAGTTTATGTGATGAAATTAGGTGATGCGGTTGGTTGATAGCAGGAGATGCGATCACTACTATTCTTTATTCTTCTTCACCGGTGTCGCTTCTGCGATTCCGATGATTACTTCCTTCACTAGTATCCACATGAAAGATGCATAACTAGAGTCTATATGATGCACTTGACTCATCTTTTGTAATATGCTTCAATTATATTCCTCTTCCCCTGAAATTTATTCGGTTTTCTACACCGATCAGTATTTGTTTTGTGCTTTCGTAATTCTCTAATCATGTCCTGTTCGTCCCGCAATTTGCAGAAGATTCATATTGTATGTCTTTGCAATTCCTGGATTATTGAACATGGCAATGAAGATAATACAGATTGATATTCTTCATTTTCTTTTCATTAGGTTACTTAGGAATCATAAGTTGAAAGTCCTCCAGCAATGGACAAGGGATTCAAGGGTGCAAGCACTGAGCCTCTGAGGAAGCATTCGGGGAATCTCGATGGGAGTCAAAGTGGCGAGCAGTCGACGTCTGCATTAGATAGAGCTATGACAGGTAGGATTGGTAGTGGCGAAAACAGTCTGAAGAGTAACAATAGGAGCAGAAGTAGTAGCAGGAATCAGTTGACAGGAAATTGTGATGCCTCGAGTCCTGGACGCGATCTAGCAGCACTGTCCAAGAGAAAATCGCGGTCTATCACTTTCCCATCTTCATCTTCGTCATCATTAGACGATGTCTTCCAAGTACTGGCAGGTGAATTAGTTAAGCCCAAAACAGATGGTACTGCTCCTTCTCCGGGACATGATGAGTATTGTCGATTTAAGTTAGGGAAAGAAAAGGACACGGTTAAGGTATCTTCAATAGCAGAACGCGACTCGGAGTCCTCCTCAGGTGCCGCATCGACGTCGCCCATGTCGGACATTACGCACGAGTCGCTACATCATAGCATGTCGCCGACGCAGTCTCCTCCAATCCAGGTGATGGACCGATCAGGCGGGTACAACCCTTATAGAATTCCGTCTGCTGTATTCGAAAGGAGCAAACCTTCAACACCTGTTGAATGGAGCATTGCTTCCAATGAGTCGCTCTTTAGCATACACATAGGGAACAACAGCTTCTCAAGAGACCATGTAACTACGCCCAACAACGATTTGCTGAAGTTCGACGAGCTCACTAGCATCAGCCCGCGGCCTACGCACCATGTGGCATCTCTTGACCAAATGGTCGACATGGACAAGACCCCCGCAGCAAAAACCAACAGCACGGACTTTACAGAGGCCGTGCATAAGGAAAATGAGAATAGCGCACAGGAGGAAACGGCGAATTCTCACGTGGCGACGTGGGGTTCCTCTTGCCTTTCCAATGAAAGCAGAATGAGCGCCCCATCTTTCTCTTTCTCTGTGTAAGTCAATACTAACTCTGAGCAGATGCATAAATAATTGATGTCAAACTCGAAATGCGTTGCTATTTGAAGGACCCCATGTGAGCAAGCACCTCTAAGTTCTACTTATTCATAGAAGGTAAACGATTCTGTTTGCTTGCGAATAAAGAAACCGCCAACAGAGCTTATTCCATGTGACCATGTATGTATGATTGCATCCATCAGAACTTGGTTGCCTGTTCTGTTTACTGATGAAGCATAACCTACTCTTTGAAGCATCTTTCAATTGGCATTTCAATTCCGAAAATTTGTTGACGATCGTTAAGAATGTATACCCTTCGTGTGGTTTGGTTGCAGAAAGAAGAAGAGTTCATGTCCGAAACCTAGGTGGATGAGGAAAATGTGTGTGTGTCGGAGAAAGAAGTGTGCGTGCACGTCGTGCTACTGTTCTACTTGTAGTCTGGCATCCTGCTTCTATAAATGGCCGAGTTGCCACTGTTGTAAGTGGCCGAGCTGCCGGTGTAATTGTCCGAGCTGTAATTGTCCTAAGTGTAGCTGTGCGTTCTGCTACCATTGGAACTGTAGCCGAAAACGGTTTTGTTGTTGTTCATCCGCCATGTATGATCCTCTCTCCTCTTACCTATTTGGTAGTCATTTCACCTTGACCGGCAAATTTTATAGTTTAATGGAGCAAAATTTCTCACTTGTCTGCTTCACCGAATTAGATGAAACCGTATGGTTTTCTTCGAGGATTTTAATGTCTGCGTTAACTTGTGCAGATTGACGGACGTGGAGAAACCGGATGCTCGGGGACTGTATCAGCAGCCTTCTGCTACAGAGACAACTCCCAGCTCAACGGCCAGTGACAGTGAGCGTGCTTGTTGCTCTTCCTATTCTTGCCGCCCTTGCCGCTCTTGCTATTCTTGCCGTTCTTGTAACTCTTGCCGCCCTTGCTGTTCTTGTAACTCTTGCGATTGTTGCTGTCATCTTCGACTCTGTTGCTAAATTTTCGCCTTCTAGAGTCTTTTGGAGTTCTTAACCAGTTTTCTTTTGTAGCTCATAGCCAGTTCTTAAACACCTTACATGGACGGAACAGTATTACAACCAACAAAAAAAAAAACCTCTCAAAATTTTTTAGGATAATTTCACCAAAAAAAAAAAAATCTTTGAGACATCAATATCCCGAACTTAACCTAATTTGTACCGTTTCCCGATAAATTGGAACCATGTACCGATATATTCAATATTTAGTGATCCTTGTGGTGAAATTCTAATGGAAGATCCATATATTTAAGTCATCGATGTAAATTTGGGTATGGCAAGACAGGAATTAAGTATTTGATGTTTCACTGGACAAAGTTTAGAACATGTTATCCCATTTTTCCTTTCCGAACTTGTTTTTTAATTTTTATTTTTTTTCTTTTGTTATACGTATTTTACCGTGAAATTCGAGTATTGATAGCAGGCATCAGAAAACAGAACAAAAGTAACAAAAACAGAAATGAGAAGGCCCAAAATTATTCAAATTAACGATAGTGCCATCAAAAGGAAAATACCACCCTACCAAACCTAACAAAAAGGGCACTGTCTACGTGCTGGGTTTGGGGCAAACGAAATGAGAATATCTTATGTTCTATCCCTTGAAAGAGGAAACCATGGACGCAATCTTTTGCAAGAGCTGCTTCTCCGAAGGGGATGTCCATTCTTGATATCTATGCAGGCTTCCTGTGAAATCCGTGAAGAGTCCATCCACTCCCCTCCTGTTTATCCAGTAGTCATACTCGACGTAGGGGTCCTGATGGAAGTCGAAGTGCAGGAACGAATTCTCGTTGCGGTACGTGTAAGGATGCACCTGCAGTGAAAAACCAATCAATCACACTTTCTGTGCAATGTGCAATGTGCTGTTTAAGTGTGTTATTCAACAAGTCTTAGCGGCGGCAAAGAGCTCACCTGCATGCCAAGGGCGTGTGCTTTCGCTATGAGATCGGTCGATTTCTCCAAGTAGTTATTATCCGGAGGAACAATGGTGTCTTTCCATGGTCCGATTCCCATCACGTAATCTTTGATGTAGTTAAAATAACTATCTGATGTGATTTCGTTGTACGTCTGCAAAATACAAAAGAAAGAAAATACAAAGAATTATTTTGGATAGAATTTGGCCAAAAAAAAAATTAATAAAAATTCAGAAGGTATTCTGCAAATCGAACCTGATTTGTATCCTCTGTTCGGATGGTCACATCATCGATCAGAAAAACTTTCGGCAAGTCCGTCTGATTGGAGATATATACAAGCGAACTAGGCGCAAAGCTCTGGATGAAGCAAGGTTGCCTCATCCAGTCTTCCGACAGATACTCACCCTTGTATCCAAATTTATGCAGAGTCTCCACAAATCTATCTTCAAGCTTCTTTCCGTCGGACCATTTGACCTGCAATAACAATAATACTGTAAACAGCTTTGCTTGCAAATAAAATACCAACGGTAAACAGCAAATAGCGTACATGTTTGTTAACAAAAACCGGATTTTTTATCTCTGGATATATTCCGACAGTTCTTTTCGCATCGAGCGCAATGGAGATATACTCTTCAAAGGTAATCGGCGGAAATTGTCCTGAAAATCATAAATAGCCTGAAGATAAGAAATTGTCCAAAAAGTAAGGATTTCCATTTACAAAGTTCCATTTTAGGGAAAGATAAAAATGTTTTTCCATGAGAAACAATCAAAACAATGAGAACAAACAAACCATTGTATTGCTGATCTCGAAAAGGAAATCTTTGCTTTGCTCGCAATGTTTTTAATTCTTTCAGGGTGAAATCAACTGCACAGTTAATATAGTAAATAAGAAATAGCTATAAAAATAAAATAAATAACGCCATAAAAATAAAATAAATCAAATAGATCAAGCCAAATTTTTTCATACCAACAAACCATCCGGTGGTATTGACCCATTGAACTTCGTACGTGGTTTTTCGATCGGCAAACTCTTTATGATCTGCAACGTCGGTCGTAGCATCGAGCGTCACGTCGTGCATACAAACCAAGACTCCATCCTTGGTGGCCTGGATATCTGTTTCTATAAAATCTCCTCCCTCTTCAATAGCTCTCTGTCAGTATTAATTCAGTATTAATTCATGAGAAATAAAAAGCAACCATTTTTTGGGAAAAAAAGGACGAAAGCTGCTAATCGGAAAGAGAGTATTAATTCATGAGAAATAAAAAGCAACCATTTTCCTAATAATTCAGTTGGGAAAAAAAGGACGAAAGCCGCTAATCGGAAAGAGAGTATTAATTCACGGGAAATAAAAAGCAACCATTTTCCTAATAATTCAGTTGGGAAAAAAAAAAAAAAAGGACGAAAGCTGCTAATCGGAAAGCTGAGACTTCACCATGTAAGCTGCTGCTGTTTCTTCTGGAAACTCCCCGTTAGATCCTCGATGCGCGAGATTGTACGCGCGAAATGTCTGCAGGGGTTTTTTTTCGGCTTGAGGTACACTACTCGGTAGAGGATACGTCAAGCGCCTTCCGGCGCTTGTGCTGACAAGCGCTGCTAACACGATAGTAAAAACCACACAACCTGCGAATGAACAGTAGACGATTCAGCACGAGAAAAACTCCAAGCATAAGAAAAAAAAAGAGATGCAAAAAAAAGTTTTCTACTGATGAAGGCCATATTTCTCTTCATCTGCAGCTGCGTTTGGAGTTCCTTGTTTTCCTTTCTCTCCTGTTGGTTACCTTATAAAGAGGTTGGAGATTTGCGTTCTGTTATTTGGCTTTGACTAAAAATCTTCATTCAAACTTTTCAAGATTTGATCGGTAATTTGTTTCAGTCAATCAAAAAGAAATCAGATTTTTCAATCTTGTCAGTTTTCTCTCTGGATAATCAAGGCATCCTCGTTTATGATCATTATACATCATTCGTTGAATCATTTGAATTGTACCATCTGAAGATATATGATTCGGTTCGAGAAAATTCGATTTTGGATGTTACGAAATAGAGGGAACGTAAAAACAGAAAATAGTTGAAGTCCTATTCTTCTGCCTTTTCCATCTTACCCTTTTTTTTTCATGTTATTCTAAACTTTTCCATCTTATCCTTTTTCATGTCATTCTAAATTCAACTTTACTGACAATGACGGAACTCGAAACCTCGATCATAGCCGAATATGGATGTACATGCGCATGCAAATTGTTTTGTCTCTGTGATCACGATTGTAACAAGCATTTATTTGCTTAATCCTGCGTGCCAATGTTTCCCTTTCCATTTTTTTTTTCTCGAGTAGTTTATGTGACCGGCAAACGCTATCAACTTTAAAAAAAAGTAGATACATTCTGACACGAATCCATTTCTTGAATATACACATGGATAGAAAACTTTAGAGCAGATCTCAAATATGTTGCACCCCAGATGATGAGAGTCCAATAGTCGAAAGCAATCACTAGCTTACGCTCTGACCCAAGCAGCATGGAGATTCGACACTTGCAATTTATTTTCAGATGATGTGACCTACAATTTGTACTTAGTAAATCCCTTGGTTTTATTTGATTCATAATTCAAACAAAAAATTTGCAATAACATTTTTTTCTATCCCAAATCGTGTTTTTTGTTTAAATTAAGACGGAATGAAAAGCAGTAAAATGGATATCTTTGCTTTGTAACAAAATAATTAGAATTAATCTCAGTCAACTAGAATGTGCAGTGGATATAGTCATGATTCAATGGGTTAGGTCTATTTACTTTTTCTTTTGTTTGTTGATTTCTAATTTTTAGAATAGATCTAATTGAAATAATGAACAATAGTAATATTTAGATATGTTCCCAAATTCGGGTGCGAGTCTTGCTGAACCGATTGATACCATAGAGAGGCAGGAGACAAAAGTAACTTATTGGCAAAGAAGCATGTCCAACCAGATTCTAAGACTAGTACATTTTACAATTTTTCGTTACTTTTCTAGGTTCTACATTTTATTTTTTATTTTTATTTTGCATATTTATTAGAAATAGAAATTGTCTTCTCAATGAACCAATAAGAAAGATGAAGATAATTTAATCAATTTGAAAGGTGGCTAGATGAGCTGCAGTGACTAGTTGTGATGTCGCAATTTCCAACTTGAAATACAAGAACATGTCAAACTGTAAGCCAACACATTCTTAAAAAATAAACAATCTCATAGGAACTAAAATGCTTGCTCGCAAATCCTCTAAACCTATTCATCCTAATTACACTAATCAACTCTTAGTGAATTTCGATAAAGCATTGGCACGACTGAGCCAAAGTGGCTGAACTTATTAGTCCTCTAGCAATGCAATATGCGCAAAACTATAAGATGATTCCAAACCCTCTGACTGAATCGGGCTGCACCGGGCTTGGTAACTAAATAGCCCTAATTCAGCTTGAGCGGACTTAGATCACATTAGAATTATCTCAACACATCTTATGCATCAGCTAACCAATCTCACATCGTCGACAACGATGGTTGTAAATCTACACGTATTGCCGAACCCATTCTTTTTGACGGAACAGAATTCCGGCATCTCTCCAGGTTTTGGCTACTTTCTAGAATTGCAGCGACCGGAAGTGCGCCACTTTCCCGAACCCCTACATTGGAAAGTGGTCGCTCCCCATTTGTGCGGAGAATCGGGGGTAGGCTTTTAATCAATTCTCCCTCTCAAAGTGCACAACACTTGTGTTCAGGGCAAAAGGAGAGGCTGTAGTCACTGATCGGAAAGCGTGATGATGGCCAAGTACTTTCTTTTCATAATGATTCCCAGTTCATGAGTGACTCTAGCAACACTAAGTACATCAAACCATCTATCAGTACTTCCTTTGAAAAGCACTGGTCTCCTCATTGCTACTGCTAAACATTTGACCAAGCCATTTTGATCAGCGTACAAGAACAAAAGGGAAAGCATGTTAATACATCTTCACTATTTTGCACACCGACTTGACAATCCAGGGCCCCATGGTAGAAATCAACTCCGGATATGCTAGACGGCTTTGCGTTGAGCAGTAAGTCACAGTATTTAGGTCTTGTCACCTTCTTCTTGAGATTCTTTAGGTCTCTCATAGTGAATCTGTTGTCGGCGAATGTAAGTTGGTGGAAAAATGACGTCTTCCCAGAGTCTTCAGAAGGGAAATGGCCGCTCCCTCCCCAATTTGCGTTGACGTATGAAGACCTGTGTTGACTATCTCTCCGCCCCCAACTAATTGCATCATGGCCACTTAGAGAAGTGAAGATTTGTATTGACCAGTATTCTTGCAGCCACGTCCATCAACTTGACTCTGAAATATTTTTGTTAAACAACATGAGACTCAGAAAATATCCAATGCATATTGACCTAAAATATTGTTTCACTACCTTCGTTGTTTCTTTAACTAGGCCATCTTGCTGTCCACCATAGGTGGAAACTGGTAGAGTCGGAGCACCTAGAGCAATCTTGCTATCTGTATGTGCGAATCAAGGGCATTCGAGATTGTAGCAGCTAGTGTGCGCACAGGCATCTCTCTAAATTCCACCCAAGAAAATCATTGCACTTTTTGATATGTATGTTTGTGAAAGTTTGGTGAACTATAAGCGCTCAAAAGAGCTAAGAACTCACCGTCCGATATACAGAACTCCTTGCCTGATTTTTAGAACCAGACATTGTATCGACCTATGATAAAAACACAGACCACTTATCTTTGACATCTACACACATTTAGAATGCCAATGATGCTAAAATTTTCATAGTCGATCATTCTAAGTTCTTACCAGTTGTGCCATCTCCAATGAGTTCATGTTCTTTCTATGGCCGTAATGTGAGCCAAATTTAAAAGAAATTGACCTCTAGATACGCATATGGATCATGGGGGTTTCTATGCACAAAGGACTTTGATCTTCCAAGAGAGACGGGATGAATCTCCCAAGTTTTTTTTGAGTATTCCAGAATGATCCTAGGAGCTGGCAGTAAAGAAATTATGCGTTCAATCTTGTAATAAATGTGGAAGTACGGGTGTTGGGAAGATCAACCTCTATTGTTAGATCAAGGAGAAATCTGTAGTCCTCATCAAGGGAGACTTTATATATATAGGGGTCTCCCGCCCTCATTTGTAACATCTCATTCACAAGTAAATACAAACAAGAGCTTCTTCTCTCTCTAGGATCTCTCTATGATCCTTGTGAGTGTAGGCGAGGAAGCCTTGTTGCGAAGAAGGGAAGAAATTCCTAAGGTAGTACGGGCGATTGAATGCTAAATCAATCGGTCCGTGACAGGTTTAGAATTTCACACATTAATTGCAACACGAGCCCCCATGATGAAGCTATGAGTCACACGTACTAGAGCATACCGGCCAATATACAACAAATTCTCATAAACAAGTTCAAAATCAATGGCATCGTAAAACTTATCGCGCGTATTTGCACATACACATTTAGGCAAAAGCACATATTTAAAAAGGAAAAAAAGAAAGTGAAATAACAACAGGTAGAATTTAGGAATGAACTCAATGGTTTTCACCGTTCGCTGCTCCTCAAGCTACTTAAAAGTAATATTTAAGTAGGGCCTGTAATCACTAATCGGAAAGTGTGATGATGGCTAAATACTCTCTTTTCATATTGATTCCCAGTTCACAAGTGACTTTAGCAACACTAATTACATCAAAACACCTAGCAGTACTTCCTTTGAAAAGATTGGTGTCTTCACTGCTACTGCTAAACATTTGACCGAGCCATTTTTATCAACATACAAGAAGCAAAAGGGAAGCACGTTATGCATCTTCACTATTTTGCACGCTGAGTTGACAATCCAGGGCCTCCATAGTAGAAATTGTCTCCAGATATGCTGGACGACTCCGCGTTGAGTAGCAAGTGACAATATTTAGGTCTTGTCATCTTCTTCTTGAGATTCTTCTGGTCTTTCATGGTGAATCTGTTATCGACGAATTTAAGATGGCAGAAATAGGACGTCTTTCCAAAGCCTTCACAAGGGAAAAGGTGGCTCCCTCCCCCAACCACGTGGTTTTGTGTGGACTATCTCTCTGCCCCCAACTAGTTGCATGGCCACTTAGAGAAGTGAAGATTCGTGTTAGCCAGTATCCTCACAGCCACCCATGTCCATCAACTTACTCCGAAATATTTTTGTCAAACGACACGAGACTCAGAAAATATCTGATGTATATTTATTTAAAAGATTGTTTCATTTCCTTGGTTATTTCTTTAACTAGGCCATCTTGTTGGAAACTAGTAGAATCGGAGCACCTAGGGCAATCTTGCTATCTGTATGTATGAATCAAGGGATTCGAGAATGCAGCAGCCACTATGCGGATAGCTATCTCTCTAAATTCCACCCAAGAAAAGCATGGCATCTTTTGATATGTTTGCGAAAGCTTGGTGAACTATAAGCACTCAAAAGAGTTAATAACTCGCCGTCCAATATACGAAACTCTTTGCCTGGTTTTTGGGACTAGACATTGTTTCGACCTATGATAAAAACACTTACCTCTTATCTTCGACATCTACACACATTTAGAATGCCAATCATGCTAAAATTTTCAGATTCGATCATTCTAAGTTCTTACCGGCTGTGCCACCACCAAGGAGTTCATGTTCTTTCTGTGGCCTGATATGAGCCAATTTTAAAAGAAATTGGCCTCTAGATACATGTATAGATCACGAGGGTTTCTATGCACGAAAGACCATGATCTTCCAAGAAAGATTGGATGAATCTCCTGAGGTTTTCTTGAGTATTCTAGAATGATTCTAGGAGCGGGCAATAAAGGAATTAGGCATTCTTGTAATAAATGTGGAAAGATGGGAATTGGGAAGATGTGATATCCACTGTTAGATCGAGGAGAAATCTTTGGTCTACACCAAGGGAGACTTTGTATATATAGGGTCTCTTGCCCTCATTTGTATCATCTTATTGACGCGCAAATACAAACAAGAGCTTATTCTCTCTCTATAATCTCTCTACGATCCTTGTGTCTGCGCGAGAAAGCCCTATTGCAAAGAAGGGAAGAAATTACTAAGGTCGTAAAACAGGAGATTGAATGCTAAATCGATCGGTGACAAGTTTAGGATTCCACAAATTAATTGTTGCACGAGCTCCCAAAAAGAATCCATGAGTCAAGCCTATTATAGCATGCTGGCCAATATACAACAAATTCGCATGAACAAGCTCAAAATCAATGGTATGGTAAAACTTATATTTGCACATACTTATTTAGGCAAAAGCAAATATTTAAAAAAAAAAATTGAAATATCAACAAGCCGTTTAAGAATGACCTATTGATTTTTACCTTCGCTGCTTCTGGGATAGAATGTATTTTCAGCTCACTTTCTCTCTAATCAAACGGCTCATTCGTTTGGTTTTTTGGTCTTTTTCAAATCAAGACATTGTCGTTTACCATCATTATCCATCATCTACTTCCCTCTTCCCTTTGAAGAGGCTAGATAATGGTTACCATATTCACTAACCGACATTTAAATCATACCATTTTATTATTATGTTCTGTTCTCCTCAGGAGAAAATTCGATTTCGGATTTTACCGAAATAGGGGAAAGTAAGAACAGAAACTAGATAAAAATCCTATTATTTTGTCCATCTTATCCATCTCATTCCAAAACAACTTTACTAACAATGACGAAACTCGAGACCTCAACCAAAGGCGAATATGGAAGGACATGCGCATGTAAATTATTCCGGCACTATGACTGCGATTGTAACAAGCATTTATTTGCTTAATGCGTGCCTGCCAATGTTTCTTTTTCTTTTCTCAAGTAGTTTATGTGACCGGCAGCCGGTCTCAACTTTAGAAAAGGCGGGTACAATCTGACATGAACCCATTTCTTGAATGTACACGTAAATAGAAAACTCCAAAATATATCTCAAAAACGTTGCACTCAGATAGTGAGAGTCCAATAATAGTCAAAAGCATCATTAGTTTATGCCCTGACTCGAAAGCATGGAGGTTTGATAGGTGTAATTTCTTTTCCGTTAATGCGACCTACGGTTTGTACTTAAGGAATCCCTCGGCTTAATTGATTCATAGTGCGAACAAAAACTTTACAATAACCTTTTTTTTCTTTCTATTCGGAATCATGTGTCTTTTTTCTAAGACTCAAAGAAAAGCAATAATGTGGATATCTTTGTTTCATAACAAAGCAATTAGAATTAAGCTCGATCAACTGAAATATAGATCCTGAATCAATGGGCTAGATCTACTTACTTTTTCTTTGTTTGTTGATTTCTAATTTTTAGAATAGATTTGAATAATAAAAAATAGTAATTTTTTAATATGAGCCGAGTCAGGTGCGAGTCTTGCTAAATCGATTGGTACCACAGTGACGCAAGAGACAATAGTAACCTATTGGCAAAGAAGCACGTATAGGACTAGTACTTCCTATAATTTTTTGTTTCCACTCTAGGTTCTACATTTTTTCCATATTTATTGAAAATAGAAATTGTCTTTTCATATCATAAATTCCCACCCTAGCAGTTAGTTCAACCAACTATTCTACATTCCTCAAAAAAATAAATAAATAAAATTACTTCTTGAATGTAAATGATGATAAATATATACATATGGATCTTATACACAATTAGAGATTCATTGAGATTCCCAAATTTGAGGTATACTTCTTTCCTTTTATTTTGGATGAGCTGGGCCTGGATCCAGACAAAACCGATGAATAATAAGAAAAGTAAGCAAGTATGCCAATCAATAGCAAGCAACCCAATTGATGCTTCTGTTCCTAAAGACCGTTCAACCCCAGATGATAAAGGCACATAGAAACAGTATAAAAATAGGGAAAAATAAGAGAGTTTTTTTAAAATTTATTATTAATTACGAACTCGAAATATTATTTCTAAATGAAATTGGAGATTAAACCCAAGTTTCGCCTAAGTCACATACTCATATTCCGGAAATACAGATACTTCGGTGATTTTTAATCATTTCAAAAAGGAAGCAACATAAAACTATTCCATAGAGTTCATTAATATCCGAGCTCGGCTCGTTCATACACGCGGAAATGCGTCACTTGACTAGGTAAAGCGACACAATTCAAACTCCCTGGGGAATAAACTGAAATTAGAAACAAGTTTCAGTCACCAAGGTGTAATTTCTTTTGTGTCATTGAGCACGCCTGACTGATCATCCAGGGAAAGAGGGCATCTCGGACTCGTATATATCTATTCAGATGAAGAATGGGAAAGCCAATCAAGAATTCAAAAGATGCCATAGAGAAAACAAGAAAATTTCTGAAAAACCTCTATCCCTTCCAGGTCCGTCCCCGCTACTTCTTTCGGGGCCGACAGAGCTACTACGGTTATCACTGAGAAAAAACAGGATTTGTGCTGATAAATATATGCCTTCGAGGGTTAGCAACATCACCTCCGCCAGCGTGCTTGACAAACTCCGCGGGCGAGAGGAAATTCCCATGGCACACACACACTATCCGGACTTCCTCTCCCTTCCCGTACTTATACAGTATGCCTTCTATTCTCTTCCCGTCTGGACCGTCACCACGCGTGAAAACCCAGGGCATGTCCACTGTTGCGTTCGCCACAAAATCTTTTCCAGCATTATCCACCGAATTGGATTTCTTAGTCGGCTCTGCTCTTATTAGAGTGTTGCTCAGATTCTCATCCATCGTAGACGTGAGCATACGCACCAGTTTATTGTTTGGTTCTTGCAGGTGCCGGTTAATGACGGAGTCATTGTCGTCCCTGCAATTGCTCAAACCTGGGGATACAAAGGACAAAAGTTAGGATGACTCCACGAGCTTCCAAAATTGGACAAGCATTACATATGATGACCTATTGGCTACGACAAAGATGAAGACAGATAATTCATTAACGTAGCTCCTTGCAGCTGCGGAGGTTGCAAGCAAATGAGAGGATGATTTATTATGTCCATATAGTTGAAACACCACAAACTATCCTGTAACCAACCGATACAAATAAATCTAAGCTAATTCTATTTTTCTTGATTTTGCTTAATCAACCCTGCTCTAAAACAGCCATGCACCGAATAGATTTGCCCAGACAGCTTAATTTAAGCAAATGAGCATCACGAGTCAGGACATAAGTGGGTCAATTTTACAGTCCTAGCACTTCTCGACCAAAGATCACAATATGAGAGACCTAACCAATATGCAAGTCAAGTGGGACCTGCATGATTCACAAATGGGAAGAAGATTTTGCAAAGATCATCCCATGAATAATATGCCTACTCAGCCAGAGAAAGGACAAAAAATGATTCTAAGTTCCCCCTAGGAAAATTATTTTCCTGTATTAATTTCTCCAAGTGAATTAAGCTCAATTCAGACGGATCATACTCGACTACATTTGAACCGACTTTTATCAATTCTTTACCTACACATCACAAGAGGGACATTACTGTTGGGCTAGAAAGTCCACATCCACATAAGGCTCAGTGCAGATGAATTCTAGTTCAGCAGTGCTCCCTTCTGAAGCCACATCAACAGAAAGGCAGTACTAGACATGAATATCACTCCTGCTGAGAGAGCATTCATCCCATAGTTACCAAAAGAAAATCAGTCAAAGCCAGGGCAACCCTCACTGATCTTCAGGCATAGTGTGGCAGAAGGCTTTAAGGCATTGACGTCGAAGATAACTTCATCAAAGTGACTCATGCTCCGGGAACAAGATTAGTAAACTAAATAACTTCGCTATTTGGAACGAGATTTGTTTGCATTTGCCATCATAAGGTACATGTATGAATTACATGCATTGTAACTGCAAAAGCCGGCAGCATGCTCGCTCATTGCCTGAAACGTGCTTGATCTATTGGCAGTCCTAACCACAAATGCGTTGCCCATTCTACCATGCTGCCCACGCCGATGGTACTCAAGCTCAATTTTCTTATCATATGAAAACATATGTAATCTAAATCATTCAGCATAGGTTGATAGGAGAACTTAAATAGACATCGGCAAGTAAGCACTCCAGACAGTAACCCCTGGCAAATATTCTTAACTTGCAATGAAGATAACAGATCCAGCAGAAACAAAGAAGGAAAAATCATCACATTACCTTGAATTAAAGCAGTTTTAATATCTGATTCTGACCTATCTAATGAGATCTTTCCTTGTGACTCCACCCTTGGCACTGCAGACCCGCTGCCACCTCCACCGCCGGCGGCGGGTGCCCCACACTTCCCTTTGATCCCCACAGCCACCCCGGCACCAATTAGGGCGTGTTTGTCTGCTTCGGCCCAACCGGCCAGCCCAAAAGGCGGCACCTCACTGTTGTAACACCTCATGGCATTTTCAGGGCGTTGGAGGATTCCGTCATTTATGTAAGATTTGATTTCCCGTACATGGCTCACCCCATTAGCAACCAAAAACTGATGCTTATCCCCCGAAGTCAACCCCAATTTGCCCTCGATTTCGGGCCTCTCTTCGTCACAGGCACCTTCTCTGTCTGTCCTCAAGCTCCTCTGCCTCTCCAACCGCCTCCTCTTCGCCTCCATCCGCCGCAACGTCTGCATTGCCTTCCTCTTCCTCATTTCCTCCTCTGTCTCCGTGGGCAATGAGGAGGTCCTCATGAGAGACGAGTACGGTACAGACGGCAAGGTCGTGGAGTTGTCCTCTTCGCCCAAAAGGGTCATTGCCCCAGCTAACGACGACGACCGGAACAACTTGCTGGAGCTCTTGTCGACGCCGAACTTGCCGCCAAGCGACAGCCCGAGATTCAGCTCGAGCTCCTCGGTCTCTTCGTTGGGTGTCCTGTACTCTGGTCGGTGCGCGCTATTACTTGAACACGTGAACTTCTGCAGCAGATCCCTTGAGCACTTCTCCATTTCTTTTCCCAGGAAAAAAAAAATCGAATATTCAAGTGACTCTTGTCCTTCTTTCCTGTCGAGAATTGGACAGTTTCAGCAACTATCGGCCTCGATGCGAAGGAAAAACAACTTCTCGATCTGATTCAACAGTACCCACATGGCGGAACTTCGATGTTAATCTAATTCTTCCCGACTCAACCTCCAAATTACAGCTGCCTCCTCTCACGACTGAAAGAAAAGGAAAATGAAAGAAGGGGGGTAATCAGCGAATTTGATAAATTTTCCCTTCTTTTTCTCGTTCTGAGAAAGAAAAATTACGATTTGAAAAGAGAGAAAAACGAAAAAAAGGAGCTCGCAGAGGGGCGCGTGTGAGAGGGAGAGAGTATGCATCAGAGAAGACGGAAGGACGAGGGATGGTGGTGGCCCAACTACCGAAAATGCCCCTGGGGAGGCCCGCGAGGAGAGACCCCCAAGTGGATGTCAGGAAGGAGGATCGGAGCAACACGTGGCCGGATCGAGGCACTGTTTCCTTAGTGGCAGTGTCTTTTTGGCGCCTCTCTCTCTACCCAACAAGTTGCCCACGCGGAGACACGTGTCGACAATGCACCAGGCTGGGGAACAGGCCACGCGTCGCTGTCTTCTAGGGGGATAGTGGGAAGAGCCACGTGTCCAGATAAGCTTGGCTCCGGACGAAAAGAAGCTGCGGCTTGGTTTGTCCTCTGTCGGGTGCAGTGCAGCTGAGGTCATCACTGGCACGAGTCGCTCCGGCCGCTCTTGCCCGACCCGGTTCGAGTCCCAATCAGAACAGGTTCTCTTTTTTTCTTTTTTTTTTTGGGAGGAGGGGGGGCATGGGGGGGGGGGGGGGGGGGGGGGGGCCAAAATCAGAACGAGCTTAGACGAGCCAATTCGGCAAACTCCTGCTTCCTCGATTTTTAAGGCAAATTTCAATGTAATTTGCCATGAAATATATAATCGCATATATATTGACCACGGTTGTCATTTACTTGGAAAACGAGATCATGTCGTGTCCGAATCGAGAAGATTTTAGATCCACACGACATGAAAATTACAATTTCTATAATTAAATTCGGCCTTGTACATTTATTTATTTTTTTAAATCGATTCGGGTTCATGTTCCTTTTTATTTTATTTTTTTCTACCCGAAATAAAATATGTTGCAAGTTGTTTCAGTTGTGTGGGTGGGTTCAGTTGCCGTCGTAAAGGAGAAGAGATGATTTTAAGTGTCCACTAGCTCAACTTGGTCCCCACTTGTGATTTCAATAAATGATTGCAAGTGTCGGGCGATTCCAAAAAATTTTCGGACCGTCCAACGTAGAATATTAAGTCTGTTGATTGGGAAAATAATATTATGCAAGTTGATCGATAAGTTATTGATTAAACTTTCTTTTTTCCTTCCCAAATGAGGGCCACCAAATCTTTGATTACTGAATAAAATCAACAAAACTCGCGAAGATCCTCAATCTCGACTTTGGTGAATGAATGATGGATGATGATCGGTTAAGACGAAAATACCATTGATTAAATTAGGTCTTTTAGTTTTCCGGAGGAGGGAGCTTTTGAATAATCAAAATTGATGGCGTGGGGGCAGCACGTAAAATATTCCCATGTTTCTTGTGCCGTCAAGAAAGGTGTTGGAAAATTTTAATAAAACGAAATGATGGGACAAGGATGATCGGTTTGATTAATTGCGTTCTGGATTTTGTTTTGTACATTTTTTTTTTACTTTTTGTTTAGCTTTGCTTTTAGGCTAATCTTTGCTGCTACCCACTTGTCCAGTTCCAAATTAAGATTGGATTTATTATAAGCAACTTAGCCTTTCGATCGGCAAAAAGACACGTTCCAAGTCTCGTGTCAATTTGACCACCACGTCGTCAATGCTGTTCATGATTCACACGCCAAAAATCGATGGTCGAGTATGGGTTACAATTTCCACGTGATGGGGAGCGGGGTGCATCTTTTATCCCGCGTTACTAAATGCCGGGATTACTATCTCGGCAGACAAATAGGTCGCAACTTTAAACTAACGCGGTGTGTTAGCAGAGCAAAAGGGCGATGTTAAAGTTTAGAAGGTCCAAGGCCATATAAACCATCTCCTCACTCCCTAAGCCATATGGGACGCTCCCCCCTCTACGCTGTCGGGAGTTGACTCTCATACCTAAAGAAAGAAGAAATCTGGGAGGAACAAAGTAGTATCTTGTATTCTCTTATGATTGTCCCATAGTTCAAGACTATGTTTTCATATATATATATATATATATATATATATATATATATATATATATATAAAAGAGCCAATCTAATTGACCAAATTGGTCTGCAAATCAGGAGATAAATAAAGAAAGAGAATAAAATAAGAACAACTTTTTCTAATTTGGCTCTAAATAACATATCATGTTAACACTCCCCAGGTGAAAAGATATATTTGATACCCAACTTGACAAATGATCTATGAAAAGCTTGGCTTGACACGACCTTTGTAAGAATATCTGTCAACTGATCTTCAGATATGACGAATGAAAACTTCACTACTTTATCATCCAAATTCTGTTTAACAAAATGACTAACCACCTCAACATGCTTAGTACGGCCATGTGGAATTGCATTGTGAGAAATTTCAATCGCAGCCTTGTTATCACAAAATAGGCTCATCTCAAATTTAGGTGGGAAACCAAGTTTTGTCATCAATTTTTTGAGCTATAGTAGCTCGCACAACCCTTTAGCCACCCCTCGAAATTATGTTTCAACACTTGGCAGAGCTATCACGTTCTGTTTCTTGCTCCTTCATCTCATCAAGTTTCCTCCCACAAATGTGAAGTAGCCCGATGTAGACCTGCTATCCAAAATACTACCTGCTCAATCTGCATCAGTAAATCCTTCTATTTCGAGATGATTGTTCTTTGCAAAGAATAATCGTTTTTCTAGAGCTGACTTCAAGTAGCCCAGAATATGGAATACAACATTCATATGTTCTTCACTTAGAGCATGCATCAATTGACTCACAACCGTTACAGCATATGCAATATTTGGACGATGTGTGACAAATAAATTAGTCTCCCAACTAACCTTTAATATCAGTCTTTGTCGGCAGGCACTTGATCATAAAAATTTCCAAGTCTATGGTTCTAGACCATAGGGGTGTCCGCAGGTTTACACTCCAACATTCCAACATCAGCTAATAAATCTAACACATACTTCCGTTGGGACAATAAAATACATTTCTTCAACCTGGTTACTTCGATTCCCAAGAAATATTTCAGACTTCCTAAATTTTTCATGTCAAACTCATATGTTAGTCTTCCATGAAGTTCCGCAATTTCTTCAAGACCATTCCCTATAATGATCATATCGTCTACGTATATGATCAATGATGTTATGTTGTCTCCTCGACGTTTTAGGAACAGTGTATGATCTGAATTACTTTGAATGTACCCATACCTTTTTATCGTTGAGCTAAAACGACCAAACCATGCACAGGATGATTGTTTTAACCGAATACAATGATCGCTCAAGTTTGCACACAATATTTGACTTATCCACATACGCGTATCTAGGTGGAATTTCCATGTAAATTTCTTCCTCCAGATCTCCGTGGAAAAACGTGTTCTTCACATCAAACTGATGTAAAGGCCAATCCAGATTCGTTGTAAGTGGCATTAAAACCCATATAGTATCCAGCTTTGCAATGGAGCGAATGTTTCTTGGTAGTCTACACCATAGGTCTAGGTATATCCCTTTGCAACTAGCCGTGCCTTGTACCGCTCAATAAATTCATCTGTTTTGTATTTGATGGTGAAATGAAGACCTACTTACACCCTACGGCTTTCTTCCCTTTCGGTAACTCTACCATTTCCAGGTCTTATTATTCTGCAAAGTTTCCATCTCCTCTTTCATCGCCAGAGCCCACTTAGGATCCCTCAAAGCCTCTTGTATTCCACTATGAATTCGAATTGTGGAGATATTGGACACAAATGCCTTCAAGGGTTTTGACAATCGTTCTGTCGAAACATAATTTGTAATTGGATAATTTGACCTTCGTTCCTCCACGTCTGGTGAGTATATATTAAGAGTCTTGCCTTGATTATGCCTATCGGGCAATTTGTAACCAACAACTATATCGTTTTCAACAAGAGAATCACGTGTGGTAGAAGATCTTATCTCAGGAGTATCCTCAAGAGAATGGTCAGGCACTAAAGAGAGAACAATTTGAGGAAGAAAGGGTTGTTCTTGAGGTCGTTCTTGTGTCTCTTGTAGTGAAACACTCTGCGGATCATTAAGAAACCGTTGCTCGTCTCCCTGTACACCACCCTGATCTGCAGCCTAACCTACTACCTGAATTGTTGAATTGCCTTCTATCGGAGGTGCAAGCTCTTGCTACAATGAAAAAGATGCAGCCCTAGCATCCGCACCCGCCATTATACCACCTTCCCACCAATTTACTCTTTCACTATGTATCTCTCCCTGAAATATATAATTGGTGGCGGGAAAAAAGAGGTCAGACTCAACAAAAGTAACGTCCATTGTAACATGAGTTGTCTTTGTTTCCAAATTATAGCAGCGATACCCTTTCTCATGAGTTTCATAGACAAGAAAAATACACTTGATGGCACACGGATCCAACTTTGTTCGTTGATTCTTATGCACATGAACATAAGCCACACGCCTAAATACCTTGGGATGTAAAGTCAAGACAGAAGAAACTGAAACATGCTGTGAAAGGGCCTGGAGCGGGGTCTTGAATGCAACACACGTGAGGGCATTCTATTCATCAGATGCATGGCCATCTATGTAGCACCGACACGACACGAGACACGGGACGCGACACGCTACCACGTACTTTTAAAAAAATAGAGAATTCCGATACGTTAGGAAGCGTTATATATTAAATAAATATTTTTTATATTTAGATTATCATTTTTATGGTTCAATAAATAAAAATATTTTTTTTTACATAGAGGTTGGTTCTCGCATGTTATCAAAAATGATTATTTTGATCTTAAAGTTGGGGGTTTAGTAAGCAAAAATCTCCAATAAATTTTTTTGTAAGTTAATCTTCAATACTTATTCCTCTCATATCAAAATAAAAATTTAAGTCGTTCTCCTTTTTCTCTCACTTTTCACCGTCAGTCACTCACGTTTACTTAAAAATCATTCTCTCTCTCTCTCCCCCAATCTTTTTATCCTCAATCTCTGCTGCATCTTCTACCCTTCCCTATCTCTCCCCTTTTTTCAAGCAATAGCTTTGCACCTCTCGCTCTCTCTCTCTCCGTGCAAGTTTCCATTTTCATGATCGGACCCAAAAGGCAGCGCCTTTCTCTCGCGACAAAAGTCTCGTATAAACATTCGCAATGTTTCATTAAAAAATAATGATAATTATTGATTTGTGCCAAATTTAGTCCACGTGCACACTTACATTTTTTCGATGTGGGACAAAGCACCTCTTAATTTATTTTTACAAACAAACCACTAATAAGATCGTTGTAAGAAGCCTCATGCAACCTCAAGAGTCGTGATTACAATCAAGATCCTCTGAAAATTGAGGTCATTGGTTTGGACTCGCAATAATGACCGCATCTTAAGGACCGATAGGAACCCAAGTTGTTTGAAAAAGCGAAAATCAGAGGATACACTCGACATCTCGGGCTCGTAAAAGGAACCGCGGCTCGCTATGGATCTTGATAATTGAAAATAATATGCCACGTATATACCTTAGATTTCAAATGAGATCCCGTTTTTTCAACGACATTATGTATTGTACCGAGGATCGCTATGAGTTTATAAATAGAAAAAGAAAAAACGAGAATTGCATTGTCATGCTTAGCATTCCATAAAATCTAAACCCCTCGGAAGTTTCTATCGTTGGTTGGAATACGAGGAGATTTCTAGCTTAGAAATAAGAATGTACATTTGTTCAAATCTCACCAAAATGAGTGTACATCACTCTGAAATTTGGGTAACCCACACTAGCCAAGGGCTCAAACTTAATTACTCTGCATTGGCCTTATAGTGTGTTCCTTAGTTGAGTCTATGGAATGTAAATATAAGAATACAAGTGGAATGACTATTTTGACTTTTTTTATGCATGGTGAATCTAAGTATGTTTTATTCATCTGTATTATTCGCACACTTTCAGCTTCAGCCGTATTCAAGGTCATGAGAAAGGAAAGACACGCTGCTTCAGCATCGCCAACACCCACAACAGATTACATCGATCGAACGGTCAAAAACCCAGATCAAAAGTCGCAAGCACCGCGGGTCCCACAACACATCGACTCCCTGTCTCTACGACATAGAGCGCGGCGAGAATTGACCGCCTGACAGCAAACCAGCGACCACGTGCACGCGTGAACCACGTGGTCCCGCTCCGGCCCGAAAGCACCCAGCAGCAGCGCCGGGTCCCACCCTCTCGGGGCAAGTCCCGACGGACGACCAGGGCTTTTGCCAATCACCGCCACGTGTCGACAAAATATAACAACGGATCCGAACCGCCTAAATTTTTTAACCGCCTGACATTCAGATTCGAATCGTCCGTTTTTAAACGGAAGTCACAGAATAAGTAATTTTTTAAATTATATATATATTTAGAAATAATTTGCGTCATTTATTCATAACATAAACGATTCGAATTTCAAAGACATGACCTAAAATTTTAAAAAAATATTAAGCGATCTATTTTCGAGATCACTTACATGTCAAGAAGCGGGTCATAGGTCCCGCCGCGGGAGTCATGGCCGCATCAATAAGAGGAAGTATCGTATTGCGCGGTTTAGTTTATGTGCTTTCTTCTTTATTGCCAGTTGGGCGACGCAAGAGATAGAGAGAGTAGAGTAGTTATAAAGTTGAGCGTATTCCAATTTTCACAAGTGGAAATAAGAAAAGACCGTTGAATCTAACGGAAATTAGTCGAAACGCGTCATCTTCAATTATTCCGAACTCAATTTAGTTCATATAATATATGCCATCCACCCTACTGATTTTCGGTAAAAATTTGTCTTTTGTACTTTTGTATCAAATCATCCGTAGTTTTATTGACTGACGCAAACTTTTAATGAAGAGGACGGACCTAAAGACCATATCACTTTTCGTTGAAATTTCACAGAATTCGAATTAATATAACATGAGATAAATGGAAATTTAACAATTCTTTCACTCCCAAATCTGTGGAAAAGATTCAAATATAACCACGACGAGAAACCTCTCCTAGTTTGGAGTTTAAGTTATATTTTCTCCGTGGACAACAAATTCAAATTCACTCTAACAATATCTACAATTTTTTTTTTGTTTGCATCAGCATTATGTCTTGCCCATATTCCATTATTATTTTAGATTAGGATGAGTGGTTTTAGGTTTTTTTTCCAGATTTTGCTAGAAACCTATCCGTCGAAACGGTTTTTTTTTTGAACCTGAAACTTACTTTGCGTATTTTAAAATATGGAACTTACACCATCATAAGTTCTAGGTCGATTATAGGGTTACTAGATTCCTTGTGTATTATTAATTGAACAATGCAGTGAAATATCACGTATAATGATCATCATTTGCTTCTACACTCCACTGAGCATAACTCAATTTTAGACAAGTGAAAAAAATTAAATATTAAATAAGTACAAGTCTTAGTCATGAATATAGCTGGAAATAGAAACTTGGAACATGCCAAGACATAAAGCAAGAAAGAACATAAAGATTTGTTCGAGGTTTCAGGTTCCCCATATTGAAACCTAGAATCTACTCGTTGGAATTGATTTCCTAAATTTTTAAAATCTAAAACTTACCATGCATACCCCGAAGTCTGGAACCTACCATATTTTAATCAATTCGATTGGATTTTTCCCTGGAACATGTTCATCCCTATTTTAGAGTATAGAATGTAAGCAGCCCCCGAAATCAAATGCTAGAGTTTGGGACCTTTTGACTCCGTTTATTTCTCTAAAAATTAGTGCCGTGGAATATATTTTCCTTTAAATCACCGCTTGTATTGCTTGAAATAATTAGTCAATAAAAAATATTTTCATTATGGATAAATATTCATGTCTAATTTTTTTAGGGATGATAAAAGTAATTTTTATTTATTTATTTTTATAAGCAATATAAGCGATTATTTTAAAATATATATATTTTCGAAATCCTTAATTTTATGACGGATAAACGGGATCTCCCATGAATTTTTTTTAACGTATAAAAATCTTCGTATTATCGGATCAAATTTACTTCCTCCACACATGCACATTCACGCCACTGTGCAAATCATTAATAAGGCTTTGGATGCATAGATATTTTTATTTGAAGTAGGTCATATGCTTCATTACTAATTTAAAGGTTCTTAACAAGTATTCCCATAGTTAACAAAACCCCATTTATATATTGTCATTTCACGAATCATCCTAATTTATAAGACGAGAAATTCTTCACAACAATAGAGATTTGTTTTATCTCACCGAGATTCTTGAGACACTCGAAATAATTTTCGACAAGTAAAATGTCGAGGTGGATGCGTGAGGGTGTTTGATACAAGAATTCTCATATCACGAAAGTAGCGTAATATAGAGCATTGGATATTATTTTACTTGGTCCATAACATATCGACTTAAATATTTTGAGTAAGAGTATGTCACGAGCATATGTTAGCGGGCTCGGGCTCCATTTTGGCAATCCCTTTCCACGAAGGTATTACGTTTCTACTACTGCACCACCACAAGAGGAGAGAGGTAAACAAGGAAAATGCTGTTTTTTTCGTGTTTTGAGAAATGAAAATCGTTTTTCTCAATTTTGAAGAGTATTTTTCGTTATTATTTTTAAATAAAACTCATATGTTTCGAGCTCTAAGCATCAGAAATTTTGTTGAAAATAAAACGGAGGTTAAGATTAGTAGAAGAGTGTTTTTCGTTAAAAAAAAAAAATTCCACGTTCATCCCATTCGGTGGTCATCTCATCTTAGCTTTTGGATTAGGATTAGCGGTAGGGGCAGCAAAGCTAGTGGGGAAAGGGCGTAAAAGGGCCGAACATATCTTCGTAGGATGATTTTGCTGGGAACATGTCGTTGATTGACCGCGGGGTGGGTGGGGGGGCCCGGAGGGCGGTAGAAGATTCTCCACACCGCTGCACGCCACGTGTTGCTCGGATAAAGGCGACATGACATTTGTCCGACACCACACGACGGCAATCCTAGTACGATATGGACGGGTCCGGTAACGTTTCTTTGTATTCATGTTCCTTTGTTCTTCGTGACAGAAAAAGAAACAAAGAAACTCATTTGCAAATATAAATTGTTTTTTTTTTTTTCGTTTTCGGAGACAAATTTCTGCACCCGAAAATAGAAACATGAAGTAAAAACAAAATAACTTCTTTGTTCCCAGAAACAAAAAAATAGAAATAATGTCATTTTTAGAAAAACGAACCTCGCCACCACAACTCACCGTTTCCCGCCACCTCCACTGACAATTTTTTATAATTAAATAAAATAATTGAAATAGGAATTTGTGCAGTTATTAAGCACGTTTTACTGCTTAGTAACTATTTCTATAAACAGAATAAAAAAAAGTAATTTTTTATTAAAATTTTTTTTTGAAAACATAAACGTTGTCAAACGCACTCTAAAGTACGTGTCCTCTGCTATCTGAGCCGAGATTAAAAAACCACTTACCCAAATACAAACATGGTTCAATTTTCGATTGCTTACTTTTGTACGACATACTTTTCTTACCATAGCCTACGATTCTCTTTTATTTCATTTCATTGTGAGCATCTTTCTCTCCATCATATTTTTTGTTCTGTCTCGTCACTCCAATCAATCTATAAGTTGAACAGGATGATGCAATTTCTAATTTCTTTGAGCAAGAATATTATGACTACTTGAGTGCTAGTCTTCTTTCAAGAATAGTCGAGGTGCGCGCAAACTGACTCAGACACCTTGATTATATAATATATATATATATATATATATATATATATATATATATATGACTACTTGAGTGCTAATGTTCAATGTAATTTCTGATTTCACAATTTTATTTCGATTTAAATTGTTCTATAAGTTCAATTGAATGTTCCAATATTTGTAATTTTTTGTTATGGCTACTTTGAGTTCCAACACGGATATTCATAGTTGTGATCTCGAATCAATTTCAACTTTGGTGACTTTTACTTGTTCTCCATATCATTCTAAAACCCGTCATTTCAATGAAGTAATCATCGACAAAGATTTAGCATTTTCTTTTATTACGTGATGGTAATCATCGTTGAGGTTGGGCCGGGCCATTTCAAGCTACACAACGAGCCAGAAAATCCAAGCCCAAATCTTACAATAGAATCAAGGCCCAAAAACCTAGCCCAATAAGGGCGGATTCGAATTCCACAAGCGAGTGAGCGACCAAAGTGGCACCACCCTCCCACGCAACGGTGCAAGCAATATTGTTAATAATAAGTCTTTTCGGTGTCACCCATAGAATCACAAAAAGTTCATATCGACAGTAATTCTAAACTTGGCTTAAATTGGTAAATCTACAAGGTACGATATCGAACCTAACGAAGAGTGCTGATGCATGGTAGATAGTACTATCAAGAATAGGCCGCACTCTTTATCTTAACCCATATTTAATAATGGGTATCATATATATAAACCGCCTTCATCGTAACTTACAGGATTTCAAAAAGAAAAAACCCAAATTTAGATACCTCTTCCACTCGAGCTACCCGATCCGATGTCAATTCAAACGACAACCCAAACACCAAATCGATCCGGATCCCCTGCATGTATGGCAAGGGGATCCGGATATTCTCGGACATTAGGTCTTTCCCTGTTAAGGGGGGTCAGATCTAATGGCTCACCAAATCAATTCAAACACCACAGCTAGACCACACCGCATTAGATTGGGTAGACACGGGCAAGCCAGAGACATGAAACATAGGACATGGTGGATAATTATAAAGACGGAAATTTTCCCTAAAAAAAAAAAGGAAAAAGGCAGATAATTATTCTGTTACAAGGGGAAAAATTATTCCCCAACTAACTAAAAAAGGAGCAGAAAGTCTAAAAGAAGCCCAGAGAAAATCGTCATAGTAGAAATTCAAAAGCAAACTCTCTGGAATACTCTACCCGATCAAAATGTGAAAAGCCGCAATCTAAACCCAGAGAATCTCCTTTAAGATGACCTAAAAATTGCAAGGATCTCATTTTTGCTTCTCAAAAGCAAGAATATCATCAGGCGGCAGAAAGACGGTACTACTATCGCGGCTTGGGTGTTGGGCGGGGACCTCTTCCTCCTCCGTTCTGATAATCCCTCTGGAAGGTCCCGCCGTTGCGCCCCGTGCCGCCAATCCGTCCTGAGAAGTCGGGCTTCCTGTCAGAGAAGCTACCGTGGCTTCTGAAATGATCATTCCGGAAGCCACCCCTTCCTTGCGACGCCTTTCTGTCACCACCATCTAGAGCAAAGCACAGAATTGACAGTCAGTTACAATAGTATTACTCTTACCCAGAAAGAGCCCGGAGAAGAGCAATAAATGACTCTTTTTGAAGGGGGGGAAAAATGTTTTCTGAATTCATCACTTTTATTTTCACGGATGATTCAGGTGCAGAGGTAACAACAGAGAAAGATACAGGACTTGCCCTTTTTCTGCTCCTCAATGTGAGCCTTTCGTGTACCAATCATGATGGAGTTTTCCTGTAATCAAAAGAATTTAACACATCAATATGAGTATATACGGTAACATTGCGCCAGCTCCTGATCAGCAAGCTCATGTCAGACAAAGCAAAGACATATCCAAACACATTAGAAACAACAGTAGGGTCCACCTAGACACACTCGTTTAGACCTGCCCACTTAATTATGTCTTAGGAAATAAATCAACTGCCATTATCTCAGACAGCAATAACAGCATCAAAGTAGTGCGATAAATAAGCAAAAGCCAGACCCAAGCATGCCGTTGCTACAGGATATGTAAAGAATCTACTACGATTCAGTTGTAACAAGGAAACCAAAGATAATGCGCGCAACATCACTGCAATACGAGATGAATGTAAGCAAAAAGAAAGTTTGTAAAACCACAGAAGAGCCGTAATTAGAAAGCAATGCAACTTTCTTCCTTGCCAAAGCGAATAACTCAATCATTGTGTAATCAAATAGTGAAGAACATCTACATCTAACTTTAAGACTGCAGAAAATAACAAAATTTTCAATTATAGCTTCAGGTGAAAGGAAAAGAAAAAAGTACCTCAAGAGCACTTAGCATAGAAGTCTCAGCTTCAAATTCTACAAAGCCATAACACGAGCCCTGCCACATGCATACAAGTTCCACAAATTACACACACATCAAGACTAAATATCTAGGCATGTCACTTATTTTTCACCAAGGGACAATCCCTGACCTTACTACTTCTAACTTGAATGCCGTTGGGTTTGATAGACCCGAATCTCTTAAAGGCAGCCTCAAGATGATCTGGCGTTGCATCTAAAGGCAAATTGCCGACAAATATAGAATGGCGCTTTACTGAGGGAAGGCACCACAAATAGCAGAAGTTACACTCGTGATACCGAGGAAGAAATTTAACAAACTATAGAGATGTCCAAGCATCATAAGATCGTAAGATCAGAAAGGGACCTGCTTGACCATCATTCTTTTCAACAGGAATGCTTTCATTAGGTACAGGAGCTTTTGGAGCTGTAGGTGCACGCGGTCGTGCAACAGGCTTTGCAACTGAAGCCCTCATTTGAAATGGTGCAGCACTATCATTCAGAGCACTTACCTAAACCAGATCAATAATAAATTAGACATGTCAACTCAGCAAGATCTAGGGGAACACTTGAACAACACTTACGATTGATGCAAAAGACTTCTTAGGAGGATCAACTTGAACATCAGAAGTTACAGCGACTGTGCTAACGTCCTTTTGACTTGAACCAGCTATGGGATTAACAACAATTTCTTTACCATCAGCAGACTCCACCCCGTTATCCACAGCATCAGCAATTTCTTCGACCCGAAGAGTCTCTACCTCCGCAGGTGGATCAATAATTTGTGCCGGCTCTGCATTGAAAGCAATTTCTCACTCGAAATAATCAAGAAAATACATCACACGATAGCATCAGAGAGGAAGATGCATCAAAAGAAAATAAGAAAGAGAAATCAAGAAACACATTAACCAACCAGGATCTGGCAAGGGAGGAGCTTCAACGGCCTTTAGCTCTTCATGTTTTTCTGCTGGAGAGACAGGTGAGGCACATTTACCCTCCACATACCTAAAAATATCATTCAAGACAAAGTAGCCAGAATTGTCTTGCGGAGCTAAGAAAAAGGACTGCGAGAATATCCTCTTGATGTCATCCTCTCCCATTAAACAGCCTGTAACCAAAACATGAACTCCACCCTCGTAAGAAGCCTGAGCATCAGCAGTCAAAATCTCAATCTTGTACTTCTCAAAATCCAATGAGAGGATTTTTTCATTAATTCCCTGCACCCAGATAAGTAAAAGAGTCAATGCACATGTACATAAACATAAGGGTCCGACAGCAGAGAGGAGTCATGAGCAGATCCATGCGCACACAATTTTATAATGAATGGAAGTTTCAATTAGCATGCAAAGCTGATTGTCATCAGCTCAGTAACTATCCCAAGCATGTTACTCCAAGAAAAAGAGATATGCGGATATATGCGCACACGATGTTATAATAAGTCTGCTACCAAAAAGGTAACGAGATCAAGTGCGAAGCATGTGGAAAAACACCTTTCCAATAGATCCTCACCTGCAACGTCGTCACAGAGCTCATCTCACCATCTGGTCCCGGCCGACTTAGCTCACTTATATCTTTATAGAATCTGTGAGCATCTTCTGGCTGTTCGTGAAGAACACTATAGTATTGCTCAATGAAGGCGTTGCCCACGGAATTGGGGTCAGGTGGGCTGCCATTGGTCTGTGCCGCCATCTCTGCATCCCAACACTAAATACGTTAGGCACCACATGAACACAAACGAAATAGTACGCAAGAAAGCAAGAAACTACCGTAACCATGGTCCTCGAGCAGCATATGGGATAGAACTCTAATCTAAGAAAATTAAGCAGCAACAACATTGATAGTCTCAAACCTTATAATAAAAACTTTATAATAAAGCGATCCATCATACAAGTTTCTTGAACAAACAAAGACCAGAGAAAAAAACAACCCTATTCCATGACGACCTGATCAAAACAAAATTCGATATTTCGATATTGAGTTAAGAGAGCACAGCATCCAAAAGAACCGACAGTAGGTATAGGCATAAAGTTAGCTGAAACCCAGATCAGATCTATGGGAACAACACAACCTTTATACACAATCACGACAACGACATCTAGAGTCACGAACATCAACAATTACTACGGCAATTCATAAGCAAGAA
Source organism: Rhodomyrtus tomentosa (assembly GCA_028455895.1). Taxonomy (NCBI): domain Eukaryota; kingdom Viridiplantae; phylum Streptophyta; class Magnoliopsida; order Myrtales; family Myrtaceae; genus Rhodomyrtus; species Rhodomyrtus tomentosa. The sequence goes on from JAPCWY010000011.1 coordinate 8,224,551, forward strand.
AGCAGATAAACAAGTGTCTCTTCGCTATAGATCCATTCAAAATCCGTGGCGGCTCATCTTTCGCACCAAGATGCAGACAGACAATCTTTATTACATCAAAAGCAGAGAAAGAGAGAATAATAGCAGATCGACTAAGATAGAAGAGAAAGAAAGACTCATAAACCTCCGGGCGAGAGAGCGAGCTAGAGAGAGAGAGAGAGAGAGAGCGAGCGCCCGAAGTAGTTGACGCACGAGGGCGAACGGGAGAGTCCAGCGATCTGAAGCCCCGCAGAAGAGAGATTTTATAGTACTGATAGCAGGGCACGTGTGGCGCGTGCGAACCGGATGGAGAGAGGGGGGAGATGGAAGGGGCGGGGGGGACTCCACTCATCTAATCCACAAGATTTATTTTTGAATTTCGTTTGAACGGCCTTGATCAAATTAGATGCAAATTAAAAATATTGATCCGACCAATTTTTTTTTTAAGAATATTGCAAATTGATTTGTCCTCTCCGTTCTTAATTATAAAATTTGAAATTATGACGTGATACTCATTATTCAAGGAAATAAAATCCGTGATTTGAGTGTAAATTTGGGTATAAATAAGTTTAGAATCTTTTAATGTATGTTTTGATTTTATTTTGAAAGAGAATAAGTTATTTCCACGGTCGCAAGAAATAGCTTTTCATAACACTGATTAGAGGCACGTGTTGGATAATCTATCTTTGCATTTCATTTGAATAGCTTAATCAAGTCATGTGCAAATTAAAAACGTTACAAATGGATTTGTCCACATTCCTCAATCAGCAAATTTGAATTTATGACGTGATGCCCACTAGGGGGGGGGGGAGGTTGAATGATACCCACTATTGTGGGAAAGAAAAATCATTGTTTGGGAGTAAATTCGATGACAAAGCAAGTCTTTGGATCTTCGCATTACGTTATGATTAGAACTTGGATTTGATATTGACAAAGATATTTACTAAATGACAAGTTATTTCCACAATCCCCAATCAGAGCTTTTTACGATGATCAAACGGCATGTGTTGGGCATCCGAATGGCACGGGGGAAGAGAGAGAGAAGGCGAGGCTCGACCGATGTAACCAAGTGAAAGGGATTACTTGGGTGAATCTATCTTTGGATTTTGTTTGAACGGCCATGATCAAATCATTGCAAGTGACGTGATCTGCACTATTTAGAAAAAGTAAATCCATTATGTGAGAATAAGAAGGGAAAATTTGTCATAAAAGTCTTAAATTTATTATACTTTTGTCAATTCAGTCCTAAACCTTTTAATTTTGTCGATTCAGTCTTAAACCTTTTGCACTTATACTAATTTAGTCATAAACCTTTTTTTAAATGTTAATTCAGTCATAAACCTTTTACATTTTTACCAATTCAATCCATCCGGCCAACTTTCGTCGGGCAGAGCTAGTGTGTACCCAATCGATGTTGACATGGACTCAAATAATGCTGACATGATAGTTTTTAATAATACTTCATATTTTTTTCAATTTATTAGCTTCTTATTTTTTTCTTTTCATTTTTTTTAAATTGTTTACCTTCTTTCTCCTTAGCTTCGTTGCCCTCCTCCTTCCTGATAGTGACGTGTTGGAAGTGAGGTCCTCACCGGCCACTAGCAATGCTGCTAGGTGAGGATTGCGCCGCCGCCGCCGTCGTTAGGCGAGCATGGTCTCTACCAGATTTGGCGATGGGCTTGGTTGAGCCTCGCCAGACCTAGGCTCGGCCGACCTCGCCAACCATGGGGTCGTCGTCATCATCGCTGGGTGACCTCAGCTCCGCCCAACAACAGAATCTATGGCAGGAGGTTCTCGAATAGAATTGAAAACATGTGTTGAAGTAGGGTGAACCATAACTAAGTAAGCGATTCCCATTCACTAAATTACTGGGAAAAAATGCACCAGTTCCTATAGATTTTGATGCAATCTTGATTTTTGGAAAGTTATATCGCGTCTTCATCTTTCGATAAGCTTCGAGGTCGTGAGTGTATTGTAGTTAGTGTCTCAATGAATAGTTTCCTTCCTCATTCGAATCACCTTCCCTGGAGAATTGCTGAGTGCTCGATGCCATTAATTCTGTCGCCTTCGTTGGGTCTACCATTGCCAGATCTGGCGAGGCTAAGCCTTGCCTAGCCATGGGGTGGCTCGAGCTTGCCCGCCCAGCGATAACGGCACTGTCCTCGCTCAGCAGTGGCACCAGTGGCTGGCTAGCATCGCACCTCCAACTAGTCGCTAATTAGGAAGGGGTAAGAAAATAAGGCAACGGAGGAAGATGATGAACACAATAAAAAAAGAAGAAAGAAAAAAATAATTACAAAAATTTGAAACACAATAAGATATTATTAAAAATTATCCAGTCATCATTAATTGGTTCCACGTCAGTGCCGATCGGATCCACGTCATCTCCGACCGGCAAAATTTGATTGAATGGACTAAATCAGCAAAAATACAAGAGATTTAGGATTTAATTGGCACAAAAAATAAGTTTAAGACTAAATAGACACAAGTGTAAAATGTTTATGATTGAACTGATAAAATTAAAATGTTTAGGACTGAATTGACAAAAATACAATAGGTCTAAGAATTTTTTAACAAATTTCCCGAATAAGAAGTAAGTTTTGAATCTTCGCATTTATATTTTGATTAAAGCTGACTTAATTTTGAAAAAGATATTTATAGAAACAAAACGGTGTTATGCCACGGTTAGTCTTAGATGGTGCATGTTTTTCCAATTTGACTAGTACGTTGTCTAAAATTCCCATTCTTCCAATTGAAGGGAAAAAGACAGTCGTGCGTTGTACGCAGGACAAAAACCCAAAAAAAGCAAGAGAGCCCCCGGCGAGGATCGAACTCGCGACCTTTCGCTTACGAAGCGAACGCACTACCACTATGCTACGGAGGCGTTTGCTGTTGACATGCCTTAGATCCGATAAGTAACGAAAGGGTAACGAGAAGCTGATGAAATCCCACGCCATCACGCTCAGTTCCAAAACCCTCGCGCCAAGGTCCTGTTGCGAGAGAGATGTGCGGAATCGCGTTGATAGTAGCTGGAATTCATTTCGATCCAGCATGTTCCGCGCCTCATACTCAGCCCGTAAGTCTTTCCCGCCTTCTACTCCTTGGTTAGTTTTCGATTTGTGCATCCTTCCGTATCGATTGGCCATTGGTCAGTCGCCGCTCGGGCGACGCCGTTCACTGGTCGCCGTCCCGAAATCATCCCAAAGCGGCCGGTGTTAATTTGTGTTTATATGTGGTGTCCTCGAGAAGGTCGAAACCGAGTCAAATGCATTGGATTGATGGCTTTGATTGTGTTGGCCATGCCGTGGCTTCTGTCATAGAAGCTGAAAACAGCTGGTGACTGAGCCGGCAGGGAACTGTATTGAATTGGTGGTTGACCATTTGGAATACGATTCGTGTTTTTCTATGCGGTGTTGTCAACAAGCGCTCCGAGGACGCATGCCCGGCCTTGCTAAACGTAATGTTGGGACTGATAAGATAGCTGTGATTGAGTTGATGTGACGAATTCACAGTTCACAGAGGAAAATAAAACATGCAAAGAACTACTGTTTCCATTTCTAAATTGCGGGCATTGCAGCCTCACCAGTGCCATTACAGCACCCTAGAAATATTTTCCAATTTTTATGATCTGTTCAATGCAGAGGTGAGGTTCGTAGGCTTTGCGTTCCTATGGTGCACCATCTGGTTTTGCCTTAATACAAGAAACAAGGACCACTTTTGCTTGTTGTCACGAGATGGGGGGAGCCAATTTAGTCCACCAATCTTAGTGGATCACTTGCTTAGGTTGTGATATCGTGCTGGTCTAGTTGAAAATTGCAGGAGTTTGATTGGCATAAGTTGGAGCTACATGCTCGGTGCCGATGGATCATGTCTTAGCTCGTGTACGGTGCCATGGGAGATTTGAGATTTCATACTTAATAGTGGGTGCCCAAATGCCTTTGTCCATCATTATCTAAATAGCAACCTTTTACTTTTGATATGTCCATGATGAGTACAGTTTAATGACTGGCCGAAGTTATCTTATGTGTTTCATTTCCTATAACTTGTTCTCAAGCTCAATAGATGCCCTTCCTTTTTTTTTTTTTTGGTGAATTTCATAGTTTTACTCTCTGTTCACATTTCATTGACTGGTATGTAAATGGTCACCAGCTGCTGTTGTCTCTTGATGATCTTAAGGAAGCTTTGCGGAGAAGGGGACCTGATAGTCTGGGCAGTAAAAGGTTATTGCTCCATTCGAACAGTTCCAGTATAATCAACAAGCAAGAGACTGTTGCTTCTATTGAAGAAGAAGTGACTATAGATACTGAAAACTTTTATTCGGCAAAGGAAAGTTTCTCCAGCTCATTTCAAAATGCAGAAACTCCTGTGGAGGAGAAGACCTTTGGTATCCATTCATTTGTTGGAGAGCTGCTCTTTCTTGGTGCCACATTGCAACTTAGGGGACTGCGTCCTATCGTTCAGCCATTGGTGGATAAATTTGGGAATATCCTTGTTTACAATGGTGCGTCAAATTTAACGTGCATGGATATGATACAGAGATTATCTCTTGCATATTTAATTTTTTGTGATAATAGACGCAGAGATTATCTCTTGGATAATTTAAATGTTTTTGTGATGCATTCAGGTAATGTGCTCAGTAGAACCTGCTGCTAAATTGTTTCAGTGTTCTTTGTAAGATTTGTTGGTATGTTTTGCTTATGAATTGACATTATTAGTAGGTTTTTTCGACTTCTGTTGGTGGGTAGCTTGATGTTCATGCATCTTGTACTGAAATTGGATGTTATTCATTATTGTCCACCTCCACACTGCCAGTCACCATACCGGCATCCCTGACTGGTTGCTACCTTTGTTCCTTGTTCGTTTTGATTAGTGCTATGGTCAACTGTAACCAATCATCGGTTTTCACTGGCATCAGTCACTACTCGGCAGCCACCATCACCAGTTATTAGTATCTTTGGTATCCACTACTGTGGCTGGTGACCTACCACCACAGATCATTTTCTGAAAATTTTCAAGAAGAACTTCTTGTAATCATGCCAAAGCAAATGCTAGAAATGTTTTTTTCTAAGTCAATTTTCACGAAAAAAGGTTCTTGATGAAATCTCCTTTCAATAGGAAAAGAGCTTTATTGCGACAAAACGAAGTTTTTATGATAATGGACTCCTTGCATTAACAACTGTGGAATTGGCTGTCCAGAAGTTGTCTTTCAGTTCTAGGAGCTCTGTCACTCGTCATCTCTGTGCGCATTGCGTCTCCTTCTTTTTGTCCTTTCCTTTCCTTTTTGTGCTCATTGCCAAGCAAATATGCGGACCCTTCATATCTTAATCCAATCTATTTCTTGCTTCTGTGTTCTTTCTGGATGAGAACTTGTAATGACTAAGCAGGTGAGATATTTGGAGGAATACCTGTGGGATGTGATGAAAATGATGCTGAAATTCTTTCGCAATATCTGGCTAGATGCTGCTTCCGTAGCTCCCATGGGGATAATTGTTCATGTTGCTGTTCTGGCAATGAGGAAGATTCTGTTCCAGATATACTTTCGAGAATAAAGGGTCCATGGACTATCGTTTATTGGCAGGTAACTTTGTGTGGTAAGTTTCCACTTATGTTTTCCGAGCTTGTCCTTTATAATAGATGTGTTTACACTGTCTACCCTTCAACTGCCAAAAGCGTACCGAGCTTTCCCTTTTTTTTGGCAGTATTACACAGCATCTGTTCTCTTTTAGGATTGTAAACTTTCTATTTTACTTTATTTTTTATGTTTGTAAAAGAGATTTTGAAGATCTCCTCCTGTTACACATTGTGGTTTTGTTTGATGCATCAGAATAGTTCAAGAACCCTCTGGTTTGGTCGAGATGCATTTGGCAGACGGAGCCTCCTTGTGCACTGGCCAACTGAAGAAGACCCCCGATTTCTGCTTTCTTCTGTAGCACCTACTTTGGTCGAGCACAGTTCTGGTACATAATGCTTGTAGATTTAACCATCACCAATGGTCACCGATGATTTGTATGTGTCACCACGTTCTTCGGTTAAGTTGTATCTTTCAGCTGCAGATTTGCAATTCAAAAATGGAGTCAACCAGCAGAAATATTGGGAAGAGCTCACCTGTGGGATATATAGCATAAAAATTGATGCCTCGATTTTGAATGGCCATCTAATTGGTGATATCCAAAGACATGAGTGGAATAATTCGATGGTTAAGAAACTGATTCACTGGGAAAGAACTCATGTTGAGCCGACTGCTGAAGAGCTAAACTTGTCCCAAGGTATGGTGAGAACCATGACATTGTACCAACTTCTTGTCATTGTGCTATCTAAATCAAGTTAGAGTGGCAGAAAACACCTTGATTGTCAATTTCATTTTTGTGACCGTAAATAGTGTTGTAGCAAAGTGAAAGTATTTTTTTTTCTTCTCCTACAATTCGAAAGTGAGTAATTTTTTATCCTCATCCATAAAAAGATACTATCGATCTAGGAGTGCTGAGGGCCTCATGTATATGTTCTCCCCTTAAATAGGGTTTGGAAAAGCCTCTCCATCAGTGCCAGCTGAGAAAGTTCTGACTGCTCTGAGGGAATCTGTCCGTCGTCGGACTTGTCATAATTTTTTTCAGGTATCATTTGATTGAATTTGGTTGTTATTCGACATGTGAGATAAATTTATTAAAGCTGCCAAATTTATTGTTAGTTTCTTGGATTATGGATGGCTTGTTCTCTTATCTGTTCAATGGGTAAGTCTGTTTTGGGCAGAAGTCGACATCAACTTTAGATCTTCTAGGATTTCATGATTTTGTTTTTCCAAAGACTTCCTTGAGCTTTGCAGAAATACTCCTGTTTTTATTGTTCTGTTTTTATCCATCTTGTATCGTCATTCCAAACCTATTACTGGGCTATTGTTTCCATTTGCATGGTTAATTGCAGCCCTGCCTTAAGTTAGTCTTGACTCTGGTTCTTTTTACTATAACCAGATAGGATCCTTGTGTGAAAACTTGTGCTAAGATTACTCATGGAGCTTCTTTTTCTTTTTCCTTTTTCTGTCTCATGTGACACTCACATAGTTTGGTCACTTCTGCTGATAATTTTTTTTTTGAATTTGGGACAGACTACTGCATGCAATTTTAGAGAGCACTTCTCTCCTGTAGCTGTTCTTTTTTCGGGCGGATTGGATTCCATGATAATAGCAGCAATTTTGGACCAGTGCATAGACCGTCGGTGTAAGTTTTTACAGCTCATCTGTACCCTTTGGTGGCTGATGATGTGAAGCTCGGAACAGCACTGCGTGTTTCTGGGTCAATGCTCTCTGGATAGATCATGGGATAGAGGGATTCCCCCCCTCCAGTTATCACTTCTGTTTTCTTTCTGTTATTGTTTTACTATTGAATTTGTCAGTGATCAACTTCTTACTTCCTTGTATTGACTCTCTGCTTAATATTGGGTGGTTATCTAGTTTTATGTTAGTCCAAGATTATTTTGTTCTTCTGGTCCTTTCTCTGGTTTATTCAGTTGCTGAGAATGGATTATGTCTACCATTATTGGATGTTACCAAAAGTTTTTCTGCGCTTATAATGGCTAAAGACCGATGGAAGTCGCATGATATTTTAAGTGCTGCTGTCCCACCTTTGGCAGGAAAAAATTGGCCAACAACAAATTTTTGCAACAAGATCAGATTATTTTTGCATTTGCTTATGTCTCAATTGTGCTTTTTACTAAGCTGCTGAACGAGTTCTTGAACCTGCTGTGGTACACTATGTGAATTGCATTTGAATCACTGACATACCCAGCAATAACGTTTCTCTTTGCAGTTGACATTGATCTGCTTAACGTCAGCTTTGATGGTCCTTCTGCTCCGGATAGAATCTCTGCAAGGGCAGGAAAGAAGGAGCTGAGAAGAATAGCTCCATCAAGAAGGTAAGCACAAGCTTTCTAGAGGTAAAGGTTCCTTTCTATAACTAGGTCAATTGGCTTGTCATAAGGCTGTGTCAGAAGACTGCTGCATATCTGGACAAAGGTACATATAGTTCTCTGAGTGTTTGTATATAAACAAAAAAAGGATAATTTAGATACCTTATCCTCTGTAGGAGAGACACTTTGAATAGCATATACTGGTGAGACCAGCATCTTGTTCTTTTGATCTATTGTTCAGTAGGTTACTTTTGCAAAGCATAGTTCATCATGAAATCTTGCCCTGAGCGATATTTGGTTTGTTCTCTCTTTGCTTTGTCCATTGTTAAAATAAGAAAACTTGTGTTGTTTTTTTTAAAAGGTATTTCTATGATACAATTGCGAATTGTGGGGAAAACTATTTTTTCCACCTTAGAGGTGCTTTTCCCTGTGAGAGTGGCGGTCATATGACTCACAAGTTACCTTTTTTTTCTTGGGGTGGTCAAAACAAGATACATAATTTCTCTCATTTGTATTGGCTTGTGATTCTCTGTCTGGTCATTCAAAGATGAAACGTAATGTCATTCTTGGTCGCCTAGCTGGGAGTGGTTCTTCTTATGGCTGGATTGTGATGATGACCTATCTGTGGCAGAATATATCCCAGACGTTGCTCAATTATTTGCCTCTGCATCTAGTATTGTGTATACTCTTACAGTCATATCTTTGGTACTAAGCCGGCGGTTTTCTCAATAATCCAATGGCTACTTGAGTCTCCTAACAGTGGCCATGTAAGGGTGTTGATTTGATTTTTCTCCTTGATAAATAATTATTAACATAGCCTTGTCTGCTGACACAATCTGGTATACTAGACATTTTAGGTAGTTCTTTGTTGTCTATATGATGTGTTGATTAAGGGATGAATTTTGTTTTAGTTTTGACATTTGCCATCTTTATGATGCTAATTGTTTGTGTGGAGGGTTATGATATCTGGAAAGTTAAATTAGTACTTCTTGATTTTTGTAAAGATTATTACCTTTCTTCTTAGTTTATAATGAGTCAAAAGACGCTAAATTATATCCTATCCATCTGACTTGGAAAGATTTGACTGTTATTATAGTATGGTTGGGCTTTCTAGACCTGAATTCTTAGTGGTATTTGAGTGCAGGTGGAGACTTGTTGAGATAGATGCTGACTTGTCAAACTTGAGCCCAGAAATGAAGCATGTTATGTCACTTATTCATCCTGCTAATACTTACATGGTACTGTTCGTAGACGGTTCTTGTAGCATCTTTCTATCAATACGAGAAGGATGTAATTGTCACATGACGTAGACAGTATAAATTTTCCCATTTTTGTACGTACATTATGGTTGTTAATTCTTCATGTATAATGTCACAAAGATTCTGCTCCTTCCTCAAAATTATCAAGATTCATGTACTGCTTCACCCTAGTGGAATTGATTTTCACCTCACATTGCAGGACTTGAATATTGGAATGGCTTTATGGCTTGCTGCTAGTGGTAATGGTTGGGTGTATGAAGAAAGAGATAATGAAAATGACGAAGATCTTCAACGTCATAATTACAAGAGCGATGCCAGAATCGTCCTCGTTGGTTCTGGCGCCGATGAGCAGTGTGCTGGCTATGGTAGACACAAAACAAAATATATACATGGAAGGTATTGCTTGAATAAATCATTCTTGCATCGGGTTACTCATACATTCACGATAGGTCTCTCTTCTGCATTTGCTTAGATCATTGCATGCTTTTGTGTTCAAATGTAGAAAATGGATTATGTGGGGTTTACTGACCATAATTACAAAGTGGCACATGCCCTATCCATACGTAAGCTTTTGCATTTTCTCATCCAGGATGATAATGATAAAGCCTGTCTTTGATTATGATAATCTTAACTCTTTGAAATGATTCGGTATCATCAGTTGGCTTGGGCTTGATGAGGAGATGAGATTGGACATGCAGAGAATTTGGAAGAGAAACCTGGGAAGAGATGATAGGTGTATAGCTGATCATGGGAAAGAGGTGTGTATAAGCATATGAGTTGTCGGTTCCTCAGTGAAATACCTAGTGTGATGATGATTCAACTCCATTCTAACAGGCAAGATTCCCTTTCTTGGATGAAGATGTCATAAAGGTTTTACTTGATATTCCCTTGTGGGAAATTGCAGACCTTGAGCAACCAACTGGTACCGGTGACAAGAAGATTTTGAGAGAGGTCAGTGTAATCTTTTTCGTTGAAAACTTCTGTTTATATTGTTTTAGGAGACATAACGAAAGAATATAGTCCTTTGATGAGTTGGTAAAAACTGGGAAGGTACTTTCGATTACTGCTTTTGCAAGGGGATAAGTGTCAAAAAAGTCCTAAATCTATTGTATTAGTGCCAATCAGTCTTCAACCTTTTTTTGGTGCCAATTTCGTTCTAAATTTTTTTGCATTGGTGCCAATTAAGTCTTAAACTTTTTATTGGTCCCAATTTAGTCATAACCCTTTTGCATTGGGGCCAATCCTAAACTTTTGCATTTATGCCGATTGAGTGAATCCGCCCAATTTTGGCCCGAAATCACTGATTTGGATGTTGATTTTCTTATGCGGCACGGCTAGTGCTGAATTGGACATTTTGATCCTTCGAAGTCGGCCCATCCTATCATTATAAAGCAAAATTCACCAAGTGTTGGATTATTCACCTACCAATAGGAAACGTGAGCTGGGTTTAGATCGTCGTGAGACAATAATAATTCAACTTAGTACGAGAGCAACCGTTGATTCGCACAATTGGTCATCGTGCTTGGTTGAAAAACCAATGGCGTGAAGCTACCTTGCATTGGATTATGACTGAATGCCTTTAAATGTCCAAGTCAGCACCAACCGTGCCGCATAGGACAATCGACATACACACCTGCGATTTACGACCAAATTTGGCTGGAATGACTCAAATAGCATAAAAACAAAAGATTTAGGATTGAATTGGCACCAGTGCAAAATGTTTAGAACTGAATTGAGACTAATAAAAAGTTTAGAACTTAATTGGCACCAAAAATATGTTTAGGATTGAATTGACGCCGACGCAATAAGTTTGGGACTTTTTTTACAATTTTTTCCTTTCGCAAGCGCGCACAGTTTGAATGCTTGAATAGTATCTTGGATTAGAGATGTCTTACTGGATTGATAATTCTAGATTTCCCTCAGCAGTAAATCCAACTGTTCTTGTTGGTGTACCTATCCATTCTCCAAAGAAGCTATTGCAAGCAACTAGTACATGTAGTTGTGGGCTAAGAACTTAGGAAGTAGGCTACAATTGCTGTTCAACAACAGAGAATACCGTCTACAGAGCAGCCTGGAACTAAGCAGTTGGAAGTTTCGATCCAATTTATTTCTGTACCATTAATTTAGCTGCATGTTTTGACCCAAAAAATAAATAAAAAAAGTTGTATGTTCTTCCTTCCTATTGTTGCTTCCATCTTTTTCTAATATTAGGACTATTTTCTTTTTTCCTTCTAGCATCAAGTCTATTTACTTTAGCACCCTTTGCACTTCAATTATGTTCTCCATTATGTAATGGCTTATTACATGCAATATAATCGCAGTTCTTTATTTGGTCATGTTTCATACCGCATTGATGTGCCATTTTTTTGTTTCTCTTTTTGAAGGTTGCAAGGTTGCTTGGTCTACATGAAGCATCAGCTCTACCTAAAAGAGCAATTCAGGTTTGCACTTTTATTGGGTCATTCCATTCATTTTTCTTATGTGGAATTGGGATGTGAGCTCTATGGCGTCTTACTATGCTTTTTCTTGAGAAAGCAATTCTTATGTTCAGTATCTTCTTAAGTTTATTTATGGAAGCATTCTTTAGGATAGGGTCAAGACTTACATCTAAGTCTCTTCATATCCAGTTTATGTCCTAGCAGTGAATTTGATTTCCCTCTAAGAATAACGCTGCCACATTCAACATTAACCGACACTCTATAGGGCTTCCGTGTTGTGCCGTGTCTTGTCCAACACTCTCCAACATGTGATCGACACATGGTCAGCTTTCTAGACATGCCAGCGACGTGCAAGTCCAGAATCTCAACACGCCATTTCAACACTCACGAGGTCAATTTTAAGCATTTTCAATAAATTAGGGATTAAATATAAATTTGTCAAAAATATATATACTTCGGCAATATACCTAGCCACTCCAAAATTAATATACCTAGTTAGTGGGTGTGTGTGTATAAAATCTTGAATCCCTAACAAGAGAAGAAATTGATCGCTGATATTTTAATATATACATGATACACGCACGCACACATACAAAGTGTGTGTGTGTGTGTCACGCTTAATGTACAAAGTGTCATAGCGTGTCGGAATTCTCTATTTTTTGAGAAATGACGTATCGGCGTATCGTGTCGCATGTCGGTGCTACTTATATCAATATTTGTCCTTACATATTCACAATACATTGCTTATCCCAGCTATTCGCATTTGTTCCTCTCCCTCTTCGTTTTTCACATTACTTTGTAGTTGTCATTTTCCTTGATAAATGCAGAGGCAAGACTTGGAACACGGAATATGAAACTTTGTTTGCAGCTATTGTTACATTGAAATGACTGTCCAGTTTCCGCGATAGCACCTCTTTTATCTTCTATTTACTGCATCTGGTATAGAAAAATCAAACAGACGATAACGTATCAATGTTTTACTGTTTAAAGTTCGGTTCAAGAATCGCAAGGGAATCAAACCGGAAGAATTTTGGAAGTAACCGCGCGGCAAACCAAGCGTCTGCAGGAAGCGTGGCGATTCTCATGCCTTAGGAACTGAGTTTTGAGGAAAAACCAAAATCGTTGATGGTCTTCCTCCCCTGCGGTACTGGTTGCTTCACTGTGCCGCTTGGTTTCGACAGTATCAGTATCAGGTCCAGGATCCAGCTCAAGAATTCGTTTGTGCTCGAAGAGCAGCGTATATCATCTTCCCAAGCACAAAGTTATCGATGACACTGTTTTGGGTGATTAATTTGGCGAAATTCTCAAACTAGTTCCTTCTGTTTATCTTCTGGGTAGATTTGTTTTTTAGTCTCTGTGAGCTTAGGTAGGCTGGAAACCTACTGAGAGAATCTTTGAGATCAGAAATGTTGAAAGAACAAGATGTTTCTTATCTGGGCAAGCCTTTTAATCTCCTGCTAACTGTACAAGACGTCTTATTTCAGATTTATGTGCTGCTTGACATTAATAATATTTTATTTTTTTAACTGCTTTTTGGATTTATAGTAACTCGCTTCAGCAGAAAAGAATTTCAAGTATATCATGCATACTGCATCTCCCGTGATTACTAATCCAGGAATTCAATCAAGGCTGTGTTTGTTTGAGTGAGAATTTTTCGCCAATTAGCTTTTTGGACGCGTTTGGTTTGTTGAAAAAACGAAAAATCATGTATTGCCAGAGAAAATACGCATACTTGAACCTAGGAAAATGGATTCTCCAACCGAAAAGAAAAAATGTTTTTTTCTAAAATGATTTCTCGAGAATTATGTTCTTTTCTTGTAATGCTTTTTCCGAAATAAATATTCTCATGAAAATTGTTTTCAAGGAAAATTTTGGGTGTCATTTGTTTATTGTTCTAGAGAAAATATTTTCCTTCTTACCAAAAATGGAAGTCCTTTCCTGTCAATAAATTTGTTATTTTAGTCCATGAAAAACCTTTTTCGTAAATTAATTAGTTTTTGTAATTCAAACATCAAAAAATCAAAATATGATTTTTCGGAAATCGTTTCCCTCAAACAAATGGGTCTTTAGTTTCTTATCAAATTCGGTTCTCTTTGATCGTTTGAAAAAAAAAAATCTCTTCAAGATCAATTCCCTCCCGTTTGATACACTTTCCATAAAACTAGTTTGTGTTTTGAAGTTGGTTTGATGGCAGATTATGATTAAATTAACAAAATTAAAAAATTTAGAAATGAATTAACATTTATATAATGATCAATTTTCTTTACACAACATATATCTTTGATTGCGAATGGTTTTTGCATCGATGGTTGGGTCTCTTGAATGAAGAGTCAAAGCATCAAAACCATCAAGAGTGAAATTAAGAAGGGAAAATTACCAAAAAAATCCTAAACATTTTATAGTTGCGCCAATTTAGTCCAAAATCTTTTCTTCTTGCCAATTCAGTTCTAAAACTTTTTACAATTGTGCCATTTAAGCCCATCTGGCAAATTTCGGCCGACCAGTGCTGACGTGGACACCGTCCGGTCAATGACCTTTTTAATGATTTTTAAATAATTTTTAGGATTTTTTCTTTCTATTTCTTTTTCTTTTTCCCCTTCCCCTCATTCCTCCTTCCTCCTTCCTCTAGACAATTGCTGCTTCTTTCTCTGGCTCCGCTCCCTCATCCTTCCTCCGGCCGCCCAGTCATGTTCATGACTCGGCCCGACGAGGTCAAGGCAGCTGGTCCCTGCGATCTCGGGCTCACCTGAGGCCGGCAAGCCACGAACTCTTTCGCCTGAGGCTGGGGAGCAGATTCCTTGGGAAGGATCTTTCGCTTGGAGAAGAGAGCGAAGGGAGACGAAGACAAGGAGAAATAGCAGGAAGCGTCGTGGGTCTCGAGTTCGGTCGAGCTCGTTTGTCTTTTCCTGTGGGTCTCGGGTTCGGCCAATGCCCCAAATCCCAAGCCCTAATTTCAATTTCTTCCGTTGGAATCTTCACGGCCTTCGTCTTCTCCTTGCCAATCGCGAGTCCTCCAGTCGAACACGAGGACCGAATGCTAGCGAAATCGAACACAAGGCCTTCAAGTGAAAGAGCTCGTGGCTTGCTGGCCTCAGGCGATCCCGAGGCGAGCCCTCCTGAGATCGCCAGGACTAGCCGCCTCGATCTCCTCGGGCCAAGTCATGGCCATGGCTGGGCGGCCAGAGGAAGGACCAGTGACTGTGTAGAGCAAGGAGGAAGAAGAGGTGGAAGGAGAAAAGGGCAAAAAGAAAAAAAAAACCCTAAAAATTATAATAAAAAATAATAAACAAATATTTAAAAAATATTAAAAATATTGGATTACCGACAGTCCAAAATTCATCATATGGACTTAAATAACACAATTACAAAAAGTTTAGGACTGAATCGGTAAGAAAAAGAGATTTAGAACTAAATTGACACAACTGTAAAAGATTGATAACTTTTTTTGGTAATTTTTCCAATTAAAACGGTTGACCATGAGAATGAGGAGGACGTAAATTCAACATTTACTTATCATTATTTATGTTCGTGGCTTTTGAGAAATAAATTATGAATTTTGTCCACAGTAGGCAATATCTACGGAGAAAAATAAAAATAAAAAATTCGATGAGCGAAAGAGAGCTGAGAAAATTGGTGGATCTCACTGTCGAACCTGCTCTTGTCGCACCGCTCGCTGGAAAAGTTCATGCCTTTTCCCGAGAAGCTGTGAAACTTTGGAGTTTTTTTCTAAAATAATATTAAAAATTTATAAAATTAATTAAGAAATTAACCACTGTAGGTTTCCCACGGGCGGCCCCCTCCTGAGCAAGGGAAGTGGGGCAGCCGCAACACTCTCCCCCTCGTCAAACAAATTAATTGCCGAGGGTGGATTTTTTTTTTGTTTTATAATTTTAATTTAAAAATAAAAATAAAAGATATAATATTAGATAAAAAAATAAATTATTTAAAATTTTGTATCTTGCATTTTTAAACCGCCGAGTAAAATATTTTAATTTTTTTAGTTTACATAAATATTTTTTCGACGTCGTCTCGCAATACTGTTATCAAAAAAATATTTACGTGCCTCAACTTAGAAAAAAAACGAGCGAGACGACGACGTTTGTTCGGGACCTATCATATTTATGTAAAAAAATATTTACATGCTTCACTTTTCTTGAAGCGAGATATAATCGCTCCGTGACCCCGCGAGCAAAAACCAATGTCGTCGCCTTGCTTGTTCACACTTTTCTCAGAGTCGAGGCGCGTAATTTTTTTTTTTACGTAAATATGATCGCTCCTTGGCTTCCTGAGCGAATGTCATCACCTCGCTTATTTGCTAGTTTTTTACGTAGTCAAGGCACGCAAATATTAAAAAAATATATTTTTAAATATAATATTTTAATTTTTTATTTTTAAATTAAAAAACCCTCCCTTGGCAATTAATTTACCGAGAGAGGGGGAGTGTTGCGGCTCCCCACGTGTGTGGGGAGCCTCAACACTCCTTTGCTTAGGAGGGGGGCCCGCTCGTGGGCCCCCAGGTTTTCCTTGGCAATTTAATTGCCATTGCCAAGGATAATTAAAATGGTTAATATTTTAAAAAAAAAATTGTAAATTTTTATTTTTTAAATATTATTTTGGAAAAAACTCGAAACTTTGCCAAATTTGTACACCGTTGAAAGAACGGAGGGAAAGTTACGAAGTGGCCTCCCCTCACCGGATTTTGCAAAGGCAACCCTGCCGTTGACTGAGGTTGGCACTAGTCGGGGAGGGGAGAGGACAAAAGAAAATGAAAAAGAAAAAACAAAAAAAATGAAAAAGTCAAGGATGGGCTGGGCATTTTTGTGGCATCCTAGGTATCTCCTAACCTCCAGCTCCGATATCTTCAAAAGTCTAGTTATCATATCTCCCAATCTAAAAAATGTTCTCATAACGTGGGTTAGACGGCTAGCAAGAAAAATATTCAACCTCGCCATAGGGGTCCTAAGGCTCCTTAAACAAAACAATAAAGACAAATACATAGTTAAGTCATCAAGGCATATAACGACATAAATTCAGATCATTAGATAGTAACAATTTTAAACAACGAGGACGCCAATGCAATATGTAATGACATGATCTTCATTCATCTCACCATCGCCAAGTCAATTAACTTGCGTCCCCTGCTTCAGGGCATCCACGATGCATGATATGACTCTCTCTCGCACACGGCTCAGGATCCACAATTACGTACAAATCCCCGCATTCGGTAAAAATGATTTGACTCATTGGACATGTTAGCGCACGGTAAAATACCGATGCACCCAACTTCTGAATCTTACAGGAATTTTCAATCTTCACAGATAACACACTGGATGTCCCAACTGGAGACTAGTGTTATTATCACAAGCAGATGTCATTAACGAATCCTCACAGACAGGAAGTCCCAATTGGAAACTATTACGGTATTATCACAAGCAAATGTCATGAAACCAACTGAACACATTACACAAATTACAGGAAACAATAATGGCAGAAACCTAACCTTAGAAGCAAGCCTTCCGTCATGTACTTGATTCTTGTTGAAATGAAATACCCGACCCTTTGGCCCAACTCGACCCCGGATTCCTCTGCCACCCTTGTGGCAACAGTAAAAGCCGTCGCACGCCGTGATTGAGTAACCCCAACAATTTTCCCATCGCAATATTGAATAGAAACTGTGGTATCTCGGGAAAAATAATGCCAAGGATATAACAACTTCCTCAAGGGGCAAAAGGAAATAGCAAAAGGCACAACTATACATGTCATGTGATTTTCACTGGTAATATATTGGAGTGTGCATCCTTATTCTTTAGCCTGGATAATGACAGAATGATTAAATATTAAATCATACTTCGTCTACCTATCAATTTAAGCTTTTAGAGCGATTGGGCCAAAACATTATGAAAAGAACTTATCGCATTGTACTATGTCTTGCACCTAGTTATGACTAAATGTGGTGCAACTCGGTGCTGTATCATAAGACGATACCTACATGGATACTTACGTGTTATTTTTCCACTTCCCGTCTCGCCAACAATTATCAAAGTGTCGTTGTTTCGCAACTCTGGACGAGTCGCCTCTCAACTGGGACAAAAAGAAAGCATCGACTGAAACTCAGGCAAAACCCACAACCAGCTGAGGGGATTTTTCGGAAACAGACAGAAACAACGGCAGGCCACAGTACCTGATGCGATTGGTAGAGACCTCCTCTGCTGCGCGATCTTCTGCCGCCTGCATTCCGGTAAAAAATTCTGAGGGCATTTTATTCACATATTTGCCCAAGAACAAGCTAAAAAGTTTCACAGGCTCTGCCTCTAACTTCCGACATTCGCTAGATCCCAAGAACCAAACGCCTCGGAGCATCAATACACTAGTCAACCGAGGGTCGATCGTGATGACAGAGACTACTAGCGACAAGTCAGGGTACAAAGAAGATGAAAAGAGTGAGGAGGGATTTTTCTTGGCGTTGTTGGCGAGTTGTTGTGGGAGGACAATCCATTGAACGGAGGAGGTCGAGTTGCGCCGCCTTCTACGCCTTGAGCCATCGATTCGAGAGAGCAATCTTCTTCCCCGGCGGAGCCCTCGGTTCAGGGTGAACTGCAAGAATGTATAGGTCTCCGTCTCAAACCAACGAGAAAATATTAGCTACGGATGGGGTATTGCTGATCTGGTCCCCATGTCCACTCAGCTTACAACACGTGTTCCGGGGGCCCCACCAGTAAGAAAAACGCCGGATTCTCTTGTCTCTTCTCACGGTGAAGGTCTCCGTCTCCGTCTCCGTCTCCCTCTCTCTGTCTTCACCCTTCTCTCTCGTCCGCCTGACAGCTCTTTCTTCTCCGACCTTGAGCCCGAGCCTCTGCCACTGTCGGTCGCCGCGAAGAGCACGATCGGAGTCTCCGGCACGGGCGCACCAGATGTCGAGCTTAAAGCTGCGTCGCCCGTGTCCAGCGAACCCCAAATTCGAGCTCGAGCGGCCATGGCCGACGCATCCTTGTCGGTTCGTGGCCATGGCCGCAGATGTCGAGCTTGTAGCTGCTTGCCCGAGGCCATCGCTACCACTGAAGTCCAAGCCAGTTTCATTTGCCATCTTTCTCACCTGAAGAAGGAAGAAAGGAAAAAATTGCAATTTTGAGCAATCAGAGAGGCATTCCCGCATAATAATAACAATACAAAAAAAAAAAACTAATTTTTTTCACCCCACAAGATACGACAGAACGGCAACTCACATTCCTGACCTTCTCGAACAACATGAGCGGCTTGTCGAACTCCAGAGTGACTGGCGTCGGCTCTTCCTTGAGCGGCTTGAAGGGCGAGACGTGGCTGAGGACGCCGCCCTTCACGTTCGGATCCGGATCCTCGGGCCACGGTACTCGTGCTTCTTCACACCTTCCTAAATTTCGCTGCCACCACCGTCAAACCCCTCCCTCCTCTCGTCCCCAGCCGCGCCCTCCCGAGGGCCCTCAGCGACAAGTCCCCGCACCGTCGCCCGAGCTGCCTCCGAAAAGATCGGAAGCCGCAGCTCCGACCAGGTACACCAACAGCCGAATCGGAGAAACCATCCCCCGTGCGGCTAGCTCCTCAAGCTCAACTCGAGCCCAAGAAACTGCCGAGGTCGGAGAAGAAAGTGGTCGGGCGGACGAGGGAGAGGAGGGTGAAGAGAGAAAAAGACAGAGGGAGACGGAGACCGTCCCGCGGGAAGAGAGAGAGGAGAGTCTGGCCTTTTCACTGACTGGTGGGGCCATTAAACAAGTGTCGCAAGTTGGATGGACATGGGATTAAATGAGCATTGCCCGGCCAATATTTTGGAGAATAGCATGAGCGCCCCTGCCCTTGAAATTCGAACAGATGTTTTAGATTATTACTAAAAAAATTTAAAAAATTTAAAAAGTTGCTCTAACTCATTCGTCCAAAAATAAACGTTACGAATTCCAAAAGCAGGGAATACCCAATATTTTCTCCCAACAACGAGGAGCAAAATTACATAAACCTCGAGGTTTTTCGTTTCGTCTTTTTTGTTTTTTATTTTGGTTGGCAAGAATTACTATTATAGTTTTTTTTTGGTCGGATATATTAGTATAGGTCACTACGGAAAATATGTCTTAATTTATTTCAAGTCCACATGCAATACGCGTATATACTTTCTTGACAGTCTTTTGATATCATAAGCGTGGATCCATCAATACATAATGATTTTTCTTTTTTTAATACATTTTCAAAGTATCGGATTTAACTCTTTCTATCACAAATTAGTAACTTTCACACGTAAATAGTAATTCTCTACATGTCTGATTTATAATAAATAAGTAATTACCCAGAAAAAAGTATTCATATTAATTAAAAGCTCAATCTAATATAAAAAAGCAATTGTTTTTAATTATTTAGTGTTATCTCCATGTACTCGTAGATTTTGGCAATACTCGCAGATTTTGACAATCACTCACAAAATTGAAACAAAAGCTAGTGAGTTATGTATAAACCAAATAAAACTAAATTCTAATGTTATTAGTAAATTTGTCAAATATTTAAAGTATTTATATAATAACCGGCATAAGTTTAGTAACACGTAAACAAAAAATATATAGTTTCAAAGGAAAGTTTGTAATTTTCTAGTTATATATTTACAGTAACATCATGTCAATACTAAAATTCCTATGTAGGATAATAAATGGAAAAAGTGTCAGAAAACCCCTTTAGTCTAAAACATTTTAACGATGTCAACTTAATCAGTGCACACGGCACGATCAACATTGACATGTGTATATTTTCAATAATATTTTCATAATTTTTTATTTTTGTATTATTAATTTTGTTTTCTCCTTTTTTTCTGTCTTTTTTCCTACGTCTCCTTCCTTGCCAGCCATTAAGGGGACCTTTTAAAAAAGGGAAAGATAAATATAAAAATAAAAAATAATAATTTATTCAAATATTATTTAAAAAATTACCCATATCTAACCGTGCCACATAAATCATCAGTATTACGTCAATAATGTCCAACCAAAATTAGCTGAAAAGATTGAATTGACAATAAGGTAAAAAGATTAAGACTAAATTGATATAACTGCAATCAATCCCCGACAATAAACACACCAATTAATTTGATTGGGACCAGCGTTTTCAAATTTTTGCAATGACTTTACTAGTAATGCCATTAAAATTTGACAAAGACGAAAAAAATTCAGACATAAATAATCAAATTGTTAATCAACTAGATATTAGTAATTTCAAATGCAACTTGGTGACTTACAAACGCAAACATTTTATAAAGTATTGGATATCTACTCAAACATTGGACAAATTTACTAAAATTGTATCGACTCACGGATCACTTCCAGCATACATCAGATGACATTAAGAGGACCAAACTGATCGACCATGCAGCAATTTCATTTCATATCCACGTTTCCGTGAAAAAGCCCCTTTCATGACATTTTGAACCCAGCAACATTTGAAACTGCACTTTTCATGCTGGCCCGCTTTTTGCATCAAAAGTTAGGTCCAAACTAGCGATGAATGAGGCAAAGCTTGATCCCGAGAAGCTATCAACACCCATAAACTAGATGCGTCCGTTGAAATGATGCAACCATATTCAGATTCCAGGAGACATAATACAGAATCCCCCGATCCAGTTGAACTGATGTCCAGCTTCAAGTAGGGTCATGCCAGTTTGGATCGTACAGCCACGAGGCCTCAGTTATCGAGTCTTTCGGAACGATTCATACGAATGAATGTCTGCTTCAGATAATGCTGGCTTTAAGGACTCCCTCACGATTTGGAAATGGCGGTCATAAACGGCCGTTGCATGTATGTTTTCTCTTAGAGCGACTATTCCTGCTTCCCCGCACAGGCTCTCCAATTCGGCTCCTGTGAACCGTTCCGTGTGATCTGCTAAATCTCCGAGATCAACATCATTTCCTATCTTCATGTTTCGAGTATGCACGCGCAATATCTCATGGCGAGACACCAAATCTGGTGGTGGTACGTAGAGCACCTATTAATTTAGAGAGTAATTTAGAATTGCCAAAATAGGGGGGATGGTTAACAAAACATCATTCCAGAATAAAAGCACAAAGGTAAATTTTTTTTCCATATTAAGAACACTAGATTGAGATTTAAACAATACTTCATAGAGAGTTCACTCAAAAGTTGAAACTGAAATTATCTCAACAAACATTTTATTTAGACTGAAAAGTCAAATAAAAAGTTAATAAAGAACCAGAACCATAATTATGTGGAGAATAAGTAAATTGCCCATATTAAGGAATCATATGGCATTTATTCACAAGCTAAAGCCAATCTGGACTCACTGACTTCAGAAAGGTGGATCAGAATTTCCAATGATAAGCACTTAACAGAGTACATAATCCACATAAAACTCAGCAGACTCTCGAAGAAGGTCGCAGAATTACAGCCTGAAGACTATATCAAGAAGTAGTAACATGCCTTACCAAATCAAAACGTCCAGGCCGCATAAGTGCAGCATCAATTGCATGGGGCCGATTTGTAGCAGCTAACACAATGATTCCCTGCCCATATGAGGTAGCATGAGATGGAAGCAAATCATAATTTACTATTTAAGAACCACAATAATGCTCTCACATTTGCCAGTTCTAAACCGTCCATTTCAGTCAACAATGCGGACAGTAGCCTCTCTCCAACTATGGCATTGCTGCTTGATTTACCGCCACTGCAAGTGAACCAAAATAGAGAAGCCACATTACACGTTCACTTCTATGCACAATTGCCAACTTTATCTTCCAAAAATAAGTCAGACATCATGGAGAAGAAAAATAACTAGGAACTCAACAAACGCTATGAACTTTTCACATAGTAGGAGGTTCATCTGACAAATTGAACAAGAAAGATATGGGAGGTCTTTCGCACAACATGTTGAAGTAGTAGCACCCTTCACTCATTCTCATGTTCATTACATTAACCAAAACCACATTGGGTTAAATTATACTTCAATACCAGTGATGAGTACACATGCTTTCTAAGAATAGATAACTTCTTCCAAAAACATGCTCAATGAAAATCTTCCTGGTCTACAACTATATGCGAAGAGAAGCACCATAGCTTGCATGGAGCACCCCAAGAATGATTCTTTGCAACCCTCAATAAACTCACCGCTTGCCTGCCACAACGTCAGCCTCATCAAAAAATATAATGCTCGGTGCCGCAAGACGAGCTCTCCTGAAGGTATTCCTCAATAAGGCTTCCCCCTCTCCGACATACATTGAATATAATTCTGCTCCACTGAAATACGAAGTTTGCAAATTCTTAATAAAAGGGAATGTGATAATAGCATCAGAAAAGGAAAAGCAGAATATTTAGGCCGGTTACATCCTCTCAACTTTTGGCTAACATAATAGCAAACAAACAGAAGATATTTTCTAGGGTCGCAACTTCGATTTGTCAACAGCACATAATCTTAGTTTTTCTAGCATTCAGTTTCTAGCGTAGTCAATCATGCTTAGCTAAAGTTAATCGAGTCTTAGAGTTGGAATCTATTTCAAGATATAAATGAAAAGTACCCTTATTATTAAACTATTGCAACTACCTTCTCTCAGTGGCTGAAGAAATTAATTACATCAGCAACTTCTTAGATGATCAGGCCCTCATCCTCTTATCGCCACTACAAATTAGCATCAGCATATGGCCAAAGTCAAGCTAATCAATTAATAAAGGAAGGAGTATCCTTTTATGATAACTGAGTTAGAAGATTTACTAAGACCAGTAGGTTAAGAAAGACGCTGAATCTCCAATACAAATCAGATTTTGGTCTTTAACTCAGATTGAAGATCCAATGATTATATTCATGGTTTGATTGACTATGCTGCATAAGCACCTACATAATTAGGAGCAATTTTTTAAAACAATCCACCCACAAATTAAATAATTTTTCAGTCATCATTCATATCAAAATAAAAGCCATAAACAGTTTTTTCACATGAACAAAACATTTTGTCTGAGAGTAGGTTTGCTCATACTGGATGTAACAGCTGATCAATTCTCCGAGCCCATTCCACAGAGTTTCATATTCCCCTTTCTTTGCCCATCCTGGCATATATTAAAGTTAACCTCCAGACTCATGAAAAAACAAGCCCTTGGATCTAGTGAAAGGTGTTACTTTGTTTTATTACCTAGGGTGAAGGATGAATAATTCCCTCTCTCCTTAAAGTCTCGGAGCATATATAATTGTTCAGGGAGTTGTTGACGTCAAACCTCAAGGAAAAAAAAGAAGCTTGGCTAGCATGAGCAGTGGCTTTCGCAAGAGTAGTTTTTGAGCACCCTGGTGGTCCATGCAGAAGTACTCCACGTATTGGTGATATTCCCAGCCTCGAAAAAGCAGCTGAATGTTTGATAGGCCACTCAACAGCTTGCTGAATTTTCCTCTGATCAAAGTTAAGAAGGTACAACAGTAAAAAAAATGGACGACCAAGACCTGAGCACATAAAAGATGAGTTACTGACCTTCAATTCCTTATATCCTCCAATATCATCCCATGATACCTTAGGAATTTCCACAGTAACACCTCTTGTTATGCTTGGACCAACAACAGATCTAGCATAGTCCCAATCTTCCATTGTAAGCAAAAGTGACTGCTCTACATCCGAAAACCTTTTAAGAGCAAAAGCAGTTGCCTCACGACATAAAGCTTCTAAATCAGCTCCAACGTATCCATTGCATATTAGAGCGACAGATCTCAAGTCAACAGTAGGATCCAAAGGAATTTTTTTTGTATAAAGCTGAAAATCAAGAAACAAGGAGTCAAACTGCTATATCCACATTGAGTAAACCTAACATTCAACTAACTTAAACTCACAGCTTTCAGGTGTCAAAAATCTATGCAGCCCTAATAAGATAGTGTGTCAGATGCATCTAGTATGATCTTGGAAATAGCCTATTAATGCAATAATTTCTATGATACCTGGAGAACTTGAAAGCGTTCTTCTGCATTGGGTGTTGTAACTTCTATTTCAACATCAAAACGCCCATACCTTCTTAGTGCAGGGTCAATTGCATCCATTCTGCAAATATAGAAAGCAACTACTGAACGAACATAACAAATGACCAAAGAAAATGGAGAAAATGTACTTAGGAAACCTCATCAAGATAGTCATCCAGTTGTGATTATCCATTCTTAGAAAAAACCGAAGCAATACAAATTAGGGTTATTGGCTCTCAGCAACCAATGTGGATCACAGAAATTAGTCTCAAAAGCAGGGACAAAAAGTTTCACACTAAGAAGGAACAACGAAATGAATGAAATACGGCTTCTCTTTTATAGTCTTCATAGTATGATAACCTACAAAAGCTTAAGGTATCAAGTATAAGGAGGCATGCAAAAGGGGCCAAGACTAATTATTAGAAGGATGAAAGCTAATATAACCTCATTATTAAACGAAACCGCAATATTTCCTACAACAATAAGCCCTTGTCCACATGTGAAGATGAAACCTGTTAGTCGATGCAACGACAACTACTTGTGGCAATGATCCTGATAATGGCTGAATAGAGTCCATCAGGGTACATAATTGAGACGTCAAACGAACATCTTGCTCTCTTCTGCACTTTAAGAAATAACTTGAATTAAACTGAAGATTGTCAATTAAACTTTATGGCAAAGTAATAGTAAAAATGAGGGACACAAACAGGAGAATTTGCGATTCAGCATACAACTGATAATGGTCCAAAATGTCATCGTTTTGCTAAAACCTAATTGCAAGTAAAGTCCCCAACAAAGCAAGAGACAGAAAGAGAGAGAGAGAGAGTACATCTCTAGTTGTAGATGAGATTGTTTTCTTGCAACACCTTGAAAGGAAACCTTCAAGCTAGCATAGGAACATGACAATAAACTCTATGCTTGACACTAGTGAAATCTTCTAAACACACTAAATATGTCTGAATCAAGGAAATTGTGATAAAATTGCCAGCCAATGTTTCCACATCATTAGGATGAAAGTCTCTAGGAACTTTTGAGTTTGATAATGGATTATTAAAAAAAAAAAAAGAGTCCATGTAAAATCTGAGTGACACATGAACAACTTTTTACCTTTCGAAAAAAGCAAAAAGGTTATAGATACTAGTATGAAGGCAACGTGACATTTATGGCACTGACTAATCGCACTCCGCAAAATGATATGCCAAAATTGAGCACCTAAATTTGATTGACTGCTATACAGGCCATCACATAGAATATGACCATATAACAATTTATAGTCCCATAAAATCACCCTTGAACAACTAGTTCTCTAAATAATCACATATATCACTATTACTCTGATGTCACACTCAGTATCTCGACTTACTGTAGATATAGTTTGAATAACTTTATCTTATGGTAAAAGGATAATACTTGTCCTGGTTTCTAGGGGTGTGCAGGTTTCAAAGTGGATAGGGTATTTATTTTACCCTGGAACTCGCCCTATAGGCTCTTGCAACCACCCACAGGTTCGCGGTACCCCCGGACTACCTTGCAACACTTTGAAGGAAACCTTATAACATAAAAAATTGACCAAAGGTAAAATACACCTTCATGTTAAAGAGAACCATAATCCTAAACTGATAAAAACATCGAAGGTGAAATAGCAAAGAAATAAATCAGCTTCTGCCCATCATTAAAATCTATTTACATGAAAACCTATCTAACTCTACAGAAAGAATGAATTAAATGGTATCGGTGGAGACACCCAAGCTTGTCATAGAGAAAAAGGGGAGAAATGGGGTTGGAGATTTTTTTTCCTAATGGCTCAAAGATAGCCAATATAGCTCGAGCTTTCACGCACTCATATGTGAAGATTTCATAAAGAAAAAGTGGAAGTCATAAATTATTTCTCAAGTAACATCGTATATGGAAATCTGAACAAGTAATAGGGTGCAAGGCAAAAGCTGCGTGCACAGTAATATGAACCCAAACCATGAAACCTGCTTTGTACTCACCAGTTCCAAAATTTTGGAACCGGTCCACAGGTTTTTCAGCACACCACTACTAATTTCCAAGATATACCTCAACTGATTAAGAAAATCCCTAATGCTGCTTATATCATAGCATATTCTCCTGTTTTCTATATTTCTGTATTAAATGATATTCGGTTCCTCCATAGCAAAATGCTTCCCGAAGCTAATAATTAATTGTTGAGAAGGAGATGCTTGCGATTTTACCTAGAATTACGATGAGGGCAGAGTACATCTAATTCATCTATGAAGATAACCGATGGCTTGCCCGACATTGCAATAGCAGATGCCTCAGAAAAAGATTCTCGCAGAGTACTCTCACTTTCTCCAGCATGAGCTTTGTGAACAGTGTGTGGACTGCAGTACAGGCCAGGAGAATTCAGTTGTAAGTAATATAACTTGCGTCTAAAGCAAGGCCAGCAGATTACAAAGTTAAGAGCCTAATTTCATCTGCAAAAAGCAATTAGTTGAAAATTGAACGGTTTTTATTTCGTAGGTTTCAGGTTGTTTTATAGTTTGAACAAGAACAATTACCCCGAGAAAACCGAATGCATCATACAGAGGTACATTGAGAGTACCTGACAATGGTTAATTGCGCAGAACATTCTTGTACGACTGCACGAACCAAGCTTGTCTAGCAAGGTAGATGAACCGAAATGAAATCACTCGATCCGAGAAACGAAAACCAATCACGCTCCTATGAGAAATGAAAGGCCCTCCAGGAACATAAAACAAATTGCTCGAGTACCTTTCCAGTGCCCGGTGGTCCGTACAGAAGCAAGCCTCGCGGCCACTGCGAGAAACATCGCAAAACGCGGTCACGTCAAAATCGAAACGGGACATTCTTGGATTGCAGCTACAGAGACAAAGAGAGAGAGAGAATCATATCGACGGGGCGAGCGACACCTTGAGGCCGAGCCTCTGAGCTTCGCAGGAGTAGAGAAGAGGGAAGGTGATGAGTTCTCTGAGAGCCTCCAGCGCTTCTCGGTTACCGCCGATGGCTTCTTCAGCTCTCCACCGGTCATCGCCACCATTGCCGCTGCTGTCGTCAGGGTCATCGACGCCGTGACGGTTGCCTCTGCTCGTCATTCTCAAGTCCTCTGCGTTTCTGCGCACACGCGGGTGGGCGACCCTAGAGACCTCACTCAAGTCGGTGGGATTATACTCCGTTCAGTAAGGCTACGCTTGGCAGGATATAAGTCACCATCTGTGTTTGGTTCCTGGGATAGCATGTACCAGAAAACAAAGTATATAGTCCGGATATAATTATTTTAAGGGGTTAAGATAAAGTTGAATATTATTTTTTATGTTATAAAAATTATTTTTTTGAATAATAAATTTATTATATAATAAAATTAAAATAGTAATTATTTTTAAATAATTTTAAATTTTAAAGTTAGAAATAAAAAATATTATTATTTATTATTTTTATATTTTATAAATCATATTTATAATTTGATTTCTTTCTTCATTATAATATATAGTTTGTATATGTACACACACGCTTAGTATCTACATCATTAAATATTTTAAGTATATTGGTAAAATTCTTTATTTAATGAAAAATTCTATTAAGAAATAATGAAATGGAGTCAAAATAATAATAAAATATTTATAATTCAAAAATAATAAAAATGAAGTAGAATAAACTAATTTTAAGTAAATATATTTAAACTTGAAAATGATTTTTCTAATTCTTGAAGAGAATGAGTAATGAAATTTCTAAAAAAATAGCATCTTTGTCTCCGTCTTTCTAAATTTAGTTCACGTGAAAGTTTTATGATTGATTTGTAACTTTATAATTTATTATAAAAATTTACGAAAATAGCGAGATAATTAAAACATACTCTACTTTTTAGCTTTCTGGTTTACATAAAAATTTTAAAAAAATTATAAAGAAAGTCAAATATCTTTATACTCCAAAACCTTTTGTTTCATATCGTGGTTTAACGAATATCGCGAAAATGATAAAATTTTTCAGCAAAAGTTGAATATTTATATTTTCTTTCTTTTACTAGATTCAGTAGTGAATTACAAAAAATTCTTATATTTTTCGCTTGTGTTTTTTTAAATTCATTTTACATTGATATATCGTATACATCAAATAATAAATATGATATGATATAATTATATCCGATTTTATTATTACAATTCACCAAATAAACACGGTATAAGATACGACAAAATACTAAATTTCATGTCCTGACTAAAAATTTGGGTTAACAAATGCAACTTAAAAGTCCGAAAAAACACCGGTAGAAATCGGAGCAGGGCGGGCTGACATAAATTTAATCCCAGCCGTCCCTTCGGATCGGACGGCTTCCGCCACGTCAAAAGCGAGGCAGCTCAAATTTTGGTTTGTGCGGAATATCCTGATTTAAAAAAAAAAAGTCCTTTTTCTCTCTCCTCGAATCTGAGAGATCGTACGTGACTCCCGTCCCTCCTCCTTCCTCTGTTGCCTCTTTCTCTCTCCCCCCTCCTCTTCCGCCGTCTCAAATTTCCGTCCCTCCTCCTCTCCGGTTACGGTCCCCTTCGACGCCAGGCCTCCACGGAACCACCGTCGACCTCCCCGACGCCAATTCCAGAGGCTCGTCAGTAGCTTGGAGCCCGATAGGGGTCGTGGGAGTAGCTGGGGGATTGGAGGCGCCAGTGGCTGTTTCTTCTCGTCATCTCCAACTGCTGCGATTGGAAGTAATGGAGTTGTTTGCAGACCACGAGCAGTCTTATCCTGCGCCCCGCCCTCCCCTAAGCTGCGCACCTCGAATCACCGCCGAATCGATGGCTCAAGGCGTAGGCGCAACTCTACCTCCTCCGTTCAGTGGATTGTCCTCTCACAACAACGCCGCCAGCAACGCCAAGACAAATCCCTCCTTCAATCGGTTCTCACTCTTTTCGTCTTCTTTGTACCCTGACTTGTCGCTAGTAGTCTCCGTCATCACGATCAACCTTCGGTTGACTAGTGTATTGATGCTCCGAGGCGTTTTGGCTTCTTGGGAGTTAGAGGCAGAGCCTGTGAAACTTTTTAGCTTGTTCTTAGGGGAAATATGTAAATTGAATGCCCTCGAATTTTTTACTGGAATGCAGGCGGCAGAAGATCGCGCAGCAGAGGAAGTCTCTACCAATCGCATCAGGTACTGTGGTACTGTGGCCTGCCGTTGTTTCTGTCTGTTTCCGAAAAATCCCCTTAGCTGGTTGTGGGCTTTCTTTTTGTCCCAGTTGAGAGGCGACTCGTCCAGGAGGTGCGTAACAATGACACTTTGATAATCGTTGGCGAGACGGGAAGTGGAAAAACAACACGTAAGTATCCATGTAGGTATTGTCTTATGGTATTGTCTTATGATACAACACCGAGTTGCACGGCATTTCGTCATAACTAGGTGCACAGCGTAGTACAATGCGGTAAGTTCGCTTCATGATGTTTTGGCCCAACTGGTCTAAAAGCTTATACTATAGACGAAATATGATTTAATATTTAATCATTCTGTTAATATCCAAGTGTGAAAATATCGAAAGAACAAGGATGCACGGTCCAACATATTACCAGTGAAAATCCCATGACATGTATAGTTGTGCCTTTTGCTATTTCCTTTTCCCGCTTGGGGAAGTTGTTATATCCTTGGCATTATTTTTTCCAGAGATACCACAGTTTCTATTCAATGCTGGGTTCTGTCGCGATGGGAAAATTGTTGGGGTTACTCAACCACGGCGTGTGGCGGCTGTTACTGTTGCCAAAAGAGTGGCAGAGGAATCTGGGGTTGAGTTGGGCCAAAGGGTCGGGTATTCCATCAGATTTGATGACATGACATCCAGTTCAACAAGAATAAAGTACATGACGGATGGCTTGCTTCTAAGGTTAGGTTTCTGCCATTTTTTTTCGTGTAATTTGTGTAATGTGTTCAGTCAGTTTCATGACATTTGCTTGTGATAATACCATAATAGTTTCCAATTGGGACTTCCAGTCTGTGAGGATTTACTTCTCCTTGTGATAATACCATACTAGTCTCCGATTGGGACATCCAGTGTGTTATCTGTGAAGATTGAACATTCCTGTAAGATTCAGTAGTTGGGTGCATTGGTATTTTACCATGTGCTAACATGTCCAATGAGTCAAATTTTCATAATCTACATGTGATTGTAAAAGGAAGACTTACTGGTCTTAGTTCTTTGGATTTATAGGTGGAACCAGATCTACGGGGTGCATGAAAACCATTCATTTCTCAATTTCTGTTTCAGAAATAGTTTCTGGAAATAAAATTCGTTTGGTAACGCTATTCTATTTTTCAATTTCTGAAACAAAAAGTTGTTTCAGAAATAAATTTGAAGCCGAAGTGAGAAACAAAAAAAAAATTACTTCTCCGAGAAATAGAAATAGAAATCTTCATCGCCAACGGTTGCCGCTACCGCCTGCCGCCCGTTGCCCCGGCGCCGCCGGTTAGCCGCTGCCGCTGCCGCCTGCCATCGGTAGCCGCTGCCGCTGTCGCCGTCGGTCGGCGACGGTTATTTTTGGATAAGAAATTTTATGCCATTATCAAATGCATTTTTTGGCTCAAAAATTCATCCATAAATAGAAATAGAAAAAACTATTTCTATCCAGAAATCAATTTCTGGAACAGAAAGGTTGTCATGTGCGCCCTAACTAGCTGAAATTATTTTAGATATCTTGCTAATTAGTCTGAAGTCTGGCAAAGCTTTAATTCTTTTTTTTTTAGATCTTCTAGGGAGGTTTCAATCAGTAAAAATTTCATTCTTCCAATTATAGAGTATAGAGAAATCATGTGAAACTTGTCTTCTGCCTAATTACCAACTTATGTTGATTCCAATCTTTGCTTGCGGAGCTGATATGCTCTTCTACAGGGAAGCACTGTTGGATCCATATCTTTCTAGGTATTCCGTGCTTATTGTTGATGAAGCTCATGAAAGAACAGTCCACACTGATGTGCTGCTGGGCTTGTTGAAAGATGTTCAAAACAAAAGGTCTGCATCTGCCAATGGTTGTCCAAATACTGAAAATAAGCAGTTGAACGTTGGCGTGCTCTTGGACAAAGGGCAAGGTGTTTGGTCCAGTCCTATGAAACAATGCCAAAGTAGATGGTTTTCTACATTGAAGTTGATTATTATGTCTGCTAGCTTGGACGCACGTGTTTTCTCTGATTACTTTGGTGGTGCAAGAGCCGTCCATGTCCAGGGGCGGCAATTTCCTGTGGATATACTATATACTCTTCATCCTCAACCAGATTATTTAGATGCAACCCTGATTACCATATTCCAGGTTGTTTTTTAATCCTTATTTGGTTAGGCCTTCTTTATGTCTTTATAAAAGGAATTACCACCTATTCTAGGAAGTTCATGTTTTGGTTCACAGTTGATCTGTCATTGCTCTAACTTTTGATGTGGTAGTTTTGGTGATTTTTCGTTCGATGCCATGCCGTAAGTATGACTGCAATGAATGTTTGCTAAACAGAAACTTTGTGGTAGTGTCTATAGAATGCGGTATCGATTGGGTTGACTCTCTATACATATTTAAGCATACAAAAATAGAATTTTTATAGATGATTCATAGGCTAGAATCTGCAGCAGTGCCTCAGGGTTTCTAGTTAATTGGTTTTCTGATTGCTTTAGCTTCCGTATATGTTTATTTTTGAAGGCTTTCCAAACATTCTATGCCTCTTGGGTTTCCAAAGTCACTTCTCTTTTGTTTGACTAGGATAGGATACATAATTTTCCATCCGACCTGATTCATGAAAAGGCATTTTAAGTGTATCCACGTAGAATGTGGTGCATCTGTTCATTCAAAGTCATTAATTTAAATGATGTCACAATAAAGTTCCCTAATTTGTTTTCTCCTTGGAAATATTACTACGCGAGCTACTCCTTTGTTTGATCCCTATCAGTTGGCTTGGAATTCCTGCAGTATTTGATAAGTGAATGTTCTGCCTTGCTCAGATCCATTTGGAGGAGGGTCCAGGAGATGTCCTTGTATTCTTGACTGGTCAAGAGGAAATTGAATCTGTTGAAAGGCTTATTCAGGAGCGACTTCGGCAGTTGCCTGAAGGCAACCGTAATATGTGGACTGTTTCTATATTTTCGTCTCTTCCTTCTGAGAAACAAATGCGTGTCTTTGCACCCACTCCCCCTGGATTTCGTAAGGTGACTATCCAAGGTGCTCAAATGTTTGCAATTCTTATATGTGCTGTGCTTCTGTTAAAGTCAGATCCTTTTCTATAAAGTAATGATTTGTATTTTGGATCATGTGGACCTTTCTTAAGATCATTGCCACCTTAATGTTTTTCTCCAATAGTAGCCTTGTCAATGTTTTTCACCAACTTTTTGTGAGGCCTAACTGCCCATACATCTGTCTTGTCATCTTTTCTTGTCTTGGTATGGTGAAGCATGAGAGCACAGTTGATATTGACGTCTATTTACTTCACTTGTAGGACAAGTGATAAAAAAGTATTATTTGTGATATGTCTCAGCTTTACGCTCAGTATCTTCATATTTTGACATAAATAGACTGGTCACACGACTCTTTTGTGCTGTTGGCAGTGGGTTTCTTCCATTAATAAACTCTTTGAATCTGGTTGTTGTTGGTGGTTCTATTGTGATAGCATAACATCACGCTGCTTCTGGTCAAAATGATTTGTTTCCTCTGATTTCCTCAAGACAATCTATTTGGATTTATGAACTGTTGATAAACTGTATTTGTATTCCTCTTAGTGTGCTGTTTATTCGCTTATGCTGCTTAGATGTCATTGTCATTAGGTAAGCTAAAATAGTTTTGTGGAACATATATTTGCGTTATGATTATTACTAATATAATTGGACTCCCTTTCAGGTTATATTGGCCACTAATATAGCCGAGACATCAGTGACAATACCTGGGATAAAGTATGTTGTAGATCCTGGATTCGTGAAAGCACGGTCTTATGATCCAGCTAAAGGCATGGAATCATTAATTGTCATACCAACTTCCAAGGCTCAGACTCTTCAAAGAAGGTAGTCTGCAGTCAACGTTCTGTAATCTATACTTCTGATTGTTCTCTAATCTATATTTCTGTAGTGCAATCACATTTCAAATACAGTCCAAAGAAGATATAGGGGAAGGGATTCCATTTAGACCATTACAAATTTTCTCGACTGAAAACATACGCTATCTTCTGCCCTAAAATGGCAACACATGGATGGTAGAGGGTCTCTCTTCATTCCTTTGTGGATGCATACTTTCAGACAGTGCAAATGTTCAGAAATTGGGGCTCTGTCCTTTAATTTAACTTCAACTTTTTAAAGATAGGTATGGCTTGAAAGGGGGTTTTGTTGCTCACTTGTGGACTTTTTGAATCAAATTCATCTGTTTTGCCTTCTCTTCTCTTGTAATTGAAGATTTGGATTGTACCAACGAGTTGAATTTGCATTCAATGTTTGCATGGTTACTTCTTCTTTTTTTAATAAGCGAAAAACATGATATTATCATTTCTGAATGTTTTGGGTCTTGTGTCTATTCAACCATTCATTTTGGAACTTTGGCTATATAGAAAATCTCATGTTAATAGACTAAAACCTTGCTACTGCAGTGGCCGAGCAGGGCGTGAAGGACCTGGGAAGTGTTTCCGCCTCTACCCAGAAAGTGAATTTGAGAAACTTGAGGATTCGACAAAGCCCGAGATTAAGAGATGCAATCTTTCAAATGTTGTTTTGCAACTCATGGCTTTGGGTGTGGATGATGTTATTGGGTTTGACTTTATTGAAAAACCACCAAGGTTATTCCCTGAGAGATCTCATTGCTTTATAATTTACTCTCTTGTGCATACTTAAGTGTGTCCACTAGGCCGTGGACATGTCATCTTTCTTTAGCCTTGTTAGTGTGATTTGATCTAGTTTTGTTGGATTCATCTTTATCAATTATCTAATTTGGCATAAATTGTCAAGCGCAATTATCCTTCATTTCACATCACCCTCTCTCTTTTGCCCGAGAAAATGTTCTATTTCACCTTCATTTTCACCATTTTTCTTACGGAAAAATCTGGAAACCTTGGTAAAAGTCTTTTAACTGTTTGAGCAATGTCTGTTCCCACATGAATTTGTTATGGTGCTTCTCTTGTATTGATGCTTCTTCAGGTCTTCAGGTCAAATTGGCTGATAATTTATAATGAAGTTATGTGACATTAAATGGGTTATGATGGGGTGTCCTTACATTACCTGCCACTCTGTATATGTTGCTGGGTAATGACACCCGTATGCTTTTGATCAGGGCAGCTATTGTGAGATCATTGGAGCAGTTATTTTTGCTGGGTGCTCTAACAGAAGACTGTAAACTCTCAGATCCATTGGGGCACCAGATGGCTCGACTTCCCCTAGATCCCATTTATTCCAAGGCACTCATCCAGGCTAGTCAGTTCAACTGCCTGGAAGCAATGTTGATTACAGTTGCGATGCTTTCAGTAGAATCCATATTTTATGCCCCTCGAGAGAAGTTAGAAGAGGTAAGTTATGAGCTGATACTTGCAAGGCTTTATGCACATTTTGTAAATTGTATTACTTGAGAGGATTAGCTTGGTATGTTGTAACAAAAATGTGGTTACACACACGCAAATATAAGTATGTGCCTGCAGTGTTATCTTTCAGGATTTGTGAGTTCATGAATGTCCAATATCCTTAACTGTGAGTTCAACTGTAATAATGACGTGTGCAAGTCCTTCAGTGGGCAATTGTGTCATTGATCTGCAATAAGCAGAAAATATAATCACAGGCTCTTTGGTCTGTTTTAGTTTTGTTTCATTGGGCTCTTTCTGAAACAACCATTCTGGCTGGTTGATTGGTGAATCGTTCTGTTTGGCTGCACCTCATGGGCTTCCTTTACTTTTTATGTAATTGGAGAGCTGACTAATCTTTCTTGGGCCAGGCAAGAACTGCAATGAAATGCTTTTCAAGTGCAGAGGGTGACCATATCACCTTGATTAATGTATTTCGAGCAGCTGATGAGTTCTTAGAGAAGAGGAAGAGCGGTCAAAGTAAAGAAAAAGACGATAAAGTTCTCAAAAAATGGTGCAAAGAAAATTTTATCAATAGCAGGTCCCTTAGACATGCACGTGACATTCACAGGTTGTCTATGAACTTTTGCATGTTGCCTTTGCTTCTCCATATTTCTTTGAAGGGAAAATGACACAAATAGTCCTTGAACTTTGGCTCAATGTGCGATGTGATCCCCTGAATTTTCAATTTGTTCAATGTAGTCCCTGAACTTTAGCCCAATGTGCAATTAGATCCCTAAACTTTTGACTTGTTCAATGTAATCCCTGGACTTTTTATATATGTTCAATTTAGTCCCTAAGTCATATGAAAATGTTCATTGTTGTCCCTGACTTAAATTAATAGAAGTACTACATTGAATATTTTCATATAGTTTAAGGACTATATTGAACATGTATGAAAAGTCTAGAGATTACATTGAACAAGACAAAATTTTAGGGATCAAATTGCACATTGGGCTAAAGTTTAGGGACTCAACATCAACATCACATTTATCCCAAACTAGTTGGGGTCAAAGTTTAGGGACTACATTGAACAAATTAAAAGTTCAGGGACCACATCGCATATTGAGCCAAAGTTCAAGGACTATTTGTGTCATCATCCCTTCTTTGAACAAGCATTTTTGATCCTCAAACTATGCATTTTTTTTTCATGTCATACAGACAGATTCAGGGACATGTATCGCAAATGGGGCTTCACATTGCTTCCTGTAAAGATGACATGGTTCAGTTTCGTAGATGCCTTGCTGCTTCCTTTTTCCTCAATGCAGCTTTGAAGCAGCCAGAAGGTTCATACAGGTGCTGGGTGCTGATTCGGACTGCGCCCTGTTATCTTTAATATGTTAACATAGATCCAACTTATGACCAATGTCTTCTTTCCAGTTCTCTTGTAGACTCAGTTTCCTAATATTACATATTTGTTGTGGAAAATAGGGCTTTGGCAAGTGGTCAGGTGGTGCAGATCCATCCTTCTTCTGTACTGTTTCGGACAAAACCAGAGTGCATTATCTTCAATGAATTAGTTCAAACTAATCACAAGTACATTCGCAATATAACCAGAATTGATTACTTGTGGTTAACTGAGCTGGCTCCTCAGTATTATAGCATGAAGAGATAGGATCCTCAGGTTCAATTCTGACAGGTATGGTGATGCTTGGTGATGTGTGAATGCCATGTATTGTATTTGACCTATCCTTAAATGCAATGAATTTTCGGTGCTTTCCTTCCATTTTAGTATATTTTGTTCCTGGTGAAGTGCCATGGTAAAGAAAAGTACTATAAGATGATGGATTACTTATTTTGGGTGCTTTTCTCATTTGAGAAACATTTCCTTGGTTCTGCTGTATTTAATTGATTGCTCGAGCCCTTCCTAACTATTTCATTATTTGGTTGGAATTCTTTTTTAGGCATTGTTTATGTCATCAACAGCAGAAGATATGCGTCATCAACTTTACTATTCCATTGGTTGATTTCTTCCGGCCAAAAAAATGGGTGCTGGTATCTAGGCTGCATGGTGGGAACTATGATGGAATTGGGGATGGATTCAGGCTCTTTTCAATGATTTATGTCTCGCTAAATTATCTGATGATAATGTACCTGAAAGGTGCAGCGCACAATACAAGAACGTGCGGTCTTGTTAACAGGGACTAGCTATGGAAGGGCTCAGCATGTCTTGAAAGTCCATGCCTGATTCTTTGGTTCCTCAGCCAAGAACCCTTCTATTTCATGGTCAAAATTTACCTAAGATGGTGACTGGATTATCAGCGTTCAAGAGACGGAAAGGAACCAAAAGTCTCTGTAGTGGTCTTGCCTTCGAATAATTGTTGGTGAAGCCATTCTATATCAAGAGGGCATTTTGCCAGACACGTCGTCGGTAACTCTAGGTCCTTGGCGGAAACAATTACTTTGACATGTTTGGGAACTTGCTGCTTTAAGGTGGGAACTGTAATTCTTATTTTCTCATGCGCCGGTTTATTCAAGGGGACTATCACCTCGTGGCGCGCTTCAACATACTGTATCGACAACTTTACCTGGGAACTTAGGCAGTAGCTGAAAATCAAGCTGCGTGATTCTGTAATCCTAGGCTAGTCAGTTGTGTCAGTGCGTGTTTTTACTTGGTTAAAAAACTAGAGAAGTTATGTATAGCAAACAAGTGTTTGCGGATTCACCTCCAGTTTTCATGACATGTGATATGCAATGCCCAGCCTGTTATTCTCTTTTTGTGCACTTCCATTTGAGCTATTTGCAGACCGCCATTTTGAAATCGAAAGGCTCTTGAGAGTTCTTTGCATGGACTGTGAATCTTTTGGTAAACGCTGATGGTAAGGTGCTGATCCGAATGGATCTTCTTCTTAGTTGTTGCATAATGTGGAAAAGATTATGGATAACGGGGCAGGTCCACTGTCCGGCCAGAGGCCCCATTGATTATCATTTAAAGTCACCCTGCCAGAAAGGCAGAAACTCGCGAGGACGGCAGAAGGTTAAAAAGGACCAGCCTTGTCCTGTATATGGTATGTATGTGCCATTCGTCTTGACCACATTTTTTGGGGTATCCGAATATGCTGTCTTAACATTGCGATGCTAGAAGTTGGTCGGGCGTCGTGTCACCAGCTCAGCCCGAATCCTTTTCAGATCCACATTTACGTGAAACTTCTCCAACAGCTACGAGTATCGTGAAAGCATTCTGCTTATTGGGGTATAGTGAAATAGAAATGTTTTTTTTTTTTTTCAGTTGGCGCGCGGTATTTCTTCGGGCTCGCCAATTCTCGAGTCAAAACCAAGCCTCGTCTTGATGTTCCACCAGCAAAAGAAGATGTTCCCCTTCACTTCCCTTGATTTTTACATATTAGTTTTCGTACTCCTAAATTAACCGAGTGATCCATCTCCTGATTTGGATGATGCAAATTTTTCGTCGTCCGATTAACCTTGAGAATCATACTAGTCACATGGCGGATAGAAGCTATCCTCGTGCATATATGAAAAATCTGTTCGCCTCATCATGTGGTTATGTGCCTATTCGTTAGGTACATGCACTCGCTGCTGTTTTCTTCCTAAATTCCGCATGTCTTTCGAGACTCCAGCTCAAGTTTGATTGAGTAAACATTTGTCTTTTGTATACTCGAGTAAAGTTTTTTAATACAGGGATATTGAGTCGAGTTTGATCTGTAAATTAAGTCGCCTAGACTCGGTTACACAAAGCCGGACTCCAACATCTTATTCTTCTTCTTCTTCTTTTATTCTTGTACTTTTCGGCGGGCCGGACAACTGGCTTCGATTGAGGAAAGGGTTGGCGAGCAAAATGATTGGTTTTCAGCGGTTGAAAATATTTCGAGGGAAAGGGGAAAAAGAAAAACAGTTGTATAAAGCAGAAGTCGGTGAAAGGTGGAGTTGGAACACGTCCAGAAGTTTGGTCAATCGACCCGAGTTAGGGGAGGCTTAATCTTGCGTGGTGATCAGTTCGTCATTATTGGTCCGTCGACGGTGGAGCTTCAGCTTGTGCATCCCGCGTAAGCATGATTACGTGGCTCAACTGTAGCGGGCTCACTCCTGGATTACCATTTAATTCAAACGTCCCAATGGAAGGTTTTAATTCCTAGGACAACGGTAAAAAATTGCGGGCGGGAATAAGGATAGGAGGCGGGCACCCGGTCCCTATGGGACCTAGGACCGTCAACGGCGGTGGCTCGGCGCGGTCCTAGTTTTCTTCACTTTGACCTAGGGTTTGCACAAATTCCATTTGATTTAAGTTTTTATTTTTTTGGTCGGAAATTTAAGTTTGTTGTGGGGTGAATATGATTTTTTTTTTTTTTAAAGGCAATTAGAGTGAGACATGCAAATCCCATCAGAAAGTCCTGCTTAAATCTCCCCATTGACATGCATATTGATTTGATGTAAATCGATCTTTGCGAAAAAAAACTTGCAATAGATAATATCATTTAAATTTAAATATTTAGCATCCAAACTCCTGTCACTATAGTCAACAAATTGCATTCTCAATAAGTAGTAGGAACCATGCTGGACTTTTTTTTCTTTTTGTTTTGTCGAACATGCTGGACTTCAAAAGGAAAAAAAAAATAAAATTGATATGCACCAAAAGCACACATATGTCCTTGACCAATTGCAATATTGAAATTCAATGTAAATAATTTTGCTTTTGGCCAATTGAATTATGAATATTTTGCATTTATATCAATTTAATCAAATTGATCAATTTTGATTGAAAATCGCTAAAATAGAATCGGCGGTCCTATGTGGCATGAACGGCGCCGATGTGCATAATTTTAAAAGTATTTTAATATTTTTTGAATAATTTATTTATTCTTTCTATTTGTTTTTTTCTTTCCTTTTTTCCTCAGCTAGTTGCGAAGTTCAGTGATCGGTTAGAGAAAGAAGGAAAAAA
This sequence comes from Rhodomyrtus tomentosa, assembly GCA_028455895.1. NCBI lineage: Eukaryota > Viridiplantae > Streptophyta > Magnoliopsida > Myrtales > Myrtaceae > Rhodomyrtus > Rhodomyrtus tomentosa. The sequence goes on from JAPCWY010000011.1 coordinate 8,264,539, forward strand.
ATACAATATAATTTTTTTAAAAATATTACTAAAATTTATTGACGTCAGTGTCGCTTGTGCCATGTAAGATGGCTGATGTCCATGCCAATAATTTTTGGCTAAAATTGGCTGAATCGATTGAATTAACACAAATGCAGAAAGTTTATAATTTAATTGGCTAAAAAGGTTTAACTCTAAATTAGTACAATTGCAGTATGTTTAAGAATTTTTTTATAATTCTTCCCTTTTTAGTATGGCATCTTTGCACTCTAGGGCTTCGTTTTTTTATTATTATTATTTGGGGGTTTAGTGCACTCTATGGAATTAACAATTAGGAGAATATTTTCTTAAAAATGATTTATTGGATTGCTTACAAAAATTGAGCAAAAATAAGATATTTTCATGGTCGACGAATTTGTTTAGACATAAATTGTTGTATTTTAATTAATTTATTATTTTAAGCGATACGAGAAATCAATTTTTATGAAATTATTTTTAAAATAGCTTAGTTTTCGCTATATATGAAGCCTAATATCGATTTTGCGGTTTGCACCCACATAATTTTTAATAAAATATTTTTTAATTCGCTTGTTTAGACATAAGTCTTGACGCTACATGCCATTTTCCCTCATATCAGTTATCATTTACAAAACAGCCATTTTCATTTTGAAAATACGTCATCCACATCCTATTTTTCCAACCCGCTCAAAACTATAAAAGTTACAACAAAAAATCATAAATTGGTACACCTATAACAAATTTATCTCAAATTATTTTTTTACCACAAAAAAACTTCAAACTGGCACACTTGTGATAAATTTACCTCAAACAGGTACATCTGTGATAAATTTATTATTGATTAGTTTTCGTTAAATTTAACTGTCAAATTACTAATTTAGATGGCACGAGACAGTTCATGGGTGTACCGATTTAAGGTCTTTATCCTCTGTTTGTCACAAATGTATCAATTTAAAATTTTTTGTGGTATTAATCTAATTTAACGAAGGGTAAATTTGTTAGAGGTGTATAAGTTTGAGATTTTTCGTGGTCAAAAAACTTAATTTAGGGTAAATTTGTCATATGTGTACTAGCTTAGGGTTTTTGATAATAACAAAAATAGTTTGGAGTAAATTTGTCATAAGTGTACCAATTTAGGATTTTTCGTGATAAAAAAAATAATTTGAGGTAAATTTATCACAGATGTACCAGTTCGATTTTTTTTTTTGTGATATTAATCCAAACTATAAACTCAACTTAATCGCTAATCAACCCCCGATAAGTTGTAATAGTCATGACAACCTTCGCTAATCTCGTGATCAGCCACTATCGACCTTGCTTGCCGCCCCCTTCAAACAGTCCCCAAGGGGCTGACCTCAATTGAGACTACTTTCTTCTTTCAAGCCATGGTGAAGGTTTGGCGGGGTCATTTTGGCTCCAGTGGGATCGAGGTTGTGAGCCGTGGTGGTCCATGGCATTCTTATGAGAGGGAGAAGAGGTTTTTTAGAAAATGGGTCCATTTTTTTTTTACCAAATTAAGACTAGTTTTTTTATTTACCAATTTGGGGCCAGCGTGGCAATCAGAGTGTCGCACGAGCTCGTGCACCTAGTCCTTTTTTTTAATCCCGTGAGGCACTTGGCTGTCGCACGGGCCCGTGTGCCTATTTTTTATATTTTAATTTCTTATTCTTTACATTTATTTATTTATTGTTTATTTATAATATTTATATTTGTATAACTTTCTCAATATAATTTTTTAAAGTTTATTTTTATAGCATAATTACTATAATTAATTGAAAAATTATTAAGATATAGAATTAATAAATACTTTAGTATTTATGTAATTTATTTATTTAGTACATAAATATTTAATAAAAACTATTCATAAAATAAAATTGGTAAGATATATGAAGATGGCATATTAATCATCCGGCACTTAGACTGCCTCACGGGCCATGTTTTCGTAAATAAAAAAATTAGCCCTGATTTGGTAAAAAAAATTGATCCATTTTCAAAAAAAGCCCCCCTAATATACCCATATTAATCATAGTAGAGGTACTACGAGACTGAGATCAAAGGAAAGTGACTAGAAGTTACTCAATTGGCTTAGGGTTTCAAATCTTAATAATGTATACTTATTTTTCTCAAAACTTTTTATGAATACATATAGATGGATTGAGTGAAGAGTCCTGATTTGCTTTAACAATCATGAAGTAGAGCCAAAAGTCTTAAGCTCCTTGCTGGATGATTATATAAGCAACGAAGTAGAGCCAACTTTTTTATTTACGAAAATAGGGCCCATGCGGCAGTCTAAATGCCGGATGATTAATACGTCATCTTCATATATCATACCAATTTTATTTTATGAATATTTTTTATTAATTATTTACATACTAAATAAATGAATTACATAAATCTAAATTATTTATTAATTATATATCTTAATAATTTTTGCAATTAATTATTGATAATTGTGTTATAAAAATAAGCTTAAAAATTATATTCACAAAATTATATAAATGTAAATGTTATAAATATAAAATAATTAAAAAAAAGTCAAAAATGAAATTAAAAAAAAAAAAGAGACCAGGCACACGGTCCCGTGCGGGCACTTGGGCCCTGCACAGCACTTTGAGTGCCGTGCAATTCCCAAATTGGTAAATAAAAAAAAACCTTAATTTGGTAAATTTTTTTTACCCATTTTCCAGAAAAGCTAGGGGAAAGAAGGGTTTAGAGGGACGCGAGAACGAACGAGGCAAAAAGAGTAGAGATTGGGTCGGGGTTGGAGAAGGAGAAAGAGATTGCGTAGATGGTGGCTAGGGGAGGCCGGTTGACGGTTGAGGGTCTTTGGGCGACGAAGGCCCGGGTTGGGTGAGTGTTTTAGGGATATGGAGATCTGTTAAGGGAGAACAATTGGCATCTTCTGCATTTTATTTGGAATTATAAGGAAAATTATCAAATGAGGATACGGAGCGTGAAGTTGATTTTATTTTGAATAAGGGACTGAACGGCTGTGATTCTTTTAAATAAATACCTGGCTAATGTCACTCTCATTATTTCCTTTTTTTTTTCCTTTTTTATCTGTCTTTTCTTTTTCATTTTCCCTCTTCCATCTTCCATCATCCCCGGTTCTATTTCGCTTAAGTCCAACACATGCGAAGCACAACATGTTGATGCCAATGCATTGATATGTAAGTCACGAGCAAATTGGATTAACTAGGATAAAAATGAGAAGACCTAATTTTAAGATTTGAACTTTTGACTGAGGCATAATATTATTTATCTTATTCTATTATATTTCACAAGCCACAACTGTGTGTGCTATTGCTTCATGCAAATTGTGAAATCCTATTCCCTCGCTCACACGTGCCCATCCCTAAGTGCCGTGAGGAGGTGGGGAATCGAACTCCTAACCGCCCTTGTCCACGAGAGGTTTAAAAACAAGTCGAGCTATTCCTTTTATTTTTTTAGGTCTGTTTTGAGAAAATATTAGGTACCCTTTATCAATTAAATCGCAACGCCTGGATCATAAAGCTAAAAAAAAGAAGTAACCTAATTAAAAATGGGTATTCACAATTTTTTTTTTTAAAAAAAATGGGTCCCACATTAAGTCCCGTCTCTTCTTCCATTTCTGCCGTTACTTTTTCTCTCCCCCCCCTCATTTTCGTTCTTCTTCTTCCGCTCGCGCTGGTGAAGCTCATGGCCATGACTAGGGGCTCGAAACTCAGTAGTCAGTAGGAAAACTTCAACAATAAGAGAATTTCGAAACAAAATTCTCAACGAAACACACGGCAAACCAAAAGTCGAATAGCTCCTTAACAACAATTTCATCGCCATCCTGCACCATGCTTCTTTCCCATCTCTCCGCGCCGCCCTATCCACGGTGACGGAATGGCGTACGGTACCGCTGGCGATTGAACGTTGCCCGCCTCCAGAGGGAAGCTGAGGATCACCTTGGAGCCGCGGAGGGTGAAAGAGGCCCTGTCGTAGGTCTTCGCTGCTTTGATCGCGGTGTTGAAGGTGCCGAGTCAGATGAGTGTGCCCTTCTGATTCGGGTCTCGGATTTCCGCCACGAACTTCCCCCACGGCCTCCGCCGGACTCCTCTGTAGTGCCTCTGTTCGTCGCGCGCTTGACTGGAGCCTTTTCGAACAGTCGTCTGATTCGGCTCGGCGAATGGCTTGGCCTGCAACGGCAGGAGACGGCTAAGAGCAGATGCGTGGACAAGGAAGGATTGGCGAAAATTCCCCCTATTCTGATCCTTTCTTTCTCATTTTTTCGCCAATCCCACCCAACGGAATCTGTTCAGCCAACACCACATCACATTTCAGACTTCCCACCCAAACCAGATTGCAGGCAATCACCCTTCATTGGCATCATAACAGCTGCGAATGGCAGCAACTCGACTTTGCCCGGCAGCGCGATCTTCAGCGATGGCTTCTTGCTCGAAGAACGATTTCCTTTCGGAGCTCGTCGATGAGCTTCAAGTAGTCGCCCTGGCTTGAGCCCGTGGTCTTCACCAGCGACAGAGGAAGAAGAAGAATGGAAGGGGAGAGAGAGAAAGTAACGGCAGAAGAAACGGAATTAGTGTGGGACCCGCTTTTAATTCTGCAGCTTTTCCATTTTTCTTTTTAGCTTTTTTGATTTAGGTGTCGCAATTTGATTGGCGAAGGAGCATTGCTCCGGGAGACCTAATATTTTCTCGTCTGTTTTCAACACCTACAATTATTACGTAATTTTATAAAACAATTTTAAAAAATGCTGTCATCGGCTTTATTTATTACGTAATTTTATGATTATTTTCTTCCACTCGGGATACAAAAAGGGAAAAGTCTCTCCCTGTTTTCCCATGCACTCTCGAGACACCACCACCATGACCTCCTCCCAAAACCTCTGAGTCGCGACCTTCACCTCTCCATCCCCATCAATACTCAAAAACCATGGGAAATTCACTCGCGTGCTTCTCCCCCAAGATCGCAGCGAAATCATCCGGCTCCGCCAGCCCAGCCCGTCGCGACGCTTCGCCTCCACGGGCCTTGTCGGCGTCGTCGTCAACCGCCAGAAGAGCCATCTCGTCGTTGTCCGGATCGGCCTCGAGCAAAAAGAACAAGAAGAAGGTGGAGACGGCGGGGGCGGGCGAGCTCTACGACGACGCTCTGATTCGCGAGCAGGCGATCGCGGCGGTCATGCTCCTGAAGCAGTACCAGAGCGGCGGCGGCGGCGGCGACGAGAACGACGATTCTCTTCGCTTGTTTCGTCGGTCCACGAGCACTTCGGCTCTCTTCCCCTCTGTGTCCGGGAAGAGTGGTGTCAAGCCGAGCGTCGCCAGGAGCTCCACATCCCGGAGGCGGTCGTGCAGCGACTTTCCTTTCCCGCCGCTGCAGCAAATCCTGGCTGATGAGGTACGTTCAGGAGCAGACGCTAAAACTCCCCTAGGCACGTTCATGTCTCCTTTTGTGCGATTTTAGCTGATTCTTCGCTTCGCTCGGTAGGTGTAGATGTAGATGTCGACTAGAATCGATTGCGATAGCTCTGCTGGATTAGTTACGTAACAACTGATTGAGGATTAATCCGCAGTTAGTTGCTCCGCCACGCTTGTTCGTGGATTTGTGCTCTGTTGCCATTAACATGGAGGCTTAGCGATCGGAGTATCATTTCTTCTTATTCTTCTTCGGAATTTTCAATTCCTGTTGGCTTTTCCGGGGTGCTTGGCCAATTTTGGATTGCGGGTCTTCATTTTGGTGCTGTCATAGAGTGGACAAATGAGGACCATTGAGATAATGACTTTTGGCAGTAGAAAATGCCTCTCCCGGTTTTGTTTCTCTTGGACCTTTCTGCTTGAACGAATCAACGCGCTTAGTCAGCCTGAAACAGGCATCGACATCCGAATCTCCATATCCACGTTAGATGTTTGTGATTTCGGTCACTGTTGAGCATGTAAGCAGTATTAGCATGACCAAGAGATATAGAGATGGATGGGTTCGTTCCTATTCAAGTCCTCTTCCAGTCTTTTAATATTCTGCAAAATCAAGTCTAGCAAGTTTTTCTATTTGGCCCGGTCTGGCAATAGCCAATCGATGGAAATTGCGACTAGGGTCTTTTCCGTCTCGGTATTTCTGAAGGATTTAGCATGAGAATTGGCTTATAAATGGGTTAAACTAAGTGCCAACTGTGGGTTCTTTTCCCCAAGAGCAAGACCTGCCCTTGTTCTCAAAACAATAAACTGATAAAGCCATTGCTAATTGGTGACTCTGGAATCCATGGTGCATAATTAATATTTGGTAAGTTTAATTGGCTTTAATCATGCATGTGGGAGGATTTAGGGACAGTGGTTCAATTTAATGCTAACTGATGCCCTTTTTTTGGTATATCCATACCTGTAGCTTTTGCATTGATTAAATACAGCACCGCTAACAAATGAGGATATTAATGCTGGTTTTTTCTATATGACAACCACATGCAAATGCTTTCATTTCTCTCTCATATCCTCTCTATTACACAATGATTTATTTCTTAGGCTTTGGAGGCTGATGGGGTGGAAACCAACCATTTTGTTCTTGTTCATGGGGGAGGATATGGCGCATGGTGCTGGTACAAAACGATTACGCTTCTACGCCACGGAGGATTTGAGGTGGATGCAGTTGACTTAATGGGTTCAGGAATTCAATCAACTGATACGAACAACATTAAAAACATGGCAGAATACGTGAAACCATTGATCGACATAATTGACAAGTTAGGAGATGGAGAGAAGGTATTTCCACTCTCTTGATCTGTCATTTTGATCAATCTCCTTTCTCTTTTGCTTGACACTCATCTTCAGCGAACCATCATTTGGTTCTCTTATTATCCAAAACAAATGCAGGTGATCTTGGTGGGACATGATTTTGGTGGTGCTTGCGTCTCATATCTGATGGAGTTGTATCCTCGTAAGATAGCAAAAGCTGTTTTTCTTGCAGCAGCAATGTTGAAGAATGGCCAAAGCGTCCTTGATATGTTCTCTCTACAGGTTAAATTCCTTGGAACGTTGGCTACTTTTTCTAGACTCTTGAGGGAAAAGAAATAGAGACAGAAAAAGAATTTTTTTTTTTTGGTCGAAGGACAGAAAAAGAAATTGACAAAGACGAGGAATGAGTGGAGACAAGTGACAGAAACCTTTCACCATCTTTGTAACACATGAAGACGCCCGTTCAGCACTCTATATCTAAACTTAGTCCCTCTGAATTCAGCATGGGCTTCTTTCATAGACAAGTTACATAAACAGTAGGGCAACTTATAATAGTTTGATGAGCTGAATCTAGAGGCTCCGAAATGATACACTATCATGTTCTGAAAAAAATAAAAAAAAATGATGCAGGTGGTTTATCTGTGGCTTGTTCTATTACTGAAATTTACTTTTTTCAGCAGGAAGGTCCAAGTGATCTGATGCGACAAGCACAGATATTCTTATATGGAAATGGAAAGGATCAACCTCCTACTGCTATCGATTTGGACAAAGCATTTTTGGAAGACTTGTTATTCAATCAAAGTCCTGCAAAGGTACGTACTTAGAGAAATTAAATTACAGTGATGCAAAACAGCCCTTCCATGATTCCTGAAATGCTGTTCGACAGAAATTTGTTGCTTTTGAATTCCATGCCTCTTCCTAAAGCCCTTGAAGAGTTATTTGATGAATCTGGAATATGGATTTTCGTATAGCTTTATACCTTCATGCTATGGTGACATAGGGTAAGATTCCTCCATTCTAATGCAGAAAGTCAGCAATTTTGACAGGTAGCAGTTCTGTAGATGACGAAGTGAAGGTCGTTTATGCTTTGTCACCATAAACGAGCGATGACTTGCAAGTTTTCACTTTATGAGAATGCAGATAAAAAGTTGCAAAATCTCTTCTGCTATTGATTTCTAATGCTATCCTGTCTAACATAGGTATATCGATATTCTTTCCTGTCTCAGGATGTTGCATTAGCCTCAGTGTCGATGAGGCCAATACCTTTTGCACCAATCCTGGAAAAACTCAATTTAACGGATGCAAACTATGGATCTATTCGTCGATTCTACATGGAAACCCTGGAAGATCATGCTATACCTGCTTCCTTGCAGGAGACCATGATAAAGTCTAATCCCCCTGAAAAGGTTTTCCATCTCAAAGGCTCTGATCATTCTCCATTTTTCTCAAAGCCCCGAGCCTTGCACAGGTTTCTGACAGAGATCTCAAAAATTTCTTGAAAACAAGTCCCAAATTATCTGGTCACACAAGAAGACTGGATGACTAAAAAAGTTCGATGGAGGACGGAGCTCCTCATTGGCCAAAGAAGAGGTTTTGTTGCAATTATTTGGGTTTTGGTTTTTGACCTACTAGCTTCCACGCCTCGCATCCGCGTCATCACATGCTGCCGTTCCATAGTCTTAGGTGTAACTTCGTGAGATGTGGCATCTTCAGGTCTCCTTGAATGGTTTGATTGTACATTAGCATTTGTCAAAACTGAAAATGGCCAAAGCTCCATGACTTGATCAGTTTCTCCTGAATTGGATCCTCAGCATGTCTGCAAGTGCTTCTAGTTCTATTCTCTATGTTTACATTCACCAACTCGGCGAACTGCAAAATCGACGGCTAGGAAAACAAATGGATAGCCAAATTATTTAGCCAACGATACTTGGTTTACTAGATTACACACTTGCTAGCCTCTTGGAGTTCCGAAGGAAACATCACGGGCATACTAGTTGAGTTAAGAACGGGAATTTAAGTTTCCGAGATCGAATCCTCTATTGCAATTTCTTTCTTGTGTATGCTAATCTCTGCCGCTTTGTGATGAATGAAGTAACCCGTTATGACAAAGAAAGATGAATAACACTGGCTTCAACTTATCATTTTGGATTCAAGTGCGGAAAAAGGCTTGGGAAAATTATCAAGCAAATTCGTAAATTTATCGCATTTTTGTCAATTCAGTCCTAAATCTTATAATTGAACCAATTGAGTCTTAAATTTTTTTCCACATTTTATCAATTGAGTCCTTCCAACAAATTTTGAGAAATTACTAACGTGGTTATTGACTTTAATTTTCTTTTTTAATTGTTAAAATCCGGCAAGAGGCTGCCAGACATGACAAGGATTGCGACCCTCGCCTAGATCTAAGCCAGGGCTATAAGCACTTGTCAACTAGAGCAAGGCCACAAGTCCTCAATTGCCACTCGACGAGGGCGCCCTCATCGCGATAGTCACCAGTGGTCGGCTAAGGCTCGCTGCCCTCACTCTAAGCAGGGCTCGTGACCCTCACTTAAATCTAGGTGAGGGCGGGTGAGAGCCATGAGCCCTAGCTGTCATTGCGCAAGGTGGTCACTATTACGGTCGTGCTACGTATGACAATCGACATTCAATTCATCATTCTACGTTTGATAATCAGCGTTCATTTCATCAATTTTCAGTTAAAAATGTTCAAATGGACTCAATTGATAAAATGTGAAAATATTTATGATTAGATGGTTAATTGGCCCAAATGGACAAAAAAAATTGGTTTAGGATTTTTTTTAAAAAAAATATCCTGAAAAAGGCCAATACCCGGGTCACGCTAGGACCCGGTTGGAGCAGATAGAGCCCATCGGGCGAGGCCCATCGTACATCCGGCTTTATCCATAATCATCATCACAGCACGTCCAGTTGGACTGGTCGGAGCTCGGAATTCGGGTCGGGTCTTCATCGTCGCGTCCACTGTCTAGCGAGTTCGGCCAAATCTCTGCGTCATTTTTCGGCTCCGTACTCCTCAGTGCCTCTCCAACCCCCGTCCCATGGATCGCAGGGACCGCACGCCTCCGACGAGATCCGAGCTCTACTCCACCGTCGTCATCCACAATAACTCCGACTCCGATGAAGAGAAGCAACAAGAGGGAGACGACATATACGCCACGATGGTCTACAAGAACGGCGCCGGCGAAGGCGAAGGAGAAGAGGAGGACGACTCTGCTTTGCCTCCGCTCCTCAAGCGCCTTCCCAAGGACTTCGGCGGCGGAGCCTCGATCGACTACGACAGCGACCCCGACGGGAGAGTTGAGGACTTCGGCACCATGATCGTCAAAACGGACCGCAACCGGAACAGCAAAGCTTCCTCCTCGTACTCTTCCTATTCTTCTCCGTTGCCGGCCTCGGTGAAGCACAGGGAGTTGGATTACTCGGATTCCCACAACAGCAGCTTGAAGAAGAGGATCGAGACTTTCGAAGATGACGACGAGGACGACAATGGCGAAGGTTTCTCGACGTTCCTGGTGAAACCGAACGATAGGGAGCCCGTTAGCGGGACGGAAGTGAGGAGGACTGGTGGTGATAGTTTTAAGGACTCAACCATGGGGAGGGCCGTGGCGAGCATGCAGGCCGTTGGAGAGGCGGGGCTTGGAGGTAAACAGCAGAGGAAGGGAAGTGGATCCTCTTCTTCTCCGGGAGATGCAGGGGCTAGGCCGGCCAGTAAGATCTCTTCTAGTTCGATGCCGGAGAGCATCACGAGAGAGGATCCTACTTCTAAGTATGATTTGCTTAGTGAGTTAGGTAAGATTTACTTGTGTATTGCATGTTTGAGTTAGAATTTACTTAAAGCTAGTGGATTTGGTGGAATGGAAATTACAATTGCTTGCTTAGCTGTTGTGCTTTGGTTTTTGTGTTGAGTGAGGATGGCGTTTGGGTTTGGCAGGAAAAGGTTCATATGGCGCTGTTTATAAGGCTAGAGATAGAAGAACGTCTGAACTTGTCGCCATCAAAGTGATATCATTGAGTGAGGGGGTGTGTTCCAGCTTTTCTTCTGTAGTTTGTTGAGTTTGTAATTGCTTTGAACTGGATCGAATTGTTTTAAGTAGAGCAGCTTGTTTCATTGCACAGGAGGAGGGATACGAGGAAATTCGAGGTGAGATTGAGATGTTGCAGCAGTGTAATCATCCCAATGTTGTGCGCTACCTTGGAAGCTATCAGGGGGAGGAATATCTTTGGGTAGGGTAGTCATATTGGTCTTTTGCAATTATGTCTAATAGTCCAGCTTATTTTCTTCTGGATAAAGTTTTTGAATGTTATGTAAAATTTTGTTTTTAATTTTTTGATGACCGCTCGGCTTGATTTTTTCACAGATAGTCATGGAGTACTGTGGGGGTGGAAGTGTTGCCGACCTAATGAATGTCACTGAAAAGCCTCTAGAGGAGTATCAGATAGCATATATCTGCAGGGAAGCTTTGAAGGTAATGGTAGCCAGGCGCCAGTGTCAGTAGATGACAGTGAAAATGAGTGAGCCTGATCATCAATATGCACTATTCTGTTCTGGGGTTGTTATAGATGCTTACTTTAACCATCTTTAATTGATTTTGACAAGGTTATCTCATCTACTGGTGAACTAGTGCATCTCATTTGTGTATGGATGCGTGTTATTGCCAAAAACTCTGAGGTTATAGAGCATGTGCATGAGTAATGCTCACGCAGTCGCGAGCCACTAGCCAATCTTCTGATTCTCAAGCATAGTTTCATCTGCACTTACACTTTTCTTATCCTTGTGTAGGGCCTCTCTTATCTGCATTCAATTTTCAAGGTCCATAGAGATATTAAAGGGGGGAATATTTTGTTGACTGAACAAGGGGAAGTCAAGCTGGGTAAGTAAGGTTGATAATTTTTCAGCTGCATGTTCAATCATCTGTTTTTCTCTTTGACAGGTTATCCTAAAAATTTTTGGTGATCATGAGAGGTGATGATGAAATAAATGTGATACTATATGAGCTTGCACATTAGAGAGCCAAAAAGTGGTTCCACAATTCTCACATGAAGAGAAACTTGTATGATCTTATTTTATGAATTTGGTGTCGAAGTCCTCATTTCATGTATCCGACAATTTAAAGTCGAGATATGAGAACAGTTGACAATCTTTTTATGCTATGTTTGGAAAGTGAAGGCAAAAGGGGGGAATGAAAGTTTGGGTGGAAAATGGGGAAAGTTTCAAAAGTTCTGTGATTAAGTCATACTTTGTCCCATATTTTTTAAAATTTCCCTCACCCCTAAGTCGATTCATTCAATGGAGCTATATTAAGCACGTAAGACTATAAATCTAGAATGTTGGTTATGAGAGACATTCCAATTTAGTGCAAGGCCTCATAATGGAGCTAAAACAATTTTAGGGGTGGGAGGTGGTTTCAATTTTCTAAATAAAAAATTTCTTATATTAATAAAATCTGAATAAATATAAAGAACAAGAAAGACCGTATATGTCACTCCTCAAACTACTATGTATTTTTATCATAAACAATTCCTCACTTCAAAATAATAGGGGAGCATGTGCATGGTACCTTCATGAGTCGAGCTACCTATAGATAATCTTCCTTAGAAGAAAATTGAATCTATAGGACTTTTAAGACTAATAGGATACCAATCTCTGATGTATGTTAACGTCAACAGTGTGTGTGTGTGTGTGTGTGTGTCGTTCTTTTGACATCTGGAGACTGACTCTTATTATTCTTATGAAATGTGCAGGTGATTTTGGGGTAGCGGCACAACTTACCAGGACCATGTCGAAGCGTAATACGGTAAAACTCTTCTCCTGTCTTCCATTTCAAAGCAAGTCTTGAACTTTGCAATTTGGGTTTTAGAGATTTTATGTTAAGTTTGATAGAGATCTGAATCATACAAACGTGCAAATGCATAAAAAGTTTGGAACTTCAAAAGACGTGTGTAAGCTGGAATACCCGGAGATATTCACCACTTGATGCATCAAGAGTTTCCATTTTCATTGAGGGCAGCATAGGATTACTCTACCAATCTGCAGGTCTTGAAGTAATATTATTTTTCTGGGATACTTTTTGGCAGTTTGATTCGAAGCATGGATTGTTTTAGCTTTTAAAATGAGAGGGAGAACGTATCTACTAGGGCTTTTCTGCTACTATGCGTTTTATCAAACTAATGGTTACTATTTGTCGCTAGATTGGAAGTGAGTTGTTTATCAGAAACATTTCCGAATGAGTTCTTTCAGGAGCTGTTTTTTCAGTGGATCATATTGAATGTTTAATGAGCCAAGAAAATATAAGCCCCATGTAAAAAGATTGTCTGAAAATTTCTAAAAACATTTATGTGGGGTGTACAGAGAGAAACGTCTATTCTTCCACCATCGCAGAGCACAACCTTTTCATTGGCGTTTGAGATGAAAACATTTATCATAATATTATCAGGCTGCTGTGATCTCAGGACTGTGTGGTCGAAGAAGTTTTTGTTATTGGAGGAAGTTAAGTCTAAGATATTGACAAAGAACTCTAATAAAATCATCTTCTAATTCCCCTTGGAATGTTTTTTTGGCTGGTTAACAAATTGAAACTTATTGCATGTCATGTAGCTTAGGAGCTGAACTAAAGAAAAGGTAATACACGCTGTGGATCAACTTTAAGTCTCTGACTGGTGAGCATGTAGTCTTCCTAACCACCTATGTTTCCTAATGATACTTTTTCTCCTAAAGTTCTCATATCACAATTTTGTTTTTGTAACTGTGATTGCTCGTAATAAAAGATCTGATGCAATACCTCATCTGTGTGCAAGACCTCATGCAATATCTCATCTGTGTGCGGATAGACTCTTCAGTTATGTACTCACTTTTCACCGCATGCTGTTTCTTAACATTTTCCCTCCATTTTGCTGAGTGGGTTGCAGCTTAGATGTCGGTTCTTGTGGAAACAATTGTGAGACCACATTGGTTACTTTGTTTGTATTTCTTATTGATGAGGCCACAATCTTACTTGACTATATATATTAATGCAGTTTATTGGAACTCCACACTGGATGGCTCCAGAAGTTATTCAAGAAAACCGCTATGATGGAAAGGTATCTGATCTACTTATTGGTCTGGGTAATTCTTTTCATCTGAGCAATTTTTTGCCTTTGTGCTTTCGTGCCTCTTGTTTGCAAATTAGAATTGTAGTGGTTTGCAAGATATGCATGTTCACTCCTCACGGGGTTCAATGTGGATGAAAGTTGTCACAAGTATTTAGTGTTCTGAATGCATATAATGCCTGTTGAGTATCTTTGGATGGAATTGTTGTCAATCACAAATGGAAAATTTGTTGGAGAATTTTTTTGTATCGCAATATGTCCTGTATTTTACCTTTTATAGTGTATACTAGAACCTCAATTGTATTTTGCACTAGATGGAGGGGATTTTTCTTGTATATGTACCTTAGCAATAAATAAGGGAGAAAAAGACTGACAAATTCTTGGCATACTGACTAGAAGCCTCATTGTTGTGTTTTCCAGAAGATGATACAAACATATACTAAACTTGATTGCTGATGTCACTTACATCTTAATGCAATGGTATGCTTATTTCTTCAGGTGGATGTCTGGGCGCTTGGTGTGTCTGCAATTGAAATGGCAGAGGTGCACAAACTTAAATTTTGTCTTATTGTCGTTATTTTTTTGGTCTTATTGTCAGTTAGCATGGGCAATACGTGCATCTCTTTATTTTTATTTTTTTTTTACTGCCGACCCCAACTAGTTTGGGATAAAGATGTTGTTGATGTTGTTTCCTTTTTTTGGTTCTGGTCCAGCTCAAGCTGCAACTGTTAGTGACTAAATAGAGAGGAGTAATGAAGGAGCTTAACTAATTAAAAGCTAACTTTTGATAATTGCAAATCAAAATCTTGTTTTGCACCTGCTCAAAACTAAAATTCTCTCTTCAGGAATTTATAATTTTTCTTTTAGGTCGGAAGCAAGTGTACATTTGATTTCATCAGATTGACTTTGATTTTGGGCCTTCTTAGGCTATGTTGAGTCAGAATTATTGACCTACTTCAATAAATTTTGGAATTGGACATGGATAAGCAGTAATCAGAAAAGGATATAATCCGCTGTTCTGTTGAATTTTCAGGGACTTCCTCCAAGAGCGTCAGTCCATCCTATGAGGGTGAGTTGGTAAATTTGTGCAATCAAAATTTAGCCGCTATTTGTTCTCTTTTGATATGGCTCACTGTTTAATAGTGCTGTGCAATCAAAATTTAGCCGCTATTTGTTCTCTTTTGATATGGCTCACTGTTTAATAGTGCCATGCAGCTCATACGTAGCATGGATGTATTGATGCTTTGTTCTATGTTTCTAACTTCTAGGTGCTGCTCTTTTTTAGTTTTTTCAGCATGTCAGGGACTTAATGATGCTTCCAATGGAAGCCGGATTTAGAGCGGATCCCAATGTTGCCTTTATTTTTCTAGGGATTGGAATGCTGAATAGTTGAAAGAACTGACATATTGATAAATGTGATTCTTCTGTACCATCGACGGAAGTACTTACATGTGTAGAGGATCCTAGATTTGCCGTATTGTTCTTTCTCCTATCTACCTATTTTCGAAAATCATGTTGTTAAGAGATATGGAAGTAATATTGCTTGGGATAAAGGTGTTGTTGATGTTGATGTTGTTAAGAGAAGTTTCTAATGAAACATTTACCTGTCGGACCACATGAGGCCTGTCACCCACTCAGACGTTGTTTGAAGTAAGCGTAACATAATTGGCTCATGCCTTTTTACAATTCTTTCCAGTCCATTTCCTGCTTTAGCATTTAGCAATGTCTGTGCCTGTTGCGGCCTGTGCATGTTAGATGTTTATCATGAATATCAAGTGACCAACTAGGAACAAATGAATGATGTATCTTTTCCTTTCGAATTCATAGTTCATTTGTCTTGTTGGTTTTGATTGTTCTTTTTGTGCTTTATATAATATACAAGTTTCTTCTCTGACAGGTATTATTTATGATATCGATTGAACCAGCTCCAATGCTCGAGGACAAAGAAAAATGGTTTGTACCAAGAATCCCCTAACGCTGTGAATGTTTGCTGGACGCTCTGGCTGGCCTCCCTAATGTTTCTTCTGGGTATCACGATGGTTATGTCATATATTATCTTGGATGACTTGCCATGAAAGCTCTCTTAATTTCTGTCTCGTCTGATTGGTGAACCATAATGTTTCAATGATCAAATATAGAATATGAAGGCCTCTTGTGAGGGCAGATTTAGTTTTCAAGCCATTTATGCACCCTTACATTGGCATAGAATTACCTTTCTTTTCGTGCTTACAGCTATATTTGTAAATGAGTTTTCTCTGCGATACTAAAGAAAATGACTCAAATGCAAACAGGTTGTGGAAAATTTAGCATTTGATGCCTATTCATACCTTATACTGGTGACTTGGCACAATAATATAGTCCAGAGCAATTGTTTTGAAGCTGGAATGGAAATTGGTTGGGCTGATCTCTGCTTATTGTATGCTTTAGGTCCCTTGTTTTCCATGATTTTGTTGCGAAGTGTCTTACAAAAGAACCGCGTTCGCGTCCTACCGCATCTGAGATGCTAAAGGTATCCAATGAAACTTATATCTATACATTTCACTTCCTGTTTAATAAGAGTGCAAGTGCAACTTGGACATCAACTAAACATTTGAAATTAGAAGACTGCGTGAAAACCATTTCATCTTTAAAACCGTGACAATGGTTCTTGTTTAGTTTTTTATAGTAATTCTGGAGTTCCATATTTCTTTTTAAGATACTGATTCTCTTAAATGCTTATTTACCTGGTGATTTTATCCGAGCCTCACGTGCTCCAGAGAACCTCTTTCTGAGTAATTAGATTAACCTGGGCGAAGATGCTCTATGGTGGAAATTTTTCTGGTAATACCATGTGTTTTCTGTGCAAGATTTTTGGAGCTTAACAACGAATGTAGGCCTCTCCAGAAATTATTTTACATGTTGACCTTGGACAATACGTTTTAGTTCCTTGTTCTCTTTTGGTGGTATAGTTTTTCTTCCACAGTGTCCCTTTCTTTCTGGTATCTTTTCGTTTGATCTATCTGGGATTCATTGTTGATGTTAACTGAAGGTTATTCTTCTATAATGAAATTTAGCACAAATTCATTGAAAAATGCCAATGTGGAGCTTCTGCAATGTTGCCAAAGCTTGAAGAAGCAAGGAAAAGCAGGGCCATGATGGAACAAGCACAAAGTTGTGCTCCAATTTTATCTGTGGATGGAGTATGAATAATTTTACCACGTTTTCCTGCATAAATCATTTTGTCTTTTGTCATATACATTTTTCCATATAATAGGTACCTGAAGGTCCACAGTTTAATGATGACTACGGCGATACTGTTCCTTCCAAACCTCACATTGTTGGACCAAAAGTGACAAATGAGATATTGGCAAGTAGCACTATAAAGAAGCAGCCGGCATTGGGTAGCTTGGAAGAAACCAAAGAAGGTTAGCACTGGCATGTTTCACCACGAATAGTCCTGAATCTGTAAAAAACAATTCATGAAGAATGCATATTGGTATACAACACTTCTATATTGGATGTTCTTATGTGAAATAGCTGCAGCACTATTAGCCCTTCGTTGTATAGAGGATATTTCCATGACCTGTAGATGTCATGGTTCATAATGACAAACCTTGCTGTTGCACTGTTTCGTCCACATCAAAATTTGTTTTGAGGAAAAAGTCACTGTATCTTTAGCTTATTTATCTTTTCTTTCTCTTAATGAAGAGGCAAGTGATAGCGATCTTAACAATACAACTTTCTTTTTCCTGTACTGAGAGACAACATTGATGATGCTAAATGTACTTGTTGCCTTATTTCCTTACATGGTATGGTTTACGCATGTAGGAAAGAGATCGTTTGCGCATACCTAGTTAGTAAAATGGTGTCAATAAGTTGTCATCTGAAGATATTCTCCAACACAATTTCTTTTTTCCCCTTTTTTTCTTTTAGATAAAATATTTATGCCCAATTAGTTTGGGATAAAGGTGTTGTTGATGTTGATGATAAAATATTTGTAGTTAAATTAATTAATGTCAAAACTGCTTAATCAATCTGTGACATTCTTATTCGGGTGCAGATTTTTAGCTATGGATTATTATTTCTGCGACAGTAATGCTCACTCAATTATGCAAATTACAAGTTATCGTCAGATATTGATTTGGGACTTGTCTTCCAAACTAGTGTGTTGCCTATTGTTCTTGTAGCAGAGAATATTGCACTCGTCTTTCGAAGTGCAATGCCACAAAGATGATTTGATTTGATTTGAATATATATATTTGTTTGGGTCTTAAGAGGACTCCTCACATAAAGCTGATGTTGAACAGGCGATTTTGGGACTGTCATAGTTCATGATGGGAAGAAGATTGACAAGACAGTTTCATCAACTGAGACTTCAAATGCCAAACAGTTGCCCGCACTTTCACATGTAGATAGCCCTTCATTGCCCCAAGATGGCAGTAAATCAGCTCATTTCAGGTGCTTGGTATTCTTGTATAGAATAGACTAAACAATCCAGTTATCTGTTTGTGGATGATACTTTTGTTTATACGTGATGAATCTCTTCTAATTCCTGTGACTGATGACTTATCCCTTTCTGTTAAGAAGGCTAGTTCTTCAAGATAACCGCACTTTCAAATTTGCTAGATCTCCTCATCCTTATGCATCTACATTTCTGTTGGATATTTTCTCTTTCCTCGTTTTTGTACTATGCAAGGGGTTGATCGAGATATTTTGTCATGGTGGATAATAGTGTTGGTGTTGCTGTAAATAGTACTTCAGTTGGAGAACTACATCAAAATGCGCACAACCTTGAAGTAGCTTCACCATTATTTGGCTCTCCTGAGCAAAATGTGAAGATGGCAGAGAGTCAAACACAAGTTGGAAGTGGCAATGATGTGAACAACAGCCTTTTGAAGAATGAGACCATCACTAAAAAAGCTTTTGCATTACAGGATAAGGTATGCCTCCTTATGGGCTCACCCTCATGCCCCCTTATGGCCATAGGAGAAATGCAATTATCAGGCTTTTTACTGTATTTGCCTCTCTGATTAATACAACGGGGAAATGCATTTAGCAGATTCTCCTTATCATTATTTTCTCTTTTGGTTCTTTCAGGGTTTAGCTTGGGTGTTTAAGGCATGTCAAGCTTCTTAGAACGAATGCTACTTGTTGGCGTTCTCATATGACTTGTGTTTATCTTGCAGCTTTGGTCCATATATGCAGCTGGTAACACTGTGCCGATTCCTTTCTTGAGGGCAACCGATATTTCCCCTATTGCTCTATTGTCTGATAATGTTCTTGGCAGCGCACAAAGAGATAATAGTGGTAGCATAACTACAGAAACATTGCAAGAACTTTTTGCGGGTGATGGACAGATAAAGAAGGGTCGAAGGGGGCAGAATGAGGTGCTCTCTCTCTCTCTCTCTCTGTGTCTCTCTCTCCCTATAGCTGTTTTCTCTCCCAACACACGCATGAGCATTCATCATTCTGCACAGTGCCTGTGTTTGCTTGTCAAATTATTAATTCAAGGAACTTTCGCTTTGTTATGCGACAGATGCCTCTTCCTCCTAGTGTTTATCGGAGACTCGCTTCAAGCTCCACACTGCTGAATTTGGCACAAGCTTTAGCCTACCACAAAATGTACGATCCTGTTGGCTATGTGCTTTCCGTGGATCTTGTACCTGATTTGCTTCTCTCTCCTTGTATCTAAACTGGTCAGCTCGTTCCCACGTTTCTCTATTAATTCGCAGGTGTCATGAAGAGATGCCACTCCAGGAACTGCAAGCAGAACAAGCACAACAGACTATTCAAAATCTCTCGGACACACTCCGCACTATACTCCGTTTGTAGATAATGCACCGAGAAAGTGTACATAATTTGTTTGTTGTTTTTGTGCAGTAGCTTCTTTTCCTTCATTCTTCTCTCTACTTAATTTTCATGTCGGTAGAGTTTTGAGCGCACCAAGAAGCCAGCTTTGTCAAACCTCTGGTGAGCTGGTGTTCGACTCGAAATATGAAGCGCAACAATTTTTCTGCCTGAAGCACGTCTTGGATCCATACAGCCACCGAGTGCACCGGGATCAGTAATTTTACTGGAATATTTGCGAGCGATGGATTGTGGTTGTAGGAATTCTTCCATTTGTGCAAGAACAATCCTCCACTCCACAGAGACCTTGCCAAGATCCAACAAATGCTTTGATCACTGTCATGGTCGATCTTTTGGCTGTATGTCCATATAAACAGACGTCGATGACGGTAATTTGGCAATCTGAGTGATGAAAACTCAGATGATCCATTGCCGGGTGTCGGTGCACTTGCTGGCACCAGTATATTTGGAAATTGGCTGGTTGTAGAGGGGCTCCACCCCAGTATTATGGAACAAAGGGTTATCTGGGTTATTTTTTAAGTAGTCCCTTACCAAGATTATGGAATAAAGGATTATCTTGGAAAGGAAATGTGATACGATGATATATAATGTAATAGGAATCAAGACATAGAGGACGAAAAGGTTACCTATTTTTAATGGTCAAAATAAATTCTTTCATTCTGAATTATTTAATTCGAAATGACGTGAATTTTAAATGAATCAAATTCCCTGTCAATCTCTGTACCACTGAGCCAAGATAGATATTCGATTTCATAGAATTTAATTTCAGTTCTCAACTCAAAACAGCAGCACGTTACGAGAAATAGTACTAAAACATAAATTGTATTGTAACGTAAGCAACATGAAGGTCTGTTTAGGTCCAATCTACGTGAAATTATTTACTTCGGAACAAACGAGGGGATCGTATCGTCAGCTTTTGCAAGATAAGCCACAAATGGACCTAAAAAAAATCACATTTTGATCACAGAGTTGATTTAAAGAGTTCGGTCGTAACTCGATGACTATGGAGGCAGTCGGGCCTGGGGTTCAGCGGCGGCTGCTGCTGCGCTGCGATGGCGGTGCGCCTAAAACCCTCCGATCGAATTGAACCGCTGGAGTTTATAAAAGCCGGAGGGCCATGTGGAGTGAGTGAGACTAGAAGAGAGAGGGGGGTCGCGTAAGAAGACAAGACGGCGAATCCGATGGGCAGGATCCTCCTGGGCTCTCTTCTTCGACGTTCTTCTCGCGGATGCAGAACCATTTCTGCTGCTTCTTTCTTCTCTTCTGCCGCTTCTTCACAAGCCTTGCTGTCCGCGAGAAAGCTTTCTCCCTCACCTACCAACTTCCCTAGATCCTTCCTCTCTCTTCTGGGCTACGCCCATCTCCCCTCAAGAGCCAGCTCGTGCCTGTTTCCTTCCTACCTTCCCCGTCTGCTTTTGAGCACCAAGACCTCTTCCTCTGACGATGCTGAGGATGTTGACGAGGCCCCACTTCCCGGTGAACCCTTCATTTCCTCGTCTGTAGTCCTTTCTTTCTGTGGATTCTTTTTTGGACCTTCGTTTTATTTGGGGGGTCTGGGATTATGTGCACTGCTGTCATGAATCATCTATTCTGAAAATTTTACCATTTGCTTCTCGAGTGGCTTACGCAGTGTTGTTGTTTGCTTGCTCTGGGATTTTCTTCTGGGGCAGATGAAAAGTTTTGAAATGAAAAGTCGAACCTCCAATTCTCTTCGGCAGCATATTGTTCCGGGGAGCTAAGGTCCAAAATAGGAAAGAAAGATAGTTGATGATGCAAAACACTGCTGCTTTTGTATTTACATCCTGGCATTGATTCGGGAGGGCTTGCAACTGCATTGGGTAGGCGAAGGTCCTAATTTTCCCCCTCCTTTTGTAATTCTTGTGGTTTTGACAAGAGTTTCTTGATGTGATTCCGTGGAGCTGACCATGCAGTCTAGTTCTTGAGGGGATTGGAGTTAACTGACTAATGAGTTACTAGTCTGTTGCAGTGATTGAGTAAAGTGATGTGTAGTGCCGTTTTGTGCTCCCGATACTTGGTGGGCTGATTATGTTGGTTCATTTTGGCATTGTAAATCCCAAAAGGCGTGATGGGAGAAATGATAGAACTGCAACTTCAAGTGCATCTGCACATGACTTAAAAGGTTACCCTTAACAGATACTCGGCACTTCCTGTTGATTCCCATTGCACATATGTGCACTTCTCACAAACTGACACAGTTCGCACAAGGCACTCAGACCAGCATACCTTAAAATCACTTAGTTAAAAGTCATACACATCACTCATCACTTGTGCTCAAGGACATTATTTTCCAATTATAGGAGTCTAATACGCACTTCAGCACAGGCTTCACTCTCTTATTCTTTTTATGCAATCTCTTTTCACTCGTTTCTTGCTTGATGAAGAACTAGCAACAAGGATCCCCGTTCATACATATTACAGAACACAAATAGCTGGATGCAAATGACTTAAATGGTAGCATTGATGCAGGGATATGAAAGATTCACATAGGCCTATAGATACTAGCCTCATTGACATCTTTTCATGTTTTTGAAGAGTTGAGGTTCTAGAACATTTCCTTTCTTATCATGACTTATCAATGTTAAACAAAAAGCTACTTTTTGTTTTTGGTCCCAACAAGAAGCTAGTTTAAAGAGTTTTGCATTGTATAACAATCTACCTGAAAACATCATCCCAAGTTGCAATCTTTGAATACTGCAAATTTTGAAAGGTATCTTGTGCAACAGTGATACTGCATGTCATGTTGACATGGTATTACTGAGCTAATCAAGTCCCTCCACATTTTAAATTTCAAAATAAGGGTGTTTATTGCGTCTACACAAATAGAGGAACGTGATTAGCTTGGTGATATCACGTGAGTATGACATATGGTGTCACTATTGAAGAAAATAGTTTCCATGTTAAGTTAGAGCCTTACAAGATAGAATCATCTCTCTAAACTAGCTTATTCTTCCTGAACTGTCATTTCATCTTGTGAAAAGATATGTTTGAGAACCTTGACTCTTCTTCAACATGAAGAACATTGATTCAGTCAAGTAGTTCCAACCTGTGTAGTTACCAACCTTACCATGTGGCTGTTTTGCGTCCATGTGTTCTTTTTGTAGTTTGAAGAGGAACCTTGTTTGTTTTCATCAAGCGAGAAGCAAGCAATTGGAACTTGCATAGAATAACGCAAGAGCGTAGGACATACTCATGTGTGAGTAGCGCGAAGCTTCTGCTTGTTTATTAATGTGCTCAAGTGCATCAGTGAGCTCAAGTGATGATGAGTTGAGTGACATGTAGTTGAGCAGATAAAGAATGAAGTTAGGGATTGGTATAAGTGCAGTGATTCTTCGTGGATATGTCAGAGTACGTGAAAATCAAGAGTTCTGTGGACAATGTTAATTGTCAAGTTTTGTGATCTTGGAGATGTCTAATTGTATTTGCAATTGTTGTTGAAATGGACATTCAATTTTCTTCTCTAGTGCCTGATCAACCTTTAATTGCACTTTAATTATTTGCATGCATCTTCTTTGTTGAGAAGAAAGCTCTCTGATGTGTGTGCATCGACATAAATCTGTTAAATTTCAAGCCTTTTCTGTTGGCTGTTTTTTTTTTTTAATTACTGTTTTAATGTTTCACCATATATGCTTCTTGATGCATGATATACGTTGTTTCTCATAAATGACATATTGTACAATGTTTGTCAATGACGTAAAGATCTGCAGATGAAGTGGAAGAAGATGGAGAACTTACTGACGAGTGGGAAGAGGAGGAGGAGGCTGAGCCAAAGGTTCATCATTCATTTCGAGCATTCCATTGCACACGCCTGCTTATGTTGTTTGATACTGCATTAAGGAAGTTGTGAAATTACAGCTTGGCGATGGAGCCGATGGTGGTGGAATTGTCTTGCAAAATGTACCATGGGGTGAGCATGCTCTTTCTATTGCCCAAGAGGTGTTGTCACATTATGGTGATGACTTGAAGCTCTATGCCTTCAAGACGACTCCTCGTGGATATATCTATGTCAGACTTGACAAATTGTCTAACAAGTGAGACTTCTAAATGAAACAATTGCTCTTTTGAGTTACGTTGCACAAGTCTCTCTCATCGTAAATGCAGGCCCAGCCCACTTTTTTTGAAGAATTTTTTTTTTCTTTTCCAAGAGTTCAATTTATATATGCTTGTCTTCTTCAAGTCTTGCCCAGTGTTATGTGAATTTGCGTCGCCATGGCAAGGATAGATATGCACCTATACATCAGTTTCTCTTAACTTGAAATTACTCGTTAGTGGATCCTTTTGATGGGTATATGTGGACTAACTTTTCCAATGTGACCTATACAGACTGAACTGACAATTTTTACATAACAAGGCTGTTCACTTGTCACCTGGACTTGATATTAGAATATGTTCATAGAGGAAGGCTGCACTAACAGTCTAACATTGATACCATTCCCTTCTTTTCTGGTTTTGTTGCTAGAAACTTGAGCCTTCCCAGATATCAAACGGTTCCATTCCAAATTCTTGAAATTTAATTTGCCTTCTCACCAGATATGGATGTCCCAGCATGGAGGATATTGAAAGCTATAGTAAGGAATACAAAAAGAGACTAGATGAAGATGGGGCACTTGGCAAAATTCCTGACAATTTGGCTCTGGAGGTATGTTACGCTTTTTTCCGGCTCGCAATTCGTTTCTGTTTACTGTGATGTTAAGAATTTTTCAAGTAGCATGGTGCCGTATAAGCATCTGACAAAACTCTCTTTCCAAGGTATCGTCTCCTGGGGCGGAAAGGTTACTGAAGGTGCCTGAAGACTTGAATCGGTTCAGTGATATGCCGATGAATGTATGCTATGTCGAAGATGAAGAGCCTCATTGCCAAGAAAAGCATGGAGTTTTCTTCCTGTACTCTGTTGAAACAGATTCAGGAACTTGTATATGGAGGTTGGCTGATGTCAAGGAAAACCGGGACCCACAGAGCAAAGGTAGACCTTTAAGCCGCAAGCAGAAGGACTGGAGATTAAAACTTCCATATGCAATGAGCAGAACAGTGACCCTTTATCTTGATTTCTGATTTTAACAGCAGCCTAGACATTTTCTTCTTGGATAATCTGAGTAATTTGCCACCTTTCCTGGAACATGTTGAGGATGAAATATTACACTATTTTGGTTGTCCCATCTCTTTTTAGTAGAAGATATCGCGAAAAGAAGTATGTTGCGGGAAATGCTTGGCTTGAACCCTCTGCTTAAGCATCACGAACTCCGAAAATCGGAGCGCGAAACTAATGGAAAGCATGATACAGGCTTGTGAAATTTGTATATTCAGGATTCCTCGATGGATCATAGATTGACATCTGTTGTTTCGTATGTTGATTTTTGTTTTCCTTTTCTTCTCTTACGTTGCAACTTTATTGTCTATTCTGCCACTTGAATTGTATCCTTCTCAAGCTGCTGCTTCTTGTAAGCATTAGCGCTGTGATATCTAGGATAACCAGCCTAAAATATGCAGCTTAGCAATATGAACCCACCCATCACGTGGCCTTGCTTTGTCTGTGTACATTTTTCTGGTCTCATATATACATCCGTACACACGTTACACATGCCCCTCATGTACGCCGATAAATACATTAGCAAACACGAGGATATACTGGACATTGAAAATGTACAGTGTGAACAGAGACGGCTTGTTCTTCTTACAACCTAAGAGAAATTGTCTTGCACATGTTCGGCAGAACCCCAGCTACCGAGCAGGTTGATTATAGAGAAGATTGACAGCCAACTAACCCGATTTTTATGTTGTTAAGAGTGCCATTAGTATAAGCTTAATCTTTGTTTGATTATAATGTGACCCATAACATTTTTTTTTTTGCAAATAATTGCTGTTAGATGCCTAACCCATCTCCCAAAAGACAATGCTTCATCATGCATTTCAATCAAGTCTGACATATGGAAAGAAAGAGATTAAGGCCTCTGGATAGAGTGATTTGCTTAAGTGCCGCTGGAAATAGATAGAAACTGGAAATGAAGGTAAAGTCGGGAACAAGAAATCTATGGAAACTGGAAGGGGAAAAGGGAAGTATGGTGGGAGAGAAGACATCCTTAGACAATAAAATGGGCCGGCATTCTAATTTACACTTCATATTATCTCAATTTACTTTCCTGAACTAGGTCTAAATATAGATGCAGGAGTTCCTTGATATTGTTGTCGCTATTCGGCGATTATGATGAGGGCATCGGACCTAGATGCGTGCCGTCGCAAACATAATGAGAGATCTCGGCGTGTGATGATAATTGAATATAGTGATCGGCCATCGAACATATACGTTGACAAATTGTTTTTGAGGGATTAAAGTGCGCGCGTAACTGCCGACTATGTTTTGTTATTTGCTTTCTGACATTTGCCATATATTCCGTAGCTATTTTGGATTTGCTAGTTTTAAAAGCATTCTATATATTACTCGAATATTATTATGATTAAGGAAGGGCAGATAATTGAGTTGTAAACTTCTTACCTGAAGCAAGTCCGATCATAAACCCTTCTGGAATAAGCACAATCAAACCCGTTCAATCATCGTTACTCTGTCCTATAAGTTCTACTAAGGAATGAGTTGATTACATACTTTCTTGCAGATTTTAACCCTTAGAGCGTTTAGAATCCGATGTTTCACCATGAACTTGTCTTTCTTCTTCATGGTCTCTTGTTTTTTCGTGAACGGCTCAAAGATTTGCCTATGCGATTAAACAATCGATATGGCGTTCAATGTCGACATTAGCAAGTGTAATGACCTAACCCTATGTTCAAAAAATAATCGACTAATATGTGGTGCCAAATTAATGTGAAGATGCATCGCTGATAATGACACTGTAAACAGAATAAATTTCGTCCTTAAAGATGCTTTATCCTGAATTATAAGGTGTAATAAGTACGTCACCACACATATTGACAAGATATTTTTCTCAATCGATGGTACATCAAAGGAATAATTCTGGGGAGAAAAGGAAGAGAAAGTCACAAGAATCATTGGGCTTTGGAGGCCTTACCTAAAATTCTCATCATTCAGACAAAGTCAGCCGTCAGAAATATTCAAGGCGTTAATAATGCATGGCATAGAAATCGACACGTTCCTCCTTTGATCGCAATTAAAAAAATAAAAAATTAGTCCAAGACACCAACAAGCAAAGTGCATTGGTCTAAAGTTTACAGCTTTGATAGAACAGCCGACCACTGAGGTCGTTAGTTCATGTGTCACCTCTTGGACAGTGGTGATCAAAGTAAAAAAAAAAAAAAAAGAGTTTTAAGAAGCTAATTCCAATTGAAGAGTCTCCAATCGCTAATTAAAATAATAATGACAGTCGACCGCATTGTGGCCTGCATTCGTCGTGCTGCTAACCGACAAACAAAAAAAAAAAATCAATCGCGTCGTTAGATTATGTTAAATTGATGGAGAGGGGCCATGGGCATTGTGAAAAGATGTCTAATTGGATTGACGCTTCAAGAGGAAAGGCAGGTGCCAGGTGATGATGTAGTTTTGGCGCAAGTACATTGAGCCATTTCAGTGGGAAATCGAAGGGATGAAAATATATATTTTTTATTACAGGTTAGAAAGTTTGCTGCTTCAAGGGCCACTCCTTTCCTTGGATGGGAAAGAGGCCGAGAGATGAGTTTGTGGCCCTTTGGTGGGTTGACGTGAAGGAGTATTTCCCTGAAAGGAATGCTTAGAAGCGCCGACGTGCTCGCCGGTGTCGCTCTTGACGTTGGTTCACCTTTGTCCGGCGACGGCTCCTATTCGATGTGCGAACCTTTGCTTTCCACTTCTTCTCTTGCCCATCGTGCTGCGTCTTGTCCAGGTCCTCTTGCTTCTATCCATAGGGTCAAATCTTTGGAACGAATCCTTTTCGATCCTAAAACGAGACTTCGAGCGATCCGATCGATGGAGTTTAATGATCAAATAACTGTGATCCTTCCTTTGTCAACAACACAAGTGAAAATATAAATTTTTCATTCTACTTGGCGGATCGATCGAGTTATTGTCCTGTGACATCCATTTCAATAATTTTAAGGTCATTAAGAACGAAAAAATCTAACAATTTCAATTACGGACGTAAGTACTAGACCCCAGTCCGTTTGGACTCACCCGTGGATCGCGTCCTATTGCCAGGCGACAGTTGTGACCTGTGAAGACAACTCTCACCTGTTGTCTTGACGAGATCTGATTAGCATGACCCATCGTTGATTATGGGTTCTTGCTTGATCTTTGTCCTCCAAGAACTCGTCCAATAGTCTCAATCGTCTCTCGAGATTGACTCTGTTGTACTTTGTAGCGTAACTTGCTACATTGACTATACCCACCAAGCTAACCCGATATAAGATGAAATGTTCTGCAGCAAAATCAGAAAGAAAGGGACCGCAGAAGTTGATTCTAGGATATCAGCATGAATTCTCGACCCCCAAAACAATAATCCTAGTGCCATCCACTAAAAGCCAGAAGAAAGAAAATTAATAGCGTAAAAGCATGTGCATAAGGTGAGCGATTGACAAAATTTTCTAACCTGTGATCATAACATGCTATTAGGATTCGGCGCATAACCACAACGAAAGAAAGAGAAGTCGAGGTACAAGATTTATCCCGATTCATTATTAAAATAGGTTTATATCCAACAGAGATTTTCATTATAATTAGCATATTGCATATGTTTGTTACATCACTCAACCACAAGCGAAAAAAAAGCTATATCCGAGAAAAGAAAAACGGTAGCTTATTCATAAACTCAAGCCTAAACCATCAATAAAATATAGACTCAAATTATAAAAGTCATTTGGTGTCCATGACGTATTGCCTCTTAAGACCTGCAAGGACGGCTCTTCGGGCCCATGTCCTTGCCGGCTCACCAAAGAATAGGATCCTGTGCTTTCCGGTCGATAAAGATCGCGAACTCCATCGCTAACGCATGCAACCAAGAGTATGAGGCTAAGCATGGAGCCACTGCATGTTCAGTTCTAACATCGTGCAATGATTGAGCAGCAAGGCTGGATTTTGGTTTCCTTAATTTAAAAGATATGCAGAGGAGTTGTTGGGGGGGGGGGGGGGGGGGGGGGGGGGGGCACCAGTAAGATAGCCTCAAAATTAGCTGGAATCTCAGCCTGATAGACGTAAATGAATTGCGAAATTCCAGACATCAAAAGCCCTCTTCAATGCTGGAGCACCAACCTTGGAATCATGAGTTGTTGCGTGCATCCGTTTTGGGGAGAAAATATGTCGGCAGTTCGGGTCGCTGTCTCCCTTCAATCTCACGCAAGACAAATGGGAGAGCACTTGCTGCGGACGTTGCTTCATCAATGTGACTTGGAAAGACAAGTGCATGTGGTCCCCAGAAGACTTGTCATCGTAACACACAATACATATTACTTGGTTAACTCAGAGAAACTGAAGAGGCGTTAGTCTCGAAAACGGTGTCCCAAGTTCACCATAATTAGAATTTAGAATACAATGATAGAGAGAAAAGGAACTTGCGCACTTGATTCTGAATCCATTACTTCGTGCAATAAAAACGATTCACAAATCAAGTGTTTCTCCTCTATTGACCTATATGTCATTGAATCAATGAGAGAGCCCTCACAAATAGCTCCTTATGTGAGGTTATTTGTGCATCGGTATTAGAGGAGAGATTTAAGCACTATATGCAGATGTTTTTCAGCCGGACCATCTCATCAGAAGCTATGCTTTACTCGGCCCGCACTAATCGACCCATATTAGACTAATTGATAGTCTTTTCATCTTCTCTTTGTTAGATCAAAATCATAAAACGGTAGATTACAATGTAGGTCACGTCGGAACAACTCTTACGAGAGGGAGTTGCGCAACACATCGCGAACCGGGTCTAGGCAAGAAAGTGTTGATCAAGAGACAAAGTTCAGGGTTTGGTCTCGAGCAACCACCGGCATGCGCGTGGAATCTCAGAAGAAAACTTGGCTTTTGTCTCTAGCGAGCCGTATTGTATTTGGGCATGTAAAAAAAAAAAAAAAAGCTACTTACGTTATAAAAGTAAACAACTATCGAGTGAACCAAAAGTCTTCAGCTGGATGCCAAAACAGGATGCATCATCAGTGCCTACCAAGTTCACAGCCCCCGCCTTTGTTGCCCATATAAAATCACGTATGCTTATCCATTTTTAGCAAGCTTGCTTCTCTGTTCGCCACTTCAACTCCATCTTCTTCTTCTTGATCCTCACACGCAAGTCTCCATCTCTTTGCCTCTCCAGCTCCTACTCTTCTTCCTCCTCCTCCTCCTCCTCATACATTCGACCTTTTGTCGCACTTTTTTGCGCCGTTTTACTCCGATCCTTATCGACTTTTCTAGTTTAGGGTCAAGGTGATATCATGTGAGGATTGTTCTTGCACAAGTCTTCTTCTTTCAACACGCTGAGAATCCTACAATGATCGTTTGCTTTTTTTTTTTTGTCAGAAAGAGCTTGCCAAACTGCAGTTGACAAACCATCTTCCACACTTTCACGACGTTGTCGATCGTAAGTTCCACCTGATATTGGTACCTCACAAGGTCATAATACCCTGACATTTTAGATAACCATCTGTAAGTAGTTAATTATCATCTTTAGCAAAGTTAGCTCCTTGCCATTTTTGTTGGCTGCTAGTGTAAGACCCCATTTATTCTTGCTTCGTCTAAATTGCAGTTCAACTTCTGGCATGACTCGTCTCATAGTTTGCCAATTCTTATGATGCTATTACTCCACTCCTGCTGCTGTTGTCCTTTTCTCATTATGTTACTGCCCCTTCATCAATTTCAGCTTCCTAATATTGTTCTTCAATGGTTTGTAGTCTCTTTACCCTTCAACAGAGAGCTTATTAGTGTTTTCTCGTTCTCTGCTGCTGGGTCTCCCATTTCTGAATGTTGGCTTCATACTATACAGCTCTTGAAATCTCTATCCAATCTGAGCTCCAAAGAATGGCGCTTTCCTCGGTGATTCACAAAGATACAAGAGAATTGAGAATACATGAGAATTTGGATGAGCTTAGGACAGATTTAGCAGACTACATTGCTGAATTATCAGAGTCATATGTTAAGGAGAGAGGGGTATTCTGTATTGCTTTATCTGGTGGCTCTCTCATCGATTTACTAAGGTACTAGAAGCTCTGCATTACTATTGTATACGCGATGAAACACGTTTTCTAAATTCTGCTGGCTCAACAGGAAAATTTGCGAGGCGCCTTTCAACAAGACTGTTGACTGGGCTAGATGGCATATCTTTTGGGCCGATGAACGCGTCGTCTCGAAAAACCACCCCGATAGCAATTACAAGTTGGCAAAGGATGGAATTTTGTCCAAGGTACGTCTCTTCTTATAATTTAGTTTGCTTCCGGCATGTTGAAGATTGAGCTTTGTTACTATGACATCGTTCAACGGTTTAACCGCCTTTATTTTTGTAGTCTCTTTTAGTTTGGATGGGCATAGTACATCCTGTTCATAGTCATCTCACACTTCATATTCAAACTGGTTCTTTTGATGAATTGGGTCAGGGGTTCAGCCAGGAACACTTTTTTTTTATTTAAAAAAAGGGCCTCCAGAGGTAGATGATGTTTAGCGTTGTCGAACCATGAGCACGTCGGGTGACAATTTAACGTAGGTTCGCTGAAATGTTTGCTTGAATTTTAGGTTCGACTTCTAGAAGCATTAGCTTTCTGGAATGGTGTTGTGCATTGTGGAACTTGGGCTGGTTCTCCTGGAAACTGAATAAGTTGCGGAAAACGCATAATTCGTTCACATCCTGTTAGTGAGCTAAGTTGAAGATCGCAGCAAGAACTTAAATATTCGATTTGGACATGTTCAAACACACATAGGACATTCCAGGAACCAGATTTGAGTTTCGGTCTCTCAGTTTTATGGAGAAAAACAGAATTAAATCATCTACTCTAGTCCTTGCTGATGATACTAATCATACTAGGCGCTCTTAGTATTCAAGCAAATTTCGTGGTTATCCGAACTGTTGTGTCAGGTGCCAGTTATTCCCAGCCATGTGCATTCGCTGAATGATGCAGTGTCTGCCGAAGCGGCTGCGAACGAGTATGAATTCACTATCCGGCAGCTAGTTCGGACCCGCGTAATAGACGTATCGGAGATCAGTGACTGTCCTAAATTCGACCTCATTCTTCTGGGAATGGGGCCCCAGGGCCATGTGGCCTCGCTGTTCCGTGACCACGCTGCACTCAACGAGAAAGATGAATGGGTGACCTTCCTAACTGATTCGCCGAATCCTCCTCCTGAGAGGATCACATTCACCTTACCAGTGATCAACTCAGCATCCAATGTTGCTGTTGTCGTAACGGGGCAAAACAAAGCGGAGGCCATTAAGTCGGTGATGAAAGGGGCGGGAACCGACTGCTCATCGCTGCCTGCACAGATGGTAAGGCCAGCTTCACAAAAGTTGGTGTGGTTTCTGGACAGGGCAGCTGCTTCAGAACTCGACATTTCTCCACGTTCCCAGTAGGTTCGAGATCTTACTGATAAAGTGGAGCTTTTGATGTAGCAAAGCAAATTTCACCAAGATCTTCCTTTTTCCCCTCTCCTACTGTCAACTGGAAAAAGTGAATTTCCTTCAGTAGTATTTCTAATCCTCTTTGTTTAGAGGCAGCATGATCACACCCTTCTAACAGAGTCCTGACCCTCAAGCCCCTCCTGCGGTTGAGATCCTGGAACTCGCCATGGGGTGAAGCCGGATGCTGCAGTTCTCAACTTCTCATGGCAAAACCTCTGATGATCTCTCTTAACTGCTTGTATTGGGAAATCAATGGATTGAAATTCAAACAGACAAGCTATTTGTACTCTGTTTGCTTATGTTAGTGTCGTTGAAAGATGACTTAAGGAACTCTATTGAGGATTGTTTTTTTTTTTTTGGTCGGAAACTCTATTGAGGATTGTAATCGGCAGGAAAGAGGGAGATGAAAGACAGCGAAGAGAGAGCGACAGAGAGAGTGAGACAATCATGTGTCTAGGTTAATCACACAACTTATAATTATAGTAGATAATGTTACAATTGATGGGTCAAGTCTGGGCCAAGCCCCAAATACCAATAAACAACTCTAAAATAATAAAAAAAAAAAAACCCACGTGACTTAACACTTCCATTCAAGCTGGAGCATAGATATTCGTCATGCCTAGCTTGTTACAAATGAGCTCTATCCACTTTTCAGTAGTAGATTTTGTAAGAATGTATGCAATTTGATCACTAGTCCGAATATATCCGAACTCAATGACATTCCTGAATAAAGCGTCTCTGACAAAGTGACAATCAACTTCGATGTGTTTAGTCTTCTCATGAAAAACCGGATTACCTCTAATATGTAGAGATGACTGATTATCACACCATAATTTAGAAGGACAATCAATGGAATAGCCTATCTCCGTCAAAAGCGGCCGCAACCACATAATCTCAGCAGTTATACTAGCCATTGAGCGATACTCTGCTTCGCAACTAGACCATGCAACTATATCTTGCTTTTTAGTCTTCCACGAAACCATATTACCACCCAAAAATATAGCAAAACCAGATGTAGATCGCCTATCAACATGAGATCTAGCCCAATCCGCATCACAAAATGCTTCGATGCAAGAATGTCTATGGTTTTGATAAATAACACCCTTCCCCGGATCCTTTTTAAGATATTTTACAATTCGCATAGCAGCTTCTCAATGAGGAACATGAGGGTCAGCCATAAACTGACTAACAATACTGATTGGAAAAGAGATATCGGGTCTTATCATAGTAAGATAATTGAGTTTTCCCACTAATCTACGATACCTCTCAGGCTCTGGAATTGGGGCCCATTCTTGCGGCATGAGCTTATAGCCAAAAATCATGGGTGATTCACAATATTCTGCCACAAAAAGACTTGTATCATGCAACAAGTCTAACACATATTTTCTCTTAGACAGAAAAACATTGTTCTTACATTTATAAACCTCAATAACAAGAAAGTATCCTAGAGGACAAAGATTCTCGGTTTGAAACTAATTGTGCAAGAATTCCTTGAGCTTGGAGACGCCTACTAAGCCACTGCCAGTAATGATAATATCATCCACATAAACAACCATATAGATACAACATGCAGGAGAAGCATGATAAAAAACAGAACTATCTTTAATATTCTGTTTCATGCCAAAATCCCGTACAACAGCTGTAGTAAATCTCCCAAACCATACACGAAGTGACTGCTTGAGACCATATAAAGAGGGATGAGCCGACAGGCCTTATGAGACTCTCTTTGAGCAACCAAACCTAGGAGGTTGCTCCATATACACCTCATCGTCAAGATAGCCATTCAAGAAAGCATTCTTGACATCAAGCTAATGGAGAGTCCAATCATGGGAGGCTGCTAGAGAAATAAATAACTGAACGGAGGCCATTTTAGCCATCGGGGAAACAGTCTCAAAATAATCAACTCCATATTGTTGAGCATATCCCTTAGCAACAAGTTGAGCCTTCAAGCGAGCAAGCGAGCCATCCGGATTAACTTTGACAATATAAACCCAATTACAACAAATAGCTTGCCTACCTAAAGGAAAAGGAACAAGCTCATAAGTATCATTCTGAACCAATGCTTGCATCTCATCATCATAGCAGCACGCCACTCAGAATAAGCCAAGGCATTAGAAACTGATCGTGAAACAAAGATGGAATCCAGAGTGACAATCAATGCTTGTGTCTGAACAGATAAACCCTTACAAGAGTCAGTATAGATAGGTCTATCACGGCAATCACGAGTATCTTTATGAAAAGCAATAGGCCTCGTCATCTAAGGAGGGACCAGAATGAGCCAGGGAATTTGAAACCAAGGTATCTAGCGAAGATGACACTGATAAAGATTCATCTAGAGGAGGATCCAATGAGTCATCAGAAGGCACATTGGACGGGGTCGAAGAAATCACAAGAGTTAGCTACCAATGATACACACGACCATATCACACATTAGTAGATTAGGCTGTGAGTGTGGATGGCGTCTCAGAGGTAGGAGTGTACAAAGGACGAGGGACTAGGGCTTCCTCCAAGAAAGTAGATGGGGAATCATTCTTGGTGCTATAAGACTGAGACTCATGAAAGGTGACATCTGCAGAGACGATGTAACGACCTAAATCAAGAGAAAAGCAACGGTAACATTTTTGATGTCTAGCATAACCCGGAAATATGCAACGAAGAGACTTGGGGTCGAGTTTAGAAATCTGAGGTCGTGTATCACGAACAAAACACATACACCCAAAAAGCTTGGGAAAGAAAGGAAACAGAGATTTAGAAGAGAACAACACACAGAAGGGGGTTTCTCCATTGAGAATAACAAAGGGAAGACGATTAATAAGATAACAAGCGGTCAAAACTGCATCCGCCCAGAATGACTTAAGAACATTGTGCTGAAACAAAAAAGCACGAGCAACCTCTAACAGATTCTTATTTTTTCGTTATGCTACACCGTTTTGTTGAGGTGGATAAGGCAAGAAGTTTGATGGACAACGTCATTACGGGAAAGAAACGACATGAATTGAGAGTATAAATATTCATGATCATTACCATTGCGCAAACATTTGATAGAAGTGGAGAATTGAGTTTGAACTTCAGCATAAAATTCACAAAAAATGTGGAACACCTCAGAACGATTTTTCATTAAATAGACCCACGTCATCCGTGAATGGTTATCAACAAAGTTTACATAATACTTGAAGCCAAGCTTTGACACGACAGGACAATGACCCCATGTGTCTAAATAGATTAACTCAAATGGAGCGAACACTCTTTTATTGACTCTAGAAGGATGAGGCACACAATGGTGCTTAGCAAACTGACATGACTCACATTCAAAAGAGACATTCTTTAACCGAGGATATAACTTGTGGAGGGTGGTAGAGGCTAGATGGCCAAGACGACAGTGAATCTCATATGGACTAGGAGGTGTAAACGAACGGGCTACTGACGGTAGTGTGGCTTCAATAACATAGACTCCTCCTTCAACCCTTCCTTTACCAATGGCCTTCTTCGTCAAAAGATCCTGAAAAACACAACCATCAAGGAAAAATGAGATTGAACAATTCAATTGTTTTGTGATCTGACTAACCGATAGTACATTAAAAGGTGAATTTGGAACATAAAGCACACAAGACAATGATAAATCTGATGTAAGACAGGAAGTCCCGCTTCCTTGTACAATTGTTGAAGAGCCATCCGCCACAGTAATAACACTAACACGTAATGAAGAGGAATAGGTTGTGAGATTACCTATTGTCCCTGTCAGGTGATCTGAAGCACCAAAATCAAACAACCCATTTGCCACGAGACATAGAAACACATGTCGTATGATTACCTGTCTATGCATATGTAGCAGTAGATGCTTGTCCATCCACTTGAAATTGCGTATATTATGCAAACTCCTCATCGGTCATCGTAATCATTCTCCTCCCGGAAATAGGAGAGGTCTCTTGGATCTTAGAAGATGCAGGTACTGAGGCATTAGCCACTTTGTTACTACTTGGAAAACCATGTAACTTATAATAGTTGCTCATTAGATGACCAGGAATACCACAACAATGACAAATACACTGGTTCTTATTGCCACCACGACCTCCATGTCCACCACAGCCACCTCATCCATCCTCCACGACCATCACATGATCTATCACTCTCAGAAGAAGAGAACAAAGCGGGCTTGTAACTAAAATCTGGTTGCACATGCGGATTATGAGCTCCAATGGTAACGCTACTTAGCCGATTATAGACCTCGGGAATAGATATAGGAACACTTTCGAAAAGTATTTGATTTTTAATTGACCCAAGTCCGGGATGAAGACCGAGGTGCTCCCGCTGGGCAATCATTTCATCAGGAGTAGTTGGAATCGGCCATAATGAATCAAGTTCATCAAACAGAGCCCGAAACTCAATATAAAACTCTTGAATAGATCGCTCTTCCTGATTAAGTTGAAATAATTTCTTCAACACATTGCACCCACGAGAATTGTTGTTGGTATTTGAATATTACATAGTCAAACGATTCCAAACATCTCGAGTCGTTTGACAATTAGCAATCATAATCTTTAACTTTGCGATCCATGGAATTTAAGAGAAGTCCGAAGACACGGTTCTCTTCAATCTCCCAACTCAAATAATTAGGGTTGGTAGAATTAGAATGCAAATCAGTCAAGTATTTCGCCTTACCCATACCTTTTAAATAGACAAGAAGAGTCTTTCGCCATATGTGAAAATTCAAGGCTCTTTCCAACTTTTCATTGCAGAGTCTTGTTGAAAAAGAAACACCCTCGATATTACTACACTCCATAGAATTTGCAGCATGCACCTCCTTTTGTGGATCATCTCCTGCCATTGTTGCTGCTAATCGGTGCCCAAACAGTTATCATATTAGCACCAAACAGTGATCAAATCAGCACAAACAGCAGAAAAACGTAAGCCAAAATCCAACGATAAGGTAAAATCCCCAAAATCCAAAAATGGCCAGCAGAGAAAAAATCAGCAACTCGACAACGCCAACTCTTTTTGATGAAAATGTAACTCCTCACCAAAGCACCAATCGATGGGGGATAGAAAACCAACTTGCAAAATTGAAGATAGGTGCAACGAGGGGACAAAATCCAACGTGAACTCCACTGGGCAGAAAATCGCACCAGCACATCAGGGCTGGAAAATCAGCCTACACCGCTGGGCAGGCATGGCAAGAAATCAGTGGCTTAGAAGCCATATTGATGCGTGTCCAATATATAAGAAAAAGAAAAAGAAAGAAAAGAAAAAGGAGGAGAGGTGAGGAACGATCAAAACATGGGATGAAATAAGTCCCTAGTTGTGATACCATGTAATCGGCAGAAAAGAGGGAAAGGAAAGAGAGTGACGTTAGAGAGAATGAGAAAACCATATATCTAGGTTAGTCACATAGCTTATAATTATAATATATAATGTTACAATAGATAAGTCAAGTCTGGGCCAAGCCCAAAATATCAATAAACAACTCTAAAATAATAAAAGAATCCACGTAACTTAACAAGGATCATGGCTGGAAAAATGAAATAGGATAGGACTGATGGGACACCGAACACACAGGAACAACATTGGAATCCACCAGTTTGTGGTGATTTCTCAGCACGACTGGATAAGTAAAACCAAGAGTTCTTCTGAAGTAAACCCTTTTCACTCTTGCGAATACACTTGGTGGTTGACGCAAGTTCAACTTGAACAAAATCATCTAAATTCAAAAGTATGAGAAACATGATACTCGAGACTTTTCAAGCAGAAGATCACAGGAGAGAGCAAATCATCGTAAAAAACGCTGCTCCACATTATGTTTACAGTGCAAAGATAATTTTTTTTAAGGGACTCTCACAATAGGTACTGACACAGACTATGTCCTTGCATCATGGAAATCATTCATGATCGAGAACAATTGCCCTCTCTCTTCTCTCCACCAATATGCATAATAATCCATAAGCTTTTTAGCCCGTAGTATATACGGTGCGGTCAATAAAAATGACATCCTTAAGGACCAGTAAATGCTCAGGTTAAGTAACTGATTAGGCAAAATTGATCAGCTATGTTACAACTCCAACTGCTAAAATTTGATATTACCGTAGTCCTAGAATCCAAAATCACTTCAAAACCAGCAACTTCAGCTCTTCTGTTCCAGAGCCTCTGCTTCCGCCATAGCCATTGGGTCATCCTTCAGCTCTGCATCATCTTCCTTTTCCCCTTCACGATCCTGTGCCATTTTCTTCCTATGCAACTCCTCTGCAGCTTCCATAGCTGCCCTGTTCTCTGCCTGCATGCGCTGCATTTCCTCCTCTTGTTGCTGACGCTCAAACCATGTGTCAGCATCCGCCCAAACTGCATTAGGAAAGTCAAACACAAATCAGTCAAAAAAGCATGCTTGTGAATTCTGGAGAGAATTATAGTCACATATGAATGCCATATTGTGCTTCCAAGCATGGGAGAGCGTAACAAAGAATAACTCTCAAATAAATCTTTCTTTCCTTTCCCTATCATATTCTTCTCACTGCAGAGTTGTGTAGATAATAGAGTCAAAAGCAAATCGTTACTGAACACATTAACTTGAAAAATGGAGTAAAAAGGTAAGGCCTCATTTAGGTAGCTCTTTTGCCCCTAGAAATCCAGGAGTAAAGCCAACAGGGTGTTACTTAAGTCAGATAAGTATGATAATTTATGGCGCAACATATGCAATATTGATATAATGCTCCATCAATACAACGATCAGATATTATTTCACATCAGTGCAGCATTGCTTTGATTCGGCTGAAGCATAGAAATGACAAGCATCAGCAATCAAGAAATAACAATACTCCAGTACCAGACAAGATGAGTTTCATCTCCAACAAGGGACCCCAAATGGGAATCTGATTTAGCTAAACAGTTGAACAAAGATAGCCACACAGCAAAATGCATGCTCCTTTTATTACCAGATATTCTTCACACAAACAACAAAAGCAACAACCTAGTTTTTGCACCACATGGTGGCATCACAGCATCGAAACACTTAACATTTTCATCTGAAACTCAATTTCAGTTTCTTGTATTTCCGTCCATTAGCTGAGACATAATAAGACATTACAAACGAACGTCATTACGCCAACAAAGCAAGAACGCACTGCAGGAGCAAAACTTGAGAAAGATTATAAATAAAAACTCTACCGAACTTAGCTTATTAATAACCACTGCAGAATCCTACAAAACCAGCAAAAATTTTAACAAATTCAACACACTAACAGCAAGCCATATGTTACAGACAAAATCGCCCTCCAACCTCGACAAGAAACACTCAACATTTTCATCTGAAACTCAATTTCAGTTTCTCGTAATTCCGTCCATTGGCTGAGATATAGGAAGACATATAAACGAATGCCCTTAAGCTAACAAAGCAAAATCTCTATGCAACTTAGCTTATGAACTTCTACTGCAGCATACTACAACACCAGCAAAAATTTTAACACATTCAATACACTAACAGCAAGCCATATATTACAGACATAATAGCCCTCCAACCTCAACAAGAAACACTCAACATTTTCATCTGAAACTCAGTTTCAGTTTCTCGCACTTCAGTCCGTTGACTGAGATATAGGAAGACATATAAACGAATGCCCTCAAGCTAACAAAGCAAAATCTTAGCTTATGAACTACTCCTGCAGAATCCTATAACACCAACAAAAATTTTAACACATTCAATCCGACTCTAACAGCAACCCAAGTACTACAGACATAATCGTCCCCCAGCCTCAACAAGAAACCAAAGCAATTCAGTAAACTACACCGCCAAATCCTCATCGTAAGAAGTTAGGGTTTAAGCCAAAAAATAAAAAAGAGAGAGCAAAGAGGGGGACGTACTAGGCTGAGCGGCCCAGCCCTGTTCACCGCCCTTGATTTTCTCGGGGAGGGCGTAGTTGACGGTGAGGACGCGGCCGTAGAGCTCGGCACCGTCCATGTTGTCCATGGCGGCGGCGGCGTCCTCCCTCTCGAGGAAGGTGACGAAGCCGAAAGACCGGTGCTTCTGCGTCGCCTGGTCGAGCGGCGTCTTCACGTCCTTTATGTCGCCGAACGGGATGAAGGTGGCGTGCAGGATCGCCTCGTTCACCTCCTCCGCCAATCCACCTGCTCAGTCGTTGTCTTTTATTCGGGATTCACTTTCAGAATATCAAAACGAAGAAGAAGAAGAAGTTAAAGCGCAACGACTTACCTACGTAGAGAGTGTTCTTCTGGACGGGATAGTTGGCGGCCATTGCAGCCGTGCTCCAGCCCCAGCTCTCGGCTTTCCTCTCCGTTTGGCGTTGGCTTTTTCCGAGTGTTCGCTGACGAGTGACGAGGGGTGGGAGTTGGGGCGGAACTCGACTCTGGAGAAGAGGTGGATCAATGAGCGGTCCGGTTCGGGCTCAAGTGGGCCTGACTGGGCCCATGGATCTCGAGGCCAAGGAGAGGAGACTTGGGTTATGGCCATGTGATATTGGGCTCGGCTCAAAGAATTTAGGCCCATTTCATATGGGTCGGACGATTCATAGCTTTTCTTCTGATTGAGACACAGATGCGCAACGAAAATACAGTGGACATCGCATCAGATTTTCTGATTCCGATGGAGCATCGGATGTCTCTTGGACTTGAGTGCTGAACACGCACATGTGAGATGTGACCAATCTCTGGGATCAAGGGACCAAATGCAATAACCAGAAATGATTGACGCTGCACGGTTGCAATTCGAGCAGTCTTTTGTGGACTCCAGATAACTGGTATTGTGCGAGTAGGTTCCAAGTTATGGGTGCTAAACCCACATACATGTAAAGTGGAGGATAGACACTGTTTTATGAAGTCGGAAGAAGATTATTTATCTTTCTTAAATGAACTTAGCTTTTCTATTATCAATCTTACTTTGAGCCATCTTGTTACTCATATTATTTTGCCGCAACTACTACTGATATCCATTTTTTGAAAAAAAAAAAAAAGATCACGAGGAGACCCAAGGAAGCAAACAAAGAAGGTTTCATGTCCTAAAAACTGATAATCAATTCTAACAAAGTGGGTTCTAAGTTTCAAGTTGAGAACCTACCGAGCCTGGAACCGATTACCTTTAGTAGATGTGGCTTGACACACAAGTTCAAGAGCCCTTAATCACACTGCATGCATCATCTTGACTCATTCCGGGAAGAGCTGTCAAAGGGAGGCATACCAACTAGCCAACTATGCCCTAATCATATCAGTTATGTATATAATTCACAATTACAACCCTTTTGGGTATCTTTAAAAGTGAATTGCACAGGCTAAAGTTGGGAAAGATCTTCGACCCAAAAAAAAGAAAGGGCACTCTTGTTGACCAAATAGCCGCTTGATCACCTGTTTCTTCAAACTGTTAAGGTATACACGTTTTCAATAAACCAACTCCAGATATTTTGCACAATTCAGATGTCTGGACTGGCGCATCCCGATTCCTTGACAGCTAAAAGTTAGCGAGTCAATGGAACCCCATGATCAGTCTCCCCATCGAGAACATGGAAGATCCGAAATCACTTGCAAAAAGAATCCTGAAGCTCGGGGAGACCCAAGCTATGGTTGTTATTTCCTGTCCATTGCCTAAAACTGAGAATGCCTATAAACCAGTAACTTCCCTCCATCACCAGCAGCTGCAAAGACAGCTGGAGTACAATCATTGGTAGCAATACAAGAGACACTGCCACCTGCCACGGAAGAAAAATTAGACAGGTATTACATCGCCCTTCTTAGATTATGGTATGGTAACATTATTGCATGGCTTCTCAACTCTCCCTATCTTTATTAGTTCTACAAGTACCCGCTTTTTAGGAAAAATTTACGATTCATATCAAGTTCTTAGTTTGATGACAAGATCTACTTAATCCCTCGATTCAATTCTTACGAAGGTTCTGATCCTTACAAATTTAAGACAAATATAGGGAAAGGGTACAAGGCCATTCAATGGAAGTTTAAGGCCAGCATACATTGCGTCCATTACCAATAGCGTCCCTCGGTCTGAACACCCAAAGTGGCTGTGCGTACAATGCCACCAACTCCCACTTTAGAAGCACCACAAGTTTTCCCATCTTTGTAACGAATGGTTTGGGGACGCGAAAAAAGTCCCGAAAAAGGAACTGTAATTCTCTTTACTCTTGCTTGCCACTGTGTCACCCGTGACGTATTTCACATGATTACTCACATTAATCTTGTATTTCTGCACTCCCTCTCCGTTCCCAGCAAAACCACAGAGTCAATTTGGTAGATGAGATATACTTTCAGAAATGTTAGGACAGGCCAGCGTAGGGTCTTTTATAAGTGAATTGCAACAATAAAATATACTAGAGGAATCACTATCAAGGTTCATTACTCTTCAAAGACGAAGGAACGAGAAAGTATCATGAGTAGGGATGAGTACAAACCTTGTGGCTCAGCAGACAAAGGAATGACAATGAATCATGACGAACAAGTAATTGAATTCACATGGAAAAAGAAAGAAAGAGAAAGGGTAGAAAAGAGAATCTTTCTACTTCAACAATGCTGGCGAAACTGATAGCTTTACAGATTATTAACTGGTCAACCCAATTACGTATACATATACATACATGCATCCATACATAAGTTTATACACACATAATGTATTTATATGTGACATATGTAAGCAAAGGACATTATAAGTTTACTGCAAGAGACACTTCCAAGTTAATTGAACTTCATTGAAGCTTAATTGTGAACTTATATGTACAGAGATAACTTGATGACTATCATAAGCAAATCAGAGAAGAAAAGCCAAACACATACCTGGGAAATGATGAAGAGTCCCCAGTCTTTTTCCTGTAGATAACTCCCACATGTAAACACGTCCTTCATTTGTAGCAGTGATCCCTTGACCAGTTAATACACCCACTGAAGCAACCCTGTAGAGGCAATCCTATATATTAAGCATCTGCTATGTGAAATACAGAGTCTTTCTCAAAGAAACGCATAAAATCTTGAATACCATATTAGGCTACTGAACAAGCAATCACTCCTAACAGTGTCCTAAAAGCTTAAAACGTGAGAGCTCTTTGAAACCAAGCAGTACAAGTGGTCAGCACATGCATCACAGGCTTAAAGAGTTCATATCAACATCACCCTTCTGTTGACAAAGCAAACTACCACCTTCACGACAAAGAAAATCTGAAATAGCCATTGCCAGAGTAAATTCTCCAAATCATATATAGAGAAAACTTTGTAAGGAGCAAAAGGATGTTTTCAGTCTCTATTCTTGTGTTTTGTTTCTGATAAATTGACATAATTCTGCCGATAACAGTAGCTGTGATAAAATGGTCTTTCTAACATGGGAACGGTAAAATAAGCAACATTCCCGTCTTCATAATGATAAAATGGTTTTTCTGTAACAGAAACATATCCACCTTCAAACCACCGCAAAAAGCACGTGGAATCTAGTCTGAAAGAGAAGCTAACAGTCACATCTAGCACAAACAATGTGTCTGATGTCAGTAACATGTTTTAATAACACCTAGCTAGTAATTTCATGAGCCTCAAGCACAGTGTTTAGTGATCACTTTAAGCCATTCGT
This sequence comes from Rhodomyrtus tomentosa, assembly GCA_028455895.1. Taxonomy (NCBI): domain Eukaryota; kingdom Viridiplantae; phylum Streptophyta; class Magnoliopsida; order Myrtales; family Myrtaceae; genus Rhodomyrtus; species Rhodomyrtus tomentosa. Next base: position 8,308,290 of record JAPCWY010000011.1, read on the forward strand.
GAATGCAGGAGAAGAACATAAACTAAAAAAGGCTTTAAACTTCCAAGTTGGGCACCTTTGATCCAACATATCTCCCAAGACAACCATTTTCTCTGCCAATAGAGCTAGTCTCCATTCTACAACTGAATCTGTTCGGCAAGCATTTGATTGATAGTCGTGTTCAACATCAGAAACAGCAGCAACTAGAAGCCATAAAGCAATATCCTCCTCTTCTAAATGAAGAAAGGTATGGTTCACATCATGCCCTGAGAAGCCCTTCATAGTTGCTTCCATAATTACATCAACATGCTCCTCTAGATTTCTCCCTGAAATAAAATCTTGCCTTCTCCATCTAAGTAAGCTGATTGGAATGAAGGTAGAAACTGAAGGATTGGGATGGGAGAACTTAGACAAGAAAATGCGCTTTGATACATCCCTGGAAGAATCATGAAAAAACTGACGTGTTAATGCAATGCAATGAAGAAAATATGAAAACGAAAATTGAGAAGTGCCGCAGGACAATAAAAAGACCAAAGCTGATGCAATAAAGGTAAAGGATGGGCTATGAGAACCACTGTTTTGAGGAGGTGAATGTATTGCCTTTTCTCTTAAGTTTTTTCCCAAAACTTTTGCATGTCCTTTCTTATAAAATTACTCCACCGCTTTTCTCATCATATTCGAAATTTAGAGTCCCCTCACACAATTACTAATGCACAACCATTTCACTAATTCTTAACTACACTTACAATCTTGCCACAGAAAAATGGATTTTTAAGCAGGACCTGGACCTCAGAAATAAAGCGACGTACCAGAGACTAAATTCCCCAAGGCCATTATGTCCAACAACCAAGCATGCATGTCTCGGGATTTTCTTCAACTCCACAATGCAAGGAGAAACGCAATCACTGGTTGGCATATCAAATTCTTCTGTCTCAGCACTGTAAAAGAACTTTTTTCAGATATAAATAAGTAGGCATTATTTTGCAGTACTAACTATAGCATACACATTAAGACCAAGTAATGCAGTATATACACTCCAGGTTACAGAGATAATGCCAGCATCGAGAAAAGGTAGGGGGAAGAGCAATCAAATGCTTTTCCATATCTCCATGTGGCATGTACCAAAGATTTCCCCACTTCCACTGATCTCACAATGTCCAGTCCATACAGAGAATGCTACAGGATACCCTCACTAGTTCATAAAAACAAGGAGTTTGGAAATTTCCACAACTCCTATTGATTTAGCAGGTATTATTGCCCAAGTATGAAAGTATGGGTAGCAAATAAGATTCACTATAGTCAACTATATTGTGACATGTAACAAGTATAATGATTGCTAGACCAAGACAGACATCCCTGACTGTGCGTGGGCATTTTATAATAAATGAGGATGCACACTCATGTACAAATCATCTTCTTGGCAGAAACTTTGGAAGGGCTTCACTTCAGAGATGAAACTAACTTCACGGCTATTTATTACAGCATTTAATATAGTGCCAAGAATTTACACCTCTGCAGAAACATGACACAAGCAAAGGTCCAACTATTTTCTTTGCAGAAGAAGAGGAAGAAGAAGAAGAATGAGCTTCAATTAAAGCAGGTATTTGTAATAACCTCCAGGCTGGATTCATGGCCCACAGATGCAGTCTCCCACTCTCTCCAATAGCAACCAGATAATTAGGTTCGCAGACCAATATTGAGTGTACCCTGTCAATAGCTTTCAGAGTTGCCACAAGAGTTACATAACCCATCTTTGCTTGAACAATCCTAACGGCAGTCTCATCAAATGAGACCAATGCACATGTTGAGCACGAACATGAAATTCTTCTCTCCCTGCGAGTATACATGTCATAAATAATGTCTTTGCCCTTACCTTCGTGGTTATTTGTACAAAGATAAATTATACCTGCAACACGGTGCTTCCATACAGCCAAGAAAGACGAGGCCTTTTCCATGCGGTGTGAACTGTAAGTAAGCTCTTTCTGGCGCAATCTAGTAAGAAAGAAGCATATACCAGAACAATAGACTAATCATATGCAGCTCACAATAACCAAAGAAAACATGCCAGATATTTCAGAAAAAGAAGATTACCCGACCACCATATATATTTTGTGGGATTGGCAAAGTAACTGGTGTATGACCAATAAATGAGGGGCATCCTTCCCCTGCATGATCAGTGGGTATGTTGTAAAGAAACAAGGTTTTCACCTTATCCTCTTCAAGGCCACAGAGTATGCATATATATGTCACATTTTCATGTGTACTCAACCACACTGCCACAATTGGAAGAGGATGAACATAGCAACCAACAAGCTGATACATGCTTTTCTGCTCATTGTTGAGCTGCACATTCCCAGACGATTTTAACTGTGGAACAGCCTGATCTTTCTTAGCAGTATCTTTCATGCAGTCAAGCATATCATTGGGTGACACCAGATATGGTAAAGAGTTTCTTGGTTTCTCGTCAATTGAGGGTTGAGCTGAAGGGAAGGTCAAAATATTCTTCTCAACTAACGCACAGACAGACGCTTGAACTTGTGAACCATTGGGATCCTCATTTGTATTATGCTTGACATTTGTGGTAGGCATCTCTGTGGGCACAAGATTGGACTGTCCAACTGTGAGGACTTTTGCAATATCGGTATGGCCTGGTTCATCATTTAACTCTCGGCAAAGGAAGTATCCAGCAGCAGTACATCTTTCAGCACTGCAACCATTTCTGAAAATCCTGCAAACAGTGCCTTCTGATGGTGGGCATTGAGACTTGCCAGTCAAAAGTGTGTTACACTCAACCATGGTACTGTTGTTACCAAGACCTGCCTTGGCATCAGGTTCATGGTTAGTCCTACCCCAGTCATATGCATCTGCAGGCGAAAAAACACATCGATGAATAAAAGTCCCACACTAACATGGAACTTATCCCTATGAATAAATGATCTTCCTACATTTTCAGGCAAAAATGACAAAGCCTTGTCAAAGCTCACCGTCATTAAAAGAAACTTATTTCTCTATGTAAGTTAGTGTTGAAGTATTACCCCACATTGCTTGACAACGAGTCCTAAATGCTCTTTATATTCATGTAGTCTCCATTCACCTATCGCTTAAGCTTTTGGGTTAGACTTTCTAATATGATATTGGAGCCAGTACTTACCCTCTCACAAATGTGTGTGGTCAAAATTCCATGTGAATGTGCGTTGTCAAAATTCCGCGAGCTGCTCGCAATCCGGGTTGCACGTGAGAGGAGGTGTTGAAATATTATCCCACATTACTTGACAATGGGTCCTAAATACTCTTTATATTCATGTAGTCTCCATCCTCCTATCAACTTGAGCTTTCAGGTTAGACTTTCTAACAGTTAGAAACTAGGTTCATCATAATTTACATTCCATTTCTACTGCCTGCTTGTCACACTGTTATAGGCATGCTAAAATAAGTGATTGGCAAGCAAGAATAGGAAATGAAAGCACCTGAAATACAATCAGATGCAGCTATGAGGCCCTCCTCAAACGAAAACGAGTCTGTGGTCATATCAGCCCATTCAGGTGGAAGGTCCGGAGATCTGTGTTGAAAAACATTCCTGAAATCAGTGCGATCGCCTTGAATTTTTTCACTGGGGAGCACAGGCGTTTCATCAAGACGGAAAACACTATTTGTGCCACTCATGTTGACATCATTCGGTTTATCCTGCAAGAAAACAAAACAAGCTTCCAATCTGTGAACGGAATATGTGAGCACGTATTAGCTTCATAGTAAGCCAATACAAAGAAAAAAAAATTAGCAAGTAATTCACATTGCCCCCAAATTGATCTACCTCAAAGCTGTCGGGAGCTATTGTATTGCTATTCTTAGAACTTCTGATGATAGGAACAGAATCTGCAGCTAGGACTAGCATGTTTTCTTCCCTTTCTACTCGTGCCTTTCCATAGTTTGCCAGATCTGCAACATAAAAGTGATATGATTATCATTCAGTACAAATTACACAAAGCATGCAACCAACCTGTCAATTGTGTGATACTTATGTTAGTCTAGCAGTGATAAATGGTGTTTCCCTGTACCACTAGATGATATAATAACAAACGGACCAGCATTTTTCTCCTTAAATTCCACAACACATGAAAGATGTCCTGGTTCACTAACACCTTGCTTCGCTTCACTCTTCTTTCTTGAGGCCTCCTTGAGCAGAGGAAGTGCTTGTGGAAGCAGAACTGTCATCATAGACTTGGCTACATCTTGACCAACCGAATCAAGGTCACTTTTCTCGTAGCTACAAGTCAAAGGGCCCTTGTCCACCTCTCCTCCAGGATGTGATTCAGCAACCAAACCTTCAAAATTAGACTTGTGGTTCACAGCTACCATGCCTTCTGAATGGAAAGATGTTTTGCTGAGATTAGTTGACGCATGATCATCGGATTTATCTCCATTGTCTAGCAAGCCACAAATTGAGGGAAATTAGTCGCCGCATTATGGCGTGATATGACTTCATTTGCTAACATTAACCAAGATTAGGAGTACCTTGCAAACTATCATAAGTATCAAGCGCACAAAGAGACATATCACTGACATTGGCACCGGAGTCATTCACAAATACAGTTTCTTCAATGTTGTGCTCCATTTCCACAGAAGAGCTCGACCCAGGTGCTGCACCATCTTTTAACCTATCAAGCTGTGAGGCATTAAGAATTTTTCTCCATTCAATGAGCAAAGTAGGAAACCTCATTCTTAGCTTACTGTAAGAATAAAGCTTTTCCAGAAATTCTGACGATGAAAAGAATACTGATATTGGTATACCCGCTTCAATAGGCGAGTTATTAACAAGAAGTACTCAAATATCATAGCTAAGAGATTAACAAGAGGCTTCATAACTGTCAAATCTGTCAGCTGATTTCCATGAAAGGAACTTACGGATTCTTCTGCTGTGGATACACATTGGGTTTGGCCAGTAGACTTGTGAGCTTCAGGGCTTTCAAGGTTCTTTGCGTCTGCAGCTTCAACCCCCTCGCACTTGGTCACAATGTTTGAGTTCATTTGCTTCGATAATATTCCAGGAGATCCACAGATGATTTTATCTCCACCCGAAGCTGAGTAAATGCATGAGCTAACATTGTTACGCTTCCGCTGCCCACCATGTCCTGGTCCTCCTGGATTCAAGTTCTTATAATTTTCCAGAACTGATGTTTGTAGTCTTTTAAAGGGAACTTCAGAACTGGACCTTGTACCTATGTTTTCCGGTCTCCTACTTCTCTTTCTCGTAATTCGTGGCTCAACCAAACATGCCAGCAAATCAGGATATGAGCATGAATTAGGGCATCTGACTTGCCCTGTTAGGGAAGGGCCACCGTAGAAGCTAGAAGATAGCAGATTCCGTTCTGCAATTCCGTCTACATTGGCCACTAGCTCCCTAAGCAATCGTTGGACCAATGGGTCCTTAAAGCCAAAGAACTGCACACCACATAAATGGATGGGAATTTATGCTAAGCAGCAAAAGTAATTGCTTAAACATGCTTAATATTCAAATCAGAGGCAACTAAAGAAAAGTAAAGGCTTAGCATTCCTTTGCACCAATACCAAAAAGATATTACTGAAGCAATCATTCTAGTAAATAATATGAAACACAAGTACAAAAGACTCTTGTGCAAAAGCTCACTGTAGATTTCTAAAATATTTCAGGAGCTCTAGCTCATTCTCTTGTGATATTAAGCACAATTATGACTAGTGAACTTTGTTGTGGGAAGAGATTTTGGTCAAAGAATCAATACCCAAGAGCTACATGACAAACTCTTTGAGAGAAACAAACAGGTTCATAATGCACATACAGGGGAATGTGACATATTTCAATCAAGTTTGCAAACATATTGCAATCAAGTCATTTGAAATATTTCCAGATGAAACAACAGCAGTGAGTGCATATTTCATCAAAACTTAAAAGATGGCACCCATGCCTTATCAACTAGTACCAAAAGATAACAGCACTGCCAATATCAATTTGGGGATTGATGTAGAGGTCTCAGCATCAAACGTGAATCGGGTGCATTTCCTAAGAAATATAGTGATTACAAGATATTCACATTCTATATAGCCTGACACATCACACTAAAATGCCAAGCACATGAATTATTATCAGTAGGCATGTCATAAGAATTTCAAAAGATGAAAAAACGACATGACGAGAAAATATATGAAGTCTAAGGAATGCGTCCAAATCTTCGACGCCTCGTGTATTTTTAGAAAGAGTGGAGATTGTTAATAATTCCAGATCTTGTAAGGATATTCTGTTTCATCCAACGACACAAGGCCGACACACCACTAGTATCATTCCTCCGTGATTCTTTAATCCTGCCAATTCATTAGTCAAGTGTGGCTTGTTCCTTAATCAAAAGAAGCAGAGAAGTCTGGATGGAACCCAAAAAAAATAAAAAATAAAACTTGAAAGCTTTTGATCAAGGTTGGTGCCTTGTATTCAGACCAATAGGGGGACGAAGGGCAAGAGGGATGGAGTGAGAAAGTAAGAATATGAAGATCTTTTAATGACTAAATCTGAGAGCACAAATTGGAAAGCAACACACTACTATACAATTGAAATTCTGAAGTTTAAAACTGAAGTACCAGGATACCTCAGTGCCATCTATCTTGCAAGAAAATCTCTTTCCATGCCATATCTTCATACGAGGGAAACCTTTCTTTTGAAACCTATCCCAGGCAATATTTGGAGTTTGCCCAGAGCATGAATGTCCATCCGCAGCAGTAACCTGTACAAGAGTGAAGTTAGTTAGATTGATTTCTGAAGCCAAACCTCAAACAAAATTAATAAATAAATAACCACACACCATAAACAAAGGCCCTTTAGAACCTTCATGAACTTCTATCTTGCATCTGCTCCCACCATGAGCTCGAACAGCTTGATATCCAATCGGATAAGGGTACCGGTCTTTTCCCTACAATGGGGGAGGGAAGTCAACTGTGAGATCTGCTTAATATAGATTTAGATTTACCTAGGGGATAGACGTAATATGCGGTTAGTTAGAGCCAACTAGGCAGCCATACTAAGGTTCTCCCATGCATTAGAAGAATTACTGATGGCAATCCTACCTCATTTCAACCAAAGGTTCTTCAACACATGTTCAACATAACTCTTAGGAGTTAAGAAGAATATCAATATTCAATTTCTGCGGCATAGTTACAAACAAGGGTACTTAAGAGTTGTAACGAGAAACACTGAGGGCCCCTTATTAGAGGAAGTCTAGGTTCTTTTGGATAATGAAACTAGTATAACAAATGTCAGTCTTCATTGAAAAAGGGTCTCCCCACTATGTATGAGTAAGTTGTATTGTGCACGTACACATGGTTCGCCCTAAATCATGGTTTGACTTCTAAAGAGAAGCTATGGATGAATAACCATGTTTTCATGCTAAAAGTTCCCTTGTAAGGAAAGTATGTGATGATGAAAATTCCATTTAGCAGCATTAGTGATGCTAGCACTAGCCATGGGGTCTCTTATTGAGCTGCTTTTGAGTTGATCCTTATCTTGCGCAATCTCAACGAAGCAGGAAGGTAACATAATGAAAGTTGCGATGTAAGAATTACATCAAACAGATTCTTCCAACAGTAAATTGCTAAGCATGAACGTGAATACAGCATCTTTAGAACTCACCTCTGTCAAAAATATTAAAAAATTCTTGACAGCTGCTGCCCATACATAATCTGTTCTAGCTCCCATCACTCTCACTTTTTGTACCATCGCTCACTAATTGAGTCATTCTCCACCCCCCCCCCCCCTCTTTCCCCACTTCCCCTCGAATAATGTCATGCTAAATTTGCAGAAAACATTGATATCACAGTGTATTGAACTCCGCCTCTCTTTTGGAGCTGAATTCTCAACACACTGCAGAGTGCACACAACTCCATCTTGACCATAGCCCCATCTACATCATTAGCTTAGCCAATCTAGCCCCCGTCTCTAATATGCAAGTTCACATTATATCGACCGAATATAGCTCACGAAACCATCGCACTGTCCAAAATCTGTCATTGATGCACGGAAGTAACCTATTGCCAGCAACCTCAACTGCGTCGCAATCCAAGATGCGGTGCGACTGTAAATCAGGCGTGCTTAATGAAATCCATACAGAGACACTGACAATGTCTGATCGAAAGAAAAAAGAGAGAGAGAGAGAACAGATTGAACGAACCCTAGAGCAGCTCCAGTACTTCTTATCCCACGGTCCTTTGTACAAGCGCCCGATCGAGATTATCTCCAGACCGTCCATCTTCGCCGCTTCATCTTCCTCCTCGTTCGCTTTCGCCATTGATGTGGCAAGCTGAGGATTGGAGGAGGAAAAGGAAAGCGAGAGAAGTAGAGTTCAGAGAAAGGGGGTAGTAGAGAGAGATGATGTGGCGGGAAAGAGAGGTGGGAGGGAACAAGGGTTACCTTTAACGCAGAGATGAATCTGCGTAAACAAAAGCCGTCGTGGAGCGTCGCTGACCGTCCGATAGAGTGGAGTGAGTTTGGTCCGTTGAAATGTTTGACTCGGATGAACAGATCGACGGACTAAAAACCGTGAAAAATGCAAAACGAAAAATGAAACCGCCGTTGCCGGGGATCGAACCCGGGTCTCCCGCGTGACAGGCGGGGATACTCACCACTATACTACAACGACCATATTGGCAAATTTACCCTAGCTTGAAAACATAAAGGAAATCACATGCTGAGTTGTTAAAATTTACCTGCTAAATTAACGAGAGAATTATTAGTTACAGTCTACAGTAGGCCATTAACGGATCGGTTTCGAACTTTTAATTTTATTTTTAAAATAATAAAATAAATAAATTATAAATTATAATCATTAATCAAATTGTACATTGTAAAAAATTTTTAAAAAAAAAGAGGAAGAATAGGCTTGAATTTAATGAATTATCATTAAGTACCTATATATCTTAGAAGAATCAAAACTCATGTAGTTCTATTACCTTTGATAACCCCAACTTACATCATCGTCAATCGTTGTTACTTATTGTTGTGGTGACGGTAGTATCTCCACAGTCATAATTGAAGAATTCGTGTTCTCGATCTAGTTATTTTTGTCGAAATTTAGCTTTTGTCCAAACATCGACACAAACTTGAATTTCCACACTTTCCGGACTTAATCTTGAACGTAGAGGGTCCAAAATTAATCCTTCAGCGCTAAATGATTATTCAATTACCACTGTTGAATAAGGCGTCGCTAATATTTATTTCGCAATGAGAGGAAGAACTGGAAATTGAGTTAAATGGTTCTTTCACCACTCAAGAATCTTGAAATCTACGTTGTATTCGGAATCACTAAACTCAAAATCAATTGTTAAATAGTTTTTTAATTCGGGAATACTACATGTTGATGTCCTTTTGTGTTTTTTTTTTGCCTACTCATGAGCATTTTATACCATCTACTAAGTGAATATCCGCATTACTTTGTGAGATACTATGCTGGACAGATCCATATCCACTATCACTTAAACCATATTTAATAGAAAATTCATTATATAATGCTACTATAACTTGTTTAACCTCTTTTTGTATAATTGAAATATTTATTACTTCATTCAAATGTAAACAATCATAATAATAAGAATTTAGATAATCTAATAAACCATTTAATTTAGTACGTTGATCGAAAACAATACCAACTAAATAGACAAAAGGAATGTTCAAATAATAATGCAACTATTTTTCTCGACTTACTAAAATACTCAAAGCTAATTCAGTATCTTTTTCATATTCATTAAAAACACTAGCAATATTAACACACCCTATTAAAAATAAATCCATAGTGGGATAATAAATACCAGATAAAGTATTAGTAGCATCATTAAAAACTTTCAAAAAATCTAAATTTTTTTGCAAACTCCCAATGTTGAGAGAGTAAAGCAATATCGGGAATAGTACTCGAAATAAAGGAACATAATAAATTTTTTTAATTAAAAGTTTGTAGAAGCATCTCATAAGTAGAATTCCAACGAGTCAGAATATCTTTTGGAAACCTTTTTGCCGTTCACCCATTTTTTTTACAAAATTTTCCCCACTCTTTCATAAGATGAGGACGGTTCCATAAAAATCTAATTGCACTATTGATTGAATGGAGATAAGTCACAAGAGATAATAAACCATCTTGTACACATAAATTCAAAACATGACAAGCACGTATAATGTAAAAAAATTATCCGCCAAAAGAGGATTTACAATTTTTTTCTAACTCGAGAATATAAGCAGTATTTGCGGCGACATTATCAAAGTCAATTGAAAAAACTTTATTAATCAAATCATATTCTTCTAATGCTTTCTTAATTAGTTTATCAATATTATGGGTCGTATGCCTTTTAGGAAAAGCTCAAAATGCAAGAAGTCTTTTTTGAATAACCCAATCATCACCTATTCAATAGCATATGACACTCATATAAGAATTAATATTCCAAGCATCACTCCAAATATCACTACTTATATGTACACGTTCATTGAATTCTCCAAAAAAACTTATCAAATCATTTTTCATTTTTTACAAACTTGTTTAAATTCGCGTCTAAGAGTAGTTTTCAGAATAGATGGTACTTGCGGAGTCAACGCAGTATTTAACCAAATATCTAAAATTAAAAATTTCACTAATATTAAACGGAGCATGATTCAGGGCAACATATTCAGCTAATGTTTATTTATAAAGTGTATTAGTGAAACGGAATAAAGGATGATGGTTAGGATTGGTGAACTCGAAAATTTATTGTTGGCTAGTGTCGATCCCCACTTGCATTGGATTTTTTTCGTCAGATGCCGACGAAATGTTCCGTAACCATCTCCTTTACCAAGTTTGTATGCTTGCGGACAATATTTACAGCTTAAATCAAACTTGCCTTCATTTTCATTCCATACTTTATTGAAGTGTAGCCATAAGTCAGATTCTCGGCTCTTCTGTCCCGACTCCTTTGTTATCGATGATTCTTCGACACTAGCGGAAGGATAAATACTTTCTTACGTTGGGACGTGCTTGACGTTTGGATTGTGAACATCGTCGTCTTCCCAACATGTATTTTCACGAGGATTATATTCATGAACAGGATAATCGGATTCTCCTATTGAGTTTTTTTCCTTTCTAGTATTTCTGCTTCCACTTGTCATTTTTTGAGAGAATTAATTGAAAAGTTGATTCAAAAAATTAAGACGGAATTGAGAGAGAATAACGATTTGAGAGAATTTGACAGAATTTGAGAGATTGAGACTTGAGAGTTGAGAGTATTGGAGAGAATTGAGAGAAATTGCGAGAAAAATGAAAAGGGATTGAGAGGTTTTTATAGATTTTTTTTTAAAGAAAATTACAATGGCCAAAATGGCCATTACAATTTCCAACGGCCTTCGGACTATTGTGTCTGAAGGCCCGTTGGGCCGTGGGGGAAGAGCACAACGGCTCTTCCAGAGGGGCGGGGGTCGGGGGCCCACGGCTTTTTTTTTTTAATGCCGATTTGGAAAAATCAGGAACTGCAGGTCTGGTCAACAGGCCGGTTCCGGGCTCACGGTTTCAAATGGCCATGTCTATAATAGGCGGTCAACTAATCTTTCAATTTGAAAATTATTTATCGCATTGAAAGGCGATTTATCATTATCACTCGTATATATAAACCTGCCAATCTACATGAAAATTTTACTACGCCGCCCACATGAAGAAGTTACAATATCTTGATAAGGTAATTTCTGAGGGGTAATAAATACAAAAATCCCAATCTTGTACGTCCATTACACATTTACCGGAAACAAGTTTTCATGTCACAAAAAGTACAAAATCGATACACCTAGGTAAAACTCCCTTGTTGCTTCTGTTTAATATCTTGTTAAATTGTTGACGTGTGACCATGACTCGTATGACGTGGATCCGATACAGAAATTCGGAGATTGGATTGAATACGGATTCGAGGCAAATGGCTCTTGTTATGACATTGTCGTGGAATTTGGAGAAAATAAATTGAGGATCGTGAATTACGAGAAATTATGTTTGCTTCTCTCTCCCACCTCCCACCTAATCACCAAAGTCGTTAGGGAGAAATGGAAATTTAAGCAGGCTTAACGAAACGCAAGGGGAGCTCTTATTTGGAACGAAAACTGCCCGAGATGGCAAACAATGGGAGAGGAGTCAAATCGTCCCACCCTAGAAAAGCCAAAGTATCACGATTAAATGCGTGACGGACGGGGCGTTCGACGTCTTTGACGGCGTCGATTAGTGTCCTTTTCTTTTCTCTTGTGCTCTAACTCTAAAGTACTGAGAAGAGAGAGAGAGAAAGTAAACAAGGACGTCATTCTTCTTCTTCTTTATTTAACAAGCGAAACGAGGCCGAGCAACTGGAGCAGGGAAAAAAAGAAAAGAAAAGGAGTGGCCCCAAGACGGAGAGAGTACGGAGGCCGGGCCTGAACTCAACACGTGTCGAAGGGGACGATGAACGGCCCGTAGGCCCCCCTCCCTCTCTCTTTTCCCATCCATGATCATCTTCCCGCTGGAGGCCGTACCATCTCGTACGACGCGGGGCTGCCGACTCGGACACCCTCGGCACTGTATCCTTGTCGTTTTATGCATCCCAAGCGTGACGCCACAGCACTTTCTGCTCCCTCACGTCTGATGATGCACCTTGCAAGCGACTAATAAGCGTGGACACCGGCCGTTTCTCGTCTCTGCATCATGATCAGTGTGTGATGAACGAACTACCCCAATAGCTTTTATTTGGATCCGACTCGCGGCTCGCCGGCTTAAATTGGCAATCTGGGAGCTTCCGAAGTCAGATGCCCCGTCCTTCGAACTTCTTTTTATGACAAACTCAACCCTTTATTGTTCGGCTATTGAGATATGCATGGCGGATTAAGTGAATTCTCTCGCCTCCTTTTTCCGGAGATAAGCGTATCTATGATCGATTAATAATTGCAATAGGATGGCGATGGGGCGATGTAGAACGGGGTATTTGAACCGACAGCGAGACATGATTCGGTGTCTTCTAACGATCTGATGATTAGTTTGTTCAGTTACTTATTTTCCTAGGATTCTTAGTTTTGATAATCTTACGCTTGAGGGTTTTTTTTTTTTTTTGCTAGGGTTGAATTTGAAGAAGATCTGACACGTTGGTTCTATCTCCTGGTGTCCATCTATTGAATTTTATCCCTCCCGTTGAGGGATCTTCACCTTGAACATTTGATTCAGTGTTTGTCTAGCTCGCTCCTTTTCCTCGTTACCCTTCTTTTATATCTCAACAACTTCGCGATCTTCGTCGAATAGATCTTCACAATAGTGAAAATGTGAAGCAGGTGTATTAGTTGCTTACTCTTGTGATAAGACATTTTAATTTTTCAATGGTTTTGGATGTAAAAATTATATGGTTTCTTGTTATATTTAATCAGAATGATGCTAGTCTGAGTGGATGCAGCCGTATAATTAGATATTTGGAAATGGAGTTGGAACAAACTCGATTTATGTCGGAACAAACTCGATGGGAGTTGGAACAAACCCGAAGGGAGTTGGAACATACCCAAGGTGCGCTTCAGTTGACTGTACAAGAGCTACAAAATGCAATGGAGTTGACTGACAGCTATCGAGATATGATTAATGGCTTCGAGAATGTCAATATCGATTAGAAATGCTCCTATTCATAATGTTAACAGTATTGCTCATGTCGCCAATGAGGATTCTCTTGGGTTTTGCTTTGTCTCTCTATCTCTCTATAGGATGTTATTGGCTCAATCATCGATTCATGTTGTTTTAGTTTGAAAGAGATAATTAGTCAAGCGTAATGACTTGACAATCAACTTCTTGTAGCGGCACTATGTTACGCTGTTTATATCTGTTGTTGATTAAACTTGCCTTATTTTGGATGTCGTCCATTTAAAATGCTCAATAATTGATGTACGTTAGCAGTGGCAAGGTTGTGAGTCAAGTCTTTTCAATTACGAAAAATAACGTGCAATTAGAACCACGTTTTTTTATATATATGAAAACGAAATGGACATAACTAAAGAAACAACAAAAAAATTTCGAAAATGTCCCATATTTGATGTTTCGTTTGGCGTTCCTTATAACTTTTTTATTTTATGAATACAAAGCCGTTGGTTATTTACGAAAGATAACCTACAATTAGAAATGCGTTTTTTTATATAAAAGAACGAAATGGACATAACTAAAGGAATGGCAAAAAAAAATCGAAAATATCTTATATTTGATGTTTCGTTTGGCGTTTATGTATAACTTTTTTGTTTTATGAATACAAAGCTGTTGCTTATTTACAAAAAGTAACGTATAATTAGAAACAATTTTTTTTTATATAATAGAACAAAAGGGACATAACTAAAAAAACAGAAAAAAAAATCGAAAATGTCCTACATTTGATATTTCTTTTCGCCTTTCTACATAACTTTGACTAGAATGAATCCACCAAATTTAACTAGGCCTGCCTCAGATGTAAAATAAAGAAATGCAAGTGAAGTTCTTCATCCTCCTTAATGACCTTTCACAACAAGGACGAAAGAGAGGTCAACAAAACGAGCAAGTAAAAGGACGGCCTTTGTATTATGTTCCAAACGACACAATTCTACCCGTGATATATCTGGATCAGTTGTCCAACAGCTCCTCTAAGAAAACGAGGCTAAGGTCCACAAGGTACACTAAGCTAAAGCTAACGCATGCAAATTGTCTACTCAACTCAACAAAAAACGAAAAAAAAACTCATCCTCTCCCTGAAACATCTCGAGATAAGACAACTAAGTCTTAATACCAAACTGATAACCAAAAACTGATCAAAATTTAAGGAACAAAACTCTGGACAAGTAAGAAAACATTTGGGGGATCTTCAGTCCTGGGGCATCAGGTGTAGAACTGCAGCATTGTCCCAGTTGCTCCTCCTGAGGCACCACCACCGGTTGTCTTCCACCCCCGCATGCTAGCAGTTCAAGAATACGCAAACAAGAATGAAATAATGATTGCCCGGCGTAATTATGTCCAAGAATACACAAACAGGAAGGCAAAATTTAACGCAGTATCTGGCTATTTGCTATGACATTAAAAAATGCAAATATGCACACAAGAACACTACTCAGTCATTCCTTCTAAAATTTCGACTCAAATATGACACAGGACCAAAGTCTCCAGACCCCACAATACATTGAAAACCTCAAATAAGTCAGAAGAGGAGAACTAACAAAGATGCTAAGATCGGAGTACCCAATCAACATTCTGAGATTGTTTGCTGCAGAGGGGATCAAAAGCAAGCACAATCAAACTTTAATGCATGGCTACATCACAAATAAACAGATGATCACCTTATCCATGTTAGGGACAAGGTCCCGCAATTTTTTCAGCCTCCCACTTATTCTAGTTCTTCTTTCCTATCACATGCAGAGCCATAAATTGGCATAAGAAATACAAGCAACACAATCAACTCGTGAAAAATTTAAAATGAAAAACCTCCCATTAGCATATAATTCCTAAAGATGCAGAAAAGTGCCTACTGCAGTCCTTAGATTGATGTGCCTACTGATCCCCTCTGCAACAAACAAGTTATTCGGACATAATTGTCGTGCTCAGTGCGACTTCCAATAACTACATGGCTCATGCACTTGAAATTGTAGCATCTTTCTGAAATGGATAATGAGGTAGGGCTGCATCTTCTAAGTTCGGGTAGAGTTGGCGGGGCTGAATACCCAGGCTCATACGCCTAAACATCATAGTAAACTCATTAATCCAGACAATAAATCCACAACTTCCGCAAATATACATAACAAATCAGAAATTAGCATGCATGATAAAATGAACATAATTTAGTGCAAATAGAATAATGCATTACTCATCACCAAGCAGTGCTATCATGGAAGGCATATTCAAGTCTTGTGGTGCCTCAAACCTACTAAGTAGATTACTGTAAAAATCCGGAGGGTTATTGTAACTTCCAAGAACTTGACGTGCACAAGAAGCTTGTGAAGAAGCTTGAGGTGCGTCCCGTGCTTCTTTCTTTTTGTTTTATTCTTCTCTAGATAGCTCTTATGTCGCTTTCCTTTTTTGCGTGCATCTTTCTTCTTGAGTCCCGTACATTTTGCAACGAGACTCATTTCTTTACTTAAGCCCGTCAAATTTATCTGAGACTTACCTCCAAGTGGCATTTCGTCGAGAGATTTATTTATGGTCAAGATCATCTTCTTGATAAATTCATATCTCTGAATAGTTTATGATCCCTTGACTGCTATCTTCACAAACTCGAGACACAACTCTCTATATCTATCAGTAGCATCCATGTCACCATTCCCTTAAAGGAATATATAGAATTTATTAGAAGTTACCAATAAATTAGAACAATAAATTGAATAAAAAAGAGTATAACAACAATTTATACCTGAGTAGCTAAACCATGCTTCTCTAGTATTCCATCTCTTGCTTCACGTGTCCATCTCTTCAAAATGTAAACACTAGGAATTAACTTAACGTTGACCAAATCAAGCACTTTCAAGGCATGACAACATAAGATCCCAACAGTCTCAAAATGATGACAAGAATAATTCACCACTTCATTGCTTAGGCCACCCGTGACCTTGTACTCTGGATCATTTGAACCGAATGAACTAATAACATATTCCCACAAGGGACCTACCTCATTACGTTCCTTGATAATCAGATCTAAAGTTTTCATCAATTCTGTCTGAAAATTTTCAAACATCGAAGGTGTATAGACCTTCCTTGCTTACTGCAACATATGTGATGCTTGATAAAAGATCGTTGGCAATTTCTCTCTAGCATGAAACTCAGTCTGTAACTCTTTGTACCTCTTATCGTTCACCACCTTATCAAATCTCTTGAAAAATCCACTTATATTTGTAGTACATGCAAGATAATCCTTCAAATATCAATTCAAACTCTCACTCAACTGTGTACTACATATTCCCAAAGTCACTGTAGATTTCATAAAATATCTAGCCCACTTCTCTTTCAACTTATACAGATTTTGAAGCCAAGAATTAGAAGCAGCTTTATATGATGAAAGTAATAAATCCTGAGTCTTTTCAAATTTTTGCACATCTACATATTCATACACAAGCTTCTTCAAATCAGTCAAAAAATTAGATCCATTCTTCATCAAATGACCAACATGATTTATGGCATTTCGCATTAGATGCCATGTACACAATCCGTGTCTTGTCTCAGGAATCACCTTTGCTAATGCCTTCGACATTGATGTATCTTGATCAGTAAAAATTGTTACAGGCCTCCTATTTTTGTGTGCCCCCAAGAATGTCTTGAAAATCCATCTGAATGAATCGGCGGTTTCATCATATAACAGTGCAGCCCCAAAAATCACAAGCTCTCTTTGGTGATTTAATCCAATATATACACTAACTGGCCTATGCACTTCTTTGGTATAAAATGTGGCGTCAAAGGTCACAACAACACCAAAAATGGCATAATTTATAACCATCTTAGAATCTGTCCAAAATATGTTTGTTATTTGCTCATTACTATCAAGCTGAACAACATAGAAGAAAGATATATCTAAGATCTGTCATTTTTAAAGGACCTCAATAAACACACTGCATCTCCAAACTCCATGTCTCTCTCATTTTGTGCGAAGATAGTTTTTCACACCAACCCTCGTATAACCAACATTTTCTCTTCCTTCAGATTGCACGCTAGACAAGTCATGCTGCTATCTTTGTGTACGGCCTACATTGTCAACCAAAACAATTTGCTGAGCTTGGACATTGCTTATTTCCCTGTGTGACTGTATCAAATGAGTACACTCTGCAAATTGGAGTGGATGGAAATGATTTGGCTCAAAATCATACACAAAATATTTACCGCTCCCTTGAATCAATTTGAGGTACATTCGGATATGGCAGTCTATTATCATTTCAGGCCTAGGCTTTTTTACTAATTCCACCCGTTTATTTATAACTCGACGTCCCTCTTTTGCACAACAAAAGCACAAACTAGTTATGACACCATCCTTCCCTTTGTTATTACCTCTGCTACGTATGCCAAAATAAATTTTCGATGCGTACATCTTCCAAAACTCCCATGCCTCATTTTCATCATTAAATTTCATGCCCATTTGTGGAGTCCAGTCATTTCTGCTGATAAAATCACACAAAAAGTAGTACACAAGGTTGCTTTAGACGATAAACTTGAACAAAAAACTATAAAACAGAAGAAAAACTAATATACTTTCATCAAGACATTAATTACCTTGTGCCATCATCATTCATTTGGGAGGAAGCCTCCATTTGAGAGATATTTTGACTACTAGTGCTAAGCATGGTAGTTTGTGGTCCCTCCATATCAGTAGAACTATGGCAAAGAAGTATAAAGAACAGAATAGAATGAGTGTTCCTATTTAAATACAACAAGATATCAAAGGAAAGATGAACATCTAGCTAACCATGCCAAATTATAAAAGTAAGGTTGCTTTTATTGAAGCTTCATATGCCCCAACCCCAGTAGTACTTATATATTGGGGTAAGAGCTCAGCTTAAAGTTACAGAATGATTGGAGAATCTTTTCTGACAAAAAAGTCCCACTGGACAAGCATCCAGACAACTAAATACAAATCCTAATCAAATGCTATTCATGTTCCCTCGACGAGTACAAACTTTCATAGTCCAGGTCAACAAATATAAAGCATTCGAAAAAAAAAAATCGAACTTCAACTAAATCAAAATCCTAATCAAACGCCATTCATGTTCCCTCGGCGGGTTCAAACTTTCATAGTCCAGGTCAACAAATGCAACACATCCGAAAACAAAAATCTGAACTTCAACTAAATTAAAATCCTAATCAAACGCCATTCATGTTCCCTCGGTGGGTTCAAACTTTCATAGTCCAGGTCAACAAATACACAGACATCATCTCAATAACAATTCAGCTACGGAAACAAGACACAAGCAGAAGCAAAAAGGAATGAAGAACCCTATATCCATTCGTCATTATCTCAAAGAATAAGAGACCAGGACTATATGTCTCTTCGTCTTCGATAAACTAATGTAATTATAACTAAGACAAGTCACAACAGTACCTAGAGTTCCCTCACTGTTTCTTGGAGCATAATCTTCAAATCACCACACAAAAAAAGTGAACTACCAGAACCATTCAGCCACCACAAAGCAAAAAATCAAACACTACCCGCCATTTTCCAAATAGGGAAAAAGAAAAACATCAAGAACGCAAGCATTCCTGCAACAAACAGACCCAAAACAACGCACGAAGACCTAATTTCCAAAATTCGCATGCACCCAGAAACAACACCACCGGCAACGATTGAAAAAATACATGCGGATTCCGACCTAATTCAAGCAGAGGACAAAACCCAGGAAAAAATAAAGAGAGAGAGAGAGAGAGCGGGAAGAGCCGGCGAACAGGAAAATAGTTGGCAAAAGGACTCACGTTGCTTCATTTCTAGGCTTCGTACACGCGCTTGGCCATGGAAGAGGTGAGAAGGAATGACTCTCGTCCAACACCTCTAGTAGGCCAGCGAGGGAGTGGAGATGCTGAACTCCACGGTGGTTCTGGAGAGGCTGCCATCGAATGGGACCGTCACCGGAGCTAGAGTAGGATGGGGATCGAAATCTGAGAAAGAGGCGGAGGAGGAGGAGGGATGAGACGAAATTTAAGATGTTCGAAGGAGAAGCAAGAGGACGGAGGGTGGATCTGAAAATCGTTTGTAGGAGGAGCGAGAGGGAGGCAGGAAGGTGGATTTGATTTTTTTTTTTAAGGTTTTAGTTTCCTGCTCAACATAAACGCAGGTGACTTATACGTTTTGCCCATCCCTAAATCTCAGCTGTCCGATGCAAACGTATGACTGAGATTGCACGAAGCTTAGGGCTAAACTTCCGGAGGAAGGTTAGATGATCCAAATCATAGAGTTAAGCCTAGCACAATTACACATATAAATCAAATTTCCTAATATTCTAAGGTAATAAACTCAATATTGCCCCTCAAATTAGAGCGTACGTATAAAAAAAGCCTAATTATGACAAATATAGGAAGCTCGTCCATGTCGAAGTGGTTTTGTGAAAATGCCTACTAGGCGCTCTTCAGAACAGGTGTGCACCAATCGCATGTCTCCAGAGTTTACCTGTAACGTCCTGAAAATTTAATCTCTTTCTAATAATAGACATTAGATTATATATTGTTTGTGGATTTCAATTTATTGTCTTGGAATGAATTTCGATAAATTAGGCAAAGAAAATCAAGAATTTCATGAATCGACGATCGAATTAGTTTAGGGCTTGATCAATCGATATGTATTATTTAGGGCCGATATTCCTAAACATAGACTTCATTCTAATCCCATTGACTTGGAATTGGACGAGATTGTTCTCAAAAGATTGGCGAGGGATCAAACTACCCTTAGGACGATATTTGACGTAAATAACTTTGATATTTTGAGAAATTGCCAAATCGCCTCTAGTGTTTTCTACACAATGATAATTGGTCCCACATTGCTAAAAAGGTAAAGTTCTATGGAGCCTTCTCCCACATTGATCAAGAGTGGGTTATGCTTTCCCCTCTTTCACTATAAATATGTACATGTCCCAAGTGGCCGAGATTTTGGGTCGAGTGTGCTGATCCGTCGGCTGAGTCCATAAGCCAAGTGGGTCGAAGTATTGGCCGAGTGCCTTAGGAATTAGACCATGCTCGAGCCATGTCCAAGTTTGAGATTTTCAAGGATCTTCGACACGCTCGCCTCAATTGACGGTGAGTTGGCCTTTAACCCTTAGTTAGGTTGCTAATTACGTTCAGATTAGTTTAATTAGATTATTAGGCATTTAGGTAGCTCAATTAGGGGCATATTAGGTTAGAAACCTAGTTTAGGTTTAATGGCCCTAATTAGTTAAGTTGGTTTGATTAACTAGGACTCTGTGGCTATATGGGATTATATAGATTGATTGAATGTCTATTATTGCTTGATTGTGAGCTAGTGATAGGTTAGAGATAAGCGATCAATTGATCGATAATCGAAATGGCTATGATTAAAGCATAATACGAATCGGCTTTCACATTGAATTGGTTCTTGAGACTTGATTGCCTATTAATGGTGGATCGATTGTTTGTATGAGTTATGTGATTGATTGCCTTAATTAGCTATTGGTCGGTCGGGCGACCGATTTAGTGGTTAATGGCCCCCTGCTTGCTCGCGTTGGATGATAAATAATATTGCACATCCATATGATCTCGTGTGATTCAAATTGCATGTTTTTGCATGAAAATGGCCGAGTCTTCAGGCATGATTGCATGACCATCCGACTATAATCAAATATAAGAATTGAATGGTTGTCGAATGATGTGGGTGATCATATGATGGAAAGATGACGCGACGCTTGACAAGTTAGTACCATGCCAATAACATGAATCATACAACTTGTCAATTGGACGACTCTCTATGTACTGTACTGACGAGTGTGGCGTATGGTTAGATTGTTGGATCGATCGCAGCTTGTGACGAATCGATGCTCCTTAAGGAATACTTACTTGAGATATTAGGTTACCTTGTTGTCGTCGTCGAAGAAAAGTGACGATGCATGGTTCGCCAGATGACATTGCTAAAGAAGTTGTAGTGTGGATCATACCATTTGCCGCGGATCATCTTAAATAAATGAAAATATATGTGATATGAATCGTTCATGGGTTAATATGAACGCATCCCAACTACGAAGTTCGGTATGGGACGAATGGAATAGGAAGACGGAAGCTCATATTCGCTTATGCTTGAGTTACCATTGCATGGTGTGCATGGTACTTTGATAAATATGCTCAGTGGATTTGAACGATGATGTGTTGCATCATGAGTGATTGATTGACTTAATGGTCGAGTCGATTTGATATGATTATTACGTTATAATCACATTGCATTACGTATGGCATCTTGAAAATTAAGTTGCCCATGATTGTGATATATATATATATATATATATATATATATATATCCTATGATTTGTGATTGATTGATAGGGTATTCTAGAAGAATCAACGCCCTAGCCGTTCTTAGGCGTTGTCTCATTGAGATTTATTTTTCACTCCCATCGTGGGAAATATTTTTAGGTCCGAAATGATGGAGCTTATGGTTTCTTGAAAGGTTGATGTTGAGGATGCTTGGAGTAGAAAAGATGTCAACCCTAATACGGTTCGAAGTATGAGGCTGATTAGTGTATTATTCTGTTTGAGTTAAGACGTGTCTATTAATGAATTGATGTTTTGATCTGATATGCATCTTATTTTTCTATCCATATTTCTTTTATTGTCTGGGATTATTATACGTTTTCGCCTACATAATAAACTATTGTGGGTCGATAGCGAACTTGGGACGCTATCCTTATGACTCGAGGGACAACTTGACTCGAATGTTACGTACCCGGGGATTTAGGGCGAGACATCACATTTTTCAAAACAAAATGACAACCCACCTCTATATACTTTATTCATTCATGAAAGCTATCAATATAAATAGCAGACTGATTATCACAACAAAGAGTAGATGATCCAATCACAGGCAATCCAATCTCAGCTAACAACATACGAACTCATTGATGTTCACCCGTAACATTAGCCATTGCACTAGACCAAGAAATAATAGACTACTTCTTACTTTTCCATTACATAAGATTACCACCAAGGAAGACACGATATCTTGAAGTAGACAGGCGACCCCCTAGGGCAACCAGCCCAATCTGCATCAAAATCCCATCACCTCCATTGACTCAAGGTTAAAATAACCAACTATATTAAGATGACCCTAATTAGAACAAAATCCTTGACCTGGAGCTCCCTTAAAATACCAAACAATTTGTAAAGCGGCTTGCCAATGAATAGTATGAGGAGAGCTCATAAATTGACTCACCACACTAACAACAAATGAAATTTATAAATGAGTAATGCTAAGATAATTTAACTTGCCTATTGATTGACCTTACGTCCCTGGATCATGAAGAAGTTCTTCGTGTTCATTATCAATATGAACGATAATTTAACTTGCTTACTAACCGACAATAATTCTCTGGATCATGAAGAAGTTTTCTGTGTTTATTATCAAGCCTCACTCCAGGGTCCATAGGTATAGGTAAGTTTGATGCCAAGAAAATATCGAAGATGCTTGAGTCATTGTATACCTTTAACATCACATCTTGTAACAATGATATCATGTTAGAAAATGCAACTCAAAAGCTTAAGCTGATAGGTGGAGTAAGACCACATGAATTCAAAAAAACAGGACCTGTTCACAATCAATATGAGACAACAACAACAACAACTTAAACACACCATCTTATGTGCAAGTGGGATTACGAGTGGCACGTGAAAATTGACTAATGGAGGTAGACCCACATACGCGGAAAAGAATAATATTGGCTTTGATATCATGTTATCGATAAAAAAGCATTTAGTTTATTTCTGAGATAAAAAAAAATGAGTACTCATAGGCTTAGAGCTAAGCCTAGTACAATTACACATATAATCCCAACTTGCTCATATTGTAAAGTAATAAACCCAATAATGTCGACGTTGGTATTTTTACGACTCGGTCATTTGATGACCTCGACAACTTGGAGGATTTCAATGGCATCATCTCTTCTTTCTTTGTCAAAGGCCAAACCTCTTTGCTCGATTGCAACTTCTGTGTTGGGCAAATGGTTGCTGATCACCCTAAACCTAAGCCTTCAAAGCCGAGCCAATATCTAGAGAACTGATCAATTGAGTTCGTTTTTTTTTCCTTAGCATGGCTGCGACCATCTAGGAGTACCAAAGATGCAGTTATGATGTCCTGGAAATGGAAGCGATCCAAGATCCGAACAAGATTCATGTGTTAACTCAATGTCCATTCCATTCTCCAGCATGAAGACTGTATCGCCACTGAATTGTCTTTATGTGACGTTCGGTGCCTCTTCTTGAATTAGTGGATCTGACACATCTCGCATGTACTTGATTTCAAGCGGAGCTGTTACCGAGAATATGTAAGAGTCAAGACAGGAGTTGAAGCTCCACAGCGTACGCAAAGGGAGGGAGGCACGACATCGATCTGGGGAGGAAAATGGTTTGTTCGCTCGTATTGCTAGAGATGATTCGACGAGTAAGGACTAAGGAGGAAAGGTTCCTCAAGAATGATTAAATGCTCGGCATTTCCCGGGAGTATTCAGTGCGAAGACTCGGCGGAATTCAACACGAAGGATCGGAACCAGCTGGAAGATAAGCGGGACAAGTCGCCGAGGCAAATCAGATCTTCCGGGGCACTTCCAGTTCCAATGATTATCGCGTTACTTCTGTCATCTACAGTTTCCTCAACTTATCTTTGCAAGAAGTCGTGATGCTTTCTACTTCTTATAGCGCCATAAGATGTTTACTAGTCAAGATCTAGTTGCTCTGCAAAAGTAGAATGCTATCTGAACTTCAAGTCATATACTTTTTGTTAGGGGTAAGAACACTAGGAGCGCCACAACTTTTGTACGGAGATCACTTGAATGTCTCAACTTTTTTTTCGATCACGTGAGTGCCTCAACTTTTAAATATGGATCACTTGAGTGCCATTGCTTATGTGCCGATCGGAAAAGGTTACGTGGTGATCGGAAAAGTTGAGGTGGCGATCAGAAATGCTTATGTGGCACCGGCGATTGAATTTTTCGAATATATTGATATACATATGTAATTTTTCATAATGTTTTGATTATTTAATTTTTTTTCTTATTTCATGGTCTTTGCCCAAGGCCGACGGTTCCTCAGCAACCCTCGTCGGCCCCCAGCCGACTAGCCACCCTCTCCTCCGCCTGCCTCTGCCTTTGCCCCCTTCAGCTGTACTTCTCCGTCCTCTTTCTCCCCGTCGCCCACGTCCACCTCCGTCCTCTTCCTCTTCCTTCTTCTCTCCTTCTCCCTCCTTCTCATAATGATGCTCTGTTTTGAAGTACCAAGAGCAGCGGCCATCCACAGCAGACTTAGATCTGCACCAAGCTCGTCTTCATAACGTCTGAAACACCAACAGCCTCAAAGAAGCCATGCAAGGCGATGTCGAGGGTCGCACGACCTCGGCCACCCATAGATGCACAAACCCTAAATCCCTTGGCCCAAGCAACTAGACCTGCGATTGTTGGCACAAATGCGAGTATTGAGATTGTCGGTAACCATGGGACATCGGACCTGTGACTAGATCTAAAACGAACGTCACCAGGTGTAGTGGAGGCCCCCTTGCTCGTGGCCGATGGGGCCGTGAGGGCCCTCGCTAAGATCTGGTGAGGGCCTTCGGGCCCTCGACCATGGCCACAGAGGCCATGACGACCATCACTGAGGACCGTTGCGACCTCACCAGCCCAAGGCAAGCCGGCCGATGCTCGTGGGTTGGCCAATCGTTGCTAGTGAGGGTCGTTGGAATCCTTCTCTTTCAAGCCGACGAGAATGCCCTAGAATATCAAAATAAGAAAATTCCAGAAAAAGAAAAATGTCAAAACAAATAAAAATAAGCTAGAAAATATGTGTATATATATATATTAAAAAAATGACGCGTCATTAAAAAATAAATAAAAAATGATAAAAAAAAATTCCACGTAGGACGATTTACCGGAATTGACACTAAAGTGATCAACTTTCGTTGGAAGTGGTATTCATGTGATCGAAAAAAAAATTAAGCCACTTAAGTGATCTTTGTACAAAATTTGTGACACTCCTACTATTCTTATCCCTTTTTATTAGCAGACTAAGTTAATGTTCGGTCTACCAGATGAACTTCGCAAAAAGGTGGGAAAAAAAAAAGGGATATTCGCTATTCGGTTTGGCCGTGGCCGATTTACAATCAGTGTTGATGTGCCGTGCAATAATTGGCTTCATTTTCTTGATTTATAGGAGGCCATGCTACTTGAGACCAACAATGCCCTAAAGAAGTTGTTGCATTTTTACTTTACCCTAAGTTACGGCACAATCAGTTCACTTCTATACTCGCACTTTGCAATAATCGAATATCTTGATGATCTTCGATCGTCCGCAATTTCCCCGCCGCGACATCTTTCCGTCTTCCACCTCTCAAACGATTTGCCGACTTCATATCAGTACACTAAAGATTTGTGTGCATCAACCTCTTTGTTCCTTCGGAGTTGGAGAGCTCCGTGACACGGGTTACAGTTCCGGTCTTTAGGGATAGCGCCAATGGTTGTTCATAGTTAGTGAGACGGATAACCGCCGTACAAAAAATAAAAAGGATGATTCACCAACATTTTCGCCAATAACCAGGCGTACATCCAGTCCCCAGTACCTGATCTTGAAATGTAAAGGGCATTCTCACACTTTCCCTAGCGCTGGATAATGCAAATTTGAGTAGATCAGAAAGCTTATTAGTTCCATTCAAAGGGCGTCAACCTAAAACGACAGCGAGAAAGACAGCAACTGAGCATGCTTGAATGAACATAAACATCGGTCGGGTCGGACCTCCACTTACGTTCACCCAAGCTTCATCCTGGCCATGGATAAATCGCCTAGGTTTGGAACTGATGGCAGAGTGTGATCTGTTTCCATTATAGTCCAATACAAACGTGCCGTGCCGTGTTATCGAGAAACGATCTAATTAATTAAGCAGTGGCTTCTCAAACTGGATTGGCGGGTTGAGCAAGATTGATGCCGAGCTTCAATTGTCGTGGAACGCGAATGCGGGAAGCTCGATTTACAACAGTCAAGCTGCTCAGTTGCGGTTTAGCTGCGAACCCCCGCAGCTATAAGATGCATCGCGGGTCGGGCGAAAACGAAGACTTCATCAATTTTCCATCACTCCACAGATTGTTCACCATCATCGCACTTCTGGGTTGCCCCACCTTTTGAAAGCAAACAACTTCCTGGAAGCCCGCGTTGGTCGATCGACTATTATGGGTAACGTTTGATCTCAACTCCAACGTGCTACTTTGTAAATTTCGTGGACGCTGCTCGTGGGAAGAATTTTTGTTACAATTCGAAAATTTATTTACCGCATCAAAAGGCTACTTATTTTACTCAATCGTAAATAGAAACCTGCTCATCTCTACGTGAAAATTTTACTATGCCGACACGAAGAAGTTATTGATCTTTCACTAGGTTTATGTTTAGGCAAAATATCAATAGAAATCCCAATTGGTCAACCAATGAGTCAACGACACATTCATTCTAAACTAATTTTCATGTCGCAAAAAGTACCGGATCGGTATACATCCCGGACAAATCTTCTCTACCTTGCTTTATCTGGTATCTCGTTAAATTGCCGATGTGCAACCACACGTGCAAACAACTTGTCTAACATGCATCTGATGTGGAAATCAACATAAATGGCTCTTTAAATGACGTCGGTATGGGAAGCCAAATTTGAAGGAAATATTTGATATTGCAAATTAGGGACAACTTGAATATGCTCCTCTCTCATAAAAATCACCAAAATCTTGAAAAATGAAAATAAAACAAGATAAGTGTGCCATAAGTCTTAAAACTTATCGCAAAAGCTTAATTGAGTTCTAAAACTTAAAAAAAGTGTGCAATTAAGTCCTAAAATTTGTCAAATTGATGCGATCGGATCTTTTTGTTAACACTATCAATTTCACTAACGAAAATTGCCAACACGGCATTAGATTACTTTTTCTCTCCTACGTGCCATTTTTAATTATTTTTATTCACATCCTATTTAAATTAATAAAAACTAAAAAAAGAAAAGAAACAAAAATTATTTAAAGAAACAAAAATGGAAAAAAGAAAATGGCAAGATCACAGGTGGAGCGTTGTCACCACCGCCCATCGTCGACCCTTGCCTAGCCAGGCCGACAACCCTGACTTGGGGCCAACGAGGTACGCTTGTCCTAGGCGAAGGGCGAAATTGCCTAGATTTGGGCGAGCCTCTCTGGCCCCACAAGAGGGCCGACAAGGCCTTGCCTGAGCCTAATGAGAGCCCATGTCGCCTAGATCTAGGCTCTCGAGCCTGGCCAGGGCCGGCCACCCTCACGCAGGGCCAACAACCTCCATTAGCCCCTCCAACGATGGGTGGTGGAACGGTAGCACTCCACCAGCAATCCTACCATTTTTCTTTATTTATTTTTATTTTTTATTTTTAAATAGAACTTTAGCCTTTTCATTTCAGTTTTTAAATCTAATTTAAGTATTTGAAGAATAAAAGGTAACTTAAATAAAATCTGAATGAACAATAAAAAAAAAATCACCCACGTCGTCATTTCCCGTTAGTTTGGTTGATTATTGAGTTTTTTTTTTTGGTCGAGGTTAAATATTGACTTGATATGCATCAATTTGACAATTTTTAAAACTCAATTGTCGTTCTCGCAAGTTAAGACTTAATTGAACTTTCGCGACAATTTTTAGGAATTTCGATATGCATATTATTCTCAAAAAAGAGATTTCAGCGTATTTCCGAAACACAGGGAAGCTCTTGCTCGGATGTTGGAAGGGAAGGTGCTGAAGAATGAAGATTGCAAGAACGGGGACGAGTCGCTATCCACGTTCATCAAGAGGGTGCCCGATGGAGATAAGACAAAGGACAATCTGTGGGGCTTCGTACGTTCTTTGCTCAAGAACGATTACCCTCTGGGACTTGGCATTTTCTTCGAGGCAAATTTTGCGAAGAGACACGTTTCCAGCAATGTCAATGCTCACTCGCAAAACGCCAATGTCTCGTGACTCTTTCGAAGATATTTTCTTCCTCGGGAAATTAAGATTCATCCGACGCGCTTGAACTTGTGAGACGACTGTCAATTTCTAAGAGTCATTTAAGCTGAATTTCCATGTCGGATCCATGCCAGAGGAATCGCTTGCCACACGTGTTTCCAAGTAAGAAATTTTGACAGTATAATTGGACGGAAGCAAGCTTAGAGTAGATTTATCCCCATTCGGAATCTACGACGACGCAAAATTAATTTGAGATAAATATGACGAAAGTGTTTGGGATTCTTAATGGTACTAATTCTAATATCTAGTACGCATTTTTATCAGGACGTTTGAATCAAAATGGTCGCGCAATGACCATACTCTTAGGATGCAACAGACCTTTTCTATTTACTCTGCACTAGAGGGAACAACAAGAAGAAAAAAAAATTATATTTATAGCCCAACGTAGAACATAAATAAAGAAAGAGAGAGAGCCGGTTCTCCTTCATTAACTATTGCATCAAATTGAAAAGCGTTACAAATTGGCCGTGGTTAAAATCATCACTAGAACGCTATTTTTTTATGCGAGTCATAATTATTAGAGAAATTTTTTTAAAAAAAAGGTTTGAAGTGGATTTTGTTTTAAATAAGCGCTTGAAGTGCCATCATTATCCCAAACAAGAGCCTGAAGTGGCTATAGTTGTTTCAAATAGCTGCCTAACGTTGTCAATAGGCCAATCGACCAAATTTTTCAGCCGATCAAGGACATTTTTGTAATAATATAAATTTATTCTAATTTGTTCTTAAGTTAAATTAAAATAAATTTAAAAAAAAAAGAATACAGGCTTGTCGAGGTCACTAGCACCTCAGCGATGGCCAGCAACCCCGCTGATCAGCGGCAAGGGTCACAGGGTGACAATAGATGGTTGTAGCCCTCAGCCGGACCTAGGCAAGGGCTGCCAACCCTTGCTCAGATATAGGAGAGGGTCGCGACCCTCTCTCGGCTCTAGCACTGGTCGGCGACATCGTCAGTCCTCGTTGAGGTGCCTGCGACCCCGATGGCCATAGCCGTGGTGGGGCAACTATGTTCTTTGTTTTTTTTTTCTTTTACTTTTTTTTTCAAAATCACGTAAAAATAGAAAAGAGGTAAAAAAAAATAAAATAGTAAATAAACAAAATGTCCTTAATTAAAGTGACTCAGTCTTTTTTTGAGACTAATATAATCCGTTCAGGACTTTCATTGAGATAATGAGGTCACTTGAGGATTTTTTTCTTGGAATTTTGTCTAATTATTGTCAAAGCCATTATAAAACTGTTAAAATGGTCCGATAAAAGTTTCTCAATAATGGTCTCTCTCCTTTCAAGTAGACGAGGGAGTACATACGGGTCTCATCTCAACAGTACATGGTATATTCTTTTCCATTTTTCTTTTGGAACGTGGAAAGGGAAAAGGAGGGTTGAATAAAAAAAGGGAAAGAAGACCATAGAAAGAAACTCCTGAGTAAAGGAAAATGAGCAGCGGGAGCGGCCCCCACGAGGGGAAAAGCGTACGGATCGCGGTCTGAACTCGACACGTATCAAACGTCGTCTTTCCCTGGCGGAGGCGTACCATCTCGGACGACGTGCATGTCAACACAGTCATCATCAGCGTCTGACACTGTTCTGCTTCTGATCTGGTGATCAAAGCTCTACCCGGTCGCTAATCCTCTTCAGTTAGGGAAAAAGAGACGTGGGGGCCGGACTAGGCCGCGACCGACAGCAAATCCGAGCTCGACACGCACGAGAATCTTGGCGGTCCGACACGGCTTTTCGCTTTCGTCTGTCCCCAGAAGCCCGGAGAAGACGGCCAGTGTCTTTCAGCGGGGCGATCCGGCTTCCTTCTGTGCTTGTGGACTGACCTGGAACAGAAGACCCCACCCTCTCCGAAGGATTTAACCCCCATCGACAGGAAGGTTTGAGAATTTGGGGGGGTGTAATTCGGTCGCTAAAAAGATTTGAATCCCCATCGCCATTAGGGTTAGGAGCTGAGGGATTGAGTGATTCATTTCTAATGGGACATCGCATTAATGAAGCTCCAATTTGAATAAGGGTCTACTTTCTTAGTAAAAAAAACTATCAAAAAAGTTTAAAATTATTGTAATTGTGTCAATTCAGTTTTAAACCCTTTTTTTTTTTACCGATTCAATACTAAATTTTTTTTAATTGTGTTAATTCAGTCCATTCGGTAAATTTAGCTAGCAATGACCCAATATTTTAATATATCTTAGATTTTTTATGATTTTTATTCTTTTTCCTTTTTTAATCTTTTACCCCTTTCCTTCCCTTCTCTTCTCTCCCCACCTCCGATTGATTTTCATAGTCTGGCGATCAGCCAAAGGAGCAGCCGAAGAGGCCGACTTGCCCTACCATAGCAGGGTCAACGCCGTTGTCACCAGGCAAGGCAGCGACAACGAGGCCGAACCTCGTAAGGCGAGGCTCGACCTTGCAAGCCCAAATCTAGGTCGGCAAGGTCGACCCTCGCCCCTTGCCCAGCGACGGCGAGGTCAACCCTAGTCATGCAGGGCGAGTCAGCCTCTTCGGCCGCCCCTTTGGCAGGTCGCCAGACTATGGCAACTAGCTGGAGGAGGAGAGAGAAGGGGGAAGGAAAAAAAGAGAGAATATATAAAAAAATCAAAAATCAAAATATTAAAATATTCGATCACCAGGCATCCAAAATTAGCTGGATGGATTGAAATGACACAATTATAAAAGATTTATGACTGAATCGATACAAAAAAAATTAGGACTGAATTGACATACTTGTAATAGGTTTAGTACTGTTTTGGTAATTTCCCATTTCTTAATTTGTAGTGTTCCCTCCTTGTCGCCCGATCAGCTTTCTCCCCCACATTACCAAGCTGTTGGACCGAGAAGGAGCCATTTGATTGCTCTAGCCCTTGTCTCGGATATGTCGAGGATTTAGGAGTTCAGATTACGACGATCGATGCTAACCCGCCTCACGATTCTGCTCGCGTGTGCCGATGCTTTTCTCTTCAAGTAGATAGTTAAGGCAATTCTCGTGATCAAGATCCATTTGAAAATACAAGAAGGGACGAGAAGGAATCATATGGTTTCTACATTGTAACCATCCCTTCCTTTTCTCACCTTCATTCTACCCTTTTCTCTTGTTGTTTTGCACGAATTAAGACACAAGATCAGCCCTTCAATTCATTTCCCAAGAGAAAAAAAAAACTATGTTCCCTCATATTCCATGGCTATTTAGGACCTCCATTTGCGAGGGAACTACGTTGCTAAGGGGTTCTTTTTCTGCCCTTTTTCGGTTGATTCATTGAAGCAAGCACCAAAGTTTAGGCAAAACTTTCTCAATTTCAAACGAGGACGCATATATGTCGCATGTACGAGAATTCTCGGAATTTGAAACCTTCTATTTTCATGTTTATGGGACGGTGGTCCTCATCTAGCTATTCGACACTTGTTCAGGCTGAGTCACCTGCAATCCGTATATGGATCGTGCGAACAGCTCATGCCCGTTCATTGAATAAGTTTTGGACTATACATTAGTCTAAGTCCCTTTCAACTTGTACTATCTACAGTACAATGCGGATATCCGCGTTAATGCGTGTGCGCACTTTAATCCTTTCTGGTTAACACTCATTACTGTTAAGAACAAAGAATATCTCTCCCTATCTCTCTCTCTCTCTCTCTCTCTAAGTGGCCAGCTTGTGCAATGAGGTCTGACTGGTGCACAATAAGAAACCTTATACCTAGGAACGGAATGAAAAGGAAGGAGTTTCCTTAAGAAGGAGGAGGGGGGATAGAGAGAGAAACCATTCCTTGTACTACAAAAGATTCACATCACAAGAAAGGGAATCCTATGTTAGTGTAGGAGAGGGAGAGATCAGAGCTCCAGGTGGTTGGGTAATGGTCATGCTTGCTTCCATTTTAAGAATTGGAATAACTGATCAGGAGATTTCTTTTTAATTTCGAAGCGAGGAAAAAGGAAAAAAATTAAAAGCTATGGGAAGAGGGAGAGTGGAGCTGAGGAGGATCGAGAACAAGATAAATCGGCAAGTGACGTTCGCGAAGCGGAAGAACGGCCTGCTCAAGAAGGCGTACGAGCTCTCGGTGCTCTGCGAAGCCGAGGTCGCTCTCATCATCTTCTCCAGCCGCGGCAAGCTCCATGAATTCTGCAGCGGCTCAAGGTATCACATGTTTGTATGTTATGACTTGTTTTTCGTTATTGCAAGCACTCTTGATCTGATGATGCCTCCCCCCTCAGGGGAAGGAAACCAGATCGAGATCACACTGTTTCATTAATTCCTCTCGTTCACAGTTCTTTTTGAGAAACCCTCGATTCCTGGTGATCTGGATCTTGGTGCTGCCGTATGAAAATGGTGATTTTTAACGTAATTTGTCTTGGGGTTTCAGTTTTTCTTGTCTCTCTCTCTCTCTCTCTTTTTGTGATTTTACTTCTGAGTTTCAGCTGAAAGCTTCACGGCTTTCTTGCTTCATCTGGGTTTCTGATCATCTCCTTTTGTTTTGAGAAGTAGGCTTAGCTCCTCTTCCTCTTTGTTCTTGCATTCAATACATCTGCAGATACGGTTCAACATATCTTGTACGGAACTGCGACTTTTGTTACACGTTTCGTACAGATTTTTTTCTTTTGGGGAAAATTCGTGCCTAAAAAGCACTGAGTTGTCTTGTCTAAATTTTCCTCTAGCCCTTCCTTTTCGCCCCTAGCTGCTAGTCAGTGGTGGGATGTCCCCCCCAAAAAAAAAGAACAAGAAAAAATATATCTTCCAGTATAATCTCGCATTGTCATGCAAAAGAAACAAAGTTATGCTTACCTAGCTTGTGTTTCCAGCAATCACAATTCACAGCTTGAGCCCAACCACAGGTTTAGAGCTCTCCACAATCTTTCTTGAAGTTCTTTCCCTTGCATTCTTGTTTCTTTTTGTATTTTCCTTAGCTTTTTTCCGAAAGGTTTTCCGCCGGGAAGGGGGGGGGGGAAGAAAACCTGGATGCATCCTTACATCGGTGAGGTGGTCTCTTGCATATGGTTTAGCATGCAAGTGATCTTTCCTTGGTCAAAAACCACAACTGATTAATCAAGCAAATCTACCCGTCATTATTTTTTTGTCATACTATTGTTTTGTTGATGATTTTATGATATAATGTGCCGCGGCTTTTCAGTCATTCTTTTTCTATCTTTCGAGCTTTTGATGATCAGCTCTAGCTTTCCTCCAATGTACTATGTAATTCCCACTTCGAAGAAAAGCTACTATACATTCCTGAGGGACGATAAGCTTTTCATTCCCCCTCAGAAGCGATTAATTAGTGTGGACAATGGCCAGCAAAAAAAAAAAAAAAAAGGTTTGTCTTTTTCTCTTTGCGGGCACACTGAGGCCTATTGCCAATTTTTAAGCTTAATTAGTAAGGTAATCGAGGGCCGTTTCACATCTTAAACCATGATTGTGTGCCATAGACATACAAT
This sequence comes from Rhodomyrtus tomentosa, assembly GCA_028455895.1. Classification (NCBI taxonomy): domain Eukaryota; kingdom Viridiplantae; phylum Streptophyta; class Magnoliopsida; order Myrtales; family Myrtaceae; genus Rhodomyrtus; species Rhodomyrtus tomentosa. The sequence goes on from JAPCWY010000011.1 coordinate 8,342,370, forward strand.
TACATGCATGTTCCAAAGATAAACGAATAATCTTACTAGCTTTGTTTTGACCCAATTTGCTCTTTACAGACTGAAATTGGCAAACGTAAGCTAGTTGTTTGAACTTTGTTTATGGCAAATTCAGCCATGTATTCTTCAGCTGCTGAGATGTACATGCCGATTAAATGAATTCCCTCGCCCTTTTTTTTCCCCAAAGTCCAGGGAGGGTGTCATCAATTGACAATTGTGATAGGACCAAGAAGGACTGTGACGTAGGGATTTAGGATGGGGGAATGCGACTGAAAAAATTTTATGACAAGATTTGATGTCTTCTAATGTTTTTATGATCAGTTTGTTTAGTTACTTATTTTCCTAGGACTCTTTAGTTTAGATGGTCTTGTGCTTCCATAGTTTCGGAATATTTCGCTATGATTGAATATGAGAACATCCACGGATCGACTTTTTATTTCTTTGATACTTTTTGCTGGTTCTATCTCCTGGTTTCCTTCTAGTTCTTGATCTTCATCTATTGAATTTATTTCCTCTCATCTATTGATCTTAATCCTTCAACCTTAATGCAGTGTTTGTCTCATTTGGTCTTTTTCCTTGTTACCTTGTTAGACCTAAAAAACTTCGCTATTTTTATCATATTATCTCTACTAAGCTCACTGCAAATATTAAAACAAGTCGCACAATTCCCAAGTAGATGAAAGGCATACTTATCCTTCAATCAATCGTAAGTTTTCCTTAGTATTAGTACTAATAAAGATGCTTGCTAAATGCTGACTTCACAACTTTTATCATAACATGCTATAATAGTTCGATAAACATTTTTTTGAGTTTGATTTTGGCTGGCTTTTGCCTTTCACTTCCCCTCATTTCACCATTGATTTGGATGATTGGATTGCACATATCACTACATATTGAGTGACGTATCTGGTGTATCTGATTTCCCAGCCTCTCCTTATCTCTCAAGCGGTCATAATGGCGAAGACTTAGACAGTCTCACTTAATACTAACCACTAGGTTTAATGGAGGTCTTATGTTATAGATGCCAAAATGTCTAATGCAGAATACGCTATGCATGGAGAAAGTGTTGTGTCTCGCGGCGACTTTTGCATGATATTGTCAGAGTCTGCAACAAGCCATGTTGTGACATGTTACTTCGCAACTCCGAGTCTCCGACGACTTGGAGGATTTCATAGACACAGATTGAGCAGTGAGCGGCAACTACTTAACCAGTTTCGCCTGTTAGAGTAGAGATTCAACTGTTTTTGGCTATTAAATCTTACCAAAGTTATTTCTGGGGAAAAAAAGGAAAAACTTTGTGATTAAGAATTATTTTCGTCCTTCCGTTTGGTATATATCTTCATTTCAACTTATCTTGTACGTGTATATGGTCATAACATTGGGAATTAAACCTTATATCTTAAGAACAATCGAGTAGAGAATTTTGTTGGATGCATGCAATGGAAGTCCAATACTTTTCGCTTGGGGATATCGCCAAGAAAGAGCCCAAGTCTGATACGGTCAATATATCCAGTTGGACCCACCTTCACTCAAAATCTTAGGATAATGAGTTATGAGCCAACTTGAATATATTAACTGCTCAACACCATATTAATTCTCCAATATGGGACTTCTCTAACACAACTCACATGTGCGTCCTAACAAATTTTTGTTATTGTTGTTACATATAAACATAAGCAATCATTGATTCTAATGTCGATGATTGCTCAAAACTTGGCTCTTGAATATGGGGAACGAAAACATCGCGTCGTTTATTTGAAAGCCAGGAAATTAACACATAATTTTCTTCCTAGATGATCATCTTGAAGTGATTCATTATACTGCTTTGGTTTGGCTATTAAGGCTCCCTGTTTTGCGGAAAATGAATTGGAAATCATTTTCCTAATATAATTTGTATTGCTTACAAAAATTAGTCAAAAGAAAATATTTTCATTACCAACAACAATATGCCTAGCATGTTCGCTCATGATGAAAATAAATTTGATTCGTTCATTTGTGTAAGAGATAAAAGCTATTACTTTTAGAGAAGTGTTTAGCGAATTTATGGATTTCCTCTTTTCATTTTGATTAGATCGATCGCATTTTCTCTTCTTTCCTTGTCCATGTGATTCTGAATGCTAGAAAAGCCAACCCCCTTTGCTCAATTGCAGCTTCTGTGTTGCGCAAGTATTACTGATCACGCAAAATCTTAGCCTTTAAAGTCAAAGCAATATTTGTAATTGATAACTTAAATCTTTGTTTCTAGCATGGCTGCGACCATCGAGAAGTACCACAGATGCACTTACGATGTCCGGGAAATGGAAGCTACCCAAGATCCAAACACGATTCAGGTCTTACCTAGATGTAGAATTTTACAATTTGTCCCTCAGGGCTAGTTTCTTCTCTTCTCCAGCATGAAGACTCTTTCACTTTAAATAATTTGAATTGGTTTCGCGTGACATTTAGTAGAAAAACCTCTTGATGAATTAGTTGGGTCGACACATCTCTCATGTATGTCCTTGATTCCACGCAGAACTGTTACCAAGAATACGCTGAACTGAAGACTCAAGTTGAATCTCTGCAACGTGCACAAAGGTATGCGCAACATCTACCTAGGATAGGAAACTAGTCTACTTGCTGTTATCGCCGGAGAAGATTCAACGAGTATCGAGGAAGTTTCCTTAAGACAATTAAAATGCTCGGCGTTTCACAGGAATCTTCTAGGGGAAGGCCTAGCGGAACTAAACATGGGGGATCTCGACCACCTGGAGGATAAACTTGGCAAGTCACTTAGGCAAATCAGGTCTTCCAAGGTACTCCCAAAGATCATCGTGTTACCGCATTTTTACTTTGTTATCTATGTTTTCCTTGACTATGTTTTCAAAAAGTCATGATGCTCTGAAAACAATATACTTCTTATAGCGCCATCAGATGTTTACTGGTTTAAAGTTTAGTTTGCCCTCGAAAAATAGAATGCTATCTGAACTTCAAGTGATTTACTGTTAGCAGACTAAGTTCATGCTCCGTCAAGTGGATGAACTTCGCAAAAAGGTAATGAATATGAATACACGTTATTCGGTGTGGCCGATTCTTGACCGCTATTGACGTCCCATGTAATTGGCTTCATTTTCTTGATTTGCAGGAGGACATGCTACTCGAGACCAACAATGCCCTAAAAAAAAAGGTAACAGCAATACTAACATCTATTGAAGTTGTTGCGTTTTATGGCATGATCGTTCACTTCCACACTTGCGCATTGCAGTAAAAGAATGTCTTGATGATCCTCGCTCGTCTGCCTTTTCTCCGCTGTGTAGGCTACATAGTTCTGGTATTCAGGGATAGCGCCATGATTGTTCAAAGTAGGTGAAATGGAAAGCAGTTGCCCTAAAGTTGAACGTATGAGTCACAAATATTTTGCCAATAACTAGCTGGCCGTTTTGATTTTGAAACACAGCCAGTTCCTTGTATCTGATCTGAAAAGTAAAAATGTGTCTTCTAGTGGTTGCACATCTTACCAATACGTTTCCTAGTGCTGGATTATGCAAATTTGAGTAAATCAGAAAGTCCATTAGTTGCATTCAAATGGTGCCCACCTAAGACTACCGCAAAAGAGAGGCAATCGAGCATGCTTGAATGAACATAATTGATGACCGAGTTCGATTCATTTTGGCTAAAGTACAATAAGCAGTGTTATGTTGCCAAGAAACAATCTAAGTAAGCAGTGGCTTCGTGAACTGACTTGGCAGATAGAGGACATTGATGCCGAGCTTCAATCGTCATGGAATGCAAATGCAGGAGATCGAAACATGATTTACAGCAATCAAGCTGCTCGGTTGCAGTATAACTTTGAACCCCTCAACTATAATGATGCGTCGCAGTTCAGGTAAAATTTCAGCAATTCCCATCGGTCCACAGATTGTTTATTGTCACTGAACTTTTGTGCACCACACCATTGGAAAATAAACAACTTCCTAACAAGCAGCATTGGCCGATCGACTATCATGTCCAACATTTGATCTCAAGGCCAACATACACTTGTAAATTTCATTGACACTGCTTGTTCGAAGAATTTTGAACTATGCAGTTCCCTTATGCTGTTTTAAAAGAAAATTTCTTGTCATGCAGTTTCAATCCCATGTCTACCGACCAGCAGAACAACTTGGCAAGCTCAGCTCAAACGGGTACTAATCAGTACATCCCCGGATGGATGCTTTGATTTGATTATAATCATATTCATGACCAACCACAGTGTGTTCAAAAATATAAGCATTGGCATGCTCGTGGAGGAGATTAATAAGTGTGGTATTGTAGATGGCCCTCTAATTGCCTTTCAAACAAGGAGCAATTTACAAAATGAATGGTTTACTGTATATGCTGGCGCACCGCTGTAATAGTCCTGCTGCGCCTGACTGGAAATGAGTCGGTAGTTGCCAATAAGAGCTTCGGAGGACTTAGTTGTTTTGTGTTTGTTGTGCTTGGAATTCTGTATGGTCTGTAAAGCGACGGCATCGTGCAGAACGTGATCAAACTGATCATGTTTATCTGATGACATAATTGATGTCCTTGAACAAGTATAACTCATCCATTTTTACCATTTCTTGACATGTTTTGCCATTGGTTTTTCGGCTGTAGTATGAGTTTGGTTATTGGTCAGCCGGGTTAGCTTGCGTTCCTCGTTCTAGCAAAGAACTTGCTCCTCATGTTCATGCCCCGGCTGGCGATTTTCGGGTAACTTCCATTTCTGTCACTGAACTTCAAAGTTCATCTAAATTCGCGAAATATCACAGCGGTTCTCTCATGACTCGTATTTGTTACTTCAAATGAAAATTTTAGAAAGTAAATTTTGCGAGGGAAGACCACAGAAGTACATGGTTTTAGAAAGTTATTAGTTACTTCAAATGAATTTTTTTTGCATTTTCAAAGCATATTCAGTGACGCTTAACAAATGCTCTAGGGGGCACTCCCACTTTTCGATGTTTGATAATTCAATACAAGCAAAAGAGAGGGATAAATTTTTTTGTTTGCACGTCAAAATGTGTAGTTATAATATGGCCAAAATCGACAAGCTAAGCAGAACAAATATGATAGTTCCTCTAAGGCTTCGTTTGTTTCGCAATAAATGAAAATTTTGGACAATCTTATCCTGACAAGTTAGTTTTATTGAGGAAAAATTGTCCAAAAAGTCCTCAATCTATTGTACTTTTGCCAGTTAAGTCATAAGTAAAACAATTTTGCCAATTAAATCCTAAATATTTTCACATTTTGCCAATTGAGTCTATCCAATTAATTTTGATACAAAATCTTTAATGTGGACGTTGTGCGTCTTACATGGTATGACCGACGTTGACATAGAAATTTTTTAAATAATTTTTTAATATTTTGCTATTTTTTATTTATTTGTCCTTTTATTCTTTTATTTTTCCTTTTTATTTTTTTCCTATGTTTTTCCTTCTTTACTTATTTTCTTTTTCCCTGTGCCGGCTTTAAGTGAGGGCGACCCTTGCCTGAGGTAGACCTAGTGAAGGACTGCACTCGCCAGAGGCCGACACCTTCCGCCGACCAACGCCGAGTCCTGGCGATGGCCAGCGGAAGGAAAATGAAAATAGTAAAGAAGGAAACATAAGAGAAGAAAAGAAGGAAAATGTAAAGAAAAAATAAAAATAAAATCAAAAAATTATTAACATATTATTAATAATTATCTATGTCAGTGTTGATCGTGCACCGTATGACAACCGACATCCACATCAGCGATATCCGGCGAATGACCAGATAGACTAAAGTGGCAAAACGTGGACATTTTTTATGACTGAATTGACAAAATTAAAAAGTTCATGAATGAATTGGCAAAAGTGTAATACGTTTAGAACTTTTTGGACAATTCTTTTATGTTAGTTATAATTAAGTTAGAGAACAAAGGGAGGGCTCGCGAGGTCATTCGCAATGTGAAGGAAAGTCACGAACGTAGCGTGTTCATACCGAGAAATACTTTGATTATTAGGTTAGATGTCGAAGAATACATTAAGAAGCCTCGACATAATCGCATGTCCATAACCCATCGACTACTAGGCATACGTGAACAATTGGTGAATGGGCTATATCTCGAAAATTCCAAAGGGCTGGTAACATTCAAAACGTGCGATATCTATCTCGGTGAGATATGTTCTGTCTTGTGAGGTTGAAGATTGACATTAGATCTGATTAGAACCAATTAAGATAATTTTCATGGGTCATGTCGAGCCCCCTTTTTTGCCTAAAAGGCTCTTTTCCTCGCTCTCTCTCCCTTCACTTCGAGGAAAGTAGTCGAGACTCGAGAGGCTTCTGTTGGCTAGTCTTGTCCGAATCATTAACGAACCTATGAAAGCCCTCTTTTGGTTGTTGATTGGAATTGGTCATCTTCTCGACAAAAGTCAAAGATGGTTTTTTTTTTTTTTTGGGAGGGAGGGAGGGGTGGGGGTCAGAGAAGTCAAAGAGGGTGGTTGGTTCATCAACCTTTGCAAAATTGGAATATTGTCCTTCTTCATCAATCGACATTGATCGCGTGAATGTGGCGCATTTGCTTTTGCATCATGAATGAGGAGGGCATCTTCCATTGCAGTTCAGAAACCAATTTGATACTATTAGATCGGTGTTCGATTCGGTTATTGAATTATGATCATAATAAAAATTACCACAAAAATTCTAAATGTATTATAATTGTGTCAATTCAATCTTAATTTTTTTTTGCTGATTTAGTCCCAAACCTTTAGCAATTGTGTCAATTCAATCCAATCGGTGTATTTTTGTTGGCTGACACTAATGTGGACGCGGACAACTGAAGACATAATATTTTAATTTTTTAATTTTTTTAATTTTTATTGTATTTTTCCTTGTATTTTTTCTTTCTTTTTTTTCCTTTCCCTTCCCTCTTCTTCCTCGAGTCAATCCCCCGGCCATGGCTGGGCGAGGCTCTCGACCTCGCCATAGCCATGTGACCAATTGGAGGAAGAAGAGGTAAGGGGAAGAAAAAAGAAAAGAAATAAAAATTTGATAAAATATTAAAATATTATGTCTATGGCCGGCCAAAATTCACTGAATTGACTGAATTGGCACAACTGCAATAGATTTAAGTTCGACAAAAAAAATAGGTTTAAGATTTTGTACAAAAAATACAATAAAATTACGACTTTTTTGGTAATTTTCTCCTATAGCGTATACTATTTAATCAACAAGAAGAATCTAAATGAATCTTGAAATTTTGACTGGTTATGGTTTATGTGCATGCGGTAAGTCATTGGTATGTCTCTTGTATTGATTGAGTTTAGTTTGAGTCTTGAGAGATTAATTAAGTCAATTTTCTCTTCCTAATCCGGCCTAAAGAAACCAAGAAATTTAAGGGGATTGACTACTACGTCCATACTGTTCTATGTAACAAAGGGGACATTCTTGTTGTAAAGTGGATGTTTTCACCTTTCACCATTTTTCCTCTTCTAATGAGGATTGATTACGTTCATTAAGAATGATTGATGAGGATTGATTACGTTCATTAAGGATGATTGATAAGGATTGATTACGATGATTGATTACGTACATTAAGGAGTATTGATGATGATTGATGTTTATAGACTTTCATTTCATGAACGTTTTTACTCTCCGGCTTATAAATAGAGACTTATGTAACTTGTTGAAGAGAATAGAAATGAGTTGACATTTTGCTCCTACTTTTCTCTTGTCTCTTCTTTCTCTCATTATATTCCCGGTAGAGTTCTCTGAATTGATTCCAAAGATTGTCGTTTTCTTTTACAACATGTTATCAGCACGAGCCAGTTAAAGTCTTGAATATAGCTCAAGTTAACGCACCTTACTTCTCCATCTAATATCTCTACAATTTCTTTTGAGTATGGCAAACATTATCAAGAGAGAGTTTGCGACGTTAGATATTACCGGAATTAATTATCTAACATGGGTTTTTGATGTCAAGATACACTTAACATCGTTAGATCTCAGTTGATCTATTATACTAGAATCTAATTATACTCCAACCTAGAAGGTTAAGGCTCTTATCTTCATTCGTCACCATTTACATGAAGATTTAAAGGCAGAGTATCTGACTGAGGAGTACCCTGCGGTTTTATGGCAATCTTGAAGGATTGTTTTGATCATCAACAAGAAGTTGTAATTCTTTATGCAAGGTTTCAATGGATTAATTTACATTTTTAGGATTTTAAATCCGTGACAAAATATAATTCTTACATTCATCGAATTGTATCACAATTAAGACTTTGTGACCAGCAAATCACATAGACTGAAATGCTAGAAAAAATATTATCTATTTTTCATGCTAATAACCTTATACTCCAGCAGCAGTATGTGGCAAAGAATTACTCAAAGCGTTCAGAGTTAATCTCAGCACTATTTGTAGCTGAAAAGCACAACCAGTTGTTGATGCAAAACCACAATTCTCGTCCTACTGGATGGGCACATGTGCCTGAAGCACATGTCGCACGTCATAGAAACAAGAGCCACGAGCATTGGAAGGGCAAATGGCGTAACTTGAAAGATCAGCCTTATAAAAGTTGAGATAGGGGTTCACAAGGACCTAAACGTGGTCCACAAAGAAAAGAAGATCCAGAAGTGCCTAATCAAGTTGGTGCCAATGTTTCCCATAGATGTGGTTCTACAGGCCATTGGTCTCGTACTTGTCGCACCTCAAAGCACCCGGTTGATCTTTATCAAAGAGAACAAGACGAGAGAAAAAGGGAAGCCAATATTGCAACCAAGCCCTCAATGGATAATAAAGAATCATCTCTTGACAATACATCTTTTGATATTAATCATTTTCTGGATTTAGATTAAGCAATATATATAAGTCTATATTAATTTTTATTTACGTGTATTCATAGTATTTATATTTAATATTGTAATTCCATTTCTTATTCTTTTTGTTAGTCATCAATGATGCTAAGCAATTACCACGAGAAGAACAATGATATTCTTTGTCTTGTAAACAGTGGTACTACACACACTATCCTCCAAGAGAGGAAGTTTTTTGAGACATTAAAAAAATGCGAAGGAAGTATCGCTACTATTTCAAGCGACAGTAACATTATTACATGTTCCAAAAGAGCTCATGTAATACTACCAATGGGTACAAATTTTTTTTATTAATGATATTTTATTTTGTCCATGGTCTAAAAGGAACCTGCTTAGCTTTAAAGATATTCATTCTAATGGGTTTCACATTGAAACCGAGATCAAAGGTAGCAAAGAATACTTATATCTAACCCAGATGAGTGGATACAGAAAACAAATTATGAAAAAGTTACCATCATTCTCCTCCAGATTATATTATACTTATATACATATAAGTAACAAACATGTTGCGATGAACCTAAAGTTCACAAACCCAAAAGGTTTTCAATTATGGTATGACGGTCTGGGCCACCGAGGGTCGAATATGATACGTGGATTATTAACGCATTCAGTTGGGCATTCATTAACAAATCGTGGGCTCCCTTCACCCACTGATTATGTATGCGATACGTGCGCTGAGGGTAAATTAATTGTACGACCGTCTCATACTAAAGCAAGGTGGAATCTCCTGTATTTTTTCATAGAATTCAAGGAGATATCTCTGGGCCTATCCACCCTATATGTGGACCTTTCAGGTACTTTATGGTCATGATTGATGCTTTAACGCAATGGACATATGTTGGCCCACTGTCAACATGTAATATGGCCTTCGCAAAATTACTCACTCAGCTCATTAAATTACGTGCACAATTTTCTGTTAACCCGATTCAGAAGATCCGGTTAGTAATGCTGGTGAGTTTACGTCTAAGGCTTTTGATGACTATTGTATAGTTGGGATAGACGTGGAACATTCTGTGCCACATACTCATACACAAAACAGCTTAATAGAATCTTTAATTAAACGCCTGAAAATGATTGCTAGACCGTTGTTATCAAGGGCATTATGGGGACATGCGATATTGCATGTTGCATCATTGATTAGAATTCAACCCACTGCATATCATGAATACTCCCCGATTCAACTTGTACGTGGATGTGAACCTGATGTTTCCCTTCCACGAATTTTTTGTTGCACTGTTTATGTTCCTATACCACATCCACAGCGTTCCAAAATAAGGCCTCAACGTCAACTTGATATTTATGTGGGATACGAATCTCCATCTATTCTAACATATTTGGAACCCCAGATGGACGACTTGTTTACTGTCCGATTCGCTAACTATATATTTGATGAGACACTTTTCCCAGCATTAGGGAGAGAAAGCCTGAAGCTTAAAAAATGCCGATAAATTTTCTGGAAGGAAGATCAATTGAATTATCTTGATTCACATATAAGCATGACTGAACTTGAAGTTCAAAATATTATTAACTTGCAACATTTAGCGATTAAACTGCCAGATGCATTTATTGATCACAAATGGGTGACTAAGTCCCATGTTCTTGTAGAAAACGCACCACCTAGAATGGAGATCCCCTTGGGACCAAAAATGTATGATGAGCCTAGTCAACACTAAAAGCGTGGACGACCCACAGGGGCAAAGACATAAATCCTCGAAAAAAAAATATTTAGTCATCCAATGCACCTCCTGCAGAGGAAAACAATCCTGATGAAATTGGTGCAGCTGTCCCAAATGACAATGCCGGGAATATAGAACGGCCAAATCCTATTGATTTGGGAAACGATGAGGATTTGGTTGATATCAATATCGAGGCCGCAGTAAATTATATGAATGCGGGAATAACATATGATAGAATTACAACTGTTGTCGACGACTCCTTTGCCTCTTCAGTAGCACTCACTGTCTCAAAAGATAGTCTGGATTCAGAACCAAAATCCATTCTTGAATGCCAGAAGCGTTCATATTGGAATAAATGGAATGAGGCAATTAAGGCAGAACTAGACTTGCTTAATAAACGTTGTGTTTTTGAACCTGTTGTCCAAACACCCAAAGATGTTATCCTTGTTGGATATAAATTAGTGTTTGTAAGAAAACACAATGAAAAGAATGAGATGATAAGACATAAAGCGAGACTAGTTGCCCAAGGGTTTTCGCAGAGACCCGATATAGACTTTAATGTCACTTATTCTCTCGTAATTTACAATATTATGTTTCGTTATTTGATCAGTATGGCAGTAAGTATGAATCTTGATATGCGCCTAATGGATGTTGTGACTGCATATTTATACAGGACACTTGACACTGATATATATATATATATATATATATATATATATATATATATATATATATATATATATATATATATATATATATATAAGTCCCTGAAGGATTTTCAATTTTCAAGATGGGAAAGAATGAAAATCGCAACATGTATAGTATTAAGTTGCAAAGATCATTATATGGTCTTAAACAATCCGGTCGCATGTGGTACAACCAGTTAAGTGATTATCTCCTGAAGTAGGGATATGTAAATAATGCAATATATCCTTGTGTGTTCATAAAAAGTCACCAAATGGCTTTATCATTATATATGTATATATTGATGACCTGAATATAATTGGAACTCCAAAAAAGCTCGAAGAAACTCGTTCCTACCTGAAAAAAAAAATTGAAATGAAAGACTTGGGTCAAACCAAATATTGCCTCGGCCTGCAGATCGAGCACCTCCCAGAAGGAGTTTTATTGCATCAGTCTAGTTATACAAATAGGATATAAGACATTTTATATAGATAAACCTCATCCTCTCAGCACACCAATGGTGGTCTATTCACTTGAAGTGGACAAAGACCCATTTAAATATAAAGAGGAAAATTAGGATAGATTAGGCCCTGAAGTTCCTTATCTCAATGCCATAGAAATACTATTATATCTTGCAAATTGCACCGGGCCTGATATTGCATTTGCAGTAAATATTTTAGCTAGACATAGTGCCAATACAACCCAAAGACATTGGAATGGCATTAAACATATCTTACTTACCTTTAAAGAACGGTTGATCTTGGTTTATTTTACCAGAGAAACAAAGATTTAACATTGGTGGGATATGCAGATGTTGGCTATATGTTTAATTCTCATAATGTCAAGTCACAGGCTGGTTATGTGTTCATTTGTGGAGGCACGACAGTTTCATGAAAGTCTGTAAAACAAATCATGATGCCCCCACTATACTTTTTGAGGATAATGCGGCTTGCATTTCATAAATATGCGATGGATTTGTCAAGAATGACAGAACTAAACTTATTTCACCTAAGTTATTTTACTCACATGAACTCCAAAATAATGATGAAATAGCTATCCATCAAATTTGGTCTAGTGACAATCTTGTAGATTTGCTCACTAAATTCCCTTCCTGCTTCCACATTTGAAAACCTTATATATGGAATAGGAATGTGTTGGCTTGGACGACTATTTCAATTAGGGGGAGCGAATTAATCATCTTGAAGGATGCAACCCAGAAGGTTTATGGCTGTACTCTTTTTCTCTTTGCAAGTTTTTTTTTTCCTACAGGGTTTTTACTTACCAAAGGTTTTTAATGAGACAGCCTCCGTGCAATGACTATTAAAATGAGGGGGAGTATTATATGCATTGTACTCTTTTTTTTTCCTTTGCTAAGTTTTTGTCACATTGGATTTTTCTTGGCAAGGTTTTTAATGAGGCAATATAATAGCGTATGTAAAAAAGTGAACATCCAAGGGAGAGTGTTGTAAAGTGGATGTTTTCACCTTCCACCATTTTTCCTCTTCTAATGAGGATTGATTGCATACATTAAGGATGATTGATGATGATTGATTACGTGCATTAAGGATGATTGATGAAAATTAATTACGATGATTGATTACGTACATTAAAGAGGATTGATGATGATTTATGTTTATAGCCTTTTATATTTCATGAACGTTTTTACTCTCCGGCTTATAAATAGAGGCTTGTATAACTTATTGAAGAGAATGGAAATGAGTTGACATTTTGCTATTAATTTTATCTTGTCTCTTCTTTCTCTCATTATATTCTCGGTAGAGTTCTCTGAGTTGATTCCAAAGATTGTCGTTTTCTTTTACGACAATTATTCTTTTGTTAGTTATTTACAAATATTCCACCAATGGACAATTTTGTAAATTAATGATTTTATCCTCTCTACAACGTGATTCAATTTTAAACTTTGAGGCTTTTCTAACATAACCTTGCAAGAAAAATTAACCATGACATTTTATTATCTATGTGTGTGTGCAATTTCTTGGTATCATGTTAACTGGCAAACATTTACACGCATCCCGCATACGCAAAATTTGATATAATGTATTTTACAAAATTGACTTCTAGCAAAATATTTGAATTATGAATCATCAAAATTGAAATTAAAGATAAAATATAACGAAATAGTACATATATGGGCGCGTGAAAAGAGAAAAATGCTTGAGGGTTTTTTTTTTTTTTGCAATGTTGCTTTTAAGATAAAAAAAATTGGTTAATACTACAAAAAATCCTAAATTAATACACATGTAATAAATTTACCCCGAGCTAATTTTTTTATCACAAAAATCTCAAACTGGCAATTTTTGATAAATTTACCCTTTGTTAGTTTTCATTAAATTTTACCATCAAATTACTAAGTTGGATGACACCTAATAGTTGATGGGCATATCATTTTTGGATTTTTTTTCTCTCCGTTTGTCACAAGTATACTAATTTATTGTGTTTCGTGATATTAACTTAATTTAACGAAAACTAACAAAGAGTGAGTTTGTCACAAGTGTATCGATTTTGATTTTTTTGTGGTCAACAAATTAGTTTAGGGTAAATTTATCAAAATTGTATCAGTCTAGAGTTTTCGTGATATTAACATAATTATCAATTACATTTGGTCATTAAAATGATATTTATGAAATAACCTATCGAGAATATTCTGGGTAAAGAATAAAAGAATTGTGTTCCCTTAAAAGTAGGAGACCAATATGGTTCATATAATAGAGTAGATGATTTATTACCATTAATAAATAACTCAGATATCGAATTTCAAAAATCTTTATAAATGTTAGGGATAGTAACACGAATTGTCCCTGAATTTTGGTCAAATGTGTAATATCATTCCCAGACTTTTATTTTGTGCAATGTGTCCTTGAAATTCGACCAAATGTGTATTGTGATCCCTAATATCTTAATTTGTTCGACATGGTTCATAAACATTTAGCAAATGTTCAATTTAGTCCATAAATTATTGATATATGTGCAATATAGTTCTTTTGTATGCATTATTTCACATAGTTTAGGTACTAAATTAAATATTTACCTGTATTTCGTAGTTTCATAAACGATATTACACGTTAGATTAAAATTCATGAATCATTTACATCGTTTCTCATGAAATTAATTTATTGTGTGCGCCCTTTTACCGGAAGGGAATATAATGATAGCCAAGGCGAGGTTCTTTTGTGCATATGCTTTTGATATTCTTAACAAAGGACATGTTTCCCCCACAACCATCATGACTCTTTTGGGGGGCCAGGCCAGCTTCTTTTTTGGTTTCACGTATGTTTATTCTGCAAGCAGGTCACATAAGAAAAACAAAGGCATCGAGTTTTTTTTTTTTTTTAAATTTTCATAAAAAAATGGTGAAAATTATATATTAAGAGCTAGCTGGATATATTAAACTTAATTTGACGAGATGATTACCTTTTCTCATATTTTAAAGGTGTCGGGCCTATACTTGCGTGGCGTGTTCACACGACGGTACCGCACAAGAAAAGAGAAGAGAAGAATAAATATTTTAGGTAACTTTTGTCCGAAAAATATTGATGCTTTATGTGATTTAGCCCTGAATCTCCAACTTTGGCACTATTTGGCTATAAATTGCACAATTAAGAATTGTGGTAGTTTACCTTGCTCTATCTCACACATGAGCATTCTTACGGATCGAGAAAATATATCGTGCTTCTATTTGATGTAGCGTCGCTATTGAAATTATGATATTTGGTATCGTTGTACTTTACATTTTATTGTCACATGTCAAGAAACTAATAATGCATGCACATCTAGTAAGGGGGGAATACCATATGTAACTCGAACTCGATTAGCTTGAATCCAAATGTGTTATATTCATGTTGAAATCAAGGCGTATTCTTAAAAATTGTGCATTGGAACGTACGATATTTTACCTTGTCAACTATTACCAAGTACATAACAAATAAATTTTTTTAGACAGTTGCATAAAATAAAGGAGAAATACATGAAAATATTTTCTTGTAGGGGGGAAAAAGCCATGAAAAAGGTAGTAGGTGAGGGCGAGAGTAATGCAACTCTCCCTCATGTATGCAGCTGATTCCTTTTCTTTTAAGCTACCCCGAAGTCCATTTCTTTTTCGTTTTCCATGAATATTTTTAGTGATCCAGAGAAACCAGGGAGACACCAGCTTGCAGATCAAAGAGACAAAATTTCAATTTGACCATTAGTTGATTCTTGCAAATTACTAGGAATGGATAATTGACGCGGTGATTACTAAGACAGTAATCTGTCCTAATCAGACGGATGTTTTGAAGTAGAACCCGCGATTGTGAAAAGCAAAAGAAATCTAGTCTCGCACCGCTTTTTGGCAATATCGTAGCTACTAGAGGAGAGGGATTTCTCGGAAGTGCTCGTCACTAACGATGATGCGAGATTCAGTGATCAACCGTCGTTTGTTGCTTTGATTCTATAACTAGATCAGTCTTTCAGGAACGGGCGAATCCTTACATGTTCACTAAATTGTTGATTCACATTTTAGAATTTTTTGTTTTACTTGCTTCTTAGGACATGCATCTTTGTCTTGAAGTTATGCTCCCCTCTTTCATGTGAAATGAAGATTTCGTTTCGACTGAGACAGAAAAAAGAAAGGCATACACAGCCGTGCAAATTGCGTACACTGGCCTTCACACACTCTCCTTCCAGAAAGTAAAAGCTGTTCTTGTTGAGGAAAAAAAAAAAACAGACAAATAAAGGAAAAAAGAAAGGAAAAGAAAAAGCAATTCAACATGCTTCGATGAAACCACATGGATCTTCCAAGACAATCATCAGAAACATAAAGAAAGACAGTAATGGAAAGAACAGCGAGCAAATGAAGATCACTTAACCACCAAAGATTATAATTAGCTCCCCCAGAAGAAAAGCCACTTTGTGCTGGGATTGCTGGTCTAAGAAGGGGCCTGGCCCTACAGATTCATGACAGGCACGTTCAGGAATTGCCCCCACAAGATAAATTCTAAAGCAACAAAGCAACCAACATGATTAGATTGCTCAAAAGTGCAGAGAAGAAACGAGGGAGCAGAAGAAGATAAATGCAGAGCAGGGTGGTGAGATTTTGGCCGAGACCAACCTCTAGGATTCGACACAGCATCTGTACAGGTTTAGCTTCGGCATCTTTCTGTTTTGTGTGCCTCACCTGAAACATCTTTGCACTTGAGGAAAAATGGGGAGGACAGGCACAAGATTGCCGGGATTTTGCCTCAACAGGATCAGGCCTCATGTGAGAGTCCGGTCGCCTCCCACACAACCGAAGACGGAACCGAATGCCGTCAAACCCGGTCGACAGACCGAAAATCTGGGCAGCGTTGAGGAAGAGAAGCCCGGGAACGGGGAGAAACCCAGGCAGGCGACAGGCCGGCGGATTATGATCGTGGTGGACTCGAGCATCGAAGCGAAGGGAGCTCTCCAGTGGGCGCTGTCCCACACAGTTCAGAGCCAGGACATCATGATACTTCTGCACGTGACGAAACCGGCTCAACAAGGTCTGAATTTCTTCATGCGCAAGTTCATTTTGGGATTCATCTCCGCGTGGGCATATGTGTTGATGAGTGGTTCTTGAAGCAAAACAGGTTTGCTGTGCTGATATGATTGATTGCAGGAACCTGTGAAGAGTTCAACAAAGAGAGAGCTCCAAGGGCTTATCAGCTTGTTCAGTCTCTGAAGAATATGTGCCAGTTGAAGAGACCTGAGGTGGGTATATAATTCGCAACTCGCTAGAGATCAAGGACTCTGCTTAGAATCCATTAAGCCAAGATTTGCTCTCCCCCATTCCCAGTGATCTTATGCATAATGTGTCTTTTGCACAAGTGTTCTCTTCACTCATCTTCATGTCCTAGAGGGGAATCATAGGTTCTTTTTCTTTCCAGCGGACCCTGTAGTTTCATATTCATTCCTCTTTCCAGTTTGACAAGCTTTTGGTGCTTTCTCTGAGTGGATGATTTAAGGGGAAAAAAGAACGAAAGCAAGAGGTTAAACAAAGGGACAAAATTCTCACTCCACCACATTGTGGGGTTCACTTTCTTTCCCTTGCTAAGTGTAATTCAAAGTAGTAGTTTTTCTCATTTATGTGCATCCCTTGCATCTGTTGGACATTAAATTTCCAAGCTGTAGCCACGTTTGTAAAAACAGAAACTGGGTTTCGGTAGGTGCAAATTGAGACAGTGCTAGTGCAAGGGAAAGAGAAGGGCCCAAAGATTGTGGAGGAGGCGAGGAAGGGCGGAGCGTCCCTCTTGGTGATGGGCCAGAAGAAGAGGTCGGTAAGCTGGAGATTGCTGATGATGTGGGTCGGAGGGAACCGAATGGGAAGTGCCGCCGCCGGCGGAGGAGTGGTGGAGTACTGCATCCAGAACGCCGAGTGCATGGCGATTGCCGTGCGGAGGAAGAGCAAGAAGCTCGGCGGCTACTTGATCACCACCAAGCGCCAGAAGGATTTCTGGCTCCTTGCTTGAATCTGAATCTTCCTGTTTTAAGCTTGCTTCCGTTGCAAAATCACCTCCCGTCTGATGACGGAGTGTATGTGAAGGTTCTTTCTTCTTTTTTACTACCCCCCACACCCAATTCATATTCTATGTACATACTGAAGTTTATCGAAACGCCCGGACCGCGCTTCGGTCTCGGATTGTGTCGAGGCTCGACAGAAAAAAAGGGTTGCGGATGGCCGAACTGAGTTTGCAGCGGAAATAGCTTGGAAGGCATAAAAATAAAAATAAAAACACACAAGTCTATTGCATTGATACTAATTCAGTCATAAACCTTTTAATTGAACCAATTAAGTCTGAATTTTTTTGCATTGATATTAATTCATTTCATTTGGCCGAAAATCGCTGACGCGGATATCGGTTATCCTACGTAGTGCTGCGGGCATTGACATGGATATTTCTAAATAAATTTTTTTATAGTTTTTGTGTTCATTTCTTTTCGTCTTTTATCTTTTTATTTTCTTTTTTGCTCCTTTCATTTTGGTTGTCAACTCACCCAAGCCCTCGATAGATAGATCTAGGTGAGGAGAAATATATCGTCTAAACTTTCCTTGAGGACCTCTGGCCCTCACCAGCATAAATGAAAGGAAAATTAACGAAAGAAAGAAAGAAAATAATAATAACATAAATTCAGTTTTTTTTAAAAAAAATGCAAGAAAAAGGAAAGAAAATAATAAATGATAAATACAATTGTTTTAACAAAAAGCGTAAGAAAATGTTCACTCAACGTCAATCGTGCCACGTAGGATAGCAAGCGTCCATATCAGCGACTTTAGGCCAAAATTGGGGATGGACTTTATTGATGCCAATATAAAAAAAAATTAAGACTAAATTGGACTAATTGAAAAATTTAAGACTGAATTGATACAAATGCGATAGATTTATAACTTTTTTTATACTTTTCCCGCTCGGAAGTAGTTGTAGTTTTTGTTTATCATCGAGCAGGCCGTTGACACCTAAAATTTGACTATTCCACCTAGTCATTTACCGGATGAAGAAGAAATCAGGCACCGAATTCGACCCCTAAACAAAAAACGTCACTTGCAATATTCGCCTTCGCATAGGTCATCCTCGCACATGACCATCACGATGAGTTCTACTGATCATGGTTCATGAAAAAGATTGGCGAAAGATTTGAAAAAATCGCCTCCATCTTCTTTATATATATACTGAGAACGATCGTTGAGATCGTGAGGGAGAGAGATTGATCGAGAAAAACGCAGAGAGGTTCGCACGAAAGGAGGAGAATCGTGAGAGAGAGAGAGAGAGAGAGAGAGAAGACAAGCAGAGAGGTTCGTTCGTGTATCATCTTAAAATATGCAGGCTAAGTTGTTAACTAAACAAAGAACATAATACAAAGTTCGCATAGATTGCATACTGTTTAGTCTTAGTTCATGTCATCCGCAATGTAATCTGATTTGCCGCGCTTCGATTATTATGTTACTTTCTTGGTTGACTTGATTGCGCACCCGCATGATCTTTCTGGGCCAAAGCGAACATTCAGCTGTTGTGCATCTTAAGAGCACAAACCGGAAAACCTACCGTCAGCCATTAGCAGAGCCGACGAGAGGCTTTGGCCGAAAAAGGAACTCCATAGCGAAATCAGAGTCTCACAGAAGACACCAATTCTCACCCTTTCACCATAAAAAAGCTCAAAAGTTGCCACTCGTCAGCACCTAAAGAAACTACACTTCTTCAGTAAAGGACTCTGGATGGTATGTGTTACAGACATCCACTCTATACATACATCTTAGGGAACTTAAGAATGACACGTTATGGACAACAAAAAATCGCTATCTGATCACGGTGCCGGCAAAGAAAAGAAGAAATCGAGGCGGTAGCAGCACCGCCACGTGCCGCCGTGTAGTATGATGATCGTTTTAAGCCCACATAAGTTTTTCCTTCATGCGCGCTAGTAATTTAAATTTCTCTTCGGCTTCGACCTGCTGGCGGATGTCATTTCTTGATGCACGGTCTGGGTGAAATCTCAGCAAGGCCCGTCTATAAGCTGCGTGCACCTGAAAAACCAACATCACAATCCTCATTACCTAGGCTGATAGAAAGAAATATGAGACCAATGTAATTCAGTCGATGGAGCGCTGAATCCTGTGGAAGCCATTCGCGTCTAACAAAGAAATAAGTAACTTGCCTCCTGTGGCAATGGGAACAAACCGCCTCCAATATGTATCCCCAGTCCACGAAGCAATGAGGCCATATCAGTGCATGTTATTTCCAGTTTAGTTATCTCCTTCCTTATTTCAGCACGAAGTTGCTCTTTCAGGTTCATGTTTTCCTCGTCCTGAACATTAAATCAGATTGAAGAAACAAAAACAAATTAGTTGTGGCATTTAAAAAATGAAAAAATATTGCATCACGAAATGGTTTTATATACTGTGTTAAATTGTGATGACCAATTCAATGAAATCGGTACAATGTCACATCTCTCTCATCCATTTCCATGGGAAAGGCTTCCAATCGATCAATGATCAAATGCCACAAAATCTGACAAGGCATTCTGAAAATGGTCTCTGTCAGGGGCTTTTAAAATGCTGAGCACGCGTAATTAGTTTTGCTTGTCAAAGTAGGAGCATTCATCATTTTTACTGGTGAATATCATGCAACATTAAAAGTTCCATGTTCTTTTTTTTAAAAGGGAAATTTGACAGTAAATAAAGCCACTCCTCTGAAAAAAAAAAAGGGGCAAATGTTAGATGAAAATAGCTTCAGAGCACACATATATGACAATTATAATATTGACCTTCTTTTGTGTCTGTCTCATCTCTTCAATCCGCTGCTTTTGCCTTCTTTCCATATCCAATAATCGCATAGTTTCAGCTCTTCTTTTCTTCCGCAACCTCTGGGCCTCTTCCGCCTGCAGAACAATACTAGTGACTAAGCACATATTCTTCTATAACAATATCCAAGGGAGTAATTGACTCTTTGAAATTGCAGACTCCAACAAATACGGGGCAAAAAAATGAAGTATGCTTTTGAAAATGAAAAAAAGTTCTAACGAAAACAAACTGCATCTATCAACACTTTTCCCGATGATTCTAATGTAAACAAACTACATCTACCAACACTTTTCCCGATGCCATAAATCAACGTAAGCATAGAGGTACCAAGAAAAGCAGCTCAAGGTATCTGAGACTGGAAGTGCATAGCAAAGATCCAAGGCCCCAACTTTTTTCACAAGAATGTCTTCTGATTATCCAAAAGATTGAATTATCAACAAAGTACGTCATCATCTCGGAAAAATAACACCCTTAAAACTGTATTACTTCAGAAATGTCTATGTCAACATCGACCAAACTAATTTAACATGTCATCATCAACAACAGCAAAGACTTCGTAAAGCACCACAAATATAATCAATTCAGAACAATTATGCAAAGTTAAGGAGGTAAAAACGATCACCACAATATACATGCATTTGGGAGTCCGTCAACACCTATTAGCAACCCAAATCAAAGAAGAAGGGAAAAAATAATTACAACATCAGAAGAAATTGAAAGATGCAGGTAAAAACCCATGGAGAAGATTGCATGTACTTAACCACTGAGTTATTAAGTATGGTCCAACCTGTAGCTGTAATTGCCGCTGCCGAGATGCCCATTCTTCTTCTTCTGCTCGCTTGTATTCATCGGTTTCCTTAAGCATTTCCCGTCCATTGATAATGTCCTTTTGGACACTAGGCACACAATCACCATCTTGAGCATGTGAACAATCCTTTTCTTCACGACTTTGAAGACTAGATGCTGATTTAGCAACTAAGTCTGCCTCTTCCACAATACAAGTTCTCCGCACAAGTTGTTCTGTGGTTTCATCATGACAAGCCATTGCACGTCTAACTACAGACTGGCCAAAAGACGAGGATGTATCTTCATCGTCACCAACTTGGTATTTGGCACCACAATCAACATGTACTTTGCCTGTATGGCAGGATTTTGGCACCATTGGTTTGCCAGAGAGATCCTCTTTGTGAGGAACAGTTCTTTCATGCACTAGTTCATCTGGAACAGAATTGTTGCTACAAAAACACTTATTCTGTAACCCATCATCCGCTTGTATATCTCTTTCACCATCAGCAAAAGTTTCATTGCCAATTTTGCTCTTCAAGAAAGAAGACTCTTCCTTAAAGATACTTCTTTCCTGATCAGATTCATCAGGGAGGTCCCTGGCTGAGGTAATATTGTCCGAAAAAGATTTTCCCATACATTTGTGTTCTTTACCCAAAGTATTATGTAGTCCATTGGCTCGGTCTTCACTAAACAATGAAGAGGGCTCCTCATACTCATGTCTGACTCCTAAATTGACAGGAAACCCATCACTAGAAGAAAAGTTTTCTTTTGCTTTTGCATTGCGTGAACTAGAACACGCTGGATTAGATGCGTAATAGTCCTCTCCACTCATGCAAGCATCAGCATGTAAGCCAGAAGCCTTAACTTGATCTTCTGAATGAAGATGCCCATTAGAGGTATCATGTTTTCTTTTAGAAAAAGCATTTTCCCATTGTTCGCGAAGCTTCCCAGAGGGATCTTCCACCACCTCACAATCAGAGAAATCACTATCAAAGGAGACATCTTCTGAAACAGGACTGAGACCATATCGATTTCTACAGGGAATTTCACCTTCAAAGCTATAGGAGTTCTTGCTCCTAGATGACTTCAAAGCACAATACTCCTCGGGAAGGACACAACATTCATCAACATCGGAGTCGGCAGATTCTCCCAAGTTGGAGGAGGGAGAGGACGTTCCGCTTGGTGTGGCGTCGCTATCCGACTCACCAGCACCTGCCACACTGGGTCCAGGAAGTTCAACATCCTCATCATCATCAATACTAATTACACCCTCCTTTGGAAACCCCTTATTCTTTTGTGGTACACCAGCACCTCGCAACTTCTCCTGTACAGCTTTAGGGACATCAATAATAATAACCTCATCGAAATCATCACAATCAACATCGATGAGAACAATGTTTTCGAAATTCTTTTTCACATTGCAACTATCTGGGATTGTCTTGCCAGCACAAGCTCTAGGATGCCAATCTGTGGATACTCTTTTCCCTCTCATTTCCTTCTGCAAAGAGAGATGTCACAGATGCATGAGTTTCCACTCGAAAATAAGCACGAGTAGAAAACAGAATTCCAGCTTCAAACCAACAGTAGAAGGTACCAAGTTCTGTGTCCCAAACTTTGATAGGAAAATAAATGAAATGTCATTGCTAGTAACTGAATCCACTTCATGTTGAAATCATGCAATGGGAAAATGTATAGACATAGTTTTTACAGATGACTTGAAACTCGACATACAACAAACCATTGACCTAACCGGCAAAAAGTACAGATTGTTGATTAGCACCACAAAATTATCAAAGAATGCACTAGCCAAGCAGAGAACTACTGAATCCAAATTTGAGTCTTTGTTCAAACATCTCCATAAATGTCCATCTTTCTATATTTGAATATGGTAAAACGTTGACCTAAAAATTTTCATCAGGCTGATTGTTCTAGATATTAAAAAACCAAATCCAATATCTATATACAAATGGGGGATTATAACTATGTCAATTGTCAGCTCCTTCCAACCCAATCCAATTATCGGAGTTTACGATGCTATCAAAGCCCATCTCCAATATAATTCAACTGATAGTGACGAAAACCCAAACGAGTACAAATACATTCGTACAATAATCAAAAGGAACCCATTTCTGCCTATTGGAAGATAGAGTAGAGCAAAGACGACTCAAACCACAATCACAAATACCAGAGTTTTCTTGTTTGAAAATAAACTACAAGATAAATCAGTAAAATTTCAGCAAAAAAGAAACTGCCATGCATGTTTGAGATTCAGCAACGAAGTGCATATCGAACATTATCGAGATCGGCAACGTCTTCAGTTCTAACGCCAATACCACTACCACTACCCACCGAAGTACCCAAAAAACTCCACGATTACAGGGTTCAATACCATCTCACCAGCGTGAAAAATTAAGCAAGAATATGGATAAGGAAAGAAGGAACAACCTCAAAGACGATGATGACCCACCAAAAAATTCCCAGAAATTATCGAGATTTCAAACAGCTGCCATCACAATTGAGCAAGCCAACCCCGAACCCAAATCCGAATCGGACCAAATGGAGGATAGAAATAGGAATTCAACTCGAAGTAGCGAAGGCCCGGCTCATTCGAGAACTTGAAGATTTCAGAGAGGCGAGCAATTACGAGTCCATAGCAACTGCGAAGCCGATCGAGATCGAGAGATAGAGAGAGAGAGAGATCGAGCACCCAGAGACTTAGGGTTCGAAAATTTAAAACCCCAAACGCCGTTGAGTCTTCTCCTTCCTCTCCACTTCGTGGGCAATTTTCCGGAACGGGAGACGAGACGGCGTGGCGTCAGGTACGGAATCCAAAGAAAGGTCTCGCTCTCATCTTTTGCCACACGTGTCGCGGCGGCGGGGAGAGAGGAAGATCGGTCGGTGATGTAACTGGCTCTCACCGACCCGTTATAACGCAACGACGGGGTCACCGAACGGTTTGCGATTGGTCGTTGTTGTTGCAGGTCGTCACCGATACGTCCCCCGAGTGTGGGGACGAGCAAATTGAGTGTGTTTCCGTAACTCTGAAGTTGGTTCGGCGCAGTCGAGGAGGCCTGCTCCAAAAGTCTTTCTTTATGTTTCGGTTCTTGCCTATCGTATTTCGAAGCTTTCATACGACAATACGAAATGAACATTTGAGATTTTCACCATTCCGACAGCCAAATCCTTTTAAGTGCAAACATGTAAGTCTACTTATAGCTACATGAAAATGCACTACACCAAAGAAAATACGAAGTCTGCAATTAATCTCCCGGATTTTTAAGATTGGATTGGATAGAGTGGAATATGAAATCTAGGGATTTTGTCATATCCTATTCTGTGTTTGGTGAATTATAGTAATAGAACCGGATATGTTCATATCACATCATGTTTTTTATTTGATATATATAATATATTTATATAAAATAAATTTAAAAATTCACAAAAAATCTCTTGTAATTCACTACTGAATCTAGTAAAAGGAAGAAAATATAAGCATTCAACTTTTGCTGAAAAGTTTTACATTTTTCACCATATTTATTAAACCTAAATATAAAACACAAAGTTATGAAAGAGAATGAGATTTGACTCAGAAATGAATATGCTAGTTTTTTTAGAAATTTCATTACTCTTTCTTTTTAAGAATTAGAAAAGTTATTTTCAAGTTTAAATATATTTACTTAAAATCTAGTTTCTTCTACTTCCTTTTTTACTTATTTTTAATTATAAACCTATTTTTATCATTATTTTGACTCAATTCCATCGTTTCTTAATAAAGTTTTTCATTAAATAACAAATTGTATTATTATATTTAAAATATTTAATGATATGGATACTAAGTGTGTGTACACATACAAACTATATATTATAAAGAAGAAAGAAATTAAATTATAAATATAATTTATAAAAAAATTATTTTGATTTTTCTTTCTAACATTAGTTTTCAAATTTATTTAAAAATAACTATTATTTTAATTTTATTGTATAAGAAGTTTGTTATTCAGAAAAATAATTTTTATACCATTAACAAAAGAAATCATATTCACCTTTATCCTACGTCCCCTCATGATAATTATATCAAGGCTATATCCCTTTCTATTTTGTTATATACTATTCTGAGTAGTGTTGACACCGGATTTTTAATCAGTTTTTATTTGAAAAAATCATTAAAAATAGCTAAAAAATCACAAAATCTCAAAATCAACTTTGGGATTCTTGGCCTAGTCTTAGGAATCAATTTTGAAAAAAAAATATTTTTTTGTAATTTTTAATAATTTTTCGAATTTATTTAATTATGAAAATATCCAAAAAAATATAAAAATACCATTTGTGGTCATAAAATTGCACAAAAATAGTCAATAATTTTATTTTAATTCCCTCTTCAAGTTTACCTTCTTAAATCTAAAAATTTCGACCTAGGTCGCTATGTTCCTTCATAAACATAGACTCGAATCGATCATGAAAATTATTTTTTGAGTTCTTTAATTTTAAATTTTTGCTTTCAACAAGCCATGACATTTGTATTAAGAACATTGAAGTGAAATTGTGTAAATTCACCCTCCAATTTGATCAATTTTAACCAAAAAGGCTTAATTACACAATTTTCTTTCAATTTAATCTCCGATTTCATGAATCTCAAAATTAAATTCTCTCCAGAGTCATCCATGAAAATCAAACACCTCTACCCTATATTGTTCGTCATCTTGGATCCATTGGTGGCCTCAATTTGAACCAATTTGATTGTTTGAACTTTCAATTAAACAAAAATCTTTTTTGGATGCTAGGCATAATTTGAGATTTTCGCCTAATTCCAATTCAATTGTTCACGAAGATACCCATTGTAAATGTAAAACATGGTGAGGAGTCTGATTTTGACGTCAATTTAGTGAAAAATGATCGATTTGGGGTTAAATTGGGCGAAATTGGTAACCGAGCCGGGTCTGCAACCAAAGGAACAGGCTGTTGTTACCTCAAGTACAGAACGCAAGGACAGAGGAGCAGCAGCGGCGAAAAAAGTGAGGTGCTCCGGGGGACAAAAACTGGGAACAACAGACTCCCTTGGCAGAGGGCATGAAGAGCGTGAATGGTTTCTCTAATCCGGGGGTCCTCCGACTACAAAATGGAGGAGGTCGGCAGAGAGAAAGAGGATCTGGGTTCTTCTAAAAAAAAGAGGAAGAGCAAACAAGGAAAGAGGGTTCCAGAGAGAAAGAATAAAAAAAAGAAGAGGAGAGTTGGGGGAGCGTTCCACAGAAAGTCCATTGGGGAGGAAACCCAAAGAGAGCAAAAAAAAGGTCTGTTTTTTTTTGGGGGTGCTTCTCGCTGCATCGTGAGGGATTTTTGGGTTCAAAGAAAAGAGAGCCGAGAGAGAGAGAGCTCTCTCGGCTCCATAAGGGCATTCGAGCAGGCGTCGTGGTGATTCGGAACGACCAACACACCTCCATAAGGGCTTCAGTCGTCGTCGACGCCGTCCAAAAGGTTGGTCCGGTCCTGACATTTTGCATCCCCTGCTTTGCCATTGGTTGTGTTTACCATGAGTTTGGCTCAGTTTGATTTTCGAGCAAATGGAGCCAAACCATATGGATTTCGACATAGCTCTACATTCTTATAGATACGTTTGAACGACTGTCCTTCCTGGTTTTGTCGGCGAAGCTTCGACGTAACGATTTTCCATTCTTTTATGACGCGCTCCGACTGTTCGATGAAATGCTCCCGGATCATTTTGCGTGTTTTTGGTCCTGGTCACCCTGTTACCTAGCTCCATTCATGTTTCTTTTGCTTGGAACCTTTCTTTGAGTCAAATTTAAGTGTCCCCTTTGCTGTTGTTTTGCATTGTTTTGCATCGACTCGCACCGGAAATGGTGGTTCGATCCTCATGGAGCTCGGTCCAAGCCACGAGTTCGCAGCCGTCTACTAGACTTCGCTCATGTCCTACGGAGTTCAGTAAGATCCCCATAACTCCATCGATTATGCTTCCATAAGAAAAAACTGGTTTGGATGTAAGCTTTTCTTTTCTGCGAAAATTTCTTTGCCGGAATGGTACTGTTCGGAGCTGTCAAGGAGTTCGATTGGCGACTGTTTTGGTCTAACTTCGGTTTAGAAAGTCGAGGTGATTTAGTTCAGTTTAGGCGAAAAACTGGTGGGATACTTCAGTCACGGCAAGATTTGGGTTTTGCTCCCAGTGGGAACCAAAAAATTTCCACGAAGAAGATGTCCAGAAAAAGACAAAGGGAGAGAAAAGTAGTATAAAAATAAATAATAAAACAATAACAAACCAAAAAAGCGTGGAGCGTGGAGGTGCAGAATAAGTGCGCGAGGTTTGTTTTGTGGTTTGGGTCTGATTGGCAATTTGGGCCTTTATCGTTAATATGTTTCGGTGGCTGGGCTTCGGTGGCTGGGCTTGATGTGATCCGAAAATTGAGAGAAAAGAAAGGAAGGGAAATGGGCTGGATGGTGGGTTTTAAAAGGAAAGTTAGGCCTTTATCCTTTAGATTCTTATTTGGGCTTCGTGGCTCGACTTTAGAAGGGTTGGGCCTTGCGGCCCAATCCAGATCACTATTTTCGGAATAAATAATAATGAAAAAATAAAGAAATTTCGAAAAAAAAGTCATAAAAAATGGGAAAAATCAAGAAGAACCCTAGAAAATTCAGAAAAATCCCAAAAATTAAGGAAATGCGCCATTTTGACTGACCAATCCTATTCTTGATAATTTTCCCTCCCAATCCTTTTTGAAAATGATGATTTTACCCCTTAAGGGTAAATTGTCTCCTAAATTCGAGAAAAATTCCAAAAAATGTCAGGAAATAGGAAATGGGCCATTTCGACTGGTTAATCCTTTTTCTAACGCTCTTGGGTTCCTATTCCCTTTTGAAATGATTCCTCCCTTATGAGTTAATTGTCCCGTAGTTTTCTCAGAATGAACATTTTGCCCCTCATGGGAATGTCACCTTCAAATTTTTCCTGAACTACTTTCGGATCTTGAATGTCCCTTCTCTAAGCCAACAGGGCTATGCTAGGGATGCCATGCTGATTTGATGCGTTTCATTTGCACTTTATGATTCTCTGACTTGCGCATTTATTTCATTGATTGTGATTGCTAGGATAGTCACTTATGTTTGCATGAACTCCTAGAATTCATGACTCTCACCTCAAATCATCTGCATGAAATTCCTCGTTAGAAAAATCATTCAACTTAGGTACTGAAAGGGCGTCAATAAACGATATTAGCATAACTAAGTCCCCATTCCCAAATCTCTGGTTCTGTATGTGTCGTGCGACTCCTCCCACCGCCCGACGAGGTTTCCAATCTACCTTCCCCAAAGATTGGTGGCGACTCCGAATGCATGTACATTATTCACATGCCACCCGACCACGCACGTCAAGGTCGAAATCGATTCCTAAATCTCGTTGTCGCACGAGGTGAGGACTTGGGAGAGTCCGAGCCGATCTATGGTTGACGGATCCGTAGAAATGAGGCAATCACCACTAAATCCTCATTCCTCCATCCTTTCGGATGAGGGTTGCGACAAGTAGGAACCAAATAAAGGATAGGATAAATTTCATCCTATCCTGACTTATATCATAACTGTCAGACGTAGTCATAGCGTATGTATAATATACATGAAGATAATAAATTCTATCGTTATGATCGTACTCTATTATGATTTTTTTACCACATTCTCCATAGGTGTGTTGTGTGCGTGAACATGTCAAACCCAAGGGCCAATACATGGGCCAGCCCATCTGCTAATGTTCGCGGGCCTTCTTGATCTGTATCACGCACACCGAGCCTTTTGACAATACACCTGCAAATATTCTGCTGTGGATTGAGTGGCAGTTCTTTTAGTTGCTGATTATCGCTGAAGATCTTGGTCAACTCTGTGATGGGGGGAAATGTTCAGGGCAAGAATTACTTCAGTGGGAGCCCTGAAATTCTCTATTGCTCGGATCTCACCCTTCCAGCAATTCGCAGAACAATCCTGGCAGAAGAGGGGGGAAAAACAGACAAGCAGATATGTTTGAGGTCACAAAAGTATCTTACGGCGAAAAGAGAGAATAGAATAGGCAACCGTCGATGGATTGCATCATTTTCTCCGTATATGATAACTAAGGAACTCGACGATTATGAGGATTGTCTGTGGAAGAGCATAAACGCACTTGGATTTGGATTCTGGTTCGCTTTTCATCCCAGGCCAGCATTGCCCTCTTAGAGAAACTGCTCTTCTCTGCGCATTAGAAGTTCAACATGAACAGTCAGGGTTAACAGGGAGTTCCCATCCCCAAGCTGATGTTTTGTGTTCAAGGTTGAAGAGATTTTACATGCTTCCATTTGCGGTTTAATCTTGTGTCTGGTAAAATAACTGAAAGAACATTGTCAAGAGCTGAGGCAGCGCAGATATATGTTTAGTTCCTGCAGCAGGAGACTCCTAAATAAGGGAATTGTTTAGCCTGATTCAGGGTATGATTACATTCTCTTGTGACTAACAAGAACACCTAGAACCAGCAGGGTTGAACATTTAATCAATCAAGAGCAGCTCTCATGATCCGTTGGTCTATGAATACTGCATGTTCGAGGGCTTATGCCATCGTTTAAAGTGGGCAACAGGACTCTTTCACACTGGAAATTCCCTTATCTTTAGGTTTGGGGAAGGTTTGTGCCAGAAATTGCGAGGTTTCAACTGCAAGAAAAGGAAAACCAAGGTCGAATTTCAATCCTTGATCCTCATATCGGACGGCTCTGAACCTGAAGCTGTCTCCAGGAAATCGATGTCCTTGATCACAAAGGTCTATGTTTGAAAGTTGAATGGTAGTGAAGTTTCACTCACACCAAGTTGAGGGCAGAAGACAACAAAAGCCACAACATTTGACAGTTCTTTTAAATCTTATTTCAGAGAAAGTGTACACCAAAGAGAAATTACACAGCAATGCATGACCATTTTCATGGAGATCACCCAGGAACTCTTTCTAACATTTTACCGGCTCAATTCAATTAGATCTTGCCGAATTATCCTGGGAAGAGCATGCGGCCACATTACTCGTCGGGGAAGGCATCATGAGAGGTGATAGCAGAGGGATTGGATCTTTATTCTGATAGAACGAAGACGACGAAGAGGAGGAGGACATCGACGAACTTAAGTGGCACCCCATTTCACCGGATTCGGCCCTCCGCTCGAGCAGAATCTGTGGCTTCAGTTGCAAAGGACATGGAGCTTTCTGCCGCAGCCGGCTCATAGGCCTCCTGCAGGCGTAGACATCCTTGTGACCACACATCTGGAAGCCCGGAAACTCAGAACCCGAGTCCTTGACATTGCTTCCTCGATCTGATATCATTTGGTAATAAACTCTGTTCGGTTTTCCTAGCTTGAGTAAGTGACTCTCAGAGTTCAGCAGTAGATGATCTATATGGTCTAGACGGTGAGGACTAATCAGCATTTGAGAGAAAGAGGCCCATCCACCACGCGGACAAAGAGGATAGAATCATTGTACGATGGCACATCATCTTTAAAAAAAAAAGGAGAAAAACAGGGAACAATGATCGCAATGGACTTGGTTTTCAATGAGCCATTCATTCATGTTTTGGTGGGGGGGGGGGGAGGGGGAAGGTATCGATTGCTTTTGCAGTAAGGAACAATGAATTGTTTTTCTTGGGCAGCTTCATGTGACGAATAAATTTTGGGTTGTTTTCAGTGACTGATTGAAGACGCAGAAGCAGCACATGAACGCCATTTGAGTATATTAGTTGTTCTGGCTCTGACATTTTCTTCATTAACTTTGAGACAAAGTGACAGAGACTCCGTAGGGCGTGGATTGATGGTGGGTATTATCTTATTCAAATTAAGGTAAAGCTCATAGTTGCTGTTCAGTGTTCATAGGTGGAACTGATGCTGTGTTGATTAGCATAATCATTCTGAGTCGGTTTTGACCGGTCAAACCCCGGTGATTCTGCAATGATTGTCTTGCATCAAATGGCAATCACGAAGCACAAGCAACCATTAACCTTGCAAGAAACTGTACAGGAGTTGACTGTTCAACAGCAACCTAAACTCAGCGCATTTTTTGCATCGTCCCTGTGATCCTGAGCCTGAACGTGTGTGCGAGTATTCCTTTTATTTTTTATTCTGCTCTCCCTAGACAATGGCATGAGGCTAAATTAGGAAGCCATTTCCAGAATCTACAGCATCCAACAACAGTAAAGTTCGATATTCTCGGGATCATTGGACGTGGCTTGGGATATTCCCGAGAGGCCATTTGGAATTTCAGACTACAAACACCGGTCCACTTGGCGAAACCCCATTGCAGCAGTGACACAGGACGGACTGTGATTGTGCCAATCAGTCTCGGATTGAGAACATGTGAGAATGAGAGTTAGCATTCGTCTCACTCTCTACTTCACACCCAACTCCGCAATACACACGTTCGAAAAGGCTGTTCGAATCGCTTTCTCCTTTGGAATTTGAAAGGATTTCAGTAGGACCATTTTGAGCTGTACTGGGAAAGAGATGGACGGACTGGACTGACAACTTATCCAACTAAAAATTTGGTTGCACCAACAATCATCACCCATAATTGAGCGTTCACATCTATCATCTGTATAAAACTGAAGTGTATCTATCATATGATCCATGACCCGAGAAAAAGTAAAAAGCAAGAAAAAACAACATGAGTAAAGTTCGAAGCTCTCTCTTTTCTCAAACTGCTGCATTCTGCGTGGACCACGAAAAGATGGGGAAAGACTCATTCAAATGGCCGAGCCATCTAGTTATCTTTAACTGCAGATGGAACACCCAATTCTTGGTGTTACGGCACATATCCAGCCACATACGTTGCCTGTTGACCGACTAGTCATAGCAAAATGGAAAATTTCAAGGTTGGTAGATTCAATTAATTGCTAAATCTGTCTGATGTGAATGGCCAACTTTAACAAACAATCCATTTGAGCTTATTTCTGCAGCATTTTGGTATAGCTGATGATAAGAAAAACCGTTCGCTCGAATCCAATAAACAAAGGGCACAACATAAAATGGTTGACCTCAACTCTCCCATATGCCAAACTAAAAAATGGGTCTTCAATTTTCAACAGATGCAGAAACTATCTTCAACTCACCATAGAAGAGCGTCTTGTGAGACAAACTCTTGACAGCCCGGACGGAGAAGTAAGAACATTAGAGGGCAAAGAATGATTATATACAAAGGTTAGATGGAAATCCTTACACAAATCAGGTCTCTTTCGTCACTTTTGTGGTTCCAACGCATGGTTGGTTCCATAGTAGCCAAATAAAGGTCAGGTAGGCGACAGGCAAACATTTACAAGGCTTCACGCTTTTCTAATGGCTAAACCGTCTTCCTCCTTCAGGAAAATGGCTCTTCCTAACATCCGTGCTCGCATCTACTTAAAAAAAAAAAAAAAACTGAAAAGATATTTTCCCGGGGGATTCCAGGAAACTGGCTAATCATAAATACATAAGAAGATAAGCTGTGAGTTTTGTCAAGAGTATGACCTAACTAAACCGAAGTTGACGAAGGATCTCGACCTGAAGAGACCACCAAAGAGGAACCTAGTGGGAGATTCTTGAGCAGCGGGCTTTGACTCTTCGGAACTTCCTTTGACGTGAAGTATGGTCTGGCCAATAGTTTGGCGAATGGAATCAATTGTCTTGGAGTCTACAGGGTACCCCGATGAGTCCTGCACGTAAAATGTGTTCACTGCTTTTCCGTCTTTGGTGTTGACTTCCGCCCTAGTCACGGTGAGGCTGTTTTCTCGGAAGATGCGAGTGACATCAGACAGCAGCCCGACTCTGTCAGTTGTGCACAATTCTAACTTCAAACCCTGCATTGATGCAAAAACTCACTGTCAAAAGAACAGTGCAAATCCAATCAATCAATAAAACAGAAAGCACAGTATTGGCTTAAGGTGTTCTGGAATCTTGGCATACAATCCTCTTAAGAACATGTTCCCTTCAAACATGTGAGAACACAACAAAAGTGTGAGAATAAGACATTAACAGACTTTTGTCTGTTTCAGGGCTCCAGAGAAAGGCAATGGTCTTATACGAAAACTCAATAAGATTCTGAAGGACTCTACCAGCTCATGAATTTTAAATTTAGGCAAGTACAAAAATTTAAATAATACATGTAGGTAATCACTTCAACAAAAATTCAGTAAAGAGATCCAACCCTGCTAGATGCATCCTTCGGTATTTAAACAAGTTTACAAATGAAAACAAAGTGAAAAAAATATATATATATATATAAAACGGGACAAGCACATGAAATTCTACAAATAGATGGCTTTAATTCATTGTCTCATGTTCACCACCAACCAAAAGAAGTAATAATATATTCACAAGATTCCCCCAACCTCAGATACCCTCCTCTCAATAGCAGCTTCGAGACAATGCATCAATCTTTCCCTTTCTGCATCTGAGTTCACAGGGGATCCATCCAGATGCCTGATGTAGTATTCCTGCACAATTGACCGATTATGTCATTAATAAAACACTCTTAACTGCAGTACAAGTGCCATGAAATCATCCATTCATACGTCAAGGGTACAAAAACGCGTACCTGATAAGCTTCAGGCCCCTCCGCATCAATATTCGCATGAAACACAACATACTGCATATCAGTCAACGTGCAAACCGTGTCAAACAGAAGCTTCGGCCGATCTTTGCTCCGAATAGTGACAACCGAATAGTCTTTGTCATAACAATTAACAACCTCTACATTAGGCCTCCGCTTCTCATCCAACACTTCATCATAAGTTCGTTCATAATCCCGATCAGCAAACATCATCTGGTGAAGCCTTCTTGTAGTGAGAGTGACCCCATGCAAGACCACGGTCTTCGCTTCGCGGGATTTGTTGCTTCCCTTGAGGACATGGCACAGCAGTTTCTTGACTCTAGTTAGCCTCTCTGGGTCGGTAATAGCCGACCCAGTTTCCTCGTCCGTGACATGCATTACTGCAGCGGCGTGGGTGTTGTGGGTCCACACCTCGGCGCTCACCACATTGCACTTGAGATGCGTAAGGACGGCGCTTACTTCAGATAGGAGGCCCGGCCGGTCACTTCCAGTCAACTCAATGGCAGTGTGGTCATCTGAGGGCTTAACCCCGACCGATCTTAAGGAGGAAGTGAAACATGAGTCTGGCCCGAGAACCTAAAGATGAAATGGTAAAACTATGAGCAGACAGATGCAAGGAGCAGAAGAAAGAGCAAGAATAAGAAAACCAATGGGAAAGGACTAATTGATAGTGCTGACTAGTGACTATAACTTACCTTCTTAATATAATCAAGGATCTCATCATCCATAATTTTGTTTCCATCTTGACCAGTAACATTAAAGACTGTTCAGGGTAAAATAAGGACAGTTAGGTTTTGGAGATGTAGTTGATGAACGGCTCTATCAAGAAAGCCATGGAAAGTATGCAAAGGCCTACCGTCCATAAACCATCCACCATCAGAGGAAATGTATGCTTTGGTAATGATAAGGTTGAGATCAGTGAGGACTTGTACAACCTCCAGTAGTATGCCAGGTTTGTTTGCACTATCAACCTGAACCATGAAGAGGTAAGATGCCAAACAGTTATGAAAAAGACGGCTCTGTTAAAGAGATAAAGGAAAGAATAAAAAGAAGCCATGCCTGGATTACTGTTGCGTTCTTGCAAGTCTCATTGTCAATCACAACTCTGCAAAAACAGAGCAGATAAGTGGAACAAAAAAATGAATACCTAGATGTCTTACATAAAAGCAAAATCAAATTGAGAGATGTGACAGAGAAGGAAACTGCAAACCTGGGCGGATTCATTCTCCAGATGAGTTTCTCATATTCGTCATCCATGTCAGGTGAAAATCTCATGTTGATGTCTATAGAAGCAGAAAAAGCAAGAAAAAAGGAATGAAATTTCAAATTTACTTACTTAGGTGAAGGTGATGCTAATGAATAGAAAGAACCAATCCAGTCAAGTGAAGAAAAAGGCAGTTGACTAGAATCCCCCCAGCACCAATCAGAGAAAAGATACAGAGGAATCACCCAAAAACATTACAGAAGAAAAGGGACAATCGCAGAAAGTTACTTGAAGACTAGGGGGTGTTAAATAAGACAGACCAATCAACAACGTCTCCAAAATCTAGAGAAAATTTTAACATGTAAATCGTCACCAAACCCACTTCCCTCGACGAAGATCCGGAAAAAACGAATTGACCAAAAAGCAGAGATTCTTTCGCATAGCAGAGACGCAGGATGTCCAAACACTCCTAAAAAAGGACTCCAAATCCAAGGCGTTTGATACCATAAATCCAAGAGAGTACATCAACGTTAGCTGACAAAGCAATGGAACAATGGCCATGAACAGAAGACAATGCCCACCATGAACAACGCTCACTACAGAATCTTAGACGAAAACAAGGGATTGACCCAACCAAACAAAAGAAAGGCTCTGAAATCATGAGACACCCATCCAGAGAACAGAGCACGAGGGACGCAGAGACCTGCCGAACGAAGAAGACAGGACGTACCCATTTCAGTTTTTTGAGGATTTCTTCGTGATCTGCTCACTCCTGAGAGTCCTTTCTCGGTTCTCTCAATATACGAAGAAGAGGGGAGAGGATTCGTGCTAACAACTCTTGCACCAAACTCTGAACTGCGCGTGTACATATATATAGACACGGACCAAGGTGAGATCTTTAACCAGCTCTCTCTCTCTCTCTCTCTCTCTCTGTGTGCCTACAAAGGAAGAAAATAAAAATATTTTTTATTACAATCGCGTATTCCCTTATGTATTTTCGCAATATGTATACCTTAAAGAGACGAAACGAACACAGCCCCCCAAAAACAAGAAAAGAAAATCTCCTAAATCAGACGCAACCCCGACATCATATTCCCAAAACCTGCGACTCCCATAAAAGTACCCACAACCCATCTCTCTCTCTCCTGCTATGCCTGATGCGTGGCTAATTTCAGTTTCGCTCCCAATGGGTATGTTTCAGTACTTAAATAGCAAGTTCCTAAAACATGAGAGAGAGAATCTGAATCTGACTCCGACTCCGATTGCGATTCCGATTCCGACTCAGACTCCGACTCCGACTCCGGCGCATGTTAGCGGGGGGCGATTCTGCACGAGGGGAGGAATTGACGGGTGGCTGCTAGATGGCACCGGTGGACCTAAATTTCCTTTCTTTCTTTTTTGTAGAGGCCTTTTTTGGGGTTTGATTTCTCAGAAAAACATAGAACCATCACGTGCTGCTAAACAAAAGCGAGAGAAAAGGACGTGGACAGGAGTAGTAAATAATCTCCAAGGTTTTCGGAGAGGACCAACCGTAAAACACCAATTTAGATCCTCGAGGGGAGTCTCCTCGATTCACTTTAAGTGACACATTCGACCGATATTGATCGCCGACGGCACATTGGTATAGCTGCAATTTCATTACGGCATTACTACAGATCGACCGCTTATGCTTCTATGTAACATTTATTTCAGATTAATATTCGTATCTATTTTGTCTTGCTTAATTTATCAATATTAAATTATCAATCGTGAGCTAAATTCATATGATGTATGACAAGCTATGTTGTACATTTTTTTTTGGTAATGATAACATCAATTATAATTATTCCAAATGACTAATAAATAGGCTATCAAATAGTAAGCAAATAATTGATTCGATAACAATTGCGTTATCCTGATAATACTGAATTTGTATTGTTTTAAAAGTTATTTATAGCATAGTAATTGGCATTATATCGATTGCTTATTATTAGATACAACCATCTAAACTTTCGTCGTGATTATTCTCTTAATTAGTAAATTATTTTAGGTAATGCCGAAATAGTTAAATGATTGTAATGTGAATCATAGTACTAATTATCTGATAAATATATTCACATATTATATGATGAGAAGTGAATTGGAATTATAAATTGCATTTTGGAGATATCGTAATATCTTGATAATGATTATGGGGTGTTACATACGTGTTTTGCTTATTAAAGATAAATCATCTATCTTTCAATATAATCATATGTTCTAATGTTAACTTTCAATTACAATCATCAAAATGTGAAATATATATGGCGTATTAAACTCGCAAATCACGATTGACTATTAAAATGATAACTATTATATTGTTTGTAGTCCAATTTTAGCGGTCCTTTCTAATATATATGTCATTCGTGAAACAAAACGATGTAATTGAATGGTACATTACTGAAACCACGTGCCTTAATAATCATTATAGCTTGATTACTTTATAGCGTGATAGCTATTACATTACAATCTTATTCCTTTACTACAACTACAATCCAATGAGTTACGACATCGTTTAATTGTTGATGAATCACTTTATCTCAACTTGTGATGATTAATTCATTCCTCGCGATATAATTACAGATGTTAATACTGCCGAAATTCATTATCTTCCTGCCTCATTGAACGCATTTAGAGTAACTTATGAGTACTTTCCAACGAACAAAAAAAAAATCAAAACCTAATTAGCAACATTTTTTTTGGGGTCAAAATTAGCAACATTTGATATAACATGGTAGCAACATTTGATGTCACATAGTATATGTACACGTGAACTACCAGACGTAGACAAAAGATATAAACATGTCATTTTTTTTTATGTAGATACTTATTGAATAATTAGGATATACAAAACTTATTCGCAATATTTTTTTTAATATCGATAAATGCTTAAAGTAGGGAAAATCACCACAAAAATCATGAGCTTGTTGCAATTGTGTCACTTCAATCCTAAATCATTTTTTTGGCCAACTGAGTCATAAACCTTTTATATTTGTGCTAATTCAGTTCATTTGGTCAATCTCGTCTAGTGGCCAACGAACTCCGGGGACCCTCACTAGACACGGTGGGAAAGAAAACATAAAAAAAAAAAGATAAGAAAATATTGAAATAAAGATAATGTCAAAGTTGTTCATGTCAGCATCGACCAGCCAAATGGACTGAATGTCATATATACATAAGGTTTAGGATTCAATTAGCAAAATAAAAAGGTTTAAGATTCAACAGGCACAATCGCAATAGATTTATGGCTTTTCTAGTAATTTTTCCTTCCAAGTATGGGGTCGGAATGTAAATTACTTCAAACTTTCATAACCTCTTAGCCTATTTAGTATCGGAAATTATGAACTCCAATCATTATAAATTAATCTATGCTCTTAATAAATTATTCAACATCAACAACACTTTTGTCCCAAATTAGTTGTGGTCGGCAATTGATGAACAAAAAAAAAGAATATGATAGAATATAACAAAAATAAAAAGCAAATATCAATTGAAGAAAAAAGAATAAAATAAAAATAAAAATAGGAAAAAATGGACTAAGGACTAGAAAGATCAGTATCGAACATAGTAAATCTACTCATCTCTAATACTAATAGCTTCCCTCTACTTCGACCTAGGACAAACCGTACACTAATCTATTTTTCACATTCTTAAATCTTGCTTTATTATTTTCTCCCAAGTTAGTTTTGGTCATCCTCTTTTTTTCTTCATGTCATGCTATCGGTAACAAATTTATATTCTTATTGGAGTATCTAGGGGTTTTCGAAGAACATGCCCAAATCATCTCAATCTATATTCTCTCATCTTTTCTACTACTAGTTCTACTCTAACTTTCTGTCGAATATATTCATTTCTTATTTTATCCATGCTTGTATGCTCACACATTCACCTTAACATCCTCATCTCTGCAACTCTCATCTTATGCTCATGTTGCGTATGTACATGCCAACATTCAGCTCCGTATAACATTGCAGGTCTTACTGTTGTTCTATATAATTTCCTTATAGCTTAAGAGGGATTTTGCGATCACAAAAAAAAAACCTGATACACTACGCCATTTCATCTAACTTGCTCTTATTATATGGCTTACATTCTCATCAATCTTTCCCCCCTTTTGCAATATTGATCCTAAATATCTAAAAATATCTTTTTTGGGCACCTTCTGTCCAAGCATATTCATCGATTCTTGATCTCCT
Source organism: Rhodomyrtus tomentosa (assembly GCA_028455895.1). Classification (NCBI taxonomy): domain Eukaryota; kingdom Viridiplantae; phylum Streptophyta; class Magnoliopsida; order Myrtales; family Myrtaceae; genus Rhodomyrtus; species Rhodomyrtus tomentosa. The sequence continues at coordinate 8,381,656 of JAPCWY010000011.1, forward strand.
CCTCTCGCCGTAGTGAACTCACACTTCATATATTCAGTCTTATTTCGACATAACGTAAATCCCTCGGCCTCCAATGTACTTCTCCATAATTTTAATTTAGCATCAACCACAACCCTGCTCTCATCAATAAATACAATATCATCTGCAAAAAGCATACCTCGTGGCACCTCATATTGGATATCTTTTGTTAGTTCATCCATAACTGGAGCAAAAAGATAAAAACTCAAAGTAGAGCCTTGATGTAAGCCTATTGTGATTGAAAAATAATTCGATGTGCCATTACAAACCTTCACATATATAGTAGCACCATCATACATATACTTGATTGCCTCTGTATACTTTGAAGGAACCTTTTTCTTCTCCATAACTCACAACAGAACATTTTTAGGAACCCTATCATACACCTTCTCAAGATCAATAAAAATCATATGTATGTCCTTCTTCTTTTCTCGATATCTCTCCATCAACTATCGTATCAAGAATATAGCCTCCATAGTAGGTCTTTCCAGCAAAAATCTAAATTGATTTGCAGTAATCTTGATCTTTATTTTCAAACGATGCTCAATAACTCTTTTCCACAATTTCGTTGTATGGCTCATACGTTGAATAACTCTATAGTTAGAACAATTATGTACATTCCCTTGTTTTTGTAGATAGGCACAAGGAGACACTTTCTCCATACATCATGCTCTTAATAAATGATTAAAAAACAAAATAAGAAGAAGAAGGAAGACGACAAATCTATCACCGGGCATAGAAATGCATAAAAACATAATTAACCGACCCTAATCTCGATGGTTTTTCCTCGTTAAGCTCTCTCTCTAGTCCCCAAAGTCAAACGTACATAAAATAATATGATTTTCCTATATACATAAGATACGACTATAAATATATTATCTTCCCTAGCCAAGCAGGCTAGGGAAACTGGCCCTTAAAACTTAGAAGTGGTCAGTCGGAAATAGTTGGTGCGCGGCGTGGGGCGCACCCACGCGTGTCTTACGGTTCATGCCGGGCTCAATTCCTCCACTACGCGGTCCCATTCTTTTGCCCTAAAATATCCCTCAAATTTGTACTACGGAATTGAGTAGCTTTAGCCGCGTGTCTCGTGCCTAGCCAAATGTGCTGGCGAAGTGGACTCGACACCGTAGCAATGTCGGTTCAGTCCTGAATTTCTAAAATCTTGCCACATTAGTCCCTAAACAATCACGTGAAATGTAGTGATTATGGCCAATTCTCGTGGGAAATCGCCAACGAGGGCGTCTAGCTATCGCCGGCTGTCCTACATGATACATCACCACATCGGCGATCTCCAGAGAAAGTTGGCCAAAAGAACTTCATTACAACTTGACATGAAGGTTTATAATCAAATTGGCAAAATTTGAAATCCTGGGACTGAATTAGTATCCACAAAATAATTGGACAACTAACCCTCGTTCATACGAAGCACCAAGAAATCTTTGAAAATTTATGAACATTCGAAAGCAGAACGCGCTCCTTGTCTTCGGCACGCCGTCATAATCTCGCTGAGTTTGTAGCCAGTTATCACCCACTGTGGCCATGGATCGTCTACTAAGCAATGGTGGACCTCATTTATATGGAAATTTCTCATATTTTGGTATTTTCATTACTCGGAAAAAGTACCAAAAGTTGTTATAATTTGAGTCCTAAATTTTTTACTTAGATCAATTTTATTATAAACATTTTTTTTATAACAATTCAGTCCATTATGTCAATTTAAGTTGAAAATTGTTGACATGAAAACGTGGCACCACTGATGCTGGCATGAACATTTTTATATAATTTTCGAATCCTTTCCCTTTTTTTGTGTTCTTTCCAATTTCTTAATGCCAGTGGTCGGCCAACAAGGGTTGGCCTCACCTGTATGAGCATCGGCAAGGACCCCCTTGCCAAATCTAGCAAGGCTGACCCTCACCCAAGTGCGGCCTGGCGAGGGCTCCTCCCCTCGCCAGTCATGGCACGTGACAGGCTAGTCATCAATAAAAAAAAAGGAAAGAAAAGAGAAAAATAAAAAAATAATTATTAAAAATTTCTACTCCAGCACCGACGATGTCATGTAGTACGGCATACGTCTACGTCAGTGATTTTCGGCTTAAATCGACCGAATAACTGAATTGGTGCCAATGCAAAAAAGTTTAACAGAATTTGGTCCAATTCAAAGATTTGTGACTGAACTAGTATCAACTAAATTGATTTAGGATTTTTTTTTTTTTGTGCTTGTCCCTTCATTATTCAATAAATTAAGGTCTAGGGTTAAGATTAAATAAATTAACAGCTTGGTCCTGCTTAGGGTTGACTGCATAGGAACAAGGACAAGAGTTGGACCATGATCCTTCATTTCTTGTCCTTTCTCTTCACAGACAATTGTCTCTGGCGCCAACTGTTGTCTTCAGATCGATTTTATTCCACCAAGACAAGGGGGAAAGAAGAAAAGAAAAAACCCTTCTCGAGCGAGCACCAAAAAGTCATTCATCCCGCAGGATCTTTGCACACTAGATCTACCCGTTCGTCTCAGGTTGACAAAGGACTCACGAGTGCACATCAAGTTCAGAAATTTAAGTTCCAACATTACGATCGTGATGGTCCGCGCGTCAGCTTCGACAATTTTCCGATCGAGACGCAAGAGGACGAGCGGCGATCCGCTACCACCTCGAAGAGAGGGGGGCGGGGGGTTTCTCTGTCTTCAGCCTGCCAGGATCTACCGGTTCGGCTTATCCGAGTTCCGGACATCACCGGCGCGTCCTCTGCCGAGTGCTGCTCACGAAGTCCGCCGAGATGGGAAATCTTTTCCCCTATGGAGTCCCACTCTATTCCCGTGGGGAAAGTGAACTTATTCACCTTCCATTACCAAGCATGTGCAGAGAATTGGCGTGGACCGAGTGTGTTTTAATTCGACGCTTCGCGTTGTGGGTGACAGAAGTGATTGGGGTGGCTCAAGATGCTTCGCGTCGGGCACCTGAACTTTGTCGAACTTTGTCCCTTTTTTCTTTTTTTTTTTGGTTAATGCTTTTGGCATATGACAACAAAGGGTCAAAGACCCACGCGCGTTAATGGAGGCAACGAAGCATTGTCTTTCGTCCGTCGGTGGAGGTTGGATGATAATCATCGTGGGAGAAGGAGGATCGGTCTACAAACGTCCTCGAAACCCTAATCGAGAAAAACTAAGAGTAGCCAGCGAGATATTCCGAGGATTCGTAGGAAGCGCGATCCGTGAGCCTCGGAATCTGCCTCTTGTCATTGTTTCCCATTCTTAAGGAAACTGGTCATCCAACCACAAGATGATTCCTAGTGGCTTCCTCGTCAGATTCTAAGGCTGGGGATTAACATTGTGTCTTGGTTCGGGCAAAAGTACCTGCCTCCCTCGTTTGTTTCGTGAAGTATAAATAAAGTGTGTATAAATATATATTAAGACAACCATTTGTATCAGTTGAAATAATTAGTCGACGAGAAATATTTTCGTTATCGATAATAATTTATATCTTGATATTTTAGATGATCAAAACATTTCCGTTGTCGATGACAACAATGTACAACTCAATATCGTGTTGAGGGTGACAGAAGCAATTTAGATCTCAATATATTTTGTAAGTACTGTGGTCTCGTGCTTTAACTTTTACTTAGTATGACTAATTGATGTAGAATAGCTGACATGTAATTTTCTTGACAAATTGTATCACTAGAAGTCCGCGAGATTTTACCGGTAATTTCAAATCTTGGATCAAACGATCTCGAATCGAGTTCAAAATTGATCAGTTGAAGCGAAAAGGTCGTTTGATTCAAAGTTACAGTTTTATCGTGATATACATGAATTTTAGCGTTTCAAAGTCATTTAGATCTCTTTTCAGGTAGTTTTATGTTTTAAACAATTTCGAATATTTCAATTATTTGTTATCTTTGATTCGTATTTGCTTAGATAAGATTTGATTGATTCGATTAATGTTATCTTTAGTTATATGCATTCCTTTTGGAGTTTTATATATATATATATATATATATATATATATAGACGTACTCTCTTTGTAATATTCAGACTTCCATTAATCGAATTCAGAGTATTTTGAGGAATTGATTTTCTGTTTATCGCTACCACGTGTCACTAATCTTTCTAAATATTCAAATATCCACATGCAATATTACGCATAACCTTTTTATTATTTTCGATTCATATCCTTTTTTTTCCTATTCTCTAATGTATTTTAAAAAGTATGTAACAACTCCTTAGGACCACATTAATAACCATGCATTGATTCTGATACCATCCAATGCTAGGATTGCCGAACCAACCTACTTATGGCGGCCAAAAGAGCTAAAAAGTGTTGTATATTTTTGTCACGTGTGAAAATGTATGATAGCGCCGAGAGCTTTAAGATTTTGTATTCAGTTTTTTTTTAAGGGTCTGTTGATCGAAAAATTAACTTAGGTTCCAATTTGCTTTTAGAAAAATCCAAATTATATCGGCGGTAGTATCTTATCTGACAACACGATTAAGTGCTGAAAATTAAAAGTCGGGAAGCACTTAATGAGACTAAGCTTGCTCGATAACCTCAAATAGAATCGACTAAAGCAGTTCGATTAATTCAAAAACTCATTTGATATGATCAGCAACTGTGTACGGTACATACTTCGATAGGAAGAGACACGATTATGGGCAATAAGAAATTTATCGAATTTATAGATAAAACCCATCAAAGTGGTCTCTTTCTTTCTATATTTGGTGAGAGATCGATAACGTACAACTATCAAATTTCAATTATCATAAACAAATTCAATTCCAGTTTCACGTCAGCATTTAAAAGTAGTATCCAAACCTCCAGCACTTAATTTTTTGGGTTTACCAAACGTGTTCCTATAGCTAACTACCAACCCAATCCAATTCTAACCAATATATATATATATTTCCGACCACATTCATTCGTTAATGTACTCCAATTCAATTAAGGGGGCGGGTCTTTTTAATAGAGTGATATCTCAACGTTTTGCAAAGTACTTTTAGTACACTGACGGCGACTGTACATCATCAAAACATGATTTTGAATCCGTTTATTTCACGAAAGATGAGTTATCTCGAAAAAAAAATCGAAAAGTCAATTGCTAGAAAAATGACTCTCTTTTTGGATGTTTGATTGAAACTTGGAAATGCATTGGAGAATATTTTCCGTCGTTTGATAAGAAAAATCTAATTTGATTTTCTACCTTGTCCTTTGGTCGGAATTGATTTAGGATCGTTTTATTTCACGAAAAATAATTTGCCCTGGAAAATATTTTTCAGAAAGTCAATTTCTAGAAAAATGACTATTTTTTTATGTTTGATTGAAACTTGAAAATGCATTGAAAAATATTGTCTGCGTTTGGTAAGAAAAATCTAATTTGATTTTCTACCTCGTCCTTTGGTCGAAATTGATGATGTGGACACGATCATCCAAAGTGGCACATCCATCGCTAATATGGACAAGGTTTCTATTTAAAAGAATTTAGTTTTTAATATTTTTTATTTTTTATTTTTAATTAATTTTATATTATATTATTTTCTCTTCTTTCTTCTTTAATTTGTTGATCAGATGGCCATCGACCACAAGTGAGGCTCGGCTTGAGCTCATCGGCCTTGAGTGAGGCTGCGCTTTGCTATGGCTGGTCACCGGCATTGCCGTGGCCAGTGACCGACGGAGGTAGTAAAAAAAAGAAATAAAAATGTTAATCATAAAAGAAGAAAAAACGCAAGAAAAGAAAAGGAAAATTAGTATAAAAGAAAATGAATGTAAAGGAATTAAGGAAAATGTTTTTATCACTCTTGAAGCAGTTTTTTTTTTCGTGAAAATATTTTCCTAAACTATCTTATTTTTCGTGAACCAAAAAGCCAAAGAATTAGAAAAAGCTTTTGTAGAAGTTTTTTTTTTTTTTCCGCGAAACAAACGAAACCTTAGAAATGACAAATTTTCTTATCTTGATGCATGTAATGGTGAGTGCTTGCGGTAGAGGTGCGTAGTTTCAGGGTCGGTCCAGGTTCTACGTAGATCTGAAACTTATTGGTCAAAATTGATTCTCTAAATTTTGAAATCCAGAGGTTACCTTGTCACAAGTTTCAAGGTCAATTCTAACCTGCCTTGAACGACCTCCTTCCCAATTCTAAGGCCTTTTCAGATTTCAGTTGTATTATTAACTGGACGAATGAAGTGAATCACCATACCTAATGATCGCATTTTAATGTTGTAATACACTGACCAAGACTCGTGCTCGGAGAATATGAAATATTAACAAAGTAAAAGTCTCGATCATGGATGTCACCGAAAATGGAAGCTCATACTAGAGGTTCAAGATCACATACTCTTCGTCGGATATTGTGGAATATCGTAGGGTTGTGAGAGATCACAGAACAAAGCAACACAAAGAAGGATTTTCAACTTTACTAATAAAACCTGTCCTCACTACCCTCTGATTCTCCGATTCTTCAATTCCCCCTTCAGAGCCACGCTTACCTTTAATACGCGGCACTCGGCAACAGAAACGTCGACAAAGTAAACCCCTATAGCTTAAGTTAAAGATTTTTCTTTTTCTTTTTTTTCTTTTGGTCGAAAGTTGGGGATCAGGCCGGTGCTGCCCTTAAATCAAATCGTGATTCTTCCGACTCCCGTTCCTCCACCTGTCGCCGACTTGACTCCTGAGTCAAAGGTCGACTGAACCCACCAATTTTATTTTTATTTTTATTTTTTTGGGGGGGGAGTGGGGTGGCTGAGTTCATCCTATTTTATTTTACAAAAAATATTTATGGGAGAACAAATAAAAATTAATATTTTAAGTGATAATAATGTTTGACCCAAAAAAAAAAAAAAAAGGTGAAAATACTTCGAAACTCGCGCCGTGGTGACCCTGGGTCACGTGATGGAGCGGCAGACCCGTGAGCAGATACGCATGTGGATACAGCATGGCGGTCATGCCCATCGGACGTGTACAGACATGATAATGTCTCCTTTTCCCCCTTTTTTTTTATTTCTTTTATTTATTTATTTTGCGGCATTTTTCCGGCTTTATCTTCGAATCTTCAGGGGACTCGGCTTGGCTTCTCGGGGACGAAACGCAAGGGCGCTCTTCGCACCCGCGAAGGGTCGTCGGTTGGATCGTCGCCAGCTCTTCGTCCACGTCGGAAAGTGGTGGCTCCGACGTTGCTGTCCGATGCTCCGACTCTTTTTTATTCTTTTTTTCAGGTCAAAATATTCTTAAAGGGTTTTGATTGGGGGAAATGTACTGTTCCAGGTTCCCCATCGAATTTCTGTGATCCATTAACTTTACTTAAAAAAAAAAAAACGAAACGAAAAGATGACTCAACATTTTGATATGTCAATTATGTTGCATATCATATGAGAGTCAAAATTAAATGTCCCAAGAACATTGCCAGAAAATTTTAAAACTCTATGTCACTCTAAGCAAAGCATTAGTCCAAATTTTTGGAGAAAATAAGATACAACATAATGTAGTAACACGTCGTATAACCGACTAATCGAAAGTAAGATACATGTACTCATGATACCAGGTGGCAACAGACTTGTAGTACTCACGCAATAGTGATCGGCTGCTAGACACACCATATCGTATCCTTCACACAGATTTATGCGACGTACCATGACATATACGCTCCATGTATATATGAACGATAAAAAAATTTAACACTTTAATCTTAAGTGATACCGAGATAATTGCTTTTTGGCGTAACTAAATTTTACTTCACCAGTCGTCCTTGAATATGTTCACCCATCTAAATCGCTTTGCTCTTTGTTTCAATACGTTCTTAGTATGTTGTTGAAGTAATTATTGTGTGACGCAATAAGCTCATGCAATGGTAAAATTTGACGGAGGCTTCAAAGCAAGTAAAGAATTTTTATTTTTTTTGGTGATTCAATATTTGGCATGCGAAAACTTTTAGGGTGCTCGCAGGTTGTTGCGGGATCTAGGTGAGGCGAGCTCATAAGTGGTTCAATTTAAGCATCGGAACTTATGCGCTTGTGTAACTGTGTTCATAGAGGTAGATGGGTTGGCCACTTTGATCCGTCACGTTGACTTGTTATTTTCGTTCTATTTTAAAAGGGCACGCATAGAATAGGAAAAAAGAAAAAAGAAAACCAAAGCTAGCCTCCACAACGGTGCCATTTTCGACAAAATTTTCAAAAACCCACTTGAAGTCGGCGACTGTCTCTCAAAAGACTCCCTGAAGTCGTCGACGGCCAAAAACTCGCCGGACGGTGATCACACGCTTGCACGTGACTGATTTTGCCCCCATGGACCTGTTCATTTTGGTGCCCATAATGCCTAATTTGAAGAGAGAGAGAGAGAAAAAAAAACCTCGCAAATTTCTCCAATCAGATTGGCGTTTGAGGTGCAGACGCCAACTGTAATTCTTTTTTTTTCCTAAAAAAAATCCAACTTTAGTGAGAAATTTGAATAAATGACGTGGAAATTTCTTTTCAGATTTTTCATTCAAAATAGGTAGTTGGGCAAAAGAAACGGCAGACGGGCACGATGGAAAAGGCCGACAAGGCAGCCATCATCTTCACAGCCCCCGACAGACCGGAAATCCCGTCCTAGAAATGGACGGGGCCAGCCGTAGCTGTGTCTTCCCTCCGACTGCGGAGCACCCCCGGGGCTCCTTGTATACGTTTCGGCCTGTCTACGATGCCACGTCACCTGCAGAAGCGACACGTGGGGCGGCTGGGGCCACCATCTTTTTGCCTTTTGCCCTTTCTCTTGTCCCTCCATACCCACGAGTAGGCCCCAACTCTATGGTCCGCACCCGGCCCATAGCTCAACCGAAGCGAAGGCATTTTGCCAACGAAATCGAAAAGAAGACTCCTTTAAACTGCACCTAAGACTAAGAGAAACAGCACAATATTGCGAGCGCGAGTTTCGAGCTTCAACGTGGCAAAAAAAGCCACCAAAAATCATAAAGTATGCTCACACATTTAGTTTAACTTTTTCTGTGACATCAAAATATTCAAATTTATACGTATATGAGACGTATTTATCCCAAACTTATATTGTTTGATAACGCGACTTTTTTTTTATATTTCTGTAATACAAAAATTATAACAGAAAAATTTTAAAATAAAAATGAGAAGTTAAAATTTTCGAATTCTTTGTTTTCGAAACATAAATGAGAAAAAAAAATGCTTCTTATCACCCACTTCCTCTCTCTAGCGTCCCGACTATTGGTCGTCGATCCATCGTCCGTTGGTTGCCCATCCATTGGCCCCCTGTCGCCGATTGCTCGTCCGTCTGTCGGAACTTTTATGTTGTTATTAAATGAATTTTTGTTTTGAAAATAGAAATTCTGTGTGGTTATCAAAAGGGGTTCATCGTTCGGAAACTCGTCCATAAATTAGAAATGGATTTAATTTATAGCCAGAAATTAATTTAAGAAATAGAATAACATTATTTGAGTCTCTTTACAACGTCGATAAAATTCGCGGGCCCTTGAGTAAGGTCTCAAAGAATCGGTTCTCAAAATGAGTAGAATGGTATAACGTTTTCGAGATAGATAGATAGATAGATATCTAGATAGATATAAAAAGCGAGGTGATGGGTTGATAAATATACGTATCGCGTCGACACCCCCGACAGTAAAATTTAAGATAGGATGCCATTCGTAATAATCAGTAATTTTCTGGCGCATGGGATTGGAGATTTGGAATTTGGAGAAGCGAATTGGGAAAGGAGGGATGAAGTATTTTGACTTTGACAGGGACAAAGGAAGGGTGAGGGTGATCCGATGGATGGGTCACCCAAACGGGACAACTTATTTCCACGGTACCAAGAGTTCGATTCGTGTCATCACTGAGTTTTTTAATGGCTCGTACCGTGCTGTTCAGTTACGACACATTACGTGTGGTCGCGACAGTGCGTTTGCCGATCTTCAATTCTCAAGTCGCAGACGGATAATGTCAAGTGATTACGGTTTGAACGAAACGTATTAGCCTGTGACAACAACGGTTCGAAGGAGGTCGCTAAAACTAGTAAACCCTTGGCATCATTTTGCTTTAGAATAAGTAAACGAAAGTAAATTAAGGAGAGATAATAAGAAAAACAAAGAAATCAACCATGCCTAGAACTTTGGCTCGGAACAGGCTACTTTTTTCTTCTTCTTCTTTTTTATAGCCAAAATTTATCACGTACAGTGAACTATTTCTCGTGGTGATGGGGGCATGAGCGTCAATGCCACCATTTAAGTCTCTCAAGACGCGATCGGAGAGATTCGAAGACTACCTTTTATAGGTTCACAAATGAAATGTTATGTTTTTCGGGATTAAAAAAACGCAAAACATGGCCATTTCTATAGTTTTAAGTATGAAAACCCCCTAAAAAAGAAAAGTAGGGACACTCTTAGCTCTTGTGGAATATTTTGTGTTCGGAAAATCATTTATCTTTATTTCGCAATTTGCATTTTTATGAATAAATGAAAGTGCCTTTTTCGACAAAATAAAATAAAATAAAATAGGAAAACCGTTTTTCGACTAAAAAAAAAGCAGGAAAAACGTTTGACCAAATATAAAAAACAAGAAGAACGAAAACCTTATAATCATTTGCAGTGCTAAATTCAAAATGAACAATCTTTTCTCGGCGCTCTCGCCAGATTCCTGGACTGAGTCTGACTCCCCGGTGACTAGACCATCTGACAATTGGACCTTTTGCCCAAGATAAGGATGACGTGGCATCCTGGAAATAAAAATCGTACTTATTACTTTTATTAAAGCCAGACTCTTTATTAGTGCTTTGAATTCCCTTTTCCGTTCTAAAAGCGTCGACATATAATATATTTCTGTTCCTGCAGTATTTCTCGGAAGATAAGGATCCGTCTGGCAACGTTTTAGATTTTTTTTTTTTTTTTTTCAAAATAAAAAGATGAACGAAAACCTATTTGTGTACGTTAATTGATTTTTCGTTCTTGTGAACAAATTCCTGTTCAAGGGTCAATACGGACCATGCTTCCCGGCTCCGAAAAATCGAAAACCAAACCTCACCGGATTTCAAACCTCCTCGCTTCGAGACAGATTATCCCCGTTTAATACCTTTCGAGATACCGAATGAATTCATTCGGCGGGGAGCTAATACATGCCCACGGGACTCTAGGGTTGTACTTTTTAGGCCTTTCTATTCGATTTGGCAGAATCTACCAAATCAAATTGCCTTGTTGTTACGGCACTTAACGGTTGAGTGCAGCCAGCTTAATTGCTAAACCTAATTCTACGTACGGGCTCTAAGTCAGTCTCAAAACATCAACAGCCGAATGATTGTTCCCAGCTACGACCGCCAACCCCTACGCCGGCCGGACGAGCGTAGCTGGGGGACAGCAAGACAGAAACTTTTGCCGACGTCTCTTCGGGGACGAGCAAAAAGGCCGAATCCAACTATAAAACACGCACGTGCTTTGTCGCAGACTCGAGCTTTTAAGGCCTACTGGACCGGACACGATCCCATCTCCTACAAATGGTCCTGCCCTCCGTCGTCGCCCCCCCCGCGGTTCCCACACGAGCCAGCAACAATCGGAGCCCCGCTCGAGACCCTTGGCAGCCGCGCCCATCAAACACCAAGACGGAGAGGGGGCTGCAGCGGTCGCGAGTTACAACCGCCACAAGCAACGTACCGGCTCGTGCAAGAGTTTTTCTGATGGGATAATACATTAATTGATATTGATTTTTATTGTTTGACAGGGTTTGTTGATAACATAACATACCGACATTCTTAGTTCTATGATATGAGGCTGGCTGGTGTACTCGGTCTGTGAAGAGATGGTCTGTAGCTAAAGACTGTGCAAATAGTGGTCAAGTATCTTTTCTGACCCTGATGTACAAATAACATCACAGAAGAAGCAATTACAACACGGGGGCAATCTCATTTAGCTAATGATGAAAAAAAAAATCGAATTGAACGTTTAGGGTGAGTGTATGAATCAAACTGGATCGCGACCCGACCCAAACCATAAATTTGATTCAGTTCGGTTCGAATTTTTTTTCTTTTTTTTTCCCTCTTTTTTCGTTAAAAGGGCTGGCGCGGCCACCGACCACTAATCAAGAATGATGGCCTGTGGCCAAGGGTTGCAAAGAAGCCCTCTTGATTGCGTCTCCTCGCGAGGGCTTGTGATGCCTGCGGTCGGTGGGGGTTGCCAGCCGTTGGCCACTACTGGCCCTTTTAACCAAAAAGGGAAAATATATATATATATATAAGAAAATATAAATAAATAAATAAATATGAATGGTTATTTTTTTTTCCACATTGCTAGTATTAAGAAAAAGGGAGATGTTAAGTTAGGTTCGACTAAACGAACAGAAATAACCCAAACTGTAAAAGAGAATGGATATTTTTGATCTTCCGAATCGAAAACTGAACTGAACAGACTCAAAATGCACGAAATTTTCGGTTCGGATCATTTTAGTTAATACTGCAGTTCGGTTTCCTGATTTGGTGTCAACGCTCCTGAACGATACAAATGGCAATAAAGGATAAACACTTGAGTTCTGGATTATTGTTATTCCGCATCAGAAACGATAAAATTTCAAATGAGATACGTAAATCCATTTCCCTTTATGATTGTTTTCTATATTCTGGCTATGGTGGGGTGCCATTTTCGCAGATTACACCTCAGCCCACCCTAAGTAACGCTGTAGAAAAATGTTTATGTCCTCCAAAGTGTTTCGAAAATACTTTTGAAAAAGAGAAAGTTAAGTTCATTCTAAAAAGTACAAATTATCTCGGAATCAAATCGATTGTCGTCGCCCACGCAAAATGTTAAACTCGTAGGGTTATGCGTACAGTGAAGGTACCGGACAAAAAGGACGACTTCACCGGCCACCGGTACGTGGCGTTTGCCGGTGGTGTTGTGACCAGCGAGAAGACTAAATGGCCAAATCTGAAAACGGCACAAAAGCATATGCCAGCTGCCAATAGATTGCCTCGCAGCCCTACATCGCACCTTAAGATCCTTAATTAATAATACGCCCGACTTTCGGTTGCACCTAACTCACCATCTTAACTTAGAAGCGCGCCAGTTGCATTTCTTTGCCTCGTTCTTGATAGTCCCTGCCCGGGCTGCCCCTAAAGCCACCGCACGTAGTTTTTGACAAGGAGCGTCGGTTTCGAATCGCGCACGTGCGAGATTCTCTCTGTGGAGGAAATTGTTCCAACCTTAGGGGGCCTAATTTGCGCGACAAGTATGTTCAACCAAAGGTATGGTCAATTCCTAAGCAGCGGCCGAATGTCGCGAAACGGGGGAGGTGGTGAATGGTGATGTCAACCAGACTTCTGACCAAAATAAACATCTCATTGCCTACCTTTAGAAAGCATATTTCCGTGCATCAAAGAAAATAGCTCACCATGTATTGTACGGTTCACACGACGGGCATGTCCGGTCATCGCGACATGGAAAGAATTGATCGACCGGGTTCGTGAAGTACGGCCCATATCGCAAGCTCTTTATTGCTTTCCGAATATGTAGAGATGGGCCCACGTCACTCGGTTTTGGCCCACTACCTATTTCGGAGGTCGATGATGACGGCTTAGCTAGAATTAAATCCCACGTGCGTGCATTCTAAGCCTCAAATGAAGGGAAAAAATTTGAGTGTTTACGAGCTCGTGCAGTAGATGCTCGCAAATTGTTCATTGGTATGCTCGGCGTCAGTGCCGGTGACCATGGATTGCATCGAACGCTTTGTTTTGCTCTGTCGCGCCAATTCTCCAGACCGAGTGGAGCGTGAGCAAAAGAGAAATCGGACAGTTGATGTTCAAAGTCCAGCCCGTGTGACCTTAGTCAAAGTTCATTCACTCGACAGTTGATGTTCGAAGTCCTGCGGTGTGACCTTTAATCAAATATCCATTCTCTCCGTCTCCGGCCTTCGGCTTCTTCGACCGAGGCATGTCCTTCATCGACAACAATCATGACGTCCCAGCGTAGTCAAAACGCTCCCTCCCAAGAACTGGTTCGGCTTTATATCGATAGAGCCTGAGTGGGGCTTCTGCATTGTTTGGCAGAAGCTCAAGCTCAGAGGAAGCTGGGCCTTTTCTGTAATGAGTTTGATTCGACCTTAGCATGTGTGCTTTAATGGTACCAAGGTGAGAGAAAACCAACATAAGTCTCAAAATTCAACCATCCCATGTTAAAATCTCCTTTAACCCCTCCATAAGGTGAATTTCAATATACCGTTCGCCACCTGCCACAAGTAAAACAGGATCCAGCAGGGAGGCTTTCAAAGGGATACGTGACAGTGCTCCTTTCACTTAAGTTGTTGCAGAAGCTTGGCTGTTTTTGGGCCCCAAGATCTTCGCTACAAGCAAACTCGATACATCTCGACCTCAGAACCACCTGCAAGACACAAGCATTCCTTGTTATCATTTATATTAGGAGACAGAATTAAATTGACCATGATGTAAGGACTTGGAATGTGAAGAGAGTGTACTTTATAGATCAATTCCCTCGGCAACACCCATCAAAGAGTAACTTGGGTCATCAGATCCGAGCAGCGGGATATATTCTGATCCTCTCACGTGGATGCTAAAGCAAGCTGAATGAGGAAGAACCTGTCAGGCTTGGGGGGAATTCAATTCTGATGCATGAAGAGGAAGTGTGTTCCAAAGCAACCAAGCACATTATTAAATTCACTGCGATATTTTCGAAGTTACATAACGTCTACTCCCTTTCAGTCTCAGCACAACTCTATACAAGGTTGGAAAAGAAAAGGGAAGAGTAAATGCAGAAGGAAATCCACAAAACTCAAACTAGCAAAGGTTTGAGTTTAAATCATTTGGAAAAAGCGACTTGCATAGCACTTTCCGTAACTGAACCAAAATTCATGACTAACTCTGTGGAGTCACGATTTAATGCCTCAGACTCAGCTAAGTGATCTCTATGGGGAATGCCACCAAACAAGAAGAGCTGAAATGATCATTAAGCAATAGTAGATATGCTGATGTTAGCCATGAAAGTAGCAGCATATTACCATTCTCAATTTTTATCACACTTTGTAGCATCGTCTCCATCTTTGTCTTCATATCATGAGGTTCGTCCATGTGTGGCACTAAAAGGGTCAGCTCACGGTGAATTTCGCGCACGAATCTACAAATCTTTTCAGCAAATTCAAGTTCACCATCAGATATTCGACCAATAGCCAGCCTCATAAGCTCTCCTGTCAAATCTGCAATCTTCACATGAATAAATACCAGCTTCAAGTTTGCGAAGAAATATCAGCTCAAGTAATTAGCTTGCGAGCATTTCAAGTATTTGCAGTAGATGCATGATCTTTGCTTAATCAAGCACACTGACTCCTCTAGATAACCAGAATCAACTAAGTCAAGCTTCAAACAGACTGAACTAGTTCAAAAGATCTATTGAAAGAGCAAATAACAGATATTTCAATGCTTTATCCCTGAGTGTTTTTCCTCTGTCAATGCTGTGACTTGTCCTGGGTATATAGTATCTCCAGCTTCTCTTCCCCCTGCCGCCCCCCCTCGCCCACCCGCCCCCCCCCCCCAACCCAACCCCCAACAACCCACAAAACAAAAAAAAAACCACCTAGCTCTACAAAGATGCAAGATCCATGGTCACGGGTTATCCTAAGAATATAGACTCCCGTCATTCATTTCACCCCTGAAATGCACAAACAAAACAAAATACTTAACAATCTCTATCACTTTCTGGAAAAAAAAAAAGACGAGCTCAGCACACATAAATGCAGCTAAATATGGCTAAGGGTGTGATTCATATCTTCGATACTTCAATATGGAGGTTCTTGTATGGTTCATAACTTCTATATGGGAAGAAAATATTATGAGTCCTTGCAGATGGAACATGACTAGAACGCTAGATATTCTCTCATATTAAAGGTAACCTATGTATATGTGGCAACCAAGAAACATCCAGTAATGCTTCCTCTTACTGCCCGTCGTAACAAACGCTAATTCATGTTTTCATATACTCTCACTGAACACCTTATGGGGGAGTACACTTAATTATTTTTGCAGGCAGTTCTTCACCCATAGAAAACTTCAATAACATAAAGGGCGAAGATTGATGTCACTCTAGTGAGTAAAGTAGTCAGGACTCGGGAGTGCATATACTAAGAAATTTTAGGTCATTACCCCGAGAATATAATCAAGGATATTAATCTGCAAAGGTTCATGTGTTGGGTCACTCAATGATGACAAAGAAGCATTCATCTCCTCGAGATTTAAAAGGGTCCCAGATTTACAAAACCTACAGAGAGTGGCGGCCTCAACATACTCCTGTATCTGCAAATCAAAGCGTAAAATTAGGCAATTGCGGTATCTATTAGGCCTTTGAAGCAGACAGAGAAACTATCACAAACCCCTGGAGAGTATGCCCGTCGTAGTTTCCAAAAGTCACAGCCTTGCAACTCTTTTACCAGTCTGGCTATGTACTGATTCATTACAGCTGCTAAATCATTGTGTGCCTTCTCCAAGACTTCCTCTTTGTTGTTTTTACCGACTCTGCGATAAGCACAATATGGGACGCGGTTCATTCCAAGGAGACCGGGAAGGTAAATTTTAGGAATTTAGCATGCAGTACTAGTTTGACAACGCCTATTGCGTACAATTTTCTCAATTACAGCAAGAATCAAAGAATTAGATCATTTGACCCTTTTTAAAAGGCATGGCATTAAGGAGATAAAAGCATACCAAAAAAAGTTACCTGTGCACCTGGAATATAACCTTCTTGCTGTTCATGGTTATATCTCGGCTCGCTTTTACTACCCTTTCGCGTTTCTCATTCTAAATATGCAAATTGAGGTTGTGTCAGACAAATATTTGAACAGAAACGAGAGAACCCAATAGTAGGGAAACGTCATGTGGAAACAAAAGGCCAAGGTATGCAAGCATGACTCAGATAAGAGGCCACGGTCACAGAGGAAAATGACTCATCCATTCGTGAGATTCGAGGGAGTATGTATTGTGCCCAAAACATACAGCTCCATCTGATTTTTAACTTCAGACAACATAAGCAATAGGGGATGGTCATTGTTAAGCTACGAGAAAAGGGTCAAGTTATCAACACCCTGAACCTCTGTGTTTCAGTGCAACTTAGTTCTTATGCAAGTGAAGGCTAGTGCCAGCCAACTAACTTCACCGCATCGCGCACCAACAAACACCCTTTGACGGTAACACTATGCACAGCCTCAGCACCAGCCCCTCGACCGAAAAGGCAACCCTAGAAGCTTACTATACCGAGGCTTACACCTTTCAATTTCTTCCGTACACTCAGAAAACGGCTTCAATCACACTCACTGCTGTCTATGCCCCACCTCCCGATAACAATGCAGCAATGAAGAGAGAGTGAGAGAGCGAACACATTACAAGATTGTTGAGGTAATCGGCGTAGGTGGAGAAGGCGTCCTTGAGAGAAGCTTGAGTCGCCATCGTCCTGGCCTTCTTAGCTGAGCTCTGGAAATTTGCCCCTGCCAAGTCGTATCCCGCAGTATAAGTGATACACGCGGCACAGAGAGAGAGAGAGAGCAAATCCTAAGGTTTTGCAGGAAAGAGTGAGTTGCTAAGAAGATGAAGAAGTTCGAGCAGCGGACATTCACGGAGGCGCTGGGGCTTGGAGGCCATCATCACATATATCTTCTGGATTGCGGAGGAGCACATCATCTGCCTCGCTCTTGCCCCCAATATCAGTAAGCTTAATTTTCTCTTTTATTCTTTTTTCAGTAAGCTTAAAAGTTCATTTACGTGTTTAAATAATCACTTAACAATAAATATTTTTTGTCGGTTTCACTTTTCTGAATAATAGACGAAATTAAAAAAAAATTATAATAGTCAATATGATGTCTAAAATTTTGACAAAAAAAAAATGACGTCTAAATTATTTTTCCCAATTCTATTTAACTTTGAAGCGTCTCTTTTAATTCACATTACGTATATT
Source organism: Rhodomyrtus tomentosa (assembly GCA_028455895.1). Lineage (NCBI taxonomy): Eukaryota > Viridiplantae > Streptophyta > Magnoliopsida > Myrtales > Myrtaceae > Rhodomyrtus > Rhodomyrtus tomentosa. The sequence continues at coordinate 8,399,585 of JAPCWY010000011.1, forward strand.
TTCTTAATATGGTCTTTTACATGAGCATTTATTATACCAAAATAAGGTTCTGTCGCATTTTTTAAAGTTGATACATCTATTTTTCACTCTCCTTCTCTATCTCCCTTTCTTGCCAAATTAATAAGAAAAAATCAACATGAAAGCCACGTGGACATCAAGATTCGAGACATGTCAAACCTACCGTTAAGTCGGTAAATATTATGACCAAAATAGAATCCACATTCCAAATTTTATGAGAACTCGCTTATTTAACACATTTTCCAAAAGAATAAGTTCACTGAATCATACATTAAAATTAATCTGGGAAAATATCTTGGCTTTTTTTATATATATAATCCTCCATAATGGTGTCATGCGCTATTTTATTCATTTTCAGGTGGACCGAAAAAAGCACAATAAAGTCTGGCATATAATCTATTACATCGGTTCATATAATAGCGAAATAACATAAGTGTTGATATTAAGTGACAAAAAAAAAGGAAAAATCATTTAACAAGGATATTAATGAAGAAATCGGGAAAATTTCATGGTCCATACAATAGTAAAAGTAAATTCTCATTTATCTTAGGATACAATCAACATTCTTGCTATTTTAGTTTCCTAATCACAAAATTAACTAAAATTAATGAAGATATTAAGAAGCATAAAAATGCAAGAAATTTTATGTATCTAAACAAGTAGGAACGAAATTTAACTTGATACAAATACGATATACAAATTAATAGCAGTCGTAGATATATTTGTAATTGTTTTGTGTAAATGGAAAAGGCTAATTATCCAAGTTGGATATTATTGTGCTTTGGCGAAAAAAAAAACACAACAAGTCTATATATATATAAGTCAGAGCAACAAGTCTATTTCAATTTTCAGCAACACATATTTTGAAGATCCGGGCCAACCTATTCCGGGTCACCAAGACCGGGCCGATGGGCTTAGTAAGGCCCATACCCAAAAGGAAGATAGGAAAAATCATTTAACAAGGATATTAATGAAGAAATCGGGAAAATTTCATGGTCCATACAATAGTAAAAGTAAATTCTCATTTATCTCAGGATAAAATCGAAATTCTTGCTATTTTAGTTTCCTAATCACAAAATTAACTAAAATTAATGAAGATATTGTGAAGCATAAAAATGCAAGAAATTTTATGTATCTAAAACAAGTAGGAACAAAATTGAACTTGATACAAATACGACATACAAATTAATAGCAGTCGTAGATATATTTGTAATTGTTTTGTGTAACTGGAAAAGGCTAATTATCCAAGTTGGATATTATTGTGCTTTGGCGAAAAAAAAAAACACAACAAGATCCGGGCCAACCTATTCCGGGTCACCAAGAACTATGGGTCAAGAACCGGGCCGATGGGCTTAGTAAGGCCCATACCCAAAAGGAAGATAGGAATCTTGTAAGTACCTCTTTTCTTTTTAATATCACGAAAAACTTTAAATTAATAAGCTTATAGCAAATTCACCTCAAATTATTTTTTTTAACTACAAAAAGCGCCAAATCAGTAAAACTATGATAATTTTTTCCTAAACTGTTTTTTCGAACACTGAAAATCCTAAACCGATGTATCTATAATAAATTTACCTCGCGTCAATTCACGTTAAATTAATTTTGTATCACGAATAAATCTCAAATTGATACACATGTGATAAACGAGATTAAAAGCTCTAAAATTGTACAAAAGTCAACCGTCACTTATCATCCAACTCAGCAATTTGACAGTTAAATTTAACGTAAATTAACCAATAATAAATTTATCACAAATGCATAAATTTGAAGTTTACTTTTGTATTAATATTTTTTTTGCCCGATTAATATATTTTTGGCCAAATCTTTGTTTATCGCGTCTCTCTCTCTCTCTTTTTTTTTTTTTTTTGGCAAGTGCCTCTTCGCAATACCTCTTTTGAAAAAAAAAAATAACTATGAAAACAACCCAACAGAAATATTGGGTGCACATGCCAATAGAGAAATGTGATTTAGGTGCATATTTCGGTATATTTTTTTTCCCCCCAAATTTTTTGTTGTCCCAATCACATGCCTGCACGACAAGGTTAGAATCATCGGAGTTGACGTAGATAATAAAAATTCAATCTTTTGACCTTCGGATTTTGTACTTTTTTTTTTTTTAATTTGACCTTTGGATTCAACTGCTAATTTTTCACGTCGTCAAGACTCTGGACAATTTTTATTTTATTATTATTATTATTATTTTTTGCATTGCATGGCATTTGCCTGGAACCATCTACGAAGATGCCCAGTGGCTTCCTATATAACAAGAGAAAGCAACCGTCGTGTGATAAGAAATGACGATAACAATCTTACAGATAGGGACCGCGTTTTTCGGAAGGATTTCCCAGCAAGTGCCGAGAAAAAATCGCGCGACCAACTACGGCTGCGGACGTTGATGTCTCCGGACCGATGAATTGTGTAGCCGCGATGGGGCCACGGCAATTTTTCCTAATCTCTCCCCTTTTTTTTTACCCGATCGATTTACGAGGAAGTTTCTAATGTCATTTGCATACGCATGGAATTATGGGGTTTTTTTTTTCCCCCCAAGAAATTTCTCTATTCTTATCTTTACAGGGCCCGGACACTTCTGCTGCGTTTCTCTCGGCAGGACTCAATTTGATTGTGGTTTTTTTTTATAGCACCTCTCGTGCGGGCGGAATTGATTTTAGGGATACTTATATAAATGGTCCATAAACTTTAGCAGAATGTGCAATCTGACCCTTGTACTTTTAATTTGTTCAATTTAGTTATTGAACTTTGGCATAATATGTAATTTAGTCCCTAAAATTTTGACTTGTTCAATTCAGTCCATAAACTTTTAGTGCATGTTCAATCTAGTCCCTGAATTATAGAAAAATGTTTAATATAATCATGTTGTTGATTTAAGAACGAGGATAACGTTGACCATTTTCATATAGTCTAAGAACTAGATTGAACATTTACTAAAGGTTCAGGGACTAAATTGAACAAGTCAAAAGTTTAGGAATCAAATTACACATTCTGCCAAAGTTCAAGGAGTAAATTGAATAAATTAAAAATTCATGGATCAGATTGCACATTTTGCCAAAATTTAAAGACTATTTGTGTTATTTTGCCTTAATTTTAGGATTGGAAGTACAACATAGTAGGAACCAGAACCATCACTGTCATAACTTGAGAGCGACAGTGCCAGCTCCTTCCATGATATAAGGCTTTATTTCCGATCGCATGTGCCAGAGATAGGGAAAACGGCCCACATATAGTTTTCCAACTTTGAACTATTATGTAACGTGGTATTTGAACTTCTAATTTCCTTTGATATAATCTCTGAATTTTAACGTAACGCTCAATGTGATTCTTGAACTTTTTTATTCGTTTGATATGATCCCTGAACTTCTGGTACATGTTCAACAAATACTCAATTAATTTGAGATCATGAACAACATTAAACATTCTTATATATATCCGATGATTAAATTAAGCACGTGTCAAAAGTTTTGGATCTCCATTGAACATATTAAAAGTTCAGTGATTGATTGTACATTGGGCTAAAATTCAAGAACCATATCGAACGAAATTAAAAGTTTAGAGATCACTTTACATATTGAATTAAAGTTCATGGACCATTTGTGTCATTTCCCTTATACAATATATGAAGAGGATTGCGCTACCACAAGAAGCTATCAAAACAATGGAGAATAGGCAACTTCTTTCACTAGCATTTTTTCGTCGCTAACCAAGTTGTTGGTTTTTTTTGTTTTTGTTTTTGTTTTTGTTTTTTATAAATGTATAAGGAGAAGATAAAATACTTGGGCTATATTCATTAAAGTCTCTAAAACAGAATACTTGATTGTCGAGTCAGTTGGTGAGAGGTCACCGAGTCAGGAACAGCCAAGGGATACATTCAACATCCAGAAATATTATAAACCATTCTCAATCAATGTGATTATTTTTTTTCCCCTTGAAATTGTGGAAATAATTCCAAGATAGCATGTAACAAGGTTTTTTTACGTTTATTATAATAGCGGAGATAGTCCTTGTACTTTGCTCAAATATATAATGTCTTCGTCCCTAGTTTGTTCTTTTTTTTTTTTTTGGAGGGGGGAGGGGGTTTTCAGGTAGTAGTTTGTTCAACACAATATGTAACGAAGTTTTTTTACGATTGAAATAGCAGCACGTTGATTTTTTGAACTTTGGTTCAACGTGTAATATCGCCATATCCACAACATATTCAATGCGATCCATGAACCGTATAAACCAGTGACCAAATTGAAACTTTGACTAAAGTTCAGAAACCACATCGAAGGGAACAAAATCTTGGGTACGACGTTGCAAGTTGGACCATAATCCAAAGACCGTAACAAAAATAAAAAATAAAAAATTCGAAGACTACATTACCCATTTGACCAAAATTCAAGCACCGTTTATATTATTATTATTTATTTTCTTTTCTTTTTGCATTTTGAGGCGGCCGGATTGCTTCACCGAACCGGCGCACCTACATTCCAAGCTCACTTTGCGGCTCTTATAAATTCAATTCTAAGACTAAGACATGCACGAATACGAAAAGAAAAGGTAGAAACAACAAGTGAATCATGGTGGACGGCAGCTCAACTATGCAAAAAGCAAAAGCTTAGGACTCCTAAGCTAGAGATTGATGCATAAAGTCATTATTTAACAGGTCCTTTTCTTTCCTTGTCGGCCAATTTTATATTTAATGAAGCTTTCGTGATGGATAATATGATGAAAATTCGAAGGAAAAAAAAATAAATTAAGATTGCAGACGGCCATCGAGAGGTCTACAGAGCAATTTGGAAGATTGCCGACCATTTGGGACGTGGGTCGTTTGAACTGGGATTTGGAAAGGATGAGGCGCCCATCGAGTCCGCATCAATCGATTAGAAAATTGACCAATTTCGCGTAGCCAATTATAAAAAGATGTGGGGTTTTTTTTTTTTTTTCCGGTGCGGCTCTTATTTCATGAAAAATCATCAACTCTAGATTCAGTCCTAAATCTGTCTTGGTTTTTTTTTTGTTCACAAAAAAAATCTCAAACTTTAGGTTAAGTCCCAAATCTATGTCAAATTTTTTTTTTGTGTATCTAAAAAAAAAATTTCAAACTTTAGGTCGAGTCTTACACCTGCCCCGACCATTTTTTTCTATCTCTAGGGAAAAAAAATACCCCTCAACATTAAGTCCAGTACCAAATCCACCCCGAATTTTGCTTTATCTAAAAAAGTCGCGGACATTCAATCTATTCTCGAACCTAACTTGTGGTTTAGTCCCAGTTTGACGTGGCATTTCCAAATCGATAGAGAATTCACGTTATCAAAATAATGGTACGATTATATATGGATCGGCGTGACATTTCCACGTGGATAACAAATCCATCCCAATTAAAAATGATGAAATTATCCAAAATGAAACCACAATAGGATATGAAAATTAGAAATGAATAATGGCGTTTTTGGACAGATAGCTAATACAGACAGATTTGATATTAGAGTACAAATTGGTGATTTTTTTCTCAAACAAAAAAAAAAGTTCGGGGAAGATCCGGGACTTGACTTAAAGTTGGGTTTTTTTTTTCAAGACAAAAAAAAAACGCCACAAATTTGAGATTGGGGTTTTTTCGGAGATATAAAAAAAAAGTTCGGAGCATATTTAATACTGGACCTAAAGTTTGAATTTTTTTTTCTAAGACAAAAAAAAAAAACAGAAGGGAGTTTTTAGGGAATTGGGCCAAATTTAAGTAAGTGCCGTGGTCCGACGTGGGGAGGTTTGGTTTGGCTTGGTTTTTTGATTTGGTCACCTCATTAAAAGCAAAGCCAAGCGACCCTACCTACAAACTCAAATTCTTGCCATTATAACGCATACTTATAGTACAAAAGAAAAAGAATACTAACGTAAAATATCGTATTGCATTTTCTTTTGGCGTATCGACCGACCGACCTAACTTTCACAGTGAAAAATCCTTCTCGTCCCGCGTCACAAAATTGGCACCAGATATTCACTCGCATTTATTAATCATGGCGACAAAATTCTCGATTTGGTCGTCTTTTTAAATTTGCCATGCGTCCGAATTGCCGTTGTTGTTGTTGGGCCCTCTGTGGTACCTTCAACAACCCGATTATCAAATCGCTACTTTGGTTGCATTTTGGCAGCCTTAATGCTCACCAACTCCATCGCGAAAGGTATTTGTGGGGGCAAATTTTTTTTTTTTTTACCGATATTTAAACTTTTAATTTGTTGAATAGAGTAATTAAGCTCTCGCTACGTGTTCGATTTTAATCATTGCGCTAGATTTAATTAATTCAAGTTCACGGATAATATTTAATCTTTTCGTATAGTTCATGATTTACGTTGAACATGTAATAAAAGTTCATGGGCAATATTATGACACTTTAAAAGTTCAGGAACAATACTACATATCGAGTTAAAGTTCAAAAGTCTAAAATTTTATAGACCGCATTGAGCTAATGTTCATATGGATGTTAGTTTTCATTTTCCCATAAGATCAAAAATCGTAGCTCCATGTGTGAAAAATATCATCCCACGTCGCGCCTTCTCCCTTGAGATCTCAATTAGATTTGCGAGCAAGGGGAGAGGGTCGTTGAGACACCGTTCCTGATGCAGCAACTTAGGTAGCGCATGATAACACTTGTGGCAATCAATTTCCCTGCCAGAAGTCAAATTTGTTTGGTAAAATAAATTTCGAATTAGAAATGCGTTTGGTAAACAAAATTGAATTTTCGTATAGTTTTTTTATTTATGGTTGGATTTTTTTTTTTCCAATTTTGATAAGTTAAAAATTTTTACTTCTTGACTCTAGAATCATTCATTTGGTTACATAAGCCTCGGCCGACCACCATTGTTGCCCGTAACTAGTGGCTCGCCATTTGCTTGTCGCTGGCCACAACCGATCGTCGCCAGCAAAGATTTGTTAATATTTTTTCAAAAATAAATTTTCTTCAATTATTTCCTTATATTTTGAAGTTTCTGTCGATTTCGTGGACGGAATTTTATGCCGATTTCTTGGACGGCTTGTCTGATCTCGTGATCAACTGCTACTTAGTTTGTAACTTTTCTCTCCCGATCTAGATCTCGATCTAAATTTGGGTGCTTTCCGTTCTAAAGATATATTTGAGATTTTCAAGATGTTCTATGTATTCCTACAATCCATTGGTGAGATTGTGTTCTCTACACGGTAATAGTGCTGGAAACGATGAATTTTGGCTCGCACTGCCTTTTGGAAAAACTGTTGTTATTGGAAAGGGATTTCTCGGTGTGTGCTCATCATTTGTAATGCGATACTCGGTGATCGGCCGCCGTACGAGCTTTAATGTCACAACAGATATGTCTTCGAATGATGGACTAATCTTTACAAGCAGTAGCAAGTTGATTCGTGTTTCAGATTTGTTTTATTTGCTTTGTATAATTTGCATCTATCTTGAAGTCATGTGCTACTTTCTTTATATAAAATGAAGATGCTTGTTTCAAAAAGAAAAAAAAAATTAATTAAAAGTTTAGAAGTTGGCCAAAAATGTCATGATAGGCTACCTTTTAAGTTTTCGGATCAAGTTTCGCCGATGAAGTTTCGTATTGTTCGATAAGGATATGTCAAACAAATCCGCTCTCACGGCTCACTTTAGCGATCGACGGAGCAATCGGGTCAAACCGCACGTGCAGGTGATGATCAACACGCGAGTACAACGTGACCAGCCGGTCCCCCTCGCGCTTTCCCGCACGAACGACGAATGGTCGGAGCTCCGAATGATGATTCTATGACCATTTTAACTTTATATTGTCTTTCCGACCGAAGGGAAAAAAAAAATCTATTTTCTACCTTTTTCTTCCTGGCAAATTTGATCGAGACGTTATAATTTCAATGCCATATAGACACTTGGACCGTTATCAAGTTAATCATCGTTAAACTATGCTTAAGTTTTCGCTTAAGTTAAGCGATATACGGTCAAATTATTGAAAAAAACTAACGATGTATGAGCACTGCCACCGTAGACCTATCCTTAGGAAAATCCCAGTTCAATTTGACTTTATGAAAATTAAACGGAGTTGGTCTGGTCGCTGGAGTTGATTGTTGACCCAAAGTAACGAGGCCGGATGATATTCCGTCTAGCCAACCTATTATTCTCCGTCATAATGGTAGATTGCGACCACCTTGATGGAGGCGACCCCTCGCCGTCCGAAATAACAACAACCACAGGCGGCGGTCCTCTCGCGTGCCCACTATAGAATGGGTTTTTATTTATTTATTAATAATAATCCGAAATATCTTCATTTTTTAAAAATAAAAATACGATGTGGTTCTTATTTCAGATGAACGTATGAAGTGATGTGATACATTGAAAAAACGTTATGAAGTGACTTTAGCCATTTCAAATAAGGGTCTAACTTCACTGGCAGATCTGCTAAATATTTCCGCCGATCAAGTCCATTTTCTTCAAAATAAAACTAAGATTTAAAACAAAAATAAAAAAGGAATACACCCCATTTGTGTGTTTTTTCACTCATATATATTTTTTAAATTTTCAAAAAACAGAAAAAGGAAGAAACAAAGAAAAAAAAATGCCTCTAACCAACCGATGAGTTAGATCTTTATTTTAGATTTAATATATAAGGATGAACAAGATGGACCAACCGGATTGATGGATTTAGTCCAGTTCTAGAGGTCACCTGATTCTCGGTTTCTCAAGGTGAAACTGGTGTGAGGGCAGTCCAATTTTCGATTTTAGAGGAGAGTCGAATCAATGGACTGTGCATCCGGACCGACAATTTCATGGGCTGGAGCAAGCCGGAAAATTGTTGGGAAAGAAGTAGCAGGAGACGAGAAGAGTACCTCAACAACAGCGAACTATGAAGGTTTCACGGCAACACAAATCCACGAAGGTAAGGCAGTGCCTTTCCGCATTAGAGTATTCGTTTATTATAAATAGGTAAATTCTCAGTTGAAGTGAAACATCCAATTGAGCATTAAACAAGTTAAAGCGTGTGAACTAATTTTCCTTTACTTTTTATTTTTATTTTCATTTTAATAATTCTATTGGACCGCTCTTCCGATCTGGTTCCAGAAAACTCCAATTCGATATGATCTTCAATTTCGAAAATTGAGTACCGAGACTATCGGATCCGGTCAATCCTGTTTCCTCAGGAGTTGGGAACCCGGACCATAGGTCGCCTCTGCTGGTAACGGCACATAATACCTTTATTTAATACAATGACCCCTTTCGGGCTTCCGTGCATTTGTTTGAAAGTTTTCCTTAGATTATGGTCAATCAAGTAAAGTCGTGTGATGCATGGATCTTCTGAATTTCTTTTCATATTTTATATTATCTCAATTTCAATTTTTGTAAAAAAAAAGAAGAAGAAGAAAAAAAAATAATACAAAAGAGGGAGAAAAATAAGAGATTGGAAACATGGAAGTAAAAGCCAAAAAGAGGTTCATGCACGGTTCGGGATCGGCGCCGTAGAAAAAATTTAAATAAATTACGGGTTCCGTTCCTTGTCTTATGTCAAATTCGTTGAGCAGGGGTTGGTCAAATCCTCTGCCAGCGCTTCGCTAAAGACGAGGTCGTATCGGGACTAAGTTAAATTAATGATCCGTTTACCGTTCTAACCGGATGAATTTTCTATTTTCTTAACCGCATGCAAAAAAAACAAGACATTTTTAAGCTTTGACTTTAGGCCACGGAGGATTTTCTCGGGAAAATTTCGTTGCCGTTTCTGGGGAGGGAAAATTGGGGCGAGGGACGGAAGGCGCCGATACAAAAGAAAAAAAAGAAAGAAATAAAGAAAGAAAAGGGTGATGACCGATGAGTGAATAGCTATGCGAAATGCAATCAAGGCGAAAAGATTGGCCCAAAAAATAAAATAAAAGCTAAAAAGCGATAGGTTGGCGCATTTAAGGTGAGAAAATTAGTGAGGGGGAGAAAAAGTAAACGGTCCGTTATTTTTTATTCTTCTAATCAATTGAGTCTCTCCCTTATTATTAGTGGGTTTTATGTGAACTGACCAGCGTAAGGAAAAAATAGAGAGAGAGAGAGAGAGAGTTTTAATAATGAATTATATATAAATCCTAGACATTGATTAAGGTATTTCGGTATCAATTGTTTTGCAGTAAACATATTAAGTGATAAAACCGGATGAGATAAGTTACTAAGATGTGACATTTTTTCCTTAATCGAGGAAGTCTGCTTACTGATTCGGGCACTTAAAAGATGATTAAGAAAACAAAATCACTACATTATCCACCATATTGATTAGTTAAAAAATTAATTAATCCGAACATGGAAATATAAGCTTTCTTTCTTAAAAAACACACACACACACACTCGGGTCACCTATTAACGGAAAAGCAATTAAGGTTTGTTTGCTCGCTGTCCTCTCTTAATAAAAACCTAGTTGACCTTTTTTTTTTTTTTGTGCGGGTGTCAGGTCAGGAAGAGCTTGGATTAAAAAAAGGGGCCCAAACTCACCGTCTCTCTCCGTCTCCCTCTCTCTCTCTCTCTCTCTCTCTCTACAGCCACCTACTTTAATCTAAGCATCACCTCCTGCTCCGTCTTTTCCTTTTACATGCTCGCTCCCTGCGTCGCTTTCTCCGCTTCAACGAACTCCTTTTCCTTCGCGAGGTGCCGGCTTCTGCTGTTTGTCCGCCGCTCTCTCTCTCTCTCTCTCTCCCTCGATCAAGTTCAATTTGGATTCGTCCGTCGTTTCGAAGCTCAGGCGTCTCTCCCCGTCTTTGCTTTTTGCCGGGCCTGGAATCTCCACGTTTTTGATCGGATGAGTTGCAGAAATGGTTCGATTCTTCATTTTTTTTCCCGTCATCTTTTTTCCCCAGATTTTTGTTGTGTTTCTCAGGATTTGCGTTTTCTTGGTATTTTGCCTCCTTTTTTTTTTTTTTGGGATCTTTTTGCAGTGGGGTGATTCGAGAGAATGGTCCGCCTCTTCCGAAACCGAGCGAGAGAGATAGAAGAAGAAATGGTTGTCCTCTTGTAGCTGATCGGGGTGAAAGGCACCTGAGGATTCATATACAGTTTTGGATCCTTGTACTTTGTTGGATTTTGAGGTTGTTTTCTTGTCGGATCTGATTCCGGTCTCCTGTATTCACTTCTTTTTGGATTTTCCCCATCTTCACTCGGTGATTTCGGCCAAAACCATTTGGGGTTTTCTATCTCTCTTTCCACTATCGTTTGGAATTTATGTTTATGTCCTGAGTTTTGAGATTGAAATCGAGTTTTGATCTGATTGATCAAAAGCTTCCCGGTAGGACAAAGGTGGTGAACTGAGAAACGCTCCAATAGAGGGCCATCTGAGGTTTTTAACCTTTTCGAAGCATAAAAGAATTGGGGGGGTATCATTAGGGGGGTTGAAAGTTTTGGAAGCTTTTGAAAAGTTGAAAACTTTTGTTTCCCTTGTCCTTTTGTATATTGGCCACTTACTGTTTTCTCCTCTTCTTTTCCTCCCCTTTGGAACGAGTGCAAATGTATTGGCCACCACAATTCCCACATTAGCTGTTGCTTTTTTGGCCATGGACCAATCCAGGTATATACTCATTGCAAAAATTCTACGAGATTTCCGTAGGACAGTGCTTTTCAGATTTTTGGGGATTTTTTTTTTAAATATATTGGCAAACTGAGTGCGCATTATCCAAAGGCAGTACTGGCTTCCTTTTTGATAGGCTTAACAGGACCATATCAACTTACTCACTGTATCCCCTGTTTACCGGTCATGGTTTTGGCCTTTTTCTCCAGTTTTGTATTTGATGCTTTATGTCTCTCTGAGTATCAAATGGTGCCTGGATCAAGATTGGGAACGACCTGTCCGTATAAGCTGATGCCCATTCTAGAATCGTTTGTCTCCGTGGGCTATCACGAACTGTTTTGGGACAAAAAAGGAGACTTTGAAATGGTCTTAGGACATCCTTTCAGCGATCCTTTTACCCTTCCGCGTTCTTGTTCCAATGGTACTGACTAACTTTGATAAACCAATGATGCTGATCGAGGTTATTACTGGTTGAACTGTGCTGGTGTTGCTGGATGCTTGAAAAGAATCTGCTGGTCGTTATTGGGTTTCAAGTTATTCTAGTCTTCCTTTAGGATTCAAGCTTTCAGATTCATATAGGGTACCTGTTACGTACACAACAGTTGCTTACTAACATAACTCTGTTTGATTTCAGGATCTCCTTGTTGCTGATAATTCCAGTGTGACGAATGACACAAATAGCTCGCAGTTCAGGGGGAGTTCTTCTGACATTTGACTACATGCTCAACTATGAAGATTGGTATGGAAACTTTTTCCGTTATATGTCCTGTATGTTATCCTAGTGGAAAATGTTCAGAATTCGTATTGGTACGTTTTTACACGCATAAAACGAATTCCAGTTTGGGAATGGTTGCGACCTTTGTCTCATCCCAGAGCAAAGGCTGGAAAAATTCTCTTCCTAAAAGATGATATCTCCATTAATGGGCTCCCAGCACCGGGCAACCATCTCTCTCATATAGATTTTGTTTGGAAGTTTCATCTGTCTAGTTGACTTTATTAAAACTTAGAAGTCATAACGAGTTTTCGGAATTTTTTATTCAAGTGGAAGTTGCAGTTGCCACTCTAAGTCATCCTTAATTCCTTCGTTGGATTTTTCCTTACACATTAGTGGTATGTTGCATTGCAGATGGTGAGACGGTGGTTCAACATCTGGTCCATAATACTTCCGCAAAGTCCTTTCAGCACAATGATGACCCCATGACAACTGTTGAACAAAAACCAAACGAGGACAGCACGAAGGAAAACCTGGATGATAAGAAGTACAACGAGGATATTGCTGCTTCAGTTCCGATTGATGTCCATTCTATAGATGGATTTTGGCCATTGCCAGGATTGAGCAATCCGGAGCCTGACAAGGTTCTCACTGGGAGTGACAAATTGACCGTAAAAAGTTCGTTTGCTTCATATACCGATTCTACTGGAGAAACAGAACTGGTTAAAGAGGACTTGAACCTTTTCACTGATAAAACTGTCACGGAATGCGAGGTTGATAAGTCGCCACCTTGTCACAAAGAAAATTCTTTCTGTGAAGTGAAAGACATCTGTGTAGACGAAGGCGTGCCCTCTCACAAGGCTACCTTGTCAGAAACTGATGGTAATAAAGATCTGTATGGCTATTTGCCTACAGAGAAGGATGCAAATGGTGACTTAGATGCTCTGGAATGTTCCAAAAATTGTTCCGAGGATTTGGAGCAGGCAGACACAGCGGCAGACGAATTTGGGGATGAGTTATCCAAAGAGAAAGTGGTTCCTTTAGTCCAAGAGTTGGCTTTACAAAATCTCGAACGAGAGTCTTCTGATGATATTGCTGATGGAACGAAGCCACCATCTGATGATACTGCTGATGGAATGAAGCCACCCTCTGCTGCGGTATGTATTTCCTCGTTTTGGAGTATTAAACAAAGTCTTTCAGGTTCAGGTTTAGCTTTGTATGTGCAGATCATGTGTGCTGCTTTTGAAACATGACATGAATGCGCAGGTGGCAACTCTTTTGCATGTGTTATGACATTGAAATTGTTCACAACTGAGAAAAGAAGTGACAAGTTTGTTATTAGTAATAATGTTTCATTGTTACTCTCCATGTCAACCGAGACTTTAACCTTTTGTTCTTTCTTCTATTCTGGTCCTGGAGTCTTAAGTTTGAGATACCTTGTTGTCGTCAATTGGAATTCATATAAACATGGTGCATAGAGTAGTTCTCTGTAGGTTAAGCTCTTATATTTTTATCCTGAATACAGGGCTCAAATCACGAATCCATGATGGCATGCTCGAATTTGTCCTTGGTTAAAACCCAAGAATCAGTCGAAAGGAGCGAGGAGGACGCCCTCCCATCCCCCTCTTCTATCGTCAAAGAATTGAATGGTACCAACCTTATCCATGACTCGCGTGATAAAAGTGAGATGGATAAAGGAAGCCCTGAGAAGCATGTCGCAACTGACCCATCTCCATCTGAAAGGTCAGAGTACAGGGATCTTGTCAACGAGTTTTCTTACTGCAGGAAAGTGGAGAGCGGAAGTATTACCTTCAGTTTCAATGCTTCGGCACCTGAATCGAGTGATAGAGGGGAGAGTTCTAGCAATGGGAATAAAGAAAAGCATGAGGGCCTGAATGCGCATAGACTGGATGAAGCTTCTGATAGGCGAACTGATTCTTGCCTAGGACGTCACGATTTCGGAGAGTCGAGTTTCTCTGTGGCAGGCCCTGTGTCCGGCTCGATAACTTACTCAGGACCGATAACTTATTCAGGAAGCCTCTCTCTCAGATCCCTCTCTCTCAGATCGGATAGCAGCACGACCAGCGCTAGATCCTTTGCCTTTCCAATGTAACTATCATGTTATAGTGTTCCAGCTCCAAGAATTTCGGCTACGTATTTTGTCTCATTGTAAAGTAACTTTTTTTTTTTGTTGTTTTCCTTTTCCTTTGGGTGTGTAGAATGCAGTCCGAGTGGAATAGCAGCCCAGTGAGGATGATGAAATCTGATCGGCGACGGCTCGGGAAGCACAAGGGTTGGAGGCAACGACTTCTATGCTGTAAATTCTGAATTGCATCTCCTCTCTACAAATTCCTTCAGGTCATTCTAGTTGTTAGGTAGATGTATACATCTGCTTGTTTTCTGTTTTTGCCCTTTTAGGATTTGAGGGCTGATAGATAAGAGTTCTTTTGTTGGGTTTGGTGGCTTCATGCATGTCTAAAGTTATGCAGGGATGTTTTTTTGTTTGCCCCCATTACACGATCTCTCTCTCTCTCTCTCTATGATTGAGTTCTTTCCTACATGATCCTTGTACACTACCAGGACATACAAGGATCATGTAGGAAGCAGTGGGGGTTTCTCTGACTCTCTAGCGAATTGTCCCTTTAGAGATTGGTAAACTCTAAACACAGAATGAATCGTTTTCGATGAATTCTTTTGAGCATATTTGCGCTTTGATGAAACTTGTTGAGAAATCGAAATGAATCGATACAAATGTGTTTCAACGGGGATCGATCCCCCGAAGGATCATAGAAATTCTCTATAGGATTGGATTCGATGGTGTCGGGTCCATTTTGAAGAAATATTCGACATGAACCTTTTAAATGTCCCCAATAAGTCCACGAAGTTATGCTCTTGAATCCTATTCGTGTGTCCCCGTCAGAATTCCGGCTATGCGTTGTGATTACCATATGACTGAAAGAACCTTTTGGTGTAGCTCCTGGACTATTTTTTCAATGTCATCGTTAAAATTACAAATTCGCTTCGATCCGGCCTTCCAATCAAAATAATCAATAGAATCCAATGTGGTCAAACTATTTAACTGAGTTCATAGATTTTCATTTGCTAATTTCATCTTCTTCCTTCAATTTTACTCGTCTATACAATTTAATCCCCAAGCCTATCTTGACCATTCCCAACTTCTTCCCCCCTCCCCCTATCGTTCCGATCGCCAGCCATCAATAGAAGTCGCGCCGGCATGGAGAAGAGCTGTCGGGCCTAGCTGACGGTTGCACGATAAAGCTACGAGCAACTTCTCTCTCTCTTCTCGATTGGTCCCAGACTAAAGTTGAACGCCCCAAAACGACATCACTTTTGGCAAAATCAAAGTTAGAATACATTACGTAGTACGCTAGAATTTTCGTTTTACTATACTTTCGGAGTCCGAACTAGATATTAATTTCCACCGTTCCACGCAACATGCACGAGCGGGAGACAGTAAGGTCAATCCTTTGGCGACGGCGTCGTTTCTGGGGAGATCCAGAATCGGAGTTTCCCTCGATCCCGAAGCAAGGATTCCGTCAAAAAGGCCCAAAGGCAAGACGCTGTCGCTATCAATTCGAAGCGGCGCAGAAATGGAGGATTGGTGGAAGAGAGCGAAGACCTTCGCGGACGAAGCCGCGAAGAAGTCCCAGACCCTCGCCACCTCCGCCAAGATCTCCGATCTCATCTCCGAGACCGCCAAGAAGTCCAGGGAGCTAGCCCTCGAGGCCTCCAAGAAGGCCGACGAGCTCAAGGTCGCCGCCCTGAAGCAGGCCGAACAGATCAAGTCCATTGCCGACTCCATCGCTCCTCAGGACTCGGGTCCCTCCGGCAATGCCGCTCCGCTGGCGGAGGAGGACTTCGAGAAGCTCGGCGTCACCGGCGACCTGCGGGAGTTCGTCAAGGGGTTCACGCCCGCGACGTTCCAGAACTTCCCGATTCGAGGTACGTTTCTTGATCTCGAGGCTTTTCCTATGGAGGATTCGGTGTTCCGGGGGATTGATTTGGCTGGCGTGGTCGTTTGATGCTTGTAACGGTAGATGAGGGGGAGGAGGAGGAGGAGGAGTGTGATGTTGCCACGACCGGTTCGAACGTGAGGCAGGATCTTACGGAGTGGCAAGCGAAACACGCGACTCTCGTTCTCACTACCGTGAAGGTATGACGCCGACTCCCTGTGGCTTGGTAATGAATGTGCCTGTAAGTGTTTCGGATCGGTGCAATTAACTTTTGTTCATAGGAGAGAGAAGTTATCATTCTGATTAATGTCGCTTAGATTTGAAAGAGTTCCCTATGCTGCCTCTGGTCTAACGAGGGCCTTGGTGATCTCTGTACGCTTTTTGCTGCAGAGGCATGATTGGACTCGCTAACTTCTCCTTCTTGTTGTGATCTTTTTTACGCAGGAAATTTCGCGGCTACGATATCAATTGTGCCCTCGGGTCATGAAAGAAAGGAGATTTTGGAGGATCTATTTTACTCTTGTGAGCACTCATGTGGCCCCGTAAGTCATTTTGCTTCGTGGGTTGGGAGGAAATCAAGTAATTTTCTGGGTCAAGGGAGAATTGTCTCCTTTGCTTTAGTTGATACGCCCTGCAAGCTCAAGTCTCTTCTTTTCTAGATATGAGAAAAGGTACTTGGAGGAAGCTAAGCTCAAGGCTGCGGAGCAAGCTAAAGCTGAGAAGATGATGCAGACCTCAGTTGCAGAGATCCCAAATCCTAAAGTGGAGGATAAGAACACAAAAGCCAGTTCGTCAAATTTGTCTGCTCAGCAAGACTTAGATAATTTTCTCCTAGGGGATCTTGAGGACAGTGATGGAGGCCAAGGTAAATTCTTTCGATTCCTTAGTGTAGTTCATAGAAGTTTGTGATTACAACACAAGTTATATGACCTTACATTTAGGTGTCTTCTCTTGATTATTACAGCTGGAGGGATGCTTGGTTCTTATAATGTTGAAAAAAGCAAACAGTAACTATTCCCATGCTGTCCTTGCCTCTTGTAGTTGAATGGCTTCCTCCTAAGAGCGTTATTGAATTGGCTGCACTTACAGACTGGCTGCATGTCTGACTGACATTTTGTATGAAGCCAATGAGTGGGAGCTGTGTGAGCAGTAATTCATGTGAACTTGTGTCTGCTGAGTTTGAGTGTTATCCTTTCCCAAAAAACTAATTTATTGCAGTGAGGCGATAGTTTTAGCGTGCTGATATTCCTTAAAGTAAATCACCTCCTGACCGGGGCAAAGCACTAGCTGCTTGAGTGACATTGATCTGTCCCACCAGTTCAGCGGCCAGATCAGTTTTATATTGCAAGCATGAGAAACCTAAGTGATATGACTCAAATAGTCAGCCTATGGCAAGTTTTGCCTGTAATGCTGACATAAAATGTTGACAACACACCTGCAGTACCTTGATGTTCTTTTTTATCTGGAAGCACTGATCGAGTCTTAAACCCGCACAAACTTGGCTGAGTCCACCAATATAGAGCTAATTAAGATTGATTGGGTCATTGGGTCCCACTTCAGTCAGGATTCTATGAGTTTTATCGAACAGTCCATCTGGAGTTGACTGATTGAGCTAGCCGATCGATTTAGTGTTTTACGGCATTTATTTCATAAAACTCGGGTTTGTAGCTTGTTCACATGAGCTGCTTAATGAAGTAAGTAAATGTTGATACAGAATGAAGTTACTCGTCGTACGTACATCCACTTGTTGGACCAATATTGTGCGTTGATGTACTGTTGCTTTTTTTTGTATGGTTATTCCTTCAAATTTTAATGTATTGGACAGTGAATGTGGTTAAATTAGTAATTATAGGCATGTGTTTGAGAGATAACTTTGGTCTCTCACCCCCTTAAATCATTGATCATTTTTACTGAAAAAACATCCACTAACCTTCTTTTTTTTTTTCTTTCTTTTTTCGTAACCGCCTGTCATTACTTTCTAAAACCCACGACTACATTGAAGTTGTCATTTATGCAGCCACTATTGTAGTGTAAGATGTATCTGTGAGAGAGCGCATGCTCTGAGCGCCCACCCCCACCATGCTGACGTGCGTATGCTAATATGTTCACATGTCTATACAAGCAGCCTGTGCATCCGGGGGGAGTGCAGATGTGTTGATGAATTTGTTATGCGAGTCTTCTAATAGATCCATATGCAATCATTCAGTTGCTAATCTTTGTTCTGGTCTTCTAGATGATGGGGAAGGGAGCTTTGGTGATGATTTTGATAAGATCGATAATCTGGTAAAGACCATCTTAGTATCTCAACCTTCTTTCCTGTTGAGATGTAGTCTTGCATTCGGTTGATGATCCTTCCCCAGACTTGATTCTTGATGGCACCTAATTAATGGAAATGTGCAGGACGATGAGGATGAGGAGGATCAGCAGAAACTGACATGATCAAAGACTTGGAGGAACTTTGCATCGTGGATGTTTACTAGAAGCTTGATTGAGATCGAGATAATATTTTGTAAATATGCATGGTTTTCCCCCCGCTCCCGCCGGTGCTTTTTAATTGTCGATGTATAGTATCTGGAGCGAACTTGCTCTCTCCTTGTTGCCATGTAGGACACTTTTGAGTTTATTCGCTCGGAGCTTGCAGGCCTGCGTCAGAAATGGGACGAGAACATGATTATGAAATTTTCACTTTATTTCCACCCGAGAATTTCGCATCGGGTCCTTTTTTTCTTTTTCTTTTTTTGAAAGTTGGGAGCTTAATTTGCCAGACATTGACCGTTGACTTTTAATGATGAAGAAGGTCGACATGTGTCCGTGACACCAACACACTCCGTGGAAGCAAATCAAACGCCTGCGCTGCACCCGCTTCGTTGCGGTAATGAAGTCTCGCGACCGATGGACTTGCCGCGCTTACTGTCCTCGTTTGAGCAAATTTACCAGATCAGGTTAATTACTTCTTTAAAAAGCGCTTTTGAAATTAGTAGAAAACTCGCACTGGCGCCTCGAAAGGAGATCCAACTTTTAAAAAAAAAACATTTACTACAAATTTAGTTAGCTTTATAGAGTTTATTCTACACAACTTTGATCATGAAGACGATGAGGCTGATGGGGGAAAGAGGGGTTTCATTCAATGTTTGATCTCGGAAATTTAAGCAAGTGAAGCCTCGTACGTCTTCCCGAGAGAGAGAGCGCGCATCGAGTAATGGCATTACCGCAAGTCCGAACTCCAAGCCACCAGAGCCCACTATAAATTGACCCCAAAACACTCACCGCTCACTGAAGCCAGCAAAGTCATTTTCGAATAGACATGGGAGGGTGCCAGAGCAAAAGCAGAGAGGAAAATGGAGAGGCCGAGGAGTCAAGCGGCGCCTCCGCTGCTGCGGGAGCCGTCGCCGGCTTGGCGATCTTGGCAGTAGGGGTGGGCGTGGCGACTCTGATGGGCGACTCTTCCAAGTCCGGTGGAAGGAGGACCATGAAAGCTCCCGGGAGGGACATGCGCATCTTCCGGGACGACTTTGAGAAGGACACGGCGTCCTACTTCCGCAACCTGCGCAAGAACTAAGTAGTAGTCTCTATAGCTACTAAGTGGAAACGCTGGACTTTGCGGTTGTTGCTCGTCTGCTCTAATGTCTCTTTTTAGGTTTTTGCATGGTGTTTTTATGTGGTCCATTCTGTGCACGATGCTCATGGTTAATGCTAGCGCATGGTTTCGGTTCAATCAAAAGCGAGCGCCTCAAATCATTTTGGCATCCGAAGCATGTGCTGATCTCCTCCGTCAAAATGTTAACCCAAAAAAAAAAAAGGTCCAAAATGTATTCTATTTGTGCAAATTCACATGGTTAATCGGTTCTCGGTCCTATTCGGTCCCTCTCAGTAACTTGGAGCCGTCTTTGGTCCTAGTTCCTAATTTTCGACACCAAACAGATCGGTTCCTCGGCGTTCCAAAAAGAATTGATGTAGTAGTTCCCCAATAATTAAGAATTTAAATGATTTATTCAAATATTTTTAAAAAATAAAATTAAAATAAGAAAAAAATGTCGATCCGGTTTGGGTGGTTCGAGTGGGTGATTTCATCCCCAGGACTGGTGCTCTTAGACAGGGTGGTTCCCGGTCGTTTTTTTTTTTTTTTGCTCACTCCCTACCAATTCAGTTTTAAACTTTTTTTTAGGTTAATTGAGTATTGAACCTTTTGTATTCATTCCAATTTCAATTCAACAAATTTTGAAAGAAAAATTGCTAATGCGGAGCGGGTGATTGACTCTGACGTGGAATATATTCGAATGTTATTTTAAAATTGCCACTTGCTAATACCACACATCTAATTTCTAATCAAAATTAACTGAAAATGCAAAAGGCTGAGGAATGAATTGGAAAAAAGAAGAAGAAAAGTTTAGGATTGAATTGACATAATTGCAGTAAGTTTAGGAGTTTTTTTGGTAATTCTCTCCATGGATCACTTACAAAGAAAAGTAAAAAGCCAAAGAAAAGAAAGATGTAGTTTACACGCATGTGGTAATTAATATTCAATCTACAAAAATCACAATAAATAATCCAAGAACTTATCTCAAAACCAAAAGCATTGACAATATTGGGGAACAAATCATCTACCCAACTTTTCTCTTGCTCCAAAGATTCCTGTGTTAATAAAGAATTAGGGTTTATCTTCACCCGAACCGATTCATCGTCACCGAATCTGGCCCAACCTGTTGCGGAATTGGTGGTTTTGTAACATATTACCAAGGCACAAGTAACGCCACCAGCAAAGCATCCAGTTAGAATTCGAAGAAACCAACTTGAGTGGGCTCATCTTCTTCGAAGTTTCCAGTGAAGGCGTTGTTTTGTGAATCGATACCCCCAACAGGGCCAACACTAATCATCTTCTTCGTGTCACGGGCTCAGAGATCCCTTGGTTGCAGATCAGCCCGGGCCAGGACAGCTCTGTTTCTATAGTTGCCCTATGAAATACTTAGTCACTAGTATTGGATCATACCATGCCCAGCTTAGCTCGGGCATCCTTATATAGAGCGAAAACAAATTATTTTAGGCACCATAATTGATTTCGGCCTGCTATAACCTCATCAGGAGAGCGACATCAACTCCCGATCAGTTTGCACACGGAAGGCCAATCCTGATTTCAGAGATTTTAAGTGTCCTATCTAATTCTAGAATTCCCAGCACAAACCATCCTGACACCATTCTCAAGAACCCAGTTGCTCATTTCTCTCTGCATCGCTCACTCATTATGTTTGACATTAACAAGCATCACTTGAGAGTAGGAGGATCGGGGACACAATAAGTTATCCGATCCCCATCCATGCAAGAGACATGGAACAACCAGTCCGTGTCACAAACGTGCGAGCTCGACCTTCCAAAGAGAAGTAAATAAATGTACCCAAAAAATTAAGCCCCCTTAAACACCACCTGAGAATAAACGAATGAAACAAGCCACTCGGCGGGGACGGTGTAGCTCCACGGGGCCTGCCGATGGTCGGCTTACGGGAGATGGCAGAAGGGAGGAGTGGTGTCGGGGTCAATTCTTTCTAGTTAGAATGGATGGTCGACTGGCGTGAACCCAATGACCGTGAAAGGTTCTGTCATGTTGGGACTGAAGATAGCTCGTGGGATAGTCATTGCCTGTCATAGAAATTGTGTGTGTTGGGGGGGGGGGGGGGGGGGGGGGGGGAGGAGTATCCTGGCCGGGTGCTTATTCAGGTTATTTTCTTTTCGTTTCGGCAAATCGTTCTTCGCAGGAGCCTCGGAACACATTTGCTTGGTCGGTTAGCGACGAGCATTGCCCCCTAAAAATCATGGCAAAATACATCGACCAGTGTTTTGGGTACGAGAGAATAACGGGTGGTAAACTATATAGTCTCGCCGAAAAAATCCCAGTTCCCACGAAGAATGCCCCTAGAGCCGGAGCCGTAGTTCATGCCGGTCGTGATCTTCTTTCTCTCAACGCTGGCGAAACTAAAGTTTGGAGGTGGCAACTGTAAGCCGAGAAGCTCAGCTGCAAAATTAACCAGATCAAATAGTTATGTAGCTGTATATAATTGCTTTATTTTCGTGCTCAATAACCATGTATTCGTACTTTGGGAGCACGGCTAAGTAGGGTTTTAAGGTGTGAGGAGCACCATTTTCTTACGTCATTTGGTTAGATACGAGGGATTTCGCTATTCTACGAATGCTCCGTGTCCACATTTGCATGCTGAAAGCTAGATTGATGCCGACCGATTCGATAAGCCGGTGAAGTCAGTGAAAGTCTAGCCGTTTGGTGAAGCGGCCTTTTATCGTGCCTTTGAAGTCGATGCCGATGCTGCGCGGGAAGCAATCGGCCTTAGCCTCGGTATTAAGATGTTAATGAACTTCTGCCGTGGTCTGAGTCATGGCCCGAATTACTGGTCGCTTTTTTGAGCGACCGTGGCGTAAATTCTGTTTTCCTAAGCTCTTGTCGCCAGCACATTCTAATTCACAGCAAAGACACCACAACGCTCAGCGAATTTTTGCTCCTGTGTTTGAAGGGTCGTTTCTGATTTCGGGGGATGGATTACGACAGGGATGGGTTTTTTCGCTTGAGGCATTTATTCAAATGGCTAATCTGCGGGCGCGGGGGCACCGCCCACGGAATAAAGCTTTTGCAGGCGAATCAGCAGGAACCGGGACAACCTTAACCGTGGGATGAGCGAGAGCGGGGATGTCGAGACGAGACGATTGCCTGCCATTGGTGGTGGGGGCCGCGCCCCTCGGAATCTTCGCTCTCTTTGTTTGTTCGACCATTGAGGATGCATCATTCGGCTCTGAATTTAGCATCCGCTTCGTGTTCGATGCACCGGCCACATCGGACAAGGCACGGATCTTGAGAAGTTTTGCCCATGAGATGCGGTTTCTAGCAGCTTGACGAGGCCTAGTTGGTCAAGAAAAACAGATATCAGAGACAAGTACGGGGTGCGGTGGCGAAGCGAGGCAAGGCGAGTCCGGCCAAACCGAACCGAACAGAATCTTCCGATCGATATAGTGTCGAGTTCCGAGCTCGACTCAATTCTTATGTCCAGTGTTTAGTGCACTATTCACGCTCGATCGAGCATTCGATTTCCTGCACGAGCTTGACTTAAGATAGAAATTCAAGATTTGACGTTCGACTCCCTTAAAATAAAAGGAAACCACCCAAAAAAAAAAAAAAAACTACTGTCTTCGCTGCACAGCGCGACAGGCCACAGAAGTTCTCAAATCGAGGGGCACACCAGATGCTCCTACTCCTTCGATCATCGTCGTCTCTTTGACCGAAGCAATGTTTGACATTGGCAATATCTCATTGAATTTGATTTAGATTAATTTATTTCGTGAGAAATATTACATTTGAAAAAAAAATAACAAATTATAGAATCATTTTCTAGAAAATTGATAATATTGTTCGGACGCAGGAACCTCACTATAATATTTTTCAATATACTTGAGCTAGGGTGCAGGAGATCCGAGCACAGACACCGGGTTCTCTAGCTCGGGTGTCAGGGACCCGAGAACGAGCGTTGAGGTTCCGATTCTCGACCTTGATGAATCTAGACTCGAGCGTATGAGATTCGGCTAGGCTCGCGGTCCTCTCCGTCGTAGTGGAGAGGTCCAACGATCTCCATGGGCGAGTGGCGGTGTCCCCACTATCTTAACCATCGCCGTAGTTGCATAGCACCACGTTGGATGATTCGTCATCATTTAACGACAATTTGACATCTGGCTAGCGTCCTTGTTTACTCTTTCAATAGAAGGATTGGCTCGAGAAAAAAAAAGGCATATAGTTTAGGAACTCGTTTTAATCTCTTTTATAATGATTCGATCAAACTTTTTGGAATTAATGTAATTATTGCAGCGTCTTTACCCCCACTAATAATCGAAGGAATTACTAAATAGTAATTAATTGTCTCTTTAACCCGTGGACTGTCGGATTGTGAGAATTTGAGAACAATTAATCGATAGTTCCGCCCTCATGAATGATTCTTTTTTATTATTATTATTATTATTATTATTATTATTATTATTATTATTATTATTATTTATAATCAATTTTCTTTGTGTAATTTAATTAATTAAAAGTAGAATTGACACTTTGAAGATACTTTGAAAGTGAAAAACACGTATTTGAAAAAAAAATGCAAATTCATACATTTAAATGAAAATTTTATCAAGGAAACTCAGGGCACTCATGACAACATTTTTGGAGTAGAGTTTCTGCTCCATAAATGTTTTTGGAGCGAAAATATATTTAATAACGCAATTTCTAGAGTAACAATCTGTTTTATTATAATTTTTTTTTAACTTCTAAATGATTTTCTTTTTTGCTTCAGAAGTAATTTTGCCGACCCCAACTAGTTTGGGATAAAGTTGTTGTTGATGTTGCTTCAGAAGCAACTTTGGAGTCACTTAAAAAAGTAAAAAATAAAATAAAATTTCTCCATAAGTAGAAAAATCATTTTTTGCTCGGAAGTAGAAATAGAGAAATCCATTTCTGATCGAAAATCGATTTTCTAGGGCAATAGTGTCCTCATGTGCGCTCAATGAGTGTCCCAATTAGGGGTGTGCAAACTGGACCGGACCGGTCTGAACCGGCTCAAGACCGGCTGGGTTGGTCCGGTCTTTGAAGTTGGCGGTCCGGTACACCGGTCCCAATAAATGAGACCGGTGACTGGGCGGTCTAGTCCTCGATTCCATGATTTTAGACCTGATAGGCCAAATCCGGACCAGAACACCAATATTTTTTTTAAATTAATTTACATCTAGAGTTAATCTTTTTTTAATATTCTGAGAAGCCCGTGAATCTCATATCACACCTATTGAGTTTAATGGTGTCATCATACGTATTATTTAACAATTTGAGTTTTGGTATTACTTTGGATAAAACCAGATCTTAAGGGATGATAAGACCTGTTCCTTATGATGGGCACTTCTACGAAAAATAAGCACGTACGTGCATGGGGACAGAAACTCGAGTCATTATGCAGATTTGAAAATTTATTTTTTTTCACAACCAAAAATAAAAAAAAGAAATAAATAAAATCCGAGTTCGGTTCCATCGCTCACCTGAGTTCAGCAAGCCATATGTGGGCGTCGATTACGAGTATAAAAGATCACGTGAATCCTTCAAGGCCGGATCAAACACACGTTGGGCACCACTATTTATTATTTTGCCGTCGTAGGTTGATTATAAATTATAAATTAATATTGTATTGTAATTTTTAAGGGCTAGATTTTTATAAGTAGTTAGAGTTAGCGATTCTATTGGGCCCGGACCGCTGGTTCTGGTTCGGTCCGTGGTCCCGAAAATATGGAGACCGAGACTATTGACCCGGTCCCTAATTCCATGCCAGGATCAGATCAACCCGGACCATACACACCCCTAATCCCAATATCACCCTTTACAAATTTTTCCTTGAAAGTAAAAAGAAAAAGAAAAAGAAAAAAAAGAAAGGTCCTCAAAAAAAGAATATCGAATAACGACAGAAACACGTGGCAGAATAGTACCGACAGGTCGCATATGAGCATCAGGTCGCGCGAGTCGCCGTCACGTGCAGTCTTTTGTTTTGAATTTGGCCTTTTTCGGTTTAGGTCGGGATTTGTTGTGATTTCAGTTGACCAAGGGAATTACGGATTTTCACCGTTTCTTTTATTCTTTATTTTTAATCCTCTCGTGAGGGACTGAAAAAAATATCTCAACGCTAGAAACCCCGACCGCCCTGCACGTTGCACGTGCCTACCTACCTACTCCCCCTTAAATCAATTCTAAATCTACCGATTAAGAATTTGCAAGGTAAAATAAAGAATAAGCAACAAAATTGTGTTAATTAAAATCAGGCACGGTTACCGGGCGATGCATAAGGAGACTAGCCGTTTTATATGTGATTCTCGAATTATTTACATGCGTTGGATCGTCCCAGCTCCAATATTACTTCTTAGTTAATAGGGTTGCTTGATTAAGTCGTATCGGTATATTTATTCCACCTTAATCGAAAAGCGAATTAACATCAAATATCGATAAATGTAAACCGTGCCGAATCAGTTTAATGATGTTAGAGCTTCGTATTAGACTATTAGTCTCTAATACCCCTACTTACGTTATTCGACAATCGATTCCTTTTATTGCATACGATTGATTTCGCTAGCATCACAATTCTAGTGTGCCTAGAGCCGACATACGATTTGTCGACGTGGCATGCTATGCAGAAAAATCATGAATACTGAGTATAGGTTTTGGGGATCTTTAATGAGGATCGTTGCCCCTCGCCACTGAAAATTTGACATCAATTTGATCAGGTGGTGAAGACCATCAACGAGCCTCGATAAAACCTTTGAAACTTGAAATCAACATGTCCTGCCTTAAGTCTATCCTTATCCTCGATCAGGTCTAAACATTAATGTTGGCTTATGCTTGATCAACTAAAAAACGACATAACGAGTCGTTGGCATAAGTGAATAAAAAAAGAAAGTTGATTGGGAAAACAAATAAGAAAACCTTCAAGAGTTTTTTTTTTTGCTGGTTAAGAAGAGGACATTAGAAATCACAAGTATATTTGGTAGAATTAACTGACCTGTAATGTGCTTGTAACCCCGTCATTCATTTATCGCGGTAATTACGCAAAATAGGAGCTACGATGCGGAACCTGAAAAAGCGTCCCATTCGCGGACATTTTACCAGCACAGACGGTGACCCAGCCACGTGATCGCCCAATCCCTTATCTCCACGTCACGCCCCATCACTGGTTCTTCGCTCCACGCACACAGTCTCCGATGCCAGACCAAAAAAAAAAGAAAAAAAGAAAAACAACGTCAAAAGAGTCGAGAGAACGGGCCGAGGAATCGGGGCAAAAAACCGGACCGGACCCAAAAAAGAAACAACTGGAATTCCAACGTCCCAGATTCTCTTACCGCTTAACCATCCAGCGGCTCCGATTTCGTGTTCTAGAGTCTTCGACTCTTGAGAGAGAGAAAAAGAGGGAGAGAGACAGAGATGGTGCGAGCAAGTAACCAGCGTTGGGTTAAATCTAACCAGAGAGGTCGAAGCCGCGTTAAGTTAATGTTGTCCCCTGCTCCCTAGAAAGCGAGTGAGCAAAGGCTGAAGAAGAAGGAAGGAAGGGAGGAAGGCAGCGTCAGGGAAGAGGGTTTTGTCCTGGTTTTGGTTGCTTGGTGGGACGAAGAATCGCCATCCGCGACCGAGACAGAGCTCGAGCGATTCTCCCCCTTGTCTCTCGCTCCGGCGTCTCTCGTTCCACGCCTCTTCTTCCCCGTCTGCGGTCCCGGGCCGATTCCATTTTCGACGGCCGGGAGTTTCCGACCTCCTGCTCCGCGGATTCCGCAGCTGATTGCGATTCGGATCTCATTGATCTGGTGAGTCCCGCGCGTCCTCGATTCGGTGAGTCCGTTGTTTGTCCCCGTGCGTGTTGTGAGCGCGGAATATGTTTCGAGGTCGTGCTCTCGGAATTGACTCTGGTGGAATGTTGGTGCGACGAGATCGTCCCTCGAGTTAATCCGGTGGTGTTATTAGTGTGAGATGATTAGCATCTGAATCTGTGCTTCGGCCGACTCGTTTGTTTTTCTAAATTAATACGTTTCTTTTGCTATGTCGTGTTTTTTTGCGGCCGATTGGGTACTTACTGCATTGGCGAACTGGTGACGGAATGTTGCAGTTATTGCTTTTGAAGCGTGAACTGATAGGAAACTGATGTGTGAATCTTACTCGCTTGCTTGTTCACACATTCTATTTTACTCTGAAATCCGCGCATCGTTCATGCATTTTAGCTGTTTGGAGGTTGATTCGCATAAAAGCGGGTCAAAATGCTTCGTATTCATCTGAATGTCAATCATTCGTCTCATGTTATGCAGATTTTCTTGCATTTCTATTCGGGCTTTTGCGAGATGGCGCCCTTTATGTAGAAATTAGCATCAGGCAGCCTCTGTTGTCCCTTCGCTGGCATATCCTTGTCTCGATTGTGGTTTTCATTGATCGTCGATGGGATCTGATTTTGGATTTACTGATTGATGATACTCGGGTCACATTTACTGCATCCACTCGTTGCCGCCCCGGTGTTGCAGTTTGGTGCAATCTTGGGAGGGAATTTCTCTTCAGCTGCCGCCCCTGTTGCTGGCTGCAAAAGCTCAAGCTCTCCCTCTCTGTTTCATGTCTCGTGAGTTAGACAGCCCTGTCCAGACTCAGATGGCTGTGGCTATTTTCAAGAGCCCTCTTAGCAGGGAGTACCACGGGACTAACAGAAATGAGGGGAAGCAACCTACTGGGAGGAGGCGGGTTTTTGTGCAGACTGAAACGGGCTGTGTGTTGGGCATGGAGCTGGATCGCAGTGACAACGCCCACACTGTGAAAAGGCGGTTGCAGGTTGCTCTTAACTTCCCAATAGAACAGAGCTCTTTGACTTGTGGGGATAAGGTACTGAAAAATGATCTCAGTGCTGTCTTAAACGATTCCCCACTTCTCCTTACGCGGAATTTTCTTCATAGGAGCTCATCGACACCTTGTCTTTCACCAACTGGGAGGGATATCCAGCAAAGAGATAAGAGTGGTCCGATAGAAATTCTTGGCCGGTCAGATCGATTCGATAGAATCAAGCAGTTGGTGAAGGACGTTGTGAAGGCGATCAAGATGGGAGTGGATCCAATTCCTGTTAACGGTGGTCTTGGGGGTGCATACTATTTCCAAAACAGTAGAGGTGACTTTGTTGCTATTGTAAAGCCGACTGATGAAGAACCATTTGCCCCCAATAATCCTAAAGGCTTTGTCGGCAAAGCTCTAGGACAACCGGGCTTGAAGAGATCTGTGCGAGTTGGAGAAACAGGGATCAGAGAGGTTGCAGCTTATCTTCTGGACTCTGAACATTTTGCTAATGTGCCTCCAACTGCTCTGGTGAAGATAACTCACTCCATCTTTAATATTAATGATGGAGTGAATCCTGACAAGCCAAATAAAAAGAAGATGGTAAGCAAGATAGCATCTTTTCAGCAGTTCATACCTCATGATTTTGATGCCAGTGATCATGGGACCTCAAGCTTCCCTGTTTCTGCTGTGCATCGAATTGGAATATTAGACATTAGAATTTTCAACACAGACAGGCATGCTGGGAACCTTTTAGTAAGGAAACTTGACAGCATGGGAAGGTTTGGTCAGGTGGAGCTGACTCCTATCGATCACGGCCTTTGCTTGCCAGAAACTTTGGAGGACCCATACTTTGAGTGGATTCATTGGCCTCAAGCTTCAATTCCTTTTTCCGAGGATGAGTTGGAGTACATAGAAAAGCTGGAATATCAAGATGATTTGAAAACACTGCGTAAGGAGCTTCCCATGATCCGAGAAGCTTGTCTCCGCGTGCTGTCCCTCTGCACCATTTTCCTGAAGAGAGCTGCTGCATATGGCCTCTGTCTTGCTGAAATCGGCGAAATGATGAGCAGAGAATTTCGCAGTGGTGAGGAAGAACCAAGTGAACTGGAGCTCGTGTGCATCGAGGCGAGAAGGTCTATAGCTGATAGGGATGTTTTCTTCCCCGAGGCGGACATGGAAGATGATGAGATTCAATTTGATATTGACTGTGAGGATGCTGAGTCAGGCTTCATGCCAAAGATGACCATGGATGATTATATGTGTAGAGCATCTTTCGATTTTGGAATAGGTAGCAATGGCCGGAATCCTCTGTCTAGACTGGAGGAGGGAAGTGAAGAGGAAGAAGAGAGTGAAGACGAAGAAGAGAAGAAGGGGGAGGATGTTGTTGGGGTTGAGGCATTTGAGAGGATTCCCTCAGTTTCAAAACTTTCCATGTCTCTTAAAAACACTGTCTTGGGTAAGAAGAGTCCAAAGCAACCCAAATATTCTGGTGCGATGCAGGAAAATGGCTTCATGGCTAATACATCATCTGGTCACCGAAGTGCGAATGAGCAGCTTCCTGCAAGCGTGAGCTTTGTGAATCTCGCGGACATGAGTGGCGATGAATGGCATCTGTTCCTCGAGAGGTTCCAGGAGCTGCTGCATCCAGCTTTTGATAACAGGAAGTCTGCTACCTTAGGCCAGAGGCAGAGGCAGAGGCTTGGGACTTCTTGCCAGTTTTGAGACTCACAAGTTAGTAGTATGTCCCGATGGAACAGAATCTTTCCCAGGACGTAGGTTTGCCGAAGTGGAGGTTTGTCAAGTAGGGATTAGATTGCTTTGTGATCTCCATGAGGGGGTTTAGTTTGAGCATCAGTAGGATGAGCTACTGTAAATATCCTTGGCATCGGCTAAGTGAAAGTTGGGTAGATTGGTTGTATTTTTTTTTTCCTCTCCTCTTGAGTTCGTTTTCTTGAGTTCAGCCCTCGCTCATGGACTTTGTTCGATAAATAATTTGTTGAATGAATATAAGGAAAAGCTGTAATGTAAATTTAATGGGCGCGTTTCTTGGGTATTATCTTGTTTCACTGGAGCTGTTGAGTGTAATAAAACACTGAATGCGTCTGGTCTAACATTGTCTTCGAGCTTAAATAAGCTTCTGGTTGATTGGCAAATTTCACACTAAAACGGTGGTGTTGGGATCTGTCGATTTTGCGTTGGATTTCAATTGTCGCGTCGGATCTGCATTGTCGAATACCGCCACAGTGAGAAACAGCGGGTGATGCTTTCTGTAGATTGTTTCATAAATGTAGCAAATGGGTTGCTCTGATGGATTTCCTGCCCATCCTTGTAGTTAATGTTACGAATTCAGGAGAGTTTTTTGGGTACTCGAGATTGTTATAGAGCACCGCCCTGGCTCTCTCCTCTCCTGGTTTCTGCACGTTTTACTCAAAACTGTGGCCCAATTTGCATGCGTGTTTTTGTTTTCCAGGAGTGGTTCTCCTGAAGAGGCTTCATCCTGAAATGACTCTAGCCTTATATAGATAAAACAAAACAAGGGCGGGAATCTTGTTCTCTCCGCCTGCGGGATGGTCCGGCGGAAACCGGAATCGGCGGCTTTTAGGTCTCTGTTGTACGTTTATCTCCCTTCCATCGCATCTCATATCCAGGCGGATGTTGTGATTTTATTATGCTATCTGAAAGCGCATTCCCTTATCGTCTCGAACTCGGCGATAAAAGCAGTTTGTTCTCTAATTGATACTACCAAAGCTGAAAGGTACTTCAGTCTTTGTTTATGTGGGTTAGAAGCACGCCATGGTTGTTCAATTCCACTGTTCAGGAGTAGGGCTGCCGAGAAAAGCTCCATCGATGTCGACACGGCAAGGGAAGAAAGATATACTGAGCCAGCCAACCGAGTGATCATTAGGGACCCGTTAAAGGCTTGGTCTGGTTTTTATATACAGGATTGGATTGGCTTTTCAAATTGGTGGGGCTGTCAAACAAGTCACTCCGTTGAATTCTTGCCCTTTTCTTCTTCCCCATTTGGAAGCCGCCAACAGAAGTGGATTTTTCTCTTTGTTTAATCGCCAAGTACAGCTTTTGATCGAGTCAGCATGAACATAATGTACAATCAGAAAAGCATATGTACTTTAGAAGATTGGTCTACTGGTCGAGCACGCCGAAGGCAGGGTACAACTAATCGGATCGATTTCTTCGAGTGACATTGGGAGGGGGTTTGGAGCTCGGTTATAGTTCCGAGGAAGCTCATCGATCTAGTTACGATCAAAGTCATTGATCACAAGAGATCCAAAACATCGACCCAGCACGGATGCGTTGGTACGCGGCCAATGATGCTTAGCTTGCATTGATCCCGACGCACGGGCTAATCTGTTGTCGTCTAGTGATACCAGAACCTGACCAGTTTCAAATTCTCATCCATAGCAGCCAAACTTTTATCCAAAACACGACAAGGAAAACGAATTGATTAGCCTTTTTTTGAAGGTTTGGTGAAGGTTTCACCACCTAACAGTCTATTTCTCAGCGGATGAGGGCTCTATGTCAAGGTGGTCGCAGTTTTTCCCCGATTGGACTTCAATTGGTGAGAAGGAATGATGGAGCTGATGAGGGAAAGTCGGTCCGGAAAATGGCGTGTGAACGTGGCAACCTGATCTTTTCCTGCTTGGAGTTGCATAAATTTTGTTTCCTATCTTCTTTTCTTGACTCTTGTCGATGTCAAGTGGGTTTTGTGGTGGGCACGGCCTTATAATGTCTTGTAATGAAAGCATCGAATGATGAGAACGAGTAGTGCCACATGAGGAAAAAGAGTCGAGAGGACAAAATGGGGCCAGAAACTTGTCTGGTTGTCCCCTCGCGGAACAGCTTAAATCTGGATTCCGAAGCTAAAGTTATGGGCAACGCCCTTTTAATACACTCAAGCCACTCTATGCCACTGTACCCACTAGCATGGTCCCGGCCACTTAAAATTATTCGGATGAACTGACTTAGCACAAATGCAAAAGATTGATAACACAATTCGAAAAAATACGTTTAAGATTAAATAGAAACAATTATGAATGATCTCGAAATTTTTTAATTTTTCTAGGGTCAAGGATGCCCACCTATAATATATAACCCTCTTGGGTTGGCTTTTATAATCTTTGCTTCTAGGAGATTCTGACCCAAGTTTGGCGCGAATCCGTCCTTGTTCGAACGCAAGTTAGTGAAAGTCACATGCTGGCGATTTCATTGGCTGAGCTTGAAAGTAACATAAGAGTTAATATGAGTTTACAAAGGAGGAGGAAGTACTAGCATCATTGTCAATGATTTTTTTTTTTTTTTTGTGTCCACCACATGGGAAGTTCAAGGTCGTTTACTAGTTACGTCTCGTGGGACATTCCTGTCATTGACACCCCCCAAAAAAAAATCCCAAATCTTTTGACCTCGACTCGGACCAGAAGAGACCCGTGTCCCAGTCGAGGTCAAAGATGCGACGGATACAAAAATTGGCTTCGTGCTGAGAACTCTTAATCGGCAAATTCAGTTAGTCGACAAGAAAGCTGGTTTTAATCGACAGAGGGTATAAGAGAAAGTAGCCAAGTTCTGGAGTTAAATGTCGACAAATGGAGGTTTGATTCGAGTCACAAAAAGGACCGTCAATCAATCAAAGATTTATAGAAAATGCTGAATTGTTAAGAGTAATGTAGGATGTGTTTGATTTCTTCGTAATTGTTGTCGTATAAATACTCGAATTCTTAGTTTGTAGAAAGGACCGTCAATCAATCAAAGATTTACAGGTGTTCAATTTTACTCCTATTTACCTTTTACATGGTTGCCCACGATTATTTCTGGTCTCGGTACTTTCAATATTATCGTCATTTACATTTCTTGTTCGAGAATCAACATAACCTGTTGTCGATTCACTCCTTGATCCATGCTCTGATAAGTATTCCGTCGGTAAATTTCGGCGAAACAGCTATCCACGGTATTTAATGCTGAATTGTTTTCGAACCATGCAATAGAATGTGCAATCATCACGAATATTTTCAACTAGACCTACATAGTTAAAGGTCGCGATTGATCCGGTCCGTGTTGACTAGGTTTAGGGCCAGTCTCGCCCCGAGTGCCCTTCCCTCAAGCCCATTGTCGTCTCCAACAAAACCTATGGTCCTTTCAGCAAATCACGTGGAGTTTTCTAGTTTGGTGATCGGCACCTGACGACTTGTGCTTCAGTTAATCCTTTCGTGGTATGGTCCGGCCCATAATCGCAAATGAATAATGCTCTGGCAAATCCATAATCCACTTTCTTTGATACATATAGATCCGTCAAACCGATGAGTCGGATCGAAGACGGTATAATCCTTTTGACCCATTTTTATATAAAAGGTTTTGGCCCCCCATACCTGACCCGACTTGTACCCGACGCTAATCGGAATTCAATTCTTAGAAAATTTTCTCCTCAAACTGTTGCCTTTGAAAAATGGGTCCATGGAAATTGGGCTGGAAACTCCGGTGCCTGTGCCTCGACTCCCCAATGACAAGGCTCGAACTCATTGAGACTAGCTCTAGGCCTATTTTAACAACCCGATTCGACGAGAGAGGGGAGTGGTCGTTAGGACCAGAGGGTCCGGACAATGAGTGGCTCATGGCAGGCTTCTAGGATGGTGAAAGGGACATGAATCAATTAAACCGCACATTGAACATGGGGAGAGCAATTCTAGAATATATGCGTGAAAGTTGACATTAATTCACAGAGATGCCAATTGACGTAACGGTAATGGTTAGCTTTGGCACTCTAAAATTAAGTGTGCTCAAGTGAGAGCAATTATAGGATGGGCAACCTTTTGGGAAGGTGCTCACTTGTATGCTAAAGTACAAAACTGTGAGGCTCGTTATGGGATGGGCCAAAGTGAACAATGCTTCAGTGAGTTAAGTCGAGGGCATTACATCCATAGAGGTCGAAACCAAGACCCTAGCGTTCGGGCCTGGATCAATTGAGGTTGGGCTCAAGTCCATTGAGATCAGGCCCAGGACCTTGGTGCTCGCCCAGATCCCCAATGCTTGGGCCGAGTCCATTGAGGGGTCCTGAGCCCAGCTTTTGTAGGCCTGAGCTCAGTTCCTCATTGTCCGTGCTCAAGTCACTAGCCTTCGAATAGTGCATATCTATGTCAATGAAGTGAAAGTAGGTTTTCCTTTTCAAACGATAAAAAATAATTTGTAAATCATTTTCAGACTTTATCAAAAAGTTGAAAAATGTTCTGATTTTTCTAGTTAATTACTTCTTAAAAAATATTTTCAAAAAATGTTTGATTATTCACAAAACAAACGGAACATTACATTGATCAACTTGAAAATTTTGAGCATGCATATTTAGAAAGGGAAAGATAATTCCCTAGTCTACTTACAAAACAAACCGGAGTTTTTACAAGTTAAGTGCGGACAACACTTGGATGATAAAGAAAATTAATTTTAGAAAAGTTCGAATAAATCCAAAAGCAACCCCTTGATAATGCAAATGCAATTTCTAACACTTTAGCCAGACCATTTATGATCCGAATCATAAGAAAACGAGATAAAGATCCATTTTGACACCTCACCTACACGAGAAGTTTGGAAAGACTCTTGATTAAATCTAATATATGGGTAAGAGTTTTGTAGTTAAAGGCTTGAGGCGATAAGTCATCTACTTGCCTCATTTCGGAAATTGAGATGTAGATCTCCTTTAGTAATCTACAACTATCGCTGTATAAATTTTATTTGGTATAAGTTAGTATGATGATGGCCTTCCCTTTTTGGTAATCAACGACTGTTAGGTTGTAAATTTCATTCGATATAACTAAGTTTGATTTGATCAGACAACTTATTACTAAACGCTCTATTTTTGGAGGAAGGAAAGAGTGCATAGTTACTTTTATAGAAGCACAAACATGTGGATGTAGGCAGAATTGCAATTTCTCTAACGTAAGTTCTACGATTGGGTCGTCTTTGGTCTTCCCTCATTCGTCACAATGAAAGGCCAATAGTATGATTACATTCATTGACTTTGCACTCCTTCGTGAATTCGTCCAAGCCTCTCCAAGAGCTCCCATCACCGGGCTCTACCGCCTTCACCGCCTTCCTCCGCAGATCCAGCACACTCGCCTGCTCCGGTAAGTCCTCCCCCGTCGACCCCGCGATCTCCAGGCCCAGCTCATCCCGGTTCGGCACCGTGCGCGCCCCCTCACAAGCTCTCACCACCACGCCTATGTCCTCCACCAGCAGCCGGGTGTTCACGAACTGGTCTGCCTCCATTGGCTATGCTAGCACCACCTTCCCCGCCACCACCGCCTCCTGAGCTCCCAGGTGAGCTCCGACCCTTGAAGGTCGTGATCACGAAGATTCGACTTGACAAGGACCGCAAGTCCCCGCTAGATCACACGGCCCAGGGGCGCGCTGCTGCTGACAAGGACAAAGGGATTAATTTCACGACCGAGGATGTGATGCAGAACATAGAGAGAGAGAGAGAGGGGTCCTTTTGTACTCTGTTTGTTGACCATTTTGGTCATAATTTCGCTTGTTTTCGAACTCCAGAAGGTTATTTGTCCGATGTATCCAAAGATGTTGCTTTAGCTGTCTGGAATGTCCTGTTTTTTTATCTGCGAACAAGTTGGACATTCGGTCTCCTATTGTAGTATTTTGTTTCAATTTTCGCATGACAGCTTTAGTTCTTTCGTGATCAATCTTGTTACGTTGTGACTTTGGATTGGCAATTTAAGATTGTGGTCGGCTGATGCAGTTGTCTTTCCTGAGACTGCGAAATAGCTGCGGTCGGCTGGTGCGGTCATCCTCAATTCCCTTCTTCTCGTCTTTCCCCCAACCCCAAATCTTTGCAGTTTAGTTCCAATTTAAGTGAGTCGCCTTGCATCCTCATTTCTAGACTTTTATGGATAAGAGGGAACCAAAAGAGAATATATTTGGTCATAAAAAAAAGATAATATATTTCGTTGCATATATGCATTTTATGGACGAGAGAATATATTCCGCTGCCCGTATATATTTGAGGAGAACATACTTCATTGCATGTATATATTTCATTGCCTGTATAAACCACAGATTCCGTTGCCTATATATATTTCGTATGATTTGGTTCACTTGCAACACACACAAACACACACACATCACGAAGTAAGCTGAAGCTGGAACCCGTGTATATATTTCGTATGATTTAATCGGTCATGGTGGCATTTTATCGAACAAGTTGTACGCATTCAAGGGATGATCATTTTGATAGAAAATAGTGTTACTATGAAGTCAACCAAAGCTGAAACCCGTGTAAACACACTTCCATGGACGCGTATGGGTGTCGGTATATACTTTGTTTGGCTCGGATTGATCGAAAATGAAACCGAGCCATAGCCATAGTGAATGCTAAAACAGAGCATATGAAGGAGGGTTCGGAAACCGACTTATTTGGCGATGATGGCGGCGAAGAGGGCTTCGGTGGCGATGGGTTGAATGTCCAGAAGCTTGAGGATGACCACTCGAGCGTCGATTTCCCTCTAAACTCGGTCTCTGAGTTCCTTCTCTCTCGGGCCTGTATTGCCTTGTTTTCCAAGCATCGGAGCTCCGGCCGCCGACTCTCTCACTCTCTCGATCCCTCCGATTACTCTCTGTTCTCTCTATTGCCCTCTGTGAGGAATTGCCAGCTCCCTGTAAGAATGGCTGACCCTCCTTTCTTTGCCAGCACCCTCTCGTCCCCGGACATTCCCCCAAACGGTTACGCCAGCTCATGGCCATACCTTGGCGTGCGGTACGCGACAAAAGGAGATTTTGCAATAGATGAGGTTGGCGAGAATTGACCGAGATGGACAAAAAATGCGTGAGTTTTTTTTTTTTGGTCAAACGAACATCTTCATTTCATATATAAAAAAATAATACATAGTTTCAAGATAAATGCAAATCCCACAAAGCAAATAAAATAAATTTGAAACATGAATTAACTTGCTACTGCTTGTAAAGACTAGTCCATTCATCGAAAACAGATCTGTTGTGACATCGAAGCTCATACAGTGGCCGATCATCGAGTCTCGCATTATCAATGATGAGCACACATCGAAAAATCCCACTTCATTAACAACGATTTTTCCAAAAGTCAGCCCGCCAAAGTTCGGCGTCCCCAGCATCATCACCGTATAAAGAACACAATCCCACCAATGGATTGTAGAAATATATAGAACATATTGAAAATCCCAGATCTATTTCTAAAACGGGATAGAAAAGCACCCAAATCTTGATCGAGATCTAAATCGTGAGAGAAAAGCCACAAACTAAGTAGCACTTGATCACGAAATCCGATGAACCGACCACGAAATTGACAAAATTCAAAAAAGAAAAAGAAAAAGAAAACAACAGGAGCAGATAAATGGGAGAGTGGCACCAAAACCAAGCAGAGCAGAGTAGCGTAGCATCGGTGGGAACCTACGAGCAAGAGAAGCAACATAAGCACTGGTGGAGAACCACGAGCATGCCGTCGCGAGGTTGATGGAAGGGAAGAGCAAGCCGGAAAAGTCTTTCCCAGTGAGCTTGAGAAAGTCTCTACTTGAAGGCAGGAGGGAGGGAGGGAGATGAGAGCAACGATAGGTAAGGATAAGAAGGTATTTGGGAGGGGTGAGGGAAAGCCCCCCCCTCTCCCTTAGAGATATGCTTCAGGGAGGTAGGCGGCGAGTTGCAGAGAGAGAAACCCTAAGAGAGGGGTGCCTGGCTTAAAAAAAATGCGTGAGTTGAAGGCTGCATTTGGTTGAGTTGCAAACCCGGATCCACTGGGTCGGATCAGATTCGACCTAGCAGATCCAGTTTTGCCAATTTAACCAAATCAGGCCCCAATTCAACCATTTTTCATGAAATTGAATTCAAGATCGGCTTTCCCAATGTTATTTTGATTGAAAATGGGCATTTTCGTGACTTTATAGCTTGAAATTTAATGAAAACCCCAAATTGTTTGAAGGATCCGAAAAATATTTTCTGCTAATTCAGGACTCAAATTACCAAATTGATTCAAATCAAGGCTACCAATGAATTTATAATGATGAAAACTATAGGGCAGGGGTGTTTGATTTTCATTATGCTCGTATAAAATTTAATTTCACAATTTGCGAAATCGGAAACTAAATTAAAAGAAAATTTATGCAATTACGCACTTTTGGTGAAAATTGAACTAATTGAAGAGAAAATTGACCAAATTACACTTCAAGGTCCTGGAATCCAATGTCGTAACTTATTAAAAGTGAAAATAAAAATTAAAAGACTTGAAAAAGAATATTTATGCTTGATTCAAGCTTACGTTTGTGAAGGAACATAGTGTCCCTATTCTAAATTTAGAGATTTTAAGTAACCAACTTACAAAGGGAATTAAATTAAAAATATTGACTATTTTTGTTTATTTTTCTGGCCATGAATGGTATTTTTTTTAATGATTTTTGTGTATTTTTATAATTAAAATAAACTTGAAAAATATTAAAAATTATGAAAAATATTTTTTTTTGTTCAAAATTAGTTCTTAAAGCTAGGCCAAGGCTTCCAAAGCTAATTTTTTTTTTCAATTTTTGTAAATTTTTAGCTATTTTTAATTAATTTTAAAAATTTAAAATTAAAATAAAAGATGATTAAAAATCATGCGTCAAAAACGACCCCCTATTGATACATACAAAGTCACAGCTCATGGTTGACTCTTGATCTATCCTGACTTGTCTTGTTCTGTTTATCCGCTCATGTTAGAATCACACTAAACGATGCACGCATCATGCACGCATCATGCACGCATGGCTCATGACTCACGCACGCCTGGTTTTCAGATGAACCTGGACACCCCAGTTCAAGAGTCGCGGCCGCTCGTTTGCCCAGCTCGCTTGGATCATGCTCAAACGGGTTATAGGGTCGGTTCAGGCCGCCCAACACCATTCTATTTAGCTCGTACATCATGTCACGGCCCATCTTAGTTGAACAAACACTTGGGCCTTGATACATACATACACACACATAATTTTTTTCTCGGCATCATCATGCGTGTACCGGTGCAAAATTTTTGCAATTCTTAACAAAGTGCCCATAATGATTACCATGGCCATGCATGGTTCTAGCAGTACCGCAACCCACTTTGGTGTCGATGAAACTTGGGAATGGAATGTGGGAGCGACAGTGGGGGGTCTACAACAATGTGGGTTGGGGCGACAGCGGAAGGGTCTACGGCGATGTGCATTGGGGCGGCAATGGGAGGGTTTGCAACGACGTGGGCGGGGGCGACGATAAGGGTGGTGTTGGTGGATGCTGGTGTGGTGAGGGCGATGGTGAAAGCTACGATCTCCATATTACAGAGTTGAACCTGCATAGTTGCTCGCTATCCCTATTTATTGAGAAAATATTAGTTTCTTCGAATCCATCTCCTTTATTTCGGGTACGCCAATCCTAACATTTTTCCTTTATTTCATTATAATAATTTAGTTTATAAAGAAACATTATCCCAATATGCTGCCATTGACCATTGACCGTTTATTATTAGTGAAAATTTTGATTTTAAATTTTTTATAAACATTGCACATTCTTCGCAACCAAAACTTGTTCCGAGAAATACTCTTAAAGGCGAACTTTTTAGGCTTTACAAAAAAGGAAAAAAAGTTTTGACAAACGTTTTTATAGATTTCAATGGACGTGTGCATATAAGTAGCGACTTTGGAGTGATCCTTGGCAAACTAATTCTTATATGGGTATCACATGTCATTGGACAAGTGACGATTGGAACATTCAAAAAAGAATTATTACATTTTGAGTCTCTGATGAGAGGCATACTGTCACGCCCCATGTCTCAACTAGGCTCGCTAACATCCCTCTAAAGATGATAACTTGAAGTTCTTCCCAAAATCCATCGGCTAACATCTTGAACACGATATGAAATGCACAAACGGATGCAACCCAAACTCCATACTATTTAAAACAAGATGACTCGGGATGGGAAGAGATGTATTTATACTCGTACCAAAAATATTCTTACAACCTCAAAATTGATTTCAAAAACTACAACTGTCAGTGTTCAAAATAAACCTTCTTCCACAAATCAATGACAGATGAAACTTAATCCTACAGAACTGCACAATCTCAAAGTTCACAAATGAGGTACAACCAAATAAAGTTAGACCTCCACTTACTTCAAAATACATCTCCAAAGTCAATCAGTAACATCCTCCGAACTTTATCAATCGAGACTTGAAAATTTTATCCCACGACGGGGTGAGGATAAATCTCAACAAGTAAACTTCTAAACCTATATTAGGTCAATAGTATCTCCATACAAATCCTAAACATGCAGTGCTCACATTATATGCTAATATCAAATCATATCTTATCCTGCAATTCTAATTATCAAGGTCGTTCTTAAAAACGATTCATATCAAGCGATTCTATTCATCAAGGCCTTCCCTCGGATCATTCCTTATCATGCCCTCGATACTTCAAAGTCGCTCTCCATATCGTTCCTTATCATGCACTCTAATCAAAAGAGAGGATTCACTAAACCAGGCAAAAAGCAAGGACACGTTGCAATCTCGAACTCATGAGTTCACAAATTAAGTTATGAATCACAATTTAAGGTCAAGCTTCGCACTTAAGTACTCGATAGCTTATAAGCTTATAGGATAGCATAATACTATCGCGACCTAAAATTAATAGATTTTAAGGTTAATGGATTATCACATTAATTTTAATGACTAACCTAATGCGGACTCTCCCAAGCCCTACCAAATCACAACTTAAATTAATTGAAAATGATTTAGAATTTGAAGTAACCACTAATCATTTTTAGTAGGTTGATTAGAAACCTAAGTAAAACAGCGGGAGAACCATTTTACTTCTACGAACTAGAGATTGCGAATTCGGAAACTTGGTTACACTAGTTAATTAAAACTAATGTCATGTTCGGTACCTTAATTCCAACGAGATATCCTAATTGACAACTCTAATCGAATTGGTCTTTCAATTTGAATGAAGTGTTTCTTTGTGTTTTCGATTTTTAGATGAATATGCATGAGTAATTGTGATGCATGAATGGGAATGGACAAAAGCAATGGTATGGATAGAGAAGGCAATGCAAGACAATTCAATGTAACAAAATGCAAATATGCAATTAACTAAACTAATCAAGCAAGGACTAGCTATAACGTGCAAAAAATTATAGTTAGACTAAGTAGCATGCAATTTTTTAATTCAAGAAAATCAACCAAGCAATTAGACTAACCTAGCATGGATGCCCTAAACATGATACTAATAACATGTAAAATGATATGGCATGATATAATGCAACATAAACATGCAAATTATGAGACATGCAAAATGCTCTGATATAATATGATTTTCAAAAAATATGATGATGCATGAGTATTTAAAATTTTGAAATTTAATAAATGATATGGCAATGGATGAATATTTTTTTTTGTCTTTTTATCATTTTTTGGCAAATGAAATGTGCATAAAACAAAATATGGTCTAAAGATATGCAAGGATATTTTGAAAATATGGAATGCAATGAGTGATATTTGAAAATATGATATGAATATGCACTAAAACATGAGATATGGTTGGATATGCTAAAGATATGCATGAAATATGCATAAATGTGATCTTTGCTCTTTCTTTTTTTTTTAAAAAAATTTTGGCTATTGAGGGACTTTTTGGAAGATTTGCGTTATCTTGACTTTATTTGTTTAAAGTTTGATGAGAAACCTTATCTCCCTAAAAAAGATTAATTAGACATGGTTTGTCGAAAATCGTATCTTACTAATTTTTTTCTATGAATTTTCAGAATATAGCAAAAATCAATCAAGATAGCAATTCATCAATCAATATTCATAGCAAAATCGCGACCGCTATCTTCCTTTTGAAATTTCCAAAAAATTCCACATCTCGAGTTAAAAATTGACTTTTCAGAGATAAGAAAATTAGACATAAACGGTGATAGGTCAGGTTGACTAAATCTGAGATTTTCCTTAGAAAAATTAGGTTCCGACGGTTTAGGTCAAAAAATCCGTTATCTTGAATTTTTATAAAAAGGTTTGCACTTCGCTTAATGTCGGCATCACGTAGAACAATGCTAAAACATTCAAAGATTCATCTTTTAATCTCCTAACGTGAAAAAAACTATCTAACATACAAGTAATCTTTTGTACGCAAACGTGACAAGAAAATCACGCCATCAAGAAAAATTCGTTCCCTCTAACAGAGACTAGAATATTTTTTACATGCCATTGATTTGATTTTCGGTTTTAGCACGAATTTGATGGAAAAGATTCAATTTATTCGAATTTCAATTGCAAGTTAACACGAATTTCCAATCAAAAAGTCAAATAATTTTACTTTTCCTGGATTGAAAATTTCGCACTCGAATGTTTGCCTAGAACAGTCTCCTTTTGACACGAAACTTGTCGAAAAAACGCCTTTCAACCTGCAAGGGAATTCATACGAAACCAACAACGAAGGCCGCCTTTTACAACAACGAAAGCCAGCCTTGGACAGCAGCAGAGATCGAGCGGCAGCGGCAAGCAGAAGCAACAGGGGCAACAACGGTTCATCGGCAGCAGAACGACGATGACATTTAAGAACAACAGCGGCAAGGCGTCGGACTGGAGCGGCACGACGCCAGCTTTGGAGTGGTGGCGGTGATGGAACAGCAACGACATACGGCTATAACGGGCGGTCGACGATGAGAGTAAAAGAGAGAGAAAAGTCGTGGGAGAGATAGAGAGAGTGATCGGAGTGTCAGAAAATTATGTCGTCCCCCCTATAATCCTAAGCATAATGATGTCTCTATAGAGAGGATTAGGGTAATATTCTAGGATTCAATCTTGACTATCGTGATTTCATGCGAGATATCCACCATAGGATTGGAATTTTCTGGATATCCAAGGTCTTTTATTTGCAATGTATGAGAATTTTTTTTTGCGAGAATTATGATTAACTCCTATTTCGTGAAATAAATGAATTTCCTAAAAACTAAAATTTAGGTGTCAACAAATATTCATTGTGGTTCAAACTTTCAATGGCCAGGCCCGTGCATTAGCGCCTCAAGCTTAAGTAATTGTTGTACCAGCGTTAGTACGCCTCAAGTTACAATGTCATTCTAAGACTCACGTTAGCACACCTCAAGTCAATCCCGCATCTAACGCCTCAGGATATATCCAAACCCCGCATCTAATGCATCAAGGCATAATGTGCACACAAGTTGATAACTCAATCAATAAATGACCAATCAAAACGAGTTACACAATTCATCAATGAAGAGCACCATTCAGAAGCAAGCATTGTGAAGGAACATTCAGAAGCAACGTTTAGAAGGAATGCTCAGAAGTAACTTTTAGAAGTAACGCTTAGAAGTAATGCCAGAAGGAACATTCAGAAGGAACGTTAGAAGCAACATTAGGAGGAACGTTCAGAAGGAACACTCAGATGAATCAATGTCAGAAGCAACGTCCGAAGGAACGCTCAGAAGCAACGTCAGAAGCAACGTTCAAAAGCAACGTCATAAGCATGATATCCCAAACATGCGCAGCCCTTAAAATACCTTTGATCACTTTCAAATCCACCACTAAACATGTCTATTAGTAGCCTAAATTCCTACGTATGGTTTAAGAGTAACTTACCCTTGAGTTGAGCTAGAGAAAGTCCACAAAATCCTCCTTGAAGCTCACTGCTAGAATTGAAAATAAAATGCCGGTTCAGTTCCTTGAGGTTTACAAGAGAAACATCCCATGAAAATCTACTAAACCAACCTTAAGTCCACTCACAAGTGTCTATACACTCAAGCTAGCTCTAGGGAATGGCTTACCAAGAGATCGAGTGAAACAACTCCCTAATTTGGTTTAGGAGTTCTCGGGTCAGGCTTGGTTGGCGTTGGCTGCAACGGTGACGAACAGACGGTGCCGGTTCGATGATGGTGCGTGGCGGCTCGTGACGATGAAAGGCGGAGGTGGCGGCGTCGGTGGCCGAGAAAGCAACGAGAGAGAGTTTGAGAGAAATGCAAAATGAGAGAGAGAGAGAGAGGGAGAGAGGTGGTGGAAGGGGTTCGGCCAAATCAAGAGGAAGAAGAGAGAGAGATGAATGACTTTCCCACTTGTATGATGAATGACTAGTTGGTGGGGTGGTTCAAAGGGTTTAACCAAAGTCTTCTCT
This sequence comes from Rhodomyrtus tomentosa, assembly GCA_028455895.1. Classification (NCBI taxonomy): domain Eukaryota; kingdom Viridiplantae; phylum Streptophyta; class Magnoliopsida; order Myrtales; family Myrtaceae; genus Rhodomyrtus; species Rhodomyrtus tomentosa. Next base: position 8,444,355 of record JAPCWY010000011.1, read on the forward strand.
TGTCCTTTTCCTTTTAAATAATTCAAGAAGCCCTTTGACAAGAATGCCCTCACATTTTTGGCCAAGAGAGGAGATGGGAAAAAGGCCACTTTGCCTTTACCAATTTCTAGAGAGATGAACAATAACTTAGGGGACCTTACAAAAAAAAACAATAACTTAGGGGTAAAAAGTGATGTGGACATCGAACCATATCGAGGAGGAGGTGCTAGGGACCTGTTATTCTATTCGCTTGGTCGAATTACTCGAGTAAGGGCGAGGAAATTCTAGCAAGTCGGCATCATGGTTCAAGATATTTGGATGGAGGTGATCTTGATTCGAGAATGGAATATTCTGAAGCTCTTTGGCGCAACACGATTATACTTAGCCTCGTGAATTCTGAACAGATTTAGGACTAACGAGCTCCAAATGAGCTCAAATTTGGTTAGTTGAAGCGAAACGACGTTCTGATCAATACTCATGGCCTATGGCCATGAACTGCGATGGATTTTGGCCATTTGACATCGTTTAGATGGATTTTTAGACCTTTTTCAATTTTTAGGCAAATTTTTTATTAATTAAGGTTATTTTCGTCTTTTTGCCCTCTTAGGTTTAGCACCATATATAAGGGTGATTATGAGTTTATGAGAGCACAACATTGATTCAAAATTTTATACTGAGATGTTTTCTCTTCTCCGAGTTCTCTTGAGGACTAGATCTTATCAAGGTTTTCTTGTGATGATCGATCGACTTATCGAGCAAGATCGCGGATTTTCTTGTTTGTGGCGTGTACAACGTGGATTGGTTGCCACAGGTTCTTCAACAGGTCATGTTCATATCGAGGTTACCAATCACAAGTTCGATTGGGGGTCGAGGTTCGCAATTCGCAACCTTGGATATTTGTAGAATGATTAGTTTCCGCAGCGATTCACGTCATTTGGTATTAGAGTTGGCTCTACAAGATCTAGATATCTTACTTTTACTGATTTTACTTCAGCAATCTAGGGTTTATAGAATTGGGGATTCGTTATTAATCGAATTAGGGTTCTGAATTGCTCTTTCTGTGATATCAATTTTGATTTAAGGTTTTTCCGCCCTAGTTGTTTTGATTGTATTGAGTTCTTCAAAAAACAAAACAAAAAAAAGAGTTTCGGCAAAAAAAATTTAGTGAAAAAAAAGAAAAAAAGGTATCGGTAAAAAAAAAACCAAACAAAAAATAAATAAAAAAATTCGAAAAAAGGCTGAAAAATCAAGAGGATGACTCATTTCTTTATTATTATTATTATTTTACTATTATTACTTGGACCGAATAGAAAAAAAAAAGGTAACATAAATTGAGTCTGAATTCATATCTAGCAAAAGTTGTTGAATTGATGAGTATAATGCTAAATTGATCTCGCTTGGTGGTTTAGTCCACTGTTCTGAGAAGCTTGTGAGATTGAAATTTTAGTTTGATAAAGAGCTTGAAAGAAGGAAACGAGAGGAAAAAGGCAAGAGTGCGTGAGTTTAATTGAGGAAAGAAAAAGCCTAGATTGAGTTAAATACGAGAGGAGTGGTAAACACCTTGAGCGAAACACGTGAGGAAGTGCGATGAAAATTCTTTTCTTTCTAACGTCATCTAGCAGGTTTAGACAAAAAAAAAATCATGTCAAGCCAGGAAAGTGTAAGTCAAAGGGAGGATGGCACCAACCCAAGGGATAATGTGATTTTAGCAGGCATCTAGCAGTTGAGCTTACAACTTGAAGCACTTAGCAATCGAGTTGTGAGGTGTGAGACGAGACTTGATGGTGATCAAGAGCAACCACGAGAGAGGCCACAAAATCAGCGAGATGAGCCTAGGGCACAACTCAGATGGCAGCGGCAATTTGACGATGAATATGTGTCTGATAGAGAAGATGACCGAGATGGCCGGTTTGGGAGGAGAAACAAACACCGAAAGTTTAGACATCGAGGAGATGATGAACTTAACAATATTAAGATGAATATTCCATCTTTCCAAGAAAAGAATGATCCTGATGCATATCTAGAATATGAGAAACGAATGGAGATGGTATTTGACTGCTAGCGATATTCGGAACTTAAGAAGGTAAAAATACGCTATAATTTGGTGGGATCAGCTTGTGAATAGCATGAGACGCAATGACGAGAGACCGGTAGAAAGTAGGATGAGATGAAAGCGATGACGAGGAGACGCTTCATACCAAGTCATTACCACATAGACTTGTTTCATAAACTGCAAAATCTCACGTAAGGTAACAAAAGCGTGGAAGAGTACCATAAAGAGATGGAGATTGCCATGGTCCGTGCTAATGTGGTAGAGGAACGTGAAGCTACTATGTCATGATTCTTATGTGATTTGAGCCGAGATATGGTAAGAGTGGTAGAACTGCAACATTATGTCGAGTTGGAGAAAATGATGGACAAAGCTATCAAAGTAGAGAGACAATTAAAGTTGGACCGAAATTACAAAAGTGGTGGAAGTTCAAGCTCGAATTGAAAACCCAATTGGAAGAGAGACGAGAAGTTGAACTAGAAGGGAAACAACACCACGATTGAAACTTTAAAGGAGAAGGAGAAAAATGGCAGAGTTGGTTTGAATCCTGCTTCAGATAAAACTGAAAATCCTAACACTAGAACCCGTGAAATTAAATGTTTCAAATGTTTAGGCAGGGGTTATATGGCGAATTAATGCCATAATAGGAGGGTGATGATAATGACTGGACTTGGAGATGTTCAATCTGAAAGTGACAGGGAGGAAGATGATGATGTCATGCCGCCGTTGGAGGACTGTAGTGATGTCGAGATGCCAGTCAAGGGTGAATTGATGGTGGTTAGACGTTCTCTTAGCGTGCAAGTCAATGAGGAGGAGCATCACCAACAACCTGATAACTTGTTCCATACAAGATGCTTGATGAATGGTAAGATTTGTAGTTTAAATGTTGATGGAGGTAGTTGTACAAATATGCCAAGTTGTACTATGGTGGAGAACTAGGATTGAAGACTGCAAAGCATCCTAGACTCTATAGACTTCAGTGGTTGAATGATAATGGTGAAGTAAAAGTGTCAAAGCAAGTCCTAGTTCCATTTGAGATAGGACGATTAAGGATGAAGTGGTGTGTGATGTTGTACCTATGCAAGCGGGACATCTTTTACTTAGTAGACCATGACAGTATGATCGGAGGGTACATCATGATGGGTACACTAACCGATATTCATCGGTGATGAATCAGAAGACTTACACTTTGGTGCCAATGACACCTACTGAGGTGTATGAAGATCAACTAACACTATAGTGTGTGGCTGAGAAAGAGAGAAAAAAGTGAGAAAACTGAGAGCTTGCGTGGAGAGTTTGAGGCGCAAGGAAAAGGAAAGGCTGAGAAAAACAGAGTGGTAAAAGCCGAGGGAAAAAATAGAGAGAAAAGAAAAGAGAGAAAATAATTTCTATCCAAGATCGAGCGAAGTGAGGAGAGCTTTGGTTTTAGACCGACTGATACTTGTACTTTTGTATAAGGAGACATTATTTACTACTAACGATCTTGATCCGAGTTTGCCTAGTTCTGTCATGTCTTTATTGCATGAATTTGAAGATGTCTTTCCTGATGAGGTTCTTAGAGGTTTACCCCCAATTCGAGGCATAGAGCATCAAATCGACTTGATACTTGGTGTGCCATTACCTAACCGACCTGCATATCGAAGTAATCCCGATGAGACAAAGGAACTTCAACGACAAGTTAGTGAATTAATGGAATGAGAATATGTGCGAGAAAGTCTTAACCCGTGTGCTGTTCCTGTTTTGTTAGTGTCAAAGAAGGATGGGACTTGACGAATGTGTGTTGATTGTCGTGCAATCAATAATATTACGGTAAAGTATCGACATCCTATTCCTAGATTAGATGACATGCTAGATGAGTTACATGGAACTTGCATATTACTAAAATTGATCTGAAAAGTAGTTATCATCAAATTAGAATGAAAGAAGGGGATGAATGGAAAACTGCATTTAAAACCAAGTATGGGTTGTATGAATGGTTAGTCATGCCATTTGGTTTAATTAATGCACCTAGTAATTTCATACGACTTATGAACCATATTCTACGTGCTTTTATTGGTCGATTTGTAGTTGTCTATTTTGATAATATTTTGATATATAGTCAAAGCCTTGACGACCATATTGAGCATGTGCGAGCTGTTTTACAGGTTTTAATGGTCGAACAACTATATGCTAATCTGAAGAGGTGCTCTTTTGTGACTAACAAATTAGTATTTCTAGGGTTTGTTGCTGGTGTTGATGGAATACAGGTTGACAAAGAAAAGATGAAAGCGATCCAAGAATGGTCGACACCTAAAACTGTAGGAGAGGTGTGCATCTTTCATGGTTTAGTCAGTTTCTATCGCAGATTTGTGAGGATTTAAGCACCATCGCCGTACCTTTAACCGACGTCGTCAAGAAGCATGTGGGTTTCACGTAGGGAGAAGAGCAAGAGAGATCATTTAATCTATTGAAGGATAAGTTAACTAATGCTCCTTTATTATCTTTATCAAATTTCAGTACTACTTTTGAAATAGAATGCGATGCTTTTGGTACAGAAATTGGAGTTGTGCTGATGCAAGAAGGATGTCCCATAGCTTATTTCAGCGAGAAGTTAAGTGGAGAAATATTGAATTATCCAACTTACGATAAAGAGATGTATGCTTTGGTGCGAGCTTTAGAGACTTGACAACATTACCTATGGCCAAAAGAGTTCGTGATCCACACTGACCACGAGGCATTAAAATACTTGGGGGATAGCAAAAGTTGTATAAAAGACATGCTAAATGGATGGAGCTCATCGAGACTTTTCCATATGTGATCAAGTACAAGAAAGGTAATGAAAATGTGGTAGCCGTTACACTTTCTAGAAGGTGCACAATTCTAACTACTCTAGGGGCAAAGTGTTTATGTTTTGAGCATATCATAGAATTATATACTGATGATGATGACTTTGAAAGAGTGTTTGAACCTTGTGAGCATGTTGCGTTTGAAAAATTCTATATGTGTGATGGCTTTCTTTTCGTGTAAATAAGCTGTGTTTGTTTAGATGCTCTTTGCAAGAATTGTTGGTGCGAGATGTGCATAATGGTGGTTTAATGGGGGCATTTTGGAATCAATAAAACTTATGAAGTGCTGCATGGACATTTTTATTGGCCACACATGAAATGAGATGTCACACGTGTTTGTGAAATGTATATTGTATGTAAACAGGCTAAGTCTACAACTAAACCACATGGTTTATTTATACCTTTGTCTATCTCGACATATCCTTGGGTTGCTATTTCTATGGATTTCATGTTAGGATTATTTAGATCTAAGCATGGTAGGGATTCTATTTATGTGGTTGTAGATCGATTTTCAAAGATGACTCATTTTATATCCTGTCATAAATCCGACGATGCATCACATGTTGCTGATTTATTCTTTCGTGAGGTTGTGCGTTTGCATGGCATGCCTAGGTCCATTATTTCTGATCGTGATACTAAATTTCTTAGCTATTTTTGGAAGATATTGTGAAAGAAATTAGATACACAGTTTTTATTCTCTACTACTTGTCATTCACAAACTGATGGTCAAACTGAAGTAGTTAATATAACTCTAGGGACATTGTTGCATGCTATCATTAAAAAGAACATTCAGTCTTGGGAAGATTATTTACCGCATGTTGAGTTTGCATATAATAAGAGCGTGCATTCTACTACTAAATTCACACCGTTTGGGGTTGTTTATGGTTTTAATCCGTTAACTCCATTAGATTTAACCCCTTTGCCTGTTGATGAGCGTGTAGATTTAGATGGTCTAAGAAGGCTCAATTTGTGAAAACATTGCATGAGAAGACGCGGTTGAATATTGAGCACAAGACATAGCAATATGCAAAGCAGGCAAACAAGGGCCGTAAGAAAGTAGTGTTTGAACCCGGTGATTGGGTTTGGATTCATATGCGCACGGAGCGTTTTCCTGAGCAGTGACGTTCTAAGTTATTACCACGAGGGGATGAATTATTCATGGTGCTGAAGAGGGTTAACATAATGCTTACAAGCTTGATATTCCAAGTGAGTATGGTATTAGTGCTACTTTTAATGTTATTGACTTGACTATTTTCGATGCAGGTGATGATTTGAGGGCAAATCCTTTGCACGGAAGAGGGAATGATGTGGACATCAAACCATATCGAGGAGGAGGTGCTAGGGACCCGTTGTTCTATTTGCTTGATCCAATTACTCAAGCAAGAGCGAGAAATTTCAAGCAAGCTGTCGACATCATGATGCAAGATATTTGGAGTGGAGGTGATCTTGATTCAAGAATTTAGGATTATGACGCTCCTTGACGCAACACGATTACACTTGGCCTCGTGAATTCTGAATAGATTTAGGATTAACGGGCTCCGAATTGGCTCAAATTTGATCGACTGAAGTGAAACAGCGTCCTGATCAATACTCATGGCCATAGCCATGAACTGCAATGGATTTCGGCCATTTGGCATCGTTTAGATGAATTTTTAGGCATTTTTCTATTTTTAGGAGAATTTTTTTTATTAATTAAGATTATTTTCGTCTTTTTGCCCTCTTAGGTTTAGCAACATATATAAGGTTGCTTATGAGTTTTTGAGAACACAACATTGATTGAAAAGTTTATACAAAGATGTTTTCTCTTCTTCGAGTTCTATCGTGGACTAGATCTTATCAAGGTTTTGGAGTGGCGATCGATCGACTTATCGAGTAAGATCGCTGATTTTCTTATTCGTGACGTTTACAGCGTGGATTGATTAACACAGGTTCGTCAACAAGTCACGTTCATACCAAGGTTACTAATCACAGGTTTGATTGGAGGTTGAGGTTTGAAATTCGCAACTCTTGAATCTTTGTAGAACGATTAGTTTCCGCAGCGATTCACATGAAAAGGTAATTTTCATCGTACCGTCCAAAATTTCACTTTTCCAATTTCCATGGGGTGTACCCTAACCTTAGTTGCCCTCGATGAGGCGACGTTCAATTTATTAACATTGAAATCCTTGATTATCCGACATCTAATCTCGAAGTCCAATTCTTGTCCAAACTCGATCGATTTCTGATCCAATATATCTCAAATTAACGGGCGGTTTTTAGGAGTTGCGCTTATTGACTCGTGATTAATGTCACATTTAAGAATTATTCAAGACATGACGATTTTGATTGTCATGTAATTGCGAAGGTAAATCGTTAGTTCTAAAGAGCGTGATCGTCAGGAATCGATTTAGGTTAATTTGCAAATCATACAATGGTTAAACATAATCAACCGTGATCCAATTATTTAATATTAGCAAATCGTTCTAAGACTAATCTTAGACCGGCTTATAATGGCTCAAAATGTTCATTCGATAATCCTTATTGTTAAGATGCCAATCCATGATCGAGATCTTTGGCCCACGTACTTAAATCCTAGTTAGCCTTTTTCCATCGATTAGTCTTCTCAAGAGTGGCCAACTCTGAGTTAGATTTAACTAAAGTGCACCGACGAGATATCTCATTCATTCATACTTTGAAAAGGGTCGGATTTCAGAATGTCACACATACGATCAATAATATTTATAGAGTAATTCAACAAGTTTTTGAAGAATATAATTTGATTACTAAATTTTTTTCAGTTGATTTTGATAGTGGCACGACAAATATCACTTCTATTTCTGAATTAGAAAAAGTTTGCATACCTTCTTTTGATGGACCATTTTTTCAGAGTAGATGTGCTTGCCATATTTTAAATTTATGTATACAACATGGTTTACGAGCTCTTGATGCTTTTCTCATCCCAATAAAACAGAGTAATTCGATTTTTATGAAGTCATTTCAGACTTTTGAAAGAATGTAGCAGATTTTGCAAACAAAATGGAAGAACACCAAAAAGATTTCCAAAAGATGTTTCGACTCATTGGAATTCTACCTAAGAGTTGCTTAATCAATATTTTGATTATAAAGATTTATTATGTACATTTATTTCAGATAACATTTTCGAAATTAGTTTATTGTCGCAAGAGTGGGATATTCACAAAAAAAATTAGATTTTTAAAAAGGTTTTAATGATGCAACTTATACTTTATTTGGTGTTTATTATAATACTATGCATTTATTTTTAATATAGTGTATTAATATTACTGCTATTTTTGAGGAATATGAAAAAAGATGATGATTTAACTCCGACTATTACAGCAATGTGAGCAAAATGGCCGCATTATCATACCGAAATTTCTCTTGTTTATTTGGTTGCTCTTGTTTTCGAATCACTTATCAAATTAGATAGTTTATGTGATTATTTGAATATGTATTATCAATGTTTACATTTGAACGAGTTCATAAATGTTATAATTGTACAAGAAACGATTAAAGACATTACAATAGAATTATATAATGAATTTTATTGTAGATATGATTTAGTTGATAGTGGATCTTTCCAATGAAGTGACGTACAAAGCGGGAATGGTAGTAGAATTAGTAAAGGGCACCAAATGCTTAAGATTATGCAAAAAAGACAAAATGGAGCAAAAGGTAATATTTGTGAAATAGAAAACTATTTAACAATTGCTTTTGCGCTTGGTGATTCCGAAGACGACATAGATTTCAAAATTATGGAGTGGTGACAGAGGCATTCAACTCAATTCCCAGTTCCCGCTCTCATCGCAAGACAGGTTTTAGCAACCATTATTCAACAGCTGCGGTTGAACAAACATTTAGCACTGGAGGATTAATTTTGGACGGTCACTATTTAAGATTACATTCGAATTCTGTGGAGGCTCAAGCTTGTGTCGATGATTGAACGAAAACTAATTTTCAACAACAAGAGCTGGATCGAAGCATTGAACCTGAATTCTTTAATGATGATGACAGAGATTCCACCACCACGGGTATCGAAACAAGTAGAGACGATTGACGATGAGGTAAGTTGGGGTTATCAAATGTAAAAAAATTACATGGTCTTTGATTTTTCTATCCCCAATAATATATGTAGGTGCTTAATGATAATTCATTAAGTTCAAGGTCATTCCCATCCCCCCCTTTTTTTTTTCTCCCCCTAAATTTGATTACAATATACAATTTGATTATAATTTATAATTGATAAATTATTATTTATTATTTCATAATTTTTTATATTATCCCCATTTTTTGAAAAGTTATTTCCTTGGTGATCTTCGGCAAAACATCAGTCGACGGTCATTATAAGCTGAATGGTTTTCGAACTACACCACGCAATGTGCAATCATCGCAAATTGCACTTAACAAAAGGCCTACATTGGTAAAGGTCGAGATTTATCCCGCCCCAGGTACCGTTCAGTCAAGCCCATGGTTGTTTCCAAAAAGAACCTTGAGTCCTGTTAGTGTTAGCTAATCAAGTGGAGCTTTCTAGCTTGGGTGATTGGCACCTAACAATTTCAGCTTCAGTTAATCCTTTTTGAAGTATGGTACGGCCCATAACCAAATGAATAACGCTCTCGCAAATCCACGATCGACATTGTCCTTGGTACCATATAGGCCCGTCAAATGGATGGGTCAGATTGGGTTGGGTCATAGATAGTCCGACCTAAGTTGGCCAATTGAACCCTTCTCGACCCATTTTTGTAGTAAAGTTCTCGGCAACCCAATCCAGGATTCAATTCTTAGCAATTTTTGTTCCTCAAATTGCTGCTTTTGAAGAATGGGTCCATTGAGTCTGGGCTTGTGTATACAAAGGTTGGGCCCGAGACTCCAGTGCTCGTGCCTCGGCTCCCCGATATGCAGGGTTGGGTCGTTGAGGTCGGGCCCGAGTGAATCGAGGCGAGGCCCAGATCCATCAAGCCCAGGCCCATGGCCTTGGTGCACGTGCCCTGATTCAATTATTCGCAATTTGTTTTTCCACAAATCGTTACTTTTTAAAGAACGGATATATCGAGTCGAGGCTAGGCTCGTGTTTTTGGAGGGCGGGTCCATCGAGGCCAAGCCGAGGACCTTGGTGCTCATGTCTCGATCCTCGATGCTCTTGTCGATCAAGGGGTTCCAAGCCTGGTTTCTGTGAACCTAGGCTCACTTCCCGGTAATCCATGCCCAAGTCAATCGTGCGCCGAAATGCACATATCTATTTAAGAAAGCGAAACCAAGTTTTTCTTCTTGAACCGTAGAAAATAATTTATCCCTGATTTTTATAGTCCAGTCAACAAACGAGAAGATAATAGTATTTACCTTGGCAATTACTAATTGAAAAGTACATTAAAAAATTGTTAATTTCGCGAAACAAAGGAGGCATTAAATTGGTCAATTTAAAAATTTAGAACATGCATATTTCAAATTGAAAGAAAAATCCCCAATCTACTTACAGATTAGGTCGGAGTTTTCCCAATTTAATTGGGGAGAACACTTGGACGATAAACAAGTTTAATTTAAAATGAAGGAACGATCCAAAAGAAACCCTTGACCTGAATATAATGAGAATATTGCGTTTTCAGCTATACTTACGCATCTAAACTTGTTTATGACGTTTTAGCCCAATCATTCACGACACGAGCCATTAAAAAAACGAGACAAAGTCAAAGAAAGAGTTTTGGGCACGTCTCGACACCTCTGCTGCACAAGTAGTTTGGAACGAAACCTGATTAAACCGGTTCAGGAACCTGGAGCACATATGGGTTAAGAGTTTGGTAGTTAAAAGGCTTTTGATCGTACAACTCAAACCTCCAGTTCTGTGGAAAGAAAGAGTGAATAGTATGCTTCACTCTTTCTGCAACTACAAACACGTGGATGTAGGTGAGGCGATTGCAATTTCTAATGCAAATTCCACGAATTGGTCGGGTCGTCTTTGGTCTTTTCCCCGTTCGGCGTGATTACGTTCGTTGATTTTGCAGTCGGCCCAACTCCTCCACGAATTCGTCCAAGCCTCTCCAGGAGCTCCCACCACCGGGCTCCACCGCCTCCACCGCCTTCCTCCTCAGCTCCCGCACCCTCACCCGCTCCGGCAAGTCCTCCCTCATCGACCCCTCGATCGCCCGGCCCAGCTCGTCCGGGTCCGGCACCGTGCGCGCCCCCTCGCACGCCCTCACTGCCACGCCCATGTCCTCCACCAGCAGCCGCGCGTTCACGAACTGGTCTGCCTCCATCGGCCATGCCAGCACCAACTTCCCCGCCACCGCCGCCTCCTGGACCGAGTTCCACCCGCAGTGGCTCAGGAACCCGCCCACTGCCCGGTGGCGCAGGATAGGCACCTGCGGGGCCCATCCCGTCACGACCCTCCCCCGGCCCGCCACCCGGGTCTCGAAGCCGTCCGGGACGGCGCCGTACCCTCCCTCCGCCTGCTCTGCTGTGGGGGTCTTGACGACCCACACGAACCTGGCCCCGCTCCTCTCGAGCCCGGACGCCAGGGCCTCCATCTGATCTTTGGTCATCAGCTTCTGGCTGCCGAAGCACACGTAAAGGACCGACCCGTCAGGGCACCCGTCCAGCCAGCCCAGTACGTCGCTGCCTGGACCGGTGCGAGCGCCGCCGTGGTCTCCCCCGCCCAAGACGTCATTGAGCCCGATCAGATTCAGCGGGCCAACGCTGTAAACCCGCCGGTGGCCCATTTTGCGCCTCAGGTGCTCCAGATATTGGCCTTCCGAGTGATCGAGCGTATTGAACACGCAACCCCAAGAGTCCATATTCCCCAGCATGCCCCTCTTAACAATCTCCCAGTCCGGGTCGGACTCCTTGTAGAGGCGGAAAATGGACGGTAGGTGCTCCTCCCGGAACGACGGCGCTCCGGGTACATCGGAGAGCTCCACGAACTCGGTGGTCGCCCTCCTCACGCTCTCTATGTTCCGCCAGCAGGAGTCAATGACCAGCGTGAAGAAAGCGGCGACGGAGAAGAAGGCGATCCGGGGGATGCCAAGCTCGGCGGCCAAGTCCTGGGTCCAGCCGAGGAAGAAGTCGGAGAAGATGGCCACGGGAGGGTTGGAATGGGAGGCGAACCACCGGGCGAGGGGGATGCGGAGGGCGGAGAGGGCGGAGATCATGTGGACGTTGCCCGCGTTGCCGATGTCGCGGACGTTCTCGACGCCCGGGGGTAGCTTGGGATGGGGAGGGAGGGGGAGGACGAAGGGCTGGACGGAGGGGTGGGCAGAGCAGAGGGGGACGAGGAGGGGGAGGTTCTTGGGAGTGACCAACACGGTGAGGGTGAGGCCACGGAGGGAGAGCTGGTGGGCGAGGTCCAGGTGCGCGAGCATGTGGCCCTGCGCCGGGTACGGGAATATCAGTATGTGCGGAGGCTCCATGGAGGCGGCGACGACGACGACGACGAAGAAGAAGAATAAAAGAGACGCTTATGTCGATTTCTCTGTCATGAAGTCTTCAAGTTGGAAATTTCTCTGCGGTTGGTCAGATTCGGAGAGAGAGAGAGACACAAAAGAGGAAAGAGAGGAAGTGAGTGGACAATACTGCACGTCATGTCATGTGCATGTCAGCAATTCGTGGGGATGTTGATCCTTACTTTTCCTTGTGAAAATATTACATTCCAACAGACTTGACTTGATAGAGATTAAGTTTACCAGTCAGAGTGCGACACGTGGCAATTGCGAAGGCCGATCCTCCGAAAAATTAAACCCAGCGCTCGATTCCTTAATCCGGACCGCCAAAACTTTTCTTATAATTTTACGCATCTAATCTTATAATATGAATGTTAATTTTTGGACGAACGACTCAAATCTTCGATTTTTAGAGCATAATTTGTTAAATTATATATATTCATTAGTTATAATTTGGTACATCCATTCATAATACGGACGGTCTGGATCGCAAGGTAAGGTCCTAAATTTTTAAGAAAAGATTAAACGATCTATTTCCCGCTTCTCTTGAATTCGAATTGCCTCACCTTTCCTCAGAAGTTTAGACACCTAACTTTGCAATCCGGACCGTCCATTTTTGGATGGACGGCCCAGATACAAAAAAAAGCAAACTCTCTCGTACGTGCGACACGTGTCCGAAGTAGAAGCCTTATAGATCCGTTCTAGAAAGAGTTGTGTAACTTTTTTTTAAAAGTTTAGGCCCTAATCTTGCAATCCGAACTGTTCGTTCGTGTTATGAATGAATATCTCAGTTTATAACTAACAAAAATATATATATAAAATCTAAAAAATTACTCCATAAAAATTAGAGATCTGGGCCTGTTCAAAAATGGATGGTCCGGATTGCAAAGTTAGGTGCCTAATCTTATAAGGAAAGATTAGGCGATCCGGATCCATTCCAAAGGGGCTAACTACCGCAGGCAAATCACGTTCCAGAGCAACTTGAGCTAAATCTACAAGGTCATCTTTCAAGCCCAGGGATAAAACCATCACGTCCTTGTCAAGTAGAGAAGCAACAAAGCTTGAATCGGTGCATCCGGTGTCCAATACAACATGTATGTTCTTTCCCCATTCAATATCCGGTACCACCAATAAATGCCGATTAATAGCACCAATAACTTGCAAACATATAGCGGATAAAGCATCGTGTTTGCAAATCACATAGATTTATGCATATTGACAATTGCAATTATTGCCAGCGTTAGCAATTAAACTTGCATGCAAAGCAGTACGGCTGCGCATGACAGATTTCGTCTTGCCTAAACATCAGGGTTTTCCATTTCGTGTTTATGTGGAAGGATAACGGCATCACGAAGAACAATTAATGTTGACATTTGATTAGCTGCTGGACAAGGGAATCCCGTCATGCTAGATGTGAAATATCGAGTTAGGATATCAATTATTCAATAAGTGGCAAAGGTGTAAGACCCAGGAGATGCAGATAAACAGCGGCGCTGAGGTAGAGACCCCTTGCAAGGGTAATAGTGAATCACAACTTAGACGCCACTGCTGCTGATTATTAGGACATGTAAAGGTTAACATCAACAATGTGTTTGTGCCATCGACAAATAAAAAGAAGAACACAACTCAGAGCTGCTTTACATAAGTGAAAAATGAGATGCCTGATCAGCACCCAGAATAAAGGCAGCACCAGCAAAAATACGCACTTCAGGATGGTAGGAGAGAATCATACGTAAGAAAGGAAAATTGGTTTGCACAAGTCAGGGCATTGACTATGTTTAAAAACTAAGCTAAAGTCAGGAATAGTTTGAATGAAAGATGAAACATTATCCTGATTCTTTCACCCAATTGCGTTTCTTTATGAATTCAGCAAGTTTTGGATGTGCAAGAGATTGGAAATTAGCACTGAAGAGAGAATTTGGCTTAGAAGGCCTAAGAAGCTCCATCCGATCATGGTTCTCACCTTCAATTTGCTCTCAGGCCTTCTAACCGGAGTCTCGTAAGTCATAACCCCCCATGAGGAGCAGGAACAAAACGCACTGGAGGCCCTCTTGGGCAGCTTCTCTCTCCGTATGCCGACAACTATGGAGCCGTCCCAAACCACCTTCATTATAGATACAAGGAAGGTAATTATGCTTGCTTCTCGTGGTACATAATTTCCAACTTTAGAGTGCTTTTGGATCAATTACTGACCCTTTATCTTCCTCTTCTTCCCCATATTTTTTGACCCACCATTCTCTTCTTCCACAGTTCCACTTTCTCTATAGCTTCCTGATCCGCTGATTCAACAACATCTGCACCTCCGTGTCTTCATTGGACTCGCCTTCGTGATTTAGTGAAAGGAACATGTAAACACAACAACCATAGCTGCGAAAACACAAAGGCCTTTGCATCAGCCTAATTAAAAACCTCCATTTACCCTTTTGCAAGCTCTGCACTCCACGTACAACAAAAATAAGAGTCTTCCTTTTACCTTGAACAACAGCCAAAACCCAAACAAATGCACCTAAACCAAAAGGAAATTCCCCATATAACCATAATGTAAACGCACACAGAGCAATCTTTCATGCACGTACTTACGGCTCCAAAGAGAGGAAACATGAAGTAGAATCCGAACAAGTCAGGCTTGGAGCCGACTGGTCTTGTTGGCCCATGTTGAAACATGTTGTAATACTAACGCGGAAATCACTAGGGTCTTGCAAATACGTTAATGCAAAAGCCTAGAAATAATAACGAGGAACGATAAAGTACACCATATATAACGTGGTTCGGTTCGAATGTCGGTACCTACATCCACGGAGAGTGCTAGCAAGAACAATTCACTATAATCGGAGAATTGGATTTACAATCGCTCAATACTCTCGTGTTTCCCGCACCTAAATTATACCCAAATCAAACAACTAAATTGGAATAACTCACGAAACACAAATCGCGTGTTCAATAACACACAAATCGCAGGCGCTTGGCCGAAGACTAGAACGTCGTGCTCGTTCTTTTCGCCGCGTCCTCTTGCGGCTGTTCTCTGCAAGTCTTCGGCCTCTTTTTTTTTTTCTCGTGCGGAGCGCGGCAGGCCTTCTCGGTTGAGGAACTAGCCACAAAAAAAAAAAAGAAATCCCTTTCTTGTTCCTGTTAATTCTGGGCCCACAAGTCCTCTCTTTTTCACCCTTAGGTTGTAGAAAGCTTCTGCTAGATAGATATTAAAAGTTAATAAACCCTTTGGCCTTTTATTTTATTTTATTTTCCTCATGGGCCCCACGATTGGCTTAAAAAAAACGAGATATATACAACAATTCTCCACCTTGGCTCGTTATTTGAAACCAACTCATAGTGCTCATTAACCATGCTCCCATTGCCGCAACGGGCAATCACTCTCTACAGACGTTAGTAGTGCTCAAGTAGAGCTTGAGCTTTGCCAAAGTAACAAGCTTAGTCATCATGTGCGCCGGATTCTCTACTGTAGCAATCTTTTTCACAACAACCTTATTCTTCGCTAAAATATCTCGAATGAAGTGGTACCTGATATTGATATGTTTAGTCCACTCGTGATAAATCAGATTATATGCCAGAAATATCGCACCTTGATTTTCACAGTGTATATCAACACTTTTCTAATCTAACCCAAAGTCCAAGAGCAAACCCTGTAATCATATCGTCTCTTTCGCTACAAAAGGTCAGTGCCATTTACTCCGCCTCAGTCGATGACAAGGCCGCATGGTATTGTAGGGATGTTTTCCAACTAACTGCACCACCTGCAAGCTTAAACAAGTACCCTGCTAAAGACCTGCACTCATCCAAGTCACCTGCATGATCAGAATCCATAAAACCAGTGGTTTCACATCCATTACTGTCCCTCCGGTATACTATACCAACGTCTGCTGTCCCTTTTAAATATTTGAGGATTCATTTCACAGCTTTCTAATGAGTTTTACCAAGACGCTTTATATAGCGACTAACTACACTGTCAGCTTGTGAAATATTAGGCCTAGTACATACTATAGAATACATAATACTACCCAATGCACCAAAACATGAAACACGGGACGGTGATACTACCCACTGCTCCTCCTCCTCCTCCTCAGTCTGCTGTGATAACTTAACTGAAAGTTTAAAGTGCTTCGCTAATAGTGTACTCACAGACTTTGCTAATTGCATATTAAAACGCGCTACAATCTTCTCATTATATTTCTTTTGAGACAGACGTAATAATTCTGCAGTCTTATCACGCAAAATCTCAATACCCAATATTTTCTTTGTAGCACATAAATCTTTCATCTTAAACTCAGTACTCAACTGCCTTTTCAGCACATCAATATCAGACATATTCTTAACTGCTATCAACATATAGCAGCAGATATATCAAAGACCCATCATCAGTCTCCTAAAATAAACATAACTATCCATCTGACTTTTAGAATAGTCCTGACTAGCCATGAAAGCATCCAACCGCTTATACCACTACCTAGGAGACTGTTTCAGCCCATATAAATATTTCTTTAATAAGAAAATATGGTCTTCCTTACCCGGAATAGCAAATCTCTCTGGTTGCCTCATGTAAATCTGCTCCTCCAACTCACAATGAAGAAACGCCGTTTTCACATCAAGCTGCTCCAACTCGAGATCATGTGCAGCAGCTAAGGCAAGTAAAATACGAATAGAAGTATGCCTTACTACATGAGAAAATACTTCATTGTAGTCAATGCCCTCCCGCTGTGTAAATCCCTTCGCTACAAGTTTCGCCTTATATCTCGCTGCCTCGACTCCGGGAATGCTTTCTTTTCGTTTGTAGACCCATTTGCTTCCAACAATCTTCTGACTCTTGGGTACTTTAACTAGCTTCCATGTCTGATTTCGATGGAGTGATTCTATCTTTTCACTCATAGCCCCTAGCCACTGCGACGACTCAAAACTAGCCACCATCTCAGAGTAAGACGAAGGCTCATTTGTCTCTACCTTGTCACCTATAGTCAAAACATAAGCAATATCTGTATACTCATAACATATCGATGGTTTTATTTGCCTTCGCTGTTTGCCCTCAGCTAGAGTGTGTTGCGGTTGTACTGGTTGTTGCCTTCGTTGTTTGCCCTCCCTCTGTGTAAACCCCTTCGCCACAAGTCTCGCTTTATATCTCGCTGCCTCGACTTCGAGAATGCTCTCTTTCCGTTTGTAGACCCATTTGCTTCCAACAATCTTCTGACTCTTGGGTACTTTAACTAGCTTTCATGTCTGATTTCGATGGAGTGATTCCATCTCTTCACTCATAGCCCCTAGCCATTGCGGCGACTCAGAACTAGCCATCACCTCAGAGTAAGACGAAGGCTCATCTGTCTCCACCTCGTTACCTACAGTCAAAACATAAGCAATATTTGTATACTCATAACATACCAGTGGTTTTATTTGCCTTCGCTGTTTGCCCTCAGCTAGAGTGTGTTGCGGTTGTACTGGTTGTTGACTATCAC
Organism: Rhodomyrtus tomentosa; assembly: GCA_028455895.1. Taxonomy (NCBI): domain Eukaryota; kingdom Viridiplantae; phylum Streptophyta; class Magnoliopsida; order Myrtales; family Myrtaceae; genus Rhodomyrtus; species Rhodomyrtus tomentosa. The sequence goes on from JAPCWY010000011.1 coordinate 8,462,092, forward strand.
CGTCTTCAGGAACTACGGTTTCATCTACAGTCTCAACATCTGTTACCTCCGAGGTCTCCGGAGTCTCCACCTAAAGCTCCACCTCACTACTGACACCATGATCTGTCTGCTCTGCTGATAGTGTCTCAAGACTCATTTGTCGAAGCATTGCAGTCTTGTCGAAGATTACATCTCTGCTGATTATAAAACCGGGTGATCTGGGATCAGCGTACCACAGCCGGTAGGCTTTCACCCTATGTGCAAAACCCAGAAATATGCACTTCTTCGGCCTAGGCTCAAGCTTACCATTACTAGCATGAGCATATGCAGGACATACGAATACTCGTAATCAGGAGTAATCAACAATTTTTCCCGACCATACTTCCTCTAGAGTCTTCCACTCAATAGCAGATGATGTAGATCTATCAATCAGGTAACATGCCATGTTCACTGCTTTGGCCCAAAATTCCTTGCCTATTCCAACATGCGATAACATGCTCCGAGCTCGCTCAAGTGAAGTTCTGTTCTTCCGTTCTGCCACGTCATTCTGCTGTGGTGTCCCAAGTACTGTGCGACGTCTAACAATGCATTCTCTCTCGTAGAACTTGATAAAATCTTTACCACAAAACTCCATGCTGTTATCGATTCTCAGGCATTTGATCTGTTTATCAGACTGCTTCTCAATCAATGCCTTAAATTTCTTGAACCGATCAAACACATCAGATTTATACTTTAGAAAGTATACCCATACCTTTCTGGAATAATCGTCGATAAATGTCAGCATATAATTGGCACCTCCTTTTGAAGGAACTGGAGACGCGCCTAAGACATCTGAATAAATATACTCAATCGATTGCTTGGTCGAATGAATACCTGTAGTAAACTTAATATTGTGCTGCTTCTCAAAAATACAGTGTTCACATAAGTCTAGCTTACTTGTTTTCTGACCCTTTAACAATCCTCTACCACTTAGCATTGTCATACCTGCCTCACTCATGTGTCCTAAACGCATATGCCATAAACAAGTTAAATCAGAATTTGACTCACTTGATGAAATTGCAGCAGCTCCTGTCACAGTCTCTCCTAGTAAATGATAGAGAGAATTTACTTTCTTGCCTTTCATCATTGTCATGGCATCTCGAGAAATCTTCAACACTCCACCTTCAGCGATGTACTTACACCCGATATCATCGAGTGTCTCTAGAGAAATAAGGTTCTTTTTGAGTTTCGGTACATGCCTCACGTCTGTCAATGTGCGAACCACACCATCATGCATCTGAATCCGAACCGTCCTTTTCCTCACAACCTTGCAAGATGCGTTATTCTCCAATAGAACTCTACCACCATATGCAGTCTAGTAAGTAACAAACCAGTTCCTATGAGTCGTCATATGATAAGAACACCCCGAATCTGGCACCCATTCATCTCCTGACGAACCTATAGTCACACACAAAACAACCTCTGTATCACTAGTGCTCTCCTTAGCAATATTCGCCACACTACTTGTGGCCTTTTACTTATCACCTCTATTTCTTAGCTTAGGCCAATCTCTCCTGATGTGCCCCTCCTCATGACATTCAAAGCACTTCACGTGTCCTTTGGATTTTCTATGGCGTGATTTAGATCTATTTTTACCTTTGCTGTTGCTGGACTCCCGTTGTTGCTCTCTACCCCGAATCACTAGTCCCTGCGCTACATCCTGCGTCAGACTGTCATCTCGCAATTTCTCTGCCACTCTTTAGAAAACAAGGCGGACTTTACCTCTTCTGAGGTAATGATAGTACGTCCCTGTAACAATGAATCAGTAAAATGCTCTCATGACTCTGGAAAAGAAGCCAACAACATCATACCCCGCTTTTTATCTTCAAAAGTCTTACCGACGTTCTTCAGATCCATCATGAGTTTATTAAATTTATCGATGTGGGTTTTGATAGACGTACCTTCAGTATATCTGAACTAGAACATCCTCTTCAACATGTATAAGCGATTGTTCAAACCCTTATTTACATAGTGTGACTGAAGCTTTGCCCACAATGCTGTAGTATCCTTCTTTTCACCTACCTCTATCAATACTTCATCCGATAAATTCAACAGGATTACACTCCTAGCCTTCCTCATCAATACGTCCTTATCAGCATCTTTTATCGATTCGGGCAACTTAGCCTTACTCTCCAATGCTTCTGTCAAACCTTGAGATGCCAATAACGTCTCCATCTTGAGGCTCCATAATCCAAAGTTATTCTTCTCGTTACATTTCTCAATTTCAGCTTTCACCCCAGACATAATTGCAACCACAAATATCCAGATAACAATTAGACAAGCAAAAGCCCCAAATCACAAATCAGAATATCTGATCCTCAAGCTCTGATACTAATTATTGTGATACTAAAGCAGAAACTACCAGGATCTTGCAAGTACGTCAATACAAAGCTCCGAAATAATAACGAGGAATGACAAACGACACAAGATATAACGTGGTTCGGTCCGGATGTCGGTACCTACATCCATAGGGAAAGCCAGCAAGAACAATTTACTATAATCGGAGAATCGGATTTATAATCGCTCAATACTCTTGTGTTTCCCCTACCTAGATTATATCCAAATCCGAAGCTGTTTACAAATCAAACAACTAAATTGGAATAACTCACAAAGCACAAATCGCGTGTTTAATAACACACGAATTGTAGACGCTCGGCCGAAGACCAGAACGTCATGCTCGCTCTTTTCGCTGTGTCTTCTTGCGGCTATTCTCTGCAAGTCTTCGGCCTCTTTTTTTTTTTTTTTTCTTTCTCGTGCGGCATGCGGCAGGCCTTCTCAATTGAGGAACTAGCCACAAAAAAATCCCTTTCTTTTTCCTTTTACTTTTGGGCCCATAAGTCCCCTTTTTTTCACCCTTAGGTTGTAGAAAGCTTTCGCTAGATAGATATTAAAAGTCAAGAAACCCTTTGTCCTTTTATTTTATTTTATTTTCCTCATGGGCCCCACGATTGGCTTTTAAAAAATGAGACATATACAACAAAACAAATGCGGAAAGACAAACCCAAGTGCCGATCTAGGTGGCGAAGAGCTTCTTGAGGTTGCCGATGGTGTCGTCCTCGCTGCACTTCACCCTCACCTTCTTCTCTACCCAGTTGTTCAACGTTCAACATACTAAAGCCGCCTCTACTATACTAGGTCGGGGGCGAATTTTGGAGAGAGGGAGAGCATGGAGTAGTCGCTGGCCGTGAGGCGAGGAGAGAGAGCAGATTAGGGTTTCCCAGTCACGAGTCGGGAGGGACGGAGAGAGCAAAGCAGAATCGCATGTCGTCGGGAGGGAGGGAGGGAGAGAAAGGGAAGCGTGAATCGTTAAAAGTAGGGGTGATCGATTTTAGGATGAATGGTACCTAGAATCGAGAACCGACTGCTAAGGATTGGTTCCGCAAAATGTGAACCGTCAACCACCCATTCGTTTCATGAATCCAATCGAGAACCGAATTATCGGTCCGGTCTGGTTTGCGATTGGATCGCGGTTACGCTATTCACGGGTGAAAGCATCAAGAGAAACACAATATTGTGATGCAATTTCTTGCACCAAACATTAATACAATTGCTTATCACCACAAGAAGATAAAAAATGGTGGAAATGCATGCCACAAGTATTTAATATCCTCTGTTGAAATACAAAACATCATCCATGATCTGTAAATATAAACAGTACACTATGATATTGCACTATAATCATCTATTCACCCCCTCTAGATGATAATGCTAGCCATAACAACCTACATATCATATAGTTTAGTCCATACTTTGCCATGTTATGATGCATATTGCCACGTCATGTAGAATAGTTTGCATTGCATTCTTCTTCCAAAGAAAGTCAAAATCAATTCATAACAATCAATCGAAAAGGATCTTTCATGAAATTGGTATCAAAAGGGCATTAATTTTTCAAATTAACACAATAAATTCTCCGAACTCAATTTCTCTTGTTGGTAGAGATAAAATAGTTCTCCCACTATTTTATATAGATTTCTAATCGACCTATTAAGAAAAGATTAATGACGACTCCAATTGAATCTTTTTCATGAATTAAGTTTAAGTTGCGATTTGATAGGGCTTGAGAGGGTCCAAATTAGGTTAGTTAATTTAATTAACATAATAATCCATTAGCCAAATTTTAGATCGCGATAGCTTGACGACTCAATTGTGGATTATTTTTAATTTTTGAAAAATTAAAAAGGCTGAACTGAACTTTTCAGAATTGCTTAGAAATTTAATTTAATTTTTGAGATTTTTAATAAATTCACTTTAAATTTTCAAAAATTAAAAATCATTTGTGGACTTAAGCCATTGATTTTCATGATTTATGCCTTGATTGGTTGGTTGTGATTTGCTTTGATTAGTTGGTTGATTTTTGGATGGATTGTTTGGAATTTGATTGATTTTCTTGAATCACACCATCATCATTATGCTCCTTTCTCCATGATTTCCTAATCATTTTATGCAGGTTTACTTGATTTTTGGCTTTGAATGTACTTACGTTATTTTGCTGTAAAATGCCATCATTGAGTGATTATAAACTATTGTGCGTGACTCATGACATTGCACTGGACCTAAAATGCTAGATGAACCTAGGATGGTGTCTGGGTAAAAATCTACCCACCCTCAGGATGGAAGAATGGACGATCTCGCCCTCGACCCCGACTATGTTAAGATTCCCCGTTCAGGATTGAATCTGCAGGCACGAGGGGATTTCTTAACATCCCCTAATCTTAAAAGGGCTAGATACGACTTACATCGTTAAGTCAGATTTACCCTTGAGAGCTCTAAAAACCTAGTTAATAAAGTGTGCATATGTCATTTTACTTGTCTCTCAATTCATCTTCGTCATTTCAGCTTACGTTTTTTTTTATACATTTCCTAAGTCGATCCATGGCTATTAGGTATGTTGTTATTTTGACCTATCACTTGATGGGGCACGGCAATATTCGCACCGTCAAGATAATTAAGGACAATTTGATCAACTGGCTATCCCAATTGGACGCTTGATATCACGTCCGTACCAGGATGATCCACAAGCGGACCCCCAGGCTAAGAAATCGAATATTGGAGTCTGGCATTCGAAGTGATAGGCTTTTAGTCGTTCGTATCTTGTCATTATTTTATTTTGCTTTATTAGGTCTCTTTTTAGAGAATTCTCATTGAATTTTGGGTTTGTTATCCTTTATTACATTTTCAATAAGTAATTTGACTCTGTTTCCATTCTGACCTCATTGGATTGCTCGAATTTTTACACCTTATTTGAGTTGGATTCAATCTCTATGCTTCAAAGTAAAAATATTTGCAACAGACTGATTTATCAGATGAAAAAGTTTGGCCACCATCTGATGAATTTTCTATTTAATGAAATTTATGGCCAAAACGGAGCAGGCTGGAATTATGCACATTTTCAGACTTCGGAATCATTTTGCCAACTATCCTTAGTAAACGACCTTCCCTGTTAAATCATGAAATATGAAAGTTGTAGGTTGATGTTTCAACTGATAACCTGAAAAATTTCAGATTTTAATTCATATTTTCAAGGGGTCCTTTGTTCTTTTATACATAGGCGGACAAAACTGCTTTCTGGACATGAAGTTTCAAAGAAATGCATCAAACTGATCTAATATGTTCATTTCCAGCCTGAGCACTAAACATGAAAGTTGTTCATTGCCCTCTTATCTACAAGCTCATAAAGTTTTACCCCATTTTGAACTTTTAGTGATTTTCCACAGACTTATTTTCTAAAATTCGACGAAACTGGAATTTCCTAGTTAATGACACAAGTCAAGCTTGAGTGGTGTCCGCTTATGACCGTGAGTCTAGTTTAGCTATAGATCGACTTGATTTCTCTCACATGCTGTACTCATCACATGATCATCTGTTGTATGTGATATTTCATGGATTCTTTACACTCCCATAATATTCAATTTGGAGCAAGAAGAATGACTGATCAAGCTGAGGTTGCGATCATTACGAAAGAAAGGATCAAATGAACTTCTAGAAGAAATGCATGTTTGGCGTTTTCAGATGAACAAGATCTTCAATGCCATGGAGCGTACTATTCAACTTCTCGAGCATCAGATTGAGATGATTCGATCCTGCTTGGCGTATCATACAAATCAGTTTCCGTGTGACGAGCCTTCATCAGTGATAGGAAGGGAGTTTACTTTGCTTCTCACAACAATATCCTTCATATGGCAAATACTCCTAAAGAAGAGAGTGATTCAGCGAGAGCAAACTCCTTCTTAGGTTGAGAAATCCCAAAATTCCAGCTCGAGAAAATCTTGTGACTTTCACTATGGTCAAAAAGGTCACTCCCTTAAAGAATGCGTTACCTAGCGATTCTGGATCTAAGACATGATTGATAGTAGGGATCTTATGTTCCGCGCATGGAAGTATTGTGGGGGAGATCGAGATTTGCTGGTGGTCCCAAGCATGATATTCGAATATCCACACCTATTCAAAGATGAACCACCCTTATCTAGTTGTCATTTTCCTCGTGGTGTTACCTGGAACACATGAGACGATTAGTCTATCCATAAGATAAGAAAGTTCATTTTCGAGGAAATGGGTGTAGACCCAAATCAATACCATTTTTATGTTTTTGCAATCCTCTGCTTGGGATTTTATTTTGCTTTCCCTTAGATGTTAGGGTGCATTAGGATTTTCATTTTCATATGATGTCGCATTCTAGGGTTTCCCTTTTTATTAAGATTGTAATTCATTGATTTGATATATAAAAATTACATATCTTTTTCATTAAATTTTGAAATCTTGATGAAGTATATTAAACCAACCCGATGACTGTAACTAGCGATCAAACAATCTGTTATCTATGGTAAGAGCTGAGGGTTAGGCTTCTAAAAAATTCTCGTCTTGAGATTTTCGAAAAAATGATTTTTCAAAGAAAACTTTCAAAAAAAAAAATGGATGGCATGAGGTTTAATCCTGATAGTCATACTGATTGATCTACTATCTATTTCGGTATTTATTCAAGAGGCAAGGGGCAGATTCATAACCTGAGCAGTGCATGAAGTCAAGCCAACTATCTTGAAACTTCGCGTGTAAGTGTCAAGCCTTGAAGCTCATGATTGAGTTAGAAATCCTTGGTAGAATTCAATTCATCGACTAGTCAAGGCGAATCCATGCTTCACCTTTGATTGTTCTCCCATACCAATCAATGGAGCGACTGTTCAGTCTGAATCAATTACACATTTGTCCAATCAAGTTGAGGTTCAAGAATCACACCGACTGCAAGCCAAAGTTATCTCTGAACTAGCGTCGGTGCTTGGCCAGGCCGATCAAATAGGCAATGATCCTTGATGACTCTTGCATCAAGTTTCAATATCAGTCGATGATCCTTTTATCGATCGGCACTACTTTTGGCTATCCTCTGATTAATCCAATGATGATTCTTGGGAAAATTCTCGATCGGTCCCTCAATCAATCCATCAATCACGTCACGCTGGTTGAGAAAATGTCAAGCCGATCTAATACAACCTAGGCGAGCGAAGGATCATCCACAGAGTTCATTTTTTCCCTAAGATGATTTAAGACAGTTCAACTAAGCATCTTTGACCATCAAGGTTATACATGGCTGGGATTCCACTTTAATGAAGGGATTGAGGCATGTCCAATGCATCGACCAACTCATATACCAGTCTGTTGGCCAGTCGAGGTCAATCTATACTTCACCCTTAATCAATCTTTTCAAAGGGAATATCTCTTGCTTTACCCGACCGTTATTGGAAACGACTTTCTTTTTCCTTCTTGCAGGTGCCAAGCTATGAAACATGTTTTCGGTTGCTACCACTGAAGCAAATTGACAATCAAAAGCTTCCCAAATTTTTTTCATTTCATTTTTTAAGACCCTATTCTTGTACATCTTTCCTATGTAGGATCAGGTGTGAAACAAGTGGTTTGCAAAAGCTCAAAATCGAGTTCCCAACACTTGCCATGTCTGGGGCAATCTCACATTTTGGCGAAAGCTATACCCATCCTGATTGAAAATGGGGCAAATCGATAGCAAGCACCGACTTGGAAATCAGAGTATGTTTCTTTGTCTCATATTATTTTCAAGGGAATAGACAAGAATGAGCTACTCCTCGACTTGATGAATAGACTCCCCGACCTGTATGATCCACTCACATGTTCTGGGGCCGCTTAGATTCTCACATTTCTGAGAAGTCAATTTCGTGCTTGCATAGCCTATTTCTTTCTAAAATGCGCATACGTTTTCCATGAAGCATAATTGATGTTGAAAATTGTCATGTATGCGTGATTAAGAAAGGATAAGACGTTGTATGATTCATGCATGATTATTCTTCAAGATTAATTTACCAACTCCGAATAGGGATATAAGCTGCATGTGATGTATCGAATGTACAGAATGGGCATCACGGGATGATTAAAGGCAACGCATTTCTACACGCGTCTTATACTATAATCCCCAGTGAGTTGAGCTGTAGTTATCTCTCGCATTCTTCAAGGTAAAGGGTTTATTTGCAAAAGGTGCGATAACCGAAGTGAACGAGGCATTCATTTATTTTTTCCAAACACTATAGGTGACCATTGCAAACCCCTTTGAGCGATGGTTTCACTTCTTTACCCCCGTCAGGAACCACCCCACATTGCGGCTCGAACAAGGTAATTCTACTAGCATCACTAGATAAATGGCTAAAAATTTTCTTGCTAGGACTAACATCAATCTTCGGGCATTTCTTTGCATTTATGCTTGAACATTAATTCAAGTGCCTTAGAATGGCGAAGATCATTCATTTCTCTATCCTATACACTATATCCTTTGCAAAGCCCATTTGAGCTATAAATTCAATTCTTAAACCTTTTTTTTTTGTGATCATTTGCTCATTCCAAGGCGAAGATGCCATTTTCCCAAGAAGCAAAATTGGAGAGAATCGGTTCAACAGTAATTCTGAGTGATCTGATCTTGTATCTTGTATTTTCTCATATTTTTAGCTTGGCTTTTGTTTGTTTGTAAATGTTTGTTCTTGTTGTAATTCTTGGTTCAAGATCATGAGATTGAAAAAAAGAGAGCAAATTTGGCCTGAAAGAAAAAAGGCCCGCTCCCAAGGAAAAGATAAGAAAAAAGTAATCTCTTGTAAAAAAAAGAAAAAAAAAGAAAATGGGAGTTGGGAATAAGAAAAGCAAAGGATGATCCCATGAAAATCCCAAGCATAAAAAGAGGAGAAAAATCAAAGTGCCTACCAAAAACAAGGCCAATGCCCAGTTAAATCCATATTAATTTGTACAGTACCTTTGAATTTTGAATGTACAATTTCGTATGTTAGTTTGTTAACCTCATTGAAATGTGTTTGCATTCTTCCTTGTAAATTTCCAAATGGGTCTGGTTGTAAAGAACACTCTCTAGAGAATCTACAGAGTGCAATTCCTAGTAGAAGGCCATCATCTCTTAACCAATGATGGTATTCTTTGAAGATATTTCTAGAAGTCTAAGATCGTTGACAAGTCTGCAATCATCACCAACATCAAACCATTCTCATATATTTTTTAAGCCAAAACGAGCCTTTTTGTTCCTCAGTCCCCAATCCTAACATATCTTACAACGCTTCAAAGTCTCTTATGATTGTTAAATGATTTTAAGCATCGCTCGAAGAAGTTCGAGCAAGATTATTTCTTTCTCATTTTCGTAGGGTTCTTGACTTGTAAACTTGGAGCAGATGACGAAGAACTTCATTTCATAAGCCTTGACTCGACTGGAGTCCCTTTTGATTTAGCCTTTGATCTAGCCCTCATTACGGTCCCAATTAATACCTCAAGATCGACACAGTCGTACAATTGCGATATTACTCAGACCTTTGTCTGATGCGATGATGCTAAGGTTGAGTGATTTCTTTTGAATCATGCAGTCAGAATAAACAGATTTTCTTGAGAGCAAGAGAAAGCCCTTTCGAACTGGAGTCTCCCATTTAGATTATATTCAAGGTATTCAAAATGTGATTATCTCCCTAAAAAAAATTGATAATGCAAACTTGACAAAATAATTATGCATGAACCGCATGACAAGTCATAAGCAAAATGCACAATGCAAGATTGACAAAGTAATTTTGCATGATTTCATTGATGAGTTTCATCAATTATATTTGCAAATGTCACCTCTGATATTGTCTGACATGTAGTAATTCCTGATGATCGAGTTACCTCTCAAGGTCTCGTAATTTATCAAAGGACCATTAAATGAGCAAACCTTATTAGCAAATGCCGATCAGGTAGTCTTCCAAATCCTCAGGTATCTTCAATATGAACTTCTTCAAGAGAATGAGAGAAAGTCCTTTCGGAATTGGATTCCTCAGCAAGGATTTCATGTAAAAAAGCTCAAAATTCAATAAAAACCCCAAATTTGAAATTGAACCTGAAAATGAGTTTTCATGGTTTATAGGTCAAATGATCGAATCAGTCCAAATTAAGGCCACCATTGGATTTAGAATAATGAAAACTATAGGATATATGTGTTTGATTATTATGGGTACTCCTAAAAATATTTTAATTTCATTTTTAATGAAACCGGGGACTAAATCGAAAAAACTTGTGTAATTAATCCTTTTGAGTTGAAATTGAACAAATTATGGGGCAAATTGATCCAATTGCACTTCAAGGGTCTAGATATCAATTTCATAGCTTATTAAAAGTGCAAATTAAAAATCAAAGATTAGAAAAGAAAATTTTATGCTCGACTCGGAATTATGCTTGTGAAGGAACATAGTAACCCAAGTTGAATTTTTGAGGTTTTAAGCAACCAACATAAAGAGAGAATTATTGCCCTCTTAGGTTCATGATTTTTGTGTCCGGTTCCATTCTTGTACCTAGTGCTTTGTAAAGTTCAATACATATTTATCTTACAAAAAAACATAAAGAGAGAATTAAAAGAAATATATGAACTATTTTTTTGTATCTTTATGACCACGAATGATATTTTTCTAATTTTTTGGCATTTTTATAATTAAATAAATTTAAAAAATAATAAAAAGTACAAAAAATATTTTTATTCAAAATTGATCCCTAAGGCTAGGTCAAGGTTTTCAAAGTTGATTTTTTAATTTTTATACTTTTTAGTTATTTTTTTAATTAATTTTGAAAATAAAAATTGAATTAAAAGATGATTAAAAATCAGGTATCAACAGTGTCATACAAGAACAAGCGAACAGAACAAGACAAACTCGGGTAGACCATGAGTCACTCGCGAGTTGTGCCTTTGTGTGTATAAATAGGGGCAAGCCCCTCATTTGTAAATCATTTGAGAATCAATACAAACTCAATATTCCCTCCACTCTTTCATAGTCGTGTGATCCTTGTGCGAGTGTGTTCTCGTGACTTTCGGTTCAGTTCGGATTACTTGACCCTCGAGCGAGTGTGTTGGCTAACTTAGGATCCATTTCTAAGGCCGCACAGATCGTGGGGAATGCTATTCAAACTCCTAGTTTGTGATAAGTGGTATTAGAGCGAGTTTGATCTTTGTTTGGATTCAATCTTGGATGTGCTCGACTCTTCGATGTGATGGCCAAAATTGTTGAGAAGGTGGTTGATGCAGTGATCGACGCTAAAGTCCAAACCGGTAATGAGCAGGTTGGAAGAAGCATCGGTCGACCCACCGAGCAGCAAGCTGTTGCTAAGACTAAGAAGAGTCGTGGGAGGTCGCGAGATTTATTGCGTCACATGGAGATCTGAGTGGGCCGAATCGAGTTGTCCACTACGGAGTTGCAAGAGAGGGTTGTAGAGCTGACCAATGACTTGAAGGAGCTCGTGGCTGGGAAAGAGGAGTTGCTCGCCGTTGTGCTTGAGCTTCGGGACAACATAGGCTCTCTCAAAGGCAGGTCAGGGGTGCTCTAAATGACTCAAGGATCTTCAGAAAAAGAACGAGTCCTTGGAGGCCTTAGTTGCTGCTTTTCGTGTGGAGCTCAATGAGCTACGAACTGAGTCAGCCGAGCGGCGTGTTGAGCCGATCGAGCTGGGGGCTAGAGTGGCTGCGCTAGAGACAGGGCTTGTGGACGGGGTGAATCCCGCACCGCCAAGGGTAGACGTTCCTCGGCCTAAGGGGTTCAAAGGCTCGAGGACGGCCAATGATGTTGACAACTTCCTCTAGCACTTGAATCAGTACTTGAGGCGAATGGCATTTGAGATGATGCCACGTGGGTCAATACTGCGGCGATATAATTGGGAGAAATTGCATTGCTGTGGTGGCGTACGCGAATCAACGATAGGGCAGCTAGACCTATCGATATATGAGAAGACTTCATGGGTGAGTTCTGGAAGTAATTCTTCCTTGCCTACATGGAGGAACAAGCTCGAGATGAGCTAAGGCATCTTGAGGGTCATAGTTCGCGAGTACGTGAGAAAGTTTTCGGAGCTGAAACTTCAAAACCCCTCAATGAATGTTACGGAGGTCTATTACCAATTTATTAGTGGTCTCAAACCATGGGTTAAAATTGAATCGTGAAGGCAGAACGCGAAGGACCTCGCTTCGGCCTTATCGGTGTCCGACTCCCTCGAAGAGTTCAAGGCCCCAGAGAAGAAGGATGCTCGGCCTAAGACGGGCAAGATTGCTGGTGGGAGAGACCGAGACAAGCATCACCGCCACAACGCGATAAACACCCAGCAACCTACGCTCGGAATGAGACGGGATCCAGCCATGGTGGGCAAAAGGGAAATGGACCAGTCTCCTACAAGTGCTACTTTTGCTAGGCCCTAAAGCCCAAAAAGTCGCGGCCGCTATACAACACCTTCTTTTGATCATGATATGAAGCAAACTGAAAGGCCAATGAGATCAGATGGGCGAAAATATGCAAGACAGGCTCTGCAGAACTCCTGCTGGCTCCTTCCTCCTTACATTTATTTTCTTTTTCGGGTGGATCTTGCGAGCGCGCTTTGACATTGCCGCCTAATACGGCCTTTTCAGACATTAGTATGTCCCTTGAGCAGGAGCAACCATGCACACTTGGAAGCTTGTGAGAAGCTGCATCAGATGGGTGCTTTAGACGATCGTCTCCTTCCCCGCATCGAGGAGACCTCAGAAAAGGCTGCTCGTTGTAAAGGCAAAACAATCATATGCAGGTGCAAGTGCAGTTGCGGGTATACGTATTTTTGTCTGTACCAGCTCCTTTTTTCCAGCATTGTGCAAGTACATGGGATCTCAAATGTGCAGTTTCAAGTGCTATGATCACAGGTCACCTCTTTTTTTTTTTCCTTTTCCTTTTCCTTGTTGATGGAGAGATACAGATTCTACTTCATAGGCCATATAATCATAGAATCAGTATGGTTTCTTTTGCGTGCGCCAAGAGGAGGCAGATATCTTTAGCGACTCTTTACTTCATCTGGAGACAGAGAAAGGAGCAGGAGAACCTAGGCCTATGATGGAAGAGCGTGCTGCCGAAATAGGGAACATTTCTTGTTTATGGTTTATATTTTTTTGTCGTGATTGCAATGTGTAGTGAAATGTAAATGACGTCATTGAGATGGCCAATACATCATCGAGTGGATGAAATTCGTATTGGCGCAAAGGCCAGCACCTTCTTGCATGGCATTTTATTTGCGACGGTGATCTTTTTTTGCCGATCAAAAGAGGGTCATTAGATTCAGGACGTCTGAATTCTTGCCGCTTCATGTTCTGGAGAAGCGACCTGTCAGTTGTCACACCTGAGGAGCTCGACATTGCCTCCTTGGCAAGAACTGAATGAGCCACGCGACCATCTCAGGTACTTCCTGAAAGAGAATTGCGTCATTAAGGGGCGGAAAACTGTGCATGCCGAGATTCGTTTACTGCTTAAAGGAATCCAATTTTGATTCTTCTGAACCAGGTTTGTAGCATTTGCAATGCACCGGAGCTTAGAGTTATGGCAATTTTTTTGGAAATTTTGTGAGTTACAGAGTAAGTATGGAACATGCATAACGTCATTGGTTCGGAATTTCGCTAATGTCGAGCTGCACGGTTTGCATTTTAGTTGGCGTTAGCATTGATCTGGTCCTTACTATTTGCACTTCTCCTAGCCGATCAACATGAAGAAAGACGGGCATTGCAGGCTCCTTCGGCGTGGAGCGGAGCGGAGTCTGACAGAAGATCTTTACTCTCTGATGGAAGGGAGCTTCTCAAAATTTTCTTCTAATTCCGCTGCCATCCAACACCACCGTGAGAAATAATTTAGATATTCATGTGGGATGTAGGAGGGTTTGGTTGAGCTGAGACTTTTGAGGGGATACAGAGCATGTGCTTTCTGGATTTCCCTCTTCTTCACAGGGATATCAGTGTGAGTTTGTCTATGATTTGGCCCGACAACCAAGATAATTGCGCATGACAAATCCGGCCAAATGTATGTCATATCATCCTATAGAGTCAAAACAACTATAATTTGGCCCGGAATGCGATGAACCGTGATATCTTCGTGCAAAAATAAAAATAAAAAAATTCTAGCTTATGAGGTTATAATTCAAAAGTGGTATGCATTTATGAAAAAAAAAAACGTAGGACGATTTTGGCTTCAATTACTGACTAATATAGTAAGCCTCAGTCAACATCACATGCGTGTGTGTGAAAAGAGGCATATGATTTGATGATTAGCCTTAAGTATTCACCAAACAAAAAATGATTAGCCTTAAGACGAACGTCGACCTTAAGTTTGATTGAAATTTGATTATGCCAGACGCGTTGGCAAGAGTTGTCTCAGATGATATTAAAACAAAAAACATCAGGCGATTGGCTTTAGTACGACGGGAACATTAATATAGCTCCGCAAGACGTCCTTTAATATTGGAAAGTGACAACATAACATACCACGATTTTGAATTTGGGAATAGGAGGATCTCGTACTGTATCATAGCACATAGACGCCAGGCTTTATGGAACATGTAATGAGCTAAAGAAAGTGGAAATGCTTGGCGAGGGCGACTAGAAAAAGTAGTGCTTCATTCCAAATGGTGGCAGGGGGAATTCCATGATTTATCACGAGACCACACTGATCCTCCTAGACAATTTAACTTCACATGTGGACGTGCAGGATTTGTAATCTGCCGAACGCAATATTCTACGGCGCTTTATTCAACCAATCGGGTCTGTCGTTCATCGGTCTCGTCTCGTCCATCATAATGAAATGGTGATCGGATGATAATCAATCAATCAATCAGGACTTTTTGCAACTGGCCCAGCTCCTTCACGAGTTCGTCCAAGCCTCTCCAGGAGCTCCCACCACCGGGCTCCACCGCCTCGAACGCCTTCCTCCGCAGCTCCTGCGCCCTCCCCCGCTGCGGCAAGTCCTCCCTCACTGTCCCCGCGATCGCCCGGCCCAGCTCGTCCGGGTCGGGCACCGTGTCCGCCCCCTCGCACGCCCTCACCGCCGCGCCCATGTCCTCCACCAGCAGCCGCGCGTTCACGAACTGGTCCGCCTCCATCGGCCACGCCAGCACCACCTTCCCCGCCACCACCGCCTCCTGGACCGAGTTCCATCCGCAGTGGCTCAGGAACCCGCTCACGGCCCGGTGGTCCAGTATCAGCACCTGCGGGGACCACCCCCTCACGACCTTCCCCCGGCCGACCACCCGGTCCTCGAAGCCATCTGGCACCGCCCCGTACCCTTCCTCCGCCTGCTCGGCCGTGGGGGTCTTGACGACCCACACGAACCGGGCCCCGCTCCTCTCAAGCCCTGACGCCAGGGCTTCCATCTGCTCCTTGTTCATCAGCTTCTGGCTGCCGAAGCATACGTAGAGGACCGACCCGTCAGGGCACCCGTCCAGCCAGCCCAGTACGTCGCTGCCCGCTCCACCGCCCACGCCCAGGTCTCCCCGGCCTGAGAGGTCATGGAGCCCAATCAGATTAAGTGGGCCGACGTCGTAGACACGCCCGTGGCCAATTCTCCGCCGCAGGTACTCCAAATGCTGGCCTTCCAAGTCATCGAACGTATTGAACACGCAACCCCAAGATGCCATATTCCCCAAGATGCCCCTCTTCACAATCTCCCAATCCGGGTCGGACTCCCGGTAGAAGCGGAACGAGGAAGGCAGGTGCTCCTCCCGGAACGACGGCGCTCCGGGCAGATCGGGGAGCTCCACGGCGTCGGCTCTGGCCCTCCTGACGCTCTCGATGTTCCGGAAGCAGAAGTCGACGACCGACGTCAAGAAGGCGCCGGAGGAGAAGAAAGCGATCCGGGGGACGCCGAGTTCGTCGGCCAAGTCGAGGGTCCAGCCGAGGAAGAAGTCGGAGAGGATGGCGACGGGGGGGTTGGGGTGGGAGGCGAACCAGCGGGCGATGGGGATGCGGAGGGATGAAAGGGCGGAGATGATGGGGGGGTTTCCCAAGGGACCGATGTCGCGGACGTGCTCGACGCCCGGGGGAAGCTTGGGGTGGGGAGGGAAGGGGAGGACGAGGGTGCGGACGGAGGGGTGGGCGGAGAGGAGAGGGTTGAGGAGGGGGAGGTTCTTAGGAGTGACCAATACGGTGAGGGCGAGGCCGCGGAGGGAGAGCTGGTGGGCGAGGTCCAGGTGGGGAAGCATGTGGCCTTGCGCAGGGTGAGGGAACAGCAGTATATGTGGAGGTGGAGACTCCATGAGGAAGACGATGAGGAAGACGATGAAGAAGAAGATGATGCTTGTTCGTGATTTCTTCTATGTTCACAGCGGGTTCGCGGGTTACTGTTCGAGTGGGTACAGTACGGTGAGATTATTGTCAGTTATTGGCGACGGGACAAGTCAGTCCAACGTCGACTTGTCGAAAGGCGCGACCGGACCGAAAGACTAGTGGCAGCTCGAACCCAACCTGCTCATTTTTTGTTGATTTATTTCCTACGGACAACCATCACTTTTGCGCTGTTTAATACTAAGGCACGCGTACAGATCTAAGTATGGACTGTCTAACTCTAGTTCACGATCCAGATAAATCCTTTGTTGGATTTGTCCATTGTGTTCTCTTTTTCGTCGGAAGAAGAAGTCGACTCGGAAGTCGTCCCGATAGAAATTTCATTTCCCCGTTTTCGACAACACCTCTTGCAATTTGGGTTGCCACCGATTCCTGCGATCATCATCCTTCTAATTTTTTTTCTTTGTGGGCGACATAGATAAAATGCCCAATCCAAGTCAACCCGGCCGTCAATTTTTTCTCTTACCGAGTCATCGGTGTCCCCGTTGGGGTGTCATAAGAAAAACAGCAGAGGAGGTCCATCGGTGTCTAGACCGATTCTTCTGACGGAGATAAGAGTTATTATTTCCGTCTTTGTTTTAAAAATAGAAAAGTAAAAAAATTATAATGATTATTTCTGTTTCAAATATATTTTCAGGTTAATTTTTTTTCGGAAATAGAAAAATGAAATTAGGTTATCAAATGAATTTTTCTTTCAAATTTATTCTTGAAAATAAAAAAAAATTAAAAAATAGAAAAACGGAATAGTTATTATTCATGTCTTTAGTTAAAAAAAAAGAATTTATTTAAAAGCTTACGAAACAAGTAGGTTCCACAAACCGTTTGATCTAGGGCTTCGGCTGATGTAGATGGCGTTCGCCCAAGGTAGTGTGCATGGAGTTGGTTGCGATGTTCTCCCAATTCCAACCCAATCAACTTAACTCTAGGATTCGACCAAAAAAAAAAAAAAAAAAGCTCTAGGGGACTATCTATCACATCATTTTATCATACCAATTTTACGAACTGTGGTTAAGGATTCATTTATTTTGCAAAAAATGTGATATTTTTGAAAAATATTTTTCAGCAAGTGACGAATTTTCTTTGGCATTTGGCTTACATATGAAAATACACTAGAAAACATTTTTCGCCATTTAGTATGGAAAAATCAGACTTATTTTTAGTAACTTTTATTTTTTTTTGGTAAGTAAACTTTTATTTTTATTTTATCATTTCTAATTTTTAAAACAATGATTTTTTAATTATTTTCTTATTTTTTTTATTTTGCCCATCTTCTGTTGGTTGTTGGCTAGGCCGGGATGCCTGCCCTCGATTGAGATTAGCAAAGTTTCCCTTGCTCGCCTGTGGCTGGCGACCGACCAAAGAAGAAGGGGAAAAAGGTCAAAAATTTTAAAAATAAAAATAAAGAAAAAGTGAAAAAATAAAATAAAACATAGTAATTTTTAAGAAACAAAAAATATATTTTAAGAAAGTAAAAAACATTAAAAATATAGAAAATGTGAAAGAAAGGAGGAAGAAAAGATGAGGAAAGAGAAAAAAAATATTTTCCTCATTTTAGAAGGAATTTTTTCTTTGGGTAGAAAATATTTTCTTTCACTAGCTTATTTTTTACCAAACAAATGCCGGAAAATTTGAAAGACGTTTTTCTGGAATTGTTTTTCGCGAAATAAATAGAATCTAATATTGAGCAATGCATGTTCCTAACGAGTCATGAACCTTCAGTAATCTCTGTGTGTGTTTATATATTAGATTTTAGTAGCAAAAGAGATCATAGACTTTTGGCCTTAGGGTAAGTTTGGCCTCCATCATTTACGTCTACAAGTGGTGTTAAAATGCCTATTTATCAACTGATATGATTAAACGAGATTGACGCGCCCATTGTCGTGGGGAGCATCCTCTACCTCGTAACTCCTTTTTCCTAGGGTATTAAAATCGCGCTGAAAATTGAACGAAATCGCGAATCAAATTGAAAATTTTCTGCATTTTGGTTCGTTTCGATTGTTGGTTCTAGTAATTAAAAAATAATCATTCTTTTTTTTTCCCTAGTACGGTTATTTTGATTTGATGATTTTGTTAACCAAATTGCATTGAAAATTTAACCTTAATATGAATTGAACCGAGTCGGATTTCAATTTTTCTTTTTCGATTTTGATTTTTGCTTCTTTTTTTTTTTTTTAGGGGCCCAATGGTCAGCTGACCAAAATGAAAGGCAAAAAGAAAGTAAAAAAAAATCAAATTTCTTAAAATGATTGTAAAGATCGTTCACGTCAGCGTTGGTTGTGTTAAGTAGGACGACTAATGTCCACGCCAACAATTTCTAGCAAAATTAGTGGACAAATTATGAAAATATTTAGTGTTAGGATTCCACATACAAATCATAACGAAGTAAAGCATAAAAACACAAAAAGAAAATCGAGACACAATGTTCTAGGGCTACGTCCGAAAGAGGATTCCAATTAATTATCATCTTGCACCTCTTTGTTACATCAAATCAATCAATTATTAGTGAAAGTTAGTATATATAGAGGTAGTAATTATTCATGGGCCCAAACTCAGGCCAATTTAATATGGGTTCAAACTATAAAAGCCCTCTAAAGGTCGCGGGTGGGACCCCCATGGGAATATGAATCACACTTGACTCAATTGAGATATTAGGAGTGTGCAAAGTAATTGGGAACCACTCAAACCTTTGGAAACAAGACCAAATCGGCCCTAAACTGGTTTTTCCTAAGGGAAACGATCCGATTTCTGATTTCAAATGTGGAACCGCCCATTCGGATTGGACCGGTAATATATGTTATATATATAATTTTTGAAAAAAATAAAATTTCTTAAATCCCTGATTTGAAACTCACTCATCTCGTATCAAACTCTCACTCTCATCTCGGTCCTTACTTTCCCTTGTCTCAAACTCTTAATGTCTCAATCTCACCTTGATCTCTCCATCTCTCGACTCACTGCCTTAACATCCATCTGCTCATGGCCTCAACTATGGACTCCCATCGACCCAAGGCTGCGCATTCGGTCGTTCATCACCTCCTTCTCTCATTCTCGGTCACCTCCATTTGCTTGGTGGGACCTATTCCATGGACTCACCTGAGAACCGGACTAGATCGATAGCCTGGTTCCATGGTGGATCCGTTGAATGAACGGTTAGTTCCTAGTTTTAATTTTCTAGAACCTACCCTTAGTAGGCGGCTTCCGGTTCTAGGGTACAACTGTCCACGTGGACTATGCTTATACAATTAAAAGATTAGGACTGAATTGATACGATAGAATAGATTATAACTTTTTTGGTAATTTTCATTTCTAACTTATGTTAGATTTATTACCTACCAACTACCATCACTTTTGTCCTGTTTACTGCTAAGGCACGCATACAGATCTTAGCCTGGACCGTCTAATCTAACTCCAAGTCACGATCCAGACAACTCCTGATAATACCGACAAACTGTTGGATCTGTCTATTGTGTTCGCGTTTTCGTAGGAAGAAGTCGAATTGAAAGTCGTCTCGATAGGATTTTCATTTCCCCGTTTTCGACTGCACCTCTGCGATATGGGTTGCCACCAATTCTGCGATCATCATCCTTGTGATGTTTTTATTCGTGTGCAAGTCAACCCAATACTAAATCTTCTCTTACCACGTCATCGGTGTTTGTTGGGGCGTTGCAGAAAACAACAGAGGAGGTCCACCGGTGTCTAGACCGGTTCTTCGATTATGAACTTTTCTGTTGATGATCATCTACATTATAATAGCTCCAAGAAGTTCTCATTCAGCGTCATCGTGCGTATTCGATCGGGCGCATGATGTCAAACACATAGCAGCATCGAATTAACTAAGTTGCAGATCGTGAATTTAAGACACAGGAAAAGGGTTTTGTCATCTCTAGGAATGCACGACTGCTTCTCAGGAAAGTTCACTCCGAAAGAAATGGAAATTAGGTAGACGCCACAACAGTTACAGGACATGAATTTTCGTTTCCCCAGAGGTCTCGAGACAGCTACAGTATATCATAAAAAATAATGATGTTTACCGAAAGAGTTAATTATTTTTAGCTTACATGTTTGACAAGAATGGTATGACCTGTTCCAAGCTTAGTCAGCAGCAATTAAACAACCACCAACAGGGAATACTAAAAAATCCATAAGCTCTTTGCAACTGGATCTTCACTTGCAGCACTAGCCATTCTATCAGAATCAACCTTCTTCATCGCGCCGTATTCGACTTTTGACTTATGAGTTGAAGTTGCAGACGGACCACCATCTGCAAGGTTGGATGTATCACTGGGAAGCCAACGAAAAGAGCAAGACTAATTTTATGTCGGTAGGAGAATTGTCCCTCGTTCCCTATCCGCTTTCGTCCTTCGTCCCAAATTATCGTTGAGATATGTAGTACAGATAGTTTGGTAAAGAAGTTCAATTTTGTTCATGGCAGTAGCTGAAGGTTTAGTTCATGTTCGGTTGCTGATAATTGATAAAGAAGACTTTAGCACGATGATGTTCGTACATATCATCTGTGGTGGTTTGTTTGTTTTTTTTTTTTTCCCTGATCTTGGAAACAATTGCAACTATTCTATTCCTCTCGCAGTTGAAAACAGACGATTCTCTAGCGGCAGATCTTGCTGAGTCCTTACTTCAATCTACTTCCGAGGTCACGGAGTCCTTACTATGCATCGAGATTGATCGAGAGAGCTTCACCGCGATGGCATGCTACTTATACCGAGCTAGTTTCGCCATCATGGAGTTGCAGGCGAGTCTAAATGCTCCGCCAAACGTGCTAGAGGTTGTACAGTCCATTTCGAAGAAGATCGATTTCGCCAAGGGTTTGGTCTGCAGGTGCCCAAGGGACACAAATCCGGTCAAGGATAATGAGCTGAAAAGCGTCATAGTTCAGTTAGAGAGCGTTATACATCATATTGGGGAAGACTTGAGCATGATACCTGCTTCGACATATGGGGACCAAGATTTCGTGGCGCTGGCCGTGAAGTCGCTGTCGCTGGAAATGAAGAAAGCGCAGTTTGAAGTAGGTGATCAATCGGAAGTACAACTTCCTAAAGAGGTTGCGACTATGGAAAAGCAGAGCGAACAAGTACCTTCCGAAACAGACTTATATTCTATTGACACTGCAGCTTTGTTGGATAATTCGCGGTTCTTGAGCGGATTGCAATTCGTCGAGTTCCTTCAAAGCACAAGCACGAGCGGCAGCCACATGAAGCAGAGGAGTGCGAGTTGGGCATCGATAACGTCAAGCCAAGTTGCTGAGGCTATCGAGCCAATGTATGGGACCTTCTTCTGTCCACTGACGAAGAAGATCATGGAAGACCCGGTGACCATAGAAAGCGGAGTGACCTACGAAAGAGGCGCAATTGACGATTGGCTTAAGAAGCATGAAAACACGGAACAACTACGTTGTCCGGTGACGGGGAAAAAGCTGGTTTCTCAAGTCCTAAGCACTAATTTTGCCTTGAAGACCACAATAGAAGAATGGAAGGAGAGGAATGAAGCGGCGAGAATCAAAGTGGCACGCGCTGCGCTTTCTTTAGCGAGTACGCCGGAAATGGTTCTCGAAGCTTTAAAAGATGTCCAAAGCATCTGCCAACACAGGAGTTACAACAAGATTCAGGTTCGTAATATTGGAATGATCCCGTTGCTGGTCAAGTTCGTGGAATACAAGGACAGAAATGCTAGATGTATGGCGTTGGACATACTGAGAAATTTGGCAGAGGAAGATGAAGATAACAAGGTTTGACCTTTTCTTAATCACTAACTACTCTATGCAGTTCTGTAGTTTGTGTTATAATGTTCTCACTTGCGTCGTTGAGTCCTTTCCAAAGTTGTTATGGCCTATGACACTTCCTGGTGAATAGTCATCGTCGGTGTTATAAACACAGGAAATGGTTGCCGGAGTGGTAGATACGGCGGCTCTGATCAAGTTGCTTTCTAGCAGTCACCAACCCACAAGACATTCGGCATTGCAATTTCTGCTGGAGCTTTCCAAATCTCTGTCCCTATGCGAGAGCATCGGGTCTGCTACTGGTGCCATTTTGATCTTGATCACGAACAAGTACAACTCGCTCGATGCTTTCGCTTCTGAGAAAGCCAGCGAAATCTTGAGGAATCTGGAGAAACATCCGAGTAATATAAAGATCATGGCCGAAAACGGTTACGTGGAACCTCTTCTGGAACATCTAATCGAAGGTACATCACTCAGACCCACACTGTAGGAACTTTTAACAAACGACTCACTAGTGCCTAATAATCAGAGGTTTTGACAGATTGGTATAGTGCGTTATGCAGGGTCCTTACGCATTGCTAAAATTCAAAAGTTTTATCCGATTGTCTTTGGGAATGTAGGTAGTGAAGAAATGAAACTGGAAATGGCAAGTTATCTTGAGGAAATTTTTTTTGGCTATGACAGCCAAAACTACGTGGCGGTAAGAGCCGCTCCGTCGCTTATCTCAATGGTGCAGATTGGACATGGATTGATCAGGAGGGCAGCTTTTAAGGCTCTAGCTAGGATCTCTTCTTACCATCCAAACAGCAAAGTGCTAGTGGAGGCAGGAATTTTGCAGATCATGGTTGAAGAAATGTTCAATCGCCAAATTACCGACGAAACGATGAACTCGAGGATAGAAGCGGCCTCAATAATCACCAACATAGTTGACTCGGGGCTTGATTTGGAGAAACTTCGGGTGAACGTGCATGGACACACGATGGCTTCAGATTACGTCGTCTATAACATTATCAGCATGATGAAGAACTCTACGCCAGATGAGCTCAACATCAACGTTGTGAAGATTCTGTTGTGCCTGACCAAGGCTCCTAAATCAACAGCTACAATTGTTTCTGTCGTCAAAGAGACTGAAGCGAGCTATGTTCTGATTGAACTTATCAATAACCCGTGTGAAGAACTCGTGGTCGTTACAATCCAGCTTCTCATAATACTATCACCATATATGGGCCATACACTTTGCGAAAGACTCTGCAAAACTAGAGGTTTGCCTGAGAACCTGATCCGGAGCCCGAATGAACTTAATCATGTGACAGAGAAGCAATCAATTTCAGCAAAATTTCTTGCCAAGCTACCCCACAAGAACGTGACACTTAATCTAGCCCTTTCGCATAGGGGCTTGATCCAGGATGTTCTACAAAGAATCAACCGAATGCAAGTAAGCAGCACAAGGACAGGTAGGTATGCGATCGCATACTTAGAAGGCCTTGTGGGCATTCTAGTTAGGTTCACCACAACATTATATGAACCTCAGCTATTGGTTCTTGCAAGAAACTACAACTTCACCTCTGTATTCACAGAGCTGCTCATGAGAACATCAAGCGATGAAGTGCAGAGGTTATCGGCTATCGGATTGGAGAATCTGTCAGCAGAATCTGCACATCTATCAAAGCCTCCTGAAATCAAGAAAACCAAAATAAGGAAGCTATTTCACTTGCCAAAGAGTATCTCCTTTAATTCCTCAAAGAGGAAGAAGTTGTCAATGTGTCCGGTTCACCGAGGGGCTTGCTCTTCGCAGAGTACATTTTGCCTCATCGAGGCAAATGCAGTGGAGAGGCTCTTAACATGCTTGGACCATGAAAACGTTGAGGTGGTCGAAGCTGCATTGTCTGCTCTGTGTACCTTGTTAGATGACAAAGTTGATGTCGACAAGAGTGTGGACATGTTAAGTAGTGCCAATACCATACAACATGTGCTGAATGTGGTCAAGGATCATAGGCATGAAGGACTGAGGCAGAAGTCATTTTGGGTCATTGAAAAGTTCTTGAGCAAAGGAGGCGATACTTCATCATCTTACATCTCTCAAGATAGGTTGTTGCCCTCGACCTTGGTCAGTGCCTTCCATCACGGAGATGTTACTACCAAGCAGATGGCAGAGAGGATCTTGAGACATTTGAACAAGATGCCATATTGCACTACTTCCTTTTATACTATGTAATACATTGTTTATGATAAGATGTTTTTTTTCCTCTTTTTTGGTCAAGTTTATGATGAGATGGTTATTTACTCAAATTGAGCTTCTAGGCCTTGACAATTTGTAACTAGCGGGAGTGGAAGCGAACCTTTTCCCTTTGCTACGAGTAATTTCAACCTGCAGAAACATCTGCATAAACTTGAAGAGATGTTTAGAGAAGACTGGTGGGGAAAGACACTGTAAATATGACAGTTTCCTAATGAATCCAGAGAAGGTCGGATCGGACGTCACCACCTGAACTTGTATAATGGTTTTAATGTCATTAAAAGTAAGCTTTGGTGGCCAAACAGAACCACCTATCTTGATAAACAAGCATTTCCTAAGAACGAAAAATGTTTTATGTCCTTGTCAACTTGCTGTGAATGCCTCTTATTTTATGCAATCTTCTGTGCAGTGTAATGCCTAGAAATCAATCCAGATTGGTGACTCTTGACTAATTCTAGATGAAGGGCTCAAACTATGTTGTTCTTTCCGCATTTCCATGTTTTCGCTATTCAAAGATATTCCAGAATGTTTAAGCATGGACTAATTACAGCCCTTACTATTTCTGCCTGTAAGGTAAATATTAAACGGACTGGTTCATCGAATTCTTCTTCGTTGACCTTCTCTCTTTCATAAACAAGCAACAATCCATGCATTTTTCGAAATGTGCAGGCTAGGTTCGAAGGGCGCTTAATCTAACTGATGTCAGTATGATCTTAAGGAAGAATGAGCAATCCACAGATCATGAGCTGCTCTGAAAATCAGGTTCCTATGAGCAGAACTTCATTGATATATGAGACAAAACTCCGTCAAATTTTATTTTTTTTTAATATAGAGAGCTTGAATGAAGAGAGAGAATATGACCAAATAAGTAGGTCATTGACAGAGACATGACCGGCTGGATACCAATTACGATTATTTATTACCCTTGGAGTTTCCATCTGCCATGAAGTCCGGCCTAACAACACAATACGCAAGCTTCGATTTGAACAAAGCTCATAGACAACAATACATAGATCATTTAGATCAAATGTCTGACTTTGGACATGAATAGCAGAGAAAAAAATGGCATCTTTCTCCATGGAGGATTTTGTTGGAAATGGAGCTCTAAATGAGCTGCTTCCCAAGTTGATCGAAGAAGGTTGGGACGATGTCCCGACCTTGAAGCTCATGAACTTGGAGGACATGGATGCAGTTTCCATGACACAACAACAAAAGGTTGGTTGTGATTTTTCAGATGTCTGATTATGATTCCTAGGATCACAAGATACCTTAACCAGACTAGATAAATTTTCTGCGCGAAGAGATCAATCATATTCTGTCATATGAAAGACTTTTGAAGTTAACTGCTCTCTTACTGGAGTGGGAATATGTGTATCATCTCCATTTCTATGGAGTGTAATTGCCACACCAACCTGATCAATTTGAAAAAGCCTCTTCACCAATTGATTTATTAGGATGCGCTGGGGATCAGATCCTACCTGCATGACCGTGCGTTGCTGCAGTATGGGGACCGGCTCGAGGCCTCTGGAAGATCCCTGCCTGAGCTTTTGAACCTGAGCACCGGCGATCTTTCTTTGCAGTTCCGGATGAAGAGAGGCCATATGGCCCGGTTTTTGGAAAGGACAAGCCCCTGTGCAGACCCTCTGCCTAAATCCTATGAGGTTTTGGCACAAGGAAGAACTCCTGCTGCCGTGCCTTCCAGGACCAATAGCTTGTACCAACGCCATTCGTCGGCAAACTTCAGGAAGATGAGTTTGACAAGGTTATCCATGAAAAGTAGTACTGGTAGCAATGACAGGTCTCTGGAGAAGTCACTGTCGGATCTTAGGATCAAGGATGGTCACGTCTTTAAAGGGATCGTTGTGGCAGGGCCTGACGAGCCTCGAGCCTGTGGATGCATCAGTGCTCCTCCTGTAACCAATCAGATTGCTCCATACTCTGCCATCGAGAACATCTCGGTCCAGAAATTAACGCCAGAGCACAAGATTGCGATGGAGCGCCTGGTGAAGACTGGAACGCCTCCGATGAAGGCCTCGGTGCTCTGGCGAGACAAGCCAGCCGTCTTCGTCTGCATCAGACGGCCAGGGTGAGTTCTTCCATTTAAGGGTTGCTGCGCAACATTTGCGATTGTGATCATTGATATCGCGAATTGTAAAGCGTTTATGCTTGTACTGATATTGCTTTCTGCTTCACATTTTACGAATGTCAAAACAGGTGCATCATGTGCAGAGCCGAAGCCTACCAACTCTACTCGAAAAAGCCCATCTTTGACGCTCTCGGGGTCCAACTCTTTGCAGTCCTTCACGAACACATAGAATCAGAGGTCATTAACCGATCACTCTCATTCTCTTTTTGTTCTCATCCCTTTGTTCTATGTTCTCCCTGGTAAAAGAAATTCCAATACGACAGGTTAAAGATTTCTGGCCCCGGTACTGGGGCGGTGTCGTGCTCTACGATCGCAGGATGGAGTTTTTCAAAGCGCTTGGCGGCGGGAAGCTGCTCAAGGACAAGTTCATGTCAGGGTTTCTCCTCAACCCGATAGCGATAGCTAACTACAAGCGCGCGAAAGCAATGGGGGTCAAGCTGAATTTCAAAGGAGAAGGCGAGATAAAAGGCGGGCTCTTTATAGTTGGGAGTGGCAAGAGTGGGATTGCTTATCAGTTCATCGAGAGGAACTTTGGTGATTGGGCTCCTCTAGCTGAAATTGTCGAGATCTGTAGTAAATTGCAGGTGAGCATTATACAGAATTCTCTCCGGTTTGTGATGCGGTCGCTCCAACACTTCACTTCTTCAATGCAAGCGACTTCTCTTTTGCTGATCGTGCATGTCTTTTGGCTGCAGAGTCAATATCGAATTCGAGGGGAGCCTTCACATGAATATCAATGAAGTTCTGTCTTCTGTAACAAAATTTCGGTCTCGTGTTGCTGTGAATTCTGCAGACTAGTGTGACAGTTTTTGCTGCTAGGAACAGCATAGACTAAAAAGCTGCGACTATTCATTGGTTTCATTAGCTCCTTCGTCATTTAGACTTTGGGGTTGTAGCTTTGGCCCGAATGATACGACCGGCATTTCTGAGAGTTCTTGCCTCGCTAATATAAACTCGGTTCGATTGCCGCTCTAATCCTCAAACTCAGACTACCGTTTTACTCCGCAACATTCAGGTCATGTGGGACAGCATGATCTATTCTTTAGAGAGCTCATGGGCTGCCTCACCGGATCTTGACGAGAAAACGGCTCTCGATTTTCGACCGATCTGTCGTGTTTTTTTTTTTCCTCTGGGGGTAAATGGAGAAGTCACGATCATGATATTTGCAAGAAAGGAAACATGTCACGGAAAAGATGAGAATGGGGTCCTAAGTTTCTTGTGTGATCTCCCAGAAAGCTCTGCTCTTTCTCGGATCATTCACACGAAATGGTTTACTGGTCAAGGTCGGACACCATAAAATATTAACTAGAAACCACCAATGAGGTTTAGCTTGAAATGGTCAGTTTGGGAAAGCCAAGGTCATGCATCCATTGATCCAAAAATGATGCCACCCTTGGATCTCCACTGCCAGAAAGCGCTATCTCCTGTTCGTCCCACATGCAAACCTAAGGGAAAGTTTTAACCACCCAGGCTTGGTTTGTTTTTCAAATATATATATATATATATATATATATATATATATATATATATATATATATATATATATATATATATATATATATATATATAGGTGTCAAATGATTGGGTTGGGTCAGGTAATAATGGTCTGACCTAAATCGACCTATTAACCCGTTTATGACTCATTTATGCACAATATAAATTTCTTGACCCATACCCAACCCAACCCATTTAAGAAAACACTTATATATTTAATTTAATCTTTGAAAATTTATTTCTTATGATTATTTAATAAATTTATATTGCTGTAATATTTTCATAAAATACAAATCGGTATTTTTATTAGATATGGGTCACCTCATACCCAGCTCCGATTTCCGCCACCAGGCTCGGCCCTGGGACCTTGCCCCGATCCCTGGCCCCAATCCCCGTATCGGTCACTAGTCCCGTCCCTGGCTCCTATCTCGGACCTGACCTTGACCCCAGCCCCTACCTCGGCCTCGGCTTCAGCTTCGGCCCGGTCCCCGGCTCCAGCTTCGGCCCGGTCCTCTGCCCTAGGCCCTGACTGCGACCCTAGTCCTCGACCTTTGTCCTCGGCCTTGGCACTGATCCTAACCTTGGTCGCAGACCTAGTCCTTGGTCCCAGGCTGCGGTCCCGGCCTCGACCCCGATCCCAACCTCAATACCCGACTCACCCTAGTACTCAGCCCGGCTCTCGATCTCGGTACCTAGCCCCAGCTCCCAACCCCGTTCCCTCGCATCGCCCCCAGGCCTGGTCCAACCCACCTCTTGGCCCAGGCCTCAGCCTCGACCCCGGTCTCTGGCCCCGATCCTGATCCAGCAACAAGCCCCGACCCCATTCCTCGACCCGGTCCCAAGGCCCAGCCCTCAACACGGTCTCGGCCACCTCTTGGCCACCTCCCGGCCTTGGTCCCCGACCCTGGTCCAAGCCACGGTCTCGGTCTTGATCCCACACCAGGCCTCGGCCCCGTTCCCTAGTCTCGGCCCTGGTCCCAACCTCGTCCCGATCCTCGACTATTGAGAGAATAAGAAAAGATTGGATTAAATGGGTTGTAAATGTTAAGGCCAATCTATTTTTATTTTCTTGTTGTAAAACCCATTTATGGCAGTTAATAGAAATAAGTGTAACCCATTGATAACCAATTTAAAGATAAACGGGTTTTAAACCCATTTTGATTGGTTTAATATATATAATCGCTTGTAGCACTTTAAAAAAAAAAAGAATGAACATCGTTCACAAAAATGTCCAGGCATCTATTATTGCCGATGACGCAAAATATTTTTTTAAGTATATAGAGACATTTTTTTTTTGAAGAAGACACGTTTCAAATCATTTGCTTTTCGCTAAATAAAAAAAGTCGGGAAATAAAAGTATTTCCATATATATATTATAGGCCTAAGTAATTATTAAGTCCGATGGAAAAATTCTATACAAAGATATGGATACATTTTAACGAGAATCCCTTCGATGTTAACGAGGTAATGCTATGTACAAATAAGGAAGGATAGACCCAAAAAAGAAAGAAAGATAGGAAATAAAATGAATCTCACTTTTACATTATAATTCAGCTAAAAAGAAAACTTACGTAATTAGTGCGCTTACATTAAATGCTTGTGACTAGCAAAAGTCAATTTCAATTTCCAGTATTGAGTAGCCAACTATAATCTAATTCTGAAATTTAAAACCAGGGCGACAGAGAGGCATGAATCTCAATGATAAGATAACTCATGTTTGCATTTTAAGTTAGTGGAGAGTAATTACGATTCTCCATAAAGGTTCGATCTTGATGCAATTATTGAGTTTCGAGCGACATGGGTGTCGCTGCTTTGTGTCATCTGTCAATGTTTACTTTCTTGTCTCACCCAGAGCTAAAAAAGACAGTGATTGGCAACGATGCGTGGTTTGGCCCTACGCGCGCCGCACAACATTCTTCAACATTTGATTAATCCGCTAAATGATATGAAAACCACACCATTTCGGCGGTTGTCCTGGCTTCCGTTTGTTGACTTACCAGCTCCCTTCTCTCTCTTCTCTTTTTCGGTCACCGTCCAGCTCCTTCAGTTCCGCAGATTCACAGTCCCCTCCAGCCAATCTTCGTCGAGCAATTTCGTTTCTTGCTGATCCTCCCGTAGACCCTTCTGGATTCTCTGGCGGCCAGGTAATTACCATCCTCCGCGCTCGATTGTGATTTTGCATGGTCGTATGGTTCTGGTTGCGAAAATGCTACTCGTAGGTTGGTGGGTAGTGCCCCGATCAGCTCCAGTTTCCTTGGTTAGTGAGTTGAAAGAGCCTCTTTTGGGCAGATTCTTGCATTTACGTCCGATGAGTGTGTTTGCCGCGATTCTTGATCTGAATTTGGCAACTATGGGGACACCTAAGACTTGGGAACTCAGTTGATAGTTTGTTGGAGGATTGAGTTGTTGCTGTCGAATTTGTCCAGCAATGTTTGAGCAGCAGTGTTGGTAGACTGCATGTAAGTGTCAGATTAAGCAGATTAAAGTTAAATTTCCAATTTTGAATTCTAGGTAACGCTCCTCCACGGCTCTGTTTTGATTATGAAAATTGGGAATGGTGCACGAGCGTTCGCTGGTGATTGGTTTTTTCCTTGAGGTTGGGGGGGAGGGGGGGGGGGGGGGGGGGGCGGAGGGTCTTTTGTTTGAAGAATGGAGATTTGCCTGTGTCAGTCTTAGTCAATGCACAGAAAAATCGTAGCTTTCCTTCAGCCCATCAAAATGCCTTTAGGCTTAACTTTTCTTACGTCAGAGAAAAGCCAATCTAAAAGGAAGATGGAGGTGAAGTCACCCAAGCACTAGGACACATCCTTCTC
Source organism: Rhodomyrtus tomentosa (assembly GCA_028455895.1). Classification (NCBI taxonomy): domain Eukaryota; kingdom Viridiplantae; phylum Streptophyta; class Magnoliopsida; order Myrtales; family Myrtaceae; genus Rhodomyrtus; species Rhodomyrtus tomentosa. Next base: position 8,493,169 of record JAPCWY010000011.1, read on the forward strand.
CTGACTGGGTAGCTACCCAATTTGCACTCATTTCCGCATCTTTATACAAGAGAAACAGGCAATTGACAAAAAGCTTTCAAAATTGGTTCCAGCAGTTTCCCAATTCCTATTCTCTGGTGCATTCCTATGTCTTTGACACTGCCTTGGCATCAGACTCGATAACCACTTTCTTCCTGTTATCTTGGCCAACCTCAAAATCTTCAAGTGCAGCTAAAACCTCAGACCTGCTCTCTCAAACACAATGCCAATCGCTGCATCTGTATGTTGATTTAATAGTATCTGCGGAAGTAGGTTCTCAGGTGCTACTCTGCTTACTACTATCCCCGTCATTCATGTTTTCTCTGTGAACTTTTTACTTCCTTTGTCAACAAGCAAAACTCCTGCCAACTAATATTAAACTTACTAAGCTCCCTTTCAGGATTAGGTTTTACACTTTGAAGCACTAAATGACTAAATGACATCTCTCTTTTCATGTCAACCAACATGCCATAGCTATATTGGCAATCAATTCTTTTACTAAGCAAAAGTTGAGATTTCCTCTAAATTTTTTATTTGTATTCCCAAGCAGGCATTTATCAAAAGTTGAGATTTCCTTCCTTTTTATGGTCATACTTAAGCAACCAAATTAAGCATATTGCACCCAGTCACAAAGCAACATCATATGCTTAGAAGTCTCTTCCAATCCACACCTCTGACAAGCAATCAACATTAACATCAACAACACCGTTATCCCAAACTAGTTGGGGTCGGCGGTCGATGAACCTCAAAGAATCATAAAAATAAATGCAGAATCAAGCAAGGGAAAAAAGATGAATGTGTAAAACTAAATATCTATCTATCTATCTATCTATTTATCTATCTATCCATACACTACCCCTCTACAACACTAATAATCTTCTTCCACTCCGTCTTAAGACAAACCGTACATCAATCTATTTCCAACTCCATTAAATCTTTGTTTACTGCTTTCCTCCAAGTAAGTTTCGGCCGACCTCTTGCTTTCTTCGTGTTATGCTCTCGATAGCAAACTTCTGTTTGTACCGGTGCATCTAAAGGCCTTCGGAGGATATACCTAAACCATCTCAATCTATGCTCTCTCATCTTTGCCGCCACCGATTCTATTCCAATTTTTCGTCAGATCTCTTCATTCGTTATTTTATCCATCCTTGTATGACCACACATCCATCTTAACATCCCCATTTCCGCTACTTCCATTTTATGCTCATGTTTCCTTTGTGCTGGCTAACATTCAACTCCGTATAACATGGCAGGTCTGACTTCTGTTCTATAAAATTTTCCTTTTAACCTAAGAAGAATTTTGCGATCACACAAAAATCCCGATGCACTGCACCATTTCATCCAACCTGCCCTGATTCTATGGCTTACATCCTCATCAATCTCTCCCTCCTTTTGCAATATTGATCCCAGATATCTAAATGTATCTTTCTTGGGTACCTCCTGTCCGAGTATATTTACGGCTTCTTGATCTCCTCTCCCTGCCGTGTCAAACTCACACTTCAAGTATTCCGTCTTACTTCGACTTAATGTAAATCCTTTAGACTCTAACGTGCTTCTCCATACTTCTAACTTAGCGTTAACTCTAGCCATGGTCTCATCAATAAGCACAATATCGTCTGCAAATAGCATACACCACAGCACCTCATCTTGAATAACTTTTGTTAGCTCATCCACAACTAATTCTTCTTTTTAAAAGGTGGCTGCCAGATGCCAGGACATTAACACAAAGCTTCCATGCAAGTACTTTCTCTTTAGGTGGACACTCAATGACCCATATTGCCTTCCATACTTTTTTATCAGTCAAAATCAGAACTAGAACGTTTTGTTCCCTGTTCATATATCTCATTCATGGGAGAGATAGTTTAAGACTAAATGTTCAATACTTTTCAAGGGTGAAAGGAGGCGGCAAAACATTTATCTTCACACTCTCTCTGCAGTAGTTGCTGAGAGGATTTGACTTCCTGTAGTAGATATGCATTAAAAAACTGTGGACAAGGATAACTGCTCTTTGAATGCTCCTTATAATATGAAAATTAGGCCGACTTCTTTGTACCAGTGTTTATTCATCAATAAATGGATAGCCTAAGTGATGACTGGTCTTTTGAGGTCAATTTGCCATTTGTGTGGTCATATTTTCTATGCTGTTCTGTCTCATATGAAATATCGAAAATGGTTTTCTCAACACTAGCGGGTCAGCTAAGAGTAATAGGTTTGCTTTCTAAGGTTGCTGCATTCTGTGCTTGATTTATTTAGGTCTCTGATCCTTTATTGCTTTGTGGATTATACTCCTCAAAAGAGAATCCAAGCAAAAAATTATATGAGCTAAGAGATTGTTTTCTCCCTTTGCTTGTGCAGGTTGCTGAGCTTCAGATTAAGCTGTCGCCTGTCGGTATGGATGACCTGGCAGTTAGTGATATTAGTTTGGATCTAGATGCTATTTCTATACCCGGGGGTGGTCAAGAGCTAGAAAATGCTATCAAAGTTTTGACAAAAGTCGACATGGACTTGGCATGTTCGTCAGAGAAGTTACTAAACTTACACTTTCTTCTGATGCATTTACTTGTATTAAATGATGAACTCGACCTGAGGGCAGTGGATAATGGCTACTTCAAAGAAGATATTCTTGAGAAAGCATTGAGATATGATTTGTTAATCGGCATTCTAGATTCCGAGGTAAGAGAGGTGGACATTTTCTTGGCTACTTTACCAGCAGAAATTGATGATGCGCATCATGAAATATCTTCATGCAGACATTTCCAAGAAGTATATACTCTTATGGATGCGAAGTTGCATAAATGTCGAGAATCTCTGAAGCAGTCTCAGGAACAGGCTTTAGAGGTAAAGAGGCACATAGCCAATCTTCAGAAGGACTTTGCGGCTGTCCAATCTGAGAAAAGTAAGTGATCACTCATCTACTTATTTGTTGAAAAATTTGATGATCCAATAAATTCCATGATGAATTCCTGCTTATAAATTCCATGATAAATTTGCACTTACTCCTAAGCTATACTTTTGCAGGCGAAAAGCACAAGGTTTTGGATCTGTCTGACAAAAATCAACTCTTCAATATAAGTTTCAGATCAAGAACGAAAGAGCTACCCAGATACGTCTCAAGGATGCTAGAGAAATCTCTTGCTAAGGAGCTAGCTCTCGAGAAGAAATTGTTGAAATCCAGACAGAATGAAGAGGATCTGAAACGGAAACTGCATTATACAGAACAGGTGGCTCTTCACATGGAAGAAGCGGCAGAAGTTGTGTGGGGAAGGTTTCTAGAAGCAGGAAATGCTTCGGAGATACTGATGGGTATATCCAAGGAGCTGGTAGGAAAGTATCAAGTCATTCAATTTAATCTTAACAGCTCAGTACAACGTGAAGCGGAGTTATTATCTAAAATTGAGAATGTAGCGGAACAGCTGAAAATCAAGGATATCATCATGCAAAAGCTTGAGAGTGTAAATGCTGATTATGTCACAAAATGCTCTGAGGTTGTAAATTTGAAGGACAAAGTGAAGGTGCTTGAGGAGCAGCTCAAAGAAACGAGGTTCCATCTGAAGGAAGCAAACGCTTCATGGGAAGCAAGTCAACGTCAAATCGATGAGATGGAACATCTAGTCGAGACACTTAAAGAAGGTATTGAAGCAGCCGAAAGCAGGGCAGATGCTGCGGAAGGTAAGGTGACGCAGTTAACTGACTCGAACTTGGAACTAACTGAGGAGTTAAACTTTCTTAAGGGTAGCGTTAATATTAAAACTGAGAAGGTTAGTGTGATTGAGAAGCAGTTGAGGGAATTAGAGTTACAATTACAGCATGCGAGGGCATCCTCAGAAGCAAGTCAAGAGCAGCAGAACATGTTGTATTCTGCTATCTGGGATATGGAAACTCTAATTGAAGATTTGAAATCGAAGGTCTCAAAAGCAGAAGGCAAGACTGATAGCGTGGAAGAGCAATGTATTGAACTATCTGAGGCCAATTTTGAACTTAAGAAGGAAGTCAGCCTGCTCAGGGCTAAATCAAGAGACTTGGAGATGTCACTGGATGATGCCAATAGTTCCAAAGTTGCCATTGCTGATGAAGTCAATCTAAGAGCTAAAATCATGATGGATACGGTCATGCAACTAGCTTTTGAGAGGGAGCGGATCCAGAAGCAGGTATCAGGGATTCTTTTTTTTCCTTCCTTTTGCTCTTATTTGTTTCATACTTGCACGCTGGTAGTTGTAAGCTGCCATGCCCTTGGATACAATCTCACATGATGTCATGAAAAATCGATGTTACAATTGTTTGTGATTCTTTCGTAAAGTTCAATATCATTGTATGTCTTCAGGTAAGTTTATCTCTGTTGAGCAGATCCATTTGATTTATTGCTCCCATTTGCACTTTTGTGGATAGAAAGGAATGGCCAACAAGATGCATGTAGTTGAGATACTCTAGTTCTGTGGAATTGAAATTACTATCGCAGCTTAATTCACTGTTCGGTTTTATTGGCAGCTATACTTTTTGACAAAGGATGACACGATGTTGATTGGGAAGTCAAAGAAAGTGAGTGAAGAGCCATTTAATTCCATATCCCGTGATAAAGATTTCGATGAAAAAGAGCCTCCATTATAGCGGTTCAACAGCCGGTGCTTATGATGGTGCATCTCAGAGATAGGAGTACCATTGCATATCAGGTACTCTACCTGATACTTCTAGTCAAATTGTGAAGAGAGTTGTTAAGCATAATGTGGATCAGGTATTGCATACTCAAAAGTACAAGACTCTGATCACATATTGAAGGCGATAGAGACATTCACTGACAAGGCCAAATGCTAAACGTTTGAACGATGAAATTTTCTGACTGTATTTAGTAGCAAGCGTAATTCAAACTGAAATGATCTTATCATGATTATCTCCCTTTTACAGCTAAATTATTTGAACGATTATCATGATTGTCTCCCTTTTACAGCTAAATTATTTGAACGATTAATAAAACTGAGGTGAATCAGTGGAAATTGCTTTCAATCTTTTCTCTTAATTTTGCTTCAATCTCTTTCTTTGTTCAATTGACAGGTTTATACTATAAATAGTTTTTTTTTTTTAATTTAAAGAATATGCGCTCACGGTCGGTGAGAGGGTATTGTATTTATGAAAACCTGAGCACTTCATATTCTAAATGTCTTTCTGTCGGGTCTTTGGTAACAATTAAAGTTGGTTATGATTGTTTACTGTACTTATGAGGATGGTTTTAATGTTCATATCGCTTAGGACAATGAATCAACGGAAAATGTCTTTGTGATTAACAACAATCTATGCATAAACATATTTGTTGATCTTTAACCTTTTCCGTTAACTCATTTTCATAGGCAATATAAATGACAAAAATTAGGAAACTATTTCTAAAATTTTTTCTGCAAAACAAACGGAGCTTAATATAAGAGACTAACAATACTTTCTGTCTGATGTGACCTGTCATTTATACCTTGTCAGTTAAATTTTCAGCGAGATGGATGATCCATTCAGTGATGCACGTTGAGCTGGCCACAAAGTTTGGTTTTTCATGTTGGCAAGCACCAGTAAATACGATGAAGATGCATGGCATTCCAGGTCAATGTACATTATCTTGGATTTTTTTTTTTTTTTGGTCAAATCATGTTTGGTGTTTGTTCTGTATATGTTCAAAAGAAGCTAATTTCCCGGTCCGTGATGTTTGATTGTTGATTTATTCAAGAGGGTATGTCTTTTGTTCAGACATGCTGCTCAGGGCGATTGATCTTTGCAAGTCCTTGTATGCTTCTCTCTGTCATTGGGTTTGCATTGCTTGTATGCGCATATTCATTCTGCCGCGGGAATTATATGATTGGTTTTTTTTTTTTTTTTGGCAATGTCACGGTCCTTAGGAATCCTTTTGAGAACGCGATATCCTCAGCTTGATGATATTTGATATCATAAGACGCCCCTGGGCATGGTTATGTTGCAACTCATATCAGCTGTCTTAAGCAGATATAAGCAGTTGTTCCACCACTTTCGTCTTGTTTGGAACCAAAACAGTTGAAGCGCTCTGCTTTTTAGTCAGTCGTTCGTTTCCTCCAAGTCAAGTGTAAATAAGTGAAGCTCTCTGGCTTTAGTCAGTCCATTTTTGTATCATTAACCTAGGTGCAAACGATGGCATTCAGGGGGATCAAGTTCTCTTCCAGTTGAATTTAATCCCTGAAGATATCTGAGAAAGATCAAGGCATTCGCAATATCACTAATCTTCTCTATCTTTGCTTATATCGAACTGGTTCGCGGACTTGAATTGGTGAGAAATGGGCATCGCAAGGAAGAAACTGACCTTGGGCAGAATAGTTTTTTAGTCCTTTTTAAACATAGTCAATAAATACCTTTTGGCTTTTGGAAGATCAACATTTTGTTAGGATTCAACGCACAACCGCAACGAAATAAAGGGCAAAAGCGAGAAAGAGAACTCAATACATGAGAAGACTTATCTCGATTCAACCTTGGAGTAAGTTTATATAGCTAGCGGATGATTGCAATATAATGAACACCTTCTATTTTTCTGTTCTAACGTCAAGTAAAAGCGAGACCCGTGCTTTTCTGCTGATGATGAGTATAAACTAGGGGTGTGCGACCCCGGATCGGCCCACCCGAAAAACAGCTCTGAGTATAAGTAAATACCAACCGGACCGGTTTTTAGAACTGGTTTTCTAGTTACTATTTAAAAAAAAAAAACCATCGTTCCCTTTAGGCTTTTGCCGCTTCCCAATCAGGAGCTCACGGCCTCCTCTCACGATACACCACCTCTGAGTCCTCTTGTTCTTGTTCTTCTTCATATCTCACCATCATTGACGCGGAGGTGGCGGCGCCAGAAGGAGCGCAGGGGAGGAAGCTGAGGACGAGCCTTCCAGCCTCTTCTTCGATCTCCAGACGCTCCAGATCGTCGAGGCCGAGGCAGTGAGGAGATGCGGGCCATGGGGAGGATGGGGTGGTGGTCGAGTTGGTGGCGGTGGGCAGGAGTGTGAGGAGTAGGAGGAGTGGAGGAGGGTTTTGGGCATGTTGAGGGAGCTTGAGGAGGCGTGCAAGACGCCGATGGGGAGGGCTGAGGCAGGTGGTGGATGCTATGGCCGTTGAGATGCACGCGGGTTCGGTGATTTTCCTGCCTCAATATTTCATAGTCCAGTGCAAGCTGCGCCATCTGCATCTCCAATTCATCCTTTTCCCTCTTGCAGTTAGCTATTTCGCTACGAAGGTCCATGATACTGTGATCGAGCTGGGTCGGATCTTTTGCATCTGCTTGGCCCTTAATGAGCTCTATCAATGCCTTTTGTTCCTCATCTTCAATTGCTGCGATTTCGATTGATTCTCGATCCTTCTGCTTTAACATGTCATCTAGTTCTTTCAAGGCAAGAACCAATTCAGCATTTTAGTCTTGAGTCTTTTGAAGTTGCAATCTCAGATGAGCATTGACCTCCTTCTCGTGACTTAGTTCTTCTCTTAATTCTACCGTGACAGCCTGCAGATCTCCACCCTGAAAATTACTTTTGAAGGCCTTAAATTTCTCATATTCTTCCGTGAGTGAATCTCTCTCCTCCTTCAATCTAACATTTTCTATTGCGAGCCTTTGAGCCCTTTTGATCTCTTTAACGATTTGTTTGCCAAGAGTTTGCAATTCCAACTCTGAAACATCTGCCTGTCTAGCCAAAGCAAATAACTCAGCATCGAGACTTTCAACCTGATGAGGTCGAAGCTAAAAAAAGGCAAGCTGATGAGGTCGAAGTTCAAAATAGGAAAACAGGAGGTGAACCTGGAAACCGTACCGAAAAACAGGTTCGGCTCCAAAATAGGTTCCAATACAAATAAGGTCGGGTATCGATTCCAAAAATTGGGAATCGATTATAACAGAGTCGAGTACAGGCTCTAAGTCTGGAACCGACTCACCCGACCCATGCTCATCCCTAGTGTAAACCACACTCCACAATATTATTTTTCTTTTTATAACATGGAAGGAATCAAGTTTAGTTGGCGACTATCGCTCCACGGGACGTGAGAAAGAATCATCATTCCGACCATATCAGGTAATTACATCGCCACGCAGATAAGTGGCTATTAATTAAGGAGATGTAGAGGGAGAATTAAAAAAAAAATTAAATCTATTGTAATTTTGTCAATTCAGTACTAATTTTTTTTTCCTAATTGAGTTACGTTTGTGTCAATTCAACCCATCCTATTAATTTTAGTCGAAGATCACTAACGTGACAATTCGTAATGATATTTTTAAATATTTTTAAATATTTTTACTTATTAGTATCTTTTTCTTTTCTTTTCTTTTTCCTTCCCATGGTTGATTACCGAGGTCTAGTGATCGGCCAGTGGTGAGTTCCGTCCTCTGGTAAATCACTACGTGGCTGTTCTAATTCGAATAGAAAAGGTAGATGTCCCGTCTGTGAATCACCTAGGTCATCCAGACAGTCCATCCATTCACAATCTCTAGGACAAATCAGAAAATCTAACCCCGCTTACATTTATCTGACATATCAATTGACAAGTTGTCAATAGTTTTATATTGATGTTCGTATCATTTTGCTTTGGGAATTATGTTTTGAAATCTTAATATTCAAATTTTTTCTTATTACGGTTTTGGACCAAGAAGGCAATTTCTTATGTATGAATCGAAACCGGCGGTTCTGAATCTACGGTATTATTGTCTCTAGAATGTATCTTGCCTAAAGTTCTTTGTTGATGGAGTAGTTTCCAAAAATTGACCGTATGGACCCTGTGCCTAATGGTTTAAGTCATATACTACAAATCATAAACTAACAAATCATCTTCCAGACATCTTTTGAGACGCTCGTTAGTGCTCAAAATAATTATTGTGTCATCCTCCTCTTGATCTCTCGTGGCCTACTAAATATAACTTTGACCATAGCCGGGTAGATTTTATTTGCTAATTTGAACTACACGAGCATGTGTGTGGTTTTTTTTTTTTTTGAAGTCCTAGAACCTATTGCGTTGATATCAATTCAATCCTAAACATTTTACATTGATATTAATTCAGTCATAAAATTTTTTTTTGTGCCAATTGAGTCAATTGCAAAAGGTATAGAACTGAATTGATAAAAATGTAAAATGTTTATGCCTCGATTGGCACAAAAAATTTGAGACTGAATTGGCACAAATAGATCTATGAATTTCTTGACACGTTTCTCATACAATATAGAATTGGAAATCGAAAAACCAGACTTGTGGGAATGGATCCGGTTTTAGATTCCAGGATAGGTTTCAAGTGGAATCGGTCCAGACGGGTAGGTTCTAGATGAAATCCGGAACTTCTCACCCCCCGTGTGTGGATAAAAATTATATATGGCTACAATACCAATGAGTTGCATTTTTCCTTCTTTAGTGGAAACGCGTGTATATGGTTACTCAAGGGTCAAACTGAACGAATCATGAGAATATAGCAAGTAATTAATGCTGGGATTCACTTGTTAGGTAACCTAATTAATATACCTCGATTACCATATCTAACCGGATCTTCCAATGACTAAGCCTTTTATAAATCTAATGATCCTGCAAAATCACACTTGAACCGCTTTTGCAATTCAAGCAGAGATGCTAAAGATGGAGAAACTTACTTCTCCTGGTCTTTTCTGCGTCGTGCTCTCAGCTCTCGCACTTGGTACGTTACCTCAGAATCTCTTATCCAATCCATCTTATATTTCGAACGGCTCTATCGTCTACGGAGTTTGTAGTTTCGCGCGAACTCTTTTCAGGTGTTCTATACATCGGTGGTCCGGCGATGCCGGCGGTCGAGGCGATGGGCGATTTCCGGTGTCCGCGCATGATCAACTGCAGCCAAGTGTGCCAAGGCTTCGCTTCCCGCTGCGTGAACGGGAAGTGCGTCTGCGGCAAAGACTTCCCACCCCCTAATCCGCCAAGCGTCAAGCTCTAGCTACTAAGCTAGTCCTAGTAATCCAATGGAATAACGTTCAGATTATGTTATCTGCCGAGTACAAATCGTGTTCATAACTTGTGCTCATAAATTGAAATTTGTCTCAATATGATCGCTCAACTTAGTAAAGTGGTTCCAAATTAAGGAACGCCCCGTGCATATTTCACTCTCCAGGGGTTCCATTCTCGTTGGCTGGCTTTCGTGCCTTATCATGTTTGTCCCACATCTGTTGTCGGAAAAAGAAAAAATTGATGCTTGGGTTCTTAATTTTATCTTTTAGAAATTAGAAGTACATATTAATTTGGAAATAAATGAAAATCCCTGGTTAGGTCCCTTTTATACTATGAGAGAAATATATATATATATATATATATATATATATATATATATATATGGACATGCTCTCTCACCCGCGCTCACCTGAAAATAAAAATAAAAATAAAAATTGCGAGTACACTAAGACAAGCATACTAAAATCTACATTAGGGATGCAACGGGGCATTAATAAGGAGATCATATTGAATACCTAATGACAGTTTTACCATTTCAAGGAAATCTTACATTTACTATTTTATACGCTCGAAAAGTTACTCAAAAACTCTTGATTTCAATCTTCCGGTATTCACTGAAGTTGCTATATTTAGCTCGACCATGGCACTCTCGTCATGTCGCGGAGTCTTTAGTTTGCACTTCCAACGACAACTTGCTTTTGATTCGAAAGATGTTGAAGAAAGATATAACCTTTTGAATAGAATCACGGCAATAGAGGTGGCGGCGAAGCGGCGGAGAGAGAGAGTGCCGGGATAGGGGATTAAAGTTGTTTCCGGTGGTTGACGACTCGCACATTTGTTAAAGATCTAGGCGAAGGATGAGTATAATTTGGCGGTGTATATGTGTTTATACTTATACCACGTTATTTTTACTCAAACTATCGTGTAAGACCTGCATGATCCAACAGTACATGTAGTCTTAGCGTATAAATAGTAAATGTAAAATCGACATATATTTTTTCTGTGTTATAGATTACAGTGCAGTCACACAAAAGGTCCACGATCGCAATTCGTTCGACAAAAACTTACAATCGATTCGTATCTTGTAGAATTTTGATAAACAGTCTGACTCAAGGTTAACCGCATTTAAGATGAATTTGATTATGACCTTTGCAAAAATCGGTCAATTTGCAAAGTGCACATTTAGTCGTACCATATTGGCGAGGCAACTTAGGTTACTAAGAAGAGTGATAAGTGATAACTAGACAAAGATTGAAAATCCTAATACGAAAAGAATTAATGGCGATGACTATTAAGTGGCTTCTCACACAAGCAATTACCTTTATCTTGCCGGTACATTAGAAAATTGATTTACAGAAATTGGAAAGATTGATTATTTAGTGAAATGTATTGAGACTAGGTAGTTTAATCTGGTGGGATTGACAAAATCAATATATTTGGTTATGTGGTAAGTTAAATTAGTGTGTGTCATATTCAACGTCCAATATCAGTTTGCCGGGTAATTTTACGTGCTAGTTTTGTGGACTCTTCCTATTATGTGTCAAGTTTTCCAAAAAGAGGGTTTCTTACATGTATCCATGCATATTTAATTTGATACAATTGTTGCCTTCGTACGACCACTTTGTTGCAATTTATGGCGTAAAAATATCTGAAGTTGGGTACATGTGAATGGAGGGAAAACTGATGCCCTACAATCTCGATTTAACAACTTCTTCCCACCTGTCGATCTTTCCTTTAAAAAACATACAAAGACAGAAAGCATGAGTTACTACAATTCTATATGTTCATGCACTTAACGTGAGATTTGGTGAGAATATTAAGCTTTTTAAATAGTTGGCAGTAGTACGATAAAATCTTTTATGGTATCAGAGCGAGATGTCCCGAGTTTAAATCTTTCAAGGTCTCATTTGACTCCCTAGTTAAAAATATCCGCGCTTAATACTAGGCAAAAAGCATAGACAAGCGTGAAGAGGAGAGCTATAATACTTAAGCATTAAACCATATATTTATATAAAAGTCTAAGATTTTAGAACAATTGAGAATGATTTCACAAAATCTCATAATGTATTTGCAAGTGAACTCATTCATTGCCATGCCAAAACTTTGTTCCTGAATAAGATTTTATTCCAATTTCGATGTTGGGCGAATCAAACAGAAAATAGTTGACTTCGGCGTTTACGGAAGGTTAATTATTGGTGGCAGTAATTACCATTATGAAATCCTTTCTGATGTTCATTTTATGGGTGTCGCCAAGATGGAGCTTTAGCCTATATATATAACTCAAATCGGGAGACACCCAACACCACATCCGGATACAACGTCTGGACATAGAAAAGAGAGAGAGAGAGAGAGATAATAGCAAAATCAGATCGCGTGTTGCAGGCTTCCATCAGCAGAGAGCGATGGAGAAGTTTTTCTCGAAGTCCATTGTTCTGCTCGTCCTTCTCGTGTTCACATTCGGTATCTCTCTCGATCTCGATCTCTCAATCGATGGATGTAACGAAGTTTTTGTGAATGTTTAACCGTGAAAAGATTATTGATGGGCAGGTCGGGAGACGAGCTTGGAAGCAAGAAGTGTGAGTCTTCCCTGCAAAACTGTGAAAGATTGTGGCGATCCAAGATATTGCCAGTGTCCTAAGCCCCTCAACGTCTGTTTCTGCCTTTATCCTCCCCCGGGCGTTAGGGGGAGGCAACAAGAGGAACCGGACGAAACACATGATTCCCTGATCTGATGATATCTGCAAACACACCTTAAGTTTGAAATAAAATCTCATGACGAAGTTTTGTTATTGCACGTAATGTCGGGGAAATCCCATGCATTCCAAAAGCCGACACAACACAAAGTTAGATGAGTTCGACACCAAGTATCAGCCAAAGTTCGATACTCGGGATTCACAGCCGGAATGTGACTTAATGGTTTGCTTCTTACTACGCGAATAAATGGACGAACTGCCTAGGAAAACACAAAACCGTGTTAGGAGAAATGCCGTCACCGACACCGTCGACATTGTCCGCATCCAAAGGAGGCTAGTAACTACAGGCTGGAGTTAGAAGAACAGTGAAGACGCTAAAATACTGTGCCCTCAACATAAGGCAGCAAACGTAGTACAGTAGCATAGCGAATAGAACGCGAAGCAAACGTAATCTCACTCACCGTATGAATTACGAGGGCTATGCCAAATGGCCGGCGATAGTGAGATATTCTAAATTGCAAAATCAACTATTAATAGTGAAGTATCTCAGAAAAGGGTGCCGTCAAGGCGGTCCAACTTGGCAATGGGCTCTCTAGTAGCGAGGGTAGAAATTACTCCCGATGCCATCTCATGTAATGATCAAATCATCATATAAAAATAAAATATGCCTCGAACCGTACAATAGTTCTATCAATTTCGGGGATGACCGTTTAGATTTTAACTGGGGAAACTAATATATTGTATGGATGACAATTCAGTCACTAAACTTTAATATGACTCGTCTAGTCTTAAATCATTTGACGATTTGTTAATGTAGCCTTTTCGGCCAATTTTGGCTGACAATTATTAAGACGGAATTATCGTTCTACATGACATGGCCGGAACTAATGTGGATAATCTTTTGTAAATTTTCTGATTTTTTATTATTTTTTCCTTTTTTTTTTTTTTGCTTCTTCCATGGCCGGCGATGGACTACAGGTGAGGGATGGGCCGTCGAGGGTCGATCTTGCTGACCTTGACCCTTGCTAGATCATTGCAAGGGTCGACCTAGCTAGCATCTCCTATAGCCAATCGTTGGCCATGGCGACTGATAGAGGACGAAAGAAAAGAAAAAGGAAAGCAAAAAAATAAAAATAAAATAAAACTTCATAAAAGTAAAAAAAAATTGAAAAAATTATAAATGTTAGCGCCACCCATGCCACGTAGGTTGCTGGCATCCATGTTTGCGATTGCTTGCCAAAATAGGTCGGAAGGACCACATTGATAAATCATTAAAAGGTTTAAAACTAAATTGACATTCGCATAATAGATTTATGACTTTTTAGAGGATCATCACTTCCATGTAATAATTTCCCTCTAATCTAACTTGCTAGACAAGGTGGTGACTTACTATTATTCCTGTTGATACCCAAAATTGACACACGGATGAAAGCCATGGGAAGAGGGTCGGTGAGCATTGGCGTTAGCAACTTACCGACAGTTGGTGAGCATTGGTGTCGACAACTTATGGAGAGTTGGTGAGCATTAGTATCGGCAACAAAAATGCTTATAGATAAGATGGTTACTTGACGGAGAGTGCCTAGAAAATAAGAGGCTATGAGTAATAATAACTGCCATTAAAAAGTTATATATTATTTGAATTTTAAAATTGTAATCGCTTGTAGGGATTATAAATACCCAAGTGTGTGTGTGTGTGTGTGTTTTTTTTTTTTTTGTAAAGATTTAGGTGTTGAGTCAAACTCTGATATGAATCTTTATCATTGATGCTTTGTCGTCGAGTCAAACTTTGGAGTACCATTATTGCTTTGTCGTGGAGTCAAACTTTGAAGTACCATTACATTTTCAAGCTTCGTCGTCGAGCCAAACACGGATGAAGTTTGTTTTTTCAATTTATGTTTGCACAATTCTAAATTGATTTCTATACTTGTTTGGATACTTGTTCGAAATTACCACAGAACCTAATATCCTTCTTAATAAAAACCGAATGATGAATTTCAGTGAAAGATATTCCTTGTTGCAAAATAAGCGAATACTTCGATTCAGCAAGGAAGTCATTGATTGCCCTAACAAAACTTTTAACCTGAATAAGATTTTATTCCCTCTTGATGTCGTGCAAATTAAGCACGAAAAGATTGTGTTGGCGCTTATTGTGGAAGATCAAAGAATTGTGCCATCACCATATTTCATAAATAATATCTGAAGTTGTTGCACGAATTCCTCTCGATGCTTAAGCCAATATAAATCTCGTCGTGAAAGGCAAAGGACCCAACACAACACGGTAAACCAGAAGACTCTTTGCGTGTTGCAGATTTTCCATCAGCAGAGAGCGATGGAGAGGTTCTGTTCAAAGTCTACTGTTCTGCTTCTCCTCCTCATATTTGCTTTCGGTATGTCTCTCTCGATCTCGATCTCTCGATGGAAGTTTCAGTGAATGTTGACAGCGAAAGGAACTGTGAATTTGGCAGGTTGGGAGACGAGGGTTGAAGCACGAGATGTTGTTCATGGGTGCAAAGCTGTTGAGGATTGCGGGGATCCAGCGTACTGCAAGTGTCCTTCGGAGCTCCAGATATGTATCTGCAAGTTTCCTCCAATGGGTGTCGTGAGAGCCGACGAGGAGAACCAAATGGAAGCTACGATGAACCCATGATTCGATAGTCGCAAACACAGCACAAGCTTGAAATAAAATCTTATGATGAGTGATTTCGCAGTCTCATGCAATTCAATGAGTAATTGAATTTTCCACACCACCTCTTTATATGCGCACCAGATTGTATTGTCCTATAGATTTACTCCCGGAAGAGATACTAGAAGTTCAATATACTCACTTCAATTCTATAACTTTGTCGAACGATTACTTAAGTGACACATGACGAGAAAACAACCACTCAAATATCTCTGGCTCATGTTTGAAAAAAAGAAAGAAAATAAATCTCCGGCCAACATATTTCGGCAAAGAGTACCACTTTAACTTTTTGAATGACATGCCGATTGGGAGTTCAAAGCAACGACGTTTGAAGAAATTGATTCTCTCTCTTGCCAATTTTATTTTTTTCTCTGTTCCTCTTCAACCTCTTGTTTTCTTCGCCATAGCCACAGCTAAAACTAGGACACCCACAAGCTACAACAGATGGATTTGCCCACCGACGAACGAACGGCTTCCTGAGAAAGAGGCGAGCTCCAACGTCATTTACATCGCAAGAAGCGATGGGCATTGGCCATATCTATTCAAATGCCTTTAGCTTAAGTGATTTGGAAAAATACAAATGGCCTTTGGCAAAAGATCATTTGAAATGCAAATGTGGGTTAAATAATGTTTGGCCAAAAAAAAAATGCAAGAACAGAATTTAATTGAAAAAGATGTTTCTAGAGAAAATTCAGTTTAAGATAAACAAGGATCGGTTTTTTTAGCAAGATATGGAATGTATCGTCAAATATTCATTATGATTCTACAATATCTAGTTTAATTCAAGTAACATATCGTAAAGGGAATTTAGTTCCATATTTCTTTTATATACTTCTTTTTTTTAATTTCTTCTTTTATTTTGAAAGAAATCAAAACCCTTCCTCAGCCGGCGAAGAGCTTAGGTCGTCA
Source organism: Rhodomyrtus tomentosa (assembly GCA_028455895.1). Classification (NCBI taxonomy): domain Eukaryota; kingdom Viridiplantae; phylum Streptophyta; class Magnoliopsida; order Myrtales; family Myrtaceae; genus Rhodomyrtus; species Rhodomyrtus tomentosa. The sequence goes on from JAPCWY010000011.1 coordinate 8,509,405, forward strand.
ACGAGCTAGATCTGGCACTGGCAGTTGTCGACTAAGGCTACTTGGGGTCCGATGAACCCCGTCGACGGAAGCCTGATGCTACGCAATTGTCGGTCCTTTGCCGATTACTTAGAAGATTACTTAGAAGAATAAGATGAATCGTAACAATCTGGAGTTTTACTTTTGAATAGGGAAAAAATAAAATTTTAGTAAGGCTGTGGGGACAAAATAAGTAACTCATTAATTTTCATTAATGAGGCCTTTAGCATTTTTCAAAGGCTAGAATTTGGCCAAATGCCCTTTGAAAATTCTTACCAAACACCCTAATATTTTTCCAAGGGGCTTTGGAGGCCCGAAGTTCCTCGGGAAAACTTAAGCCAAATGCACTTGAGTAGGCATGGTGAAGAAGAATGATTCGAGCCATTCACAAATATAGAAAATGACTTGAGTATTGCCCCTGTTCACTAATTTGGGAAAAACTAATGGTTGAAAATACGTGGTTTCACGCTATATTTGTTCACTTCACTTTGCCAACGAGCCGCGACGGTAGATTTTTGGGCAACTCAAATTAGTAAGACACGAAGGTGCTCAATTTTTCTTACCTAAGTAATATTGAAGTGATCGATTGAAAAGTTATCGCACTAGAACGAGACAATTACAATATTCTTTTCCCTATTAACTCCCAAACAAGGTTGCTAAAATTTAACCATAAGCTGCTAAGAACCTTATGACAACAATATCAAGATCACCATAGCTAGAATCTAGAAAGACAATAGTGGTTTAGAGGAATTTGTGCACCTGATTTGTAATCCATCTTTCTTCATGCAAAATAGTGACGATCCAAAGCTCAAATACTTCTCCTTTATCGTTCTCTGTATCCCTGACTTAATGAGATAGCCCCTCATCACGCAAATCCATATGTATTCCTTATATGAGGTTGTTTATGAATTCTTTGGGTTGGAAAGAGAGACTGGACGCTATTTATAGAGTTTTCTACCAGACCCTCTCATCACGAGCCGAGTTCAACTTAGTCCACACAATGTCAAACCCATATTAAACTTGTTAAGAATATTTATATCTTATCTTATTAGGCCAATCCCATAGATGATAAATTAATATCGTAGAATTAAAAATTATAATCTCGGTTAATATAAGCCCACATTGGAAAAAACTCTTACATTAACCCCCCTTACCATTAGTGTCAATGAAATCGGTCAGTTTTAAAGCGGATGGTGTTGTAAGAAACTTAGAAGAAGAAAAGCTTGGATGGATACTTGATTACATAATGTCGGATGCAAGTCAGAAACTATCATAACATTACTCACTTGTTTTCTGTGTAATAGTAAATATGTAAAACAAGCTTTAGATTCGAAGAGTCACTTTGTTTGATAAAAAATCCAGTTCCTTGGAAAATTATTTTCAGACTTTCCAGCATTTGGATAATGGGAAATTGATCGATCCACCGAAAACGTTTGCCTCAGATTGCAAACAAGTTTAGATTGGGAAAAATGACTTTCCCTTCTGGCAAGAAGGAAATTGTTGTTCCAGATTTCTTGTTCCTCATCCAAGTGAGAAGAATAGGTCCCTTTCTGTCCATTTGTGCTTACCTTATTCAAAACATTAGTTTTTGTTAAAAAAAATACTAATTTTCACGGGTTTAACATTGCAAATTAATGTTTTCCAAAAATTCCAAAATTTTGTAACTCTTCCTATCAAATATTTTCTTCAAATTTATTTATTATTATTTTTTGGTAAGGAAATTTTGTTTATTATTATTTCTCAATATGATCATAATGTTGATGACCACAAATATTTTCTGCCATGGAAAGCATTTTCAAAGGAAAATGTTTAGTGATCATTTATTTAGGGAGAGTGATCTCTTTCTTGCTAGAAGGAAAAATGGTTTTCCACAATCTAAACCTGTTATTTTCGGTTTATGGAAAACGTTTTCTGTAAATCTGATTAGTCTTTTATCATCCAAACCTTGGAAAGTCGAGAAATAATTTCCAGAAAATGGTTTTCCTTTAAACAAATGAACCCTTAAAAATTTGTGGGATTTTAGAAATACAGGCTGTGGAGTTTACAGCCAACCTTCCAATGAGGTGAGCGATGTGTCAATCCAATCCATGGATGCATTGTTTTTCTTGGGGAAGTCATCCAGTCCGATAGATGTCGACCAAAAGTTTAATGGCAGAAAGAAAATTTTATTCCCCCTAATGTCTTGCGCAAACTAATAAGGGAAAAAAGAAATATATTCATGTTTATGGAAGGTCAATTATCATGTATACCATAGATATGCAATTTTTATTAATATATAGATCAGACCCAACGTAACACAACCTCAAACCAGAAGAAAACGACGGAGACTAGCGATGGAGAAGCCTTGTCCCAACTCCATCCTCCTGCTTGTGCTTCTCATCTCCGCATGCGGTCCCTCCTCTCTCTCTCGCTGATGTTTATAGGCTAAAGAAGTAATTTTTGGTAATTGGCAGGTTGAGAGATGAGTGATGAAGCAGCGATTTCATCTCGACTTAACCTGGACAACCGTCGAAGATTGTGGAGACAAGAGACACTGTATGTGCGACCGGGCTTATGTAGTTGCTGCTACCAGTGGGGGTGTGTCCACGGGGGGGAATCGACCCGAACTTGTGCTTCCGTGATGCGTGATAATCGCGACTTCGCAACCCTCGAAATAAAACTCCTCTCTTTTACCGAGTGATTTTACAGTGGTGTGCATTAAAAAAAAAAATGCTTTGGCAATGCGTCTGAGTTATCGCGGTCTAACGTGTTGCTTTCTTGATCTGTTTACCCGAAAAGCTCGTGCTTATGGTCGGCATTGGCTTGTGGTTCAGGTTGCCCATTCGTTCTGTCTTTGAAAGAAAGGCTAGGATGAAACCCCGCCTGGTTCACCGAATATCATGAGATGAAGGGAAAAATTTTATGAATAGCTCCAAATGGAAAGCAAATAAAAGGAGTACATACCCTTTTGCGATCAAACTTTTTTCGATCCTAGCGTCGTAAAGCGTAGCGTTACAAGCCGATGTATTGGTACATTCTTGGGTCGTAGATTGAATCGTAGAGTGGATATGAACATCAAGAGATGCGGATGATGCAACCGATTAGCACCTAACATTAGGCACCAAGAACAATCAAATTGGAAGTGAATGGATTGGCCTGTACATGCTTCATTGCTAAGCAACGGACGCAACATAAGCTAACCTGAAGTCTTTGTCCGAATACTGCAGTCACATACCTGTGAATGCAATTTCACCAAACAGAGAAGCTTTGGTCCCACGTCTGTTGATTCGGATTTTGCTTCTGATCTTCGCATCAGGTCGCAGGGCGATCCCAGCCAGAGATTTGAATTAGGGTCTGTTGTTAACGTCAACGAGAGTCGTCACATGAAATTCTCCTGAAAAAACCTCGATCTCATCTTATTATCTCGTGGGATATGATAAGTCAGAAGCTTTTCGATTTTTGATAGTGATTCAACCCTTGGAGCTTATGTCATTAGGCAAGTGTCAATATCCACTTATAAAGAAGTTACAACTCGATGTGAATAAGATAAAATAAAAGAACATTCAATATGAAATATTTGTTAAAGCGAGAGAAAAACATATGTCAGAAAACCCTCTTACTTGAAGAAGAGCCTTTGATATTTCAATCAAATTATGGGGTAAGTTTTATAAAAAAAAAACAACGATCATAGTTAACCAACTTAAAGGTGGCCCCCAAGTAGTAATTTAATTGGAGTAAATGATGGATTGCTATGAAACGTGAAACTCATCAACCAGCTATAATTACTAAAATTTAGACCTAAATACATCAACTAGCTAGAGAATATAATTAGATGAAAACAGCGAAAGTAAAATTCAATAATAATTTCGTAAAGACGCATCTGTATAATATACAAAAAGGGTCACACTTTTTTCGCTTCCGCTGTGGCTGGACAATATTAGCCTTTGTAGCTCCCGCCTTTTTAAGCACAGGATGTTCTGTTTATTTTCTTCTCCCTTTTCCCACGGGTCCTACTTGCCTTCTTCTCGTTGTCCCTCTCTACTCCCTCTTCTCATTTATGCTTGGACATCGTCAATGGCGTCATTGTCGTGGCACTCCTCAGCTCTACTTGTTTGAGGGCTTCGCAGCAATGCTGGGGCTCATAGGCTTTGCTCTCTTGATCTTGGCCTGTTCCTACTGGGAACTCTCCGGCAATTCGAGCAACACCCAAATAGATGAGGGAAAAAAAAAAGAGGCGGAGCAAAGACGAGTGAGTTGTGAATGTACATGAAGTCATGATAGTGGTTATGATTAGGGGTGAGCAAAAAATACCGCTCAAATCGGGACAATAGACTGGGACCGATAGTCCAGTTCTCGATTTTAGAGTGATCCGGTCCGATTCCCGGTTCCTAAAATTGGAACCGATGACCGGCAGTCCAGTTACTGGTTCTAGGCCTAGGATTGGATCCGTCATTTTGTTTATTTATTTTTTAAAGCAAACATAATGTTTACTTGTTTAGGCTTAGGGTTTGCTTCTTAGATTTCTTTTCTTACCTCTTTTATTCGAAGACCTCCTTTCTTGACTTTCGCATTCCTAACCCACTTTTTGGTTCTTGTAATAAACGTAGGTAATAAGTTTGGGATTTAAATTTGATAGGACCAAAAGTAAACCTTTGCGAATTTTTTTTTTTGCAAACATCGGTTCCTTGGAACCACTCGGGATTCTCGGTTCTGAGGGTGGCCAGTTCGATTCGTGGTTCTAAAAAATGAAAACCGGAACCACCGGTCCGAGTCCTAATTTTTTTTACCGGAGTTGGACCGGATCAGGAACCGCTCATCCCTAGTTATGATGACTGGCCGCGAGACACTTTCCTCGCTACGGCTGTGTAGTAGAGGCCCTTCTTTTAGTGATTCTCAAGGCGACAGTAATGTCGATGGTCAGAGCTTCGACGTGGAGGATGAGAAGGAAGAAAATTTCGACAAGACCAAGGACCTTAATAACATTAACAAGAATGATGACGTTTACGAAGTTGGCAAACATGTTATTCATGGTCATAATTAAGAGGTGAAGATGCAAGCGCTTCCAAACTTCGGGCAGCGAGGACTAGCGTTTTTGGCCGGAAGCCTCCCCAGGGACTTTCCGGCTACTCGTTCCATCCATAATCAGCCAAAATCGAAACCGAAATCGAAGCCAAAGCTTGAGAGAATTGGCATGAAGATCTCGCCAATCCTCTTCGAGTCAGACAAGGTGAGGAGCGTATTCTTGGCAAGGAAGATGAGGGAGGTCGAGGAGAGAGGCAAGGTCTAGAAGATGCTTGAGATTGAGGTCCATCCGTATACCGATGGAAGCACTCACGCTTGTGCCCGCGATAAACGCTTGGAACAGATGATGTGAATGATTGCTTTCAGCTTGATTTTGTGGAGATTCCCCGACCGAGAAACTTTAGAGTTTTTATGTTCTTTTTCTGTTCAGATCAATTAGCTGCCACTAATAATTGAACCCTGAACAGAATTGACAAGTAACGGAGAGAAGTATAGAAGAAGGGGAGAAGGCAAAATGGAATCCATGAGAAAAGAAAAAATAAAACAAATGTGACCTAGCCAAACAAAAAGGGAAAATTCTTTCATAGAATAGCAATCAAAGGATAGTTCCCCAGGAATAGTTCATTACACGTGGGAAACCTCGATTAGAGAAAAAAAAAAAGATACTGAAAAGGTGGACTCACAAAGGCAAATATTGTCAAAGCACGGTGAAAAAGAATTGTTTTAGCCGCAATAAGAGTGGAAAATAGCGTGACCTACAAAAAAAAATACATGTACAAAATAAGTATTGATACTTATTATTTAATAAGGCTGATCACTAAAAAGCTATATTTCAATCCAGCTAATAAGAAAAATCGGAATAATAATAATAATAATAATAACACACACACACAATACTATGCTGGGATGCTCTCAATTTAGGGCATTCTAAGATCATAAAAACATCATCAACGAAAATAAATCGATGGTTTATGTACTGGTGATACCATATTGTAGGAAATTACTGGGTTATATTACAATCATGGGAAAAGCAGTAGTCCTGTTCCTGGTACGGGAAGTGGGCTAGCTTTCCTTGTAGTTGTAAGTCGTGGAGAGGAAATTGATTTCGATAGAGGAAAGCATAACCCTTGAATCAACACTATGGGCAGGCTGAGGAATAAGATTTGAAACCCAGAAATCAATTCGTACCGAGCTGGAAATTCCCCATCTCTCAACCAACTACGTCAACCCGGGAGTTTAAAAGTAACTTTTCGATCGAACGTCATGATCTGATTGGGATTTGAGGGCGAGGCACGAGAGAGTTCAAGATGATCCTTTCGTTACTTGTTAGGCGTCTGCTCAAAATTGCCAACCTTGAGGTTGACATCGCTGTCCTTTCGGATCTTAGATGATCGCCACTCAACATGAAACATCCCGAACGTAACTTTTGGATACTTGAAAATAGATATAAGATGAGGATGAGTGTTTGATTTGAATTCGAAGTGACTCTAAGCTTTCTAATTTTGGAGGGTCAAAAGTTCAGAAAGAACGAGTGGCTGCTGTTCCAGATCAGATATAATCACGTCTGGATTCTCCAACACAAACCAATGTATTCACTCTTGGAAGAGAATGGAAGAGGTTTTCTATGATGAATGGAACAAAGGACAATCAAAGGCTTCGCTGACTTCTTTTTTTCCCCATTGGCAATGCTTAGTCGATTAGAAACTACTTAAGCTGACATAATTGATTTAATCGAAATCAGTCTTTGAATGACCGTGAGAATATGTTGTGGGCTACAAATTCTTAAAAGAGTCGACTCCACAATAATTTTTAATTAATTATTCTTTATTTTTTGTGTCCTAAAACAAACAGTTAGACTTATAGTCACCCAAAAACTGGTACATAATAAATTCTCAAAGTAGAAATTATTTGGTGACTATATTGATATCTCTATGCCTCATACCACCATAGATTTCGAGTCACCCAAGGCTTCACGACCACCGCAATTTCCCTATTTGCTGTTGGAAAATATTGTCGGGGATGGGATGAAATGAAATCAATGATGACATTCTCTTCAAGGATTTATTTGTTGCACAATATTGCTAATGATTTTTTATAAATATCCTCCAAAATACAACAAAATCTCGGTGAGCATAACAGATAACAACTCTGATATTTCTCCAGAATCTCTTAAGGAAAATAATTTGGAGAAAGAAGATTGTATTTCTTTTAGAAAACAAAAAAAAAATGAAAGTAGTAGTTTTGAAAATGAACAGAATCGCTCAATATATAACAATCAAAGGGAGACAATTTTTCAAGTCTTTAAAACTGTAATTCGGACACAACTCTTCGTGTTGGAAGATTCATACATACATCTTCGTGACCGAAGAGTAGTTAATTCAAGCATACCTCTTTGGTCTATAGAACTATTATGTTTGAAAAGTTTCAACCATTGGACGTAATTAACTAATTGAAATTCAAAAATATATTTAATGAAATCAACTGCAACTCCTATGTGAACAGTCGCCCAATTTCGTTAAAACCCACAGTTTATTTTTATTGTAATTTCAAAAAGATAAAATAAAATAAAGTGGTTGTTGAGTAGTGCCAATAATTATCTGCAATCGCATAGAATGGGCCTAATAATCACACACCCGTACGGAGGTATATTGGGGTCTAGTCTATTTGTCCATTTCTTTATTTGAAAGACTTTAGTTGTTTGCTAACTAATAACATGAATTGCACTCTTCCTTCCATCTTATATGGGTTATTTTACAAATAAACTTCAACATTTGCTTCATAAGGAGAGAGAGAGAGAGTGTGTGTTTAAGTTTGGGTTTAGGTCTTTCTTATTTTTAAGATACTATTTGATAACTAAAGGAAAAGCTTAATTATCCAATTTTATAAAGTGCCTCACAAGCGGCATATAACACGTCAATGAGGTGCGTTGATCAAGTTGTCATGTCACGACATATAGATTTTCTAGCAATAATATTATTAAGATCAAGGCTGGCCTACAAAATTGATATGTTAAGCATTATGAGATATTGTAAGTAGACCTTTAAATAAGAGGATTAAATGCCACACGAATCATTATCCGCCGCGTCACTTAATATATTAATTTCACAAGTCAGCGTCAATTCTGTGTACTTAACATTTCTCTGCTCGATCAAAACAAGAACTGAGCATAAATAAATGAACTACTTAAAGACCTACTGATCCGTTGATGCCAGGGAAGTACTGTTCATTCCAAGAAATTGTGAAGAAATGGAAGTTACGACGGACCGCAATCTCCGCTTCAGCACGTACATGAACATGCACGCATGGCTTTATCAGGTCATTTTTTCTCTGATCTACTCTCTACAAGCGTCGGCGAGACGAGAGAGGCTCAACTGGCCGGGAGAGTTCTTGCACGCCGCCGCCATGCACGGTGCACCGCGTGCACGCTCTCTATGATATCCATGTCGAATTGTCGAATCCGACGGTGAATGTTCACGCTAAACAGTACATTGATCCAGCCATTCCAGGCTTCTCCCTTCCCCTGCCACCGCCGCGGCCGCCACCGTCAGAGGAACAAAGCACAGAAGGAAGGGCAAGCACGACAGGCCGCAACACAGCCAACACGCCCACACCAGACTGGGCGGGAGGAAAGAGCTCACCAGCCCGAAGAAGGCGACCAGGATGGACCCCACTCCGAAATGCTCCAGCGCGCTAGCGACCCGAGGGCAGACTCCGCGCAGCAGCATGCCGTTCCACGAGGCGGCGAACCCCACCGAGAGAGCGAGCGCGATGGCACCGGCTTGCAGGTGGGTCAACCCCTGGTGCTTGTTGAAGAGGAGACCAGTGGTCATGGGCACGGCGAACCCCATCACCGCCTTCCCCAGCTCCTGTCTCCGAAAAAAGACCCCTATCGGGTGAACCGGGCCGGGCTGGGATGGGGCGAATGTTCGGGCCCAAGAGTTTGGACCGGTGGTTGCGCTTCTGGTTCCCCACGCGTTCTTTTTGTCCAATGTGCGTGTGGCTGGATCATGAATCTGCAGCGAGACATCAACCACGATGGAGATGGAATCGTCCACCACCTGAAGGGGTGTGGGGCTAGCGCCACCGAGTGAAGCGGAGGCGGCAGTGGGGTTTGAGATCTGATTCTTGCAAGACGATGCAAGCGATGGGATAAGGGAAGTGAAGCTGTGGAAGAATGATATGAGCGGCGAACAAGCCGCCGAGATCCAACTATGGCTGGCCATTTCTCGTTCGGTCGAGTAGCTCTGCACCATCACGGCCGTGGAATGACTTGACACGAAAAAATCTAATCGTTCCACTCGATCGGGGACGGTGGTGCAGCAGATATCTGGATGTTTTGGTTGGGAAGAGCAGGCCCCTGTCGAGGAACAATCCGTCAAGAGACACGACATGAATATGTAAGAGAGGAAGACGGTCGTCTGAGACTGGAGAGAAGTGAAACGAGGTTCCGAGTGGTGCTGCTTTTTGCAAAACGGATGCACTTGGGAACTTTATAGGCCATAAGAAATTGGTCAAGTGAAACCTAACGAGCGGTTTGACCCGAATTTCCATTTTTTAAGGCCACAAGAACTGCCAATAGCTTAAACATCCCCTCTCTCTATGTTGCTTCCTAGCCCCCATCATCATATTAATCAAATCGATGATGGGTAAGATTTCTTCTTATGTGAAATTACTTTTACACCGAGGGCATATTTAAAATTAGAAAATTTCCAAAAGTGTATTTATTTTCACAAATAAAGACATGAAGTGAAATTGTTTCAAATAAGAATATGAAGTGATCATGTCAGTCTCAGAAAATGGCCTGAACTCACCGGCTGATTAAGAACATTTTCATCAATTAATTTTCTATTAATTTTCCTTTTTTACCGTTTTCTTTCCTTGTTTTAGTGACGAATCTAAGGTGGTGGGCAAATGCTGGCAACGCTCGAAGAGGGCCCCTTGAAAAACCACCGGCCTTGCTTTGTGTTTTACAAAAAACGGTAATTAAATTAGTTTTAAAAAATCCATTAAATGAAAAATTCAAAAAAAAAGGAAATTGTTTAAAAAAACACAAAAAAAAAAAAGGCTCAGGCCCTCCTCCTATGGGGTTGTGGCGTTGATGACTGGCAACCTCTATTGGTTCTGGCAAGGGCCTCGCCGCCCCTTCGACTTTGGCCGACGACCTTGCGGATCATCACCAACGCCCCCACCAATGATAGGGCGGCAGCCACATGCAAGTACGAGGCCTCCTGCCAATTTTTTTTTTTCTTTTTTTAGGAGCTTCTGTGTTTAAATTTTAATCTAAGTAAACTAAATTTAGGTTAAAATTGTCTTTGGACGAAAATGCACTTAACCTGTTGGCATATTTACCCGGTAGGCAAGTTCATGCACTTATTTGAAACATTCATGGCCACTTTAGGCTCTTGTTTGAGCAAATGAGGGTGCTTCAGATTCTCATTTGGAATTTTCCCTTTAAAATTTTATGTATAACTCGTGGATGACGTGAGAAGGATAGAATGTTCAATTTGCAATTAGGAGATGAACATTTAGGTTGGGGAAACCGTTATTTTTTTTTTTTTTAGTTGTACCACCTAATGGGTTCCATTTATTGCTTCACAATGACGGCACATTTTGAGCCACTATTGCCATTTGGAGAAGGACCACTGCCTATGATTGATTCCATTAAGCAATTTGAATAATTTCCTAAGAAGAAAAATGAAATTTAACACCATTTTTTTTTTTAATTCTTCCTAACTAGTAAGTGCCCTTGAGTCTCAATCTTCGACCCCATCTTCCCTCTAGGAACAACTTTGCAGCATGAGCCTTTTCTGATTCTACTCAAACTTGTATTTTGTTGTAATGAAACGTCATAACGTTCATAAGATAAAAACATGCACAGTCGTCGGCGGTGCAACGCTGCCAATGCTAAAAGCAAAATTGCATTTTCCGCCATTTTGTGTACCTAAGCACGATCCAATGTCATTAGTGTTCACAAAATATCATAGTATAAGATAAAATGTACATCTTGTTGACACAAAAAAAAAATAACAAGTATAAATACTGAACAGGCCTTAGCATCACTACGTTTGAAATTCGGTAAGTTAAAAGTATTATACCGAACATGCGGCGGTAATTTAGCGTCTCGAAATTCGGTAAGTTGAAAGCGATAAACCAAAGAGATTTTAGAGCCTCTAAACCCTGAGGTTCGGTAAGTTGAGGGTGAGGTTAGTGAACCCTGAGGCTTGGCAGATTAAGAGTAAGGCAGAAACTTACCAAAAAAATCATAAGAGGCTAGTAATAGAGAGGTGTAGCAGTATAATTGAGCATGAATTTGCCAAGTTGGCCATGATAGCAAGGGAGTCGCAAGTCGAAAGCATAAATGATTGGGAAATGATTCACCTAACATTGACATTTCAATGTTAGGGGTGACATTGAACAAATCGGGCCATCCGAATCAAAATGGACAGTTCGATTTGATTCACATCATATCTTGAAAGGTGGGAAAAAATTTGAGCGGGAAATTTTAAAAATTTTAAAGGAATGTGCGGATCAAAGCAAGCCGTCTATTTTGATTTGGACGGCCCAATTTGATCAATGTTAGGGAATCCGGATCCTGAAATGATGGGCATGGGCAGATAATAGAAAGTTATTTAAAAAGATTTAAATTTGAATCTATTGTGGAAGCAATAGATCAAGAAAAGTCATTTGAATTTGGGCAAACAAGCAATAGAGATCATGAGCAAAAAGGAAGTTATTGAAGGCGCCAAAATTCAAGATTTTAAAACATGAGAATAAATGACTGGGCGGTTGCAAGATGCAAGAGAATACAAATACGCAGTGAAGAGGAGGAAGATGAAGGAATCATTAACACAAGAAAGACACTCATTTTCATTATAGCTCGAGTTTCCTCTGCACTTTACATTTCCTGCACTTTTCACTCCTAGTAACCAAGTTTATTTCATTGTCATCTAGTGCTTTCCTACGAGTATTATAAAGTGCAGAAGTTTGACCCTGTGTTGATCATCTCACAAATCCACATTCGATCCACTTATATTCAATCCATCTGCATGCATTTGTCCTGTTATACACTTGTCACCAGAATCCAGAATCCTCCTCGATAATTAAGCCACGGAAACGAATTTCGGCTAAAGATTTTTATTGTCACAAAACTAGCGAACACATCTGGATCGTACAATTTTTTGTTAGTTGGTGTACAGATGACCCCACTAAAATCACCAATGTCTCAAATGGCGACTTTCCTCAAGTTTGCCCGGGCAGAAGATGGGGTGCAAGAGAGAACCGTCGTCTTCCAGAGGATCCCGGTTCCGTCGCAGAAGCTGTCACCTTTCGCAAGTCTTCATCGGTCGTATCTGTGTGGGGGTGGCAAACAGTTCCCACATCACTGTCGGTTTTCTCGTGTGCTGCAATATGAGCCACATGCCGCAGAACTTGGCCGACCACCGATCGCAATTTCAACTCTCCAAAGAAGATCAAATCATCAACGACTTAGCTCGGTAGGCGGCGAGTGATGGAAGGACCCCGGCCTAACCCGGGAGGCTTCACCATCACCAGGCCGTCTCGGAACTGATACGAACGCTGTTCTCAACAGGACTCTTTTAGAACCTTTAAGTTGGGGGGGGGGGGGGGGGGGGGGGGGGGGGGGGGGGGGGGGTGGAAGGAACTGGAACAAGAACTCGAGCGCTATGTCATGAACGAGTCACGGCCTTTCGTCCTGGGATGAGTTTCGAAGCATATTCGAAAAGTTCATTCAGAGTTCACTACCGTGCCAAAGCGGGGAACCGGAATGACTCGAAATCCGTCGTTTTCCATAGGCTAATTTAGGACTCTCATCTATTCTCGACGCTTTTTTTTCTTTTTTCTTTTTTTTGGGTCCCGTCTATTTTATGCTTGAATACGGACTTCAACTTATAACTAAGCTTCGTGATGCTCTGACGAGGAAATGTTGGTATTCAATATATGATCCGATGGTAAATTCAGTTTTAAATCTTTTAATTGTGCCAACTTAGTACTAAATCTTTCAACAACTTATCAATTTAGCCCTGTCATCTCATTTGTGTTAATTTAGCCATAAATCTTTTGAAAATTTGTCAATTAAATCGTAAACCTTTTAACAATTTATCAATTTAGTCATTCCAATCAATTTTGGATGAAAATGTAGACAGACGACCGACGCCGACATGGACATTTTTTGCAATTTTATAATTTTTATGATATTTTTTCCTTTTTTCCTCTACCGGTCATCGTCGGGCCTTGTTGATGGCTGACGCAATGTAACAAAAATTTAGGTATCGCATTAAACAAATTAAAAGTTCAATGACGACATTGCATATTGAAATAAAGTTTTAGGGATCCTTCATGTCATTTTCATAATAACTAACTTGTTCTTGTTCATTTAGAAAATCCCCTTTCGATGTACAAAGCAAAGAGAAACGAAAATTTCCTCTTATATATAAGAATACATTCATTTCGTTGATCATAAAGACATCAACAGTAATATCCATGTCCTCTCCAATGCATAAATGACCGTGAGTTCATATTTTCATCATATTTCGTAAAATCAAGTACATCATGAAGACATTCATAAAATGCTCTACCGTAATTCTTATCGGATAATCCTAATTTAAGATTAATAGTACATCCCAATTGGGGACTCTCATACTTGTTCAATTTATCTCTCTCAACTTGGATGCGATGAGCCGGGATATGAAAAGTTTTCGTATGATAACCTTGTAAGGCTAGGAGTTTCTTAAGTCGTTCAATAGAAAAAAGACAAGAAAAAAAAACGAATTACGATATTTATGGTCGCAAAATCGATATCTTGAGACCAACAGGGTATCCAACCCACCTGCTAACATATAATTATAGCCATTACCACATCATTGACTGACAATAGAAAGTGCACTATTACCGGAAAATTCGTTCATCCTTCAGAATTTACGGAAAATGAATCAGTCGGGCATCAATACGATCTGATAAAATATTTCTACTTTTCATGGCGGATTTAGATCGCGTGCCCTTTTTCTCAGAAGGTCAAGCTCCTATTTTTGAGATCCAGGCCGTCCATTTTTTAAAGTACGGCCAAGATCTCTTATTTTTACGAGTCAATTTTTTAGGTTTTTGTTTTTTTTAGTAATGATCTCATCCGTCAATTCATAACACGGACGACTCGGATTCCAAGGACAGGGCATGACTTTTTCAAGAAGCCTTCCATCATCTTTACATGTCATCTAGGGAAACTTCGCTAATTTTCTTCAGCAGTTATAGTTAACACATTGACCGCGGCCACCCAGGCGGCCCCTTACCCGACCTCAAGGGGCCATCGCCATCCCCTCGCGGTCACGCCGTTCTTTGCTCCCTTTTCTCGATGAAATCAGCTATGGTGTTTTGCCGCTCGCTTCGGTGGTGAGTAGTCAAACTGATGAGATCAATGTCAACGCCACTTTTTTAGTTGTGACAGTGGAAACGGGTGGACACGGAAAATAAACGAAAACAACATTAAGACATTAATAATCCTTCAGAAATTCAGATCATATCAATGATCGAAACAATTGAATTGAACTGTACAACTTTTAGGATGTGTAGCAACCGGCGTTTACATTCCATGCACTCGCATAGAAAGAAACACCACTACTGTGACTAAATAAGGCCAAAAACATGCACGCCCTCTCTTCCCGACTAGCGAGCAATATTTAAGTTGTATTCAGACCGCTGTAAAATTAACATAGCCAAATGACATGGCCAAATGTCTTCACCAATTAATCAACAACAGTTCACCGCTACAAGATACGCAATAATTGATTGCGAATTACCCTTGGTCGGAGCACGCGGGGCAGCAACATTCTAATGTACTCCTCTTAGGTCACATAATTGTCTACTTGGTCCAGAAAATTGTTCGATACAACATCAATGATGGATCATATGTTCCTCCGCTATTGATTGATAAATTAGACACCCTCCAATCAAGATTCTGATTGGTGAGTTCCAAATATACTCAGAAACCCGTGTTTGTGGATCAGGCTAATTAAAATATGAGTGATGTTGATATCCCTAACTCACCAATTAACAGTGGACTAATCCGGGATTAAGGGAGAATGCCTTAGTCGATAGTCTTCCTTCACATAACAATAAGACACCCATGTCCATGTGCGTGATAGTCATTTTGGAAACAAGTATGCCTTACGTATATTTACCGAAACCCTTTGGCCCGATCCACGTATACAATCTGCAATTGCAGTGTAATATCGGAAGAGAGAATCAATGTCGAACTTATATAGTTACTGTCTTCGCCAATTAATAACAAACAGTTCGCCGCTATAAGATACGCAATAATTGATCGCAGATTGGCCTTGATCGGAGCTCGCGAGACAGCAACATTCTAATTTACTCCCTCTTAGGTCACGTAATTGTGTACTTAGTCCGAAAAATTGTTCTACATTGTTTCTCTAGTGGTAAGGACAAATCAATTAAGGCATCATTAAAAAAAAAAAGCAAAGTCAGTCAAATTCACTAGAATAATGGTTCGAGCACTTTGCTTCTACTTTTCATTTGTTCTTATCCTGCGGGAGCTTACTCGATTTCTGATTAATCATTCGACGGAGGACTTCTGGACATTGACCTCATCACGAAACTTTTTTCTAGTGACTGATACCTTGCGAATGTGTTTATTTTACAGTGGCTTCAATTGAGATAATACAAAGAATTTCTATGTGTATCAATTTCAACAACCCGAATATGTTGGAGCACCCGCCCGCCAATACCTTACCTTGCGAGTATGATTACTTTGTCTTGTCACTAAAACCTTACAATGATTGACGAATCTACGATAGTGGTAATTGAGTCAATCCGATAATTTTTGTCCCAAATCACTTGTTCTACATGACACAACTGGCGTTGACATGAACAATCTTTAATAATATTATAATAATAATAAAAATTCAATTGACTTTTTTTTTTATTTTTCCTTTTCCTTTTCGTTTCTTTTTTTTTTTCCCATTTTTGCCTCAAAGAAAAGGCCCAGGACGAGGGGCACAAAACCCTCGCCAACCGATCAACAAGGCCACTGACCCCTCGTTAGATCTGGTGAGGCAAGGGCATGGCGGCCCTTGGCCGAGCCCTTGTTGGACATAGGTGAGGGTCGCGACACCCTCACTATGGCCCGCCGAGGGGTAGGGACAATGAGGTCGCCATAGCGATGAGTAAGATGGACTAATCGAGCCGGACTGATGGACCACCCATCCAGACCGATAAATTTTTAATTTATTTATGTTACACAACTTAATTTGACCACAAAAAATAAATATTCCAGAGGTGCCCTATTTTTTAGTCCCAACCTAACCCCCTAGATTAGCTTTGTCTTAGTGGGGGTTTCCTTGAATTATAGCTTTTCTTCCAAACAATTGGTATGCTTTACTTTTTATTTTCATTTTGCAGATTTCATTGGACCGCCCGAAAATTGGATCGGATCAATGGTCCAATTGAGACCACCAATTCCTGAGGAAATCGGACTTGCTCACCCCTAGGTTGCTGGCCCTCAATTAGTGGTCGGTGGAGGTCACCGGCTCTTCCAAGTCAAAAAAAAAAAAAGAAGAAGGAAAAATAGTAAATGATAAAAAAATCGATACAATATTAAAATATTAACAAAAAATTATCCATGTTAGCGTATGTCATGTCACATAAGACAGCGAAAAAATTACCAAAATAATCCTAAATCTATTGTAATTGTGTTAATTCAGTCATAAAACTTTTTTTTTGCCAGTTAAGTCTTCAACCTTTTAAAAAATTGATGACCTAGATGTTGAGTATCCACTAGTGGTTCTATGTAGCGTCGACCTGGATTTTTTTAAATTTTTTTCTTTTTTTGTACTATTTCTAACGATCGACAGGAGTCCGCTAACCACTAGGCGAGATTTCTAAGCAATGCCGTGAGCCCTCGTCGGCCACTTGGCAAGGGTCCTGGCCCTCATCTAGCTATGAGTGAGGACCATGAAACCTCTCCCAATGTCCGGTGGGGGCTCGCTGCCCTTGCCCTCAGCTGGCGAGCCCTCGCCGTGGGGCTTGGCGAGGGTCGTGACCCTCATCATGGTTAGCGAGGGCTTCATCGTCGGCTATTAAAAAATGGAAATAAAAATTACATAAAAAAATTACTAAATTTTTCATGCCAATGCCGCCAATGCCATGTAGAATGGCCAATGGACTGGCCATCAATTTTCGATCAAAATTGATTGTATTGATTAAATTGGTATAAATGCCAAATGTTTCAAACTCAATTGGCCAAAAAAAAAAATTAAGACTGAATTGACACAATTGATATAATGTTAGGACGGTTTTGGTAATTTTTTCTAAGGCAACCGGTGTCCACATTGATGATTTTCGGTAAACTTGGTCCCATAAACTCAATCGGCAAAACGGAAAAAGATTTATCAGTCAATTGACAAATTAAAAAATTTTAGTACTGAATTTGAATTGATAAAAGTGGGATAATTATGGAACTTACTGGATAAATTTTCCGTTTGGGACGTGAGTGTCCATTTAACAGATGGTGACAAATCGCCTTAAAACAAATGTCAAAAGTTGAGTTTTGGAATATATCAAACACCAAACCCCTCTTGGCCAAAAGGAAACTCCTACGCTCCTAAGAAAAAAAGTCGTTTGCCTGTATATTATATATAGAGCAGGACTTACATCCACCACCAACATCCCCCAACGACCGCCAGGGACTATAAATGAGCCGGCTCACGCGACCCGACCCTGTAATCCACTAACATCCCTGCTCCATTTCTCTTCACAGGGATGAGCAGCCATTCCATCACTAGAACCTGGGTCGAAGAACTCATCCTCGTGCTCTCATTTGCGGCGGCCTTGTCGCTTCTCCTACTTCCCTTCGAAAAAGTCGATGGAAACCGGGTTCCGAGTGTTGTGTTCTCAAAGAGACCCGCGTGCTTCCACGCCTACCTCCTGGCTCTCAACTTTGCCTTCACGGGGGCTGCGATGACCATGTCCTTGCGCGAGAAGCGCCCCAGAGCGGCCTCCCGTTGCCGGTGCCTTGCTTGCCTGGCTGCCGCAGTGGCAGTAGGAGCTTTGGCTTGGTCCACGTCGGCATCGAGCTTAGGACCTTTGAGCTTTCCTGTGAGACTCTGGAGTGACGTGGCCGAAGCTTCCGGACTATGAGTTCGCTGGGGAATATGGAGGAGAATGAAAGGTGAAAGCTGATGATGTTTGCGGTATTTGCATCGCTAGCCAGTTTTTCATGATCAGTGACATGTTACCAAGTGCAAAACGGAAATAAAATGACATCCACAATTACCAATATTGAGACGATCCAAGCAATCCTCTCCTTTTTGTAATATAAGTTGTTTGTTCTGTTTTTGTGTGTGTGTGTGTGTGTGTCAATTCTGAGCGAATTCTTGCAAGGCTCATGACTTCGGCCCCATGCATGAACCGGTTACCAATGTTAATACGCATGGCATCATGTGTCTCTGTCAAGATCTGATTGCTTCGGAAGAGACGTTCATGAAAACATGTTTTATTTAATCTTTTTTTGCCAAAAGAATAGACACAAAAAATTGGGAGGAGAAGATAAAACACAGATCTTATTCGATGGAAGAGAGCAACCTTTCCAAAGCAAAAGCAGAGCCTCCAGGCAAAATAGTTAAGAGCAAGGCAAGGAACCAAAAAGAAAGGGAGAGGTCCAACTGTCGACCTTGCCGTTTTAGTCTTTGAACTCTTTGCTTACTCTTGTCAAGAACTTTCTCAATGCCCGAGCGACGGCAAGAGGGTTCTCCAAATGTGCGGCATGTCCGCTCCCAGGAACTTCGACAATCTCGCAACTAGATCCTGGCAAGCCATCTTCGACTTCTCTATTTTGGCCAATTTCATCATACATTTTTCGAGCAATTCCCTTGAATTTCGCATCGATTTCCCCCACAACAAGCAAAAGAGGAGTCTCGCAGTGCTTCAAGTCTTCCCAAAGTGGCCTAAACAGAGAGAGAGAGAGAGAGAGAGCAGAAAATCAGGGGCCAAAACATCAACTTTGCAAATGCGGAGCAATCAGTTGATGCGGTCCATAAACAAAAACAGCTTTGAACTAAGATCGTTCTATCAGGTGACCATAAGAAGATTGAAATTAACTCACGGTTGCCTCCCAATGCTCAAATCGGACAGAGCTTTTGCGAGACCATGTACGTCACTGTGCTGTAAACGGCTCGAAACTATCTTCTGAAAATGCGGATGGCTCCTTAAACTGTCAAGTAGAACGCATACCTAAGTGAACATTGATTCAAGTGCAGCAATACTTCTAACTGAACAAGCATGAATCCTGAGTTGATTACAAACACTTGGGATCCAGAATACCTCTTCCATAGCTCTCCTTCATACCAAGAATCGAGAAAAACCGGTAAGCCATATGCAACGAGAATTTGTGCTCTGTTATCATCTTTAGCACGGCGAAGTTTTCTTGCAATGGCATTTTTCAACCCAGGGCTACCAGATATTATAGCAGCTCCTTTAATCTTCATAACAAACATTCTACTCAGTTAGCTATGTTAATCATATGCATCATGCATTCATCAAATAATAAATCAGCATTTTGACCATGCGGAACCTACCTTGTCAGTAAATTTCAAGGTCATATACAACGATATCCTTGCTCCCATCGAGTATCCAATAAGAATAATCCTCTTAGAAGTTATCTGTTGTAGTAAGTTGCATAACACATCTGCAACAATCTCAATAGACAGTCTTTGTTTCTCAGCTGCTTCCTCAGTTGCACGTGATTGGCCAACTGAATTCCCGTGGCCAGGAAGGTCGATAGAAATGCATCTAGCTGATCCTGAAATGGACTTCATTATTGGTACCCATTCTTCGCAAGTTCCTAGAAAACCGTGAAGGAACACAAGTACATTGTCGTGCTGCAGCATTTGGCACATTAACATTGGATTAATAAACAATGCGGCTGCCTAGAACAGCATATGCATATCTCATTATCTTAGAGAGCCGATAGCTAGAGATCAGTTTTCGCTTAACAAAAGTAGAAATAAGAAATTAATTTTCGCTTACACATGAAATCTAAGCTGGCACCAGATTACAGTTCAAATAGCTTCATATTTCATGTCGTACTGCAAGTTTGATAATTTTAAGATACTACCAGTCTCTCTCAAATTATTACAGAGGATGATGTTCATACATGGAGAAAATCATATGCCCTTGAGTGCCACAAATATGCACCCGCATTTGTGTTGAAAACGTCAATGAGAAATGTTAGAAAGTCCAATCTAAAAACTTAAGCTATTAGGTGGAAAAAAACCACATGAATATAAAGAGCATACAAGACTCATTTACAAGCTATAAAGAGCATACAAGACTCATTTACAAGCTGTTAAAAAGTCCAACCCAAAAAGCATACAACAATTATTCACAAGCAACGTGGGACAATAACAACTTCAACACCCCCTCTCACGTGTAAGCAATATGCATGTGGAAATTAACTAAAAGCTGGCTCTGTACTATGTTAGAAAGTCCAACCCAAAAGGTTAAACTGTTAGAAGAATGCATGGTTTAATATTTATTTATTCCAACACTCTCACTCACGCTTAATCTGGTCTTTTGCCAAGTATTAAGCGTGGACAAATTCATTGGTGAGACAAATAGGGGCCTGGAAAGATTTGAACACCTCGTGCTCTGATGCCATGTTAAAAAGTCCAACCCCAAAACTTAAGCTAATAGGTGGAGGGAGACCACATGAATACAAAGAGCATACAACACTTATTCACAAGCGATGTGGGACAACAACAACAACTTCACCACCCCCTCTCATGTGCAAGCAATTTGCACGTGGAAATTAACTAATGGGGGTGGGTCCACATACGAGGAAAGGAATAACAACGGGCTCTGATACCATGTTAGAAAATCCAACTTAAAAGCTTAAACTAATAGGTGGAGAGAGACCACATTAATATTGTTATTGATAAAAGAGCAATCTATCTTTATTTCAAAGATAACAAAGAGTATTTATAGGCTTAGGGTTAAGCCTAATACATTTACACAAATACCCTCAACTTGCTAATACTCTAAAGTAATAAATCCAACACTCCCCCTCAAGTTGGAGCATACATATCAAAAAGTCCTAATTTATGACAAATATAATAAACTTGTCCACATCGAAGAGGCTTGGTGAAAATGTCTGCTATTTGCTCTTCAGAACGTGTGTGTACCAACCGTATGTCTTCACAGTTCACCTTTTTTCGAACAAAACGACAATCCACCTCTATATGCTTCGTTCGCTCAGGAACACTGGATTGCTAGCAATATGAATAGCAGATTGATTATCACAGCACAGAGTAGAAAATCTGGTCATAGGTAGTCCAATCTCAGCTAAGAACATACGAACCCATTGAAGTTCACCTGTAACATTAGCCATAGCACGATACTCGGCCTCCGCACTAGATCGGGAAATAACAAATTGTTTCTTACTTTTCCACGACACGAGATTACCACCAAGAAATACACAATATCCTGGAGTAGACTGGCAATCCATAGGGCAACCAGCCCAATCTGCATCAGAATATCCTGTTACCTCCAAAGTTTCAGGGTTGGAATAACCAGCTATACAAAAATGACCCTGATTATGGAATACAAGTCCTTGACCTGGAGCTCCCTTTAAATATTGCACAATTTGTAAAGCAGTTTGCCAATGAGTCGTACGAGGAGAGCTCATAAATTAACTCACCACACTAACAGCAAATGAAATATCCTTGCCTACTAACCGGCGATACTTCTCTGGATCATGAAAAAGTTCTCCCTGTTCATTATCAAGCTTCACTCCAAGTTCCATAGGTGTGTCACCAGGCTTGGAATAATGTAAGCCAACTTACTTAAGAATGTCAAGAGTATATTTTCGCTGAGATAGAGCAATGTTGCCATTAGCATAGGCAACTTCGATGCCAAGGAAATATCGAAGACGACCTTGGTCTTTAGTGTTGAACTCCTTATGAAGAAACTGTTTTGAGTCGTCGTATGCCTTCAACATCGCTTCCTATGACAATGATATCATCAACATAAACAACAAGAATAACACATATTTTTGAAGATGACATACTAAATACCAAGTGATCCACACTGCATCAATGCATACCAAAAGTGATAATCGCATCACTAAATCGGTCAAACCAAGCACGAGGAGATTGCTTAAGTCCATAAAGAGCTTTTCGCAATCGGCACACCTTCTCCCCCTGAGCAACAAACCCAAGTGATTGCTCCATATATACTTCCTCGTAAAGATCACCATGAAAGAATACATTTTTGACATCAAGCTGATGCAGAGTCCACTAAGACTGAGCAGCCAAGGAAATAACAATGCGAACAGAAAGAATTTTGACAACCGGAGAATAAGTTTCATCATAGTCAATACCATAGGTTTGAGTATAGCTCTTTGCCACAAGACGCGTCTTTAAGCGCTCAACTGAACCATCTGGATGGTGTTTGACAACAAAGACCCAGCGACAACCTACCAATTGTTTATTAGCCGGCAATGGAACGAGCTCCCAAGTCTTATTATGATGTAATGCAGCAATATCCTCATCGATAGCACGAGCCCAACCTAGATGGGCCAAAGCCTCCAGGACACTACTAGGCACAGACACAAAAGCAAGAGATGACACAAAAGCAAGAGATGACACAAAGACGTACATCTGAGGGCTTAAGTTATGATAAGACACAAAATTAAAAATAGGATACCGAGATCGAGTATGGTGAGCAATAGGAGAACTGTCAAGAGACGGTAGAAGAAGATCGGAAGTCTGGGCCAGAGGTGGTGGTGGTGGTGGTGGTGGAACGTTCGCTGGTGAAGATGTATGACCTCAAACAGAACGAGGACCACGTATATAAACCTGAAGAGGAGTCGGTGTTGGTGAGCTTGGATCCGGTGAAGCAACATCAGAATTAACACATGATGGCTCTAGCTGAGATGTAGGTGCGGAGGGTGGCAGAAGATCCAAATTTAATGCTGCTTGAGTACGATCAACGCCAAAGAATGCTTGATCCTCAAAGAAAGTCACATCAGCAGAAACATACTCTCGACGACGAGTAGGATTATAACAGACATCCCTTTTGAGTATGGGAGTAACCCACGAATATACGTTTTTATCACAGGGTGATAATTTGTCCAATCCAGGAGACAAAGAATGAACAAAACTGACACATCCAAAAATACGAAGGCGAACAGACCATAAAGGACGATCAGGATGAAGAAGAACATAAGGAATAGCTCCTTTCAACACAGAGGACAGA
This sequence comes from Rhodomyrtus tomentosa, assembly GCA_028455895.1. Taxonomy (NCBI): domain Eukaryota; kingdom Viridiplantae; phylum Streptophyta; class Magnoliopsida; order Myrtales; family Myrtaceae; genus Rhodomyrtus; species Rhodomyrtus tomentosa. The sequence goes on from JAPCWY010000011.1 coordinate 8,532,706, forward strand.
AGACGATTAATAAGATGGCATGCTGTAAGTAGAGCATAGCTCTAGAAGGATATAGGCATATGAGTGTGAAGAAGTAGGCAACGAGCAACGTCCAACAAATGACGGTTCTTACGCTCAGCAACTCCATTTTGTTGCGGAGTGTGAGCGCAAGAACTCTGATGTAAAATACCATGAGATTTGAGAAACGGAATGAAAGTGGATGAAGAAAAATATTCACGCGCATTGTCCGTACGCAAACACTTAATAGAACAATAATACTGAGTACGAACTTCATGATAAAATTAACAGAAAAAATGAAAAACTTCAGTACGATCTTTTATTAAATATAACCAAGTTGTATGAGTACAATCATCAATGAAAGTGACAAAATAACGAAAACCAAGTGAAGACTTTCGACTAGGACCCCACACATCGGAGTGAATTAACTAGAATGGATGGGACACACGACTCAAAACACGAGGAGAGAAAGACTCACGATGGTGTTTACCTAACTGACACTCTTCACAATTAAACTGAAGACTTGAACTAGACACGAAAGGAAACCGTCGGAATACATCTGCTGATGGATGACCAAGACGGCAATGTAATCGATAAGAATCATCCACAGCTTTATTATGAGCTTTTGTAGTAGCAGCAATAATCTCAGGGTCCAAGATGTACAATCCACCAGCTTCACGCCCACCACCTATTTGGCGTCCAGTCTTCCGATCCTAAAGAACACTCGAAGACGAAGAAAAGATAATATCACAATCAAGATCGCGAGTAATAGAACTGACTGATAATAGATTGTAAGGAAAGTGTGGAATATGGTAAACAAAAAGTAAGGAGACAGAGGAACTCAATGATACACAACCTGTACCAGTTACTTTGGATTGAGAACCATTTGCTAAGGTGACTAACATAGAAGGAACAGACGAGGTGAATGTGAGAAGACGAGAATCACCAGTCATATGATGAGTGGCACCTAAATCGATAACCCAAGAATGAGGAGTTGTACTGGACAACAGACATGTAGGATCATCACGTTGTACTAAAATAGTAGTAGGACCAGAGACAGCACTACTCTCACTCTGTCGTGCTCTGGCCAACTCATCATATTCTGCACGAGTCAGCTCTACCATACGTTGTCCAGAAAAAGATCCAAGGGAAGGAGCCCAAGGCTCGGTATCAATAGAAGCATGTAGACCCCGCAGCTCGGGATGGAGGTCATAACAATAGTCAACAGTATGTCCATAAAGTTGACAATGAGTACAAAAACGATTCACTCGACTACCACCACGTGCTCCTCTAGAAGTATTACTACCACCATCACGAACAACACCTTGGCCTTGAAAACCACGACCACAGTAAGAACTATCAGAAGTCCATTGTCCACGGCCGCTAATACGACCACGAGTCCCTTGACCTCCACGAGCCATCATAGCACTACTATCTGAAATTGTTGAAATCTTGGGATTGGAAGTGTAACAAGCAGCTCGAGAATACACTTATTCAATGGAAGGAAGAGTGCTCTGAGAGGTAATCTATTGACGAAGAGCATTATGATCTGGACTAAGGCTACGAAGAAAGAGCACGGTTATCATGTCTGCTTCTCGTTGCTGCATTTGAGTAATTGTGGTAGCAGGTGCAAAATAAGATTTGAGACGCTAATACAACGATGCAAAACGAGCATAATGGTCTGTCAAACTAGCATCACCAATTTTGGCTTCAAATAAAGCCTCCCACATATCACAAACTCGACTCATGTTATTCTGCCCAAAGTATAGTAAAGCACACTTCGTCCATACCTGGCAGGCTGTCGCACAATCCATAAAAAGATTGCGAACCAATTCAGCCATACCTCCCCACAACAATGTTCGCAAAGTAGCATCAACAAACTTCCATTCTTCTAGATTGGTTGAATCTTCAGGTGGTTCTTCTTCAAGCCATCTAGATTGACGATTAGCATAAATGAAGGTCGAAAGAGCCATTGATCAAGAAGGATAATTGGTACCATCCAACTTGACCAAGGTATTATGTAACCCGGTCATACTAGTGTAGGGACCAAAGGATACTGAACTCGAAACAGCACTAGGGGGAACCAAAACCGAAGTAATAGACGGAGAACTTGATGAGTTAGTAGACATCTCCACAAACCACTAATCAATAGAAAAATTCACTTATAGGAACTTAACCCACGTGTAACCAAAATATCCCACGCACCAATTCAGCCACACAGAATTCAGAACTTCAAATTCAAGCACCACCAACAGCCCACAACCAGCAACGCATTCAACACTCCCACCTGCTACTTTGCGAAACAACATATTCAACAAACAACTCACCAACGAGCACTCCATTCAACCAAACACCACCAACTTCACTTCTGTGAGATAACCACTCACTTCAAAGAAAGCTTAACGATATCCCAACAGCCACACTCTATGACCATCAACCCACAAACTCACATATCACATTTATTTAAATAGCAACTGCACAGAATCACAAAAAATTACCCATTCACAGCAACATAATCTACAAAATCAGCACATTGGTGCTTGAATTTGACCTCTGACGATGCTCCAACAAGGCTTGTCGGCCTATTCGACACTGGCCCTTGGCTCTCCAAGCCTGGATGAGACCGGGGAAGGCCTTCCCTGGGTTCGCCTGGCCTCAGGAAGGTCGGGCTATGCCTTGTCTGGAGTCGCCAGGCCCTGGCGACTCAGCCCTAGGGTTGCCTGACCTGGGTGAGGTCGGGCGACGCCTCCTCTGGTGTCGCTTGGCCTAGGCGACTCAGCCCCTGATGTCGCCTGGCTTAGGCAACACCTCCTAACGATGCTTTTGGGATGGCCGACTCTAGAGCTTGCTGAATCTGATCGGCATTGGAGCGGGAGTTGAGAATTACGGCAGGATTTGTAAAAGATGTTCAATCGATCAGGATTCCGGCAGGTATTTGTGAAAGGTGGTGGTCAATACAATCGATTGTTTTGTAAATCTAGGTTTAGGTTTTTAATTCAGGCTCTAATACCATGTTATTGATAAAAGAGCAATCTATCTTTATTTCAAAGATAACAAAGAGTATTTATAGGCTTAGGGTTAAGCCTAATGTATTTACAAATACTCTAAAGTAATAAATCCAACAAATATAAAGAGCACACAACACTTATTCACAAGCAATGTGGGACAACAACAACTTCAACACGCCCTCTCACATGGAAGCCAGATTACAAGCGGCATGTGGAAATCAACTAATGCTTAAGCTATTAGGTGCAGAGAGACCATATGAATATAAAAAGCATACAATACTCATTTACAAGCAACGTGAGACAACAACAACTTCAACACCCCCTCTCACGTGCAAGACAGATTACGAGTGGCACGTGGAAATCGACTAATGGAGGGTGGGCCCACATACGTGGAAAGGAATAACACTAGCTCTGATACCATGTTAGAAATTCCAACCCAAAAGCTTAAGCCATCAGGTGAAGAGAGACCACATAAATATAAAGAGCATACAAGACTCATTCACAAACGATGTAGGATAACACCAACAACAACTTCAACAAGATACTTATTGATATCAAGTATCTCACCCATGAGATTTTTATTTTTATTTTTTTAAACATGATTGACAATACCAAGCCCACAAGGAATATATATGGAACAAAATAGTGCAATAATCACAGACAAGACAACAATCAGAAGAAAGACTATATGTGCTAACGCTGTGAAACAGTCATCATAATGTGTATATCCAGTTGTCGATCAGAAACGTTTCAGGGATACTTACAGTTTCTTGCCCAACTTCCATCACATTGATTGAATATTGATGGCCCTTCAAGTTCACCATCAAGTTGTATCTACGAACTTCCTCATCAGTAGATTTTCTAACTATAACCTTGTGATTGACTTGAAAATTCTGAAGCAGTCTACTAGCATCAGCTATATCAGCTTCTACGCACTCACTAATTGGATGATGAGAAATCTTCAGAGGATCAGTTGTCACATCATCTTTGAGCCACTGATAAGTCCCAAGACCATGTGCGATGGGTGGATCAACTTTGTGGTTTCTCGTTTTGAATAACTTTGCTTGATGCAAATCAATATAATGGGAAAACAAAATGTATGCTGATAAGCCCACACCACTTTCGAAGGTAGAGCTCACGACAGCCATCTTCTCCAGATGCTGAGCCCACTGAGCGACCGTAGCTGAGGTTTCAAATCCACCAAGCACACTTGGTTTAAGGACCTGCGAGACGTGCATAAAATTAACATAAAATCTTCCTAAAGGCCTTGCATAATATTTAATCCTTTATGAGCTTCCCCATTATAGTTAAGTACTAGAAGAATACTTGAACAAATAAAAGAGCTTCCAGCCTAACAAACACTTACTACAGCAACTATTCCTGGGTGAACATAATCGGCAAGCATCTTGAGAGGGTCTTCTCGACAGTTATCAATAGTCTCATCCAGTGCAACGGATAATCCACTCTCTTCGCAGAACTTTACAATATCATGTTCATCCTGGACAGGTTCCTACATGGATGAGAAGGACCAGATGGGGGCAAAAAAACTGCCGCCTTCAGTAACTTGTCAGTAAAGATCTGGATTTTAAATTATAAAAGAGGTTGCTGCACACTCATGAAAAAGGGTCTCTGCAGTTTTATCTCAACATTTTTACCATTAGACTCTATTCAAAAGCACTTGCTTCTGCCCATTCAAAAGAAGCCACTGTGGCCACCATTAAAGCGACAATATCACTGACATCATTACCTCAATATACAGCAAATCACAGTTCTTAACAGAAGAGGAAAATCGGATTGCTTCTTCATAAGTCCACCTCCTATTGGCATCTGCACGGAGTTGAATCTTGTCGCCGACCTTCTTTCTCACTTCCTGTATAATTATAGCATCTTGAATTGGATCTGCCTGGCGTGCTACCTATGTTGTGAAAAAACATTGTAAACACCGACATAATTAATGATATGCCACTAGAGCAAAGTCCTAAAAGAAGATCAGAACAATGCAGTCAACAAAAAGCTAATAGGTGACGATCTGATGATTTAAAATAGGATGACGACACAATGGAGCTGGACTGTATGGGTGCCTTATATGTATATGAGCAGGAAACGCAGCAACTGACTATTCAAGGGGTATGACCTATCTTCAACAACAATAGTGGCTTGACTCAAGCTATAAACAGATAGCTAAACCCTTTCTTGTCTCTTTTCATGGTTATCGGCTGCTTCTTTTTCTATTTGAAAGGAGCTAGAGTTGATAAATATGAAGATCAACTTTGGACTAACCATTTGCCACGTGGTGAACCGGGTAAATAAAAGTCACGATCAAAATGAAGGGAATTTGCGGGGATTGAAGTGATTCTCCTACCCTTGGTTTCCAGCTCGTGACTAGGCCCTTGTGAGGCTATAAAAAACGAAGGACTTTCTTCTTGAAAATACATTAATAGACAATGATATGGATGGTAAATACAGAGTAGGGAATCCGGTCTTGCATCTTGTTTTATTCCTTCAGGAATTTAAGGGTGTGGAAGAGAGACTAGAAAGACTGATTGAGATCAATCTATTCGTATCACTACCTTCGTATATAGCCATAAGGCCGATCTAGGGCACAAATCCCGCGTAAAAGTGCATCAGCTATGAGTTAAGTGAAGGAGTGGGCTACTATCCAAGACAGACTTGGTTCAATCTGTAAGACCCCCTGGTCGACAACTTTTAATTTATTATGAGCCAAAACAATGGATTCAATAAGTTCTTGCCAATAACCACGAACCAAATAGCTCTAGGTGATGAAAGTTACTCAACATCAACATTAACAACACCTTTATCCCAAAGTAGTTGGGGTCGACAGTCAATGAATCCCAAAAAATCATAAAAATAAAAGCAGAATCAAGAGAGGGAAAAGAGATAAATGTGTAAAAATAAATGAACAAATATATATATATATATATCCACTACCCCTCCACAACACTAATAGCCTTCCTCCACTCCGCTCTAAGACAAACCGTATGCCAATCTATTTCCCACTCAATTAAATCTTGTTTTACTGCTTTCCCCCGAGTAAGTTTCGGCCGACCTCTTACTTTCTTCATGTTATGCTTTCGATAGCAAACTTCTGTTCGTATTGGTGCATCTAAGGGCCTTCGGAGGATATGCCCAAACCATCTCAATCTATGCTCTCTAGGTGATGAAAGTTACTACAGAAACAAAAAGAGGAAAGTCAAAATTCATTTGGAATATTTTCTCAATTCCAATGAAATGCAACCGTCGAAAGACGGATCAACCAAATTTTACAACGCGCAGAGAAAATAATGCTTTTGATGAATTCAACTTACTTTCAACTTTATTGCTGTAAATCCCTCCCGAACAAGCATACTAGCAACTTGAGCCACCTCTTCAGGAGTCCCATGCGGATCAAGTAAAGCACATATCTTGACACCCTGTGACTTCTCAGATACTACATCTCTATTTGTATGGCAACTGAGTATGCTTGACAAATTAGAATCTTGTTTTCCTGCAATGGCATTGAGGATAGCCATTTCCAGACCACATCTGACACTTGGAAAGATTGAACATGGCTGTACGAAAATGACGAGATTAACGATGTCAAAATGTTCAAAATTAGGGATTTTTACTTCAATATATTAAAAGTAATTTGCCTCTCCCTTCTTATGCATTACCAGCACAGGCCCTAGACATACTGATACTAAAGGGAACCACTACACCTACCATAATTCCCAATTCGCTCCTTATCCAAGAAGAGTATGAACCCTTAAGCGTAGGAAGCATATAATTAATCTTAGCTCCTTTCATCACATGGATCAGAAACCGAAGCTGCTCTTCTACATCTTGCAGGTTTTCTTCGTGAATTTCAAGAGGTGCAATCTGCCAAGATAACAAACCAATTTACTTTACCCTAAACCATTAAGTCCGATAAATCAACACCAGAGTCTACCATGTAAGGGTGCACATGTAGTTGTTTTGCAAGATGTTGAGTTTTTTGTGTTTTCATTAGGATAATTGATGATGTTCAAAGGCATAACCCTCTTGGTATTGATTTTGTACGAAGATTCCGAGAAAATACAGATAATAGCCATAAGAACGCCTCACTAAGCATCCAACCACCTTCCCGCAACAAGAAGATGAGTTGACATACTTAAGCCTTCCGGAAGGCAAATCAGGCTAACATAATCCCTGTTGGGTGGATATTGACTGAACCTGCTCTGCATTATCAACCTGTTATTTCTATGGAGAAGAATGAACTTGGATGCATTGATCGGTCGGTAGAACTCACCTCTCCAAGCCCGACAACACCATCTTCAAGATACAAATGGAACAGAAAGCCCTCTCTGTATAAAGTTGCAAAACCGGGATCAGCTGAAGTGAGTGGCGCCACCAGCGGAATTCTGCCACCAAGAATTTAAAACAGCGACAGTAAATAAAGCCTTCTTAGTCAGCAGAATTAATCTCATACTAGGGACTCAAAGTGAAGCCTGACCTGTACATGGAGAATTCCACCCTGACAATTTTGCAAAACAGGAACTGAGGTGAAAGTGAAACAGAGCCTGGTGCAGAAACCTTCATAAGGATATGTAAAGCATCATTTGCTGCTTGTGAAGCAAAACTTCTCAAAGAACTGAAAGGGCACAAGATACATTAGTAAAGGGAAATAGGAGGTGTAGGTAACGAAGGATATAAATCTCACAGCAAAGAATATAATAACCTGTGAGTAACTGCATTTGCTCCAATGTAGCTTTGGACTTCAATGACACTATCCATTTTTTCATAGTCAGATTTGTTTAGCGCCTCTAGAAATTCTTTCTTCGTGTGCACCAGGACATGCTTCACGCTGCATAAGTTTTCTTTCATTAAAAGAAGCAACGATGAAACTCATTGTAATTGCTACGAACAGGGAAAGAAAATAGTTCACAATAATGTCCTACATGGAATTTGGAATGGCTTCCCAAGTAGGAGTAATACATATACAACCTTGGCTCTGGCTCGTTTTTGCTGAAAAATGTCTGTTATTTTCTTATTTGTTATGCAAAGTATGAAAAGTCCCACATAAACGTTCTCTTTCCACGATGCAAAATCATGTTTGAGTTCATCCAAGTAAGACGGATTGTTTTCTCTTGTCTATTAGCCCAAGACAGAATGCACTTAATACTCTGTTGGATATTTAAAGCCATCATCACAGGCATTGTTGCATGCATCTAAGCATGATGATTCTTTCCAGGGTTTTCGATACTAGTAACCAAATCACCTACCTTTCAAAAGCACTTAAATCGTCATTGGCAGTGTTCTTAAATTTTATCCCTCAAAGCGCATCTAAGAGCAGGAGAGTAGTTTGTTAATGTTTTATAGAAGAGAATTGCTTTCAGCAGAACGTGATTTAAAACTAGTTAATGTCACCCCAAAACCCTTTTTTCTATTTCGCAATTTGGTAAAATAAGTAAATTCTTCAGCGAGTAAAAACATAGTTGCATTAATTTTCTTAAAGTCAAGAGGGGCTTTAGACATAATAACTAAGGGCAGCATTTTGATGATTCAAAAGCAACAGCTATGAACAATATGTTCCTCTGTTTCTGCTGAATTGTATGTACCATATGACTCATTGAAACAATCATTTCGCAAATTGCTGCTAATGTCGAGTTATTTAGAGCACGCATGGGTTTAGTAAAAGTTCCATTCCAACCTTACCTTTTTTAGGCTTTGTGTTGCACGTGTTATTCTTTTAGTCTCTCTTTCTTTATACCCTCTTGTCTTTTCAGGGCCAAACTCTTCATGTCCACCTTATTATAAAAGGAATAGAGGAAACATCTTTATGTTTTGGGATCATAACTGTTTTGACATTCTACCTGGCAGTACAACTTTGCAAACTTCACTTTTTCATTAGCACATTTTTTAGTACGGCCGGAAGGATTTTGAAGAGAATCACAACCCATAATCAAAACAGCAGTTTCAGTAACAAAATCATCAACAAAACTCTGAAATGATGAATGCAATAGCGCCAGAGAAGAGCCAAAATTATAAATGATTATAAATTCATACCAGAGAACATACATGATGCACTCCACTTGGAAGGTTGAGAAATTACCCATGAGCAAGGCACAGCTTTCTAATTGAGACGTTATGGGAAGTGTAGAAATACTTATCCAGCACTTGAGGATCAGCATTATTTGCAATAGGAAGGAAACTGAAAATTGCCCCGCCATGATTGTTTATGGCAATAATTGTCATTGGTTTTCTCGATGTCCTTCAAACACAATATGTTTCATAAAGGATCAGAATATAGCAGGTTCGGTGATAAGAGGACCCGTTATACAAGGGAGGAAAACACTAACACATTGCAGGTTGCAAGGGAAATATGGACAGAACTAATACAGGCTAACCCAATTGCAAGAAGATGATCAAACATTTCATAACTAAGAGAAAGCTGTTACCTTTGGCACAAAATTGCCAAGCCATTCGTATCATGAAGGAAAGAAACATCACCAATTAGACAAACAACCTAAAAAATTCACAGATGCAAAAACATCAATCAAACAAATCAGGTAGATGAAAACCAGTAACAACATCATAAACACCTACCGAATGGATCGTGTCCATTACATAATATCGGCATCCTTGACATTGTGAAAAAATGAAAACACCAAACACGACAAGCCTTTTTCATAACGCGCGCTAGCTAGCTGCTCAAAGTACAACGTAACTAATACATATGTGACAAAATATAGAGGAACAAGTCAAGCTAATTTTCAACTAAATATTCAGGAGAAAACTGTAATGACAACTTTTGAACCGATGGCTTGCAAAAACCTAATCTAGGAAGCGTGCTTTCAGATAATAAATGTACAAAAAGCATAATTAACTGCTAAATCTGTCAATGTAGTCAATGGCCTGCATTGGGGGACAGATGCATCTTCTCTGTGCATAAGATTGAGTACTGGAGCATGAATTCCATAACTCACTCTCAATTGAGGAATTCTCCAGTCACTTATTGTAGAGAACTTTCACTTTTGAGCAGCTAACTATTCAGCCAATGGTAAAAATTGCTCTCACAGATCCAGGACAAAGAGATTCAACAAATAGCTTTTAGAAAACTCAGCAAAAGGTTTTTGCAGTTTTCCTTTTATTAAGAGACAAACCACCTTAAAGTTGTTGGAATATATAAATATTAGACCACACTTTTTTCTAACAGCTTAAACTTTTAGAAAAGTTGGCAAGTGGTCCCACAAAATCTTTCATGGTATCAGAGCAAGAGAGCCTGAGTTCAAATCTTTTCAGGCCCCTATTTGCCTCCCCAATAAATTTGCCCATGCTTAGTACTAGGCAAAAGACTAGACTAAACGTGAGGGGGAGTGTTGGAATATATAAATATTAAACCATGCTTTCTTTAAACAGCTTAAGTTTTTAGAGCAGTTGACAAGTGGTCTCACAAAATCTTTCAAAAGTATTTTAACAAAGAGTGAGGATATAATCATAGCGAAGCAGTTAAATGGCCATGGCCAAAAAGTTCCTGATTACTTACTCGTTTGTTGCTACCAAGAGCAAAGCCCACAGCTGTGCTAAGTAAACCATCAATGCCGCTAGCTCCTCTATTTCCAACTATTCGTATCAACTGATACTGTAGTCTTGAATTGAGCAACATCGAAGTGACTTTGTCAGTAAAATTTGCCCAACTCTGTCCATACATGTCCATATCCCGAATTACCATGCTGTTTCCAACAAATAGAGCTTTCGCAGGTGAGAGTGTTTTTGAAATCACACAAGCAACTTGAGGTTCAGTTAAAGATTGCTCAGCATCAAGTTGAAAAGATAACTCCCGTGCAACCTGTGGAATAGGAGGAAAAGGCAGGCAAGGAGATACATTTAAATTAAAAAGGCGAAAGACCACTTAGTTAAATGTGGACAGTGTACTGGACAGTAGAAACTATTTGGTATAGACAGTACAAATAGAAATCCAAAGATTATTAAGAAAATATGGTGATATAAGTAGAATAAGTTGTACAATCAGTTTAACTAGACATTCAACAGTTTGCAGTTTTATTTTTCCAGCTGCTAGCTTGATGGATGGTAGCTTTTGTCCAGCAATACATAGCATTTTATGTTAAAGACATATATTTTTTGAAATTAAACCAACATTAAGCAGCATATAAGACGAAGAATTTCTAGATGATAAAAACAAGTGGAGCACCATCGACATAAATCCTTTACCATATTGTTTAGAGCTTGTAGATAGTCACTCCATGTACTGCTTTTGCATAAAAAGTGACCTCTAAGAAGGACATCAACAAATCCAATGATGGAACTCTGAATCCTGTGCGTCATCATGTGCGATGGGTCATGGCGACATGGATGTTCATCAACCATCATATACAAACGCGGGGGGGAATTCTCTAGCATTTGAGCAACTCTTTTGCTTGTAATTTTACTTCCAATCTGTAAATAAATAGAAAGCAAGGCAAAGATAAACATGGAATCAGCATTTAAAGAATGCTTCATAATCAACATGAAACAAGAAGATGTGAATATGTTCCCGAGTTCTCGTTCCAGGTAGCCCAGAAAATGACTCTCCGCCTCCATCTATTTTCTTTTCTAACAAACTGTAGCAAGACTTAACAGAAAAACTTCCATCTTTACCACTATTCCAACAAAAAGTATCCCCAAAAGCAAGAGAATACTTCAGAAAGGATTATATAGATTAGCCATATGTGAGTACAGCGTGAGTAGTGCACAGCACCAAGCACTATATATCCAGCAATTGTTTACCAAACAATAGTGAGATCATGTGCATCTAGCTGTAACAACAAACCATGCATACCTGAATTACCACATCAACCTGCATCCAATTTTTGAAGGAATTTGACATCAGAGCATGATCAAGATGATCTAGAAACAAAATGTTCTCCACAGATGAAAGCCTTCTTAACCTTAAACCAGATAATATGTCGGCTACAACAGGCCAACAAAGGTACTTAGCCAAGAGAAGAACTGCCCATATATCATCCTCTGAGTGAATTGCACCAAGTAACAGAAGCCCTCTGTCTGAAGCTTGAATTGACTTCAAAATCTCTTCCAATTTACACATAGCATCAGCATTTAAGTGGTAATGGTGCACTTGGATATACTTAGTGAATGGTTCAGCATTGGCCATCCAAAGATCTAACCCATTCAAACAGCTAAGCATCCACTTCTCTGGTCTTCCATCTAGAGGTTCCCGAAATGGACAGTTAACATGAACAGGGCCAAGCGGCGCAGTTGTTGCCCAATGCACAGCAGAATCAAGTGTCGTAAGTACCATTCGAGCAGGAATACAATCACTTGGCACAGGAAGACTGAAGAAGTACCTCACAAAAGAACCAAAATGGTTTACCTAGGAGAGAAATTTAGGTGTGATTCACGAGAATGGACAGTATAATTTGATGTTGACAAGTATTAACAAGTATTGCCAAATCAAATGTATTACAGTGATTGTTTAAATTATACCTGATTGATTGATTGGTTTGCTCCAACATCCTGCAGTTCTGGAGGACGGTCTGCACTGAGTAATAGAAGAGGCATAAAATCTTGACTCGCCTCCACAACCTGTGTCAAGATAGATATCATGATGTAATCGAAAATTGAGAACATTACTTACAACTGAACAGCATCAACAATCAACTTTCTAAGAAATGGTGTTCAAAGGTAGCAACTATGCAAATCCAGAACACCGGAGAAAACCGACCAAAATTTATAGGCATTTAAGTTACAATTTTGTTAGCTATTTAATAGAACTCACAGCAGGAAGAAGATTTGATACAGCAGTGCCTGATGTCGTTATCACAATGGCTGGTCTCCGAGATCCTCTTGCATAACCAACAGCGTGAAATGCCAGTGAACGCTCATCAAAGCAAGCAATACACGTAGCCAAAGGATGACTCGCTGCAGCAATAGCAAGTGGAGCTGATCTCGATCCCGGAGCTATACAAAAGTACTGCAATGAAGAACAATCAGACAAGCGTTTTAAGCTAAAAGCTAATCAAGTAATATATGTCTCACCGTCAAGCCAAGTCTAAAGCATTCTTCAATGATAAGTGAAGCCCAAACTGCATTGATGTTGGCAAGATCCCGCATTGAGTAACTTCTTTCAGTTGCTTGTGACAGCTGGCAATAGAAAGAAACGTCAATTAAAAATGTTCAAACTGAGGTTTGCGATAGTTTTTTGGGAAAATGACACAAATAGTCCTTGAACTTTGACAGAATGTGCAATGTGGTACCTGAACTTTTAATTTGTTCAATATAGTCCCTAAACTTTAGCCCAATATGCGATTAGATCCCTAAACTTTTGACTTGTTCAATTTAGCCCCTGAACTTTTAGTACATGTTCAATTAGTCCCTGAATCATACGAAAATATTCATTATTATCCCTGATCTTAAATTAATAAAAGGACTACATTGAACATTTCTCTATAGTCCAAAGACTATATTGAACATGTAGCAAAAGTCTAGGGACTACATTGAACAAACTAAAAGTACAGGGATCATATTGAACATTAGACTAAAGTTCAAGGACTAGAATGAACAAATTAAAATTTCAAGGACATTGCACGTTCTGTCAAAGTTCAGGGACCATTTATGTCATTATGCCTAGTTTTTTCTTACATCTATGCCAAATCCCACAATTACCAGTCTTCAAGCATCATACCCCATATTGAAGTTGATTCACATTTATAGTACCTTCAACAAAACAAATCCACTACGCAGGGTGTATTCCATTAAAAGCACGAGATACCATAAGAACCGAAGCACATGTATCGAATCAGCTTCAATCAGTTAAGAATGCAGTTTCACGTCAAAGGAAGAGACCTTGTTAAATCGAAGACTCGTATTATCTCTTCATACTTAAGAAGCTTTGAACCACGAACGCCTAGAGCAGTTCTATTTTCCTTCTTCTCAACTTATGTATGGTACAGTTTGCTGTCCACCTGTGCTTAAACTAGAGAACTACAAAGTTTCGCTATAAAATTAGAAATTATTATTCATCATAACTTGCCAGGAGAAAGGCAGCATACCATATTACTCGAGAGAGTAATCTTCGGCGAAAGCCTGACAGCAAACTGAGAGGAAGATGAAGCCTCTCCCTGCAATAACATTGACGTAAAGAAGAATTAAGTTCATGTAAAGTCGAACTCATCTATGAACAAAAAAACTATCAAATAATGATGAGGCAATTGAAAAAAATGAATAATTTACAACAAAGAAGGAAATACCAGATCCATTGGGTCAGATAAAGCATTGATCGCATCTGGTGAAGTCACAAATCTGTGGACCTACACAGGACAAAATAAGTGACAATTGGGCTGAATTTATAAAACGAGGTCGGGAAAACATATCTCGTTATTAATGTTGTGCATGGCTCATTCATGTGTATCTTCAGAAGATGTGATATGATGCAGGTACATTACTTCACACTAGATGAAGGTGAATTCTGTAGTATTTCAATTAAACTCATATTCCAAGCACGCAACACATTCTTGCATTGTCCATAATTGAAACCCCAGTAATGAATAAGCTGCTTGTCATCTAGTTTGACTTAGTCTAGAAAAATCTGTTCATAACAAGGAAGAAAAGTGGACTTGTACCATCGAGGATAAAGTATTCTCCACCACATTGATCTTTGCAAGTGTAGATCGTATATGAGCAACAGGGAAGTTCTCTACGGTATTCTGAATATATGAGATCACCTGATAGAAGGAAAACGGAAACAATGTATGAACAGGGACAGAACAATACATAAGACGCGCAAGTTCCAGAGTACTACTCAATATAATGAGGATCGCCATAGGATGTTCCGTGGAAAATAGCCAATTAATCAAAGATCTCTTAAGTATGCATCAAAACCCTTTTCTTCCATGTGCAATTGAAGAAAAATTTTGAATGAGATGTTGTGCGAAAACTCATGGACCATACATCCAAACCAAAAAGTGAACTCTCATTGACAACAGTGTAAAAGAGCCGCTATCCCCTGCTGTTCTGTTGTGCCAGCCCTGTATTAAATAATATTCTTGATAACAAACACCAAAAACAAGCCAAAATGGTAGCCTAAAAGTTCCTTTTCATGACCCCCCACAAATAAGTATAATTCTGGACCAGGACACTGCTCAGATCCTACAATGCCAAGACCTGACATGGTTAGGTATTATGGTCCTCAGTAGAACCGGCATAACAATTACAGATTACCTGGTGTGAAGATGACCCGAAAGAAGTGAGAGCCTCCTCAAACGGACAGGAGGAAGGCTCACTCCAGGCCAGTGTTGCTGACAAAGTAGAAACGTTCTCACATTCATCCAGCTCAATCTGTCAAGATAGTCTGTTATAACTAGTGAAGGATTTTATGCTTCTCTCACGTGTAGTGCAATGCTTTTAGTTTTCTCAAGGACAAGAACATGCTATAGTGGCAAAAGAAAGAAAAGCAGGGATATTTACACATTGGAACTTCGAAGACCTGTGCTGGAGCAAATTTACCTGAGGAATGAATAAGTAAAATGAGCCTGCCTCATGTTCCATAGAAGACAGCTCTGCGTTGAAATTAACATCCAGAAAACCATAAGCCTTTATCAGTGCCGAATCATTCGACAAAAATCTGCAGATGAAAAATGCAATCGTTCGTTACATAAGAGCAAAGACAATGATCGTAATCGAGTAACCAACCAGACAAACTGCTAAAATATTGACTTTACAAGTAAAGGAAATTATTACATAGAAAATGACCTTAATAATGAAAGGAAAATAGATCATTGAAATCCATGAACAAAAGTTGGTCTCAATCCCCTGCGCATAAAAGCTCTAGGCTATTCAAGGGGCATGATCTAAAGCTTAAACTCACACCAAAGATTCAGTTTCATTCCAGTTATTCGGCACGAAGATCTTCATTGCCCGTGAAAAGGGAATCGAGATAATTGACAAGCCTTAACTATGATGGAAAGGAAAGCATACTCACCGCAGAGAAAGTGGCTAGCCAGCTCTTATTACTAGTGCAATTACAGTTAAAAGGAAATACAACAACTACACAACTTCGCAATCGGCTTCATAAGCCAGAAGATTGGGAACAACATAGCAACTGATAATGGAAGCAAGCTTTCCTCAGTTGCTTCAACCTAAAAGAAATTTCTAATCTTCTCTAATTTCTGCCTTTTTTATGATAAAGTAACCACATGGACAAATATCCTTAGACGAACCTTGGCATGTAAACTAAAGGCCCCAGGTAGAAGTGACACTGACTTTCGACAGTATTTCTTCAGATGCTGCAAATATAGCTACTGAATCATGAAAACAGTTTGATGGCGATAAAAATCCTTGGACGACATAGACATTGACCTCCATGATATTCTTGGAAAAATCTAAAGCAACAATTTTGTAAACCATAAGTGGGAAAAGCTATCTGATAGGCAAAATGGGCACATTCCAGTTTATTAGCAGCGTCAGAAATAAGAGCCTAATTAGCTAACAGAAAATTCAATTAAACTCACATGCTAAAGCAAAAGGTTACCCGACCCAAAAAAAAAACAAAAGAAAACAAAAGGGTTACAGACGAAAAGGGTATTGAAATAACCTTTTGATCGGAGTGGATTCTCCTGCTGCTCTCGTAGAAGAGTACCTGAAATAAGCAGCTGCCCCAATTCCAAAAGTTCCCCTGGTCTCATTCAAGTACAATGTTTTATAGGTTGACTCCTTCTCTTTGGACATAAAAAACAGAGGAAAGACCTTGGATGACTCAGGTTGAACGCAAAAACAATATAGAGCTTTTGCACTAGGAGGTACCGCAACCTGCAAATTCATATTACCCATCAGGGTTGTTCTCTCTTGATAAAAATGTACTTAGAACTGTCCGATTTCTAATACCAGTTTTTCCCTCCTTTTAGCATAAGAATACTTTTCCAATCAATGCTGAGAGTTCCTATATGCCTTAACTCTTACAACAAAATCTATCGCAACCCCAGGTCCAGGCATCTCATATCACCATACCGAGAATCTGAGAACTCCGCTAGCAGAAGGAGGAGGATCCAACTTCAGCTTCTCAACAGCTTCTTTAATACTCTGGAGGCCACATTCGAGGGTCAATGCAGGGGGCAGGGTTCGCGTAATGCAATTCTCCACCACCAGGTCACTGTCCTTGATAGCGGATAAGGCATCGACATCAATAATAGGACCGTCGAATCTCACCGCCTTGGCAACCTGAAGAAACGGCAACGAATTAGAGCAAAATCACAATCCACAAGAAACGCATTAACAACCGAGCTAAGCACCAAAAGAATTTCATAACAGGCAATGGCCCCACTTAATCCAACGATCATATAATGTGCGAGCGTCGTAGAGCACCGAATGGACACCCTCGATCTACAGAGCTTCTCACTCTAATATATAATGACTGCAAACTGTATAGTTACTGACTTTTTCACAAATCAAAGACCATCAAAATGGAAAGATCCCACGGAAGCAATCCAAATTACACGATAGACGAAGACAAACCTCTGCATTCTGCATCTGATGGATGTGAAGAGGTGGGCAGTGAGGGTCCAAGAGAGTTGTGCAAAGAAGCGGTGAGGAGTTGGAGAGCGAGAGGGAGGGAGATGGGACAGAGGGAAAACGGAGAAAGAACGGTTGTGGAATGGAGGTGGCTGCTTGCGAGAACATAAGAGGAGGACCAATCATAGAGCGACGAGACGTAATGGTGTCTATAGAGGCGGGGAAAGGCATCGGAGGTTGACGATGAAGAGAGGCGAAGCAGCTCTGGAACGGTCCATGGATGAGAGTAAGAGTGAGAGTGAGAGAGGTAATGTTCTGATTTCCGGCGGATAAGGGGGCAATGATGAGCCCGCCCAAACTACATTAATCAATATTTTACGAAGTTTATCCCCATCACCGTTGACCCCCTGTCATAGAGGTAATGTCTTGCCTAAATTTGGTATCTGTCTCCCGGCCTGCATTGAAACAATGATTTACCTCTGTATCTACGATCAAATCCTGCACCTCAACGCATTTCGGGATGAAACAATCGTGACATTTCATCCCTAATCACAATATATGGATTCAAATAGCTTATTACCCCGCACGACCGACAGTCAGAGAGTAACACATACTAGCCACCACACACGTGCTACCGGTTGACGCCCGGTATTTGAACACTCAGCCTTTTACGAGAGAAAGAGTGCGCGTTCCAACAGCACCACCCAGGCAAGTGGTAAATAGCCTATTATTTTAAAATTCATATTTCTTATTAATTGATTATTTTCATATTAGTCTACTCAAGAATTGTCTAATGAATCCTTGATTCGAATTAAGGGATAGGTAGATATTAGAAATTATTAATTGATCTTTTTTTCTACCTCCCTTACTCTCTATTTTCATTTCTTACGTGATCACAAGAGTTATATTGGATTTGAATTAGATTTCGAATCCATTGTTATTGGATACTGAGGACTTAGAGACTCTCTAGATGATATTCAAAACCTTACAGATCCGACGTCACATTCAATAAAGACTTATGATACATGTACATGATGTACTCGATATGTGCGAGATTGCCCTACAGATATATTAGTAAGGATAATTACCAACACTTAAACTTTGGTCTAATCTATATTGCGATTTTCGAACTATTAATCTCTGCAATGTTGGTCTATGCACTTCAACCCGATGTGCAATATCGTCCTTCGATTTTTAATTTAATTAATGTGATCCCTAAAATAAAGTTTAGACCAATCCGTAAACTATATGGAAATAACCAATATTATCCTTAGCATCAATTTAAGTTCAAGGATAACAAATCTGTAGGGGCTAGTTTGGAGTTTGGAGATGTACCAAAATTTTATATATCACTTCGAATAAATTAAAAGTTAAGAAATCGCATTACACATTTAGCTAAAATTTAGAGATCATATTGAACAAATTAAAAATTTAAGAACCGCATTTCAAATTGGACCATAATTCAAGGGTTACTTGTGTCATTTTCTCTAATTTTAAGAATTACCTTGATTTTTCCTTTTCAATTTTTCGCCTAATCAAAATTTTGCATGCGTACATTAAATTTGACAGGTGCGAAACTTTCACAAAATATAATAAATATTCACACATAAAATCACATACAGTTTTTTCCCCAATTTTTTGAAATTCGAGTAACATTTCAATCGTGAAGGGAAATATCTCAATCAAACTAGAAATAAAAAATTAAACTAGCAATAAAAAGAATATTTCCTAATAAAGTCGAGCATCTTACGGCTAGGCTGGTCCAAGCCGAAGGTCAAAACGGACCGACATGTGACCAGGTATCCGTTATTGTGGATCGCGCCGTCCTAGACCATCAGTGGATAAAACAATATATATATATATATATATATACACACACACACACACGGCATGAAGTGGGTTAGGCTGCCAGCTCAGCACAAGCCCGCCAATAATGCATGTCGTGCCCGCCCGTTCGACATCTCTTGTCCAAAACCTTTGACACAGCAATAAATTTCTGCACTTGATAAACTTTAAAAATTCATAAAATATCATAAGGGTTCATCTCATAAAATTATATCTTTTTTACAATCAGCCGGCTACACGTGAACCAATCATCCTCCTTAGTACTTGCTATGTAAGCTAATAACCGCCATAAATCTGCTTCGCAAGCGAAGAAAAAATAGCCTTTCTTGATTGCGTTGTTTCTTCCTCTTGGCTTGTGGTGGATTTATGTTCACAAATCTTCTGGCTTGTCATATCTCGGTGCTTAAAAAAAAGAAAATTTGTCTCGAAGGAATCTGAGGTTAAGGCACCGGCAATGGATTGAGGCCTCAACTACACTGGGGCTAGATTGCTTCTGTGGACACGAATGTCTGGAGATCAAATGGAAGGTATAATGCAAAACGAGAGAACACATAAGGTCATTCAAAAACTTGAAAGTACTTCTCTGGTTCTATGTCACAGATTCGTCGGAAGTCGGGATCTTCGAGAAAGGATTCGAGCTTGGAAGACGAAAAGGAAGATGGGTGGAGAGAAATTTCAGCTCTTGATGTCTTGAGTGTAGATGTAGTCCAAGTGATCATCAGCTAGAGGCTAAAGCTCTACTCCCATCTCAGTCCTCCTCCTGCAAGAAAAGAACAGAAAATTAAAAAACAGTCTAAGAGAGAGCCACAAGTATGGTTTTTTGGCAAGAGAAGTATTGGTATTCACTTACAGTTGCTGGTCGGAGCCGAAACTGAGATGCGGGCACTCTCGGGACCGACTCTTGCCCGTCATAACTCGTGAAAACAACTGCGGCTTCTGCTAAGTTTGCTGATAGCGAGAAGACTCGAGCTTTTTCGCCATCTCTGCTTGAACTGAGCGAACGGACACATCTTAGGGAGCTTGGAGTAATATACTTGGAAGGTTGCAGCTAGAAACCCACATGAAATGAGCAAAAAATACTTGGTGGGGGGATGATTCTCGCTCCATAGTTTATTGATGCAGCTCGCATCGATGACGCGACTTGCATCGAAGACTTGCTTACTCGACCAAGGAGATCAGCCCGCATTCAAGCTCGACACGTCGCTCGATAAGTCTCCTCAATATCGAAAGGACGCAAGTCGAAGTCCAAGAGTCTCATCCTCGAGTTCACACAATAATAAAAAGATTATGTCATTCCATATGCATTGCAAGCCTAAAAGACACTTTGAGATAGTCAAGCAGACGTTGGGAATTATCGATACTGTCAGAAAATCGTTGGGAATTATGTCAGAAAATTTTTCTGACATAATTGTTGGAATTATGTCACAAATTGTCACAAACACAAAATGAGTGTTTTTTACTAGAAAAGATTGTTGGTTTGAATTATGTCACAAATTGTTGGAATTATGTCAAAATGTCAAACAATAATAAAAAATTGTTCTTCAAACAATTTTTTATTAACGATACTGTCAGGGATGTTACAATATCAATCATAAATCTGCAAACCATCATTTTGTGTTTTGCATAAAACACTCATTGATTGGAAGAACATGTATTCAGAAATAAGTGACGATACTATCAGAGTATCAGGTTAGCAACTTCCTCCTTCTAATAAGGGTCAACCAACGCACCTTTGACCGAGACTTACCAAAATTTCTTTTTTGGTGAAAATGTCTTTCACTGTACATCTTTGGTAAACATGCCCTAATCTTAGCCAACCAAAACCTCCCTAACATTACCGTCAGGAAACCTGCCCCTATTATTTCTTTTTTTTCTTTTTATTTTATTTTTGCTAAGGGAAATGCTTTTCTGACAATACTGTCAGGAATGGTACAATCTCAATCATAAATCCGCACATTATCATTGCTTATTTTGCATAAATCATTCATTAATTGGAAGATCATGTACTTAGAAATAACTGAATCAGAGTATCATTCTAGCAGCTTAATTCTCCTAATAAGGGTCAACC
Organism: Rhodomyrtus tomentosa; assembly: GCA_028455895.1. Lineage (NCBI taxonomy): Eukaryota > Viridiplantae > Streptophyta > Magnoliopsida > Myrtales > Myrtaceae > Rhodomyrtus > Rhodomyrtus tomentosa. The sequence goes on from JAPCWY010000011.1 coordinate 8,554,123, forward strand.
AACGCAACTTTGACCGGGACTTACCAAAAATTTCTTTCTAGTGAAGACGTCCTTCATTGTACGTCTTTGTTAAACATGGCCAAGTCTCAGCCAGCCAAAACTGCCGAGCAAATCTTGCATACATAACAAATCTATTTATATCCATAAACAGTTCAACTCGAGACATAAATTAACAGTTTGTGCAATGAATGCTATGTTAGACTAAGAATAACACTGACTCTAGTCATGTTATGCACTTACCTGAGTCTAGAATTGATACTTTATGTCCGAAAAAAATAATGAGATGGGAGAAAAAACGATATGTGGTCTACATTTCCAAGAAAAGAAATATTTAAAATAGAAAACTTTCCTACTTCTAACGATACTTTTCAAGTCTTCCAAAATTGAGAGCGCAATATTTGATTGATAATATCCAAAGACAATGATTCCAAATCTTCCAAAATTGACGGAGGTTTCATGAGCCAACCGCCGGACCACATAGTCCGAATAAACCACAAGACTTGGAATGTGTTGGTCTCCAGGATTTTCTTGAATCATCTAGAATATTCTTTGAGGCATATGCCACAAAAATGTTCCATGTTCTAGAATTCTCTTCTTTAATGTTGGTAGTTGTTAGATGAGAGATGCAATCTAAGCCTTAGATTAAGAGCAGATCAACGATTGTAAGGAGAGGCCATCTACTATAAATAAAGGTATCGTCCATTCGTTTGTATCATTTAACCCAGAGCTTCTCTCTTTAGGGATTATCTCTTCGGAGTGATGAAATAGAAAAATAGTAAATCAAGACCCAGTTTCTACAAAGTTTAAATTTTTCTTTAAAAAACCTTTGTAAATCAATCTTCATTTTCAACAGATTTTTCTTGAAAAAAAATAACTTTGCAAATCAATCTTGATTTTCAAAATAAGTTAGGCAATCCTCAGATAGACAGAGAGTGCGAAAGGGGAGGGTATTGAGTTAAGTTTGATCTTGCCTCTCTGAAGCAATGATGAGTTCCTTAGTAGTACCGCTCTCGATAAAAACACTGGTATAATCTAGGATCAATTTAATGTGGCGATTTGTCTATGTTGGCCCTGCATGGTCCTCTAAATTAGACAAGAAAATGGAAATGAGATTGCCAGTCTCGGCTCTCTTTCATGTCTAAGAGGGTGACGTGACCTCGGAGCTCCATGAGCTTCAATTCAATCTATCCCTCCCCATCCCAATTCTTAATATGACTAGGTAGAGATAAGTTCACGCATCCCAATTCTTAATATGATTAGGCAGCAATAAGTTCACGAAGTGCTCAAAGCTAATGAGAAACAACACAATTTTTATCTCTGATATGTTAAGAAATAGATTATAGCCTCTACCCTGGAAGAAGGTATTACACCGCCTTGTTTGGGATCTGAACAGCTTGTGGCCGGTGACTTGTCCTATAACGCCCCAGAACATGCTTTATACATGCAATTCTTTTTCTATCTGCTTTATTATTTATTAGCATGCAGAAGCCTCATTTTTTTTTTCAACTCACATCATCATTCCCGACACATCAATACACGATTTACTAAATATACATGCATAATTTATTTGTACCACTAGTTTACTACATGTACACAATACGATTTTTATATTACAACACAGATAGCAATGTCATAACACACACAAAAGCACACAGTCCTTGCAAGAGGGTTTGGGTCACCGACCTCCGTGTACTACATCTCATCGATCCAATTCATCGAACTATATCTATGGTTCAATCATCTCTCTAGTCGAGGGATTCTCAGCAACATATCCTGGAGGATCGTTGAAACCTCTATGCAGTCTCACCCAAACACATGCTCAAAAACAGTATACCAAGCTATAACTAATCAGCAAGTCCCACATCAAACCATACCGTAGTACATTTAATATATAAAATCTATATTGGGCACCACCACATCTTCATATGCCTACTCTATATGCATTGGGCTCCAAATAATGGTGGCAGCGATAAGGCCATCATACATATTTATAATGGGGATTGTGGTGGGAGAGAGACAATTGTTGAGCAGTTCTTGATAAGATCTAGAGGAACATACAAGAAGAGAAATTGGAAGACTCACGAATTTGTCTGAAATGAACAAGTACAATCCGATGATCATTGTCTACAAAATGGTATGCCTTTTACACAACTGCAAACTCTCTTTTTTCCCTCCGCGCTGTACTTTCTAGCTTGTCGGCCACCCGGCATCACGGTATCCATGAATGTCATTGTTCTTATAAGGCTACTGTTATACTTTCCCATGCAATATATGTAGTTTCTTGAACCGGAGTTCTAGAAAGTCGTAGTGTCTTACTCCGAAAAGTGTTTTACGCGACGTGTCCATTGAACTACTTCCATCATCGATTATCAAGAAAGAGGTCAAAAGTTCCTCGGACATCTGACTGGTTATGCCCCGTTAACGTGAGTTTACTTCCTACAGCACAAAGAAGACCCAAGTTTTTCTATTTTGTTATTTAGATTGTGGACAGATCAGCCTATGGAAAGATAACTTTTCATAGGATCGTGCCGCATGCATAGAGGACAGGTCAGACTGTTTTAAGGAGGTTTAAAATTTAAGCACAGAGCTAATTTTCTGTATCTTCACAATATGCCTCGGGCACAGCGACACGTGGCAATAGATTGTTTTCTGATCAAGCTGAGGATCGAATGGGAAAAGGCTGCAATTCAAAAAAGCATGAAATGTACCATACCTATCCGTAACGCATCATAAAATTCATGCAGCGAGGATTTGGACGGAATGTATACTCGGTTATTGATGATTATGGCTTGTGATTTTAAATTCTCGTTAATCGATCAAATCTCTTATTGATAAATGATTAAATAAGGCATGTGATTCAATTGCTCATATGTTGAACATATCGCTTAAATGAGGCATGTGATTCAAATGCATAAGGAAAAATTCCAACAAAAAAAAAATGGAAGTGATCTCATTTTTTCAAATAAGAGCCACAAATATGTATTGTTCTGTATAAAAAATAATTTCAAATGAAGGCCTAAAAGTGGCCATGAAGTCTCTTTCGCCGTTTCTCCTTTATTTTTTGATATTTTTATTTATTTTTTCCTTTTTCTGTTACTTTAAAAAAAATTGTCAAATTAAAAATATTTTTTGTCATAAATAAAAAAGAAAGTTTTTTTTGTTCAAAAAATTAAAAAGAAAGTTGAAAAAAAAGAACAATACACATGTGGGAGTGGAGCCCTCTCCCTTGTAGCTGCCTCAGCGAAGGTCGGCACGGTAGCCGGTGCCTCATTGATGACTAACGACCCACCGACTAGAGGCGAACCGCCACTGAATAAGTCAAATTCCTGCTCGCACCATCAACAGCCTCTTGGTGACACTTCCTCGACTCCTCCTCCAACCAACAGAGACGAGAACTTGACCATGTCCAACCTATCTTGAGACACTTTAATCTTACTCTTCTCCTTCTCAATCGCCCTAGCTCTCCCAACCCCATGAAGAAAAGAAAACTCTTCTTTTTTTATTCAATGAATATTTTTTTGTACATGTACAATACTCAATCCTGTCATATATATATAGGACAATAGGTAACCTAATGAAAAGATACACAATAGAAAGGATTCTATACTATGAAGAAATATATACAATAAAACTTCCTAACAAATAGGTTAAACTAGCTCACGACCACACTCCCCTCAAGTGGGTGCAAAGATATCTTTGATACCCAATTTAATAAGTGAGCTATGAAACTATCTATTTGACACGGTCTTTGTCAATATATCAGCTAATTGGTCTTCAGACTTCACAAATGGTAAATGGATCACTTTTGCATCTAAATTCTCTTTGATGAAATGTATGTCAATCTCCACATGTTTGGTTCCATCATGCTTAACTGGATTATGAGCAATATTTATGGCTGCTTTGTTATCACAAAATAATTTGATTTCTAAACCTAGTGGATACCCGAGCTCGGTTAGCAGCTTTCGAAGTCATAGAAGTTCGCATAACCCATTTGCTACACCTCTAAATTCAGCTTTTGCACTAGACCTAGCTACAACCTTTTATATGATGTAGACCTCATGTATGTCACACTTCCAGTCCAATCTGCATCTGTGTAACCCTCTACTCCAAAGTTAACATTTGTTGCAAATAGCAGTCTCTTTCTTGGGACTGACTTCAAATATCGAATGATGTGCAACACAGCACTCATATAACCCTCACTGGGTGCATGCATGAACTGACTCACCACACTTACTGCGTGAGCAATATCAAGACGTGTATGTGATAAGTAAATCAATCGGCCTACTAACATTTGGTATTTTTCTTTATGAGTAAGCGTCTGATTAGGGTACTCTCTAAGCTTACAGTTTTGTACCATAGGAGTGTTTGCAGGCTTGCAATCTAGTATGTCAACTTCGGTAAAAAAATCAAGAACATACTTCCGCTGAGACAAGTGAATCCCTTCCTTTGACCTAACAACCTCAATTCCTAAGAAATATTTCAAACCTCCCAAGTTCTTCATCTTAAACTCCCTAGATAATAATTCTTGTAGTCTCATAATCTCGACACTATCATTGTCTGTAATAATCATATCGTCTACATTTATGATAAGAGATTTTATTCTTCCTTGAGTACCTTTTAAGAACAAAGTATGATCTGAATTACTTTGGAAGTATCAATAACTTTTCATGGCTGAACTAAAGCAACAAAACCATGCATGATGGGACTATTTCAACCCATACAATGATCTTTCCAGCTTACAAACCATGTTCGGTTGATCTGTGCATTTGTATACAAATGGAAGCTCCATATAGATCTCCTCCTCTAAATCTCCATGAGGAAATGCATTCTTCACATCAAATTGATGAAAAGGCCAGTCCAAGTTTGATGTCAAAGATAACAATACTCTTATCGTGTCTAACTTTGCAATTGGAGAGAATGTTTCCTGATAATCCACCTCATAAGTCTGTGTATACCCTTTAGCTACCAGTCGTGTCTTATACCTCTCAATAGTGACATCTGCTTTATGTTTGATTGTAAACACCCACCTATATCCAACAGGCTTCTTATCCTCTGGTAGTTTCACAAGTTTCCAGGTTCGATTTTTCTCGAATGCCTCCATCTCTGCCTCCATCCCTTGAAGTCATTTCGGTTCCTTCTTGACTTCTTCAACCCTGTTTGGAACTTGAACAGAGGAAACTGTGCACACGAAGGTTTGTAGTGCTGTGGACAACCTCTTGGCAGACATATAATCTGCAATAGGATAGCGAGACCGACGGTTCTCTACATCTGGAGAATATCGATTCGACGGTTTACCCCTATTATGCCTATCAGGCAACTTATAATTAGTAAGCACATCAGTATCTTCAAACGAATCAAGTACAGTAAAAGTACTTACCTTAGGTACATTCTCAAGAGCTTGGAGTGGTACTAAAAAGGGCGAAGAGAGTGAAGAAAAGGAGAGCTGTTGCTGCAGTGCATCTGTTGACATCTGCTCAGTTGCTAATGCTTATATGCCACTCGGTCATGCGCTTATCTCACGGTCGTGAGGCAGTAGCTCAGAATCTTTAGCCTTAGAATCGCGCGGCTATGCATACTCATCCGTCGCTTCTGTAGTCTCAACCTCCCATGCACACCTATCCGTCACTCCAGCAGTCCTAACCTCCCACCAATGTCTGGTTCTACATTTAGTCTCCCCCTGAACAGGACACTGGGGGAAGGAAAATAAGGCTTTGTCTGGGTAAATGTTACATCCATAGTGAGATGCGTGCGCTTTCCAGCAAAATCATAGCATCGATACCCTTTCTAAGAAGGGCCATAGCTAAGAAACACACACTTGACTGCACGAGGATCAAGTTTGGTTCGCTGATTTTTGTGAAGATGGACATAAGCGACACACCCAAACGCCTTAGGAGGTAATGTAAGAACCGAAGGAAAAGACACATAGGCGGCAAGTACTTACATTGGCGTCCAATAGCCCAGAATGCGGGAAGGCATTCGATTCAACAAATAAGCAGCTGCAACTACGGTAGAATCCCAAAAACGATGAGGAACAGGGCTACCCTCCAACAATGCTCAAGTGGTTTCAAGTAGTTGGCAATTCTTGCGCTCAACAACACCATTCTATTGAGGAGTCTGAGGGCAAGAAGTTTCATGTATCATACCATGTTCCTGAAAATAAGCTGCAAGAGGTTTACTTAAGTATTCGCCACCGTTATCAGACCGGAGAACTTGAAGTTTGGCCCCAAACTGAGTATGAACCATATAGTGGAAAGTCCGAAAGATAGCTTGAGCCACATTCTTATGTTTCATCAAATATAGCCAAGTCATATGTGTGCAATCATCAACAAAGACGATAAACCATCGAAACCCAGATACAGTAATAATAGGAGACGCACCCCATACATCAGATTGAATTAAGGAAAAAGGAGTAGAACTGATATTCAAACAGGGAGGAAAACAGGTGCGATGGCTGTTTGCTAAAATACAAGTATCACACTGAAAACTAGAGTCCGATAGACCATGAAATAATTTGGGAAACAAATGCCGTAAATACTCAAAAGATGGGTGACCTAAACGACGGTGCTATAACCAAAGTTTCTTCTCTTGAGTTAACTGTCCACGAGAATGATAGGTCCGTTCAAAAGTATTGTCATCCACTAAATACAGCTCACCCCTCTTAGTACCACGCCCAATAATCTCATTAGTGAGAATATCCTGAAATAGGCAAAAATCGAGGTACATAAGTATAATACAGTTTAACTCGTCGGTAAGTTGTCCAACTGATAACAAACGACTAGACAATGTAGAAACAAGTAAAGTATGAGATAAAGAGAGAGAAAATGTGATAGACACACGGCCCGTAGCCGTCACAGGAAAGCTATGCCCGTTGGCATTGTAACTATGATCTCAACGTGGTGTAGTCGATGTAAGAAGGTCACCAGATTCTGGAGTCATATGATCAATAACGCCAGAATCGATTATCCAGCCATGATGACCATTACCATGTCCATTAGCAAAGACAAACCCACAATTACCTTTAAGAGATTCGATATTAGCAGATTCAGACTCTATAGGAATTAATGACAAGCTGCTAGTCACCAAGGAGGCTTGCCCTCCATTCCGCCCCTTCTACGAGCCCGGTTTCTTCTTCTTGGTCTAAAAATCATCCCACCAATCCAGATAACCGTGTAGTTTAAAACAAGATGCTGCTGTATGTTTAGGATTCCCACGGTGAGAGCAACCCTCAAATTGAATTTGCATACTAAGTCTAGGACGAGCTCCCAGGGCAGAAGGCACTATTGGATGTGCGAATCACCCTTGCCCCGCTGTGACATCATGGCGGAACCAGATGCGACCCCGACGGGAGTGGATAGCATGATAGATTGGCGCACATCTTCTCGCCTGGCCTGGGCATAAGCTTGCTCAATAGTGCGGAATGGATCCATCTTCAAAACATCAGCACGAACATTGTCCAGGCGGTCATCGAGACCGTCTAAAGGGTATAAACTCGATCTTCATGGACAATAGCATTGTACCTCTAAATATCAACTGGAAATTGCAGAGGATTAGGACGTCAGAAATCAATCTCACGCCAGAGCCCTTGAAGATCATTGTAATATTTCTTGTTGGATCCACCGCCTTGCGTCAATCGAGAAACTTGCCTCTTAAGATTATAGATTTGGGAGGTGTCAGATCCATAAAAAAAAAAGTCGTTGTCACAGTATCTCATACGGCTTTGGCAATAGGAAACCGAATAAAGTTTTGTATCAAGGTTGGGTCTATAGAATTGATAAGCCAACCTTTCATCGTCGAATCATTGGTCTTCCATTGTCGAAAAAACAGATCAGTCAGAAGGGGCTCAGGAGAACCACTGTTCAAATAGCCCAGTTTTTCTATGCTTGAGACATATATCTCAACAACCTAGGACCATACGCCATAATTTTTTCCATCAAGCTTGACAGCAATCGGTGCAGCAAGAGGTTCAACACGCAGCGGCGCAGCCTCCTAGGTCAAGAGCTGCTTCATCACAGCGATCAGGTCTGCCAGAATGGCAGTAGCAGAGACACTAGCATTCGCTTGGTCAGTTGCAACAATTGGATGACCGTCGGCCATGAGATCAGGTCCGCAGAATGAATCGATCGGATAGGACGGAATCGATCGGCATGAGACGACGGCGCCGTGACGAGAACAGCCCAACAATTGGCTGAGCAGGATCGCCATAGTCGATGATTGACGTATAGTACCTTAAGGATCAAACCCTAGGGCTCTGATACCATGAAGAAAAGAAAACTCTTTTTTTTTTATTCAATGGATATTTTTTCTGTACATTTACAAGACTCAATCATGTCATATATATAGGACAACAGGTAACCTAATTAGGAGATACACAATAGGAAGGATTCTATACTAGGAAGAAATATATACAATAAAATTTCCTAACAAATAGGTTAAATTAGTTCACGACCACACCCCATGCTCCCATTCCCCGGCCACCAGTTTCTTCACCTTCATTGGGCAATCGCCCTTCATCTTCTTGCTCGATTTCCCCATTTCTTGATTCCCCTTGCCTTGCTTGGCCGTGACCGAGCAAGAAGAGAACTTGGAAGACTCAAAGTCTGCGGTTTTATTCAAGGCCTTGGCTTCCTATGGCTGGCGGGGTCGCCAGCCCTCTCCGCAGCGCTAGCGATCCCATCGATCTTCATTTTTTTAAAATTCTTAAAAGATAGAAAAGGAAAAAAATTAAGAAAAAATTAAAAATGACAAAATTTTCCTTGAGAACTAGGCTTTTTTTAAGATTTCATGGCAATTTCAGGCTCTTTTTTCAAAACACCGTTAATTTCAAGCTCTTATTTAAGAAAATGAGAGCATTTCATGCCCTCATTTGAGAAAATCAATACACTTCATGTCCTTATTTGAAATATTTCCTTTATGTAATTCATTAATCTCTATGACGGCGCCATTTCATGCGCTTAGAATAGTCCCATTCATATTTGGCCAAGTGTTTTTGAATGGATGGTCTTCTACTAGTGAAGGGCAATTTTGTTTCTTCTTCCCATAGGCAAGACGACGCGGAGAATAAGGGAAGGATTCAAACTAATCGGCACGAGAAATTATTAAACCATCCTATATACATGTATATGTATATATATATATATATATATATATATATACATACATACATACGTGCTAAAATGAACTTACCAAGTGGAACTTGCCATGTTCAATGGAACCAAATTTAATATTTGCTCAAATGATGCGCTCACGTAATAATTCCTTAGGTGAGTACAGGAGGGGTGGGTAACATATACCGCCGCGCGCATGATTTTCCGAAGCTCATTAAAAACCCGTACACTTATTCCATAACTAAATTATTACCAACATTTCAGATTGATTAAAAACTTAAAGACCGAATTTCGCTGCTTATTTTGTTTTGAAGTTGCCTGGGAGCAGGGTTGTATTTTGATTTGCAGTTGCACGTGACATTTCTGTCTTGCATCCTAAATACGTGAATGAAATGAAAATGTGACTTTTGAAGGGGCAAAAAAAAAAGAAAAAAGAAAAAAGAAAAAAAAAAAGCTTGATGCTTAAAATCAGCAAACAAAAGATGGGCCTACACCATATCGTTGGAATACCGCCAAAATCGGTTGGATATTTTTGCCTTTCAAATCTCTCTCTCCCTCTCTCTCTCTCTCTCTCCGCCTGTCCATCTTATCCTGGTGAGAAAGTAATAGTCTGATTCTGAGGAGCTCTTAATTGCGCCCTGTTCCTTCGAGCCTATTGCACCAGTCTGAACTGAATCGAGACCATGGCGTGTTCCCCGACGCCAATCTCTGCACTCTCCTTCAATTCCCCGTCTCCTCCCAGATTACAATCTTCGTACACAAGCCCAGCATCGCCTCCCAAAGCCGTCGCCAAAGAGCTCTACTTCAACCGAGATGGTTCCGCCACCAAGAAACTCCTGGTCGGACTCTCAACTCTTGAAAATTTCAGTCGACACGCCCCAGAGAATCGAGAAGGCCGTTTCCTTTGTCCTCCTGTTTTTACCGTGCCTGACCCCGCAATGCGTAATAAGTTTTGAGGTTCTTTATTTTATTCCCCTCTTTTGGGTGCAGGTTGGTGTGAACTTGGTGGCGGAGCTGGTGGGGGTGACATTGGGACCGAGAGGACGGAATGTGATCTTGCAGAACAAGTATGGGCCTCCCAAGATTGTCAATGACGGCGAGACTGTTCTCAAAGAGGTATTGCCTCGTTCTAACCTGTTGCTTGACTTCCTCATGTGTGCTTTGAATCCTGTCTCGATCTGGCAATTGTCGACGCGGGGGGATGATGTTGTCCTAATTCGATTTCGCTGGTTCGATTCCACGTGCTTATTGGAACCTTCGGAAAAATCAAGGGAAAAATATTCTTGCTTCTTCTAATAGAGGATGAATGTGTAAGACAAGTCGCTGGTGTTTGCGGCCATTAAAGGGATTTCTCAGCAGTTAGTTGACTAATGTTATAGATTAATTGATCGGGCTCGTGTTTTCGTGGCTCGACTTTGATAAATTTAGCTTCACTGGTGGGAGGGTTCCTCATGTGATGATGGATCACGCTATCTGTAGAAGCTTTCAATTGGGTTTGGATGCTTATAGTATTATCCCTCGTGTGATATGAAAATGTAGATAGAGTTGGATGATCCTCTGGAGAATGTCGGGGTGAAATTGGTGAGGCAAGCTGGAGCAAGAACAAATGAACTTGCTGGTGATGGGTCCACTACTTCTGTCGTTCTTGCCCATGGCCTGATCTCCGAGGGTGTGAAGGTATGTTTCATCCGTTCTTGTCGATAGCCTATTGACTCCCTTTTGCTGGGAGAGACGCGTACCGTTGGAATATATAAATATTAAATCACACCTTTTTCTAATAACTTAATCTTTTGGGTTAGACTTTCATCCTGAGTTGTAATTTTTCCAGGCTCCTATTCGCCTCCCTCAATAAATATGTCCACACTTAAGTACGAGGTAAAAAACCAGACTAAGTGTGAGGGAGAGTGTTGGAATAAATAAATATTAAACCACGACTTATTCTAATAGCTTAAATTTTTGGGTTGGACTTTCTAACATGGTTACAGAACCAATGTTATTTACTTTCGCATATGTGAACCCACCCTTCATTAGTTTATTTCCGCGTGCAGATTGCTTGCACGTGACAGGAGGTGCTGAAGTTGTGTTGTTGTCCCACATCGCTTGTAAATGAGTCTTGTATGCTATTTATATTCATGTGGTCTCCCTTCACTTAATAGTTTAAGCTTTTGAGTTGGACTTTCTAACACATACCTTTCATCAGTGGCCAATTATCTTTGGATGGCCCACACTTTCCTTCTTTTAGTGACTTTTTTACTCGGTCAAGCCTCGCTAATTGCGACTTATGCAAATTCTCGTTGCGTTGTACCAATTTCTTCGATTTAACTTTAAACTCGCAAAGGTTGTCGCAGCTGGCGTTAATCCTGTTCAAGTTTCTCGTGGGATTGAAAAGACTGCACAGGCCCTTGTCACTGAGCTGAAGAAGATGTCCAGAGAGGTAATAGATTTTTTTCTCTATCTCCTAGTAACCTATCGGAGTTGGCAAAAGTAATAGAGTGAATGATGACATACAGCGAAGGCTTTGAGCAGGGAGTGATGATAATTCTTGCAAACTAGCTGAAGAGTTTGCATAATCTTGGTGCTTACTTCTCATGAAGTACAGAAATGTCCGCGATACAGGTCGAGGACAATGAACTCGCAGATGTTGCTGCAGTTAGCGCGGGAAATGATCATGCAGTGGGAAACATGATAGCTGACGCACTTCGGCAAGTGGGTCGGAGAGGCTTTGTCACAATAGAGAAAGGGAAGTGTGCTGAAAGCAACCTACAAATCGTTGAAGGCATGCAATTTGACCGTGGATATCTGTCTTCTTACTTCGTGAACGACAGAAAGAAGATGACGGTGGAATTTCATAATTGCAAGGTAGAAATCTACAATTTTACCTCCATGTGTTATTTGGTTGAATGATAAGGGGGTACGGATTTTTTCTACAGTTACTTTTGGTTGACAAGAAAATCACAAACACGAAGGACATGTTTAAGATTATGGATAGTGCTGTTAAAGAGAAGTATCCAATCCTCGTAGTCGCGGAAGGTATTGAGCAGGAAGCTCTGGCTCCTCTAATAAGGAACAAGCTCAGAGGCGTGCTGAAGGTAGCAGCTATTAAGGCTCCTGCGTTTGGTGAACGCAAGAGCCATTGCTTAGATGATATTGCCATATTAACAGGAGGTACCGTATCGCGCATCATACTTAAATCTTCAGTCCCATTGCATGTTGCACTTTAGAGATCAGACTAATTCTTTCACTTTTGAACGTTCCCTTTACTTGTCTTATAGGCACTGTCATCAGAGACGATATGGGGTTGACTCTGGAAAAAGCCACAAAGGAAGTTCTGGGAACAGCTTCTAAGGTTGTGATAACCAAAAGTTCAACATTGATAGTTACAGATGGAAGCACAAGAAAAGCTGTTGAGGAGAGAGTTTCTCAAATCCGAGGCCTTGTCAAGGTGCTTCTCCGTCCTACCAAGAATAATTCGCTAATGACTTTTGTTTCGCATATTTTTTTCCTCGACACAGAAATTCATTGAAAAAATCCAGGGCAAAAAATCATTATTTGTGAAACAAAACTCGTCTTTCAGCTCAGACTAGAAAATATTGAACTTTGAGGTTAGATCCGGGCGAAATATTACAAGACGATGACAGCCCAAATTCATGCATCTTCTAGTGACGACACTTTTGACAAGGTCCTAACTCCTAATAATAGCTATTCTGGGACGCCTAATGCGTTACCTCTTTTTTCTTTGGCAGAACACCGAGGAAAATTTTCAGAAGAAGATACTGAATGAAAGAATAGCAAGGTTATCGGGAGGAATTGCTATTCTTCAAGTAATTTGAGTATATATCTCCTTGCCGGCTTCTTGGTTTAATATAAAGTCTGAGACCGCTGACTTACATTCAAACTGACGAATTATACTGGTTAAAATAAAGGTGGGAGGTCAAACCCAAGTGGAGTTGAAGGATAAACAGCTGAGAATTGAAGATGCCCTGAATTCGACAAAGGTGTATGATCATCTCCTTACATCTCTAACCAACATCAGTTTTCTATTACCAATTTCACAGTCAGTAAATTAGCATATTGCAGGCAGCAATTGAGGAAGGTGTTGTAGTTGGTGGTGGCTGTAGTCTTTTGAGACTGTCTACAAAGGTTGATTGCATCAAAGAATGTCTAGATAATGAAGAGCAGAAGGTAAATTTTTTCTTAGATATCTAATTGCATACCTGTATTTGTATAAAAGGATAACGTGATACTTAAAGAGTATTTTTGGACAATAAATGTCCCATAAAGATCATATTGATGCCCTACATGTGTTCTTTACTCCTTATTGTCCAACAAAATATAATAAAGAGAACAAGTCGCTCAAAATGAAATGAACGATCATCTTCACTATCCAAGTAAAATAAGAGCACTTCTTCTTTCCAGGTTTTTCTTTTCTCCTTACAATTATTCAAACTAAACTTCTTAAATTGTTGAGCCTAAAACCTTAATGCAGATAGGAGCAGAGATTTTCAAGAAAGCTCTAAGCTACCCTGCAAGGCAGATAGCCAAAAATGCTGGTGTCAATGGAAGTGTGGTAGTGGAGAAGGTACTTTCTTAGAGATGCATCATTTTGTTACAAGTATTTTAATTGCAATTCATGCCTTCTAGTGCTTTCTCAACTAATTTTGTTTGATGTTGAGAAACACAATTCTCCACACGGTCTGCATTTTTGCAGGTCCTATCGAGTAACGTCATGAACTACGGATATAATGCTGCGAGGGACTGCTTCGAGGATTTACTGGCAGCTGGAATAATGGATCCGACGAAGGTACATAATCTTATAGATGTAACTTGTGTGCAAAGCATGATCTCTCCAGTTTTAAGCAAATCTGATCAACAAATGATATGTAGGAGGTTAATTTGTAGTAGCTTGAGGTGCTAAATGTTGAATACAATTGGCTGACTACCAGAGAAGTTAATTCTTCAATCCGCCTGAGTATCAGGACACTCTTGAGACTGATTTGATACTGTTGACATTGAACTCAGAAGAAGTGTTCGTAGACAATCCTGAATCAAAGGACTGGAAAAAGTTTTCCTTCTTTAAATGAACATATTCCCCCACTTACAGATATAAGCTCATGCATTTTCCCTTTGGCGTTCTACTCTATATCCGAATACACATGTAATATTCGTCTTGTTTATGTTGCTTAGGTTTGATTAGGCTTATGGTTCAACGTGTAAATGGCACACAGGTGGTAAGATGTTCTTTGGAGCACGCGGCATCTGTGGCAAAAACTTTTCTAACCTCCGATGCAGTAGTCGTCGACATTAAGGAAGTAGAGCATCCCGCACGGATGCCAATGCCGATAAGAAAGCCCGTTAGAAAGGCAGGTAATGTTTCTTTTTCTCTAGCTTCACCTGATCGTTTACACAAATATCATCACTTTCTGCTATGATTCACTGGATACTAGTTTATCTTTCTGCAGGTATTCCTCGTGCGGGCATGCCACTAATTGTGTAGAGATAAAAGCTGTTCCGGACTCGGATTACTCATAAATGCTTGAAGTACCATACCTCTAAAAGGAGATGCCCTTTTTCCTTGTAGTATAGTACTTCAATGGCCGCAACGTACTAGTCATCCATCTGCTCTTGGTTTTGCTCGGGTTAGAAGCTAACACGGGAAACTTGTCAACAAAGCTTTGTATCTACAGCGGAGCAGATATCAATGGAGAGATGGTCAGTACACGGCTTCTTACCTCGGAAGAGAGTGATCAAATGCCTACATATTACCAAGAGCGGAGATGTCAACTTCATAGGAAATGTTAACTCCAAACACTACTTTTACGGGTTAGGAATTCATCTATTGCGACCACCTTGACTCTTTTCAATGGAAGCTCGCTCTCATCTCACGATTTACATGAATAAAAACTTGCTTGCAAGTACATTCTATGCGCTGCTAAAGTTCGGAAAGAAGAAACTGGGGTAGATAAAGACTTGATGAAGTACTCAGATTCATTCACAATCTCCATTGTTTTGCCTCACAGCATCTCCGTCTCCGATCCTTTCATCTGTTGGCATCGGAGTAATGCTGCGATTACTTTGAGATGGACATAGTAATATGTTGGAAGGTCCCATGGGACCCTGATGTATCATGACCATTTGTTCTTGTGGGTCCCATGTAATATCTGAGTTCGATCTAACGGTTGTTAAGCACTTGGCCCACATGAGCCCGTTGCACTCAATAATTAACTATCATGAAAACCATATGTGCGGACAATGCCAAGACAAGTGTCCTCTTATCTCTGCGAGCCTTCCTTCGTCTGCTTTAAAGTTTGCGCCTTTCCTTATCTTCTGCTCTTCTTCCGGATACTCTGTTCTTCCTCGAGCTTATATATATATATATATATATGGACATAACAGTAACGCCAGACTACACCGCACAAGAAAGAACTCATGAACCGTGTCCCCGGAATGGTGGACACTTAAATAAAGGAACAAGCTTACGTATAAATTTTTAGGACACGGATTCGTCTAGTTAAGAGAGATTGCACAAAAAAACTTGAGCATAGCAGAAAAGGAAAAATGCTGGGCTTGAGATGGGTGATGGGATTGAGCTTGAGAGGCGCTTTGGATGTGATCGTCGCCGGGGTTTCTCTGGTGATCGGTTTTGGGTTCTGGGTTCTCGTCACCTCCATTCTCTGCTCTGTTGCTTTCTTTCGATGCGCCAAGCAAGCTTCTTGATCAATGGTACGTCATGATCTTGCTCTCCACCCCATTTTTTCTTCCTCTTTCTTCTTTCTATTTTAGCTTGGCTTGCGTCTCGACGCAGCTTACGTTACTCCCTTTCCTGGGTCTCTGTCTTTAATTGGGATGTGAAATTGGTAATGATTTTCTGGTCACGTTTCTTACCAACTTGAGTTGTTATTCTCGTTTCTCTTTTTCTGGTGGACCGGCCATATGCTTGGAGAAGTGCTGTCATAAGTCGCAGGGGGCATGTCATCGGCTCGTGCCGGCAGCCTCCTTCGATCCCAGACCAGAGGGGTTACTTCGGAGCTCCTACTTATGCGATCATCGATATGCCGGGTTGTCTGAGATCGCCGGGAATTCCAAAATTTGAGATCATGCTATGATTTGAGCATTTTCTGCAGAAGGATGATCATATTTTGGATTGATGTTTATATTAAAGAGGAGAGAGCAGTGTGCACGTGATTTTTCCATCAAGCGCCGAAGCTAGCTAGATTCATTTAAGCTTTACAGGTTTGAAACTTGAAAAAGCCTAAAAAGTCCATTAGCTTTCTTCTAACTGTCGGCGCAGCGCAGTTCAATCGGAATTCCGATTGAACGCTTAATTTCAGTGCTCAAGAAGTCTTTATCTTGTTCTCTCTCACTACATGACCTCTGGAAGGCGCATCGCTTAACGGAACTTAGATCTCGTAGACCATGGGAATCCAAATCGAGCGATCTGTATATGAACAATAACGGCGCGCGCAAGGTTCGCCCTCTGCGGCGAGACGGGGACCATCTTCTGGTTACGAACAGGAAGGAGCAAGCGGAGAAGAATTGAGTAAACCATGTCACCTTCCTCTGTCCCCGTTTCCTTCACGCTCCATGAGTTCTCCCCGCGATAGTTGCAGGAACTGAAAAGGAGAGAGACCGGGGAAGCACATTCAACCGAAACACATGCCTCCAATCTACTGTACGCCAAACCCAAAGCGTCCCACCCTGAAAACCTAATCAACCACCGACAAAAACCAAAATTTAAAAAATATAAATAAAAAGTAATTTCAGATAAAAAAAAATATTATAAAATGTAATACATCAGGGACAACCTTATCACTCTGCATTAAAATCCCATCTTGGAAGATTGGAGAAACACCAAGCATGTTGCGGGACATTGAATATGAATCTTCTTTGTAATTCGTAATATGACTTCTTTATTGTCAAAGTAATATGACTTAACATGTTTATCATTGCTCATTTTTTTTAAAAAAATTTGCTTCGTATCGATTTATCTTTCGTGTGAAAAAATTGATCGGGATTACATATTCTTCTTATTTTTAAATTTCTCAAGAGAAGGAATCTCCATAAGGTTTCCATGCAACTCATGTTTGATCAATTTTCAAAACCCATGCGCGTAAATTTTTCACTAAAATGACTTAAATTTACACTTTTTTCCACGAAACTAGAGAATCGAACAACCTTATTTTTCCCGAAGGGAGAGGAGAGGAGAGAGAGAAGAAGAGTTCATCGTGGCAGTATGGTAGCGTCGGCACGGCTTTGACCAATAAAAAAAAAAATTCCCCGTTCTTCTTGGTCGTCTTCTTTTTTCTGTTCTTGCCCTCTTGGACGGACATTCATATATAATTCCATTCCAGGTCGACGTCGATCTCGAACTCATCCACTCGTTCTTGATCCTGTCGAGGATCCGGGTCCCCTCAGTTCCAAGAGGCATCCCACTGAAGTGCATCCGTTTGACCCGCCTCCAACGATGCAGCATCGCTCGCTATGATCTTCTTGTTTCGCTTCCGAATCAGGAGCTTGGCATCTGGGAGTGAATAATTTCTCGAGAGAATTCATGGGGTTGATCCAAGAAGCTCTGCCCGTGGAATGGGAGCGAGAATCGTATCCGGCGACCGCGGATTTCGCTCTCCTTCCTCTCTTCGCCCTCTTCTTCCCTTCCGTCCGGTTCGTCCTCGACCGATTCGTGTTCGAGGTATCGCATGTCGCTGCACCGTGCCGTGATTTGGTTTCTTCAATCGATGCTCCTCCTCTTTTTTGCTAATGGGATCTTCGCTTCCGTTTTCTGAGCTGATTAGTAGTCGGACTCCTTTTGCTGTTTCGGTAGTAACTGTGTCCGAGAGTTGGTTGATTTTCTGTTTAGCTGGAAAGGTGCGGAGAGAGAGATGTCGTCTATGATGCTTGCAATAGTCTGATGCCGTTAGACCAATGGGACAAGAGTAAGGAGTGTCGTGTAGATTACTATGAGCTGTGCAGTTGCATGGATGCTCCAATGGTGTATTATTGCAGAAGCTAGATTGCAAAGTTTGGACTGTGTATTAGATGCTCGTTTCCGGTTTGCAATTCCTCGGGAAAATGTTTTCCTTGGTGCTATGCAAAATTTCCGAGCATTTTACGGCACTGAAAGTGGAAGTTTGTCTTGAAAAAGTCTGACTCTCTTGCAAAAAGTGGGAAATAAAATGTGATCATGAGCTATATGGTCTCATGGATTGGGAAATGATCAATTGAAGGTCTTTATGAATCTCAAATGCTATGTGGCATTCATCTAACTCAACTTATGCATGTCTCCAGCCAATTACTTATGTACGCCCTATTCAGAATTCCAGAAACATACTTTGTTAGTTCTGGATTATGTTTTAGCAGCTGGTTGTGTGAGTATGTTTCCACTCTATCAACTTGCAAGAACTTTCTTCTTTAATCTCTTCTGTCGTCCTTTTTATCCGTGAGATGAATATACTGCAAGGAAGTACTCCCATTAAATCTGGGCAGCTTCAGTCATCTTCTTTTCTTTTTCTTTTTTCATAATACAAGAAACTTAGAATGACGTGCCATCTGTAAGATATCTATTATGCTCACTTTCTACATGGATGCCGCATCCTTTCTGTCGCCACCATTTGCTCTTAATACATACTTCTTTGGGGTTTCTCCTTGAATTCATCATAATGTCTGCATCCAACTTTGCAGAAAGCAGGCAGAAGGTTAATCTTTGGAAAGGGGTATCAGAGAACGGATCTTGAGACAGATGACGGAAAGAGGAGGATAAAAAAATTCAAAGAATCAGCATGGAAATGTGTTTACTATCTTTCAGCTGAAGTGTTGGCTCTCTCTGTCACTTATGATGAGCCTTGGTTCTCTAATACGATGAATTTTTGGGTAGGACCAGGAAACCAGGCTTGGCCTGACCAGAAAATTAAGTGAGGTTCTGAACATCGTGTCTGGCTGTTTCATTTCATGAAGGCAATTTCCTGACTGGTTTTTGCACCTCAGGTTCAAACTGAAGGGATTGTACATGTATGTAGCTGGATTTTATGCATATTCCATATTTGCTTTGATCTTTTGGGAAACAAGGCGATCTGACTTTGGGGTGTCAATGAGTCATCATGTAGCAACTCTCATTCTTATAGTGTTGTCTTACATATTAAGGTAACTTTCTACTTATTTCTGGATTCCTTTTCTTCTCTTTATAGTTAGTCTATTATATGTTACCACTATAGAGTGCAAAGTCGTATGGTACCTTGAATATTAATAATTAGCAAGTTTTATGTCTGAATGAGGTAACAAAAATAAATTGACCAAGATGGCCTCTGCTGTAGACTTGAACAAACAAGCAAACAGAAGATGAAAAATGGAACTTTATAAATTGAGAGAGATCTTTTAACAAAATGCAGGATGAAAACTCAGGAATTAAACAAACTATATATGCTTCCAATTAGTTTAAAGGTGCCTTTTTGTCTGGGAGAAGTGTGCTCAGGGTCCTTACGAGAATCGATGTTCAAGATGTCTAATTAATAGTTCCATATCAAACTTTGGCATAACTGTATCTGGGAAACCAATCGTATGTTCAATATTTTCTTTTAAGCGACTTCAGTATTTGCCCCAGAAACCTTTTTCCTTTTCTGTGATGTATTTTGCCTTACTTGCATGTATGTGGATTCAATGTATAAAGTTCTACAAGATCTGGCTGTTCACCTTCGTTCACTATCTTCAATAAGCAAAATAAATTTTGTTCTAAAAAAGATACGAGGAAAGCTAATGACAATGTAGCCGCTTTACTATCGTTAACAGTGAACCCTAGGAATTACAAACAGTGACCTAGGCACTATAAACAGTAGTTCATAGGATCAGATCCTTAAGAGTTGAGTAGGGAATGCTGGAAACTTCAGTCTGCATTTATCAGCTGTTTCATCTATTTGTGTGCACTTTCTTGTGTTAATTAACTTTGGATGCATAAGACAATGGTAAAGGTTGCAGCAGTGCATTATTCAGTTGCTCGGATTTGTTTGTGTTTGCTTTCCCTTCGTTGTTAATCTAGATGCATAAGATAATTTTAGCAGCCTAGCATGATCAGTGGAGAACTTTTTCTGAAGATTAGGTGTAAATGGTCTACTAAAACACTTATTGTTATGTTCTCCTTTAATCTTTACTGGCAGGTTTGCTCGAGTTGGTTCAGTTGTTTTGGCTCTTCATGATGCCAGTGATGTCTTTTTGGAGGTAGGGAAGATGTCCAAATACGGCGGTGCTGAGAATTTAGCAAGCTTCTCTTTTGTACTCTTTGTCTTGTCTTGGATAATATTACGCCTCATTTACTACCCTTTCTGGATCCTTTGGAGTACAAGGTGAGTCTCAGTTCCTAGATGGCTCGTACATGGATTTGGCAGATTCTTTCTGAAATTGTGGTTTTAAAAACCTGTTTTCATAATGAAAAGAAAACCAATTCGGGTTTATCTCTTGGTGCAAATTTTGTTTGGCAACTTGTTTGCTAGAACAGATTTGGGACATGACTAAAAGTCTGCGTCCGGAATTCCTAATGTTCACTCCACATAGTACATGAGAAAATGCGAGCTTCACCAAATGATTGCTCTTGAAACCTACATGTTCAAATGCAAATCTAGGGCAAAGTATGTTCACATCTTGGATATGGCTATGTAAGTCCATATAGACAAAAAGTGGTAGGGAAATTTGTCCAGAAATCATTCTAGCAGTTGGCACGTACACATGCACCGCCGCAAGGAGGGGGCGGGGGGGTGGTTGGATGGGTGGAGAGAGAGACTGGTTGGAAGTCTTTCTAGTTTATGTTTTTCTGAGTCATATGCCAGAGCAGATACTCCACGTTTCTTTCTGGTTCATAAGAAACAAACCTTTCAGAAAAACAAAGTCTTTCTAGTTGCCTAAAACTGGTTTTTGCTGATGCCAAAGCTCCACTCTCAAACGAGCTTCCAAAAGACGCCAACTTTTATTTCTCCCAATGAAGCACTTCCATTTTGGTATACTTTTGGCTCAGTCCCAGGTTTCATAAATTCTGCCAATAAGTTTTGCAATCGAATAAGTAAAAAGTCCGGAGCTTCTTACTGAAAAATCGTCCTCCATGACACTTCTTGCTAGTTTGTGAGCAATGAGTCTGTGATTTTCACCCTTGCTTTTATAATAGTTGTTTTCTCATATTCTTAATACTGTGAGTTCTTATTTCTTGTTTTTTTTTTCCTTTTCTAAGAAGTTTGTGCAACCTGAATATCCTTATTCTTCATGCAGCTATGAGGTCCTTCTTACATTGGACAAGGAAAAACACCGAGTAGATGGACCGCTCTACTACTATATTTTCAACTCTTTGCTGTACTGCTTGCTTGTCCTTCATATATATTGGTGGGTGTTGATGTATAGAATGCTTGTTAAGCAAATTCAAGCAAGAGGGAAAGTCAGTGATGACGTTAGATCTGGTGAGTATATTATTAGTTTCCCAGGTATCAGTCTTTGATTCTTGCAATCATTGTGTGGAGACAGGAATTCTGTTAGTGTACCCTGCCATGGATTCTCAATGGTAGTCAAGGAGGCTAAAACGTTTTCCACTTCTTCCTCGCTCAGTTCATCCTATTAACTTGCATGGCTCTTCTGTAAACTTGGCCTGATCAACATTTTACTCGGTGGATGGACCTTTTTTCCTTTGAAACATGAACAGAAAACCGTAACTGAAACGAAAAGGAGGCAATTAGATAGTGTGCTTTGTCCACTCTGTCATTTGTGTCTATGAATTATTTTCGTCATACACAGATTCTGAAGGTGAAGATGATCATGAAGATTGATCGGCTAGAGAAAATTTACGGAACTGCCACAAGGAGGTAAAACATGATTCTGAAAATTTTCCTAGACATTGTGGCTGCTTAAAAGCTTTTGTTCTTATTGTGCATTAAGTCCCCCAGAACAGGAAGTACCTTTTAAAGTGAAGGCTGCATGAATAATTTGTTCTCCACGAGACAAGCATGAATAGAAAACTTCCCCTACTATTTACTTGTTCTACCGTAGTCAAACAGCTCAAAAAAATTGCCCGAGCATGTTGCCTTCTGCATAACCCCTACATTAAACACTAGTGAATATTCTAAACCGAGCCTTTTACTTTGGTATTCAACCTGATAGATCGCTTTTCATCATGCAGGCTGTGATGTACTAAAATGTACATTGCCGAGTGGTTGCTGTACTACTATTCTTTCGAAGCTAATGCCCTTTTGCTGGGATTTGTCTGTCATTCAATCAAGTGTTAAAGCAATTAGAAGATGTGATGTTTAGGTGGACATGGTGGTTGTCGTGAGACTTTGGCATTATGATTGGGCACCTTGATTAGATTACCATATCATATGGAATTGTTCGAGCAAACTCTCCAGGAAGCACATCCTCGGAATGGGCAGATCTTTGAATGGCTAGTCTAGGTGTCTGAAAGTGCTACAACTCAGATATGATTCTTATTTTCGCGAGAAACATGTTACTCAGGAACATTGACGTGTTACTAGATTTTGGTTAGAGAAGATGTTCTTCTGGAAGATGAGATTTCTGCGTTTTGGTTGCTTGTGTACAATAAGAAAGCCAATTTGTTTCGTATCAACTCTCTCTTTTTTTCTTTTTGGGTAAAGAGTTTCGTATAAGCTTTCTGTTCCCCCTATGATAGAAAAGATCATTCGTACGTAGCATATCTCGAGGAGAGCCTTTCCAAACTTGAACACTCTTCTTCTTCATTGTACATTTTAAAAGATCAGTTACAAGCTGCTTCTAAATTTCTGATCATCTTTAGTCCACACTCGTTGCTAATGGATAGAGGTTATTATCGGGCAGGCTCGGGCCAAGCCGGGCTTAATGTACTGCCGAAGCATGCCCGTTACGCAAAATTTTTTTAGAACTTTCCAGGCTCGGCCGAAGATGGGCGGGCCGGATCTTGTACGAGCATTGCCCAAACCTGCCCGTTCACTCTCGGGCTTGGGCGGCCACCCTCCCTTGATCAACCCTGCTAATAGAGTGGTTGCTTGAGAGTCTTTAACACACGTTTTGTGAACCAAAACGTGAGAAACTCTGTTCAAAACCAGAATGCTAAGACAATTTTCTCCACTAATAGCCGCTGTCCTGCATTTGGTTTGGTGACTTGCCCGAATCTAAAACACTAAAACTCTTGAGCCACACGTGCACGTCTCTCTCTCTCTCTCTCTCTCTCTCTCTCTCAAAAGTATTCTTGGTAATTTTAGTCTTGGTGTTACCCACCAAACGGAACAGCATCGGTTGCATCCCCTCTTGACTTTTTGAGAAAACTTCATGCAAAATATTCGATCAGACATGCAGAAACTGAGGTTGACCCTCTCCACGCTTGTTCATATATATATGTATCTGCACAGTTTCAGGAAGTGCATGTCAGCCGAAGAGCCGAGAATGGCAGCTTCTATTCATCCGAGAGTCCTCGCGATGCAGTTCTTGGGCGCGATCGCCTTCATTTCTGGCGTCATATGCTCTGGCGCAAGCGATCCTCCATTGACGCTTGATTACTATGCATCTTCATGCCCGACTGTGTTCGACGTCACCCACAAAGAAATGGAATGCACGGTGCTCTCAGATCCGCGCAACGCCGCATTAGTAGTCCGACTACACTTTCATGACTGCTTCGTTCAGGTGCATTGCTTACATCGTGATTCTACGCAAATTTCCATTCTCCTCGCGGTTAAACTGAACATGTACTTGGGAATGAAACTGTGGCAGTACTGACATTGATCATGAAGCTTAGATCAAACTGCAAAGGGAGAATTGTTTCTTTATCTTTTGGTTGCGATTTTTACCAGGGATGCGACGGCTCAGTTCTGCTAGACGATACCATCACGCTGCAAGGAGAGAAGACGGCCTCCCCCAATATAAACTCCCTACAAGGTTTTGAAATCATCGACAGGATCAAGAACAAGGTTGAATCTGACTGCCCCGGAATCGTCTCGTGTGCTGATATATTGACGATTGCCGCTAGAGATGCTGTCATTCTGGTATATAGATTGTCCTGTCTCTCTGAATTTCTCATTACTTGTTAAATAATGTTATTAATCATAACCTTTGTTGTTGTACTTCTTAACCAAGGAGGAACATGAGAACATCAACGTCATTAATATTGGTTGTGTTCCATACTTCATAGGTGGGCGGACCGTATTGGGATGTTCCGGTGGGGAGGAAGGACTCAAGAACTGCAAGTTTCGAGTTCGCAAACAACGACATACCAACCGCGAACGAAGGTCTTGTTTCCATCATTTCCAAGTTCCTTAACCTCGGCCTCTCCGTCACCGACACCATCGCGCTTTCCGGTAAATATTTACGTTCCTATTCCTCTTAAGAGATTGATCAAATTACTCACCCACGGTGAGCTTATTATTGCTACAGAAAAAAAAAAAAACACACAATGATTTAGGCCTGTATTTAGTAAATTAACGTCAGATTTTCATTAATTTTGTGCACATGCGAATCGCTAGGTGCACACACGATCGGCATGGCACGCTGTGAGAACTACCGCGCGAGAATATACGGGGACTACGAATCGACATCGGGCGGTAATCCGTCATCCGAAGCGCGCCTCAGCAAATTGAAGTCCACATGCCCCGCTGCGGGAGGCGGAGAGGACAACATCGCGCCGATGGACTATGAGACGCCCAATGTCTTCGACAACTCCTACTACCATCTGCTCCTGAACGGAGAGGGATTACTCAACTCTGACCAGGAACTGTATTCGAGCGTACTGGCCATCCAGACCAAGAAGCTTGTGGAACGGTACGCACACGACACAGCGGCTTTCTTTCAGCAGTTCTCCGAGTCCATGGTGAAGATGGGGAACATCACGAATTCAGACAGCTTCGTCAATGGAGAAGTGAGGAAGAATTGCAGATTTATCAATACATGATCGCTGGACAAACCTATCATAATGTCCATTAAAGAGGTGTACCTACCTGCTTGGTAGCCGAATTTCTACGCCATATCAGTCTTTGTACATCCTTATCTGTAATGAGCAAAGAGTTGTTCGTGATTATGGACTTTTCTTATACAAATCCTCTTCATAATTATGGAAAAACATAGCAGAAATCGAGATTATTTTGATGTAATTAATCCGTTCCGACATAGCCAAAAGGTTTTTTTTTTTTTTTTTTGGATAGCTCATGCAACCAATTGAAGGAAGAAACATTTGAGGACCGGAAATTGCGGTGCAGTATTGCATGCAATGAAAATTTATTTTAACTTGCAAGTTGATCTCTCAAACTCTAACATAAGTCATTTCAAATCCAATTCTTTGACCTCCCCGTCGCTTGCCTTCATCAATGCATCATACTTAGGTTTATTACAATCCCTCCACGCAACACTAGGTATCTCTCTCTCAAAAGTTTTCCTTTTCTTGATTTTTTTTTTATAGCCAACATCTTGATTATTCCTCGAGAGATACTAACACAGTAACTCATCACCATGGCCCTCCACTTAAATCACGAGTGTTCATTCGAAGAATCGAACCTGGGACCAGTGCGTCTAACCACACAATCTCAAGTGCGCCCAAATCAACTAAACTACCCATAGAAGGGTTAATTTTCTTGATTTTAAGGCCTCGTAAAGTCGGAAACAAGATTTGAAGGTATAGGAAACTTGGAAAATATGGCCAAATTACAGAGAAGATGTAATTCACGATGGAAAAGGAAAATGTCCACGGTCCATGAACTCCCTGTGCCGAGATGGACCGTGAAGTTGAACTCTAGGCGGCCGAGAGTATGGATAGGCACAACCTGTAGTGTTTTGAGACGCTCCAAGATCGTCCTAGGGGCGGGCCAAGTGATCATCAGACCATACCTAGAGAATCCTATCAAACGAGGGAGGTGAGTCTCACAAGGGACAAATCGTGTAAGACAAAACATGGTACCCCAAGCACGCAAGGCATGGCATGTAGGACAAAGGAGGAAAAGATGAGGTCCGGGAAAACAATGGCTATCCCACTAGTATACAAACAGGGGCGTTCTCGTCTCATTTGTCATCACCAACAAATGAACGATCAAACCTAGGACGGCTTGGCTTAGGCGATCCATCAATCCAAAGAACCTAAGTCGCCGTACGGTGTCTTTCCCAAGCATCAGTCCATGGACGCATGTATCACGGTCCGTTAAATTTCGACCCAAATTTGACCGCGATGCATCCTTCGAATCAACTGACGAATCGGTTCATGACCCACGAAGAATTATGCCTAAAAGTAGCCAAGCGGACGGAGGATCGACCGGCTGATCGATCGGGACATGATCCAAGACAACTGGCGGATTGATGCATGAACAACCCTGCACGACCGAGTGATTGAGCGGCGAATCGTACAGGGCGATCAAATGAACGATCCCTGATCAATCGTGCATGACCAGGTGATCGACTCGTGGATCGTGCAGAACGATCAGGCAGCCGAGTGAGGAATGATGCCGCACGACCAGGCGATCGATCCACGGATCGTGACCCTCGACCGAGCAAGCGGCCAAGGATCGATGCAAGCTATCGAGCGGAACGATCGAGCGGGCGGCCGAATGAACGATGCAAGGATCAAGCAAGCTAGCCGAGCGATCGATCCACGGATCATACGAGATGGCCAGGTGGTCGATTCATGCACGATGCAGGATCGACAAGTGCACGAGCGGCGATCGACCCAAACATGCCCAGCGCTCGACCAGGCAATCGAGCGGCAATCGAGCAGGCGGCCAATAAGCAACTTGACGTTTACTTGCTCAGGCCCACCAATCCACCTAACGTACAGCTGTTCCCGAAAATCTGCTAAGCTGGTAAGACTTGATATGAGCTGGTGGGGCCTGGTGGAGTGGGCAGCTGACTTGGACGGTGACTAGGATTGAACGGCTGACATGAACAGTGGCCGGAACAGTGTTTCGATGAAGCTGGTGCTGGGGTTTTGGGGGTTGATCGGGTTGACCCGAGGGGTCTCTTTTTTGACCCGAACCGTGTATATAAGGGGACCGAACCCCATTGTAAAGGATACTCGAAAAAATTCAATAAAAAGAGCTTCCCTTGCACTCTTTCTTGTTTGTGTGTGTGATCAACCGAGTGTGCGAGTGAGCTGCAAGTTAGTCGTGTGAAGACTAACTTAGGATTGGATACTAGGTGCCGCACGGTATTAGAGTAACGCGAGATAAACCGGACCGTGACACATACATGAAAGAACGTCGTGCACGGAGCAAAACCAAGGTTTTGGTGGAGATGAAAAACATGCCAGTGCGCAGTAGGCACGGAAAACTCCCTCCACCCGAGGCCAGACCCTCAAAACTTTTTCACAATGCTTTTCTTCCGGTACACTTCAAGAAGCAGTGACGGGGAACAGTGCCTTTCTAGTTGATGACTCAAAAACTTTTGAGGATACGCACAACGCAGCAACTGTGATGGAAACTCTAGTCTGTTTGAAGTAAGGCCGGCCGTTCAATGAATCCCATGCTCAATATCTACTTAAATTAAGGGTTAATGTAGCGAAAAATATCAAACTGATATAATTATGATAAATTTAACTCAAACTATTTTTTTGACCATCAAAAATCTCAAACCGGTACACTTGCGACAAATTTACCTCAAACTATTTTTTTTACTACCAAAAACCCTAAATTGATACAACTGTGATAAATTTATCTTAAACTAAATTTTTTTACCATAAAAAATCTTAAACTGGTATACATATGACAAATTTGTTCTCTGTTAGTTTCAGTTAAATTGAGTTAATATCACGAAAAAAATTAAATTGACACACCAGTAGCAAATATAGAGTAACGTGTACACCCGACAATTGTCACGTATCATCCAATTCAGCAATTTGATGGTAAAGTTTAAGGAAAACTAACGAAGGGTAAATTTATCGCAACTGTACCAGTTTTGGGTAAATTTGTCGCATGTATACCAGTTTGGGATTTTTCATGATCGAAAAAATAATTTGGGGTAAAGTTGTCATAGGTGTGTCAGTTTGAGGTTTTTGGTGGTGTTAACCCTTAAGTTAATTAGTTATCTCAACCCAGACCGGCTACTATTGAATAGACGCGATAATAGAGGTCGGGTCGGGCCAGGTCCAGATCTTGCCCATCAAGAACTGCTTTGTTACCGAGCTCTTTTGATGCTTGTAGAAATTCGGTGCAGCATTTTTCCGGGCCCGACAAATACGGGCGGGTCGGGACTGCTTGTGTAAGAGCATTCCGAAGCCCGCCCCCATTTACCTCTGGGGGGTCTAGGCGGGGCGAGGGCGGCTGCTCCTGTTGTAGAGAGCTCTGTTCAAAACCAGAAGGCTGAAACGATTACGCTGATGGCAGGCTATTATCGAGACTGGTTTGGTGACTTCCCAGATCTAAAACATCATTCTGTTGAGCCACATGCGCACGACTTTCCATCTCGCCTCACAGAAGTCAGAACAATTGAAAGTAATTTAGTCTCGGCATTACCCACCAAACAGAACAACATTGGTTGCATCCCCTCTTGACCATAAGGAAACTTCATGCAAGAATCCTCGATCAGCCATGCAAGAACTGAAGTTGTACTTCTTTACGTTTGTACTTCTCTCCGCTCGTTCCTTTATAAATTGCACGCGGTTTCAGGAAATGACGTGAGGCAAAGAACCGAGAATGGCGGCTTCGATTCGTCCGAGAATCCCTGCGATGCAGCTCTTGGCCACGATCGCCTTTGTCTCTGCTGTTCTACCTTCCGGAGCAAGTGAACCTCCGCTGATGCTTGATCACTATGCATCTTCATGCCCGGCCGCGTTTGAAATCATCCGCAAGGAAATGGAACGGGAGGTGCTTGCGGATCCGCGCAGTGCCGCTTTAGTAGTCCGACTACACTTTCATGACTGCTTCGTTCAGGTGCGTTGCGTATTCCGTAATTCCATGCAATTTTCCATTCAGTCACAGGCTAAATTGAACATGTACTTCCGAATGAAGGCTATGTGTTAGTAGTGACAAACATCATGTAGTGGACAGCTTCCCCATATAATTGTTTCTAAATGTTTTGGTTGCGACGTTTCATTAGGGATGCGACGGTTTGGTTCCGTTGGACGATACGGCCACGCTACAAGGAGAGAAGACGGCTTCCCCAAACATAAACTCTCTAAAAGGTTTCGAAATCGTCGATAGGATCAAGAGCAAGGTTGAATCCGAGTGCCCCGGAATCCTCTCGTGCGCTGATATATTGACCATTGCTGCTAGGGATGCTGTCATTCTGGTACAGATTGTCTCCTCTCTCTAGTTCGCTGAATTCCTCATTTACATGTCAAATGATGTTCTGAATTATGACCTCTGTAGTTATAGCTTGAGGGCTGATGTTTCTCGCGCACCAGCATCACTACTAACCAAGGAGGAATTTCAGAAAATCAATGTGATTATGTCGATTCTATTTCGTACTTTCTAGGTGGGCGGACCATATTGGGATGTTCCGGTTGGGAGGAAGGACTCGAGAAGTGCAAACTCCGAGCTTGCAGACACCAACATACCTACTCCGAATCAAGGTCTCATTTCCGTCATTTCCAAGTTCCTTAACCTCGGCCTCTCTGTCACCGACACCGTTGCGCTTTCCGGTAAGTATTAAGTTCCTGCTCCTCTTAAGTGATTGATCGATTTACTCACCCAAGGTGAGCTTATTGCCGCAGAAGAAAGCGCGCTGATTAAGACGTGCATATAGTAAATCGCACGAGATTTTCCCTAACTACATGCGCATGCGAAACTAGGGGCTCACACGATCGGCATGGCACGCTGTGAGAACTTCCGTTCGAGGATATACGGGGACTAAGAATTGACCTCGGGCGGCAGTCCATTATCTGAGGTGCACCTCAGCAAATTAAAGTCCACATGCCCGGCTGCCGGAGGGGGAGAGGGCAACATCGAGCCGTTGGACTATGAAACGCCCTACACATTCGACAACTCCTACTACCATTTGCTCCTGAATGGAGAGGGATTGCTCAACTCTGACCAGGAACTGTATTCCAGTCTATTGGCCATTCAGACCAAGAAGTTTGTGGAGCAGTATGCGCTTGACACCGCGGGTTTCTTTCAGCAGTTCTCCTATTCCATGGTAAAGATGGGGAACCTCACGAATCCGGATAGCTTTGTCGATGGAGAAGTGAGGAAGAATTGCAGACTCATTAATGCAGGATCGATATGATTTGAAGGCTTGTTCGATTTCTTAATTTCTGCTGGTTATCTATTCGGAGTCGGCCATCGGCAATCTTGAGCTAATTATGATTACCGAATTCATTCGGAAGTTAGAAAAACTCTTGTAATGGAGACGTGGATTGGTGTACATGTAACCAAATATTATGTGCGATTAATTATGAAATTAAGATTGACTAGTCGATCGAGCATGATGCATGCAGATCATTCTGAGATGTCGTCACGCGCCGAGCTGCAGAAAGGCGAAAAATTTGCAGGACTACATTGAATGTTACAGAGCCAGAATATTGAACACTTGTTTGGCCAAACCAGAAAAGGAATCAACACCCAAGAAGAGCCTTAATGCGCCTTGAACTTACCCACATAAGGCATTGTCACAGACCCGATCCACAGCGTGCCCTCGAACTCTTCGACCTCGCTCACCGACTCGAACGTCCTCCCAAATCCCCCATCCAGCACCTCCACAACTCTCCCTTCTTCGCTGAATTTGATTGCCACAGGGTCTTTGGTGAACCAAGGAATCTCATCGCCATCTCCGTCACCGTGAGCTTGACCCCGCACTGATGAGCCCCGATCAGGACCCTCCTCCGTCTTGGGAAAAACCAGTCCTCTTCCACTATTGAGGGCAACCCAGAACTCGCCCTTGTCGTTCCTCTTGATGTTGTCCGGGTACCTTGCTAGCTGCGGGTAGAAAACCTGCGCAGGAGTCGCGTGGCGTCCCGTCGTAGAGGGCGAGAGAGGGATCCTAAGCAGCTGGAGGTTGCCAGTCTCGGCCACCACAAGGAAAGAGCCGTCCTCGCTTAGGGCCAGTCCGTTGGGGAAGGACAGCCCGTTGAGCAGGACTGTCACTCTCTTCGTGCGGGGGTCGTACTTGAGTACTCTCCCTGTCTTGTCTCCGTTCTCTATGGACAACATGTAGTTCCTGATTACGATCATGCACAAGCCCAGATGAGCCATCCACATGCGAAGGTTTTCCTCATTAAGTTCAGACTTCATTGCTTCAAAAAATGGAGCCTCAATCATCATAATGATGAACTCGTTCATGGAAAGACATAAACAGGTCTTAATTTAGGCACATGTCGACATTAGCGTGAACTTATTTTTGTACGGCTAGGCGAGTGCAAGCAATGCTATATGTAGAAGCCATCAACGTGAGTTTTGAGTCACTTCATTATCGGAGCATTTCCCTAGTACAAAGGTTTTACTCGTCGCGAAAATGAGGTATACGACAAACGTACAGACATAGATGAGAACCTGTATAAGTGATGGTGTCCTGCTAGTGTGACGGTATGGTAATATGACAGTGAAATGCTAGGCATCATATCAAAGTAGAGTTCCATCATGATTGCTAAATGTTTCTTGTCATTCAAAAAATTTACGGTTGAAATTGCACTGTAATATTATTACTCAAGCCCTCAAGTGACAGAACTAGCTACGCTCTTTAATGAGGAGCGTAGAGATATCCCCACCGAGGCATTTATCCAAGAGCCCCGCATGGGGCAGCAACCTAAGCGCAAGTTGCAACTCCAAAGAATAAAAAGATGCTGACAAATGTGGTTTCAACTCAGACCGCAGAGACCAATTCCTACCGGTCGTTCATGTCAATGTCGCCCCCAAAAAAGGGAAGTGCCCGTAATCTTGGAAACTACATATATTCTCCCTCGTGGATGTACCGTAATCTTGCGCCATAAGTAAGATCTTAGAAACTAATCTTTGCGAAGTTGTATGTCAAAATGATAGATCGATTTACTTAGCCTAGACACCCAATATAGATTCGACTTTCCCATGTCGCCGTCGCCGGTCGTGTAACGTATCGCACGATCTACCCATTTGGGGCTTTCAAATTCCGCCTTTATCGCGATCCACAAGATTAATTAAATAAGTATATCGGGGATTCTCAGTTTAGATTCAGAAAATAGGAGCGGACACAAAAGGGCCTAATCACGTCGAGAAATGAATATGATGAATGTACCTTCTCTGGTAGAAAATGGTGCTGTCCGTGAAGTAAACAGCTCCCGTCCGAGCGTCGATGTCCAGCGCGTTGGTGAGGTTGAACGGGACCCCGCCGCCGGAAGTCGCAAGCTGCTCGGCGACGCCACCGCGGGGCCCGACCTTCAGGAGTCCGTAATAGGCGTCCGCGACGTAGAGATCGCACGTCGCGCCGTTGAGCTTGAGCCCCAGCGGCCTGCCGCATATCTGCTCCATGTTAGGGTCCTTCGAGCCGTCGCACAACTTCCTGTCCCTGATGACGAACGAGAGGAACTTGTTTCAGCCCACGATCAAGATGGTCATCATCATGCCCTCTAGATCTTCCGTGATCTTGTGCTCTCCTTTCACTCATGTACGAATGTTGGGACACGATGCCACGATATGAAACTTATATCAGTATAATTTAGCAGTTAGATAGATATATCCATATACAGAGACACACAGACATCTGGAATTGCCAACTATATCAATGAAAATAGAGAGTATTTGCAGATCAACCGCTTTCAGACATCCTCGACTGAACCGGACAGAGCGCCATAACTATTTGTGTTCGTCGTCTGGAAAACTTCAGGAAATGTCCATCATGACGTGCGTAAAATAGAGGAGAGTACCTAAAAAAGTATAATAGCAGAAAGAAAAGAAGAAGAAGAAATGTACCTACCCGCTCGGTAACCGAAGTTCTATCCAGTATGAGAATTCCGTAAACGTTACATGCGCGATAAGTAAAAGAGTTTTAACACACTAATTTTGAACTTTTTAACAATAGAACTGTAATCGAGGGTCTGCATGGCAACCATTTTGATTCTCTGATCCTATTCTCCAGAACAAAAAAAAAAATGAGAAACTCTACTTGATAACGTAAATGATTCTGATTCTGCTCCCAGAAACAGTTTCAGAGCAAAAACAAGAACAAAAAAAAAAGCTAGTACTAGAAAAAGAATCAATTTCGAGAATCACAAAACAGAATAAAGTCATTTCTCAATTTTCCTTTTCCGTTCTCTCGTCAATTTTTCCTAAACTTTAAATAAAACAAAGATGTCTCATTTTCAACCAAAAATATATTATATTATAAAATAAAAAATTTGAAACAAAATCTATAAAAAATAAAAAAAAATCCCTAAAAATAGAAGAATCTTAAATTATGCGAGTTTGACCTCGTTTTCATAAATTTAGGCCTAAATTTTATATATTTATTTACAAGTAAAATCATAAACACCTTTGTAATTAAACTTGAACCACATTTCTCTAAGCCCTTAGGTCTTCGTTAAGGTTTTATGATGTGATTTATCAATTGCATGATTCTTTGATAGTGCACTTAATTTCATTGGTTATATTTGCCTAGGTTTATATACTTTAGACTTAGCCTAGTTTTAGAAAATTTGAAAAAAGACAAAAATAACTATCATGAGCACTTAGCAAGCTCTTGTTCTTAATTTTTAATGAATTAAGATTCAAATTTGATTTTCTAGAATCAAAAACACACATCAATGCAAGGTAGTGCAATGCATTTTTTTTTTTACAAAAATGAGGATGTCGCTCGTATCAATTATCTGTTCGCTCAAAAAAGTTCGATGAAACCTCACAATAAATAACGAAAATGACCTGCAATGATTCTTGATAATTATTTTTACATTTCAATATGCAATATGTTATATAAGATAATCAATATGAATTAACC
Source organism: Rhodomyrtus tomentosa (assembly GCA_028455895.1). Lineage (NCBI taxonomy): Eukaryota > Viridiplantae > Streptophyta > Magnoliopsida > Myrtales > Myrtaceae > Rhodomyrtus > Rhodomyrtus tomentosa. Next base: position 8,588,043 of record JAPCWY010000011.1, read on the forward strand.
TTCGATTAGTTTGAAACATAGTATGAAATTTTATAAAGTAACTAAGTAATCATTTGACTTAAATGACAAAAATTGAGAAAAACAATTGTTATTGAGAACAAAAATTTTGTGCAGCTATCAAACGCGTTTATATTCTAATAATCAAAATTTTGGGCAGTTACTAAAGTCATTCCGATTCTCTAAAACTCATCCGGACGACAGAATAAAAAAAAATCATTTTAATCAGAATCAATTTTTTGGATTAGAATGGTTGCGATCCCTCCACGCTTAGAAGGCTCTCTCTCTCTATTTATTTTCTTCCCAAGAAAGGGTTCGACGACGTATTCCAACGTAAAACGCGAACCGAAATCCGGATGCATGTGTGGTGGGAGAAGATGAAGCTCGTGAAGGGAAAGGACGTGTCTAAAGCACCATGCCTGCATGCAAGAACGTTGTGCACAGAGCTAAAATTTAGGGTTTGTTTTTGTTTCCCGGAGATGGAAAGACTTAACACATGCCTGTGCGCAGTGGGCACGGAGAACTCCGTCCACCCTCGGCGCGACCCTTCCCACCTGAGGATCCTCCCGTCCGAGACGCCGACGTAGGGGCCGCGACCTCCGCAGTCGAAGGCAACGCTCTCGGGCCCCGTGGCCTCCGGGAGGGCCAGCTGGCGGTACTCGCTCCCGAGCCGGCTCATGGACACCGTCTCGAACGGCAAAACCAGGCTCGGGGAGGCGACGATCATCACGAAGAACAAAAAGAGAGGAGGGAGAGAGAGAGGGCTGCGTTTGAGGAGTGGGCTCATGGTGTGTGGTCTGTTTTGTTGCGGGGGGGGGGGTTTACAGTGCTGTGGGATGTGAAGTGGTGCGGCAGGTATATTTACAATGGGGACTCTGGATGCTCTTATCTGATCTAGCCTCTGCTTCAACTGCCTGGCATTTAATACGAGCGAACCGCGCCATCTTCAATGATCGCAGTTAAAGGTGTCGGAAGCCCTAGCCCCGCCCTCTACTTGGTTGTATCTTTCAGATTTGGAAAGATTAGATATTCTCCCTTTTCCTTAGGCCTTTTTTTTTTTTTTTTGCATTAAGAGCAAGCGATGAGTCCGGTTAGACCCCAAATGTCGAGACAATTATCTCCAAATTTTATTCTCAATTCTCGTTTGTATGCAATATGACCGAATCGTAACATGCTTTCCAAATCATAATTTCGCGAGTTCGAAGTGTAACGTGGTTGATTTACCATGTTTGGGCTTTCCCCACGCATTTATCTCTCTTTGTGACCCTTCATCATTTGCTTTGACAATCTGGACCCAACAACGGAGGAGATTGGCTGTCCATGCGGGCCCGTTTGGCCTCCTCCTTAAGCGTACTAAAATTTGAAAACCTGGGGGAATACTTTCATGATTTTAATGATCATTAATTAAGGGTCTTTTTGATAACGTTTGTGTCCCCGAAAAGTTATTCTAATTAAAATCATTTTTTGTGATTATATTTTTTAAATAAGTGTTAGAGAATTAGAACGCTACAAAAAATTTTTGCTCTAAAAAATAATTTCTTTTCCCAATTTATAATTTAAATCAAATAATTACATAATCACATTTGATCACTTTCTTCAAACTATGCAGATGTGATCCTCTTGCATCTTGATAATCAAATTTGTTTCTTAGAAGGATAATACACTAAAATTGTTATTTTTCATACTTATCTTGATTCTATCCAATGCCAAGGATGAAAGAGATAAATTTGATTATTTTTTATTACTCAAAATGAATAAAATTCCATAACAAATCAGGCAAGGCTAAGGAAAATTTGAAAGGTAAATTCACCAAAAATAGGATTGGCCAATTGAATAGACCTATTTCCTTTTTTATTTAAGATTTATCTTGAAATTTTTGGGATTTTTTTAGCATAATTTGCTCATGAGGGGCAAAATTGTCATTTGGGTGAAATCAAAAAGACAAAATAGTCAAAAATATGATTGGCTAGTTGAAATGACCAATCTCCTAATTTTTGATATTTTTTGGAAATTGTCTATTTTTTCCAATTTTTTAGCTTTTTTATGAATTTTCCTTTTTTGGATTTTTAACTATTTTCTGATTTTTTTTATTTTTATTAATTTCCAAAAAAATATTAAAAATATTATGCGGACTGGGTTGAGTTGACCCTGCTTAAGCCTCGTGAGCACCCGACAAGAACAAAAGAAGACTCTCAAAAGTGTTCTCTTTCTTGATAAACAACTTTATTTTGTTTCTCAAAAATGGTCCAAAAATAATCTTGGTAGCATAATCAAAATCAAAATCATTTGTGTTACCAAACACATTTTTGCAACAGAATAACAGAAACGTTTTTAAAATCAATCCCCTTTTTTTTCCTTCCTTTGTTTGGCTTTTGCATTAAGAGCAAGAGATGAGTCCGGTTAGACCCCAAATGCCGAGACAATTATTCCCATATTTTATTCTCAATTCTCGATTTGTTCATGTTTGTATGCGATATGAGCGAAGGGTAACATGTTTTCCAAATCATATTTTCGCGAGTTCGAAGTGTAACGTCGCTGATTTACCACGTTTGGGGTTTCCCCACGCATTTATATCTCTCAGTCTTTGCTACCATCCATCGTTCGCTCTGACAAACGGAGGCAACAACAGAGAAGGGAAGAATGGCCGTCCATGCGGGCCCGTTTGGCCTCCTCGTTAAGCGTACTTAAATTTGGTAGAAGATGTTCATGATTTTAATGATCATTAATTAACTGTCCAGACACGGTGTGAGGATAAATCGACTTGATGTCTAGCATTAAATAAAAGTATAACAAACAAAAGTCACTAACGCACGCTCAACGCACGACCCAAGGTCTGAAGAGGATTAGGTGCTCACCGTGCTCTCAAGAACACCCCCAAAGGGAGAAAAGTCTTTAAAAAAAAAAAAAATTCGGCAAAAGGATACTCGAGTGTTAATATTCATATACGGCAGTCATTTTGATACAAATATTTTTTTAATCACTTAAATATTAAATCTAAAAAAATATGATCACTTAAGTGTCAATTCTAACCAAACATTACACATGATATTTTTTATTAATTTTTTACTATTATGGGGAATTTTAACAAAAATAGTCCACGTGGCAAATTTTTTAAAAAAAATTCAGTTCATATGGAATTATTTTTGTGATTTTAAATTAAATTTAAAAAATAAGGTAAATAAATAATTACAAAAGGAAAATTGCTAGGCTGCAGCAGCCCTCGCCGCCGCCCACCACCACCGTCAATGGTCGGCAATTGGTGGGGATAGCCGGCGGGGGTCATCAAGAGGCCTCACCCTTGCAAATCTAGGCAAGGCCTCACCGACCTTGGCATGACCTCGCCTGCAATTGGCAAGGGTTGTGGTGGGTGGGTGGGTGGGTGGGTGGGTGGGTGGCCGTGGCAAGGGCTCCCAAGCCCTCACCACGTCAACAAAGTGTTTTTCTTTCTTCTTTTTTTAGCTTATATTTTAGTTTTTTTTTAATTAACTTTTGGCTTTTTTGTTATTGCTAACTTGGATGTTCCAGCGAGCTACATAGATGCCATGTCAAATCTCAAGCGAAGCTTATCAGAATTAGCACTGAAGTAACCGTTTAAAAAATAGCACTTAAATGATAAAAAAAAACTTACCCAAAAAAAGGAAACAAAAAAATATATTAACACTAAAATGAGTGTCTTACATAAATATTGATACTCCATGTGTCTTTTTGCCAAAAAAAATCATAAATTTATTATATTGATATTAATTTAATTCTAAACCTTTTAATTGGACTAATTCAGTCTTAAATATTTTGCATTAGTATTAATTGAATCCATTTGCCCGAAAATTGTTAAACATAAACCCGGGTCGCAACGTCCTCTCTAGCCACTAGGGTGAGGGCTCGCGCAGTCCCTCGCCCAGCCAGATTTGGGCCAGGCAAGGGCATTGCGACCTTCGGAGTCCTTGGGCAAGGCCCACAAACCCTTACCGACCCTCAGCCGTAAGGAAAAAAAGAAGAAGGAGAGAAAACAAAATGAAAAAGAAAAAAGCCAAAAAAATATTTGAAAAATTATTAAAGATGTCTACCTTACTAATTTCCAATCAAATTTGACTAGATGAACTTAATTGGTATCAATGCAAATATATTTATAATGGAATTGGTTCAATTAAAAAGTTTAGAACTAAAATACTAATAATAAAATATAATTCCCATATCAGTAGCTTGTAATTGGAACATTTTTAGGCTGCGTATAGTAACGTTTCTATTCTCAAAATAACTTTTGGAACATAAACACTTTTTTCCTGTTTTTGTTCCTGACAACGATTTTGGGAACAGAAACGCGTTTGGTAACTACAAAAAATTATATTCCCAGAACAAAAAAAGAAAAGAAACGTTTTTGGTAACTACATAAAATTTTTGCTCCCGAAACAAAAATAAATAAATATTATTCCTAATTTTTTTCCTTTAATAAAGGAAATTATATATATTAAAGTTAAGATGTATTTTATCTCTTTATCTTAATAAATCAAATTAAATCTCATTTATTCAATTTACTAAATGAAATGAGATCGATATACGCATAAGTAATTTATGCACGATTTATCAAATTACAAATCATAGAATGGACGAGATCAATTAAAAAAACTTAAAGAGAAGACGAATTGAAATTTGACAACGAGAATATCAAATATGTTTTCTGTAGATATAAAAAATTACAATTATGAGTCACACGTAAATATTTGCGAGTAGTTAAAAATATGATTACCTTTAAACAATGATCCTTATAAAATATTAATTGCACTGTAAGTGAAATTGAGGACTAAAATGAAAATATTTGTGCATTTAGGTCCTTAGTCCAATTGTGCAACTTTTCCAAACATGAGGACTGAAATGAAATGCGGGGTATTAAAATCTTATGTCATAACTGTGCAAGTAAAAAAAAATTGGATTAAATGATTTAAAATGAAAATTTTCAGTCAATTTAGGATTATGTTCTATGAGAGGCATGTGGTCCCAAACTAAAATTTTAAAACTTTAAGAGGCCAAAATGAAAAGGGAATTAAAAAAAATATGAACTATTTTTTGTGCATTTTTCTGATCATGAATTCTATTTTTTTTTTCTAATTTTGGCTATTTTTATAATTTAAATAATTCCAAAAAAGTCAAAAATTACAGAAAATATTTCTTATTCAAAATTGATTCCTAGTGCTAGGTCAAAGCTTCCAAGATTGATTTTTTAATTTTATAAATTATTGTGATATTTTTAATTAATTTTTATAAATAAAATGATCAAAAATCGAGTGTCATCATCATGTAAAAACAAAAAAGAAGAAAATGTGTTAAAAAATAAAAATTATCCCAAATGTTTCTAAAAAATGTACCAAATGTATTTCTAAAAAGTATTTTCAGGAACACAGAAATAAGTTTTTTTGTTTCCTGTCTCTATTTCAAAAGTGTTTTTGTTTATGTTTCAAAAGTGTTTTTGTTTCTCCAAAATGCGCGTAAGCACTGCGCGCTGCTTATATCGGCGCGCAATCATTGCGCACTAGACAAGGAATTTTTTAATTTTTTTAATGTTGTTTAGGTGCACGGCAATCAAAAGTGTCGTGCGACATTTCCTTTTTTTATTATTTTGTTTTAATCATTTTTATTTTATTTTTCTTATTTTCTTTTAATTTTTTATTATTCAATTAATCATTTAAAAAAAAAATCCCGTCGCTCTGCTGCCCCATTGCCTTGCTCGTTTGTTCGCTCGATAATGCACCTCAATTCCGTGGCTCCGTCGCCTCGCTCGTTCGTTCGTTTGCTCGCTCGCTCACTCCTTTTTTTTCCTCATCACTTCACAGCCTCGTCACCTCACTCAATGACGTGCCTCGGCTCCGCAGCCCTATCGGCTCGCTCGTTCATTCGCTTGCTCGTGCAACATGATGACGAGGCAATAGGGCTGCGAAGTCGAGACATATCATTGAGCGAGGTGACGAGAAAAAAGAAGAATGAGTGAGTGAACGAACAAACGAGCGAGGCGATGAGGCAACGGAATCGAGGCGCATCATCAAGCAAATGAACGAGCGAGGCGATGGGGCAGTAGAGTGACGAGAAAAAAAATTTAAAATTGATTAATTGAAAACAAATTGAATAATTTAAAAAAAGTAAAAGAAAACAAGAAAAAGAAAATAAAAAATTATTAAAACAAAATAATAATAAAAAAAGTGCCGTGCAACTAAACAACTTTAAAAAAAAAAAAAACCCTGTACGGTGCACAGGTCATTACGCGTTGGCCTTGCTCCACTTTGCGTGCGAGTCTGGCGTCCTAGTAACTATAATGCGATGCCTAAATTTGTAAATAAAATTTTTACAAACATAATTTGCTAAATATTTTATTTTTTAAAATTATTTTGAAAAAAAGCCCGCGGAATTCAACGGGTCATTTATTTCCGACAGACAAGATGTGAAGGAGAAGATCGCCAAATAGGACCAGAGATCAGACAAGGATGATGCCCAGCTGGCCATTATTTTAGAAATAATGAGCTTTAGATATGTTTTTAAGCTCCCTTTAGTTTGGCAGCAAAGGGAAAGAGCCGGTGAATCGAAATTGCTATTACTGATTCGCCTCCCAGCAGTTGATAACGTTACGGTCACCTTACTGAACTACCCAGGACAAGAAAATAGATGCCATATGGAATAGGGAAAAAGTGTAAAAAAATAAAAATAAATTCATTGTATTGGCATCAATTCATTCTTAAATCTTTCGATTGAATCAATTTAATCCTTGATATTTATTCGGGCAATTTTGGTCGAAAACCGCCAACACGGATGCTAGCTATCCTATGTGACACGATCAATGCCGACATTGATAATTTTTTTAAATGAAAAATTTTGAATTCCTTATAATTTCTCTCTGTCGCTCTTTTTTTTTTCCATTTAATTTTGGTCGGCAACTAGCAAGGGCTCACCAGCTGGTGGCGAGGATCACAGCCTCACTAGCCAAAACGAAAGAAAAAGATAAGAATAAAAAAATTGCTAGAATATTATTAAACAACGTTCACCTGAGAGCCGGTCGTGCCACTTATGCTTGTTGAACGGTCTAAATTGGTAGAAATGTAAAATATTTAAGACTTAATTGATGCAATGGAAAGATTTGATGTAAATGCAATAGGTTTAATTTTCATCTAACCTATACAGGCTGCATTTTAAAGTTAGTATAAGAAAACCTACATATAAATAAAGAAAAAGAAAAATTAAATACGTTAAACCCATGTTAAAAGTTACACTCCATAATTGCGCACATGCTGCATCTAAGAGTATTTCATCAATATAATATTTGAGATCGACTCTTACGCATATTTCGAAAATTTAACTTCCTATTATGTATTTTGATAATAAATATAGTTCCTACTATGTATTTTGATAATAAGTATCTAATTCATGCACAAGAAACAATAGAATGACAGATATTCCAGTAATCCGAATAAAGGAGACATTAAATGGAGATGGGTACGGTGATAGAGAATGGCACACGGAAATAGGCATATGGAGTGGGTCGAAAATGAGAACCGATCACCTCGAGAAACATTATGATATCGAAAGCTCTATTGAACTACCCTTTTTTTTTTTTTTGGTCAAACTTATTAAGAATTGCTTCCCAATCGGACGAGGCCCTTTCCCAAGTCTTTTTAATACCTAGTTTTATTTTAAGTTATCGACGCTTAGAAAGCTCATACGATCTCAGTCACCGTATATAACAATTAACGAGACCGTTAACTCGTAGACGATTAATTAAACTCCAAAAAATGGAAACAACCGTCCTGGATCTCAAGTGGCGATCGCTGAACAGTGCACCGAAACCCAGTCAAAAGGACAGCTTGCTCCCCTCGCTCGTGACGTGAGAAATGTTCCCTTTCCTGTCCATCGCAGAGCGACAGCATTAATTGGGACTGTTTTCAGGATAATTTAATGAAACAGTTGGATACATCCGGAAAGAGTTGAAATGGCACAGGGTCACCTCCACGTCCGACCCGACAGTTTCTTTTTCCTCTCCCCCACCTCCCCCTACTAGTGCGGTGGAGTGGAATTGCAGGGTAGGGAGCCGTTTGGGGAGGAAAAAATCTACAAAAGAGAGGCTGAGATCCCCAAAATGAAGCTTCGACTCTTGCAAACGATCCTAACTTTTTCAAACAGCTAAAATGGTTGATTCTCTAACCATGTAAAGCCCAAATCAAATGAATCGGAGACGGCGACGTCGTAGACAAGCGATATTGCCTGATTTTGCAACCCATTCAGGTCTCCCCATCGAAGTATTGTTCACGACAAGACGGCAGTGCGAATGCGAACTCGAACACGATCGATCGTGATAACTCTTGTTTTCGGTGACGATGAACCAAAGCCACTATGAATTCGTTGGAGAAGTGGACAGCCATGACCTAGATTTCCCTTAGTTTGACAATGGCGACGGCCGTCTTCAGGAAAGCACTCGTGTTTTCCCTCTTCTTCGAGCAATGCGGTGAAAAGAGATCTGTTGTTGCCTTGCCGAGGCGTTGGTGACCCCGTCGGAGATGCCTAGTGCCCCACCGGCAGTCTGGCGATGTGTTCTCTTCTTCTTCCGCTTGTGTTCTTCTTCTTTCTTTTCTTGGGTTTTTTTATTTTTTATTCTTTTAAATTTTCATTTAACTATAAATTAAGTTTAATTTGCATTTTGACGAAAAATACCCTTGATCGGCCAAAACATTTGGCCGGCAAGCTCAAGCTCTTGTCTAAACAGTGATGGTCATTTCAGGTTCTTATTTGAAACAACGAACTATTTAAAACAATATCTAATTCAAGTTCTTATTTGAGAAAATGAGAGCACTTCGCGCCCGTAATTGTAAATTCTCCTTTTTTATTTTAATTGTAAGAGTATGAGTCATTCCCTTAGGTTGGAATTCATCCTCTATCATAAGCAATTAAAGTTTGGCTCAGGATTTGCTGAGAAATTTACAACATTGTTGTACTTAGTCGGGCATGAGCTTTAAGAAAACAATCTCGAGTAAAGGATGTCTTAAATTTTTTAAATTGCATCGAGTGGGATTAGCAAATCGAAATGAATTTTACCGGTTGGTTGGCATCGTAGTTGGACATTCGATCGACGTGCCTTGGTTGTAATGAAATGCAAATTATGAGATAAAGTTTAGTGACCTAATTATTAAAACCTAAGGTTCATTGGACCATCAAATAGCAATCTTTAGTTGCATCCAAGACGATGAAAGTCATCCAAAGGTCCTATGGCCCATGACTCATGTGAATGGGCCTCTTCTGTAAACCCTTTGGGCCTCCATTCCTTACAATATCACTCTGGCCCAATTTTCTTGATCATGGAAGTGAGGAAGAAAAAAATTCAACCGTCGATTTCTTATAGATACGAATGAAACTAGCTTTACAAGAAGACACTTTTCTTAACTATTTTTCTCTCGCGTCGTCCCCGGTGACCCGGACCCGTACCCTCCAACCACCATCCGATGCTTGTACGAGGAAAATCTCCAACAAACGAGTGAGGGAACCGACCAAACAGAACACTTAGTGAATTCGGACAGCACTCCATTGTTGTCCTGAAAAAGGGGGGGAAAACAAAAATAAAACGAAGGTATATATCATTGAATAGCACATAGATACCTAAAAATATATATGCTAAATTTGCGTATGTGAATCATGCGATGCACGTTTAAATATTTCGCATGCACAAGCACGTATAACAAAATAAAAGGTGCACATTGAAGTGCGTGCTACGGTCGGCCCACATGGACGGCGGTTCCCTATTATTATTTGTATTAATTTGATGCACTGTGTCAACTCGCTATCGACAGCTTTGGCATGGTCAAAATAGCTAGGCAGATTTTAATTGACGTACTGTACATGCTCCGGACAAATGAGAACTTCCATTCAAAACTGCATGATTCCCAAGCGACACACAAGTCAACCTAATCTCTTTTTTGACCATACGCTCGCATCAAAGCTCCCTTGCTTCGACACTCTGTGTCGGCCAATGACGTCAATATTAGGTCAAAATTCGGAAACGCTCTGCCGTGCGCCGAGCGCATGGAACCCTAGGGCGTTTCAATTCTTAGAACGCCTAGGTCTTACGCTGGACTCGCCAACTTCGAGGGCTCGGATGGATTGATCTCACATGCATCGCGAACGTTGATCTCATGATTTGAAAAGTCGTCTAGTTTTAGGATCGAAATAAGACTCTTGCTCGATACTGGCCCCATTGGTTCTTCGGCAAACGTTTGAACAACAATTGATTTGCTGCCTAAGCTTTGCTGGTGGGAGTGAAATAGGCTTATTGGAAAGTTTGAAACCGGTCTAACGTTTGAAACGCTTTGATTGGTCAAAACTCTCTTTAAGCGCTTAAAAGTCATGAGGTCGGAAGCCGGCCTTTCATCACTCGTCCCACCTCGTAATCTACCTTAACTCATCGGTTAATTCGAATCGTATTGATTGGGAGGCGACAATATACGAGGTTCATCTAGCTTTAGGAGCTCGACAGGAGAAAACGAGTCGAGGAGAAGCTTCTAGAAAGAGTCAAAAGTCAACAAAATCTTGGGGGGAAGGAAGAAGAATTCAACGACCTCGCGACGTAGACATGGCGTAGGACTCTTCGCGTGGTGAAGGGGAGGGAGGTCTCGTCGAAATCAAAGGTCGTCACGACAGGACGCGTAAGGGAAACGGTCCGAACCGAATATCATGTCTAGATGCGGCGGATCATTCTCCACCTTCGCTTTCTGTCGCGCTTGAAAAGTCTTGGGTAGGACCAGGTTCTAAAAGACGAACGTCGGCGTCTTTGATTCCCACGCGAGAAGGCAAAGTTAGGATTCGCTCCACCGAGTCTAAATTGGTTTTTTTTTTTCTCAAGAATAATCCTCGGAGGTTGGTGCGGTCGATTTGGGTGTCGGCGGTTCGATCCGGGAATCCGAAGGACTGCGTGCACATCCCTCGGGGTCAAGGACACTCCGCGGGCAGGAGGCTTGGGTTTTTTTTTATCGGTCCGCGACATTGCGGGCACCGTAATAGGCCACCGCATTTAAAGAAAAAATAAGTACAAAAAGAAAAAAAAAATTTACTACAAGTTTTAAAACTTGTTATGAAAGTACAATGGAATCCTACAATTTACAAAAAGTACAATCGAGTCTAAAAACTTATCAAATTGCATCAATCGAGACCTTCCATTAATTCCGACAATTTTGATTTAACAAAATATGCAGACATGACTTTTTTTTTAGTTTTTCTCTATTTTATATGGCCATGACGTAGCTAAAACGACGCCATTTTTGTTCAAATTTGTTTTTTTAATATAACTTTGTAATTATTAAAAAAGTAAGGATTAATTAAAAATAATGATAAAATCAAAACCCAGAACCAGCAAAGACCTCGCTGTCACATCCATTGGAGAACAAATCAGAGCGACTCCATTGCAGACCCAAAATCGAATAGTGAGAAGCAAGCCCGTACTTGACGAGAGTTGAATGGAGAGTGAAGCACGGAACAAATACACAACAATGGCTAGCGCGGGCCCATCAATAAACCCCGAACGAGGGTCACGACTTGACCTTGCCAATAAGAACTGGGCGAGGGTTACCGAACCCTGGCCAACGCCCAACAACTCTCGCCGTCCATTTTCGCACCATCGCCAGCCCTTCCTGGCGGTAGTGGGCCAACATCGATGAGAGCTTTGCATCCCTCGTCGCTAGTTCTGTTTTTTTTTTTTTTAAAGATTAATACCATGAAAAACCCCAAACTAGTTCATTGATAACAAATTTATCTCAAATTATTTTTTTTATCATGAAAAATCTCAAATTGGTACAGTTGTGATAAATTTACTCCAAACTATTTTTTTGACCACCAAAAACTTTAAACTGGTATAACTTGTGACAGATTTGCTCTAGACTATTTTTTTTATCATAAAAAAGCCCAAATTGGTATACATGTAACAAATTTACCCATCCGTTAAATTTAGTTAATATCATAAAAAATTTCAAATTGATATAAATGTGACAAACAGATGGTAAAAATCTCAAATGGTACACCTGTCAATTGTCACGTGTCATAAACTTAACACTTTAACAGTTAGATTTAACGAAAACTAATGAAGAGTAAATTTATTACAGATGTACCAGTCTGGGATAAAATTATCACAAGTGTACCAGTTTTAGATTTTTTGTAATTAAAAAAATAGTTTAAGGAAAATTTATCATAGGTGTACCAGTATGGGATTTTTTTATGGAATTAACCCTTTTTATCAATTTAAATAAAAATTATATTAAAAATCAAACTTGGACCAAAATGATGCCATTTTAGTCACATAGAAGAGAGAAAATAAATGAAAAAAATCACACTAGCGTTTTCAGTTAGCTAAATTGGATGGAATTAACAGAATAACTCGATTGCACTTTCTGCAAATTTTAGAACTCAAATACAATTTCATGATAAGCTTTAAATTTTCTAGAAAACATATATCCCAAATAAATAAATAAAAAGTATAACTTAGCCAAGCTGGGTTGACCAGACAAGTGTACTGACTACAAATAGATGTGATGCAACAGAAAATTCTAGTGGAGAGAATGTATGTAGCTTGATAAAAAAATATAATCTACGGAATATATAACTTTTTGCTCCTTTTCTAAAAGGGTTGATGCGAATTTGTTCGTTGGTTTAACTTTTTATTAAAGTAGATAAAGAAAGCAATGACTTATGGGACCAGTGTTCGTGAAATCATGGATAAATGCATGTCGAATCAAATTAAATATATGAAGAGATTCGGAGTATGTAACCGAACTGGGTTTATCTGAAATTCGGAACAGATCACTCTAAAAACAGTTTCGAGAATTGATTCCCGTCCACTCTGGTTTAGGAACAGGACCGATTTTCAGTGCCAAGTACCTAGGAACTTTGACAGTTCTCGGTTCCAAGTACTTAAGAGCCAGACCAGTTTTAAAATCGATTTTCAACTATTGTTAAAAAAAATATAGTGTCGCTCGCATCTCTTTCTATTTTTTTTTTTATAGCTTGTAATTTCTATTGGTCATATTAGGGAATGTTGTTTTTGATGGATAGTAAGTTTATTATTCATCTTTTACTTTAAATAGTTTCATCGCTAATCATATTATTTTGCTAAAAATGAAAAATAGGTTCTCGGGTAGATCCTGAAATAAAAGAATATGAAAAATTCCAAAATAAGTTCAGGAAAAATAGCATAGGTTCTAGATTTCAAATTTTTAAAATCGGTTATAACAGGCCGATTTCAGAATGTGGGTCCGATGCCCAATTAAGAGCTTGCATTAGGCAAGAAGTTCTTGGCTTTATGATCACTTACCAAAAGTTTTTCTCTCCTAAGTTATTGGAGAAATAAGTTCTTATAGATCCAACGGTGGAGAAAAAGGTTTTCTGAATAACTTATTTTAGGGAATGAACTTGGAAAAAAAAAAAACAATCTAGAATGAGAAAGATTGAACAACAATCTTAAACTGTTGAAAGGTTATATGCAATTAAAAACGAGATTTGGACAAAAAAAAATTCTAGTTATTTCCCAAATATCCACTTAAATCATACCACGTGACCAAATTTCTAATCATAACACCTGCATCTCTAATAGAGAGTGCGCCTTTTCTTTTTCTTTTCAAATATCATCGATTACTGATTTTACATATTAAGTTACGCGATAATTATATTTTATCTCTCATATTTTTCCTCACTAAATTTTGTATATTTTCTCCTCTTTGACCTTTCGAGAAAAATTTATGGCCTGAAAACATTCTCATCCATCCATATACACAATTTCTTCACACTGTATGTTTTTACAATAAATTCTTTTCATTATCTAATGATTCATATACTCACGATTAAGTATAGATTTAGTCCGTTAGGTTTCAACGTTCATGAGATTTGGTCCTCTAATTTTTAAATTGTTAATCAAGTTATTCAACTTTCTGAATTTATGCTAATCGGTTTGGTAAGTTTTATAACGTGTAATCAAATCCCCTCAATCAACTACTTTAACTAAATCGTCATAATAGCATCACACTACTTATCCGATAAAAATTGTTACGTGAAACTAGTTCGACCCCAAATGAGGAGAAAAAACAAATGGGAAAAATAATGAGAAATAAACTTTAGTCGTACAATGCCAATCGAGGCAAGTAAACAAACGATTGCAAAAAAAAAAATCGGAAGATTTGATTGAACAAGACAAAATTAAGAGAATCAAGTTAAGCATATCTAAAAAGTCCGAGGATTTGAGAGAAAAAAAAATACAATTTAAAAAATAACTTGATTAATTTTTTTGAATGTCAATTATTATTATTTTTATTTTTAGGAGATGGACGTGGGTTTTTAGTATCTAATAAAATCAAAACGAAAATGGTAGCGATCGGCACCACTTGGAAAAAAGCTGTCGTTTTTCCCCAATTTTTTCCGCAACTTTCAGGGCGGGAGATATAACGCAACTTTTGCCACCTCTCTCGTCATTGCTTTGTTTCTTCTGCTAAAGAAAGAAGAGTTGATCCTCGACCTTCAGTAAGAGAAGGTAATTTCTTCTCCCCAACGCCTTCCCATCTTCTCCGCCGAGTCTCCTGTCGTTGTCTGTGTTTTCTCTCTCTTCATCTCAGATCTGTGCGCTCCTCTGTCTCTCTGTCTCTCTCTCTCTTTCTCCCCCTCTCTCCCAATCACCCCGTGCGACCAGATCCATGCCGGCCCATCTGCGCACCGGTTTCGATTCGCCTGTCCATTTGCCGTTGTGGGTTCGCGCCAAGGTCGTGCATTTTGGCTTCCATTGTCGATCTGTTTGATCAATTGCCCACTTGGGTTGTAGGGGCGGGTGGTTCGTTCGTATCGACCCTGAAGCGATGTTTTAGGGCTATGGATAGTTGTTTTCGGGCTTGTTGTGACCTGTGAATTGAAATGCTAAAAAGAGCTGCCTTGCTGATTTCTGGTGGGTTGTGTGCTTCCTTAAGGCAGGTGTCCAGAGGAGTCTTTTAAGTGCATACTCTCAAGGGACGAGAATGGGTTATATTGGATCACATGGAGTGGCTGCTTTGCATAGATACAAGTACAGCGGCGTGGATCATTCTTATGTTGCGAAATACATACTGCAACCTTTCTGGAGTCGTTGCGTCAACTTCTTTCCGCTATGGATGCCGTAAGTAATTCTTACCCTCTGAAATTGTTGATAAGCATCCTTGCCAATGGAAAAGAGATGTCGTGATCCAGAACAAAACTTAGGAGTATGTAAAAGCATAATTAACGTTCTCGATTTTTTCGAGTGTTAGTCACGCAGAAAGAACACAACTTCCTTGCTCAGTAATTGGACACTTCCTCTTTCCGGTCTGGATTTTGAAATACCCTTTCCTTGCTCAGTAATCCGAATTGGTATAATCGTTAAGAGAAGGGTAAATAGTTTCTGTGGGCATGGGATTACGTTTCACTCGTTCTTTGTGTCGCAATGCTTTAATTGTGGTGCCACTAAATACTAATTTTCCTATTGCTCGTAATTGCTGACGCTCTGAACCTTTTGCTGTGCATGGTTTTCTGCGTCATCTCCAGGCCAAACATGGTAAGACATTCTATGTTGCACTTGAGTATTTTGGCTGGAGTTTTTTTGAAGTAATTCTGTTTGTTCGATGAAATTGACTCCTTCATTGCTATTCTCAGATTACACTGACCGGATTTTTGTTCCTCTTGATCTCCGCCTTGCTTGGCTACGTGAGTGATTTCTTCCTAAAGATGACCAGTGCGGGACATAACTCATTAGATGAAACGTTAGTGTGATTCCTTTGTTGCCGGTGACTATTATAAATTTGCATCGTCAATTATTGTTGGCTGTGTCTCCAGAGGTCTACTAGGTTTACTCTGAATCTGATTATATCTTGATATATAGAATCTTGTGCATGTATCTAAAGTTAGAACAGGTCTACAGCCAGTTATACCCTTAAGAATTTAGACCTGAATTCTCACTTCTTTGAAGATACAAACTGGTGAAAATGCGAAAGATGTTTTTTGTATTTATGATGCCCTGAAGGGTAATCAAGATATTCCTTGAAATTGTCGTTGATGGTATTCTTTTATTGCCTCTCATTTAAGATGTTTGAAGGTACACTTTTTCTGTTTATTGGTTTAGTGCAGAGACCTAGCTTTGCTTCAGTGGCTAGTGCCATAAATCTTTTACCTTACAAAGCAGTCTCCCGTATAAAGTTGTCTTACATACATCTTTGCTTCCTTACAAAATTGATGCTGGATATTTGTTTCTGAAAGAAATCCACATGAGAGTGACCTAAACAAAATGAGAGGTGCTCGAAACTTTTATACCCGAGAAAAGGACAAATGGTGCCTAGATTAATTTCCATGATTATTTTTCCAATGAGGCTTGTAAGATTATTTGAAGGCTTTGCTTATTTGGGTAAGCATCTGAAGATCTGTCTTTCTGCTGCATATTACTTTTGCTACGTCTTTTCTCCAGATATATTCTCCTCAATTGGATTCACCTCCTCCTAGATGGGTTCATTTTGCTCATGGACTACTTTTATTTCTCTACCAGGTATGCTCGTGTATATGAAAATCATTTTGCTCGCAAGTAAGCGTTAACACGCAATCTATTTTTGCATCTTGAACTGTATTTAAGTTGTCTCTTATGAAAAGACTTTTACTTTCTCATGGTATTTTTTGTTTCTCACGTAAGAACTGTCTCAATCAATCCTGTCATCTCTCCCTTTTAGATTTTTTAAGTACTTTTTCCCTCTTTTGTTTCTCTATTTTGAAGAAATAGTTATAAATACATGCAGATGTTAACTCTCCTTTTTCTCTTTAATTTTTTAAAATTAGATCAACTTTTACATTGTACATTTACTGATATGGGGGAATTAGACGTGTGATGCACGCACCTAGAATGAATGCACGCATTGCTCCAAAAGAAGTTGCCAGCAATGATTTGAATAAAGTCTACTGCTAAGGTTACTCTGAGTGTTGCCAAACACACGTCAGATCTCTTCCGTTTAATCTTTTGATGAAGAGTCTTCCTCTTTAATCATGTTATAAACATGATTTTTCTCCTCCTATAGGTTGTAAGAACTCTCTTGGATCTTAAACATTTTTCCTCATGTAAATGATTTTTTGTATGTAATGGGCATCTTGTTTCTTGCTTTATAATATTGATCTTTCCCTGGAAATCACCTATTTAACTTCTGATATCGCCAGACATTTGATGCTGTTGATGGGAAGCAAGCTCGACGGACAAATTCTTCTAGTCCACTCGGGGAGCTTTTCGATCATGGTGATTCCCTTTTCATGTGTTAGACAACTATATGCTAGTCAACACTTGTTGTGGAAGTATGATGCACTGATTCCTTTTATCGCCAACTTCTTGCAGGATGCGATGCACTTGCATGTGCGGTATGTTTTTTGGCATTTTCTTTGGAACACTGGTGACCCTTGGCAAAGTAAATTCACCCAAGTTCTGTTTGCTAAATTTTCAGTTTGAAGCCTTGGCTTTCGGGAGCACTGCCATGTGTGGAAGATACACTTTTTGGTTCTGGGTGATTTCTGCTGTACCATTTTATTGTGCTACATGGGAACAGTACGTATTCAAAAATATATCTTCTCTCATTGTATGTAATTCAGAAGATATATCTTTATTCACATTTTGATAATTGCAGTTAGTAGAGTTGGTTATTTGAATCGTGGTTGTGGACTGTGTTATCTGAATGTTACATCACAGTGTGTAATGCAGTCATCATTCCTCTATATATCTCAGTATCTTTTGTTTTTGCCAAGAATTGTGACTACTTGGTTGGGACATTAGGCTGAGAAACTTTTCTAGTTCAAATGTAATGGCTTCTGTATTCCTCTGGATATTTGTTTTTTTATTTGTAAGTTTATGTCTTTTCTTGCTCGTGGAGATATGAGTGGTCGTATGGATTCTCCAAGTATGTGGACACGTAAGAAGTTTTGTTGTCTTTGTTTTTGGTATTATGGCCAATCGGAAGAAGTTACTGAAAGAGGACCCTCATTGTCTTTTGGGTGCAGCTATTTTACCAATACTCTTATTCTTCCAGCAATTAATGGACCAACAGAGGGTCTCATGATGATTTACTTGAGCCATTTTTTCACGGCTATTGTTGGTATGATCTTTTTAGCAGCTGATACTTCCTTGAGCTCTAGTAGTCCTTGTTTTTTAATTTCAACACTAGGTTTTGTGTCTATATGTTAATAAATTTTGCATATATCTTTCTCATTCAGGTGCTGAGTGGTGGGCCCAACAATTTGGGAAATCTATTCCGCTTTTTGGTTGGGTGCCCTTCCTAAGCAGTAAGACTGCAGTAGTTCATCATGGATCTTTTATTGTGTTTACATGAGTAGTGTATATCTATATTTGCAAAATAAATCAGCATATCAGTCCTTTAGGAACAGTCCTTCGATTTCTGAATTTTCATTCGTTGCCAAATTGTTTCATTCGTTTGGGTGCACAGCAGGACTTTACTGTGGCACCTGCTGCTTTATGTATGTTGCTATCAAACTTGCTGTAAAGTTCCAAGAGAAGCCTTCTGTTGCTTGATGTGCTTGACATATAGCAGAAAAGGCTTGATATGTCTGTTTCATCCATTCAGCACATTAAGGATGATTTAATAATATTTATGTGAGCCTATGATGGTTTCGTGCTTTAAATTGGAGGTGCTTGCTTTATTTGCTATGCATCTGGAATAAATTACCAGACACAAAATTTTTATAATGGTTTCTGCATTGTATGATTTTCTAGATGCAGCCTTATTTTTTGTTTTAGGTCTCATCAACGTTTACTTTTATTCTTTACTAAAATCTGTCTTCTCTGCAATTTTTTTTTTGTCTGGCTGATGCTTTTCTTTGAGATTTTGATATTTTACATCATCTATTTCTTCTCCATATTTATGTAGCACTTTTTCCCTTTTGGCTTCAGAAGTTCCTACCTTTAAAGCTGTGCTGTATTTGATGATAGCTTTTGCTGTCATACCCACAGTTACATTCAAGTAAGCAAAATTTTTGTTTTTACTTTTCCTTGGCAGCATTTATTTGTATTACAATTTATACTATTGATCTCAGCATCACTGCCGCTCTTGACGGTGTTATACTAGCAGTTCATTGGTGAGCTCATCAGTACTGAGTAGGCTATATCTTGAAAATTTCAGCCGAACACACTACCATATGAAACCACGGCGTTTAGTGCTTGAGACAGTCCTTAAAATAAGGATAATTTGTAACTTGACTTTCATCATCATTGGAGAGAGAGATGAACTCTATGCTCTTCCTGTACCTCATATGTGTTAACTTCATCTTTGTCATGGTCTTTGCAGTGTCTCAAATGTTTATAAGGTAGTTAAGGCAAGGAAAGGAAACATAGTGCTGGCACTAGCAATGGTACTAACATGACCTGCTCTTTTGTTCTCTCAGCCCGTTACTTGTTTTGCAAGTGTGAAGTTGCTTGGCTGACTTATTTTGTTTTCCCCTCAGCTTTACCCTTTCGTTGTTCTCCTGGCCGGAGTGCTCGCATGGTATGACTTAACCATCATGCATTTTATAAACTCTTTTGTGGTGTAACAGCAATTCTCATGGCTACTTCTTGAACTGCACAGGGATTATTTGTCCCCATCAGATATAATGGGTAGATATCCTCATTTGGTTGTCGTGGGAACTGGACTTGCATTTGGGTTCCTTGTGGTAGGTAACTTGATTTGGGGTGTGTATTTCTCAAGTCTTCTTGTTTTTTAAGAATTTGCAGGAAAATACTATGTAAAGAAGATTGAGGTGATTAATTGTTCTTAGCTGTATCAGCACGATTACATCTTCACTAGAAACCCACATGGAAATTTAAGTCGATGTTAGGGTAAGAGAGTAATCCTATTTTATCTAGCTTAAGTGGTGGAGCTCCATTATGAAGAGGAAAACTGCATTTTTTCTGTTATGTTGAACAAAAAGCTGGTACATATATGTATCAATAATTAGTTTGAAAAATTTGGCGTGTTTTTTTTAAAGAGCATTTGCAATTCTTACCTCCTGTTCCTTTCCACTTGGGAATCTTTCTAGGAAAAGTCCTGCGGAATTAATGGATGCCATTCTTCTCGTAATTGCTTGCCAGCCAGTTTCCCTTTGTCAAATAGTATGATATGTGTCCAAAGTGCTTCAAGGTTGGCAAGGATGAGGAAATGTGCCAACAAATACTTGCCTCATACAATAGGACAATTCCACCTGTAGATAGCAATGTGTTCCTTGTATCTGTGAAGAATTGGATATTTACGAATGATTCTTCTCTAAAAGAAGGGTGGTCCTAATAAGAACTATCATGTCTAGCTTTCAGCCGTTTGTCAACGTTTTCCTTTTTCTTTTTTCTTTTCCGAATGGCTCCTACTCCTTTTCACTGTGGAGTACTGCTTTCTGGCCTTTAGCCATTTAAAGCTGTATTTTCTTCTCCTACACTTGGTTGCACCTTTCTTTCAATGAATGAGGCAAACGTGAAATTTAGTGTGTTCTCCTCCAGGGTTCTTAGGATTAATAATCTGACTTCCCTATTAGAATTCATGGGCAGCATGGTTTTGATGAGTATTTTTCGTGAGTTAAACGTCTTGAATATATTGTGTTTTGAGTTTTTAGATATTTAGTTTTTAGTATGTTTTATGTCCTATACGTAGGTTGAAAGACAGCGGCGTTTATGGTTTGTTGTATGGTCATATGTAATTTAGAACACGTTATTGCTTTTGCAGCGTCAAATTTGTGCGATTATTTTTTTAAAACTAGTGCGTGTCTGCATATTGATTCCTTTTCTCTTTCTACATTAGTTCTTGACATAAGATCTTTTGACAGGGAAGGATGATTTTGGCCCATTTGTGCGATGAACCCAAGGGTTTAAAAACTAATATGTGCATGGTAAGAAGCATTTAATTTGTGAGATGACTAGTTTGGACATGCTGTTCTTTTCTCCTTGCCAGGATTTATAGTATATTTATGTTCAGAGGAAAATATGCTCCTTTATTTGATGGTTTAGGTTCTTATTTGAGACTATGTACCTTTCACTTGGCAATTTCAGTTAGGAAAGACTTTGATCCTTTTCTCTGGGAGAGAACTTGTTACGGACATAGAACATCTCAGAATTTAACTCAAATGAGTGATTCTAGACAGAACTCCCCAACTTGATTGCTGAAGCTGTTACTGTTTAATCTTTTTTTGGTTTTTGGTGATATGTAAAAAGCAGATCTCATGTTGGCTGGTGTGGGGCTTATTAAGGATGTGCCTCTGGGAAGTTAGTGGAGTGTCACTGCTCCAGCATGTTTTTCTCAGACATTATTGATAGTCATCACGAGGGAAAACTATTTGACAAGTGAAAAGCACGATCTCTTTGGCTGGTGTTGGGCTCATAATGATGTGCCTCGTGGACATTGTTGATATGCTTCACAGTGAGGAAAATCTGATTTATTTCTAGTGTACTTTGGAAATGGGAAAATACGCTTGAAGTTCAGCAAAATTAAGTGAGGAATAACTTGTGTACCGAGTTATGTCTACACAAGTTCACTAATATCGGTAAATTGTGATGACGTGTGAAGCAAACTTTGTCCAATCCAACGAGGAGTATGAGACAGATGATTTAGCATCTTAGGGGAATGGTTGGTAGATTCCTTGGAATTTATTGTTTTGTTGGTTGCTTGAGAATCTGATTTATGAGAGTTATCGAGTGAATTTATGGAAAACACAATTACTAATATCTGTCTTTACTTGGTTTAGTCTCTGTTGTATCTTCCTTTTGCCATTGCCAACGTCCTGACTGCTAAACTGAATGATGGGTATGTCATATTGTTCACTTAATTAATATTTCTCTTTCGAATGCTTTGGTAATAAGATACCACTGCTTACATTCACTGTCATATCGCAGAATTCCTTTAGTGGATGAGTTCTGGGTTCTTCTGGGTTACTGTATTTACACAGGTACATGACTTGCTTTCTTAAACATGACTTTTCATCATAATTGGTGCAATAATCTATTTCTGATGGTGACTAACATTATAAAGTCTGGGTGTCATCACAAGAAACTTGTGGCTGCAATGTGCATTTATTTGTTTTGGCATTACGACAATTTGTTGGTTACTGTAAGAAACCTCGTTTTTTATTTGCCCCATATAAGAGTTTCATAAGCTACTTTTTTATGCTCTTTTGTTTGAATACAGCGGGGCTCTACCTACATTTTGCTACAGCCGTTATACATGAAATTACAACAGCATTGGGAATCTACTGCTTCAGGTATGGATGCAATATATTCAAGAAAGTATGCAATGTGCTCCTTATTTGTCACATCTTGTTCACATCATTGTGTTGATGTTCATACAATATGCCATTATACGGGACTGACTCATCGGTGTTTTCTCAACCTTCAGAATAACTAGGAAGGAAGCTTAGACTCTTGACACGGTTGGCTTTTGGGTATATCTCCATTTATTGAGTTGTTCCTGTTTTTGTCCTCTTTTATGATGATGAAATTAAAGTTTTTGGTTTCAGTTATGCTTTACAGAGTTAAGTTTATTAATAAGGCGTTCTTTCTTATTACTGTCATCTGCCTTGTCGAAATCATGCAGTGGATCAAGAAGCTCCGATGAAGCTGGAGGAAGGGACTCATCGTTTTTTTTCAGGCACAGTTGCGAAGCTGTGGCGTGAGGGTGTAGCTCGACGACGCTTAGGACTGTATTTTTTTTTTTTTTATGATAGAATTTGGGGTTTTAGGCATGTAAAATATCCCAAAACAGTGTACTGTATTGGCTTTTACAGAGCGCTGAGGGGGGGTTTTTCAGCTTTCGTTTTTGAGAGCACCAGTTATGAACTGTTGAGTATATCCCTTTACTACTAATTCCCGATTTTTGCGCAACCATTCTATACTTTTCGAAGTACATATTGAAAGCATTTGATAATATTGTTTTTAAGATGGTGCATTGTCAAGCAGAAGACATTTAGCCACGGGTGTCAATTGATCACGATGCTCATTGTGTTTGGGCCTTTGATTGTGCTTGTGCCCATGTCTATACTTCGGCCTTGCGCGTAGAGGGAAACACCACTATGTATGGATTCCCCATGCTTAAGATGCGCCTACTGACTCCATGTGAAGAGGTCATTAGATTGTTGCAGCAATCTTAGCTGCCATTTACAATTTGATATATTTATTACTGTTATGGGCCACTTATGTGTAAGGCGTGAGAGACTGCTGTCTCTGCATTCTCCAGCTGTATATGGTCAGAGATGAAAATAAGCTCTTGCCGGGGCGCCAAAGGGGGCAATCTCCGTGCTCATTAACCAACGATACTATCATGATTCATGTGAATCAAACTACTTCGATTCATGGAGGTTAAAGGTCGCAATGCCAACTCTTTGTTTTTGTTCTGTTGGAATTTGATAACCAGTTAATATAACCCCGTTAAAGAGGTTTTTCTCATAATGCACAAAGAAGAGTTTAACAAATGTAGTTGAATAGTGACGACCACAATCTCAAGTGAGAACTCGTACGAGTGTTTTTGTACAGTAGCCATACCACGTAACAGTGACAAGTGGAGAAGCCATCCAATGAGAAATGAGACTTTTGAATACTTTTCCGACTAATACATGATATCAACAGCTTGTCGGGAGTCTCGAACAATCTTTGGTCTTAATTGCGTTACTATCTGGTATTGCAAGATGGGAGTTTGCAGACAAAATGAATGCATCCGAACTATTGCCCCTGCGTCGCTTGAGCCCAGTCCACTGGCCAATATATATCTTCTTCTCATCTTTCCACATCAACCCACCAAGGTACCAGCACCGGCACCGGGGCAATATGGCTGCATTGTGTAATCAGTATTCAAGAAGACCAACCTGATGGAGGCAACTGATAGTGAATGGGAGGCAATGTAGCTTGCAGAGGTGATTGTGAGAGTGTCGGCTCTGATGATGTGCACATAGGAGTTGCATCTGATCCGCTTGATATCATATAACAGTAAATGCGTTTGACCCAAACGAAAAAACAGACGTGATATCTCTATAATGCCTTCTCTAGCCATCTTGGAAGTTTCAGCGAAGTTCTCATTCCAAGCCTTGTAAGGAACACCGAGTACAGTAGGTGTAGCAGAAAAACTAGAAATATGGAGTTCAGCAGAAGCTGTTGAACATGGTAGCAAGCCCGTCAGATATTTTCATGCATGAAATCATTGGACGGCTAGGAAAGATAATCTGACAACGGGAGGAATTAAAAGAGAGAAAAAGAGATTATACCACGCCTCCGAATATTGCATATATAAGATTCATTGATGGAACTGTGTTGATGCCTGAAGCAGTGAACAAGAAGGAAATGGAAGCATGGAGGTTTATGGTAATCTACAGGAGTAGAGCATGTTGTCAGTAAACTGGTGCATGTAAAATAGTCCAAATAATTTACTATGTAGGGCATAAGGAATTACTAGATCAAGTATATTTTCTCTTATTAAGAATGAGGATATCAACACATAACCCATGGCACACAGCGCTCGGACCTGCATGTCGAACCGAATGAGTCAGAATAAATCCTGAAAGCAGCTATATAACACTACGGTTTTGGAAAGATGCTAAGAATTCAGGGAATAACTAGCACTTATACAAGTGTGCAGATGAAGATTGAAGCACCCCAACTAGCTCCCAACCTGTTTAAATGCCAAATGTGAAGCTCAAGTTAGTTAATCAATCCCATTTGGTTCACCAGGGTAACATGCAACTGTGAAGCAGGTTGAGACAGCATGCATTAAGAAGCAGACTCCGTGAAAAATAGCAAGAAAGTGTTAAGCTTGTCAACTGAAAGACTTCTATTCCATGTACTCGCAAAATGAAAGCTCTCAATTCAGATTCCAGTTCACTCCAACTAGTTAAGAACTAAGAGCACTAGTCCCTATTTTTATGAAAACAAAAGAAGTTTGTCATATGCAAGACACTAGTAACATTAGAACATACTCCAGACAGTTCTGTAGCAATTACATCTTCGTGTTGAATTCTTTTGTTTCCAGAAAATGAAACAAGCCTATGTCCACAACAAATATTTAGTAGCAGTATAACAACCTATTTGGGCGGTTCAAGGATCCAAATTTCAATGGATGTAAAATCTTGGGGCTCAGGACTGTATGCAATTATGTACTTGCAGAAGAAGAAGGATAGTTGCAGTAGTGCATGTGAAAGCACAGCGGTTGAAATAGCATGAAGGTGTTTACACATGATCAACAACTTGACTTGAGAGAAGCAAAAACTCCTAGCAATTACGTTCTTACCTCCATAAAGAACCGATTGTGAGACCAAGTAATCCATGCATAAGCTGCAACAGAGAATTTTGCTTGAGCAAAGTATGCTATAAATATTTTACTGACTGTAAGTCTGAATTAAAATGTCAGAGAAATATATGAAGTATTGAAACCACTTTATTATAGACAAATATGTCTGAGAAGATAAACAAGACCAGTCTCTCGGTGATGACCGCAACACTATTCACACAATGACAAATTTGGTACTACCAAGAAAGCCTGCCTCAACAAGCCTAGGAAGAGAACCGATTATCGGCGAGATATGTGAATAAGTACATGACAAGATCCACATGGTCTACAAGCATTGAGTTTACTATCAAGCAATACCATGAGGGATGATACGTTCCTTTCGGCCCAAAGAATATGAGCCCGCAAAATCACCTTGTGGCTCAGGAATTAATAGAGTAACCAAGCACACGTAAGTGATGATAAATATCTTCACGCTATCCAGAATTAGCACAATCATGCGGAGATATATGCCCATCGGGCGGAGTTCTCTAGCATCCTGAAAGGGAGCTCACCAGATAAGTTAATGCTTTCAGTGGACCAGAGAGGACAAGTAACAGCACAGCTGTCGCAACCTGTGGAGTCAAACTATGAGTTTGCCAAAAACTAAAAGAAGATGAAATTTTTTAACAACTCGTAGGATTCCAACCATAGTTTTCCTCCCGGCTGCAATGCCCCATCTCATTGAGGAGATTACTATCGGCAATCCGAAAAAGCAACCAAAGTAATTCTGTCCGAAATGAAATACTGCTCAGTAGACCATAAGGCAAAATGACAATTGCTAAGGTTTTTTTTTTTATTATATCGAAACACACAACAATTGCTAAGTAAACAACAAGAAATTTGCACCGAACCAGCCTCGAACTATATCCGAGTAACAACCCACCAAGACCAATGCTTCACGGTCAACCACAATGCAACCGTAACTCTAAACTTCGAGGCATGAGTCGAGAGCTCAACTCATTTAACGAGGACCCATAATCATATTTACCCGAACGAACCTCAATCGAGAGCGAATTGCTGAGGAAGTACACTAATCCAGAGAGCGCCGCGAACATGGAGCATTCTACCAATCTCAACGTGTTCTGATATACGACGCCGTCGACTGACAAGTCTTCCTCCATCTCCACAGCCTCGCCGTCGAGGCTCTCGCCTTTTTCATCGCCATATGCTGTTGTGGCGTGTTTCGAGATGCCGTGAGCTCTGAAGCTGCAGGTCGCGGAGGGCGACAAGGAGACGGAGATGGGGTGCGGGTGCAATTTGGGTGGTCGAGGAAGTGGAGGCGAGGGAAGAGGGAGGCGATAAGGGGCGGTGCGGTGTAGGAGTAAGGAAGTGCGGTCATGGTGAATTCTGAGGAGATTCATGGGGAAGACCGGAGCGAGAGTCAACCAACTCGCAATGGGAAAGAGAGGAGAGGAAGGGGGGGAGAGAGAGAAGAGAATAACTGGGCCAAGTTGAAAAAACCAGTTGAACATTGAAATCATGGGCCTAAAGCTTACACGCTCCGGCAAACTGGCCCAAGCTAGACGATGAATCCATGGGCTTGAAGATGAAGAGTCGTCACCTGGAAGCAGCATTTCCGACAGTTTTTTTTTTTTTTTTTGTGTGTGCGCGCGCTATTTCTAACTCTCTTTTTTGACTTTTTCTATGTCTTTTTACATAATGCGAAAGTGGAATCCTGCACATATGATGATAGCGTCCCTGCGCCTTTACTAGTAGTGTTGCATGCCTATCGATAGCATTTCGCATGAAATTGTTTGATTCAATCCAAACACGGATAGTTACTATACTTTCAACATCTATGATAGAATCGTCTTTTTGCCTATGTCGAGTCAGGACGAAATGCCAAAACGAAAATTTCTTTACAAGAGAAACCAATGCCCGTATCGAGCGGCCATTACTAACTTTTTTACTTCGAGAGAATGAATGTGATCATGCGGAGCCGAACCGAGTTTAGCCATACCTGCCGGTATTTTAAATGCAAAAAAAAAAAAAAAATCCAGTCCACTGGTTTGCATTTTGGATGAAGGAAATGAAAATGGAGGGGTTTATCTCAAATTGAGGCTTGCTTCAGCTAAAATGTCAGTGATGACCCACATGAAACCCCCGCGGACCGTGGGGGCACGGCCGCGTTGGTGGCGCACGGAGAAAAAGAAGGAAAAGGAGCAGGGGGGAAGG
The DNA here is from genome assembly GCA_028455895.1 of Rhodomyrtus tomentosa. Lineage (NCBI taxonomy): Eukaryota > Viridiplantae > Streptophyta > Magnoliopsida > Myrtales > Myrtaceae > Rhodomyrtus > Rhodomyrtus tomentosa. Next base: position 8,615,519 of record JAPCWY010000011.1, read on the forward strand.
ACCCCACAAAAAGTGGCGTCGTGTATTTATGCGTCCTTTCCTTAAATGTGTCGGCCAAGCTGTCCGTAATCATGCCCCTCCTCCATGCCCTCAATTAATTGTTCATTATTTTATCGGTTCCCCTTGAAATATTATGTTTTAATAACGTAAAATGGTACCTAGATTTTAACCAAACATGTAATGCGATTTATGAGTTTTAATTTAATGTGTAATATTTAATGCCGTTTTAATATTTTTAGTAAATATTTAATGTAGTATATGAGTTGTTGAGTTAAAGTTCAGCCATGGTATTACATGTTGAATCAAATAATATGGATTATTTCTCTCATTTACTCTATATTATTAGGGAAAAAAAAAACAAAGTCATCATCAGATGGAACGGAGGGAGGGGGGGTTTGTAAAAGCTAGGAACCATTAATGGCAGTAGCAACAAAATAATTAGTGGAGATTAGACGAGCAGCCGCGACATGATGATGATGATGATGGTGGTGGCGAGTGAGCCCTCCTTTTCTTTCCTTTTTTACGAAGAACTTCCAATAATATTCGGACAGACACGCAATCCCAAGAGAAGCTGTTTAACGCATTTAATTCAATTAAGTTGGGATTAGGGTTTTTTTTTAATCCACGTGTGGGACCCGTCGAATGATGATTGGTGGTCATGATTTTTTTTTTTTTTTTGGGGGGGGGGGGGGGGGGTGGGGGGGCATGCGCGCCGGCCCAATCATGCCATTTACAATTACCACAGCCACCAACTCCAACACCCCCCCCCCTCCTCAAGACCCCAGGGGAGAGACGTGGTTTCGATCCTCCGGATGTTGTTGTATTCCCTACGTTTCTCCCCCACTTACGTCGTCCTTTCATATTTTTTGGGAGTCCCTGACGTGAACATTAAATCCTCCGCCGACCATCCTCTTGTACATGCACCGTCGGACGGTACGCTCGCGACGGTCCTTTTTGTCTTCGCCTTTGCTTTCGCAATCGTGTCGTAACGATTTATTCGAAATATTTTAAGATGTGGTTCATGATTCTTAACCACATGAACACTAGAAGATTTTTATAGCTTGAGTCCACATATTCTTCGTTAGCAGTTTGAATTTAGGTTCACGAATATCTACTGTCATATATACTTTATTTTTCGTTTGTATTTGAGTGATGTAACAAGAAGTGTAAAGTGCGAAATTATAGTTAAATTTTTTGTTGAACGTAGCTTTGATTTAAAGGTGAATCGAAATTAAAAAAAAAGATTAAGTTCTAACGGCGGATGCTTTACTCCCCTCTCAAACCCTTCTGGAGTTCTTGATCCACCCGTGGTAGTTCTTTAATCGAGAGACCAAGACAAGATAGAAAAGGGGCAAAAACTAGAAAAGGGATCAAGCTATTTGGGTCCGATTTATTTAATAACCCATGTATGATAAATTGAATATAATATAATATGGATATCAAATAAGTCATAAATTGATTGTAGATGGGCATGTAACTTATTTAGACTCAGCCCATCTCTACGAATTTATTTTCATTCTCTCTCGCCCTCATTTAATCTCACACTCACTTATTCCGTACTTTCACATTAATTTGGGTAGAAATTTTGAAATTGTTTTGACAATATTAGTTGAGCCGAGTCAAGTCGAGTATGAGTTAATAACGAGTCAGGACGGATAATGGTTTATTTATTTTTGGTCGAAAGTGTATGGGTCTATTTTCGACCCGATCCATTCGTTTTGACGGGTCTATCCATGTTGATGCGGGGAATATACTTGAAAAAAATTTAGCGTGGATTTTGGTACTGGACTAGCGTGATCCAATGCGAAACACTCCTGCCGTGCAGCGTGATCCAACGAGGGGGCATGCCTTGAAAGTTAGAAAGCCATCATGCCGCTCATCACCGCCGCTCCGGCTCATGGTCCCTCCCGGCATTCCTCCTTTAGCTCGATTTTTGGCCTTCAATTGAAAGATGGTCCCCTCCATTGCAACAATCTAACTCTGATCCTCTCGTGATTCCACTTCGAAATTGGCGATCGATTCATCAACTAAACTTCTCTCGAAAACATCGACAGGGAGGACAGTGGCCCTCGTCGATCGTGACCGAGCGGTCGGGCGGAAAATTGAGTGGGATGAAAGACGTGCGGCGATCTTATGACGAAAGTCAATGGCCGTAGCACGAGTTCACTTCACTCGAACTATCGAAACCGAATCTTAGTAAATCGACGGAAACAGTTCAATTTCCAGAGAAAAAGCAGAAGCAGGAGGGAGGGGGGGAAATTCAAGAGAGACCCACGCAAGCACAGCGCACCGTTGGGGGTTGGGGACGCTCGTGGCGAAGATGATCCCACCGGGTAACGACACCCGTGTCGACGTTCCATCATCGCTTGTCTGAGCGCAAAAGCGATCAGACAAGAGGTGGGGAAACAAACGTATGCGTGTTCCTCATGCTCTAATTTCAATCCCAACAACCGAACAATGACTGCCAAAAAAGATAGACCCAGAGAAAAAGATGCACGTCCTCTTTCACAAGAAAGTCAAACGGAAACGAAGAGAGGATTTGACAGATACGAGACCACACGTTCCCTTCGAATCATATAAAAAAAGAAAAAAAAAACAAAACAGAAAAAATTGGTCTAATCGATTGAATTCGTCACGGAAACGAGAAAAGCTTCTTCTTATACGAAATCGTAAATGGTGGGGAACATCGGCGAAGGACGACGGTGAATCTGATCGTTCGTGAGCCGAGAAGCCTCCTAATGCGCTGACACAATAATAAACCTGCAGAGCAGGAACAGCGACAATGCGAGTGCGACAGTGGCCCCCTTCTTCGATCGTCTTTCGGCTTCGTCTCGTCACTGGGCACTGTTCTGCTGCTCGCAGTTGAAAAAAGTTAACGTAAAGTTGACGCCTTTCTTTCTGTCTGTCAGTCCCCCAGTCCCACTCCAAGATGCGCGTCATTTTGCCTCGCACCCACTTTTTGTCATCAAGAAAAGCTCTCGTTCTATACCCTGTCTTTCAATTTTCAAAATTTTCGGCTCTCTCTGTCTCTTCTTGAATTGTAGTGTCTTCGCTCCGTGTCTTCTTGATGTTAATTAGCTGAAGTTCTTGCAATTGTTGGCTGAGAGCCGGGCCATTTTCCCTTGTTCGCATCGGAGAGCGAGCGAAGCTATGAAAGACAGAGGCAAAGCTGTGGAAGCGTACAGGGGCGGCGACGGCGATGGATTCTTCGCCGGCGAGAACTACTACTCCTCGTCGTCGGATAACCCTTGCCGAAAACACCCCGGCGCGTCCTCTGTCGGGGTCTGCGCCCACTGCCTTAAGGACCGCCTCGCGAGGCTCGTCTGCTCCGAGTGCGGCGAGCAACGCCTCTCCTCCTGCTCCTGCTCCTCCGAAATCTCCTCCAACCGCAACTCCTGCACCGTCGAGGTCGGCAGCGTCGGCCGCATCTCCTTCTTGCTCGAGAGCGACAAGAGCGAGCTCTTGCTCTCGCGCCAGATCAGCACCTCCTCGAAGCCCAGAGTCGGTGGTACAGAGTATAGTAACAACAAAGCAGGGGAAGCTATGGTGTTCAAGAGGAGCAGTAGCAGTTGCATGGAGATGAAGAGGGGTCACGGGATTTGGAGGATCGGGAAGCTCTTCAGGAAAAAGAAGGATCACAAGAAGTGCGTCGATAATGGGTTCGATGCGAAGAGCGAGATGTGGGTCGTGGATCACCAATCGGGCGTGTCCAGATCGAGATCCCTCAGCAGCTTCAGGGGAGGCAGGAACTGTTGCGGCTCAGAGGATGGGGGCGATCACTGGACGTTTTCGGGGGCTAGGAGCTCCATTTCAGGGGCTAGGACCTCTAGCGTCAACGGCGGTCTCCTTCTTGATCCCGAGAGGAAGAGTTGCTTCAGCGAAGCGGAGTTCAGGCGAAGCGGGTTCAGCGAATCGGAGACGATCAGGAGGAGCTGCTTCAGCGAGGCGGAGCCTAGGAGGAGCGGGTTCAGCGAGGCCGAGCCCAGGAAGAGCGGCTTCGACGGCGGCGAGAGGAAGGAAAACGGGTTGCCCCTCGAGCACCACGTCGCTCCTAGCTTAGACTCCACCGGCAATAAACCCGCCACCAGGAGGATTTTCTCTCTCAAGGAAGACGACTTCAGCGGAGGGGACGACACGGGGTTCATCGACTTGAAGTTCTTCTCGACCGAGGCGAGGCAGGATCCGAAGATGGGCCCCCTAGGGAATTCGAGATCAGTTTTCGGGAGCATAAGAGGAGGCGGCGGCGGCGAGGGCAGCGGCACCGCGCAGGGGGCAGATTTGAGGAGCGGGTCGTGTCGGGTCACAGTGGGCGAGAAGGAGGTGAAGGTGAAGCAGGGCAGGAGGAGCTTCATGGGGTGGAGGTGGGGTTTCAGGCATCACCAGCACCCGAATTGGATGATGGCCGCGAAGAAGAGAGACGAAGCCGTGATGTGTAAAGAATGAAAGGATGAGACAGGTTTCGAGGACACTGCTGCGTCAAGTGAAGATGAATCGGATCGGATCGAAATCGCTATCGAATACTATGGTCCTTTCAGGTTAAATTAGAGTTGATGACTTCACCGCTATTTCCATATTTTTGCCAGTCCAGCTCTCTTGTCTGGTAGTAGTTTCGGTTTTAAGTGACTGGCGTTGGATCGTCATCATCGAAAAACGAAATGAAAGCCAAATAGTAAGTAAGAACAAACAATAACAGTCCTGGCTCTCTGTTCTCTCCTTTATTCAAACGCGTGGGAATTGCTTGATTGCGCTGTAGGCTGAACAAAGAGGAGTAGACAGCCATGGAGGAAATAAGATCTGCTTCCCTTTGCTTTCTCCTCGTGTTCTTATTCTCGTACAGAAAGAGTTTTGCTGTCTTTAGAGGATCCTGCTGCGGCAGGGTCGATCCATGTGGTTGTCCTGATCCGGCTCGAAACAGAGGAAGGAAATGAAGTTGACGGAGTGTTTCCTATTCCTGTTGGCTGTACGCACCTTATCTGCCCTCTGCATTGCGCACTTTTAGTATCACTAGGAGACTTGATGGGGTGATTAAACCGCGGAGGAGGCGGGATACATCGCCTTTCCTCCGCCGCCGCCGCCGCCACGAGAGACGCCATTTCTTGCCCACCCTGCTCATGGGGCCGCAAGTTTCTCTACCCTAATCCTTGCTCCTTCAGAGTATGTGGATTCCTTCGCCCCATTTTGTCCCCTCCAATTCAGTCTCGAGCTTAGGAAACTCAATGAGCACAGTTCGACATTACATGATAGACCTTGACGAGGAATACCAACCCTCATGGTTATTACATAGGCTGAATTGAATTTTTTTTTCCAAAAAAAAAAGGGGTCGGTCAGAGGATTTTACTATTAAAAAGGCCTCTTGCGATTAATTCAGGGAAAACATGATTTTAATACGGAAAACTCTCATCAGGAATTGAGTAAGAATAGAGAAGGCATTACATTGCACCCCCCCAAAAAAAAAAGCACAATTAATCTCGCAAAATAAGTTGAAGATTTATAAGAAGAATGAAAACTCACATGCGGAATTGAGTAAGATTAAAAAAAAAAAAGACATTACATTGCCAATTTAAAAAAAAAAACTCAGCAAAATAATTTGAAGATTTATAACGGAAAAACTAGGGGTACCCCAGCTGGTCATGTCTTTCCCCATGTAAATTGTTATATAAATGTGAAGATCCATTCGATTCCAAAAGTGAGCGGGACAATGTAATTGGGCTTGAAACCTCTAGGCCCAGGTCAAGGCCCAGCTAGTGTTTTTTAGGCCCTTCGTATTCTTATAGAAAGTTGTAGCCACTCTAATTCTGTTATCTCTCGCTCAAGCATCGGAAGGGCCGCCCACATTTTAACTAGACCACGGTGTTGACGTAAACCGGTCTTATGTGTTGGGAACTAGGAAGTAACAAAAAATGGAACGGCTCGGGATGTCGGTCCTAAGCCCATTTACGAGTTACTCTGACCCATGTACGGGATAGGCCCATATTTTCTTCAGCTTTCTTTCCAGATGTACGGGCGCTGGTTTCGACTGAAAATGTCAAGGGGAGACAGGCGCTCCGACCCTACATCATGTAGTCCTGAGTCGGACCCATTTTCCGGACCTCGGATTTCGCCGGATTGTAGGTTGGGTAGGGAGTGATCCGACGTTTCTCCTTGCTGCTTCTGTCGCCGTAATGGAGTGCGCAAGGAAAATCGGGTGTATTCCAATTTTTTATTTTATTATTATTATTTTTTTGGGGGGGTTGGTGTTGGGGCAGTCAAAGGTGTCTTTCAAGGTTAGGATCCGATAGATTGGCCTTTTTGATTTTTGTGCGTTACTTGATGTCGTTGGAACTTCTATCCAGCTTCGTGGCCATGACTACAAACTAGGTCAATTGTAATTAGGCTGCATTTGATTATCTGAATTTCTAGTCAGTATAGGACTGAATATGATGTAATAAGAAATACATGGATTTTGTCATATTATCTATAATTCGGTAAACTACGGATTTAATGTCGGATAAGCATATGCAAGGCGCGGTTGAGATCGATTCCATTTTGATGAAACATTAGGATCTTTTAAAAATGATTCAATGATGAGTTATGACGAGTGAGTTATTAAATAGATGTTTGTATTATATGAATTCGGACACGACGTCAACAAAGCACATCCTCGTAGAATTGGGGATCTTGATTACCTCTTCGACAGCTCAACACTGCGAAGAGGTAGTGGTGGGAAAAACGCGATTCTCCTCATATCCACTCTTGATAAATGCTATCCTAATTTATGTCACTCTCCATTAATCCTATTATGGATAGGTACGAATCACGGGGATATGATATGTTTTATACCTAACGACCAAATTGCAGCATTAAAGATCACCCCTCACAAATCTTTCCTTGTACTTTGATGTTACTCTCAACGTTACAACGCCGACACCGCTAGAAGTGTAAGCTTTTTGAATATCGGTTTGTGAAATACGGCATAGAAATGCATGTTACGAGGGCGAACCCCGACAAGCCCTCTTCTGTTTATTGACGTGTCTATAACTCTTGCTACTTATACGATTGATTTTCGTGGCCGTTTGTTGAACGTGGTTACGTCACTCCCGATCTGTTGTATTTACGCGGCCCGGCTAATACCCGCGAAAGGGTGCAACTAGTTTAGTGGGAACATTTCGTTCGTGCTAGCACTTGTATCTCCCGCACGGCAATGACGGGGACCCGCCGTACTCTCGATAGCGGTGATCGTCGGGCTCGGATCAGGCCTAACGTCTTTGCCCCTGCGTGTCCATGTCGTCAGATTTCCACAAGGAATCATCGGGATCAACCAGGACCGGACCCAAGATGGGCATAGCCGGAGCTTTCTCAACCAAGACGTCTGCCCAATGTTGCGCCCGTTTTATATCTTCTGGGACTGGGCGGATCAAGCCAACCACCTGCCTTAGTTGCTGTTCCGAGACTCTTTTGCTGCTCATTTAGATGTATGTAGGCTTGTAGCCCCTGTCGTTTCTCCATCCAAGTCCACAACTTCCAATCGCTATTCTGAGACTTTTTGCTACTTGTTTCTAAAGTAACAGATGCTCAGATGACCTATGCCCTGAAATTTCGCCGACCACGACATCTTGGGCTGCGGTAGCCTCCTGTGGCCAGCATCGAATCGCTTCGGCTAATCCACCCCTGCATTATACAGATTCTTTTATTCAGGTAAGTTTGGGGAACGCCATAGAGACGGTTAAGATATTTTCTAGAGATGGTTAAGATATTTTCCATATTTCTTACTATAATGATGTATTTGGAAGGTTCTCCATATCCTTATTAGAACAGGTGCGTTAGAATTCCTAAAACTTATTATGAAAATGCTATTTGGGTTTTAAAACTTTTAAAAAAATATAATTTAGTCTTCAAGAAAATGCAATTAAACCCTAAAGCTTTTAAAAAACGCAATAAAGTCTTAAAACTTGTCAAATTAGTGAAATTAAATCATTCCGTTAGCTGCGCTTTTTGAAAATTTTAGGAGTCGGTTTCACTTTTGTGATAAGTTTTAGAATTCGATTGTATCTTTGAAAGTTTTAGAATTCAATTATACTTTTATGATAAATTTTAGAATTTTTAATGCAATTATCCCTAACCCTATTTGTGCATATCATTGGTCGTACTTTATTATTTATCTCATGGCATAGCAAGAATTATACTTTCGTTGCTTAATCTTGCACGGAAACAGAATATTGTGCTTTGCTCTTATTGATATGACATATGATTGCGATGGTTGTTAGAAGACATAGGCGTCCGCCATACTTAAGAAAGTTCTCAAAGTTCAATGACCGTCTTTGCCATTACCATTTGAAGACGAGTGTAGCAAATCCCTGGCGAACACTTCAATAAGCTTCGTTGGCATTCTTTGTCTTCATGCTTTGGCAGCTCTTCTTTCTTAAATGTTTGCAGCTTTTTATCTTCATTCTTCTGTGGACACCCACCATGAATCAAGGCTTTCAATCAAATCTACAAATCAGCAACCAACATGCTCGAATCCAACAATCGATTCCGTAAAGAATTTTGCTAGCATAATAAAAATTTGGCCTACGTGAGAATAACAGTATATTGCAGTTCATAAATTTTTGAAGTACCAGACTTCGCAGCAAGTTTCGATCAATTATTATTTATCGCCTTATGGATTCACCCGCCGCTGAACTTTACTCTTCCCCCCCCCCAAAAAAAAAAAGAAAAAGAAAAAGAAAAACAGTACCGTTCTTTACCTTGTTCGTTCCTGGATCCCCAAGAGGTGGCCCCATGAGACTCAATTTGGCTACTGCTGTGGCTGAAACAGTCCAGCCATTTATATCTCTATCGATGTGCCTCTACCCCACCGCAGCTCCATCACATTAACTAAAGTGGTCGAACGGGACCGCGACCGGAACTGGGTGGTTGAGTCGCATTGGTGAAGTCCAGCTTTCGGTCAAAGCTCGCGTGACCGGTCCCGAGTTCTGCGCAATCTGATCCATGCTGCGCCTCCTAATTTCGGCTCCGGATGCGCAAGATCATTTAAAACCCCTCATTCATTGGCTTCACCTATATTTGATGGGGGGAAGAGAAGGACACATTGTGGTGGACAATCCCTACAGCAGTAGTTCATACATACAAGAAGATAGAACGGCGAACCACCAGCGGAGATGGAGATGAGCCCCCCCGCGTGAGGATCATCCTTTAACCAGTTAAGTTCGGATTCACACGAGTCAAACTCTGGAAAGTATTAGGATCCTACGCACAACAATAACAAATATAGAGATTAAAAGCGGGCAATATTTACAGTAATAATTATTCATGAGTTCAAGCTTAAATTATCTGTATCTATATTAAAAATTTTCGTATTTTTTTGTTGTTCTGTTGATAAAAAGCATGAATCATTAATTTAACAAAAAAAAGAAGAAGAATAAGACATGATGCGATCTCAAAGGCCTACGAAAAACCGCCCTTACTGCCTGAACTTTCTGAACAGCTACGCATGCGAGGATGCAGAGTTCACGTCGTTTAAGGAAGATAGCCATGAAAAAAGAAGGCGATATGGCAATATCGTGTCATTCAAGTCGTCGCGGCCGAGAAAAAAAGGGCCGGACAATTTTATCCCGACATGAAAAAAATCTACCGCAATCTATCTCGGATTTGTGCCTGAAGCAAAAAATAAATAAATAAATATTTGTGCACGATGTCCGACAAGAAGCCGAAGTAAATATTTGGATAATAAGTTGTCGTTTGATAAGTCCAGATTTTGTAGATTACGGAAATCTATTTCCGGGTAGTTGTCAGCTTATAAAAATAAAAAGGACAGTAACAAGAACGAAGCTTGGATTTTGCCGACGGTTGGACGAATTACATTGAGGTGCGTGCTGAACGTGGACTTCTTTTTTATATACACGCACACACACAGAGCATACGTTTTCAGGTAGAGGTTTTTTTTTTTTTTTTTTTTTTGGGGGTCAGTCGGACCGAGTTGAATTGTTGCTAAATCATATTATAGTAAGATTTACGTCGGGAGTCATAGGATAGAGCCCTCTGATTCTTTCCGTGATATGTTTCATGTGCTTGTTGTGCATACTTAGTTAATTGGAAGTAGACAACGGTTTAGATTAATGCAGAGCGGGGATACTCGTGGCCGTTTATCAAGGGATGAAAATCAACGAAGATAAGAGTCTTGAAACGCTGTTCGAGTGCTTGTTCAATTTTTCTTTTCATGGAATTACATCATTAACTCGTGTTGAAGTAAATCAAATCTTGTGGTATGATTTTTGTTTAATTCTTTCGTGAGATTTTTTACCCTCAAAAAATTCTTTCATAAGGAATTGAGAGCTAAATTATGCATATGTTATTGGATGTAATTAGAGCTAAGAAATATCGAGAGTGTTTGAGTGATCCGAATGTGACTTGTAATCTCTATTGAATCGTTTGTTCTACGCTCTTTCATGGACGTAATTCTTCACGATCGAATTACGGATGTCTAGCGTTCGATTTATTTTTTTCTTGTTCCGCCCATTTACTGATCGATTGCTCACTGCATAATAGAATCAGGCCATCCACACATTTTTTTTTTCCTTTTGGTCACACATCCACACACAATTAATGGCGGTATTCTTTGTCCTTTCCGAATGAAAATTTTAGTACGTGTTGTTCGCCAAGTATGGCCGCGAACGAAAAACCGTCGCAGTCATCTTCGACGCCATCAACGTCGTCAGTTAAGCCTCCCACAGGGCCCACCATCACTCTCCCACCGCGCGCCTCCATCGACTCCTTCTCCAACGACACCGCCCCCTCCGCCGAGGGACTCGGCTTCGGCTTCATCCTCGGACCTGTGACCCTCATCTCCACCAGAGCTTTGGACGATGGATGCTGAAAATTTTCAGAGCTTTGGATGGCTACACGTGATGGAGTTGGAAGCAGCCGTGTAAGGCGATGGGAGTAGAGGTCGAGAGTGGAGTCAGTGAGCCAACGGCGAGGAAAGATCATTGAGCGTTGCAAACTTGATAGGGACGACGACAAGTGAATGGCAAAACAGATCCAATTTTTTCCTCAATTTTTTTATATTAGATATCCTATCTGTATTTATCCCATTCACCCGTTAGGATTTTTTTTTATACGGGCTATATTCCATCTATATCCGACTCTATCCTATCCTACACGTCCACCAAACACCGAATATGATACAACATATCATATCCTGATTTTTATCATGACTGCCAAACGCAGCCTTAGATTCGTATGGGAACGTTTCTATTTCTGGACATTGTTCTTAAATAGAAATATTTTTTTGTGTTTCTGTTCCCGATTATATTTTTTGGGAACAGAAACGCGTTTGTGAAGTTAAAAAAAATACATAATTTTTTCCGCCGGCGAACGACCCGGAGCAGGACGGCTGCGGTCGGCGACGGTGGCTGATGGGTGATGGCCACGTCGGCGGCAGTGGGTAATGATTCCAAAAGTATTTCAAAAATTGTTTCAAAATTCAGAATCAATTTATTTTCCTTCAAAATTGTTTCCTGTCATAAATTTAAAATATTTTTAAATCATAATTATTTCTGTTTGAAAAATATTTCCAAAATATATTTAGAATAGAAACAATCTTTACTGAGCGGTGCCACATGCACCCTTATTTGCTGGGTTGAAATCTTTTGGGGGTGATAAACTGATAATGGCCTTCGCTGGTGGAAAGATTCTTCGATTTGCGCGAAGAACTCCACGATCCTGTTCGCCCAGACGGACCACGGCGTGTAAAGTGCGATGACTTGATGGGTTCGGCCAAGCTCGGAGCCCAAACGGACAACGAGGCTTATATGTGTTTTTATATATATGGAGCTTCTTTCATTTATTTGCTTAAATTTTTAGATTAATATTTTTGATAAAATCAATGTCTGATTAATTAGCTAATTGACTGAGAAGACTATACATACTTAAGGGTAGTCATATTAACGTACGAGAAAATGATTTTTTTACTGTATAACATGTCAGTTCTTTCTTACAGCAAATCTACGCATTATCAACATATATTTTACATAAAACCTTGGTAATTAAAAAATTGTGATGTAAAAAATAATGATACTGTCAAGTTAGCAGACTTTTTAACAAATACTATCACAGATCACTTCCACATTTTGTAGAAAGAAATCTTATAAAATAGAAGATGTACTTAGATTGATATATCGTTGCGCTCTATCTTAAAAAAATTCGAGATCGGACCAAACCAAATTAGTTTTTTTTTTTTTTTTCCATTCGAAACGTTTCGAGCTTAACCAAGCCGTTTTTCCTTTTTTCATGCTTAAGATGGGCGAGGCTTGAATAAGATGTTATGGTCGGTGAGACGCTTCATTTGTTCGCAAACAGTTCATTGGAAGTCGATTTTCATGAGCCGAAGCCGCATGCATACATCGCTTTCCTTAACTTAAGTCTACAGATGCAAGAAATGACACAGATTAATCTAGGATCATGTTGATCTTTGTCTGAAGTCCACATGGAGTAATAACTGCAGAAGTCATCTTCGAGAGGTTCATCTGCCGCAGACGCACCTCGGCAGTCATCGTAGCCACCACTCGTCCCGGTCGCCGCGGCGGCCGAGGTCGCAGAATGCCAAGGATATGACCTCCGCTCCGAACTCCGTGACGACGCTCACGTTTGTCCGGGGAGCCACCAACCTGCGGCACAGAGGGCACGTCGCGTTCTCGTAGCTGAGCCACCGGTCCAAGCAGGCCTTGTGGAAGACATGGTCGCAGCACTTCAGCTCCCTCACCTCTTCTCCGACCCCGACCTCGCACAGGCACACCACGCACTCCGCGGGTGTTCTGCCGCCGTACCGGGCCGTGCCGAGTCCGCAGGCTATTCCGAAAGCTCCTTGCTCGCCATGGCCTCGTGAGTGGCCGAGGACGGAGGACCTCAAGGAGCAGTCGAAGGCCCCTTTGAGCGGCCCGACGAGGGCGGACAGGCGATCAGCAGTGGCGGCGGAGAGAGGGAGGATTTTGGGGACGTTGCGAACGACGAAGGTGGAGATCGCGAAGAGCGCGGCCAGGAGCGCGAGGGGAGAGAGAGTGAAGGTGAGCGAAGAAGACATGGTGTGTCTGTGAGAAAATGAATAGGCAGCTTAAGCTGGGATGTGGGTCGCTTCCTGTCGTTGAAGATGCAATGCGCGTGCCTTTTTATAGACGAACATCACTTGCTGTCGGTGATGGACTGGGAAAATAGAGTAATGTTGGACGAACAAAAGGAAATGTTAAGTGGCGTAACAGATTATAAATAGATTTTTAAGTACGTATTATATTCAAAGTTGAACAATTAAATAGTACATTGTGAGCCATAATTTTTTTAAAAATGAATCAATAATAAATTTTGAGCAATTATTATTTATTCTTTTTTTTAAAATCGACCAAAACCTGTTACAAAATCACTTCTCTACATGAGGGGCTAAGTTGTTATATGTATTAGTTATGTTCGATAAATGAGTTTAAACATATTTTGTGCATGTTATATTGATCATAAATGTTACTTAGATTCAACCCAACTTGGGTCCTCTCTCGCCCTCTTTTGATCTCGCTCCCCGCAATATAGCAGACCCCCCGTCCGTCTTTTGGCGTAGATCGCGTGAGCCGCGCCTTCCTTTTATGTGTGGGGGCTAACCTGATTATTTGACTTTGAGACCACGGTGGTCCAAGCAAACTTTTCCCGGAGAATAGAGCGAGAGAAGCATTTGTGCTATAGCTCAATTCTATTAACGGATTTCGACGTCTATATATATATATATATATATATATATATATATATATATATTGACGGATTCTAGCAAACCTCACAGTACACACGAGGAAGATTTTTTTTTTTTACTTTTTTGGTGTCAAACAAATGTGGAAGATTTGACTGACGTAGTCATCTAACACGAAACTACATGTCAAAATGGGTCACATGCTCGTATTTTAACTCTTATTTATTGAAAAAAAGACAAAAACTCGTATTTATTATAGCGAGTTTCTAAATGAGTTACCTCGGTCATGAAATATAGATCAAATTAGATTCGTCAATTTTTCTTTGGTAATGTTTAGTTGAGCGTCTCGCGGTGTCTATGTTTCTATTCTGTGTTGTTTATAGGGACCGTGAGTTCACATCCATACATGCCAAATGTTTGACAAAATGTCCATCCAAATTTTCTATGTTGATTCCATCGTTGCTTGCTTGCCACCGTAAGGCTGGGTTCCGTGCTATTGGCTTCACATGTTTGGGCCCCGAAGTATTGTCTCGAAGTGCTAGGTTAGATTAATTATTAAGGTGTTTTTGCTAAAATGGGTCGGATCAACAATTGGTCACTAAATTTACATTTTATGAAAATGGGTCAAAATGAGTTGATATATGTCAAATTATATTTGATGCCCTTGCGTAGAAGGGAGTGAGCAAGTTACGTGACGGGTGAGGTAGGGTGGGGTTGGGAGTTTGAGAATTCGTGCACTCGCAACGGAGAACAATTAGGGGGTGCATGAAACCATTTCTCTTCCCCAACTCTATTTATGGCAACAAATAGATTTTTTTCATTTATGTTGTGACGTCTTGGAAATTCAATCCTTGTAAGCACCGGAAGTCGATTAAATGATATGAATGTATAGTCATAGTCGACGCCCATTTTGGACAATAAGGACTGAAAAGACGAAAATTTGGACGAATTCCGAACTTTAGATTATTTCGAATTGAGTTTCGAAATTAATCTGCGGCGATTTTTAAATTGTCGTTTTTGCAAACGAGCTTAATCCTGACCGAGCTTGGCCAGTGAAATTGCTAAAATTACGCTTCGATCAGTACACCAAAAATTCGTTTCAGTCCCGGCGCGCCAAAATTACCATTTTGCCCTCCCTCAATTATTCATTCATAAGAGACAAAAAAATTTAATTTTTGGTCTTCAAAGTCAAGGTGGTGGCCCTCCATTCCTCTGCCCAACACACGTCTTCTCCGTCGCTTCCTTCTTCTTCTTTCTGCTTCTTCTTCTTTCTTCATTTTTTTCTTCTTTGACCGACAACTCCTCTTGCCGATCGATCCACCGCCGTTTGTCGTTGTTTTTCGCGACCACCACACCACCGCCGGCAGCCACTGTCTCCAGCTACTCACCGCCGTCGCCTGGACCACGGCCGAGCTGCCGTCGCTGCCGTTTCGCCGAAGAAGATTCATGGCCGAGCGTCCCCTGTTTTCGGGCCAGGAGACCCGAGGACTCCGCGGCCTTCTCCGGCCGCCACCGACGCCGACCACTACCACCCAGCTAACCCCCGACTTCCCCTCGACCGATCCAACCCCTCGTCGCCGACCGTCAGCCGCCGGAATCGCCGGAATTAGACCCGAAAGTTCCGGTGCTCTATTTTGAACCCGATTTGTTCCGGTCTTCGATCCGGCCGCCACCGTCGCCGCCGTGCCACACCGCCACCGCCAGACGACTCCCCTGAGTCTCCTCTACCACCACCCAGCTCGGCTCCGCCGGTCACCGCGCGTGGCCGGCGAAAACTGCCGCCGACCGAGACCCCTGTTTCGGTGTAAAATCAGGACAGCCACTGATCGCGGTTGTCCGCCGTCGCCGGCCGCCTTCCGCCGCCGCCAGCCGCCTTCCGCCGCCGTCCACCCGTCCCGGCAGATTTCCACCGACCCCTATGTGAGCCCCCGACCCTTGGCCGACCTTGTCCCGGCCAGTGTCGCCGGAAAACGGCCGAAACAGTGAAGTTGCCGAGTGAATATTCTGAGCTTGTACTGTTGCAGGTTGCCGACCGCCGCTCGCCGGAGCTCCGCCGCCGGCCACCTATTCTGGCGACCTCGCCGGACTCCCACAGGGTGTCGCCGAAGTTTGAGCTCAATCCGCCGCGCGAGAAACATTAGTTTTATCGTCGTCGCCGCCGCCGCCGCCGCCGCCGCCGCCGTCGCCGGTCGAGCTAACTCACATTGTGAGTTGACTCTAAACCTTGGTTAGGGCGCTAATTATGCTTAGGATTAGTCTGATTTATTTATTTATTTAATTATGTATTTATTTATTTATTTATTTGTAAAAAAAAATTTTAGTTCGATCGGGACCGGTATAGATAGAAACCATAGTTATGATACATGGTCGATCGATTATTTATCTGTGGCTATTTGTGGTAATTTAACAATTAATTGATTGATTGAGTTGTTCGCGAGTGAGTGACAGGTTAAAGACGAGCGAACGATTGATTGCTATAATTTGACTGAGAATTAAGATTTCTAATATGAATTGAGCTTGAAATTGCCGGGTTAAGTTGATTACTCGAGAGTGAGTGAATTGCTTGATTGGTTTGTTGCCTGGTTGATATGCTCAATTGGGAGTCTTGTGGGCCTTGGGGCCGAGTTGATTGTATTTCTCGTGGATTTTGGCGTTAATCCAAGATAATCATTGAGTTGATTGCCGAATGCAATTTATGTGGTCATTTAAAGGGTCAATGACGTTACCTGGCAAGTTCGCATTGTACCGTGGGTACTTGTGCCGTACAGATTGTATGGAATTCGCGACTTGTCAGAAGCACGATAATCCATGTCCCGTGCCAGTCGTACGATTTTAAGGGATTATTGGATGCCGGTTGCAGCTTGTGATGGATCGAAGCTCCTTTTTAAGGAATGCCTACTTGTAGTGCCGTGCCGGGTACACTGGATACACTGCTTGTAGTAGTCGTCGCTGAGAGGGTAAAGTGGATGTAGCCTGGTTTTTGCCAGAAGAGTGCGGGATCGCACTATTGATGTATTTATCACGCCAGTCGCGTGGGTCATTGATTAATAATGGACTTGTGTATGCCTGAGTGGTTGTGCTTCTGTTGGTGGTAGATTTGACAGATTTGTTGTGATTGATATTTATATATATCTCTCTGTTGATATCTTGTGATCTTTTTGTGGCACTTAGGATGTTCTGGGCGAATCATTGTCCTAACCGAGATTAGGCTTGATTCACTGAGATTCATTTCTCACCCCATCGTGGGATAAATTTTTCAGGTCCGAAGTAATGGAAAAACCGGTGCGATTCGGCACCCCCACTGACTCATCACTTGATATCAGTCTCCATCCGGTACCAAGTACGGACCAGATGTGGGAGCGTCACATCACGACGATATGGGTCGATGAAGGGATGCCATATCTGGTGGCACACCTCTTTAAGACCTGGTATCTTCGTGATTGGATGGATCTCTTTGGTCCGCTTCGAGGATTTGAGGGGCCACCTCTTCAGGGGGTCCCCAATATCCCCGCTTGGGACCCGATGGATATTGATACACCTGATGGGGAAGTGGTGGACCCCGCGCCTAGTATGGAACTCGAGCTCGAGCCTGAGCAATCAGTAGCCCCCTCTATGCATTCTAGCTAGAGTTCTTGTGATGACCCGAACGACCCGGCTCTCCCGGTTGGTTATTACGACTCGGATGTCGAGTTTTTTCAGTAGAGGATTAGGTTCCTTTTGTAGTCAGAGAACTGATGATGTTTTTATGGGGGATACCGTTTTGGGATAGATGACAGTTAACCTTAACTGACTCCTGTATCTTTTTGTGAGTCCTAGAGGGCCGCCCTGAATGATGGAGTTGTAATTATCAGTTGATGGCTCTATAAAGTTATAAATCATCTATTCTCATCAGCTTTTAGTATTATGATATCTGGCTTACTTTCTATCTATCCCATATGGTTTTATTGAATGGAAGATGGTACGTTCCGCTTGCACAATATAATCTTAGGTCGATAGCAGTTGCTTGGGACGCTATCTATTATGACCTGGTGGCGATTTGGCAAGGGATGTCGCGGGCTCGAGAGTCGGGACGTGACATCCCCGCCCAAGGTGGTATCAGAGCAAGGTCAGCCTGATCCGTCTAGTCATTGGCATGGAGTGATAAGGAGCGTTGAGAAATGGGATAGTTAGTAAGATTCTTGGTTATTATGCCTGTGACTGCTAATTATGTGGTAGAATTTAAGGGTTTCTTTCTGACCACGTTTTGCTATGGGGTAAGCAGGACTTCACCTTTTACTGCAAAATGAGCGGACGTGGTAGAAGAGCACCCCGAGCACCTCGAAGGAGGCCTTTAAGGCCAGTAGAAGAATTGGTTTATGCTGAAAGAGTACCGCCTGCGGTGTCCCCTATTGCACCCCCTACTGCAGCCTCTGCTGCAGAACCTACCGGACCTACTGAAAGGGAATCGACCATGGCGGAAGTCATGCAAGCCTTAGGTACTATTGGAGATTTGATGGGGCAGCAAGTAAGGAATCAAGCCGCAGCTACTGTCGCTGCTGCTGGGACTTCATTTGCTATTCCGTTTGCAGTTCCGTCAGCGAGTCCCCCACCTATTCATGACAGTGAGGAGCGTAGGGCTCAAAAGCTGATGTAACAGGTTCTCAAATTGAAGCCACCTCAGTTCACTGGAAGTGGAGACCCTGAAGCTGCTACTCGATGGGTCGAAGGGATGGAGAAAGCATTCGATTTGCTGAGATACTCAGATAGGGACAAAGTTACTTTGGCAGTTTATCAACTTGAAGGAAATGCTAGTACGTGGTGGAGAGCTGTCAAGGGTAGAACTTTTCCAGAAGGTACAATTCCAGTATGGAATACTTTTGTGGAAGTTTTCAATAATAAATACTTTTCGAGGACAGCTAGGGAGCAAAAGATGGCTGAGTTTTTCCGCCTCCGTCAGAATCAGATGACGATTGACCAGTATGAGGCAAAGTTTTCTGAACTGTCCAAGTATGCTCCGAGAATGATTGAGGATCCGGAGGATAGGGCTAGAAGGTTCAAGGACGGATTGAAGCCCGAGATTAAGAGTGCCCTGGCACCGCTTGACCTTCAAGACTATGATGATATTTACGCGAGGGCGTTGATAGTGGAGCGGGACTTGTCTGAAAGGGCTACTGCATCTGGATCACGATTTGTTTCCCCAAACAGATTCGATAGGAGACAAGGGAAGAAACCCATGTTTAACAACCGGAGTCACATTCCACCAAATCGCCGAGGGGCGATTAGTAAGCCGACATTTCGTCAGAATGTGGTGTGCAGCTTGTGTCGACAGAGGCATGGGCCTGGTTTGTGCCCGTATCAAGGTGGTGCCTATTTTGGTTGTGGCCAGTTGGGCCATCAGGTGCGGGACTGCCCGCAGAGGCAAGGTGGACAGGCACAACCACAGCAGGGAGGACAGCCTAGAGGAACTGTGCCGTCAAACTTCCAGAATCGTCCGCCGGCACAAGGAAGGGTTTTTGCAGTCACTCAGGAAGCGACAAAGGATTCGCCGACTGTTACAGGTACAGTACTCTTGCATGACCAAGTAGCATACGCCTTGTTTGATCCGGGTGCCACCCATTCTTTTGTTGCGGATCAGTTCGTTAAATTATCTGAATTGAATTTGGTACCTTTAGAAATTGTGCTTAATGTATCTACGCCATTGAAAGATAAAGTAGTGGCTACAGTGAGCTGTCCTGTTTGCAGACTTGTGGTGGATGGCCATGAGAGTAAGATAGATTTGATTGTGCTAGAAATGTACAATTTTGACTTGATTGTGGGAATGGATTGGTTGGTAAAGCAAAGAGCCACAATGGACTGCTTTAATAAGGTAATATGGTTTAATCCGATGGATGGCAGTAGTTATGAATTTTTGGGTAATCGAGGAGGAACCTCGACTGTGATGATATCGTCGTTAGAGGCGACTCGATTGGTGGGAGATGGGTGCCAAGGTTATTTGGCTTCGGTGGTAGATGCATCTGCTAAAGAATTGAAATTGGAGGATATTGCGATTGTATGTGAGTTTCCAGATGTTTCCCCCAAGAATTACCTGGTTTACCACTAGAAAGATAAATCGAGTTTGTGATAGAATTAACTCCGGGGATGGAGCCGATTTCTAAGGTGCCATATAGAATGGCGTTATCAGAATTGAAAGAACTTAAGGTTCAAATACAGGAGTTGTTAGACAAGGGATTTATCTGCCCTAGTGCCTCGCCATGGGGAGCGCCTGTCTTGTTCGTTAAGAAAAATGATGGGTCTTTGAGATTGTGTATTGACTATAGGCAGTTGAATCAGGTGACGATCAAGAATAAGTACCCACTGCCAAGAATTGATGACTTGTTCGATCAGCTGCAGGGAGCATCTATATTTTCAAAAATTGATCTACGGACGGGATACCATCAGTTGAGAATCAGAAAAGAGGATATATCGAAATCGGCATTTAGAACACGTTATGGGCATTACGAGTTCACAGTGATGCCGTTTGGCTTGACGAATGCTCCTGCTGCTTTTATGGATATGATGAATAGAGTGTTCAAGGAGTTTCTGGATCACTTTGTGATTGTTTTTATAGATGATATCCTAGTGTACTCGAAGAGTTCTGAAGATCATGAGCAACACCTGAGAATAGTTCTGGAAACTCTGAGAACACATCAATTATATGCTAAGTTCAGTAAGTGTGAGTTTTGGTTAGCTAGCGTGGCGTTCTTAGGCCACGTAGTTTCGAGTGAAGGTATTGCTATGGATCCGGTTAAAATTGAAGCAGTTATTAACTGGTCGAGACCGACAACTGCTACAAAATTAGAAGTTTCTTGGGTTTGGCAGGTTATTACAGGCGATTTGTGGAAGGATTCTCAGCTATAGCCTCGCCTTTGACTAAATTGCTGAAGAAAGATACTAAGTTTCAATGGACGAACAAGTGCGAGCGTAGTTTCCAAGAGCTTAAGCATAGGCTAACTACGGCTCCTGTTCTGACAATTCCGTCTGGTCCTGGTGGTTATGAAATTTATAGTGACGCTTCGCTTAGGGGACCGGGCTGTGTTTTGATGCAGCATGGCAGGGTGGTAGCGTATGCGTCCCGTCAGTTGAGACCACACGAGTTGAATTATCCCACACACGACCTGGAGTTGGCTGCGGTCGTGTTTGCCTTGAAGATCTGGAGACACTATTTGATTGGAGAAAGTTTTCAAGTGTACACTGACCATCAGAGTCTGAAATACCTGTTCTCTCAAAGGGAGCTGAACATGAGACAGCGCCGATGGATGGAGTTATTAAAAGACTATGACTGTGAGATCCTGTATCATCCTGGCAAGGCGAATAAGGTTGCTGATGCCCTGAGTAGAAAATCAGTAATTGCTCAATTGCAGGTGCAGGAGTGGCGTTTACTTGAACAGTTAAGAGACTCAGACTTAAAACTGGAGATAAGCCAACTGTCGAGTCTTGTGGCTACCTTGAGAATCGAGCCATAAGTGCAAGTAAAAATTAAGGCCTTGCAGTTCACAGACCCTTTTATCCAGAAGATCCTGCAAGGAGATCCGACCAAACGAAGGGTCGATTTTCAAATAGCGGAGGATGGGATACTTAAGTTTAGAGGACGGTTAGTTGTGCCGGAGGATGAAAATTTAAAGGAGAAGATATTATCAGAAGCACATCGTAGGAGTTATAGTATTCATCCTGGGAGTACAAAGATGTATCAGAATTTGAAACAGCATTACTGGTGGAATGGTATGAAAACTGATATAGCCAAACATGTGGCTAAATGTTTGACCTACCAGCAGGTTAAGGCGCAGCATTGCAAACCTGGAGGACTACTACAGCCTTTGAAAATTTCAGAGTGGAAATGGGAACATATCACGATGGATTTCGTGATAGGTTTGCCGAGGAGTCAGCGAGGGCATGATTCAATTTGGGTCGTGGTGGATAGACTAACGAAGTCAGCACACTTTATTCCGGTAAGAAAGGACTTCGCCTTAGACAGATACGCAGAGTTGTATGTGAGGCATATTGTAAGGTTGCATGGTGTGCCAGTGACGATCACTTCTGATCGAGATCCTAAATTCACCGCTACATTTTGGAAGAGTTTACAAACTACTTTAGGAACGAAGCTGCAATTTAGTACAGCTTATCACCCACAGACAAATGGCCAGTCTGAAAGAACGATTCAGACCTTGCAGGACATGTTGAGAGCATGTGTTTTGGATTTCAGAGGTAACTGGGAGGAACATTTACATTTAGTTGAGTTTGCCTATAATAACAGCTACCAACAGAGTATTAAGATGGTACCTTTTGAGGCCTTGTATGGTAGGGCTTGCAGGACACCAGTTTGTTGGGATGAGGTTGGAGAAAGGAAGATAACTGGCCCTGAGTTAGTAGAACAGTCGATGGAAGTGATTAAAGTGATTAGAGAGAGATTAAAAACAACTCAGAGTCGCCAGAAAAGTTATGCTGATAAAAGGCGCAGACCTTTGGAATTTCAAGTAGGCGACCATGTCTTTCTGAAAGTGTCACCTATGAGAGGAACATCCCGTTTTGGCAGGAAAGGAAAGCTGAGCCCGAGGTACGTTGGACCGTTTGAAATCCTAGAACGAATTGGAATTTTGGCTTATCGACTCGCATTGCCGCCTAGACTTGCTCAAGTGCATAATGTTTTCCACGTATCGATGTTGAGGAAGTATGAGCCAGACCCTGCTCATGTGCTGAGTTACGAGGAAATCGATTTAGATGAACGGGCGTCATATGTGGAGCGACCAGTCAGGATAGTGGACAGAAAAGAGCAAGTGCTGCGATCCAAGACAATTCCGTTAGTCAAGGTGGTTTGGCAACACCATGGTACAGAAGGAGCTACATGGGAGAACGAAGAAGTTATGAAACTTAGTTATCCTTCTCTTTTTGAGTAATTAGAACTATGTTGTAATTTCGAGGACGAAATTTCCTAAGTGGGGGAGAGTTGTGACGTCTTGGAAATTCAATCCTTGTAAGTGTCGGAAGTCGATTAAATGATACGAATGTATAGTCGTAGTCGACGCCCATTTTGGACAATAAGGATTGAAAAGACGAAAATTTAGACGAATTCCGAACTTTAGATTATTTCGAATTGAGTTTCGAAATTAATTCGTGGCGATTTTTAAATTGTCGTTTTTGCAAATGAGCTTAATCCTGACCGAGCTTGACCAGTGAAATTGCCGAAATTACGCTTCGATCAGTACACCAAAAATTTCGTTTCAGTCCCGACGCGCCAAAATTACCATTTTGCCCTCCCTCAATTATTCATTCATAAGAGACAAAAAAATTTAATTTTTGGTCTTCAAAGTCAAGGTGGTGGCCCTCCATTCCTCTGCCCAACACACGTCTTCTCCGTCGCTTCCTTCTTCTTCTTTCTGCTTCTTCTTCTTCTGTTCTTCTTCTTTCTTCATTTTTTTCTTCTTTGACCGACAACTCCTCTTGTCGATCGATCCACCGCCGTTTGTCGTTGTTTTTCGCGACCACCACACCACCGCCGGCAGCCACTGTCTCCAGCTACTCATCGCCGTCGCCTGGACTACGGGCGAGCCGCCGTCGCCGCCGTTTCGCCGAAGAAGATTCACGGCCGAGCGTCCCCTGTTTTCGGGCCAGGAGACCCGAGGACTCCGCGGCCTTCTCCGGCCGCCACCGACGCCGACCACCACCACCCAGCTAACCCCCGACTTCCCCTCGATCGATCCAACCCCTCGTCGCCGACCGTCAGCCGCCGGAATCGTCGGAATCAGACCCGAAAGTTCCGGTGCTCTGTTTTGAACCCGGTTTGTTCCGGTCTTCGATCCGACCGCCACCGTTGCCGTCGTGCCACATCGCCACCGCCAGACGACTCCCCTGAGTCTCCTCTACCACCACCCAGCTCGGCTCCGCCGGTCGCCGCGCGTGGCCGGCGGAAACCGCCGCCGACCGAGACCCCTGTTTCGGTGTAAAAACAGGACAGCCACTGATCGCGGCTGTCCGCCGTCGCCGGCCGCCTTCCGTCGCCGTCCACCCGTCCCGGCCGATTCCCACCGACCCCTATGTGAGCCCCCGACCCTTGGCCGGCCTTGTCCCGGCCCGTGTCGCCGGAAAACGGCCAAAACAGTGAAGTTGCCGATTGAATATTCTGAGTTTGTACTGCTGCAGGCTGCCGACCGCCGCTCGCTGGAGTTCCGCCGCCGACCACCTGTTCCGGCGACCTCGCCGGACTCCCACGGGGTGTCGCCGAAGTTTGAGCTCGATCCGCCGCGCGAGAAACCTTAGTTTTATCGTCGTCGCCGCCGCCGCCGCCGCCGTCGTCGGTCGAGCTAACTCACGTTGTGAGTTGACTCTAAACCTTGGTTAGGGCGCTAATTACGCTTAGGATTAGTCTGATTTATTTATTTATTTAATTATGTATTTATTTATTTATTTATTTGTAAAAAAAAATTATTTCGATCGGGACCGGTATAGATAGAAACCATGGTTAGGATACATGGTCGATCGATTATTTGTCTGTGGCTATTTGTGGTAATTTAGCAATTAATTGATTGATTGAGTTGTTCGCGAGTGAGTGACAGGTTGGAGACGAGCGAAGGATTGATTGTTATAATTTGACTGAGAATTAAGATTTCTAATATGAATTGAGCTTGAAATTGCCGGGTTAAGTTGATTACTCGAGAGTGAGTGAATTGCTTGATTGATTTGTTGCCTGGTTGATATGCTCAATTGGGAGTCTTGTGGGCCTTGGGGCCGAGTTGATTGTATTTCTTGTGGATTTTGACGTTAATCCAAGATAATCATTGAGTTGATTGCCGAATGCAATTTATGTGGTCATTTAAAGGGTCAATGACGCTACCTGGCAAGTTCGCATTGTACCGTGGGTACTTGTGCCGTACAGATTGTATGGAATTCGCGACTTGTCAGAAGCACGATAATCCATGTCTCGTGCCAGTCGTACGGTTTTAAGGGATTATCGGATGCCAGTCGCAGCTTGTGATGGATCGAAGCTCCTTTTTAAGGAATGCGTACTTGTAGTGCCGTGTCGGGTGCACTGGATACACTGCTTGTAGTAGCCGTCGCTGAGAGGGTAAAGTGGATGTAGCCTGGTTTTTGCCAGAAGAGTGCGGGATCGCACTATTGATGTATTTATCACGCCAGTCGCGTGGGTCATTGATTAATAATGGACTTGTGTATGCCTGAGTGGTTGTGCTTCTGTTGGTGGTAGATTTGACAGATTTATTGTGATTGATATATATATATATATATATATATATATATATATATCTGTTGATATCTTGTGATCTTTTTGTGGCACGTAGGATGTTCTGGGCGAATCATTGTCCTAATCGAGATTAGGCTTGATTCACTGAGATTCATTTCTCACTCCGTCATGGGACAAATTTTTCAGGTCCGAAGTAATGGAAAGACCGGTGCGATTCGGCACCCCCTCTGACTCATCACTTAATATCAATCTCCATCCGGTACCAGGTACGGACCAGATGTGGGAGCGTCACATTACGACGATATGGGTCGATGAAGGGATGCCACATCTGGTGGCACACCTCTTTAAGGCATGGTATCTTCGTGATGGGATGGATCTCTTTGGTCCGCTTCGAGGATTTGAGGGGCCACCTCTTTAGGGAGTCCCTAATATCCCCGCTTGGGACCCGATGGATATTGATACACCTGATGGGGATGTGGTGGATCCCGCGCCTGGTATGGGGCTCGAGCTCGAGCCTGAGCAATCAGTAGCCCCCTCTGTGCATTCTAGCCAGAGTTCTTGTGATGACCCGAACGACCCGGCTCCCCCGGTTGGTTATTACGACTTGGATGTCGAGTTTTCCCAGTAGAGGGTTAGGTTCCTTTTGTAGTGAGGGAACTGATGATGTTTTTGTGGGGGATACTGTTTTGGGATAGATGACAGTTAACCTTAACTGACTCCTGTATCTTTTTGTGAGTCCTAGAGGGCCGCCCTGAAGCATGGGGTTGTAATTATCAGTTGATGGCTCTGTAAGGTTATAAATCATCTATTCTTATCAGCTTTTAGTATTATGATATCTGGCTTACTTTCTATCTATCTCATATGGTTTTATTGAATGGAAGATGGTACGTTCTGCTTGCGCAATATAATCTTAGGTCGATAGCAGTTGCCTGGGACGCTATCTATTATGACCTGGTGGCGATTTGGCAAGGGATGTCGCAGGCTCGAGAGTCGGGACGTGACATCTGTTCCCTAGATAAGTTTCTCAGATAAAATAAGCGTTTGATAACGATACAATTTTTCTATTTATGAAACAAAAATTTGTTTGACAATGTTAAAAAATTTCTATTTCTAGAGGAGCGGCCGGCGGTGGTGACGGGCGACTGGGCGGCGACCGACGGCCGGCATTGATAAGGGAGGAGCGACGAAGAATGAGAAAATTATTTCGAGTTTTTATTTCTGAAACAAAAAAGTAGATTTTTTTAACTTCTCATTTCTCGGTCAAAACCAATTTCTGAGCCAAAAGTTTGACCGGAAAATAAAAAAATTATATTGCGTTGTGAAACGCATTACTGCTCCAAAGATATTCCCTATAAAAAAAAAACCAAAAAAACAGAAAAATAGAAAAGGTTTCATACACCCCTTAATCTCCTTCCTTGATCTTGCCTGTTTCACGTGTTCCACCCACACAAAAAACAACAATGAGGAGGCGACAGAAAAAAGATTCTGCCGCCGGGTCCCTCCTCGCCCGAGTGTATAATTAGTGCTGATTCCTGGATGAGATACAGTCGTACGTAATCCAAATTGTGGCCGGCGTCGAACCGGACCTCGCTTTCGGAGACTTCATTTCTTGTCCGGCTCGGACGCAGGAGTTGTTCTTCGCGAGCAGCCACCCGAAACACGTTCTAGTCTGTTTGGATTCGTTTCTAAAGACTTACCCCACTTTGTTGGATTGTGGGGTCACGCGTCATTTTGAATTTGATAGTTATAGCAGGGGTCGTTCGCATTTTGTACAAGGTTACATAATGTCACGGAACACGTGTTGCGCGATGTACTTACGTTTTAAAGCTCGGGGCACAATCGCTCCCTTCCCTTATTTGCCCAATTGCTCTTTGCCAGCAAGGACGATGGTCTACGATTCCCGTCTGTATTACTGGCCAAATCAGTTTAAAACAAGCAAGTTCACATCACTTCGTTCGCGTACGAGGCATCTAACGTATAAAACACGAGGTTCATTTTCTTTTTCCTCTGAAATTTTTGGCTCTCCGGACAAGAAAACAAGACATCTCTTGCATGACCCTAGATTAGAGTTATACAGTGAGGTTCTTTTTTTTTTTTTTAAATTCTTCTCCTTTTTTGCTCCACCGTGACTGGCCGAGCTCGTCCGTGGCCGCCACTGTCCCGTCGAGGTGAAGGAAGGAGGAAAAAGAATAAGAAGAATAAGATCAAATAAAAAACATGGATGTTAAAATTTTGAAAAAAAAAAATAAATTAATTAAGAGGAACAATTCTTGAAAGTGATTTCACCTTTTTGGATTTGGTAATTTGCTTTCTTAATTTTATGCTTGAATTTTTCCTTTGAATTAAAAGTGTTTTTCTTTGGCTAAGTCGCTTTCGCCAAAACTGAAATGGATGAAAGTCCAGAAGATTAATTCCCAAAAGGCAGTTTCTTTCATACCGACGCGCCTAAGATTTTGTTTGGTCCATTGAGAATGGAGTTTTGGGATGGAAATCTTGTCCATTCTAAAAAAAATTGGGAGCCCATCACCGGAGCAGTTCAAATGAGCAATGCTACCTGCAAGTTACAAATTGGGAATTCATGTAGTGTTGCAGCGCATCATCTTAGGTTTTTCGTTTGAATCTAAATCGATCTCAGACAAATTTGACAAACAAACGACTGGGAAAACAAATACACCCTTGCCCTTTTGGTTCTAGTTCAAACATAGAGTGATCGGAACTTCCACAAAACAAGTCTTCTCCCGGATCCGGAAGTTGAGTTTTTCTTATTTGAAGCGTGAGTAGTTGCTTTGAAAACGTGATATGTATCAAATCAGAGCGTCCATGTCACTCATTGATTAAATAATTTCGTGCTTTTCATTTTTTATGGAGGGTGGAATGGACTAAAGCCATTTTCCGAGGCTAATTTTGAGCCACCCAAAAAGAATATCTGTCAAAATTTTCAGACAAGCAAAGAAAAAATCGTCCGAAAGTAAATGGAGAATGACCGAGCTTGGTGCTCGAGTCCCTTTCGAGTCTCGACCAATTATTGATGTGATGAGTTTCGTACGAGCCCTATATTAAGAATCATTCAACGGTCATAGTCCTCTCAAGTTTGTAAAATAGGAATTGTACGATGATTAACCACTCTAGAGTCTCGATTATTTGATGTGACGAGTTTCGTGTGCACCCTAGATTGGGAATCATTCGATGGCCATAGTCCTCGAATTTTGTATGAGCCCTACAAAAGTAGCACCATGCCAATAATCTTAAGCTCCACCACAATTTTGTCAGTCCTTAGGCGACCCAGGAGCCATCGTACGTTGACGAAGTCCCGAGTGGTCCCGTTGTGAATCTCCTTCAGACGTTTCCCAGGAAACACAGAGACCGCTGCGCGTTGAGAGGGGGGGAACTCTCAGGGATGATAAAAATCAAGAAAGGCCCAAGCCAGTTTATTTTGAACGGACAAGGCCCAAATAATATCCGTGAAAGAACAGTTTGGGCTGTTGATCGTTTGTTTTATTTGGGCAAGGCCCAAATAAATCGCCGTGGAAGAACAATTTGGAATTTTCCCCTTAAATCTAGGAGAAGGGATTTATATATAAAAAAATTATGAATTTGATTCTTTACCCTCTTCAAACTAATTCTTTTTGCTCAAGCGCTGTATTTGTTTTTCTCAAAACACTTAAATTTTTCACAGACAACATATAAATAAACACGTGGATTCTCCTATAATTTCTTTTGGAAAATTTTATAGAAATGCGGGCGATATTATAAAGCAGGAAATAAAAATAATTGAAAATTGCTTTTTTGTTTTGTTTTGTTTTGTTTTTTTTTAATTATCAAGCCAGCAGACCAAGGACATATATATATCAAGAGAGTTCCCTCATGAGCTGCCCTTCGATATTCCCATATTGTGCATTGAAAATGGCGTACCAAGTTTTGTTGGGGATCGCGGGAGAATGTCGAAGTTAGCGAGTTGCGTTCGACTCTCCGGTCGGAACCTATTATGGCGCTTTTAATGTATAAATTAGATAATAATTATGTTTGACATGAGCAGGGTTGATTGCCGAGGTGATGGGGCAGTTTTGTGATCGCCGCAAGTTAATCCCGATCTTGTAATAAGCGAGTTCGACCCACTTTAAAATTTGACGCTTCAGCCAATAAATTTGCCCGCCAAAGGAATTCTAAAAAAAAAAGACAAAACAAAACAAAGCGGGAAAATTATTTTGCACAAGGGATGGGCTTAATATCTCACTTTCCCATAGTCGACCAAAAAAGCCGGTAATTGTACCAGTCTCGAGTATTTGTAAGATCACTGACCCCATCCTTCTGCGTACTAAGAAATATGAGTGATCAGCTCTTGGTCCGGTCCGGTCCACCCAATAAGCGAAAAATTGGACCGGAGAGATAATTTCTCAATTTTGGAGTGAGTTTGATTCGGCATTTTCTTGTTCAAGCCATGGTCGTCTCGAATTTGTTTTGCGAAATTCTGGATCTCTTCTCTGTAAATGATTTTTCGAAGTTTATCTTTCTAGCTTTTGGAGTTAATGCTTGGGTTTTGGGTTTCTACATCGGCAAAGAAAGGACCAAGGCCGGCTCTTTTATTCTTTCTCTGCTCTTGCGGAAGCGGCATTTTCTCGCTGCTCTCTCCTTGCGGTACCAAGTTTTGCCTTGGGTACTGACTTGATTCGACGGAAACTGCCATGGATGATTTTCCAAATTGATCGAGTCAGATGAGTTCACCGGGTAAAAAAATCAAGCGGTTTTAATTTCATGAAATCGGAAACCAGATCGAAGGTTTGAGCGGGTTTCAATTTGATCGGTCTGTCTTACTCACCCCTATTGATCAAGTCGCGAGACTAATTATGTTGCAAAGAATCAAATAAAAAAAAAAGTGGGCTAATTCCCTAAAAAAATCCCTGACTTTAGGTCCAACTCTTTTTCGTCTCCGAAAAAAGCTCTCATCTTCAGGTTCGGTACCAAATCTACCTCGAACTTTTTTTTTCTTGGAAAAACCCAAAACTTTAGTTACATGCCCAATTATGCCTTGAATTTTATTTTATCTTTAAAAAAAATAACAAAACTTCAATGTATTTTTAGATCTACCCTGTGGTTTAGTCCTAATTTGAAGTGGCATTTTTTCAACGATAAAAAATTCCGAATAAGCAAAGTAATAGGCGATAGGTACAGATCGACGTAACATTTTCATGTGGATATTAACTCCATCCCAATAAAGAAATTATCCAATATAAATTTGTTCAAAGATATGAAAATTAGGGACGACTAATGACAATTTTTTGATAAAGGGGTTGATGAAGCAAATTTGAATTATAGTAAAAATTAATAATTTTTCTTAGATAAAAAATGTTTAGGGTAAATTTTGGATTGAAAGTAAAGTTTAGGATTTTTTCTGAGACAAAAAAAGCTCGGTGCAAATTTGGGACTAAACCTAAAATTGGGGATTGTTTTTAGGCGCAAGCAAATTAGACCGTCCGAACTATAAACCACCCAAACCGGTTGTCAAGTTCCCATTTTTAGATGGGTCCGATCCGATTCTTGATTCTTAATATTTGAACTGATAGTCGTACAGTCTGTTTCCTGATTCCAGGGACGTAGGACTATACCAAATCGGTTGAATTTTTTTTATTATAACAAAAGTAACCATAATGTTTATTATTTAGGCTTTGATGAGATAAAGTTCAAACACGCATCAGAATAGGCGGTTCACCTGTGAATATGCCATATAGATTTACTAAATTGAGACTAAAATACAGATTTCGGATAATATCCTTGCCCCTCCTTCTCTCCCGCCCCTTCTTTTTGTTGGAGTTGGCGAATATTTTAGAGACTCTTATTTTTTACATCGGGTACACCCACGTAAGCTTAGAAAAACTAAATTATTATCCGACGACATGTGACTCATGTGCGTAGAATGCGAGGGTTCGGGGGCAGTGCCCCTGACACGGGTGTCCCGCTGCCCGGTCAGCGGATGACGGCCTTGCTCGCTGGTGAGCGGGAGGGGGTTCTGGGATAGAGCCCCCGAAACCTTAACGGGTTTGGGCTTTAGTTTAATTCGATCCGTTTGTTATGAGATTAAATAGTTTCAGATATATTTAGGGTTTTTGGTCCATTTGGGGCATATATATTTTGCTCATTTTTGCTGATCATTGTAATGAGTTGAGTGGCTGGAAATCAACAATCATAGTGAAATCTCTTTGCAAGACGTAACTCTATTTCTAGGGTGAATCTGGATAATTTCGTGCGTCATTCAATCTTTTCTTGATTTTTTGTGTGATAATCTGGTTCGATTGCGATAAATCCCTTCATTTTTTCTTTTGTCGTGGCTCGACTGAGGCGAGATGTGAGTCTACGAAACCGTCACTTTGAGTTCTGTGACCCTGGGGAGAACTTGCCAGGGCTGAGCTGGGCTGGTGAATCGCCTCTTTCTCTTTCATATTTTTTCGTGCAAAAATTTGTTGGTCCTGTCCAGTTTCCAATTCCAAAGGCGGTTGGTTCGATCTTCGATTTCGAAAAATGAAAATTGGGGTCATCTCTCTGATTCTCGATTTTTTATGGAATAGTATCAGATCAAATCAGAAATTTATCGTTCCTAGTTGTTTTTAGAATTTTTTTTTTTAAGATATACTTTTTTGACCAAAAATTTGGGGGTACTTTTAGGGAATTTGGCCTAAAGAAAAGAGAATAAAGTTTTTTTTTCTCCCACCAATCCATCATATCACGACCATTTTTGGTGAAGTGACTGATAATGAGAACATATCGTGAAATTTTACCTCCAGTAGCTTCCTAATCCACGTGGAGCCCGTTCATTGGCCGGATCACTGGGGAAAAGTTCTTGCATGCAATACCTGCTCCTCCGGGGTTCCGACGCCGCGTCACCTGCGTTTGCGCTGACTGCAGTATCTGTCGACCCCTGACAGTGACACCGATCGACCCTCCTCCTCCTCCCCATCACGCGCTCCCTTCTCCTCTTTCGCGCAGCGCTCTCTCTCTCTCTCTCTCTCTCTCTCTCTCCGTGAAAAATGGCGGTGCAAGGTGGTGGTGGTGGCGACGGCGACGAATCTGGGGGTGAGCGCCCTCAAAACTCAGGAGGCACTCTAGCCTCGGAATCGCTTCGCATTCCACAGGTACGAAACCATGTCACGAGCTCTCTCGAGCTCTGTTTTATCGCTGCGATCGTCGTTGGTTCCTTTCCTGCTTGCTTTCGTTGCATTAGCGAATGTCACCGGAGCAGTAGATGCTCCGCGAGCCAAGGCTTGTGTCGTGTGCCTGTCTGAGATCTCCTAACTCCTCGTTTATTTCTCTCCTTTTCTGTTTTTCTCCTGCCTTCAACGGGAAACAGAGGTTGGAACAACTTTTCGGCTCGTTTTGCTTAACGATGTACTGAGACGAACTGGATCACCCGTTGTTCTTGTTCTTGGCCGGCATTGTTGATGCTCGATTTCTGTCGAAATACATAGGGCAAATCGCATATTCCATTTGTGTTTTTGCGCCTGACTGACATTTTTCTCTTGATCATCCTTTATAAAAGGAGGTCCTTTTTTGTTGTTGTTGTAATTTCACCGGAATAGAGTTTCCAACTCGCTATCGTACAGCCTGGTTGGGTTGTGTTTGTTGGTTTTCTTCTTTGTCTGGGTTCGAAACTTTACAGGCCCCATCAATAAACAGAGAATATAATGCACTGGAGTGAAAACAGGGTTAATCTATTGATGAGGTTTGCCTTCACAGGCTCCGGCGGAGAAGCACCTAAGAATTCCAGAAGGGAAGGTTGCCGGAGAAAATGCGGGCTTGACAGAGTTGCCCGCTGACATAATCTCCAACATACTGTCAAGACTGCCGGTGAAGACGCTCTTGCGATTCAAGTGCGTTTCCAGGTCCTGGTGCTCCATCATCGACCAAAGGTCGTTCGCTGATTTATTCTTAGCTCAGTCACTCAGTCGCTCCGATGTCACCTCGCTCATATCTATCATTGGCAACATCGAGCCGAGTGGCTTTGGCCGCGGGTTCTTCAGCTTAGACCATCAAACTGGATTGGCCACTCCCTTGCGCCAACTTCACCACAATATCAACTCGAAAGGGGAGGATTCACAGAGTGTCAACGGCTTAATTTGCTTCGACGTTGGGGATCTTACGTACCTATGCAACCTCAGCACCAGAGAGGTCAGGGCCCTTCCACCTACTTGTCCCGATTTTCCTGTCGATTTGCACCGGGACATGCACGGTTTCAGCGCCCTGGGTTTTGATCCCGTCACGATGCAGTACAAAGTCATGAAGACATGGGTTCTGAATGCCCTGAACCATTCGGGTGAAGTCATCACTGCTCACAAGATTCTGACATTGGGAACCAGTTCATGGAGGAAAATCGATAGCGGCCCTATTGATTTTCCCTGGGGAGGCAGCGTTTGCATTAACGGAGCCATTCATTTCCTGACGCTTGACCTGATGAGCAACAAAATAATCGTGGCATTCGATGTCGGGACCGAGAAGTTTAGGACATTAACATTGCCGGATGGTGCCTTGAATCAGGTGCATAAGATGAAGTTAATACCATTTGGAGACCGTTTGACGGTATTAGACTATGAGCATCTCGAGGAGGAAAACATCATGTTAATGTACATTCTAGAGGATGATAAAAATCAAGTTTGGACAGACCGTCGCATCGTGCTACCTCTTAGTTGGAGAGAATATCCATTGCATTCTGAGCGGTTTCTCGTCGGTAGTGTCCGCGCCGGAGAGATCTTGCTCACTCCAAAGGTAACAACTGGTGAAGTGTACTTCCTGTCTTATGATGTGGAGAATGGGACTCTGAAGAAGGTTCAAGTCCGTGGTCTCCCCCTCTCTCTTTTGAGGAGTCCTGTGATCATCACCTGTGCACCCATTGGATACGTGCCCAGCATTTTGGCTCTAAGCAATGATTACTCGTGAAGTAGTCACATGAAGCCTTTTTCCGGATGGCAGCAGTGCGGGCAAATAGCATTACTGCACATATACTTTACATGTTTACTTTGACAGAGGGTAGCTGGTTTACATCTCTCAGGATTGTGCCGTATCCAACTAGTTCTTTTGGGCACCTTCTCTTTCATCAAGCATTAGGTTCCATGTTTATAGGCACCACCAAATGTTCGTATCGTGCTCGATTGGTTCTTTTGGGCACCTTTTGTTTCATTAGGCGATCATCAATCTGCACAATGGGACCTGATTATCAAGCATTGAACTTTGTTATTCTTCTGTTATTCCTTGCTCTCTGGAAAGATTGCTGCAAAGATTTTGCTGATTGTCGTTCTAGCCATTTCCTGTTCAGCTATTACATTCATAAACGGTGTTCGCATCTGGTGGTGTGCATTGTTTAGAATCAGGGAGTGAAGAGCCTCCATCATAAATTCCTAAGTCTGTGGGTTAGAGAGCTATCACTGCAAGGCACTAACCTGATATATAGATACTCTGTCTGCATCATCTTAGGTGTCTATTTCATTACCAGGCAAGTAAGGTTTTTTTTTTCCTCCTCTAAGCTCTTGTTGAGGTGTGTTTGTCTACAGTTATCACATTGGGGTGATCTGGAAACCGGAGTTCTCCCCCTAGCTAATCTTGTGTGACTTGTAGTAGTCACTCGCATCCAAGTTACTGGTAGAATTAGCCGCTTGGATGCAGAGAGCACCAACATAAGCAGATGCAACTAGATGTTCTTATAGCATGGATGGATAGATGATTAGCAGAGAAGGAATCGACGACTTCCTCTGCGATTACGCGGCCGCATTGTGCGACCCTCAGTTTGATGTCACTTCCTATCATGTGCAGTGCCTTGCATAACTGTTTCATTGTGCGACCCTCAATTTGATTGATACCAGTGAAATAACCGGTTCTATGCCCCCATCTGCAGAACTTATACTCATTGTGGAAAAAAAAAATAAATTTTTTTGCAGCTGATGACTTTCACCATTTGCTCTGAAGCACTACTTTTTCCAATCGTCAAGCATACTTTCTTTAGATGATGTTAATTTCATCTCTTCGCTAAAGTGAAAATCTCCTGTATGGTATGGAGAGCAGACTGGATGCATGAAACACGGACTTCGGAATCAAACTCATCATTCATACATATGAAAGGCAGTCAAATACATAACTCTTGAAAGAGCTCATCCTCTCAAAATTTGTCATCAACATGATCTGATCAATCAGAGGAAATTGCAAACTCGTAGTGCAAAAATTGCTCTGTTTCGAGCTTTTTCCTGAAGCCTTTTTGGAGCAAGAAAATCTGGAAGGGATTCTGATTTTTTTTTTTAAAAGCACCTTCAAATGATCATCCCTTGTTTTTCGAGCCCATGAAGAATGGTCAGCACCGCGCGGAGTCGAACAAGCTTTTCTTTATCGGCTTTCGGATCTCCAGTAGATTCCGTGTCGCCATGTCCGGGTATGTGCAAGGTGATTTTCGATGGCAAAACTGTTGAAGCCCATTCTCTTCTCGGCACCTTTGCCAAAATTCAATCGGGGTCCTGCAGCTGCAGGAGATTCACATCGATTAGGCCAGACCAACCACGGAGCAGAAAGAGGTAAACAGTATTATGGACTTTGAATTTCTTTCGGTAGTTTTGAATTTCGACGTCGGCCACCACTGAGAGTTCCCCGCATAGCTCAAAGAGAGACATTCGAGGTCTGTCTCTTCATGTTGATGGTCAGGAGAAGTGTGGTAGTAAGGACCAGATCAACGTTAGCGCTAACGAAAATGAAAACGCATACAGCTCAACATTAGCAAAATTCAGAACCAATGCCATTACGCATGTTCTATGCTTAATCTGGAACTCACAAAATTGCAAGAAATGCCATAACTCTAAGCTCTGGTGGATCACAAATTTCACAAACCTGGTTCGGAAGAACCAAAATTTTTTCAGCTGCCTCTGTGGGCAATTGACTTCTGGTTGCTTTAACAAATGAAGAGCCGCTTTCTCTTTGGTATCTTTGTTGGCATCGCTCGTAGACCTGGCCGGGCCGACAGCACAGCATCGAGCAATAAACAAATATCGGCATGCGCAGTTTTCCCCTCCTTAATGACGCAATTCTCTTGGAGGAAGTACCCGAGATGGTCACGGGGCTCGTTCAGTTCTTGCCAAGGAAGGAAGCAATTTGAGCTTCTTGTGAGTGACAATTGGAGATAAAAGAATAGCGCCTGCAATTACCATGTCTCTCAGAGCCTGCAGAATGAGAATGATAGACAGAATGTACATGAGCATCATACGTGACCAGTACATATTAGCGCACAAAAGAAAGGTTCCCTACTTCCGCAGCGCTCTATTCAATCATAATCTCTCCTTTTCCTTTCTCAGTCTCCAGATCAAGTAAAGAGTTGTTAAAGACATCTCTCCATTCGCTTGGTGCACGCCAAAGAAACCACACTGATTCTATGAATATACGGTCTATGAACAATACTATTGTCGACACCTAATTTTGTCGGTCCCCGTTTGGATTTAATTTATTTTTTCCCTTGAGGCTTTAAAATAGGTAAATTAGATTTGCCTATCCTTCATTTTATTTGTCAATTGGGAAAAATCTAAATTTATCGCACTAGCTATCATGTGCTTTAAATATTCGTAAGAAATAAAGTAAAGATCATCTTGTCCAATTCTTACGATATGAACATCATATCGTTTCAAGAGAACAGAGGGAAAAAAACATCCTTCTATTCTCTGATTTGGGGCTCAAATCGAGAATTCCTTGTCTTCCACGATTGGACAGAACATCCTCCTCTTTTGTTTTGTTTTTTTTTTCCCGTCTTCTTAATGTAATTTATTCAAGTTTAAGATTTGGAAAGCATTTTCTGAAAAATAATTGAACATATTCCCCACAAAAATGAATAATTTAAAAATATTTTCATTATCTGTGAAAAATAGTTGGATCGCTTATATCACTTCAAATAACTAGTCAATTTTTTAAGTGATATACTTAATTATCTTTTGAAAAATATTTTCCATATCCCGAGTTTTCCGTGGATCAAAGTCACCCATTAGGTTATAATGCAAAGCCATCGATCACCCATTAGGTTATAGAATTGATTTCGTAAATGTCATAGAGTTTCAATATATTGTTTCAACTTCGATTGGACAGATGGGTTATTCACTTTAGGCTTTTTTCGTATTATTTTTATCTTTTTAGTAATCTTTTATTTATTTCTATTTTTCCTCCCTTCGCCGGTCACCGACGATTGACCACAAGAAAGGCTCGACTTCGCGAGGTGGACCATTTCCGAATCTGGCGAGGACTCGAGCTCATCCAACCTAGCCTCGCCAGAACTGGCGATCCTCGACCTCGTTTGAGGCAGGCGAGGTGAGACTTGACCTTGCGTGATTCTGGCAAGCTCAAGGCCAGCCTCGCCCATCGCACGCCCTTACTGTGCCTGCGATGGATCACTCGTCGTTGCCATGGCCAGCAACTGGCTGAAGAAGAAGGGCAAAGAAAAGAAAAATAATAGAAAAAATAAAAAATAGAAAAGAAAAACAAAAAATTTAAAAATTGAATTTTTTAAGAATGAAAAAGTAAAAATTAATAATAGAAAATTATTAAACAAAGTACAAGAAGGAAATTATTTTCCTTACCGAACGACAAAAAATATTTTTAAGTTAATTTTCAGGTTTCAGCTAAACACCAAATAGACATTTTTTTTTTCTGAAAAATGGCATTTTTTTTTTAAATGTCATTTTTCAGAGAACCGTCAAGCGCAGGAAGAATTAAGGAAGTGAGAGAACCGTCAGCAGTTTGCATTGATGGCGACATTATTCACCGCAAAAGCAGTATGCCTCATCGTCTTTTAAATGTTTACCGTACGTTTCCTGAAATAATGCATCTTTCCCACTTCATTTCTAATGAAAATGCAAGCTTGCCATTTGTCTTTCCATGCTGCAAAGGGCGTATAGAGTTTCGGCCAAAAAAGAAAACTATGTTGCTTATAAATAGACATAACCTAAACACTATGCAACACCAGTTCGAAACTTCAAAAATCGTTACACGAGTGGGAATGGAACTTTTGCATTTATATTGTTGCTTATTTTCTCAAAGTGTTTCGACGTATGAGATGGCAAAGCATCTCTGAAGATGACCATCGAGATTTGGAAAGACAAGTCCAGATGATGACCAAGCCACCCATGAAGAATTTTGTGGTTATTAATCTCTCAGTGATTTTCTCCTTTCGAAATTTATGTTGCGTCCTGCAATCTATCTTGTTCAGCAGTGGGGCTTGTTCAACAAATCAGTTATTATACTTGGGTATTTTCATGAAGACCAAGGAAGGAGACAACATCGATTGTATTGAAATTGACAAGCAACCGGCACTTGAGATAATTATTAAAAAAATAAATGAAGTCGTCGTTTCTGTCCTAAACCTTTTATTCAGCCGATTTATTCCTAGATATTTTTACAATTTGCAATGTAAAATTTTCGGTTAATTTTGGCCGAAAATAGCCAACATTGATGTTGAATATCCTACGTGGCACATTCCACACCGAAGTGATATTTTTTTTTTTGCAATTGTTCCTTTTTTTCATTTTTGATCATGGGTTGGCAACATTGCTTGCACTGGAATAAGGCCAGACGAAGTCATTGTGGACCTTGCCGCATCTGAGCGAGGGCTGCGAGACCTTCTCTTTGGCTGGCTAGGGTAGACATGGCCGATTCGATGGAACCGCCGGTTTCAGTTTCACGAAAAGTCGGAACCGACGGTTCCGTCGGTCCAGAACTTTATTTTGTAAAAAAAAAAGTTTAAGCAAAGGGGGAAAGAGCCGTTTGGCTCTTTCCCTAGGCGGCGCATGGTTGGCTCTTCCCCAAGTAAGGTGGGCCCCACGTGGGGCCCGCCTGGCAAGGGAAAGAGACTTTTGGCTCTTCCTCTCCCGCTCCCCCACTCCCACTTATTATTATTATTATTATTTTTTATAAAACGGTTCTGAGCCGGTTTCGGGCCGGTTCCCAAAAATATGGAACCGTGGGCTCGGTCAATGGGTTGTTTCCGGGCTCACGGTTCTAAATGGCCATGTCTACGCGAGGGTATCTTGGCTCTTGCTTGTGCATATTGGTAGAGGAAAAAAGAAAAAAATTACAAAAATCGTTAATATTAACACAAGCCGTGCCACGTAAGATGGCAGACATCCACGCAGTTATTTCTGGCAAAAATGGATGGGAGGACTATATAGGTAAATTGCCAAAAATTTTAGGATTAAATTAGACAAATTTAAAAAGTTTAGGGATGAATTGACATTTGTACAATAAATGTATAATTTATTAGGTCAATATCCCAAAAAGTACAAACGAACACATTTCTCCAACATAATGGCACATACAATGAAAAGACAAATGTCACAGGTCGACATAGATATGAAGGTTTTCGCCCAGAGTAATTTTTTTTAAAAATATCCTATCAAATGTATACTTTTTGGTAAATGAATATGAGTTAGCCTTTGACCAAAAAAAAAAAAAAAGAGTTAGCCAAAAGGCGAGTGCTTTTTCGTTTGAATATGGTTCACAATACTGTCGTTTATAAACTAAATTATCATTCAAGTTTTAAAAAAGTTGATAGCGATCTTATGAAATTGCATATGATATTGGTACTCAAGGTTTGCGTTAAATAAATTCAAATCTTTTTTGATCCCTCAATCCTTCAACTATTAACTTATTTTTAGAATTGGTAGGCATCAGAATTTTTTTTTAAAAGAAAAATTAACCATTTGAAAAGTATTTTACTTAAAATGGCTATTTGCATCGCTCGAAATAATTAATCGAAGGAAGATGTTATAGTTATCGATATAATTTCTATATAAATACTTTTGTGGACAATGAAAATAACTATCGTTTATTTATTTTTATAAGCGATATAAGCGATCCTTATTTTAAAAATATGTTTCAAATTAATTTATTTTCTGCGGAACAAACGAAATAATGATTTTGTAATTGGTCTAATTCGAGAGGGTGTTCACAATTCTCTCTCTCCAATTTGCCGGTTTTCAACTTGTTTCCCAAATCTATTTGTGCGGACACCCTTGACCTGGACTTGTGTAGACGTGGAAGATTGAAGCGCATAGTGGGGAAAGGAAATGAATGAGAAGTGGGCGGCATGGGCTGGCCCAAGAGGAATGGAGTGTGGGCTTAGAGGGGAAATAAAAAGAAAGCAAATGGGCCATAAATGAAGTGAAGGGATTGTGGGACAGATCTTCTTGGGCCGAGTCATGAGAGGCCTGATTGGGCCTGTCCAAAAAAAGTTGGCCGGGTCTCTCTCGCACGCTCTCGGGTCGATCCGGCCCGCTCCACTTTTTTTTTTTTTTTTGCAATTTTCTGGTTTTGTATTTTTTTTACTTTTCTAGTTTGCAATAAAATAAGAAAAGATGCATATTTAACAAATTAGACATATTCTATAGGCCTCAAGTGCAGTCTTATTATTATTATTTTTTAATAATCCTTTTCTAGAGGTTACCTAAATGGACATCTAAGTCCCCGTTTCTTACGTGTAGAGGAATTAGAAGATTCTTACAAAATTTGTAAAGTACATAAAGAGTGACCAAAATAATGACCATCGCCATGCATGTTTCCAACGGTAATGCTACCCATTCGGGCATCGATAAGAGTCGACCAATATAGATTGTAAGATTGTATTCATTGTTCACGGTGGGGGCGATAGCAGTGGGGGCAAAGGCGACATAGGGGGAGGTAGCAACGACGATTGCGGGGGCGGCGAAGTCTGCTGGGGCAGCGGTGAGAGCATTGGCGGTTGCTGGTGCAATGACGGTTGTTGTGGTTGTAGCGAAGGGGGGAGAGGCTGGGTCGGCAACAAAGGTGGTTGAGGAGGTAGCAAGGGCGACAGCTGTTGTTGGGGGCGATAGTGAGGACATTGGAGGCTGCTGGGGTGGTGGCGAGGGTGGCAGAACGAATGAGAGCAGTAGAGGTTGCTGGGGCAGTGGAGGATGCTGCGACAGTGACGACGCGGGGGGAGACAACGACGATGATTTCGAGGGTGACGAAGGTTGTAGGGGTAGCGATGAGGGCGGTAGTGACTGTTGGTGTGGTGGTGGTTGCTGGGGCGATGGTAAGGGCGAGAGAGGCTAGGTCGGCGGCAAAGGTGGTTGTGGGGGCAGCCAGGATGACAGCTACTGCTGGAGTGGCAGTGAGGGTGGCAGAAGGGAGTAGAGGCTGCTTGGGGGGATGATGAGGGCAACAAAATCTTCTCGAGCAGTGGTGAGAATGGGGGACGCTGGGTCAGCGGAGAGGGCAGGGGATGCTGGCTCGACAGAAATAATACTTCGAACGAGCAGGAACACTACAAAGAGTCTCATCGAAGTTCCCACATTTCTCATCTTTCACGTTTCTTTTTAAGAGTGAATATACAATGGTACAATCTTATATACAGTTTTGGATGAATTAAGACTAAGGTTTGTTTTTCCTGAACCAAAAACGCACACCAATGCAGGATAGTGCAGTGCATTTTTTGTGCAGAAACGAGAGTGTTACTCGTATTGATTATTCGCTCGCTCAAAAGAGTTGGATGAAACCTTACAAGAGTTGGATAAAAGCTCTTGTTATTAAGTTTTGGATGAATTAAGACTAAAGTTTATTTTTCTTGAATAAAAAATGCACACCAATGTGGGATAGTGCATTGTATTTTCTATGCAGAAACGAGAGTGCCGCTCATGTTGATTATCCGCTCGCTCAAAAGAGTTGGATGAAACCTCACAATATATGACGAAAATCACTTATGACGATTCTTGATATTTATTTTTACATCTCAATATGCAATATATTATATAAGAGAATCAATATGAATTATTCTTCAATTAATTCGAAATGTAGGATGAAAATTAACAAATTACATCAGTTACACGTTGTGTTTGTATTAGACATATGCTATTATGACACTATTTGAACTTATTATCATGTCTAGGAAAATCCATCCACGTGAAAGCAAAATCATGTTTCGGATTTGATACGTTGGATTCTATTCCGTAACTGACCGGATGGCTGAAATGATGCTGATGTTTGATCTCTCTCTGTGCCGTGAGCTCTCCTTATTATGAAGTGATCCAATTCAGAACCAAAGTTTTCTTTTGCATTTTGAATTTTCAGAGTAATGGTTAGTATATCGCAAAACCATCTGCTCATCTAATGTGGGGAGTATTAGCAGTGACTTTTTGGATTGTTTGAACATGCAGAAATCTAAACGAAAGTGGAAGCTATAATGCACCTAGGACTGGTGGACCGGCAGGTTACTTCGGATCGAGCTCAAATTCGGTCGGTTGAAGCGAAACGACCTCCTGATCAATACTTACCGCCTTTGGATATGAACTACGATGGATTTTGACGATTCGAGGTTCATTTAGATGTATTTTTCATTTTATTTATTTTTATTTTTTTGGGCTTATTTACTATTAGTGGCAATTTTGAGATTTTGAATTTTGCTGTTTAGAATTTAACATCTCATATAAAATGTATTTTATGATGTTTAGGGCGGACATAATATTTTGATATTGAATTTGTGGTTTTTTTTTTCTCTCAAAGCAAGATTTGCTTATTATTACTCGCTATATGTTGCGTCAGTTGGTATCAGAGCCTATGGCGACTGGTGGTGATTTTTGTGACGATGTTCAGGAGACTGGAGTCTCAATCCTTGGGGATGATGCGTTGCAACATTTGGAGCAGCGTTTAATGGAACCCCTAGATCAACGAATTGATTACAAATTTCATCTCATTGAATAACGATTTGATGAATTAGCAGATCGATTTGAAACTCTCGACATTGATGTGAACAGAAATAGGCAGCAAAGCAGAAAACCAGCAGATGTGGCTCGTGGGTACCCTTGTCAACAGACCTGTTTCTGTCTATAGGTAGAATAATCCATTATTTTCGGAGAGTTCAGATGAAGAGGAAGAGGAAGATGAGTTTCCTAATAAAGAACGTGCTAGTTATAGAGGCACACAACATTATGGAAGATTTTGAAGGGGTTATGATGGACATCGATGGCAACCTCATCCAGCTCGAGCTCGCCAACCTCCTCCGCTCCCTTGACCTCAAGCCGACCGGTGACCATATCCACGCCATGCTTGCCGACATGGACTCCTACTAGGACGGCTCGATTGAGTTCGATGAGTTGGTGGCCGCCCTCCGGCCCGACATGACCGAGCAAGTCATCGTCAACCAAGAGTAGCTGGCGAAGGTCCTCCTGCTGTTTGATCGCGACGACAACGACTACATCATGTTGGCCGAGCTGGCAGGGTTGATGGCCAAGATAGGACACCTCGTGACGTACCACAAGCTATCCGAGATGATGATGGAGGCCGACACCAACGACGATGGCGTCATCAACTTCTAGGAGTTCGCCACCATCATGGCCTGGTCCGCCCTCGATTTCCTTGGCTTGCGTTAGCTTTAGGAGGCAACGGAACAAGTGATCCAACAATAAATATAGCCAGAACAAGAAAAGTAAATCGGTCACCAGATGTACGTGGTTCTGTCGTAGAGACCTACGTCCATGAGGAGAGCAGTTACAAATTTCACTATAGATCAAGTGATACACGGAGATTACAACCACATTCAAATCAATCAAACACTCTCAGTGTTTCCCAAGCCTCAATTACTTCTAAGAACGCACACAATATTTAGCCTCCAACTTCTAGCGAAATAATCTGTCAATCTTGCAAATGAATTATACAAATCTAACATCAAGATTTAATCGGTTTCGACACTTGAATTCTTGAGGTAATTCTGTGAACAAAATCAGTGACATAAACTCTTGCCAAGCACTCGACGAACGGCGCTTCAAGACTCGTACCTCAAAACCCACGATCTCAACGTGTATATACATGCATGTGAAAGAGAACCCACCGCTTGAAGGAATTTCTTCGCACGTTGAATAGATCAACGTCCCTTCGGATTTCAACAAGGAAACAAGAGAATCATATGAAATCAAATCCTTCGGAAGAATCTTTATCTCATATCACAGCCGCCGAGATAGACTTTGGCACTAAGTAGGATAGATATCTAGATACTTCCACAAATATCCAGATTTAGAATTTTTCTTTACGTAATTCATATCGAGGTTAAACTCGAAACATATTTTCAATGGTCGGTCGGCAAGAAGATGGAGCCAGGGAAATTGTATGACGCTGTCAACATCTTACTTTCTCTACAAGTGAGTATACCAGTGTATCTCCTCCTTGAGAAAGACTGGAGAAAAACTTTGAGCTAGACAAAAAAATGTTGGCTAAACTTTGTTTGCTCCATGCATCCCAAAATCACGTTGCCACTTGATTCTTCCATTCGAAATTGTCCCAATGTACATTGATATGTCAAGCTTCAAATTTTAAGTGTGATTTGGCTGAAAAATATCTCATTTCATTTGTATCTATCAGTTTATATGCCCCTACTTATTTTATTTCAATGTTCACCTTCAGATTTATTGACTGGACACATGAAGATCTCTCTTTCAGTGAAGATGATGTCATGGCTCCGGAGTTGTCTTCATAAGATTTGGTATTGTCTGCTAGAGATGGCGTTGTTGTGGCACTTAAGAATCTATGTTAAGCGAATGATAGAAGAATGATATTTTGTTTCTTTAGAGAACTCTCTCTTCCAGTGAACGGTAGATGAATGTATTTTGTTTGCATATTACTGCAATATTTAGATCTTGCTTTGTCAATGCTAAATACAAATTCTAGAAATTAATTTTGTTTTTAATTATATTTAAAATTGAAAATTAAAAGAAATTATTTTACTATATGGTCACAAATTATGAAAGTTAGTACCATGCCTGGTCGTCCCAAAATTCGTCCCATG
The DNA here is from genome assembly GCA_028455895.1 of Rhodomyrtus tomentosa. Classification (NCBI taxonomy): domain Eukaryota; kingdom Viridiplantae; phylum Streptophyta; class Magnoliopsida; order Myrtales; family Myrtaceae; genus Rhodomyrtus; species Rhodomyrtus tomentosa. The sequence goes on from JAPCWY010000011.1 coordinate 8,660,219, forward strand.
CCTAGTCGTCGCAAAATTCATGGATGAACAATGCCCGTCGTGAAGTTCATCGCTAAATTTATCACTGAATAATATTTGCGGGAAAAAAAAATTCATCGTTAAATTTTCTAATGCCGAATTGGCGCTATTTTTGTCGCAAAGTTCGTCGCAAATCAACTATGAAATCAATAGCGACGAAACAAACTTTTCGCCGCTAACGATTTTTGTGACGAAAAAAAATTCGTGGCTAATTCGGCGTCGCAAAATTTAGTGACGAAAATTGATTTTTTCATCGCAAAAAATAGTTAATAACGAATTTTGTCGAAATTTTTGTGGCAAATTCTGTTGCTAAAACGGTGTTTTTTTTCATAGTGATTACCTGTTCAGCTGTTACATTCATGAATGGTGTTCGCATCTGGTGGTGCGCATTGTCTAGAATCAGGGAGTGAAGAGCCTCCATCATATATTCCTGTGTGGTTTAGAGAGTTATCACTGCTTGGCACCAAGGTGATACATCGATACTCGTCCGCAAGTAAAATTTTTTACCGTTATCACGTCGAGGCGATCCGGAAGCCGGAGCTCTTCCCCTAACTAATCTTGTATAACCTGTAATAGTGGCTTGCATCCAAGTTACTGGGTTACAAAAGGCGATCAACATAAGCAGATGCAATTAGATGTTCTCAAAGGATTGATGGATATATGAATTAGCAGAGCAGGAATCGACGACTTTCGCTACGATTACGTTGCCGAATTGTCCAACCCTCAATTCGATGTCACTTCCTAGCATGTGCAGTGCCTTGCATAACTGTCTCATTGTGTGGAGATTATAGTATTTGCCTCCATAAAGTCCGTCCTTTGCTCTGCTACGCATCACGTTATGCATAATTTTGCAGGACTTACAATTGTCACTCTATATTCAGGTCAAACTCAGCTTATTGTGGGCGACGATGTTTCCTCACCGATCACACACACATGTACACTTGTGTGCTCTTCTCCGTCCTTTATACTTCGTCAAATTTTAGTCGTACTCGGAATCGCTATAAATTTACTTTATGTGTCTCAGTTTGCACTTGATGATCATTGTGTTTCCAGTTCAATTCTAACTCATTTATTGCCACATCTATTAAAAATGGTCAGGAAATCCTCTGCGGAGTGCTTGAAAATGGGTTTACCGCGCCACCCTTTCATCCTGCCATTCTTCCACACCTTCTGCATCAGTTGCTCACTCATTCTGTGGCATAACTGCTTCGGACGTGCCACCACCGATCGGCTTGTGCGTCTTCTCAATTCATCCAACGTTAGTTTTAGTCGTTCTTTATCTTCGGTTTGTATGGCATGTGCTATGAATAAAAATCACCTCCATATTGATTATGTTATTTATGTCTCGAGTTTGATCGTTTACGGAATCCAACTTATTGGAAGATTTTGATTTGTTCAAAATCTAGAGCGCATATAACTGGATTATTTGGGCAAAGAAGGTCTGATCTTTTTTTTTTTTCTTTTGACCGGTTTTTTCGATATTGCGTACATGATCAATACGTTCTTCTTCATAAAAGAAGAGAGCCACTAAAAGACAAAAAAAGATGGGATTACATATTATATTATATTATCTTGTGGGCTGACTCGATTTTGACCCGACTTTTGAAAATTACGACAAATGTCAAACTAAATCAAAACCATTTGAAATTTCACAGGGAGTGAGTCCAAACTGCGTTGCCGGATTCCTCAAGTCAGTTTTCTCGGCAAATTCTGTCATGCATGGATTGTCTGATATGCCAGCATGGCTTGTGAAGTTCGGATTGGAAAATGAATAAGCGAACGACATGAGTTGTTGTACGCGACAGAAGGCATGGTAATGGAACTTGCCCAGCAAGGACCGGAGCGTGCTTCAAATGTGGTCAGATGGGCCATTAGATGAGAACTTGCCCTCAATATTAACAGAGTTGCCGTTCACAAAAACGGTGACTGAAAAAATATCAATAAAATAGAAAAGAAAGCTTAGGTTTTATTTTCTCCTCTCACGCCTTCAAAAGCTATGCACAATGGACTCTAGAAATAACTGAAACCTGAGCCGCACAAGAAAGAGCCGAGCTGCACAGAGAAGGAATTGAGGGTTTCCTTTGCCGAAAACTTGCAGGAGCAGGCACACAAAAAAGAACAAAAGAGATGTTCTTGTTTCAGCCGTGCGGGAGCGTTTTGTTTGGTTTGTGGCTCTCGTGAGTTTATTTATTAATATATTCAATCGCGTGGTTTTATCTGTAAACATTGGGTTTGGGTATAATCTAGGTGTGGGAAATACGAGCGTATTGAGCGATTGTAAATCCGATTATCCCGTTGATGTAGGTACCGACATTCGGATCGAACCATGTTGTATTTGGTGTTCTTTATCGTTCCTCGTTATTATTTTCGAACTTTCGCGTTGACGTATTTGCAAGATCCGGGTAGTTTCCGCGTTAGTATTACAAAAGATTATCCTACTTTATCTAGGTCAAAACATCATTTAAAATTAATTCATTTTGATATTCGGAGTTCCTTTCCTGTCATTTCATTCAATGACAATAAATACTATATTTTTTTTATTGACTATTTCTCACTTTTTACTTGGTTCTATTCATTCTCATCTCACAGTCAATTTTGTTCCATTTTTAAACCTTTCACAAACTTGTTGAAAATCAATTTAACTACAAATTAATTCTATGCAGTGCAATGAAGCGCTTGAATTTGTCACATCCATTGAATTTGTCCAATACATTAGAGAGCATAACATTCTCCAACGGGTTTCTTGTCCTTCTGCACCCCATCAAAACGGGATTGTGGAACGGAAACATCGATATATAGTCGAAACTAGATTGACTCTTCTTCATCAAGGTTTTGTTCCACCAGTGTTTTGGAGTTTGCTTTTCAAACCACGATTTAATTGATTAATCGTAGGCCAACACTAGCCATTGATAATATTTCACTTTGAGAGGGTTTATTTCACACTAAACACGATGTTACACATCTATGCGTCTTTGGTTGTGTAGTATATTCATTTCTCTACCCTTACTCACCTCATAAGCTCGCACTAAGATCCAAAGTTTGTATCTTTATGGTCTATCCTTCGAGATATTAAGGATATCACTGCTATTGCAGATGCCACTTTTGATGAGGCCATCTATCTTCTTGCTGCCACACTAAACTCCCCTCAAAATGCCTCATCATTAACACGTATGGACCTGCTGGAACACTCGAGTCTCCACCAAATCTGGATGTTCCGCTTGTTGACTCTATCGACACTGCAACTGAACCTGTTGAGGTATTACAAGAAATTCATGTCACAGTACCAGCATCATCTTCACATCCTACGACGACCCATATTCGAGATGGGACCATAGCTCATCGTACCTTTAAAAGAAATCATGGCTCGACTCTTGTTGTTCAGTCCAGTATCCCTAAAGAACCCACTTGTTTTTCCAAGGCTACAAAGGATGAGAATTGGTAGCTCGCAATGCATTCCGAATACAAAGTACTAATGGAGAATGGCACACGAGATTTAGTTTCTCTTCCCGCTCATGCTCAACCCATCGGATGCAAATAGGTATATAAGGTTAAACTCCTATCCAACGGAACTATTGAATGATATAAAGCAAGATTAGTTGCGAATGGCTTTCATCAATAAGATCTTATCGATTACACCAAGACAGGTAACCTGGTGGCCAAACCCTTTACCAAATGCATGGTCTTATCTTTGGCATATTCTCAACATTGGTCAATTTGACAATTGAATGTCTTTAATGCATTTGTAACGGATTACTTGAAGAGTAAGTCTATATGACTTAACTGCAAGGTTTCGTTGATGTGAGTAAGCTCGGCTATGTTTGTCACCTTCAACGTTCGTTATATGACCTTAAACAAGTATCTCGCGCTTGGTACATTCGCTTGAGTTCCTATTTGTGCGACTTGATATTTGTTATGTCCAAGACCGACACCACCTTGTTGGTCAAACACATTGCTGATGCCACCATTTACTTATTAGCTGTGAAGGGCTTTCATCAATAAGATGTTATCGATTACACTAAGACATGTAACCCGGTGGCCAAGCCCTTTACCATACGCATGGTCTTGTCTTTGGCATATTCTCAACATTGGTCCATTTGACAATTGGATGTTTTTGATGCACTTGTAACGGATTACTTGAAGAGGAAGTTTATATGACTCAACCGCAATGTTTCGTTGATGTGAGTAAGCTCGGCTATGTTTGTCACCTTCAACGTTTGTTATATGGCCTTAAACAAGTGTCTCGCGCTTGGTACATTCACTTGAGTTCCTATTTATGTGACTTGATATTTGTTATGTCCAAGACCGACACCACCTTGTTTGTCAAACACACTGCTGATTTCACCATTTACTTATTAGTTGCGAAGGGCTTTCATCAATAAGATGTTATCGATTACACCAAGACACGTAACCCGGTGGCCAAGCCCTTTATCATACGCATGGTCTTGTCTTTGGCATATTCTCAACATTGGTCCATTTGACAATTGGATGTCTTCAATGCATTTGTAACGGATTACTTGAAGAGTAAGTTTATATGACTCAACCGCAAGGTTTCGTTGATATGAGTAAGCTCGGCTATGTTTATTACCTTCAACGTTCGTTATATGGCCTTAAACAAGTGTCTCGCGCTTGGTACATTCGCTTGAGTTCCTATTTGTACGACTTGATATTTGTTATGTCCAAGACCGACACCACCTTGTTTGTCAAACACACTGCTGATTTTGCCATTTACTTATTAGTTGCGAAGTGATTTCATCAATAAGATGTTATCGATTACACCAAGACATGTAACCCGGTGGCCAAGCCCTTTACCATACGCATGGTCTTGTCTTTGGTATATTCTCAACATTGATCCATTTGACAATTGGATGTCTTTAATGCATTTGTAACGGATTACTTGAAGAGGAAGTTTATATGACTCAATCGCAAGGTTTCGTTGATGTGAGTAAGCTCGGCTATGTTTGTCACCTTCAACGTTCGTTATATGGCCTTAAACAAGTGTCTCACGCTTGGTACTTTCGCTTGAGTTCCTATTTGTGCGACTTGATATTTGTTATGTTCAAGACCGACACCACCTTGTTTGTCAAACACACTATTGATTTCACCATTTACTTATTAGTTGCGAAGGGCTTTCATCAATAAGATCTTATCGATTACACCAAGACATGTAACCCGGTGGCCAAGCCCTTTACCATACGTATGGTCTTGTCTTTGGTATATTCTCAACATTGGTCCATTTGACAATTGGATGTATTTAATGCATTTGTAACGGATTAATTGAAGAGAAAGTTTATATGACTCAACCGCAAGGTTTCGTTGATGTGAGTAAGCTCGGCTATGTTTGCCACCTTCAACGTTCGTTATATGGCCTTAAACAAGTGTCTCGCGCTTGGTACATTCGCTTGAGTTCCTATTTGTGCGACTTGATATTTGTTATGTCCAAGACCAACTCTACCTAGTTTGTCAAACGCACTGCTGGTTTCACAATTTACTTATTAGTTGCGAAGGGCTTTCATCAATAAGATCTTATCGATTACACCAAGACATGTAACCTGGTGGCCAAGTCCTTTACCATACGCATGGTCTTGTCTTTGGCATATTCTCAACATTGGTCCATTTGATAATTGAATGTCTTTAATGCATTTGTAACGGATTAATTGAAGAGGAAGTTTATATGACTCAACCGCAAAGTTTTGTTGAAGTGAGTAAGCTCGGCTATGTTTATCACCTTCAACGTTCGTTATATGGCCTTAAACAAGTGTATCGCGCTTGGTACATTCGCTTGAGTTCTTATTTGTGCGACTTGATATTTGTTATGTCCAAGACCGACACCACTTTGTTTGTCAAACACACTGCTGATTTCACCATTTACTTATTAGTTGCGAAGGGCTTTCATTAATAAGATGTTATCGATTACACCAAGACATGTAACCTGGTGGTCAAGCCCTTTACCATACGTATGGTCTTGTCTTTGGCATATTCTCAACATTGATCCATTTGACAATTGGATGTCTTTAATGCATTTGTAACGGATTACTTGAAGTGAAATTTTATATGACTCAACCGCAAGGTTTCGTTGATGTGAGTAAGCTCGGCTATGTTTGTCACCTTCAATGTTCATTATATGGCCTTAAACAAGTGTCTCGCGCTTGGTACATCCGTTTGAGTTCCTATTTGTGCGACTTGATATTTGTTATGTCCAAGACCGACACCACCTTGTTTGTCAAACACACTGCTGATTTTACCATTTACTTATTAGTTGCGAAGGGCTTTCATTAATAAGATGTTATCGATTACACCAAGACATGTAACTTGGTGGTTTACCATACGCATGGTCTTGTCTTTGGTATATTCTCAACATTGATCTATTTGACAATTGGATATCTTTAAGGCATTTGTAATGGATTATTTGAAGAGGAAGTTTATATGACTCAACCGCAGGGTTTCGTTGATGTGAGTAAGCTCGACTATGTTTGTTACCTTTAACGTTCGTTATATGGCCTTAAACAAGTGTCTCGCGCTTGGTACATTCGCTTGAGTTCCTATTTGTGCAACTTGATATTTGTTATGTTCAAGATTGACACCACCTTGTTTGTCAAACACACTGCTGATTTCACTATTTACTTATTAGTTGCGAAGATATTTCATCAATAAGATTTTATCGATTACACCAAGACATGTAACCCGGTGGCCAAGCCCTTTACCATACACATGGTCTTGTCTTTGACATATTCTCAATATTGGTCCATTTGACAATTGGATGTCTTTAATGCATTTGTAACGGATTACTTGAAGAGGAAGTTTATATGACTCAACCGCAAGATTTCGTTGATGTGAGTAGGTTATGCTATGTTTGTCACATTCAACGTTCGTTATATGGCCTTAAACAAGTGTCTCGCACTTGGTACATTCGCTTGAGTTTCTATTTGTGTGATTTGATATTTGTTATGTCCAAGACTGACACCACCTTTTTTGTCAAACACACTGCTAATTTCACCATTTACTTATTAGTTGCGAAGGGTTTTCATTAATAAGATGTTATCGATTACATCAAGACATGTATCCCAGTGTCCATGCCCTTTACCATACGCATGGTCTTGTCTTTGACATATTCTCAACATTGGTCCATTTGACAATTGGATGTATTTAATGCATTTGTAACAGACTACTTGAAGAGGAAGTTTATATGACTCAATCGCGATATTTCGTTAATGTGAGTAAGCTCGGCTATGTTTGTCACCTTCAACGTTCGTTACATGGCCTTAAACAAGTGTCTCGCGCTTGGTACATTCGCTTGAGTTACTATTTGTGCGACTTGATATTTGTTATGTCCAAGACCGACAACACTTTGTTTGTCAAACACACTGCTGATTTCATCATTTACTTATTGGTGTATGTTGATGACATTATTTTGACCTGTTCCCTAAATGCTTCATTACATGACCTCATGAAATCCCTTCAGTCGGAATTTGCTATGAAGGATTTAGGGGACATTCACTATTTTTTGGGGATTGAAGTGCTTCATGCCAATGATGGTTTACATATTCACTGTGGTCAATTTGTGAGGAAAATACTGAAAAATGGTAATATACAATCTGCCAAATTTTTTGCTACTCCTACAAAGCCCGTGGAATCAGACACGATTATTTCAGACATGATTGTTTCTTATGAGTTACTTGCGGATCCATTTCAGTTTCCAAACATTATGGAAGCACTTCAATATCTCACTCTTATGTGGCTCGATATTGCATATGCGGTGAATTCGGCTTGTCAACATCTTCATGCCCCCACTATGGTCGATTGGCAGGCCATGAAACGTATGCTGCGTTACTTGACTGGTACAGTCTTGCATGGTCTTCTTTTTACTCGAGCGGTAGCCATGCAGCTCCATGCATTCTCTGTAACCAGTTGGGCGGGCAATCGAACAGACTATCGCTCCGTTTGTGGGTTCTATGTCTATCATGGATCAAATCTCATCTCCTGGTCATCTCGCAAGCAACGAACCGTGGCTCGTTCCACCACTGAAGCAGAATAGAAATGTCCTGCGGATACCGGCGAGATTAATATGGCTTGAATATTTTCTTTAGGATCTTCATGTGCAACCATTTGAGCCGCCCACTCTTTGGTGTAATAACTTATTTGCGATCTACTTACTCACAAATCCTGTGTTTCATGCTTGAACCAAACATGTGGAAATTGATTACCATATCATTCGGGAATGCGTTACTCGAAAACAACTGGAAGTTTGCTACTTTTCTATCGAAGAACAAATTGTCAATATCTTCAATAAATGCTTGCTTACCCGCCGGATTCTCAATTGCGGTCCAAGCTAATGGTTCATCATCACCATTAGCTTGCGGAGATATTAAGGCTGTGTTTGGGAACGTTTCTGTTCCTAGGCATAATTTTTTAATAGAAACATTTTTTTTGTGTTTCTGTTCTCGGTTCTGGGAACAGAAACGCGTATGGTAAGAAAAAAAAAATACTTTTTTGCCATCGTCGTTGAATGCTGGGGCAGCGATCGGTCAGGGGAGGCCGGCGAAGATCGGCTATAGGCAGCGACCGACGGAGACTAGCTGCGGCCGGCGACCGGTGGCAACAGTGGCAGACGAATGGTGGCCGCGTCAACGGTGGTGAGTGGTGGTTCCAAAAGTGTTCCAAAACTCAGAAACAATTTTTTTTTGTTTATTCAAAAGTGTTTCCTGGCACAAAATTGTTCTGCGAAGCACTTGTGGAACATTTTTGAATCATATGCGTTTATGTTCCAAAATTATTCCGAGAATACATTTGGAACAAAAACACTTTCCCTGAAGCGTTACCAAACGCTGCCCTAAGCGAAGAGAATATTAAGCAAATATTTAGGGAATATTTGTTATTATGTTACCTTTTGTATCTTCACTGATAAGGAAAGAAAATATTTAGGGAATACTTGTTATTCTGTTAACTTTTGTATCTTATCTCTTAGAATCCTTTATGTATATTGTTTTTACAACACAATCATGTACTGAAAAAGATGAATAAAATTTTATTCCCTATATTTCTTTCAAGTGTCTTTTTTAAAACCACGAGTCCACCGTCACTCATTGATTGCCGATCACTTCCGCCACTGGCTATCGGTCTCCACTATTGCTTGTGATGGTCAAACACTGCGGCTGGTGTCCACCACCATCAATGGTAGCTACCGATCGTAGATCGTTGCCAATCGCCGATTGCCGCTGGTCTCCACCACTGCCGGTCACCAATAATTGCCGCTGGTCACATCCATTCACATTTTTTTAATAAAATAAAGAAATTGAAAATATAAGTTTTTAGGATCATACCAAAAGCATTTTTTTAATCGGAACTTTGTACATTACCAAACGCAATTTTTTTCTTAGGAACTATTCTAAAAATAGAATCAAAAAAATTATTTTTACTCGGAAATTATTTTCGAAAGGGGAATTGTTACCAAATAGGCTCAAATCATGGACAAACTCAGACTGATATCCCAAAGAAGAAAAGGGAAATCCAGAAAGCAGATGCTCTGTATCCCCACAAAGTCTCATCTCAGCCAACCCCTCCTCCTACCTATCTACCCGTCCAACATGGGTATCTAAATTATTTCTCATGTTGGAGTTGGATGTAACAGAGTTAAGTGAAAAATTTGAGAAGCCCCCTTCATCAGAAGGTAAAGATCTTCTGGCAGACTCCGCTCCACGCCGAAGGAGCCTGCAATGGCGTGCCCTGTTTGTTTGGCATTTCACAGGGCGAGAGCTAACGTGAACTACTTATTGCCACATCCATCTCTGAATCATCTTGAAAGGGTTGATCTTTGCTCCTGAAATTCCCTTGTGGTTATGGCGTTTTAGAAGAAACCCATGTCTTCCTGACTCGATAAACTCATCTGATTCTGTGCTATGCTCAGTCCGCAGAGCGCTTTTAGGGGGACCCAAGATATGTTATCTGATACCGCTAGACACGTGTAACACTTCTTTGCTCAATGTATACAAAACACCGATGCTTTGGCGCCTGAAGCAACAGCAACGCTGTCTTCACAATTTTCTGCTGTTTAGTATTATTGATTTTGCGTCTCATCGAGTGTAGAACGCTGTGACTTTTACCCTGGAGCTTACTGAGTGAGTGTTCTTCCCTCTGTTTAAAAGCTCTCCTTCAGATGATGCTCTCTGTTTGTTCAGATAAGTTGATATTAGGGACTTCTGCGGAAATGGCGGATCGGAGCGAGAAGGAACTGAGAAATCAGAACGACAAGGTGAATGGGAGAGATGGCGACGCAGTTTCGCTGGAATTGCCAGTCGACGTCATCCCCGACATACTTGTCAGGCTGCCCGTGAAGACGCTGCAGCGATTCAAGTGTCTCCAAGCCCTGGCGTTGCATTATTTCGGAACCTTTCTTCGCCGATTCGGTCCTGGCTCGTTCCCTCGCTCGCCCCGTCGTCACCTCCCTTGTTTCCATCTCTGAAATGCTCCAGCCGGGACCGTTGCGTTGCGATTTCTTTAGGTTGGACCACCAGACAGGGCTCTCCACTCCCATTCCTCTACCGGACTTGCCTAGGTCGCACGTGAATATCTTAGAAAGCATCAATGGCTTCATTTGCCTCAATAACCCACATCTCACTCAAGTGTATAACCCCAGCATCAGGGAAGTCACAGTCCTTCCTCGCACTGGCCCTGACTTCCCCACGAATCTCGAGGGCGAGATCGAAAGCTTCGCTGCAATGGGTTATGATCCAGTCTCGAAACAGTACAAGGTCCTCAAAACGTGGATTCTGTTCGTCAATTCTGGTGGTGTATTTGCTGCTCATAAGGTTCTGACCCTAGGTACAAATTCATGGAGGATAGCGGATGACTGCCCTATTGAGTTTCCCTGGGATGATTGCATCTGTGCCGCAGGAGCTATACATATTCTGACATATAACTTGATGGAGATAAACATTGTTGTGACATTTGATGTTGCGAGTGAGAGGTTCAGGATGTTGCCTCCTGGAGGTGCCATACAGTATCTAGAGAGTAAGGTTAAATTAAAGGTATTTAGAGATCATCTAGCCTTGTTAGACTATCAACGCCTTTGGGACAACGACACGATAACGTTGCATGTTCTGGATGATTATGGGAGTCAGGCTTGGAAGGAGCTAAGAATGGAGCTGCCCCATAGTTGGAAAGAGGGCATAAGCATAGGGTATCGTAAAACATTACACTTTAGCATTACAGGCAGCGGCGACATTTTGCTCATCCCCGTGGTTTTACGCAGGCAGTCCGGGGCATATTTGGTCTCTTACAATGTTGACAGCAAGAGGATGAAGAAGGTTCTAATCCATGGCCCCCCTTTTCACCAGTTTAAGGCTCTACTCTTGAGGTGCCAACCGTTTGATTTCGTGGACAACATTTGGTCGTTGAATCATCTTAACTAATGAAACAGATCTAGCCGAAACTTCACTCTATTATATCCTGGGGGTATACTATAACGTATCGGTAGGTAAGTTGCATTACTGATCCTGCATCATTATGGTGGTCAGAAGTTTGATGAGCATCCCTCGTATTCTTCCTGTACAGCACATGTTATCCAATTTGCAGCATCTAAAGTGTGCTATATACTTTTGTAGATCGACTTCCGGTCATCCTTGCAGAGTACTTTAAGTTGTGACTGTTATATCGTGAATTTTTCATTTCTTTAGTAGTCATGAACTATGTCCCTGTTCAGTGTATTGCCGAGATTCTATGAACTGGTGCAATGCATTCGCTCTCCCGCTGGTATCGAATCATATTTGCTAATTTTAATCCTTCACTTGTTTGTGCTTGCTCGTTCGCTGTCAAATGGTAGTTGATTTTCTGCCAAAGGGCTTCCTCAGTGTCTGTTTAAAATCAGTAGGTGGATGATAAAATATTGTGGCTGAGAGTTTGACCCCCCCGGTGTTGTTGTTGCATTTTAGGAGTTTTTGTAAGCGTCATTTGACTGAATCCATTCAATGTGATAAACATTCTTCTAGCCCGTTGACAAGTTCTTTCCTCTGTGTTTGAATGGAAGAGGCACAGTTCACAGGTTCTTTCCTCTGTTTTTGAATGAAAGAGCAATTGCTGTTTCACTTTATGCCTTGCAAATTTGCAATTAGATGAAAGCTGTCTGAGATCATAGATACAGCGCATAAAACCGACAGAGTTAACAACCGGACTAAAAGTATCGAAATAAATTGTATTTTGTTTAATATGTTGGTATAAGTTTTCATCGTTACTTGCGGACATGGTGTACAATTGTACGATGGTTCCTCGTATTTAGTACAATTGGTCAAGTCCTACTATTGTGTTGTACTTAAGGCCAATTGCCATATGCCTTCCTAATTACGGACAGTTTGCCTAGGAGCATGACGTTCCATCGTATGTAAGGCCGAAAACCTTGTACATGATCTTTGAGATATCTTACCAAAAACGTAAACATTCTATCGCATTTAGCTAATTGCCTTAAGCCTCCTTCTCGTATTATACGACGTCTTACGAAATTGTTATAACTTACGGGCTAACTTTTATGCATTGTTTGAGGTACTTCATACGAAATTTTACCAAAGTGTGTGACATTTAGTCATACTTAAAAGCCAAAAATCTCGTACTTTATCTTTTATATGGCAGGACGATTTGCAAATGCATGTAGTTTATATTATACCATCGTGAGTTAAGAATGTTCTTCAGTACGAAGGTACGAGGCGTTTCACAGTCTTCAGTGCCAAAAGAATATGTCACGCTCAAAGTCGAAAGCAGTGTACGATGATTCTTCAATTCCATACGAATTTTAAGGAAAGATTCACGTACATTAATCTTGAACCTCGTACTCAAGATGGATATGTAAGATAGTTCTGACGCCATTATGGATAGAACGAAATTAAAGTCATATTGGGGAACCTTCCTTTATCGGAGAGTATAAATCTCCTGTCAGGCTCCTTCCCAAGCTGGAGAAGGAGCCTGCAATGGCGTGCCCTGTTCGTTCCGTATCCATCTCTGCATCATCTTCAAAGTGTTGGTCTTTGCTCATGAAAGTTCCTTGTGGTCAAGGTCTTTGAAAGCATCAACGACTTCATTTGCCTCGATGACAGAGATCTCATCTCACTCACCTTTGTAACCCCAGCACAAGAGAAATCGCAGCCCTTCCTCTCACTGGCCTCGATTTCCTGGCCAATATCCTGGGGGAGATTGAAGGCTTCTCTGACTTAGGTTATGATCCAACCTCGAAACGGTACAAGGTTCTCAGAATGTTAATTCTGTAAGATGGCGGTGTAGTTGCTGCTCATAAGGCTCTGACGCTAGGTACTAATTCGTGGAGGACAGTGGATGATTGCCTTATTGTCTTCCTGGTGAGATTTTATCTGTACAGAAGGAGCTATACCTAGTTTGACATACAACAGGATGGACAAGAACAATGTTGTTGTGACGTTCGATTCCACGAGCGAGGAGTTTAGGCTGTTATTGCCTCCTGGAGGTGCCATCAGCAACGTGAGAAAGATTAAGTTGAAGCTATTTAGAGAGCGTCTAGCCTTGTTAAGAGTATCCACGCCTTTGGGACGATGACACGATAATGATGTATGTACTGGACGATTATGGGAGTCAGGCTTGGAAGGAGCTAAGAATTGTTCTGCTCAATAGTTGGAAATAGGGTATAATAGGTACTTCATTCTTCATTAGCATTACTCGCAACGGGGACATTTTGCTCTTCCGCACGGTTCTGCACAGGCTGGCAGCGTCGTATTTGGTCTCTTACAATGTTGAAAGCAAATGCATGAAGAAGGTTCAAATCCATGGTCCCGCTTTTCACCAGTTCAAGGGTCCAGCAGTCTTGAAGCGTGCACCATTTGATTTCTTGGACAACATTTTGTCATTGAATCATCTTTGCTCATGAAACAGTCTAGTTGAAACACCACTTTGTTATAGCCTATTGGTACAGGATAGACAGGCAATTCGGCATACTATCATCATCAGAAGTTTGATGAACATGAGATTGCCTCGTATACTTGCCATGCGGAACATGTTATCGAACTTGCAGCATCTAGAGCACACTATATACTTTTGCCAACCGACTTCCTATCATCCTCGGGGAGTACGTTGTGCCATGACTGTCATTCTGTGATTTTTCCATTTCTTCAGCAGTCATGAGCAATGTCCAGGTTGAGCATTTTTTCGTTGTTTTGCATCAGCAGGTGCAAAATTCGTATGCAACCCATATGCAATCAAGTCTCTCTCCTACTAGTAAGTGACAATTGAAAGTAGTTGCTAATTTTAGTACTTCACACACTCGTTAACTTTTACATGGACCTTCATTTTCTGTCAGAGGGCTTCTCCAAGTTAGACAGCGTCTGTTGAAAAACAGATGAAGACGAGATTTTGACCCCATTCTGTTGTTCGTCCTAGGAGTTCTTGTAAGCATCATTTCGGCGAATCCATGCATTATGATAAAACATTCTTCGAGCCCGTTGACAAGTTCTTTCCTCTGTTTTTCAATGGATGAGGCCTGTTCACAAGTTCTTTTTTCATTTGGACGAAAGAGAGATTGCTGTCCATTTCATTCCTCGCCCTCAGATACTTACATCTCTGCATTTGTGGGTTTTGGAGACGCAAGTGTAGAGTCGAAATGCAGCGGAATGTAGAAACAAGTTGGTGGTGTTTAAGCTCCTTAAAGATGCCGACTTTCAATGAGAGCGATCTCGATGAGCAAGATCGATTCTCCCTCACTTTGCGCACAGGCATTGCATCTAACCGGCTATTCCACTTTTCTATCGAGATGTTGTCTTCCACCAATCAAAATCTCATATGAATAATCAAGCTCTTTATTCAGTTTTCAGTTTCTAAAAGCCATCATTCACTGTGTGACGGTTGACGTGCGGAAGAATTCGGTTGTGTTATCATCTTTAAATAAAACTTCTATTGGGTAAAACTTGTACTTCGTTCTCCTCGATTCGTTCTAATCATTGTCATCAGCCTGTTGTAATAATTAGGGTACGCCTCGTTGTGGATGGATTAAAATTGACATCGATGGTAGTGCGTTTCAAAGTGTCTGCAAGGTCCGCGACATTTCACATGCTGTCGAAGGTCAATGGTTATCTGGGTTTTTTTTTTTTTCCCTCTAGGCTGGTGCTCTAGTGTCATCGCCGAGTCGGTTGAGGACTTTCCAGGACATTGAACTCGGGTTTCTGTCAAGTCATTCGCGAGTGTGACGCCCGCCATCATCTCTAATCTACTCTGCCCTTCCATCGAGCCTTGCAATCCCCTTCTGCCGCTTATCCTGGATAGTCAGATCCTTCATCATCGAGACTGGACTTGCAAGCTACAACACAGTTGCGGAGAGTCAAAATTTTTGTGCTGACTCTTTAGCCTATTGGTCTGCTCTCCATGCTCGGGGTTATGAGTGATCCTTATTCGTCTGACATCCAAGCCTCACTTTCAGCAGCCATAACAGATGATGGAGTCGGACAATGTGTACAAGCAAGAGACCGGAATACCACGTACGACGTATGCGATCTCCGCAGGAATATAAAAGTTTTAAGGAGATGTCCCGAGATTGGTTTGGCAAAACGGACTTATCAAACAGTTATCCGAATTCGGACAAAGCCGGATACCTTTCAACAAGAATGAAAGGATGGTGTTGGAAAAATCAGGTCCCATTTCCCTCCAACTCTTCACATTAGACTTTCCGAATACGCTCTTCTTGACTTATCCGCCCGGTAAAATAATAGTCCGGCTCGAGATGTCCGGCGTGTCGTACTATAGATCTTTTCGCGCCGTCCTATATTTAATGTCAACCCGCATCATGTATGAGACGTACGACAACTTGTTCAGCCTCACGTTCCGGCTTCAATAGCCTCCGAAATTGGAAGTTTCACCACAATTTGGGTCACTTGGATGAGAGAATCTTGAAAAGTCAACGGAATCCTACACGCCAGCAAAACACACAGCTTCAATCGTTGTCCAAAACTCAAGGCCGAACGACCCTACAAGTTTTCATTTTTGACACCCATCCCAACGCGCATTCTGGTTTGAATATTCAGCCCCACGTCTTAAAACAAGCACACCCACCTTCCATTATTGTTCAGGCATCACCCGATTTCCAGCGTCCCCAATGGCTGCTGCCGCTTCTGCTACCCTCCATTCCGACCAGCTGAAGCAGCTCAGGGACATCTTCGCCCGCTTCGACATGGACGACGACGGCAGCCTCACGCAGCTCGAGCTAGCCGCCCTCCTCCGCTCCCTCGGCCTTAAGCCCACCGGCGACCAGATCCACGCCATGCTCGCCGACATGGACTCCAACGGGAACGGCTCGGTCGAGTTCGACGAGCTGGTCGTCGCCCTCCTGCCCGACATGACCGAGCAGGTCCTCGTCAGCCAGGAGCAACTGGCGGAGGTGTTCCGGCTGTTCGACCGCGACGGCAACGGCTACATCACGCCGGCCGAGCTGGCCGGGTCGATGGCCAAGATGGGCCACCCCCTGACGTACCGCGAGCTGTCCGAGATGATGAGGGAGGCCGACACCAACGGCGACGGCGTCATCAGCTTCCAGGAGTTCGCCACCATCATGGCCCGGTCCGCTGCTGATTTCCTCGGCCTGCGTTAGCTTTAGGAGGCGGCGGTTCTTCAGGATTCAGTTTCGGCGTGCAACCATGAATCGAGATGCCGTCCAAGGAAGATTGTGAATGACTTAACTTGGTCGTGGTTGACCTTTAGGTGTAAGCTTGAATATGTCTGTGGCTTCTGCAAGGCTGTGTCCCAGGAAGCAGAAGATAGAGTTTTGTACAAAGAGGAAAAAGATGATTGAAATCGATGTCTCCTTCAAGCGATGAGACCAACATTTCTCCAAGTTTTCTGCATGTAAATTATTCATTTTTTCTCACCGAAATCCTCCATTAGATCATAAATTTCTATTATGTAATATTCAAAATGTTCAATAGTCCAGCAAAAATTGTCCAACGGTGTTTTTTACAATATGCAGCAGCCTCGTAAAACCCTATTTATTTTATCAATTGAATTCTAAACATTTACACGTTTTGCCAATTGTTAATATTCTTAAGGATTACAACCTCCAAATATTTAGTGAATAATTGAAATTTTTCGTTTAATGTCAAATATTTAGTCCAATGTAGTTGGTGAACACGTGGACTTAATTTCGAGATTACAGAAACGTTAATGTAATTTAGAATGTCCCAAGGAAATGCACTCGTTTACATATGAGATTATAAAGCTCACGCTAGTTTCACATTCTAAATATAGCTACAACGCTCCCAACCTTTCTGAGCTGACGAAAAGAACGTCAAGGAAAATTCATTAATAAAAACCACAAATGGGAAGTTGCTATCTATCGAATATGCACAAGATGCACACTGTCATCCAAATTCAAAATTCCTCGTATTAATCGAAACGATGATGTTCTATGGCACCATTTTTTGTTGTTCTCCTTTCATCTGTATACAAACTTTACTTCCTTTCTTCTACTTGCTAATGTGGTCGAGCATATTTTTATAATGTTGGTAATCTTTGTTAATGAACATATATCAGGTGTAGATTATAACCATAAAAAAGTACGCAGCTTTAAGCAAAGAGCTCCCCAAAAAGAGATTGAACTAAAGAGTTGTATATAACATGGAGTTGTTAAAAATTAAACATTTAAAGGGGAAATTATTTATGTACTTTAGTAATGTCATTTTAAACTAAAAACTTGATCAATACTAGAATGTTGATGATTCTCTGAGACAAAGTAACGAGCATGTAAGGCTGCGTATGGATCGTAACCAAGGAAAGTGTTTATATTCCAAAAGTGTTCCGGAAATAATTTTGAAACAGAAACGCGTATAGTTCAAAAATGTTTCAAAGTGATCCTCGGAACAATTTTATGCCAATGAACAATTTTCAAGAAACAAAAAAACTTGCTTTTGGGTTTTGTAACGTTTTTGGGTTTTGGAACACTTTTGGAATCAACATCCATCACCGCTGATGCGGCCACCACCTATGGGCCTCCGAAAAAGTATTTTTTTTTTATTTACCAAACGCGTTTTTGTTTGCAAAAATCGTAACCGAAAACAGAAACACAAAAAATTATTTCTATTCAAAAAATACTCTCAGGAACAAAAACACTACCATACGCAGCCTTAAGAATGCTTGATAAAATCATTAGATTTTTTTTTTTGGTCAGTAAATCATTAGATTAGCTGATCTATACTAAACGCGTATCTTTCCTTTTTTTTTTTTCATCAATCTTGCAATTACGAGGTCCCAATGAGGCTTTGGACCGTTTAGTGTTCGAGTTGTGTCTAAAATTATTTGAGAGGTGAAAATAGCCTAACCCTAAAGATAATATTAGTTTTTTTTTTGGTAAGGAAAAAAGATAATATTAGTTGAACCTTGAAATAAGTAAAAACGTTCAGTTTGATGATATTTATCTTCTAGTTAAACCAAAGATTTGAGGAAACAAATATTCATTTGTTTGAAATCAGTTAGGAAATTTAGAGACCAATGCCAACCTTTGATTTAAATTATTTATGAACGAAAGCAATTAAATATGATACACGTGACAATTAAATACAGTTTACACATAGGCATTTTGTTGGTAAACATTGCCGCAACAAACTCATTTTTTTTTGAATGGGTTTGTTTTGCAAAAAATGAATGATTTGAAATGTTTTTTTTTTTTTGAAAAATGATCTCTCGTGTCACTTGAAAAATGAACGAACAGATATTTTCATCTACTATTTATTCCAAGCAATACAAGCAATCGCTTTTGGGAAAAAAAAATTTCGAATCGTTCATTTTCTGCGAAAATACTTTTCTAACAAACTACAGTTATACATATTATCGGCATAGAAAATTCTCAAGAGACATCTATAATGACATGTAATAACCCGTTAAGTATATTTGACTTAAAATAATTAAATTTTCAGGATACGAGAACACAATCAGTGCATCGAAATAGTTTCCTTCACTGGTTGTTTTACAAACATTCCCGGACACTCATCAGCAAATTGCATCATCTACTATAATTTATATAAAGATATCCAAAAAATCTACACAACCTGAATCGACAATGTATATGTCTCCTATAATTCATTACAAAGAGGAGAGATCGTGTGTGGTGTATGTCTCCTATAATTTGAAAATCTACAGAATCTACAGCAAAGCTTGCATATGGTACAGCATTTTCTCTCTACTTTATTTTTTTTTTCACATCTAGAGCTTCATAGTAGGTAAAATTTCAAAACGTATCTGGACTGTCTACGACATCCAGAGAGCAACTCGGCTTATGCAGAGCCGGTGGATCTTCATGCTCGTAAAATCGTATACTCTTTAAGGATTCTTCGGAATTAGATGGGTCTGCAGGAATAAGTGCATTCCTGGACTGCAAGATTCACAGGATGAATTAAGCCGCAAGCTATATGTTGGTCATACTCGCATCCGCCTCAACATATCGTGTTACCGACTACCGAGGATCACTCAATCCTCCTTTGTGCCTGACCCACTGGATCCTTTCATGGTACATGGGGAAAAACTCCATCTGAATTGCCGAGTAAGTGAAGTATGGGATAAGGGTGCAGATCGTCACGAAAAGCGTCACGACCCAAAAGGCTGGCGATGGTGCGAGGGCTTCAACAAGGAGCTTGTAGGCAGTAGTGGATAGAGTGGGAGACATGGCTCCATATGCCAAACAGAAGAGGTACCAAAACATGATCGAGCCCCAGATCAGTATGTGCTGTATTAAGGTGAAGTACCTAATGGTTATCGCCATCTGCAGGTTCACTGCCCATACGACGCAGGTGTACATTGTTGTACCCAAGATGTCCCTCCCAGCAGTGTGTCCGTCACTGTTGAATGCTTGGTGCTCCAGTGCGCTTGTGCACAAGAAGAAAATTATAGTTGCACCAAGGAACCCATTAAACATCCAGCCAAGTATCCGACCCCAGTGGAAGAGGACATTTTGAGCCCCTTCTTGGTATAGCAAGGGGAACTGCCACACGAAAGTCGAAGATGAGTCAAACTAAACAAAAATAGTCCCAAGAAAATCAAATTACTGGTTCTATCTGTTCTCAATAGCTTAAATTCAAAGCAAACAGGCCCTTATGATGACCCTGCTAGGATGCTGAGATTTTTGTTGACACGAGTTAAAGATGATCCAAAGCTTCTAGCCAAATACAATAAGCAAATTCAATGGCATTCAGGGAGGTAAAAAGGCTGAAGTCTTAAAATTCGCAAGACGCTCGAATCATGCCCATGTATTCCTATTTATTCCGTGGAGGATCATGAGACATGAGATTCACAACATGAATAGTTTGGCCACAAAATGTTTTCAAGCATCATAAAAGACGCATACTACAAAGACGGGCATACCTTTAGACAGAGCCGTGCTGATACATCCTGATCAAAAACTCCCAGAGCAACCACAGGAAGTGATGAGAAGAAGACATTATAAAGTGACAAAAACCAGTCATTGTATGCGGGTTGTCCTGAAAAGGCCGCATGTGCCTCGTATAAGAAGAGGGAGAAACCAAACGTGATGTTCTTGAAGAAAAAGTAGCATATCTGGCAGAAAAAACCGAGCAACATCAGCATATGAAGCTTTACTCGATGAAAACAACATTTGTCTTATTGTACGCTTGTCCCTCATTTAAAAGACAAATATATTTATTTATTCATTCGTTCATCTTGTTTTGCCAAAGAGATAAAAACATGCCGATAAATGATTATGTCCTTATCTTCAAATCAATACGTAAAAGGTCTTTACCATCATTGAAATCCTTCTGTAACACCAATGCCCATGGACGAGTAGCAGGCGTTCTAGGTATCGAAACTGTGCAATTGCAATATCACTGGCCATGACTGCCTGAAGAGTTCACAGAACAACAAAGATAAACACAAAAGGCATTAGAAAACAACACAATTGTTGCAGGTGGATCCCATAATTCTGACGGTTTTAAAACGGCATGTTAAGCACCTGCATTCCTTCAACACCACTAATTCCAACTCCAATATCTGCTTCTTGAAGCATTCCTACATCATTGGCACCGTCACCTATTGCCAATGTTACTTTCCCAGTTCCTGACTTGACCAGTCTTGTGACCTATGTTTTACCAGTTCAGGCAATGAAATCAAGTTATTTCATTGGATCATTTGTTTAGTAACCATATTACGGTAAAAAACTCATGCTATTGAGGTACCCCATCATGAAAAAGTTTGAGAAGAATATTATGACTCACCAGGGCCTTCTGTTTTGGTGATGAACGACAGCAAATAACGGATGCACAGCCCATTGCAAGCTCTAGAAACATGTTTTTCATGTCATCTTCCAGGGCATAACCAAGTGATTTTCCATCAATGATTAAAGCAAAAGCAATTTCTTCGGGAGGACCACTTGATGTAGCCAATGAAGCCTTCCCTCCTGTGATCTGATCGCGAATACTCGCCTTTGATGCCTAAAAGACAACCATCACTTCATTTAGTATCCACGTAGATTATCATCTTAAATATGGATTTACCCACTGCCAACATAAAATCATACAACCGCCTTCTATTGGCATTCCAACATAGTAGAGTCATCAGCCAGAGCCAATGAGCAGCACACGTCGCATTCTGTAAACCGCTGGATACTTTATCAGGTATCATTAACAAGGATCCCAGACAAATTCAATTGGATTACAATATTGTAGTACGAGTTAGAAATTGATTTTGCAGAAGGAATGCCAGCCACAGTTTTGAGTCAGCATGTATAACTAGCACTTCAGGAGGAAGCTAGATGTTTCTGTGTTTACATTGTCGATGCATCTTTTCAACTCATCTAGAACTGAAGATGCCCTCCACCATGGTTTCATAGGATGCTAAGCTCAATATATACTTCTTGCATCCAACGAAAATTCCATTCTTTGCTGTTCTCAAAATCTCTCCTCAAAATCGCGTTTAATGAGGAGCCATTCCGGCATCACTACCGAGACCAAGTTAAAGTAGACAAGTTTCACACTAATCACAAGTCATGTGAAATCCTTGAGCCAATAAGGCGGCCTGATTTTTGCGTAGTTCAGTGGATTTCTCACTATACTCCCAAAAAATTTAAAAACAGGTGAGAGCATGTGTAGTTTGCTGGGTGTACCAATTTAAAAGATAATCACAAACGATTTATTGTCCAAAGAGATACCTCAATAATGGCAGACTTGTCTTGCAACTTTTCTAGAGCCTGAATATGTGGAGTTTCTAAACTGATTATGATCTGCTCCATCCCTCGTCTGAGCAGACTGCAAGCAAACCTGCAAATTTATATTTCCAAGTGAGGAAAACAGACATGAAAATATAGATAATTTCATCTTCAAACTATGACATCTCTGTGTACCCAATGTTGATAGCAGTCTCCATCTTGTCTCCAGTCAAAACCCAGATCTTAACTCCGGCTTGGGCAAGATTGTAAATGCAGTCCGGTACCTGACAGGAAGGAAAGACGAAAAATTATTCTCGAGCTTCAAAGCATTTTCCAAGGCAGACTGACATTCCTCCGACAGCATTAGGCATATAGCAAACCCACCCCCTTCTGCAGTTTGTCCTCAACAGCAGTGACACCAAGAAGAGTCAATTCCTTTTCAATCATCTCCGTCGCTTCAGCAATCAAATCATCACGATTGGCACTAACTGAATTCTTCGCCTCATTGAATTTCTTTTTGAACTTGCGGTATTCTTCCTCATCGAGTTCACGATAAGCAAGTATCAATGTCCTTAAGCCTGCATCGGCATATTCATTCACATGTTTCCTTGTATCCTCTTCAAAACCACTGCTGTCATTGGAAAGCCTTTCAAACATGACGCTGCATTGAACATGCACTAATCATGGTTCAGATTCAGAACAAAAGAAGGAAGAATATTAGAACCTTCAAGTCACGGCTCTAAATACAAACCTGTCAGCACCTTTACAGAGCAGCAATATTTTTCCTTCATCGTCTCTGACAATAACAGACATCCGCTTTCTTGAGCTGTTAAATTCTAAGACATTTAGAACCTGATATACCCTGCAAACAGGAAGTTTTGCATACAAAGAGTATATTAGAGATTGAGAAAGAAAATAAGCAACTCGAATGTAAAATATTCAGATATGCACCTAAAGAAACACAAACAGATTAAGCAATTCAGGACTTGAAATTAATAGCAAAGCCAGATCTTTCCAATTAAAAAGAAAAGAAAAAAAGGAAAGATCCTTTATGCAGCTAATTCTTATTCTAGAGCAAAGCACTACATATCGAGACAAATTGCACATTGCAATCCAGCAAGGGAAGTTTATCCAATATCACATACAATCGGCTTTTACTTCCATTTACCTTTCAACTATCCTTTTAGATTCTGGATCCAGCTCACGTAGTGAGATACTCGTCTGTTTCCTCTTGTAGAACTCAAACCCAAGTTCTCTTGCTGCAACAACAAAAGCAGCTTCATCTGGTGATTCGGCTTCATATGAGACTTGTCCTGTAGTTTCTTCCACTTCAGGTATGACAGTATGACAAAGTGCCAGCAAACGAAAGAACTTCTGAATGACATCTGCATGAGGCTCTTGTACCCAATTTCCATTCATGATCCTCTCATCATAAAAATTGAAGCCTTTAATATGTGACTCTTTAACAGGTGAACACTCAATGTCGTCACAGTCATTTAGCTTGTCATGAGCTAAAGGTAAGCCATTCCTCATCTTCATGGCCCTCTCTACTTCTGTGACATTGGTTCCATAAGCTGTCCCCGCAATCGAACACTTGACGAATTCCATTTTATTGCAGGTCAGAGTTCCTGTCTTGTCTGAAAGTACTGTATCAACTTGTCCAAGTTCCTCGTTCAAGTTTGATGTACGAGCATGAGCCGGTTTGTCAGCTTCTTCATAGTACATTTCTTTGTCTCGATTAATGAAAATGCTTTGAACAATTTTGACAATTTCTATAGACACGTACAAGGAAATTGGGATGAAATAGCCAAATAACATCAACCCCGTCAAGAAGTGATAGATGGCAGCTGCAGGAGCTCTTTTAGGGTCAAAGAAAATGGTGGAGTGGTCCGGCCTAAGATACCACCTTTTCATCCTATCACTTTCTAGGTCGTCTTTAGTCCAAATGCCAAAGAAGATAGATCCAACAAGAGACATAGAGAATACTATTAAGAACAGAAGATAGATGATCTTATCCATCTTCCTCTCAATTTTACTCCTCTTTGAAGGGGGGTCAGTTGCATTTTGCATGACTTTAGTGTCGTGACCCGTGAATATGGCAGCCCCATATATATAATCCGTGTTTCGCAGTTTGGAGTCTCGGAGGAGAAGTTGTTGTGGAGAAAGGGGATACTGATTTGCTTCAAACTCCATGGTTCCAACGAAAGAATACAAATGTGCATTTGGGTCTTCACATCTGACAGATGCCCTAAAGTCCCGGAAGCTCGAGTCCGTACAGTAGCTAGAGGTTGCCTCCAAACCTTGTTTCACTTTCAAATTCGTCTCACCATCAAGGTTCATGGTCTCAACATAACAAATAGCATCTTCATAACTAGATGAAAGCAAAAGAAGGTCTGCAGGAAAGAATTCATCCTTCTCTACCTTCACTATATCTCCCACTCTCAGATTCTTCCATTCAGTATAATCAAATACTCCATTATGCTTATGCACTTTCACCTTTCTATTGTTTACCTCAATATCCTGAAAAATAAATCACGGGCAAACATACAGATTTAAAAGGGCTCGATTTGACAACTTGAATGAATGAATGAAGAGCAATCATCAGTAGCACATACAATCTTCCCTTAGGTCAGTAAAAATCAGCCAACTTTATCAATTCAACAGATAAGCATCTCTGTTATTGTTAGTCTGAGATTTGTACTAATGGAGTCCAAAAAAATCTAACAGCCCAATGATCTTTGAACCTAGTTTATCATATTAACAACTCTTTGGCCAACGAAATCTGCTGTTCAAGTTCCTCTCTCCTTGCAATTTAATAGGACTTAAATTTATGGGCATGCATGTCAGCATACAAACCACATGAATCAGGGCACACTAAAAGTCTGTCCGATTCATTATGATAACATCCTAAGCATCACACTTGATATCTTTATTGGGTTTTTTCTTTAGATGAAAACACTCGCAGATTGCTGTCTCTCATGAAGTTTCAACGGCCTGATAGAATGGAAATACTTCATTTGTTTCACATCTTAATGAGATGATTGCCAAATGCTTAACTAGATTCATCACTCAAATTTAAGGTGCAAACATGTCTCTTCCTAGCGGTTTCAACATCTACACCATCCAGCTAGTAAAAGTTCAGCTACTATATCTTTTGGGTATTACAGTGTCACACAGGTTCTAAGATACAAAGTATACAACACAATACGGAGTTTCATATCTAGGAACAGATAATGAAGGTGGGTAGAACTGGAACACAATTAAACGAACAAGTCAAATTGAGAGAGCATAATGAGCACCTGCAGTTTACGCCGCCAGTCTTCAATGCCTTCCTTGATGATGCTTGCCCCTATAACAATGAACAGAGGGATAATGGCACTAACGGCTGTATACGGCGCCAGGGGAGTGAAGGCCAGGGTACCGGTAACAAGGAAGTAAAAATTGGCCACTCTTCTGAACTGCTCAAACAATGATTTAGGCAAGAAAGTTGCAACTGTGTACTTTGTAGTCCTAACATAATTGGTACTGTAATTTCTAATGCTAGACTCCAAAGACTCCGGTTCGTTGCAGTAAACCACCCTCGAAAACCCCGTCCTTCCAATTCGGGAATGATCTTCTTGCAAAGAAGCTTTCCCACATACGAAGGAGTAGATTTTGCTCAGACGAAGCTTCCTTCTTGTTCCACCCGCCATCAGTTACTTCTTTCTCGGACCAGCATTACCACGTACTGCTACAGAAACCACACAGAACAAGCCCAGCCAGAGAGACCCAATTGCCAAAATTGAACAATGCTCCTTCCTGACCGATTACCCCCACAAAAACACGGCTTAGAAGGCATCAGATAGATCCTACAACAGAGACAGAAGGACAACACCCGAATTCAATGCAGTGATCGCACCTCAGATCGGGAACCCAGAAAAGAGAAGGGGCGCAGAAGACGACCCGAGTGAATGTCGCAAGCAACAATGCAAAGGAAGGGGAGAGAAGAACGAACTCGGAAAAAGCGAGACTTCTCCAAGAACTCAAGAAAAAGCCTCAAGAAAAGAATAACCTTCGAGGGGTGAAATTAAGGAGCGAAGCTGAATAAAATAATTGGGTCAAGCGTCTCGCGACAAACGACCATGTTCGCTCGTACGACCAACAACCGATTACTGAGCTACGGAGAAGCTGCGAACGTAATCTCCGTCCCCAGGAAGAACCGCCAACGCAGCTCCCAAAAAAAAAAAGATTAAAAAAAGACCAAAACTTTCTGCTACAGAGAACCGAGTCGAAGCGAAAAAATTTATACAACACAGCGAGCGACGACCAAGAACGTGGTGTGAATGAACATTCTCTCCCTCCCTCTTAAGTCTTAACCATGGCGCAAGCGAGAGGCTTTGAATGGGTTTTCTCTCTCTCTCTCTCTCTCTCTCGCAGACCCCTCTTGGGTCTCGACTTCGCATCGCAACGCCTCATTCTCGTTTCTTGATTTTTCTTTCTTCTCTCTTGTTACGCGTACATCGCTTTAACTACTCCTCGTGCTCGTACCAGGAAACAAAAAAGAAAAATAGAATAGAAATTGATAAAGAAA
Organism: Rhodomyrtus tomentosa; assembly: GCA_028455895.1. Lineage (NCBI taxonomy): Eukaryota > Viridiplantae > Streptophyta > Magnoliopsida > Myrtales > Myrtaceae > Rhodomyrtus > Rhodomyrtus tomentosa. Next base: position 8,686,942 of record JAPCWY010000011.1, read on the forward strand.
ATCTGTCAGATTCAGCAAGGAATGTAAAGTGACAATAACTATACATTCTCTCTCACTGCGTAGAATTTTGTGTTCATCTTCTAGAACCAATCAGAAAATTCGTTGTTCTTCAGACGGCAAGATTTCCCGAACTTCGTGGGAATCCATAACATCCGTCGGATCCGGAGAGATCAGAGAGAAGGGTCGTTTCTTGAAATTAGAGAGGGCGAAGATAGAGGGAAGGAGCGAATAAAAGAGCTGAAAATTTTCCAAAGGTGGGGACGACTCACGACCATTTGGTGAGTTGGTGAAGCTTCGTGTTACAGAACCGAGTCAGGTTGTATTATTATTATTATATATATATTTTTTGGGCTCCTGTCCGTTGCTTATTTTCGGAAATTTTAAAGTACTAGGTCCTCGGTTAACCGCAGAAAAAAAAAAAGAGAGGAAAAAAAAATGGCTGTAAATGATAATAGTGGCTCGTTGGCCAGATATAACAAATAACTTGGTTGCTAAAATTTGCCGTTTTGCTTGAATTCTCTAATATGGCCAGCCATGACTGGATTGTCACATTAGCGATTTTCAATGAGAAAAAAAAATTGAAGGATAGGGTCACAGTGAAATTTCTCAGAGGTTTAAGACTAGATATGTAAAATTAAGAAGTTTTGAATTGAATTGGCTTCCTTACGTTATGTTTGGGGGGTTATCATAAATAATTTTCTTTAAAAAAAGGAAATAATTTCCTGAAAAGAAAGACACGGTGGTACGATTGGTCTCTCGTACATTAATTTTCCAAAATTGCGGGTACACAAGTCCAGGCCAATTACCTATTTTCCTTCCAATTTGCATTCCCAACTTGCCAGAAAAACGACAGAAAGAGAGAAAAAAAAAAAAAAAAACAAACCCAAGAGGTGTTTTGGAGAAGTGGCATTCAATTGCTATGTGATTGTTCCTAGAGCGAAATCTACGACTAGTCGAATTGGTCCTACGGTTCCCCGGGGGGGGAAGAACAAAAAAATCACAAATGGTTGGCGTTCGCTTTGACTTCGTACGGAAGTGTTTCTCGTACTTTTATCCTTTTTTCACATGAGAGGCGTTCGCGCTAGCTATTCATGTCCATTTTATGCCTAGGTCTTTTAAGCTTTGATCCATTAGTAGATACCAGCGCCACACGGCTCTCTCTCTCTCTCTTCCTCTCCCTCTTTCGAAGAGACTCGCATGCACGAATCCGAAGCGGATCATGGACGACGACGACGACGACGCGCCGGGGAGGTTTGGTCACCTAACATTAGTAAAAATTGTAAGGACGTTTTTGGTGGAAGGCCGGCCGAAAAACGATCCATCTCATTAAAATGGCAGGTCGACGGAGAGGTCGACATAATATCGGACATACTACTATCTGTAGAGTCACGAACCAAACTCGAAAACACGTTATGATGAATCATCTGAACATCACAAACTCACATTCCCAGCTTCGTCGTCCTCTTTACTTCAAGATGAAGCCACTCGTCCGTCCCACCTCTTTCCCATCTTCTTTACTTTGATGCGGGGAGTACTCCGATCGTTCCGCCTCGTGATTAGTCGAGACAATTCCCATGCTTTTTACTTTTACCTTTTTTTTTTTTTTTTTTTTTTGGTAAGCCATCGTATCGACGAAGTTGCGCCTCGTGATGACCGGAAAGACTCAAAAAGCTGACCAGTGCTACCATGAAGGTGCGTGGCCACTATGGGATATTTACTTATGGGTGGGATTATTACTGCCCTTTTTACTTATGGTGGGTTCATCATAAACAATTTAATTGTATCAATTTAATGATAGACCTTTTTGCATTGGAAGGCTAATTTTGTTCCGCGAGTGTCCACGTCATCGACGATCGGTGTTGGATGTTTTCTAATATTATTTTTTGGAAAAAAATATATTTTTTAAATTATCTTTTTATTAAATTTTGGCCTTAGCTAGCGAGGTTGCTTGGGAGAGGACTAGCGACCCCTCCTTGGCCATTGGCGAGTGCTTGCCAGCCCTCCCTAGTAGCTAGCGAGGGCTAGCAAACCATTAACGCTTGCTGGGGAGGGCCGCCTCACGGGCGAGGCAACAAGGTAGCAATGTCCCTAGGCGAGGGCCATGACCCCTGCTAGGGCTGGAAAGGGTTGCCAGCGACCCTCGCTGGCCAAAGCCAAAGTATAAGGAAAACAAAAAGGAAAAGAATGAAAAATAATTTTAAAAAAATATGTCCGCGACTGCACCGACTAATTCTATGTGGCACCGCCAAATATCCACGTCAGTAATTTTCTATCAAAAGTGATCGAATAGACTGAATTGACATCAATGCAAAAAATATTTAAGATCAAATTGATCAAATCGAAATGATTATGATTGAATTGGTACTAATATAATAAATTTATAATTTTTTTTTGTATTTTTCCCAAAAAACAAACCCCAGTAACTTTGCCCTCGTCCCAAAGGATTTGGTTCTCTACTTCTCCTAAAGAACAAAACTATAGAAAAAGAATGAATTAGTTCATAAATTTAGGGTTCAATTTCGATACCAAAAAATAACTTGTTTGAAACTTCTTTGTCCGACGCATTAGGAAGATAAAGACTAGCGGGAGTCTCTAGGACACAAAACATCGTACGCATGGGACGGTATTGTCGACTTCTTAGTCAACGCGGAAACCACCCGTTATTATTATCCTCATCGTCAATTCCTCGTAAGACGTTTGCCTACGAGACTACACCGAAGAACGTAGCCGCTGCTAATAAAAGTAATACTGAAGCCATCTCGGTCGCCTTATTCAATTTGGCGGCTTCGCCGGGTCATCGACCCGACTTCCGAAGAACGCACATGGCTCAAAAGTCGAAACCAACGCACCCCATCTTCCGTCCGTGCTCAACTAAGCATGTCGCGGCCAAAAAAAAAAAAGAATTATACCATGACGAAAATAGTCGTCTTAATTCGTTCAGTCGGGCACGCTCGGTACAAAGTTGTGTTAATCACAACGAAATAAAACGAAAAAAAAAAGAAAAAAAATCGAGATACGAGATTTTATTTTGGTTCACTATTAAACTAGGATTACATCCAGTAAATAATTTTACTATAGTTAAACACCTCACACCTATAGGCTATCGTTACATCTATAGTAGCTATTCATGGATACAAGCATAAATTATTGCTAATGTAAAAATTATGATCTCAAATTATAAAATCATATTCAAAGAATACCGCTATCTCGAAATTTTCTCCAAGGCGGCTTTACTAGAGCTCCGCCTGCTTAGCGTGAAATGCGACTCTTGTGATTTTCTGTTGTTAGAGAACATGAACCGCACCATTGATAAGCTTTTGGAACTTCGGGAGAAGAGGGAGCGGAGCAGACGACTCTGGAGCAGAATTGGCTCTATATCTATATGATCAGCTTCGAAGTTTTGTCGGCAGTGCTGAATCAACAGGTCGCGATCAGTGGTGGGAGTCGAGGATGACAATGGACAGATCGAGAATCTTTTTGAAGTGCTCGGACGGTAAAGCGAGCCTTCCTGTTGGCGAATCGCTGATCACTTCAATGCCAAAAAAAGTCGTGAACCATCTCAAAATTCCAAGTGCTTTACAATATGATTCACGTGGTGTGAGGTGAATCACTATCCAGATGATGTGATAGAGATCCTGACTCATGCATTTTGACAATACCAGCAAGCTCCACTCGTAACGATTAGATGAGTAGAGAAGGAGTTGGGACGATCCGTCACATCGCACACGCTCATAGACGAGGACATGGAACATCCGGTCCGTGCTGCTAACCTCTCCCACATCAGCTGTACCGTCGAAGTCCACTCTCGAAACTGGCGGACCGATCGAAGGCTTCGACGGTCAATAGGCAAAGGGCACACCGTGAGGACCGAGGGGGACCTAGTTGAATAGCCTTTCCAACTTCACCTAAACCATCGATCCGGATGGGGACACTGCCTCAACAGGTGCAACAATTTTCCCAATGCCAGTTTAGGATTTGATCAAGCGTCGAGCCAACAGTCACGTGCCATTTGAAAGAGAACGTACGGAATTAATCTGGTTGGACGAAAAGACCGTGCCGCAAAAGCACAAAACAACCTGTTGTCTTATATATGACGGCCAGCCTCACTTACTAAAATGCTTCGATGCATGAGAAAAATGATTTTCTTTTTCCCTTTTTTCCGGCCATCGTGATGGTTTAAGTTGCCTCAGCACTCTTGGCAAAATTGCTGCTTCTAGTCCCTCCAAACTTCTTATTTTTGGCGCGATCGACCTTTGTCATTGACGTCAGACTCGGGCTAAGTTGGAAAACCTTTCACCATGGTACGTCGACGTCCCTTCAATTGGTGCTAAACCATCGCGACCAAAATTCAATTTGAGGATTAGGATTGATAACATCATAAACACGAAATGGACTTGGGGCATAGTTTATATGCATCGGTGCGGATTCATGGAGTCGAAAGTTGATCATCCGATTTTATTTATCGGGAAACCGAAGATAGATCCGAATCATGTCCGATTATGTCTGTCCATTTCATTGTCATGGAGCCCAATATGATTAATCTCCGTAGGACGAAGATAGCCCAAATCTGGCGGAGTCCAAGCCTACATAAACTCAACCGAGTTCGTCCGAGTCGGCGACTCCCCACTCAGCTACACGTTACCATTCTTTCTCCAGCTGGTCCTATCTTTTTCAACTGAATCTTTGTGCAATTCGATCTACAACACAGACCCACAGATCACACGCTCATGGTGTTTTCAGCTCCAAAGTAGTAGAGTAAGCTCCAGAATTTGCCTATCAAGGTGAGCCCTTTCTCCTCCTTTTTCACCGCACGCCGCGCAAATTCATGTATAGCTCGAACCTTCTGTGTTATAGGAGCAAAGGGCCTCTTTCTTTCTCCTTCAATGACAATTCCTACTTGTCGACTGATCGATTCGACAAGTACCCATTAGCCCATTCGTCGTCATCGTCGTGTTGTTGTGGTTGTTCTTGTTGCTGTGCGCGTCCTGCTTGTTGTGGACATAGTAATTATAGGGCGTGGATAAGCCCTTCGTTGTTGTATGGGTTGAGGCAATCCTCTTTGCTTCAGTGGTCAGCTTCTAGGAGGCTGTATTTTGGTGGGAATGACCGGTACTATTGTCGGTTCCCAGTTCACGGCATTGACGGGGAGGTTTCGGATTTGTATGAGGAAGGTTCTTGCGCTTTTGCGGAAAGAAGTGGTGAGAGAAGAAATGGGGGCAGAAGAAGGAGAATCAATTGTATGGTTTCGGAGGAAACTAATCAAATTCGCCGGTTGAGCTGTTTTGAGGATGCGGAGGCCGTGCTTAGTCTGTTGAGTGAAGAAGTGCATGAGGAGTGTTTTGATTTGAGAGGTAAACGGGGGAGCAGTTCGGTCAAGAGATATGAAGTGGAGAGGAAAAAGATCCATGGCAGTGAACATACCAGGGGTAGAAAAAAAAGGGGGCCAGTTTCTAAGGAGAGTAATTCGAAATGCAAACTTGAGAGTATCGAGATTGATTCGAGGGATGATGTTCGCTCACTGGACAAAGGAAAAGGAGATTTTAGGGGAGAGGAGAATCGCAGGGCAAGGAAAGAGGCCTCTAGTTGTTCATCTTATCATTCACTTTCGTCCTCCGGTCGTTTTGAGAGTGATGTAGAAGAGAATAAAGGCGATGGATTTATGGGAAAAACATCGAGTGGCCGCTGTAAAGAATCAAAAAGGAGAGAAGAGAGCAAAACTGACAATGAGATGTTAGAAGAATGCAGAATATATGGAGAAGAAAGGGAGGAAAATGAGACCTTGGAGAAGAAACAAGCCATGGCAAGGAGTAATTTAGAGTGGGATTGGAGAAAGAAGTCAGAAAAGAAACTCAATGAACTGTCAGTTGAAGGAACACAATATCAGAAGGAATCCTTGGAAGGATGCAGTACAATATCGAGAACCCATGATTATGACGATAGAAAATCTTCCATTTCCCGCACCTCTGATGTGAAAAAGAAATCGACTTTTTCTGTGGACTTGGATTCTAGAGCATCTATTAGTCATGGGCAAAACGAAAATGAAGATGTTAACATCGTTGAATTGGAAAGGAAAAGCAAAAGGGATCAAGAAGTTTGTAGAGCCTGTGGTAGTGAGGTTAAAGTGTCACCACAATATGGAAAGCAGCTCAGTAGGAGGGAGGAGAAACTAATGGCTTCTTCTGGTTCTATCTTGAAGAACAGAAATGAAAGCGGGAAAACAACTGGCCATGTGGCCGAAAGAGATGAGTTTGCTGGAAATGCCCAGGAATTTTCTCGAAAGCTGGAAATCCAAGAGATAGACACTGACGAGACTTCCAGCTTGCATAGAAAGTCTAGGAGGAATGATTGGGAGGTAAATGTGAATTTGGGTTCAAGCTTGGCTCAGAGGAGAGACGAGCAAAGCCACCAAGGTGATCAGATCACTGTAGTAGGTGAATTTGGAAAATCCCAACTGTTTACTGATCCATCAGAAAGCAATCAGACAGCCGAAAGGATGTCCAGTCTACAGTCTAATAGGATAAATCTGCAGCAGAAAACAAATGTGGTTTCATACTCATATCCAAGTGAAAGGGAACAATACCACCATACAGATTTACAGGCCCTCCAACTGGCACACTCAAGTGGTAAATCCCAAGATGATGTCAATAAATCAAAGTTTCGTGCTAGTGATATGGAAACAGCTTGCAGCTCCCGGCGAACCTCTGAAGAAAGAATGGCTAGTCAAGATACGAATTTAACATCAGTTGTGACCCTGTCTGGGGAAGCCCAAGACAGACACAAGGAAAGCAGAGGAAAAGTCATGCAGTCTGAGTCACGTTTGGGCAGTATGCCTTCAGGACATACTAAACAATCTACTTCTCATCAAAAAGTTGTAGAACAGCTGTCTAGTAACCAGAATATTAATTTGGTTTACGAACAGAATATGCAAGTGATACACCAGGAGGCCAACACAGTAAATTCACAATCTTTATTGATACCTCCGCCTTCTCAGTTGGTAGCCAGGGACTCTTCTTATGCTGATAGGACAAGTGGGATGCCAACTAAAGAGAATTTCTTGGAAAGTGGTTCTAATACTGTAAGCACACACAGAGAAACTCGAACTTCTGCTTTGCATGCACAACTCGATAGTGGAGGCAGAGGAGACGGGAACCAGAGGGAGCTTTTGTATGTTAGAACTCATAAAGATGCTCTTGGATCAGCTCTTCGTATGGAGGAATCATCTGGAAAGTTTGTTGGGGAGTATATTGATAAGGCTAGGCATGAAATAAGTAGTGAGGCCGAAGTAGATACATCTGATGCCAAGTTAGGATACAGCAGTAAAGAGAACATCCAATCTAGCTCCACTCAATATGGTTCAGAAGATGTGCAGCTAAGGAATCGTGACTCAAGGGATCCTTCTGGGAGTTCTGGATCAAAAGGCCTTTCTGATGAAATATGGCATGAAATTGATCCATCTCTTCATGAAGTTTTGAAGTCAGAAATCGATCCATCTCTTCATGAAGTTTTGCATTCAGAAGAACCTGACAGCAGTACAACAGGTGGTCCGCTTGCTGCGAGGAGATCTGGTAGGTCGTTGTGGAATATCATGGCAGATATTGTTCGCCTGCGCTGGCGTTCACGAGCTGAATCATCTGCTTCAGCTGCACGTTCAGGTGGAAAGAGTACAATGAATGAGTCTGTTGGCAGTGACACAATGTTTTCGGGATGTGAGCATGACGAAAACACTGGTGAGAATGTCAAGCAGGAAAGAAGCACGACACAGAAAGTAACCTCTTCTGACCAGCTGCAGCCATTGCATTCTCTAACTAGAATCCGTAGGAGTTCACAAAGAGGTGAAAAAGGAACACCATCTGAAGCTGAGATTGTATCTCCTGTTAAATCAGGAAGCGGTACTGCAAAGACGACCTCCTCAGGTTCACCACAACAGGAAGAAGACTTTGGTTGGCATGAAAAAGTACAGGACACCAATAGCCCTCCTCTTGCTTTGGAATTGGTGGAATCCACATTACCTCAGCCTCCAAAAGTAACATCTCCTCCAAGAGGAGAAGCATCTTCAGATACTGGTAAGACCATTTTAGCTGGTGGTGGCCTGCGTGAAGGGCTAGACCAAAATGCAGAAAAGTTAATTGAAGTTGGAGGAGTGGAGGTTATGAGTTCACCGCTGAAACAGAGGAAGTTCCAACGGGTCAAGCAAGTAACAAGAGATAGATTTGATGACTGGGAAGAGGCATACAGACTTGAAAGCGATCAGCGGAAGATTGATGAAATGTTCATGAGGGAAGCACTTGTGGAAGCAAAGAAAGCATCTGAAAAGTGGGAAGTGCCAGTTGGAGCAGTACTGGTGCAACATGGGAAGATTATTGCTCGCGGATTTAACCTGTGAGTTTTAGAACTTTAATGGCTTATGCTATGTGTTATCAATTGATGTTATTTCGGAATCTTTTGACAAGATAGTATAACATGTAGGGTGGAAGAGTTGAGGGACTCTACGGCCCATGCTGAAATGATATGTATAAAGGAGGCATCCAATGTTCTTCGGTCATGGAGACTTGCGGTAGAACTCTCTGCTCCAAAGCTCATTAGTAATTACCTGATTTGAACCTCAGGGTAGCACTTTTCATTATAAGGTTGGGAAGCCAAAACCTGGAATTTTCTGGTACAATTTCTGTTGATAGCATGAAAAAAGGCAGGGAAAATGATGCCTAACATAAAAAATCTGATATTCGTCCCGAATATTCATGTTTTGGGCCTCTTTTGTCATGAAATAACTGAGTGCAGGCGAGACCACATCAAACTAGGCTTTTGCTGTGTTGGCAGAACTATGTACTAGTGAACTCAATATCTATTATTCCCCAGGAGACAACATTATATGTGACACTGGAACCTTGTCCCATGTGTGCTGGAGCAATTCTTCAAGCTCGAGTCAACACTCTTGTATGGGGAGCTCCCAACAAGCTTCTTGGAGCCGATGGCAGCTGGGTTAGGTATGTTACATTCATCCTGCTACCTTTCGATGTTTTCCACACCCCAACAGAGATTATTGTTCTATCTTTGTTTCAGTAATGTTTCCTGGTTCCCAATTGGTTTTTTGTGGCTTGAATGATGGTTGCAAGACAATTTTCGGGGCTCCACTGAGATTGCTATATTGGCTAGATAAAGGCAGATAACATTTTGGCTTCTGCTGCTATAGGGGTTATTGCAAGAATCGTTAAGTAGTAGCTGTCTAGCATTCATACTTTAAAGGATCTTATTGGCTAGTATGAGCATCACAGACACATGATGCTTTACCTACAGTCCTTTGCTGAGAATATATATATCTGGAGAAAAGTTCTCTGAGGGGGTTAATCCCGGCATATCCTAAAGACCCATCTTAAGGAGGCAACTTCTACTAAGGGTTTCTTTGTCAATTATGCTCCATGTTGGAAAGGAAAGAAAGGGGAGGTGATTTAAATTAGGGTTGGAAATAGGAAGAAATCTGAAAGTTTTTCGCAAGATAGAGGGGGGAAATCTGAAAGTTTCCTCCATAATATTCTTTCCTCCCCGAATCAATAAATTCTCAAACAATGCATTGCGAGTCGCATGTGGACATTGTTACTTGACCTCTATATAGAACCCAGTACAAAGAATTCATCCACCTTTGCTTTTATTGCAGGCTTTTCCCAATTGGTGAAGGGGCGACTGCTTCTGAAGGCACAGACAAGCCAGCTCCTCCTGTACACCCGTTTCACCCAAATATGACCATCAGGCGAGGGGTGTTAGAATCGGAGTGCGCAGATGCGATGCAGCAGTTCTTCCAGCTGAGAAGGAAGAAGAAAGAGAAGAAATCAGAGCCATCGACCCCGCCTTCATGTCTTCCCATCTCACCCCACCCATCGAAGCTGCTCGACAGGGTGCATAACATGTTCCATTTTATGTTTTGTTTGTGAAAGAACAATGTTGATTGCAGAGTTAGTCAACAACACAGTAAAAGCCCGGGAGAAAACCCCGTATCATATTGTGGGGGGATGAGCACATAAACCATAGTGAAAACCCGCCATTGTCCTTGTGAAATTACCTCTCACATATGTAAGTTTTGAGATTTTTGTATGGTCCTTCAATTCGGCCAAGGTTCTTGTAACCAAGAGGGGTAAAATGCGAGGAATTGTTTTTTTTTTTAATCTTGTACAAACGTATGCATAGCTATCATGTAAGATCACGCGTCGTTCGCCTTGATTGTCTACTCTTTTGGGGCCGTCTTGTTGGTTGCGACAACCAACAATCCGACTGGCCGAGCATTTAGCCGGGGAATGAGATTGTACGCTTTGTGTTGAGAATGTAGAGAGAAAAGGCACGGAAATCACAAAGGGAAGTCCATAAACGCAAAGAAGTTAAATGGTATCTCATTTTCTCGCTGAACATGATGAAGACTGCTTACCAACGATTAGATTCGAGGATGGATCCACTTTGTGGTTACGAAACGTTTGGTGCCTGGAATTTGGCAAATTCTTACCAATCCATCCTCGGCCTTCAGCCCATCGCTTATTTACTTCGATTGCTGTTTAATGTCGCTGATTTTGTTTTGTCACACAATGGCAGAGATTCAAGAAAATTACTCGAGTAAAGTTATGAGAAAAAGAAAGAGGAAAAATGGGAATTGTCTGTTTGGTAAGGAGGCAATTCAGCCTTTCTCATCGGGATCTCTCACTTTCAAATTGAAAGCACAAGATGAGAAGTTGGTGATTTCTTTGCTTGGCAGCTTTCGGAGAGCTCAAAACATTTCATGGCAAATCGAATTTCTGAGGGGCCAAAACAATAATTTATTAAGTTGGATCTGAATTTGAACATGATGCCTTTGTTATGCAGGTGGTTTTAAGCAGTAGTACCAGCAAAGCCCCTAGAAGAAACAAATTGTGGAGCAAAAAATGGGAAAAGATTCGACGTTGCCCCACTTATGGAGGGAAAATCACTAATTCAATTTACGTATATCAATTTTGCGATGAACTTTTTAATGTTTGCCAATGTAGTCTTGAAATCTTTGTGCAACATCCCTTTGGGCCATCTTGCAATGTAGTCTTTCTAATCGATTATTGTCGAAAATCGTCGACGTGACGATTTATCTTAAGCAGCAATTGACGGAAAGGGTTACATTGAAATTTCTCGTAAAAAGTATAGGATTACATTGGAAAAACTCAAAAATTTAGGACTGAACTCACACTCATAATTTGGCAATTATCCCCAATTGTAGCCTTCCATAAGGCTCTAACGATTTAGCAATTGTTTGGCGAACGCATGCAAGAGTCTTATTCTCGCCGTGACAAGAAAAATAAAAGAGACGCATGATTAGAAGAGAACCACCGTCTCTCATAAGAACTAGACCAATTTCTCCTAGCTTGAGTTCATCGGAGGCCCCTGTTGCAAGAGCCAGCCAAATAGGTTGGCTGACAAGATGGCCCAACCGTAGTCCCAAACAACCTCATTTTAAAAATTCCCTTCATCACATTACCAGAACGTTTAGAAACGATGTTCCAATCACACGAGGGCGACATCTCTCCATCCACCGAACACCATTGAGGTTCTTAGGTCCCCCTCTTTTGGGATTTGCATATATGCAGAACCACCAAGCCCTTCCTCCTGACCTCCCACCTCCATAAAGATGGCCTTCGCATACTGGTATCAGATTTCAGCTATCCTAGCTTGTCAACTGGTAATCACATACGCGCAAGCACCAGCTGCCTCGCCTTCTAATCTTCCACTAGTGCCGCCAGCTTCCACGACACCGCCACCGGCAAGTTCAGCACCATCCACCCCCGTGACGCCGACTCCGCCGACTTCGACGCCAACGGCATCCCCAACCCCGAAAGTCGCACCAGCATCCAGCACACCAGTTTCGGCCCCTCAGGTTCCACCGCCTCAACCACCGCAGAGCCCTCCCACCTCTACTCCTGCACAGCCACCAGCATTGCCTCCGCCGCCTGTCGCTTCACCACCCCCACTGCCGCCGCCTGTCTCACCACCACAGGTGTCCCCATCACCAGCCCAAGCACCACCTGCTCCAGCTCCCGTAAAAGCACCACCTGCACCAGCACCGGCGCCAATAAAGGAAGCCCCTGTGCCGTCCCCATCGACACCACCGCCAGCCCCTGCCCCTGCACCTGTTAACAAGGCACCGGCACCTGCACCAGTTTTAGTGCCATCTCCCGCACCAGCACCCACCAAACACAAGAGGAGGAGGCACAAGCACAGGCACAGAAGGCATCACGCACCTGCACCAGCACCCACTGTGCGAAGCCCTCCATCTCCACCTACGGTTTCGGACACTGAGGATACATCCCCAGCACCTTCACCAAACTTGGATCTGGTAATGTAGCAAACTATTGATGCATGATCAGGTTTCAATCATGATATCCATCGGCAGCATATTATAACAAATTATTTCTTGCTTGCTTATAGAATGGAGCATTTGCCTTCCATCGACAAGGAAAGCTGGGGATGTGGGCGAGGATTGGATTTTCCCTGGCCATTCTGCTGGCAGTCAGAGGTTGTGGCTTATAGGGCAATTTGCTGCCACAGGTCATATTTAAGCCTTACAAAACTGGCGTTATAAGAAAAAAATGGAATAGAACAAATAAAAGAAAATATGATCGAGAATTGTAAGGCATTTTTGTATTCTTTCTACACAATGAGATACTATTGGAGAATTCTTTTTTCATTCAAAACAAAACCTTTACAACATCGGTCGATACAATAAAAGTAAGTACAGCATGAGGTCCTCGCCATTTTTAACTTTAATAGGCTTGTTGTTTATTGCTCCATCTCTATTTCTTCTCTTAAGTCATAGTCCACCACAAGGCCAAGATTGTCAGCTAACTTGTGATGCCGAAGACAACCAGCACACTGATGAGAAGCATATGCAAAACATCAACAAATTAGACAAGACAAATTTTAAAAAGATGGAAAGAAAAGCCAAAGAAACAGCAGTGAGGAGTAAAAGCATGAGTTGCTGCTGTGGCTTCTTCGCATTATCATCATAACTTATAAATAAAGAAACAGGAAGACTGCTATAAAAGGGCCGGCCATGACATCAAATTTCACAACTCACCTCATATTCATGCAAAGCAAAATTAGATGGATGAACAAAATTCCCTTGCTAGTTGTCTTATTTCTTATTCAAGCGCCTGAGGACACTTCATGATGGAAAAAGAGAAGCAAAGATGTAATGGAGTACAAAAAGTTGACGACCTACCAAACGCCACTCTCTTGAGTTTAAAGCCTCTTGAAAAGTGTGCCGTAAAATACAATCCAACTACCAATAGACTGTTTATTTATCATGTCTTCTGGAAAATTAATCTGTTTTGCATTATCTTTTCTCCATATGTGGGTCAGGCAACAAGTATTTCTCTCTTGTAATATTTATTTTCTTAAAAAAAAAAAGGAAAAAAAAGAGTGAGCAAAACTAGGTTATTTGAACCAAAAGTATGTAAGTCCCCCAAAACTGCATATGTACTTTTCGGTACCCAAGAAATCTTTCTAGATTCACAACTTACAATATAGACTTTGCCAATGCGAAGAAAACTAATGAATAGGTTGCTCAAAGAAATTTTACTACTGTGATAGCTTACCCTCAGAGCATTCAATTCCTCGTGAAATGTAACTTCTCCTCTAATCATCACAAAACAACAAGGTGGATCACAGATACAATGTAATGTTGTACATGGGAGTTACCTGTACAAATATAAGACCTCGTTCATAGGCTAATTTATTCACGAGCCTTTGTGTTCTTTCACCGCATTCATTACAAGTGAATCGTACAAGCAATCTTCTCCTTGGGTGTTCCAAATTAAGATGTAGATTCTGTCAAGACGACATTAATTAATTAAAAGAGGCCAACAGTGAGAAATGCTCGAGGCATGGAAAATCAAAGAAGCATGCATCAATTGCTCTCCATTTAAGACTAAGCATGCAAAGGATATAAGCCCTTTATTCATAGCACAAATGCTCAACTATACTATCTATTTGCAATTATTAACAGCAAAATGACAAAAAGCAAAAGAACAATTTACATCAAAGAAAAATAGCAATTATGTACAGAAAGTTAAAAATTTTGGAACTTGTTGAATAAGAGGACAACAAGTGGTTGGCAAATTTGACTTTCTCCTAAAAAAGAACTTTTGGCGGAGATACAATCGTACTTCACCCGCTTTTTCACACAGATGCCTAAGGGAGATCCTACAATCTACTCTTGCAAGAAATTCACATTTATATATTAATGTCATGGGTTTACGTTTCACTCATGTCAAATTCAAGGGGTAAAGGTAAAGGCTGCACAGACTAGTACAAGGTTACAAGGTAGATGACACAAGTTGAAACAGAAGCTCAAAGCATCCGCATTCTGTGGGGAAGTGATAACATAGCAAGGTTACTGCTTTCACAAGCATGTTAGATAACAACATGAAATATGATGTAGACTTCCTCCCTCTCCTGACAGCATCATTCTCTTGCTTCATCTTGAGCTTTGCCAGCTAATAAACCCCAACTTATGCTTCCGGAAGATAACACCTAACGAGTTGTTCAACTACAGCAGAGAAACAAAAAACAAGGTGCCATATGAAAGTGGTCCTACGAATTGACTACGGATCTTTAGTTTTGGACAGTTTTTTCTTCTTCAAAAGCAAATGCCAAATGTTAATGCCGTCAGATGGACACACTTATCAGAAATATCTACTATATGTCGTCCAAATGGATTAGCATTTTAAACTGACTTCTCTAAAAGATTCAGGCCCTTCCAATGCACATCAACTCGCTCAGATTAACATAACAGGTCCTCACAAGTATCATTCTCCCATTATATGTCCACGTACTGCACATCTGAACCTACCAAAAATTGTAATTTCATGACAACCTGGCATAGCACATTTCCCTCCTGTCAAATTCAGCAACTTGGTCGAACTAGTGTTCCAGTTCAAGCAAACAATTAATAAAGAACAAATGGACATCTTCCTATAATGGGATTTGGGACAAGGCATTGGATCGACATCAGCGTACTCAAAGAAAATGCAATCACGAACCCAGAATTATCACGTACCACGGTTGAATCACTCGGGGGCGATTCTGGGTCCGTCTCGGATTCACCCTCTAACGGGCAGGACGCCAAAGGCAAACCTAATCCTTGCTTTCTCGGTCCAACCGTCGGAAGCAAAACGCGGAACCTGCGACACAAACGCAAAATCGAACTTCAGGGCCACTAAATTGAGCAGGAAGTTTGGACAACAGCCAAACAAAGATGAGAAAGAGAGAGCGACTGAAGAGGGTTCAGCCATGGTCGACGACCTGGACAAGACGAGGGTAGGCTTGTCTCCCGGAGGCCGAAGAGGACAGTACGAGGAGGAGGAGGGACGATGGAGGCCTTGTCGGGAAGAGGGGAGAGAGTGAATGGTCGGCGCGTAATCGGTCGTGATCGTTGCCGCCATTGGAGGGATTTGTGTGAGCTTTTTCGTGGTGTGGCAAAATGGTGTGATATTACTACGGCTGTGCATGTTCCGGCCGGGTCCGGTCACGGCATGGAACCAAGGACCGAATTAGTAGTGCCAGTCCCTATTTTTTTCAGGATCACGGACCGGATTAAGATTATACCGGATCGAGACTGACGGTCCAATTTAGTCCGGTCCCGATTTCGATATAATAAGACCGCTAACTATAAAATCCTGCAACATTTTAAACTCGTTGAATTGATTATGAAAATAAAATTTTCTTGTTTTTGAAATAATTTTTCAAGAATGATAAAATGCTGTATAGGTTGAAGTAAAATGAGATTTTTGTTTTCAAGTATTTTTATTTTTTATAATTATATATATTTATATATAAAAATAATTATATATTATAGGCGGTCCGATCCTAACATATGGAACTGTAGACCAGATCGCCCGCTCACCAACTCTACTTATTGGGATTGGGGATTGGACTATCCATCTCAAGGATCGGATTAATTCGGCCGATCTAGGCCGGTCCCAGTCCGATCCCAGTTCGATCTGCACACCCCTAGATGTTTCACTCTTTGCAGCATCGGAACGGCACGAATTGAAGTTTATGAGAAAAAGTTGTATTTCCATATCTCTCAATGTACAAGGGTTTAGCATTATTTATGGTGCTAGACAATAAAAGGGAAAAAAAGTACAAAATTATGTAATCTCGTTCTACCAATCAATCATGGACATATTGAATCAATTAGTCTAAAACCATAATCGTATCAAATCAATCCATATCTCCAACACAGAAAGGGAACAATTCTTCTGATGCAGTCTATTTCTTTCTCACCTCCGAGTCTTATTTTTCTGCTTTTGTGAAAACACAAAAAGAGAAAAAAAATTGGAAAAATTTAAAAGTAGAAGCCCGAATTGCCTCCATTTTCTTAAACAAGGGCATCTATTTAGACAGTCCGAGAAGGGGTATTTTAGTAAAAAAAAATCCTAAAAAGTACATAATTTCTTTTAAGTTTTTTAGATTTTTAGATATTGTATGATTTCAAAATGTCTTCATATAACTGAAATTGGTGCACACGTGTCCAAAAAGGTAGGAAGAGACGACCATCGTCGTTGGCGGCTCCTCTCAATGGTGCCATATGAGTGGAAAGTATTTTTGCATCGGAATGTTGGGTTTGAGGTATGATCACAATTTTTTCTTTCTTTCTTTCTTTCTTTTTGGCAAGTGTATTGTATTATCGTCAGTCTCATGAGAAACAAACTTAAGCACATGAATTAACAAAAAAAATTTCGACATATTATTTATCTAGAAAACATTTTTCATTTAAATTGTTTGTTATTCATCACGGCTAAAGTTGTTTCCAAATATTTTTGGGTAATGAACCCCAATCTTGCGAACGTAGGATTAAAAAAAGAGAGTAAACCGATGATTCGTAAAATCTACGAATTTTGATATATTATAATATTTTGCAAGGAGTTTCGATAAGATATAAAGAATTACGGCAATTTATTGTGGGGTACCTATTCTAAACTACCCGAGAGTAATTCATGAAATTTTTTTGTCCGATTTCATATGCTATAGCTCCCCGTCAATTTTTCGACTTAGAATGGTAAATTCAATTAAAAGGCACAATTTTTATCTTTTGCCACCCGTTTCAAGAACATGAGGTCATAGAAGTGTTGAGGCAAAGTCTAACAACCATTTCTCATGACCATTTGAGCAAGTGATTCAGCTGAACAACTTCCAACATATGAACTCTGTCAAAGCTGGCCTGTGTAGGTTGGCTTGAGGTGGTGCTTCTCTTTCGGAGCCGTCCAACGTAAGGTTTTGCTGTCACCTGGACTGCACCCTCCATCGCTACTGGAAACACGTAACTGTTCTTTGTTAACACATCTAGAACTCATTCCGCTTCGGTTCGGTCAGAACAAATCATGCGCTGGCGGGGACCTGTTAGGCGACCTGCAGTTAAATGATCATGGATCATGTAAATGGCTTCGTCACCCAAATGGATGAAAGAGAACAGGAAAGAGTTCATTTCTTCTCAGTTCGGGTGGACAGGAAAGTGGGGGAGAAGGGAAACGATCAATTCTTAGATTTCTTTTCCCGGGCCTCTTCCTGATGGAGATTGACGAGAACGAACATGTCGAGGTGATCGGGAACGTGGTTGTGATGGGAGGCGCACTGTTGATCATTTCGTGCATCGTCCTCGGGGTTGTCATTGGCATTGTCGAACCAGGCGATGGCTGATCCATCCTAACAAAAGGTGGCCTCGCTACAGAGTTGGGATAACTTCTCTTCCAGATGTGGTGTCGCTGCTACGGATGGTTTCACTGAAGGATTGATCTATGCCTATACGTTCTGTAGTTTTCCCTTTTCTCTTGATCAGTCGACCACATTTTTCCAATAAGCTCTGCGCTTGTGTCAATTGTTTCCCCTTGATCCTTCTTCTTGAAATAACAGAACGTCAATGGAAAAAAGTGGAGAGTGACCGAAGTAGTTTGCAATTTTTCGCTGCCGAAACAAACAGACAGAAGGATGCAACGAGGAGGATGCATTGACGAAATATCCAGGCATCGACGGCTTTCTTATCTCACCAACTTCATTCTCGGAAAAACGGAACAAAAAAAGAAGAAGAGGAAAATGCTACAAGTTTGAAGCATGTTCCTAAAGTACACTGAACGAACAAAAATTGGATTTGTCCGAGTCGTTCCATCAACTAATGCTAAGCCGAGGAAACCATTTCCTCAAACAATTTGAAACGGTCGAATCCTGGATTGTATTCTGCTTGTAACTAAGGCCAATCGGTTGATCACCCTTGTTCATCCATTTCATGAAAGGGAAGGGGTACTGTCTTAACTGCTCTGAATTTTCCTGCATTGTTTAGATGCTCATTCTCCAACCTGAGCCAATCAAAAGTAGTCCTAATCAATTGACATGGTGGACACAGATCATATAATTCACAATACTTGCAAATGCATGAATATCACCGTCATCCATACAAAACTTGAAAAGCTGAAATTTTTATTACCTGAAGAAATTCCACAGGCCTCTTCTGAGTACTTCCAGGGCCGCTAAAAATAGCCCCGTCACTCTATAATCGACATTTTCGAAATTATAATGGAGGACCGTTTGTAACCAAGCGAGCCTGAGAACGAGGTTCAAACCCTGCACGATTATTTGGAATTCTTAAAACTGCAAGGATGAATACGGTCGGTTGGAATCATTTGCAAAATGCATGATTCTCACTAGACATCTATTTCTCTGTCCTGTCTCCTGTGATGCGAAGCACATGCGGCATCCTGTTCTGTTTATCATCAAGTGGGGTTCTCTTGTTTTTCATCCTTAATTCCTCGGAACCATTCTCACACTATGTCTAAGAAGAATATATAATCATCTTCTGATCTGTGAGAATCGATACTGTCCCCTCCTAATGTCCTGAATTAGATTGTTCTTCACATCGTTTTCTTTCTTCAATCTTTTTTTTTCCGTGTCCGAAAAGCGAGAAAGAGAGAGGCTAAAGTATATACCATGGACAAGTAGTAAACGAACTTTTGGCGAAGCATCAATTCGTTCCTCAGCCATTGGTTCTTCGAGTTCATTTGGAGCAAGCCCCAATCTTTTACAAAGTCCCAGTACAATTGGTAAATCGTGGCGCCACTCGAGATGAACACAACTAGGAAGAGCCACCCAAAGCTCTGTTCTTTCTCATAGGCTACTTTGGCTCCAGCTGCTAACATTGCCGACACGTACTTCCCTAGATTCACAAGATGGCTTGTGTGTCCTTCGTCAAACCATCGCCTTGCACACTGCATGTTTGACAAGAGTAATACTCAGTCGGGCTATTCTATCATATACGTCCGCCAATTTCCTAAAGCAGTTGACAATTGCCTATGAAAAACTGGAGGGCTTTAAATCAACCTGCATTGCCCTCCAGTAGTAAGGAATAAAGGACACTGCATAGGCGAGGTCTCGGTAGTGCTTGGTCTGCTTGCAATATTCGTAGTCTTGAGTCTTATAGCTTCCGGTTATGTAGTAACAGGTTAAGTACTCTAAATTTCTCAGCATCGGAATCTGCCAAAAGTATCAATCATGAACTGGTGAAGTCAATCATTTGAATTCTCTATGCGCCTATCCTTCTGTAAAATTTCTATTGAACAAGGCTCTACCTGACTGCAGAGTTGATCAGCCATGAAGAAGTCAAGCATAACCACCTGTGGAAAATTCAGAATAGAATTAGTCAGTCCAATTGTTTATGCAGCGGATAGTCTTTTTTCCAGTCGGAATTACTGGGCGTTGCTGAACAGTCATGTTCAGCTGGGACTTATGTTCACAAAGCCAGAGCCTATAAAACCCCTTTCTTGCAGTATGTATACTATGTCATCAAATAGGCATACAAGAAATTGTACCTTATAGAGGGGTGAGAGGATGATGTTCCTTATCACGCGAAGGAGACGGTACCGACTAGATTGGTAGAAGATATTGCATGGACATACAAGTAATAGAACGAAACTCTGCATGCTCAGAAACCATATTTTTATCAGCATAAATCTCGATTAGTATAAGTGATTATGCATCAGCAATAAGTAGAATCTTATAGAATATGTGCATGCCTATGTGTGCTTTCCCATAATATTGGAGAAATTTGTTGTACTTATTTTGCTAAGAGAGGAGAAAAGTACCAGTAGCAGAAGCCCGGGAATCAACTGGGCTTGTTTGTATGAAGACCCATTTGTGAGAAGAGACAGATGGGCAAACATGACACCTACCACAACAGCCATCGATGCGGCACAAATTAGGAACACATCTCTGTACTTGAGCTCCTTGGTAGGGGTCAGTTCAAAGATGAAGCTATAATTTATACGTGCCTTTCGCCATGCGAAAATGTTGCATCCGTAGAGAAAGAAGTGCAGAAAGAACAGGCTGAACATGCTGCACATACAGGGATCACTTCTTTTAGCTTCCTTTTGCCCGTTATTATTATGAAGAAGAACGCTAAAGCTCAATGTACTTGCCTAAGAACGGGGTACACGGTTTCCATGTAAACTTTATCTCCCTGTCTTCTGTATATACCGGTGACATGAGCCATGATGACATATCCAGTGAAGAGTGCAATCAAGCAACCAGTGAACAGGCCTGATGCACAACAATGAGGGAAAACAATTTAGGGTTTTATGCGTAACGTAATCCTTTAGTTTCGCTGTTCCATTGTTTCTGTTTCTTGATTACTTTGAGCCACAGTAAGCTATACTTCCATAGATTTTTCCATTAGATAATTTTGCAGTCTGCCACTCTTCTCTCCCTTATATTCGATTCAATTGCAAGACAGAATGCTAACTTTCGTCAATGTCATTATTCTCTTATGGCAGAGCTGCAAAGGGAACTTTGCTTAATTTCAGTACTCCTTTCTTTTTTTTTCTTCAGTCGCAGTTAGTTGATAATTGGAAACCGTTTCTTTTTTTTCTTCCCGCTAACTTTTGGGAGGCCTACGTCCCATAGAAAAAGTCTATATTTTATCATAAGCTCCTTTACTACAGGAGTTAGGCCTAAAACTCGTTATCTAAGACGAAGGTTACACATTTTCTGGATCGGGACTAGCTTAATTTGTCATGATGACCTTAAATTATGAGTCTATAAAATGATTCGTTAACCCTTTTCACTCTTCAATCCTCTACGGCCATATCCAGTGCGAAGATGGTTTAAGTGTTGTACCATGGGACCATGATCCATAGTTCAACCAAAAACAGTAAGTGCAGTGTGCACCAGCAGTCATTTTATGAGCACTAATGGCCTGATGGGTCCAGCCACTCTCCTTTAAGTCGCTTGCTCTAAGATATGGTCCCAAGTTAAGAGAACACAAAAGGTGGATTTCGAAAGATATGTTGTTTGAAGATATTGTCATGAAGATTTAAGTTTTTGTATCTGAGCCATAAAACTGACCGACTAAAAAGGTAGTGCCGTGCGACTCTGCACACGGGAGTGGCTTCAGATATTTCAGGGCTTTTCTTCTGTCAGCTTCAGCAAACTGCTTAACAAATAGCTCTTCAACTTCATCTCCCAAATGCATCACCTGTCATTTCTGACACCCCATAAGAAAATTTCTCTGCCTTACAAAGTAGTAAATGCAGATCTATAGATGAGTCAGGGAAAGAGCATATGATTCAAGGGTCATTCTTTGTGCAGATGACAAATTTAGTATAATGGCCGTTATGTTGCATCAGGTAAATTTTAGGGCGAACGGACAAGTGGATACAAATCATCTAAGGGGTCATAGACTCATAGGCCACATGATTCCACGGCATTCTGTTGTAGAGAGAAATAAATTAGGAATGTTCTTTTACCTTGTCTGAGCTATTGAAATAGGAGCTCTCTACCACTTTCAGATAAATTGGAAGAACTTGCTCTCCTGTAACCTGAAACATTCATTAACAGAAGTTACAGAACCCAATTTCTCTGTTGTATCTGTAATGGTTATACTACATATACATACGAAGATAAAAGAGAGAAATGAACAACTATTTCACTTACTTTGTCAAACTTCTTCAAAATTTTTACAAATGCAAGCATGTTCAAGTTCCTGAAGAAAAAATAGACAGACTTTATTAAGCACAAGGCTCACACAAGTAAGTTTAAGCATAAAAAAGTAAAGCAAACATCTATGCTAATGCACCTGTAAGTATTCAGATAACCCAACCCTTTGTAGAGTTCAATGAGAGCCTTTTTGATCATCTTCTCTGCATGTTGCAGCTTTGTCCTGTTAATTTGCGTCTTACTATTGCATTCAGAGTTGCTCAGATCCTCCAGAACCACGTCACTGATCGCCAAGAAGGCCCGAGATGGCGTCGTCAGAGGAATGTTCACCTTCAAGTTCTTCCCCTGGCAGCTGAAAGACCGACTTGAGAGCGACCTCAATTTTTTACTGTACTCTCTCTTTGTTGCTCCTGACTTCCCTGCCTTGTCCCATTTTGCAGGCTCGGTCAACAGAAGCTCGTCACTTTTCCCAAGTTCATTCAATTCCAAGGCTTTTTTCTCTTGCATTTGTTCTTGATCTTGTCCTTTTGCTATGGACTCCTCCTCTGCCACCCGAGGAATGGAAAATATTAACAAGCAAGTTGTGATTCAACGTGAGCTTAACCAAAATTCTAAGTTTTATGTACTTAATAATTTGATCATAAAATTTGGCATTGCCAATGCAGCACAGAACAATTTTTATCATCATTTACCACAAGATATGGCATAGGAAATGGAAGCATCCTCCTCCACGACATCATGGGCCGATGACGGATCTTTTCCGCTTTGTTCACTGACAAATGCTTTGAGCTCGACTAGGATCTCTATTTGCCTCTTCAGAGACTCTCCTCTGTCCAAGAACTCTCTCTCCTTGGTCCTGAAGAATTTGTTCACTTTGTTGAGCTGCTGGTCCAAGCATGCAAAGAATTCCTTGGCTGCTTCAAGGTCTGAGAATTGCTCCACCAACTCAGTCTCATACAAATCACCCTGTCTGTCTGAAGAGGCAAGTTTCCTGTGCACCTGGTGTAAAATCAAGAAAGACAAGCACCGACAAGCCATTTCATTATCTTTACAGAAATAGTCGTCAAAATCGAATAAGTTCTCTTGTTTTTGCTTTTCTTTTGGGTTCTCGAGGAAGTTAAGACAATACTTGAATGGCATCATCAGTCCTAGGATGATGACGCCCGAAAGGACAGAGCTTCTTCAGAGATGAGAGGAAAGTGTCAGCCTCAGTGACAGGAGTTCTAGGATGATGTTCATGTTCTCTGTTGGGCAATGAGGCTATCTGGGTGTTTATACGGAGATGGATTCTTTTCAGGTCCTTCTTGAGTTGCCAGTAATCAACAAAGGCCTCTTTCCACTCAGGCACAACCTGACCTTCATACTGCTTAGAAAACTTCACCATCTTGTTTTGTTTCAACACTCCGAAAAATTTGAGATAGCAATAATGATGATGATGGTATGTGAAGGACTCAGTGGCTGGTTATAGCCTATTACGAGTGTATCAGCGAAAGGCCGTGATCGTGCTATTTATGGACTCCGGAAAGAGGGAGTGACTGATTGATACGGTGGTACAGAGAGATGCTCCAACCCCAAGCACCATTCGTGTAATATCTTCTTTTTTTGCGCGTAAGTATCCGATCCCTATGCCTCCTCCACTTGAACACACACACACACACAAATACAGTGTTAGCGGTCGAGGTTCGCTGGAAAATGACTGTATCGCCACCTCATGTGGCGGTGCCGCCTCTCTCTACCCCCTCCATTGATCGCTCTCACTCTCTCTATCTAGGCCAAGCCAACAGAAGCTCATGTTTGTTATGACATGGTGGGGATTTAAAGTTTCATTAGGAATGGGTGGGGTCAAGAAGCATGCAGAGAATAATATGTGTGATTGTGGGGGAAAAAGTAAAGTGCCCATTGGATGTTGATTAGCTTGTCACTTAGTGGGTGAAGGACATGGAAAAACAAGTCTTTCTGTTCATCAGGAGTCTGCTGAAGATTGACTAGTGTTTTTTTTGTTTTTTTTTTGTAGCTGAAGCATTACTGATAGTACCTGGAGATTGCAAAAATTTTGCAGAAGAGGAGGATCGTTGGCTTAGCTAATGAAAACACCTCTGTCAACTCCAATTGGACCAGCCCGATCTCCACTAATATTGATGATACCCCCTCCCGTTGTCATAATGGTAGATGTCGAGGCGAGTAATGCCGGGTATACGAAAACCGATTGAACGACATCGATATAACCCACTGTGGTGCACGGAGAGTCGATGTTTCACACCACTAGTTACACTACTCCGCGCAGATACATATCTGCAGTTTCTCTGCACAACCCTATTACTCCATATAGAGAAAAATTGGAGTTGCCAATGAAATGGTGGCTTGTTTGGCAATAACTAAGAGAAGTTAGTCCGTGTTCTCGTTCCTTTATTTTTGTCAGGGTGTCGCAGGAAGACATGGACTCACAATAGATATTGTGTGGTGTGTGTGGGTGTGTGTGTGTGTGTGTATATATATATATATATGTTGTGTTAGAGATATGAGAGGTATTAATCATAGTGCCATTTTATGCTGGATTTAACCCTAGCGTAACGGTTAACAAGAATAAATCTTGTGTTTCGATTTCACTTTCTCGTTTTTGCTCTCTGTTTCATCGTATTTGTACGCCTAATCCTAACAAATTTTCAACCATACTGCGACGGATTTTGCAGGCCACATGAATCCAGCTATTCCCATTTAGTACCTCTCTCTCTCTCTCTATCTCTATCTCTATGTCAGTCAAATCATTAGATAATTGTGGAGAATTGACAACGTTCCAATGGTGGATGACTCAAAGATTCGCCATTGTTCCTGTCTTGCCGTGCTTTTTCTTTTTCCCTCCCCGTCCCTTTCCCTCCATGCGCGCGCACGAGAGATTTTTAGGCCCTTCTAAAGCGAGATGTGCCCATTTTGCTCGATAAGTGGCAAACGTTATGACCTTCCTATATTAGCTTTAGGAAACCGGACAATTTCGTTAAGAGACTGGCCAGATGTTGGCATGCTGTTGATGGTGATGAAAATGTTGGGCCTTGTCGAAGCACCTAAACGTTTTTTCACAAAGAAATGTTGACCCAACTATGCATAGGTATGCGCAAGTCTTGCTGGACCCAAAATAAAAAATAAAAAATAAAAAATAAAAAATAAATCTCTTTCATGATGTGCTTTCAATTTTGACCTCACATATTTTAGGAAAAACTCTCCACGACTCAGTCCACATACTTGGGGGCAAGCATGATTTCAAGGTAGAATCGAGGACCGGAGAACTATATCGGTTTTGGAAGCTGTTTGGTTTAGGATTTATGATATGCATGGTAGATTTCAGGTTCTGAAAATTGAGTAATCAATTCCTACAGATAGGTTCCAATTCTAGGTAGTGGAACTTGGAACATATAACAGGTTTTTTTTTTTTGTATTTTTCTTGCTCTATGTCTTTGCGTGATCCTGCTGAATTCCATGATGTCCGATCATGAGTACGTTACCTGAAGCCAATAGTTTGAGCTTTCATTTTTTCTGATATTTATAACCGAGACTTTTACTTTGGTAACGTTTCTAATTCTTCGTGTGTCTAAATATAAGTTATGGTCGTGGCTATAGTAGCAAATAATGCTTATCAGATGTGATGATTCATCACAATCATTCAATTAAGAATACAAGTAGAATCTAGGTAAACCTTGAAATTTGTAATAGGATAAGTTTCAGGAACCAACCTGAAACTGCTCACCCCTACGTCTAATTAATTTTTGTGTGCAACCCCCTTCCACGATAATCAATTGGGATGATTAGACAATATGGTAAGCAAGCACGACTCTTGACTCATGACTCATGAGACGAATAGGCCATATGTCCCCTAGCTTATGCGCCCTTTGCAAACCTAGCAAAGGCCAACAATACTTGGCCAAAGTGTTTCAACTTAGGTCAGGACTATAGAACATAAACAAGGAAAGCAAATGAACATGTTGAGCTAACTCCAACTTCTTTTCAGGATGCGCATTGTGTCTTAATAGAAGCTCCCAAACCCACTTTTTCCAGGATATCTTAGTTTATGTCTTCCCATTGGGAAAAAATTAACTTAACCACTCATGCAAGTTCAGGGAAATATAAATTGAAAAGCTTTGGCCCCGCAAATGAAAAAGAGAATTGAATTTCATCATTCAAGGTCTTTAGGGTCAATCAGACCAATCATAGGCCATGAAAATGATGGTCTGATTCAGATAGCATATTTTTTCTTGGGTGCGCCCTTGTAGCAAAGCAATCTACCCCCTGCTGTGTACCATTTTCTCTAGATTTATTAATTACATTATCATCCCGTCATTTTATAATTTTGTGTGGACAAAAGAGTTTTGATTTGACCCCACATATCTAAGTGACCCTGGTGTGTATGTGACTCGAGGGCAGTTTACAACTTATTCCATTCAGTCGGCCTAGTTGCTCCGATTCTCTCTCGAAGAACCTATCGAGACACTTGGAGTGTTAAAAGCCCACCGGACTATGTTTAGGAGGCGCATCGAAAGAGAATTCGAGTTTTTCGACATATCTAGTTGGACTCATAATAAAAAAAACTTAAATTATATGGGTTATAAACCGATTAAGATACATTAACTGCTCCACTTTACACCATACTCCTAAATGGATTCATATACACCTCAACAAATCTTTTCTTTTGAGTGTGAGCCTATTGTTTAGCTCACTGCCTTTTAATATAGATATCCGTCCGCGCCAACATTATCTCAACAGGAATTTTCTTCTTGGCCTGGGTGTAAGAGGGGACCAACATCTGCCCTTCAAATTATACTCCACTCACGTTGGCTCAGCCCAGTTCAGCTGGGAGGCCAGATTACCACCATCCGCCACTTTTATCCAGAAGCCACATCCGAAATATCTATTGAGAAGATTGTCAAAAAAAATTCTTAAACATATTGCACTTTTATCAATTTAATCCTAAATTGTTTAACTTTGCCAATTCGGTCCTAAACTTTTTTGTATTTGTGCCGATTCAGTCCGTTCAGTCAACTTTGGATGATCGACATTGACGTGGCATTGTCGGAGTAATATTTAAATATATATTTTTATTTTTCTCTTTTCTTTATTTTTTTTTATCTCCTTCTTCCTCCAGCCGACCAGGAGGTTGCCGATGGATAGAGGAGAGGGCCAGGGGGCCACTGGGGCTGGTGTCGAGGGTCTCTAAGCGTGAACTGAGAAGGAAAGCCGGGAGGTGAGTAACCGAGATGACGAGGCATATGTATATTATCACAAGCGGGAGTGCGAAGTTCAGTGAATTGTAGCCTTGGAACACCCCGTTTGAGGTCACCTTCATCCCTGCATGATGCGAGATTGCGTTCGTTCCATTTGCCAACCCCAGGGCCGACCAGGTCGAGCCTCGTCAGCGATGGCGTCGCTATTGCAGATTCCCTCTCCAATCCGAACTTACACATTAGAGAGAGAGAGAGAGAGAGGTGGCTAGTAGATGAGAGGTTTGAAGGGGTAAGAGATGAAATCGGCAATGACGACACCATGGCTGATGAGGCCTAGCTCGTCCAAATCAAGCCAAGCTAAGCCTCACCCAACCATGGTGTCACTTGGCCACGTCTAGCGGCGCCAATGCTAATTCCCCACTAGCCCTCACCTCTAGCCACCGGCGACTCTTTGTTGGTTGGGGGAAGGAGGAGACAAAAAAAAAAGAGAAAAAAAAACTAAAATATCATTAAAAATTTATTCGGTAGTGCCACATCAGTATTGTCGAGTTAAAGTTGGGCGGAATAACTGAATCGGCATAAATACAAAAGATTTATGTATGAATTGACATAAATGTAATAGGATTGAATTGGCATAAGTGCAATAGATTTAAGATTTTTTGACAATTTTCTCGATAGTCATTAAATGTTGATTTGCACATAATTGGGTCCAGCTTAGCCAAATCATTGGCTTTGATACCAGATGTTGGGTCAACACAACAAAAGTCTGATACATATGTGGGGAGATTCTCAAGAGGGCGCTCAAATTCAAACATGCCAATATATCTAATTGGATCTCTTTTTACTCAAAAGTTCAAATCATTTTTAATATCTTGCCTATTTCTTCCACTTTCATAGTTAGAGGAAACTTATCATCTCCCGTAAGGCTAAAATCCACGTAGCGCCGAGAAAATTGTCAAAAAGTCCTAAATCTATTGCACTCATGCCAATTCAATCCCAAACCTTTTGTTTGTGCCAATGTAATCGTAAACCTTTTGATGTTTTGCCAATTTAATCTCAAGACTTTCAATTGAGTCAATTTAGTCCTAAATCTTTTTAAATTCTGCCTATTTAGTCCTAAATCTTTAGAAGTTTTGTCATTTTAATCATAAATATATTATTTGAGTAATTATTTGGAAGGAGTAAATTAGCAATTCATTGAAAAGTTTAAGACTAGTTTGGAAAATCATTAAAAAAATTTTGGGAAGGTTTAAGACCAAATTGACAAATTGTTAAAAGGTTTAAGTTTGAATTAACACAATTGAAAAGTTTAAGATTGAATTGACATGGGTGAATATGTTTAGGATTTTTTAGACAATTTGCCCAACAGCGCCTTCATCTTATTTTGCTAGAAGCTAAAAACATTTCCTCTAGTGATTTCTCCATCTCACATAAGCCAAAGCAACAATTGAAGATAGATAAAATTCCTAGCAAATGACGCAGCGTTCAGCGATAAAGAACAAGCAAATCCTTGCTTAGAGAGAAAACTCGAAAATTCAATATTGATAATAATATTCTGTCGTCCAAAAACCCTAAAATAAGCTTATATAGGGGGTTAACCTAATGACACCAAAACCAACAAAATTACAAAATTGCCACTGAAAATAAAATTAAATCCGAAAATTACTAAAATAATTCAAAAGACTATCTAAACGATCTCGGATCCCTAAAATCCATCGTCAATCAACGCCAAAGGGGTTGAGTATTGACCAGATGATCGTTTCGCTTCAATCGACCGAATATGAGCTTATTCTGACATTGTTGACTTCGAATCTAAAAATTCTAGACCCATCTTCTCGACTTCCGTTGGGACTTGTGCCTATCCAATCGGTCCAGAAATGCATTGCTAATATGCTCCGCATCATTCTCCTCCACTTGGGAAAAACTCGTCCTCGAGTTAGAGTTAGAATCAAAATTTGGATATAATGGCTCAGTAGATTCATGAAACACTGACAAGTCATTAACATTGAAAGTGTTGGATATGCCCGTGCTACGCGGAAGGTCTATAAGATAAGCATTATCGTTGATCTTCCTGTTCACTGTACAAAGTCTGTATTTTTTTTTTTGCTGCAACTTGTTGTAAGAACCAACTGGTAACTTCTCCTTACGAAGAAACACCATGACTTGGTTACTACTGCAAACACCTGCTTCTGCCTGTGTTTATCTGCGACTGCCTTATACTTCTGATTAGCTTCCTCCAGCTTTTGCTTGACTTCCGTTGGAACTTCTGCCTATCCAATCGATCCAGAAATGTATTGCTAATATGCTCCACATCATCAAATCAATTAACAATACCACCTACGCTTTGAAACAAGTAATTAGGGGTGAAAAACAAAAGCCCAATACATACGATATCGTTCAAAATTCTATTGTTGAACCCATATTTACTAAAAAAAAAAATCTAAGATTAAGAGTTATGAGTGAATTACAATATATTAACTGCTTTATCTCACAATTATCTCTAATTTAAAACTTTTTTGGCCTGACACACTCACACGCGCCTCTACATGTTAACATGATAGCATCTACCTGTTGGGTAATGTCAGCGGTCACGTGGTCCCTTGATTATCATCATAATTCCACTCTACTGGTTTGTCAAATCAACTTAGCTCAAGTTTCTTGACCTGCACGTCGTTTAAAGCCATCCTCCGGTAGGAAATATTTCATTCTTCATCAACTATACATGATTTATTGTCGAATAGATCTTATCATGAGTCTCATGGTAATTGTGGAGAACATTTAAGCTTCTTTTCTTTCGTAATCTTAGGAATAAACTTGGGCATAGACTTTTAAATCCGATACCCGACTCGTCCATCAATCCATCCTACTATTTCTAAAATGCTTTCATGTTGGACGATGCGATCAGGACGTGACCTACTGAAAGATTCAAGGAAAAAGTGCTTGTTGGGGCAGTTAAAAGCATCTTCTGTTCTCCCTTTTCCCTAAAATTATACTTCACTTCTTCCCCGATTCACATGCGATGCAGGTTATGCACGTTGTTATGCTTAATCAGTGTTGCCCCTTTTGTGCGAGATCTTGCTGCCAAAAAGTGAAAAATAAAGAGAGTGCAGGAGGATTTCTTGGTTCAGAATTGATACAATATGACTGTGAACAAAGAGGATTTTTAGCCTAGTCAGCATGAAGACACGTTGTCATTACAAATGGACAATAGGTTTTCATTCTTAGGGTTTGAGCTGCTCAAATCTATGTAAAATAAGACTAATATTTCAGTCTTGATGTCTCAGCCTGCTCGCTCATTGATCAAGTCTAGTCGATTTTAAGCTGCTCTAACATTTGGTGCTGTGCTTACTAAAATTTAGGCAGGAAGGTGAATTCTCTTTGATTTTGGTGATAATTCGACTCATTTTTTCATGTAAGAAGAAATTGGTAGAGTTATGACACTTCCTATTTTCTTCTTACAATTTTTTTTTTCGGCATTTGGGTATAGTGTTGTAATTCTAACGCGGAAACTACCAGAATCTTGCAAATACGTCAACGCAAAAACCCAGAAATAATAATGATGAACAATAAAGAACACCAGATACAACGTGATTCGGTCCGAATGTCGGTACCTACATTCACGGGGAGAGCCAGCAAGAACAATTCACTATAATCAGAGAATCAGATTTACAATCGCTCAATAAGCTCGCGTTTCCCGCAACTAGATTATACCCAAACCCAATGTTTATAAACAGACAACTCTCAATTGAATATAAAATAAAACTAAAATAAACTCACGAACGAAGTTAAATCTCGACCGTATTGCTCCTCTTCTTTTCGTGCGGCTGTGTCTTGGAATGAGCAAAAAAGAGAGTCTGCCAAGTCTTCTCTTTTTGGATCTCCATATACCTCGCGGCTATTGTAGAATGCAGACAAGAAAAAAAACCCTTACTCTTTTGTTTCCTTTCTTGGACCAAATATCTACCCAAATAATATATAATATTTGAGTTACATCTGTTGTCTTCTAATGCAGATATCAAATCTGCAATTAAAACTCGTCCAAAACATGCCGCAATTGTTTCGGTCAAATATTGAATATTTAAACCAAAATATATATTCGCGGACGATTCAAACTCGAGAAATATTTAACATATAGTTTCGTTCGGATGTTATGCTTTTTCGGTGTAAAACCCGACTTTCTCGCCAGCTGAATTGTTAAGGATTATTCTAGATAGAACCCGTCTTTCATTCTTTTACTACTACCATATCTATTATTCTTATTCTTCTTATTATTGTCGTTAAATGGAAAACAATGCAATCCGGTTCAAAGTCCCAACAGTTCGTGACCGATGATGATTCGTGCCTAGCATACGATGCTTCATTATTGTGCTGCCAAAGTGCTTCGAAACCAATCTGTGGATTGCAACTCTTTCAAGAAGAGAATATCCTGATTAATGCGCGAAAAAGATTCTCATCTTGTCTCCGCTGAAGTTGCATTGTCTGAAACTTCATCTCTCTCTCTCTCTCTCTCTCTCTCTCTCTCTCGCTCTATTGTCCTTTTGTGGAGCATATTTGTTTCGATAATATTAGACCGACAGCCACCTAGGGTTTCTAGGAGAGTATGTGCTTTGCCTTTGCCTCTTCCGGGCACGCTAGGATCCCTTCATTTGCGAAAAGCATCCCGGAAACGATTCGGATTCTTCCTTCTTGTCCGTCTAATGGTGAGTGCGATCATCTTCCGGAGAGTTCTGAGGAGAATTTTCCCGATGGGATTGAAAGCCCCTGCCGATGTAACTGAGTCGAACTTATACCACATGTTGGGGCATTACTTAAAAGTTAGGTCGAATTGTTGGCAGTGATCTTGACATGTGTGGTTTCTGAAGACATGGGTAAGGAGTCGAAATCTTGTAATTAATGAATTGGACATTTCGTTGCAGCTAGGCAAGGGAAGATTAGAAGCTGTAGTTTATTGGTTTTTGTGTGTTGCTAGGTGTAATCTATGACTTGAAAATCGGAAGATTATTTCATTAACAAGGGTGCTAATGATTAACAAGATCCGTTTCACATTATGAGAATTATTTTCTAATAAGATAATTAACTATAAGAGTCATAAAATTCACGTGAAAGATGCAATTACATAGTAAAAATTTTCGCGGTATCAAGGAGTTTCAATGAGATGAATAGGAACTTCACCGAGTAATTATATTTGATGGAGATCCTACACACATAGCTAGGCTACAACATGATTTCCATCGTGGGACTAACCAAATGATCTGGTTCGACTTTTTAAAAACGTTTAGGCCTCGATTGTCCTATTATAATATTTCAAGATCAAATAACACTTTTATACACGATTTTTGAGACTTGCTCTTATCCTCAATCAATGCACACCACTAGACTGTTTGTTCAATCATTATCATACGGAATGGACAAAGATATACGGCAGAATTTAGCGCTTGCCCCTAATTCCATTAGCATCATCTCTCTGTCTCGTTCACTAAAGTTGTGAAATGGAACCAAGGTTGTCCGCCTCATTTTCAACATCAACAGCAATAATCTGGTTTAAAGAAGACTTGGTAATTTTTTTTAGGGATTATTATTGAAAAAATTCTAAACTTATTGCACTTATACCAATTCAATTAAACTCTTTAACTTGGCCAATTTAAATTCTTAACTTTTTTGACAATTTGTTAATGTGATTTATTTGATCAATTTTGATCGAAAATCATTGACTTGAACATCTGTTATCTTTTGTGGCACAATCGACTCTAACGTAGACAATTTTTGTAACTTTTAAAAATTATTTATGAGATTTTATTTTTTATTTTTCTTTTATTTTTACTTTTTAAATGAAGTCGGTGACATGGCCGGTACTGAGCGAGGGTGTCGCACCCCTTGCTCAGGCCCTTGCCGGCCACTAGGCAAGGGCCGGGACATCCTTGCCAAATCTAGTTCAAGCAAGAGCATCGCAGTGCTCATCGTTTGTGAGGATGCAAACTGGTGGAGGGATATACTAGGAAAAAAAGGAAAAAAAAAAGAAAAATGAAAAATGAAAAGAAGGAGAAGAAGAATAGGAAAAAAAGAAAAAAAGAATTTTTTTAGATGAATCAATATAAAATTATAGAAATTATTCACGTCAACATCGGTCGTGACACATAAAACAAGTGTTGTTTATGTCAGCATTTTTCGACCAATTTTGGCTAGAAGGATCACAATAGCAAATCGTTAAAAGGTTTAGAACTAAATTGATCACATTTATGACTATAAAATGGCCAATTTTAAATATTTATGATTGAGTTGACATAAGTCAAATTAATTTAAGACATTTTTTTATATATAATTTTCTCTTTTCTTAAGAGTGATTCTTTTCAAATAATTCCGGCAACAACACTAAGGCCTCGTATGGTTTCGGGTGGAACTGGATTCCTCAAAGCATAGGATTCCTATAATTCCTATGGTTTTGATATTTGAAAAGGAATCAAAATGTCGATTTCGATTCCACATGGAATAGAATTCCTCAGATGCGTAGTTGGATTACTTAGCAATGGTTAGTACAGATAGATTTCAATTCCATATTCTCGCCATCATAAAGCTGTCAAAAACCCAACTCCATCAGTGTCTCCCGCCGCCGCCTGTCGCCGGTAGTTCTAGCCGTCTCGGTAGGCCACCTCCTTGGTGAGAAGCATTCTTCCCGTGGAAAGCATAATTTTTGCCAGCCAAACCATCGAAAAGGAATATATTACTGAAAAAATGAAAAAAAAAAGGAATCGCTTAAGGATTCCCCGATCATGGAATGAAACGTAGTCCATGGCCTGTTTGGTAACATTCTAAATTTTCTGATTCTTAATCTTTTGTTTCCGAGAATAGAATAAAAAAATAGAAATTTATTTGAAAATTTTTCTGTTTTTGAGAATAGATTTGGAATAGAAACCAAAAGCAAAAAAATAAAAATAAAAATTGCTTCTTTGTTTCCGAGAACAATTTCAAGAAACAAGCTCAAGAAACAATGTCATTTAAGAAAAATTAAACTCATGATGCTTATTCTTACAACCATGAGTCCATTGCTTATCCCTGTCACCTCCGTCGCTTGCTGATCTTCGTTGATTTCAGCCGATTGACAGTCGTCGATTGCGGCCACTTCTGCTGGTAGACTGCCACCAATTGCCTCTTTCAATCGCTTATGGCAACCGTTAGTCTCCACCAGTGATGCAGCCAGTTGCCAATCGCCGCTGCCGCTATCATTTGTTGATTGTCTTTGCCCACCACCACCAGTCCCAACCACCTCCACTCACATTTTGTAATTAAAAAAAGGAAAATATAAATTTTAGGGTAGAACCAAACGCTTTTTTTTATTTTATTTTTTCTAATCAAAGAATGTTTTGACAAAAAATAATAATAACCAGAGAATATAAATTTTGTACAGTTATCAAATGCGTTATTTTTCTAAAAAACTGTTCTTGGTAACAGAGTTAGCAAAACTCAGTCACTGTTCCCGAAAAACGGAATTATTATCAAACGGGCTCTAAAAGAGCATTGTCTGCATAAATAGAAGCAAGTGATGTTGAAGAAACCATGAGTGGTTTTCACTCCACAGTCCATGAATTTTGGGCCCTATCCGGAACTACAAATGGACAAGAAACGATCATATGGGCCGCAATTATTTGACTAGAGGAGGCCCAAAACTAACGATGGCAACGCCATCTTTCTCCTGCTTCATCGTGGGCATACGCATGCGAAGACGCGAGATCAAATTGCTAGACATGTTAAGATTCGCTTACGAAATCGATATACTAAACTGACATGACAGATTGCAACTATAGCTTTGGACGAGTGAGCAATGTTCAAGACCCGATAAATATTGGCTAAATAACTTAATACAACTGTTTTAATGAAAATTTAGTATACTTAAGGATGCGTTTGATTCTACTTTTTTCAAGGGGCCCAAAGTCCCTTGGAGAAGTATTGGAGTGTTTGGCAAACCTTTTCAAGGGGCATTCGGCTTTCAGCATTTTCGAAATGCTAAAGGCTCCACTAATGAAAATTAATCAGATATCTATTTTTCCCTCAAAACCTTACTGAAAATCCAATTTTACCCATCATTTAAAAGTAAAACCCTAATTACTATTCATCTTCTTTGAGGGGTCTATGAAGGACAGCGAGGGCCGATGAAGACCGGTGAGGACCGGTGATGGCTACATGGGTTGCGCGACCTAAGGCCTCATTGCCTAATGAAGCGCAACAAAAGCAGCCCCGCCAGAGGTCACCTAGGTCATGCAACCCTCGGCAACGAGGCTTGAGGTCACATAAGGGTTTCAATTTCTTTTTTTCGAAAAAAAGAAATAAAGAAGAAAGAAGTAAAAAAAAAAAATGCAGCAAAGTGGTTTTCTTTTTTGGCAAACACTACTTAGCCCAAACTTTCATATCAAAGTACGTTTTTTTTTTAATCAAATATCATTTGCATTTATTCAAAGCCACTTACGCTAAAAATATTTGCATTTGCTCAAAACTCATTTTTAAAGGATTTACAATCCTTCATGACACTATGCGCCCTATGGTATCGTAACTTCTATTTTGTACCTTCTAGTTTCGAATCACTTTACGCTCCCAATTTTTGCCATAGATTCTCATGCTTCAAGGTGTAAAGTGCAGGGTTTTTGATACCTAGTTGCGTAAGTGTATTAGGTCACGACGCCAGATGGGGGTAGGAGAACATTAAGATGGTTTAAGGTATTTTTTGCGAAGAAAAAACTTTTTTGGGTCTCATTTTGGATTGAAAAATAGATTGCCCAATTAAAAACTTAATTTTTGCTCCATCCCAAAAATCTTGTTAAATTAAAGCAGGTTGACCAAATAAGGAATTCAACTAAGGCTGCGTTTGCTTGAATGAAAGTATTTTTCGAGAAGTAATTTTCTGGACTTTCACCCATTATGTTCGCCTAAAATGACTTAATCAACCGAAAATACTTTTCAATTAATAGAAAATTTTTATGCATAAAATTAAAAAAGTCAATTGCTAAATCTAAAGATGTAAAAAACCACATTCCGGAATTAGTCATCGGACCTTGGCAACAAAGGTTGAAGCAAGAAGGGAAAAAAATAAAATATAAATAAAATATAAAATAAATAAAGTTAAAAATTCCAATTTTCTTTTAATTTGAGATAAAAATATGATGCTGAAATCATCTTTGAAATGAGATCCAAACACTTGAAAACATTTTCGATCAAATATCACTAAATAAAGGAAAATAGACCAATTTTGCTTAAAAGTGTTGTCCTTTAGCATGAATTCCCCCCCCCCAAAAGAATGCAACTCTATTTTGACCGGAAATCACTAACATGGTGCAGCCAACACTAACGTGGCAATTTTCAATATTTTGTAGTAATTTTAAAATTACTTGTATATTTATTTTTCTTTTCTTTTTTTAATCTTTTTTTTCTCCCCCTCTTTCTCAAGCCGATCGCCAGACCTCAAAAAATAGCTAGAGGCGAGGGTTGACAATGAGAAGGCCATTGTTTCAATGATGAGAGTTTGAGACACCCGAATCTCATACGCAACGACTGTGAAATTGCTCAATGATACATATGTAAGTGGGAAAAATTACCCAAAAAATCCTAAAGTTATTACAATTTATAACTATTCGGTCCTAAATTTTTTTGATCAATTTAGTTATAAATATTTTATATTTGTGATAATTCAGTTCATCAGACTAACTTTGGCCAACCAATACTGATGTAGACGTCGTCGCTAGCTTGGAAATTTATAAAAATAAATTGATATTTGAGATATTATTGGAATTATTTTTTTTCTTCTTCTTCCTCTGGCCAGAGAAGAAGAAGAAGAGGAAGAAGAAGAAGAAGAAGAAGAAGAAGAGAGGGCCAACAAGACTCGACATTGACGGCACTGGGCAAGGCTAGGCCTCACCATGGCCGGGTGGGGCTGAGACTTGCCGTCGCTGGGCGAGGTCTTGTCTTCGCTGACTCTCTTTTTTGGTTGGCCGCTGTGGAGGGGAAGGAGGAAAAAAAAAGAAAATGAAATAAAATAAAAAAATAAACATATTATTAAAAATTATCACGTCAGCGCTGGTAGCGCTACATCAGCACTAGTTAGCTAAAATTGGTTGGATGGATGGAATTGACATAAATACAAAAGGTTTATGATTGAATTAACTTAATTGCAATAAATTTAGGACTCTTTTGATAATTTTTCATATCTTCTCAAGTATTTCTTTCGAGGAACTAGCTGCCGGGATTCCACGAAAATCGGTACAATTTCGAAGAAAAATTAGTATGTTAAAAGGGTCGGTCCAAATGAAGGTGCGGGGGAGTTCCAAACTCTCTTCACGTAGAATATGAGCCATAAGAAGCTTCCCTTCACGTTCGAACGGAAGTTGGGCTGTGGAGGGAGACCGAACGCAAAGTGTCCGCTTTTATTTGGCTCGAGTCATGGTTTCACACGTGGGAATTTCTCTTACATAAGAGAGTCAAATCCTACAAGTTGCGAGAAAACAGCCTTTGCACAGGTTCCGTAGTTCACACACTCGGAGCTGAAGTCGAAGTCAATTATGTACCAATGAACTGTGCAATGATCATAATCAACAATCGTAGTTCACACACACGGAGCTTTTCTTGGTTCGCCATGCACTATAAAGAGACTTCGCATTGGCGAACCATTCATCGTCGAAATCGAGCGAATTGAGATAAGAGTTGAGAAAACCATAAGAAATGGAGAGCGAGAAAGTTGTTTGTCTTCCGCCCGAGGATAGCCCTGTTGGTACTATGTTCTTTCCTTTTTTTTGTTCTGTCTCTAGTTACTTTCGCTCATTAGATTAATGTTACTGTTGGTCTGTACATCTCGTTGAAAATTTGAAGCGCACACGTTAACGTATCGGGAAAAATACATAGCACTATTTGTTGTAATCAGAAAAAATAATAAAACGAAGATTACAATAATATTTCAATAACAATAAAAAGAAAGCCATATTACAATCTGTACATTCAAAAATTACAAAGCAAATAAAATTACTAGATAGTAAACTCGAAAAATAAGAAAAAATGTGAGGTACGGCTAACTGAATCTCCTTAAGGAGATTAGTTCCTGCCAACGGTTTTAAGCAACTTCACGAACTATACCTCCCAAGATACAACACCTCAAACCTGTTTGTATCAACACTATATGAACATGACTCTGTCGAATACTTCTCGAAACCGGCACACTTGGAGGACAACTAGGCGATAACTAGATAAATGAATTTCGAGTTGTGAGTTGTAAGTTATGATTATGAACTACAGAAACCCGTCTATTTATAGATCGAGAAAACATCCATTACGCAACATTAAACCTCGTCGGTTACGTTCGTTATGCAATATTAAATTGCGTCGGTTACATCCATTATACAACATTAATTCTCATCGGTTACATTGACAATAATTGAACCATTAAACTATTAATTACAACAATCCCCACATAATGGCTCAATAGAACTAAGACTCAAGGAATTCCAAGTGTGCCTGTGGAAATACACTACATTAAGATAGGTAGCTTTCGCTTTGAACCTTCTTTAGTGAAAGCTTATTGGGCATACTTAACTAGTCGATGAACTTGGTCTTGAACCGCCAGTTGTTAGTGTAAGCCTAGATAATAGACCTCTCACAGAGTATCTCCGAATCAAGATGCTTTTAACTCCATTCTCGTGCGCTATTAAAATTTTCTTTGAGGATTTCCATGAAACTGCGGCGCCTCCTAGCGTAAACACATATCCGCTAGTCGATTTCGATTCATCAGAATTAGAAATCCAATTGGCATCACTAAAGCCTTCCAACATAGCTGGATATTGACCATATTGTAGAATATAGCCTTTGGTATTTTTTTAGATACCCTAATACTCTCAACAAAGCATTCCAATGCTCGTGACCTGGATTGCTCATATATCTGCTCAATTTTCCTACCGAGTACGCAATATCCAATCTAGTGCAATTCATGATATACATGAGACTGCCGATCACTTGAGAGTATTCCAACTGTCTGATATTGTTTACAGTATTCTTTCTTAAAGTTAGATATGACATAAAAGGATTATTTGCATTTTTAACGCCAAATCTTTTAAATCTCTCAATTACCTTTTCAATGTAATGAGATTATGTTAAACATAGGCCATCTAAATTCCTTAGAACTTTGATGCAAAGTATAACGTCCGCAACACCTAAGTCTTTCATCTCAAAATTCTTCTTGAGAACATTTTTGGTGATTTTGATAACCTCAGCGTTATCTCCAAGAATAAGCAAGTCATCAACATATAGACAAATAAGTACACATCCAATGGGCGTAGATTTAGTGAACACGCATTTGTCCTATACCCTTTTTGGATCATCACGTGGTCAAACTTCTCATGCCATTGTTTAGAAGCTTGTTTAAGTCCATATAATGATTTGACAAGTCTACAAACTTTGTATTCTTGTCATTTGACCTTGAATCCTTCAGGTTGTTTCATATAAATCTCCTCATCGAGATCACCATTCAAGAATGCAATTTTCACATCCATTTGATATAATTGTATTGTATAGCGAAGCTATAGCAATCAATATCCTAACCAATGTTATTCTTGTTACAAGTGAATAAGTATCAAAGTAGCCCAAACCCTCTTGTTGTCTAAACCCTTTGGCAACAAGCTGTGCTTTGTACTTATCAATGGAACCATCAGCTTTGCGCTTCTTCTTGAATATCCATTTATATCCAATTAGTTTATCTCCAGGTGGAAGATCAACCAATTCCCAAGTACGATTACTTAGGATAGAATTAATTCATTGTCAATAGCTTCTTTGAATATTTGAGGCTCACTTTCTAACATATATCTCAGAAAGTTAGGTTCGAAAGATTTTGCAGTTTGCGACCTTGTGCTCCTTCGAAGTTCGGCGTTCTCGGCCCTAACTTCATCAGTCTCAGATTTTGAATTTCTTAATCTCTTATTAGAAGGTTCATCCTGATTTCTTTTCGTAGGATATATATCCTCAAAGAATTCAGCATCCCTAGATTCTTGGATAGCATTGACATGGATTTCTGCATTTTCATATTTGTGACCCAAAAATCTGTATGCACTGCTATTTTGTACATAACTGATGAATACGCAATTCACCGTTTTAGGTCCCAATCGAGTTTGTTTAAGAGGAGGAATTGCCACCTTGGCTAAGCACCCTCACACTTTCAAATAATTGTAGGACGGTAGCCTTCCACTCCATAACTCATATGGAATCTTACCCATGTTCTTGTGGGGTATTGTATTAAGGATATAGTTCACAGTTAATACTGCCTCCCCCCACAAGTTTTGAGATAAACCATAACTTAAGACCATGGCGTTAGTAATCTCCTTCATAGTTCTATTCTTCTGTTTAGCAATTTCATTTTGCTGTGAGGTGCAGTTGTTTGAAGAATTATCCCTAAACTAGCACACAACTCCTTTAAATTGGAAGAACTATATTCTCCTCCTCTGTCAGACCTAAGCACTTTAATTCGTCTATCAAATTGGTTCTCTACCTCATTTTTGTACTTGATAAACATGCTCATAGCCTCATATTTGCTAGTTAACAGATAAATATAGCAAAATCGAGTACAATCATTCACAAAAGTGATGAAGCACTTTTTTCCACCTCTACTTTTTATAAACTTTAAATCACATAGATCGCTATGGATTAGTTGTAGAAGTTCTCTCGTTCTTTCAACCAATTTGAAAGATTTCTTAGTAAATTTAGCCTCAACATAAGTCTCACCTTTGTAACGAGCATCCAACTCAAACTTTAAAATTAGCCCTAAGTTTGCTATCTTTTTCATGGTACCGTAGTTTACATGTCATAATCTACCATGCCATAGATAAGGAGACACAATAATGTAAATTGAAGACTTCTCTTTATTAGCAGTCTTAGGGTACAAGAATTTCGAGTTTATATCAATGAAAACCACATTGACGTTGAACAGGTCATTGCTCAAGTACTCTTTCCTCACATACATTCCCCCTTTAAAAAGTACAAAATTGTCGGATTCAAATGCAATTTTGAAGCCCTTCTTGACAAGTATGGGGCTAAAAATAAGATTCTTTCGGATCTCCGGTACATGCAATGCATTTAACAATCTCCTTGCCGAAGGTGAACTTTAGTATCACCTTTCCTCTCCTGGAAATTTTTGCATATGCAAAGTTAGCCATATAAAACTTTTCATGTTCCTCAGCCTTTTCGTATGACAAGAATAAGTGTCTTTCCACGCAAATAAATTTGTGGCACCTGTGTCCAACCACCAATCGGTATTGTTTGACACTAGAGATACCTCGGACACCACTATAGCAGTTTGTATCTCATTATCTTCTTGCTCTGTCAGATTCAGCTGCTTGGCTACACCACTGCCCTTGCCTTTGTTTGGGCACTTTTTGCAATCCTTAGCACGATGGCCAGGTTTATTGCAAATAAAACACGTCCCTTGAAATTTCAGAGATTTTTTTTTCTGCTTGCCTTTTCCTTGAGAAGGTTTCTTTCTTTTTCTATCATGCTTGGAATAGGAAGACTTGACTATGTTCACCTTTTTGTTCCATGGAAGAGTTTGCATTCCTCCTGTTGTCCTCCTCGATTCTGAGGCGTAGAATGAGATCTTCAAGCCAGCATGGAGGTAGCTTCTCAATAAGAGTTGCCACTTGGAAAGACTCACTGAATAGCATTCCCTCAGTAAATATGTCATTCAGAATTATTTTCAATTCCTGCACTTGACTAATGGCAAATTTAGAATCCATCATCTTGAAATCCAGGAATTTGGCAAACACGAATTTCTTGGTGCCCGCGTCTTCAGTTTTGTACTACTCCTCTAAGGACTCCCATAACTGTTTAGCAGTTTTAATGTTACAATAAACATTATAAAAGGAATCTACCAAACAATTAATGATATAATTTTGGCATAGGAAGTCCCCGTGCTTCCAAGCCTGCAACGCTCCTAGCATCGTAACATCTTGCTCATCTGGATTAATTATTGGGTACACCTCTGATAAGTACTTGACCAGATTCAACGTGGTCAGATAAAATAACATTTTCTTCTGCCATTGCTTAAAGCCCACACTAGTAAATTTTTTCGATTTCTCATTCGGTGTATGAGATGGTATCATCAAGGAAGGCAATGCCTGTTGATGTATACCCGAGCCACCATAGGTCGTCCCAGCCCGAAGGCTCGCAACATTTGCTGCCACAACATTAGGCCTCGAGGTATGAACCTCTCCACCAGTCACAGCCGAATCAATCAAAGGAACGTCTCTAGAAACATTTAGAACATTACTAGGTACTTGATTGTTATCAGCCATCACGATTTTCAAATAAAACCAAACAAACAGTAAGTATATGCATTAATGGCCTTAAGAATGTTGGAAATCTAAAACGCACACGTCAACGTATCACGGGGAATATGTAACACTGTTTGTTGTAATCAGAAAAAATAAAATAAAACGAAGATGGCGATAATATTTCAATAACAATAAAAAGAAAGCCAAATTACAATCTTTTATATTCAAAGATTACAAAACAAATAAAATTGCTAGATAGTAAACTCGAAAAATAGGAAAAGAGGTGAGGTACGGCTAACAGAATTTCATTAAAGCGATTAGTTCCTGCCAATGGTGCTAAGCAACTTCATGAACTATACTTCTCAAGATACAACACCTCGAACCTGTTCGTATCAGCACTATACAAACAGGACTCTGTCGAACACTTCTTGAAATCGGCATACTTAGAGGACAACTAGGAGAGAACTAGAGGAATGAACTTCGAGTTGTGAGTTA
Organism: Rhodomyrtus tomentosa; assembly: GCA_028455895.1. NCBI lineage: Eukaryota > Viridiplantae > Streptophyta > Magnoliopsida > Myrtales > Myrtaceae > Rhodomyrtus > Rhodomyrtus tomentosa. The sequence continues at coordinate 8,729,915 of JAPCWY010000011.1, forward strand.
TAAGTTATGATTCTGAACTACGGAAACCCGTCTATTTATAGATCGAGAAAATTTCTGTTATGCAACATTAAACCCCGTCGATTACATCCGTTACACAACATTAAATTGCGTCGGTTACGTCTGTTACGCAGCATTAATCCTCATCGGTTACACTGACAATAATTGAGCCATAAAACTACTAATTACAACACATTTTCCGGGGCACATGAAGGAAAATCACAACCCTCGTATCATATTTATACATAAGAAAAGGTTGATATTCAGGAAGTGTTTCCCTGTGGTTTAGCAATCCAAAGGCTGGAGATTCTCGAGGGTACGGGTGACCGGTTTCAAAGTGGGCATCTTCCAATCATAAAATTTGGAACTGCCCTATTAAAATCGGTTATCAAGTTTTGGAATATGGTTCTAGCCGTCTGTTCAAAAGACACCTGGACTTTGGAACCTACCCACACAATACTGGTTCCAAAATTTTGAAATCGAGAACCAGACAAGTTTCCATGAGCGGTTCAGTCCAATTCCTGGGTAGAATCGGATCGATTGTGCACATTTTTGTTTGAGCCGGACACGAATTAGCGAGTCAAGGATATCGTTTTCCCATGCGTCTGACACAATTTTTTTTTTTTTTAACTTTTAGAATTTCGGTAGTCATTTTCCTTGTCGTATGAAACAGATGAAGTTACAGGCAAATTACTCCTTGCTCAGGAAAAATTATAATAACATGATCATAAGGAAAAACTGTGCTTGATCGGTTCAAAGTAGTCGGTGAAAATTGAAAAAAGTATTGGTGACACGGTCAATAGGCAAATGTCTCATTGTTGAAATCTAATTCGATCGAAAACCGATTTATAAACCATGCTAGCTCGCTGAATTCGTGTCCTCGACTGTTCTGTTGCATGCAGACAAAGTTAACACTAGGATTGCTGTGATCGGGAGCGACCCGGTGGGGGACAAGGGTAAGATATTTAGCAGTTCGGACTCGGCGACAGTCCCCGTGCCTCCCCGGGCAACAGAGACAACACTGTCGCAAGCTGGCCAACCTAACACATCTGCATGCGCCGTCGTCATTGCCCGTAGCAATGACAAAGTCAACGTCTGCACCGCCGTTTCTCCTACCAGTGCCTACCTTGAAGAGCAGCGTCACTAGCAGCACCACCAGAACCAGCCGCAGTAGAACTACCTAGAAAACTAGCGTCAGAATTCCTAGTCATCGTTGATAGTTGTTAAAGGAAAAAACCTTGATGTATTGCCAATTTGTTTCTTCTGGGGATGTTCACATTTTTGTTCCATTATAGTAAAAATGTATTCTTTTGTAGAGTCGTGTTTTTAAGTATAGTAAGTATGTGCAATTCGCGAGTAAGTCTGAGTTTTGAAGTGAATTTCTTTTAGTCCGAAAAGTCGCAATTTCTTTTATACGTTATACAAAGCTGTGCATCAAGATTTGTCATAAACGAAGAGATATCGGAAAATATATTGCATGATTTATAAATCAAATGGATCAAGATTATCGAACATTAATCATGTGGTCTTACAATGTGTTCGCATGATCATTGGTCTAGATAGATTTGGTTGTTGCAGAACTTTATGCCTATAGCAGATCGTGCAACACACCTCGAACAACAATATTCAATACAATTTTCCATAGGAAAGTTACTGTTGGGGTGTGATTCATACTTCTTAGCGACAGGAAATCACATGTGTCACGCTAAAGAGGCGGGGGTCTCAAGGGGGCGGTGCCCCTTGGATACTATATGGCTTTTACGTTTTAAGTTCGTAATTTTTCATTGGTAATTTGGGTTTGGGCTCTTAAATAATTACTGATACACACACACACACACTCTTTCACTTGTAACGAAGTGATGTATGAGAGGTGCGAGATGCTAATTATAATGAAATCTTCTATTGGATGTAGCTTTAATTTAAAGGTGAATTGAGATAAAATCACATGTCGCAATTTTCTCTCTCTTACTCGTTTTACTTCTTTGCAATTGTGCGCCGATGCTAACGGTTATAAGAAAATGTAGAGGCATCACACCAAAATTCGCATGGTTTAGTCCACATCGACCCCTTTTTTCACGAGAAGAACACTCGCAAAATTTCCATTACAAGTACGGGGAATTTGCACACCCAATCAATCTCCCATAGCTATCCCATCTAGAGAGACCATAAAAGGGAAACCTTAAACTCCTCTTGGATGCTCTAATTGTCTCGACTTCCTCGGGATTAACTACCAAGGAAAAAGTTAATGGATTATTAGGTGAGTACAAATGGTTACTATTAAAGAGATGGAACCCTTATCTAAGACAGGCTCTTCCAAACACACATCAATTGCAACTTGGAGTTTCAATCTAAATATGCCACCAAACTTGCGACCTTCAGTTGAGACCGGCGGAGGGAAAAAACATAGAAGGAAAAGAGAAGAAAAGAGAAAATTAATAAAAATAAAAAATATTATTTAAAATTATTCACGTCAGTGCCGGCTATGCTATGTAGAACAAGCATGTCCAACGTCCACGTTAGCAGTTTACAGCTAAAATTGACCGGATGGACTCAATTGCAAAAAAAAAAAAATGACAAGATCTAGGGCTCAATTGGCACAATTAAAAAATTTAGGATTGAATTGACAATAGTACAATAAATTTGAAACTTTTTGGGCAATCTTCCATATAGTCGCTTTGCGTCATATGGTTAGAAAACCGTGTTTCGCATCCATCAGCTTAAAATCGTACACACTCCACGCTCCCATTGTCGATAATTTCTCATTCCCCAGGGTGTGAAGCATGGGCTCTTTGATACCTTTGTGTGCAAAGTGTATGTTTTAGTTTTAGGGGGTCAACATGCAAAATGGGGGGTAAGAGAAAATTCTGTGACTCGTGTTATTTGCCTAACAAAGGAAAAGTGTCGAAAAAGTCTAAAATCTATTGAATTTGTGCCAATTTAATCTTAAACCTTTTTTTAATGCCAATGTAGTCCTAAATATTTTGCAGTTGTATCAATTCAGTCATAAATATTTTATTGGTGTTAATTGAGTTATAAACTTTTTAAATTGATGTCAATTCAGTCTTATTTTTGTTGCATTTGCACTAATTGAGTCAATTCGGTCAATTTTCATCAAAAATAGCTAATGTGGACATCGATTGTCCTATATGGAATGGAAGGTGCTAACTTGAATATTTTTTAATATTATTTTAATTTTTTAAAAATATGTCAGTACTAGTGGTGTCCATGTCAGCTATTTCAGGTCAACATTGATTAGATCGACTCAATTACTCCAAGTGCAATAAGTTTTAGGATTAAATTGGCATCAATATAAAAGTTTTATGACTCCATTGACACAAATAAAAGGCTTATGATTAATTTAGCATCAATGCAAAATATTTATGATTGAATTGACACCCCAAAAAGGTTTAGAAATGAATTGACACAAACTCAACAAATTTAAGACTTTTTGAACCCCTTTTCCCACCTAAAGAATGTTCGTGTCATTATGGCCTAGAAACATAGTTTATCCAATAAATATGCTAACTCTTGCTCGGCCCCGAATCTTATCAGAATAGATCAAATTGCTTGGGCGATAATTCAATTTACATTGGTTCTTGGTACACCTCAAGTTCCATGCATAGATATAGACACACACATACTTCACTCCTCTCCATTAATGATATCTATTAATCAAAGAAAACCCACTAAATTATAATTTAGTTGTTGTTTTACAAATACTTGAATCTAAAACATTGACTTCTCCATATAAATGAGGTCGCATTAATTACTGTTGTAATTCTAATGCGGAAACTACTAGGATCTTGCAAATACGTCAACGCAAAAGCCCATAAATAATAACGATAAACAATAAATAACACCAGATATAATGTGGTTCGGTCCGAATGTCGGTACCTACATCCACGGGAAGAGCCAGCAAGAACAATTCACTATAATTAGAGAATCAGATTTACAATCGCTAAATACGCTCGTGTTTCCCGCACCTAAATTATACCCAAACCCAGTGTTTATAAACAGACAACTCTCAATTGAATATAAAATAAAATTAAAATAAACTCACGAATGAAGCGTAAATCTCGACCGTACTGCTCCTTTTCTTTTCGTGCGGTTGTGTCTTGGAACGAGCAAAGAATAGAGTTTGCCAATTCTTATCTTTTTGGATCTCTATATACCTCGCGGCTATTGCAGGATGCAAACAAGAAAAAAAAAATCCTTACTCTTTTGTTTCCTTTCTTGGACCAAATATCTACCCAAATAATATATGATATTTGAGTCATATTTTTTGTCTTCTAATGCAGATTTCAAATCTGCAATTAAAACTTGTCCAAAACATGCCACAATTGTTTCGGTCAAATATTAAATATTTAAACCAAAATATATATTCACGGACGATTTAAACTCGAGACATATTTAACAATTCTCCACCTTGACTCGATGTTTGAAAGTCAGCTCATAGTGCTTATCATCCATGCTGCTCTCCCATCGTCTCGAAAGGCGATCACTCTCCACAGACGCCAATAGTGCTCAAGCAAAATTTGAGCTTTGCCAAAGTTACAGACTTAGTCATCATGTCCGATGGGTTCTCCGCTGTAACTATCTTTCTCACAACAACCTTACCTTTCGCTAAGATATCTCGGATGAAGTGGTACCTAATATTGATATGTTTCTTCCGCTCGTGATAAACATGATTATACGTCAGAAATATCGCACCTTGGTTGTCACAATATATATCAACACTTTTCTGATCCAACCCAAAGTCCAAGAGCAAACTATATAATCATATCGCCTCTTTCGTTACAAAGGTTAATGCCATGTACTCCGCCTCAGTCGACGACAAGGCCATGTGATCCTGTAGGGACGCCTTCCAACTAACTACACCACCTGCAAGCGTAAACAAGTACCCTGCTAAAGACCTGCACTCATCCAAGTCACCTGCATGATCAGAATTCACAAAACCAATGGCTTCACATCCATCATTGTCCCTCCGGTACACTATGCTAACGTCTGATGTCCCCTTCAAATATCTGAGGATCCATTTCACAGCTTCCCAATGAGCTTTACCAGGATGCTTCATATAACGACTAACTACACTGACAGCTTGTGAAATATCAAGCCTAGTGCATACCATAACATACATAATACTATCCACTGCACTAGAATATGGAACACGAGACATATGTTCCTCCTCCTCCTCAGTCTGCGGTGATAATTAAACTGAAAGTTTAAAATGCTTTGCTAATGGTGTACTCACAGACTTCGCTAACTACATATTAAAACGTGCTACAATCTTCTCAATATATTTCTTTTGAGACAGACGTAATAATCATGCATTCCTGTCACGCAAAATCTCCATTCCCAATATTTTCTTTGCAGCACCTAAATCTTTCATCTCAAACTCAGCACTTAACTGCCTTTTCAGCGCATCAATATCAGACATAGTCTTAGCTGCTATCAACATATCATCAACATATAGCAATAGATATATCAAAGACCCATCATCCAATCTCCTAAAATAAACACAGCTATCCATCTGACTCTTAGAATAGTCCTGACAAGTCATGAAAGCATCAAAGCGCTTATATCACTGCCTAGGAGATTGTTTCAGCCCATACAAAGATTTCTTCAATAAGCAAACATGATCTTCCTTACCCGGAATAACAAATTCCTTCGGCTGCTTCATGTAAATTTGCTCCTCCAACTCACCATGAAGAAAAGCAGTCTTTACATCAAGCTGCTCCAACTCGAGATTCTGTACAGCAACTAAGGCAAGTAAAATACGAATAGAAGTATGCCTTACCACAGGAGAAAACACTTCATTATAGTCAATGACCTCCCGCTGTGTAAACCCTTTCGCTACAAGTCTCGCCTTATACCTCGCTGCCTCGACACTGGGAATGCCCTCTTTTCGTTTGTAAACCCATTTGCTTCCAACAATCTTCTGACTCTTGGGTACTTTAACTAGCTCCCATGTCTGATTTCGATGGAGTGATTCCATCTCTTCACTCATAGCCCATAATCACTGCGACGACTCAAAACTAGCCATCGCCTCAAAATAAAACGAAGGCTCATCTATCTCCACCTCGTCACCTACAGTCAAAGTATAAGCAATATCTGTATAACCATAACGTACCGGTGGTTTTATTTGCCTCCGTTGTCTACCCTCAACTAGAGTATGATGTGATTGTACTGGTTGTTGACTATCACCATCTTCAAGAACTGCGGCATCATCTGCAGTCTCAACATCTGTTACCTCTGAGGTCTCTAGAGTCTCCACCTGAAGCTCCACCTCACTATTGACACCATGATCTGTCTGCTCTGCTGGTAGTGTCTCAAGATTCCTCTATCGAAGTATTGCAATCTCATCGAAAATTACATCTCTGCTGATTATAAAACCGGGTGATCTGGGATCAGTGCACCACAGCCGGTAGCCTTTCACCCCATGTGCATAACCCAAAAATATGCACTTTTTTTTACCTCGGCTCAAGCTTACCATCACTAGTATGAGCATACACAGGACATCCGAATACTCGTAATCCAGAGTAATCAACAATTTTTCCTGACCATACTTCCTCTAGAGTCTTCCACTCAATAGCAGATGATGGAGATCGATTAATCAGGTAACACGCCATGTTCACTGCTTTAGCCCAAAATTCCTTGCCTATTTCAGCATGCGATAACATGCTTCGAGCCCGCTCAAGTAAAGTTCTGTTCTTCCGTTCTGCCACACCATTCTGCTGTGGTGTCCCAGGTACTGTGCGGTGTCTAACAATATCTTCTCTTTCGTAGAACTCGGTAAAATCTTTACCACAGAACTCCATGTCGTTATCGGTTCTTAGGCACTTGATTTGTTTATTTGACTGCTTCTCAATCAATGCCTTAAATTTTTTGAACCGATCAAACACATCAGATTTGTACTTTAGAAAGTATACCCATACTTTCCTTGAATAATCGTCGATAAATGTGAGCATATAACAAGCACCTCCTTTCGAAGGAACCGGAGACGGGCCCCAGACATCTGAATGAATGTACTCAACCGGTTGCTTGGTCGAATGAATATCTGTAATAAACTTAATCCTGCGTTGCTTTCCAAAGATACAGTGCTCGCATAAGTCTAACTGACTTATTTTCTGACCCTTTAACAATCCCCTATGACTCAGCATTGTCATACCTGCCTCACTCATGTGCCCTAAACGCATATGCCACAAACGAGTTAAATTAGAATTTGACTCACCTGATGAAACTGCAGCAGCTCCTGTCACGGTCTCTCCCAGTAGATGATAGAGAGAACTCATTTTCTTCCCTTTCATCACTATCATGGCACCTCGAGAAATTTTTAGTATTCCACCTTCAGCGGTGTACTTACACCCGATATCATTGAGTGTCCCTAGAGAAATAAGGTTCTTCTTGAGCTCCGGTACATGCCTCACGTCTGTCAATGTGCGAACCACACCATCATGCATCTGAATCCGAACTGTCCCTATCCCAACAACCTTGCAAGCTGCATTATTCCCCAACAGAACTCTACCACCATCTGTGGTCTGGTAAGTAGAAAACCAGCTCTTATGAGGCATCATATGATAAGAACACCCCGAATCTAGCACCCATTCGTCTCTTGACGAACCTGTAGTCATACACAAAACAGCCTCTGCATCACTAGTGCTCTCCTCAGCAATGTTCGCCACACTGACTACGGCTTTCTGCTTATCACCTTTGTTTCTCAGCTTAGGACAATCTCTCCTGATGTGCCTCTCCTCGTGACATTCAAAACACTTCACGAGTCCCTTGAATTTTCTATGGCATGATTTAGACCTGCTTTTACCTCTGCTGCTGCTGGACCCCCGTTGTTGCTCTCTACCCCGAATCATTGGTTCATGCGCTACATCCTGTGCCAGACTGTCATCTCGCAACTTTCGCCGCCACTCTTTAGAAAACAAGGCGAACTTTACCTCTTCTAAGGTAATCGTAGTACGCCCCTGCAATAGAGAATCAGTAAAATGCTCCCATGACTCTGGTAAAGAATTTAACAACATCATGCCCTGCTCTTTATCTTCAAGAGTCTTACCAACGTTTTTCAGATCCATCATGAGTTTATTAAATTCGTCTAGGTGGGTTCTGATAGACGCACCTTCAATATATTTGAACTGGAACATCTTCTTCAATATGTACAAGCGATTGTTCAAACCTTTCTGTACATAGAGTGACCGAAGCTTTGTCCACAATGCTACGGTATCCTTTTCTTTGCCTACCTCTATCAACACTTTATCCGATAAATGCAACAGGATTACACTCCTAGCCTTCCTAATCAATACATCTTTATTAGCATCTTTCATCGATTCGGGCAACTTAGCTTTGCCCTCCAATGCTTCTGCCAAACCTTGAGTTGTCAATAACGCCTCCATCTTGAGGCTCCATAACCCAAAATTGTTCCTCCCGTTAAATTTCTCAATTTAAGCTTTGACCCCAAACAAAATTGCAACAACAGAATTTCCAGATAATAATCAGACAAGCAAAAATCTCAAATCACAATCCAGAAATCTAACCTGGTTATGATACCAATTGTTGTAATTCTAATGCGAAAACTACCAGGATCTTGCAAATACGTCAACGCAAAAGCCTATAAATAATAACGATGAACAATAAATAATACCAGATATAACGTGGTTCGGTCCGAATGTCAGTACCTACATACATAGGAAGAGCCAGCAAGAACAATTCACTATAATCAGAGAATCGGATTTACAATCGCTAAATACGCTTGTATTTCCGCACCTAGATTATATCCAAACCCAATGTTTATAAACAGACAACTCTCAATTGAATATAATATAAAACTAAAATAAACCCACGAACGAAGCGTAAATCTCGACCGTACTGCTCCTCTTCTTTTTGTGCGGCTGTGTCTTGAAACGAGCAAAGAAGAGAGTCTGCCAAGTCTTCTCTTTTTGGATCTCTATATACCTCGCGGCTATTGCAGGATGCAGACAAGAAAAAAAAACCCTTACTCTTTTGTTTCCTTTCTTGGACCAAATATCTACCCAAATAATATATAATATTTGAGTCACATCTTTTGTCTTCTGATGCAGATATCAAATCTGTAATTAAAACTCGTCCAAAATGTGCCACAATTGTTTCGGTCAAATATTAAATATTTAAACCAAAATATATATTCGCTGACGATTTAAACTCGAGACATATTTAACAATTACGAACTCTAATTTTTGTGCTAATCCCTTTTTATGTAAAGGTTCTCGACATGTTCCACCAGCCATCTTATATATGGGGAGAGAAAAGGGTCTTTGGAGGCAAATGATGTCGGGGTGCCTATGAATGAGTTTTGAAAAATAAATGACCTGATATCATATGTAAGTAAATGTATATGCAAATGTAAAAGAGGAGTCTTTTTTTTTCGTATTTATGATGTGGTACGCGATTTTTGCCTTTTCTACTCTTATGGTTTTTCCCAGATGAAGGACATTAAAAGTCTCAAGAATTATGTATGGAGCTCACTTTAATTGAAGAAATTTCTTTCGAATTACTTCAATGTCAAATTTTTTAAAAAACTATCTTTTTAGTGCTAATTCAAATTTGTTTGGCTGGAAATACGACTTGGCCTTTTTTCGTTAATACCTTGAGCCGATGTGCCTTGTCGGAGGTCCAGTTAGCAACGCAAGTTAAAAAAAAAACTTAATTAGATTCAAAAATAAAAAGCTAAAAATTCAAAAAAAAAAAAAACTCACAATTGACTGTGGCCAAGCCCTCACAAGTGGCGTTGTCGTAGCCACTGGAAGGGTCAAAAGAGGTTGCTCGGGCTTTCTCGAAGTCAAGCGACCCTCGCCGGCCTAGGGCAATTCTTTCAGACCGGCAACCCTCCCTCAAATCTGGGATGAGGGTCTCGCCCAGCCACGGATCTTGGCCATTAGGCCCTCGTCGAGGCCTTGCACGGGGCCCGGGAGGGTCTCTGGCCTTTGTGAAGTCCTAGGAGACCTTCGTCTCCCTTGTGACAGCGGCCATCGACTTGTTATCTTCACCCGTGGAAAGACAGTAGCTTGGTATTGGGTGAAGCGACATCGTTTCTTCTTGACCCATGAAGCAACATCATTTTCAGTCTAAAATGCCATGCTGGATGAAACAATGCCATTTTGCAAATCCACGGTGATAATTTAAAATGACACATAACAATTTTGGTTGGAATTTCTCTCCAGAGGCACTTAAGTAATCATTTTTTTCTAATTTGACATTTAAGTTAAGGGTGCACATGATAATGTTTCTGAAAGTGGATTTCTACTTCAAAAATGCTTCTAGAGTAGAAATCCGTTGGACAATATAGCTTATCAAACAGAAATACTTTTAGTGAAAAAATTTACTACTGAAAAAATTTGTACTTCTGAAGTTGTTTTTCTCAAAATTTGAGAAGTTAAAAAAATTACTTCCAAAATTCAAGAGTACTTCTCGCCTCACTCTCCTTTCATTACGCTCTCATCTTCTTACCCCCGCCTCTGTCGGCTGCCGATCTCCAGCGCTGCCTGTGACCACCGCAACCCATCACCCTTGTTGACACCTAAATTTTAAATTTTAGGAAATTCATTTACTTCATAAAATGAGAGTTAATTATAATTCTCATAAAAATTAAGACCTCATGCGTTGCATATTTTAATTTTCTAAAAGCCATGCATTTGCATTTAGGCCAAAGATGAGTTAGTTGAGCTTAATTTAGAATTTTCACCTATAGCCAGAGAGGGTGTGCCGAATTTTAATGAGATTCGGTTTCAAGCTCGTTTTCGATCCATCTGAGTAGAAATTTTATATTAAGGGTTTCAATTTAATTTTCATTATTCTTATTATTAAGCCTTAATTTGAGTCCAAGAATGCAAGACGAGCCCATAATTTAATCAGAAATCCGATTGGGGCTAGTAATTAAAGAGCCGAAATTTTTATGGGTATATACTTCAAATCCAATTCGATTCAACCCCTTTGATTCTGTGAGGCCTTGATTGGTCATCCATCAACTTAGGCCCCAAAACAAAAGAGTTAATTTTTGTTATTATTATCACCAGCCCATGGGGATTTGGCCATGCATCACTCTTTACTAGTTGCCGAGTTTGATAAGAAACGAAGGAGGGTTGAGGCTGTTCGAGAGTTTCAAAAAAAAAAATTCATGAACTTATCTTGGCTAGAGTTCTGGTGTATGTGGGAACTTGAAATCCAACGGCTAGGGACTAATCCTACTCTAGCGAGGATCGATAATCCAAAGATCCAAATGGATTCCTCCTCTCACCAGGTTATTGAACCTTGCTCTATATATATATTCATGTGGATTCACGTTGAAGGGGATTGGCTCCTATCATTCTCAGCATATAGTGCAAACAGAACGTGAGTCGAAAAAAAAAACTAAGAGTTGGATTGTATCCCCCGCCGGTCGAGACAATCCTCTCCAACTCAAAGCTTGATTGAGTATCGCCTCCCTTCGTCGAACACCCTACCGCCGATCACTCTTTCGTTGTGCGACAACCACATTTTGGCCGATCAACGAGTTCGACTACTCTGGACGTTCGAGATACTCCTCAACCGATGAAGCTTCGATCGTGCACGTGTGATCAAGGTCGACCGTCCACTGTCAAAGGGTTGGTCGTCATTCTTCTTGTGCAACATAGCCTCACCGTCCAGTGGTGTTCTCAGTCATCCAACAGCTCCTTTGGCGCCCGCAGATCAGTCCCAACATCATCCACAAGCTCCTGTTGCCTGAAATTTCGCAAATCATTTACTAGACCACTAAGACATCGTCTGAATACATACTGGCCAGCAGCATAAAAGTTCGTCTTTTCGCCTAGTTTGAAGTCAAATTGGTCTAATTTGTTATTGATTTTCGGCTGCTAATTCCTCCCTTCCTTGGTATCGAGACCCTCGAAGGTTTGAAGCTCAAAATTGCTAAAGGTGGGGCTGCCTTAGGCGAAATCCGTACCTGGTACGTGTGCTGGAATATCATTCGAGAAAGGTACAGAGTTCTTGCTTGTTTACTGCAACCTATGCTTGGCTAACTCGGCAGCATGCATGCACATGTTCATGTGTCACTATGAATATACGACGCTCGCAATTAAAAACAAAAGTTAAGCCTTTTCTTGCGAAGATTGAGAATTGAGACAACAAAATTCTGATCTCTGTAACAATATTCGATCTGGTCACGGAATTACTTAAGAACACTTTGATGATTGAAAGAATTTAGATGGGATTCTTTAGAGATCGTTCATCATTTTTTGGCAAGCTAAGTCACATTGAAGATTTTTTTTTTGGGTGAAATAATAAGATCTCCATCGCATAACCCTTATCCTGTTTGAAAGTTATGGATTCTTGCTTCAAATCCCAAGTTGTTTGGTTGGTTCATTTTTATCCTATGGCTATCTTCACATGTAATGGTTTTCGATAGGAGGAGTTGGACTTTTTTTTTTTTTTTAATCTTTAAGGATATTTTAACGTTGGATGATATTTGGTTGGTTATGGACAATTCTTGATGTTGATTGTTATCTCCGACGCATGAATTAAGCAAAATGTTTATCTGAATGTTATCTTCTCATATCTCTAAAAATTTAGATTGAATATAATCTAATTAGAGATAAAGTTGAGCTTCATCGAATTACATTTGAAGCTTCGAGAGTTATTTAAAATTAATTTTTTTTCAAAACTTAAAGATAATTTTCTCAAGTCAAGTCAGATAAAATTTTATTCCAATTGAAGATATCTTCAAAATCTAGGGAATTATCTGAAAATTCATTTCAAATCTTGAAAGATAATTTTCCTAAGTTTTAAAAAGACACGATCCTTTACGGATATGACCTTCTGTCCTTTAAAATTCTCGGCACCTACCCTAATTTGGTCGAAGATCATCCTTTTTAATTTAATTTAAATAATTTTATAATTTACCTTGAGTATAATACATATTCCCTTGTGTCTTGTTCCTCGGAATATGTGCATTGTGATGACTATTTGACTTACCCTCGTGATATGACGTCATCAATACATCAATTTGTCTAACCTATCCCATAACTTTGGGACCGAACCGACAAATTTCAAAATTCACTATCTGACACGATCATGGTACGACGTGAATAAATCGCAGGATTTCTGAAGGGTTTCTGGATTTATAAAACGCAGCGGAACGAAACTCTAAACAAGATCCATGTGTGTATCGATATAAATCAAAATAGATTCAAGACGTATCTTTTAGATCGGCTTCGAATTGATGGTCATTTGTATTTGGATCAGCACCCCAAGTGTTGCAACTTTACCGGCATCCATACACACAAACTGAATTCTTCAACGATCCAAGTGCTACCTTTCAGATCTTGGAGTATCTCTCCTAATTGCCTGAACAAAGAACTGTTCTCTGTTTTTCTCCTTTGGGATAAAAAAATGACAACCGGTTTGAGGCATCTCTAGGTTATTACTAACCCTACAATTCACCTTTTGGGCCCACGAAATAATGGCATGGGCCCACTGTTGACACCTGATTTTTTATAAGTCTTTTTCAGTTTATTTTTGAAAAAATTCACAAAAAAATTCATAAAAAATTGATTTTTTTTTAAAATCAATTGTGGTATCTTTGGCCATGCCTAAGTAACCATTTTTGAACAAAAAATATTTTTTTTTTATTTTTTGTATTTTTTAATAATTTTAAAAAATAGAAAAATAGATGAAAATTTAAGAAAAAATAGCAAAACAAATATGAAAAAATAGTCAATATTTTTATTTTAATTTCCTTGTATTTTTGACCTCATAAAAAGTTCAATTTCAAGTTTAATTTTATGTGTCTCTTTGTTATACGTATGATTGAATTCGGTAAAAAAATATCAATTGAGTTTTTTAGTTTGCAATTTTGGCATTTTTAGGATCTTGACATTCAATATAATTGTACTTCATTGCAATTTAGTCTAATTATTTGCTCAAATTGTTCAATTGCATGAATTGAACGAAATTGCATACTTTATTGTAATTTATTCCTTGAATTTGGGCATAATTGAAATTACTTTCAATTCAAGGGATACCTTTGTCAATTGAAGCCACTGCCCAATGTATTTCATCATTCTAAATCGATTGGCATAGGTGGTTTGGTCCAATTTGACTGTTTCAGCCCTCAATTGCGCAATTTTTTAATTTGCAATTAAGTAAAAATTAGGGGCTTTCATAAAAATTGACATGAACTTTTGGGCAAAAATACATTTTTAGATAAAATTGATGTCCTAAGTTTGATTTTGAGGTTTAATTACATAAATTTCCAGTCAAATTGCGATTAATTTTGAAAATTAGGTCGGAACTGGTTCTGACCGATTCGCTACAGTCATCGTCTTCCTCAAGACTCCCGCGCGAATGAACAGTTCCCAGACGAATTTTGATCGACCAATCGACTGGACAATCAGCCATAATCAGAGGAGATTAAGTGGGCGTTTTGTTCCTCACCTCAAGACCTTTTGATCAAGACTAGCCTCAAGACAAATGGCCGCCAGGCGAGCTCCGGTGAGGTCAGTCAAACTTGCAAATCTGTAAAAGTCAACAAAAGAATCGAGAGAGAGAGAGAGAGAGAGAGCTCGTTCTCCGGCTCCTGTCGTCGAGGACTTGAGCTTGACTGCAAGGTGCTGGTTAGGCTGTCTCTGGCCAAATCAAAGCTTAAGAAAAACGTGGAAAGCCTGCTTGAAGTTCTAGGAAGCGATCACCGTCGGTCACGCGGCCTGAAACCGCGGAAATAGATGAGTCAGAACTTCAAGCTTCTCATTAAGCATTAATGGCGGATTTCGTCTCCGGCCTTAATCTTTACATTTATTGTGTGCGTTTTGTTCCCCAAGCATCATTGACCTTCGTCGCATCTTCATTTTGCATCGACTTTGCTTGAATATCTCGAATTGAGTCTCGAAACTCGACCTCCATTGCCGATCACTGTTCAAAATCGCCTAGCTAAATCTAAGTTGAGCGAGCTCAATCGGAGCTCGAGGTAAGTGTTCTGAACTCTAGGATAAGCTTTTTTGTGAATAAATTTGCTTGATATGCCATGAATCACATGTATGATGTCACCATATTTGACCTGGTTCGAGTTTGCTTATGCTTGATCTATGGATGAAATGCTTCGATTTCGATATATGTGAAACTAGATGATTAGGCGAGTTAATTGGCATTGGTTTTGTGTAATTCCGTTGAGGTTTCACTGTTAGATCATCGCCAGAAGTTTCCGGCCATTTATTTAGTCGTCGTCGCAAGGTTGAAGACGAAGCTAACGTGTTTGGTCAAAGAGTCAAAGTCTTATGTGTCCGTTCGTCATTGGTCCACGTGTTCGCCTAGTCAGCATGGCCGTTGGAGTCTGTTATTCGAATAAATGGATCGGACGATTAAGATAAATGGAGTCTAAATTTTAGTAGCCGTCCGATTAGTAATTAGGAATATTCAAAATTGGTTTTATAATCAGAAAATCAAAATAAATCGAGACGTTGTCATTTGGATAAGTGAGTAGGCGAGGTCGTTTAGGTTTGTGAGGGTGGACGGTCCAGATCGAGTCTCGGCTTCTAATCGTGAACGTAGTCTTAAGTAATCAGATTGAACGGTTGAGAGATAGTCGGCTTTTGATCTAAGCTGTAAGTTTTAGTAAGCTGATCCTAAAGCGGAGGAGCAACCACGTGGTTCAATAGGAACCGTCAGATTAAGTCTGATTAATCAGAAAATAAAAGGGCGATACGGCGTCATTTTGGTGTATAGGTTTCGTGAGTCCAGGTCTGGGCCTGGTTTCGACCCGAGTGGGTCGGGTCGACCCGGTCCAAACCATTTTTTAATAATAAAAAATCAAAAATATTTTTAAAAATAAAAAATCAGAAAAACCCTAGAAAATTCTAAAAATATATGTTAGAAAATCCTAGAAAATTCCAAAAAATATAGGAAAATTGTGAAAAATTCCTAGACACTCCATAAATTCCCAAAAATTGAGGATCAATCATAGACAACTGGTCGATATTATTTTTGGGATTTCTTATCCGCTCTTCTAGAAATAGACGATATTACCATTTAGGGTAAATCGCCTCTACCTTGTAAGCAAGATAGGTCGACAATGCCAAGATAAGAATTAGGGTCAGTTAGGTGATCAATTATTATGCTTGCGTTTTCGAATCTCGTCCTTTTTTTTGAAATGACGATTTTACCTCTTAAAGGGTAAATTGTCTTTTCTATTCCAATCGAGCCGTGGAAATTGCTCAAAATTAGGATTTGGGTTAGGTGGCCAATCAATACTTCTGTTTGGGATTTTCACTTGTCATCGCTTTCTGAAATGACGGTTTTACCCCCTTAAAGGGTAAATCACTTCGAAAAATTTCAGAAAAATTCTGAAAATTCTTGAAAATGGAAAATGAATTGGTATGGTGACTAATCCTATTTCCACCATATTTTGACTCCATATTTCATCTGAAATGACAAAATTTTCCTTTTAGGGCAAATTGTCCCATAATTCTTCAAAATTACGATTTTGCCCTTCAAGGGTAAATCATGTCAAAACACTCCTGAATCTTAATTGACATATCTCTAGGCTAATAGGGCATCATTAGGGATGTCACGTTGCTTTAATGTGATTTATCCGCACTTATTGAATCATTGATTTGTGCACTTTCATTACTGATTGTGAGTGTTAGGGTAGTTATTCCTGTCTGCATGAAATCTCAGGTTAGATTAATCATTCAACTTAAGTGCCAAAAGGGCGTCAACTTTGACAGTTGGCGTAACAAAGTCCCTAATCTCGTTTCTCTAGTTTTCGTAGAATTGAATAGAACGCTCCCAACTATTTGATAGGGTTTCCAATCGTACCCTCTACAGAACGATTGGTGGTGACTCCTTGGCATGTACACGTATCAAATGTCACCAGACCACACCGAAGGTCGATCACGTATTACCGCCGTTGCGACTTGGGTAACGGGCCTTGGGAGAGGTCCGCGTCCGACCAGAAGTGCAGACGGCCCATTAGCCCGCTTTGTGAATCCGACCGCGCTCGAAGAGGGTCGCGACACGTATGGAATGAATTAGGGTTAGAGGGGGTTACCTTAGCCTATTTATAGAGTTTCTAGCGAGCCCTGTCATTACTGGCCGGGCCGAGCTCTAGCCTACACTAGCTAAGCTCATATTAGGCCTATTAAGAATCTTTATATCCAATCTTAATTAAACCAAGTCAATAATTACAATCCCAATTAATATAAGCCAACGTTAGTATAACTCTACATCTTTCCCTCTGAGTAGACTTCAAACAATCAATAGGAGAAGAATCTCTTGAAGGTGTGGGTTTGTTTTGGTGGGTCATGAATGAGTTCCGTAGATTCTGTGGCAATGGGTGTTGTCATGGCATCCAATTCGAACACTCTCTGAAGAAAGTAGTAACTCTTCTCTTTCTCACGTGGTCGTGGTTGTCTTCTGGTGACCAAAGCCCATCGGTCTGAGACTCTCTGACTTAGCATTTTTGGGTGAAGCGTTGCCGAGTTAAGATTTTTCTTGTTGGTGGGATTAAGATTCTCTTGGGTGGTTGAGTTTTTTTTGCTCGACTCGGTACTCTTCTGATTTCGTCTCTCTTTCTTGTTGATTTTATACCTTGGAGTGCCATTTATGGGAAATATGTCAACTTGAGTTTTAGGGTTATGACCATGGCTCATGGATTTTTTTCCTTCCCTGTTATCTCTCTGGTATAGTACTATCTTTACAGTCCAACTTGATTTCTCATTGGTGATGATGAATGAAGCCTCATAGAGTTAAATCTAGCAATTGAATTGGTAGTGTTCCTTGTATATTGCATTTCTATCTGCAGCTTCTGAGCCACTTCTGTTCCCAATATTTCTTTGAATTAAACAGATCGAGATTGGGATTCAGGGCTAAACCCGCGGCGGAAGTTCATCCTTCATCTCTACTGTAGCTTCCTTTCTCGGTATCATAACCGTTCCTGCAATGATTTGAGTATCTACTTGACTCAAGGGGCAAGCTACAATGGAAAATGCTTTTACCAGTGTAGTTAGGACTGTACAGGGTAGTTGCTGATATTATCTTGGTCTGTCATGTCGTTAAAGTAAAGGAGGAAAACTAGTGTCCCAACCTTTTGCCCGTGAAATTTCGATTGTTTGGTGAAATAGATCTGAGGTTCATGTTGTTGGGCATTTGATGCGAAATGGGTCATTGTTGCTTGTCATAGATTGTGATCCAATGACTAGATTGGATCGATTTTTAACAACTCTTAAAGATGGGGCGAGGCTTGATACGTGATTTTGCTTCGGGACATGAATTCGGGAACTGAGATTCGGTTGGAAAGCGAGTTAGGAAATTCGGGTCGAGCATGCTTGATGGTCAATTAAGTTTATCAAACACATGTATATTTGCTTTCAAAAAAAGAGTTAACCATATGAAACCGGTTTCATTAAATATGGGTTACAACCGTCCCAAAAAAAAAAAAAAAAAAAAAAGGGGGTCACAAGTCGAATTTTTGGAAGTTTCCGCTTGAATTGAACCCCAAGTTTTATGCTAAGACTTTCTCGTTCCTCAAATTTCCGGAAGTTGCAAGTCGAACCTATTAATTAATTTTTTTCCTACACGAGACTT
Organism: Rhodomyrtus tomentosa; assembly: GCA_028455895.1. Taxonomy (NCBI): domain Eukaryota; kingdom Viridiplantae; phylum Streptophyta; class Magnoliopsida; order Myrtales; family Myrtaceae; genus Rhodomyrtus; species Rhodomyrtus tomentosa. The sequence goes on from JAPCWY010000011.1 coordinate 8,748,503, forward strand.
TTGAGTCAAATTCTCAGTGCCTTAACACTAATCCTATCGCGTAAGTTCCCTCCAAGTCTCTTGGTGGAAAGATAGCCTCGCTTTCTAAAACGAAAAGTCGTCCTTGGACTCAAAAAGAAGGGCCAATATCGCGTCCATTTCGCCAAAAAAAAGTATGGACGAATTACCTTTCGAAATCAGCTAATAATGTGAAGCACTCAATTTTTTATTTCCTTTTTGGACAGCAAAATTTTGATATTTATTATTGTCTTTGTTGTTGCTTTATTATTTCTGGTGGCATTTTCGTAAATATCTAATGTGACCAAGGTGAAGATTTCAGCGCAGGAGAAGGACGTAAGAGGAAGGCCTACGTGCTTATCCCAGCGTTCTGTCAAGAGAGGAGGGGAATAATAATAATAATAATAATAATAAAACTAAGAAAATATAGGGTTTTTGTCCTTCATGTGTCAGGTGGTCCAAGATGCTGTGATGGGGTTCTCTTTTTTCGCGTGGAAAGAGAGCCGCCCACCGTCGACTCCGAGAAGGACGGCCCGAAGCGACATTAAAAGGTCAACGGACCGTGACGTTCACTTGATCGCGCCGAGGAGCGTCGAGCGCGGGGTACTCGTGCGTGAAACACGAACGTCTGGGCCACGATTATAATTCAGATTTTTTGATTATAATGAATTATTTTTTACAACACTTTCCGTGAATATGGGCATGGATCGATGTGGCCATGAGCCGTGAACTGACGGTTCCGATTAGTGGCAAAGGTTGAACCGGAACTGGCCCTCGAAGGGCCGGTTCCGATTTCGATTTTTGAATTTAATTTTTTAAATTATAAATTATACATTATAAATTATAATCAAATTATACATTATAATCAAATTTATAATCATTTTTTGAGAGAAATGATTGGAAATCCGATTAAAAGAATTGAATTGGGATTAAAAGAATTGAGCGGATCGAGAGAATTTGAGAGAATTGGGAGAATTTATGAGAAACAATGAAAAAAGAGAGGAGTAATTATAGATGAGGAATGATATAATTTCCCAGGGGAAAAAAAAAACAGAGAAGTAGCTGTTGCATTCCAACGGCCCGAATGGATTCCCCTTTATATATATTTTTAAGGCTTATTAGGCAGTTCGGAACTGATGCGAAACCGCTGGTTTCGAATTTTTAGGGAACCGTAACCCGCCCGTGAGGGGTCGAACAGGTTCCAATTTAGAACCGGAGGGCCTGATCAACGGGCCTATTTCGATTAGTCCAAAGGCCGGTTCAGGGCCCAAATCAGCATGTGATCAAGTTTAGGCATCAATATTCGGATCGAATCACATAAATTTTTTGTATTCTTTGTTGTTCCTTGTTATCTTTATGATCTCTCGCACTAACTTAATTTGTAATATCCTAATTAGTTTTCGCGTTACATTATAATACGATCTTTGTTGACAGAGTCGTCGATTTGGGGGCGTTTCTGAAGTCAACAGTATCACTTGGTAGTGAAATCATATTCCAATATGGCTGTTTTTTTTTTTTTAAAAAAAGGAGGTCGGTACGCGGTAGCCACTACCTACGAGATGCTGAGGTGTGGATTACGTATCCGCGGCTTTTCTTGGTTCCCTATTAAAGGGGGAATTTGCATGGCAAAAATTCGTCCAAGTCATAATTGAGCGACCCAGAAAATGGAGAGCAAGAAGACGTATCGCCTTCTTACACTCGTTTTCTCTCTTCTCGTGATTGAAACATCATTGGCATCTCAAATTCCTCCTGGTACTCTCCCTTGTTTATCACGATATGATTTCTTTTAGGCGTAAATTTTTTGGTTTTCTTATTTTGGTGGCAACTTTCTTTTGTTGAATTGATTCAAACTAGTGGGGAGAAATTCATGTGAGTACTACTCTAGGCAGGATGGACTGTCTCGCTGATGCAATCCGATAGAATCGCCGCTTGAATTTAAACCAAACTAACTCTTTAATTTATGCGTGCGCGATTGATCCTCCGCCCATGCAGATGATGACCACAGTTGGATCCCCGTGAACGGCAGCACGGCAAACCAGGACGGCGCTTGGGACGGCAACGGTTCGGACCATGGGAAGCTACTGGTGCCTCCACCCACGACAGAGACCACAATGAGCGTCACGACCGCGGTTTCTCCTACAAGCACCACTACGCAGACAAGCGTCAGCAGCAGCAGCGACACCTCGAGCACCAGCGTCACGGGGGGACGCACCACTTCAAAATCCAACTCCACTAGAGTCAATAAAGCCAGCAGCGTCACTCATACTAAATATCCTTGATGAGATTGCCAAAGCGAAAAGCCGACAAATCATGAGAAATTGCTGTTTACTTTTCATTTCTCTAGGGTTCTTCTCGTACTTGTTCGATTGAAGTGATGCATTCTGTCGTACGGTGGTTGTGTCTGTTAGTATAACTTCCCAATTCCCCTTGTAAGGTTGTCCTTAATCTTGAAGTGAGTATGTCCTTTCGTTGGAGAAAATTCCATATTTTCATTATATCTGCAACACCTTTTTGAATCAGTGAGACGAATCTCGTAGCGAAGGAACAAACGGCTGCATTACACAGAAATAATAATAGATAAATAAGGTGGTCTTTTCCTTGACGCGTACCTACGACCGTACCTATGACAATTTGAGCAAAAGCGACACCCGTTGTACTAGTGTGCGAAACGCGAGTGAAATATGTTTATCGTAAGCGGTGCCTGAAAATGTGACTTTGGTGAAAGGATTTGATGCGCTTTGAGAATCCGTATATATACCATCTATCATTCATTCTTTTTGGAAAAATTTCAAATAGCATTCTTGCTCTCGTATCAAATACTGTCACAAAATTTTAAAAGTTACAACTTGCATTTTCACAAACTAAGAAGACCAATTTTAATGTCTGACTTGAGACGCCGATCAAGAAAAATTTCGAAAAAGTCTTAAACTTATTGCAATTATGTCAATTCAGTCATAAACCTTTTTGTTCCCGATTCAGCCTTAAACCTTTTGTAATTATTAAAGTCCATTTGGCGGATTTTGGCCGGCCGACAGCTGACAACCTAATATTTTAATATTTTTTTGAATCTTCGTAATTTTTCTTTCTTTTTTTCTCTTTTTTTTTTCATCCCCCTCCCTTACCTACCTCTTAATGGTTGTCGAGATCCAGCAACCAGCCAAGGATGCGGCTGAAGAGTCTGAGCTTCGCCCGGCCTTGGCAGGGGTCGACCTCACCATCGCCTTGTCGCTAGTGCCAGACGAGGCTCGACCTCACAAGTCCAGCTCTGGACCGTCGACGTCAAGCCTCCCGTGGCCATGGCGGGGCTCGACCTCTCTTGGTGACGGCGAATTAAGATAAACTTCTAGAGCTCGTGTTGCATCTTAAGAGCGGAGCACGCTATCAACTTTGTTACACATGAAACTGGACGAGAAAATAGAAAGTATATATTCATGAACCTTGCTGGTACTTATACTTCTTAATTAAAAGTTTGGTTATCCTTTCAAAACCTCATTAATGCTGCAAAGTGCCTCTTTTAAAAGTGACCAAGTGAATTTGCTGCATGAAAATTAGAACCGAATCTGCCAAGTGACCAAACATGGGGACAGTCACCATATATGTGGCGTATACATGGCTAAAACAAGAAGGATTTTTATTCACATACAATTTTTTTTAATTGAAATACTATTTGAATTAGATTTAAAAAAATAATTAAATTATAAAAAGGGGAAGGAAGTCAAAACGGCAAGAGGCTCCCCAGTCCCCACTATTATTCGGATGGGTTGGCGATGGTGGGATGAAGACGGCGGCAGCCCTCGGCTGGTTTCCTTTTTCATGATTTTTAGAAATTGAACTTATTATTGTTATAATTTAATAAAAAAATATTAAAAATTAAATTTCGTCCAAAACGACGTCATTTTAACCACAGTACCATATAAAAGAAAGAAAATAATAATAAAAAATGTCGCGGCTAACAAAGGCAAACATAAGAAAAATTGGCAACTTAGTAGAAAACCTGGTAAGCTTAAAGAAAAGAAATTGGTCAGTGATTCAAGGTTATTTAATACGAAGCGTTTGTAAATTATGCAAATGGAAGTTGTTATGTCAGTTCAAAGATTGTTCATTTTGCAAACTATAGAAATAGCCGGTGATTTTATAAAAGTGTCGCTAGTATCAACCTAGAAGTCACAGGTCATTTTTCTACCAATATTTTTGCTAAAGCTAATAAACGCTTCTTGAAATTTATTAGCATTGGAAAAGGCATTCATATTTTTTGGACATGAACAATGAAATTTTGCTTTCAAGGGCCCATAGCTTACGTGGATAAACTGGTCTGTCATAAAACTTTTAAGAAAGATGAGTATGATAAAAATTAGACGTGCGTGAAATTTATACAAGAGTTTTAATTTATCTTCATGTAGGTTTCGGCCGAAAAAAACTCACCTCGTGGACCGCGGGAGGTCAAAATGGTCAAAGGAGACGAAATAGGATGGCCCATAATCACGCAAGTCGATGATTAAAAAAAAAGATCAAGTTTTACGCCTGCACGATGTATGCTTATGTGATTACATTTCAATTCGGTCGTTACGATACGAGGGTAACATAGAAAACCCATAATATTTAATGATCGGAAATAGATCGTCTAACCTTTCCCGAAAATATTAGGCCTTAATTTTGCAATCAGGGCCGTTCGTGTTATGAATGGATATCCTAGATTATAACTAACAAAAATATATTTAAAAAATTTTAAAAAGATTTGCCCCCCTAAAAATCGAAGATCTAGGCCATTCGTTCAAAAATGGACAGCCTAGGTTGCAAGGTTAGGTGCCTAAACTTCTGAGGAAAGGTTAGTGGGCTATTATGTTTCAAGAAATTTTCTAGAAGGAAAACCGCCAAGCAAATAAAGGAGAGATGTAATGGAAGTTTTGGATTGAATTGAGTCCCAATTTTTACGCCAAGAATTTCTCGTTGCTTAGATTTTTAGAAGTTGCAAGTCCAAAATTCTGTCCTTTGGTATTAATTAATTTTTTTGCCGCACGAGACTTTGAATCAAATTCTAGTATTTTAATACTAATCCCGTGGCGTAAGTTCCCTTCAAGTCTCTAGCTGGGAAGGCGGCCTCGCTTTCTAAAACGAAAATCCATCCTCGGACTTGAAAAGAAAGGCCAATTTTGCGTCAATTTCGCCAAAATATATATATATATATATATATATATATATATATATATATCGACGAATTACCTTTCGAAGTCGACAAAGAAAGTGAAGCAGTCAGTTTTTTTTTTTATTTATATTTTTGGACAGCAAAATTTGGCCTCGATCGCTTCTCACCCTACCTGTTAAATTATGTCTCGAATTTGATCCCATAATGATATTCGATATCTATTGGAGTCTTGCTATTGCTTTGTTATTTTCTTTTGGTAGGGTGGGGTTTTCGTAAATATCCAATGCGACCAAGATGAAGACTTCAGCGTACAAGAAGGGGAAATAAGAAGAGGGCCCACGCTCTTATCCCAATCTTCTGTCCTGCGAGGTTTTTCTTTTCTTTCTTCGTGTGGAAAGAGAGCCGCGCACAGTCGACTCCGGGACCGACGACTCGTGAGGAAAGAAAGAGGTCAACGCACCGTGACGGCGCGCGAAGGAAGGAGCGCTGAGCACGGTGGATTTGTGCGTGAAACACGAACGTGTTTAGCGGCGATCATAACTCAGATTTTTCTATTATAATGGGTTCAATCAAGTGTTTTATTTGTAAACGCATTGAATTTGAGTATAATATAAGTGTGGAATACACGAGAGTGAGCGGTTGTAATTCAGATTCTCCGATTATTTTGAATTGATCTTGATATATCTTCCCGTGAACGTAGATACCGACATTCGGATCAAATCATGTAAATTTTTTGTGTCATTTGTCGTTCCTTATTATTTATCTTTTTAACTTTTACGGTATATTACAATGCGGTGCTTGTTAACGGATTGAGGGCCTTAGACATTTTCTGACGTCAACAGTGTCACTTAGCAGTGAAATTATATTACAATATGAATGTCACTGGTTGTTAAAAAACGAAAAACAAGACAACAAGAGAGGTCGGTGCGCGGTAGCCACGACCTACTAGATGCTGAGGTGACGATTACATATCCGCGGCTTCTCTTGGTTCCCTAACAAAGGGAGAGTTTGCGTGGCAAGAATTCGTCAAAGTCGTAATTGAGCGACTCAGAAAATGGAGTGCACGAGAAACTTTCGTCTTCTTACACCCGTTCTCTATCTTCTCGTCATTGAAAAATCGTTGGCATCTCAAATTACTCTCTCTCCTATTTATTTCGATATGATTCCATATGAGTACTCCACTAGGCAGGATGGACCGTCTTGTTGATGCGATATGATCGAATCGCTGCTTAATTTAAACCAAGTTAATTCGTTAATTTAGGCGTGCTCGACAGATCCTCCGCCCATGCAGACAATGACAACAGCTGGATCCGAATGAATGGTAGCACGTCGAACCAGGACAGCTCTTGGAACGGCAACAATTCGGACCATGGGGAGCTCCTGGTGCCTCCCCCCGAGACAAAGACCACGATGAGCGTCACGACCGCGGTTTCTCCTACAAGCACCACTACGCAGACAAGCGTCAGCAGCAGCAGCAGCAACACCTCGAGCACCAGCGTCATGAGGGGACGCACCACTTCAAAATCCAGCTCCACTAGAGTAAATGAAACCAGGAGCGTCACTCATATTAAATATCCTTGATGAGATTGCCAAAGTGAAAAGCCGAAAAATCACGAGAATTGTTGTTTACTCTTCATTTCTCTAGGGTTGTTCTCGTGCTTGTTCGGTTGAAGTGACGCGTTATGTCGTAGGGTTATGTCTCTTAGCATAACTTCCCAATTCCCCTTGTAAGGTTGTTCTTAATCTTGAAGTGAGTATGTCCTTTAGTTGGAAAAAGTTGCAGATTTTCATTATATTTGTCAAGTTATGCATGTTTTGCAACACCTTTTCGAATCAGTGAGACAAATCTCACAGCGAAGAAACAGACTGCTGCATTACACACCAAAAAATAAAAATATAAATAAATAAATAAATAAATAAATAAATAAGGGGGTCGTTCCCTTTGACGCGCACCTATGAGAATTTGAGCAAAAGCGATCCTCATTGTAGTGGTGTGCGAAACTGGAGTGAAACATATTTATCCTAAGCCGTGCCTGAAAATGTGACTTTAGTGAGAGGATTTGATGCTTTTTTAAAATCTGTATATATACCACCTATCATTCATTCTTTTTGGAAAATTTTCAAATAACATCCTTACTCTCGTATCAAATATTGTCAAAAAATTTGAAAGCTTGCATTTTCGCAAACTAAGAAGACCAATTTTAACGTTGACTTGAGGCTGCGATCGTGAAAATTACCGAGAAAACCTTAAAACTTATTGTAATTATGCCAATTCAGTCATAAATCACCCTCCCCTTTTTTTTGTCGATTCGATTCTAAAAATTTTGCAATTATTTCATTAAAGTCCATTTAGCGAATTTAGGCCGCCCAACACTGACGTGGATGCCGGCGGCCAGCAAGCTAATATTTTATTTTTTTTATTTTTTCCTTTTTTTCTCTTCCCCCTCCCCTCTCTACCTCTAACCGGTTGCTGGATCTTGGCAACCGGCTAGTGACGTAGCTGAAGGGTCGACCTCGCCCGACGATGGCAAATTAAGATAAACTTCTAGAGCTCTTGTTGCATCTTAAGAGCGGAGCACGTTATCGGCTTTGTTACACATGAAACTGGACGAGAAAATAGAAAGTATATATTCATGAACCTTGCCGGTACTTATAGTTCTTAATTAAAAGTTTGGTAATCCTTTCAAAACCTCATTAATGCTCCAAAGTGCATGCCTCTTTTAAAAGTAAACTTACTTCATGAAAGTTAGAACCGAATCAACCAAGTGATCAAATATAAGGACGTCACCATATATGTCACGTAGACGTGGTTAAAACAAGACGGATTTTTATTCACATACAATTTTTTTTGTTGTTGAAATACTATTTGAATTAGATTAAACAAATAATTAAATTATAAAAGGGGAAGGTAGTCAAAACGGCAAGGGGCTCCCCAGTCCACACTATCATTCGGATGGGTTGGCGACTGTGGGATGAAGACGGCGACGGCCCTCGGCTGGTTTCCTTTTTTCTGCTTTTTAGAAATTCAACTTATTATTGTTATAATTTAATAAAAAAAATATATTAGAAATTAAATTTCGACAAAAATGACTTCATTTTAGCCATGTCAGCACCATGCAAAAGAGAGAGAAAAAAATGTCACGGCAAGGACTGCTATCAAAGGCAAACATAAGAAAAATTGGCTACTTTAGTAGAAAAGCTGGTAAAATTAAAGAAAAGAAATTGGTCAGTGATTCAAGGTTAGTTCATACGAAGCGTTTTTTTTTTATTGGACCACGGACAATGAAATTTTGCTGTCAAGAGCCTATAGCTTACGCGGATTAAACTGGATTGTCATAAAACTTTTAAGAAAGATTAGTATGATGAAAGTTAGACGTGAATGATATTTATACAAGAGTTTCAATTTGTCTTCAACGTAGGTTTCGGCCAAACACACACGCCTCGCGAACGGTGGGAGATCAAAATGGTCAAAGGAGACAAAACGGTCCGATCGATAATCACGCAAGTCGATGGTTAATATATATATATATATATATATATATGTTTCAACTCAACCTGGATAACATAGGAAATCGGTAATATTTAATGACCGGAATGAAGTGGGCTATTATGTTTTGAGAAATTTTCTAGAAGGAAAAGCAAATAAAGGAGAGATGTAGTGGAATTTTCCGCTTGAATTGAGGCCCAAGTTTTACGCCAAGAATTTTTGTCGTTGTACAGATTTCTAGAAGTTGCGATACGAATTCTGTGCTTTGGTATTAATTTAAATTTTTTTCGCCCGGTCTTTGTCGACCGAGTCGTCGATCGAAGGCCTCGACATTTTCTGATTTCAACACTGTCACTTAGTAGTTAAAAGAAAGAAAAACGAAAAGAGAGGTCGGCACTCGGCAGCCACGACCTTCGATGTGTAAGGTAAAAATTCGTCCAAGTCGTAACTTTTTTTATTTGTCGAACAAAGTCATAATTGAGCGACTCAGAAAATGGAGAGCAGGAAAACCTTTTTCGTCTTCGTATACTAATTCTATGTCTTCTTATGACTGAAAAATCATTGGCATCTCAAACTTCACCTGTTATTTTGGATTTCGCTAGGCACTTTCTTTTGTTGAATTGATTCAAACTAGTCGCGTTCGGCATGATGGATTGTCTCGCTGATGCGATACGATCCAATCGCTGCTTAATTAAAACCAAGCTAACTCGTTACTTTATGTGGTGTGGCGATCGATCCTCCGCGGAAGCTAGAGGTGGCAAATAGGTGGGTCGGATCGGATTTGAGTTGGGTTGAATATGGTCCGACCCATATTGACCCATCTGACCTATATTTAATGACTCATACCCGACCCGTTTTGACTTATATTATCAAAACACAATAATATTTTTAAAAAATAATAGTATTAAAATACTTTTTGATCCCAGTCCCTGCACTAGTCTTGTCCCTGGCCCTGTCCTTAGTCTCCGGTCCTAAGTCGTGGCCTCAACCCCGGGACCCGGCCCTTGCACCTTGCACCGGTCCCGACCCCAGTCGTCAATCCCTAACCCTAGCCCCCGGCACCGGTCCCGACCCCTGTCGCCGGTTCCCAGCCCCGTCCCCGGACCCGACTCGGGCCCCGGCCCCAGCACTAGTCCCATTCCAGGCCCCGGTCGCCCGCCCCGAGCTTGGGCCTCGGTTCCGATCCCGCCCCGGGCCTCAGTCTGGATCCAGGTCTTGGTCCCAGCTCCGAGACCCGATCTATGGACCACTTGTAACTGGTGGAAGAATGTTTTCCTTACGGATCGAAAATGGGTCAATATGAATTTAAGTGTGACTCATTATTGATCAATTTTATACAAATATGGGTTTGTGACCCATATTGGCAACTCTAACGGTAGCACACCTAACCAGGAAGGCTATTGGCATGGCAACAATTCGGACCTGGGGGCTCAACGAAGACCACGATCAGCGTCTCGACCGCGGTTTCTCCTACAAGCGCCACTACGTAGACCGGGGTCACCAGCAACGGCAACCGCTCGAGCATTAGCGTCACGAGCGGAGGCATTACTTCAAAATTCAGCTCCACTAGAGTCAGTGAAAGCAATAGAGTCACTCGAACTAAATATCCTCGATGAGAATGCCAAAGTAAAAAGCCGAAAAATCTCAAGGATTGCTGTTTACTTTTCATTCCTCTAGGGCTGTTCTCACGCTTTGTTCGATTGAAGTGATGCATTCTGTCGTAGGGTTGTGTCCGGTAGTATAACATCCCAATTCCCCTTGTAAGGGTGTTCTCAATCTTGTAGTGAGTATGTCCTTTTGTTGGAGAAAGTTGCAGATTTTCTATATATCTGTCTAAGTTATGTTTGTATTGCAACACATTTTCGAATCAGTGAGACAGATCTCACAACGAAGGAACATATGGCTGCATTACATGCACAAAAACAAATAAATAAGGGGGCCGTTCCCTTGACGTGTACCGATGAGAATTTGAGCAAAAGCGATTCCCGTATTAGCGACCTGTGAAACGAGAGCGAAATATATTTATCCTAAACATGCCTGAAAATGTGACTTTGGTGATAGGATTTGATGCACCTCAAAAATCCGTATATATGGTATAGCATCTCTCATTCATTCTCTTTAGAAAAATCTCAAATAGTATTTTCGTTATTGTGCCAAATACTGTCACAAAATTTCAAAAGTTACAATTTGCATTTTCACAAACTAAGAAGACCATTTTCAACATCGACTTCTTTTTACATGCGCGGCCAATTTAGGCAGGAAAATGAGAATCTAGTAAATGGATCTTGTTAGCAAGTGTCCCAGCCTCCCAGGGGACTGAACCGTGAGTAAATAAGTTCATATATGAATAGTTCGGTTCGGTTATTGAACGAATTGAACCAATAAAAACTAAATCAATAAGAAAAAATTGTGATTTTTCTAATTACCCGAACTGAAAATAGAATTGAACTGAAAATGTCGAAATTTTTAGTTCGGATTGGTTCTTGCTTCGGTTCTAACACCACCGTAGGGGATTAGTGCTTTTTCCGCTTTCTTTTCGGTGTGGGGAAACAATTTCAAAAGGAAAAAGCCAATTTAACAAACGGGTCTTGTTTTTGATGGCTTGCAGTTCTCTCGTTAATCTTACTAAGGAAAATTATTGATTTCCGACATGATACGAGAGAGACATTGCATGAGAAATGACAACCGTTCTTTGTTGAGGAAGTTAACGAGCATTTTGGGAGGCAAACCTTAACAGAAAACTTAATAACTAAGCATGGATGCAAAGATGGAAGCGAAGGTGCAACTTCAAATCTAATAGGGTTAATAATACGAAAAATTTTAAACTGGTACACATGTGATAAATTTATCACAAATTATTTTTTGACCATAAACCTCCCCAAATTGGTATACTTGTGATAAATTTACCCCAAACTGGTACACCTGCGACAAATTTACCTTACGCTAATTTTCGTTAAATTTAACCGTCAAATTGCTGAGTTAGATGGCACGTAGCAGTTCATGGGTGTACCAATTTAAGATTTTTACCATCTATTTATCACACGTGTATCAATTTGAGATTTTTCGTAGTATTAACCGAATATAATAAATAGTAAATTTGTCACAAGTGTACAAGTTTGGAATTTTTCGTGGTCAAAAAAATTAGATTCGGATAAATTTGTCACATGTATACCAGTGTAATGTTTTTTATGGTAAAAAAATATAGTTTGGAGTAAATTTGTCATAAATATACAAGTTTTGGTTTTTCGTAATCCAAAAAATAATTTTGGATAAATTTATCACATGTGCACCAGTTTAGAATTTTTCGTAGTATTAACCCAATCTAATAATAGAGTTTAGGATGCAAATGTACGCTTTAAAAACTCATTGACGGAAGTGATTTGTAGTTTTTCACTTGAGCTTTTCAATACCCTGGGTATACACTCGATAATATCGATGATTTTATGTGCTCGCGTACAATAAAATTAATTCCAAAATTTAAGTGATTTCGAAATTTTCCTATTCAAGTTGCAAATTAAGATAAACTTCGAGAACTTCATGTTGCATCTTAAGAGTGGAGCACATTATCAATTTTGCTACGCATGGAATATATATATATATATTCATGAACCTTGCTGGTACTTATCCTTCTTAGTTCAAAGTTTGGTAATCTTTTCAAAATCTCATTAATACTGCGAGGTGCCTCGATAGTTATTTGGCTTATACATTACCAAATTACTTTTGAAATACAAATGTCTTGGAGGTCTACGTCTGCATCAATGGTAGTACACGATAGGCACAAAAAATCCTCGTACAAAGAGAAAGTCACTTGAATTTGCAGGAAAGTTAGAACAGAATCGACCAATTGACCAAACACAAGGGCAGTCAACGTATCATGATCTTGTAAAAATACACGGATTAATGTGAAGTGAAATTAAGAACACATATCAAGCAAGTATATGCTATGCGTAGTAAAACAACGTTCCATATGGAAAAACACACTCGTCGCTTATGTAGTATTCTTCACGAATTATAGCTCTCAATCGCCACAACCACCGTTACCAAATTCAACCTTGTTATCTTGAATGTTATAAAGTATCTTCAGATTCTGCTGCTGCACGCTCCCAATTATAACCAGGTTACTCGACATCTGGCTAGGCGCGATAGCCAAGCAAACTTGCGCATCGCTCTCTCGCCAAACTACTGCAGACGGGTCCAAGCTGACGTCGGTATTCTCAAATTGCAGGACCATCTTCGGCAAGATCACATTCTCCTGACCCCGAAGATCATAGCAGGTGTCCAATAGTGTCGAAGGCTTTGCGGCGGGATAACTAGACATGTATTTGACGAACTCTGCGCGAATGGCCGAGTAAATCGGGGACGGCAACCGGGTGATGGTAGTCCCGGAGTCTATGATTGTCCTAGGTGGAGACTGCGAAGAGAGTCTAAACTTCTGATTCCCAAAGGCAATACCAACCAGGTTGACAAAATAAAAAGATGGGTAATCATGGTCATTTATGAGAGGTGTGATGCTGTTTGTTTGGCAATTACTGAGGGCTTCCATCCCAAAAAGTAAGTACCCGTTGGAGCTCTCGCTGCCAGGGATGCAGTAGCAGAAGATATTGGAAAATTTTGACGCTATGTGCGAGATGAAGGTCGCGCGTCCTTGTCCTAGGCCTAACATACCGGCCGTGTGACCAAAGTCACCGCTATTATTTTGGCTGCAGCCGAAGATGAAGTCCGGGAACTGGTACCCTCCAGGGAGGGTGAGCATATCTTGGACATAGTAACCGTCGGATTGCGATCCGTCGGCATAGACGATGGAGTAGGGGCAATCCGATTCCTCGCATGGTGGGTCTGAGTATGTGGAGGACTTGGATGGATCAAACATTGGGTCTTGCTGAGGATGGCAACTAGGACAAGGTTCACATTGGGTCCATGTAATGTCGCTGCCCGTGTCGAAGATTAGGGTCAAGTCGACTTTCGGGGTCCCAACACCAATGGTGACCACGAACTCGCCTGCTCCGGGAGAGGCACCACGAATCGGCAGCCGGGCGTTCTCTCCGTAATCCCCCATGGTCAGTGAGCTAGGTTGTTCCAGGATGTTCATGGAACGGACCCTAGACTGGTCCCGGCGAAAGATGACCCCGGAATCGCGAGATTGACGGTTCGCGGCAAGTGGCGAGCAGGGTCCCTGCCTGTGTGCCAACGTCAATCCACGTCCGTTTGCTCGACCTGCAATCAATATGAATCATAGTGTAAGTTATAGCAGTCCAATCTCGAGACCATGTCAGCCATAAGTATTCAATACTTAGCATTTAGCAAATTCCAAACGTGACCCAGGGTGTTAAACAAAGAAAATGAAGACCTTCGCAAGTAGATGCCGGCGTCAGCGACTTCAGCTTGACAACATACTTATCATCCTCTTCACGATTCACCATTTCCCTTCCCCATGCACATCTCTTCGCAACTTCGTGACCGGAGAAAAGCAGGACCAGAAGAAGAAGAAGGTGGAGAGAAGTGTAGTTGGCCATGGATGGACTGTGATTTGCTCAAGAACTCGGACGGAACTCGAGTCTTTATAACCTGACGACGGCGACTGTTTTGATGATCCAACCGCGTGGGTATGAAATGGAAGGACAGAAAAGAATGGTTAAAATAAGACTAAGCAAAAAGCCGGTCTGTTGACTTGGAAGCTTAGCAAGTCAAACACGTTCGCCCGTCGACTGTTCCTAGTCTTTGGCCATGAGAAGCCAACTGTCGCCATGTCGTCAAGCCGACGTTAGACTCAGACAGTCACCTCACTGGTGTACTGATATTATGTACTTGCAGAGAAAACTATCGGAGAATTAGTTCATCAGGTCTTTTTGTCGTCGGCCTTGACGACATTTCTTCTCCGCGAAGATCATATGACATGTTGGTAGATAGAAAGGAGCCCCATATTTTTTTTTTTTAGATCTACTGCAGTTTCTCTAATTTGGTCATATTTTTTTAAAAAAAATTATCAATTGTGTCTGACAAAACTATATATTTTGTCAATTGAGTCCATTTGACCTGACATTACCGATGTAGACGCCGACCATCCTACGTAGTCGATTGGCGCTGACATGAATAAAATTTAATAATGTTCGATTTTTTTTTTCGTATAATTTAATATCTATTTATTTTTTTATCCTTTGTTTTTGCATTTTATTATGTTTTGCTATACTTTTTTTTTCTTCCCTTATTTCCTTCACTAGCCAACGGTGAGACCGACAATGGCTGGTTGAGGTCGCCAACTTTAGGCAAGGGCCACCCTCTTCAACCTCAGCAAGGGACGCCTGGGCCTAGCCTAGCAAGGGCGACCCTTCCCCAATCTGGCAAAGGTCTACCCTTGCCACCCACACAAGGGCGACCCTCACTTGACGGCTATCCTTGCCTGAGGCCGAGGACCTCCTCCAGCCATCGCCAGGCTCATCGATGGTCGAAATAGGGAAGAATGGAAGAATTAAAAGAGAAAAAAGAAAAGAACACCAAAAAAGTAATGGAAATAAATTAAAAATAAAGCCCAAAAAATTTTAAAAATAAAATTTTGTCCATATTAGTGTCGGTCATGTCATGTAGGAAGGCTAGCGTCCATTTTAGCGATTTTCTACAAAAACTAGCAAGATGGACTTAATTAGCAAAATGTGAAAAAGGTTTAGGACTTAATTAGTAATAATAAAATGTTTAGGAGTAAATTGACAATACTGCAATAGATATATGAGTTTTTGAACAATTTTTCCCTTGAATGACAAGAACGATTTCAGATTATGGTGCATAGGATCAGACAATATATGTCGTAGGAATAAAATTCTTGTAAACATACCAAATTTATCCCAATAGAAATGAAAAAATTAATTTTGGTGGTTAACTCAAATAAGAGTTGGTAATCCATAACTAACTGATAACTTAATCGCAGTAGGATTTTAATTTAAGGGGTACTAACAATTGGTAAATAAATGTTAGTATTAATAAAATAAACTTAGCGAGCAATTCAAATGAGGGTAACATTATACTCATTCGTAATTTGATCTGATAAAAGTTGGTGTATCGCTCTAATTTAAGTTGGCAATTTCTATGAGTATTAGTAAACACAAAGTGTTGGTAAGTAATTCCATTTCAGTCATTAAATTATGTAGGCATGGTTGAGATAAATTGGGATCTCATGGTTCCTATTAGGGGTGAGCGGTTTCTTATTCTTTCTAGATTTCACATGGAACCTTAGACCTACCTATCAGAAACAATTTCCCATTTTTTGAAATTTGAAATCTATATTGTATATCTTAAAGCTTAGAACCTACCCCATCAAAGGTTCGAGAGTCTATTCAGGTTTCATATGTATTTTTAATTGAACGATTGTAGTGAATTATCATCTCCAATAACCATCATTTGCTGCTACAATCCACTTATAGTAACTTATATTTAAGCACGCGAAGAATATTAAATATTAACAAAGTAAAAATCTCAGTCATGTATATCGCCGAATATAGAAGTTCATACTAATGGTTTTAGATTACATACTCATTATTGTATGTCATGAAATACCATATGATCACATGAAGACATAACACAAGAAAAACATGAAGATGTGTTTTAAGTTCGAATTTCATCTTCTGGAACTTACCCGTCAGAACCAATTTCTCACTTTTTGGAATTTTGAATCTACTGTACCTTCACATATTTGGTTTTCCGATTATGGATTCACCTGGGATGATGTCCATCCCTAGCTGGCACCTATATAATAACTTCATTAAAAAGAAAAAGAAAGAGACAACCAAGCAAACGCGGGAAAGATGGAATGGAAGTTTCCTTTTGCCTCGAGTCCCAAGTTCCACACGTAGACTGTGTGGATCCCACTACCAACTTCTAGAAGTAGCAAGTCGACTTTCGGTCGTTCAGTACTGGCTTCAATTATCACCACGCGAGTCTTTTCGAGTCAAACCATCGAGTCTTGTTTTTTTTTTTTTTAATACCGACCCTACCAGAAAAGGGTCCGTTTCAAGTCTCTTGCTCGGAAGATAGATAGCCTTTGCTTTGATAACGAAAGGGTCCGGTCGCCCTCGGAGTTGAAGAAAAATCAACGACGCGTCAACCAACAGCGATGCTTAAACAATTTTTTTTTTAAAGAACGAAAAACTGATGTCGGCCACTGAAAGAAGACGAAGAAGAAGAAATCGGAAAGAAAGAGGGGTCGGTAGCTAACGAGATGCAGGTGTCGCTTTACATCGCTATTAAAGACAGTTTGCAAGGTGAATTCGTCGAAGCCATCATTGAGCGAACTCAAAGAGATGGAGAGCAACAGGACCTTCCTTTTTCTGCTTCCACTCATTTTCTCTCTTCTCATGATTGAAAAATCAATGGCATCCCGAATTCTGGCCGAGAATAATTCTCTTCCTCCTCCTCCTCCAGGTACTCTCTGTCTCTGTCTCTGTCTCTCTCTCCCCTTTCAGTTCTTGCTTAATGTAAACTGTGCTGAATCGTTGGTTTGTTTATGCACGATCGGTCCGACGCACATGCAGACAAGGACAGCAGTAGGATCAGCGTGAGTGGAAGCGTGCCGAGCACGGATGGCTCTTGGAACGGCGATCGTTCGGACCAGGGGATGGTCTTGGTGCCTCCGCCCACAACGAAGACCACAATGTCGCAGGCAGGCCAACCGAACATGTCCGCGAGCGCCGTCGTGGTCGCCCCGACCAATGCTAAAGTCAATGTCGCAACCGCCGTTTCTCCCACAAGTGCCACCTCGAAAGCTAGCGTCACTAGCAGCAGCAGCACTTCAAGCACCAACGCTACTAGCGGAGGCATCGTCTCGGAATCCAGCTTCACTACCGTTAGTCAAAGAAGCAGCGCCACTCTTACCAAACATCCTTGATGATGATCGTTGGTTTCTTTTCTTTCTTCTGGGGTTGTTCTCTCTCTTGTTCGATTGGACTGATGTATTCTTTCGTAGGGTTGTGTCAAAATGAGTTCGCGTGCAAGGTTGTTCTTAATATTAATGTGAACTTGCATGTTTGTTTGAGAAAGTTGCAAAGTTTCGTTATATATTCAGATAGGACCTTCAATTACAAGTCCATAAAAGCAGTGATTTTTTTTTTCATTGTCGAAATAATGATCGTAAAGAATCGAGCTGACAAGAAGAGATTGAGTGGTAATTGCCAAAAGGTACTTTGTGTTTTTACTAATAGGAATTTTGTACATCCTTATGCTATGCAGTGTAGTGTCTTTATATAATACAAGCAAGAGCTACATAATTAATGGAGGACAAAATCATGATCTTGTCTTTGGAAGGAGTTGATCTTGATTGATGAGCAATTGGTGGAGATATCATGGCTGATTGATATTGTAATTGATGAGTAAGCAATGGAGAGATTGTAACCGTCTGAGATTGTGATCGATGAGCAAGCAATGGAGAAATTGTAGCTGAATCAAGACACGTCATCGTTTCCTTTTGATGGCTATTTCATACAAAATTGTTAATCAAGACCTATAATCGAAGCGAAATTAAATAGATCCACATACCCATAAATAATAAGTGCGAATTGCAACCATACGTCAATCATACCGTCGTATACATTGATTGTACTTGATCATCAAGCACTGAGATCAAACTTGAATAACTGATCGGAGAAATATATCACGTAAACGAGCATACCTCGATAACCACAGATTAAGAACCCTCATTGCATATGATAAACGATTCAGATCCGCTGATCAATCGTCCATCGAGCGAGAATTTTTTCGTTGAGTTTTTAGTAGATTTTTTTTTTGTAGGTTACAAGAATGACGAATGTTCTATTAAAAACTGAAGAGAGATCTCTTCTCTCTCTTTCTTTTTAGGATAGGAAACGAACTTAATTGCTTCCAATCAATCAT
This sequence comes from Rhodomyrtus tomentosa, assembly GCA_028455895.1. Lineage (NCBI taxonomy): Eukaryota > Viridiplantae > Streptophyta > Magnoliopsida > Myrtales > Myrtaceae > Rhodomyrtus > Rhodomyrtus tomentosa. Next base: position 8,767,003 of record JAPCWY010000011.1, read on the forward strand.
ACTGGAAATAAGGCAATTAGTCAATTTAGCCCTTAATGGGCGCCATATTCCATTATCTCCCACTCACTCTCTTTTCACTGCAAAGTTCATATAGGCAAATAATCCGTGCGACCAGCATAGTATGAGAGCTCGTTGCTATACATCTGTTCGGAGTATATAACAGCTAAAAATGGGCACATAACCTCAGAGTAGATCCAGTATGCAGTACCCTAGATCAATCAGTCACATTTACATCACATCTCTCTTGATCTCTTTGAGCGCTCAAACACAATACATTGTATTCATAATCATGATTAAACTCAAATAATTATAATTGGTCGACTTATGAATACAAAGATTGAATGTGACATCCAAAACAAAATTGATCTTCCTCTTCCCTTACCTCTCAATCTCAGTCCAGCTCACTTTTCTAGATATATCCCTTTAGATCGAATCAATCTCATAACCATTGACAACACTCCAAGATAGCAAACATTGAATAGAAATTTCAAGAATAGGTTAGAGTCATGTAGCACTTAATTGAGTAACTTATATCCTCAAGAGTCTCACACAGTTATAGAATTGAGATTAATACTATTGCCAACTCCTTTTGGTCGTTTCGTGCATACGTAATATGAAATACGTATTACGATATTCTCTCATTTCCCGTGGAGTGTATGTCTTTTCACTCAATACCATACAGATGATAGCTTAGACTTACTCAACGTCTAGCTTGAGTTCACAAATCTGCTCTTTTCAAAGAATCCAACAGAACTCACATCTGGCACCAAAGACAGATTAAGTGAAATACGTAGTTATTTCACTTTTGGGTATAACTTATTATGAACTCATCTTAAAACTTTTGTTAAGGCTGCATCAAAAAAAATTCAAGCTTAAGCTCTCAATTATCACTTAGATAATAAGCTTGAAAACGTCTCATATCTATTTGTCACCCAATAAATAGAGGCAATTACCCGTGTGAGTGAGCTAATCTTCATCTGTCTAATATACCTTCTCAGTATAATGCACTAAGCATTAATATGCATAAATGTCATACAAACTAATAGACATCATTAATGATAATAAATACCATTAATTGTGAACTTTGAGAAATATAAATATGCAGTACTCACACTTATACACTCTTTCAGAGATTTTAATATAGGGAACTAATCCCTTTGTCAACACATAACTAAGGAAAACATCTCCAGTAATTCACTTTGTCAGAAGATCTGCTATTATTCTATGCATATATGTGTATTGTATGTTCACATCTTTTCGTACAATCATATCTTTCACAAAATTATATTTTGTCGCTATATGTTTGATCTTGCAATGGATCATTACTATAAGCCATCGCTGCTTGGCTATCACAATTAACTAATAATTGAACTTGCAGTATCCTTAGCAATACCTCATTGACCCAAACATCTCTTAAACCAAACATATTTTTGTACTGTTGTTGATATCACCATGAGATCACTTTCCATCGTGGATAAGGTTATGCATGTTTGCTTCTTACTACTACAAAATATTGTGCCACTGTACAGTAAGAATACAAACCCAGAAGTAGTTTTTTTTTTCTTTTCATCTAAACCTCTTCCTCAATCAATATCAGTATAGCCTTCAAGGCGCAGATCCCTACATTAGTAACTCAGCAAAAAATTGGCAGTACTTTCAAATACTTGAGAATTCTCTTGACGGCAATCCAATATATTTGACCTAGATTGAATTGGTACACTTTTCATTCCATCACATAACAAATATTAGGTCCTGTACACATTGTAGTGTACTTCAAGCATTCAAGCACTAACATATGGAACATTTTCCATTTTTGCATTTGCTTGATGAGTCTCAAGACACATTTTGCAGCTCAAACCTTTACCTCATGCAATAGGAGTATCTTTGGGTTTATAATCTTACATACAAAAACATTCAAGAACTTTATCCATATAAGTCTCTTGTGAAAGAGACCACAACCTCTTTGAACGATCTCTTGTAATCTTAATTCCAAGAATATATGCAGCTTCACCCATATTTTTTTTATTTCAAAATTGGAACATAACCAATTCTTGACTGTATTAACAAACTCCATATTGCTCCAAGCAATCAGTATATCGTCAACATATAATGATAAAACCGCATATTGATGTTAGGATCTTTTGGTATATACGCAATGATTTTCATCAATCATTACAACATCATATGCCACTAAGGCATTACAAAAAATTATATATCATTATCTCAAAAACTACGTAAGGCCATATATCAATCTCAAAAGTCGACATACTTTTTGTTCTTGGCCATTGTTGACACCTAAATTTTTATTTTTAGAAAATTATTTAACCATAAAATGAGAATTAATCATAATTCTCGCAAAAATAAATTCTCAAGCATTGCATATTTATTTTCTATCATATCATTTAGTGTCAAAGATGAGTCCATTGATTTTAATTTTGACGGCGGTTAGACCAAACTCAGCTTGGGATTTTCGCCTATGGCTATAGGGTGTGCCAAAATTTGTTCACCATGATTTTGGACTCAATTCAATTTCAAATCAGCCTGTTTTTGCTCATTAAATTTTTTTAGAGCTTTTAATTATTTAATTGAAGCCCGATTTGAGTTCAAGATTGTACAGTTAAGCCCATAAAGCAATGAAAATCGGATAGCCCAATGGCACCTCTATGGCTGAAGATATTTATAGATCAGAATTTTTAATTCGATGGTCAACAATGAATCTTACCTTGACTAGGATTAGGATTCCTTATTGCCTATAAATAGAGTTTTATGGTCTAGGGTTGGGGGAGGCTAACTCTCTAGAAAAACAGGGCAGATTTTTGGGAGGCCACCTCATTGAAAAACAAGGCAGATTTCGGGAGGCCACTTTCATGGAATATACAGCAGATTTCGGGAGGCCAAGACATGTAAACACATGGCCACGAAAAGAGAGAGAAGGAGATGATTGGGGTGATGCTCTCTGATCTTGTGTAGTCTTCCTGACACATGCCATGAAGAGCTGACAATGTCTCTTGCGGCATCTTGGACAATTCACATCAAGTACTTTCCGATGTTCGACAAGTGTGGATTTCACAAGGAAGGGACACCGAGGCACATTTGGAGATTTGCACAAGGAAGTTGTTCATAAAATTTTGTCCTTTATCTCCCTTAATATGTTATCTCTCTCCTCATGGTTCATGACCAAAGGGTAATCTCCTGTACAAAAGTGTGTTCTCTGGACATGCGCCTAATGCCATCAATCCATCTACTTTTTCAAGGGCGCCAAGCCAATAGATGCACAGGCCAACGATGTTCTTGATTTGTGAACGCATATTGATGCTATGCATCAAGTTGCCTCTACGCTTGTTTTCTTTGTTCTTCTTGCAGGATCATTGATCTCGTTGTTTATAGCCGAGTACCATCACTGTGCAGCTGTTGGTGTGTTGTCATCGTCGTTGCTAGTCCGTCGTTACCCACCGCGAGCACACCAAGTTCCGGCGAGCTTCAACAACCGTATGTAGTCCGATGGATCCTAGAAAGAGCAGGGGAGCCGTTGCACTACAAGTCAACAGGGGATCATCAACGAGAAGTCTAGGACAAGAATGAAGGACGATTAATGTGGAAAGCTTCAGTCTTTATCGAATCCCTCGTTTGATCACAGACGCTGAGTTGGCCCCCACCGTGATTCATTGACATCCAGCTTTAATCGACTCATTCAAGGAGACAGCATCAAAATTTGGAGAGCATTACTCGCGAGCCCTCTAAGCACCGGAGACCAGCGAACGTGGAGACGACTTAACCATTGTTTTCGTACAAGATTTTTTTCTTGCAGGTTGTCTATAGGAAGCAACAACTTCACGTGAACTCCAATAGAACCTCCCAAGTTTCTTGCATGCTACGGTCAAAATTGGCTCACTAACGAAACTAGTGATATCCATCCGGTGGACAAGGCTCCATCACATTTGATTCTTTGATTACATTTATTTTTGTTTAATGAAAGCAGGAGCGCTTGAGGTCCAAGTAATCGTGCCCAGCTTCTCTCAACAACAATTCAGTGACCCCTATTCTGAGCAACTCATTGTTGCAATCCTCATCTGCATCTTGGCCATGAACAACCGCCAAGCCGGTCATCCACTACCGAATCATGATTTGCAAGCAAGATCCAGTCCATTCGCGAACTGTGGCCCATTCAAATTTGGAAAGCAAATCTGAAAATTAGGTAACAAGTTTATCTGAGAATATTCAGAATATCTAGTTGCTTATTTTGAGTTATTTGATATCTAATTAGATATTGTCACATGTCTGGAAAATATAATATTATAGATAGTATAATATTGGGTTAGAGACAACGCAGTATTATTTTATAGATAAGTGGACACATTATTAGAATATTCTCGGATGGATTGATTTTATTTCCTCTTTTATTTATTTCCGCATATTTATATGTCATTTATTTTATTATTGCATGATTGTGATAATTTGCACTTTAATAAACAATATTGCCTATAACACATGCTCCCAATTGTGCTTTGTCCCTCGAAAAACGTACATTAAAGGCAAAATATGACTTCGATCTAGAAGTACGATCGTGCCCGTACGTGTGAATTAGATATTAAATCCTTAACCTCGAGGAGCGGATTGCTAATTCCTAAATAGAATTTTAAATTTTGCCCTATGTATATAGGAACGACATTTATTCTATAAAATATTTACTTGTTAATCCTAATCTTGAGGATGTTGTGAATAAAATCAGATTTTCGGATTTAAAGGTGTTTTATGGGCAATAGTGCTTATTTTTGTTCAAATTATATTGTTTTCATGTTCAAATAAAATTCTGAAAAATCCCCAAAAAAAAATGACATGCTTTTTCTTAAGTCTAATCACATTTCTTTTGACTTTAGGTTAGCTTTTTCACTTCATTTTTCATAAATCCGAAAATAAATAAATAAACATGTCAATTCATTTTGCATAGCATTTAGTTTAGTTTGCATTGTCACATTTTCCATGTCATGCATTTTTTTTTCCACGTCATCTTGCACATCATTATGCCATGTAATACATTTTTGCCATGTCATTACTCATGTCATATAATTAGATCGCGTTAGCATTCATTTAATAAAAGAAAATCCAAACAAAATTCAAGTCATCAAACTAAGATTTTTCATGAAAATTGTGTACCGAAAGGGCATTAATTTTTCTAAATTAGTGTAACCAAGTCCCCGAACCCAATTCCTCTAGTTCGTAAAGATAAAATAGTTCTCCTGCTATTTTATATAGGTTTCTAATCAACCTACCGTAAATGATTAGTGGTGGCTCCAATTGAACATTTTTTTCATAAATAAACCTAAGTTGCGATATGGTAAGACTTGGGAGGGTTTAAGTTAGGTTAGTTAATTTAATTGGCCTAATAATCCTTTAGCCTAATTTTTTAGGTCGCGACAACCGTTTGTATTTTTTTTATTCTTCATTAAGAAAAGTAGTCCTTACATCCATCTGATGTAATTCAATATCCATACTAATCACTATTATTGGAATAAAGTGAATTGAGATAAATCTCATCATAGGAGAACAAACCTCTTTCCAATGAATTCTTTCTTATTAATTATACAATTTCACCATAAGGCAAGTCTTTTATCTCTCAATTGAGACATTAGCTTTACGCTTTAGTTTGAAAACACACTTGCTCTAATGGCTTTGCGTCGATTCAGAAGATCAACTAGTTTCCAAACTTGGTTTGATCTTATTAACTCTATCTCTTTTTCCATTGCTTATATCCACTTTTCCTTATCAGGGCAATTTAGAGCCTCATTTACATTCCTTAGCTCATCCTCTTTTTGTGGAGCGACCATGAGAGCTTTATCTCCAATGTCGATAAATCAACAGAGAACGTTTTTACGACTTGTTCGCTAAATTGAGGATTGTACACTTAGTATATCAAACTCCATTACGCTCCCACTTGGCGACTTGTTCGCCGCATTGAAGGTCGTACACTTAGTACCATTGAAGATCGTACACTTAGTACACCGTTCTCCATTACGCTCCCACTCGGTCAGACAACGATGGCATATCCTTCATATCAAGTGGCTGCAATTGAGACTAGTTCGAAATAAATTTTCCACTTCTCACATTGCTCCCACTTGGATTAAATGCCCCAGTAGAGTCATCATCACTATCCAAGATTTCAAATAGATGATAGTCTCCACCTATCTCTCCCTTTTTTAGAAATCCATATACTAAGAATGTGACATCTCGTGATTTATATTCAATTATATTTCTCACTTTCTTGCTTACCTATAACATATTCCCTTTCGAGTGCTCTTAGTATCCCATCAAGATACTCTTTTATGCCTCTAGGGCTTAATTTCCCTTACCAATGTGAGAAATCGTGTGTATAGGAAGCACATTAAGGTCTTTGCAAACTCAAATCTTATTTTCGACCTATCCACAACTTATATGGAGTGGAAGTAACTGATTTAGAAGGTACACTAAGAAATATCTAGACAGCAATCGACAAAACTTCACCCCAAAAGGTGACAGGCAAATTAGCCTGTACCATCATAAACTTAACTATTCTCACTAGGACCCATTTCTTCTCTTTGCGACTCCATTCTTTCTATTCCTTTTTCATCACATAAACATCTAAATTGATCAGATAGATTTTCTCAACCTCGATCGGATTTTTCTTTTGAATGCTTTTTTTAAAGCTCAAAAATAGAATTTCTCAACGTAACTTATGCCTCAAATTTATGAGAAATCGAAAATATATCTGAATCAAGTGTAATCATATATCAATGTGATGAAATAAACAGTTCATGCCTTACTCTCACATTCATTGAATCACATATGTCTGAATGGATCAACTGTAAAGGAAACTCGGCTTTTGTTCATTTTTCAAATAGTTTGATCATTGTCTGTCCCATCAGGCAATACTCACAAATAGACAAATTGACTTTTTAAATATTGCCCTATAAGCCTCTTTAACTTATCTAAATATTTGTCATTAGGCTAATGTGACCCAACCTAGTATGCCACATATTCACATCATCACAAAAAATGTAAAATATTGAATAACCAATATTCACATTATTGTACTCAACAATCAGCACAATGAAACCATCCAGAACCATAATCACTTGTTCCTAACGACAAGTCATCACCACCATTATGAAAGTTTAAAATGAAATCAAGTTTAACCACAATTAACACGAACGCTCAATTTCGTTGAGTTTTCGGAGCATATAACAAAATATGTAGAAATAGGGTGCAACCACTGCACATATTCAATCGACAGGTGCCAATCCCTTTAACTTCCATGCAGGAATTATTTTCCATATTTATCCACTTTGCTCCATGTCAATCTCATTGAAATTCCAGGGAGGTATTTCTATCATTTACTCTATGATCCGTGGCCCCTAAGTATATTATCCACAAAAGGATATGATTCAGTAACAAAAACTGAATTAGAGAAGTAACACTCTCAAGTGTACAATTTTTTTTATTTTTTTATTTTTGTTATAGTCATGAATAAAGTGACCATTATTGCCACATTTAAAAGCATTTCACCTTTGATATGTTTTTCTTGAAAGTACATTTTCCTTTCTAATATCTGTTAAACTTTGATTTACATCCTGAAGGACCTGTTCTTTTATCATTTCCACTTTTTGAACCTACCTTAGAGCTTAGGCTTGGAGCACGAAGCTCCATTTAAGCTAAAACCAGCATTTTAATTCAAGACGTCGCATAGCATCCTTAAAAGCCTTTACTTTTTATTGCGGATCAAGTGAATTTTCATAAGCACATAGCCATGACGTATAGAACGGATTACTGCTTGCACTTGTTACTCATTAGTCAAAAAGTGACATACATCTTACAGTTCACTTATCATGTTTGACCCATGACACAAAAAGTCATTTCACATTCTGCCCACGAGGCATTATATAAGTGTCAAAATTTATAATGATTTGTCTCAACTTGGTGACCGATATCCAACCAAATTTACTTTTAATGCTCTCCACTTGACTTTGGCATTTTCATAAATGTATGAACTCATGCATAAAACCATTTTTCATGCTACTCAACAACATATGCGAGCAATTGAGTTCATCCTTTTTCCATGCAGCAAATATTGACTGCGCAGTATTCTCGTCCTCAGGTGTTTCCATAACTAGATTAAGAGCTTCAAATGCTTCTTGCTCTTCATAGCACAAACTGGATTTTTATATTCCAGTTTTCATAATTTTCGCCATTCAATTTCTCCTTTGTTTCGCTAAGCACGTAGGCGTTTAATCTGAATACGAAGTTCTACAGACTTGTGTTCAATGAACCATTGATGCCTAACATTTATGCATCTATTTTACACTAACTAATTATATTAAGAAATAATTTCACATAAGGCCACAGATTCAAAAGTTCACTATGTTCCCAGTCATCGTCCAAGAATCCTCGCTTGAAATTTCCATTAATATAATTATTTATGCAAAATCGAGTTCACTAAAGTTGCTAAAACTTTTTAGAGCTCCCTACTTGAATAAAGATCATAAATAGAATAATGATTTCTATATTTTGTAATTATTAACATGGCATAACATGATTTGAACTATATATACAAGCTTTTCACATCAAATCATACTCAGATTACAGGATACATGCCATCAATAAATTCTTTACACAAAATGGCAATCTACATATAAGTTAATTTTTTTTTAATACTTGAAAAACGCCCCCAAAATACGTGTATTATGGGTTTTTACATGCATTTTCATAATTTTAGAGTCATGAAACATATCCAAATAACATATCAAATCGAAGATAATTTCGATACGAACGCAACGGTACCTCGCACACTCCAAACGAAACTCATATGAATCCACACGAGCCGATCAAAGTTTCTGCTTTGACTAGTCGACGCTCGGTCAACGGGGTCAAAACTGTAATTTCTCAAAAATATGAGGATTGAATTACAATTTGCAAAAGTTAGAGGACCAAATTACAATTTTGAAGAGTTTGGGGATCAAAATGCAATTTTTGAAAGTTTGGAGATCAAATTACAATTTTTCGCCTTACCAAAAAAAAATTACAATTTTTCGAAAGTTCGAGGACTAAAAAGCAATTTTTGAAAAGTCGGTTTGACCGATCAATGATCAACAGTTGACCAGTCAACAATCAACGAAGTCAACGGGTCAACGGGTCTATATTCGGGTCGAATTGCGGGCTGGGTCGAGTCAAAACCCGGTTTGGCCTGAAACACGCGTGACGGGTTTGGGGCACGCGTGCAGCATGTGGACGCGTATGCACCGCGCCCTGGTGGCCCGTGCGGCCTCTTCCGGTGGCCTTGGGCGACGGCCAACCCCTCAAAATGCTCGTATCGTCTATACGAGTCTAATGGTATACTCATTTCCCACTTTTACTGAGCAAATTACACGAAAAGGAGCCGATGCGCTGGTGTATAGGGACCGATCCCGTGGCGCGCGTGCAGCCACTCCCGGCGCCGCCTCAAGACGAGCGACCACTCAAAATTCTCGTCTTGTTGAGCCCGTTCCAACCATATATTCGAAAACAATTTTTATTGAACAAAAAATTCACGAACATGCCATGAATAATAACCTCGAAAAAAATGATTTTACGCGTTCGCATCGACGATAAAATAAAACACAATCAGGAAACAAGAACACATCGCTCTAATACTACTGATGGATATTTCATACAAAATTGTTAATCAAGATCTATAATCAAAGTGGAATTAAATAGATCCACATACCCATAAGCACGAAGTGCAGATTGCAATCATACGTCAATCATACCGTCGTATACATTGATTGTACTGGATCATCAAGCCTTGAGATCAAATTTGAATCACTGATCGGAGAAGTATATCACCTAAAATGAACATAACTCGATAACCACAGATTAAAAGCCCTCATTGCAGATGATAGACGATTTCGATCCGCTGATCGATCGTCTGTCGAGAGAGAACTTTTTCATGGAGTTTTTGGGAGAGTTTTTTGTGTAGGTTACAAGAACGACAAACGTTATGTCAAAACTGAAGAGAGATTTCTTCTCTCTCTTTCTTTTTAGAATAGGAAACAAACTTAATTGATTTAAATCAATCATATTGGAAATAAGGCAATTAGCCAATTTAGCCAATCTAGCCCTTAATGGGCGCCATATTTCATTACCTTTGATACTGTCCCGCAAGCTGATATGACGGAACACACAATAAGCTTGGACTGTAGGAGTCAAAATCGAGCCGTGGAGAGCCCTTTAGTAAAGATATCGGTAGGTTGATCGATAATGGAAATGTACTGAACATGGAGTTGATTTTTGGAGACCCGTCAATCAATTTCCACTTGTTTTGTCCTAGCATGAAAGATGGGATTCCTTGTCAATGCAACAAGAAGTGTCATCTTGCCACTGAAACCATCCCACAGATCCTAAACCAACAAGCTAGAGATTCGTCACCACAACCGACGCCATCCGCCCACCCCATGGTGACCACACTTCGAGATGGCACTGTTCCTCGTCGACTTATGCAAAAGGATCACACTTATGCACTCGCCACTTCGGTAGCAATTCTATCCCCACCATCTTGTTATAGTGAGGTAGTAAAAGACCCGAATTGGTGAGCAGCTATGGCCGAAGAGTACACCGCATTACTGAAAAATCAATCATGGGAGCTCGTACCATCTTCTCGGCACTGTAAGCCCATTTGCTGCAAATGGGTCTTTCGAGTCAAGCTTTGTGCAGATGGCTCTTTTGAACGATACAAGGCTAGATTAGTCGCCAAGAGCTTTCATCAATAACAAGGACTCGACTATAATGAAACCTTCAGTCCGGTAATAAAACATGTCACGGTATAGTTCTCGTTGTTGCAATTTCAAGGGGTTGGCAACTCCGACGGCTAGACGTTTCGGCTAGACGTTAAGAATGCTTTCCTCCATGGTCATCTCACCGAAGAAATATTCATGGATCAACCACCAAGTTTCGTTGATCCTAACCATCCTCATCATGTTTGCCGCCTGAAACGATCTCTCTATGGCTTGAAACAAGCACCCTGTGCTGGCATCAATGTCCCCTTACTTTTCTCATCTCTATTGGTTTTGTAGCTTCTACAGCTGACTCATCACTATTCATATTGCATACAACCCAATACCGTATCTTCCAACTCATCTATGTCGACGACATCATTCTTATAGGATCCCCTACAGCGCTATTATATGCTCTCCTAGAATCTCTACAAAAAGAATTTGCTATCAAACACTTGGGTAATCTCCATTATTTTCTTGGGATTGAACTACAACGCACTTCACATGGTATTCTTCTTCACCAGACCAAATGCGCAGTAGATCTTCTTGCCAGAGCAAAAATGTAGGCAATTACAGAAATCAAAGACAAGGCAGTGTTCGATATTTACTGTGCGATCGCTTTGGCCATCGAGCCAATGTGTGTCGTGATTGTGGGCCTCCGTCCCAATCTATAAATTTGACACCACAACTCCATATTGCTGAAATTCCGTCGCCGCCATTTCTTTTTTCAAACCCGTGGCATCCAGATTCCGATGCAACACATCACATCACAAACAATACGTCTCAATTGTCTTCTCTTTAGTTTTACATAGGCAACCAACATTTTACCATAGATAATAGGTCTAGCCTTCCGATAACCCATACAGGTACTCTTGTTTCCCAAAATTTTCGTTTGTCTAATGTCCTAGTCGTTAACTCTATAAAGAAAAAATTAATTTTCGTTCGTTGGTTTTCACAGGAAAACAATTGTGATTTCATTTTCTCACCTAATTATTTTTCTGTGAAGTGCCACCGTACGGGCAAGATTCTCTTCCAAGGGAACCTTAGTCAGGGACTCTATTAACTGTCAGGACTGTTCGAGTTTTCTCCTTTAGCCTATCACCTTTCTCAATCTAGCTCTCTTGGCCGTTGGCATCACCGTTTAGGCCATGCTACATATTCCATTATTTCTCACATGTTCAATAAATCGTCAGCTGTTCAACCAACTTGCTCGGCATTTACATATAGCAAGAGTCATCATCATCCTCATCCTCATCCTCCCACTTTTCATAGGTCCACAGCTCTTGTCGCGCCCCTAGCACGAGCACGCGAACATCCCTGCATGCAAACCAATAATAATCTTTCGGCGATCCCAAGAATCCACCTTTATAAGTCGAGAGATATAATAAATACACCACACATGCGGAAGCGATACTCTAATAAATCCCCGTACAATATATATATATATATATATATATATATATATATATATATATAGATTAAGTGGGACCTGGATAGCATATATCATTCATACGTCAAGCGTATTGTTCATATAACTCGAATACTAAACCCGCTAAACAAAAGGCGACAGGGTAAGCATATCAAAAGAAAACGTCTACAAAATCCCTCAGGAGCGGGGTCAGGTCGCTAGTCAAGATCGATTCACCAACTGAAGTATCCTAGGATGAGCTGCTGGAGTCATCCGTATCCTCTGCGTCCTCGGTCGGCTAGTACTCGGAAAACGTCTCAGACGGGACCTCGACGGAATCCTCCATAGTGACCTCCTGTGATGGCTCAACAAGGTCCCCCTCCAACGCCTCTAGGACTATGACCTCCTCCTACTCTTGCTCATCAGTAAACTCCAAGGTCAATGTTCGCTCTGGTCCGTTCCTAGACTATACCACTGACCCCTCAGGTAACTCCTACTTCGCTATGGTTTGGCACCAGTCGGGTATGACAACCTGTGGTACCTCGTGGGGCTTCAGTGGCCCTATCTGTAAATCCCTCTCCTTTTTGAACTACGCCTCGAACCTATGAGGCTTCCACTCAGGCTTACCCTCGTCCATCCATACGACGGTACATTTCGTCACATATACGTTCCCCTGCCTATTCAAGAACTCATCATAGTACGCCGTCATCTCCTTTGGGTCCCCAAAACGAACTGGCCACATAGCTATAACCTAAGATATGTAAAGTAAAGAGGTCTTCAAAGGGGTGAGATACACATCTCAGTAAGAAAAACCTAACCCCAGGTCAGATTGACAGTCCACTCAAGTAGTCGCATCCCTCAACAGATCCACACTCATGAACACATATGCATAACAATCATAATTCAATAAACAACAACATACAGAGGACAGACATGCATTTATGATCGCGTGTCACACTCATATGCACATGTACTCCCAGCCTGCCACTTCATCACATCCATCGACTTTCGCCTGCCTCATTCCCTAGCCCGCGAACTAGTCGTCTTAGGCTCGATCTGCGTAAACGCATCAGACCGTCATCGGTGACTCCCGTAAATGTATTAGGTCCCGATGAATTTCCAGGCAAAACTCATTAATTCATACTCCGTCCCGCGAATAATTCGCATAAGGACCGTGGCTATCTCAACCTTGCGACTTCGGCACTTCAGGGTGTCACCTAATCATACTTCACCCCGCGATCTCGTCGCATCAGAGTCTCAACCATCAGCCATACGTCTCACACGCCTCAGGATCTCGCCATGCCATGCTCATGCCACATCACATCGTATGCCTTGATTTTCAATTCAATTTCACACTCACTGGCAAGCGTGCATTCAAATGTATTTCATAAATCCCGTGGCATGCAAATCAATTCAAATGGTATACAGACATGGCAAACAACTTAGGCATAGGCAATGTCACACAATCATTCCTTGACGTCTTAGGACATAACAAAAACATAACATTTGGCAATCTCTCATAAATCATTCCAATCAACCCTCGACTTACCCCATCGAGTTCAATCCCCCTAGCCTCGGTTTAAAAAATCCCTTACCTTAGCTTGACAATACAAATTACTCCTCTTTGAGCTCCAAAGTTTCGGCCAACCCAAATTCAAGGGTCAATTTATCGCGTAACCTAGAATATTCAATCGATCCGTCAATTTTCAAGTCCAATTCCTCAATTCATCAATCCAAATCATCCATAACTCAACCCTCAAAACCTCATCACATCACAATCATCAAATTGCAGCTCAAAACCATCACCTAAAGCCCTTAACAGATTCAGTTTGGCCCGGTATTGAATCGGTTCCATTCGGTTATGTTCATGCCGAGTCCCGTCTGTCCTAATCTACTCCAAATCCATCAATTATACACTATCCTACCTCTTATAATGTATACCTAAGGATTTAGGAGGCTCACCGGTTGTTTGGAGTCGATTGGTCGCCGAAAATTCGTCCGAAGTCACCGGATCGTCTATGGTCAGAATACCGGCAGTTTCTGGGGAAAATGTTCAAGGCCGGTTCGTGGTCAAAAACTTATCAAATAAATCTCCAATTTTTACCACAGAATGCTATATGTGTCTAGTGAGTCTCCAAAAAATTTGAGCTCAAGATTCAAAGGTTTCGACCATCAAAAAGGTTGCGAACCAGACCTACCTCAGATTGGTTCCAATTCTGTCGGCTTTTGAGAAATCTCCTGCCCATAACTCCTCGGTGCTCCAAACGCCTTGATTCTTATTGGAGGAGTTCGGAAAGACGTAGATCTTCGCTGTGGTGGTAGGCCGGCAGTAGATGATGGCCGGAGAGGACGATCATGGGCGGCGAACGGGGGGTCCAGCGGTAGTCGGGCAAGCGACAGAATGAAGGTGAGGGAAGAAGATGATGCTCAGTTCTCGTGGGGCTTGGTCTGGCCGAGTGGGAGGGTGAGGAGAGAGAGAGGATAGAGAATTTGTTATATTCAATTTTTTTGGTCAATGAAGTTGAATGTTAGGTGTGGAAAAGGCGATATGACCATGACCCCTTGATCTTGTGACACTTGGCATGTTGCTTTTCCAATGAGATCCAATGGCTCATAATCTCCCTTGATTTTCGACAGCCATGGGAGGGTGTAGTGCCCATTTTTTCTTTTTCAATTATAAGAGCAAAGTTCTAAGCTTGAAGGACAAAACGGTCATTTTACCTCCGACGTTCAGAATGTTATTTTTCTCGTTCCAAGATTATTCGATAGGGTGACGGCCAATCCAAATGACTTTGAAATTCTTGATTTTCTATTTCGAACTTTTTATGACCATTTTTGATAGTTTTCTCTATCAGACGTGATTCTAGCCTATCTCGAACTGACGAGCGACTTTTGCAGACATTACACGTATCGACCCCGTGATTCTCATCACATTTAGGGCTCGTCAATTCGTAGCGGCTTTGATTGTCATGTAATTGTGAGGGTTTATCACTTGTTCCTATGGTCTCAATCGTCACTGTTTAATTTAGGATAATTTTGCAAATCATACGCTGGTTAAACGGTATCACCCACGCTCTAATCGTACGACACTAGCATGGTAATCCTTGATCGTTCTTAGATCGGCCTTTTGGTGGTTCTAAACATCCCCTCAACAATCCTTATGGTCAAAACGTCATTTTCTATTCGAGTCGCAATGGTCCACGTACCTTGTTTCGTATTAGCCTTTCCTTTTTGGTCAGTCTACTCAAATTGATCAGATTTGAGCAGAATACGACTGAAATACATCGCATGACATATACAAACTTCTCATTACAAAGTCTGAAGTTGATTGGAAATCAGAATGTCACAGCTCCCCTAAAACTAGTTCATTTCGCTATTTAGGGGCCAGCTCATGTAACATCTCATCAAAACAATAGATATTATGTTTGTTTTATTGATGATTACTCTAAATTTTCCTGGCTCTAATAACATGTTAGATTTTCTCGGATTACTTGCCAATTGCTCTAAAGGCTTAAGTTGTATTTCAACACTTCCCCTCACGCTTGGTTACTAAGCATGGATAAATTCATTGGAGAGGCAAATAAAGGCCTGGAAATATTTGAACTCAGGACCTCCTGCTCTGACACCATGTTAGAAATGAATTGACGAGAAGATATTGAGTGGCAATTGCCAGAAGGTACTTTGTGTTTTTACTTATATGAATTTTGTACATACTTCTACTATGCAGTGTGGTGTCTTTATAAAATACAAGCTAGAGCTACATAATCAATAAAGGATAAAATTATGATATCTTCTCTTTGGAAGGAGTTGATTTTGATTGATGAGCAATTGGTGGATCTTGATGAGCAATTGGTGGAGAGATCACAGCTGATTGATATTGTAATTGATGAGCAAGCAATAGAGCGATTATAGCCGTCTGAGATTGTGATTGATGAGCAAGCAATAGAGAAATTATAGCTGAATCAGGACACGTCATCATTTCCTTTGACAATGATTTCATTCAATAGTTAGAATAAATCTCAAAGGTACGTAAAAGACTTTCAAGCCTAGCAAATCTCAAACAACTTTAGAAAGAACAAATAAAAAAGCATAGTGTACAGCTAAAATTATGCTCTCATCCTTCAAAAATAGATTTGCCAAAGTAAACGATGGGCGGCCAATCACCAGATTCAGTGAGGAGCACACATTTAGATCTCTCACTCCATTTGCAATAGCTTGCGATATGTGTCTAGGTCCAACGTGTTCATTACCATCGCCGTGCAGAGATACCAATATCAACATGTTGAGAGAACATAGATCAAATACATGTAAAAAGCTCCAAAATCTAAATCTAGATCTACCTCGGGAGAATAAAATTCTCGGATCTTGACCTAAATCTGGATCAAGAGAGGAGACCAGCCTAATCTAAGAGAGATTGTGGAGCCACATCACGAACATCCTTCTCAGAGGCTGTCGACTGGACAAATACTCTAAGTGGTCTCTTAGGGGTGCACGATAACATTCCAGAAATAAAATTTCTATTCCAAAACTATTTCTAAAATAGGTTTGAAACAGAAACTCGTTCGGTAACGTAATTATATTTTTCTATTTCTAAAATAAAAAGTTGTTCCAGAAATAGATTTTAAAGAGAAATGAGAAACAATAATTTTATACTTCTTCGAGAAACAGAAATAAAAATCCCTCTTTTTCTCAAATATTTGCCATCGCCGACCACTGCCCGCCCCCTCCCCGCCGGCCATCCCTCGTTGGCCCTCGCCGCTCACCAGTCGCCGCCTGCCGCCGCCACTACCCGTCCTCTACTGCCATTGGCTAGCTGCCGCATTTTCTAAAAGTAAAACTTTTTAACTGTTGTCAAGCAAATTTCAAATCATCCAGAAATAAAAATAGAAAAAACTATTTCTAGCCAAAAATCTATTTATGAATAGAATAGTTATCGTTCACCTCCTTCCCTTCGATTTGAGCCTTGTCTCTCCGATTCCATAGTGTTGCATAACAAAAAAAAATTATCCAAAACCTTGCCAGAAATTGTGTGCTAGCTTTGAAATGTTACTACCTTGTAGGATTTGACGAACTTTTAAAATTAGGGAAAAATTACCAAAAAAGATCTAAATTTATTGTAATTGTGTCAATTCTGTCATAAACCTTCTTTTGTCAATTCAATCCTAAATATTTTTACAGTTGTGCCAATTCAGCCTATCCAGGGAATTTGAGCCGACGCGACCTTATGTTTTAATAATTTTTTATTTTTGATTTTCTTTTTCTTTTTCTTGCGCTGACGACCGAGCAAAAGATGACTAGCGAAGCTATTGCCAACCCAGCGATGGCCCGATGAGGTGAGGCCAAGCCTCGCCAAGCAAAGCTCAGCCCGCACACCTGTGAACAAACCTCTTGTTCCTGCAGTGAAATGGTTCAGTTTGTATACCTGTGAATAGAGCGCCAGACGAGGAAGGAGGAAAAAGAGTACATTTAGAATAGTGGTTTCCTTCCTCAAGCCTCGTATGAGACTCGCCTCTCTCAAGTGGGAAGAAGGGGAAGATCGGGAAAATGTCAAGCGTCCCCCCTTTATGTTCAAAGTCTACCTTACTCTCTTCCATCTTGCCCTGTCTGTCGCCCTCCTCCTAAAACCCCCGGTATCCTAACAAACCCGCTCTCTCTATTTCTCTCTGTCTCTATCTCTTTTCCTCTCTCTAAATCAGTTCTTCTCCGATGAGGATGGTCCAACCTCGTCTAGCGATGGCGAGGTCGAGTTTTGCAATGAGTCTCGTCGATTGTCCTTTGGTTGGTCACTGAAGTCTAACAATTGTCTGGTGGTAGAACATGGAAGGGAAAAGAAAAAAATAAAAATATATATTATAAAAATATTTGGTTGTCGGCCAACCAGCATCCATGTCAGTGTCGACTAGCCAAAATCCGCTGGATGGACTGAATTTACACAATGCAAGTTTAGGACTGAATTGGCAAAAAATAATAATTTTAAAATTAAATTGACACAATTGCTATAGGTTTACGATTTTTTTTTTACAATTTTCCCTAAAGATCAATATATGCAGTTGTACACCATCTATAATTTATGCTCTTTCTAAAAATTTTAAGGCGCCATTCTCGCTCTTGTGTCACATACCGATCACAAAATTTCAAAAGCTACGATTTCCATTTCATCAAAGCAAAACTCTAATCCAACCTCGATTTGAAATGGATGACCATCGCTTGCTCCGACACGAAGGGGGGAGAGAGCAGATGCAATGGCTCGACGATTTAATTGCACAAATGGGATTGCTTTCGGTACACTCGTTAGTCTATGCTAAGTGAGGAAGAATCATTTCTGATGCACTCATCACACACTGTACGAGATAGCAAGGAAAATGACAATCCAGCGAATGGATCTTGTGTGCAAGTGTCCCTAGAAATGTTGTTTAGCTGCTGCCGCTGCTGCTTCTTCTTCTGGCGGGGGCAAATTGCAAAAATGGGTCATGTTGTCGCAACCCTCCCTCGAGGAGAGGGTTAATGGGTCGTCTCGTCTTATTGGACGCGGGCCTCTCCCAAGGCCCGTTACGCAAGTCGTAACAGAGGTATACATGATTGACCTTTAGTGTGGTCAAATGACATGTGCTATGTGTACATGTCAAGGAGTCACACCAATCATTTTGCGAAGGTACAATTGGAAACCTTATCGAATAGCTGGGAGCTTCCATTCGATTCTGCGATAACCAAAGTAATGGGATCGGGAACTTAGTTATGTCAACTATCAAAGTTGACGTCCTTTTGTTATCTAGGTTGAATGAATTATATAACCCTAAAATTGCATGCAGATGAGTGGGTATGAACCTCAAATCTGTGAATTCATACAGATAGAGTGGCTACCCTAGCACTCATAGTTAGTAAAGAAAGTGTACATATCAAGGATCCAAGACATGTGGATAAATCACATAAATACATCCTGGTATCTCTAGTAAGGCCATATTAGCCTAGAAAAGTGTCAATCATGGTTCAAGAGTGATTTAGACATGATTTGCCCATAAGGGGCAAAATCGTAATTTTGAAGCAATTTGGGACAATTTGCCCAAAAGGGCAAAATTATCATTTCAGAAGAAATTTGGAGTCAAAAGGGGTTAGAAATATGATTGATTATCAAAACCAATCCATTTCATATTTTTCAACAATTTTCAAGATTTTCTAGAATTATAAAAATGATTTACTCTTTGGGGGGTAAAATCGTCATTTCAGGAAAATGATGAGAAGTGAAAATCTCAAACAGGAGGATTAGTCAACCACCAAACCCAAATCCTGATTTTGATCGATTTTCACGACTCATTAGAATAGGAAAGACGATTTACCCTTTGAGGGTAAAATCGTCGTTTAGGAAAAAGTATGAGATTAAAAAATCCAAGCATAAGAATTGACCACCTAAATGACTCTAATTATTATCTTGGCATTTTCGACATATCTCATATGCAAAGCAAGGTTGAATTACCCCAAGGGCAAAATCATCATTTTTCAAAAGAATGGATAAGAAATCCCAAAAATGAGATAAACCAGTTGTTTGTGGTTAATTCTCAAGTTTTTAGAATTTCGAGAGCGACGAGAAGTTTCTACGATTTTCCTAATTTTTTGGGGATTTTCTAGGATTTTCTAATATTTTTTAGAATTTTCTAGGTTTTTTTGTTTTTTATTTTTAAAATCATTTTTGGATTTTTTTTTATAAAAAATATTCTTCGGACCGGGACGACCCAACCCACTCGGGTTGGATAACTCAGCCCAGACCTAGACCCACGCGGAGGCCCACTCCCAAAACGACGCCATTTCGCCTTTCTTATTTTTTTATTTTTCAAATATAATCCAACGGTTCCTATTGAATCACGTGGCTACTCCATGGCCACTGGATCGGTCGACTAAAACCTACGGCTCATATCAAAAGCTGATTACCAGATCTGATTACTTAGATCTACGGCCACGATCGAACTACTTGGCTAATCCACGACAGTCCGATCTACCTAATTATTTTTTATTTCGAAAAATCAATTTTTCATTAATCAGAAAATTTGAAACTGATTCAACAGTCACCAGGCCAACACGTGGCCAAACCTAGACTGTTGGATCGACTAACAGACCAACTAAATCTAACGGTTCAGTAGACGTGGCTGCCATGTGGCATGCCACGTCAGCGTCACGTTAGCACCTTTGACCAATTAACTACCACGTCCTCGTCTTCTTCCTTGAGCATTCTTCATCTACAACGGACGACCAAGAGATTCCAACGACGATTTAACAGTGAAATCTCGGCGTAATCACACAAGACCGGCACGATTCGACTTGTCTCAACATTGTGCACAACATATCTCAGAATCAAACGCTCTTATTCTTAGAAAACAAGATAATCGAGCTTTGTCCAGTTCGGTCATGGCTACTCTAATTAAGCAACATAGAGCATATCGAGCCAATTCCTTCACACAATCACATCTGTATGTGTTCAAACCACTTACCTACAGGTCCAATTGACCTAGTTTAGGCTAGCTTGAGTTAGGAAAGCTTCAACAAGGTCGGCATCGATGACGGGATTCAAATGCGAGATTTGACTCGATTGCAATGCAATCAAAACACAGCACAGTACTTAGTGATGTCTCAGAGATAATATGCACACATCAATTATAAGGATCGAAGCCGGAATAACGCTTCGCCATTGAAGATCAGAAATCAAGCTCAAAGGTTGACTTACCGTTTTTCGATATCAAAGGTGGCATGAGCTGGTGCGATCGACTCAACAGAGCTCCAGCAAGCTTCTCGAAGTGGAATTGTGGCTCGATTTAGCCTGAATCACCGTCACCAATCACTCACAGGCCAAACTCAAGCTCTCAACGACAAGGGTCGGAGAGCGAGTTCTCTCACTCATTCGATTCTGTTCTTCTCTTCCAACCGAATGAACGAACTCTCTTCTTCTAGAAAGCCTTCCAAGGCTATATTCAATTTCCAATTTTTGGCGCCCGTTCGGGGGGTGTCTATCGACTTGAAATGACATGTGATTATGCGTGCCATTTGGTCTAAACGGCGATGGTGACAATGGGCAGCTCCATCAAATTCAAATGGTCTTCCAGCATGCAAGAATGGATGCTCAATTTGGCCGTTCTGTGAATGTTGACTTTCACGGCCGTTGCAGCGTCGATCGATCGATTACGGCCAGCTCCGGTGATTACTGACGATGAGATTGGTCTCAATCGATTCGTCTTGAAGTGAGGAAGCAAATGCCCTCCATAGTCCTTTCAATTATGCCCCAATTAGCCTTCAATTTCCTCGTTGAAATTCAGTCGGCAAGACATTGAAAAGTGGCACGAATTTGGGGAAGATGACACTGTTTGGACTGGTTCGACCAGTCAGAATTGGTTCAACTTGATTTTTTCCCAAATTAGTCAAAATTCATGGGGAATTTTCACAATTAAACATCAAAATCGAACTTAGGACATGAATATTGTCTAGAAATGTGGTTTTGTCCAAAAGGTCATGTTAATTTATACAAAAGCTTCAAATTTGTCCTTAATTGCAATTCGAAAAATTGTGAAATTGAATGGTCAAATTGGACCAAACCACCTATGCCGATCGATTCAGAATGGTGAAAAGCATTGGGTAGTGTTCCAATTTGTGATGGAAGTCCTTGAATTAAAAGTAATTTCGATTATGCCCCAAATTCAAGGACTAAATTGCAGTTAAGTTTGCAATTTTGCTCAATTCATGCAATTTAGCAATTTGTGCAAATAATTGGACTAAATTGCAATGAAGTACAATCAGATTGAATGACAAGACTCTCAAAATGCCACAAATTACAAATTAAAAGACTCAATTAACATTTTTGTACCAAGTTCAATCATATGTGTAACAAAGGAATATATAAAATTGAACTTGAATTTGGATTTTTTTTTATGAGGTCAAGAAGGCAAGGAAATTAAAACAAAAATATTAACTATTTTTTTCATATTTTTGTGACCTCAAATGCTATTTTTCTTGATTTTTCATGTATTTTCTATTTTTCAAAAATACCCAAAAAATGCGAAAAAAAAGGTCAAAAATGGTTCTTTGGGCTTGGCTAAGGCTACCAAAGTTGATTTTGCAATTTTTCAACTTTTTATGAATTTTTCAAAACAATACTGAAAAAGACTAATAAAAAATCAGGTGTCAACACATGTTAACGATGATTTTCCGTGCTCTTGTTAATTTATACCGAACGGGGAAACATTTTCATTTCTGATGCACTCATCACACAGCGTACGAGGAAGGGCGCGCATGAATGTCATTCTATTTCTCAGTTTTTGCTTTTTATTGTTCTAGGGAATAGATTTTTGTTAAAGCGTCTCTCACTCTTTCTTGTAAAATTAATTGATTTATGATTGTGCGAAGAGGCAAAGAAAAGTAAATAATTTGAGTTCTTATTCAGGAGTGCCTAGGTAGCATCATTAATTTTCTTTTACATTCCTCTCATGAATTAGCATATATTGTCATAAACTTGGAAGAGCCACGGAGTCCAAAGGATTGTAAAACCTCATTTTGAGCTCTCAATTATTGGCTCAATCATTAGTTGATAAGGTTGCGCTCTTGGATCGCAAATCTAGACACCACCATAACATGCTTTGTTATCTTTAGTATGACTAGCCAAGCTTGATGGTCACCATTTTTAGATTGAAGACAACTTTTATTAGAGTCCTCCACTGACTATATTCAGCAGACAATGTGGTTGAACACTGAACTCACTAGTCTGGTTGACTGTCAAGGTCCTGAATGGAATTTTAGTTGACGCCTTCATTAACTGATGGAGTCAGAGACAAGTTGTTAGAATTTGACTCTTGCTATAGTCAGGTTGTTTTTTTATCATTTGCCCTAGAAAAAGAAAAAAAAAACCTAACATAATCGTCGAATGCGGAACATTTTGATAACTGAATCAAGTCGATCGGAGCACGACGCACGGTCAATTGGTGCGAAACTGTGCCAGGCTGCCGACGAGATGGAATTCTCAACCAAGTCTCTCTCGAATTTTCTGAGTATCTCCACCTTCTAAATTGTTGACCTCTCCTTTTACCCTAAGCATAAAATGGTGTATATATAGAGGATATTAGGGTAAGCTCTAGGATTTAATCCGGGCCATCGAGTTAAGAGATTTCAAACAGGATAATAGCTGTAGGATTTAAAAATCTAAAGATTAAGGGCCTTATCCTTTAAAATCTCTGAAAATTTCGGCCATGAGGGAGGAAATATGGGCTAGCCGAAATTCTCAAGGCCCCGTGTCCAAATTGTGTGAATTCATTGGGCTTTAATTAATTAAGAATCACTTAAATAAAAACCTCGACATAATTTAAACAACAAAATGGGCTGGATTAGATTTTCTTTTAAGCCTAAAACCTATGTAGAATTCGGCACTCTTATGTCCCACCATGGCTGAAATTTTTCAGATTAAGATTAGTCCAGCTGCCCGTCAAATTAAGCTCAATCGACCCTTTTAATGCATGGCCAAAAATATATATATGTGATGCATGAAGAATTATTATTTTTTGTGAGAATTATGACTAGGTCTCATTTTATGCTTAAATGAATGATTTTCTAAAAAATCAAAATTTAGGTGTCAACACTATCTTGTCAAAAAATTCAAACTTCTAGTATTGTCTTCGCCCTGCGCCGCCTTTTACCAGTTATCGGCAGGTTCCACGGTGGTTCTGATTAAAAGTTTGCCCTTGTTTGCAAATGTGGTGATGAACCATATTTCTTATAAAGCGCATCCGGTGAGGCGGAATGGAAGACAATCTCGAGACTTGAAAAAGCCCACTCAATAAATCCAAACTTAATGTTCTTCAGGGGGAAGGCCACAAAAATCATTTAAGATGACAAGTTCCGTGTGTTCCAACAAAATCATTTGAACTGAACATGTCATCTCTGATGTTCAAAAATCACAGGCCATCGTATGGTCTAGTCCAATTAGCTTAACTGCATTGTCACATGCTACGCCATTATCTCACACTTCATAACCCAGGAAACAATGTATTTTGCAAAACGAAGTGAAGGGAAACCTTAAAAAAAAAGAGAGAGAGAGAGAAACTGCACATGTTTCCTTAGTCAATTGTAGCCTCTCAATTGCCACAATTACTATTCCCAAAATTCAACCTTTCTATCTTGAATGTTGTGAAGTATGTTCAGGTTCCGCTGATGCATGCTGCCGATTATGACCATGTCATTTCAAAGGTTCGGCGCGAAGGCCAACCAAATTTGCACATCGCTCGCTTGCCAAACTACAGCGGACAGATCCAAGCTAACGTCGGTTTTCTCAAATTGTAGGACAATCTTCGACAAGTTCACATTCTCCTGACCCCAACGATCATAGCAGGTGTCCAACAGTGCCGTAGGCTCTGCCACCAGATAGTTGGACATGTACTTGACGAACTCCGTGCGAATGGCCGCACAAATCTGAGGGCGGAAGAGATGCTAAAGCTCTGATTCCCAAAGGCAATACCAATTAGCTAGACAAAATAAAACGATGGGTAATTTTGGTCAGTTATGAGAGGTGTGATATTGTCTGTTTGGCAATTACGAAGGGCTTCAAACCCAAAAAGTAAGTACCCATTTGAGCTCTCACTTCCAGGGATGCAAAAGCAGAAGATTCGGGCAAATTCTGATGCTGTTTGTGCGATGAAGGTTGTCCATCCTTCTCCTAGGCCTAATATACCGGCAGTGGTGCCAAAATCTTGGCTATTATTTTGGCCGCAACCGAAGACGAAGCTAAACTTGTACTCTGGAGTGAGGGTGAGCCGATCCCAGATGTATCAACCGTCGGAGTGCGATCCGTCAGAATAGTCGATCGAGTATGTGCATTTCTATGCAGAGCATCGTGGGTTTGTGTATGTGGTGGACTTGGATGGCTCAAATAAGGGGCCTTGTTGAGGATAACAACTAGTACAAGGTTCACATTGGATCCGTGTGACGTCACTGCCCCTGTCAAGATTAGGGTCAGGTCGACTTTCGGGGTCCCAAGGCCGGCCGTAACCACGAACTCGCCTGGTCCATGAGAGGCACCAAGGTCCAGCAGCCGGGCTTTCTCATCATTATCCCCAGTGGGTGAAAGTCAAGATTGTCCTAGGATGTTCATGGAACGGACCCGCGATTGGTCTCCGAGGAAAATGAGCCTGGAATCACGGGATTCACGGTTAGCGGCAATTGAGGAATAGGGTCCATGCCTGTGTGCCAATGTCAATCCACGTCTCTTTGCTTGACCTACAATCAATTCAAATCATGAGGTCACTTTCAATTGTAGAGGTCGAATCTCGGCACCATGTCGACCATTACTGTCCAGTAATATGCATTAGCAATGTCGGAACATGACCAGGAACAAGGTCCATACCTTTGCAAGTAGTTGCCGGTGTCAGCGACTTCACTTCCTCAGCACAAGTGTCATGCTCTTCACGATTCTCCAGGTCCCTTCCTCATGAGCATCTCTTCTCAACTTCGTGACTAGAGCGCAGCAGGACGAGGAGAAGAAGAAGCAGAAGATGGAAAAAGGAGTAATTGGCCATGGATGGACTGCGGTTTTTGCTCAAGGAGGACTTGAGACAGGAGTTGGGTATTTATGAATTGTCAGTGACCATTGTTGGGTGAGCCAACCGTATAGACATGAAAGGGAAGGCCAGAAAAGAATGGTCAAAAAAAGCCAAAGCAAAAGGTCGGTCCGTTTGTCTTTCGATGTTAGCAGACATCAATGGACGAAAGCATAAGGACCGTCACTTGCAGCTACCATGATCTTGTAACATACACAGATCATTATGTAGAAGAGAACTCGTTACGCAAGTCACGTAATTCCGTGCCATAGCATGCTAAGACAACGTTTGGAATAGAAAGAGAGACACTCGTCTGGATATCCGCATCGCTTATAGAGTTTATCAGGATTAATGGCTATGATCACATGTAATATTAAGCGGTCAAGGATAATGGCGAGTGGAATCAGGCTGCGAGAAAATGATCGATGCAGTGACCAGAGAGTCTCCTCTGGATGGTCCTCGTTTGCTGTGGTCCAGCGTGCTTCTTTCAATTTTTTCAGGAGTAAAAATGGGCGATCAACACGGCGATTATACCGACAAACGTATGAGGATCATTTATCTGCGGCCTTCCCTTTTGTCTTGGCTCGCGAACGAGAAAGCAAATTTGGACTCGGCACGCTATGCGGCCATCAATGTTGTCTTCAACCCAACATAATGCCTTCTAGGATTCTTCCTCTCTGTATTCCCAGCTGCAAGGAGAACAATGCCTTTGTCAAAAAGCTTCTGTCTCTTCCAACAACAGAGCTGGAAATCCGTTGAGTAGTTTCCTTATTCGCATTACTGAGATCAATTTTTTTGTCTACTTTCTTTTACTCGCGAAGCAAATCCACAGAAAAATTACCGATCATGGGGTTACTCTACTTCTTCCTCCAAGTGAAGCTTGCACGAAACTTTTCTTTGTGCACGGTTGGCACAGTTTTCTGTTCAATTATATGTCGAGTGAGCCATCACGGATGCTGTTTATTACAATCCCTTGATATTGCTCAGTGAACACCTCATGTCGGAATCCTGAATCCTTATCAATTCCATCAAGGTTTTGGATTGATGGTTTAGTCCCTTGTAGAGGTACCTGCCGAGTTTCTACTGAAAGGGTCCGCTAGCTACCGCAGAAAGATAAATGGCTCGTCGCGTACTAATAAAACTGTCGAGTTCAGTTGTTATTTCCAACAAGCCATATCACAAGATGAAACACAGAAAACCACCGACCATGCCGTCGCAACATGCGGTTCACACAACATAAAAAGTGAAAACATTGACTTCAATTCTGCATAGTGTTCTTGCGAATGGATCAGTGCTTCGCTGCCGGCTTTCCTCCTTTCCCCTGTATACAGCAATCGGAACAACGTATTGTCAGATATCGTCATCAGAGAAACTCTTGTTCTTGGACAATGAAAAAAGGGACTATCAAAAGGATTTTCACACTGGAGTACCTTCTTCTTAGGTTCTTGAGTTTTTGGCGAAACCTTCTTCGAACCCAACGACTTGGAAGAGCTCTTGGACGACCCATCACTAGCCTTGGCGGGCTCCTTCTTTACCTGCCCGAACAGTTGAGTGCCCACTGTTTTCTCAGCCTTCGATGATGCCATCGTCTTCGAAACTACCGGCACTGAAATATGCAGTTTTCTTCTGCTAATGCTTCTCTTGACTTGCCAAGCGGAGGCACATAACCTCCTTTATATACACTTTCTTTGACAACAGTAGACTAGGCAACCATCAAGAAGTAGAAGTAGAATCACAGCAAATCACCAACTGATGTCGAACTTCTAAGAGAATAGGAATAACCAATCTCGACGGCATAATTAGGCTATAGCATCAGATGCTTTGCTACAATCATTCCCCCGATGATTTTACGCAACCAATGCATATTTTAGTGCCAAATGGATATACTTCAATAGCTAATTCTATTACGCATCAATGCTTTATAGATTTTTTTTCCCCTGAAAACTAGTTTCTGTGAGTATTTGCTGGTATAATGCAGAGAGAAGATAGAGCATAACAAAACAACTGGTAAAGTGAGCATACTTGTGAAATGAACTCGGTGTCCTCCCCATTCTGAAGTCAGAAATATCATGGTATTGCTCCCCTTTTGGAGCAACAGGTTTGTACCTGTGACAAGTCTTGAGCGAAAAATAGTCCGTAGGCCTTACCGCGGTGGATCAATGATCCCCGGCATATAAATGTTACCAGCTCTCAAGATTCAAAACTAACATCCTTTCGTGAAGCTGCTAGTGACCCTAAGTGGTTTGATCCTCGGCATATAATTGTTACATAAATGTATATGTACATCTGAAATTTTGAATTTCAAACCTTATGATTTGTGCTCGAACGTTGCAGAATGAAACCGAAATGCTACTATATACTACTTGGAGGCGACTACATCATGGAAATCAATATGAACATCACCCTTGGAGAAAATACAACAGCGTTCTTCCACGTGCAAACTAGAAGAATAAGGCGGGATATGATGGAAAGCGAATCCAAGAAAAAACCAGACAATGAACATCTCGATGCGAAGAAAGAAGTACTTGCCCCAATACCATGTTCCATGTTAAGAGAATCGTGACCAAATCTTAACTATTAGGTAAAGGTTTCACAGATGACAATTTCGACGTAAAAATGTACATGGACGATCTGCAACAAACACCGTGATTTTCGCTGGAACCATTAGTTTCTCGGTGAACGAGCACTCGTTATCTGAAGGCTCTTTTGAGGGTTGCATCAGATGCTTTGCTTAAGCATCACTGGGAAATGATGCTTATTCCAGCAAGAATGGATATCTCCAAATGATTTTATTATGTTATTGCAAAACTAATCTAGCGCTCTCACCACACGGTGTCAATGTGGGACAAGGATTGAATGAGTCGAACCAATCGTCACGATTGTAAAATACCGAAAACAGAGAACTCAAATGTTCAGAGTGTCACACCCCAAATCCACTTCAAGCCATAATACGGCCGTCCTTTCTCAAAAGGACGCAACCTCCACAAATCCAAAACTCAACCTGATAACAAATATATATACGTCCAAAGAAACTTGATAAAGAGATCTTTAGTCACAAAACAAAGCCAGAGCTTTCTATAACCATCAAAACCGATCAATGTATATATCCACCAAAAGAGACATGTATATAATCTCCATCAAAAAGATATATAGCTCTAATCACAACTCAAAAGCTCATCAAGGCCACCTCCAACTCATAGCATACTCTGCTTCTGCCGCCAAGTGAAACTTGCATAACTTTTCTTCGTGCACAGTTGATGCGGTTTTCGGTTTAATTATATGTCAAACGAGCCATCATATTTGCTGTTTATGACTATCCTGACATTCCTCAGTGAACACCTCATGTCGGAACCCAGAATCGTGCTCATTCTATTAAGGTTATGGATTGATGGTTTCATTCCCCTTTGATGTAGCTGCTGAATTTCTATGGAAAGGGTCGGCAAGCTACTGCAGAAAGATAAATGGCTCGTTGCGAACTAATAAAGCTGTCGAGTTCAGTTGTTATTTCCAACAGGCCATATCACAAGATGAAACAAGGAAGACCACCGGGCACGCCGTCGCTACATGTGGTTCACACAGCATAAAAAGCAAACAAATATCGACTTAATTCTTCAAAGCCTTCTTGCAGAAGGATCAGTACTCCGCTGCTGGTTTTCCTCCTTTCCCCTGGACACCACAATCGGAACACCGTACTGTCAGGTATCGTCATCAGTGAATTTTCACATTCAAGAGGACCTTCTTCTTAGGTTCTTGAGGCTTTGGCGAAGCCTTCTTCGGACCCGATGACTTGGAAGTGCTCTTGGCCGCCCCATCACTAACCTTGGCGGGCTCCTTCTTTACATGCCCGGACAGTTGAGTGCCCACTGTTTTCTCAGCCTCTTGAGGCTTTGGCGAAGCCTTCTTCGGACCCGATGACTTGGAAGTGCCCTTGGCCGCCCCATCACTAACTTTGGCGGGCTCCTTCTTTACCTGCCCGGACAGTTGAGTGCCCACTGTTTTCTCAGCCTTCAATGATGCCATCGTCTTCGAAACTACTGTCACCGAACTACGCAGCTTTCTTCTGTTGATGCTTCTCTCGACTTGCCAAGCGGAGGCGTATAACCTCCTTTATATACACTTACTATGACAACAGTAGACTAGGCAACCATCAAGGAGTGGAATTAGAATCACAGCAAATCACCAACTGAATGCCTAATTTTTAAGGGAAAAGGAATAACCAATCTCGACAGCATAATTAGGCCGTAGCATCGGATGCTTTGCTACAATCTCTCCCCGATGGGTTTCCGCAGCAAATTTGCATATCTTAGTGCCGAATCGATACGCTTCAATATCTAAATCTATTACGCATCGATACTTTAATGATTTTTTCCCCTCGAAACTAGTTTCTTTGAGTATTGCTGCCTGCTGGTATAATGCAAAGAGAAGATAGAGCATAACAAAACAATTGGCAAATTGAGCATCCTTGTGAAATGAACTCGGTATCCTGTCCATTCTGAAGTCAGAAATGTTATGGTACCACTCCCCTTCTGGAGCAACAGGTTTGTACATGGTGTCAGGTCTCGAGCTAAAAATTACCGGTAGGTGATACCATGGTGGAGGCGACTACATCGTGCAAATTAATATGAACATCACCCTTCGAGATCCTCTTTCACGTGCAAACTAGATGAATAAGGTGGGATAGGATGGAAAGCGAATTCAAGAAAAAACCAGATGATGAACGTCTTAATGCGAATAAAGAAATACTTGTCCCAATACCATGTTCGTTGTCAAGAGAATCCAAAACCAAATCTTAACTATTAGGTAAAGGTTTCACAGATAACAATTTCGACATAAAAACACAGATAAGACGATACGCAACGAGGACCGTGATTTTTGCCTGAACCAGTTGTTGCTCAGTGAAGGAGCACTTGTTATCTGTAGGCTCTTTTGAGGGTAGCATCAGATGCTTTGCTTTAAGCATCATTGGGATGCTTATTCCAGCAAAAACAGAGAACTCAAACAGTAAGAGAATGATTATATACCTCATAAGCAAATTTACAATTATCATATTCAACCTATGGTGGCTTCAATCATAATCGGGTCAATATCGGTCTGTCGCCTTCGATTGTCAGATCTAATATGATCTTCATCAATAATCCCGCTGCTTAATTAGCCAAATACACCTGTATAACAATAATCATCTGTTATCGCCCAGTCAGTGTGGTTGACCCAACCTCAGTGCTATATAGGCCAACAGCCGGTACCCGACCAACATGACGGCCAAAGCTGCCACGTCCCAGCACATATGATCGAGCCCTAAGCAACTTATCGCCGGAAAATCCACGACTCTGCATAGCCTCCCAGTTCCACAATCATACACTTCGTTCACGGAGTACTGCACTCCCACGAGCAGCTTATAGCAGTAATGACTGAAAGAAACGTACTTCAACCAGGCGACGAAGCTCGGGATGTGCTGTATGTAGTACCCACCTGCCAGTAAGAACACGAGCATCGTGACCGAAGCCAGCGTCGTGCCTTTCTTAGCATCCATTATGATCGCCCCGAGAGCCAGACCTATCCCCTGCGACACGAGCACGTTGAAGAGGATTATCAAGAGCGTCAGCACGAAGGTGCCTAGCGAAGGCTTGAGGCCGCCCATCCAGTAGGTGACCGTCACAAAGATAGTGGGCAGCACGAGCTCCATGGGGAGATCTCCGGCGATCCGAGCAAAATAATAGGACGAGAGACGGTACATGCCCGATGACCGCTCCTTTATGAGCATGGGCCGCTCTAGAGGGAATGCGAAGACCGCGCTGAATAGAGGAAAGAATCCCCAAAAGATGGAGAAAAAGAAGAGTAGCCCAACCTGTTCATGAACAAACCAGGTTTAAGGATCAGTAACAAGGCTTTCAAAGTTTACAAAGAAAAACACACCCTATATGTTCACATCATGGGAGAGATTTCACTGTGATCAACTCGACAATATTGAAATTTTCATACTGCAAGATTGAAAATCTAATGACCAATTTTGCTCATTAGAAATCAGGCAGTCCGCAATCTGTGGTAAAATCCGGTCATGATGACACAGGAAGAGCATCCTAGCAACAACAAGACGTCACCCCGTTAAATTCCTAAAAGAGAATGATCTTGCAAGACGGAGACTACCTGATCTTGTAGATGTGAAATGTCAGTTTTCCACCAAAGCAGACCTGAGAGAACGGAGACCGACATGACCTGGAAGATCTTTAAACCCGAATACGACTCGTGCTTCCTTTCCCGTAAACCTCGACTGAGCAGCACCATGAATTGCTCCCACCAGGATGTCGCCCAGAAGCTCTGATCCCCTGCGTTGCAAAGCAGAGTAATTGAGTTCTACCAGTTTCATCAGACTGCTTCGCATTTCCTCGGTCTGGGAACTAATTTTTTCCAGAACAACGGATCATCAATCATATCCGCGATGTGACTTACTTCTGAGAGATGACGGTTTCCTTGACGGATGCGTATCTCGGTATTGAGAATGTCGGTGAACCTCTGCCTCCAATGCAGGATACAAGTTCTTTTTGTATGCTGATATGAGAAACTGTTTGACGGAGTTCTGCTCGTCGTGATACTCCAATTTGTTGTGAAATTCCTGCTGATCGTCATGCCTCAAATCCGGCTTAATACCTACATTTGCGAAACAAATTCATTGCTTGAAGGCTCGAACAGCATCTAAGAAGAAGCCCATAAACCTTTCACAGTGCCCAAAAAGATAGTAGAACATACTGTTGACCAGCTCATTCCATGCCTAAATCCAGATGACGATCAGATGGCAAAAGCACAACGAAAACCACATACATTTTTCCGTCACGTATCGATTTGAACAGTTAAGTCAACTGGGTATGATTGGCAGTAAAATAAACGTCTAACTCAGCGAACAGCTACGTAACTTGTGCACCTTATCAGAAACTCAAACTGCCTCGCTCGAGACGATTCGCGCAACTACGGTTCTCTTCCGGGGAAAAGACTACGTGCAACTTTCAGGTGCCCTCCATTGCGGAATCATTTAGATATGTTTGCTAATTGCTTGTTCAATCCGACTTGATCGCGGCCTTTTTATGATGGAGGCAAATGCTTGATCAGTAAGGACTCAAAGTCGATCGTCTCAAGCAATCCGACCGGCTTTACTGTCTAATCTAATCCTCAACATGCTTGAAATAATAGTAACCGGTGCATCGCGCCGACAGACCGAGCAATTCCACTTCGTAAGGCTCCTTATGATTTCACTTGATATTTGCCACGTGAACTTGACAAATAGCCATCCTTAATTTTTTTTTCTCTCTCTTTTTTACTCGAAGTCATCCCTCTATAGGTTTTTTTCTTTTTTTTTTATGATCGAGATGTCCGGTCCAGCTTACACACACCTCGACTATTTTTCGAGGAACTAGCACGACAACCACCAGCCGCGACCCCCACTTAAGTCACGGAGCACGAATTAGGAGATTTGACCTGAGAAGGGATAGTGCATCTCCTAATCAACTCGGCCATGCGTAATTAGATGCATACTCTATAGGTTTATAGTCAAAAAGTCTAATAATGCAACAGAAGAAGAAAACAACGGACTAACGCACTATTAAAAAAGAAAGCGAGAGAAAGAATAAAACAGAAATTAACTAATCATAAAACATCAATGAAGTATGAAAGGAGCTCGAAAGAGGATTTAAAACACGTTCATCCCCAAATCATACCTCTTTAAGTTTTCTATAATTAAGCTCGTATGTTTTTTAGGTAGGAGGAATACGTAACATGCGCGATTATTCCCTCAAGACGTACCACACAATGCAACAGTAGATAAAATCTTCAAGAGGAAAGGACGCAAACACATACCATTAGCAAGATCAAGCACGAAATCAGCCGGATTGACGAAATCGAAACCAGGCGAGTACCCGAGCGACCCGAAGTACTCCATCACCTGGCCCGCGCTGCCGCTGTAGATCGGGCACCCTTCCATCAGCACGACCACCTTGTCGAACATCTGGTACAACCTGCTCGAAGGCTGGTGTATGGTGGTCACCACGGTCCGGCCGCCCCGGGCCAGCACCCGCAGCTGGGCCACAATCCTCTGGGCCGTGGTCGAGTCGAGGCCCGAGGTGGGCTCGTCCAGCAGCAGGAGGCTGGGGTTCACCAGCAGCTCGAGCCCGATGCTGACCCGCTTGCGCTCGCCACCCGACACGCCGCGGACCAGCGGTCCGCCCACGACATTGGTCCGGCACCTCGCCAGGCCCAACTCCGCTATGATCATCTCAGCCTGCTCAGCCTTCTCTTGGCGAGTGAGCTCTTTGGGCAGCCTCAGCAGGGCGGCATAGGTCAGCGTCTCGAGGACGGTCAAGTGGGGATACAAAACGTCGTCCTGCGAGACATAGCCGATCTTGCGCTTGACCGAGCTCGAGAACGGGTGCCCGTTGTAGGTTATGGCGCCAGTGACCTTCCCGGAAAGTCGGCCGGCGAGGGCTGTCAGGAGGGTGGTCTTGCCGCTCCCGGAGGGCCCGAGCATCGCTAGCAGCTCCCCTGGCCGCGCCACACCGGTGACACCATTCAGGACGTTCCGGGCCAGTTTGGGCTCGTTCGGGGCGCAACAGCTGCTCCCGTTGGTCTGAAGCTTGATGTTGTAGCCAACGTCTTCGAACTGCGAAGAAGTTTGGGAGGCTAAATATGTATTTGATGTCGTTTCTCTGGATTCTTGTGGTAAAACTTTTGAGAGACCCTGATCATTGAGTGCAAACACACATAGAGAAAGAGAGAGAGAGTTTTACCTTGAGAGTGACAGGATACAGTGACCGGCGGAGGAACGAGAATTTAACCGGAGCCAGAGGTTCGTCGGCATCCAGAGGCGAGCCACACGGGGATGGCCTCACATTGCTCGAGGGGAATGCGGGCTCGGCGTGGGCGGAGACGTTGTTTTCATTGCGGCTGGGGACGACAACCACCGCGAGGTTGGTTTCTTGCTGAGGAGGCATTTGCATCATTTTAGGCAAACGAAGAAGAAGAAGAAGAAGAAGAGAGAGAATGGTGGGAGTCGAAGAAGCTCAATGGAGAGAGAGAGAGAGAGAGAGAGAGTCACATGCAAAGAAGTGGGTGATGTGAGATTGTAAAGTGAAGGAAGGCACGAGAAGTAGAAATATGGGGTTGGGGTTCATGCTTCTGCTTCTATATAACGCCTTCGAGCTACTACCACTGTGACAGCACTCAACTCCACCCCCAACCCAAAATAATAATAATAATAATAAAATTATTGACTTTACAGTCTCTTTTCTATAGAATTACACAATCCAACCCTTTGTTGTCAGTTGATACTTTGCACGCATCTTGGTAAATCATGCGCAATATGTTTGGGAGCGTGTTGAATAAATCTGTACTTCATATGTAAACATCGCTAACAGAGAACTCGAATTCGATCCTGCCAATATATTCAGTTGGACCGA
Organism: Rhodomyrtus tomentosa; assembly: GCA_028455895.1. Classification (NCBI taxonomy): domain Eukaryota; kingdom Viridiplantae; phylum Streptophyta; class Magnoliopsida; order Myrtales; family Myrtaceae; genus Rhodomyrtus; species Rhodomyrtus tomentosa. Next base: position 8,802,188 of record JAPCWY010000011.1, read on the forward strand.
TCTCCAATGAGTTAGAGACAACTAAGATATATTAACTACTTCAAACCGCATTAATTCTTCGATTTGATATAACAATGTCAAAGTAAAAAATCCTAAATTCAAAACTTTCTAGACCCTTTATTTGCCTCCTCAAAGTTGAGCTTACGCATGAGTGGGATGTTAGTGTTTTCAAATACTAAATTACGTCTTCATCTGTTAGTCTAAGTTTTTAAAATTATTGCAGCTATGTTGTAAAATCACACGCGATGCATTTTATTTTAATTTTTGTGCGCATACTAATTAAGAATAAGTGCCCTGGAAGTCCTAAAACTTGTCACGAAATTACGATAGAGCCCTAAAACTTTCAAAAAGTACAATCAAGTTCTAAAACTCGTAACGAAAGTATAATCAAGTCCTAAAACTTCAAAAAAAAAGTACAATCAATTGAAGTACTTGATTTTACTAATTTGACAAGTTTTAGGACTCGATTGCACTATCTGAGAAGTTTTAGGACTTGACATCACTTTTTAAATGTTTTAAGATTCAATTATATTTTTGTGACAAGTTTTAGGATCTTCAATACATTTATTCCTAATCTTAGTGCAATAATGTGATACATTGTCATGGATGGTTAGATGTCCATCAACTCTCAAAAAATTATTAGGTATAAATGTATACACACACATCAAATGGTTACGGAAAGATTCCATAAAAATTAGAGTATATAAAATTGATAGGTAATCTTGAAGAAATCACATAACTTTCATTAAATAGACAAGTGCATACGGATAAAAGAGAAGAAATCGTTCAACTCTCGAGAAGATTCCGACACCTAATGACTAGCTAGCATTTTCTGCGACAAATCGATGGCGCAAAGGCGAGGATTCAGACAAATTGAGGAAATTTCAAGGGGGGAAATTTAACATTCTTGCGTAGGCTTTCATGTTCTAATTGACTCATATTATATTTCATGTTCGAAATAAAATATTTTATATTCACATTTTTATATATTAATTTTTTATTTTAATTGAGGACACACCTACATTGTGGAATTCATATCCAATACCATTTAAATTCCAAGTAAACTCTAACAGAAAATTCAATTGATGTAGATATTTTTCTTTAAAGAAAATGACACAAATGATCCCTGAATTTTCGCCTAATGTATAATGTGGTCCATGAACTTTAGTCCAACGTGCAATGTGATCTCTAAACTTTCAATTTGTTCAATTTGATCTTCAAACTTTTGAAACATGTTCAATTTGGTCTCTGAACTATAAGAAAATATATATACTTGTCGTCCCTGAACTTGAATTAATTAATGAAAGGATTGTATTGAACATCTTTGTATAGTTCAGGAACTAAGATGAGCATGTTACAAAAATTCAGATACTATATTGGTTAATTTAAAAATTCGGGGATCATATTGCACATTGAGCTTAAGTTTAGGGACTTTATTGGTCAAATTAAAAATTCAGGAATCACATTACGCATTGCGCCAAAGTTTATGGGCCATTTGTGTCATTATTCCTTCCATTTATTATTGCTCTCACAAAAATTCATGTCGACACCAACATTTAGGATAATATGACAAATATAGTCTTGAACCCGTGCATCGCACGGGCATCTTGCTAATATGAATATATTAAGAAGCTTCTTCTTCGACCCTGTTTTGCATTAGTTTATTGAAATTGCAGTATCTATGCCATCACAAAGAATCAATCGGCGATTTGATTATTGAGTCCAACTGTCCAAGCGTCAGCCCCCACAATGACTAATCAGGGATCGAGTATTTAGGTCGACTGTTATTCTAATTCCAAAGGGGGGGAAAGAAAGCTCAATAGAGTCATAAAAATGAACTGATAAAAAAAAAAAAACGTGATAATACCAAGAAAAATCCAAACAATTGAAATTTTCAAGAGCATTTATAGATGTGCACACCTACATTCACTTGAAATATCTCTAACCCTTCGGGATGGGGTAATACATGTGAAAATTAGATGCCACCGAAAGTGCAATTGAGGTGGATACATCGGTAACTTAAGTTCCACTTCAATTAAACAAAAATAAAATGGGTTTCCCAAAAAAGCAGATCCTACTCATAGCCTTGATCAGTCCACTGGTTAGATTTTGTGTTCAACTATTATAGTGCTCTCAAACAAATAATCTGATTGTACAACGGGTCATAATCATAATGACGAGTTCTTCGGGGTACCTGATAATCATACTTAATAAGAAAAACATTTCATTTTTCGATAAATTGATCATAAGAAACGGAAAAAAGAAGACACTACACCGAAACGGCCTCCCGATAGTTTGCGCTATTTTTGAACTTTTTGTGACGATGATGATGCGAGAAATGTACTCGATAGATACTGCGTGGAGTCATCTTCTTGTAAAATCTTGGCCAAAAAAAGATAGCACGGAAAATACGTAAAGGAAGGCACAAAAGAGTCACGTAAACAAGATCCAACTTTAGCTACATATTGCGAGGTTGGTGGGGAGAGATGCTGGGCACCCAAAGATAATATGTGCAAAGAGAATAAACGTTGTACGTGAGCATACATATATACATATATATAGGCGTTATAAACTCCGATTAGATATTAATGTGGACCCACACGTCGCGTTATAAACAATCTCAGTTTATCGCTCTTAGCAACTCTTGCATATGTACGGTACATAGTTCTGCAATCTGTCTAGGATAGAACAAAATGAATGAAATTAAAAAGCAATGATCGCTTCGATGGCAGCCATATTCAAATTGTTGGGTATAATTTTTCAAGAAGTGTACGACGACTAATTCAGTCTCAAACCTTTCAATTATGACAATTTAGTCTTAAATTTTTTGACGATTTGCTATTATAGTCCTAAATCTTTTTTTTTTGTGTTAATATAGTCCTAAATATTTTGAAGATTTACTAATTTAGTTCTAAATCTATTATTGGATATTTGGCTTGAATGTCTACATTGGCAAATTATCAAAGAGTTTAGGACTAAATTGATAAACTATTACAATGTTTAGGACTAAATCGGCACAACTAAAAAGACTAGGGACTAAATTGGCAATTCTCCAAATTGTTGTGTCTGAAACAAAGCTCTAAGCTGGCCCATCTCTCTCTCTCTCAATGTTCGACAGAAGGGAAGGGTATCTTCTTTCGTTGCGGGTGGAGGGGAAAAGAGGTGAAGTGCTTGGTTCTTCGTTCTTTCCTCTTCTTTTTTGCTCTTTTTCTTTTGATAATTATTCATTCCTCTGTATGTGTCGAGTTCCGATTCCATGGAAGAGATAATGGGGGGGAGGGGGGGAGAGGGAGAGAAGAAGAGAGACTGTGTCGCCATTTCCAATGGAAGGTGGTGGTGTCGCCATCAATCCAAAGCCACTCAACTTTTGACTTTTCCTTCTGTTTTTCGGGTAGATACTCACATTCTCTCCTATTGCATGGAGTTACGTCCGTTCGCGAATTGCTTGTTTTCCTAGGAGAGATGTAGAAAACAATAATAATGTGTGCAATGGGGTTTGGGTTAGTGCTTTTGTTTCATCTTGTTCATGACTTATTCTAGTCAGCAAAGGCTGCATTGGTCGTGTGGAGAGACGTAGGAATGGGAGGTATATGGTGACGCGCACCAAGGTCAAATTCGTGCCATTATTCTATCGTTTTTGCAACTCCATCAAGCACCAAGGTCAAATTCGTGCCATTATTCTATCGTTTTTGCAACTCCATCAAGTGCACCTTCGCGCATGGCTTTCTACTTTGTGTCCCTTCTCTTTTCTCGCATTGTCGGAGGAGGCATCTCGAATGTTTAGGCAAGAGGAAGATTAATGGGGAAGACCCATTAGAGTACCTGACGCAAAGATTGTCTCGAAAGAATCTATGTCGTACAAAGGAGAGAATTCCAATAGACTTCGATCAATTGTTGTAGTATAATTTTAGACAAGACTAACTCAAACATCCATCTTGTAATCATCTTTTCATAATTTTTTTTTTAATGCGGACTACATTAATTAAAATTATGATATATCACTTTACGGGATTGGCCTAATAAAATGAGATATAAAGATTCTTTCTTAATCTAATACGGGGCTTGCTTGTGTGAATCGAATAGAGTCCGGCCTGTAATGAGACAGCATATGGCTGAAAACTCTATAGATAGTGATAAAGTCTATTATCTAATCCTGATATATAAATAACCTAAAATAAGGAGCGGTTACAAAACGCTATTCACGAGAGACGATCTCATTGAGCCAGTGATACAATAAAGGAGAAACATTTGAGTCTTGGATTGTCGTTATTCCATATCATAAATGATAGATTCCAAATTAGGTACACAAATCCTTTTTTTCCTCTACTATTGTGCTCTAGAATATAGTTATGGTGATTTTAGAGTGCAGTTTTCGCGGATTATGCTTTTGGGACTTCATCATACAAATGTGACAAACAAGAAATTACAGAATGAAAGTAAAGACCCAAAAGAAAAAGATGTCTCTCGAACTTCGAAGGGTTATCAAAATCATAGCATAGGTAATCTTATTGAGTCCAAATTACTTAACAGTATGGTGATTGTCTCCAAGACTCCAATGGGACACCCCCTTCGGATTCTAAGTGGGAATATCTAATAGCCCTTCTCTTTTTGGTGGGTCTCTCTGCCTTTTTTTTTTGTCCCTCTTCCTCTAAGTCGCCAAATAAAAAGTGGGTTCTTAATGCACAATCGCCATGTGTCCAGCTTTTCCTCCGAGGACAACTAATTAAAGATCGTCCTTTGGAACCCCTCCTTTTCTTTCTTCCTAGCCATGAGAATCCAAAAGCATGATGTGAATCGATACACGTGGCAACTCGCAAGTGATTGTGCTTACTTTCCATCTTCTTCCTCATCCCGACTCCTCTGCCCTTCCCCTACATAACATGTTTTCCTACAGTCTCAGCTATTGGGTCGTCCAGATTCCTCTTGTAGTTCAATTTTCAGAATGACATTGCGAGTTATTTATTTAGGGATAAGTTCGTTCAAAATTCCTAAAATTTATCATGAAAATACAATTCGGTTCTAAAACTTTGAAAAAGTATAATTAAGTCCTAAAACTTATTAAAAAGAGCAAATAAATTTCAAAACTTTTAAAAAGTGCAATCAAATCCTAAAAATTGTCAAATTGATGCAATCAAACACTTCCGTTAATTGAAACTTTTGAAAATTTTATAACTCGATTGCACTTTCCTGATAAATTTTAGGCCCATATTGCATCTTTTAAAAGTTTTATGACTCGATTGTACTTTCGTGTTAAGTTCTAGGTCTTCTGGTGCATGTACCCCATTTAATTATTTTAAGCTTAAATAAGTTTAATGAAGAAATTATTTACATCTCGAATTTATTTATTTTTTTCAAATGGTTAGAATATCGCAATCCAGTTAGGAGATCATCAAATGAACTCACATCATAAGAAATACCCTGACTTTGATATGGAATATCCCACACAAATGCTGATGAAGAGTGAATAAAAGGGGGAAAAAATGATATGCATGTGCTAATAGGCAACTAGGTTTTCAGGAGCACGCCTTTCCCTCTTGTCAGAGAAGACGATTTCATAGAAAGCTTGCCCTTGTCACATGGTTTGCTACTTTATAATGAGTTCGAAAACCACAAAAAGGAAAATGTAATCATTTCATAAAGCAATCGACGCTATGTCAATGCCGAATATCATATTCTCAACGAGATATTCGAAATCAATGAAGGTCGATATTGATCTGTCTCCTCCATACAACTTTTCGAGAAGCTTTACCTTGGAAAATTTCGCTTTCCGTGTCAAAATGAGTGAGTGTGACCACCTTCGAATGAATTCCCGCCTCCTACTCTAGTACACGTCGGATCTCAAAAGGAACTTCCAATAGTGAGATTATAGTTTATCCACAACAGAACTCCCGATATCGTCGTAACACGCCATATACAAATGAATTTCTAGACTTACGTAATTCTTCAAGGGATGAAAGAAAGAGAGATGTGTGGATCTCTTAAGGTTGGCTAAAGTTGTAGGAGAAAAGCATAAACCAATACATTTATTCCTTTCTCTTCCCCCCCCCCCCCCACCCTTGAGGCACCCGACATAACAGAGACATAAGCAACCATTAGAATTTGGACAATGGCATGGCTGTCAACAATGACAAGGCAGTGTCTCACCCCAAAACTCTATTTCTGTCGTTTTGCTGATTACAAGGACTCCCGGATTTGTCACGTAATTCCTCGCAGCTTTCTCGCTGGAACAGTCGCCACGACGTGGAGTGTGTCAAAAGCGGCAAAAATCATCAGTCGAAAGCTTTACTGTGCTAGCATATGGTTCGCAACTTTATGAACAAATCGAAAACCACAAAAGGGAAAACGTAGATCTCTTTATAAAGTCATCAATATTACGTCGAACCCGAATCTCAAATTTCAACCACATATTTGGATACAGTGAAGGTCGATATGGATCGTTGTCATCAGCATAACTTTTCAAGAAGCTTTACCTTGGAAATTTTCTCTCTCTCCATTTCAAAATGAATGAGAATATGACACAACCTTCAAATGAGTTGTCGCCAAGGCTGCCTCGTCTGCGGCCGGCAAGAGCATCGCAGCATTCGTCACCTACTGGCTAGGGCCGGTGACCCTCGCCAGCGACATTAAGAAAAAATAATAAAGAAAAAGAAAAATAATCAAAAATATATATTAAAATAAAAATTTTACATGTCAATGTCAGCCTTGTCACCTAGGACATCCAATGTTCAAGTCAGCGATTTTCAATCAATATTTGGCTATATGGACTCAACTGATAAAACTTGAAAAGATTTGAGACTCCATTGGTAAAACTAAAATAATTAGGACCAATTTGATAAAAGTACAACATGTTTGGGACTTTTTGGACAATTTTCCCTCTAAAAAGGAACTTTTGATAGTGAGATTAATGTTTATCCCATCAATATAATAATGCTTCGCCACCGTTGTCAACATCATCTGCTGTTTTATGGATTTTTGCCAAAGATATTTGATAAAGGAACTTACATCATCACTTGTTTATTGAGTTTATATACTATTTTGTTATCTCCATTCATCTATCAGGTAAGACTTCTGAATCATACATTATAAATGTCATAGCCAGGTTTTGCCCCCGGTTTATTTCGCATGTGCGACTCTCCATTTATGAAATTCCACGTGTCTGATCCCAACTCGGCTTGCACGTGAAAAATGGTATTTCAACTTACAGTTGATTAGTATCCATGATATCAGTTATGACGACAATAATTGATGCAAAATGAAGGGTTTAGGATCGGAACAAAAAAAAAAGAAAAAAGATGGATAGTGGAGAGAACAAAATAGAGGGGAGTATCAGAAGAATATGGACAGGAAAGAAATTTTTTGGAGGGAAAGAATAATATCACGATACTGAAAATTAATCATGCCAGAAATTGATAGAACAAATTCCAGAGCGTGTATTAGAAGTGTTCCTTGTAAGATCTCATGAGCTCTATTCTAAACAATTAAGTTATCTAAGGGTAACGTAGTGTACTTTCAAAATGTTGGAACTCTCCTCTTCATGCATAGAGTAATTTGATACCACGCCCAATTTACTAACGATTATCAAAAATTAAAGCTAGTTGATGATAAGTAAGGGGTAGGATGTTAAATCCAAGGATATTTTGGGCAATTCGAGGCAATTAAGTGGATCGGATAGAGACGGGGAATCCCTGCCTTACTTTTTGTAAAGTAGAGTAATCACCATCTTTCATGAATCATCTTTCCTATATAAAGAGTAGGGATACCTCTGCCTTACAAAAAGTAAGGCAGAGAATCCGAATCCATCGAATAGAGTTATTCCTCCTAACCAAATGCAAAAATTTAGCATTGAACTGGTAATATATGAATTGGTAAAAATATATATATATTTATAACTGAATTGACACAATTACAATAAATGTAGGATTTTTTTTTTTTTTGCTAATTTCCCCATTGTCCTAAACTTAAATCCATTTCTGGTCTTACGTCATTCGGATGTAAAAAGTATTAACCAATACCTTATCTTTTTCCTTTCCCTTTCTTCTTTTATTTTTTCAAGTACGCGACATAATGGAGACATAAACAACCATTAGGGTTTGGACAAGGGTTCGAACAACGGACAGTGGATACTTTTCTTTGGCACGAGCAGTCGACATTAACAAGGCAGTGTCTTACCCAGCGTTGAATTTATCTCGCTGTCCTTGATCATAAAGACTCCACTGATTTGTCGCGTTATGCCTCATGGCCTCCACTGAATACAATCACCACGACTTGGCGTGTGCCGAAAGCGGCAAAAAATCACGAGTCGCTGTTCGACCCAAATGAACCCGAGGCATCCTTTGATAAATGATAAGGACAACGTGGAGTGCGAGATCAACCCATCTTCCCTCTCACTCGCAGGCGAGGTCCGGCGATCCTCGTTTGCCACAAATAAGATGTCAAATAGGTGAATCAAGTCGAATACAATATGACCTATATGAACTCATATTGACCCATATTTAATAATTTATACCCGACTTGACCCGCAACTGACACATACCCAATTCGTTTTGACCCATATTACCAAAACACACTAATATTCTCAGAAAACTTATACAAGTTATTTAACGTATTTTAAGCTCCTTACATGTATATGTTACCTGAATAAAAACTTCACGTCAAATAAAAAAAATAAATTAAACAATAAAAATTATTAAATAAAATAAAAATGATATTACTAAGATACATTCATTTAATAAAAATTCAGCGAAATTTTTACATTTTTTTATTTTTAAAAATTTTATTATTTATAAAAAAAATTAATCAAAAAATTTTATTATTTAAAAAATTAAAAGTTCTTTTTATTTTTTTTCTTGTCTTTCCTCCGGGGATCGGCGACGGTCAACGACAGATGACAATAGCGATCGATGAACGTGGATGGCGACGCCGGTCGGGTGGTGGGCGGTGGTGGGACTTTCCAGAACTCTATTTTTTTATTTTTATTTTTCTTTCTTTGTTATACTTAAAAAAATTAAATTGAAAATATAAAATATAAACTAATATACTTAAGTTGAAGCCTATTTATAAGTGGGTGCTTGGAAGTAGGGATGAGCAAAAAAGACCGCTCGGACCAGGACTGCCCGGACCGGACCGAGACCGATGGTCTAGTTCCCGGTATTAGAGAGATCCGGTCCCGATTCCGTTCCCGATTCCTAAAATTTAAACCGATGACCGGACAGTCCAGTGCCCAGTTATAGGCCTAGGACCGAATCGAACCCCTTTTTTTTTAGTTTTTTTTAAAGTAAACCTAATGTTTACTTGTTTAGGCATAGGTTTGCTTCGCATATCTCTTTTCTTACCTCTTTTTGTTGGAGACCTCTTTTCTTGCCTTTTTGTGTTCCTACTTCGTGAACGCACTTTTTGGTTCTTGTGAAGGACGTAAGTGATAAGTTTGGGATTTAAATTTGATTGGACCAAAACTAAACATTTGCAATATTTTTTCGCAAACAATAGTTCCTTGGAACCGCTAGAGAACTGGACTGGACCGATGGTCTGCTCAGCTTCCTAGTTCCAAGGATGGCCGGTCCGGTCAGCTATCCTAAAAAATGGGAACTGGACCGGGAATCGTTCACTCCTACTTGGAATCTACAGGCCATGGGCCAAAAATGGGTCAAAAATAGATTCAATTGTGTGACTCATTTTTGACCATTTGATTTAACTTTAATTTTTTTGATCCATTTTTATTTAGTCCTTTAAAAACATATAACCCATATAAAAATTATTTATATAAAATATGGGTCATAGACCCATATTGACACCTCCACAAGGCAAGGGCGGTGAAGCCTTGGCGGGAACTGGCAAGGGTCAAGATCCTTGCTTGTGGTCGGTGAGGTCAAGCAGCTCTTGCCAAACTTAGACGAAAAAATAAAATGAAAAAATTAAGCAAATAAAATAATTCAATCGGCGAGGGTCGGGCGGTCCACAGTGTTTTAGCAATATAATTTTAAATTTGTAAGAAACATGTTTTCCTATATTGGATTAAATATAGATGTGTTTTAGCAAAATGAATTAGATCGGATATGGATCGAAAAATTTGCATTACAATAAATAAGTCATAAATAGATTATTTGGATCGGATCATTTATGACTCGATACAAACTCGATCCAAGTCACCCATTTTACAGGTATACCTCTCGGTGCTTCTTACAATTTCTGTACAATAATGGTGTTCTTGCTCGTGCCCCAAACAATAACAGCACTAGAAATTTTTTTTTTTGGGTAAGGATAACTGCACTAGATTTGTCTCTTGTTTATTCAATGTTTTGTCGTTCATGCCATCCTTAGACGGCGACAAAGCAAACATGCGACTTCGACAGTAGGAAACTCCCCCACCCACTCAGGTGCTTATCTACTCAATAGCACCTCTCGTTTTCCGGGACAAAAAGCGATTTCGGATGTTTGGGTATTTGCTATAATCGGGAGAGATATGTGCCATGGATCGGAGCATACGCAATTGTGGCGTTTGGCCAGAGCTAGTTTTCTTTTCTTTTCTTTTCTTTTCTTTTCTTTTCTTTTCGTTTCATCTTTCACTGGAGAGTACGATACAGAACTTTCCGCAATGATCAAAGCGTTAATCATATGAAAATTGGGAACAAAAGAGAGATCACTTCATTCATTGAGCGACACCAAACCCTAGCGTTATCACGTAAGTTCATCTTTTACACAAAGGCCAGACAAGACAATATTCCTGCATCTTTTTTGTTTCCCAAACGATGCACGACAGGTAGTAGAGTCTAACGTGGACATGGAAAAAGGCTAGATAGGACAAGAAATTTCTGCAAAATTTGATCCCAATTCACGACATGAAGGTGCATCACGCGACCACATCAATTCTTTCATGCGCCGGGCAATTTTTTCTCAGGTGGTCCACTTGCCACATCTATTTGGGAATGTATTTGTTCTCCGTTCTTGACTAAGTTTGGACACTTCTTTATTTATCTCTTTCCTTCCCCTTTTTTCCTCCTCGTAACATCTGCGGGATGGAGAGTTTGTTGGGTATTTGTTGCCATTGCGTATTAAAGAGGTATTGTTTGTTAAGTTAGTGTTGTTGGGAGAAAGGACCGTGCACTCGGACTACATTCGCGAAGATAAACGGAAAATAATACATCAGAAGGGGACACAGAACGGAAAAAATATGGTTAGGTATGAATGTTGATGCTTTCTTTATGAGAAAAACGGGGGTGATGAATCCACCGTGAACATCTCCTACCAAAGCTCCGATCCGATTACTGCCAGTCAATCATCATCGTGTTTCGTTCGATTCTCGATTGTTTGCCTCACAAAACTCTCAAAGAGAAACCTTAGAAACACCCTGAAGAGACTCAGATGTGTAATGTTCAATATATAGGGGAAAAGTACCCAAAAAATCCAAAATATATTGCATCAATGCCAATTTAGTCTTAGACCTTTCAATTTGACCAATTTAGCCCTAAATTTTGTGCCAATTGATTTCATCCGATCAATTTTAGCTGAAAATTATCAACGTGGATGTCTACTGCGCTACATAAGACAGTCGGCGCTGACATGTACATCTTTAATTACATTTAAAAAAAATTTGAATTTTTAATTCTTTTTTTTTATTATTTTTATTTTTTATTTTTCCTTTACTTCTCTTTTTTTATTTAGTTTGAGGGCCGACGACTCTCCAAACTGGTCAAGGGCTTTGCGGCCTTGCGAGGGCCACAGCAGCCTTGCCTAATGCTCGCCTAGCCCAGATTTGGCGACGAGGTCGCTGCCCTCGCCAGATTGGAGCAAGGAACCAGGCACCCTCAACGCCACTAGTCTCAACCCCAAAAAAATGAAGAGAAGAAAAGAAAAAAAATTATAATTTCAAAAACTACATTATGTTGTTTATGAAAAATGTCCAAGTCAATACCTGTACTTGATGCGCTCGGCATCCACGTTAGCATTATCCAAGTCAAAATTGACTAGATGGACTCATCGACAAAAATGCAAAATGGTTTAGAACTAAATTGATACAATTAAAAATTTTAAAACTGAATTGATATCAATGCAATAGATCCTACTCACCTAATTGCCCTAGTGGCGCATCTTTGACAATCACCTACCATATTTTCCATGTCCATCTTCTGCTCCCTCGGACGCCTCACTAAACTCATACTTGGGCATATCCACATCTCGGAGCTTCAATCCTCGTTACGGTCTGTAGCCAAAGCTCAGGACACACTCGGCAGATGCAGGGGTAGGAGTGTGCGCTTGACACCAAGTATTTATCTGTCGAAATACATTGAAATTTAGTGCCCTTCTTCCTAGAACTACAAGCAGCTACTCGAAGTCCAGATGTTGCAGCTCTAGGTTCACAACGGTTAAGATTAGCACTCGCAAGAAGGCTGTAGCACTTGATTTTATCGTGATATCGGAGTTAAGAGGTGTCGAGTTCGATCTCTCATACTTTTCTTCTTTTAACCTGTTGATGAGGCTTTCTTATTTTTACTTGTTGGGTTTCAATCAATGGCCAAAGCAAAAATCTAGATCAGGGAGCAGGAACAACGACAACAAAACAAAAGAGAGAAACAAACAAACTCCCATGTGAAATTCAATCGTTTATCGAAGAGTTAATACCATAAAAAATTCCAAACTTGAACATATGTGATAAATTTACTATTTGTTAATTTTCGTTAAATTTTACCGTCAAATTGCTAAGTTGGATGGCACATGGCAATTATCGGGTAAATAGTTGCCATATATTTGCCACAGGTGCATCAATTTAGAATTTTTTATGGTATTAACTCAATTTAATTGAAATTAATAAAGGGTAAATTCATCATATATGTACCAGTTTAACATGGCATGCCGATGATGATGTAACACTCTTTTTAAATAATATTTTAATAATTTTTATGTTTTTTTTGTTTTGTTTTGTTTTTCCTCAACCCTTGAGCTAGCGAGGGCCAAGATGCCCTTGCCAGCGCTAGGCGACGACCACGACATCCTCACCTGACCAGATCTGGACAAGGGGTCGCGCGCCCTCACCTAGTGCCGATGAGGGTCGGCCGGCGACCCTCTCCGGCCTAAGAGTTTGGGGTAAAGAAAGGAAAAGAAAAAAGAAGAAAAATCATAAAAGTTCAAAATATTATTTTAAAAAAAAAAAAGTATCCGATCAAAGGACTGAATTGTCATAAATTTTAAAGGTTTAGGATTAAATTGGCATAATTATAATAGGTTTAGAGCTATTTTAATAATTTTTTCTATTTTTTCCACTGTGCCCGATTGCTAAGAAATAAAGTTGGGTTGGATACGGTCTGATAAAAGAACTTTTGACCTTATCACGCCCCGGAATAAGATCAAATAAGTAGAATCCTTGCCTATTGTGTGTGTATCTTTTTTCGGACCAAATATGGAAAAGAATAAACAAATATTGGCAACCTCCATCAGCGATCAAATCGATCGCCCAAGCAAGGCAACCGCTACGTGGCGATGGCCAAGTTGATGGTTCATGTTGTAAGTTGAAAAAATACGAGATAATATGAGAAATAATAGTTGTCGGAAATCTGTTGGAAAAGAGAAAATAAGATGATATTGTTTGAAGCGTGCATGCATTGCCATTAAATATAATTCAGCTTTTAGGAGTACGAAACTCGCTGTGTTAATTGATATTGTTTGAAGGGTGAATGCAATGTACTTAAGCATAATTCCTCCCGAGATACAACGAACATTCTTTTATATTCCGCACTAAATATTAAAAAGAATAAGAATAACTTTTTTTGTATAATCCAATAAGAAAATGAAAACTTTCAGAAGAAAAAGAATATTCATTTCCCAAGTCATTGTATCAAAACAATATTATCTTCTGAAGTTATATTTTATATTCAAACAAAAGAGAGCAGTTGATAAACCTTTTAATGCCATTGTAAAATAATGGAGAGTTTATGAAGAAATATATTGCAAAATCATTAGAAAGCCGCAAAATGGCCGTTGTAAAACTGTTTCAATACGATGACTTTCATGGAGATCATAACTACTATCAAAATCATTTCTATCGAATATCTCAAAATTGCTGAAATATTAAACAATAATAACTCTATTTTTTCAGATATATTTATTATGCTCCTAACATTTCGCTAAGTTATTCGGGGATCTATCCAAATTATCCAATCCACTACTACTGCTCCAAAATAAATAGCAATCCAAGATACCTTAAATTAGGGGTAATCGATTCACAGGATGGGTGGTTTTACCTTAGAATCAAGAACCATCTGCTAGGAACCGATTCCACAAAATACAAATCATGAACCAACCACTTCTTCTATGAACTGTGAACCAACCGAACCATCAGTGCAGTCCGATTTTCGATTGGATTTAGGTTACGTTTCTACGGAGCAAAAAATGAAAAAAAAAAAAAAAGGCATGGAAAGAAGTTCGCGTTGTTCCATCGTAAGCAAGCCATAGAATTATGCTCCAAGGAAGCATAAGGACAAAATAAAAGAACTTAGTAAAACATGGTGTGTAGCACCCGCAAAATAATGAGAAGAAGACAATGGAACCCAGCCATGGCCAGTGAGGAGAGCCAGAGGGGATATGTACAGGTTTCACCGCACCATTTCTCAAATGAACCCTTCACTACTCCTAATGATAATACCAAATTAGAAATAGACTCTGCCAAGTTATTGACTGAAACAGTCAGGTGAAGTCGTCAAATTAAGATGATTCACTTAACATTATCTCTCGAGCTACTTTCAACAGGTTTGAATGAGCCAATAGATATATCTATTATCAAATTTCAAACAGCATCCATTCCATGCATATCAACAACAGAAGAAGCTTAATCAACTAAAAGGCTGTGCCTTGCCTATCCATCAAAACCTACATACAATAGCTACTTGCAAAGTGAAACACAGTAAGCACATCCATTTAATTTGTGCAACTGGAAATGAGATTTCATGTATTTCTATCTTCGCTGCATAGATAAATTATATGTAGGGGCTGGTTCATGTGCCGGTTGGATAGTTTACATTCAAATCCGTAAACTGAACCAATAAAATCGGTTCTGAAAAATTAAAATCGAAAACCGAATCATATCCGCCAAAAACCATCCAAAATCAACCTGTTGGGTACGGTCCGGTCCGGTTTGGTTGGATCGTGGTTTTTCTGCTCACCCCTACCTTAAACTATACCAACTTATCAAAGGTTTTGTTTGTTTCGTGAAAAATATGATGTGTCTGAAGAATATTTTTCAAGCTGTCACTTTTCAGAAAAATGGCAATAATTTCTGATACTTGGCTGAAACCTAAAAGTGAATTAAAAATATATTCTTCCATGTGGTATGAAAATCGAGTTTGATTTTTCTATGTGCACTCCTTTTAATGAATTTTAATTTTTTTTTATTTTTTTCTTCCTTTTCTTTTTATTTTCTTTTTTGAAAATTGAATATATTTTTTTCTTTCTTATACTTTTCTTTTCATTTTTTCTTTTCCCTTCTTCCTTGGTCGGCGAAGCTCGAGCTCGCCTGATTCCGACAAGCCGAGCTGAGCCGAGTCAGATATGGCGAGGTCGAGCTCACCAAAAGTCATTGAAGCCCGAAGCCCCACCCAATGGCCACACTCGAGCTTGACAGCGATTGGCCAGAAGGAAAATAAAAAAAAGAAAATAATAATAACAACAACAACAATTTTCAGAAAAGAAAAAAATAATAAAAAATAATTGAAACGAATGCATAAAGGAGTACGGGATTGGTCTGGATGAAAGAAAAAAGAGAAAAATGATTTGCTCCTTTCTCCCTTTTTATGAACAAAAAATTGAAAAGAGGAAATCATTTTCTTCACTTTTAAATGTGTTTTTTCATTGACGGAAATATTTTGCTTAATTCATTTATTTTCTGTGAACCGAATGCCATAAAATTTAATATAATTCTTTATGAAAATTATTCTTTGCAAGACAAAAGGAGCAATACTTGTCGGAAATTAAGCACTGACTCTTTCAACAACACATGATATTGCAGAATCCGACCTTCAATTATTAACTCCACTCTCCTCTTCCTTGTATAGTGTTCGTATTAGGGGTGATCGATTCTCAGTCCTGTCCGGTTCCTCTCAAGAGCCGGAAATCGGATCGGTGGTTCTGCTTCCTATTTTTTGGAACCAGACCGGTCACTCCGAGGAACAGGAACCAAACCGAACCGTCGATCGATTCTAGAGAACTACTAGCAGGATAAATTTTTGATGGAGTGTTTGAAGAAAAGCCTGAAAGTCAAATGGGTCTCATGTGACTCTTTTCTCGCGCATGGTGAAGTTTCAGGTACTGGTTTTGATATCAGGGTCTTAACAGGTGCAGAAAAGTGGCAGGACGAGGAGTTGATATAATGGCCTTGGCTGTTTTCCTGTCACTGTTGCTCTACTTCTGCTTGACCTTGGCTGTTTTCCTGTCACTGTTGCTCTGCTTCTGCTTGACCTTGGTGTTTTGGAAGGAAAGTGTCATATGTTGAGCTCAAATGTGAGCACATGGCTCCTCCTATTCCCAAGCTCTAGTCAGTGTAAACTAATGCAGGGAAGGTAGGGTTTTGGTTTTCCTTGAGAATCAGTTGTTGCAGAGAGAAACATAAATCTATCTAAGGTTACTTTAAACAAAAAAAATCAAACGGTCCGGTCCGTACTGCCTGATCCGAATTTTTTGCCGCTGGAATCGAGAACCGGGCCGCCCAGCTACAGGTTTCAATTTTAAAAATTGCAAACCGGACCGCCACCCTCTAGAACCAAGAACCGGACCACCGGTCCCGGTCCGGTCTGGGCGATTCCGGTCTGATCAGTCTGATTTGTTGACCTGTATTTCATATGGACAAAACACAAATTCGCCACATGTTATTAACAGTTAATTAATCAACAGAACTATTCTCTCCTCATTTAGAGGTAGATATATCCAGCTACCTAGACACCGATCCTTTTGGCCCATGAAATAAATGATTCTTTTTGGATACATTACCATATAATATCTTATGTTATAATATAATATCTATTTAAATATATAGGTGCGTGTGTGGATTAATGTTAAAAACTCTAACTCAAAAGCTTGAGCTGATAAGTGAAATGAGATTATATAAATATAAAGAGCATATAAAACCCTTTGTCAAGCAATGTACAATGATATTTCAATAACCTCTCTCAGGTTAAGTCGTATTATAAAAGGCACGTGAAATTTGACTGTTGAAGGTGGACGCACGTATCTGAAAAGGAATGGCACTTACTCCGATATCATGTTAGAAAATCCAAACCCAACAACTTAAACATTCAGAATGATTAACGGTGGATCTCGCAAAATCTTAGATGGTGTCAGAAAAATGAGCTTCTGAGTTCAAATACCCTTATCGCCTCCCATTTCCCACACTTTGGTCCATGCCAAATGCTAGCCAACGTGCGAGGGGATATTAAAATATTTAAATTTTAAATCGTACTTTCATCTTACTGCTAAAAATTTTAGAAAATTGAAATTGACAATCATATCACGAAGTCTCATCACTAATTTGCATATATTAATGCTTTTCGCACCACACTTTAGCCTAACGAATCTAGAAGTGAAGCATTTAACAAAGGAAACTGTTGCCCTAACAGTTTGATAATACTGTCATTATTTCTGACTCCGCGATTTTTCAATTAATAATGAGTGTTTTAAGCGAAATATGTGGTAACAGTGTGAATCTACAATCAGAAATAATTGACAATACAATGAGATTGTCAATGAATTATTTCTATTTACCAAAAGCACCCACGTTACATTAGCATATGAGCACAAAAACCTCCCCCTTTCGCTCTCGTCCCCCCATATAACCTCACTACTTGCCACATCGTTTTTGGCTAAATTTTTCTTGCTTAATCATATAGTCTCCACAATACAATAAATCTCGAAAGCAGCGAATCGCACCCGAGGTGACGTGTGGGGTGATGCTGGCAAATTGCCTATGTGGCCGGTCGAGGATCTTCGAAATCAAAGTGGGTGGGTGGGTCGGACCACCTTTGACGCTTGTGGTCCCGATCGATGATCATGGGTCACACGTGATCATCGGTTCACCTTTCGTTGTTATGTCGAGAGGGCCATCGTTGATTGTGGCTGTGTTCCACTTCATCTATTTATCCGTGGTCTCTTCATTTGCCACCTATGTACGATAATACCCATTTTTAAAAAAAAATTGTTCTTCCTTCCCTTTTTGCTCATTTTCTTTGGTTTGGGGTTGACTTAGTCGCAATCTAATCATGATAATTTTATTATATGGCTGACCATCGTGCACTAATGGTGGTTTTAAGGGATGATTCGAGTGGAAGCAGGTGGTGATGCATATTGAGTCCCAAGAACCATGTTAAAAGAGTGATTTTCACGTTGACTGCCCAAGTTAAGAACTACTCCAATTTTTTTATGCACTAACATTTTGGGACATACGTGTGCTGGATGTCTTGAAAATCAAACACTTTCATGTTAAGTAGCCGTGACAAGTGCCTTTAAATATACTCGGCCTGATGATCCAGGCATGTGGTTGAACGCTTGAATTTAATACGAAAGGTCACTTATCAATTATAGCATCTTCTTCCACACTAGATTGACCTTGGGGATATTCCCTCACTTTATCATTGGAGCCTTAATGGCGATTTGTCTATGCCCGATGAGATCAGCCGAAAGGTCTAAATACTCGGTATCAGTATGAAAAGAAAAAACTATCCATCGTACTAATTCAGACCAACTTGAAAGCTAAAAATGATGCATATATGAAATTGAAGAATGAAACACTACTTGAGGAGAGATAGAGAGTTAGAGTTGGTCACCAGAGTCAATTCAACTGCCATCTCGTTTCGGCCCTTCAAATCCTTCTATGTAATATGTTACTGCATATGACCATGTTTTAGCTAGATAAGTTCAAACTTAGTGTGAGGGAGAGTGTTAGAATATTTAGATGTTAAAAACACACATCCAGTTTAAAAAAAAAAATTGATATTTCAATTGTAGATAATGCAGTACTCCTTAATCGACGTACTATAAAGATTCCATAAGATATGCATTGATACTTGATAGAGTTACTATTTCTTTTCACATGTAGCTATGAAAATTATCGTCGAGACTATATGTATATAGATTAACAGTTAGGATATGAGCATCTTTAATTAGGAAAATTATTAGACTAGAGTTGAGCATGCTTTACCCACTTGCAAAGGTGAATAAATATATAGGAAGGAAAAATAATATGCTGAGGGTTGCTAAAAAAAGAAAAGGGTAGCTATTATTTTTTGTGGAGAAGATGAAGGAGGATAGTTTTTTTTTTTTTTAATGAATGAGGATAGCTAATCATAGCAGTTTCTACGTAGTTCGTAAAGAACTTGATCGGACGAATGTTCAATTTCTAATCTGAAAATCTCCGATATCCCAACCAACAGTGTCCACCCTAAACGATTAAAGAATGACATCAAAGTTCAAAGTCTTGGGAGATGCAGAAGAAAACGGAGCGGGCTCGACTCCGACCGCGTCCGAGTTGAGATCAATGTCTGTGCGCGAGCAGATTCGGTCCGAGCAAAGGGTACTCCACCGTCTCTTCCCCAAAAAAATGTTGAGGCTCTCGTTGACTTGTTGAGCTCCAAGATACCACCAATGGCCCCCCAACCTCGCGATCTCCAAAGAATACTCAGAATAAAAAGATCGCCTAACTTCTCACATCACTCTCTGTCTCCCATTCTGCGCGGTGGGAAAAATTGGCCAGCCTATACATAGGCCCTAAACCATTCGTTTCCTTTCGTATCGACAGCTTTCAATCATGCACGTTTTGCTCCAGAGTCTTTGTGTTCTTTTGACTTGTGCGCTGGAGACTCTGGAATGAAAGGTCCTTGTTTGGTCCTTGTTTGGTTGCGAAATGCTTTACTTCTGGCATGCAGCTGCGGAAATCTTTGCCTTTTCATGCATGGATGCACATCCAGGCGTTTTCTTAGTTCGTGCGAAGAATGCACATCTATTCCTTGTCTCTGAGGATCGTCGTTCGCAATCGTCGAAAGGAGGATGAGCACGCGAATTCGCGGAATTCTAGCGTTCCGTGTCTGAAAGCAGAAATTCGTACCCTTTCAAATGTATTGGAAAGTTTCACGCAACAGTTCGTTAAAAAAAAAAAAAGGGTTAAAGCAACCAAAAATCATAAACTATGCTCGTTGCGACACATTTACCTCAAATTTTCTTTTTGTGACAAAAAAAAAATCCAAACGTGTATCCACGTGACAAATATACTCCAAACTCATACCCGTGTAACACATTTAACCCAAAATTTTTCTTGTGACCAAAAAAAAAAATCTTAAACATGCATATGTGTTACACATTTTGGAGAAAATGTATCAAATGCTTACAAGTTTGAGATTTCTAGTGTCGCAAAAAAATATTTTAGGGTAAATTCGTCACACACGTATAAATTTAGGATTTTTGGTGTCACGAGAAATTAGTTTGGGGTTAATGTGTCACACAAATATAAATTTTCTATTTTTGGTGTCACAAAAAAAAAGTTTGACTCACTCATGGGTAGCTCAATTGGTCAGAGCGCATTTGAGATTGTATGTTTCAATTCTCCAGATGAGCACTTGTGATTTAAATGGGGGGCATGGTCGTGGATTGTTGTGCTAGTCTATCCCTCGAATAGTCAAGTCGCGCACAAACTGGCCCGGACACTTTGGTTATTAAAAAAAAAAAGTTTGGCATAAATGTGTATGGTTGGCATGGTTAGAATTTTTTATGGATGGTCAATTCTTTTTTTTTAGGTAATTTGTAAATAACTTACACATTTTTATAAAATCGCCTATTCTCTCGATTGATTACAACCCATTTTTATTATTATTGACACTTCTCTCTCTAGTTGTCAAATAGATCGTCTTTTCTTTGCACGATCAACTGTCCATGAAGAAGAACATTCTTCCAATTTTGGTGATGAATCGAGGAAAAGGAATATCGAACTTTAATCCCCTAAAAAAAAAGGAATTCCAAAACATCTTAAGTGTACGATGAAGTAGGTTAGGCAGGGGTGCACTCGTCTGTGCACCCCAAAAAATGCCACATTTCAACCCATGCAATAAACCCTAAAATCAAATGTGACCCGATCCTTTCGTGATGTCAAGAATCCGAAGGCATGATTGGAGAAGTGACCTCCCACTCAAATAATACATGCAAGATCATGAGAATGGAACACCGAAGAAGTTGAAATGCTTTGAGGAGTTCAGACAAAGCTGGACACCACTGAAGTGAAAAATAAAAGCTCTTTTGGGTCATCTCACATAGCTTCAATGATGGTACGCATAAGTCGTTTGGAGACGCATAGAATTGATTGATTTGAACCTTATCACCCCGTATTTATAGCGAACGGTTAGGGCCAGTCGGCAGATCCAAATCACGTGTCCTGATTCAATCAAGGCAAGTGTACGCAATCAGGGCAAGTATAAAAGGGAATATTTTTTTTTTTGAAATTATCAAGGTCGTTTGCTGTTGAACAGACGACCCTAATCTAATCACGGCACCCCTGCCCTGATTTTGGTGGGGCAAGGAATCCAATTCCCCAGCGAGCATCTTTACCGAGCTCAAAATTGTGAGATAATTTGGTCATCACGTAACATTATTATGGAAATAATACTAAGATACTGATATCGGTATACAGAGTTGATATACCGATCCCGCATGACTAAATTCTAAACGTACGCTTCAATACATTAACTCCATGAGAATCTTCCTTTCTACCTTTATGAGCCAAAATGATCTCATAAATCGGGGGAAAAGTGTTAACAAAATGCTAAGATTGTTGCGTAAATGCCAAATTAGTCCTAACTCTTTTTTTAGTACCAATTCAGTCCTAAAATTTTTGCATTGATACCAATTTCAACCCTAAACATTTTATCGGTGTCAATTCAATCCTAAACCTTTTGCTTTAGCACCAATTCAGTCCTAAATTTTTTGCATTTATGCTAATTGTATCAATTTGATCGATTTTGACTGGAAATCACTAGCATGAACGTCAATTATCCTACACGGCACAGCTGGCACTAATGTAGATATTTTTTTAATAAATTTTTTGATATTTTAAATAAATTTTAAAATAAATTTTAAAAATCCAAAAAAAATGCTTAAAATAAATATTAGAATAATAAGAAAAAAAAAAAGTCCAAATCAGCGCTAGCCATACCACGTAGAACGTCTACGTCAGCGATTTTCAGCCAAAATTAACTGAATTAACTCAAATGACATAAATACAAAAAATTTATGACTGAATTGGCGCCAATGCAAAAGGTTCAGGACTTAATTGGCACAATGCAAAAGTTTTAGGACTGTATTGGCGCCAAAAAAGATTTAGGACTGAATTAGCACTAATTCAAGAGGTTTAGGACTTTTCTTTTTTTTTTACACTTCTCCCACCATAAATCAGCCTTTAATATGCATACTACCATTCGTAGGCCAGTTTTGTGTCAATTTTTTTTTAGTTTATCATGTTGAGCCTACATAACCCCCGGCCACATGTCACTCAGGCATGTAATGCCCTTGTAAAGTTGGTGCCCTGAAATGGGCTACAGGCCTCACAAACCCATCAAGAAGGGCCCAATTTGGCGTTTGGGCCAATGAAAGGCGGCTCCATACAGGATCCACAGAAACATTTATCGTCTGTCCCCCGGTGCCCAATTGACATCCACTGTAGCCCGTCAGATCAGGACGTAAGATCCCGTCTCATCCGAACCGTGCACGGAACAAGATGTTCGCGGACCTACAAGGCTGCAATCATCCACATAATCTGTTTGACGTATTTTATTTTATTTTTAAGGAGGAAGCCCGCGTTCAAGAAGATCTGGGGCATGTGAATTGATCGACCGACCTTATGAATCGGGTAAATACGCGAGTTAGAACCCGAGTGAGTAACCCAGGTGCGGAATTATTTATATTTTTATGCTATGTGGAATTCAATACACACCGGGTGAGGTGAACCTACATGGGTCCGCTTCCTTCCTTATCATCGAGTCGATTTTACGACACATGTAGATACATACTTGCATTTGCTAAATTTATTTACGCAGCTTGCCTCTTTCTTCACATGGGCTTTTCGTGTACGATGGATTACGTACGATCAAGGGTGAGTACGGTGCGGTCGGTACAGCTTTGATGTTAACGAACCGAACTGCTTAAATACGGTCTAAGAAAAGTTATTAGTGACCAAGCCAAACCATCTTTGCAGGTTGGTTCGGCAATGGAATCAAATGGCTCTTTTCTCCGGTTTTTGTTCTCCTCATTTGCTGTAATTCCATGAGCTTGTTAAAGTCGCTATACTAGCTTGGAATGGGATAATTAATTGTCTGAAAAGACCGAAATCTACCCCCATACTAATTCATAATTAAATTCAAACAAAAAATAAAGATCAAACCTACTTCTAATTTACCAATTAGGCTTCTTAATGCAAGATAATAAAAAGTAATTAAAACGTTAATAAGCTGTACAATGCGGTTCTATGGTTCGATTTGATTTAAGGGAAATTGAAACCGAATCAAACCGCAAATAAATGGTTCGGTTTTGTGAACTGTTTTGTTTTTTTTTTTAAGTAATCTCAAATCGAACCAACTCGGCCAAGGATAATTTGGTTCGATATGTTTGATCGTTCGAACCATTTTCGCCTCACCGCCTACGGATAACACTCGGCCCGGCTCCCCCTTGTTGCGAACAAGCCAAACAAATTAACCTGGTTGGATTAGGATCTAATAACACCAAGCTATGTAATATTCATCGTAATTTGCATTTGATTTGATCAAGCATATTGGATGGAAAAGCCAAAAAAATCTTCAACCTATTGCATTTGTGTTAATTCAATCATAAAATCTTAAATCTTTAACGATTTGTCAATATAATCCATCCAACCAATTTTACCCAAAAATTACTAACATTGTTGTCAGCCATCTTATGTGGCATAAGCAGTGTTGGCTTAGAATTTTTCAAAAAAAAAAAATTTGCTTTTTTTTTTTACTTTTTTCCATTTTTCTTTCTTTTTTTCCCCTCAATTGTGGGGCCTGACTCCTTCACCCATGACCGACGAGGGATGTGACACCCTCGCTTAGTCTAGGCAGGGGCCTCAATCCCCAGCCCGGATCTTGGTGAGAGACGAGGGCAGTGATGCCCTTGCTCAACATCCATCTCAACATTTTCGACTAAAATTGGCCGAATAGACTGTCTTAGCAAATCGTTAAAAAATTTTGGACTCAATTAATATAATTAAAAAATTTAAGATTGAATTGGTACAAACACAACAAATTGAAGATCTTTTTTTTCTTTTTTCCTGCTTTCCATATTGGAAGTCCCCCAAGATCTGGAGAGAATCATCGTAGTCAAAACTTAGAAAGGTACACGGTCCATACAACGGTGGTCACAAAAGTCTTGGGATTTCGCTTATCCCTTGACAACAGCTGTAACGGAGAACGATGTTGATGGTCAATTCATTTTTTTCCTTATTTTATCGGACAATTATGCTATTCATGTTTGATTTTTTTTTATGGCGAATGACGGTTGTTCCATCCATTTTGTATTACAAAAAGGCACGTATGATGTATGTGGTGATCAAGTCGCTAAATATATCAAACTAGGCTCAGCCATAGGCGCACGCGATGCATGCATCGATCGAATTTTTCCTTCTACTTCTTTCTTTTTTTTTTGGCTGACACACGGTTTGGGCGTCGAAGAATTTGCCCCCTGAAAAGGATTTATCGCAACCGAATCAGATAATCACACAGAAAATCAATAAAACATAATGACGCACGAGATTACCCAAATTCACCTCAGAATAGGATTATGTCCTACAAAGAGATTTTACTATGATTGTCGGTTTACAACCATTCAACTCATTACAATGATCAGCAAAAACAATCAAAATATATATGCCCCAAAACGGACCCAAAACCTAAACATGTCTGAGACTCTTTAATCCCACTACAAAAGGGCCGACTTAAACTAAAGCTCAAACCCGTTGAGGTTTTGGGGAGCGCTGTCCCCAAATCCTCGCCCGCTCACAGGCAAGCGGAACAGCCGTCCGCTGACCGGGCAACGGAAGCCCCGCCCGCTGACAGAACAGCGAGACACCCGTGTCGAAGGCGCTGTCCCCGAACCCTCGCATCCCGCGCGCATCGGTCACATGTCGTCGGATAACACTTTAGTTTCCCTAAGCTCACGTGGGCATACCCGGCATGAGAAACAAGGATCCCCGAAGTATTCGCCAACTCCAACATTCTCCCACTTGGTGGATACTTCGCGCAAGTGAGAGCCATTCCAATATCATTCTTCTTCAATTCAATCGCAGTAGAGCACCATTCAAACTTCACACCTGTGACGGCTTTAGTAAGAAAGTCTAAACTATTTTTCACCGTGTCGACCTTTACAAGCTGAACCTCTTTCTTCTTCACTTTTTCTCGGATGAAATGATATTGTATACAATGTGCTTTGTGCGTGAGTGAAACGCTGGATTCTTAGCTAAATAAATAGCCCCTTGATTATCACATCTCACCTCTATGACACCTTGCTCAAAACTGAGCTCCAAGCACAACCACCGTAACCATACAACCTCTTTTCCGGTATGAGTAAGAGCTATGTATTCAGCCTCCGTAGAAGAGAGCACTACCACGCTTTGCCTTCTACTCATCCAACTCAATGTAGCCCCAAACAATGTGAAAACATACCTGCTAGTAGACCGTCTACTATCAATATCTCCACCCCAATCAGCATCTACATAGCCTATGAAATCAAGCATGTTTCTGTTCCCTGTACCTTCAAAACATATAGAAAAATTCGAAGTTCCACGAAGACACCTGAAAACTCTTTTGTTCGCATTCCAGTGTTCTCTACCTGGGTTAAACATGTATCAGCTCAAGACTCCCACTGCTTGGACTATATCCGAACGCGTACACACCATAGCATACATTAAGCTATCCACTGCACTTGTGTATGGAACTCGGGCCATCTCTTCAGCTTCTTCATCCGTTTTAGGGCATTATTCCGCAGATAGTTTGGTTCCTAAAGGTAAAGGTGTACCAACAAACTTGCAGTCTATCATATTGAATTTCTTTAATATTTCTTTGATGTATTTCTCCTGCCCTAGCCACAACTTATGTTTCTCACGGTCCCTCCTAATCTGCATGCCCAATATAAAATTTGCAGGCCCCAAGTCTTTCATTTCGAACTTCTTGGCCAACAAACTCTTCACATATTTCACTATCTTCATGCTATTCCCGATCAATAGCATATCATCCACATATAGAGTAAGAATGACAAACCGATCGCCCGTTCTCTTCACATAAATATAATGGTCAGAGTTTGAACGCACAAAATCAAGTTTGAGCATGTACGTGTCAAACTTCTAGTACCACATCCTTGGTGACTGCTTCAGTCTATATAAGGACTTTTTCAATTTGCATACCAGATTCTCATTTTCTTTTACTTCAAAGCCTTCTGGTTGCCTCATATATATCTCCTCCTCCAAGTCCCCATGAAAGAAAGCCGTCTTTACATCCATCTGTTCCACCTCAAGATCATATGCAGCTGCTACAGATAGAACAAACCATATCGAGGTCAGTTTCGCCACGGGAGAGAAGATCTCGTCATAGTCAACTCTCTCGATTTGAGAATACCCCTTGGCTACAAGCCTAGCCTTGTACTTCTCTACAGCCCCATCCAGTTTCAGTTTTCGCTTAAACATCCATTTACACCCAATTGTCTTTCTATCCTTAGGCAACTTACACAAGCTCCATGTCTCATTATGATCAAGCGATTGCATCTCATCTATCATTGCGAGCTCCCATTGATTCGCATCATCCATGGATCTCGCCTCTTTTATAGAATTGGGATCATCTTCGATAATGCTCAAAGCATGAAACGTACTCAATGCACTAAGTGAGTATCGAAGTGGTACCTTTCTTTCCTGCGTCGATCTCCTAAGAGCTGGCATGCTATCTGTATCTGAGTCTTCATCCGAATCTGCATCCTCGACTTCATTAACCGAGTCACCTTGCTCCGATTCAAAATTAGACTCTACTTGAGTACCTTGTGGAACCATCTCTTCAGTTTCAGCTTTAAGATTGTCTTCAAGCACTACCACTTTCTTGAGTTCATCACCTTTCCGTGTGCCAACCTGGGATTGTGATTCACAAAAGACAACATCCTTACTGTATACAATGGTCTTTGATTCTGAATTCCGTAGTTTATAGCCCTTGACTCCTTCTTTTTATTTGACAAATATATTCTTCTCAGACTTATTATCGAACTTACCTCGTTTCTCCTTGGATACATGAACATATGCGCCACACCCGAACATGTGACAGATTCGGCTTCTTCCCAAACGCTGCCTCATGTGGTGTACAGTCTTTCACTGATAAGGTCGGTGACCTGTTCTTCAAATAACAGGCCGTTGCTACAGCTTTTGCCCAAAATTCATGCACCAAACCTGCTCAACTCAGCATGCATCTTACCCTGTCTATGAGTGATCGATTTAATCTTTCAGCCACACCGTTCTGTTGAGGCATATATGGGGTCATCTTCTGCCTTGCAATACCATTATCCACACAGAACTGCTCGAACTTGTCCGAACAAAATTCACCTCCGTTGTCTGTACGAAGTATCTTGATTTTCTTGCCCCATTGATTTTCAACCAAAACCTTAAATTCTCGAAATTTTTTGAATACATCTAATTTACTTTTAATAAAATAAATCCAATTATATCTCGAAAAATCATTTATGAACGATACATAGTACCTGGATCCTCCAATAGATGTAGTCAGAGTATGCCCAAAAATATCGTTGTGAATCAACTCGAGAACCTCTATTGCTCTCGTATCAGTGTGTTGGAAGCTAACTCGATTCTGTTTTCCATGGAGACAGTGTTCACTGAACTCGAAGACCATAGAGCAATCTGGTATTTCTTCTACCATTTGACTCGAAGCTAAGGTAGACAGACCCTTTTCACCGATATGCCCCAGCCTCTGATGCCACAATATGGACGTATCATATCCATCTTTCTTGGTCTTTTCAGAGACAAAACCACTGTCGACGGTCACTATTTCCCCTAGCAGCTTATATAATGTCCCACAACGGACTCATCGTGCAATCACAATAGAACTCCGAGTCATCTTACACGAATTCTTATCACGGCTGAAAGTAATCCCTGAATCAGCCATCATGCCGACTGATAACAGGTTTCTGCTCATCAATAGTATGTGCATCACGTCTGGAAGAGTTTTCACCGTTCCATTACTCATCCTCAGCTTCACCCTGCCATGTCCAACAATCTGAACTGCAGTATCATCTCCAAGCATGACATCTCCACCTTATATTGCTCATATTCACAAAATCAGTGTCTATGAGGCGTCATGTGGTATGAAGCATCGGTGTCAATCAACCAAATATCCTTGTCTGATTGCGCTATACATGCAGCAGCCAAATACATATCTCCCGAATCGACCTCATTCTTTCCCGAGGATGATTCAGCTTCTTTCTTAAAAATTGGCTTATTTTTATAGTCCCGCTTCACATGGCCCCACTCTTTACATCTCCAGCATTATACCCTCCTCTCTCTACTCTTTGATCGCCCACGAAATTTGGATCAGACCCTCTCCGATTTAGAGTCTTCTCTACTGATCTACCCCTAGCTGCCAATGCCTCTTTACCGAAATGTCCTAATCTCTTTCTTCGTGTCTCTTTCGATAATAAGGCTGAACACACCTTCATAATACGACAATTCCTTGTCTCCACCACCAATTACCACAATCAGGTTATCCCATGAATCTGGCAGTGAACAAAGTAGTATTATTGCCTTATCATCATCTTGAAACTTAACATCAATTGATACGAATTGACTAATCAATGTGTTAAAGTTATACATATGTGCAGAAAATGAGTCGCCCTCGTGCATCCGAAGATTATACAGCTTTTTCCTCAAAAATAGCTTATCAACCAACGACTTACTTTAATACAACGACTCCAGTTTTCGCCACAGATTCTTGGCTGTAGGTTCGCTAATCACGTTCGTCAAAATCGAGTCTACGAGACAAAGCCGGATCAAACCCTTTGCTTTCCGATCAATCTAATCCTAGTCTTCAATCCCCTTTGGATCCTTCTTTTTGGAAGATGAATCGTCATCCTTTCCTGCTTCTTGCCCGCTTCCTTTATCACAACACCAGACATCGCAGCAATAGGCTTTTCCGTTACGATTGCCGACTAAAGATCTCGATCACAAAGTAAATCCTCTATCTTCATCTTCCACAAATCGAACCACGTCCCATCGAATTTTTCGATCTCAATCTATGATCCTCCTGACATCTCAAATAAACCCCAATTCCTCGAACGCAAGGCTCTGATACCAATTGAAAAGGATTTATCGCAACCGAATCAGATGATCACATGGAGAATCAATAAAATTGAATGACGCACGAGATTACCCAGGTTCACCCCAGAATAGGGCTACGTCCTACAAAGAGATTTCATTATGATGGTCGATTTACAGCCACTCAACTCGTTACGATGATCAGCAAAAACGAGCAAAATATACATGCCCCAAAACGGGCCCAAAACATAAACATGTCTGAAACTCTTTAATCCCACTACAAACGGATCGACTTAAACTAAAACCCAAACCCATTGAAGTTTCGGGAGTGCTGCTCTAAACCCCCGCCCGCTCACCGGCAAGCAGGGCAGCCGTCCGCTAACCGGGCAGCGAGACACCCGTGTCGAGGGCGCTGCCCCTGAACCCCCGTGTCCCGCGCTCATGGGTCACGTGTCGTCGAATAACACTTTAATTTCTCTAAACTCACGTGGGTGTACCCGGTGTGAGAAACAAGAATCCCCGAAATATTCGCCAACTCCAATACCCCCGAGAGTCCAGCCAAGTCGAATTCTATCCATGCCGGACATCCAACTCGGAATAGTTTTGGCATCGGAGAGCATCTTCCGTTCCCGATTTCCGAAACTATCTTTACTTCGCCGAGAAATTTAGCGGTTTTTCCCTTCTTAAAAAAAAGGACTTTTGTAAAACAAAAACGTGGCGAACTCTTCTTAAAATCTCGTGGCCAATCAACCCTTTGCGTCTTTCGTTTTCGGCGAAACGAAGTCTCAAACCAGGCATTGCCTCGCCACTCACTTGTGATTCGTCAGTCCGCCCTTTGCTTATGAATGTGAAATTGCTCGAGTTATTTTTTGACAAGCAATAATTCATCAAACATTAGAATTGTGGAAATATAAGGTTACTTGTTGTCTGAGGCAAGCGAAACTCCACGTAGTCGCACATCCTTAATTTTTTTTTATATGGGAATACCGACAAAGATTAAAAAAAAAAATTACCAACCTGAATGCCCTTTTGACCAATAATAGCATACAAACAAAGAACGGTCCGCCAGATAAATTCACTAGTCATTTTTATATTCTATCTCCTTTTTGTACACCTCTCCGACAGCTCAGCCTAGTACTAACTGGCAACACAAAATAAGTCACCGACGTGCTTTCCCCACCACCGCTACGAACAGTTTGGTCCCAATTCGAATTATGGACCAACACAGTCCCAACATTTACATGCCCAAAGCTTACTTACCACAATGAAAGTCACCAAATCAGCCATGGATGTCAATTCGACCCTAAATTTATCGATTTTGCCAATGTAAGTCCTGAACCTTTTTGGGAAATTCCAATGTGATTATTCCAGGCTAATTAATCCCGGAAGTCGCTTGCGTCACCTCTGGAGCATCACGTCGGCGACTTCCAACGGCAATTGGCCGAAAAGACTACAACGAAATTTCTCGCAAAGATTTAGAAATATCTCCACTTACCATGTACGAACGAAACGAAGTGGCTGGATTGAAGTTAGCTACACTGAGTAATGAGAAATGGTCAAGGGGGGCGACAGGTATGCCGCGTGTGAGGGTGTTCGGTTGCGACGATGTTGGGTAATCAAAGTCAGCAAATAATGGTCTACTTGGTGTGCGGAAGATATTAAATTATTTAGTGTGCAGCAATTAGATACGCATGAATGTCGTGGCATGCTTAATTTCTCGCCGATGGCCTTGCTTTCCACGTAACTCGTGCACTTTTCTTTTCGTAAGGAAATGTTGGATTGACTCTAATGTACATGCTTTATTTAATTTATGAATGATGCATGGATAGAATCAATCACAAACATAAATACTATGCGGGAACTTGTATATTTTTTTGAAGGAAGACTCGATATGGGTTTCGAAAATCATAGATTGTGATTGGCTTGATCTTATAGATATGGCTCATGCGATACTTGCTTGCTGAATATATATGTGACCATGATCATCGACAATGGGTGCGACCAAATACACTTGGAAGTGAAATTCTCGATATGTAGCAAGAAATATATGTTCTCAGGACAAGTGAATTACAGTATTTGTAATTGAAATCTTGAAATTAAGAGATCGTATATGGTTCTCTAGGCATCTGATAAAAAGCCGGGGCCATATTATTACAACGAAAGACACATTACATATACTATGTTATCGCACAATGTTGCATGACCGAAAATTATCAAATTCCATGAGCTGGAATCACTAGCTTTTTTAATACGTCATTTGTAATATTTGAGCGATGATGGTAGTATTTTTCCAAATGTATTGGTAATTTATTGTTGTTACTATAACAACAAGAAAATTGCGGATTCATGAGTGATGACTAGACCAAGATATGTGGTGCCGTAATTTCCACATATGGACACGTCGAGCTTATCTTGAAAGAAGCCAGGTCAAATTTCTCCCTTGGCAACATATGGTCTGGTTCAGTTTCATTACTTCCCAGAGTATATAATATCCTCATATACGTAAATATATACAGACAAAAATTATGCGCCATGCAACAACAAAATTGCTTGTATTTATGTAATTGAGGTTAACGGACCAATGGGAATGGATATTACAATGACTTCAACGCCAAGATATTGAACTTTAGGAGTTACCAATGAAAAAAACACGAGTTGGACCAATAAGTTTAGGAGAACAACTGGTCAAAATCGACCAGCTCAAGATTTTCCTGCAGAAATTCTCAGCGGATGTCTCTGAGCTTTTTACTCGGTCCATTGTCGGTGAGTTAGCTGTGTACACCAGCGCGGCTATTCAGCGGCACGTGACGTCTAAGTTGACCCGGCAAGATTTGAAAAAAAATTGTCGTTCGAGTTACTTGACGCGGGATGGAATGGAGTAAAAAGAGTCGCACCGCGCCAGTCAAACGTTTGGCGGAGGCTTGAACACAGATCTTCACCCGCATCGACTTTGGCGGGCAGGGTCTGGGAGCAACGGCACGCGGACCTGTCTTTTTTCTGGCTAACGAGAACGAGATCAAGCGCAGAACAGTACACAACAACACGGACGTCGCAGTCTCGATAAGATGAGACTAATCGCTCGTTAATCAAGCTTACGCCGAGGGTTAATCAACCCACGTCGCCTGGCAATCAAGACTTTTAATAAAGAGCGAACCAAGGGCAAGTCTAGTCTAAGCATTGAGGGCTGGCCATATGTCCCGTCGGACGACTTCTTGGGTTCCCACTCTAAAAGTCGCCAGCCCTTGTGCCAATTGTCAACGTCAAAAGTCGGAGAGACATAGTAGAGGAGAGCACACCAAGGCGATACGCAGTCAAATCTTCATACAAACGGTCAAATACATGCAAGAAATTTTGTATAACAAGCTTCCCCCTATAACCTCATGAAAGAATACCTGACACATTCTAATCAACGACAAGTCGTCGAGCTTGACCAACATTATACATCGACTAAACTTTGGCAAAAAAATAATAATAATAATCAATGAATGAATTTTTCTTTTTTTCTTTCTTCTTTTACCTACACACTTTCTATCAGAAACCGCTGAGCACAATGGAAGAACCGCGCTTTCGGCGAGGATTCGAAGAAGGCTTTGCGATCCTTCAAAACCAACGAACGAATGAATGAAAGGAGTCAACGCGTGGGCACGTAGACGTGGTCAACCAGCCTGGCGGTGGAAACGCGCATATAGGGCTTCCGAAAAGAATGGATCCATTTCAGGTCCCCGGCACGGAGGTGACGACGGAGTTGTGCCGCTTCGATGGACCGGAGGGGGGCACCACCGATCCTTTGGGCAGGTAGCTGTACACGCGGCCCCGGTAGCTGAAGCCGGTCTTGTGAGGGTGATGATGCCGCGGGCCGTCCGGGAGAGCCGGGAGGGACAGCGTCGTCGTGGTCGTGGTCGGACCAAGCCGAGCGGCGGTGCACGGGCCGGCGACGAGGAGGAGGAGGAGGAAGGCGAAAGAGGCGTTGCGTGCAAGATCCATGATGGGAGGTGGGGGGTTAATCCGGAGAGGATGAAGAGATGAGGACGGAGGCGATTAGTGGGAGGTGATGGAGGGAGGGAGATGGGTTCAGACCGGTAGGGTTTTGGAGGGCGTTCTTGTCTGGTGTTTTTTTGATTCAAAGGGTGGCGTTTTAAATATATAGAGGGGAGGAGAGGCGAGGGAAAAATGGAGGAAACGTATGGGAGAAGCGTCGTGGAGAAAAACCGAGTGAATGGCACGCAAGCGGTCCGAAATTTTAATAGTCAACGGATACGGAGGGGAAAAAAATTTGGAAAACTATCCAAAAAAAATCATTGTACATTGATCTATTCAGTCCTAAACTAATTTAATTGCGCAAATTTAGTTCTAAAACTTTTTTAAGTTTTACTAGTTTAGTCCTAAAAATTTTGATGTTTTGACATTTCAACGATTTGTCAATATAATACTTCCGATCAATTATCTAAATAATATAGGCTGAATTAACGTATTTGAAAGTTTCGAGACTTAATTGACAAATTGTTCAAAGATTTAGGTCTACATTAGCACAATTAAAAAGTTTAAAACTGAACTGGCCATCGCACGATAAATTTAGGGTTTTTTAATAATTATTCCGAGAAAAAAAAAAGAGGGGGAAATTGGAGCTAGCTATTTACATAATAAATGCATATAGAGATACATACTACATACGTGTGATGTCATTATCAATATTAGTTGCCGGGTTAAAACCTCCCCTCCACCGCCTTACCCACCGTCCGTGTCCCCCTCCCCCTTCTTCCCAAAAAACACACCCCCAAAAAGAGAGATCGTCTAAATTTTTACCTTTCTCTTTGCCATTTGAAGAAACACACATGCGATGCTACCCAGAACTATTAATACTAATGTTTTGCAAAATCAAAAGATTAAACGATATCGTCAATTCTGATCTAGTTTCGAATATATGGTGATCCGATCGCTTCAATTTTTTAGCCAATTTTGTTGTCTAGTAACTATATCACTCGATATATCTAGTTTCATATGCCGGTGTATATTTATATAACTACCCTTTGAGGTGCTAAAGATTAGGGATTTTTTTTTTTTTGGTGCAACAGTTAGGGAGTATTTTATTTTCTTGGAAATTGCCATTCATTTGTGATAACGCGTATTTAAGTCTAGTCGTGGGGCGCAAGTTTGTCTACCAAGAACCGGGACAAAACTGCCGGGCTTCGGTCCTCTGCGTTTTGGTGGTCATCTTGTCGTGAAGGAGCCGGTTGACCGACGGAAAAAAGTCAGCGGTTCGACCGGTCCGTAGGTTCCCGAGAAAGCACGGTCGCACTTAAGTAACTAGGCCAAGAGAAATTAGACGGACGCGAATTTGCAGGTTAGCAGTTTATCTCGGGGTCGTGTTGTTTCCACTTCTTTTCAAGGCAAGATCGCGATATCGAATTCGCGGGAACGGTGGAGAGAAATGGAGATAGATTCGGAATCCAAAGCACGATCTCCTCTCGTGTTGAGTCGGAGCTGGAGCGGAGGATTCGGCGCGACTCGACTCGATGGGGGATGGCACGTTTCCGACGGGCGATGCAATCACTGGCACGGTCGAGACTCTCACTCGGTAAGGGTCAAGACTACGTGTTCGGCTTTCTTGACATCCATCCATGGTTCAATTAAGGATTCCCGACGTGTAAAATTACATGATTGAACTCTTCGATTCATGGGTCCCCTCAA
Organism: Rhodomyrtus tomentosa; assembly: GCA_028455895.1. Classification (NCBI taxonomy): domain Eukaryota; kingdom Viridiplantae; phylum Streptophyta; class Magnoliopsida; order Myrtales; family Myrtaceae; genus Rhodomyrtus; species Rhodomyrtus tomentosa. The sequence goes on from JAPCWY010000011.1 coordinate 8,837,196, forward strand.
TCTTCGATTCTCTCGGCGGTGTCCGGTTCACAGAATTTTTCTTTCCGGACGTGTCATGGAAGAGCCGCGATAAACAAAGATCGATCCAAGTATATTATGATGGCGTTTACTATTTTTTCAAGTATGGCTTCAAAACTATGGGTTACATCAGCAGTGAGGATTTGTGGTGCGTTGAGTAATGGAAGATCAAATTGACATAAATTCGACCATATAAACAAGTCGCTAAAAATAATGAAATCTTTTGCGTGAGAAGCTCTCCTAAGAAACCGCACCTCTCCTCTGTGGGCTCCACCACTAATTTCTTTTTTCTTTTTCTTTTTCTTTTTCTTTTTAAATTTCATTGGAATCCCTTCAAGATAATTATATAATTGGCAATAATATTTGACTCCTAGGGTTTTCAAAAAAAAAAAAAAACAGAAGAATCTCAGTAAGAGGTAGATGTCCCCACCCTTCAATCGCTAAAATTGACTTCTTGCATAAGCTCAAGGGAACGTCCGTCCCATTTGTAAGTCGTTGGATGCATTTCGCCGGCGGAGACGTCAAGTTCCAAATCTCTAACTTCGTGTACTTTCATGGGTGTTTAATTCAAATTTTCTGTGATCGGATTTGTAACGCAAAGTAATTTCCCAAGAGGGCGCCCTGGTCCGAACATAGACGATGATGCCCACGGATGTGGTTGCCAAAAAGATCTTTTCTGGAGAGCTCAGACAGCCAAGCAGATAGAATTTAGCAGCTGGGTCCGGATCACGTACTTTTCGATCTGCAAAAGGATCCAAAACTTTGTAGCCCGTGTCTCGCCAGAACAAGGGTTATGCGAAGCGCTGTGTTGTGATTAGAGTTTATTTCCAAGAATTATCGTTCCTGAATGTTATAATAGGTATTTGTTCGGGACCCGATTTTCTGTGTTAACGAATTTCTACTTATCCAGCATTATTCTATGCTTGTGCCAATTCAAGACTGACTTGTCTACATGATCATCGAATTTTTTTTTTTATTATTTTTTTAAAGATGAGGTGGGATTTTTTTTTTTTTTTGGTCGAATGATGAGGTGGGATTTGGGAATGAGTTTTTTCAAAAAAAAAAAAAAAAGGAGGGTGTCTGACGTCACGAGAATGAAGGAGAGAGATGGGCGTTGAATTAGAAGATTTGGCGCATGGATTCGGCTGAAGCCGTTCTCCGATCCTTTCAAACAGCAAAGCGTCACCCAAAACCTGGTGTCGGTGAAGCCGAATTGCCCAATTCGATCCATGACACCCACATTGTTTTCTTACGCCGTTTGATGATTTATTTCCTACTTCTTTACATTGGACTTCCTTTGAACTAGGGAAAAAAAAATACGAATTGGCCCTCCTGGTTCGGACGCAATTCGGGCTTTCGAGCCTCGAGCTATCTTTTTAACTCTCGTGCGTTGTATCCAATTCTGAGTTTATTATAATAAATCGAACGATCGTGAATGGTTAAGTACGTGAGATCCGCATGATATCCGTAGAGAAAGCACAGCTTAGGTTAGCGACGGCATCATGGCAAGAAGGAAGAGCAACAACGAAGAGATCTTTCTCGTTTTCTGGGTCTCTTTTTTCGGACCACTCAGCTCTGTTGGGCTTCCGACGATTACCCAGTTTTCCCTTTTTGGTTGGGCCACCCGGCAAACAGCCTGTGGACAAAGACGGCCGGATGTTGGTTTCCTACACTGGATTTCTTATCAAAGCTCTGGAGAATTGAAAATTTGTCCCGTCCTGGAAGTTTTACTTCAAAACGTTCCTGATTTCCGATTCCGCTTCCGATGGAAAGAACACCAATTGCAAGTCCGATTGTTTGTTCGCACGCGGATCGGCCAGCTTGCTTTCGAAAATCCGAAGGTGATTATCGGAAAGAAAGCAAGCGGGGTACAAGCGATTCGATGCGGTGAGCATATCGTTCCCGAAACGACTTGAAAAAGATTGCTGTGAGTATGCGCATCATTAGCATTAGCATCGTCGAGGAGCTCAGCTCCGATCAAAGACTTGATCAGATGTTAATCGGATCACAGGTTCCGTATCGGTAGCTGGGATCTAAAGATGGCGGTACACAGCACGGGAATGGCCGAGACCCAAAATGACACACACGTGTCATCATCGGTGGAAATTTAAAGAACAGAGGTCCACAACACAACAGTACACAGGCCTCTGTGTACAAACCTTCACAGCCTGCGTAGTAACCAAGTACAGTGAGAGAGAGAGAGAGAGAGAGAGGTTGGGCTCTGTTTCATGCTGCAAAGTCTATCCCTCCCTCCCTACACTTCACTTTCATTACATTTAAGATGCCCATTAACTGCTGGGCCCCTCTCTCTTTGGAGGTACCACAATCCTGAGAACCACCCAAGAAAATTGTCAAGGCCCCTTTCACTTTCTCTCACTAGGCAAATATTCCCCCAAAGCATTGAACCTTTTGCTTTTTTCCTTAGGCATGTACCAGAGAAGAAAAAGTCTAAGTTGGTTGGTTGGGTATTCCTCAGAGGAGCAAAGTGAACGATGAATGTTTTCCTGTTGTGGCTACCATTCCATCATCAACAGATTTCATAGATCTGAGGAAAAAAGAAATGTGATCTGGGTAATATAATCACTTAACAAGCCGTTGTTGTGTTCAAGCTCAACGATGCCGCTAAAATTTCTGCATTTAACTCGCTAGAAATTCATGCTGCCCTCGCAAAAGTTGCTTTTTTTTTTATCCATCTGACGATCTCTCGCCTCCAGGATATTGACGGGTTTTCATGATTATGCGTACGAGTATTAGCCTCAGAACAGGTACATTGGGTTTTGATGATTGTGTTCATTCATTGTGATATTGTACTCCAGCAGAGCAGAAGCACCTCGTTGACCAATATCAACCCCAAAAAAAAGCCAAAATTTTGAACAAATCTGCAAAATCATGGATACCCCGAGTCAGGAAATTAAGCTTGAACGCGTGTTAACAAAGAGAAACGCTACCGTCACATTTTGAATATGAGCTTACGTTAAATTAATGATTTGTGTTAGGGAGATTTGACTTCTTTTTCTCTCGGCCTCCAAGGCTGCTGCTTCATCTATCCCTTGTTTACCACAAGTAGTGGTAGATAGAGGCCTACTCTATAGTATATGCTCAAAAACTATGCCTCCTACTGAGGAAATGAAGATCATAAATTCAACTCCATCATCATCTAATAACTCTTCAGAACAATAAGCAGCAGCATTGCTACCTCCACTAGAAAAGGACACCACAACCCATGATAACCACCAACATGTCTTGAATATCCCGAAGATGCCATGAAATGGAAACTTTGCCCCATTCGGCCACCACCCAACTTGGTCTCTGAGCTGGGCTCATCAACCACATTGCCCTGTTCCTGACAGGGTTTGACCCCAAATGGCTCCCGCCTTGTTGATTGCGACTCGGTCCGGTAACACAAGCCAGGGTTGCCCCAGGCCCCGAAACGCCTCTCCATCTTTCCATAAAACCATCCAGAGAAGTTGAGCTCCCCGGTGAAATTGTTGCCGTTTAGGTAAATAGCATTGATGCTTGGTAATGTTGCCATTTCTGGCGAGATGTGACCACCGAGGTGGTTGTTGTTGAGACCCAGAAACCTGAGTTTTTTCAGCTTAGAGATCGACTCAGGAATGTCCCCTGTCAAACCCATCTGTGAAAGGTCCAAAGTCACCAGGCCCTGCAATGTTTCCCACCTTAGGATTCTCAGGTCTCCTCCTATTGGGTTGTTGGCCAAGATCAGCTCTTGCAGTGAGCACATTGCTTCGAGTGACCGAGTCAACCCACCGGAGAGCTTGTTGTTCCTCAGGTCCAAAAGGGTCAAATTCTTGAGCTTGCCCAGCTCCATTGGCAGCTGCCCTTCTAAAAGATTGTTGCTCAAGTCCAGCTTCAGGAGCGAAGTCAAACCCCCAAGAGCCGAAGTCAAAGGCCCGGACAGAGAATTACTGCTCAAATCAAGGATTAACAGTTTGGACAATCCGCAGAAACTGTCCGGGATTGGGCCCACGAGTGAGTTCCCCCTGAGGACTAGCCGCTTCAAGTTTGGTAAGTTACCGATGTTCGGAGGCACACTGCCACTCAAGCCATTCTGTAGGATCACCAGCGATTGGAGGTTAATAAGCTGGCCAAAGCAAGACGGTATTTGCCCGACGAGCCCCGGGTTCGACCGGAACTCCAACGACTCCAAGCTGTTCGCCAGATTTCCCCAGCCTTCGGGAGGTACCAGGACGGGATTTTGGTGGGGCGAGACAAAGCAACCGAAGAAGGAGAGGGATTTCAGGTGAGTGAGCTTGAAGACGTGTGGCGTGAAGACAGGATTGGCCGAGCAAACAAGGGAATTCTCATGAACTGGTCCGACGTTCAAGGTGGTGACATACCAAAGCCCATCAAATAGATCACAGGACACTCCCTGTCGAAAAAAAAAAAAAAAAAGCAAAGCGGAGCTCATGTCTTATGACAAAACTGAAGCTTTCGCAGCAATGAACTCGACATGCATAATAGTCACCTAACAAACGGCCAAGAGCTTGTAGTGCACGTTAATGCACGTTAACATTACAGTAAATGAGGGCAACAACCTCAGCTCAATCTGAGCTAAACAGCGCTACAATTTAAAACATGTATTCAAGATTGGTAATTTCAATTGCAAGTTTCTTCTTCTTTTTTTCACCCGCTGGGTGAAAAGTCAGTTAAAGGTTATCTTTGGTGGTCCAAAGCTTCGTGCTCTGTATACAATAGCACAGTACAGTGCAGTACAGATCTGCCAATGTCACAGTGAAGATGTGCATCCCACAACAAAAGTGTGATGATACTGTAGATACCTGGATGGGAGTCCATCCACAAGGGTCTGGGTAAAGATCCGACCCGTTCCACCAGTTGCCGACCAACCCTTGTATTGCAGAGTACAGAGCCTGCCTCTCTGTTTCCTCCATTGGAGCGTCGTCCGCGTCTCCTGCTTCTCCATGCCAAGCGGCGACCAAGCACACCCCCAAAATGATGAGCCGACTAAAGTTCCTCATAGTTTCCGTGTGTGTACGTGTATTGACACATACACAGAGACCGGAGAAGCAAAGAAATGAGAACTCAAAAGTTGATGGACAAGAAAAAGATCGAGATGTGTCCTCAAGAAAATTAGCTGATGTTTTTTCCAGAATGGATGTTGCAGTGAAAAGAAGTATTTGTGAACCTTGAGAGAGAGGGAGATAGGAGGGCAAGTTCAAACCTTGAGCTCAGGGTTCAATGATTATATAGAAAAGGCAAGGAAAGGTGGGGCATTAGGAATAAGAAGGAGAACCCAAAAAGCGTCTCTGGGAGCAGAAAGTGTAAATTGTCAACAGTTAGTATTGAAGAAGAGGAGAGGGAGGGACGGTGGGAGAGAGGATCGGCAAATAAATGGGGGAGGGAAGTACGTCGGAGCAGCTTGTGCCTCTCTTTTCTGCATTGTGAATGTCTCTCCTCAGACACTCATTATCGCTGTTCGCTGTTTTTTAACACAGGCACCTAGTATGTAGGCCAATAATTATGTCTAGAAGGATTTCTCAAAAGACACAACAGGAGAGAGGAGAAAAGGCCAAACCTTCGAATGGATTGGCTGATGATTTTCTTGGTGGGAGGGAAGTGTATGCGGGTCTTGGTTAGTTATATTATACCAGCTGGGTCAGGACCAGCCTGTTAGGGTTTCGAGATGAGAGGAGGGGGGGACCAGACACGGAGAGAGGGGGAGAGAGAGAGAGAGAGAGAGAGAGGCACATGTCAAACAAGAGAAAAGACAGTGTCACAGTGGTTTGCATTGAAAGCTTCATCTGCTAAACTTGCAAAGTGATGCAGTGAACTGTTTACTGAGCGTTGAGTTTAAGCTCATTTGACTTAAATCTCATTACATAAACCACTTAGCTTGATTTTATTCAACCTTAACGCTATGTTTTTTCAGCGGGTATCTAACAAAATGGTCGAGAAGTGCAGAGAGAGAAAGAGAGAGGCAGAGACAAAAGTTGGGCTTTTGAGTGTCTGTGACTTTCTGAGAGCTTTTCTGGTTCTTTTCACTTTTGCTTATGGGTCAGCTGGCTTAATTTGAGCAGTGCAATCCGATCACGCCCGGCAAAAGAGCCACTGAGGATGAGGAGCGTGGGACTGGCTTAGTAACACTTCTTGAGGAGTATTTCTATTTCGTGAGAACAATTTCGCAACAGAAACGTCACGGTAAAAAATTGTTCTCAAATTGTTTTGAGAATGATTTTGAGAAATATAAATACTTTTAGATCAAAAACAAGAAACAAAAAAAAAATTGATTCTCTATTTCTTGAACACTTTTTGAAAACACATTAAGAACATCTTTTCAAACAATTAGAAAAATTTTTATTTTTGAACACTCTTGCTTCCCTTTTGTTCTTCGTACGATGTTGGCACCCAATTTTTAATTATTTTATTTTTAAAAATAATTAAAAATATCAAAATAATTCATAAAATTACAAAATCAATCTTGAAAGCTTTGGCCAAGCCTTAGTAATCAATTTTGAACAAAAAAAAATCTTAATTTTTGACATTTTTTAGATTTATTTTAATTATAAAAATAGCCAAAAATCAGGAAAAATAGTATTCGTGGCTAGAAAAATCCGCAAAATAGTCTATATTTTTATTTTAACTCACTTTTCATTTTGGCCTCTTAAATTTTTAAAAATTCAGTTTCAAGCCACATGTCTCTTCATTGAACATAATCCTAAATTGATTACAAATTTTCATGTTAAATCATTTTAGGCAAAAATTTTTAATTTAAATTCATAAGATAAGACTTTGATACTCTGCATCTCATTTCAGTTCTCGTGTTTGAAAAAATTGCACAATTGGACTAAAAGTAATGTACAAATATTTTTCATTTTAGTGTCCGGTTTCACTCAAAGTGCAATTAATATTTTCTACGGGTCTCCGCTTCAAGGTAATCATATTTTTAACTATTCAAGAACATTTCTGTGTGACTTATAATTGCAATTTTTTCTATCTATACGAAAAATATTTGATGTTCGCATTGTCTAATTGCAATTCGTGTTCTCTTTTGTATTTTTTTTTATAATTGATATCTTTCATATTGTAATTTGATAAAATTGTGCATAAATTACTTATACCTATATTGGTCTAATTTGATTTAATAAATTGAACAAATGATATTTAATTTAATTTACTAAGTTAAAAAGATAAAGACGTCTTAATTTTAATATATATAATCCCCTTCACGTTCTCTTTCATATTATTTTTTTATATTTGCTCTCGTCCATAGTGTAATTTGATAAATTATGCATAAATTACTTATACATATATTGGTCTAATTTGATTTAATAAATTGAACAAATTAGATTTAATTTGATTTAGTAAGTTAAAAAGATAAAGATATATTAATTTTAATATATGTAATCCCCTTAATTAAATGAAAAATAAGTTTTTTTTTGTAGTTACCAAATAAGTTTCTTTTTTTTTTTGTTTTAGGAATAGAAACTTTATGTAATTACCAAACGCATTTATATTCCCAAAAATCGTAGCTGAGAACAGAAATATAAAAAAGTATTTCTGTTCCAAAAATGTTCTTAGGAACAAAAACGTTACCATACGTGGCCTAGTAGGCCAAGTTGTGGCTTTTTCTCCTTATGGCTTTTGCAATTTCAACCTTCCATTTGGGAGGGTTGTTGTATTTTGTGTGTGCGCCAAGCCAGCTTCTTGTTCACCCTCAAAACCTTAAAAAAAAAACAAAAACAAAAACAAAAAACAAACATTGTGGCATTAGTTTAAAAATTGAAGAAAACATGTGGTGTCTTGTCATGTCATGCATACAAGAGTCGAATAATGTGCGCTTTTGTTACTTTAGGTGGTGTTCAAAATTATCGATATTGTCCCGGACACCTTGATTATCAAAAAAGAAAATATCGACATTGTTATTATTATTTTTATTTTTTTTGCTAGCATCTTAAAAGAGTATGTATACTGGAGTTTGACATAAATCAAGATGATTTGCTATGGTCCAACTTTTAATATCTGGAACAACATTGGTGTTGAAGTTATTGTTATTCCACATTGGTTGTAAATGTGTCATGTATGTTCTTTATATTCATACGATCTCCGTCCACCTATCAATTTATGTTTTTAGATTGAACTTTCTAATATGGTATCAGAGTCAATGTTATTTATTTTCATGTATTTGGATCCACCTAGGTTCTATAAATCGAATGGGAGCATATATGATGTGGTTTGTGCATGTGCCGCATGTAGGCTCGCGCACAACCACAGGTTGCCACATGAACCTTTTGTGCTAGAACCTGACAGGAGATACAAAAGGATTGCAGCCTTCTTTCTAAGCTAACCAACAAAATACGATAAGAAAGGAGCTAAGTTCACGATCAGATGAACATTTAAACAGCGGTCATTTTCGCTGTCGTGGCTATGTTTTGGGAAGCCAAGTACGTTGGTTTTCTTGAAGGCCAAGGTACAATTATGCAAGCTTATAGGTATTTGTACTTGCCTGTTGTCTTGTCCCCCCCCTTTCCTTCCTTCCTTCCATATGTCTAATGTAATTCGCCAAACCTGAGACGATACGACACCATTCGACATCTAGGGTTTGATTTACCGTACCAAAAACGAGAGTCGAGTAGTCGAGATTGAAAGATCATAATCGCTGTCTGATAGAGTGTGGTCAGTTCGGATGCTATCATTTCCGTATGGACATTTTCGATATCAAAACTATGGTAAATACAAAACAACTGAGAAACATCACATGCTTGCATGCATCGCACCACCCACATAAAACAATCAGAGGAGCTTTGCTTAGGCAAGCCGCTCATCAGGACAGGTCAGATGAAGAGAGCTTTCTCAACAACCATTAAACCGGAAAAATTGTCAAAAAAAAATCATAAACTTATTGTATTTTTTTCAATTTTCAGTCATAAATCATTTAATTTTTCTAATTCCATCCTAAATCTTTTGCATTTATGTCAATTCAATCCTAAAAACTTTTTTTGTGCCAATTCAGTCCTAAACTAATTTTTACATTTATGCCAATTTTGTGGCTTGTGACCGCAAGAATTGCAATGAACATTGAACAGTGGCTGGCATTCAGGAAAAAGATTAACGGTGGCCAGACTCGCCAGTGTTCACGAAGATCAACAAAAAAAATTTTGAAAAACTATTAAATTAATATTAAAATTGCCCCGTTATCACCGGTTGGATCCACGTCAACCCCGACCGATCAAAATTGATCGAATTGACTAAATTTGATTAAATGTAAAAGGTTTAGGAATGATATTGACAAAAATGCAATAGATTTTTTACTCTTTATTTTTTTTACAATTTCCCCTCATGAAACCTATGGAGCTCCTCTGTTTTCCGAAACACATTACCAAAAGCACAGTTACTCCGGTCCTGGAAACATCGGTAATAAGACGTCGGCGGATGGCTAAACCGGAAATATGGTTCATCTAAACTCGAGCCTGGCCGACAGCTCTCAGGGAAGTCGTGGTGTTGCACCCAACATAGGCTCAAAGCAGAGAGGGCGATCTCTTTTGGGGCCCTACTCAGGCCAGAGATCCATGATAATAGGCGCGCGGTCATAATACACAGCAAATATTACCACAAAAAAGTCTTGTGTCAATTCAGTCTAAGACCTTTTAATTTGGTCAATTTAATCGTAAACCTTTAAACAGTTTACCAATATAATCTATTCGACCAATTTTGGTCGGAAATTGCTAACGTGGACATTGTCCTATGCGATACTGCCGATGCCAACGTAAATAATTTTTGCAATTTTTAGTATTTTTTTCTTGAATTTGTCTTCTTTTTTCAAAAAAAAGTTGTATTTACTTTTATTTTCTTTCTTTTTACTAAAATATAGAAAAATATATTTAAATATTATAAAAATTGCCAATGTTAGTGACAATTGAGACATCAACTATTACTAGCCAAAATTTATGGATGGACTAACATTGGCCAATTGTTAAAATATTTGGGACTAAATTGGCCAAATTAAAAGGTTTAAGATTAAATTATCATAAATGCAATAGATTTATAACTTCTTTTTTGTCATATAGACAAAGGACATGAAACAGTGTGGCCTCTAGGGAGACTCTCACCGGCTATGATTGCAAAGGGCTCTATCTCTAAATGGTCTTGATTCCAACTGCATACACGGCTCCAACTGAACCTATAATCCATCCATCAAACCACAAAACGATTCGACCAAGCCAAACTCACTAATATCGCCAGGGTGCTCGTAATCCCAACTTCAGGCGCAGCATGTCCTGGATCTTGCAAAATACTATCATCCTCCTATTCCAGTGTCATCAGAAACCCCCACCAGCGAAGAACATGCTGACGGGATGTGCGGATCTCTTTCCTACTAGAAACAATACCGAATCTTAATCGATCAGGTTGGGTCCTCTGGGAAGAGAACCAGGATATCAAAGCGTAAATCCTTGGCGAGTCGGAATAGGAAGTGCATCTCAATCTCAAAGTGAGCCCCCGACAGGACTATCTTGTGGAATAGTTGTATTACTCCGTTGCCAATAATATGGAATTACCATAGTGTTGAAACAGCAGAAAGTAAACGCATGTGTCTGCTGGGATATACAACGTATGTTTGTGTTTGTGTTTGTGTATGTGTATCTATATAATCTTCTTTAGGGTCAATTTCGGCAAAAAGAAACACTAGCCAGGACAATCAGAACCTTTTCTTCGGCGAACTAGGGAGTAGGAACCTTGGGAAATTGGACCGTGGACCGAGCGGTGGGTGTCGCTCAGGAAAAACCAGAGAAAACCCAAAATCTTTAGGGAGAGAAGAGAGGGCAGTAGTGCACAGGGAATAGCCCACGCTACTCATCTTTCTACAGTTCTATGGAGCCAACCAGGCCCTGTGGTTATGGACCAACAAAGTCACTTTCTGTCTTGCTTTTTCTCAGCTCTGACAGCCCAGCCGACATTTAATGGCTGAGCCGCCGAGCGTCGTTTGGTTCCAAAACAAAAATCAATTTTGTTGAATTCAAATCATGCTCTTTTGTCAATCCCAGAAGAAAGACGGAAAGCAGTCCACTTTTTGTTCCTGGGACTGCCCCTGCCCTCCCTTTCTTTTCCCCTTGTAACAGGGCAAAGACAGGTCCACTGTTTGATTGAGATGGTCAACCTCTGATTAGGACAGTATAAGAGTATAGTTTTCCTCTCAAGTGACAAAGATCAGATCCAAGCAAGTCGAGTTTGCCCCCATCTCCAAATTCATCTCTTCGCCTCGGTTCTAATCAATTCGTATTGGAACGGCACCGGCGAAATCTCTTTTCGCCTCTCCCATCTTCGAGGGCGCCTCTGGATAAAAGATGGCACAGAATGGTGCATCGTCTTCAACTCTCCTTTAAGAGGTGAGATCTTAGGACCAAATTGGCCCCAAAAATCATGAGCCAAGCTATGGTTCCGAAATGGAGAAATCGAGGAAAAAGAGAGGGGAAAGGATAAGCAAAGAGACGTTTTCAAACACGTACATGCAAAGAGATATTGCGAGTTAGAAAAGGAATTTGAGGCCAATTCCATCTTGAGATAAGGAATTTCTATCATTACAAAATCACCTATGCAAAAACTCATTTTCTATATAAAAGAATTTCATGTATCAAGATCTCGACCCTTGCCTGCTTAAGAGTCAATGGTACAAGAGCAAAATTACCTTAAACAGCTCAAGGCACACATGGCAACAATTTTGTTTCAGAAATCAACTTTTGGCTAAAAATTGATTTGTCTACTTCTACTCAAAAGTAAAAATTGATTTTTTTGCTTCTACTTCAGAATTTAATTTCTAATGAGAGAAATTTGTTTGGTCTACTTTCGAAATATTATTAATACAAAATCTTCTACGAAAAATTATTGTCGGCAGTCGAAAAATTTTCCTTTCATTTTAAATTTTCTTAAATTTCTTTAAAAATAACATTATTACTAAAAATTATTATTTATTTTTACTTCGGCAGCTGAAGACAACGACTGTAACGGCGATATGGCGTGGGGTGAAGGCGGCATTTGGCGATAAAGGTGATCGATTTTAAGATGGACAATTTTCATCCTAGAACCGAGAACCGCCCGCTAGAGACCGATTTCACAAAATGTGAACCATGAACTACCAACTCGTTTCATGGATCTATTCGAAAATCGAATCACCGGTTCGATCCAATTCTTGATTGGATTTCCTTTACAGTCATACCGAGCATTAACATCAATTAAAAAAAGAAAAGGAAACCAATCTCTAGCGATTAAAGAAGGAAAAATTTCAATAATGCAAGATAACAATTGGAAAAACGATTTAGTATTATTGTCGCATGGAAAAATTTCAATATGCAAGATAACAAGTATTGCAAAAATTATTTTAAGATAATATACATTTATATTTTATAAAAAGACCGATTCGATTGGGTCTGTTGGATGGTTCCCACTCAAAATTGAAAACCGAACTGATATCTAGTAGTTCTAAAAAATTAGAACCTCTAACTAGACCGTACCCGTTAGTTACTATCCAAAATCGATCGATTAGTACGATCCGATTTGAGTGGATCATGATTTTTTTGCTCACCTCTAATCGGCGATGGGTAATGGTCAGTGACGGTGGGCAATGGCAACTAACAGTGACAGTGGATGGCGACAATCGATAAAGGCCGACGGTGGACCGCAAAGGCATGATTGGAAGAGAGAGATGCTAAAAATAAAAAGAGTCCGAAGTGAGAGAAAGATTGCTTTTGATAGTTATTCTACTTCTCAATGGAAAGTATTTTTTTTAACTTCTGAAATTAGCTTAAAAATAACTTTAAAAGTGAATATGTAATATTGCGTAACCAAATGAATTTATGTTTTAAAAGTTACATTACTAGAATGAATTTATACTCCATAAGTTACATTATTAAATGAATTAATTTCTACTCCAAAAACACTTTTGGAACAGAATTATTATCATGTGCGGACTAAGCTTTTTTCAGAGAGACCACTTCCTACTGATCATTGTGACCTGCAAAATGAGTTTTTAAAAGGCTTCAAAGCAACTACCATCCCATAACAGAGCTGCATACAAATCTTCAAATCATGCCACAACTTCGTCACTACACAAATTTGAGTTGTGTTTGACATCGATCAATTCGTAATATCATCTAGGGGTGCCAACCAACAATTATGCACCTAAGAACTTGGGGCAAAAGGAACAGACAAAAACTACTCCAAAGCACCTATAATGCCTCCTACACTCATGACAGATACAGGGTAAACAAAAGATGCTCAGTCTCTGTTGTGGTAAAGAATTTACTCTACGATTTTACATTTTTGACCAGCCATTTCCTGCTGCTCAAGCTGCATGTCAATAGAGGGAGCACTTGAGGTAAAGCTCCTGAAAATTCGGCAGTTATGTCGTGAAAAAGGTCCAGATCTTCTTTCCTATAGACGCTGCACCAGGATGCCCCAACTCATCATCATAATCGCCTTCAGCCTCATTAAGTGCACTCCCATTCTCGTCTTCACCAGACAATTCCTCCCTATCAACCGTTTCTTCGTTTTCATCTGGCTTGGCTGAATTTACATTGTCAACAACATTTACTGTCGTGAACTGCATGAGAACAAGAAGCAAAATCAAGAGCATTTACTGTCATGAACTGCATGAGAACAAAAAGCAAAATCAAGAACTATCTTATGTATGCCTTAATTGTTGCTCGAAGAACTCTTCTCTGGAATGGTTGGAGCTGGGAATGACAGAAACTTTACCCTGGCAACCTTCTGCTGCGATAACTCCATGGTCCTCAAACTTGTGGCCTGTGTCAAGTGCATTTGATTTTGACGTTTATCACTATTGTGTGATGGCACGTTATTATCTTCCCCATTAGTAGATTCTTCCCCTCCGCCACCAGCAGGTTCTACTTCTCCATCTCGATTTAAGTCAACTGAGGCTTCCTCCGCTGCCACATTGCCGGCACTGATGGATGCCAGCATGAAAAGTCATAATGAGTCAGAAACAAATTTAACCAAACTTGCCTTATGGCAAGGCTAGGATAGCAATCATGCACAAGAATTCTAGGGCATGTACTTACGTTTTCTGTCGTCTGAGATTGTATCGCTTTTGCCCAGGAGTCTGCACCACCGGTGCATGGACAGTTTGTCGCCTCTTCTTGCGCCCACGAGCCGTAACGCTATTGGAAGGTCCTTCACTATCACCTCCATCCTGCTCACTTTCTGTTATTTGAGAACTTTCTGCATGTTGCCGCTTCCTCGGAACATTACTTACTGCTTTCCCCTTGTGAACCAAATCAGCCTGGTCTGCCTTGCTCGTTTCATTAAGCAGCATATCCTTTGACCCATTGCCTAGAAAAGCCTTGGCATCTTCAACCACAGCCTTCACTGATCTTGTTCTGTGAATTCCATTGTTTTTCTTCCCGCCTTTTCGTCGACTCTTTTTCACCTCAGAATGCTGAGAACCTTCTGGCAGATCGGGCATCTGATCATGCAAATAGCTACTGTCATCAACAGATGGCGCGTGCCCATCATCAACTTCTTTAATTATGTCAATGGATTTAAATTCCTGGTTGAAAGTTGCCGCCTCAATTTTTCCCGATGATGGTTCCGTTTCACCTTCAATAGTGCCTTGCCCTTTGTTTGTTTCCTCGTTTCTACTGGTACCCAACCTTCCATGGTTCTCTTCCACGCTAAACTTTTTATGGGACTGCAGGGAAGCAGAATCAAACTCGATTTTTTCACTTGGAGATAGCTTGAAGATTTTGGATGTGCACTTACGCAGCCAAGACATGCGGCTTCCAGAATCTGAATGAACCAAACCAAGTTCATTGGGAGACATTTCAACGACTGATCTACCAAAAGGGCTCACCCGCCTACAAGGCTTCTTTGACAACTCATCCACCAGCCTAGGCAGCGGGAGAATCTCTTTATCCCCCATTTGAGGTGACTGTAGATCAGAGAGTATAAATTCTCTAGCTTCATCTCCACATTTCTCACAGCTCTTGAACTTCTCAACAAACGCAAGGAAGCGGCTTCTTTCGTTAATTAACTCCTCCCTTTGATCCTTCAGCTTGTCACTGAGAAGAAATAGCTTCTCAATGTCTTCACGCACTTTAATCTGATCTTCTTCCAGCTGTTTCTTGTTGAGCAGAAGTGCCTGTTTGTCTGTCTCTATCCTGTCTTTCTCAGACGTTATTTCATTCATTTCTCTTAGAGCAATATCTTTCATCTCACTTATTCTTTTAATCTCCTTCTCCTTCTCCAGTTCAAATTGTTTCTCCAAAAGAAGCGCCTTTTTCTCTGTCTCATCCTGCCGCTTTTGAAGACTGGATTCAAGATCCACTTTCATCAACTCAAACTCCCGTAGCATTTGATTGCGCTCATTCTGCGCTTTTTCAGATAAATCAGATTCCTCATGTTTCATCTTGGCGGCAAATGATTCTTTCTCCACTTTTATCGCTTCCAACTCCCTCCGCATATACTCCTCCATCTCATATTTCTCCCTTTTCAACCTTTCTTGTTCAGAGGACTGCCATTTTCCTGACTTCTCTTTCTGTCCCAGAAACTTTCTTTGCTCTTCAATAACTGCAGCCCGTTTCTCATCCAGTACTTCCCACTCTTTCTCAAATTTCTCTCTTTCTTCTTTCAGCTCTTTTACTTCTCTTAGAAGCGACTCCTGTTGAGATCGGCATTTTTCTATCTCCGTTTTCAATTCTGCTTGCAAGCGCCGATGTTCAGACCTCTCCTCATCATTTAATCTAAGGTTTTCACTCTCCTCTTTTATCTCCAGCTTCTTTTCAGCAATATCTGCTTTAATCTTCTCAATTTCATCTTTGAGATTCTCTAAGGCTTCTTTCTCAGTAGATAACTGTTTCTTCTCCACCTCCAATTTCTTCTCCTCAGCTTTCATGGACTTGTCCTTCTCTTTCAAGATTTTCGACATTGACTCAAGTTCCTTATCTTTCTCCTTAAATCTCTCTGTCTTTGCATCCAAAGCAGACTCTCGTTTCCCCAACTTCTGTTCTTTGTGGTTTATTTGAACTTCCTTCCGCTCAATTTCTTCTATCTTGATTCTGCATTTCTCTTCAAGAGATTTCCTCCTCTCTTCCAATTCAGTCTCAAAGCTGAACATTTCACCATCCAACGTGGCTTTTTGCTCATCAACAAGTTTCTGGATCTCAACCTACACAGCAAGCAGGAATCAATTCTACACCGCTATAGATGAGCTATATAGCACGCCATATCATCCCATCCCATCCTTCCAGTCCAATCCAATCATCTAAAGTGGAAACTATCATAATAAAACCTAACTAAATAAAATCAATCCAAACAAAGGTGAATAGAAAACAAAACATAGGGCACCCACAGTAAAGCTCACAAATTCCCACAAAAGACAGAATGATCATCACACAATCATGGAAGGAAACCCCTATGCATATAATGATAATCAACATGATCCACAAAATAAGCGATTTAATTAGAGATGTTTCTTACTAGTTCTGCTTTATCCTGTGCAGGACCTAATAACCTGACATTCATGGAACCAATCAACATGGAATTGGGTAGTCAATCAACTATTGTGATTTAGTACGAAAGATTAGTTCTTCTTAAGTATTAACAAAAAAATATATACTCATTTAAAAATTGACCGCCATATTAAATGAATACATAAAAGGAAAACAAGCATCATCACTCATCAGTGCACAAGAATATGGGTTGCCAACCTATCATTAATGTTGACGATAAAAGAGCAATTGTATTATTTCAAAAATAACAAAGAATACTTATAGGCTTAGGATTAAGCCTAATACCTTTACACAAATACCCCCAACTTGCTAATATTCTAAAGTAATAAATCTAACACTCCCCCTCAAGTTGGAGCGTATATATCAAAAAGTCCTAACTTATGACAAATATATGAAATTCGTCCACGTCGAAGAGGTTTTGTGAAAATGCCTGCTAGTTGCTCTTCCGAACGTGTGTGTACCAATCGTATGTCTTCACAGTTCACCTTCTTTCGAACAAAATGACAATCCATCTCTATATGCTTCGTTCGCTCATGAAACACTGGATTGTTAGCAACATGAATAGCAGACTGATTATCACAGCACAGAATAGACGATCCGGTCATAGGTAGCCCAATCTTAGCTAACAACATACGAACCCATTGAAGTTCACCTATATCATTAGCCATAGCACGATACTCGGCCTCTGCACTAGATCGGGAAATAACAGACTGTTTCTTACTTTTCCACGATACAAGATTACCACCAAAAAATACACAGTATCCCGAAGTAAAACGACGAACCATAGGGCAGCCAGCCCAATCTGCATCACAATATACTGTCACCTCCAAAGATTCAAGGTTGGAATAACCAGCTATATGAAAATGACCCTGATTATGGAACACAAGTCCTTGACCTAGAGCTCCCTTCAAATACCAAACAATTTGTAGAGCAGCTTGCCAATGAGTAGTATGACGAGAGCTCATAAATTGACTCACCACACTGACAGCAAATGAAATATCAGGACGGGTAATGGTTAGATAATTTAATTTGCCTACTAATCGGCGATACTTCTCTGGATCATGAAGAAGTTCTCCCTGATCATTGTCAAGCCTCACTCCAGGATCCATAGGAGTGTCACCAAGTTTAGAATCATGTAAGCCAACCTCCTTAAGAATATCAAGAGTATACTTTCACTAGGAGAGAGCAATGCTGCCATTAACATAGGCCACTTCGAGGCCAAGAAAATATCAAAGACCTAAGTATTTAGTGTTAAACTCCTTTTGAAGAAACTGCTTGAGTCTTTGTATGCCTTCAATATCGCTTCCTGTGACAATGATATCATCAACATAAACGATAAGAATAACACATACTTTGGAAGTTGACATACTAAATACTGAGTGATCCACACTGCACCGATGCATGCCAAAAGTGACAACTGCATCACTAAATCGACCAAACCAAGCACAAGGAGATTGCTTAAATCCATAAAGAGCTTTTCGCAGTCGGCACACATTCTCCCCCTGAGCAACAAACCCAGGTGGTTGCTCCATATATACTTTCTCGTGAAGATCACCATGAAAGAAAACATTTTTAACATCAACCTGATGAAGAGTCCACTGAGACCGAGTAGCCAAAGAAATAACAACACGAACAGACAAAATTTTGGCTACTGGAGAAAAATTTTCATCGTAGTCCACACCATAAGTTTGTGTATAGCCCTTCGCCACAAGACGCGCCTTTAAGTGCTCAACGGAACCATCTGGATGGTGTTTGACAACAAATACCCAGCGACAACCTACCAATTGTTTATTAGCCGGTAATGAAATGAGCTTCCAAGTCTTATTATGATGTAGTGCAGCCATCTCCTCCTCCATAGCACAAGCCCAACCTGGATGGGCCAATGCCTCCTGGACACTACCAGGCACAGACAAAGAAGCAAGAGATGACACAAAAACAAACATATGAGGGCTTAAGCTATGATAAGACACAAAATTAGAAAGAGGATACCGAGATCGAGTACGGTGAGCAATAGGAGAACTGTCAGAAGATGATGGAAGAGTATCGGACCAGAGGTGGTGGTGGAACACTCGCTGGTGAAGATGTATGACCCCAAATAGAACGAGAGCCACGTGTATAAACCTGAAGAGGAGTTTGATGCTGGTGAGCCTATATTCGGTGGAGCTGCATCAAAAGTAACAAACAGTGGCTCCAACTGAGATGTAGGTACGGATGGTGGCAAAAGATCCATGGTTAATGTGCCTGAGGATGAGCATCGCCAAAGAATGCTTGATCCTCAAAGAAAGTCACATCAGCAGAAGCATACTCCCGACGACGAGTAGGATTATAACAGACATATCCCTTTTGAGTGTGGAAGTAACCCACAAATATACATTTTTCAGCACGAGATGATAACTTGTCTAATCCAGGAGACAAAAAATGAACAAAACAAACACATCCAAAAATACGAGGGCGAACAGACCATAAAGGACGATCAGGATGAAGAAGAGCATAAGGAATAGCTCCTTGCAACACAGAGGACGGAAGATGATTAATAAGATGACATGTTGTAAGTAGAGCATAGCTCCAGAAGGATTTCGGCATATGATTGTGAAGTAGGCAACGAGCAACATCCAACAAATGACGGTTCTTACGTTCAGCAACTCCATTTTATTGCGGAGTGTGAGCGCAAGAACTCTGATGTAAAATACCATGAGATTTAAGAAATGGAATAAAGGTAGATGAAAAGTATTCACGAGCATTGTCAGTACGCAAACACTTGATAGAACAATCATATTGAGTATGAACTTCATGATAAAACTAACAGAAAGAATGAAAAACTTCATTACCATCTTTTATTAAATATAACCAAGTTGTACGAGTACAATCATCAATAAAAGTGACAAAATAGCGAAAACCAAGAGAAGATTCTTGACTAGGACCCCACACATCGGAGTAAATTAACTTGAATGGATGTGACGCACGACTCGAAACACGAGGAGAGAAAGACTTCCGATGGTGTTTACCTAACTGACACGTTTCACAATTAAACTGAAGACCTGAACAAGACACAAAAGGAAACTGTCAGAGTACGTCTGCTAATGGATGACCAAGACGGCAATATAATCGATAATGATCATCCACAGCTTTATTCTGAATTGTTGTAGCAACAACAATAATCTCAGGGTCCAGAATGTACAATCCACCAGTTTCACGTCCACCACCTATTCGGCGTCCAGTCTTCCGATCCTAAAGAACACACGAAGAGGAAGAAAAGATAATATCGCAATCAAGATCACGAGTAATAGAGCTGACTGATAATAGATTGTAAGGAAAGTGTGGGATATGATAAACAAAAGGTAAGAAGACAGAGAAACTCAATGATACACAACCTGTGCGAGTTACTTTGGACTGAGAACCATCTACTAAGGTGACCGACATAGAAGGAACAGACGAGGTGGATGTGAGAAGACGAAAATCACCAGTCATGTGATGAGTAGCACCCGAATCAATAACTCAAGAACGAGGACCTGTAGTGGACAACAGACATGTAGGGTCATCACGTTGTGCTAAAGTAACGGTAGGACCAGAGACACTCTCACTCTCACTCTCACTCT
Organism: Rhodomyrtus tomentosa; assembly: GCA_028455895.1. Classification (NCBI taxonomy): domain Eukaryota; kingdom Viridiplantae; phylum Streptophyta; class Magnoliopsida; order Myrtales; family Myrtaceae; genus Rhodomyrtus; species Rhodomyrtus tomentosa. The sequence goes on from JAPCWY010000011.1 coordinate 8,857,306, forward strand.
GTTGTGCTCTGACTAGCTCATCATATTCTGCACGAGACAACTATACTGTACCCTGTCCAGAAAAGAATCCAGTAAAAAGAACCCACGGTTCAGCATCAATAGAAGTATGTAGACCTCGCAGCTCGGGATGGAGGTCATAACAATAATCAACAGTATGCCCAAAACGCTGGCAATGAGTATAAAAACGATTCGCTCGACCACCACCACGTCCTCCTCTAGAAGTATCTCTACCACCACCACGTACAACACCTCGGCCTTGAAAATCACGACCACGACCACGGTAAGAACCTTCAGAATTCCATTGTCCACGGCCGCTAATACGACCACGAGTCCCTTGACCTCCATGAGCCACCATAGCACTATTATCTGAAATGACTGAAGTCTTGGAACTAGAAGTGTAACGAGCAGCTCGAAAATACACTTCTTCAATAGAAGGAAGAGTGCTTTGAGAGGTAATCTGTTGACAAAGAGTGCTATGATCTGGACCAAGGTTACAGAAAAAAAGCACGGTTACCATATCCGTTTCTCGTTGTTGCATCTGAGTGACTGTGGTAGCAGATGGAAAATAAGACCTGAGGCGCTGATACAAAGATGCAAAGCGAGCATAATGTTCTGCCAAACTGGCATCACCAACTTTGTCTTCCAATAAAGCCTCCCACATAACACAAACTCGACTCATGTTATTCTGTCCAGAATACAATAAAGCACATTTCGTCCAAACCGCACGGGCTGTAGTGCAATCCATGAAAAGATGACGAACAAATTCAGCCATACTTCCCCATAAAAGTGTACGTAAAGTTGCATCTATATACTTCCATTCTTCTAGTCTAGCTGAATTTGCAGGTGGTTCTTCTTCAAGCCATCTAAATTGACGATTAGAATAAATAAAAGTTGAAAGGGCAATCGATCAAGAAGGGTAATTGGTACCGTCCAACTTAACCAAGGTATTGTGTAAATTTGTCATACTATAATATGGACCAAAAGATCCAAAACTCGAAGAAATTCTAGTAGGAACTAATCCCGGAACAATAGATGGAGAATTTGATTAATCAATAGACATCTCCACGGACCTTTAATCACTAATCACTAGGAACTTGACTTGTATGCAATCAAGTAAAACACACCACTTACTATATCACTTTTTCGAGTATCTACAAATATCACTTCAAATGCAGACACAACATTCACACTTCTGACACCACATAACTCCAAATGCAGTCAAGTCCAGTACCATATTCAACAATCCCAGCGGCTACACCAACTTCAACCAACTTCAACTCACTGCCCACTAAAAAATTCACTTCCAGATTTCACTAAATTCAACCAACTCAGCAAATTCATTCAATCTACGTAACAATAGGCCTCAAAAACTCTCCTAAAGTACAATCATTCCCAAGGAATCAACATATCGAGACACCACTTGAAAGACTGCAACCCAAATCAAGATTTCCTGACCTGGGTGATGCTGGGAAGAGTCGCTGGGACGTCAACGGGAGCTAGCTGGCACTAGGCGAGGTCACCGGGACCTGAGGACCTCACGACGAGGTCACCAGGAGGTAGCCGAGGACTAATCGACAGTGGGCGAGGTTGCCGAGACTTGAGGACCTCACCACGAGGTCGTCAGAAGGTCGTCGAGGGCTAATCGACGCTGGACGAGGTCGCCGAGACCTAGGAGACTCTGGACGAGGTCGCCTGGAGGTCGCCGGGACCTGGTCAAATCTGGAGTTTTCGGCCCTCAGCGACGCTGGGTTGAGGTCGTTGAGCTCAGGGCACACTGGATTTGGGGTCGTCGGCCCTGGGACGACGCCGGAGTGAGGTCACCTGGCCTGGGCGGCGAGATCTACGATGGCTGGTGGCTTGGGTTTGTCAAAGGATACGTTGATTTTAGGGTTTAGGTATTAATTGAGGCTCTGATACCATGTTGACGATAAAAGAGCAATTGTATTATTTCAAAGATAACAAAGAGTACTTATAGGCTTAGGATTAAGCCTAATACATTTACACAAATACCCCCAACTTACTAATATTCTAAAGTAATAAATCTAACAATTACCTCCCCTTTCCCACAAAGAAAATGCCTTTCAAGCTAATCACATTTATGTTAAATTATAATCAATATTATTGACAAGAAGCATGAAGGCACGGCGGTTTTTCAAATTAGTTGGGCTATACTTGCCAAAATAGTAGAGCTATTCTGTCCAAAAAAAGGACTTATCCAACACCAAGAAAAAAATGAATGAAGCATGGTGAATACAAAATAATGACCAAGAGTAGAAAAACCATCAAATCCATCTTCAAAAACTTTCCACATTACATAATACAATAGTAATTTCTAGAGAAAGATTATGCATCCTCACACTTTCTCTCAGATTCAGCTTGTTCTCCAATGCAAGTAGCCTTTCCTCTTCTGATCTTATAATGCTTTCTTCTGACTGTACTTCCTGCAACGACATCGAAAATTGAACTAAGCAACTACGGGAAAATATGGTCTAGGTTGATTGCAAAGATTGACCAGAGAACCAGCAGCACTAAAAATTGAACTTACCTTTTCTTTTGCAGCCAAGTCTGCTAAACTTTGATTTATGTGTTTCTCTTTCTCAGACAACATTGATTTGGAAGACTCCACGTTTCTGTAAGCTTCTTCAAGACCCCTCTCCTTCTGCCTAAGAAGTTGGTCAATTTCATTGGCCTTTTCCTCCTTCTCGTTAATAATTCTCCTATCCTCACACAGTTTCTTTTCCCTTTCCTGCAACTTTTTTTCCCACACTCGTAAATCTTCTCTCTGTTTATAAAATGTGGCCTTGTGTGCTTCTTGCCTGCAAAAAAGGGCAGATTTGCAACATCACTTGTTAAATAATTCTTATACAATCAATGTCAACAGCACTATCATGCATGATGCATAAAGATGCACAGGTTGAAAAGAGCATACTCAGTTTTCAAAGACAAACGCTCCCTTTGAAACACACTTTCGCGCGCCTCCATCTCTTCCATCTTCATGTCCAATTGGGAACTTTTTCTGCTGACCTCTGCAAGCTTGGCATCAACATCATGAAGCTTCTCTTTCACCTCTAATGACCTATCCTGAATTCCAGCAGTCAAAGCACTCGCTTGAGCCAACTTCTTCTCAGAATCAAGCTTTATTTGGTCCTGCTCATTATTTATTTCGTGCAAAGCCTTCTCAAGCTGCATAAATGAAGCTCGTCAATGTAAGAAAATTATGAAAAACTTCAAACACTAATCACATTTACTTTCCGTGCTCACATGAGAGTAGATATATTCAAACAATCAAGTTGAAGAATGGCTCTTGTTATATCTTCCCATTTGCAGTGCCACTCTAGCAAAGGCAGAAACAAAGATAACGCTTGACCTTTCATACTAAAATAAGAAAATCTGGTCCCACAGCACCAGATATTAAAACCAATGTAGACAAAATTATTTACGCCAGACATAAATTTGTCTAAAACATGCCTATGCATGTCCTGGTACTCTATGTGTGCACAAGTGCAACAAAAGTACCTTCATTTATGAGAATGGGGGTTAGCAAATAAGATCCATAATGGCATAAATCATTACTGCATGAAAGGAGCTTACAAAAGAAATGTTTTTTCTCCCCCTTTTACACTTAGCTTACACAGAGGGGTTAAAGAGACCACTTTTAAGAAGATGGTACCGTGTTGCCCCAAAACTGAAAACTTAACTACAAGAACAGGGAAAACTCTCACCAAATTATACCATAACCCCACAACAACCAATGAAAGCTAAAACAGCACTCACATTAACATTTCCGGCACAAGAAGGTTCTCATCAATAATTCATGAAGATATTATAAAGCACAGACAAAGATCTTCAACTTTTTCTTGAGAATGGGACAGCACTCTCAGATTCATCAACCGCCAGATTAACGTGATCCACCAGAGAGGATCATCCACCCTCCAAGCAAGCACAAACTTTTGATTTATATGCTTAAGTAGGCTAGCTATAAAATTCTCTGGAATAGAACATTGAACATTTTCATTCACGTCCCACAATACTGGGACACAAGAGACCAATTGCAAGTAAAGGAACAAGGGGAAAAAAGAGAGGGAGACACAAGTCCAACATATGAGAAATGCCTGATTAAGCAGGGCATTGATCATAGACTCCACAAGCGTTGAATATATTCATGATGATCACAAATATTCACATAGGCGATCTAGCACTAATACAACAATTCAGGTTAACTAGTCTAGAGAAAATTTCTCACTTTGATCTATCCCAAGGCCTACGTTTAATCCCTTGTCCACAAGGATGAAATATTGTAATCTGGCCCTCGGCAACAATTTGGACTAACTGATCCAGAGAAATTCTGCACTTGAACTATCCCACTGCCTACTTTTGATTCATTGCATTGAGGAGCAAAAACTCTTAGGTGAGATATTTACAAACATCAAACAGCACAGAGAGATACCCAAGATTTTATGGCTTCCAAAATCCAGGGCATTGAAATAAGAGAAAATTCAAATTGCAAGACTATCAGCAAGAAGTAGCATACATCTGCTATGCACTTCCTTTCAAAAGCCAAGGCTTTCCTCAGATTTTCTTCTTTCTTCTCAGCTTCAGACATTGCAATCAGGTGTGCTGATTGTTCGCGTTTGAGGAGCTGTTGTGCTTCTGATAATGCTTGACCTAACTCTTCAAACTTCAGATTCCACTCCTTTTTCTCGATCAGAAGCAACCCCATATTATACTGATAATCAAATAGCTGCCAAAAAAAAATTCTATTAAGGTTAACAAATGCTAGATCTAAGTATATGAGAATTTCAGAGAAATTAACTCCTAAATGCCAAACGCTTAACCTATTTCAACACTAAATATACAAATAAAATTGAGATTTTGTGGCCATTACTCATCGAAATGTTGGCAAAAGTAAGTACAATTTATTGTAAACCTCACTGAAAAACAACAACTCCATCATCCAAATAACTGACACAGTTCTTCCAACCATTAGTGCAGAAATCATATCATGGTAATTCATCAAATGAGAAATATTAAGTATTAAGCAACATGCATGCTCATCTCAACAGGGTCGAGCCAAATGTCGGTCGCAATTTGAACCGTATTTGAGAGGCTCATCTTGGCACGCACTTCAACAAATTACAAAGAACCCCATAACTCTCCTGAAATACTTTCAGGATTCCTACTAACCCTGCTTGTGGAAATGATAATCTACATACGAGGATTGGAGGATCAAGTTCCCCGAAGTAGCTTCATAAGTCTCATAACTGCTTAACTGCCAAGTCCATTTACAGACTAATAACGTGTTAACAAGTCATCTCAGGACAAACTGCACACTTTATGGCATTCATGTTATTCCATGCCCCATGCCATGCACACGATAGAACAAGACGAGGTGATCCAATGGATCTCACATCTCACAATATTTATTGACATCTGAAAGTCTCACTGCATGCAGAGGACAGTAACATCTCATCTAGGAGGGTTGTTTCATTTCTCAATGAATCCAGTGTTAAGGAATAATGAGCCCACCTCTCCTAAACTGCACCTCATGCTTTGTTTACTCGGGATGGGTATTTATGAATGGCATAATCTCCATCCAGCTAATCAGTTTGATTTGTAAATGGATCAGATGTTAGACAAGCAATGAGCCCATCTGTCCCAAACTGCATCTCATGTTCTGTTTACTCTGGTATGTAATTACGCATGACAAAATTTCCATCCAGCAAATAAGTGCATAGAACAATAAAATACCATTGCAAGAAGCAGCTACCAACCCAGAACAGCTTTATACACTCGAAGGCACAAGCAGGGGACCCGTCAATACCAAAAAATAAAACATATGCCCAGTTTATATCGTTAAATTATCTATCCTATTCCTTAAACACTACTCCCTTCTCTCTCTCTCTCTCTCTCTCTCTATGGCAAACGAACTCAACTATCCAGACAAGGTTCGGTCAAATGCAACAAGAGCTAACTTTTCTAGCTCAACGGATATCCAAGAACCCATTCGACTAAGCTAAATTAACTTCGCTGAGCCTTAGAAATATTTAAAAAAGCAGTAAGCCGTGATCAACAATATCGATCGAATTTACCTCGGTTTCGAGCTTGGTGGCCTTCTCAGCCAGCGCCTGGCGGTCTTTCCTGTCCATCTCCGCTTCATCCAACAAACCCGCCTCCCTAAACCGCCTCCAGTCCTCCATATCCTCCAACCCAACATTCTCCGTTACACTCCCGTCCAGCGAGGTCACTGGCGGAGGCGGCGGCGGCCCGTCAAGGAAAGCCACCGCCTTTCCCTTGCCACCGCTCCTGGCGGCCTCGGTCCGCGGCGTCAGCGAGAGCGCCGGGTATGCCTTCCTCTGGGGAGTGAACATTACGGTGCAAGAAACAATCGTAACCCCACAAACCTCAACGACCCATCAGAAAGAAAGCGCGGAAAAACACGGAAAGAGGAGTTCTTGAAAACCCTAGAGTGGGACTGGGAGGGAGGGAGAAAGCTCTAGCCCAACTTGCGCAATCCGCAACGGGAGAGAATCAGAGAGAGGATGAGAGCGAGGCGATGGAGATGTAGATGGGGAGGTTTGGAAATGGATCGCTGGGGGGGGGTGTGAATTCTGCGGTCGGTGCTTTCTCAGAGGATTCGAGGAGTGAGCGGGGGTGACAATTTCCGTCGGAGGGACGCAGATATGCAAACAGGGAAACAATATATGCAGTGGCCGAAATTATCTCAAAACGTGTAAAAGGGCGTTTCAGTCTTTTTATCCTCCTTTTATTAATATTAAGGAAAGAACAAGGTCCAATTTTTCATCCCCGTATTTTTTTTTTTGTCCTTTTTCAAAATTTTCTAACCAAAATTTCAAAAGATTAAAAAAAAACATATCCATGCTTTTACCTTTCAATTTATTCCAATATCACTGCTAAATAAATTGATGAAAGTGGATATTTTCGTAAATTATCGGTATATTGAGCAGTAAATTCTTGTAACTTTTATTTCACTGGACTATCCATTTTCTTTTTATCCACAGTTTTGTAGACTAGCTATAATTAGCATTATCTTAATTTGCTCAGTCACCTCAGCTGAACTTTATTACAGTACAACGAATGCAATCATGCGCGAACTTTCTCCTCGTAGTTTTTTTTTTCATAAAGTGTAGAGATATACACGGTAGTAAAAATATTAGCCATGGACAATCATTTTTGTTTTTTAAGTGGAACTTCCTCTTTCATGCGAGTATATGTGGAACTCACGTAATTCTCTGCAGTTAACGCTACGTTTGTCTTTCGTAAAAAAATGAATGTTTCGAAAAATAATTATTTATATTGCTTGAAAAAATTTGGCCAACAACAAATATGTTCATTAGACTATAGTTTAGGGACCGTCAGCCACTCTTGCCGCCGACGCCACCGCCAGCCGTCGCCCATAGTCGGCCGCCAGCGTTCAACAGCAGCGGCGAAAAAAATTATTTTCTTTTTTACTTACCATACGCATTTCTGGGAACAGTGGCTGACGTTTCTATTTTTGCACCATAAATTATTTATAATCAGAGAAATTCATTTAGTAACGGTTGAAAATTTATACTTTTGAAATATTGTTTACTCTAAATCTTTTATGAAAAATTATTATTGGCGGTTGAAAATTTTCTACATCATTTTTAAATTTTTTAAAATAAATAAATAAATAAATTATTTTTTACTCAGGCGACCGGAGATGTCAACTCGGTGGTGGCTTGCGCGATGGTCAATAGTTGATAGCAGTTGGCGATGGTCGTGACCGACGAAGGTTGGCTGCGATTGTGGCTAGCGAAGGTCGGTAATTGGAGGTGATTAGTGACCGACAGTGGTCGACGATGGCAGGAGCGATGGGTGGCAGTTGCAGGCGGCAATGGGCGGCGGTCAGCGAAAGTCAACAATGGGTAGTGGTTAGTAGTTGGGGTCGGGCAGCGACTGACGATGATTAGTGGTGGTGTAGGTCGGTAGAGGTAGGTATGGTCAAAAAGAGTATGAGGTAAGAAGTACTTTTTGTTTTTGTTTTTTGATCAAAGAATTACTTCTTGAGTTGGGAAAGTTATTTTTTTTAACTTCTCAAATTGGGAAAAAAATAACTTCATTAGTTATTTCTAATCAGAGAGATTCGTTTGGTAACAGTTGAAAATTATTATCAGCGACTAAAAATTTATACTTCATTTTAAAAAATTTTAGCTTTTCAAAAAATTAATAAAAATTATTTTTTATTTTTTACTCTAACGACCGGAGATGGCAGCTTGGTAGCAGCCTGCGTGATGGTCGATAGTTGGCAACAATTGGCGATGGTCGTGGCCGGCAAAGGTTGGTGACGATTGTAGCCTGCAAAGGTTGACGATGGACGGTGATCGGCGGCAGAAGCGATGGGTGACGGTTGACAGAGGTCAATGATAGGCAATGGTTGGCACCTAGGGGTGGTTAGCGGGTGGCGGCGGTGGGCGACGTTCGATGATGGTCAATGGTGGTGGAGGTAAGTATGATAAAAAAGAGAATGAGGCAAGAAATGCTTATTGATTTATTTATTTTTTTGTCCGAGAAGTACTTCTTGAGATGGAAAATTTATTTTTTTTAACTTCTCAAATTGGGGGAAAAACAACTTTAATAATGAAAATTCACTTCAAAAGTAGCAATTTCTTTCAAAAGTAAAATATTTTACCATACGGATTTTTGCTCCACAAACAATTCCGGAGCAGAAATTTACTTTCAGTAGTATTATCATGTGTACCCTTAGTATACTTGAGAGCCAAAACAATGTAAGTAAAATTCTATGTCACGATATAGCTGATCACATTAAATTACTTACCAATTATATGAAAATTATATATATAAATCAACCTCAATTAATTACTTGCCACTGCAAGCAAGATGTGTTGAGTTTGCCAAACACTCCCAACTTGACCAAAAGCTTGCCATCTTGAGAAAGATATATAAAGGAAGCTAAATGATATTTAATAAATCTAAAAGTAATGTCACATAAATAAGTTTCTTATTTGTTCATTGAAAGTCTTAGAATATATCGTGAAAATGCAATGCAGCCCTAACACTTTAAAAACATATATGATCAAGTCTTAAAAATTGTCACGAAATTACAATCGAGTCTTAGAACTTTCAAAAAGTGTAATTAAAACCAAAAAATTATCAAATTGGTCTGATAAAGTCATTCAATTGGTCGCATTTTTTGAAATTTTTTGCACTCAATTGTACTATCGTGATAAGTTTTAGCACTTGATTACATTATTGTGAATTTTTAAGGTGCAATTGCACTTTTTAGGACTTCCAATGCATTTATTTCTACAAAAAAAATACTAAAATGGTAAGAAATCCAACATTTATTTGAAAAAATGTCGAGCGGGTCCCAAATGGAAAGAAATCTAATAATATTATTGAGAAGGTTAGGTGGGCCCCAAAATGGAAATAGACCCAATAATTGAGAAGGTTACGTGGAGGTTTGGGATAAGCATTGGAATATTTCCCAAAAAGTTCTTGTTGCCACATATATATATATATATATATATATGCCATATATATGATAGTATGTTTTTCTCACTCATTAAAATAGGGGCATTTTTTTTCCATTTTTAAATAGAAAAATAATTATTCTATATTTTCCAAAATAATAAATATGGATTTTGAAAAGTTACGAGGGTTTATATGATTGTAAATACTATTAACATTTAGGATAATTTGCATAGATAAAAGCCCAATTTCATACGGTGAAAAAAGTAGAAAGTATAGACAGTTATTACTTCGAGCACCCTCTATTTGCGCGATTGTAATCTAAAAACAATTGCAGCGATAATACGATGGAGAGAGCACGATGTTATTAAAAAATAACTAGTACTTCCTCACAAACATGGATTATCAAATAATGGTCGTCGCCGCAAAAAGGAAAAAGCACGACTATAGTTGCAGGAGGCCATTTCCGGATAGCATTCTAACATATCGGGCAAATCGATGGGTTAAATAACGACGTCTAGCGGCACACAGGGGAGCGATCGTCTTCTTGCCGCTAGGCGCAACTGGGCGAGTTTGACGACAGTACGTTGCGATACGAAAATGCAGGCAAATGAAGAGCGTGGAAGTGCCGTCGCTCGAGCTGCCATTCAACTCGAACGCATCAATTCGCCGGCAGATCAACGGGAAGATAGTGCAGCTCCTCTGCATACATACGGTGGAGCAAGTCAAGTACGCGAAGAACAATAGAGGGAGCATGGAGACAGAGGTACCAAGCATTTCCCTAATGTCGAAATCATCCGACAAAGGCCGAGCAAAATTTCAGGAGAAAAATTCATCTCCACGGTTTTCTATTTCGTTTTCTCCAACGTGTGGTTTTTCATTCAATTTTTTCACGCGAATCCAAAAGCCTTTTTCGTTCGAGAATTCCATTAAAATCGAAGGAGGCACAAATCGACTACTCCTCTCTTTTGTTCTTGTATCTTTCACTCCGGATCCGACTAATTCAATTTTCATAGGAAGGAAAAAGACCAGAAAGTCCCTAATGATGTGGAGAACCCTGATTGGTCGAATGATCTGGAAATGAAAATTTTGGAAGAAAATCTGGAGAAAATTGCAAAATAATAAAGCTCCAATTTTGAAGAGCCTTATATAAGATTTACGCAAAGATAAATCACACACACACACACAACGAGCGAGCGAGAGCGCGAGAGACTGGAGTCTCTGGCCCCCCGTGAAAATCCCCAAATTCGAAACCCTAATCGACTCCCGCGAACTCTTGTATTGTTGTTCTCTCTGGCTTTTGAGCGAGCGGAGAGGACTCGAGAGCTTCAACCGCGTCCCTCTCCGATTGGGCAGTCCCATTGGACCGTGAGACGGCATGACGACCGAGAGCTCTTCGTCGAGATCGAATTCGACGGCGGATTCGTACATAGGGAGCTTGATTAGCTTGACTTCGAAGAGCGAGATCAGATACGAGGGCGTTCTCTACAACATCAACACCGAGGAGTCCAGTATTGGCCTCAGAAATGGTATTCGGCGTTTTCTTTTCCCTTCCGCCCCCCCCCCCCCCATCGATTCCCGTCTTTCTCTCTCGCTTGGAGGGATGTGCGGGGTTTCACGTTTGTTTTTGGGGTTTCACGTTTGTTTTCGGTGATCTGGGTTTTGCGTCGTCCTCGCTTTTGCTGAGTCTGTTTTGGTCGAAGTTGATTTGTGATAATGAGACGTAGGAGCTCTTTTTCGTCATCGTCATTGCTTAAAAAAAGGGAGAAAATGTTTTCCTCGTTCTCGTTGCTCGTCTTAATCTTAAGCCGCCACGATATTGCGATTTTTGTTCATCAAGATGTTTGCCGCTGATAGTCTAACGGTTGCGCATTTTTATCAGTTGATGACTCACGTGCTAGTATATTCTGGTTAAGAATCACTGCTAAGTGACTGATACATTAGAAGGAAGAAAAGAATTCACTAAGTGAAGAACTGTCAAAATGACGTCTGCATAATTGTGCTGTTTGTCCAAGCTTGCTTTTAAATCTGCATAGTGGCGTTGTCTCTCCATGGATGCTTTCAAGTCAGCATTTTTTACTGGGAACGTTTTCTAGTATCAAAAGAACCTGATAGCACGGTGCAATGGCCATTCGGATTTTGCTATATCTTATTCAATATGGCCTGATGCATTTAAGACGGGTTATATTCGCCCCCAAATCACAGCAGTAGCTTGAATTGATGATGCACTGTGCACGCCCTACGTAATCCCATGGAAATGTGCTATTGAGATGTATCCTACGAGCAGCTATTTTTTTTTTCATTCCCAATGGATGCAGTAGATGATGCATGATATTTTCTTTTTGTACGCATATGTTTGTTTCAATTGCTGAATTTACTGAAAATGGTCGACGCTCTGATATTGAAGATTTAAATATTGGGATATCTATATTATGTGTTCATCCATGTAAATACTTCGTCCAATATCATGCTGCAAACCATTCATGTCTATCATGTAGTTGTAATTACTAGCGTTTGTTCTTGATAGATTGTGTTTGTCAAATTTGCATGGACAATTATTTGTTGATGTTGAGTTGTCCCTTTACTTCTTGGCAGTACGGTCCTTTGGAACAGAAGGACGGAAAAAAGATGAACCACAACTCCCACCAAGTGACAAAGTTTATGAGTACATATTGTTCCGAGGAAGTGACATCAAGGTGTGTTTTACATGTATGAACCTCAGTGATGAATAATAGAATGAGTGTTTTAATATCAACATCAACATCAACATCAACAACACCTTTATCCCAAACTAGTTGGGGTCGACGGTTGATGAATCCCAAAGAATCATAAAAATAAAAGCAGAATCAAGGGAGGGAAAAGAGATAAATGTGTAAAAATAAATAAGTATATATATATCTATCTATCTATACACTACCCCTCCACAATACTAATAGCCTCCCTTCATTCCGTCCTAAGACAAACCGTATGTCAATCTATTTCCCACTCCATTAAATCTTGTTTTACTGCTTTCCCCCAAGTAAGTTTCGGCTAACCTCTTGCTTTTTTCGTGTTATGCTCTCGATAGCAAACTTTTGTTCGTACCGGTGCATCTAAGGGTTTTCGGAGAATATGCCCAAATCATCTCAATCTATGCTCTCATCTTTTTCGCCATCGGTTCTACTCCAACTTTTCGTCGAATCTCTTCATTCCTTATCTTATCCATCATTGTATGATCACACATCCACCTTAACATCCTCATTTCTGCTACTCCCATTTTATGCTCATGTTTCCTTTGTGCTGGCCAACATTCAGCTCCATATAACATGGCAGGTCTGACTGCTGTTCTATAAAATTTTATTTTTAACCTAAGAGGAATTTTGCGATCACACAAAAATCCCGATGCACTGCGCCATTTCATCCAACCTGCTCTGATTCTATGGCTTACATCCTCATCAATCTCTCCCTCCTTTTGCAATATTGATCCCAGATATTTAAATGTATCTTTTTTGGGTACCTCCTGTCCGAGCATATTTACGGCTTCTTGATCCCCTATTTATGCCGTGTCAAACTCACACTTCAGGTATTCCGTCTTATTTCGACTTAGCGTAAATCCTTTAGACTCCAACGTGTCTCTCCATATTTCTAACTTAGCGTTATCTCCAGTCCTAGTCTCATCAATAAGCATGATATCGTCTGCAAATAGCATACACCATGGCACCTCATTTTGAATATCTTTTGTTAGCTCATCCATAACTAGGACAAAAAGGTAAGGGCTCAAAGCAGAACCTTGGTATAAGCCTACTGTGATTGGAAAATAACTTGATGTGCCATTACAAGCCTTCACACATGTAGTAGCACCGTTATACATATCCTTGATTGCCTCGACATACTTTGAAGGTACGTTTTTCTTCTCAAGAATCCACCACAAAACTTTTCTTGAAACCCTATCATACGCCTTCTCGAGATCAATAAACACCATATGGAGGTCCTTATTTCTTTCTTGATATCTTTCCATCAATTGTCGTATTAAGAAAATAGCCTCCATGGTAGATCTTTCTGGCATAAATCTAAATTGATTGACAGAAACCTTGGTCTCTATTCTCAAACGATGCTCGATAACTCTCTCCCACAGTTTCATTGTATGGCTCATAAGCTTGATGCCTCTATAATTAGAACAATTCTGGATATCCCCTTGTTCTTGTATATAGGCACAAATATAATCTTCCTCCATTCATCAGGCATCTTATTAGTGTGGAGGATCTTGTTAAAAAGATTAGTCAACCAACTTATTACTACATCCTCTAAGCATCTCCACACTTCAATAGGAGTACCATCGGGTCCCAAGGCTTTACTAGTCTTCATCTTTTTTTAATGCCTCCCTAACTTCTTGTGCTTTAACTCTGCGCACAAACCTTTTATTTGATTCATCAGAAGCATTTTTCAAATCCACCTCACTTCTATCGCTCTCCCCATTAAAAAGTTTGTTAAAATAACTCATCTACCTGCCCTTGACGTCTTCATCTCTTATCAAGAGTGTTTGATTTTCATCCTTGATATATCTAACCTGTGTTAAGTCTTTACTTTTCTTGTCTCTTGATTTTGCAAGTCTATAGATGTCTTTTCCTCCTTCTTTGCTCTCAAGTTTGTCGTACATATCGGTGAAAACCTTGCCTCTGGCCTCTCGTACAGCTTTCTTGGTACTTTTTCTCGCCAATCTAAACTTTTGCAAATTCTTTTCATTGGGACATTTATGTAGGCATCTGAAACACTACTTCTGCTTAATTGCCTCCTGCACCTCTTCATTCCATCACCAGGTTTCTTTTGTGTGATGTCCATTCCCTCTACTTTCCCCTAACACCCGTTTTGCCACTGTCTGGATGCAGTTAGACTTCTCTTTCCACATCATATTTACTTCGCCCTTCAGTCGCCACGGTCCTTCCTGTAATATTCTTTCCTTGAATTCTGTTTGTTTCTCCTCATGTAACTTCTACCATCTTACTTTGGGGTGCTGCGCACTTCTTTTCATCTACTGTACTTTGTTATACCGAATTTCTAAGACCACCAACTTATGTTGTGTAACTACACATTCACCAGGGTATACCTTACAATCTACATACGAAGTTCTATCCTCTCTCCTGGCAAGAAATAAATCAATCTAGCTATAATTTTGATCGCTGCGAAAAGTGATCAGATGTGATTCTCTTTTCCTAAAAAAAAGTGTTTGCCAACATCAAATCATAAACTAATGCTACACTCAAGATGTCTTCGCCAGTCTCATTTCTAGTCCGATATCTAAAACCTCCATGAACTCTGTCAAAACCTCCACTACTCCGACCGACATGTCCATTTAGATCTCCTCCTATGAATACCTTCTTCTCGTGTGGTATTTGCCTTAAAATCTCTTCCAGATCTTTCCAAAATCTGCTCTTCTCTGACGCTTGCAGTCCAACTTGAGGGGCATACACACTAAGGATATTCAAAATCAAATCCCCCACTACTAACTTAACTAAAATAATCCTATCTCCTATTCTTTTAACATCAACCACTCTATCCTTGAAATTTTCATCGATCAAAATCCCAACTCCATTTATACTCTTTGTTGTGCCTGTATACCATAGCTTAAATCCGGTGCCATCCACTTCCTTAACCTTCTCTCCTTTCCATTTAGTCTCTTGCAGGCAAGCAATATTTACTTTTCTTCTAGCAAAAGTATCGATCAATTCCCTCAATTTATCCGTTAAGGTCCCTACATTCTAACTCTCCAATCTAATTCCTACCCCCTAGGCTTTTCTTGCCCCCCACACTCGCCCACGGAAGTGTGAGGACCCTTGCTCATTTATCACCATATTCGGGCACCGATGTGGCGCATCACTTTGGGAATGATGGCCCAAAACTAGCTTCCTTACCCCTTGCACCCACTTATCTTGATGCAAAGACCCTTGCTCATTTTTCGCTACACCCGGGCGTCGATGCAACGCGTCGCTAAGAAGGGTACGCTCCAACGAAATATCAATAGGGTCATCTCATAGAGGTAGCTCTTTTGTTTATATCCGGCTCGTTACGCCTGACGTAACCCTCCTCCTTTACCTGGCTTGGGACAGGCTATGTAGACTACATAGGCGGAGTTATGAGTGTTTCAATATCTTGAAGCAAATTCCAAAATAGAATCCCGAAAAGATTTGTAACTCGGGTCATTCAACAGTTGTTCTCTTCATCTACATCAGCCAGGTTATAGTCACAAACTCACAATGCGTAATTTCTCTGTAATAACTGATTGCATCAGCCTTTGGCATTAAACAAAGCCTATATTGTGTTTCATCCTTCATTTTTTCTTCAATTGGAAGCTAGACTTGGACGTAGGTTATCAAACCATCTTCATGTACTAAGCGCAAAAAATTTGTTATAGAATTTTTTCATGTGGCTTGGCTTAAACTGATTCTGAATTGTGTTTTCCTTCCATTTTTCCCCATTTGGAAGCTGGGAGTTGGAAGTGGAATGAAGCCAGCTCACTTGTTGAACAATGATTGACATAGTTACAGAATCCTTTTCATGTAGTAGTGTAACCTGTTCGCTTTGTTCTTCATTGGGCCTTTCCTTCAGAAGTGGCGGGTACTGGTAATGTAGATGAGTTTTCGTTTCTCTTGTTCTTTCATTAGCTCAGTTCTCTGTGCTTCTCTTTTTGCAGGATTTGCAGGTTAAATCTTCTCCACCTGTTCAGCCCGCCCCTGCACCCCCTATCAATAATGATCCAGCAATCATACAGGTACTTGGTTTGATAACGTTTTTACTCTAAATTTAAGTAAATGGAATCTCATTGCTGTATTTCTACATTTTGGCAGTCTCACTACCTTCGTCCGGTTTCAACATCTACAAGTTTGCCTCCCGCTGTTAGCGGACCCTTAAGCGATATTGGTTCCAACACGGCACAGATGGCACTACCTGCCTCGAACTTTCAAGGAGGCCTTCCATTATATCAACCACCTGGAGGGAATATAGGGTCATGGGGAGCTTCCCCAGCCCCAGGTGCAAACAATAGTGGGATTATGCCTATGTATTGGCAGGGATATTATCCTCCTAATGGACTTCCTCATATTAATCAGCAGACTCTGCTTAGGCCACCACCAGGGCTGTCTCTGCCACCTCCTCTGCAGCAGCCGATGCAGTATCCTGGCTTTAATACTTCTTTCCCTGCTGGAGCTTCTAATTTGCCAGGTCCACACTTACCAGAGGTCCCATCTCCTTTGCTTCCTGTCAGCACCAGTTCACTAAACATGACTTCCAATTCCTCATCTGCTACTGTGCCATCAACTCTCTCTACTGTTCCATCAGCTACAGCATCTTCTGATTCCCTACCAAGTTTCATACTCAATAAGGCACCGATCTCTGCCTTTCCTGCAGTCAGTCTGAGTGCTAATTTGCCATCGCTCCCTCCTCTGATGACTACTGGTCCGGACATTAGCAACGTAATTCCCTCTATGTCTAACAAGCCCAATGTATTTACTGGTCCGACCTTGCAGTATCAAAGTACTTCTCAATCCACTGCCTCCATTTTGGGGCCATCCAATGCTGTCCATCCCGAAGCTCATATACAGATGCCAACACCAATACCTTCATTGATAACACCTGGTCAGCTTCTGCAGTCTGCACCCACTGCCACCCCTTCTTCTCAACCTTCACAGATTGCTCACAAGGATGTGGAGGTGGTTCAAGTCTCACCATCATCACCAAAGCCATTGGCACCTGTTGCATCAGAAGCTCAACCTCCTATATTGCCTTTGCCTCCACCTGGACGTGGTGGTTATAAGGTTCTATTCTCTATATGCATATTCTAAATTTGTACGGACATGGCACGTGTCCAAAAGCATAATCTTCTTGTTTACAGATGTACTTGTACTTTTGTTCATCTACGCATAGTTTCAGTCTGATCTTAAGATTCTGCATCTACTTAGTGGTCTTTGAAAAATTATGCTGAGTACATAAGGCACATTGAGATAAATCTATTTATATGAATTACTTGTGGCCTGAAGCCTGCCGTGTGGTTGTTGCACTTTGTGTTCTCATCATTGATCTTGGAAATGACATCAATTAATGTATTTGTGTGAATTACTACTGCCCTGAAACTTGTTATTAAAATGCTTTCGATTTTAATTCACCACTTTGAGAATATGAAAGTTTCTTCTGTGTGTGTGGAACAAAGTTTTGTCTGGTCCACTCTGTGGTAATTTGTAAGGCTGTATACTTGGATGAGTTTCTGTCTCACCGAAACTGCTTGATAAATCTGAGCTAGGTGTTTTGACATGGAGTTTCTCTTTTCACCAGCAGAATGGAGTTCCATTCCATGCTCGCTATGGATATAGAGGTCGAGAAAGGGGAAGAGGAGCTCAGGTAATTTTTCTGTGTTTCATTTGTCAAATGGTTTTCTTGCTTCTTTGAGAACTCGTGATGATTACATAATCGAACGATCTATATACTGGTTTAGTGTCCCTCTAAAGGCGCTTCTATCGGTGTCCGTGTTATTCTTGCTTCAAATGCATTGGCAGCAGTTTATGGAACTATGAGTCTCTTAAGATTACTTGGGTTCAGACAATTGGAAGTAGACAGAGCTCGCAAGCCTCACTTATTTTCTAAAACATAAGTGTTTTAACTGCTACATGTACCTCCATTCCTTTAGGGATCACGCCTCGGTTTTCAATAGTGGATTTAACATTTTAAGATTATGCCTACATTTTCTTTCCCTTTTAAGTTTGGAGTAGTTTTATTGTTGATTTTGTCTTTCTTGTGGAAGAACTGAAAGCTGAAATTGGTTTTCAACATGAGTGATGCTTAACGTGATAAGATGTTCATAATTGTGCTT
This sequence comes from Rhodomyrtus tomentosa, assembly GCA_028455895.1. Lineage (NCBI taxonomy): Eukaryota > Viridiplantae > Streptophyta > Magnoliopsida > Myrtales > Myrtaceae > Rhodomyrtus > Rhodomyrtus tomentosa. Next base: position 8,875,613 of record JAPCWY010000011.1, read on the forward strand.
TAATTTCTGTCCATGATGGTCATATTTCCTTTCCTGGTTTAATAGAGTAGAATTATTATTTGTGCAGCTGCTAACGGCTAGTCTGTAGGTTTTTCAAATCTATAGATAACCTGGAGTGACCTGGAGTTTGACAATGTAAACATTAACTGAATGTTGAGCAGGGTTCACGTCCAGTCACTAGATTTACTGAGGATTTTGATTTCATGGCAATGAATGAAAAATTCAACAAGGATGAAGTATGGGGTCACCTTGGTAAGGGTAAAAGTCATTCCAAGGACAAAGATGTCGAGGGTGATGTAAATGATGAGGATAATTATTATGATGAAGAGGATAGCGAGCTACCAAATATGGAGGTCAAGGTATGAGTGCTAGTTTCTGTGATGCTTTTTATCTCCTGAATATTTGGTGGAAGAGGACTACTAATTCCTGTATTTCACTATGCTTTTCTGCTGGGCAGGCTGTATACAACAAGGATGATTTCTTTGATTCACTCTCCTGCAATGCGCTTGATCATGGATCAAACAGTGGAAGGCCCAGGTTTTCTGAGCAAATGAAGATAGACACAGAGGTATTGTTCACGTTGATTTCATCATTTGGCCTCATCAAGTAATTTACATGTATGTTTTGTTCGTTGTCTACAGACTTTTGGTGACTTCTCAAGGCATAGGGGTGGTCGAGGCGGCCGTGGTCTTGGTCGGGGCGGTCGTGGTCGGGGCTACTATGGGAGGGGTTATAACTATACTGGAAGAGGCCGAGGAAGAACGGTTTACGGCCGTGCTTCATAGAGGTTATCGTGGCCTATGTGCTTCAGCAATAGAGGCTTAATAACTTGCTGGAACTGGAAACTAGCGAAGCTCTATGCTCCTGATCTTTGTGAATTTGTTTTTTTCTCTGGAGTCTAATCAGTCTTTTATAACGTTGAGCCGATTGAGAGGCAATGCTTTCTGCTCAGAATTGTTTGCACTAACATTTGAAGCAGGATTTTCAGTTTTATGAAATATCAGATGGAGATCTTGTTGAAATCTGTTGTCTTTTACTCATTTGAATTGCAAGAGAGTAAAAAAAAAAAAAAATTGCAAGAGGAGACAAACTGACGTAAATGGCAACGACAACGACTACTAGCCTAGGGGTTCTTGCTAAGGTGGGTGAGCCCAAAACGGTTTTTTATCCGAAAAAGTTGGGGATAGAAGGAGAAGCAATGCGAGCTTGTCGATGGGATTTTGCCGCAGCGTGTTCCTTTATGCTGTGCCAAGAATTGGGCTAGAAATGGTACCAAGGTGTCGTTCCTCCTCATCTTTTCCGTCTTGAAGCGATTCTTGCATTTCCTTTTCCTGAAAAGAAGTCAGGAACACATTAGACAGTTTTGGCAAGCAAAACAAACATATTCAGATTTTGTTGTTTGAGGCTTGGCGATGGTAAATTTCCGACACTACTCAGCACGTCCCTCGGTCATGTCATCCTCAATAGTCAATGCAATGTAACGGCCCATGATGTTAGAGAGCAATTTGTCGCGACTCACCTAATGAGGCAAGCCCATCTGGTATAGGTTTTCATTTTGTAGTTAATTCAAGTGAATGGCATGTGAGTCCCATTAATGCGCCCGACTAGCTCTAATCCAATATAAATTTCCAAAATAAGGAAAAAAGAAAGGATTAATATCATAAAAAATTTTAAATTGATATATTTATGAAAAATTTATCATAAATTATTTTTTGATCACAAAAAATATCAAGCTGTGATAAATTTAGCCTAAATTATTTTTTTGATCATAAAAAATTCTAGACCGATATAATATAATAAATTTATCATAAACTAACTTTTTGATCATGAAAAACTTCAAACTTGTACATTTGTGATAAAATTTTTCTTGTTAAATTCGATTAATATCACGAAAATTTTAAATTGATACATATGCGATAAATATAGGATAAAAATCTTAAACTGGTATATCCATAAATTGCTGCGTATCATCTAACTCAATAATTTGACGGTTAAATTTAATAAAAATTAAAGTATGGTGAATTTGTCACAAATATATTAATTTGAGATAAATTTATCATAATTATATTAATTTGAGATTTTATCATAAAAAATAATTTGAGATAAATTTATGACAAATGTATTAATTTAGGTTTTTTTGTGATATCAACCAAAAAGAAAAAGGACTGCTTTGCTCGGATCAATCGTGCCAGCCTGCCAGGGCCTCTTCCACTCCCTCAGGTGTCGGTGGCTTGTGACTGGGCGAGTCCGAGATCCATTTCTGAGCTCTAAGAAGTCCAAAGAAGAAGCTATGGGATCTTCTTCTTCTTCACCGTTCCTTGTCCTCCTGTTTGCAAGAATCTGTGGAGTGATAGTGGCAATGCTCGTGCTCTCTTGGGCTCTCGCCTTCAAATCTAGCTTCCTCCCTCACTCCTCTCAAGAAGACCTCATTTATTCTGTACTCTCTCTCTCTCTCTCTCTCTCTAGTGCATGCTTAAGGCTGTGAAAGTGAGTAAGTTGGTGTTTCTGTTCTCAAACAGGTTCTTCACCCACTGTTGATGGTCATCGGCTTCATTCTCATTAGTGGAGAAGGTACACATGGTACAGACCTTTCTTCTGGTGAATTTGAAATGAGGAAGAAACCTTTCCATTCACAAATCTGCTTTCTCTGAATTGCTCTCTCTTTTCTTTTTTGCTTCCCTCCCACCCCACCCCCTCCAATGCGGGTCTTCTCTGTTTCAGCGATCTTGGTCCACAGATGGTTGCCTGGTTCGCGGAACATGAAGAAATCGGTGCATCTGTGGCTTCAAGGAGTGGCTCTGGGAAGCGGGGTTTTCGGCATTTGGACGAAGTTCCACGGACAAGATGGGGTTGTGGGTAATTTCTACAGCTTGCATTCTTGGATGGGCTTGATCTGCGTCTCCTTGTTTGGACTTCAGGTTTCTCACTTTCCCTCTTCAATCTTATGTCATGTTTTTTCTCACAAAAAATTTATCTACTTTTTTATTTATTTATTTAAATTTGCTACCAGCTTTACCAGTTGATAAGTGGTCATAAAGGGTGTTGAAAACGGCGTATTTCAGTCTAGAATCTGCCCTAAATCCTCTGCATTGTCTTGCTGATTGTATTTTGGCCACTTCAGCTTGATTTTCAGCTGATAAGTGATTCATGATATATTAGCCAAGGACAAATGTGTTTTCCCAACAAGAAAAAGAAAGCTGACTAGTGATAACCAGCTTGCTTGTGGTACCTGTTTTCATTTAGATTTTGTTTTCATTCAGCTTGGTCATCATTGTCTGTTTCTGTAGAGGAATGATAAGAGAAGCAGATTCTTGGTGGAGGATTTGAGTAGTTAAATAGGGATCATCGCATGGACCAAGCTTAGAGGAGTTATCAGATTGTATCTTTATAAAAATTATAGTGGCTTGTTCGGTTAGAAAATTGTATGTGGGGGTATATGATGCCGTAATAGAAGACATACTCTGGGAATATAGTAATAGCATTATTGTATCCTTCTTTCTGAAAGTGAGCATGACATTGATGAAATATCTCGATAACTTTTCTAAGCATCCAAGATACACGCAGCACTCGACACCATTTGTTTGCAAACTGTAGAAGGCTATTTCTGTGACATAACTAGGCATCCGTTTTGGGCCTCATTAGTAAGGATCAAGCTGGGTTTACCATTCGCTATAATCAAGTATGATGGGCCTAACCATGACCAACACAATGCTTCTCTCTCCGCTTCATGCGCTACTTCTCTGAACTACTAAACCTAGTCTTATCAGTTATTAAATAGAAAAACAATCTGTGTGTAATGGTCGTCAAATCTCGTTTTCATTCGGCATCGACCTCAGATTCTGTCATTAGCATGTAAAGCCATTATATTGCCATTTGAGGGTGTTGTGATTTCCTTAATTTTCAGTTTGATCCCAATCATTTCCCATGGATGCCTTGATGAATGGTGGTGATGCGCAAAAATTTGCTTCCTAGCACTCAGGCATTGCAGAAATCTAAAATCCTGAACTACCTTTATAATGTCCAATTGTGCATGCTTCTAGATCTGGGAAATTTCACGGTGAACTTCTTCATCGAGCGACACAACATGATCTTGCTGGTAAAATGAGCAAAACCAACTGCTTACCTTTAGGTTGACACGTATATGCTTCCACTCGCATGGGGCCACGCTTTGTTGTCGAGAACTCTTGGTTTCTTTTCGGCATTCAAGGCACGAGTGATCTTCTTATGTATGTCGAAAGTTTACCCAGATCTTAACTGAGCGCCGACATTCTGTTTCTTCATGTTTCAGTGGTTGATGGGTTTCCTGAGCTTCTGGCACAGAGGAGAGGCGCGGTCGATAAGAATGAAGGTGTTACCTTGGCACGTGTTCCTCGGACTCTACACCTACGGCTTGGCTGTGGCCACAGCAGAGACCGGACTCCTAGAGAAGTTGACCTTCCTACAGACGAGGAGAAACATAGACAAACACGGTTCAGAGTCCATGGTCGCGAACAGTCTCGGTCTGGGGTTGGCCCTGCTCAGCGGGATCGTAATATTGGCCGCAGTTTCTCCAAAGCACCAATCTGTTCAAACTAAGCTTATGTACTCACACTCTGAACCCAAGAACTTGACTTCCTAGTTTGGTGCGATGTGGGTGGGAGGTCAATGTAAATAGTGTGACTGTTCCATTGCTACCTGGTTTCCTCACACGTCAATTTCCACAGCTCTGGTTCTGCTTGTCTTTGACTCAGATTGCCTCTGGGAAAATTGACATTTGTGAGAGTGTACTATTCTTCACGCTATGAGTTTCCACTATTGATTCAAACCCACAAAGCAAGATGACCGTTAAGGAACATCCTTCTATAAATCCTTGAATTGCCTTGTCCAAACTTATTCACCTGTATCTCGGGTTGAGTCTCTTGGATGAAGTTTCTAATGACCACAGATGCTTTCGTCTCCTATCTGTACCTGTATTTACAATGTGCAAAGCCAAAAACCTTCGGGAATGAGAAAGCTGGGTTTAAATTTAATTGGCCAGTTCACATCCACCATTCTTAAAACCCTCGGACTTCGGACTCACTAATTAGAAGCTACTAAAAGAGGAGAATCCATAATTTTTGTACAGTGTTTATTTGAGTGTCGTAATTTTATTTTCGATTACTTATCTACTATGATTTTTTTTAAAAAGCGTCCACTTGAGTGCAAGAACATTCAATCGACCACTCTAGTATTTTAACTTTTGAAAAATGTTCACCCAAGTGTCGAAAATCCGACATGGTATGAAACTTGTGATGGACGTTTTTAAAAAGTCCCATAACTCGAATGATCGATTGTAAAAGATGTATGACATTGAAGTGATTTGGGAAAAAAAAATCACGTCTCTCAAGTGTACAAAAAAAATTGTGATATTCAAGTGGATGTCATGGATGTCATACAAAAATTATAATCGAGCTTTAGGATAGGATTTGAATGAGTTTCGATAAAAACAACAAAAAAAACTCGTTAAAGTAGCACATATTCGAAGAACGAAGATCACCTATTTAGGGACTTACAGAAGAGTCGACCGGTCTCAGCTTACTCCCAACGTCGAGACGAAGTTGATGGAGGCGGTGGCATTGCCCGACGTTGCTTGGATAAGCAGGGAAGTAAGCTTGAAGCTATTAGCCTTGTTTGACAATGGCGGATGAGCTGAGTTTCAGAGAGGATTTTTTCCTCCCTCTCTCTAAAAATGCTCCTTCAAAGGTTTTTGATTCTTTATTCCAACAAAAATCAATTATAATATTTAAGTGTATGTCATAGAAAAGTTATGAATACTTATAGTATTTTTTTCCACGATGTGGCAGTATAGAAATAATTTTAATCTCATAAACTTATATCTAAATTGATTGGGAAACATGTCGAGGCATGTGATTGACTTATTATGTCGTATCCAATGTAATCGATATGTTGAATCTTCTATGGTTCATAAGGATAAGGGAAAAATTTAAAAAAGGCCCTCAAGTTCTCTTATTTTTTCAAATAAGGACCTGAAGTATATTTTGTTTCAATTAAGGATCTAAAGTGCTTTATTTGTTTCAATCAAATGCATCATTAAGGCATTTTAATCTTTTGACATTTTCACGTCTTTTTATTTGTCCATTAAAAGCAATCGTGGACGGATATGAATCGTCTAAACTTTCATCAAAAGTTTAGGTACTTAACCTTCTAATTTGGTTCGTTCATTTTTAGATAGACGGGTTAGATTTTCAATTTTTAAGGAATAATTTTTAAAATTATTAGAATGTTACGATTTATTTCCCTCGTGGACGCCATTTCCCGTACTTCCCTATCCATCTCCTGCCGTCCATGCCTAGAGCTCCCCACTGCCTCGCATCTCTCCGTCCACGTGTCCACCCCACTTGAGCACCCTGCTAGAGGGGGCCAGTTTGAATTTGAAGTTTTCTCGTTCCCTTGGGCCCTACTCCTGTCGAACCGCTCCGACGAGAGCAGGAACTCAGGATCGTCGCACCTCAGCCGGCTCAATGAGTAGGCCGCCAGCATTGCCAACATGGGGCTCTCGATCTTCTTGCTCCGTCGCGACGATCCTCCAAATCAATTGGCGCCGCTCCAGAACCTCATGCTCGACTCCGAAAGCAGAAAGAAGCCTCCTCCTCCTCTCCGCTTGAAGAACGGCGACTTCACGAGCTCCAGGACTAGCCTCTCCGATGCCAAGCTCCTCCCGAAGCGAATCCTCACGAAGCCGAATGAGTACGATCGCTTCGGGAGGAAGTACCTCACGTTGCTCATCCTATCCTCTGATAATGGGTTCATCCTTCGAGGCGATTGCTTTTTGACGACCTCCATGACCGCCGTCCCATTCACGTGGTTACTGTGGTGGTTGTTCGGGTTGTTGAGGCTGACTTCCGATGCGGCGAAGCGGTTCCTCGAGGATGATGGCGCATAGGATCGCATTCTCGTGGAGACTCTGCTGTACCCTTACCGCCATCAGAGGCACAAACGATGATTCTGCGCCCGTGGCAAGGGGGGTTGGGGTTGGAGGGAGGGGAGGAGAATATCCGCATTTTGACCGTAGTCACTTAACTTTATAAGGCCCAAATTTTCGACTTTTAAAAGTTAATTTTGTTGAATTTTGTAATATATTTTTAGTAGTTATAATCTAAGATATACATTTATAAAACGAACTGCTCAGATTGCAAAAGTTTAGAACCTAATCTTCTAAAAAAATGATAAAATATATCTTTTCATTTTGATGAGAACACGAAGTATGATTTTGAGAGAAATAATCTCATCGTCCTCTTGTCTTCCATTTTCCAAAGGGCCATTTTGGGGGATAGAGTTGCCAAGGGGGAAATGTAGGACTCGTGTGGCTGTTTCCCTATTATTATTATTTTCATTTAAAAAAACCAAAAAAAGAAAAAAGAGATAAAAATAAGACATGACGAGAATGCTCTTTAAGTCAAAAATTATTTCGAAACCTTATGCTCATTTCAAGCTCTTATTTAAAATATATTATTCTATTTCAAGTCTTTGTTTGAAATAAAATTTAGTTTGAGTTTTTATTTAAAAAAATGAGAGTACTTGAGATCATTTTTTGAAATTTTCTCTAGGTATGATGAATACTTTTATCTTTATTGAAATACACTTCTCAATAAATTCGAACTTTTATTTCACATGGTTTGAACGCACGAATGAGTATAATTTCACATGTGCATGAGCCATTAATATTTTAGAAATGTTTTCTAGAGGGATAATGATTATATTGCATTTGACTTCATATTACTCGCTCTCAATTTTTTTTCACTACCTTGTAAAATCATTTATTATTTCCTAATATTTAGATCTTAAGAGCATGATAATACTTTTGCTGTAAAAATTAATTTTTTCCCAAAAATTAAAATTTTCTATCATTGCTTCTAATTTTTTTAACTAGAATTTATGCTTTTAAATTAAAGTCGATTTTTCTATCCTTGGATAAAAGGAAATTTTTTTTACTTTTTCAAATGGCTCCAAAAGTAAAATCTTTAGAAATAGAAAATAAAATTATGTTCACATCCATTTTGTTCATCGTTATCAAATTGATTTTTTGTTCCCAAAAAACAAAAAAAAACTCTTGAACCAAAAATTCTATTTCAGAAATATTAGGCGCGTGTCCGAAAATGAGCCGTGAGCAAACACACACAAAATGGCTAGAAAGAGGAAAATAAAACTAAAATCTGGAAAATGTCCCATTTTGACGTCTCGTTGAGAATGTCCCCGAATCACTGCGATCTTCATCTTCTACATCTCTGCTTCTTCTCCGCTCCAATGTCCGATCACACTCATTCGCTCCATACCCGGTTCACATAAACCCTAAAAATCGTTTCTTCTTCTCCCCCCCTCACGAAAATGACATTCTCGGCTACGTTGGGCGGTCCTCCCGACCATTTCTACGCTCGCTCTCTCTCGTTGTGCCGTCGCTTCCCCATCTTCGTCAGAGTCGGCAATCTCCGATGGTCGAGGCATAGGCCGCTTCGCCTGTCGGCTTCGCTCGCCGAGAGACGCCTGGACCTCTCGTGGGCTGACAATGATTGCGCGAGCTCCGCTTCCGATTTCAATGGCTGGGCCGTGGTCGAATCTCAGCCCGAGAGGAAGAGAAAGGGTATATTTCTTCGTGGGTGTCTCGTGCAAAGATTTTTTTTTTTTGGTTAGAACTTGCGTGACGATTGTTTTTTTTTTTTCCCGTCGTGCAGGAGTGCCAACGTATGCTATGGGGGCTGTTGGGACTTCACTCACTGTTTTAGTTGCTGTAATTGCTCATTATTCACTTTCTAGAAATGGTAATTTCGGTGTTTTGAACTTCGAGCTGTGTAGTTTTGTTCTTCACTCGTGGTTACGTTAGTTTGGCAGAGAATTGATTGATGCTAGAGTGATTTGGGTTCTCTGTGTGTAATGTGTTTTGGGATGATGTTAATGCATATATTTTGATGGTTTGAGCAATTTGTAGTTTTTCATTTCATTTGTTATTGTAGGGTATAGTTTCCGCTTCTTCATTGATCGGTTGCATTCTTGGAGAAGTCTGTTGAATCAGACTGAAACTGAAGTTTATTTAAGTGAAGAATTGGACGCTGGTTTATTGGATGGAAAGAGCAATCTCTCTCAGGATAGCCCAGAGGGTTTATTTGATTCAGTTAGCAACAATGTGGTTTCAGGTAATTTCATGTGTCAAACAGTTTCTCATCGGTGCTGTCCTCTATCAGGGCCTTTCTAAAGTTTGCAGTTTGTTAGATGGAGAGGATCGCCGTGCATGTGTTTGAGTTATCTTTAGTCTGTCAAGATCGTATGTGGATGGATATTTGTTGGAGCCCTATTGGTTTGTTTGGATACTTTAAACTGAGCAAGTTCCTTCCCTTCATAGACAGCTCAGCATCAAGGAAGAAGCAGGAGCGAGTTATAGTTCCAGTTGCTGTAGATTCTACTCAGCAGGAAGCTGTGAGGGTTCTGGATAGACTGAAGGTTCGTTTCTAGAAGCAAAATAAAATCACATGTCTAGAAAGTGTTACGTTTTTCTTATAGAAAGTCTCATCTTTACTTCTATGTTTCGTCCTGCAAACACTCTTCACCGCATAGTCATGTTAAGTATTGTCAGAATTTTGCTGCTTATGTCTTTAATTACCTGATGTGACTTGCCCGTGTAAGTTTGATGAGGGAAGCTCGGTCAATTTTCCGTTCTTGGGCTAGAATAGACGTCAAATTGCTGAGAAAGTGTTGGAATGCATAACTGACTGAACTAGAGCTTTCAGGGGACTCCCTCTTTCCTTTTGAGTTGCTTATTTTTGCTGGCCATGATGATGAATACCTTCCAATTCTTTTACTTAATTGTAATGTTATTGTTAGGCATCAATGGTGCACTTTTTTGGTTGGTAAATGCGTTGAGGGTGTCTTTTGTTACCTATGATGGTTCATTTTATTCTGAGCATGATCATGGATGCCCTTAAGGCTTGCAGATCATGGAAGAAGACATCAGGGCCAATGAATTATGCACTAGAAGGGAATACGCTAGATGGCTTGTTCGATTAAGTTCTTCTCTGGAAAGGTATTGATTGAAGCTAGTCGCTTGGATATTCTGGACTTGTACTTTATTTAGAATATTCGATTATCTAGCATGCTAAACCATCAATTTTCTACAGGAACCCAAAACATAGAATTGTTCCGTCTTTGTCACTTTCTGGGTCTAAAGTTGCTGCCTTTGATGACGTGAGTGTTGAAGACCCGGATTTCGGTGCCATCCAAGGTGAGTTTAACCTGTTTGTATTTTTTCGGTTGGCTATCTACTTAAACGCACAAAAATCTGAGTCTTTGTTCGAATATGTACTTAAGCGCTGGCAGAGGCTGGTATCATTTCTAGCAAGCTCTCGGGGGAAAATTCCAGTTCTTTCTTCTCAGATAGGCACGGCATGTTATTCTTTCCTGAGGGGTATATCATGTCCTTGACTTGGTTTTTTTCTTTTTTCTTTTTTAACATTTCCTTCCAACTCTAAGGCATTAATCTTTAGGGCAGGTTCATCTCTCGACAAGATCTGATGAACTGGAGAGTGCAATTAGAATATGATTTTGTTCCTGGACTAGAAGAAGAGGTACAGTAAATTATGCATTGTCTGCAGATTACTTCATTTCTGGTTTACATTTGTTTCCATGAGGTGGATGCTTCATTGGTGTTTTAAAGCACTTGAAGTGTAACTTGTTTACAGTCCAGATATCAAAGAAAAAAGTTGGCTTCATGGATATGAGAGAGATCAGTCCCAATATATCGGCAGAATTTTTCATGGACTTGTTGGCTGGTGACAGGAGCATAACGAGAAAAGTTTTTGGTCTGTTCTCTTAACCCTTCTCCCAAGTCTCTCACTACCTATACTGACGCACATATGGCTAGCAAATTCAAAAGTGTAGTTCTCCTTTGTAGTATCAGAACAGATCCTCTTAAAATTGTGTCTTCAGGGTGATGCTGCAGACATTTGTAACAGAAATAACACCTGGCTCCTTATTTTTCCTTGGGTTAATTTTATTGGAGTTTGTGCGACATTTTATCCTAAACTTATTGAGCAGTTGTATATCATAGTTAGCACAATTCATGTATTAAGTGCAAGGAGTTTTTGAGTGTATCATATATGGATCTGATCATTCGCTGTTAAAATTTCACATTTTACAGGACAGAGCAAGCGATTTCAACCTAATAAACCTTCCACAAAAGCACAAGCTGCTATAGCACTGACCAGTGGCCGGATGACGTCAGCAATTCAGATGGAACTAGCAAGACTGGAGACTGAGAATTTTTCAAGGGTAGTTGAGATGGAAGAAATTAGGTTTGAGTTAATTGAGAGGGGTGACATAAAAAGGCTTTGGGATGAGAGGCTGAAAGAAGAAGAAACCCGTGGTTTGGTTGTCGAAAAGGATCATCTTGTGGCAATTGATGATTTAGAGCAAGAGAGGATAATTCAGGAGACGACCTTCCAAGAGCATACAAAAGAGAAAGCAGCTTTGGATTGTCAGAAGCAACTGATTTGCCACCTTAGAGAAGAAGTTGATGAGATGTCAGACAGGCTGGCTTCAGAGAGAGCTATGTATGTTCGTGAGCAATTTGAGATGCAGGATACTATCAGTGATTTAGAGACCAAGCTTGAAAGGATGCTGGATACAAAATCTATTCTGGGAGCTGAGATAGAAGCTCTGCGGATACTTAGGTAATGTACCTCGGTGGATAATTCGAAAGCATGCATACTCAACACTGTTACTCCAGCTCCTTTTAAAAGGCTCACATACCAGTCTCATAAGGTTCCGGCTTGCGTGTAAGTATGGTTTCTTGGTTATGGGGCATTTCATCCCAAGATTGAGCATGCGATGTCGACCTTTGATGTTAAAATTGCATAATTCAAAACTTCATGTGGAACAAATTTCCATTAGTGACAATTTGTCCTTTAAGCATGTGCTTATTCACTATTCTATCTCGATGTGTGACAGTCTGACCATGGAATGTTTCGTTTAGCTGTCTTTTAAATGTTCTACCAGTGCCCATGTTTTGGGCATTTATTCAACAGTTCACGTGTCTCATGTCTAGGTGCAAGGAGGAGTTGCAAGACATTCTTGAAACCAACAGCAGCACCAGCATCCGTGTCTATGTTGATTTTCTATACCTAATGTGGATATCAATTGGTCCATGTTTGTATTATGCTTATTTTCTCTCGTTGTAATTAGCATTAGTGTCTTGGAATGTTATTCTCATGATCATCAGTGGTGATGGGAGAGCTGAATTGTCTTATACATTTCTACTTGTTGTCCATGTTCTATAGTCCTCTGCATGATGAAAGTGATTTGCACAGGTCTTGGGTAGAAGATGAAGCAAGGAAAAGCCAAGCTCGTGCTAAGGTGCTGGAGGAGATTGGGAGAAGGTGGAGATGGGATGGCCAATCATGATAAAGTAGTGTACAGTGGGTGGCTACTTGAAGTGCTTCTAGCTTAACAGCGACAACTGCACTTCCGGTTTGCCTTTCGTGTATCACACATTCCATCTAGTGCCAGATGCGGCTGTAGGATATAATTTTCTTCGTCTGGCAGGACAAAGAAAGTTTTTTTTGCTATCTTTCTTCCCTCCAAATCCCCACCCGACACCGTATGTCCCTCTCTGGGTGTCTATAAACTCTCTGAAAAGAAATCCTTCGAACATTTGGCGCTGAGATTCAAGATTCTTTAGTCATTTTCTTATCGTATGCTTCAGCAATTTTTTTTACTGTCTAAGCCCGTCTTACGAACTCAGTTATTTACAATTATATATCGTTCATTAATCAGTGGCCAGAGGTGAAAGGATGTCATGCGTTGTCAAACGCTGTGGCTATGGAAGATCTTGTTGAGGTAGTTTACTAGCTTGCTTCCAGGAGCTGAACCTGAAAGGCAGTTGCCTGATTTCACCCCTCTTTCTTAAGGTTGGAAACCCTGATTTTACTCTTAAGTAGAATTTTAGCCCTTCTAAAGCAAAGCTGATGATTCAGATGAATCCATACTAAAAGATATGAAAAAATGCTAAACCTTTGACTCAGTTTGTGCCGTTGGAGAACTTACTTGGTCCAACAAATTATGGTACGAGTTAGAACTTAGTCTCACGTCTTTAAAGTGCTTAAATAAGTTGCAGTTGCCATTCTGCTGATCCGGAGGGAAGGGTAGAACCAAGATTCGGCACGTTCTTGAGGACCGAGTTCAATTATTGTCATTTAAAGGTTTATTCAGAGGGTACTATCAGCCTCTGAATTTGTCTCTGATGATTTCAGTAAATCCAATCAGTTTTTGGTCCACCATCGGCTGTAAATAAAGCATAACTGCCGTGCGGTCTGTAGAGTTCATATACATCATTGACGATCTTTCAAACTCCAAAACAAATGTCAAGGTAGAGAACAAACTCAGTCTCCTGTTGATGAAAGTCCCATACAAATGGAACATAAAGAACTCACAGCAAGTGCTGTCGAAAATTTCAATAATCAAACGCATTTACCAAGAATGATTGCCATAAGTGCTGTTACAGTCTGATAAAAGAATGGTCAGTTTTAAACTACTCAAGAAGACACCAAAAGAGAGAAAAGTAGGTTGCATCCCTATCGCATAGTGATGATGAGGCTTCGATCCACAAATTTGGCACCTCCTACCTTCCCTTGAATATCTGGAGGCAGAAGAATGACGCGTCTTTGATCCCCAGCCTCCACCAGCAATTCGGATCCTCCCCTATACTGCATTTGTCAAGTTATTGACATTGCATATTAGCTTACCGATGAGGAACAAAAGTTTATGCTCATGACCTAACATCATCGACCGTCAACGGAATCTCATTAGCTTACGGGGCAAAGCCAAGAATCTCTCTGCCACTTATGCATGCTTCTATACTAAGGATCTTTCTGTTACCGTGATTCAAACTAGTTCTCCACCTCGATTATTTTTAATTGCCGCCTCAGCTAAGAAGCATTTTCATATACACATTTCACTGCCTCCCACCCAAAGGTAGAGACTTCCTATAGCATAAGCATCTTGACTTCTAAGTCTCCTTCAACAGTTCTTTAAGTAGAATTGCCACTCTTCTAGAAAGGGGAAGAAACTCTTCCAACACTGTGGATCTTAGCAAAACCAAACTCCATGCAAATGAAACAACGGTAAGTTGAGGGATACAGAAGCTGAGCATACTTGGTAAAGCTTGATCTCAGATTTATCGAACCCAGGCAACAGTAAAGTCACTGACTTCTTCACTGGATCAAACTTGACTGATGGCATCGAAATGCTGCTTGCCGGCAATGAAAGAAGCTCTCGTGCTTTTTTACTTGAAGAGTTCGACATTATTGCATCCCAATCAGCTGGGGAAGCAAATGAAAGGTGCGGAATGAAAGCAGATGGCGTTGGTGCAAATGTCTTTTTAATTCTTTCCATCGATTCTCTAGTAACATTTGGAGAACCAATACTAAAAGCACCAGATACAAGGGCACCGGCTTGGATTGTGCTACCCCAATAACGCAATGCAGAGTCCACAGAGGCAGGATTTTGGGGGTCCACCACAAGAAAGCATCTAAATTCACGCGGGTCAGAGAAGGCATAAGTTCCTCTCTGCATCACATTTAATCACTATCTTGGTGATTGTTAAAAAAAATCATGGCGCATGTGGAGCACAAGAGAATATAAAAGTAATTTGATTTAGTACCTCTAACATTTTCTCCAGTGCATCCCATATTCTTGCACTTGTGTTACCGTTAAGAGTGGACTTGCTCCCAGTTAAACTCATAGCTTCGTCTATTAAGCTTAAGACTGAAGGACCCGCCAATCTTCCCAGATCAGTCTTCTCGGTTATGCTTCGCAAGTATTTTAAGTACAACCTACGTAGCCAAATAACTGGATTGAGTGTGTGTGTGTGTGTGTGTGAGAGAGAGAGAGAGAGAAGTTCTTCTGACCTTGTTTTACTGGGTGCGCCAATCATCCTTAGGGTTTCCTCTGAGCTGATACCATCATATACTATCATGTCAAATGTTTCTTTTCGTTTTCCTTGAGGTTCATTCCACAAGAACTTGACATATCTTTCGAGTTCTAATGCTGAAAAAATGGAGTCCATCCCCGGAAGCACCCCAAGCTCTTCTCCCACCACCTACTACATTTAGGAGAAGGCGGCATAAAAATGGGTTCAAAAAGAGATATCCAAACTCCTTTTCTGTGATACAACCAGAAGAGGGATCACGTCCCTACCCCTTCAAGAACTCCATTTGTCAGATTAAGGCGGGAATCTGCTTCCTGAAGCCGCTCGAGAGGTTCGAGAAGCATCTGTCGACTCGTCAAAGATATTTCAGTCTTAGGAAGATACATAATCAAGACACTGTCAATATAAAAGCATAAATAGGCCAAAAGACATACTTTCGTAGTCTCCAATCGAACAGCTGAGAGGTTGTCCTTGCATCTAATAGGCGAAGTTCCAATCTTACAATTCAAAAGATACTCAGCAGTAGTGTCTGGTGAATGTATCACTAAGCATGTCTTAAGCCCCGCCATCGCATAATGCTGGTCATGAGCATCAATATCAAGGCACGGGTATAATGACGAGGACCACGGTTAACCAATCTTCGCAATAATCAAACACACACACACCACCCCACCGACACCCCCCCCCCCCCCCCCACAAAAGAAAAAAAAAAACCAAACCCCACCGTAACAAGGTGGGTGGAGGAAGGAAGCCCGAAAACAAATTAACAAACAGATAGAGTCCATCTGAGTTCAACCGTCACCAATTGCAGTTTACCCCAAAACCAAAGACTATGCTGCAACCAAGGACCGAAAAGAGACCAGATAAGGAGAGTGCCCATGTTTACCTGAGCAGCGAAACTAGCCGACGTAGTCTTTCCGGACCCACCTTTGCCGATAAAGGTGACCAATTTAGTAGATCGCTCCTTGTCCTTGTCATCGGCAGAAGACACGGCCCTGATCAAACCTCGACCTCGTCTTACACAAGCTCTGCATGCAGCAATCGGGGCCGAGAAAGTAATAGGCCAGGCGGGTTCTGAAATCAGAAGGGAGGAGGATGAAAAAGACAACGCCATTGTTGAGCTTGGCTTTGCCGAAAATCCTCGACCTTTCCGCCTAAACAGTGCCCGGGCATGTGACTGGCACAGACGATGAAATGCTGCTTTGTCTTGTCGGGGCGCAAGTTTCTTCTAGTTAGAAAACCGTCATGCCTGCTTTTCAAGGCCAATATTGTAATTTCAATAGTAAATTGTACGAAGTTCTTATAAAATGGGAAATGATTTATCGACAGTTTATTAACAACGGTGCAATTTCAACTATTCACACATCATGGTCACCACATATTTTACATGAATCGCTTATTTATCTGAAGATCATGTATTCTGACAGCAAATGAGCTCTTTTTACTTTCTTTTTGTTCAGATCATCCGATTCTATTCTTTTTAAGTAGGAAGGTGATTTTTTTCGACACTTTAAAATTAACACTTAATATAATATATATATATACACACACATGAATAAGAAGCTAGCAATTAAAGGGGATTGCCTCAAAATAAGGAAATTCGAAGGAAGGAAAAACCAAAACATGAACCTAAAATGATTAGCCAAGTGGGTTCCTACTTTCCTACCATTATGTCTGCATCAGCCTCAACTACATCTTCCGGTTTCAATCCACAGAGCAACAGAACCATTAACCGACGGAACACCAACCGTGGGTGCCCCTTGTTTTGCACCATACAATGTCGGGCCTGTGAAGGGCCGAAGGCATATCGTGATGTGATTTTAATCCGCGCCGTAGTGACATGCAAATGCATCGATTCAATCGTATGCGCAGCTCCACAATTTAAGCGTCATGTAGGATGGATGGCCATACCGCTCCGACAACGTGACCGCTCGATCGGTTACATGAAAAGTATATATTATATGGACGAACATTCAATTCATTCCAAAATATAAGCTACTCGCATACGGCAACCATTCTCGATGAGTAACCAAACATATCGTCAATGGCACACGACCAACCTAAACAAACGGGATAATAATGTGATATCCGAATCGCTTAACTTTCCCTCAGAAGGTTAGGCACTTAATCTTGTAATTCGAGCCGTCCATTTTTGAACGGACAGATATCCGATTTTTATGGGGTAATTTTTTAAATATTATATATATATATATATATTTGTTAGTTAAATCTGGAACATTCATTCATTCACAACATGAACGGCTTGGAATGCAAGATTAATGCCAAACCTTCTAAAGAAAGATTAGATAATCTCTTTCCAATAATGTGTACCGAGAGCTATATGAGTCCATATTTATAGATAGCAAGCACGAAGCAAAGATAAATAATGGATATCGTAATCTGTACTGGAGATCGTCATTTCGACATTTGATTATCTGCCCATCAACTCGCAAAAGAGTCGGCAAATCCTGCCTAGTGAATTAGTAACGGCAACTTCTGATTATTCTTTGTGCAACGTCTCTTTCTTCTAGATGGTTTTAGCCATCCCCCAGCCATCATTTTCCAGGCAGATCTACCTCTATTGATTCTGTGTGATGGAGAAAGACAGGCACGTACAAGCTTATTCCATTTTTTTCCCGATTATTCGGCGGTCGATGTCCTCCGACCAAAGTAGTGGCACAAATTATATGCTGAGCTATTTTTTTTTTATTTTTTTTTATGATCGAGGTGTCCGAACCAGCTTACATACATCTAGACTATTCATCGGGGGACTTGTACGATAACCACCAGCCGCGAAAGTTACGGAGCGCAAGTTGAGATATTTAAACCGTGAGGACTTATCTATTAGCTAATGTAAGGCCTGAAATTCATGTATAAATACATGAAATTTGCAAAGTTTTCGTGAGATAAATTACGATCACCGACTTCGAATTCGCAAAGTTTGATCGAGTCAACAACATTCATAATTTTAAAGAGGCAGACAACTGTGGTCATTCTGCTATATCTCTCTAGCACATTTTAGAATTTATAAAACAAGGGAATATTGCATTTGAAATTCAGTAATTTAAACGGTTTTTTAAAAATTAAATAAATAAATAAAAGGTGGTGATGATGATCCTAAACAGACAATTTCTAAATTGTCATGATTCAAGATGCACAGTGAAAAAATAAAGGTCGTGATGATGACCCTAAATATATGAATGAAGCAGATTTATGGGGGGAGGGGGACACAAGGGTCCAGAAACGATAGTTATGATTCAGGGGTTAGGAGTAAACAAACTATATAAGAAGATGCTTAATTAATCAAATTTAAACTTCTCTTTGCTATTTCACTTGCCTTTTCAATCTATCTTTACATTACTGGACATGCGACCCAGTCGTTAGAGAATTGAGTGGGGGTGATAACGTTTGGTTTTAGGTGTGCGGTTCAACTTGAGTGAAAGAAATGACCTATAGGCGCATCGTTTATTCAAGTTTTGATTCAAGGTATGATTCAAATTGAGAGTTTTTTGCAAAAGAAAATCGTATTTTTATGTATTGAGCTTATAAAAAAAAGAGTTGAATGTGTTGCTAACCAAGTCCATAATCACCATTAAATGATAATTTGTCAAATTCTTACCAACGCCCATCCCGACTTAAAAAGTGACTTGTTAATAATTTCGATAAAAAGTGACATTCGAGTATCTATCAAAATAACTATGTATGGACAGTTTGTACTCTCTAATACACCGATTCTTCCCTAACTGCACATTTGGTATTTTGAATATACGATGCTTACTTTGCATGTTATCGACATGATTCGCTGCTCTAGAAACTTTGAGATAATTATCTAGAAAGTCATAATTAAATCTATTGTGTGGCGGGTAATTCAATTATAAATATTTCAATTGTACCAATTTAGTCTTAAAATTTTTGACGATTTGTCAATTTAACCCTAAACTTTTCAATTACGTCAAAATTTGGGTAATTGGCCAAAATACTGCGTTGAAAATACTAAATTGCCAAGTTGTTAAGAGATTCGGAATTAAATTGACACAATTAAAAAGTTTATGATTGAATTAACTATTATATAATAAGTTTAATACTTTTTGAAAATTTCCTAGTAACTCTACTTTGTGCAACTAATCATTAATAATTATCATTATAAGGATTACCGTATTTAAGATTGGAAGTGATCAGAAGAAAATGCAAATAAATGAAAAAAACACCAAATAAATGGACCCCCCAAGCAATTATATATATATATATATATATATATATATATATATATATATATATAAAGTCAATCACGTGCCAAGAAAATTTCACTTTATTTTAGGCCTGAGGGACAAGATATTGCTTAATGATTTATAATCATCAAAGTTGGCGAAGCTTTTTAACCCTAACTACCCTCGTTAGTACTATGTCATTATGGCGGAGGTAGATATTCTGCCGTCACAGCCACTCATGTCCCTCCCCCTGCTGAAGCTTTAATGACGAATTCTTGACAGCAAAACAATCAAAAGCATGTAATTCTGATCAAACACCAAATGTTCATCATCACAATAGGAAGGGAAAAAAAAGAAAAAACCTAAAAAAATACCTTAGTTGAACTAAACCCAAGATTATGTTCTTCTTTCCCATAACACAGTAGTGACAACCTCAAAAAGCCATGTACAAGGGGGAGCTGATGGAAAGATCACATCCTCCCGTACCCCAGGTGCACAGTATAAATCATCAGGGATGGTCTCAGAGAGACATAATTTCCCTGCAGATTACGTACAGCGATGCGAAACCGCCACCGGGTATTGAATACGCGTCAGTCAGTGGTGTAGCGGGTTCGGCCCGGTCGGGACCAGCCGCTTCTCCACGCCGTAGCGGGGGTCGATCTCTCGGCCGTCGTCGGGCGGCCCCGGCAGGGGCGGGGAGCGGCCGCGGGAGCCCTCCCCCCGGCGTTTCCGGAACGGGGCGAAGTGGAACTTGCTGGTCAAGACCTTTCTGCTAATGGAACCTTGGCGGCGAGGGGCGGAGGAGGACGGGGACGATCCGGGCTTGGCCCCGATGCCAACGGTCTGCTGCGCGTTGCCGAGGTGCGACCTGGACTTGCGGAGCTCGAGAAGCAACAGCAAGAGGATAGATAGCCAGAGCATGGTGAGTAGGACGTGGGGAAGCCTCGGGGTCATGGTGGCGGAGGGAGGAGGAGGAGGAAATGGGCGGCGAGAGGAAGCATGGAGGAGGAAAAGGCCAAGGACAACTATGGAAGAGAGGGGAGGGGAGGGTGGTGGTAATTTGATGGGAAGATGAAGTGAGGATGTTAATCGAATTGATGTGTGGTGTGGCTGGGGTTTGCTTATATTGGTGGGGGAGTTTGAGGGGGGTAATTTAGTTTGGGAGTACCTTTTGATGTGGCTTAAGTTATATTTATGAAGAGAGGGGGAGGAGCGGGGGAAGGTAGACCCACTTTCCAATGAGAGTTTCTTAAAACTGAAGCAACAAAGATTTTCAACAGTTCACCATCATCATTTGTCAAACCCTCCTATGATTCTTAATTAATTTGTCTTGGACTACGCTAATTATGCCATCTGTTCTAGGATCTCTTGTGCTTATAACATTTGGGAATTTATCAGGTCGGGCGAGATCTCCCCCAACCTCAGTGAAAGATATACAGTCAACTATGTATTTATGAGAAACATGCAAATGTGCTGATGACCTTCTCCATGAGTGGAACAAAAAAAAAAAACTTGCTATCGGCAATTGTGCGCTGAAATTTGTTTAGAAAATTGCTAACATGACAGCCTGACACCTTTCGTCGCTTATTTCGAGGTTTTTAACTACACGATCTTTCAATTAATGAGTGATTTATGCTAAATACAGGGTGATGATGTGTGTGAATCTACGGTTGAAGTTGTACTGTCCCTGATGGTATTGTGAGGAAAACATTTCTCCTTTTTTTAAGCTAAGCGGGGAGTCGAGTGTTTTCCTTTCCAGCAAAACTGAATAATTGGTTTTCGGAAATTGTGATGAACTTTCACACGGCTGTACACGACGTGAAACATTCACATGCATGAGAAAGAGAGTGAACCTCCATGTCGAGAGGGCTGAAGCTTTCACGTTCGAGAACGAGCCCCTTGTGGCTCTAGATGAGCCAGGACATCAGGTTGGATCGTTCCCAAACGACGAGGCACGTGATCATGACTAATCGTGATATGCTCACTTTAGCTCCGGCATTTAATCTCTTAATGAGATGTACAGATTACTTCAGATCACATCTGGTTTGGATTTACCGTAGCTATCATTACAAAAGTTGTATCAAGTCGGACTAGTTCGACAAGGGTGGCCGTCCGACCTATCCCCACCTTCAGAGTTCCCTATGAAGTTTTCCTTTTACATCTCAAGATCCGAAACAGGAATATCCTAACGCCATTGAAGCAATCTAGCTGTATATATCAACACTTTCGCATCTCCCGCACTTCATCAAGACACGCGAAAACCCCCCACTTTTTTTACCGCACGGGCAACCGGAGACATCCCGTCCAGACGAGAGTCACGGTGGCTCAGGGATTGCCATCGTCTTGCTTGCGGTGGTTGTCCGAAGACGACAGTGGCCAGCGTCTCGAAAACGCTGAATTTGCCCATTCCGGACGCGTTTTACGGTGAACATGTATCCCATCCCCGGATTGAGAATGCTAATAATCTCATCCTATTCCAACTTGGTTTCCAAACGAAAAAAATGCTAGAGCAATGATTTTCTCGTGCATCAAACTCCAAGAAATCTTTCTACGTGTACGCTCCGTCGGTGCCGAAAGTTGCCATCAGTATGGTTGATGATCTGATCGAAATGTCCAAAGTGGTGGGGAATACGCATTCCATGTTATCCGTGGACAAAGCAATGTATGAACAGTACTTGGTAAAGTGAGAGAACTCGATGAGCACAATGAGAGAGAGAGAGATCAATGGCTTCCAAGAATAAGTTCCAACCAAAGGTAAATACAAGCAATTTCGAAATGGAACGAGAATGATTTTAACGACTGAACATGCTGTTTGTAACCCAATGAACAACTTCGTACCATGTTTCTAACCCAATGAGCACAAAAGTTTTTCGCGAATTGATATTTTCCGCGCTTTCATGCGAATGGCAAGCTGAAAATGATCGGTTAAGGGGAAAATCATTTGCAGTCAAAAAAGTTAGGCATGCTTAAAGTGAGAGAAATGAATTCCTTAATATGAGAACGAGAAAATACAGTCATTTCAAAATGATTTTCATGAGAATTATTTTCTCTTTATTATGGAATTTCCGAAACAAATACTCTCTTATATTATATTTTTACTCCCAAAAGTTATAAATCGTTTTTAATGCTATCATTATATGAGAATATTAGCGCATCAATTTGCCCAAACATTTTTCTCTTAATTTTTAGGGTGCATTTTTTTCTAAAAGTAATCGCTAACATTGCGTAGACAAAAAAGATTCCATCGTTCACGAAAATATTTAAGTATAAATTATTTTCAATAATGAACTATACTGAATTAATTAATCGTTTCAAGCAATAGGAGCGATCAATTTTAAGAAAATATTTTTTTAAACCGTTCAGTTTTTGCTAAATAAACGACAACCTAGAAGTTAATGATAAGTTTAAAGTTGATCATAGGCTACTGTTTAATTAACATTTAGCAAAATCCGAGTTGGCACAAGATTAAAATATTACGGCTATCCCAGTCCTCATTGGTGACCAGCCATCTATAAAAAGGAAAGGAAAAAATGGAAAAAAAAAAGAAAAAAAGAATTTTTTTAGAAAATATAAATGACGAAAATACCCTTCGACAAACAATTCTTTGAAATAACGAATATACTTTAAAACCTTATTTGAAATATTATTCAATTCAGATTTTTATTTAAGAAAATAATGACACATTAATTCTTATTTGAAATTTTTCCAAAATATAGAGAAATAACAAGGTAAGGGGTGAGTTGGGGCCTACTATGACCAACCCCCCCCCCCCCCCACCCTCGCAGCGCCAAAAAAAAAAAGTTGGCGGGGATGGACTCAAACGACGTCGTCTTATCTCGACATTTATAAAGGCCATCTACTTAAAATCTCCTGCGTTCTTTTACCATTGCGAGAGATCGTTTGTAGAAGAGCCAAAGCATTCCCTGAGTGGGGCGCGAGACACAGAGGAGAGAAGGAAGTACCGAGCTCAAATTGATCCGAAGTCGAGGCAGATATGGTGCGTACCTTCGTTTTCTCTTCAATTCGTTGATAATAACAGTTGCTTTCGAGATTAGGTTGTTGATTGTTTGTTCCTCTTTGGACGAACAATTAGGGTTTCGCTCGCTGAATTTGGTCGATTTGCACTTTGATCTCTGGTGTTTTGATGCGGTTCGTGTTGGTGGATTAGCGTATATGTATTGCGTGTAATTTTTTGTCGTGGTTGGTTGATTTTCCTTGTCATGAGGTGGCCGTCCGTTTCAATTCGATGCAAACATGGAGAACGGTCTGTTAGGATGAATCGCAGACTCCTGAAATCCTTTTTTTTTTGTTTAAGTTTGGATTTTGAAGCTATTTTGAGAAGGTATTTATAGATCCTTGTTGATGATCTGTTCTGCTTGTGTATGTTGGTTTCATCGGCATGATGCTCCAGAGTTGTGCTGTGTGATCTATTTGCTCCAATTGTCTTGTCCTTTATCAGAGTCTCGTCGGTTGAGCTGCTTTTGGTCTACTTTAGTTAGCATGGCAGAGTTAATGTAGACATTGCAGCAGCTTTTAGTGATATGTTGTTGCGATTGACAGTTACATATGGAAGCTGAACAATTCTTTGGCATTACTCCATAGATCACTGATTTCTTCCAGACTAAACTTCCTTTTCGTTTCGAATTTTGCAGTCTTCACTAGCAGCTGCAAGAGCTGACAATTTCTATTACCCTCCAGAATGGACCCCAGACCAGGTAACAATTGCAACTTTCAATATCATTGTTCTTGAACTTTTAGCATTTTGTATTTTGAGTTCTTACATTGCTCGTCTTTCAGGGTTCTTTGAACAAGTTTCATGGTCAACATGCTTTGAGAGAAAGAGCAAGGAAACTGGATCAGGGCATCTTGATCATAAGGTAACTATTTATGTATTATTAGGGTTTTTTTCCCCTTATTTTCCTTTAAAAAAAAAATCTGTCATCAGGGTTCATGTGATTGCAATCTCTTATGAGGTACTTTGTTTTGCACATTGCTAATACTTAGAAGCATATAGTCTCATTAATTAGTTTATTATTAACGGAAGTGCAAAATGAGTCCTGTTTTTGAGAGAAGCAGCTCAATGTGTCTCTTGGCTGTTTATGTTGTGTCTATCCTCCCAGTTTGTGTACATCCCTCTTCCTGCATTAGCTCCTGTTTTAAGACCCGTGTGTGAAACGGTGTTTTTTGTGGACTTTTTCTTTGTAATTATGAACGATGTGCAAGTTCACTTGCACTTGTAACTTTGTTTGCTTTAGTGTTGAGGTAGCAGGCATTCAGGAGTAACTTTTCTCATTAGTGGAGTGAACTTATCCATTGGCTTCCCCCCCCCCGCCCCCGCCCCCGCCCCCGCCCCCCCTAATTAACATGAGATTAGACTTGGAAATATGATTTGAAACTTTTAGGAATAGTGAATCACAAGTTGCTCATCCTTTTTCCAATTTACAGCACCTCGTGACAAATCTATTTAAGGGCTTTCCCTCTCTCATTAATTGCCTTGATGCTTGTGACTTTTCCTATTAGCTTGCTCTAATTGATTAGTTCTAGCCATAGGGTTACATCCAAGCGAGGAATCTTCTGTCTAATGGTATGAAAGCTTGCACTTTGAGGAGACCTTTTGTTCTTATATTAAAGAAAACCAAAAGTCACATTTCAAGGATAGCAATTATATGAAATCATCAATCAAATTTTGATTTAACCCTATAAAATTGCTTTTCCTTTTTATTAAAGAGGAAAAGAATGAAAAGAAAAAGTTTTTTTTTCCTTTTTATTTTTTTTACCTATGGGTATAACATTAAGAGAATGGGTTTGACTCTGCGAACTATTAACTAGTAATTAATTGCCACCTTTTCTCTTTTTCTCTTTTTTTTATCGATGGAGGATGGGTGGGGAGTAGAACCATTTAATATACTATTATGGTGCAGCATTAACTAAATTATTTTAATCAGCCTGGGCAGATAGCGGGAACCCAATCCACGTCTTCTCCTTGGCAAAGAGAAATTTGACCTTTTGTCTATGTCGGCATTTTTTTCGTAATGCCAGAGGAACCATTACCACAGGGCATAGGAGAAAGAAAAGGAAAAAAAAGGGGGGGGTGTTTCATGGCAAAAATATTTTTTCTGCGGGAAGTTAACAGTATGGGTGTTACAGAGCTGTGAATTGCTAATGTATGTTATATTCGTCTGGCATTTTTAGGTTCGAGATGCCCTTCAATATTTGGTGTGGTGGATGCAATTCTATGATTGCAAAAGGTGTTCGGTTCAATGCTGAGAAAAAGCAAGTGGGGAACTATTATTCCACAAAGGTATGCTTCTTTTGAAGGCTTAATGCGTTCTGGTTCAGCAATTTCAACTAGAGATTAAGGTCACTGCTATAGGCTGCAGGATATGTCCTATTCGTGTGTAAAAATGGCATGATAGTTTTGATAATCGATGTGGCTGATGATGATAAGGCTTTGATAAGATCCTAGTTTAAATGAGATTTAGTTAAATTCCCTTGATGCACTTGTTAAACAACAAAATCAGATAATATTATAAATACCAAATCATCGATTGTCCTCGCAATATATATTATCCATGCTTTGGAATTCGAATATTTTCTCATCAAGTACGTCAAACAAGTGCTCTGTCGACAAGATCCTTTTCAATACAGGTTTTTGGAACCCGGTAATAATGATTTCCATGAATGTATTATTCTTTTGTATATGAAGATATGGAGCTTCTCAATGAAATCGGCCTGCTGCAAGCATCAAATTGTGATTCAAACAGATCCAAAAAATTGTGAATATGTGATTATCAGTGGGGCTCAACGAAAGACTGAAGAGTATGACATCGAGGATGCAGAAACTTTTGCACTTCCTGCAGAAGAAGGTTCGCAATTTTTTTCCTACGTTCTGTAGTGATTACTTTTATAAATATTAGTCGTGAGCCATTCCAACTCTTTTCTCAGTGCAACTCTTTAAGTGATCGTTCGGTTGCAACAGAGTTGCTTGTGATTTTGTGTTGCTATGTTTGTCTGGAGTAGTTTTTTACCTTGTACTCTTTGCCTTTTTCAAATCTTGTGGGGCCCGCACTTTGACTTTTCTTTTATTAAATTTAAACATCTAAAGTATTCACTATATATAATTGCTAACGGGTGGATTTCATATGTTTGTTTTCCATTCAGCCGTTATCTTTTAACTTGAATGGTGTTTTAGATTGTGGCGGAAAAGTGAAGAATTAGCTTTTTGCTCTATGTAAGTCAAAATTAACAAACCCGGAAACATTAACTTCCTTTTTTGGCTCAAAACATTTTGTTGTTTAGAAAGAGGCAAGCTTGCCGATCCCTTTTACCGCCTTGAACACCAAGAGGAAGATTTGCAGAAGAAGAAAGAAGCTGCACCAGTACTGGTGCGCCTTCAACATGTATCAGACGCTAGGCACGCAGATGACTACTCTCTGAACAAGGCCTTACGGGCGCAACTTAGAGTATGTTTCTGAGTTATCCCAATTTATTTGTTCTTTCTTAATATTCTTTTGTTTGTCAAATTTTGACACGGCTGTCCATTTCCAGAGTCAAAAGAAGCGAATTGCTGAAGAAGAGACTGCTTCGAGGAAGAAAGGCCTTGGCATACGGCTGCTTCCAGCAACGGAGGAAGACACTGCAACCGTAGCAAAAGTTAAGTTTTCGTCCAAGTTTGAGAGGAACAGGAAGGACAAACGGGCACTGATAAATGCTGCTTCCATATTTTCTTCATCCGGATCTGGGGCATCAGATAAGAGCAGACTGGTCCTGGAGTCCAAGAGGAGGAAGATTAGGGCCAGCGCAACTTCTAACCTGTTGGCAGGCGGATTTAAGCCATCATCACTGTCGGGGAATGGCATTTCTTCAAGGAGACACAAGAGCAGCTCAGTGGCGATGAGAAAATTCTAGATGTTTTTGCCTGAGAGCTCCGCTTCTGTAGGACGTCGTTGAAGCTTTTGTATATATATATCTCTATAAATGGGGCGTGGATTCTTGCTTGTTTGTGGGAGTTTTATTGTGCATTAGCAATCCATCATGATGTATTTGTGGCGATTTACTCTTTGTTCTTTATTCCCGAATCTTGTCGTGCTATGGTATGATAAGGACGACTCAAAAATTATGTGACGGCAATTCCTCCTGCCTAATTAGCTGCTATGGTTGCCCTCGCGGAGATTTGAACGGTGGAAATAACCAGGATCTTGTGCATGGAGAAATCTGGGTTTGTAGGTTCGCTTCGGTCCCTACGCAATCGCAATTTCTCTTGGGCTAGGCCACGAAGAAGTTATTCCTCGCGAATCCACTCTTCTCGTCGTAAATTGCCTTCTTCTGATGGGACCAAATCGATGGTAAACTTAGTTTAATAGCAAATTGGCTCATGATATCTTCTAATATGGCCAAAGGAAAAAGCTCATTGGCTTATGACAATGGTGAGGCTCCGTTCTTGAGTTTAGAATTCTCACGTGCTCCGTTCTGTCGCCGGGGAAAAAAAAAAATTATTTGATTAACATCATGCAAAAAATTCTTGTTTTTATTTGAAGACCGACACCACCGTTCGAAAGTGACCACTCGACAACGCCATACGCGCACGAACTGTACGTAAAGGTCTCCCTATATTTTAATGGGTTTTTAAGTGTAGTACTGAGATAACGTCGTGTAGACTTCTGGCCGGAGATCTTCTTGTCCCTACGGGAAATCCAAGCTCACCCACCCATTCTCAAAGGAACTAAAAACCCTACTTCTACTTCTAATTCCACTTCCGCACCAGAAAAGAACGACGGAAAAACCCTACTCGATCGCGATGGTAGATTAGATCTCTTTCGGGAGTAGTTCTGGGAAATAAAATTATGAGCCTCTGTGTTCCCTCCTCTGCGCACCAAATCCGTCCGAATCACCACCTTAGTACGAAAGGAGATCGGATTACAGGCTGAAATTGCGCACATCATGTTCATTTTTTTGTAACAATGAAAGCGCGCGAAGCACAAGTGTTACACCAGAACTCTGCCTGACCAAACCTGAACCAATCTGATTTCATGAAGGGGCGACTCGCACACGCTGGATTTGCTGCTCTTCGCTCAAAGCAGAACTGTAAGGGTATTCTCTTGGGTCTTAAAATGAGAATTTCTTTCGGCATTCCTAAATGTATTGGCAGACTCGCAAGCCGCTATTTCATTGCTCCAGAAATCAACCTACTCTCTCAAATTTGGTGACACGCTCATTTCTTATATTCAGAAAAGGAAAATAATTCTCGAACAGTTTAATAGTACTATCAATTTTTTTTATCGTAAATTCATAAATTATCATCGAATATTTTGCATAAATTAATCGTTTGTTAAACAATCACGATGACAGAAATAATGAAATTATTGTAATACTGTCAGGTATCAGATCACTTCATAAAATTCCATGGGGGCATTTATTACATCATTTGATGGTGACACACACAAACGCGGCGTAACGAATCAATGCGAAAGTGAGAGTGATTGAAAATTGAAGCACCGCGCTAGACGACATGCACATCTTCCGAGCCATTTGCACGATTAAATCACGTCGGTCGCACAATTCGCGTGTAAATAGCTCTAGTTAGCGTATCGTATGGCGGAGATTAATGTTACTCACCTCGGACCATGGTCTTTTCTACTAACAACTCCCTAGTTTTTTAATAAACGATATCACAGTACGACCGATATTTCAACATTCATGTCCCTAGTCAGGCATTCCGTACACCGGCATGCAATAAATCTACGGAGTAGGACCCAAAAATGAAACAGCAAGATCGAAAATGTATGCGTACGATGTGTCGTTAGCAAACTCATGACTTGGTTTTTGAGGAAGGACAGTGTGAGGGGAGTCTGTCTGTCTCTCTCTCTCTCGGAGAGAAAACGCAAGCACTGTTCATAAGATATAGAGACTAGAGAGCAACCCATGAAATCTATTCACAGAGCCTGAGCTAGCAAGCCAGTCTTCTTCTTCTTCTTGCCAATGAGCGGTAGCATTCTTTTAATGGATCCTCCTGTACTCCGACGACTGCTAAGAAGGTGGACGGTCCTCATTCGCATGTGTAACCTGTGAGCTCTCTCTCTCTCTCTCTCTCTCTTTCTCTCTCTCTCTCTCTCTGTAGAGTTTCCATTTGATTTGTGGTAGAGCCCTTGCCGAAAAGGCTACGAGTTTCAGTCGTGGGGGAATGGTTGCTCTGTCGGTTCATCTTCGGATGAAGGATGTTTGCTCAGTTGGCATGTTTTTTTTTTTTTAAGGGCGAAATATAACCAGATTTGAATGATGGGATTCATTCATTTATGATTTTGTCTATTCCTACTATGGTCACTCATAAACGACGTTTTCTTATCTAGTGCATCTGAGGCGCTCCTTGATTATAGTTAACAAAAGAAAATTTATCATCTTCAATACGGTGTTCTCTTGTGTCATGTACAGTCAATGCGTTAAAAATAATAATTATTCCCTTTTATTGGACATTTAAAAATTGGTTCGATACATCTAGTTTAAAAAAAGAAAAATAATTCCCTAATAGTACTATACAGAACTACACGATCTTAATCGTAGATCCACGCACCATCATCGTGTCTTTTACATATAATATTCGTTGATTCAAAAATTATGTGACCAGAAATAACTCAAGCTTATTTTAAAAAAAATATCTCATCTTCTCTGCACTGTTGTACAAAGATTTTTCACTAATTACGAGACAAGTGCAAGTAGGATATGGAAATCCACTGCGTTTAAAGGAGTAAATCAACAAGCTAGAGTTACCCTTAGTCCAAAACACCCTTAGTAAGGAATTTACACATGAGACCGCACGCTCGAGAAAAACCCTAGCGTTATACAAACAAGGACAAGTGATCCGGATCCCCTCCCCTATGTGAAGGGTAGGGATCCCACACCTTACAAAAAGTAAAGCAGGTGATCCCTATCCGCGACGGATCCGGATCCCATAATGGGAAGAGGGGAACTAGGGATTAGATCAGATCCATTCTTCAAAATCTACTCTCTCTTTTTAATCCTTTACCTTGGCAATGATATCCACCACAGGATGTGTTGATTTTTGGTTTTTCCTTGAACACATCTGATGTGTGCTTGGAAATTATGATCTCGCTGAAGATGTTTTCGGTGCTGGGTTTGGCTAAAACTATGCTCTCTAGGCTAGAAGTCGGGTAAGAAATATTGTGAGATAGAACCAGATTATGTTCTTAATAAAAACTCAATGTATAGGATCGAACTCTACATTGTGATGAATCTGGACATGGTGTGTGGACCTTTGGGCCTGAGATGAGAAACCGATGAGACAAGTGGAGTTGAGATTGCAATTATAGGCAATTGAATGCTCAAAAAACTGACCAGAGAAGCCCAAACTGATGCAAGCTAGAGCATTCAGAGAGGAAGATTAGTCGACTGCCATGATTCATCACCGCTTGATTTGATGATCTTTCGCCCTAAAGGAGAATTCCAAAGATGGATCACACGAGCGTCACAAATTTACAAGACGTCTGGCCGAATAATTCCTTGCGAGTGATTGAACAAGAGCAACAGGTCGTTGACAAGCAGCATAAAAAAATCTGTATTCACGAGGTTAGGACGAACAAGTTTATGTCCATAGGGAGAAGAACAGTTTCCATCTTCAATTAATCAACTTGTGAAGTACGTACAGAAAGTGTAAACTGAAAGAAGATTAGGGAAGCCTCAAGTCATTCAGTAAGCACATCAAAATACCATACAATCGCACTTTGAACGCAGGTCGTCCCGGAAATAGGCGATACAAAGTGACCCAAAAGACATAAAAATCAGCAATAAATGTCTCCATGCAGCATCTATATAGCACATACTATGGGAAAGTAAACTTTAGCACTGAGAGTCCCCTTTTCAGGTAATGCAGAACATAGTAGTTCCTCATATTCATGATTCAACTTCGAGTACAGAAAAATTTACGGGCTACATCCATCTAATCAGGCAAATGTACCAGAAAATTGCTTGGGAGTTGAATACATCGAGTTCAGCCTTACAGATGTACCTTGTTATTGCTACGTTCTCATCATTTATTCACTGTATCTTATCACAACGACTCTCGTACAAGCATCGTGATACACATTGCAAGCATTCTGTAGGGTGGCAACCCTTTAGGATGTATATCGTCTTAAGAGAAGTGTGGATCTTATTGAAAATGCTCACACGTCTCGAAATTAAATTAAAATTATCATATTTACATATGCATTGTGCATACGACTGCAGAGACCCATCCACAGAACAAGAAAGTTTACTGCCTATGCACCAGTCTCTTAAGAGAGTCTCTACGTGAATTTCAATCCCAGATTCTCTCTCAAGAGTCAAAACACTGCGTGTCTAAGCTACCCTTTAGCTCATTACAGCCATACAGCTTGGTAAATTCTAATTTTTAGTCTTCTCCAAATCCAAAATAAAATATTGCAGCACCTAAAGTTCGCTAAATAGTATTTTGCCCACTATAGTGAAAAACCGAAACCTAGATAGAGAGGAAGATATTGTACATGGCTGTTGTCTACGGAGAGGTGCTATTACATGCTCTTTCTTTCAGAGAGATGTAAATCACTGAAGCTACTTCTTTTCTACTTGTGTAGTCTTGGAAACTACCAAGTCTCTTTCCTCAATGTACAAATGACAATTTATAGTGCTTCCACATGTCTTCACAACAATTCTCAATAGGTTCCTCTCAGTTAGACATTGGCATTGATTTCTTTCTCATTGGTTACCAATGTGTTACCTCAATGTCCACAACGTATTTGCCCAACGAAAATTTGTCAAAGACGACATGTTTCTTGTTCCAAAAGCACGCGTCTGCTCATTTGCAGCATCCAAAATCTCTGATGAGGCATATCCGAAATATGAATTAGGAAAGATAGCAAATGCAACCTAGCTGCTGACCATTGATCCTTATGTGAATGATATTCGGCATTTAACTGGTGAAGGACTAAAAGCGGTCCATTTTTCTCACTTGAGCTGCAAAATTTTCTGCTAAGTGTATGAATGCTATGAAGAGATTAAAAACAACTGCTTCCAAACAAAACTTATAATTCAGCTCTCAGAGCGAATTGCTTTGACATAAGAAACCATTCCCGTCATGAGATACAATTTTGCCTGGGGACTAGAAAACTATAGACAAGGATAACCAAAGGCATTTGCAGAAATATGATGCACAAACCACAGCACTTCAAAGTTCCATAATTGAAGGCACAATACACTCTCCCCATAAATAAAAAAAAGAAGATAAAAGTAAAAAAATTTCGCTCTCCCCAGTGCATCATGCATTCCCAAAAAAGGAAATTGCACAAGACAACCAACTTCTAGTACATCACCTGGTGTGGTTCTAGACGGCGAAATATGAAGAATTGTCTGATCGCAGCGAGGACATCAAGATTAGTACCCCAGTTTGGCCATTCGATCTTCTTTCCCATTTTCAGCTTGTTTTGTGGAACTTATGAAGTAGTGTTCTGTGACGATGTAGCTGAGGAAATCTAGGGTTCTGTTCTTGGCCAAATAAAGGAGCTACTGTCAAACTCTTGAATGATACCTGCCAGGAGATCTGTGCTGCTCATCTCAGGACACAGACCGCTTGTTCCAGGATAGTAGTTTGCCATCTCGGCACTGCTTGTCGCTGCTGTCGCGTCAGATAAGAACTTGTCGATGATGCTCAACGAGTCGTCCATCTCTGACGCGAATTGCGCATATTCTTGCGCCGAGTCGTGGTTGTTGATCGCTTGCTGGCGGGCACAGAAACCATCAGCACCGGGGAGATCCGAAGCGCTAGGGTTTCTCTCTCCTGTCCTCTGTCTTGCTCTCTCCCTCGCCTTTTCCCTAGCATCGCCAGATTTTATCTTCTCTTTCCTAATGCTGTCGTCTTGTTCTTGTTCGTGTTCTGCTTCAGCTTCTGCTTGAGCCGCCTTTACGTCGACCCCACAATCCCTTTGCTTGGTGATGTTTCCGCCTACCAGCTCCTTGATGGAGACCCTGGACTTGGAGAGGAGCCACTCGATGGTCTTGCTCGCCTTATCGAACCCCAACATGTCCTGCAGGTCAAAGAACTTCCTCGACGCCTGCACCGACAACCTTATCCTCCGGTCACGCAGGCCTTGCAACGTTCGGATCTTGCTGTGCCGGTCCGTCTTGCCGGCGTTCCTCTTCCGAGGCAATGCCGCTCTCTTGCTCTTCTCGGGATCGACGACAACATCGACCCCATTCGCATCGGCGCGAGATTCCGGAGGCCGCTGCTGAACGACATGCTGGTGCGAGAAGTAGGGATGGAGAGAGGATGACGCGCCATCGATGAGGTTGGGTAGTACAGGGAAGCGAGGGAAGGGTGAGCGGCGGCCACCGGCTTCTTGGTTCTCAGAGGAAGTGGCAATCGCCAGGGCTTCTTCTGCGGGGAGAAACGGGCTGTGATGAGCGTCGCTGTTCGCGGAAAACATGGCTGACGATCTGAAGCTTCTGCAGACGAGCAGAGAGAGAGAGAGAGAGAGAGAGAGAGGAAGGAGGGGAGATTTATAACGACGGTGGTAACAGCGAAGCGAGCTGGGTCATGTTCGCAGGTTCAGATGCGATGAATGCCGTCAATTATTTTCTGTTTGAAGGAGGGGAAGAGAGAGAGAGAGAGAGAGAGAGATGGAGATGATAGTTTCACGCGGGGTGGAGGGAGACAGAGACAGACAGAGCTACTTGCTCGTACCTCATCCATCTTTTCCATCCATCTATATCTGTCTAGGGTTTTCCAATAGCTGTCTGTCTTCATCAAGCGAGTGAGGTAGTAGGGGCGGGGTACATACATAGAAAAGAAAGCATTGTTTGACCAGGAGACCGAGTGTCATTGTCTTCTTCATCTTCTCTTTCTCTCTCGGGTTCCTCCGACGGTATTTCAAATTCGTCTTTAATCTTCCTTCTTCCCTTTGTTAGAAAATTTCAAATAAAAACCCAAATCGCTATTTTCTTTTCAAATAAAAATCTAAAATCACCATAGAATTTCGAAAAAAAAGGTCTAATTTAAAGGGTGTTTTCTTCATTTCTTCATTTTGATTTTTCAGAATTTTAAATATAAAAAAACAACTTCATAGGCGAAAGGCTGCCCCTCCCACATATGGCTACCGCCTCACCGCTGGTGGGGGATCGGTAAGTCGGTCACCCTGTCGACTAGAGACAAGGGCCGGTGACCCCGTCTAGATTTGGAAAAAGGCCTACTATCTCTCACCTCTGGCTGGGGTAGTCGACCTTTGCGCCCCCCCCCTCCCTCCCTCGCAAGAGAGCCAACCCTCCCCTTGTGTGTGTGTGTTTTTAAGAGAATATGAAAGGAAAAAACTAATAAAAAGAAAAAATATATATAACGAAAATGACCATGAAATCGAGCCATTTTTTAAAATTCATGGCTACTTCAAATCCTTATTTCAAAGAAGATTCACTTCAAATTCTTGTTTAAGAAAATGACAACATTTCAGGCACTTATTTAAAACAAGGTTTACTTGAGACACTTATTTGAGAAAATGACTTCATGCCCTTACTTATCAAGTGTCCTTATTTACATAAAGAATTGAAATGTTATCGTTTTAAAAAAATAGATATATAAAATGAACCTTATATTAAATAAAGGACTGAAGTTGCTAGTCTCAAGAAAGGGTTTGATCTGACTGATTGGCAAAATTTTTCGACTAGTAAAGGCATTTTCGTCCTTTTATTTTTGAATTTTTTTTCCTTTTTCCTTTTTATTTTTAACATTTTCTTTTTATTTTATTTTTGTCATTTTCAATGATAGCCAGTCTTAGGTGAACCTTATATTAAATACACTTTATGCCTTTATTTAAAAAATAATAATGATACTTCGTGATTTTACTTGAAATTTTTCCTCCATTTCATTTCAGATTGGTCTGAGCCAACACATTTGCCATTACGGGACAAAACTAATCCAAGCACCGAATTCATTTGTTGTATGTGAGATGTGATTTACTGAATTTGAAAGAAGAAATTTATGTACTGAAAAAGAAAAAAAAAATCAAAAGTTCATTTCAATGATCAATAACCCATTTACATATCTATATTTCTAATTGTTGTTAACATACCTTTCAAAAACTAGATTATTTGATTAAATATTTGAAGTTTTACTTCGCAACCACCCGCGTTGTTTATTCTGTTTCTTCTTTTTATTTTTTTGGTCTTTTTACCACGCTCCTCGCATTACTCACATTTGATGGATTTGCATAGTACTGCATGATATATTAAGATTGCGTATGGTAACACTTTTGAAAGTGAATTTTTGCTTTAGAAGGGCTTATGAAAAAAAAAATCCTTTTGGCGATATAACTTATGAAGCATAAACCCATTTGGTAAAAAAATTTACTTTTGAAAGAAATTTCCACTTCCGAAGTTTTTTTTTCCAACTTGAGAAGTTAAAAAAATATAATTTCTCCAATTCAAGAAGTAATTTTTTGATTAAAAAAAACCCGATAAATATTTCTCGCCTCACCATCTCTTTTCATTACACCCTCACTCTATTTTCAATCATACCCACCTCTGTCACCACCCATTGACCACCTGGCAGCCAACCACCGCCAAACGTCGACCTCCGTCGCCAATTGCCTCTTGCGACAGCCATCAACCATTGTCGTTGCTAATCGCTGGCCTTCGTTGGCCACAATCACCACCAATCGCTAACCTTCATCGGCTACAACCACCACCAACTACTGCCAACCATCGACCACTGCATAGCCTGCCATTGCCTAGTCGCCGTCTCCGATCGCCAGAGTAAAAGAAATAAATAATAAATTATATATTTTTAGAGAAATTAAAAAAAATTTAAAATGATGTAGAAATTTTTCGACCGCTAATAATAATATTTCATATAAAGTTTTGTGTTAATAATATTTCAAAAGTAAAATTTTTCAACCTTTACCAAACGAATTTTTTTAATGAAAAATTACTTACCCAAAAAAAAAATTATCTTATGAGAAATAACTTCTAAAGCAGAATTAGAAACATCAACTTGTAATTCTCAAAACTTATTGTCAGAAGTTTATTTCTGAATGAGAAGTGTTCCTATACGCGCCCTAAATGAGTTTTGCGTCGATATTTTTCTCATAGTGTAGGGATGAACAAAAAAGACCGCTCGAACCGATTCCTAAAATTGAAATCGGTGACCGGGTGGTCCGGTTCCCAATTCTAGGGTCCGGTTCCAGAACCAGACCACTTGATCTTAAAAAAGAATGGTTTGAGGAAACCACAAAGCTCTACATGAAAGCGCAAAGGTTTTGAGTTGTGGATTTTGCTCCAAACTTGAGCATATCAGAGGAATTTTGAGGCTGGGAGACTATTGAGTAATGGCAGATGAAACCCGCACAGGATGAAGTCGATTACAGCCTAATTTCTATTGAGTAATGGCAGATCAAACCCACACAGGATGAAGCTAGTTCCGGAACCGGACCTCAGAGATCGGACCGAAACTATTCATTTTATTGAAATGTCATTTTATTGATTCTTTGAAATCGGACCGAACCGATGGTCCGGTTCCCAGTTCTCGGGTGGTTGGTCCAATCTGCGGTTCCGAAAAACGGAAATCGATCCAATTGATCTGGTTCTAAATTATCGAGGGAAATCGAATCGGGTCGAGAAATGCTCACTCCTAATACGGTGGGTATAATTTTATTTTCAGAATGATGTCCGTAAATAAAATCCCACAAAATTAGGTAAGAAATTAGTTGTCCGCGTCACACGTGTCGGACGCGTAGTGGTCGGTCAAGGGGCAAATGGATAGAACCCATCATTGGATGCTGAATGAATGCTGACCTCTACATCCTCGAATCCAAAGTCGGTCCATCCTTCCACCCGTCCCCGTGCGTGCATCTTAACCTCGTTTACTCCGAATATAATCTCTCTCGATCCCGCCCCCCCACGTGCGGAATCACGTATCACCTCTTCTAATTCGAAGTCTAATTCTAATCCGACACCCGCGCGTCATTGGTTTCACTCTTCTTCTGGTCTCCGTCTCCACCATCCCCAACAATGGCGGCTCCTTCACTTCTCTGTCTGCTCCTCCCCTTCCTCCTTTTCCTCGCCTCCCCGTATCTCTCCTCCTCCCACCGCTCGTTCCTCAAACTCCCCCTCCTCCACCGCCCCTCCCTCTCCCCCTCCCCCTCCCCCCTCCTCCTCCGTCGCAGCCGCTCCGCCAAGTCCCCCGTCGCCTCTGGTGCCCCCTTCGGTGCCGGCCAGTACTTCGTCGCCCTCCACCTCGG
Organism: Rhodomyrtus tomentosa; assembly: GCA_028455895.1. Taxonomy (NCBI): domain Eukaryota; kingdom Viridiplantae; phylum Streptophyta; class Magnoliopsida; order Myrtales; family Myrtaceae; genus Rhodomyrtus; species Rhodomyrtus tomentosa. Next base: position 8,913,019 of record JAPCWY010000011.1, read on the forward strand.
CACCCCGCCGCAGCGCCTCCTCCTGGTCGTCGACACTGGCAGCGACCTCGTCTGGGCCCGCTGCTCCGCCTGCCGCGGCGGGGACTGCTCCCGCAGAGCCCCCGGCTCCGCATTCCTCGCCCGCCGCTCCTCATCCTTCCGCCCCCACCACTGCTACTCCGCCTCCTGCCGCCTCGTCACCCGCCCCTCCCCCTCGCGCTGCAACCGCACCCTCCTTCACAGCGCGTGCCGTTACGTGTACACCTACTCCGACGGCTCCCTGTCGAGCGGCTTCTTCTCTAGAGAGACCGTCGCCTTGAACACGACGAGCGCCAAGACCGAGACGACGGCGAGGCTGAAGGGGATTGCCTTCGGCTGCGGGTTCCGGGTGTCGGGTCCAAGTGTAACCGGGTCGAGCTTCAATGGGGCCCAGGGAGTCATGGGCCTAGGCCGTGGGCCCATCTCATTCTCCTCCCAGCTCGGTCGCCGCATTGGCAGCAACAAGTTCTCCTACTGCCTAATGGACTACACACTCTCTCCTCCGCCCACCAGCTACCTCATCATCGGCGACCGTCCTAGAGAAGAGAACGCCGCCTCCTCCTCCTCCCTCGCATTCACTCCGATGCTTGCCAACCCCCTCTTGCCCACCTTCTACTACGTGGGCATCAAACTCGTGTACGTCGACGGCGAGCGGCTACACATCGACCCTTCCGTCTGGTCCCTCGACGAGCTCGGCAACGGCGGCACCATCGTCGACTCCGGCACGACCCTCACGTTCCTGGCGGAGCCGGGATACCGCCGGATCCTAGCGGCAATGAGACGGCGTGTGGGGCTACCGGAGGCGGAGAGGGTGCCGGTGGGATTCGACCTGTGCGTGAATGTGACTGGGGTTCGGCGGCCGAGGCTGCCGAGGCTGAGCTTCGAGATGGAGGGGGAAGCGGTGTTCGCCCCGCCGGCGAGGAATTACTTCATAGAGGCGGCGGAGGGGGTGAGGTGCCTGGCGGTGCGGCCGGCGGAGACGGAGGGGGGCGGGTTCTCGGTGATAGGGAATGTGATGCAGCAGGGGTTTTTGTGGGAGTTCGATGGGGACAGGTCGCGGCTCGGCTTTTCACGTCGCGGCTGTGCCGCGTCGTGACTCGCGAGTGGGGACTGAGTTCGGGCCTCTGTGTTTCATGTTTGGTCGGCTGTGGGATCTCAGATCTGAACCGCAAAATGATTTCTTCTGATTTTTCCATATATTCTTTTGATCATTTTTTCGGTTTTTATCTTACGGTCGTCAATTCACGATTGGACGCCACTTGTAACTTGTAAGATCAAAGCATCGTTCTTTTGTTTTTCCCTCCAAGAAATATGTGAATTAGTTGTTTTCATTTTTAATTTTTGTCTTAGGCGTGCAATGAAACGGGTTTTAAAGACTACATCTACGGTTTCTTGAACTCAAGCACGGCAGAATGTGTTGCGAGAAGCATGGACGCGGATGGTCGGATCAAGTTAAAAAAAAAAAAAATTGTTCCATCATTTGGATGCTAAGCATATGCCGACTGTCCGTTCAAAATTTGCTGTTGTCAATTATCATGCAAGGCATCGTGATCTGGTCCAAAAAAGTCTTAGCTGGGGACGATCTTCTACTCTAAACTGAGAATTGTCCACCAAGGGAATGTTTCACAAATTGGGAACTACGAATTGCTTATTGGTTCTTGTACTCGACTAGGAATCGAATCATTGACTTGATTTGATTTAATGGTGGTCCATAGAACCGTCTATTGCACAACATCTGCTAACCTCCACCATGTGCGCATTACGCCCCCTCATCGCCTTCCTTCTCCTCCCGTGCTCTGTCGTCGTATTTGCCCACAAATCACTGAAATCCTCGAGAGCTTCCTCAAGTACTCGTTCTTCAACTCCTATCTCATCCAGACTAAGTTGGCCGACCAGATCAATAATTATCGTCCTCGCCCTGGACAACGGTGCCATGTCCACCCTCGCTGACAAGAAGCCCCTCTTCGTCGTCAAGAACAAGCTCACCATCCACGACGTCCTCGACTACTCCGAGTCCTAGGAGCTCAAACAAATCCCTAGGGGTTCCACCCTCTCAACCAGTCTGTGCCAGACCATGACAATTCGCTCGCTCCCTAGCGACGAGCGAGGTTGCAACTTGCGAGCTGCGAGAGAGACTTAGAGAGCAAGATTGCTAGAGAGACAGTGGGAGAGCAATCTACGAGGGAGACTAAGAGAGCAAGTCTGCAAGAGAGAGCGAGAGAGCGAGTTGCGAGAGAGATGGGAGGAAGTAGGGTGTTTTGAGAGACACCGAGGAGCGCCAAAGTTATAACTAGGGGTTTGAAAACCGATTTAAAATGATCATACAGATAATAGAAAAAAAATAAATGACGCACGGTTTACTCAAGTTCACATAGAATTAGGTTACGTCATGCAAATAGATTTCACTATGATTCTGTTTACAGCCGCATAACTCGTTATATTTATTAGTAAAAAACGAGTATAATATATATGCACTAAACGAGTGAAATCCCCGCTCGCAAACTGGTCAGCGGGACCCCCGTATCAGAGGTGATGTCCCCGAACCGTCGCATTCCGTACGTAGGGGTCAAATGACGTTGGATCATACTTCAATTTTCCTAGGCCCACGTGGGCATGCTCGGTGTGAACGTGAGAAATAAGGGTCCCCAAAGTATTCGCCAACTCTAACAAATATGAAGGTCTAGTCCGAATGGTCCGAGTGAATGATTCCACACCTAAAATCAGTAGTAAGTGGTTTAGTTGTTGGCATTGGGCATTGAACCGATTCCACAAGAACAGCCCATAATCAACCTGTTCAGACTGTTCCCATTCTGGTCCGGTCTGGTTCTTTTGCACACCTCTGGTCTTAGGTATACTTGTAGGTCATGCTTGATAATAAGCATAAACTTATCGCGTCATTTCATGTCATAAATCAACTTGTAATATATTTCACATCACATCTAAGTAAAGCAGAAACAATTTATAAGCCCGTCATGTATTTATTGAAAAAATACGTCATTGGATGTACTAATAACTTTAACTCAATAATTAAAATTAGTCCAATCCTATAATACAATTTCGAGGACCGGAACCCGGATCGGGGCCGGGGCACTGTCCCTATTGCCGACCCTGGCCATGGTCACGGTGCCGATCCTTGGCCCCGATCCTAGTCCCCGGCCCCGATTCGATCTCGGTCCCTGACCCCGGCCTGATCACGGTCCCGATCCCTGCCTCAGCTCACAGCCCGGCTCCTGGTCCTTGGTCCCGGCTCCGGCTTTGTCTCGGCTCCGCTCTTCGACCCTAGTCCTGATCCCGATTGCCTGCCCCTACCCTTAGCCCTGGTCCCCGACCCGACTCCCTATCCCGTCCCCGGCCTCGGCCCTAGACCCGGCCCTGGCCTCGGCCATAGACCCGGCGCTGGCCCCAGTCCCGATCGCCTCCGCCGGTCCCGATCGCTTAAAAAACTACATTGGATTTTTTATTATATGGAAGTATTTTAGTAATATTATTTTCTTAAAATGTTATTGTGTTTTGATAATATTGGTTAAAACGGATCGGGTCGTGTATGAGTCAGTCGTAGGTCGGGTCGGGTATGAGTCATTAAATATGGGTCAGATGAGTCAATATGGGTCGGACCATATTTGACCCGATCCAAACTCTATCCGACTCACCCATTTGAGATAGCTAATTATAGGATATAAAAATGGTATAAAACTCGTAGGTAAAGGGATATAATATAACAAACAAAACTCTAAAGTTAGTAATAATTTATGTGGCTGGAATTTTATAACAAAAAGACATGTTTTTCCCCTAGACGGTGCTTCTGGAGATTGGGGCTGGAGTAGGCTCGGCTTGGGTCCACGTCCACCGAAGTGGGCCAATACCACCCAATGGACGGTACCTTCGTCTTTTCAAATTATTTGCTGTATTTCGCAAACGTACTTATTCGGATTAATTTTATTTTGCATAATTTAAATTTTGCGATCAACATATTTTGGCGTTTTTCGTATCCGAAAACTCACGAAACCATCGCATCGCTAAAATGCTAACACGCGAATTTACACATGTTTTCATTGTTTTCTGAAACTCAAACAATATGTCAAGAGTTTTGGTGGGATGGTAAGAACAATATTTATCGCGTTGCCCTTGGGATTTATATCCTTGTTTGCTAAAAGAAGAAGACTACAACACTTTCTATCATGGCACATCCGATCGGTCTGGTGCGAAAGGACATATACCAATGTTTGTAAGTAACAAGTAATAGATTTAAATATAAATTATTAACGTGAAACAACTCGTTGTAAAAACTATACACTTAAAATAAAATTAAAAAATTTATTCAGTGAACAGTAAAAAAAAATTCAATATAAATAATTGGAGTCGTGCTCTAGAGATTTTGATATATTTTTTTTTATATTGCATAATGTGAATAAGTTTAATCTACCGAAATTCATAATTATCACGAAAGCTCTAATACATATTCATGTATGTTACAAAAATATTAACGAAATTTTTTTTCGCAACGCAGCCTGCCTAACAAGGCAGGGACGGGAAACGCGATTCTCAGCCTCAGCCTCACCCTGCTCTTAAATAGAATTCTACTTTAGCAAGGATTTTATCAAATAAATTTCCTTATCAGATTAATATCTGATAGAGAAATCAAGAAGCATAAGTGTTGTGATGCAGACCCCTTATATGGAAATTGGGTTTGCTAATCTCTTTTGTGGATTGGAAGCACTCTGGACACAAAAATCTTGCCAAAAAAAAATAAATAAAGGGGGTCCAATGTACACGCACATTAAATGGCTTCCAAAACCCAGCTATGTGGGCATGGAGAGTCATTTAATTTGCACATCTATATCTCAACTCACGGAAACAAAAAGTACAGATCCACATTAAATGCGAAAATTAGTGTGATTCAATGATCGGACCTTTTGACCGAGCGTTTAGGCACCGTAGGTTTCGTGAGAAACGAAAATTTCGAAAAAAAATATTTGTTTAAAAATTATTGCTCATGTCGTTTTAAATAATTAATTAACGAAAAAACATATTTTCATCATTGATCACAATGAAAAAAAATTTCGGTTCATTTATATTGCAATCGATACAGGCGAACTATGTCTTGAAATTATTATTATTTTTTTCCCAAATAGTTCACTTCTCATGAAGTAACTAGAGCCTAAGTCTTCTTCTTCTTTTTTTTTTTCCTCCCTCCCTTTCCAATTGTACTTGGAGTTAGACTCGTCTTGTCACGACGTAAGTTGGCATCAACACAAAAGCGATGGTGATGGTGGTGGTGGTGGGTGGGTGGGGGGGCTAGAATTGCTGTGGAGACAGCTGTCGATATGGGAGTTAAGCTCGGCCTCTCCTTTAATTTCCCCCACACCATCATGTCCCCTCTTCCCACCCTCAAGCAGCACCCTTTCGCGATCTGAAATGAGGACGGCGCGGCGGGGGATGCCGACACTAGAAATTTGTTGAACGAACATAGTTTTACTAGATCACGCAGCCAAAAGCAATTACACAAGCTCAGACTCGGCCCCGACGTGCTTGTATCGTGCCGGCCCAAGGATCCACGGAATAAGGTCAGCGCGGGTCCCGATAGGTTCCAACCTCGGAGGAGGTCAATGCCGGACCCCCCACCCGACGCGAGCCGACACCGAGGACTATCGACGTTCTGTGCACCGAGTCCTGAGTACAGCACCTGTTGGCTAGCCTGGTTGAGATAGTAAAGCCCATGGACATGGAGACATGAAGCTTAAGCAAAAGTAAAAACAAGAGCATTCAGCCCACGGGCTTTTTCCTTAAACCCTTACGTTTTTTGTTTTTGTTTTTCGCGTAATTGCTTTCCCAGTTTATTTTGCTCCTTTTAGACTTGGCAATCGGGCGGGGCTTGGGTAGTTTCGGGCCTATGCCGCCGCCGGTCCTCAGTTCGGACTGCAGGCTGTAACTCGCCTGCATGAAGCCGGAATCACAAGTAATCGCCAATCATCGCCATGCCAGGGGTAGATTCGTTCCCAAGCCCTGCACACACCGCTCGTCACGTCGTGGGAGCTGGTCATGCCCGAAGTCGTTACCTTAGTAGCAAGGAGGGGGATCAACCCCACACCCGACTCTATTCAAATTGGGTCCAGCGTTTTTTTTTTACTCGATTTCTTTTTTCCTTTTAGCATCCAATTGCTTCATCTTAACAAATATCTACCATGAATCAATAAATAAAAAGTGACAAATAAGTACCATTTCGGAAACTTTTCAAATGTCTAAAATGGATAAGAAACTCGATCTAATTAAATAAAACGCCGTTAAAATCAAATATAGCAACAAGCGCTATAATTTTAAACAACAAAGGAAAACACGAATAAAATGTTAATGAATATCCAACACTTCGTCTTTTAATGTGACACCATTTAGCCTTAACTTTTAATGAGTAAAGGCGACACCTCGTTGGCACAACAAAATTATAAATTTCTCGGAAATGCGACATGATATCTTAGTTAACAAAACATCCTAGGGTTTATTGGCTATCTCCGATTTTCAACCAATACCATGATAATAACTATTCAAGTCACGAGAAACGATCATTCATGTGTTGAGTAACTCTTTATCTTTTTATTTTTTATTTTTTATTTTCTTTTTAAATTGTGAATAAATCAAAAACACCGAAACTGACTCGGACACATCAATTATATAAAAAAAAAAACCCTGCCCAATTAGGCAACGATGGATTCTGGTTCAGCTGGGCAAGGCATCTGCGTGGAACGTGTTTTGGGACTGTGTTGCACGTGAGCCGAAGGGGATGAAGTGTGACTTAACATTAGCAAAGCTAATGATGATGTGTGTGGTACTGTCTTTTCAGGTGGGGAATAAGTGAAGATCAGGAGGTGTGCTTTTTTTTTTTTTTTTCACCTTGGAGATAGAAAGAGAGAGGGAGAGAGAGAGAGTAAAAGTTGTGGGTATAATTGCAAGTGAGATAAAGTCTTTTGACTTTTTAGAGGAATCAATCAATAGCATGGATGGAATTATGTGCGGAGGAAATAGAAGTTCGAGACTAGAGTAGGAGAAAAGTAGTTGGAAAGTTATCGTTACGGCCAATTCATGGATCTAATCTTTATCTCGGTTTATTTTCGTTGTCGGGATAATTACATAAATAATTTCTGAATTTTAGCAGAATGTGCAATCTGATCCATGAACTTTTAATTTATTCAATTTAGTCTTTTAACTTTAACAGAATGTGCAATTTGATCCATAAACTTTTGAATTGTTCAATTCAGTCCTTAAATTTTTAGTGTATGTTCAATATAATCCTTTTGTTAATTTAAGATCATGGATGATATTGAACATTTTCATACAATCCACGAACTAAATTGAATATTTACTAAAAGTTCAGGGACTGAATTTAACAAGTCAAAAGTTCAGAGATCAAACTACACATTCTGCCAAAGTTATTAAATTGAATAAATTAAAAACTCAGGAATCAAATTACACATTCTGCCAAAGTTCAAAGACTATTTGTGTCATTTTGACTTTCGTTATCATAACAAATTGCGTTTGCAACCCGGACCGAGAATTTACGAATGTCGATGAAATAGTGACATAAGGAGTGACAATTTAAGTTAAGTCGTGGATAGGTTTTATGTTGTTAAGCGTGAAAAAATGAAATGAAAAATAAAACAAGCTAGTGGAAATATGAATTGAATGCGACCCATAATGATGGACACCAATAGATGGATAATTATTTGGGAAAATTTCAAATAAGGGCTTCAAGTGCTTTTATTTTTTCAAATAAGACATGAAGTGGTCTTTATTTCAAATAATGGCCTAAAGTACCTTAATTGTCTAAAAAAAAGGGGCATAAAGTGACCATAACCACTTCAAACAAGGGTATCACCTCTCCGATTGTCTAAATACTCCGGCCGATCAGGGATATTTTTGCCAAAATACAATTTTGACCTAATTTTTAATTAAATTAAAGTACAAAAAAAAAACACAAGCTGCCGCCCCAACGCTGGTGGGGTGGCTGCTTAGTTCGGCGGGGTCGCCGACACCTCCCTCGAGCGCCGATGACGTCGTCGCCCTCAAGAGGTGAGGGCCAGCCAAGAGGGGTCGTCGAACCTCCGTCAACCGTCGACACTCGTCTAGATTTGGGAGGGGGTCAGGGTCCCCTCCCGTCTTTTGCGAGGGCTTGCCCTTGACTCTCAGTGGGGGGGTTGCTGGCGCATTGGCAAGGTGTCGACAACCCATCCGGATCGAGCCGGCGCCCTGCTGGTGTTGGGGCGGCGGCACAAGAGAGAGGACAGCCTCCTCCCGCCTGTATTTTTATTTTTTTATTTTTAAAATGTTTTGGAAAACTTAAAAAATAAAATAATAGATAATAAATAATATTAAATAACTAATATACCCATAGTAACATATGAGTGAAGCCCTTTTTTGAAACTAATAAATCATCTCAAATCCTTATTTGAGATAATATTTATTTAATGCACTTGGTTTGAGACAATAAAGTCACTTCAGATATCTATTTGAAATAATATCAATTTTAAATTTTTATTTTAAAAAAATGAAAACACTGACGCTTTTTTGAAATTTCCCCTAATTATTTTGAATCGGGTCGGGGGCGAAAAAGCCCAAATAATTGGGAGAGAATCGAAAACTAAATAAAATGACCGGACCGGAAAAAGAAACACAGAAACTCGCGCCACTTCTGTCTCTCCCCATTTCGCTGGCCTCTGTCTCTGTCCACCTCGTCGTCGCGCCGTCGTCGTCGTCCTCAAGGTTGCTTCTCTCTCTCTCTCTCTCTCTCTCGCTCTTATTCGGTCAAGGGATTTTCGAGTTTCAGCAGAAAAGAATTACGTAGCATCACTGAATTTTCGAGTTTCTTCCCTTGTTCACGGTACTTGCTATTGACGTTAGATATGGAGTTTGCGTTCTGGTATTTTGCTGGTTTTATTGCATTTATTTTAAAATTCCAATGGAGATTGACGAGGAGGATGATGCGGTGGAGATGCTGACAGACCTTCATATTGGTGATGGTGTCGATGATGAAGTGCAGGAACGGTTAACTTTAGGTTTTGTAGAGATGCCAAGAAGTAAATGGTCCCTGGCTCGGCAACTCTTCCCTAGCAAAGCTGGTGGGGTTCCGGTGCGTTTTACTTTTGAAAAATTCTCCCCTTTTCTATTAATTTTTCATTCTTTGCTCCAGCTTTTAATTCGCATCTTTGAATGATTTTCTCAATGGTTAGATATGAAATCAAGTAGCATCTTTTAATGGACAAGTTATTGGGTATTCAGTAAAAGTAAATTAGGAATTTCAAACTGTTCAAGCTTAATGTTTAAAAATTATGGTTTGTGGTATTTTGCCTGAATGCAGGCTTGGTTGGATCTCCATAATCTACCACCTGGTCGATCGTGCCTGTGCGACGTATGTGCAGAGCCTTGGCAATTTTTACTTCAGGTATACTTTGTTCCTTTGCTCTGTACGAGTTTCTATACAGCATGTATTAAGCATTAAATCTCCTATTAACTGTTGTGGGAATCTTTGTATGATTGTCGATTGCAGTTCTACTTCTATTACTTGTTCATTTTTAACCGCTCCAAGGCTATATTTTTTGTTGACTTTCATATTCTTTTCAAGACAGTGCATTCACTTGTGCTTTAATCATCTGCATGTGTGTTGGGGATATGCATGTACTAGATGGACTCTATTCGTATTTTATTTGGCGACGTTGTGACTGGTATCCTTCTCTCAATAAATTGTCTTATTGTTTGTTTATGTTTCCTTTGTGAGCACATAACCAATGAAAGAAGCTTCATTTCTATCGTTTGCCTACTTTATAAGCTCTCAATAGTAATGTTTTAATTTGCTTGGTCGTGCTGTTTAGATAGATGTTTATGCATTTTCTTTTTTACTGAAATGTTCTTAGGTATATGGACCGACTCCTGATCGAGAATTCACATTTCATCATACACTATATTTGTTCGCATGTCCGTTGATGTCGTCTTCGTCTCGATAAATATGAACAATGGAGGCAACCTGTGGTAAACGCATCTAGAAGGTACTTTTCAATAGTCCATTTTCGGTTTATTATTTCTACGCTTGCCTCGCATTCTGTTGGTCCTCTGATGGTATTCAAGTGTGAAGGTTTTTCATTCCCAATTCCCCCGTGACAATCCCTTCTACTCAAGTGAATCCCACGGCATGATGGGAGTGATAAACTCTTAGGGAATGGAGATAGCTTTTTGTGTCTTTTTTTTCCCAGTCAGTGTTTACGTTTCAATTTTGTGTTTGGAAGTCGATGGAATACTTATGACAGTGCGCAGACATAGGAGCAGATGAATATGCTGTCCTCTGTTTTTTTGTCAGTTTAAGCCGTCTTTGTTTAATTGCTGACTTTATGACTTGGCCCTGTTATTGTCTCCAAGGGACCAAATATAAGGAGTGAACTCATTGTGATGGGTTTTTGACTATGTTGTGTCTGATTAGTCTTTCAGTAATTCCGGTACTGTTCCTTCTTGTTTTGGCCAAAAATATGGTACTGTTGTGGAGCAGGTTTACTTTGTGAGTCTGTGACTGGTGTGGAACATGGAAAGGAGAGCAATTGTGGTAGTTGCAGAGAAGCAGGATACTGTTCTAGAAGACAGCAGGTTCTAGGTTATCAGCTCCTTATACACATTCACCGCCGGTCCGATTTTTCTCGTAACACCTTTTGTTTTTCATCTACAGGCCATGCATTGGCGCTCGGGTCATAGAACTACCTGCCAAAATAGTAGCAAAAATGTGGAAACCTCATCAGCAGAAGAGCAGAAACGTGAGGAACTATTTTAGACATCTTAGGATAAATTATACCAGCAATGTGGGCCTAGGAGCTTGGATATGTGTCTCTTAGTTCTCATGAACTTTCCATCTTCGTATGCACAGTTGTTTGTATGAGTTGCTCTGTTTCAACAGTTGTATAAGTGTTTTCTTTCAGTCACGTTGGCATATTAGGGGTCTCATTGGAGTAATTCATACAGGCCTTAGTCTGTGGCTTGCCTGAGACATATTTAGTTATCTAGCTGTGACAAGTTTGGTCCCTAGTCTTATGCTTGATGTGGAAAATGAACCCAACATCATTATTTAACTCCTGGTATCTGTTTCTGGAATTTTAGAATGTTAGCTTCTCTGCGTTGTATTCTGCAAATATCTGCAAGCTGGAGTCTGTGGCCTGAATATGAGATCATTGATGAAGACGGGGGGTGGATATGATGTCGGTAATTTGCTGATGACTGAGACCAGATGGATGACTCAACAGATTCACTTATTGATAGGTTGCAGGTATGAATACTCCGTAGTCGCTGAGAATTATCTCTTCTAAAAATATTCGCTTGCTTTATTCTGTGCCTTTTTCAGCGAGCAGGGTTACAATGCCACAATGAGTTGGGGCAACTTTCAAAAATGCATTGCCAGGGGCACCCGAGCAAGTTTTAATGTTATTTGATTCAAACTATAATGAATGCTTCTTACCCAAAAAAAAAAAAAAACTATAATGAATGCTTTTAAAATCCATGAATTCTTCAATGAGGATAGGCATAACGGTTATGTATATCGGGTATGCATATTGGGTACTCTACCGGATGGAAAACACTTTCTGCGATGTCCAAGAAGGGCCCGACCAGGTTTTTAGAGTCATGATGTATTGGCAGCATTTTGAAATTTACCGTGGATTGTAGTGGAAAATCAGATTGGTTGGATTAACTTTAGATGGGTTTTACATATATCAACTCAATGTCTGAAAGTGGCCTATGCGTCATTCATGGTGAAAGTGACCAAGTCTAGTCAGTCGTATTACTGTATCGACACTTCGAAACTGCTTTGGGATAATTTCTCACAACCAAGCAAATTAATGGTTCCCATGAGAGAAGCTTCATTTCTATCGTTTGCCTACATTTCACCGTCCATCCTAGAACCTTATCTGCAGTTTCTCTTTCCTCTCCCTCAGTCTGGAACAAGAATGGTTTTGTTTTATTTTGTAAATATGAAATTCCCCAAGCTTAATTGTGTATTCTACATGTAATGAACAGGTAGTGCTGAAGTGTCCACTCTAGGCCCCTGTGGCCTATCTCAACTGGTCAGCCATTAGCAGCTGATATTCCTCATGGCAGCTATTGTGGAGAGCCCCAGCGTTCCGAATTTCAGGTTGTCGTAATGTGCAGTTGCCGAAACGTCTCTTTCATTTTACCATGATGTGCATCGTAGAACTCTTATTTGTGTATAACGCAGTGGATGACCATTTGATTACTGCCCTCTATTTATTAGGTCTTGCCTCAGCTTCTTCACTTTTTCAGCGTGAAGAACAATGCATATTCACTTGACTGGGCTACCATAACTGTTTATTCCTGTGAAGCGCCTTGTGGTGAGACTGCGGGATACAAGGAAGATTTTGCTTGGGTGCAAGTGTGATCCCCATTTCAAATGGTACCAGGATACCTTTATTCTTCATTCAGCTCCTCTGACTAAATGGTTTCTAATCCTTCACTTCCTCCCTCCTTTTGATAATTGTCTAGCAGAAGTAGTCTGCAACTTCAAATAAGTTAACTTAGTTTTCTGGTCTTTGGTTTGATAGGATATGCAATCTTTTGCATAACTCACCTGATGTTTGTTTTTCAAATTAAATGGTCTTAAAATGTGGTCTCTCTCTCTATCTCTCTCTCTGAGTCTCTGGTAATATATTCAAGTGAATTAGTTCCGGATCGACGTGGAATGTGAGGCTTCTGTTCGTATGCAATTGTTACGTGCCTCTGTTTCTATTGGGCATTAACTTCCACATGTTATGAGCTTGCAATTCATCACTGATATAATCATTTGGCTGTTTTCTATTATAATCATGGATAGTCACTCTATCAGGCTATTACGATGTATAAATTTGCTTGGGAGTTGCCAAGGGGTGTTGAAAAATATATATAGAGGTGCCAAGCAACTCATGAGGATTGTGAACCGCAGCTGGGCACCGTAATTGTGTTTATAGTATCTGATGATAGAAATATGTCCCTCGATAGAGAGATGGTGGCGGTGCCGGGCTAGTGATCCTACTAATTACCGATTGTTGGATGGTCTTTGACTCTCTCATCTCAAAAGCTAGCTCAAAGGTTGAAATTTTTCTTCGCATTTATAAATCAGCTACTAGCCCCTTCCACAACCTACGTTAGATAATCCTAACAATCTGTCGAAAGTAGTGATAACCCGTATCTATTCTTTTCCACAACCTATGTTGAACAATTTTAATAATCTCTCCTTTACAACTTGAGCCTTGGGTCGAAGGCAGCGACAATCCGTATTTCTTATGTGTGACTATTTGATCCAGATTTGTTGGTAATCTTGTTGGGGTACCTACCCGTGTGACTATTGGCTATTGGGTTTAAAACTTGTTGGTAAGCTTATTGGTAAAGGTAGGCTAGTGCTGGGTGGTTTAGGCCCCTCTCATCACAAAAGTCAGCTCAAATAATGAGGCTTTTTATCACACTTATAAATCGATCACCTGCCCCTCCCACAACTAATGTGGGACAACTTCAATAATCTTTTCCTCACACATTGGGCCCTTGGTCAGAAGTAGCGACAATCCATATATCTCCTGTGTTGAATCCAGACTTATTGGTAACTTGGGCTTTGATACCAGTGTTGGGTGTTCTTAGGTTCTCTTATCTCAAAATCTAGCTCAAAAGTTAAGCATTTCCTCCATATTTATAAACCGAATACCAGCCCCTTCCACAATCGATATGATACAACCCGAACACCAATGATTGAAACAATACCATTTGGAGAATTTAACGGAAAAATTGCTAAAAAAATTATAAATCTATTATAATTGTCTTTAAATTTTTAATTGTGTCAATTCATTCGTATATCTTTTGTAAAATAGTGAAAGATAAACAAAATAATTTGAGATTCCCACTTTGTCTGAAATCCCAGGCACACCTACATTCACCATCACACTCATGTCTCTCTCTCGCTTCAACCTCCATCCGTCCTCTCTCTAGTGTGCATGACACGGCCATTCGTTGCAGCCTCCACTCTTGAAGTTGCCGAGTCGACCAGATTTGTTCTTTTTCTTGTTATGTTGTGCTAATTTGTTGTGGTGGCCTCTAATTATGGCTTAGAAGTTGCCGAAACCAGGAATTTTTCTCATTTATTTTTATGTATTTATGAATTAATTATTGCGTGCATTTTTATATGTGACATAAAGAATCTAGGGGTGAACAAAAAAGATCGTCCGGACTGGACCGGGACCGATGGTCCGATTCCAGGTTTTAGAAGGATTTGGTCTGATTTTCGGTTCCTAAAATTAGAACCGATGACTGGGTGGTTTGGTTCTGTGTTCTAAGCCTAGGATCGAACCGATTTTTTTTTATATAGTTTTTTTTTTAAAGTAAGCCTAATGTTTACTTGTTTAGGCGTAGGTCTGCTTCGCATGTTTCTTTTTTTACATCTTTTCTTCAGAGACCTATTTTCTTGCCTTTCGCGTTCTTATTTCGTGAACCTGCTTTTCGATTCTTGTAATGGACGTAGGTGATAAAGTTGGGATTTAAATTTGACCGGACCAAAATTAAACATTTGCGATTATTTTTTTTGCGAACATCGGTTCCTTGGAACCGCCAGAGAACCGGACTGAACCGATGGTCCAGTCTAGTTCCCGATTTCGACGATGGACGGTCCGGTTCGCGGTTTTGAAAAATGGAAATCGGGACCACCGGTCTGTTCTCGATTTTTAATGGGAATCGGATCGGACTGGAAACTGTTCACCCCTAAAAGAATCCATTTCACATGCAGGCTTACAAGGTCTTTAGGTTAATATGTACTAACCACAAAACCAAAAAAAAAAAACAAACAAACAAACAAAGGTCTTCAATTGATCATCAATTGTAAAAAAAAAGTACTAAGCCAATTGTATTGGTGTCAATTCAATCATAAACTTTTTAATTAGTAATTATATCAATTTAATACTAAACCTTTTGTATTTATGCCAATAGAGACCGTTCGGCCAATTTTGACTGGAAATCGCTAATGCCGACAACTGATGATGATGTGGATATTTTTTTATATAATTTTTATTTGTTTATTTTTTCTTCCATTTCTTTTCTTTACCTTTTGTTTTTGTTTTTTTATAATTGAGGTTGTGACGCCCTCGTCTAAGGCAGGCAAGGGTCCCTGGCCCTTAATGAAAAAAAGAGAGTAAAATTTACGTCAACGTTAGTCGTGTTATGTAGGACGATCACGTCTACATCATCTATTTTAGGCCAAAATTGGCCGGACTACTTAATCAATACAAATGCAAAATATTTAGTAATAAATCGACACAATTAAAAGGTTTAGGTTTAAATTTGCACCAATTCAATAGGTTAAAAGAATTTCCCTCGGCATGTGCGTGAACATACCTACGTACAAGTTGATCCGCAAGATCAAAGGAAACCCTAGATAGGGTTTGGTGAATTCAAAGGGTCAACATAAGCTGATGCTAATTAATCATGTCGCCCAACATTCGGACGGAAAGTGTCACAGATACACTTCTTCTGGGGTTTTCATTGATCTGAGATTCTGAATTCGCTTTTTGTCTGTTTTGTGTTCTTTTTTTCTTCCCTTCTCATAGCTTTTGCAGGGTGAACGAAAAGTGGTTTTTATCATGTTAATCATTGATTGAGCCGCTTGATTGTGCTTAATCAAATGAGGACCAGGACCTGCCCATCCCAGGTCAAGCATGGCACTCCTCGCAATGATGCGTGCATGTGCATCGGAATGCAATGCGTAGCGGCGAAGCGTGAGTGATTGGTCGAACATGAAAGAGATTTACATGAATTGGCCCTTTATATACATGATAACCCCCAACCTGTAAGGCCATGTTCATACTCTTTCTCTTCTATAAAACTCAACTATCGATATATTTGGCAAAATTTTCAATTACCATCAATTGAGTCTCTACTGAACGAATTAAGTAACACGTTCCTTAGTTACCGGACTAAGTGAATTTTAGGATTAATCGATCAACTTGGGTCAATTCTATTTGAGGTTATCGAACAAGTTTAACTTTGTTGAGCGTCTGAATGTTTAATATTCAACACTTAACTGTGTTATCATAATTAGGCCCTCAGATGGTACGATTAAAGTTGAACCAAAGTATAATCACGGAGGATCCTCTTTCTCAAAATTCAAGCAAACTGTCGCACCCTGAGAAACAGAGTTATCCATGAAAAGCTCCTCGTTTGTCGGGGTCCATGTATAAAGCAATGTCACACCATGCTCCTAGAGGGCAAAGAGGTACAATGATGGCGATTTCGCGATCGATCATGGCGTATGGTTCAACCAACAACAAACGCCCTCTTTGTACCGGCATGCTTTCTACACAAGTCTTTGACTTGCGTTTCAAGAAACCAGCCAGCAGATAGCCTTCTTTTCGAGTCAAGGATCAAAAGGTGGGAGGGACTAAAAGGGCAGCATCCTCTAGACAAAAAAAAGTTAGGAGGAGGGCTCTCTTCACTTTCGGCTTTGGGACAAATCAATATTCAGCATCATGCGTCGCTTTTGTGGTACTTGCTAATATATATATATATATATAATAGTAACGAGATCATGTAACCCTTGGAAAGTTTTTCGATGACCTTTACATTTTTTTTTTTGTCGGACAAAACTTTTTCTTCATCTATTCTTATTTAAATCCCCCTTTAGCTAACCCCGAAACTACCATTTGCATTCAATATCTCGTTATAAATAAATGGATGAGATAGTAAAAATGGGATGATGTTCTCTTGAGAACTTCTAATGATTTTAATTCTCCTTCCAAACTCGCCTCTCAATGGATTCTTTCTCTCCAAATGAACTCGAATCAATGGAAATAACGAGGGTACTCGAGAATTTCTTAGTTACAGGTTTTACTTCCCTCAAGATTATTATTATTAGTTTTCATTTTTTGCTCTTATTTTTTTATATGGCATTACTTTTGAGTTGACCCTATTTTTGTACTTAATGAACTGCAGCACAGATACAAATTTAATCAGATAAGTGCGCATAATCAATGATTAATATAAGTGAATTCGAACGGTTGAACTTTAATTTTAAGATACCATAAAAATTACTAATCTCAATATCCATGAAATATCATTTCACTATAGATCACACAGCTAGATGAGTCTCTACATATCTCATGATAATTCATTATTCCGTTATTTGGGGCTCTTCATGTCTATTTAAACAAATTTCGATACAAAAGATATACATGAATGAGTAAATCCCGACAGATCTCGTGCATTTATCTCGATTTTAGAGTTTTTCGTTATTATATATATTCGTGAAGGAAAGGGAGAAAAAGAAAATGAAGTTGGTGGGTGTTTGATTAAGGAATATTGAGGGAATGCATTGTCCCACTTTGGGGATACACTCCATGGAAACTTGGGCATATTCTTTTGACTCTACATGAGCCCAAACTCAAACAAAGGGGGAATAAAAATCCCCCTCTTCTATGATTGATACTGCTCCTACTTATGAACTATCTATCTCTTTCAGGAGTCAGTGCATCATTCCTGCTGCGTCCTCATTTGTCTGGTTGGGCCTTTCATTTTTCTTTTTTTCTTTTGAATTTTTTTATTGAACAAGCTTGCATAATTTTAACCCACCGTTTAATTTTTTTTCCTTTGGCATGATGAATAATCGAAAAATATCGACGAGATATGGAGATATTTCTAACCAAATGCGTTTTGAGTAGTCTCTTCGGAAGGAAGGCTACCAACACTTGTTCCTTAGCGTGCAAATTCTCAGTGAAAAAGGCTGTGATTTCGTTCGGGTCCCAGCGGGAGATCCCCTTTTGATTCGGGAGGAATTGTGGCCGCCCACGTTGTTAACTTCTTACCTACTGTTTAAGCACAATCAAGGGGTCTTCTTCGTCTTGCTTTCTTTGACAGGAGCTGTATGCAGCGGCAGAGTCAATTCTCAGCACCTGTCCACCCTCCCCGAATCTGCAAAATCACGTAGAAAGGTCTTTGCTCCTTCGAGGGGTAAAAGAGGCACATTGTTAGGGCTCTTTTAGCAAACAAGATTCCCCCTATACGTTAGGTCTTGCTCCCTCGTTATTTAGCTGTCTTTTATTAAGACAAAGTAAGAGAATCAACTGTCCTCCCACACTAAAATTTTAGGTCAACATACTCAAATGTAGGAGCGTTTGTACTTCTAAGGAACCCATATCTGGAATTTTTCACAATGAGGGTCGCTACCAAAAAAGGGTTTCAAAGACATGTCGTCCCAAGACTGCAAAACTTGTTGGTCACTAACGAGGAATGCCCACTCGCTGGTTGGGATGGATTGAGTTCCAGTTTCTCGGTGTTAGCTAGGTTAAGCTTCTTCTAGCTCTTGGACCAACCTGAAAAAAGAACTTTGTCTAGCAAATGTTTTGAAGCTTTTCCGGCGTATAGCTCAGAACGTCTTGCGCCTACTGCTTTTGACTCTCCAAGTTATCATTCTTCATGTCCACTTTCCACATGTTCTCAAGTTGAAAACAGTAGCTGATTCTTTTTCGGATATACTTATAAGTATGTACGTTGTAAGTCTATATCCACACGATGAGAAGGCTTGTAGCTGGGGCTCGTGCCCAAATGATAATTACATGCAAATTTAGGTTTATTGATATTTATTTTTTTTATAGTGCAACACATCTGTATAATGTGCTAATTGGCTTTTTAGCTGGTCCACAAATCTAGAGTAACAAACACACGCATGTCATGGAGACGATTATCAAGAAGCCACATGGGATGGAGTCTATTCGGTTAACTTGCTTTTAACTGGTCAAAGCACGCGATAAAAATTTAGACTATAGTGATTGAAATAAATAAAAAAAAGGATCCAAGGTAGAGTAAACGAACAAAAACAAAACGATGATTCCCTATCCAGATGAAAATCCCCCGAGCATGCACCTATTAACAACATAAAATGTCCCCTTACCCTCAAAAAAAAAAAAAAAAACAACAACGTAAAATGCCCCATACAGTTACAATTAAGCAGTAGATATATCTCTGACTTTGTATGACCGTGCCAGCTCTGTTATTGATGTTGAATACCTAGAATTTGAACACTGATAAGAAACTTTCTAATTCAAGTAAGTTTCATTGTCTGAGTCTACGAACCACCGACACGACATGCGACACACGACTCGACATGCTGACACGTGATTTCTAAAAAAAATAGAGAATTCTGACATGTTGAAATTTGTTGTATATTGAATATTAATTTTTTTATATGTACATGATAGATTATCATTTATATATAAAAATATGAGTGGTGAGTTTCTTTTTTTTTTCTTCTTCTACTATTAGGGATTCACGGTTAGGCTTTTTTTAGGCTAGTTGGGTATATTAATGTTGGAGTGGCTGGATATATGACTTTTACACACACACACACACGTTTTGACCCATAATTTATTGAAAATGCTTAAAATTATCCCCATGTATGTCTAAATATTGTGTCGGGACGATGGACGCATGTGTCCTTGGCGTGTTTGGAGCACTGACCACGTGTCGGTCGCACGTCGGAGAGTGTCCGACACGACACGACATGGAAGCCCATGGAGAATGTCCATGCTACATTGGTTTGAGTAGATTTCTTGTGTGGCTCGAGTGTAGTTGTAATCTTCAATGTATTATTTGATCTATAGTGAAATTCTATGCCGCTATTCCCATGGATGTATGTCACACTTATCAATCCACATAATCTAGCGTGCAATTCAATTTCTTGTTTGGTTTATTTTACTCTTCGATCGCTTTTTTAAGCAACAATTAATATTAAAGCTAGGCTGGGGTGAATTAAAGTAGATTAATGGTGGTGACAGAAGAAGGGAAATTAAAAATCTACAAATTTGATGGGAATGATTTTGGTTTATCAAAGATACAAATTGATGATTTTCTTTACCAGAGAAGAGCCTGCATTTATCCTTGTTTGGGGAGAAACTAAATTCCACAAAACAAACTAATTAGGAATTGTTGTATAGACATGTGTCAGAAGTTATCTGGCTAATATGGTCTCGTAAGGCCATGTTTGATATCATGAAAATAAATAAATAATTACCATAGGTTTGGTGACGAACCTATGGGACATGTATGAGAAGTTCTCTGCGATCAATAAGGTGTACTTTTTTTTTGTTGTCAAAATAGGATTTATTTGATGCGACGTTTGTTCAACTTTAAGTTGTGTGTGGGTGCGCGGGTTGCTAATTATATCTATGAATTCAACATGATCGTTATGCAATCGAGATCAATTGAGATGACTTTGAAGATAAGGTACGTGATTTGATTAAATTATTCTTTGGAATTAATTGTTACTGTTATTAATAATTTCTTTGGATCAAGAAGCTTTACGATTTAATTCCAAATGAGGAAATCCACACGAGAGAGCTCTAGGTGTGGAACCATAACATGTAAGATTTCGTTTCATATGAGTGCAAGGGTGATCTTCCCAATATACACTTCTCTGCTCCCTCTTTTTACAGAAACAGAAGAAAAGAAAAAAGAACGACAAAGTTGTGCCCATTCATTCCTACTGGACCACACGATTCGATCCCAGTGCGTTTCAATAAATACAAAAGTAGTAGCCGCACAGCCACTGGGCTGAACCTGAGCTTTTACATTTCAATTATTCCTCTCTGATTCTTCCCTCCTCGCATGAATTATGCGCAGCGCTCAGTGGACCACGACCCTTTCATTCCCATATACTAACATTGTTCATTGCACTGACGATTCCTACTAGAGAGAGAGAGAGAGAGAGAGAGAAAGTTGGGTTGTACTGTTGTTGTGCTGTCATGTGTTCGTATGTAACAACCTTAAATAAGCATGATGAAACAGTACATATATCTGGACTAAATGCTCCCACGAGTCACAATACGATTAGCAGAAGGTGATTAGTGGAGTGTTTTTTCTAGGATGTGTTGCTTTCGTTGAACTTCCTTTTGCCTTTGCTGGAAGGT
The DNA here is from genome assembly GCA_028455895.1 of Rhodomyrtus tomentosa. NCBI lineage: Eukaryota > Viridiplantae > Streptophyta > Magnoliopsida > Myrtales > Myrtaceae > Rhodomyrtus > Rhodomyrtus tomentosa. The sequence goes on from JAPCWY010000011.1 coordinate 8,933,982, forward strand.
TGATAGCTACACATGACTGTATCGAGAAAGTGAGTTGGAAACTTGCAGCTGCAACTAACCCGACTTGAGATGAGTTATCGCGTCGATGACACAGTGTTCAGGGATAAAGATCGAATTTTTAGAGGGATAACTTCTGATGTTATTAATACCTTGTGTTTCTCGAATAAAATACATGTGAAAGTAAACATACAAAGTAAATAGACCGCGAATGGAAATAACTAATAACACGGGTATTTGTGGAAATGGTAACACCATCATCAGAACATGAGAGTAACAAGCGGGAAAATGTTAATAAAAAAATATCGTGATTCAAATCAGGATAATTGTCCAAAAAGTCCCAAAACTATTGCACGATGACCAATTTATTCCTAAATCATTTAATTATGCCAATATATTCTTGACATGTTTGACAATTTGCCAATTTAGTCATTCCAGTCAGTTTTGGCTGAAATCGTTCACATGGCCCGAAGCTGGCCTTCAGCCAACATTGACATAGACAATATTGTTGCGCAGAATCAAGCGATCGATCAAATAAAATAAACAGAACGGGCAAAGTAAATCGAACGCCAGATGTACGTGGGTCGATCGTAAAGACTTATGTCCATGGGAGAGTAGCAACGAATTCCACTATAACGAGCGATTTACGGAGATTACAGATCACACTCGAGTTTATATAAACAATCTTAGTGTTTTCGAAACCCCAATTACATGTAAGAACGCACACAGTGTTTAACCTCAATTCTTAGCCAAATAATTTCTCAATTTCGCAAAGTAATTAAAACACAAATCTAACCTCAAAATTTAACCGGCTTCGACACTTGAATTCTTGATATAATTTCGCGGATAAAATACACCGAGAAAACCCTTTGCCAATCACTCGTTCATAAACGGCGCTTCAAGAAGCTATGATCAACAACGGCCCGAACTCATGAAGAATTCTCTATGCTTCAAACTCGTCGTCCGACCCCACGAGCATATATATACACACATATCTTGGACGTGAGAAAGAAAGCTGCACCTATCGGAGTATCTTCGGTGAAGAAAGTCCTAATTTGACTTTTCCTTTTCTACTCTTCTTTGCCGACTTCATCACATATATATAGAATCTAAAACATAACTTTCCTTTCTGATTGACATCCACTGCACGAAGTCCCACGAACAGAATATATCTGTGCATCTTCCTTTTATATCTTCAATTTCGTCTTTATCTCACGAAATCCAACTCCAACAGATATATTATACTTGATCGTGATACCGAAGAGGAAATATTACGCCGTATTCATCAAGATAGGTTTCCGTGATAGTCAAACAAATCTTATCTTTAATTTCAAGATCAAGATATATCTCTTTTTTCGGAATTCCAAGTTTTGCTTCGGGCTCAAACTCGAGATATAATTTCAATAAATATTTGCATTTTCTGAATTTTTCTATTTTTTTTTCTTTCTCATTCCTTTTTGCTTGGGGTCGGTACTCGGTCATAGAAAAGGGTCACCTATTAGCCTAGGTGCGGGTCGCTCTTTTCATAATTGGTACTATGATTTAAACCGAACGCATGTGCCATATGATACCGGTCGAATCGTTTCCAAAAAAGAAACACCATTTCCGTAATAAATTTACTCCACAATCAGCACGTTCCTTAAACAAAAAAGGTTCACCAATACCGCAAATATTTCAAATTCTTGTTTGTAGATATCAAGTTATCTTCTTAATATATTTCTAGGCATGCTTTGATCTAGATAAGCAATTTTGAGAATACTGTTGCCTGTTTGACCTTGGTATTTGAACTTGGATATTTCATTGTACAGCACGCTTGAGTTATTGAACAAAGTTTTTCCATGGGAATTCGCCTTTCTCTTTGTTTTTCTCTCTGCCCCTGCTGGTGGATTCCAAGATTCGCGAGAGTTTATGCCCTTGGAGTGGCCTACCAAGGTGGTGATTCGTCTTGGAGATCTAGATTATCTAGTCTCTACTTTTCTGTCCTCCGGATTAGGGTTTCTAACCTCGCCTGGACAATCTCCTTTTTCATTTGTTTACCGTTCCAAACGTCCCCGCTAACCTTTACTTTTGGGTCAACTTATGATATAGCCACGCTTTGCTTTGTGTGCTAAAAAGACATTCATAAATCTAAGAAAGTACATAAAATCTAACAAAAACATTGCGCTTTATACTGATAAAGAACGAAAAAGTTTGCACATGCATTGCTGCATGTTAGGGTCCGCTCTTGCTTGATTAATCATTGGAGGGAGAAAGTGCGTAGGGAATGTGAACTAATTAATTTTCTTAGAGTGTACTTGTCATTTAGATTTATGTCAGGAAGATCTACCATGGAGACTATTTTATTGATACGACAATTGATGGAGAGATTTCGAGAAAGAAAGAAATACCTCCATATAGCGTTTATTGATTTTGAGAATGCGTATGATATGGTTTTAAAAAAGGTTCTGTGGTTGATTCTTGAGAAAAAACAAGTACATTCAAAGTATGTCGAAACAATCAAGGACACAGTACTACTACATATGTGAAGGCTTGTAATGACACATCAAGTTATTTTTCAATCATAGTAGGCTTACACCAAGGTTCTGCTTTGAGCTCTTACCTTTTTACCCTAAAAGATATTCAAGATGAGGTGCCGCGGTGTATGCTATTTGCAGACAATATTGTGCTTATTGATGAGGTTAGGACTGGGGTTAACGCTAAGTTAGAAGTATGGAGAAGCACGTTGGGGTCTAAAATATTTATGCTAAGTCGAAATAAGACAGAATACTTGAAGTGTGAGTTTGACAAGGCAGGAAGAGGGGATCAAGAGGCCATAAATATGTTCGGACAGGAGGTACCCAAGAAAGATACATTTAGATATCTAAGACCAATATTGTAAAAGCATTGAGAGATTGATGAGGATGTAAGCTAATAAGGATGTAAGCCATAGAATCAGAGTAAATTGGATGAAATGGCGCAGTGCATCGGGATTTTTGTGTGATCGCAAAATTTCTCTTAGGTTAAAAGGAAAATTTTATAGAATGACAGTCGGACCTGCTATATTATACAGAGCTGAATGTTAGCCAGCACAAAGGAAACATAAGCATAAAATGAGAGTAGCGGAAATGAGGATATTAAGGTGGATGTGTGGCCATACAAGGATGGATAAAATAAGGAATGAAGAGATTCGATGAAAAATTGGAGTAGAACCGGTAGCGGAAAAGATGAGAGAGAGCATAAATTGAGATGGTTTGGGCATATACTCCGAAGGCCCTTAGATGCACCGATACGATCAAAAGTTTGCTATCGAGAGCATAATACGAAGAAAGCAAGAGGTCGGCTGAAACTTACTTAGGGGAAAGCAGTAAAATAAGATTTAATGGAGTGAGAAATAGATTGGCGTACGGTTTATCTTAGGACGGAGTGAAGTAAGACTATTAGTGTTTTGGAGGGGTAGTGGATAGATAGATAGATTTGTTTATTTATTATTACATATTTATCTCTTTTCCCTCGCTTGATTCTGCTTTTATTTTTATGATTCTTTGGATTCATCGACCACTGATCCCAACTAGTTTGGGATAAATGTGTTGTTGATGTTGATGTTGATGTAGTTATCATTTCGAACACACTAAATATAACTAACGGGGCTTACGGATTCGTTTATTCTTGAGAGCGGCTTCAAGAGAACGAGCGCGCGTGCTGATTCAAATTCAAATCCGATGCAAGGAGTAGACGGGCACATGTGAGTTTCACTTCTCGTGGAGCCAACCCGAGATACCTGTCTTGCACAATAAGAAGTTTCCATAGGCATGGAAGCATTCCGTTCGTGAAACTTCCCTCAAAGCTTGTTATCTTGTTATTCAAAGCTTCCCTCTTCCTGACAAACTCGAGCTGGTGAGTCCAAATCGAATCGAATAACTCAAATTACTCATCCGATTTATTCAGTAATTGCTGAACATATATGTATTGTAATCCAGGCCCCTTGTATCGGGACCAAAAAAGGACCTATAGATGCTGATCGTGACATGTAGCATTATATTTCAGATTGTGAGGGACAGATGGTTTGTGCAGTGATGGACATTTCCTATTGGACTTGATTCCCAATGCCTTTGGTGGGCTTATCTTGTTGCAAAAAATATTGCAAACATGCCATAAATATTGGATTATTATACCATGCTCTATTTGTGTAACCCTAGATAGGATTTTACTAGCATATCAGTTTTTGGATGACTATAAAACTAATAATATGTCGTTGACCACAAATTCTTAAAGTGGTGAACCTCACAATAATTTTTAATTATTTGTTAATTTTTTTTTACACAAATAGTTAATCTCTCAATTGATTAAGGTCAGTCACATAATAATTTTTCACTGGGATATGCTTAGCTTCTCTCTCTCTTAATAAGTAACTAATTAACTTTATTTGAACTTTTCACGCGAACAAGTTTTACCAAATCAAATTTCAATCAACATCTGCAAATCCGAATAATAATTACTGCAAAAGGATTTGGCCATAAAAAAAAAATAAACGCAAAAAGAAGTTTTGATCGTTGAAGGTGAGTAGAGCTTCATGAATTCATGAATCTTGAAGGTCATCCTTACGCTCTAGTTCGCCAAGCAATGGCGTTTGGTCGTGCCCGTCTAGTGCTCAAGCGCCATTATTACTTCTGTACCTCTCAAGAAAAGTGATAAATTCAAAAAAATTCTTCTCGTACTTTTTTTCCCCTTTTGCTAATACTTTTCGCAGTGCGAATCAACACAGCTCAATTGCCTAGCCTTCTTCAACAATCACCATGATATATGCCAGTTGCTTAATTCTGCACACCTTCTTCTTGTCCTTTGTCTGATCCCAAATCCGTGCCCAACTTCACGAGAAATTTCAGGGTTTTTTCCTCCTTCAAATCCGCCGGTGTAGTTGTTCTTTTTGGCCAAAGATTTGTTGGTTTGGTCAGAGGAGAAATTATTATTTAGATCTGCAGCGTCTCCCCTCACGAGCGTAGTTTCGAAGTGTTAGCCTTAGAAAAAAAAATCTGTGTAATCTACACCGAAAGAGCACGTATGACTCATCCATGCAATAATGTAAATGATAAAGGCAAATGATAGATTTCTAGACTCGAAGATTCATCCATTTCATAGTGTAGAAACATCATAGTAAGGTGATCCTTCCATTCGATCTGACATTTGAAATCCATAAGAAATGGGAACTCGATCCGATATTCAAACGGTTCAACAAATACGGTCAGGAGGTTGTGGCTTTGACCTACATCATGCTAACTTCAATTTTACAAGCCTTTTTCCTACTAGTGTAGCAATTCGTTTCCAAGCAGTGTAGAATCTGATTAGTCCAGCAGAATGGACATACAACCTTGGGAAAGCTAATGTATGTATATATTAGTACCAAAATAGTAATAGAAAAAGAATGAAAACATTACTTTAATGCGCGGACAATTTGTACGACATCCTATATCATCTCTACGACATATGATGAGAACAATCCTCAAACGAAGCAATCGCACCACGTGGCTCACATACCCACATCATCTTCTACGGTATTATTTGTTTCAGATGCGTACGTCATGACAGCGTGGGGTTGATGTCATGATAAGCCCCACAAACTAGGGCTTCGCTTCTCGTGGGTATGTTGTTGAGATAGTGGAAGGTGCTGTTATCATCAATCCTTTGAAACTTTGGAGAGATGTAAATTAGTAGATTATAGAATTGGATCAAAAAGGGTGAACCAAAAAAAAAAAAAAAAAGGATGAAAAGCATGGGGACCAAATCGAAAAGTACCCATGCGTGCTCCGGGCAAAAAAAGAGAGAGAAAGAATAATGGAAAACCAAAATAGGGGCGTCTTCTTCTCTCAGCATCTGGACGTGCCCTAGCAAAATAGCAGCATGGCAGAGGGAGAGACACGAAAGAAGAGCACTGACTTAGTAAGTCCGTACTGTTCTCATTTCAGTTGAGTTGAATCCCTAAAATCAAAAATGGCGCCCATTGGAAGTAAAAATATCAAGGAGGTACAGATTTGTACTGTTGACGATACAATGTATACATCAATTCTAGTATGTGAAAGCTTATTTTTGTCAATATAATTTAATGCGTGATTGATTGATTCTCGGTATGAGGTTTCTTGGGGTTATTACACATCGATTGAGAAAATGCTTATGGTCGATTATAGGTGCGATGGAAAGCCTTATCCTTTAAAGTAACAGCAACAACTCATACTCGTATCTCTCCTGTATGATTCTTGGGCCCAGACTAACTTAAAGGATGAGGAGGATGAGTCCGCACGTAGTAAGAAGTTGTAATTTTGCGAGGAGGAGAGAAAAAAAGGGATAAGAAATGCTTGGTCCCATAATATTTCATGCTTTCTCACGCATTTAGGATATATGTTTTTTTCCCCCCTTTAAGACAAGAAAGAAAGTTACTTTTCAAACCTCCTGTCGAAGTAAGATCAAAGAGACTTATGAAAAGGGTCCAAATGGCTTTAATTACCTTGATTATTTTTAGAGATTTAAAAGGTGAATGTCTTATCTTGGACGTAACGTAGCTCGAATCATCTATTCTAGCGTGAAATGTCTTGCGACATGAACACGCACAATCTCTGTCCGAGCCCCTATCATGCTGTTAAAAGGTTAAACGAAAAGCGAGTAGGTTTAATGATTTCTTGTTATTGCTTTTGTTAGCCAACCCTGATTATGACAGTGTAATCGCTCAGACCTTGTTGGTCAAGAGAGCTTCGGGGCGATGATCACCCCTTTCCATGGCTTCTTTTTCCCTTTTCATTATTATTATTGTTGTTGTTGTTTTCATTTTATTTATTTTTTATTTTTTTGAAAATAATCACGAGGGACAATGGCTTCTCCACCTCTTTAAGCCAAACCAGATTGCAGGAAACAAAATAAGAGTGTATAGAAGTTAATTTTTTGTGAGATGTGGAGTAAAGAAGTTACCACGCCACTGTTCAAAAAAAAATTTGGAGAAAGAGCAGAGAGAAGGGACTAGAAACATCATTATTTTCCATTGTGCTGTGGTCTTCTCTTGCCTTTGTTAACTAAATAAGAGCAAAAAACTATGTGATTTCCAAAGCTTTAAACTTTCTCTTTTGCCCAGTGTAATGGAAGGGAACTTGCAAATAGACCATGAAGAAGGGGGATGAGTAGGGATGCACTTTGTGATGTATAACGTAAGAAAACATGGCATTGTCCTCAATGCGTCGTTTTGTTTTTCTTTCTTTTTGGGGAGAAACAAAGTTTGTAATTGAAATTTTCCTTATAATGTCTGCTTGGTAAATGTCTTAAGGGTACTCATCTTAGGGCTTTCACTTTATTTTCCTATTTTGGGCATAATGAAATATCCCCTAGGCAATAGATGGTAGATCTCACTCGCGGTGGATCTAAAAAAAATCAACAATAGTTCCATTTAGAAATGACATTTATCAAGTGCGAGGAGAGAAACAAATGAGTGATAATAATCCTTTCGAGTTCCTAATTACATACCCATTAGGGAAAAAAAAATCCTTTTGGTGTTGCGCAGTCAGTTGATATTCGGAACAAAATTTTTTATCTATCGAGGTCCACGAGCCTTGAGGAAGGGTTAGTGTTGAACAACATGGCAAGGAACGTTTTGAAATAGATGGGATGTGAGAGGAGGAACGAACAATTCTAATATACCTGGATGTCAAGAGGCAAGCCATCATCGGCAAGGTCAATAGCAATGCTAAATTCCAATCGTTCAAAATTCCAAAGTCCCAAAAAACAAATAAATAAAACGATGGGGTATCTATTGTGATATGACTAAGATGATTGGTTGATAGAATCCTGCCATGTGGCAGTCCTGGTGTAAAAACGGCCCAATCATGGGCTGTCGCGTGTCAAAAGGATACAAGTGATACCAATCCCACTAACAAGGGTTAGGAAATAGGCCGTGTTATTCTTAACAAGCGATGCTCGGAGCTGACCAAAGTCAAAACTCTCTAAAATGGACAAAGGATAACCAAGGACTCTTACCACTCATGTGTCATCCTTGCACCGAGTAATGCTCACACGAAATTAATGGGTGTAATTACTCGGATGTATATTCACTTAAAAACCACGAGCTATTACGTTAATCGGTCCGATTAGATCAATGAACTCCTCCACAAGACATCTGTGGAACTCCTGTTTCAACAATTTTTCTCACACATGCGCTATTTAAAGACATTATAATGTCAACGAATGGGTTGGCCATGCTAAGGCAAAAAAGTTGGACATATAAAGACAGCACAGAGGGCACTCCATTTTCATTCCAACATCTTGGAAACCTAAGCAATCATGCAAAATGAACGTCTTCCCCAACATACATATCTTGCTGAATAGACACGACCCACCTTTGGATGATATCGTTGTTGGAGTTGTTGATTAAGATGCCAGTAATTCTGCAGCGTGCCCTCGTCTCTTTGAACCATAATACACAATCATACTCTCTCCCTTCCTCGGCCTTCCTCAACAGTCTCTCCACGTATAGCTTTCTCGGTTTCAGTAGGTCAATATACTCATATGAGAGAGAGAGAGAGAGAGGAGTGTGTTCCAAGACACAATGATTACAAAGGTCTTGGGATGGCGTGGAAATAGCGGAGCGAGTATGGAAGAACGTGGGGGCTTGACCGAGGAAAGGAAAGGTGGCTACGATGCCCCCCCTCCCCCCAAATAAAAAAAAACATAAACAAATCTGACCAATAAACAAATACTATACACAAGTAAAACAAAAGGGAAAAATCAAAAAGGAAAGGAGAGAGAGAAAAGAGAGCGATAGATAGAACATAGCTCGGCCTTTTATCATGACGATGCATCAGCCTTTTCCGAGGCTTCGGTCGGTCGACAATCCGTGTGTTGCCTTCACTGCGCTTTGCTCTGTGTTTTTTTAGCCCCTCTCTCTCTGTCTGACCTACGCTCATGTGTTCGCAGAATGTAATTATACACATCGAACCAATCGCAAAGCACCATATTTGTTTCTTTTTTAGTATTCTTTCGGGTATAAACAGAGAGGGAAGGGGGGCAAAAAGAAGAAGAAAAGAGGATAATCCCCACCTCCACCCCACCACCATCGCCACCACCACCACCACCAATATCTTTTGAGAGCTACATGTATGTATTGATGGAGAATGCCGTAAGAAGAAAGGAAAGTTTGAGGCCTCCCTAGTAGACTATATGCTTAGAGTGGTGCAAATTAAGAAAAATCAAAACTCTCCAAGTAGAAAAGAAAGAAAGAAAAAATAAATAAAAAAGGACAGAGGGGAACAAAAAGATACCAACAAAACCCACGAGAGATCCCGAGTTGAGCTGAAGGCAATGAGGATAAAAAGGGGTCTCGTCAAGCCCCCCACACGCTACACAACCCAAAGGCAATTCCAGACAAACCTACCAAGTGAAAGAGATTGAGAGAGAGAGAGATTCACATAACTGGTCTTCAACCTTGGCTTTTTCCCCTCTCCACCACCGGCACTAGCGAACCAGAGAGAGAGAGAGAGAGAGAGAGAGAGAAGCAAAAGAGAAATCAACTCCCTCCTCCTTCATCAGCTTGTATCGAGCAGCAGAGGTCTTCCCCCTGCCCTACAATCCTTTTCTGGAAAGTAAAAACTCTTTCTCTGATGACCCTTTTGTGCTTTTCGTCCATGGAAGTGCATACCAACTTCAAACATCTTCTTCCGTTTTAGTTTCATGTTTTCGCTCCTACTAGAGGGAAGGAAAGGGCAGTAGCAAAGAAGGCTCTGGCTTTTGTTTTCCTCTTTGGTCTTTCTTTGAATTTTCAGCTTGTTGGGGTTTTCCAGTAGGTGGGCATGAGTGGAAAGATTGAAGAAGATCAAGGAGAGTGTTCGCAAACCATCGACAATTTCCACAGCACCCCCCACCACCACCACCACCACCTACAAGATCAATACCACCACCAACAACAGCAACTGCTCCTCCAGATGCACCACCACCACCAGAACGACCACGCTTTTGGCGGCGCGGTCTTCCCCCCTGACCTCCAAGTCCCGCCGTCCGTCCTCCCGTGGCCCCTCCCGCAGGCCCACCCGGCCTTCCACCCTGCCCGCGAGCCCGACCCCTTCCTCCTCCCTCCCCCGCCTCCTCTGCCCCCGTCGCCCTACGTCGGCTTCTTCAACCGAAGGTCCCCTTCCTTGCAGTTCGCCTACGACGGCGGCCCAGCCTCGGACCATCTCCGGATCCTATCCGACGCCCTCGCAGCGGGCGCAGGGGCTCATCCTGGCACCGCCGCCGCCGTGGCGCCGTTCGGTCTCCAAGCCGAGCTGGGGAAGATGACGGCCCAGGAGATAATGGACGCCAAAGCCCTGGCCGCCTCGAAGAGCCACAGCGAGGCCGAGAGGAGGAGGCGAGAGAGGATCAACAACCACCTCGCGAAGCTGCGTAGCTTACTCCCGAACACCACTAAAGTAAGCAAAAGAGGGGAAAAAAAAAACGTTTCACATATTTTTTTTTCACTCGATGATCATGCTGTCATGTTCAAGCCACACAAACGAAACATCCAGCAGAATTGCACGCGCACTCAAAGAACAAAAAGCACACAAGAAAAGGGAAAAATACAATGGCACTTAACATATTTTTAGTTACATTCAGCACGCGTATAGCGTGGAAATCGTATTTTATAAACAATAATGAACTTTTTTTTTTGGCTCTCTCTTTTCCAGATTAGGAGAGAAAATCTGGGTTGAGATCTCTTTGGTTAGATTTTCTTCAACATTTGCTAGTTCCTCGGTAGACATATCACACAACATAGACGGTGCCCTTCAAATCAAAACCTATCCCTCCTCTAGACGTAAAACTGCACCCTCCCATATGTTTGCTAATGACCCACCTTTTCTTTTTGCTTGATCAATGCCAAAGATGAGTTTTTTATTTTTGGTCTTTCTTCTCTTCTTTTGCTGCTCAACACTTTTGGCATTCCGTCTCCGAATCTTCGGGGGTAGTTCCGAGGAGGCGATAGTCGAAAAGGGCGAGAGGCGTTAATGTCGCTGGGCTGACACGATAAAGAGAAACCATTTTAGCAGTCCAAAAGGCTTTCCATGGATAATTCTTGCTGGATATCAATGTCTCCGAGTCCCCTTCTTTTTCGCCTTTCTTATTTAGATAAACAAAGAATGACAAGAAGTAAAGAGGAAAGAGACAAGTCAGCATTCTTGTCGGTCCGTTGCGCAAATTTTACATTTCTCCAAGGGAAAAAGATAAATATTTCACCATGGAGTTCTCATTTTTTTTTTTTTTTGCGCTTCAGACAATAGGGTATTTGAAAACCAAGATGGTGATGTGCATGATAAGCATGCTTCATTTCATTACTTTTAGATGGTTAGAGAATGCACTTAACTTGATTTATGAAAAAACCATGCAAAATGAGTTTTTATTCTGTGAAGCGACTGTCTTCATCCTGGTTTCTTTATTTTCTTTTGACGCGATGCGAACAGACGGATAAGGCGTCATTGCTAGCGGAAGTGATCCAGCACGTGAAGGAGCTGAAGCGCCAGACGTCCCTGATCGCGGAGACGAGCCTGATCCCGACCGAGACTGACGAGCTCACGGTGGACGCTTCGGACGAAGAAGTCGATGGCAAGCTCGTGATCAAGGCGTCGCTGTGCTGCGAGGACCGGTCCGACCTCTTGCCTGACCTTATCAAGACCCTGAAGGCGCTGCGGCTGAGAACGCTGAAGGCCGAGATCACCACGCTCGGCGGGCGGGTGAGGAACGTCTTGTTCGTCACCAGCGATCACGATCAGGAGTTGAGTGGCAACAATGGGGAGCACCAAGAACACCAGCAACACATACAGCAGTACTCATTAAGTTCAATACAAGAAGCGCTCAAAGGGGTGATAGAGAAAGCTGGCGTGGGCGATGAGTCCTCTTCTGGGAATGTTAAGAGGCAAAGGACTAACGTCAATATCCTCGAACACAGGTCTCTCTAACAATGTCGACCATATCTAAATCTTCTTCTAACTTTCATTTTCTCCTCCTTCTCTCCTCTTTCTTTCTTATTTTCCTTATGCTTGCGGGTGTTTCTTTTTTGTTGTTCTTTCTTGTCTTGGAGGGTTTCGGTGTGTGCTTGTGTCTCTCGGCCACTAAACAGCCGGCAATATGATGGTGCTTTTTTTTTCCACGTGCACGGCTCCATTTAATGGTGAAGCAGGAGGCGAAAAAAAAAATGGTGTTGCACATGTGTGGTTGGTGGGGAAACTCCCGCATTATTTTCTGGTGCTTCTGGTCTGGTTTGGGGTTTTGGGAGAGAGGTGATAGAGATGTGAATTTGAAAAGAAGAAAGAGAGCGAGAAATCTTTTTCGTGACAAGAGAGAACTTCTGAGGAACCCCATTCAAGGAAATGTAAGGAATTGATTGCTTTAGGGTTTTCGTTTGAGTCGGGTCCAGATTATATCTGTCCGATCATCTGGTTGTTCTTCTTGCTGTATTTGGACAGTACGTACGAGGTACTACGTGTGCCATTTTGTCCTTCTGGGTTGCGTGACGATGATGTTCTTCGTCCCAACCTTCACCTTCACCTTCACCATCACCATCATTATCGTCTTGTTCTTAATGGATTATGTCGTCGAGGGTTTTTATTTTTCACCACGGCCTTGTTTTGCTAAATGAAGAAATCGGAACCCCCAATGAGGCAATCATGTTCAGCATTTCCTAGTGCATAGCCATTCTGCAACAGGCTGGTTAGTGCATGTTGTGCTCTTGAGGATTATCGTTCGTGTAATTATTACATTGCATGTGTGGAGCTGTGAACTTATCTTTTCCAGTTTTGGGTTTTCACCTTTCTTCGTTTTCCGAGTGCCTGCTGCTCGATGTTGATTTGGGATGTGCTTGCGGGTATATACAATTTAATGACGGAAGCGTTTTGCTCCTTCCAGATGCTGTCGCCTTAATTTTTTCGAAACAGTGTGTTCTTACCTGTAATGCGTCCTCTAATGCTTTGTCTCCCAAAATTAACTTACCCAACAAGAAAGCTTTTGCATTTTCTTCGTTGGATCTCGTGCCCTCGCAAGGTGTAGTTTAGTTGGAAAGATCCAATTTTTAAGACTGATTTTGTAGGATATAGAAGGGGATCGGTGCATTGAAAACTGTAGAATTTCTATGACATTATTCAATAAATGCATCTAGACACTCGGTTCTTGAACAATCGTTACTGAAATCTTTCTTTATTTTTTTATTTTTTCTTTTCTTAATTTTTTTTTTCTTTTTGAAACTGTGCTCACATCAAACATCCCAATGAGGTGGGGTAGACTGAAAGTTTTGTAAACGCATGTAGCATATAACAGTGTGGTGTGTCGTATTTCTCTTTGTTGGGTAAGTTATCACCTACATTTAAAACTATCAAAGAAGGTTGAAATAATTTGATATACTTCTTTGCCAAGTTGGCAACATGGATGACAATGCAAATTAGTAGATGTTTTTCAACTTTATGTATACCACAACTAGCACCTTCCATTCTGTGTGAACTCACAATTCAAAGAGTACTGAGATTATAACCACGTCGCATCCCTATTCCCATTGAAATTTTCAATTTTGGAAATTGTACAGCTTCATCATTTTGCATGTAATATACATTTGGCGTTGCTATTTCATGAGTTTTGTCTGTCCGGAGTATTTAAAACTGCAAAATCGAACTTATTAGAATTTTGAAAAGGCTCAATCTACATTTAAAAAGGCAAAAAATTTAAATTTATTCTTCAAAGTTTTCTAATCATGCACGTTTTCTTTTTCCAGTCTATCATTATTTGTGTTTTTCTGCGAATTAACTGTTCAGGCTATGCCCTAGTTGCGACATGACATACATTAGAAGGTCTACAAGTCTAAGATTTCTTCTTGCTAAACATGCTTATGATATTTCTTCTCGTGCATTTTTTTTTTCTATTTTGATTGAGTAATCTTGGTTCTCTCCTTAATCCTATTTCTGCACTAGTTTTGTGTGATATGCCAGTGCACGTACTTATGTTTAAATAAATAAACTTATGTTCAAATAAATAAACTTAACCTGCAGTAGTTAAACTGTATGTAAAATTCGCCATAAGTACCTCTATGTAAAATCAAACAACTTTTTAGGGCTGACTTTCCAGCTAGAAATTATTATTATTAAGCCTGACGAAGTACATTGATAAGTATTGTTTGCTTGACAAATTGAGAGTTAAAGATGGTTAACAATGAAGGTAATTGCATGCTGGTCATATGATTTTTTGCAACCTAGTGCTTGGTAGTTATATGTTGCACTATCAAGTACTTTCGTTGTAAATTGAAACCGCAATAGATGACTTGTGTTCAGCAGAGATGGCTCATGTTCAATCACAAATGAGTCACGTTAGCAAGTGCACTACCGAAGGATGTACGAGCTGGTTGAACAAACTTGATAAACATTTATTTGATACTAAAGCACTTAATGTGCAATATAAATTGCTAAATGTACAAGGTTAAAGGACATAATTATAGTTTTCCAATATTTCACTGACGTACGGTTGTTTTCTATTATCATAGACAGAGGATAGCTAAATTGCCACGCCATAAGCATGTCTCACATGTCCGTGACCTTGAACATTTGAAAGTTCTTACATAAAACGTATGACTATTGTTTCTGATTGCATTCGAGAAGTTCATAAATTAGATTGATAGCGCCGAAAGAATGATACATCTATCTTCGCTTACTATACTATTATATATCGTGTGTGTGTGTGTGTGTTGATTTGGAACCTCTAATTTTTTTAGAAATATTACTACGGATCTCGCTTGACGATAGCGTATTCTAAAGATTGGTCTGTTATTCCTCCAATTTTGATAAAAGCCAACAAATGGAACGTAAAAGAGGAGATGATGTGCGATGCTGATTCAGGAAAGGTCGCCTTCAAGATCAAGATTCGAATCGTCTTCACAATCGTAATATTTATCTTTGGAATAGTTATTTTATGTGTTCTAGGATTATTTCGTTATCACCAACCACATCTTAAATTGTAATTTGCCTTCAAATTGGTAACCCCATGATATATGCGACTTGAGTCATCAGACAGTATATTCATTATACTTAACCAGATGACACGATTCCAGTGGCTTTGTACACATGCAAGTGACCGCATGCACATGCAAAGTAATGAGACAGTTCTGCATATACTTAGCTCCATTATCATCTAGAGTTCCCCGGATGGTAAGGGTGGTAAATGTGTGGGTTAGACCCGACCAAAATCCAACCCGAACCCACCCATTTAACCCAACAAATCTCAAATATAAATAAACAAAAAATAAAAGAAATATACAAAAAAAAAGTGAAAACCATGTCTTGTCCTTAAAACTAAGCTGCACAAAAACATAAAAACAAGGGCACTGTGTTGATTGCCATGTCGTCGTCTTCCACGTGCTGGTTCTGATTAGATTTTTTTGTTTGTTTGTTCTGATTAGATTCCACTGGCTCAAAAGTAGCAGAAGCGCGAACCTGAAAAAAGAAAAAATCACCAGGGAGACGAATTAATCCCGAATTCTGAAACTGAAACGAGCTGCGAGATTTGATGAGCAATATTTTCATGAATTCAATAGGGACGAAACCATGGAGAAGTTGACTGACGGGTTTAAATCTACCTTGTACAACGGTCACGATGACCATGATCACTGTGCACTTGTTTTCCTTTTTTTAGAAAGAGACACACAAGCCAAAAGTAAGGGTTTGGTTGTTGTTTTTTTGTTTTTTTTTTTGGGAGAGGGGGGGGGGGGGGGAAGAATTAGAGGGAAGGAAAAGAATGGGATTAGTGCACTAAAAGTCCTAAAATTTGTCGCGAAAATGCAATTGAGCCATAAAGTATTCAAAATGTGTAATTGTGTCCTTAAACTTGTTATGAAAGTGTAATTGAGTCCTAAAACTTTCACAAAATACAATTAATGTGAGGACTTGATTTCACCAATTTGACAAGTTTTAGGTAAGATTTAGAACTTAATCGCGTTTTTTTTTTAAGTTTTAGAACTCAACTGCAATTTCGTAACAAGTTTTAGGATTTTCAAAGCACTTATCTCGAGAGGAATTAAAGAAAACAAAAAGAGCAAATACAAATCGTAGATATGGACGAGGAAGAAGCCACAACATGTGCTTTGTGCAGAAGGCGATGAGGGAGGGGGTCCAAGACCGAAGACGAGGAAGAGTGCTTGTGCTTCTTCTAATCGACGAATTTTCAAAACCACGGTGATGGAGGACAATCTGCGATGCTGCGCAGAGGGGGCGGGGACGGACATGGAGAGGGTTCCAAATCAAAACTTCCCCGCAAAACCGAGGATAACGGAGATGCATTTGCCGGAGACCGTCGCCCGCAAGACTATCACCGTCGAAACCATTTTTGTTGCTGGCCCATCACGGGCGACATCGCCGATGGCAGAGGGGCATCCTGGTAGCGGTGCTCCTTGCCCCGCTTCTTCCATGTCGTTGGTGCGGTTCTCTGTTTCTTTTTAATTTGTTTATTTTTCTAGCTAGTGGCCTTTTTGAGCTTAAATGGATTATAAACGATTTTAATTATAATCCCATTAAGACCCATGGCTCGTTGGACTTTAATACTGGGAACCCACTGTAAGTTTGTAGCCCATTAATGAATTTTTGAATCACCCATATGTGACCCGGCCCATTGAATTTGAGGTTTTTTTTTTTTGGCCGAAAAATTTGAGTTTGAAAGTACGTCACGAACCCACTTTGCCAGTTCAGCCAAACAGTTAAGAGGACAAAGGAAGCAACAACGAGGAGGAGGAGCAAACATCCACAGCCATAATGCCGATTGTTACAGTAGGCGTTTCCCCTGAAGTACAGTATGAAACGTCTTCAACAATCAACCGCCATCAACCACCTTCCGAGGCATGCCATTCGAAGTAAGCCGGAAAAAACAACAATTGGAAACTCTATAAATATGAGCATGATGGGTCTTGTAGCTGCGGCATGGCCGTCACACCATAACAAGAAACTTGCCAATTCAATAAAACGAACCCGTTGCCACCAGAAAATTTTACAACACTCCACCTTGAAGGGCTAAAACTAAAAGGCCTGCCCACTCTACAAATGTCCCCTGGGCCGAAAGGGCATATGATGAGGATAAAAGATTGGAATGTAACCTGGATTTAAATGGGGGGAGAGAGAGAGAGAGAGAGAGAGAGAGAGAGAGAGAGTCCCTCGGTTGTGCATTAGGTGTCGCACCGCTCAGATTAGCTGCACAAACTGGTGTCTCACAATGCCTCCTTGAGATGGAAGGTTTTGACTATTTCTCTAGCATTGTCGTACTCATTCAGCTCGACCAGCATCTTCTTTATCCTTCTGGCAAGCCCACTGGTCTCCCCCTCGGCCGCACCAAACGTGTGCTTTTTTTGCAGATTCTTTCCCAGTGAAAGCACATAATCAACCAGGGGCTGGAGCTTGTGACTGCATGATGTACTTGCATTAGCATTTGATACATAAAAAGTGAAAGGACCCATAAAAGTCAAATGTCCTGCTTCGCCAAATCATGCAAGTGTGTAACCATAGATCTTGTTAATCCTTTCTACCTTAATATATAAACATTGTAATCTAGTTGAAATCAGCACGTAATCCAATCTGATTCAGATTCTGCTTACGCAGACCTAAAACTACTAAAAAGGAAAAGACTGCAATATCAACAGGCAACTGACTCGTAACCGGACACACTTACACTGCCCAATTATTTCTCTCTAAATATTTGAGATCACTCTTGCATTATCATGCACTCTATTCTCTCTCCATAACACCAAAGCACAGGAGGCACCGATATGACTCAATAATTAAAGAGCAGAGGACACACGATTCTGAAATTAATACGCGTTCACCATTAACCACAAAGCCTACAAAAGTATAGCTAGCAAGGGACAGCATGGAAAATTCATTACATGAAGAAGATAATTCCCGTAACCAAAGCCAGAACCTTGTTATCGCAGGATGTCACGCATTAAGTTCCACAGAAAATGAATAACCAAACAGAACTAGCGTAGAGCAGTCAAGGTTCAGACCCGACTAAAGAAAACATGCATACCAAACAAATGCAAGAAGAAGATGGTCATTAAAAAGAATAATAAGAAACCAACACGAAGATGATAATTTCGTTTAATTACTCTTATGGTCACTGGTCAGTCAAAGATCTATCACTTAATTGCCCTGATCATCTAGACATCAGACACTGCAATGCACCTTTAAGCACATAATAAAAAGAAACCTTGGGCACTTACGACATACAAGAGACAAGAACTAGAAGAGAGTAGAGATCAAAGTATTTGCCATATAAATAACCCTTCGAGCAATGAATAATGTCTTTAGGAATGAAACTAATCGACATGTACAACCAGTCACCCAGAACAAGTAGTAAACATAAACTTAACAAGAATTATTCATGCTATATTAACAATATTATGCACCGCCAGCAAATGCAAAACCAGTAACTCAGATTAAGGTTAGTCATAAGTCTCCTTTAAAGAAAGTTATTCAATACCTGCGATCACCAGACACACTCGGACCAGCCCAAACACCAGATAAAGATGCAATGATCCTTTCGGTTCTTGCCGCCGCATCATGAATATCTGATCTGATGCTCCGAAGATGAGGCAAGATTTTCCCAACTAAAAGCTCATCAAGAGCAAGCTTCTCCACAACTGGTAATACAAGGATCTCTTTCCAAAGAGAGATGTTTCTTAACAAACGGACAGACACGCCAAAGCGGTATGCTGCCAACCTTGCAGCACCTGGCACAGCCTTCATTACTAGAGGGCTCCAAGTTGGCACCTGTGGACAGGGAATCGAAGAATTTGTATTAAAAAGTATGCAACGTAGAGCTGTATGCATGTATATCAAAATATGCTGTTCAATAACACATACGATAAGTTTTGCGACAGCATCCGCCAAGCGAGTATGGACTGCAACTAACAATTCAGCCAGAGCCTCACTGGAAGCCGGAACATAATTTGTAACCAAAGTTGTAGCAGCAACAGCATGCTTCGTCTCTCTGGTACTAAGCATGTCCCAAGAATGGGCTATTTCATGATGCAAAATGGGAAGTGCAACCTTCTCTACCAATCCGGGAACAAGATTAGAATCATCATCATCAGGGGCACAGTCGCTTCCATCTTGTGGCAGACCATAATCAAATAGCAATGAATGCCTGAAAAGGTGAAAATAAGCTTCAGCCAGAGTCTGTCACAAAGTCTCAATACATGATTAAGTGTGAGTTCCATAGACAATACAAGACAGAATAATCAACCAAGCAATTGAGAGATATCTCACTTCCACATGACTATAAATATTAGCAAGAGGCAGAATAATCAACCAAGCAATTGAGAGATATCTCACTTCCACATGACTATAAATATTAGCAAGAGGCAAGCTAATACGTTACCATTTCATGTCGAAAAAATCGGAATCCTCATGTAATGGGTCCCACTTTAAAAGTTCCAGCCGAACATATGGAGAGAAGATATTGGGAACACTAAGTGACATGTAGGCATCGCGATAGCTCGAAGAATAGTCTCTTTTCCATTTTTCAAGCTGCTGTTTAACCTCTGAGAGCTGGGCATATTCCTCAGCAGTGTCATCAAAAATTTGATCAGCAGTCTGAAGCAATAAATCTCTGTTTGACTTGTATGCCCTACTCTCACTATCGCTCTCATCAGTGCTAGATTCTCCTTCTATTTTCTGATGAGGAGCATCCAACTCCATTGATGATGATCTCCTAGAATCAAATCGAGCTTTCCTCCTTTGCCGGGCCTCAGCCCTCCGTGTCCTATCCATTCGTTTCTGCAAGTTCATATCTCTACCAAACTCATCCAACTTTACTGGCACATTATTTTGTTCTCTCATTGCAGCGACTGCAGCCTGGCCTGCACTTGTCGCGGCAGCTATTGTTGCAACACTGCTATCACCTTTTCTGAATACCACCATGGCTGCATTAACAGCTACTTCTGTCTCCACCATTTCATCATCATTATCAGCCAATCTTCTTTCCAGTTTATTCGTAGCACGTTCTTCATTTAATTTCTGCATCTGTTCCTCGAGTTCCTCAATATATGGAGCTTTATCCTAGAAGAGTGAAGCAATGAAATATGCTCTTGGTAAGTAGGAGCAACACATTACAACTATAAGTTCATGAAGTACTGCGTTATTGCAAGAAAGAGAACTCATTTCATAGGAAGAAAAAGAAGAATAGTCAGACTATTGTGCCCATGTATTTCATTACAGCATAATAAATGTAATCGAATCCAAACTAGTTTGCAGCACAATCCATCACTTTCCCATCCTCCAAAAGAATTCCCAAGCAAATTGACCTTTTTGCCAACTTCTCACATAAGTTTGTAAAAGAACGCCATCCCTACTGACAATAGTCCATGTCTGTGTATTGATGAATACTGGTGCAAACCATGCAGGTGTGCCTTTATTTTTTCTTTGTGGGACGCGTGTGCGTGTGCGTGAAGAGAGAGAGAGAGAGAGAGAGAGAGAGAGATGAACTGGGTCAGGTACCGTAAAGCGTAAAACTGAACAGACAAACAAGAAACCTTTCCCACAGATCAAAGGGCATTAACAAAGATGGTAAAAGTATATTGCTAAAAGAAAAACAGAATAAAGCCATACCTGCAAGAACTTACATATAACAGAAATATAGTCACGAAGCTTTTGCATAAAGATGTACTTCTCACCAGCAGCAGATAGAGACTTCTCCAGTGCAGCGATATTCAACAATGAGGAAGACAAATTCTCATCAGTCTTTGCCAAAGATGACATGGTTTTGCTGTGTGATTCCTGACAGGAAGCAAAAGAATCATATACAAATTTAGGTGCTCCAACTTCAAGAAGAAAAGTGTTTTTCATAAATCAGGCCAAATAATGGATTGCCTCTATTGAGAAGAAGGGGACAAATAGCGTGGTTTAACATTATTGGAAGAAAAAAGGAACCTTCATACTGATGAATATTGAAAAGACAGAGGGATTCCAAACATTTGCAAACCCATAAGCAAAACATAGAAACAAGATCTCCAAGGGCGTAAGAACTCATTCTCTCTCTTAGCAGGCAAAAAATTTCGATCCAAGTTATTCAAAGAAAAGGAGAAAGGTCTGGTATCAGCCTCAATAACAATCTGCAATGCTGATTCAACATACACATGCTCTATCAGTGCCCGGACCAAAGTCCACTTATTGACCAGCTTCATCCCAAAAACTGCACTGACCAAGTGCAACAAGGCAAAAGGTAGTTCACCTATTAACCCAAGCTTTTACAACAAAGGAAAGCAAACCAAATGGCAGGAGACTATACAATGAGGCA
Organism: Rhodomyrtus tomentosa; assembly: GCA_028455895.1. Taxonomy (NCBI): domain Eukaryota; kingdom Viridiplantae; phylum Streptophyta; class Magnoliopsida; order Myrtales; family Myrtaceae; genus Rhodomyrtus; species Rhodomyrtus tomentosa. The sequence goes on from JAPCWY010000011.1 coordinate 8,955,267, forward strand.
AAAGACACTGAAGAGTGAAGATGACTTGAACATGACTAAAGAACCTGTATACGAAGAATACTCTTAAAGGGAAAAGGAAAAGATATGAATTTAGGGTTTAAAAGGGATTTAAAAAAGGTAGAAAGCCTGGCTTTAAAGGTATGATCTGCAGACAAATGGTTGCTTTCAATTCCAATGAAAAAGACAAAGTGACAAAGAAAAGGAGGCACGTTTGTTAGGTCAACAATCAACCGTCAAAGGAAGAAAATGTCTGCAGCATTTCATGGAGTAGAACAAATCTAGGAAATATAGCAACAACCTATATGCTTACATGCTCACGGTACCAATACCCTGTCAACTGACCATTTACAGCATTGGCATGTGACAAAAGTAGTCAGTCAGGGCAAACTCTTGATTTGTATAGAATGATCTAGAACCACCAGTGTCTGGAATTCTCCCAGATAAAGTAACACACGAAGTCTGCCATCCCTCACATGAGTATTTAGAGGATACGATCTGATCAATGTGTGTTTCTAGAGGATTAAAAAACAACCAAGATGTGTCCATGCTCCATTCAAAGCAGTGACTATCTGTATGGACATCAAGGAGTAGCGGCCATCGCAACATTATTTTGATTTCACAACCCAAGAAGCTATACCAGGCCAGCCCTCATGAGATGCAGTTAAAAATCCCCTGTTTGGTATATCACATAACAAAAAGCTCACATGAATCGTATCCTCAGACTTAAGCTCGACGCTCTGGACCACCTAACGCACACACTGATTCTATCTAATAACCTGATTACAAAGTTTCCAACAGACTAAATCTCACAAAACGAATTCTGTTCAATTTACCTTCGGAATCCTTAAGTCACTCCACTCAAAATAAACATGCACCTTTCTACAAGGCCCCAGCTCAAGTTAACCAATCAAGAGACATAACTCACTAAGACCCCACTCTGTACTAAAGTTTCAGTTTCCATTCCATCCTACAATGCAATTATGCAAAGATAACGCTAACTATTCACATACGCAAGTAGTAAAATCACAGCGCTGGAAACAAAACAAAACAGATTACCTCCAGCCTCCTCGCATTTTTGCACAAAGCCTTCGCGGCAAGCTCAGCCTGCTGCGGAATCGATATAACATCCAACCCCTGCCCAGCGACCATTGCCCCTCCTATGCTTGGAAGAGGAGGGGCAGCTGCCCCAATGCTTGGTGCAGGACCATAACCAGCTGCAGGAGTTGTATATGCATACGTCTGTGGCTGCTGCGCATTATGCACCACAGGAACGGTACTAATGCTACTAGTACTAGTTGCTCCCCTAGTAGTTCCATCATCCATTCGCTTCCCTAATCCCTTCCTAAACTGCTCCTCTTCCCATATCTTTTCCTCCTCGTCTTCATCGTCCTCAAGCTCCGTCTCTTTTCTCAACGGTGCTTCCACGGCCCTATCGTCGAAACTCTCGAAAACACCCTTCCGTCCACCCTCAATCTTCTCTCCGAACATGGCAATCCGCCCCTGAAACTCTGGCTCCTCATCGCTCAACCCCTCAGCTGCGCCATGATTACTCCCTCCATCCAGTGAAATATAGTCCGGCGCAGCTGCCCGCGATTGCCTCAGCCGTTCTCTCTTTGCCCTTATCGCATTTATCATCGCCTGATCGGGAAATGACGACCCAGACGATTCCTGTCCCTTCTCAATTCCAATCGCAGCCAACCGTCTCTCTGCATCATCTCGGTACAAACCTTCCCTTTTCTCCGCCAACGCCTTTCCCTTTTCACCCTCTTCCTCATCAGAGCTCAATTCATCCACTTGCTTCAAAGTTTGTCCGATTATGGCGTTGGGTTTCACGAGACCCTTCAAAACAATGACGGGTTCGGACTTAGGGTCAGGCTTGGACTCCGATGCCGCAGCATAGCGAGAGCTGCTCGATGAAGCGAGGGTCCTCGTATTTTTTTGGAGCTCGCGCAGAGCTTCTTTGGTGTAAGTGCCAGCTTGAGGAAGGACATTCGAAGGCAAAGGAGTGGCGGGCGACTGGCGGTCCTTGAGGGAAGATATTCTATGAGAAGAGGATGAGGAGGACAAAGGTTTGCTGGTTCGAGAAGAGGGTTTGGGGCGAGAGCGAGATTGGGTTTCGTCCTCGCCGTCGTCGTCGGCGAAGCTGAGAAGCTTCGGGGCTTGGGGTTTCTTAGGTTTAGGAGGAGCTTTGTTGGCTGCGGAGGCGGATTTTGATGGGACCTTCGTGGCGGTGGCGGCGGCTCCGCTGGGTCCCTCTTCGTCGTCTTCATCGTCGCCGGCGCGGCGGCGGAAATTCTTGGATCGGGAGGAGCTCATGGTGGCAGAGATCGGTGAGCGGAGCCCGAGAGCAAAATCAAATAAACGAGTGAGAGCTTTCTAGGAACCCTCTGCAACTCCAAAACTGATGCCCCCAGTTGGACGAGAGCGATTCTCTCGGTTTTCTGGGGTTTTGTTCTTCGACTTGGATGGAATTAAACGAAACTAAACTAAATAAAAAAAAATAACAATCTAATCAAAAACCTATTTTTCTGATCAATTTTATAATTTTTTTGGTTTTTTTTTCTGTCTTTTAGAATTTTATTTATTCTTAGAGTGTTGTTATTATTTAATTATCGTTATTATTATTATTTGTCATCTATTTTTTATATATTTTTTATTTGGTCCTTCTCAGTCCATTCTTTTTGAATTTTATTTATTTTTAAATTTTTAGTAGTGTTGTTATTATTTTTATTATCATTATTATAAGCGACGAATGTATTATAAATCTTAAAACTTGTCGCGAAAGTGTAATTAAATCGTAAAATTTACAAAATGTGCAATTAAGTATTAAAATTTATCAATTTTATACAGTCAAGTCATTCCGTTAGCATCAATCGTTTAGCTAATGAAAAATACTGACGTGACATTTTTTGTTATTATTTAATTTAAATTATATTAAGAAAAGCTAAAACTTTGTTGAAAAAAATAAAACTGGAAAGAAACAATGAAAAATGGCAAATCGCCATTGGAGGGCTACGTTGCCCGTCGCTGGAGTAGGCCCGTTGGCCCTCGCTAAACTCGGGCAAGGGCGCCCAGATTTGGGCAACGCTGGCTCTGGCTTAGGGCCTGCGACCATCGCTCGACCAAGGCAAGGCTTTGTGATGCAAATAAATCTCGCGATTTTCGTAATATTGCGAAGATTGCGTAATATTGCTTATTTTCTATTTTAGGCATTTTTACAATTTTAATGTTCTTAGTTTTTTTATTTAATTCTAGTGGCTTTTTCGTAATTTTGTGCTTCCTAGGTCAATTAGGTTTAGCATCTTATGTAAAAATATTTAGGGTTCGTGAAATAATAGTTTTATGATATACTTTGATATTTTCGTTGATTTTGATAAAATCACACCTGAGTGAATAATGGTTCCTCATTGTTGTTTCGATTCTTCTGTTTAACCTTGATTTCTATCAAGCTTCAAAACTCAGGTTTCTTGAAATCAATGGCTGAACGGAATCTAGGTGGTCGAAGACAGCGCGCTTGTGGAGGCCGAGAGCGTAAAGTCGTTCCTGATACAGATGAACAGCCGCGTCTGAGAGACCTGCGAGACATAGAAAAATAAAAGCTGAGGAGACAACTTCAGGATTTGAAGAGAAGACTTGCGCGGGTGCGGAAAAGACGAATGCATATGAAGCGTTGGCGGGGTTGTACTTTCCATCCAAAAAAATCCGATCGTAGATGAATATACGACCATTGATCAATATCTGATCGTTGATCAATATCCGATCATCGATGAAGATCCGATCGTGGAAGAAAATCCGATCGTCGATGAAGATACGATCGTTGATCAAAATCCGATCTTTGATCAAGAACTAATCTTTGATCAATATCTGATTTTTGATAAATATCCGATTTGTTATGAAAATCCAATCTTTGACGAACATCTAGAATTTGATGAAGATCTGATTCTTGATCAAAATTACTCGCTTGCCACGCTCATGGGTGAGTTGATGGGTAAGGTTGCGTTCGGAGGCGTGCCGAGCTTTGAAAAGGCCAAATTGGCGACCACTGAGTTGAAGGATGCGGTTTGGGAAACTGTTGACAAGCGGATGGATTCACGGAGGAAAGAGCAGGAGCATATTACGGCTTTGGACCCTAAGAGTAGAGCAGCACGAGGGATTGAAACGCCTTGGTCTCAAACGCCCGTGACCGATTTGACCGCAGTGGGTAAAGGAAGAGGTATTGTTCTGTCGTTAAAGCTAGGTGGATTATCTGATTCAATGTCGGGTTTAACTTTTGTCGATCCAAAGTGGTATTTCCCTGATTTAAAAAGCATGAAGATTACTAGTGGAGACAAAGGAAACCCCGTTATTAAGGATTTCTTCGGCAACCCCCTCGCTGCAAGTGGGAATCCTTATGATGATAGTCTACTGGCCATACTTGAGACGGTCTGATGGTGGCTCTTCAGTGTTTGCATTCAACATGGAACGCAGAATTCCTGTTTTGCCGAAGAGGCTATTTTTTAACAGAGTGAATGCCCGTGCTCGTAACAACGTAAACATTGGTCCTGCCCATCTTGTTCTAAGTTTGTCTGGTGGGCACGTGGTTAGTAATTTTTCTCCTCGCGAAGTTTTTGCCATTGGTGGAACAAATAGTGTCAGAGGCTATGAAGAAGGTGATGTTGGCTCTGGCCGATCTTATGTTGTTGACTTTGGAGAAGCTTCAATCCATACGTTGGGACCAGTCGAGGGGGCTCTCTTTGCGGACGGCGGGAGCGTTCTAGGATCAAGCCTAACCGTCCCTGATGATTCGACAGGTGCAAGGCTAAAGCTGGGAAGCGGTTACAGTTACGGGTTTGGCATCCGTGTGGATTCAGTTTTGGGGCCATTGCATCTCGAGTACCCATTTAATGACGAAAATGCCAGTCATCAGAGGCATTGAGAGTATAAGAGGAAATTGATGTCAATGACAAAGAACTAAATTCGAGGACGAATCTTTTTTCTAGCAGGGAGAATGATGTAAATAAATCTCGCGATTTGCGTAATATTGCAAAGATTGCGTAATATTGCTTATTTTCTGTTTTAGGCATTTTAACAATTTTAATGTTTTTAGTTATTTTATTTAATTCTAGTGGATTTTTCGTAATTTTGTGTTTCCTAGGTCAATTAGGTTTAGCATCTTATATAAAAATGTTTAGGGTTCTTGAAAGAGCACTTATACAATAGACTTTGATATTTTCGTTAATTTTGATTAAATCACACCTGAGTGAACAGTGGTTCCTCATTATCGTTTTGATTCTTTTATTTAGCCTTATTTTCTATCACGCTTTGGCATCCCATTGCCCCATAATCCAATCCCTCCTCTCCTTTGCATTGTTCGCCCCACTGAGCTTGCTTATCACATGAATGGCCTCGTTGAGTTGGACATTATTGCTTTCATTCTCTGAGATTCACAACCAAAAAGGAAAAAAGGGCAGAAATTAAAATTCGAGAATTAGATTCTATTTTGACCTCCTGAAAAAATCACAATAACAGAGCATTCGACAATTTTGGTTTAAAAACGAAGAACTTGCAAATCCATTTGTATTGTAAACCCTCCTCATCATCTGTCCATTGAAGAAATAGCTCTCTAGCGAACTGACGTTCGGGAGATTGAGGTGCGATGGAGGTTGAAGAAGGTGAAGTCTTGTTCCGTTGAAGAAGAATTTGGTGCTGTACTCCTCACGCTGCACCATTGGTTGATCTCAATGGACAAGATCTGGACGCCCGAGCGCGGCGAGACTTCGCCCTGGTCAGATGGGGCGGCGCCGGCGCCTCCACTAGTAATTTGCCGTTTTTCTTTCTTTATTTTCAATTTTATTGTTTTCAACAAAATGTCAGCTTTTCATGTTTGCTTTTCTTTAGCTAAGTTAAATATCTGACAAAAGAAATTGATTTAAGTAATAATAATAAAATATCATGTCATCATTTTTCGTTAGCTAAACTGACGGTGTTAAGGGAAAAACTTAATTGTACCAAGTTGATAAATTTATGACTTGCTTGCACTTTTTGCAAGTTTTATGACTTCTAATACACATATACCCCTTATTATAATTCATCATCTACATTTTATGTATTTTTTATTTGGTCCTTCTCAGTCCATTCGTTTTCAAAGTGCCCGAGCTTCTTCTTTTCCTATCTAAAACTCTAATTCAAATTTTCCATCTCAATTTACTCTATTTACTCGAGCTAATTCCCTCAAAAAGAACCAACTTTATCTCCGGCACCAATTTTGGCTTGAACTATTTGTGTCTCATTAGAAATCATCGGCTTTTGCTTGAGTTTCAAATCAGGCCTCCGCTGATCAAATTTGCAATTTAACTTTTTCCTTCTGACTTGGACTTTTTTTTTTATTTGTATTTTCAGGATTCTCTCTACGTCCAAAGACTAGAATTTCTTCTATCTAGGCAACGCTAACAGCAGCCTTGCTATTGGTCTCGCTAGTGTCCATCATGCAGTGGTGGCATCCGTCAGGCGATCTCATCGCGATGGTCACTTGAGATTTCAACTCCTCCCTATTTATGCCCCTATTTATGCCCGACCACCGCCATGGTGGTCAACTGACGGCCTAAATTAATAGAGTCAAGATTTGGGACACGAATAAAAATTAGTAATCTTTTATGAGTCAAAATAAAATTCGGGCTAAAATCGACATCCGACATAAAGTGTATGATTTTTAAGGGAATCGCCCCCTTTTATTCCTCTAATTCTCGGTCGACTTCTCTGTTCAAGTAACAAACATATAAACTTACTTATCGAGAACCTATGCAAAACAAAACTCTTTCAACTAAAAAAAAATTATTAGCATCCTGAAATAATATATTAGCAATCAGAATTTGCCCAAGATCACAAAATATAAGAACTTGATACAGAGAATCGCTTACACGAATCTTAAGCGGAAAAAAACGCATACACTTTTTGTCGGAATGGGAGATCATTTTCCTCTAAACTTGTTATTTTTTGTTCATAAAAAAGATTATTTGTAGATCAATTAATTTTTTGATATTCAAATATTTTCGAAGACAGTATCCAAATAGACGGAGCAAGAAGAGCGAAGTAGTAACGACGGACGTGAAAAAGTGAGGTGGGGACCGAAGGGAAGAAAATGCCAGGTGGGACCAGTTGACTGAGGTTGACTTTGATCAGGTCTAAGTGGACACGCGAGCTTCTCATGTGACCGCGAGATAGAGAATGACTTGTCTGACCGCCACTCGCGCACTTGCAGAAGTTGCCTTGCCTTTACTTTTCTTTTTGTGCTAATAAAATAAATACTCATCTAGTATTTGTAAATAGTGATTATTGAATGGCTAATTAGTGATTAACGATTACTATACGAGTTTTCTTGATATGATCTACATGAATTGAGATTGTAATTATCGTATTATAGGATTAATTTAACGTTTACGAATCGATCTAATAAAGGCGGGATATAAAGATTCCTAATGGATCTAATAAATGCGGGATATAAAGATTCTCAATGGACACGTGCAGTGAGTTGGCTACACATGCCGAGGCTTTGTTCGGCGCGTGTAGGTGCATGAGAGCTCCGATTCAAGTGATTTTGGTACCGTTGTTCTCGTATTGAAATTTCTTACATTGTGGTATATTTATTTTAAATTTTTTGAGCTTTGAAAGTTAGAAAAATACATAAAACCATACATGTGTGTACTTTTAGGGGTATTGGTATTTTTCATGTATTTGCATATGGTTTTGGAAATACTATGGCTACCTCGCTTGAATATGACCACATAAAGAATATGTAGAGTATTATTAAGTATTAGCATGTACATTGTTCCGCATGCATCATGGCTAGAGTAATGTTTGTGGCATCGCTTGTGATTTTAGAATAAAGTGCCCCATACATAATCTAAAATCACTTGAATATGGTACATGTGAGACATAAAATTTATATCCCTTGTATGAGAAAATTTTATGGATACGGTCCGGCAGTGACCGCCAAAGTGGCACACTTGATTGGTTTTGTGAAATATCAGTCTCATATTATGGTGGGATGTTTCCTATTCTAATGCATAGTTATATTCCCAAAGGAGATATTCGTGTATTGATTCATGGAAGGATACATGTATGGCATATGATTACGGATTGACTGATTCTAGTAATTCATATACCCGAAGGTGGTGATTTACGAAGATTAGAATATATTCTTATGGCCGCTGTCATGTGGAGAGTTTGCAACTACATATCACATATTCTGCCCAAAGATGATTATGTGATGATATATGTGACTCTCAAGATGTGTACTTATACAGTTTCAAGTCACATAATAGTGGTTTACAAGAAATTACATGTGCAGCATAAGGTTGAGAGACTAATTCTAGTGATTCATCTGCCCAAAGGTGATAATTCACAAAGTTGGGTATACCCTCATGATGGCTGCCATGTATAAAGTGCACATTATGTATTTTGCCCAAAGGTGTTTACAGGATGGTGCGTTTAACCTTTAATATGTGTACTTATAAGATTCAAGTTACACAGTGCTTACATGATGTCACTAATATGCATTGCTTGTTGAAGTAATCGCCATTTATGTAAACGGTAATTCCATTAAGATTGAGGTTCATACTGGTTTAGATTTTATGAAGTAGGTAGAGGATTTTATTTTGATATATGGCTGGCGGTAGTTCATATCGGTCTTAATGAATATGGCCAGCAGATTTCATTGCCGACAATATGAAACCCATAAGGCACATTTTGCTGTCTAGGTTAAGAGCAACCGGATTTGTTTGTTATTTCAAAGCGATCCATTCAGTACCACTTTGAGAGGTGGATTGTCGGTTGACTGCACTGCTATATAGATGATGGAAGTCTTGGTGGCTTGGGTCTGTGTCTTGTCTACTGTAGATATTGTGATACATCTGCAATGACTCTTCAATATATGGTTAAGATGATTCTTGTGGGACTAAAGATTATGTCATAAGGATTGTGGACACATTAGGTAAGAAATTTGAAAATCATACTCATAAAGAAAATTATGAAACCACTGGTCATTCAGATAGTTTGAGTTTATGGACATATAGTGACCATAACTTCCTTTGTAAGAATACAGGTCACATAAAGAATGATTGTTGTAAATACAAAAGCTTGGTCGTCTAAATGTGAGCATTTATGAAATCTTTCTTTGGCTTTGATTTTTGAATCCAATCTATCGAAAACCTTATCCGATCTGTGACGGCTAGGTGTAACCAATTATATTGCATTCACTGTATGGGAATTCATGAATTGTAAAAGGCTAAATTAGGATAAACCATGACTCATTGTAGAAAATAACAATAAAGTTGACGTTGAGTTCGTGGGAAGTGTCATTTTAATTCCAATTTTCTGTTTTTGACTTGACATTAAGGAATGCACTTATTGCACTTCCTTAGATATGTGCAGTTACTCTTTTGAACGGAAAGAACCACGAAATTTTCGTGTTCTTAAGTCAAATAAGGATGGGTGATGTAATATGTTCAATGGATTGTATAAATTGTGCTTAACTCCCAATGATATTTACGTCGTTCATACGGTTAAAGGTTGTTTTTAAGAGATCTCTACCTAAAAGAGCAGTCTTACGCATTATGGTATAAAGGACTTGGCTACTTATCTAAAGAAAGAGTAGGAGGCTGATAAAGCCTAACATCATATTTGCTCTTATTAAATGTGACCTAGAAACTTGAGTAAACTGCTGTAGAGGTAGGGTGACCAAGATAAAGGAGAAATGCAATCCGTAATTCTGACCTATTGAAGGCCATTCAGTCTCATGTCAATGGACCCATACGACAACACCATGTTGAAAATTTTGTTTGGGGACATTTAGTGATGGTCTTCTCATATGATTATGTGTACTTGATTAAAGAAATGTCTGAGTCTCTTGACAATGTTAAGGTCTTCAGGCTAAAGTCAAGGAACAACTGAGAAAAGTCACAAAATTGTTGAATTAGACCATGTGGTGAGTATTATGGCATATATGGCAATGTTGGACAGCTTAAAATGCCATTTGCCATATACTTAAAAGGATTCTGGGATAATAGTTAAGTTCACTATGCTTGAGAGTCTTGAACAAAATTATGCGGCTGAAATGTATAATCACACTCTTGAGAATGTAATGAGGAGTATGATTAGTAAAATGAATCTATATGATCTTCTATGGGGTGTGGCTTTCTGAGCTTACATTTTAATTGGTGTTTCCACAAAAAACTGCTATATTTACTCTATTGGGTTATAGACTGGATGTAAATCTAGTGGAACTATCTAAAGATTTGAGATTGTCTTACAGAGGTGAAATTTTATTATCCAACATTAGTTAAGTCCAGATCATTTAAAAGGATATTAGATTAATGATCCCAATAGAGGTGCAAGAATTGTAGAATCACAAGACAACGAATTTTCTGGAATTTGATTAGCCGAAAGGATATACACTCAAGGACTATTAAGCTAAAGATACGATGCATATAAAATGTCGTTTTTCTCTATCTACACAGATAATCATGGATCCTACCACATTATAGGTTGAGCCTTTTGAGGTTCAAGATCATGTTATATGTACAAGATCCTGATGAAGTTTTTTCAAACCCCACAGGTGCATTGTAAGATTAAGTATGCTCTACTTCAAAGATCCATCAGACAGAGGCGATCGGCTATACTGCCGGACTATATAGTCTATCTAGTAGAATATGATTATGTTGTTGGCTGTATTGATTGTCTAGAGACACATGTAGATGTTGTTTCTTGTCCTCATTTAGATATGTGATTGGATATGATAAAATATGAACACAATCTATGAAACATGATGATGTTTGGGAGACTGTTGAAATTGCTGAGGATTATAAGCTCATCGGCTGCAAATGGGTGTATAATACCAGAAGAGCTTTAAAAGGAAAGATTGAGAAATTTAAAGCTAGACTGGTAGTCAAGATTTCACTATGAGAAAAGGTGTAGGCTGTAAGTAAAGTTTTTCTTTAGTCTCTCATAAGGATTCTTTTAGAGTGATTTTGACATTTGTAACTCATTTGTTTTGGAGTTACACCAGATGGATATCGAAACTATTTTCCTAAATAGAGACCTTAATAAGGAAGTCTATATGGTAGAATCCGAAGGCTTTGTAGTTGATGATTCAAGTTAGACTAAAATAGTTTACTTGATGCCTCACACAAAGCTCCTAGACAATGATATTTGAAGTTTTACGGTGCTGTCACTTCATTCAGTAAAGTCAAAGGTGAAGTGAATCAGTGTATATACTATAAGGTCAGTGGGAGGAATTATTTATCTTCCTATAGACAATATGATGCAAGCAGTAATATTGAATTATTGCATGAGGTAAAGCAAATGTTGTCATGAAAGATCTTGGTAAGATGTCTTTTGTCATTGATATTGAGATACATTAGGATTGTTCTCACGGATATTGTATTTGTCTCAGAGGACACATGTTGTTCGTATTGTGGAAAGATTCAGTATACTTTACCGTAAGTCCGGAACAAGTCTTGACATTAACAGTGATAAACTGAATCTATTGCTGTGTCCTCATACAGATGTTGAGAGACAACTTGAGGCAGATATCTGTCAAATCCAGAAAATGATTATTGGATTGTTGCTAAAAGTGTATGAAGTACTTAAAGAGTACAAAAGACTACATACTGATTCACAAGCAAGTTAAGGACTTACGGCTCATAGGACATTCAAATTTAGACCTTACTAGTCATTTGAATGACGAGATGTTGACGATATGGTGCATCTTTATTTTAGCAGGTAGTGCAATATGATGAAAATAGAAACACATATCTGTGTTATCCTCTACTATTCAAGCAGAATTTATAGCATGATTTTAGGATGCTGCTCAGGTTATTTACTCCGGAACCTCATTAGGGAGTTGACCGTATTTAATTGTGTGGATAGATCCATATTGTCATAATATGATGACGGCTCTGTGGTGTTGTTTGTTTGGCAACAGCAGAGATGCTAAGGAATCTAAACATTTGGTGGTCAAGTGTTTGGCCGTGAAGTAAACCAGATGGGCTTGGCGGCATCACTTGATGGGCTTATTCAGTGGGAGCTACTTTAAGTATTTGCTCCAATAAAGTTTGCAAATGTGATTGTTACATTTTGTAACATCTCGATGTGTATCAACTCTATTACATGTAATAAGGTATTTGAGTTGATCAATTGAAAATCTCAAGGTATGTGTAAACCTTGAGTACAGGCTGGGGGCATTCAGTTACTAGCCTTAAGGATATGTATTGTTACACATAAAGTAAGGCTAACCATAAAGTGAGACATATCGAGGTTCATTGAAACTATAAAAGTATTCTCTAGTACACATAAGATTTCGTTGCATATAAGGAGAGAGAATGGTGCCTAACAAATGGATGACACATAAAATGACTCTTTTATGAGGTGTCATCATTTGTCACACTATATGTTTAACCCATATCAGTAGAGTTAAGAACACTCGTGACCATGGATGACTCTGCATAGCAGTCGTTTTGCAGCTAATGCCATGATTCGGTGTTTGAGACTATATGGGATCGGATTGGCCATTAAGAATAATCCCTCGACCAACATAAATGCGCGCACTATAATACACTTTCAATTAATATAGCCAAAGTAAGAGAATGTAAGAATTTTCCTGATATGGCCTAATTGAGATTGTAATTACAGTATTACTAGATTAATTTACTGTTTACATGTTGGTCTAATAAAGACGAGAATGTAAGAATTTTCCTTAATGGGCCTGGTTAGCGTGGGTACACTTTCAATTAATATAGCCAAAATAAGAGAATATAAGAATTTTCCTAATATGGCCTAATTGAGATTGTAATTACAGTATTACTAGATTAATTTACTGTTTACATGTTGGTCTAATAAAGACGAGAATGTAAGAATTTTCCTTAATGGGCCTGGTTAGTGTGGGCCAGAATTCGACTAGGCCTGTGATGAGAAGGCCTGTTAGAAAACTATATATATAGGGTTATGACGCCCTCTGTAATCCTCATAACTTCATACGTTATTCGGAAGTGTTGGAGCATTTAGAGAGGATAGAGGGGAAGCGTCGAGCCGCGGATCGCGCGACTCATTAGATTTTCGCATCAAGAACGAGTAATCGCGAATTCCTCTGTATTGTTTTGTTTTTAATTTTCGTCTACGGTGACCTTGAAACGTACATTGAGATGACACGAGGCCGTATGAACGGCTAACGATTACTCCATCTCCTGTGCAGAAAGTTTCTTCAGCTGGCACGATGGTGGTGGGGGAGCAGCGAAAGTAATTCGAGTAAAGTTGTTTTTAATTAACCAATTTGATTAAAGTTCGATTAATGCTTCGAATGTTAAACGAAAAAAAAAAAGGAAAATGGAAAAGACAGTAGATAACACTGAGGATTCAACTTGCCCCTGCAACAGGGGATTTTCACTTTCCCCGCTTTTGTTTTTTATTTGCTTTGCTTGCTTGCATCACAGGAAGGATTCAAAACTTGGAGGAGCGAGACGAGCGTCCTTTTTGATAGTCATCGCTCTCTTCGCTCGCAATGGCTAGGTGAGCGAACTCGGGCATCGCTCGCTGATGCGGTTCCCTTGTACTTGACTCGCAATGTTGATTAGCGTTGTGTCTGCAAAAGATCGTGCTTACGGGCGATCGAAAAACTGTTTCTTTTGGGTGCACTTTGGGGCGAAAGTTTCGAGCTTTTTGAAAGATTGACCTCCTTTCTGCGATTTGGAAGACGAAGGAACTAATGGGTGTCGATTTGTTTGCCGAGGGGTGAATTCTCTGCGCTCGAGGGACCCTTTTGTTTTCCTTGGAAAAAAGAAGGGAAAAAAAGTTACCTGATGCACAGTTCTCATAGTTTGAGCTCCGTGTTACTTGGAATCTGGAGAAAATGGAACTGATTATACGATGTTTACAGAGTATCGCTTTTAACTCTCTGGTCATGGGTTTAATGTAGTGTGTTTTGCCCAGATAGATCAGCTAGGTTTTAGTCCACAGTCTGCACAATATGCGGTTATTATGCTCAGTGAAAAATGTAGTCCATATGCCTGATCATTGAGATAAGTTTGGTCCAGTGACCTACCCTTGGGCTCAGTTGATGAATAGGTTGATTTTTGCGACCTGTGTACTGGTTCTTTTCTCGCTAACAACATCATTTGGACTTGTTTTTGTATTCGGATGACCCCCCTAAAACATCTGGCAAATTAATGTGCCTTTGGAAGGACTTTGGGTTTGACCTTAACATTTTCGCCTGTGTTCAATAAAGTTTTGTGTTGCATTCCTCGTGTAATACCATCACATCTATCTGATGGAAACTGGCAAAGCCATTGGAATACATATATATATTTTTTGGTCAAATTTTATTTTTTGGAATACATGTGGTTGCCTTTTGTTTGACATTTCCGGTAAGATTATTTTGTTCATTGGTACCCAAATGACACTCATTTAAATCCTGACTTTTAATAGGACAAACTGAAGACATAGTTTACTGATTGCAAGAGATATCTGAATAGTTGTTTGTTTGTGAGATAGTAGGACTATTTCTGAAAGTGTTTCTTACCATGAAAAACAAAATTTATGTTTTTAACACTAGCTAGAAGTTTGATATCTATGAAAAAAAATCACCCATCATTACTTGACAAACTTTTGGCAGATTGATATTATCCTATCCTGTCAAAATTTCCATAAGCTTTTAAGAAAGAATGTCACACCTCATAAATGGATAGTTAGCTAATAGCAATTGTAGGCTTCTAGCCATACCTTTACAGAATACAATTGTCATGGCAAACCTGATGCGTTGCTTGAGTTGTGATTTTGAATAAGCTAGCATATAAATTGATTTTTGGGAGACAGGGCATAAATTTTGTTGGTCCTACAGCTTTGAATAGAATTGCATCTTGCTTATAATATGACATGCTTGTCATTCACGTCTATCCATCCTTTCAGCAGTTTCTTTCAAGCATCTGTTTCATTGCTTGGTTCTCGAGATGTGCTTGTATAAGATCATGTGTTAATGTTCATGCATTTTATTTGGGGCTAACTCTAGCTAACCTCTGGAGCTTTGTGCTCAGATGATTTACCATACTTCTTTTTGTAATATGTGCAGACCATCCTGGCTGGTGGACAGTCATAGAATTGCAACAAAAATCAGGAGCGCTTCTGGTGCGTCTGATCCTGAGAAAGTAAAATGGAAAAGCAATCCAACTAGAGCCTGTCCAAATTGCCAACATGTCATTGATAATAGTGATGTATGTTGCTCCAGTCTTGCTCATTACTCTCTCCTAAAATTGTATGAAGTGTTGTACAGTTTTCTGTCAAAATAGGTTTCGATATTCAGCAATCAGTCCAGATATGTCGGTAATCTGATTTTGCAGAATTTGGCTAAATAAGTGAGCAGATGATGTTTTAAGAGCTCGAGATATTTTTATTCCTCTCCTTTTTTAATCCCCTTCTTTTTTAAGACTCTTTGCATATCGCGAGGCTCTTTTGTTTTTTTAAATAAAAAATTTGTACTTGATCTCTGAACTCTTTGTGATACTGTTGGAAATTTCTTCAGGGCTCGCCTTTTTATGCTAGTCATTCTTTGGATTATAGGTTCTCTGTTAGATTGATATGATATGAATCATTATCTGTTTTCTGAGTACTCATCAATAAGTTTGTTATCTTGTAGCTCTTAGCTGCTTTCTTTTCTACACACTTGGGATTTTTTTCTGGGTCTGTTGGAGTTGTCATTTGCTTCTTTGACTCATTTGCCCTGTCAAAAGCACCTCTTATTGAGTTGAATTACGTGCACTTATGATCTCATTTGAGTTAATTGCCCAGATGGTGGGTATTGTAGATAGGGACCATGCCTGACTTCAGAGTTTGACAAATTTTGTTTGCTGGAAGACTCATCAATGCACAACTTAGTATCTGCCCTAAAAATTTTCCCTTGACATTAGACACACTTGAAAAATGTAAATACGGACCATTTTCAATTGCTTTGCTTTGAATTTATAAGGTTGCATTCACATCCTTTGGCTGATAGTTTATATTTGGTATCCTAAACTTCTGGCATCTATTTTGATCTTTTGCTTGCCTACTTAATATGATTTTGTTTTCTCATGATTTCTAAAGGTTTTTGTACTTATAATCTCTAAAGCTATTGCCAGCAAAAGTGTTATCCTATCTTCTTTATTAAAGTGAAACTTTTATTTGCGAACTCATATGGGCTTTTGCAATCTCTCCTTATTCAGGTTGCACAGGAGTGGCCAGGATTACCCAGGGGTGTGAAGTTTGATCCATCTGACTCAGAAATTATGTACCATTTGCTTGCAAAGGTGGGGGTAGAAGGTTTGAAATCCCATCCTTTTATCAATGAGTTTATACCTACTGTTGATGAAGATGATGGGATCTGTTATACGCATCCTCAGAATTTACCAGGTGAGCAAAATATTCTACTACTCGTTGTGGGGATAGTTCTTGTACTGGATCTGAGCTTAAGTGCGTCCCACAGGTGTTAAACAAGATGGAAATGTAGCTCACTTTTTTCACCGGGCCATTAAGGCTTACAATACTGGGACTAGAAAGCGTCGAAAGATACTTGGCGATGATTTTGGCGATGTTCGTTGGCATAAGACAGGCAAGACTAAACCAGTGATGGCTGATGGTGTTCAAAAGGGGTGGAAAAAGATTATGGTTTTGTACGCGAATCTGGTCAGGGGAGGAAAATCTGAAAAGACTAATTGGAAGATGCACCAGTATCACCTAGGAACTGAAGAGGATGAGAAGGATGGGGAGTTTGTGATATCTAAAATTTTCTATGATCATCAGCAGCAACGGCTCGAGCAAGGTGACAAAAATGAACAGAATAATTGGGAAAGAGTTGATGCTACAACAATGAAAGTAGATCCGGTAACTCCAAAGTCTGTCACGCCCGACCCACCTTGTACTGAGAGGCGATCTTGTGATTCTGTTCTGGTTCACGATTCTGCTTGTGGAGGCACCCTTGCTCAGGTAAAACTACTATTTATCCACTGTCGCAAGCTGCATCAACTAACATCTATTTATGTATCTGCAAAAAGTGGATAGTGCTTGCGCCAGAGTTAGCCATGTGTCACGCTCGCACACATCATAGCAAATCTCGAAATTTCAGCCATATTTTGCATGTTTTAGTAATAAGTCTCTAATGAAATTATGCATATTTTGGTATAGACATTGAAAAATAAAACACACATATATGCATATATATCTATGAGAGAGGGAGGGAGGGAGGGAGAATCAATTCAATTTAGGTGGAAAAGGTCTGGTTTATAATTTTTTTAGACGATCATTAAACGGATTAGAATATATCATACATTTCCATATTCTGTAAATAATTATGGGCAAATGTGTAATATTAGAGATAACTCTAGTGAGATATTTTGTAAATATGTACAATAATTATACTTCAACAAGCATGTAAAATAACATTAAAAGCCCATAATTGAAAATTTAAAGTTATTTAGATAGGATTATTGAATTGTCAAAGGTAACTCGTGTCACTTTATAGTTTGTAAAGATAATTCTCATCGCTTTATATAATTGGTGAGACTGAACATTGTATTAAGGAATACAGTAAGTTTTATAAAATCTTTTGAATAAGTCTCATTTTTATATTATTTTCAATAAGTCTTAAAGAAATTCTCACTGTAAAGTATACTTCACCGATACTTGATTCCATCATAAAAAAAATTAGTAGTACAATTTTAAAAGATAAATTAATATTATAACATGATAAAAATCTATAAGGAAATCAACAAGACAATTACCAGTGATTTCAAAAGCATTATAGAAAAGAAAAATTTGCCCAGGTGTTGCTTTGCCAAAAAAGACGAGATAGATAAATATTAGATTGACATTTAATCAACTTAGTTTGGCAATAATAACTAAAACTTCATGTTTATAATATTCACCACAGGTGTTGCTTTGCCAGAAATATTATATTGATTGAAGGAAAAACATAGGCAATTCCTACGAACTTTGAAGCAATTGAGAAACACTTTCGGTCGACGTTTAGTATATTCGATCGTTAACTTGAAGTGTTGATAAATGCAAATTGGATTAACAATCAACATGTCGGGTAATGCGAAAGATATAGTTTTAGACCCATGCGATACACGGACATGTTGCTAGTATACCTATGTATCTAGAGAGAAATTTTGTTTCTTCAACAAATACATGCATATGGACACATATATGTAAATCCAGCACAGCTCTGGCTTACACCACCATCGAGAGAGCACATGATTACATGAAGAACAATTTGTATTTTGAAATTCAACATACACATTTCCAGCGTGCTGTTTTAGTGATCCATATTTTCCTGTTGTAATTATTTTAGGATCTCAAAGGCTACATCTTTACTCATTAACTTAATGAAAGAGCGCATAAGATGGTTCGATAAATGGAGCATGAGATATACTAAAAAGAATCCCAACTTAATTTTTTTTTTAAACCACAATTGACTATTATCCATAGATATATTTCAACACTTCTGACCTCCCTCCCTTTAATACTAAATTTGGATCATTCAAAAAAAGTGACAGTCTAGTAAGATGGTGCTAGCATGGTTGATTAATGGGAAAATCAAGTGATGTTTGTGCAATTTCATCATGATTAAGGTATTTTCACTTATCAGTAGAGTCTTTATTCTCCTTCTGCCAACATACATATTTAGATTAAAATTTGGAGTACTCATTCTATTCTGCCTTTGCTACTTGCAACCAAAGCACGTTGAGAAGCAGTGTGCTGATGCTGATGGTCCACTGGAAATAGAAAATCCCGAGCATCATGATCAAACCGTACAAATTTCTGCTCTGCAAATGACAGATGATAATGATCACCTGGCTGAGGAAGACCCAAAATGGTGGGATAGTGAGTCGCAAAATCTACTGGATTCGCAACAGCTTGTGGAGGGGTTGTCCTTATGTGACGAGTTTCTTCAATCTCAATCTCCTAAAAGAGATGGAGACATGAACCACCATGATGAGTCGAAAAAAAGACCTTGTCTTTCTGATTATGCTAAATTAGGACCCGAAGACTTGAAGAAGGATCTGGAGGAGTGCCACAACCTGGCATTTGATCCAGCAAACATTGAGCTTGACACCCCTCCTGATTTTCGATTGAGCCAGCTGGTACAAACCCTTTTTTTTTCTTATGAATTGCTGCCTCTTTGTTTTCTCGAGGATTAATCAATTTTCGTTTTGATTGCTCTCCATGTGCTTTTTAGGAATTTGGATCACAGGAGAGCTTCGTTGCTTGGGGCGGGAGCAAGGTGGTCGACTAGATTAGGGGGCAGTTTTTTGATGTCAGGTTCATGTAAAATTGGTCTCCATTGTCTCCTAATTCGTACTTTGCAACCATGGGTTTCTTAGAAACTTGAGATGTAAGAAATGGCGATGCAGTTTTTGTAACTATGTCCTCTGAACTGAATCTCTTCGCACATTCGTGAACACGTAAATGTTGTAAGACAAGTGTGAGATAAGTACGCGAAGCTTATTCCCTAACTGTTGCGAGAAACCTATAACAGATTTATATCTGGGTTTTACTTGTTCTTCTTGTTTGACCTCAAATAAATCACATAGAAATGTGTGGTCCTACGTTTCAATACTTGGAAGTGTTGACTGGAAATTCTCATAGCCTCTAGTTAGGAATGGATCCTAATTGGGTTGTATTTGTTAGCTAAATCCATGACCATGAGCGTGGCAAGGCAACCTCTTTGTACCTCCTCTTCCCTCCTGTAGACTGTTATCACGAGAGATGTGAAGGTATAATTTTAACAAAATGAGTTTGATTCTTAGAGGATGTACCTTGATTGAATCTTGTCCTGTTCTACAGTACCTTTGTGACATTCAGTGCTTTGTCAACTTTCTTCTTTTGAATTGTTAGTATCTACATGTCTGTTTTCGGATATGCGATTCCCGAAAATGGCTATCGTTTAAGAGAGGGTAGATGAATATCTTGTATAGGAATGTGCATACCGAGTGCCTAACTCCTCGTAGTTGTGAGTTGGTGTCTGTCGATTTTGAATGGAACTATAAATTCTTCATGGATTGAGTTGAGCCAGTGAGAGTTGCGGTTTTAGCTTTCTGGGTTACAGATCATGACATTTAGCAAGCAAAAGCTTGAGAGCACCTCTGATGAATTACCCGACCTTTGCTGGAGGGGCAGGATGGTTGTGGGAACCTCCTTTAAGTAATCCATAGACACAAGCTAGATGGCTCTGCGTGATTGTGGGGAAGTGCATTAGCTGGATTTGTTGGTTTGTTTTGGTTCGATTTTTTCTTGGCATAGTCATGAACAATGTTGGGACATGCTGTGTTGTAAAAGAGGGCATGGTTCGGAGTTCCTGATGAATCTGACGACCCTCTCTCTCTCTCTCTCTCTCTCTCTCTCTCTCTCTCTCTATCTATCAATTCCATTGCTGCTGAAAACAGACAAAACTGGGCAATGGATGGTTGGGCATGGAATGTGATGACGCGTGTAGGTAAAGCGTTAGTAGCTTGATATTTCGGTCGAGCTCGACCTCGAAGGAAGCCATTGCGAAATCACAGTGACCCAACTGGGGGAAGTTGTGCCACAGGACTGAAACTGCACTATGAATGTTTTTGGATTGTACTTAGCTATTCTCTGGTTTGAGTTGATCCCAAGTTTTTATCCACTTCTGCTGGATAACAAGATAAACTAGGAAGACACTTCTCTCTCTCTCTCTCTCTCTCTCTCTCGAGAGCCAACAATTGTTTGCAGACCGACGTGGAGGATGGCTATGGCATGCTGCACGGGGGTTGCCGTCTGTCGACTCAAGAAGACTGAGGAGGCCTCGCGCTCAAAAGTGCAAAACAAGATCTAACCATCGAGAACCGTTCAAATAGCGTTACGAAATATCTAAAATTAATCCTAAACGTGACAAGACATGTTATGCTAAAATTCCTAGATTAGTTCTCAACCGTTAAATGTTTGTCTTGGATCAATTGCTTCGTGTGATGTTACTGATGTTAAAGCATAAGGGCTTTGCACGAGCTCTGTAAATACTCGTGCGGGACAGACATTATTGGGGCTGTGGTGATGATGATGATGGCGACGAGGAGGACGAAAGGATGAGGATCAAAAGGCCAACGGAAAGAAACCAATCACATGGTGGGGAAAAAGAGGGCGCACGTGGGGCTTGATAAAGGCCTGTCAAACTTTTGACCAAACACGTTCATCTTGTCCGTGGCCGACAAGAGAATATTAGACGGGCCCCACTCAGCTTCTGTTCTTGTTGACCTCTTCACCACCTCCTTCTCTCTCCTCGCTCTCAAATTATCATTTTGAGAAAATAGGAAAAACATTTCATTTTGCACTGTGGAAATAAAAATCCCAAAAAACGTTTTTCGAAAAGGTATTCTTCGCGAAACAAATGAAAATTAAGTCATATATAATAAACTTTTAAGAATCTTTTAGCAAAAATTAATGCTCTTGAATTACCACTTGCCAGCAATAGGAAAATTTGAACTCTCTGACTCTTTTTTTTTTCCTCTTTCAAGAAACATATTCATGGGTAAATTAACTCTGCAAAATTTCCCAAATCTAAGTAATATCGCGGGAGCATGAAAGAGAAAACCTAATAGACATAATATAGGGTTATATGGCCTAATACCCAAAAAAAAAACTTCAATTTTAGCATATGTAATAATTATATCCACAAAATAATTTCTCAATAAAAAATCATCAATTTCTACTTTTGTCTCAATTCTACCAGTCTAATATTAAAAAAACCTCAATTTTAACATTTGTCCCAATTATATTTAATTTTTTTATCTCATAAAAAATATCAACTTTTACTTTAATCCCAATTCTACCACTGTAAGTCTTCCCTTCATAAGCACCATTAGTTAGTTCTATGTGGCTTGAATTTTTTCGCCAAATTTATCAATGAATTTTTGAAATTTAGAAAGAGCAGATTTTAGGGACGACGAGATTTTAGATAATTCGTCTGAATATCTTTATGTCTAACCGTTCTTTAAGCTGTTGAGTACCGAAAAGAATACTAAACATGCCGTCTTGAGTGACTAGGTATCTTCCGGCAATATGTAGGGAAAGTAAACAATATAATATAAGTTTGAGACTTTTTCATGTTAGCTTTGCTAAGACGTAATTTATTAATGACGTGAAACATGCCATGCATATTAAATAATAGTGATTATGGATAAAAGGTTAATGGTGATAAAATTGGAAGAAAAGTAAAAGTTGAAGTTTTTTATGAGGCAAAAAAAATTGGATACAATATGTGATATATGTTAAAGTTGAGGATTTTTTTTTGTACTACGCCGGCAAAATTAGGATAAAAGTAAAAGCTAAAGGTTTTTTATGAGATAATTTTTTTTAGATATAATTATCACAAATGCTAAAATTAAATATATATATATATATATATGTATTTTTTTTTGGGATTGGGCCTTGGGGAGAGATTTTCTCACATAGCTTCCTCAAACATAAGAATGGCAAGGAGGACAGACAAAAGCAGCCTCATTTGTGCTTTTCTTTTTGCCTTTTGGGCCAGTGCATTTTCCTTTTGCTCCCTCGTGCGAGTCCTTTGGGAACAAACAAGTTTTGGGACACTGTTGCCCTGCTATTGGGACGAACGGTACGCGTTCCTCCTGGGCCATACACGTGGCATGGACACCGAAGGAAAGAACTACTCTCGCCACACATCACAAACGTCCAAAGTTCGATCAACCCACTCTTCCCCTCCGATTGTGGTTGACCGATCATAAGAAAAGGAATCCCATGTTTGGTTGAAGGGGAAAAAAACTAACTAGAGATGGGGTTGCGGATGCAATTTTGTCCTTAGATGTCGTTTGGTTGAGGACAACCCTATCAAGATTCACAGATTACAGGGATTATGTTGTAACCTCTCTATGCTATCTGTTTCAGATGACAACTGCTCCCACAGAGAGGCCAGCCCCAGGTAGGTATAACCTGGCAAGAACAGTTCATCACGAGAGGTGTTTTCACTGGACCATGGGTTTAGGAATTCATCATTGCAGAAGAAAAAACGTGGGAACTAACTGGATTTTTCTTCACATTCATCTTCCAAGAAAAGAAGAAGAGCATCGATATACGCTCTCGGAATCACTGGACCGTCCAGCTCTAATTTGAATCAAACAGCAAGGGCATAGTAATCGCGCGAAGGAATCAGACTCCATAGCAAATGTCCCAGGAGAAGGAGAAGGAGAAGCAGAAGAAGAGCAAATGATCAGTCTCGACTTTAGGTTACGGTGTTTCCATATATACACACACACACAACAGGGGCACGGGACCTCTTACCATGCCAAGTGCCTAAGCCACTCTTTGGATTTGTTATAAAAGACAGAAAGCCTGGGAGTTAATTGGAGATATCAGAAAGCACAAAGAGCAAATGGCAAATAATTTGTCACTTCTCATGATTATTTGGGCCTTCACAATAGTCAAATAGATTGAGATGCGCCCCTTTTTTTGCAGTATCTTTCATGTCCAAATAAGATTGCTTTTGGCTGATCTTCCCTCAATAACTCTTTATGATTAAGCTCAATTATAGCACGGAAAGCACCAAAAAGAGACAGAAAACAACATGCTGGACAAACTTTAGGACACTGTTTACTGATGCTGATCAAAAGACGATGGAGGAGGAACTTGGAAAGTCAAGGGCACTTGCAGAATCCAAAAGTTCAGAAAATAAGGCAAGTGCTCAGCCAGGACATTAGGCAAAGATTGCCCCAAAAGACCAAAGGAAATTGACTATCCAAATTGTGGAACTCTCAACCACGTGTCTATGTTTATCAGTGCTACCAAGTTTTGAACTATAAACATGTGGTCAGTCCATACTTTATGTGGGGAATTAGATGTAGAGACCATATACCAGTAGACGCATGAGTATGAACAGTGATTGGAAGTGGAAAAAATGTGGCAGAAATATAAGTTTATCTCGATTAAGCTGAAGCTACCCGATTTACATATATAGCCAATTAGGCCAGGTGATACAAAACTTTCTAAGTCTTTCCTTCCAAAATATCATCGCCGTTGCCGGTGCCGTTGCCGTTGCCGTTGCCGTCACCTCTGCCGCCCATGCTGCTATGTACACTCCACCCAAAAAAAAAATGGAAAAGAAGAAGAAAAATCCTCTGATTCCCCCTAAAAATTAAGACTTCTTTCAGTCATGCCAACAAAGAAGCATGACCACACATCTCCTGATGATGTAGAGCTTGGCCTTCTGCTCTCTGAGAGCCCCACCAAGCCCTCTGCTCGATAGCCTTCTCTTGGAGCTTCCAATGCTTGGGCTGCTCATCATCTTCATTTCTGCGCTAACTTCACAGAAGAAAAAGAAGAAGATTGATGAATTCTGGAGAGAGAGAGAGAATCGGAGATTGTGATTGCTTTTGGTTGCAGGTGTGTATATCCGAGGCTGGTGACTTTGGGGGGATTCAGCCATTGGGTTCTTCTTATAGGAGGCGGGGGCCGTGGTCCCTACCCACATTGGTCTAGTAAAGAGCCAACGATGGGGCATGAATGGGCGTGCACTTGTCCCCTAACCCACCAGACAAGCCCCATCTGGGTCCACAACCCCAACACCATGCAAAACCCCATTAAAAAAACCAATCCCCAACAAGCCCTAACGTGATCGGTATTGGTATGGTCATGCTCAATACTTTTCTACTTTGATCCCTTGGTGTTGTAGCCACTACCCACCAGCATACTGGGTCGGCCACTGTTTCACCATTACCTTTGAAAATCCCGTCTTTTTTCTTCTAAATCAGCAGTTGCATTCAATATGAGGGGGATGGTTGGGGGTGATGATAATGCAACCTGGTGTCTTCATGTGCTTGGACTAGACTCTCTCTCTCTCTCTCT
Organism: Rhodomyrtus tomentosa; assembly: GCA_028455895.1. Lineage (NCBI taxonomy): Eukaryota > Viridiplantae > Streptophyta > Magnoliopsida > Myrtales > Myrtaceae > Rhodomyrtus > Rhodomyrtus tomentosa. Next base: position 8,980,143 of record JAPCWY010000011.1, read on the forward strand.
CTCTCTCTCTCTCTCTCTCTATTTTTCTAATTTCCAATTTGTGTCACATCCTTTGTTGTTGGATTGAATCCACCTAAACCGGCAATATGGGGTCATCATCACTATCAATTGGATCTCTACACAACACTGCAATACATGTCCTACCTCTATTGCTTGCAAAGCTTGGGGAGGAGGGGCAATAATGAAGCTCATCTTGTGAAGCCTTTGACTAAATACTAGAGAAGGAAAAATCAGAAAAAGGAGGAGAAGAAGAAGAACTAAGAATTGACATGTGGGGACATTGAGTTGCAATTATGCGAAACAGCAAGGGAAGTGATAACGTTATTATAATCCACAGGACCGTGGTCCGGAAATTATTGTATGTTCTAGGACATAATAGGAGGAACCAATCAACCATTCCCCATTCTTTGAGGGAAAGAACCACCTCAGCCCAACTTGGCTACTCCTAATGTATGGTGCACTTATTAAACATGTAATATTTTTGTGGTGAAACCGTTGCTCTCTGTCCCCTTGGCTACATTTCTTCCACTTACCATACACTCCAGCATAATGCCACACCCCTTAATATCAAGAACAAAGGTTTTCCCATAATCGGATTAATCCGCGTGCTCGACTTATTTAGCCAGATCGAAAATAGTCAATTAAGAGCTTGCATAAACTAGGAAGAGGTGACGGAAACATAGATCGTATTTCTATTTGATAATTTCTCTGAGATTGGAATCAAATAATTCGATGTGCCTCATAGGAAACAGCTACTTCCCATGGTCAAAGAAGTGGAAATCAAGATTCTGACCTGCTTTTTTCCCATCAAAATTGAGCCGTGCCTAAATCTCCACCTTTTCACGTAAAGAGCTCAGAGCCCAACTCAGTCAAGTGTTTGAGTTTACAGACGGGAATATGAAATAATAAGTTAACAATATCAATGCAGAGAGCGTGTGTGTGTGTGTGTGTGAGAGAGAGAGAGAGAGCCACTTGCTTGGTCTCGTGTTCCTCCCACTTTCAATCAGGACAATCTCTGCACTAAGCCTCATTAAACTAAGCGAAGCTGCAAATTTTATACTGATTTTCTCTGTACAAAACTAAGCTGTCAATCTCGGTTTGAGTATCAGTGCTCAGTAACTTTGTTGCTTCTTGCATCCTTTTTCCTCTATGCTTTTCAAAGTGAGACATGAAGATTCTCTCTTTTGGTGTCTGTCAAGTCTCAAACTCATGGTACATACCTCGTATATATTAGCTGTTCGTAGGATCTTGAAGTCATTAATGCCGGGGTAATTGTTTTTGTTTCCTTCAACTATGGAGTCGAATTGCTTGATCTGTAATGGCTCAGACCAAGAAATAATGTTTTAATTACCATGATCCTACTCATGAGCGTTGCCAAACTTGATATTTATGTCAGTTCATCTTTTTGCTTGAAAAATTGTGACCCAACTTAAGAAAAGATGAGAACTCAGAAAACCCAAAAAAAGCTGTGAGGATTGAACCATCACTGTGTAGACAAAGCTTCTATAAATTATTCTCCACGATCAGAGCGTCCCAGGTTTATTTTGAAGTGTTCCATGCTGGGGTCTGATGTACTGTCTCTACCTAAATAAAGATGGGCTTGTTGTACTCCACAAGGAGGTCAGAGGTGCACGTGAAGTTCTCGTGATTCACAATGCCATTGCCTCTTCCAGACTCAACACATTATATTACACTTTGATGACTCATTTCAAGGTTTGAATCCCATTATTTATTACTGCTCCATCAAAACACTCGTTTTTGGCAGTACATTATGATAAAGCCTTCTTGATCTCTTCAATCTTCCCAACGCCAATGACTGAGCATGGATTGAGCTACACGAATTATTCCATATGCTCAACATTGGTGGCAACAGTACGACTCAGACCAGTAATACAGTCGTATCCTTACGTGCGCATCAGATTTTTGGCAGTGTGATCCGAAAGGAAGCTCATATGAATGGTCATTGACATGTTAAGTACGAAGACAAATGCTGAATTATTGCCGTACCAGAAGATTTGAAAAACATACGCACATGATGCTTGTCCATCGTTTTTGTGACTGAACAGCCAGCAAGGTAATCGTTGGCTATAACAGACTACAGGAGATGAGTTATGAATAAGCAATCCTTGAGCATTGGATATCCTTAATGTGCCTCATTGATGTGGCAAGCCAGTGCTGGGGCTAACAAAAAGCATAATATGGATTTGGGTTATGTATAAGCGATCCTTGAGCCTTGGGGGATCACTTCACACAAAATTTAAAAATTCAGCCATTTGATGATGTCCTTGGAAGCATTTGGGCTAAACCTAAAAAGAAGCTGGCACAAGTGGGATGCAGGATAGCTAATAGAACGTGTCAGATAAGACACTTGATCGGATTTGATATCATTATCAACTTTAAACACGCTGCAGAAATTAATAGACACGAATTCAAAGCGTTCCAATTTTCTAATAAGCAAATATTAACTCCATCTATTTGTTTTCAACTTAGAGCATCACTTCGTTCCTTTCATATAGTTTACCATGGCTAGACAAAATTCACATGGAGATTAGAAAAGGTCTGCACATATTTATAATCTTCATTGCTCTCATTTGATGTATTTATGATGAATGATTCAAATTATCATAGGAGAGCGTATGAATGCACGGATAAACACAGCTGGAAAGCGATTGACGAGGAACGGCCGACGCCGGTTCGAGGGTTCTGGGTTTGTGCAACCCTTTTCGATTTGTTGCGCTACAGTGCTGAACTCGAAACAACCACGCGCACCCACGCCCGAAACATTGGTGACTGGGATGGAAGAGTTAGTAGGCTTCTCTTCCTGTAAGCTCCCTTTCGCGCTTTGATTTCTCAGCTCCTGAATCATTGGGGTCACGGAACTTCCCTTCTGTGACACGTGACTACTTGAGATTCCCCTCGCGCGTCTGGAATTCAATCATTGACCAATGTGCGCAAGGTAAATTTCAAGTTGAGAAGGATGAACCTTATCCTAACCCGACATGAGCTTTGGCCCAATCAAAAAATAAAACCGGCATAAGCATGTCCGATTAACCATTGGCAATTCTACTTTCTACAACTCTTGTCAACGGGAGTCTCTCAACTATAATGAAAAGCGCCATTTCTGTAACTGTCGGGAGACGGAAAATAAGCTGGCTTTGGCTCCAATAATTCTCCCTCTTCTTGCTTTCTTATAGGAACGTCAAAACTTGCCAATCAATAGTTGCACCGAGCGGGCATCAGAAACATCATGCAAAGCCAGATGCGAAGCTTTGTACCCGTCTAATTCAATTTTCCTTATGTAGGTTTTCACTGGGTCATTCCTAGTAATGTGCACACTCGTTGTACGACTTTTCTAGGAAAAAAAAAAATCGATTGAATTGACTGTTCTTATAGAGGGTTCACTTGTTCGAGGCGTTTTGATATTGCTGAGAGATCGTTAGGTCGAGAAATTATACTAGTAAACGGTTACTAATTTGCATGATAGCTAAATTAGATGCATCATACGAAAAGTTAAGGTTTTTTCTGTATTTAGGATTAAGTAAAAGTTTTTTTTTTTTAAATACTTTTTCCAACCAAACTTGGGCTGGAGTGATTCTCAGGGACATGAAGCCTTGCCTGTCGTAATGGAACTTGACCTCCTCCACATTCGTCGGCCATTTCATCACCCCCGCCCACTCGTGAAAAACTGGATTCCACAACCCGATTATTTGTTATTATCCCTTAGATTTTGTTTACAAGTGCCGGATGAAACTAAATTAAAAGAATTTACAGTTTACAATATATTAACAGCATTTGTATCTTTGCATAATCACTGTCTTGCACCAAAGAAAATATACTTAACAAGTGGCTCGAGAGCACTCGTTAACGGAATCCTTTTTCTTTTAACTTTTAGAAAGATTCAAGATAGATATCAAATCTCGCGTTAATCTTCTTAAATGATTTTCAACGTAAGAAAATTCTGCTACTATGTCTCTACTCAGTCTTGTAAATCGCAAAATAGAATAATCACTTCCCGTTCTACACCGTCATTCGTTGTTAACCTGAATCATGACCTAAATTTAACTCTCTCTTCTTCTTTTTCTTTTGTCCCTTTTTTAATCCGCCCTGAGAGGAAAATTGATGTCTTTGGTCTTTCTATGATGATGAAGGAAACTGTCACGTGCACTTTCGTAAGAACTAGGATTTTTACTTTTGTCGTACTAAGAATTCTTAGTAACAAAATTCTGATACTTCTACTTTCTGTCGACAAAATCTAATGGTTGATATCTTATATCGTGTTTTGGCACTCACGTAGATATCTTATATCGTGTTTTGGCACTCTTGGTCGTTTGCCTCTTTTACTACAATATAGAATTATCCTGATCGTATAATTGTGTATGACTCATAATTAGTTATTTCTATGATGAGTCCAATCGTGCTTTTGTATTGCGTAAGCATGAACAAATGAAAAAGGGAGTTGCTAGCCAAGTTTCCGCTGCATCAAAAAGACGTGAAAGTGGTTCGCCCATGGCCGGGAGCTTTCCAATTCCTTTACCGCTCGTTCCCGCGACGCCTGTGAAAACATAGTTTCGTTTCATTGACCCAAACCTAGGCCCACGTCCCTTACAGTAGCCTAGCTCCTTTGCTTCTTTCTTTCTTTCTTTCTTCAGTAAGTGGTGCAAGAAGACCATTAACAAGGAAGTGTCCCTCGTCCTAGAAAGAGAAATAGAGAGAAATCTCCACGCATCTTCGATTCGGACTCTAGGGCAAGCCGAATCAACATCATTTTGCAACGCCGGGCAAGAAACGAAGAATTTATTCGTCTAACCAGGAAGAATTTTCAAAATTATGGCACCAATTTGGACCTACGTCGAGTTTGATTTGCTTCCAGTTCAAATTTGTGATGGTAGTTCAATTTGCTGCGGAACCAAAAGCTGTCGGCCAGCTTCTTCTCATCAACCTTCACCTAATCAAATTGAGTTTTACTTGATCAATCTCGTTCTCTGATTGTAACCAGTAAAAACGCAATCTTACACAGACTTAAGGAGAAGCTTAGAAGGGTTAAGAGTCCCATTTGATTTGCCTAAACAAAAAAGTTGAAATGAATTAGGAATGGGATTAAGTTTTCAGTAACCCAAATGTTAAAACAAAATTTCAAATTATCATATTTGGTAATGCCTTGAAATTTGGGATATGAGGCTCTTCTATAATTTGGAAATTATTAAAATTTGCCATAATAATGAAGAGATCAGTAGAGATTCATTTCAAAAGTTGCCCCAGAGAGGAAAGCCTTCTTGATCTCTTCAAATCTTCCAAAGGCCAACGACTTAGCGTGGACGTGAGTTATTCCATATGCACAACATCGGTGCAATCGTACGGCTTCGACCAGTAATGCAGTTATATCCTTACGTGCGCATCAAGTCGTTTGTCAGCGGGACCCGAAAGGAAGCTCGTATGAAGGTCGCCGAGATGTTAAGTACGATGATAAATACTGTATTATTGCCGTACCAACATATGCACGTAATGCTCATTTGACGTTCTGTTGACTGGACGGCCAGCAAGGTAATCGTTGGTCATGATGAGGTAGAGTAGATGAGTTATGAATAAGCGATCCTTTGAGCCTTGGAGATCCTCAGTGTGCTCATTGATGTGTCAGGCCAGTGCTGTGAGTTTTTGATAAGCGATCTATGCGCCATGAAGATCACAGAGAATCAATAATTTCAGCCATTTGATGGTGTTCTTAGAAGCATTTGGGTTAGCGACCTCCATTGCACTCTCGGAGGGGCGCTAGCCTAAGGTCAGCCCAAGTTGGCTGAGCCCACGTATGTGAGATAGCTAACAGAACATGTAATATGAGAAACCCTCGATTGTATCTGATGTCATTATCAACTTTATAACACTCTGAAGAAATGAATACACATGAATTCAAACTCCTCCAGTTTCTAATAAGCAGAAATTAACTACATCTATTTCTTTTTTCAACTTACAGCATCACTCTGTTCCTTTTGATATAGTTACGAGTCGGCTAGACAAAATTTACACGGCGATTAGAAAAGGTGTGCGCATATTTACAAACTTCATTCCTCCCTAGGTATCCACCGGCTCCACCAGAGGCTCTTTCGGCGCTGGTTGAGCTCATCCATGCTCTCATTTAATGTACTTATGATCTTCCTTTGGAGACGAAGAGCTGAGGCTAGAGCATTTCTTTGAGCAGTTGCCTTCTTGTTTGGCGCCATTTCCTGCACAAAAGTAGTACCCGAAGAAGGTCTTATAAAAGATTTTCACGAGTCATGGGAGGATGAAGCAGAGATGTAGGATATGAAATTGTGCTCTGATCAAACTATACCCTCACCCCTTGTGCTTTCAAAACTACTTGGCCTTCTGTGAACTTATTTATTTCGTTATTCGCTCAAGTTGTCAATGAAATGAGTTATCGTGCTTACAATTAGCTTAGCAGCATACCTCTACGTCCAAAAAGCAGAGTAAAGTGGAAGAGAAAGACCTTTGGCAATGGGTGAAGTGTGAGTTCTTTGAATGGAGGAGTGTCCTCAGGTGTAATTTAGAAGTGAAAAAGTACAGTTGCTTGGAATGGTTTAGATACTGACTCTAAGCTCCTGAAGCTGAGCTTCTGTGAAACCACCATCCTGCTCCGTCCCTGATTTAGCCATAAGCCCAATGACCCATTTGGCAGCCTCCTCATAATCCTGTTGTGTGGCTCGAAACAGCCGCAACCTCAGTTTCTGCATGAAGGATAAAGCCAATAGTCCTTCTCTATCGAAGTATGGATGAGCTAATGCTGTTTTCGCACTAGTTCTTTTCCTTGGTTTGTAGCGAACCATTGATGTCAGAAGTTCCCATCCTATTCCACCATCTAAATCTAACAGCTCGAATCCCCTCCTTAAGTCGGGGCTGGCGCGGGGTTCTACGCTTCTTCTCCATGCGACCAGATCGTACTCACACCTTTTGAGCTGCCGATTGAATTGTATGAGACTGCTATCGGTCCTTAATGATGGAAAAGCCTGTATGAGAGCAGGCTGCCTTGAGTTAACGCAGCTTATTGCATCAAACAAACCATATATACAGCATTGTAGAAGGAGATAAATCTACGGGAGTTATAGCTTCATACCTGCTACATCTGAAACTACATGCATGTGATGTGCAATTCTGGCTTTCAAAATTCTATGTCCTACTATGACCAATTTGTTTAACCATCTACCAAAGTCTTCAACAATATACCTACTTTAGTTTATTCCTGCATTAAATCGGTGGTGTTCTAAGTAGATGATACCAATACAAGATTTTCCAACGTTAAAAATTGCCCTGGTGAGAACTTCAAGGTTTAAAGTATCAGCTTTTTGCATGTCTACCATCAACAAAGCACATGAACATACCTGCTGAATTTGTGATATATAGCGATGTCATCTTAGTGTCTCAAGATGATTTTTGAATGCAGAATTTCATGCCCTTACTGTTTGCTCAATTTTCGCATTTATCTTTGTCAGCTGTACATTAGCTATATGTTTTTGTGAAAAACTTGTTAAAAGTGAATCCAAGGAGGGACCTGAACAGTGTTGTGAATAAAAGGTTGAAGTCATGTAGTGAGATTTCTAGGCCTCAAAAATACTTGCAAGGACAAGCTGATGAACCATTCGAACATAGATTTCCAGCTGGATAATATCAAATCGTAGCAACAACAAGTTGCAATGCAGATATGTTAGCTCACCATTTGCAGAAAAATGAGACCAGTGCTGTAGATGTCAAATCTGTCTGGCAAATTCATCTGTTTTCAAGAAAAAGCCATCAGAGCCAGAAAAACATTAAGGTTGAATCGAAAAGAAGCTTGATGTACATTAGTCAATCTTAACAGACTCATGGTAGAGATCACACCTGCCATAAAACTGGGGAAAGAGCAGTAGCCACTGGAGCTGAAGGCGCAGAGGGAGTTTGCGTGCTCATGATATACTGTTCTGGTGCAGCGTACCTGAGAAGCGACGAACCAAAGAGAATTCTCACATGTTACTAGAGGCACAGTGTCAGAGGAAATCAGCTAACTCAAAACGTTAGAGAGGTCAGAGTACAAGAGGAAAATTCACATCATTAAGATATCAAAACCATGTTCATCCACCACTTCAGTCGGGTATTGATTTTCAAGAAGGGGACAATATTTCTTGTATAAAGTTTAACAAAGCCATATCAGTCTGTAGTTTGTATTAATATGATCATCAGAAGACATAATTGCCACCGGCATATTTCTTCCTTATCAGAATTAATAGGCTGTATTCACTACACACCGTAACAGGACAACACCCTCTCTCTCTCTCTCTCTCTCTCTCTCTCTCTCATTGGTCCATCTCTCACCTCTCTTTAAGTCTGATCTTTCTTAGAGCCCGTCGTTGTTCTTTCGAAAATGAGGGAAATTTCTTGTGGTTTTAAGGGCAAAATTAGATAGATGGCATAAAAATCCACGTAGCCAACTCTATTCGGTGAGAAAAGGTATTGATGTTTCTGATGTCATCTTGGTCGGAATTCAGCAGAGGAAAACAACTTAGAAGGCACGTTGCCTCTCAGAAGAAAAGGAGACCCTGCATCTCCTAGTCTCGATTATCTATGGTTGAGACAAGGGCATGTCGCAAATGGCAATCAAAATCTACACCAAAGTTAAAGATCCAGTCTGAGTCGTGTCCTATGACCATGGAAAGGATTACAATTGTAGTATGACGATTCTCGTATAAATTCTTTTGACATTCTTATACAAGGCCGGCATTCAATGGTACCTGCGTGTTTACGCAGAGTTTACAACCAATGTAAAACCAATCATTAGGAGATCACCATCCCGTTGGCATGGAGATGATAAAAAACACAAGCACCCTTTCTCCCATTTTAATCCATTGCATCGTATGACAAATCTCCAAATGAAGTAATTAGCTCTATTTATACAAAACTTGCATTCTGAAGACTGAAAAAAGTAAAAAGTAAAATGAGCTTCTGAAATATGGATGTGTAATTTTGTCAACATTGTTCGACACGCATGTCGTGTCCACATAAGCATGATCTACATGCTAATGAGATACCACATTTAAAAAAAAAAAGTTACGGATGATACCTTGGATCCAATAGAAATTCCTTTGGAATATAATTGATACCCACTCGAAGATCTGCAGCTGCTCCAAGATCAATTATCTTGAATGTACGAGAACCTGCTCAAATTCCAGGGATATCACCGTATCATGTAGTGCTTTATGAAATATCAATTTCTTTCTACAGAAAAGAAACATAATCAAGCTGCTGTTACCATGCTTCAATACCTTCAGAAAATATAATGTTCTGTGGCTTAATGTCCCTATGAACAATGCCTGTCGAATGAAGACCATCCAGGCAAAAGAGGATCTGTCCCATGATAGTTTGAATGATCCTATTCTCCCTTTCAATTCCTTTCGGTAAGTCCTGTACCTCCCCAAGAATCATTGTTTCTACCTGACAAGAAATTTAATCGTAATTGAAGATGGCAATCAAGGATGTAGACCGATCTACATAGGTGAGGCTGAATGTAAATCTGAAACAAATAAAGCGCAAAGCCATGGACAGAAGATAGCAAAAGAACATAATCAGGTAGTGCGACCATCTTCTTTTGTTGAATATCTACCCACACAACATTTAGATAAGTGTCTCAGATTGCAAGTTCAGTGCCTCAGTAGCCATGCCATTTATCGTCCATAAAGAAATCATCGTAAGCATGACTATATGTATCACAACTCCTACTGCTACATCCTATGCTTATAAGAAAAATTTTCGAGCTCTAACCAAAAGAAAGAAGAAATTGCAATATATGAAGAGAGTAAAAGGTGAAAGGAAGAGCTACTAACATTATATGGGAACTCTTTGCTCTGCATCAAATCTGCAAGTGTAGATTGCCCTTCAAATCGCCATATTAGCCAATATTCTCCTCTTTTCTTTGAAGAACTCTGGAAACATTTTAATTTTTTTGAGGACAACTTCAGAGAGAAGATACAATGCAGACTAGCAACGAAGCAAACTTGTGAAAAATGTTTTCTCTGTTTTTATATTTCCACATGAATTAAAAGTAAGCCTGCAATTAAGCAAAGAGTCTATATAGAGCAAAACCTCTAGAAAGCCATATACAAAATCGGCACAGCTACTAGCACAAGCTCTTCGGACGCGTTCATTCATCCAAATCTCGACCGCACCATATTCAGTAGCCTTCTTCAGTACCAAGTCACCTTCCTTCTGTTCAAGAGCAAGCAGCTACTAGGAATTAATACGTCGAATTCACGACCACAACAGCATAGAGCCCATTTCACTTTTGCCACTGTGAAGTGTGTACACGAGTCTGCACACTCATGTGCATGCCGGTTCTTCTTAATCACCTCAAAGATACAAAAACCCGAATAATTTTCACAATGATCAGCAAGTGATTAACAAAACAAGAGCGCCCAACTTTGAGCCATCGCACAGCAACAACCTAAAAGTTCAAACTCAACACCTCCTTGTTGGGCCCTAAAATTTGGACAAAGACTCGATATCAGGAGTCCTGTGAGAGCTATACTTACATTTGAAGAAGACTTCTTAGCCAGCGAAACCCTATAAACAACACCAAAGGCTCCCTCGCCCAACTTCTTCCCCAGCACGAAATCATCCTGTTCGAACGCAAAGCCGAACTTAATTTAATCGATCACTCAAACCCGACCAAAATCGCAAACCTCTTTAGTTTCCAACACCGCACTGACCTTCCTGAAGGTGGGTCTGAACAATCTCTCGACAAAAGCAAGAAAAAACATGTCAAAGAACCCAGGAGCCACGCCAGGAGTCGCCCACAGGTAAGACAGAGCCCCAAGAGCCAAGACCGCACCTGGGGCCGTAAGCGTCAGGCCACTGGACTTTGGGAGGGTGCTTCGGTAGATGATGTCCCCACACTCCATGACCGTGCACGGAAGGCCCACGCCGACACCCAGAAACAGGTCCTTGACCGCATCGATCAGGTGGCCTCCTGAGGCGAGAACGAGGGCTTTGAGGCTTGGAACGAGGGTCCTGAGGGGAAGTTTGATGGCAAGCTTCTTGCCCAGAAACGGGTTTGCCGTCGGATTTGAGGATATCTTGTGAGACTGAAGCTTGAAGGTGTTGGCCATGCCGACTCCTCCTGATGCTGCGACAGTGGCCATGTCTGTGGGAAACACAGGGCTGCGCGCGCGCAGCGTCAAGGACTGAGAAAGCCGACTGCTTGCCAAAGGAAAATGTAAGTCTTCAAATTGAGACCACAAGTGTTGATTTTTCTTCTTTTCTCCCGGGCAATTTCGGGCGCGTAACGACAGTTATTTCTGGTAATTTATGTGGAGAGGAAGAGACGGAGAGGGATGGAGGAATATAGTACGCCACAAGCCGTGCGTTTGACATACAATGGATTGGGTTGGGCCTGCTGGTGGGATGCTATAATATCTTTCTGGGATATTGAGCTCCATTGTCTTCTCTGTCGTTTTGACGGACGCAGCAAATTCAGCAACACGACCATAGTTTTGTGTAATGACGGTCTTAGAAACTCATTTCCAACATTTTTATCAGTGGAATTGAGGCCGTTTCTGGATAACTTGATAAAATCCTACTCAGGCCAGCTTTATTCCCGGAAGGAGATTTGCGTGCAAGATGAAAAATTGCCAAAGAGAAAAGAGAATGTACTGTGGATGCCCTGAATTACCTCAGCGAAAGAGAGTGTGAGGAAGGTATCCAGTAAGACCATCAAGCGCGGCAGCTAGTGGAGCTAGTCGCCAGACAGTAATTAGACACCTTTACATTGTTCTGGTGAGATGACCGGACAGAAAACAAGCTATGAAAGTCCCAACGTTTGCTTTTTCTAAGGGATCCCGCTCATGACCTTATCAACAATCATATTTGTTTAGTTAGGAATTGCTATTATTCTCATTTTACTCATGACCTTATCAACAATCATATTCTCATTTTTTTTATTTTCCAAATTAAATTTATTAAAATTTAATTGTAATATCCTAGCAAAACAGTGCGACTGTTCACTTAGGAATTGCTATTATTTTTAATATTTGTTTTTGAATTTTAATAGACTAATTATGTCCAATAATTGTAACTCTTCAGACTTGACAGTTTAGACGTTAAAAATTGTGTCCGTTCGAGTTAGCAGTTTTAGACCATTGAATAGTTGCAATCTTTCATGCAAAACTATTTTCGAAAAATAAAAAGTTGCGATCGAATAAACTATTTTTTAAACACAAAGAGTTACATGGGGATTAACTAATTTTCAGACGTGAAAATATGTGTTTATTTCTCATTATATATTCAAGTGTCCTGTTCGTTTTGAGAAAGAGTTTCACTTTCAATTTTACTTCTTTCCGAACAAAAGAAATACAAATTCCTTTTTTTAATTGTTTTCTAGAGATTTCTTGAAGAATTATTAGAATTTCTATCTAATAATTTCACTAGAGAATTTGTTGTATCTCGGAAGATCTTTGACGATAATCATTGGCAACAATGTGGGGGTAAACAATTATTTAAAGAGATTGTTATTACGTTTCAGTTTCAGAATCTGATTACTTGACCGTATTTTACCAACATTGACCCCTCCTCCTTCTTCTTCAGGTTCTTCGTTTCTTTAGGAGACAAAAAGAACCGGTTGCCTATAAACTGTCTGCAAAATGTTCGATCCTGTTCTCAAACTTCTTCTTTTGTGTTTTCCCCAAGTGGGTCTTTGAAGAAGATGTCCAAGGACTACCAAGGAACAAAGTGAACAAAGTCAACGATATCTCTCTCTCTCTCCCCCCCTTTGGCATCTTACTACAGTTATTTGCTTTTACTGTATGAAAAAGGGGCGTCCTCTGTCACATGCTGCGCCCAGAAAGAATGCCTTAAAATGCTGGAAAATTGAAGGTGAGGCCCCGTGACATCTCTCTCTCTCTCTCTCCCGGAGGCGTTGACAACTTTGGGCCGGAAAAACAGATCGACGATGAGAGAGAAGATGAAGCAGCTTGTGACTAAAACACCCTCGTCTTGTCGTCTTCATCTTTTGCTAATTGGTGCGCACGATTGGTGATCGTCACACTTCACAACCTTCTTGACTTTGATGCCGATGCATAACTTCGTTGTTCGAAACGAAGAAAACAACCGACGAGACGACCCGTCATTTTAAACCAGATAATTTAAGCCCTCGTAGTCGTCGATACGATCTTTTCATCCATAAGACGGGCGACCGATCTATGATGGGTGTTTTATCGTGCATTGTCTCGATGGTTGTTGTAAATCTTGATGTTGTTAGTAAAGGTTCTGTCCCGAGTGTAAGTTGACCGACTGAGGTAATGATCCCAGTGGCGACATTATTTCGTATCTCCACCCCACGATTCATCACTAAAAAGGATCCGAAAATTAAATTCTTAGCCGTCCTCAGCAAGCGAGCATAGCTGTTGCAAAATTGTTCCGAAAGGAACCCGACAGAGACCCCAAGAAGCTCCAAATCAAATACGGCTGAAAATCAATGCGGAGGCAAATGGGGTCGTCTCGTACTAAACTAAATAAGTTTGTAATCCACTTTGCTGGTGTTCGTCCCTTTTGTGCGTGTCCTTCGCATTTTTCTTTGTGCATGTCACGGGCGAGAGCTCCCTCCTACCTACTTCGAACAGGGACAGCCGCCTCATTCTAATTATCTAATTTTTACGTCATCAGTTTATTATTCTTTAATAAGTTTATTGCGAATTTTTATTTGAAGGACGATGCCTTTTTATCCTATTTTCCCATTGAATTCCACCTCTGCCCCGTCCACTTCGTATTCTTTTTTGCATCGCACGTGTGAGTGTTCTCCGTTCTAATTTGGGCTCTGATTATTCCGTAAACTGAATAGATGAACGATCAATGGGCATATAACATGGAAACAAAAAGACGCAAAAACTATAGGGAAATGGATTGCGATATGGCATTGATGATGAATTTGGAGGTTCAGTATTACAAAGCCCCAAAACTCATTTGTAAAAAAAAATAATAATGAGAAAAAGGGTATGAAGAATTTGATGAAATGTGACGTCGTAATTATTTATTCGTTTGTTCGCTATATGGTATTTAGAATCCGATTGCGCGGTTCGATATTATCATCATTAAAAAAAATTGAGAAAAAAAAGGTATGATGTATTTATTGAAATGCACACGATCCTAACTTATTATTATTGTTATTATTATTTTTTTGCCTAATCTATACACGAGTGTCTATTTATCCTAATACTCTGCTAAGTATCCAGCATCGACATCGCACGTGGATCTTTAAGATGGTTACAGCTCAATTCACTTTTATGGAAGTCAGGACGACAAATCGTGGAGATTTTAACACGTCCCTGGGGATTAATGGTGAGTTTAGCCAACGGATGATTAAGATCAGCCAAAGTCCACCTGTTGACCATGTGATTTCCCCGTTCTTGGGGCTAACCCATTTAGCATATCAAGCTCGTTTGCATGGATGCCACGTCACGTAACTGGAAACCATTTTTTTAAAAAAAAAAATAAAAAAAATAAAAAGGAAAAAGGCAAAGAGAGCAACAAAAAAATAAAAAAGAAAAGAAAAGGAGGAATCACGCTTACGAAAGCCTCAGCTGTCAACCCTCGTCTCATGTTGCTCCGCTCTCCCCACCGTCCGTCCTTTTCGACGTAACAAACCTAAAAAAATCCCACTTCCTTTGGTTGGACTCTTCTTCCTCCTCTTCTTCTTCTTTTAATATCATTACAAATTACAATTATAATTTTATTAAAATTTTGATTACTTTTCTTTATATATATATATATATATATATATATATATACACACACACACACACATTTAATTCTTCATCACCCTCCTTTCTACTGTCAAAGGTTCACGAGATGAGTTGGCCGTGTTTCCTTCACCGCTCCCTATCTTCTTTTCCCTTGCTTGTATCATGTGAACTCGAATTGTCCTGTTTAGTAACGATCTTATCTCTCCGATTCTCGTACCTCTCGTTCTCGAAAACAAAACAAAACAAAACGAAAGTGTAAAAATTATATCCGACCACGTCAGTTAATTTATCTATTTCCAATGACAGATCGGCGACCAAAATATGGATTCGGAACAGAAAGAAAGAAGAAAAAAATAAACAAAAATAAACAGAATTGGGGAAAAAAAAATCATTTATGTTCAGAAACTATTTCTCGAAACGGAATGGTTACTCAACAGGTCCAAAGTAATAACGCCCGAAAAGGGTTTCGAGGGTTCCGTAAACAATTATCTCTTTTTTTAATTTTAATAACAAGATGTTTTTCATTTTCCTTTTTTTTTTTGGGGAGCATTAACTAGGTACGATGCATGATGCAACCTAATGGCCAGTTTTTTTTAATTAAACCATCTATAGGCAAAGCCGTCATGGCATTAATAAGTAGAAAGTGGCTTCTGCTTTTGACTTGCTACCGAGTCTTGCTTGGTCCATTCTTTCAATTTCAAAGGTTTTCTCCCAATCCAGTTATAGATTTTCAAGTCGACACTCGTTCCCATCGCTTTTTTTTCCCCCCTTTTAATTTTCCCGTTTCATTTCTTTCAATTAAAAAAAGATTTTTTTTTCCTTCTTGTATTCCGCTTTGGGATAAGGAAATCCCAGTCTCTTATTATTATTATTTTTCCCTTTTTCCCTCTCTTTCAAAAAAAAAAGAAAATGATTAATACCACAAAAAAATTATAAATTGACGCGCACACACACGATGAATTTATCCATATTTAATTTTTGGCTCGGAGGAAACAATCGTGATAAATTTGCTAGCTTCTATCAATTTTTACCATAATTGTCAAGACGAATGGTACATGACAAAATCACAATTGGCATGGCAAATTCACGTGGAATTCCGCATAAATTTGAGGTGATTTCTTTGGGATATTCGGCGACCCAAACATTAATTTGAAATAAATTTATTATACATATATATATATCGATTTTTGGCCATAAAAACATTAATTGAAAATAGGATTGTCATCGTGTTAATTTATATTTCGAATAATTTTTGTTGTTTGGGGGGGGGGGGGAGCCCAATTTAATGATTCTAACTAGAAACTGGACGCAGTAGTTGGGGTCACAATTTCCGAAGAAAGCAAAATTCCGTCGCTATTTCCGTCCCAAATTCGAATCTTTTTTAACTTAACGCTCCAATCTTAGCTTTCTCTTTCTCTCTCCTCCCCTCTGAAGCTTCACTCTCTCTTCACACTCTGTCTCTGCACTTTCTCACCGCACTCGTGTTTCCTGCAGCATCTCGCCAAAAGCCAAGCGAGAGGAACCGGCGAAAATTTGCGGAAGCAGAGCATGTTCTCTCTCTTCTTCTTCCTCCTCTCTCTCCCTCTCCTCTCTGCTTCCACTCCCACTCCCACTCCCACTCCCTCTCCATATCCATACGGTAAGCTCAACTCTTCCCCCCTCTCTCGCTCTCTCTAACTGTAATTAACTGACTGACCCATTCCTCCATTTCCGCAAATACTCCCTCTCCCCCATGCGCAGGCAATGTCTCCTACCACATAGACTGCGGCGGACACGCCCTCGTGGTCGACTCCTTCAACACCACGTGGCTCCCCGACCGCTTCTTCACCGGCGGGGCCGCCGCCGTCGTCTCGGAGCCACTCCACTTCCGGCAGCCCCAGGAGAAGACCCTCCGCTATTTCCCCCTCTCCGCCGGCAAGAAGAACTGCTACGTCGTCCCCGATTTGCCCCCCGGCCGCTACTACGTCCGCACCTTCACCGTCTACGACAACTACGACGGCAAGTCCCACTCCCCGAGCTTCGACGCCTCCGTCGAGGGCACCCTCGTCTTCAGCTGGCGCTCCCCCTGGCCCGCCGCCATCGCCCGCGACGGCGCCTATTCCGATCTCTTCGCCTTCGTCAACGACGGCGAGGCCGACGTCTGCTTCTACAGCATTGCCACCGATCCCCCTGTAGTCGGATCTCTCTCCCTCGTTCAAGTCGATCCGTTATCTTACGATTCGGCGTCCATAGGTAGTAATTATATCTTGGTCAACTACGGAAGACTGGACTGTGGTTCCCCTCAATGGGGGCCGGGTTTCAGCAACGACGCGGACTACTTCGGCCGGTCCTGGCAGTCAGATTACCACTACCGGACCGCCGACACGCGCAAAATAATTGATGCTATCTCGACCGCAAGCAGTATCACGGGAGCCAATCAGCAACCCAATTACTTCCCTATGAAATTGTACCAGACTGCGGCCACAGCCGGTCAAATGGGGGCCCTCGAGTATGAATTGGAGGTGGACGCCAAGCTGGACTACCTGTTGTGGTTCCATTTCGCGGAGATCGATTCGAGAGTGAGTAAGGCAGGCCAGAGGGTGTTTGATGTCATGGTAAACGAAGCGAACGCGACGAGGATCGATATTTATAAGGAGGTCGGACGGTTTGCGGCTTTCGATTGGCATTACACCGTGAAGAATTTGAGCAGTACTGTGTTGAATGTGAAGCTGGTGCCTGTGGTTGGTGCCCCGTTGATTAGCGGAATCGAGAACTACGCGCTGGTTCCCGCCGATCTTGCTACTGATCCCCAACAAGGTATGTACTCGGGAGTTAGTTGATGATTATTTTGGCCAGTCTATTTGGTTTTGACTTTTCTGGTTAGGTACATTATATGTACTAGTCAAAAGCAGACTTTGACCAAATCATTCTTCTTCTTCTTCTTCTGATTTTGATCTTTCTTAGTATAACAAAAGTAGAAACTATCTGTAACACACGGGCATTTTAATGGATCTTTTGTCGGTGATTACTGGACATGCATTTTTATCCATTCTCTCTTTGGAGAATCCACTTCAAATTATCATGTCTGATAAAGAATGCTCGATTGTATAGTCGAAAGGAAATATCAAAATACATGTGATTGACTTTCCAATGATCCATGTTTATGGCAATAAAGTACTATTGTTCCTCGCCAAGTGAAAAATGATACCAGAGACACGTTGCTTATGTATCAGTGGGAATTACATTTGGGGCATGGTGTAAATGGCCAGCATTTACTTGAAATATTAGTTGTCCGTTTGAAGTCGAAGCACATATCTTTCAGATATTTTCAATTGTGGAAAGGTCTCTATGTGGCCTAATGGAATATATCCAGTGCCAACGCCTTTTTTGTCAAATTTCTCTTCTAGTTTCATGATACTGGAAAGATGGGAATTCTTAATGGTTGTCCTATGTATCGACGCTCCAGGAGAAACTTTAATCTCTCGCAATGGTAATAACAACGTTTGAGTATATATAATTGAAAAGGCTTGTTTGTCATTGTCAGTGATTGCTATGAGATCATTGAAGGAGTCGCTTCGTGTTCCTGATAGAATGGGTTGGAATGGCGATCCCTGTGCTCCTACAAATTGGGATGCTTGGGAGGGAGTGACATGCCATACCAACAAGGACAAAACTGCCCTTGTAATATATCAGATGTAAGCAATCCTTTATCATCTGCTTTACCCCTGTAACTTTTAGGAATAAAGACAACAAAGGTAACTGTCGGTGGGGTATGCTAGTTTAAAATTGCAATTACATGAAAGCAGAAATAATCTGGCTTCGAGCTGTAGTTGTTGCTTCGTTTGCTCTTACACTGAGAGAGTTTCCACTTAGTTTACTCAAATATGGATAACCTTCCTTAACAATAGCATTTAGCTCAGAATTCTGGAACTAAGATATGGTTGGTGGTCTGTATTGTATTCTGGAACAAGCAGGTCCGATAGATTAGGGCCATAACAGGGTAACATTGGATCACGAGATCTCTATAGAGATAATTTTGTCAATAGAACACATGCAGAAGTGATGATGTCTCTCTCTATGTGGTCTTTTCCTTTTGCAAGCATCTCATAGGCAAAAGTGTCACCCCCCCGCTTTTCCCAACCCAAAAACCACTCCCTCCCTGTGGGCATGTCTCTTTCTTCCTCTCTCTCTCGATGCAAATTTGAAAAATGTAAACATGCCTGCACCTTTCAGAGATCTCGGAAGTCAAGGCTTGAAGGGCTTTATAAGTGATCAAGTTGGTCTCCTGTCAAACTTGGTTAGCCTGTAAGTATCAACTATCAAATCTGTGCTTTCATGCTTCCACCATTACTACTGTTGCATTACAGCATAGAAGAATGCTTCAAACACGGTCATTTCTCGTTATTCTGTTTTTTGAAGCATTTTAATAAGCCATTAGTTCTCTTCGGCTCGTTTCCGCACTCTTAACACTTTCAAGAAGGGACTTGATTGGCAAAATTCATTGCCCACCTACGGAATCCACATTAAGTTTTGTCAATCTACTTCCAATAGAGCATCGTGACGCAGAGAAATGACAGATTATTGTCATTATCAGAACCTTCAATTTAACCATTTTTTCCAAAATAAGCAACAAGAGTATTCCTGACTAATGCATGTTCTCGCTCCCTCTTTTCCCCCTCGATAGTGATAATTCACACATCACTGGAAGTCTCAGGCAAGAAGCTAGTAAGGACAAATGCAAGAGGAATGCTTTTGGTTGGCAAACATGATAGAATGTGCACCTACACATCATTGTCAAAAATGCTAGAGTTATTTCATTTTCCTTTTTATTTCAGGTTATGGCACAGCCACAAAGCCATTTGGCTATCATAAAGGCCTTCCTGCTTTTGTTTTAATCTTGGGGTTCCAGTTTTCATAGTATTTACCAATATGAGGTGTCATTCTGGGGCATTCTCTAGGGAGAAGCAGAGGATGTTTTTCTTTGTGTAATTACAAAATTGGAATATTAAACTAAACTCAGTTCTCCATTTGTCATCTCTACATTTAGTTGTCTACTGTTCCTTTTCCTTTGAAGGGAGACCACTGTGCTGGTATTCCCTAAAGGATGTGCTGATATTTTTCTTTACTGACTGCAGGAACTTAAGTTCCAATGCTTTAGGAGGTAGTCTTCCATCTGGGCTCGGTCAAAATTCTCTTGTACGACTGTAAGTATTTGAAGCTCCATTGGTTTGCTGTGTTACTACCTTAACTGCAAAAAGTTTTTAGAAATCATGAGTTTAGAATTATTGCATAAAAAGCATTTAGATTGCTGCTTTTATTTGTGCATCATTGTTGCTAAAATTGCATGTTGCTCTTACTTGAGAAGGATTCTTTCACCTGAGATGCATTGTGGTAAGGCCCTGCTACAAAAATCACGTGACTAGTGAAGGGATACACTCTGTAGATTTTACATGAAAATTATAAATCAAGGGTCCCACTAAGAATACTGTGCTCTCATTATCTCTACCATTTCATCATAGGAACAACTAGAGAATAAAAGTAAAAATCTGGTGGAGGGGTTGACAAAAGTAGAGGCTATGAAGAAAAATATATCATCTTTCACATAAAGCAGAAAAAAAAAAAGTGGGAACTCTATGCTACTGGCACTGATAGAAACGAAGTGTTTTTTTTTTTTTTTTGGGAAAGGGGGGTTGTTGTTGAGGTGCTAAAGGGAAAAAAAAAATGAGAGGGTTAATATCATCTGCTTGGGGATTTCATTTCTCTTGTGGAAGTTCGATTCTCTTTAAGTTCTAATTACTTCAGAAATATGAGCGAGGTTTCAATATATCACTATTATAGTTGTTAGTAAACTCATGGGTATGAAAATCGTCCTGCTGTTTATTTCATCGGGAGTTAGATTTCTTTAATGATTGGGTGTTTTCAATTCTCTGTGTCTACCTGATATTTCTGCCTTCTTTTGTCAATAAACTGGTAAAAGTTCAGGGTAAATCCCCCGTTCTTTGTTGCATATAGTGTAGAAACTGTTAGTAGTCTTTTCATAATTGGTGATTGTATCTTCCCTGAAAATGCAGGTGTAATGTTAAATATAATATCATTTCAGAACAAATAAAATGTTAAACTAGGTATAATATTCAGAGGCAGCTATCTAAATAGTGCGTCTTCCGTGGAATGTCACCTAACATTGGACAAAAATTGACTTATTATTATGTGAAACTTCTTAAAACCCTGTCATCTGAAGGTTTGATTGAGTCAACCCCCTATTCAGATCATAAAACCACTCAGTGTGCACTTGTTATTTTATTTTGAGTATATTAACTGTATCCTTTTTATTGTTCCCTTTTTGGTGGGTTTGGGCTTGCATAAGACCAAAGATCAGCAATGCAATGGCCATTTAATGTTTTGTGAGCCTGCATTTGTAGCATTGAGGTCACACTCCTCACTATTTCGCTTTTTATTTACTTTTTTCTTTTCTTTTTTAGTAATCCACATGTACGTTATTTCTTCCTTGATATCGTTTTCTTTTGATAATTGTGCATGTCTACAATGCATCTTCAAAAGCAGCTTGCACTGCAAAGACTGTTCAGCATTCAAACTTATCTTCTGTTAATTGCATTTTGCAGGGACTTATCCGATAATCAGTTTGTGGGTTCCATTCCAGATAGTCTAGCAACTTCAAATCTGCAGCTTGCGTATGTGTTTTCCGTTTGTTTAGTGCTGGTAAAAGTTAAGCATTGTTTTTTTACTTAGAATATAAAGGGTGGATGCAACAGCTAATTAATATATGAAAAATGATAGATGTTGTAATCTACCTAGTGTTACGGAATGAGTATTGTTCATGTAGGCCCAAAAGAGGTACTATGGATGCACTTCTCTTTCCTCCTTTGCCTATCTGAAATGACAAATGACTCTAGCTTATTCAAATTTATTGTCCTATTCTCCATATGGTGAAAAGGTGTGACATAGTTATTGAAGTTGAATAAGTAGAGGATAGACTCAACAACACAATAGATAACGGATGTTTTTAGAAATCATGTATTCGGAAGTACTGATTTGGAGAAAAGCACGGGTCCTAAATTATTTCTATAAGGACACTGACCTTTTTATCATCTCTAGAGGAAAATACACTTAAACATGGTTGATTAGTTTTCTCTAAAGCGTGGGACATAATGCCCTTAATTTTGTGCATCCTTGCTACTGCTCCTGACTAGTGCTTGACATTCATTATGTTGTGTTGGAGATGTTATTGAAGCAAGTGGATGATTTTATGATTCTGTTACTGCCTTGTCACAATTCTTTCTTTTCTTTGATGTTCCAGATTATTAAATGGTAATCAATTGGAGGGAAGAGTGCCGGAAGAAGTCTATTCAATCGGCGTTCATGGTGGAGAAATAGAGTACGTTAACTTGAAAATCATTTTTTGCACGCTATGTTCTTATTGTCTCTTTCCACAAAGTCCTGTTTGGAAAAATCTGTGGATGCCATAGCTCAACAAAAATTAATGTGCATTTGGAGATGCAACAAATAGATTGCTGTACCTGAAGTTTCATAACCAGTTTCTTGAGTCATGATTCATGTTCTTGGTCTGGAACAATGTATTATTTCCATAGTCTTCTGGATTTTGCATCCTTTATGCCTTTGTACATTGTTCACTAATATACTATCCTACTTTATTAGTTGGATAACTCTATAACCTTATTCTTTGTTGTACAGCCTCTCTGGTAACAAAGGCTTGTGTGGTGTACCTTCTTTGCCCTCATGTCCTTTATTTTGGGAAAATGGCGGCTTGTCCACTGGTGGTAAAATTGGCATAGCCATATCATGTCTTGTTGTGTTCTCTGTGGTGCTTTTGGTGGTATACATATGCTGCATACGAAGGGGGAGGCATGATTATGACTTTGCGCTACCTCATGAATTGATGTGTAAGTTGACGTTAGAAACCACTGCTTTATCGACTTATAGATTTTTTTCTCTTTTGCTCACTATGTTCTGCATGTGCAATCTAACCATTTTCTGAGGAGAGAAAGCTGGATCTGCTTGGTATGCCTAGCTGTCTTATTAAACCAATTTATCCCTGCACTTTGCACACTGTGCATGATACTCCCAATATGCTGGGAGACATATGATGGCTGGACTGTCTTGCTTAGCATTTCTGATTATGATTATCGCATTATATATATTTCTCTGAGGATCTGTTTTTGAGAATCACTATAAAGTGCAGATCTTAATTCTTCCAGGCTCAAGCTGAAATGTCTAGTCAGCCCAAAGTAAAAGTAGATGCTGGTAGTTTTGTGGTGTTTAGTGCATCATCTGTTCTTCTGCTGTCACGGAGCTAGCCCTGTATATTTTGACTTCTTGCTGTTGGAGAGCATTACGTACTATGGT
Organism: Rhodomyrtus tomentosa; assembly: GCA_028455895.1. NCBI lineage: Eukaryota > Viridiplantae > Streptophyta > Magnoliopsida > Myrtales > Myrtaceae > Rhodomyrtus > Rhodomyrtus tomentosa. The sequence goes on from JAPCWY010000011.1 coordinate 9,003,254, forward strand.
AGTTTTGGCCAGGAAAATGCCAATTGCTTTTTAAATCTAATGAAAAGACGTTTCCATCATTGCCTCCATTGACTACTTATCAACATTAGTCACCTTAATCTCATGGATTAATCAATGATAGCAATGTGATGATAAAGAGAAGACAAATGAGGCATAGGCATACCTGACTAGGATTTTAGAGTTAATGTATTCTCGTTCAAAGCAGTAGAACTTTCATAGGCTAGGGCTCTTTACCTTAATCATGTCCCTGCTAATTGGTTGAGTGTCAACTCCAAGAGTTAAATTAAAGCTATAGCATAATTTAAGGTGCTCAAGTTAATCACTATGGTCATCTACTGATGATATGTCTGTGAACGGAATTGAGTTCATCTCTGCCATCACTTACACATGCTAACTTTACTTCTTTCCTTTCTCTATTTATTTGAGAAATTTCAGTTATTTTTTATTTTTATGGAAGATAAAGGTAATTGACTGGTTAGTTGATTCTCATTGACAGACAATTTTGTAGGCATAGGTCTAGACTTCAGTGATAGTTAGAATTATGTGTATCTTTCAATTCAGTTTGAGTTCTGCTCCTCAAAAACATGGTTAACATGGTCTTTGACATTGAGCCAGTCGCTTGGAATGGTCTCTTTCTTCTTTTGATGAGGTTTACTTTGCATAATACACTTACACAATAGTAGCTCTGCATCTTACATCTCATTACTAACCTTTTAGCTTGTGGGCGTGAAATCTTGGTTCTTCTCTCATCTCTTGCTTGTTAAACAATGTTCTTACCCGTAACTGGTGATGAAGCAAGTGTAGCTAACTGCTTTGTTTGCATGGATCCATACATTAGGTCCTAGAGCATGTAGCATCTTTGGAAGTCCAAAAGGCTTAATTTATGATATGCACATTATCTAATTCGTGCTTGGTTGTTAAGGTGTTCTTGCTTTATTGGGAATATCAGTACGTTTACCTCACATAATACAAGCTATAGTAGATATTCTTTTGTAAGATCACGAGACCTTAGCACCTAGCCACCACTCATTAAAAATGTGTACAATTGTTGGTTGACACCTGTATGTTTTGACAGTCATTTTACTGGTTACTCTGTATTGATGATTAGTTGATGTAGATGCTTCAATTTCTACGAGTCCTCTATTAATGCATGTTTATTGTGATTCATCCTTCTACAGCGCTTTCTGCAAAGAGAAACCGGTACCAGAGACAAAAGTCGCTAATGGTCCTGGAGATGGAAAGCCAACATGCTAAAATACTGCCATCGAATTTAAGTCCCCGTTGACGACCTCCAATAGTGAGAAGATCAATTTTGACAGTATTTTACCAAGAAGGAGCATAAATGGACCTCGTCTGGTTTTGTAAATTGATCAAAAGAGATGCAAGTGGCAGCAGCGCGCATGGCAAGGTTGACTTGTAGCCCTGAGTTTGGCTTCTTCCAGACAATTTGCCTCTTGAATGGGGTCACAAGAAGTTTCATAACCTGTACAATGCATTGTATCATTGATGGAATATAGCTACATTGTATCATACCGCGATTCTGACGTAGATGAGTATGACGCTTTGAATCGACAATTCAAGTTATGTAAATGGCTTCGCATATTCGTGTCAGGTGGTCCTGGTACATCACACTATTACTTGGTCTATAATTAGCTTCTGGCTGTTTTTGCGCTATACGATGGGCTCTTTGGCTGACTCATGAGGGCTGGTCCATCTTTGGTGTACTCATGCGACAATTTTGTTCTGATTCTTATCTGTACAGTAGGTTCATCCTCTTCTCCTTTGTGAATAAGAGAAGACTCTGATTTTGGAGTTTCGGCCTGCAAATTGTTATTCATTATGGTGGTTTTTGTGGAATCATGTCTTTGTCCACAAGACTACAAAAGGATTGCGTAGTTCGCTGCCCAGTTTTCCTTCCGACAGGCAAAACGTGGCGTATTTCCGAACTAAGTAAATGGTTAATATTAGCATGATTCTACTGCCCGAGATTGCTGCACATTGAAATCTTGCGTGGATTCAAATCTCACAAGATTTCGAAGGTTTCGATTCGATCCAGTTCAAACGAAAATCTGCAACAACCAATTAGTCATTGTTGCCCTCTGGTAATGGATTCGTAACGTAATATGATTTTAGAATGGGAAGAAAGTATCTCATGCATCGACTACAGTGTGTCTTCACTTGTTTTCCTGGGAGAAAGTTTACTAATTTCCTGGGGGCAAACGAACATTCACGACCCTGATTTAGGCCTGGCTATAATCGGAGCTCACAGTTTAGTTAAGAACAACGTCCATCCCCAGATGGCTACGATCATCAGTTGCTTGACTTTGAAGTTTAAACATGTCGAGTTCAAACCTAATTAATTCCACCTCCCACCACCACCCCCATTGACATTTGCAAATAGCATTCAATGAAGTCCCCCAAGTGAAATTAAATATATTCGTGGCCGGAGACTTTTGACGAAATTTCACAAGGTCAAACGCTTGCAGGGAAGATCAGGGTGGTGGCTCATCTATCACAGCCTGGATTCCCGTCTGGCTACGTTAAGACCATATTCACCTAAAAACTTAGAGAAAAAAACCCTAGGGCAACTTCAAATGTTGCTGCGAGGCTAAGCACGTAACATACGACTGTAACGGATCTGTCTGATCATTTGTCACCGCAGATCCTGCCACAGTTGTCAAAATGCTTATTCCTTCCCTGGGGGCGGTTCAAAGTCCAGCTGGGGTTTTTCAAACCAAGAAAGGTGGAGTTATTTTTTATTCGTGCCAGGTCCCACTTCCAGCAACTTGTCCCTTCCAATCGTGGTCGTCGGTTCTTGACTCGTTCTCTGCTGTTTATAGAGAAAGGAAGGGGACGATATATCTCCCCAACAAGTCTTCCTATTCTGCTGATATATATATATATATATATATATTAGGTTTCACTGCTTAGACATCAAGTCTCTTGTCCTATCGATTCATGTCGTTTCCTCCATATATGTCAACTTGCCAGGAGAGAGAGAGAGAGAGAGAGTGACGCCGATCATGTATATTGTGTTAGAAGCTTTGAAAGAAGACGATTAGGAAGCAAAGCTTAAGATAAATGCTATGGAGACCCACAAATCAGAGTTGGGTCTGAACCCGTTCAGACACCCACTTAAGCCGGAGTTTATTGTTTTCTAATGCAAGTGTACGTACCATAGAATGAACATGTTTTTACACGTAACGATGACACGGCTCAATGAATTCAAGAAGCAAAGCTGCAATAAAAGTAATCAAAACCCTAACTGTGCTACAAGGGGCCTCTCCAGTTTAAGTGGGAGGATCTTGAATATCCCTGTTGACCGGAGCCCTGATTTTCCCAGATCGGTAATGACACATTACTATAATAGTGTCTCTTGGTTCGTCCCACACTATAACAATATGAAGCATGCATGTAAATGCGTACGGATATTTCGCGAGTCTAATGATTTGAAAGAGCTGTAGCGTTTGAAAACCGAGTTGCATCCACGCGATTCTCCGGGGATACCACCAAAGTTCAGCCAGAGAAACTTATTCACTCTCCATTAAGATAATCACCTTCTTGATAGTGTCAAGATGTGTGCATGTACAGCCTGCTTTTGTTTCCATCCGTTAGTCAATTATTCTCTGAGAAGGGCAAATTCGGGGGGTTTGATTTGTCGATGATTAAATATAATCCGTTGGCCATTAGGTTATATTATAATGATGATTTATCATATTTCCATTCCTTATGAAGAAAGAAAGGCCGTGGATGTCTAGTCATAAACAGGGCGAAACCTAAACCAGCAACTAACTTTTCCTGGACTGCATTCCCCCCTAATTCCAAAACTACAGTTATGTCGAGTCTTTTCTTGGTTCTCTGCAGTGAACCCTTTTTGTTTTGAGCTCAACCCTAATAAGAACACGCCAATCCATCTTCTCCATCCATCAATTCATTTGCCAAACCCTAGATTATCCTAACTAACAGTAATGTTTGGCCATATAAGGTCTTGTAAACAGACATGGCCGAGACATGGAGAAAGTTCAGACTTCGGATAACGGTGTATACGCCAAAAAACATTTTTAGGTTTCGAACGGCGATACTCCTATACCGTATGATTGCTCCACTAAATAAGCATCATTCATGGAGCACGCCGACTTATCTTCTGTTCGGAAATACTGTAAACCTCATCATCATCTGTCGCTCGTAAAGAAATGGATGAGAATACAAAAAATTGATGGACAAATACTACAGTACGTAAATGAACATCAGGTCATCGAATGAACATGCATATTTTTCACAAATACGACAGTAAAAAAGAACTGATACTATTTGAATATATCAGATCTTCAACGACCGGGCCAGAAAACGTTTGCACTATCAGGCAACGACCGACACCGCCACCAATCAGCCATCCCATTCTTTCCGAGGAAACTAAAGATCTGACATCTAATCATTCTTTAAGAATATCAAGGCTCGCACTGTTCTTACTCAAATTTAGTTTGACTTTTTCGTACCATCAACACTGCCAAAGAACCAAAAACGCCACTGGTCACATCACGATTGTTGTTCACCATGTAAGGACATCCCATTTCAAACTTCCAGCGTGCCCAGAGGGAAAAGAAACGCGTCATGTGGAGTCCAATCCAATCCCACGGTCTGTGTTAATTCACATGATAATATACCCAAAACGAGAAGAAACAATTAAAAGCATATCTGCATTTGGTAACTGCTAACATGATAGCATGATAATATGACCACACAATCTATCAATTAATTAGTATTTTATGCAAAACACGCAATAATAATGTGTGCATTTACGATTAAGATTATATCATCCTCAACAGTACAATTAGGAATTCATTTTCCTTTGCATTTATATACACATATAAGAAAGATAAAATGTGTGTGTAAAATTCAGAAACAGACGGGCATTTTATTGACTTAGTTGACCTCGATAGCTGCACAAAGTCTGCTCCTCCATTGCTATCGCCCAATTGGTCCCCATTGTTTAAAAATTCCATGTAAGAAGAGTACAGATGGGCATATGTTATGTGACCATGCACAGCTTGTTTTTACTTGATTAATAGATAAGATAAACCATGGGTTTGGCAAGTAGCGATCTTAATGTGAACGGGAGTTGATGACGATTGACCAGGAAAGATGGGATTCGAGGCTTGTCTGCTGCCCGAAATAAATCCAAAGAAAGATACTCTCTCTCTCTCTCTCTCTCAAGTGGCCTCATTATTTGACTTGGTAACATGGCGTTCTATTGAAGCCATGTCGGCAACATATTTCCCCAAGTACAAGATAATTAGTGTTTTGTCTTTTTTAAATTCCCAAGTTGGGCATTGGCTCATTAAAGTAGTACGTCCACTCGCTGCACGTGGTTCATTATTCTAATGGCGCTAGGGTTGCGAATATCTCTCCATGTTTATTCGAATTCTAGGGGGAAGATCTTTTCATGCGGATCGAGTCTGATTAGGTGCCTCAATGCTTCTAATAAGCTCAATGCGCAAAAGTTAATCTTTGGGGATGATAATGTAACGGGATTTTGAGTCTGATCGCTCGGTTTCCTAATAAGCTAGTTTTTTATTGCTTAACTAGCCCGAGGGACGGGATGCTTTCACATTGCTCGATGCTATCGATTAATCAAACTCAATTTAGGCAATACAATTATGACATGAGGACTTTATTGATAGATTGTAATTTGAAGATTCAATTTGTGTGATTTTTCGCTTTCCAAAATATTCTCATAAAGAGGAACTTTTATTCTGCATGATGGACGCTTTAATTCTTGTGCTATTCTTCGTCTTACATACTTTCGGAGCTATATCGTATGTACGTATGCGCATGATTTTTTAACTCGATCTTGATTGTTGGACGAGAACGTGTGACCGGGTCAAAGTAAACTCGACCCGTAGGATGGGACGCAATTTGGTGGGGGCCCACCCGAAAATGAGAGAGAAAGGACTTGCGATGCTGAAGTGGCACCTTATCTCTTCAATCAAAGACACGACCTCTCGGCCAATGGGATGAGTCGTATGGAATACGGGAAGGTCATAGTACGGTTCCATTTATGACGTCATCTCCTGTCAAATTTGTACTTCCAAAATTTTCCAAATAATAGTTTAGAGCGCCCTACATTTTTCAAATAAAGACCATTAATGGACTTTGTTTAAAATAAATACCTAAAGTATCTTAATTGCTTAAAAAAAGAAAAGAAAATAAAAAATCCTGAACAAAGGCATTCTCGTCATTTACCCTTTTTTTTATCTTTTTCTTTTTTTTTCTTTTCTTTTTTTTTCCTCTTCCCTCCCCCGACCATCGGCAAAGGTTGCCGGACTCACGCGAGAGCCTCCCTTGCTTGCCCAACCCAAGCGAAACTAGGCACCCTCACCCGCCTAGGCTAGAGGGCGATCCTCGCCTGAGGCCAATGATGACTAGGGAGGGGAGAGAAAAAATAAAAAAAATTAAATGACGAAAAAGTCTTTCGGCTTGGCCCTTTTTTAAATTAATGAATGCACTTCATGTTATTATTTGAAATTTCATTTTTCGACTTGCTTGAATCAACAAAATCGTCTTCAATTAGTTTCGACCTGAGAGATTCAATACTTCAGTTGAAATTATGCAATTTGATCAGAGTTTTGGTAATTTTTTTATTAAATAGAGAGATGATAACAATTTATTGCGAGATATGAATGATCTAAGTAATTCAATTTCATCTCATGACCCCCTAGAAATTGATTGCTCGATTATTTATCTGAAAAATTCACAAGATGCTATTGAAAACATCAACTAAGGCTGCATTTGGTACACTGAATATAGTTTTGGATAGGATATAAGTTATCCTATCCGTGTTTGGCGGAACATGAAATATGAATTTATCCAGATATAAACCGGATATAGCCTGGATAAAAAAATTCCACTTAGGGCATCCGAATTGGATAAGATTTAAAAAAATATGTAAATAAAATAAAATAAAATTATGAGGAAAAAAAAAGAAGGTAACAGATTCGGTGATGAAACTGCGTGACCTCCATTGCCAAGCACCACCGTCGATGATCAAAGCATGAGCTTCACGTCATCCTACAACGTGGTATTTTTAAATATTTTTTATCCTATCTTGAATTGCATCAAACATATGGTGAGATTGTTTGCAATCCAAAAAATATCTAGAGGAATTCTAACTTATTCTACCCGATCCCAAGCCAAATCCGAAGAACAAACCCAGCCTACGTGGTTTTGGCATCGTCAGTAACATCAAATAAATGGATCCCTCTCTCGTAGGATAATTACCTCAGGTATCCGTCCTCCTTTGGGAAAATTACAATAGACCCACGTCACTTCTTGCAATTTGTAGTTTACTTCCTCTATTATCTAGAAATACATGTTCGCATCCTCCGTTACCTAGAAAGGAAAAAATTTTCCGTCGATGGAAAAAGCATATTCAAAAGTACGAAAAATGATTTCCTCTTTGAAATCAATTTCCCTTCTCTTTCCTCGCTATGCAACTTCGCACTCCTTTTCATTTTAATTATTTTATGTTTTTCATTTCTTTTTTTTTCTTTTTAATTTCCTTTTCTCTTTTCTTTCTTCCTCTGCTGGTCACTTGCCTCGAGCTCACCAAATCTAGTGAAGTAAAGTCGTCGCTCGAGGCTGGCAAGGCAATGCGAGGCTTGTCCTTGCCTAGGGTAGAAAGCTAGAGCCTCGCCTTGCTAGCCTCAAGCAAGGCTGAGCCTCGTCGGATCTGGCGAGGCAAGGCTCGAGCTCGCTAGAGACTAATAGAGGAAGAAATAAAGGAAATAAAAAATAAAAAAATATTAAGAAACTCAAAATTGCAAAATTACTAAACAATTCACAAATTTTTTAAAAAGAAATTATAAAAATTTCTCGTTAGTGCTGGATGTGCCACTTCGGATAGCTAGATCCATATCAGTAATTTCCGATCAGACGACGCACAAAATCAAATGACGAAAATATTTTCCTTATCAAGCGATGGAAAATAGTTTCCAATTAATTTTTAGGTTTTAGCCAAGCTCCATTCATTTCCCGAACAATGTGATATTTATGAAAAATGCTTTTCGGAAAGTCATTTTCTAGGAAAATGTCAATATTTTTTTATATCCGGCCGAAACCTAAAAATGAACTGGTAAATATTTTTTGCCATTTGGTATGAAAAATTGGATTTGATTTTCCTCCATACACTCTTTTTTTAAATATTTATTTATTTAGTATTACTATTACCATCGTTATTTTTATTATTTTCTTTTCATTTTTCATTTTTACAATTTGATTTTTATTTTTTGAATTTTTTTTATTTTATTTTTCATTTTCCCTGCTTCTTCAGCCAGTCGCAAGCGAGCCTAAGCCTCAGAAGAAAGAAAATATAAAAATATAAAAACAAGAAAATAAAAAAAAGAAAGAAACGAAAAGAAGAATAACAGTATAATTAAAAAGAAAATATATGTGAAAGTGAAAGGAGAAAAGACGAGAAAAAATATTTTCCACTTCTCACTAATTTTTCCTACTTTTGAAGGTGTTTATTTTAGGAGTGAAGAATATTTTTCTAAAAGTCATTTTTTCGCGAATCGGATGGAAAAAATCTCTCACAAGAAACATAGCCCGTCGAAACATATATAAAACAGCAACGAAAGCAAACCCTAGAAGACTATTCCTGAGAAAATTGCCCCTAAGTGTCGACGTTTCTTTCTTTTCGCCGGTTTATTTAACGTGGGCGTCAACAAACGGACGAATCAACAATTTCAACTTCGTCGGTGGGCCGATGTAGGTGGAAACACTCGCATCGTTCGCAAGTTCTTGAGGCAGATTGATTTTGACTTGTCTTAGTGTTGAAACATGTGATTAATTAGAGTTCAGGGCAAAAAACACACTAGACCAGCTCCCATGAAGTCATCCTTGCATAAACCACGGATTGGATTCTGAGGTCAGTTTTTGCCTATGATTCTTTAATGCCTAAAGTCAACCGAGGGTGCGGTCGGAGAGTTCATCGCGAATAGTGAACTCAAGGAGATATTCAAGCCAAGCAGGAGGCATTTGACTTTTCTTTTTCTTGTCCATTTTTTACCTGGATGCTTAAATAAAGCATGTTCAAAATTCAAAATCTCGCGAAATGATGTGCGCCAGCATTCGGGTGCCGGTCCCTAACGCATGATGCGATTACGTATTGAGTTAATTCAATGTACCCCCCAAAAAAAAAAAATTACTCATTATGCATAAAAAGGAAAAAAGAAAAGAAGCCTAGTTTCTATTACAAGTCGCAAAATTCCCCTTAAACCCACGATCAAAGTTATGGACGTGCTGTGTTTCTCTAGAATGCATAAAACGTAAGAGATTATATGCGACGAGCTGTTTCAAATTATTTGTAGTTAGATGCCGCGTCGATCGATAACCGAATGAATTAATAAATACGGTGGTTCGAACGATGAATCCAAAAGATCACGAGTGAGGCACTGTCGATTATGAAATTAGGGTGTTTAGTGCTCAAAACCCTGACACCGCCCCCGCAACTCGCAAGCAATAGAGGGAACTAATGAACGAAGCCATCATTACTGAGATAACTAATTTCGAACAAGCAAATTGCATGTAGCCTAGATCTAATTACCAATCAATTAAGTCTAGGTGGTGAGGCGACCACGTAGTTTGACCCGAAAGTCCGGGTCTCTGTCCACGTCGGCGTAAGAGTGATTAAGCAGCAGCCGACCACTCGGTTTCCACTTGTACCGAATTTCTGAACTAGTTTTTTATTTTTATTATTTTCATATTTCAATTTCTCTTTCTTTCTTTTTTGTGGTGGTAATTGTATTTTGTTGCATGGTTTATTGTGCGTGCAAGTTGGGTGGTTTGCGTGTGAACAGATTAATGCGTGCGGTTGACGGCTTGACCCGAGCAGAAAGATCCGAAAAATGTAAACACTGCGTTTCCTTCTTCCTTTCTCCGAGAAAATATTACTGTTCTTCCGAGAAGCAGAAAGCAAGAACAGACCGAAGAACTACACAAGTCTATTAGGGCCTTCTTCTGATGTGGATAGCACCAGAAAGAACAATTTTTTTTTTTTTTTGTGGGTCCGGAATTCATGTGGAGATTGATCGTGAATAACCCTTCGTTGATTTACTTTTCTAAGGACGAAAAGTTGAGAAATTAATACTCTCGAGGATTGATTCTCAAAACGAATGCACCTTGGATCGACTAACAATGCCCTGACCATGTAACGAGATTGAGAGTTTTTTTGGTACTTCCTCTGTTATTTTTTATTGGAGGAAGCTTTTCTGTCTTTCAACTAAGTACGCGATTGTTGGGTTGCATATATGGTCACTGACCAACTTCCCGACGAAAGGATAGTGGTTCTTTTGCCGCCGCCGCTGCCCCGGCACTGGAGTGAAAGAAGGAGAAGCTCGTGGTTGTTTCGTTGGTAGCGCAGGAGGTGAACGATAGGGGCCGAGGGACTTATTAGAGCTTTGAGCAACGGAGGGAGGGATATAAAGTTTCGGTCTTTCATATCTTTAACGCTTAATGCCGTAAAAAAAATTCAAACTAGTATATTTGCGATAAATTTACTCAAAATTAATTTTTTGATTATAAATATTCTAAATTGATACACATGTGATAAATTTATTCCAAATCAATCTTTTGACCAGCAAAAATTCTAAACCGATTCACCTGTGACAAATTTATACTCTGTTAGTTTATTAAAATTGGTTAATTCCACAAAAAATCTAAATCGATATACATGCGGCAAACGAGGGTAAAAACCACAAACTAGTGTACCCCTTACCTGCCACGTGTCATAGAACTTAGCGATTGAAAGATAAAAATTAACGTAAGTCAACGGAGAGTAAATTTTTCACATGAATATCAATTTAGGATTTTTTTTGTGGCCCAAAATTTATTTTGGGATAAACACATCACACATGTGGGCCAGTTTGGAATTTTCGTGTTTAAAAATTTAGTTTGAGGTAAACGTGTTATATGTGAATTAGTTTGGAATTTTTTTGTGATAAAAAATTTAATTTGGAATGAACATGCCACATATGTATTAATTTAAGATTTTTTATGGTAGTAATCCTATTTTCAATCCTTGCAATCGATTTTTTTTTCCCATTTGACCCGGGATATTTGCCACCTCTTATAGCAAAGTCAACATGCACATCAAATTTCGTTGTCTACGTTGGCATCTCCCCGGTGAGTTAGGTCTTGACCGGAGAAAATTAATTTATCCGAAATTCGGCGCCGGAGAATAATACTAGGGAGAGACTACGGTTGTCACGACTTAAAATACGAGGCCCGAAGGATTAAATTTTTGTATTAGCAGGAAGGACCACTTTCTTCGTAATTTTCCCTTTTCTTCTTTCCTTTGGTGGCGGCGGCTTGATCTGTCTATTTGTTCTCGAGCACGTATGTGTTGATGACGACCACTTTAAAAATATCAAAAGTAGTTGAGCTTTGGTGTCATCCATCATCAACTGGCAGGAGCTCAATGTTGATCACATAAATACTCTCGTCATCTATAAAATAAAAAAAATAAAATCTCAAAGGGCTCATAGTTAGGGACGGTCCAGATCATCGTGAAAATTTGACATCAAATGTCGAGCTCATGGGTAACTTAACCCACATCATGGAAAATTTCACATCAAATCCGATCGCCGTAGCATCTTTTAAGCGCGCGCACGACAATTCCAATAACTGTGTTCGTACTAATCAGTTAAATCTCGTAATTAAAATCCCCTGATCAAGCTCTCAATCTTATGAGAGAAGAAGGTCGCGTTTTCTCCCCCCCTCTCCCCCAACAAGCAATCCCATTCTACTGGCCATCTCCGCCTAAGATTCTATTTCTAGACACATCGTGTGGGAGCACACGGGTCGTCGGTGGACACTGAGGTGGCGGATCCATCACGAGTCAAAATTATGTTTATGTCATGTCGACCAACCGGGAGATCGATCGAGCCGAGGAGGGGAGCGGAGAGTGGCTCATGCGTCGCACGATATCCTTGTTTATTGCCCCCCCGGAACGATGAAAATCACGTGTCCCATGATCACTCGCCAACACCGGAAAACGATACGCACGGACATCGCTATCCCACCAGAGTCATGTCCGATTCTCTCTCTCCTTCCACCACCCCCCGGGTCATTGGCCAGCAGATATCTGTTGCGAGCGTACTTGGATCCATTCGCAAACAAGGTTCTTCTTCACGACAAATTGAAAATGACTATCGCTATTGGGTCATGTCATGCAGTGCATTTGTTTATAATTTAGAACGTGAAAGACGCGTTATATTAAATTGGTGGTGAAGCAGTGAAAGAGGGGGAAAAGAAGAAGAAGGGAAAATCCCCCCTAATAATGTATCCGAAAGATAAGGATGCATGAGTTAAGCATGGCACTCGCCAACTCAGGAGATAACCCCACAGCATAGGTTGGACCAATAGCCAAGGTCAGGATTTCCAAAAGGCCATCATTAAGACTATGTGGATGAAGAGATGATGGTAGATTAGAAGCTAAAGTGCACCAAACATTAGCACAAGCTTTATCTGAATCGCTGATAAGGAGCTTTATCTTAGATTAAAAGGAGCAGCCTTGCCTTTAGTGGTACGTACTAGTTGGTTACCACGCAAATTGTTCCTTCTTTTTTTTCTTTTTTTTTTAACCCAACAAAAGTGAGGCAGGGATGAGAGATTATGCCTTAAAGATATGCTTAGATGTTGTTTATCTGGATTGGTGACGTCACCACGATAAGCTATTTTAATTTCTGCACGAGGAAGGAAGGAGTAACGACTGACGAGGAAGAGGTTGTTGATATGTGAGACAAACCCGTTTCCATATTTGTGTGTCTTGAGGCAGATTGTGCATCGCACATTGCACCTGGATGTTCAAAAAGGAGGTCCCTCTTTCTTATATACCAGGATCAGGATGACTTGTCGGTCGGTGATTCTAAAAATCCACAAAAGTTAGGTCGGGTAAGATTTATTCTCCGTTTCTCGAGTAATCGAAAAATTCTTACACGGGTGCTTTGCGCATGTATCGAGTGACTTTGGGATTGTAGAATAAGATGGGTCACCCCAGATATAATAACGTTCCACGTTCATTTTAGCAGGTGTGCCGGACGCACCGATAATGTTTCGATAATCTAGGTCATATGGCATATCAGTGTTTCACACATGTGTTCTAAATAGACCGAGCATTTATTGGGGAGAAGTAACAGCAAATTGAGTGTGAATCGTCCTTCCTTCTATTTTATTTAGTCAAGTTATGTTTCGTTCATAGGAATAAAGGCAAGTATAAGTCCTACACGTTGTTTTTTTCTTTTTCTTTTTCTGTTCATAACTACCCACCATCTCACCGTCCATTGCATTAAGAATGGATAAGTCTGTTTATAGTAGAGCGCCCTTGTGTGTGTGTGTGTCTCTTCACTCATCGGTGATGTATGCAAGGCATATCATTTCTCCTATGACCTAATGGCTGCTTTGAAAAAATAACAATTGCAGATCCTCCTATGTTTGAATTCGATCTCTCTCCGCCTATCTTCTTAATCCGGCTAAAAACACACTGTGTAGTCATATGTATACAACTGAATGAAATGGATAATGCGGAATAAAAATCACCGCAAAATACATCAATAAAATTTTAAACTATTTAATTACCCTATCGTGCGTACCGACTGACTCATTCCTTTTGCGGGCTATACGCTTCCGATCTTAACTGACTAGGTCGTGACTCCGGTGCTGTTACTTTGAAGAAATACGAGCGCATGCTTATAATCGGATCACTATTTAGCACGATCTTTTTTTTTTTTGGCCGATTGCCCTTGGTATGGCTATAGTAAAATCCACTTATAGCCCCCCAAAAAAAGGAGGGACATGTTGACGATGTGATAATAATTGTAACAACAATAGTGAAAAAAACAATAGTACTGGTTCGTCAAGGGGCCCACATTCACGTTCCCACTTGGAGGGGGTTGGTGATAACTCGGAAAAAATCATGGAAATTAGACACGAATCAAAGGCCCGCCCTCTTTCCATATGCACGTGACAACCAATCACCGTACGTATGTCTATTGTTTCCTCGAGAACCATATGTTCTTAGCAAAGCAGGAAACGACCCAAAATGATACTGAATTTTGGCTTAATAATTTTTAAAATTTTAATTTGTTCGCTATAATCTCTAAATTTTAACTCAATATGCACTCTAATACATGCTCAATATGCTTCATGAATTATATAAAAATATTCAATATTGTATCTCATTATCCATAAACTTAAATTAATGAAAAGATCGCGTCGAGAAACACGCTAAATAAATTAAAATTTTTAAGAATTACGTTTTATGTTGGGCAAAAGCTTTGGCCCCCATTATCTTATAGTTGCGGGAGAAGAAAAATATGCAATAATGTCCTTTACAGTAATTTCAATTTTTCCTTTTTTGGTTATTCGCGGGGTCGTATTTGGCAGGGCTGGAGAAATTAAAATATGAACTGGATAAACAAAGACGCGTCAAGAATCCTATTAGGGGGACCCACGGGAACAGATATCGCATCGGGAGATGGGGGCTAAAATAGTAATTGGCCGCTTTGGCTCGACCCACCGTCTCGGGCGCTTGGTTTAGGCAACTTGCACTTGCAGTGTGGACCCCGCTTTTCTACCCCCCCTCTCCCGGGAATCCTCCGTACGGAATTCCCTCCCCCACCAGGCACCAGCCGCCAGCCGGGCATAATATCCCCTCCTCCTCTTTTGATTATTCAAATAAAAATAACAAAGCTAATCGTATTTTGCCAATTTTTTCTCAGAGATTCTGTAGAGTCGTAATCCCCGACGAACCGTGAGAATATTTCGACTGGGGGTGGGGGGGTTGGGGTGGTCCGTCGGCTGTGTTGGCGTCTCGGGACACCGTGCTCCGAGCGGTGGCTATCTCGATTGGGTTCCGTTCATAGATCTATCGGTGGCAAATAGGAACCGTTGAATATGGAATTGAATGAAGAGGAGGTGGTGGCGATGTTTAAGCACACGATGGCTCGGATATATAAACATGATGTTCTTACTTCGCGAATTGTCCGTAAATGGTGAAAGCGGGAGCAAAGTTTCGGCTCCGTGATCAATTGCGGAAATTATCATTAATGGTTGACATCGAGGGTCTTATTAAATCCCATTTGTTTCATTAAAATTGAATGATTTGAATAATATTTTTCTAATAAGATTGCTCGAATAGTTTCGCACATTTAGTCAATGATTGTCTTTATGAATTTTCAAAAGATGGTGGAATAATCGATGGGCCAATCATTTTTGCAAACCATACAAGCCATTAGTTTTAAGGAAAAAATAAAAAAGGTTTCGAAATCATTCTATAAAACAGACGGAGCTTTAAGTTTTTAATATCTATGGCGGCTTCATTTATATTCATATGGATCCGGGACATGATCGGACTCGAACGACCACGGTCGAATGATTCAAAGAGCATCGGGGACGGAGTCTCTCGCAACGTGCGCTCGCGTGTTATATATATATATATATATATATATATATATATATATATATATATGTTCCCGTTTGGGTGTAAAACATTTGTACGTATGAATTCTCCTTCGAATCGAATTTTGCCATACGTAAAACGAGAATTCCGAATGGAAAGCGGATCTCAGTTTCGAGGGGGCCTGTCTTTTTCTCATGTCAATCCGAACAAGACCAATACCCGTAGTGAACATCCGCTTCTCTATTGGCTTCGAAAAACCATCTTGTCATTTTACTGTTGTCGCTTGAATCTTACTTTCGTTTGTCGCTTTGTCCGGGGGCACGAATCGCCCGCGGACAAACTCACAAAGTCGAAATCGCGATGCAAAATATCTATCGTTCCCTTCCCAAATCATCCAATCGCATAAGCGATGAAACACAGCGCAACGGGGTCGCTAACATTAAGGTGGTATGGTAGGCCCTCGTACTAATTCCAAGTGCCAAAGTTCACCAACGGCGAAGAATCATCCCCCTCGATCGGGGGACGTACCGAGAGGGGGGAGGGGGGGCGCGTTCGTGCATGAACGATGTGATTCTGGAGAAGCAAGACGCCGAGAGAGAGAGAAGATAATGTTGGAACAGCAGGTGGGTGATGGGGGGAGAGAGATGGGTGATGATGTTGAGGGTCGGGAGGAAAGAGGAATACTATGGTCTGAACCGAGCCGATAAAGACAAAGAGGGAGGGGGGGGCGGGGGGATGGTTCGCGTGGGCGAATCAGATGGCGACAGGTCAGATTCGGATTCACGAAGGAGAAGGGTTGCTTTGTTGTTGGATGATGAGCCCATCCATCTGTCCTTCGAGTTTATCCATCTGGGGGGCGGGACCCGGAACCCATCCTAGACCTAGTGGGACAATCCGGAAGCTAGAGAGAGAGAGAGAGAGAGAGAGAGAGAGAGAGAGAGAATAGCAGTCCTGGGTGGGTGGGCTGTTTGTGGATCAAGTAGGGGATGGAAGGAGGCAACGGAGAATGATGGAGCAAGATCTAGTGTGGTAGCGGATGGCCCGATGATATTATTATTAGACTAATCGACATTGGGCGACGGTGAAGAGATCGAGATCGAGAGGGGGCGGCCATGCTGAAGAGCAGCAGCAGAAGCAAAAGTCCTCAGGGGGCGGGGGGATGCACTTGCCAAAACCGAAGGTCCACACTCTCATGTGAACCCCCATCGACTTGCTCGCTCCAGAACCCCACCCATCTTTTCATCGGAAAATCCCGATTTTTTCTTTTCCAGATGGGGTATGTAAATGGGGCTTGCGAAAACCGGAACGCACGATATGCGACCGTCGAATCAGAACGTTCCCGGTGTCCGCACCACCTGAAAAAAACATTATAGTCCGGGCTCCCTGCTTTCCGGGTAGGCCTCATGAAGGCTTCTCAATCGGGTCGCCTGGCAATACACGGGGATGGCCATGAGTTGGCCGACACGCTATTTAGTTCAGCATTTGAGGCGATCATTTATGCTTTAAAGTAATTTGACCAAATATAACTCACTTTGAAAAAATATAATTGCATCTCAAATGCTCTTTAAATTCTTTTAGCCTAAAGTATTTTGGGCTAAGGAACTTTTATGAAATGTAATTAATTTTTTTTAATTTTAACTTTGTCACCTTCGCTTGTTGCCACCGGTCGCAGTTGCCCGCTGCGGTCGTTGATTGTCGTACGCCACCGCCACCGACAGCTACTTGCTCGCCGCCATCGCCCGCCGTTTTTTTTTTTCCTTTTCAAAATGTAAAAATACTTTACAAAGTTTATTTTTCACCAAACAATATTTATGTCAAAATTGCATTTCAATGTGTTTTTAAAATATACTTTACCAAACACTATTTATATTTTGAAAAATATTTTTAGCCTAAAGGTGTTTGCATTTTCTCAAAGTTCCTAGACTGAATGCTGAACCAAACAGGGTATGAGATTTTGAGATTTACAATTGACGGTTGAGCATTATATGTTGCGGGGCTACTTGCTTAAGGCGGTGATTCTTTGCCCCGAGTGAAATAAGCAAAGAGTGAGGAGTTATGAATAACTCGAGGAGCATTGGGACCAAATGCTGGCTATATCTTTATTTTGAAGACATCATACATAGTTATTGAAAGAGCATAAGGCACATATTATGCTGAAAAAGCATAGACCAGTGTGACAGGAGTGCGAAACAAAAATTCGATACCATCATCCGGGAAAATCACAAAGAGAAAGGAGCCCGTGTTCAAACCTATTAATATATCCAGTTAAATATTCATTCACTCGAAAACTTAAGCTAATGAGTTATGGCCAATATGTATATATTAACTGCTCCACACCGCTTCGATTCTCCCAGGCTTGGGATTTCTTTAGCACTATTCATTCGAACGTGCATGGTTAACACCGAGCTAATTAGGTATGTCGAATTGGCTCACGGGATGGTTTATACTACGTAATAAGGCGGGCTTTGAAAAAAGAAATTGAAGGAGGGAGATGTGTTCAACATTCGCGATTTGTTTTGGATATCATGCCAGTTGTTTATTGTGTCAGTCTTAACATAACTAAAGTGATTATTAGAAGATGAAAATCTGGGATAGACCCATGAATCTTCCTGGTACCTTACCATGCCCCCACTTTCTCCCCCTTGCCCCATGGAGTTGACCCACCCACAACCACATCCCCATATTTCCCATTCATCGCACACAACACGAGAATACTAAATTCTAACTTCATTTCTTCAAATACAAACACATTAATTTTATTTTATTAAAAAATTGTTGCCCATTCCCGTTCCCCCCTTTCTCCTTCCTCTCTATATATATACCCCCACACGCTCCTCACTTTCCACCAAAGCCAAACTCATTCGTTCATTCATCTCTCTCTCTATCGATCTCGATCTCGATCTCGACTAGACAAAACCTGTACTTAAACCAACGCACACGGCAACAGCAGCAATGGATGGTATCAGCTGCACAGAAGAGAGCACCACCAGCAGTGACTCTCCATCCCTCTCCCCGCCCCTCCATTCGTCCTCCGCCAACCCCTCCCCTCCTCCTCCGGGGAGCCTCTGCCGCGTCGGCAGCGGGGCCAGCACCGTCCTCGACCCCGCCCCCGACGCCGGCGCCGAGGCCGAGTCACACAAGAAGCTCCCCTCCTCCAAGTACAAGGGCGTCGTCCCCCAGCCCAACGGCCGCTGGGGAGCCCAAATCTACGAGAAGCACCAGCGCGTCTGGCTCGGTACCTTCAACGAGGAGGAGGACGCCGCCCGCGCCTACGACATCGCTGCCCAGCGCTTCCGTGGCCGCGACGCCATCACCAACTTCAAGCCCGAAGGCGCCGCCGACCACGCCGAGGCCGCCTTCCTCGCCTCCCACTCCAAGGCCGAGATCGTCGACATGCTGCGGAAGCACACCTACCGCGACGAGCTCGAGCAGAGCAAGCGGAGCTACTCTGGCTCCGCCGCCGAACGGGCCGGTAGAGGGCCGGGCCGGTCGGAGGGGGCCGAGGCGGGGGCGGCGGCGGCCCGGGAGGAGCTGTTCGAGAAGGCCGTGACGCCGAGCGACGTGGGGAAGCTGAACCGCCTGGTGATCCCGAAGCAGCACGCGGAGAAGCACTTCCCGCTGCCGGGAGGGGCGGCGGCGACGCTGAAGGGCGTGCTGCTCAACTTCGAGGACATCGGGGGGAAGGTGTGGCGGTTCCGGTACTCGTACTGGAACAGCAGCCAGAGCTACGTGCTGACCAAGGGTTGGAGCCGGTTCGTGAAGGAGAAGGGCCTGAAGGCCGGGGACACCGTCTGCTTCCAGCGGTCGACGGGGCCGGAGAAGCAGCTCTACATCGACTTCAAGCCGCGGGGCAAGTCGGTGGGCGCGGCGCAGCCCGTGCAGATGGTGAGGCTGTTTGGGGTGAACATAATGGAAGTGCCCTACTGCGGTGGTGGGAAGAGAATAAGGGATGCGGACAACTTCTTGTCGTTCGAGTGTAGGAAGAAGCAGCAGATGGTGGTTGGTGCTTTGTAGCATTTTGTTTTTGGTCGTTGAAAATTTCTCGCTGTAGGTCTTTGTTTTGCTCATCATGTTGTTGTGAATTATGTGAAGCCAGGGGGAGGGGGGGTTAATTTTATGTTGTAGATCCAAATCAATTTGTATATTTTAACAGAATAGATGCCGGAGGCAAAAAACAAAAAACGAAAAAAAAAGGGGGTGGATGAAAAGATTAGGTGCAAAAGTAGGAAAAAGCTCCAAGGAAGATAGAAATAATCAAACAAGTCAAGTTGCTCCCTTTTTTCACACTTCCATAATCCTCTCTCTCTCTCTCTCTCTCTTTAAATTCCAACTTGCTGTGTTACTTTAGTTTTTGCCATGTTGAGCTTAATGCATAATGCATGCTGTCGCTTTCTAGAAAATATCGGGTCGGCGAGAAACCACATGCTTTTAGTTGTCTCCACGACTTAAGACTGTGTCCCAACCCTTCTCCCGAAGTTAAAAGTGAGATCAGTCGATGGCCAGTCTCTCTTTTGACCCAGTTAACCTCATGCCCACTAGCATGCTCTACTTGTTCGCCCGACGGCGCACTAGTTCCGGCGAGTCGAGCGAGAGATGCAGAGTGGGCAACTGGATAAAGAATTTCAATAAAAAGATTGATCATCAGATTCTTTTTTCCCCAACGATCAGCCCGGCGTAAGCGGAAAGAAGAAAGAAACTGGAGAAAGAATTCAAATGGGTCTTGACTTCGCTGCCAGTGTTTCGTGACATCATGCATCAAAAGGAGGAGGCAAAGCGAACATATTATTAAAAATAATAAAACATTTAAAAAAAAAAGAAAGAAAGAAGGTTCGACCGCGTATGGTTTGGAACCAGTGGCGCAGCTTGATATAAGCATTAGAAATCAAAAATGCTTTTCGGATAGACAAGTCGAACTTTGCCTCCCATTTCTTTTGTTTTATCACACAACATTGCGGTTGCCTTCTGTTTCACTATTGATCGAGTGACGGAGCTTTAAATTTTTATTCCCACGTAGCGTTTCGATTCGCCTTGACGTTCGCTAGGTCGTCTTCCGTAGCAGAACGAGACCGAAGCACCGTGGATTGTTTCAAAGACGAGAAATAAAGATCTTTGGGTCCAAAGCAAAAACGCCAGACGCATTCTCCGTCCCGGTTTGATGGCTGAAACGAGTGATGGTACATGCCATTTTGTTCGATAGAATTCGTTATCGGCCATGAAAGAATCGAGCTGGTCCGACTTGAAACAACGGAGATCCCATGTCGGCGGCTTCAATCAGGACTCCGAGTCGATTGGGATTGTCCATCTAAACATATCATTAGGGATTTGAGAAAAACAGCATCTCCATCGTTGCGAAATACCACCAATCCTTTGCTCCTTTCTGTCGGGGTTCCTCGCTCTTGATTTTAATATCAACTCCCTGCGCTAAACTCTTAATGCCTCGCGTAATCGATGCGTTTCGACTAATCCCTGTAATTTCAAGCGGGGATGCTGACGTCGTCCGACATGGCGATGAAGTGGTGTCTAGCAATGGGCCCTCTCCAGTCTCCGTAGCACTTCCCTGAAAAGATGGGGCGGGTCAAAGAGCATCAATCGCCACAGAGAATTTGAAAATCTTAATGCCTTGGACCATCGATGTCCAAACTCTGGTGACCGGAAATAAAATTCAGCTGAGAAACATACAATTGAATTATATAACGCCAAGCTCCATTTTAATTTGCCGGAGGGGTATTGCTTTATTAACTCCATGCCCCGGATTAAGTTTACTGATTTCTTTGTCCGGTCAAAGACGGCACATCCCGTCCATCGCCACGATCAGAATGAATATCGGGCCCGCGATTTCTTCAAAGGCCTCGTTTGAGCATGCCTCGGTCCACACACTGAGCAGGTCCTCTTCCGACAACGGAGTCGATAAAAACTGAACTTGACACGAGGAGAACCATCTTTACAATTAGGACCGGCGAGCTCGTCGCCGGCGCGCCGCAGCTCCACCGATATCCGCCTTAAGCTAAGACTTGGAAAAATCCAATCCCCGTTCCCAACCAGGGGGCCCAGTAAAAAGGTCTGTGGCTCTGCCTTGTTTTTCAGGCCCGGCCCACTCATCGAGCTCGATGTTATCCCAATTCACACACACACTCTCTCTCGTCTCTCCCTCCGCATCGTCGTTTCATCTTCACAGTCTAAGCTTTTTTGATTTGGCGCACGGAGAGAGATGGCAATTGTTGACTCCCTCGTGCACTCGGCGTCCCTGCGACTCTCGTCTTCTTCATCGCCATCGTCGAAGTCTTCTCTCTTCGCCGGGTCCCCACTCGCTGTCTCGCCCGCTTGTGTTTCTGGTTCGTGTGTTCTAAACTCCTTCCTTTTCACTTTTTTGTAGTTTTGTTGTTTGCCCAGCTGTTTGAAGCTGAGGAACGAGGTGAAAAAAAAAAAACATAAAACAAAAATCTTTCGGTGTGGCACCGGTGCTGGTGCTGGTTTTGTTAGGTGATGTCCTGCTAAGTTGATGAAGCTAGATTAGGAGTTATTGGGTGAACTTTGGGGTCGCTAAAGCTCTGTGATTTGGTCTTTATGCGTGAGAGTTTGGCGCTAGTAAAGCCGCCGTTATTTGGCATGACAAAGCCTTTTGCTGTTGATCATTTTCAGTAAAGCAGACTTGTCCGAACAGGCGACTGGTGATTGTTTCCAAGAGGATATCTGGCTTGGAAGAGGCCATGAGAATCAGGAGGTACCTTTACGTATATGAACATTGTGGACCTCTTTCGGTGCCCAATATTTGTGCGAGCTAGCATCAACTGTATAGGTGTATGTAGCAACGAGGGATAAAGCCAATTTTTAGCAGACATTAGGATTCTTCTCTAAGTCGACTGGCAATTTCATCTAAGTCCTTTGTTTGTCCCATGCGAAAGCATTAGTTGTTCAGATTTCACATTCCCTTCCCCTGTTTAGGTCCATTGAAACCGGTGACATGCCCAGCTTAATGGGGCTGCCGGCACCTTAGTTGAGTGATTAATTGTTAATACTCTCTTGGAATCTCTTGTCTAATATCATTTATGTGATTCTGGTGAAATTGAATTCAATGTTTAAAACCAAGCACGTTGACAACCTCTGCCAGCATTTAAGGCACAGAACCAGAGATTATTTGGACGAAGGATTGTCTTTAGGTGCCTCACCGGGGGAGGATAGTTTCTTGCTCTTAGAAGTTACTTTTTCTATCCTTACTACTGATATATGGTTATGTTTGTGCTGATGTCTGTTATTATGAAAACCCCAGAGAACGTGAACTTCAAAGCACAAAAAAGTTAAGAAGAAGGCCACCGTTAAGGCGGGGAAGAGTATCTCCGCGTCTTCCTGTGCCTGACCACATCCCAAAGCCTCCTTATTTTGGTTCTCCGTTGCTTCCAGAGCTTGCTAGTGAACATCAAGTTCATGATTCTGACGGCATTGCTCACATGAGAGCTGCATGTGAGCTTGCTGCGCGTGTCCTTGATTATGCGGGGACATTGGTCAAGGTTGAGATTGTGCTTCATGATTGAAATTTCTGCTTACGATACTGGAATTTAGAAATATACTTCCGGTATGTAGAAATATACTGCTACGAGCGGACAAGGAAACCACTGATGTCCTTATATAACTAATTCAGATACTGTACAGCTCTTCAATTTCAGCCCATTTTACGTGTTTATGGTGGGCTCAGTCTATGTACTTGGTATGAAAAGGTTTTGGAAAAGCACATTTTTTGGTTGAATTTTCTGAAATAAGGTTGTATCTAGGGAATTTGAATCTGACACAAGTAGAACTAGGATGACAAGTAGCAAGAACTGCTATTATACCAATGAAACATAGTGAAATTTGCATCCGAAAGAAAGATGGGAGTTTAATTATTTTTGCTCCTTTACTTCAGGGGAATTTTGCGCTTAGCTTTGCTTTTATTTTGGCAGCCATCAGTGACAACAGATGAAATAGATAAAGCTGTGCACCAGATGATTATTGAAGCCGGTGCTTATCCTTCACCTCTTGGCTATGGAGGATTTCCCAAGAGTGTATGCACGTCAGTTAATGAATGCATGTGCCATGGAATACCAGATTCTCGTCAACTACAGGTCTCATTGGCTCATAGTTCTTGGTTAAGAAGCCCATTATTTTCTCTTTAATAATGACAATCTTATGCAGGATGGTGACATTATAAACATCGACGTGACTGTCTACTTAAATGTAAGTGCTTGTCAATCATTTATTGACTGAATGTTGTACTTAATACGTGTAACTTACAAAGTCATTGTAGTCTTGTTACTCTCGTATGACTAGATCTGAATTTATTATAAATAGCTATTATTGGAGGGGATATAGTGCGTCTGGACGAAGTCAATGTAAGTTTTCTTAATCATCTTCCCTGTCTCTCTCTTTCAGAGACGGCACCCTCTGCCCACACCTGCAGACAAAAGGTGGATCTGTGCAATCTAGTTAATAGATCAGCTTTTTAATAAATGTCTGTTTGAATATTCTAACGGTCACTTGAAAGTAAGAAAAAAGACGTGTCAATCTCATATGTCGACGAAGGAAGAAAATATTGTCATTCAAATTTTAAACAAGTTTATAGACAAGCAAGTGCATATCTTGTCCTCATTGATTCTAAGACATGGGCTATCATGTCTCATTTAAATTACTTAAGTTCATGCTGTTATGTAATCAATAGTGGTTCCCTCCCCTCCTCCCTCCTGTCCAAGTTTATTTTCCTGGGTCGTGACCTGCGATTTGGTTATAACAGTCACTTGGAAGTAAGACAAATGATGTGTGTCAATCTCATATGTCGATGAAGCAAGAAAATAATGACATTCAAATTTTAAACCAGTTTAAAGACAAGCAAGTGCATATCTTGCCCTCATTGATTCTAACACTTGTGCTATCACGTCTCATTTAAATTACTAAATTACTTAAGTTCATGCTATTATGTAGTCAATAGTGGTTCCCTCCCCTCCTCCCTCCTGTCCAAGTTTATTTGCCTGGGTCATGGTCTGCAATTTGGTTATCCCTTTCATTAGAAGTCGCTGTTTCTGTATCATTTGTCTAATTCGACTTTATTCTCGTGACCATGTCAGTGTCAAGTTCCCTTAACCAAACCTAAAACTTCAGCACAACAGTGGTGTGGGTTGTTTTCTCTGATGCAAATCCTCTCTATCTCTGTTAGGGCTATCATGGAGACACATCAAAGACATTCCTCTGTGGGAATGTCAGTGATGCACTTAAAAACCTCGTGCAGGTAAAAATTTGCTTACATTTTGGTCTGGTGTCTCCACTCCTTCCTGTCTATATCCTATAGAGTTCACACTCTGCTTGTCATGGTAGGTTACTGAAGAGTGCATGGAAAGAGGCATAGCAGTTTGCAAAGATGGTGCAAGTTTCAAGAAAATTGGAAAGAGAATAAGGTTTGTCAGCTTCTTTACAAATGTTGGTCAGGAGTTACTCTGTAAGTTTTGTCCATATCGACTCACTTCAGATGCTTGATTTTTGTATTGAGGATTGGCTTCAGAAGATGTAATTTGAAAGTTAGATAAATTCATTTTCTCAGTTGCAAGTACAGTGGCATGAATGCTGCATGTCTTTCGGGTCACAAGTTATGGTACAAGTTACCAGTTAGCTATATTACGGTTTCTGACTAATTTCAGTCTTGCAGCAAAAAATTTATAGATAACGTCAGGAAAGTTCCTTATATTTGCTGTATTAAAAAATAATGTTGCTTGGTCAATTTAATACTTAAGCATAGCAATCATGTGTATACTTTATACTGGATACTGGACTGATTTGCTCACTAAAGTTCAGATCGTATCGGCATGGAACTACAAGTAGTTTGATTATTCTAGTCTGGAACCATATGCATCTCATTTAGTCTAAATCTAGTAGAACCTTGATGTTCTCCACGATCGAGTTCCACAAACAATACTACGGCAGGAGTTGCTTAAATGTCACGAAAAACATAAACTTTTGACAGGTCTAGAAATGACTTGATCGAGATAAATTTGAAAATAGACTATTCTTTTTCTTTGTCGCAGTTTCATTTTGAAAAAATGGGATAAGGCTAGAAAGAAGTAGACTATGTGTGAGCAGAAACACTGCGCACAACGATGAAATAATCTCAAACTGTCAGTCTCTTTGAATATCACATTTTAAACTAGTTTACTTCCATCTTTATTTGATATGATTACCAGCTTTACTGAAGTATTTTTCCACTATTTTTCTAGATTATTACGCGACGAGAAGTTAGATGTTCTTTTCTAAAGAAAACTCGGTTTTCTATTGTTATTATTAAGAGGATTTGGGCATCAGAGTTTCTTTAGACTTCATTTACAATTTCAGAAGAATCAAAGGAAGTGTTGGTTCGATCTGAATGGGATAAGAACATCTGTCACTGAGGAGTTTTAGCTGGTAGAGAGTACAAATCTCAGAGCCTGTCTTGTGGGTTATTCCATCTTTGCCATTGTTTAATGGATATCTCAGATTTGGTATGCTTGGGTAAGCATGAACTGCTTAGCCTTGTTATTTTCTTTTCGGGATCAGTTGTCTGAATTTTTTCATGTCTTTGTGCCTCCAGTGACCATGCCGAGAAATGTGGTTATGGAGTGGTAGAGCGGTTCGTTGGGCACGGAGTAGGAACAATATTCCATTCTCAGCCAATCATTTATCATCATCGTAAGTTCTTCCCTAGTTTCCTTGTTTACTCACCTCATTATTGAATTGGGAAAACCTAGACTGGTGAAAATAGAAACGGGCTTGAAATGCCGTGGCATGAACACTTGATACAAAATCTGAAACCCAAACTTGGTGGCTGTCCTCAATGTATCATGTTTGATCGGGCAGGGAACGAAGAGCCTGGGACCATGGTCGAGGGACAGACCTTCACAATCGGTTAGTTCATTGCCATGACAAACTCTGGGAACCTTTGATTTGCCTGTCCCTCGAAGTAGCTGAAATATTATCTCGTATTGGCCACCGACAATTTACCGTAAAATACTCATGCGCAGAACCGATCCTTTCATTGGGAAGTATAGAGTGCAGAACGTGGCCGGACAATTGGACAACTCTCACGGTGGACGGCAGCCCTGCCGCACAGTTCGAGCACACCATTTTGATCACTAGAACTGGAGCTGAAATTCTGACCCAGTGTTGAGAAAAACAATTCCTGTCCCTAATTTTTTTTTTTCTTTTGGGGTATTAGCAGAAGTCCATTTTAGCTCTCTCTATGTAGTTCAAGCAAGTGTGCAGAAAGTTCCTCAAAGGTTTCAAAATCCTTGATGTTCAATTCTCTGTAATTTAGTTTTCGTCTTATTTTATTTATTTATTTTTGCCAAAACCCGAACTAACCTTCATTCCCAAGTTAAATTCTTCGTTGGGTTTAATGCTATTTAATCGCGCGCTGCGCAAGCAATATCGTGCGATCTCTAGATTCCGAAAGCACCGAAGCACAATCACAGGCGAGGCCCTGCCGTCTTCCTATTGACGCGTGTCCTAGACGCCAGGACACGCGCCCGTAAGAGCGGGTGAAGTAGACCAACAAAAAACAAAGGGTGGACCCGCGGGAAGCGCGAGATAAGGAAAAAGGGCAAAGAATCAGGCTCGGCTCGGCTAGGCTCTGGCGCTTAGATGGTGGGAACGTCTTGACTCTCGCGGCGTGCATTTCACGCTCCCTGGATTCTGGCTGCCTCCTCCCCTCCGCTCTTGTCTGCGTGCGGACCGGGACGGACCGTGATTTGGGTACCCGACCGAATCCCAAGCATATTCGCGTCGTTTCGCTTTCAGACAAAGGGGGGACCGGTGCTTCCAATCCACTATTGTGTTACTTTTACTTTTTATTGCAGGTAATTTTCAGGGCGACCCTCTCGCGCGATGCGTGCAAGACACGTGATCGCCAGCGTTCGAGTCGAGCCTAATTACATAGGTGTCGTGATCGGATCAAAACATCAGCCGACGCTGTTCGAGACGGATCCATTTCAACTAATTTTGTAAGACGCCTAAACACCTTTGTTGACAAGTTATTGACTTACTCAAATTCGCATGATATAGTTAAATTCAGTTTGGCAATGTCGGTAGATACATTTGCTATACATTGAATACACATGTCGTGTTCGAATTTTGAAAATATATGCGATCCGACACGTTCGATTTGAGAGGGCATATGTTTACGACCCAACACACGCGATAAAAAGGATGTGAATTGACAGTCCTACTGTGCATGATTAGACCACCTATTGATCTCAGCAGTTCGATTCACATGCATCTTGGCTATACTCCCTTTCGGCGTTATCATCGAAATTTAACTCCGACTAGAAATGACAGTTTGAACAACCGCATGATTTTTTTATTTTTTATTTTTGAACTACCGCATGATTTTAGTCTCTTCGAAAGACGAAATACTCGGACGAACAAGGCACATTGTAGCACCTAACACTATGCCGCTAATCTCGTCAAATCAGGCAACGGCTACAGTAGTCGCATACGAGACAGCTATCGCGGAGGTCTTCTAGAGCGGAAAAAAGGAGAAGATTTTTCATAACCCATCTCGAAGCTTTGGCAACAATGGATCCAATTAGAATGTTCGATGGGTGATCCCTTTCGTCTTTGGGGGTGGGGGGAAAGATCCAATTGCTGTCGATGCGCGCCACAAATAGCTGGCTAAGTGCGGAAGGCGGCGGCACACTTGATAGAATCGCGAATCGAGGATGTAGGCAGCCATCAAAGCAAGCATATACCCAAAAAGATACGAGAGGAAAGCAACATAATACGACCGGTTCATGCGTCACCATTGTGATTTTAGATCGGCCCTCTTGTTTCTTTTGATTTTCAGTTTTTCTTTTTTCCGTTTTTCACGTGACATAGGTGTGAATTTTTGTCTTAATTTTCTCAGTTTGGTCGGAAGCTTATTCTCACGCCCTTGCTTATCGTGGAATGAGCGTCCACACCCATTAAATACGGTTTGTGATGTACTTGGCTTGATTCCACAAAGCTAGTATCCTGTGCATTTAGTCTCTGAATAATCTTACTTATGAATAGATATCAAGCCACGAGTCGAGAGTGACTATTTGTCTAACCCATCGGCACAATTAATCGACAAGAAAGGAAGAAACGTAACCAGGATTGTAGAAACATGTAGGTGCTTATGATGTTTATCCCATGAATGTGTTCATTCGGGGGCGATTCACATGAACTAAGCACACAGATAGGAACGTGAAACCATTGCATGACTATCGCTATGGCTGTAATCCAAGGGAACGATCGTAATTAGCTTAGTTGCACGAGGGGAAGGGGCACGGCGACATTATCGCGATGACGTCAGCTTGAGTCTTAAGTTCCCCCGGGCGAGAATCGAATCCACGACCGTTGATTCGTGAGCCGGAAGCATGAAAAATGGCCTTTGCCACCTGATCGATCCCAACGTGGGTGGACATCTTTATTAGCATGTTTAACTTGGCCATAGAACTCACCAAAGACATTGCAGACATTATATATAGATCGAGTGTGCGACAAATGTATAAAAGCCGCATTTGGTCATCCGGACATAAGAGTGGATACAATAGAATATGAAATTCATGAATTTTGCCAAATTATATCCCTTGTTTGGTGAATCTTGAATCGCAATAATAAAATTGGATATGTTCATTTCCTATCTTGTTCATTGTTCGTTATTTACGACGATGAATCTGAGAATGTGTAAAAGCTGCATTTGATCGTCCGAATTTTTAACCATAATAGGATTGGATGTAATATGATATGAAATTAATGAATTTTGTCATATCTTATTCACTGTTTGATGAGCCGCAGTAATAAAATTGGATATGTTCATATCATATCTTGTTCTTTGTTTGGTATTTACAACGCAATCGATGTAAATGAATATGAAAATGCACAAATAGACACTATACGAATTTCTCACAATTCATTGTCAAATCTAGTAAGACAGAAAATAAAATCATTCACTTTTGCGATTATGAAAAGTTTTGCCTATCTCGCTAGTTGCGTTAAACTTTAACATGAACCATAAAGCTATGGAGGAGAAGTGATTTTTATTCTCTTTGTGCTTTTATAGACTATTGACATGAACCGGAAAAGCGAAGGAGGAGAAGAAGTTTCAGATCTCTTGTGTTTTTGTAGAGTTTTGTCGTAAACTAAAAAACTATCAAAAGAATAATAAAACTTCAACATGAAAAGTATGCAGGAGAATGAATTGGAGATGTTTTTTTCTTAGAAATTTCATTGCTTCTCATTTTTCGAGAACTAGAACAATTACTTTCAATCACTTAAAATCTGGATTCTTTTACTTCATTCTTTTACTTTTTTTTATTTAAATCTCTTTTCTCGTTACATTTATTCCCCTCCATCATTTCTTAATAGAATTTTACTAAACAATGAACTGTACTATTATAATAAGTAATGATATAGATACCAGGTATATATGCAAACTATACATTCGATATTCGAAAGAAATTAAATATATAAATTAAGAATTACAATAAAAAATGAAAATTATTGCTTTTTGTTATTTTGAGTTTTAGTGAATTCAAAAATAATTTAAATTACCTTACCAAAAAATAATAATAATTTAAATTGATTTTTGTTATAATTTTATTATTTAAGAAGTTTATTTTTCAAAACAGTAATTTTTATATGATGAACAAAAGAAACCATATCTGCATTTATCCCACCTCCCCTCAGGGGATAATTTTATCTAGACTATATCCCTCTTATGCCCCACTTATCCTGTCCTGGGCGGGAGCCAAATACATGATATGATAAAATTTATCATATCCTTACTTTTATCACGACTACCAAACGTAGCCAAAGAGATTAGGCCATATAAATTCACACCTTAAGATTTCATTTTAATATCGTCAAATTAAGGTTGGAAAAAAATTTCCAAAATATTGTTGGAAAATATGATATTTTTAATGAGTGAGTAAATGAGAAATTGTTTCTTAAAGAACATCCTTGAATTGGAAGTAGGAAGTGACAAAACACTAGCCTCCATTGGAAAGGAGAAAGGCCTTGGAGTGTTTTACATGTGGTTAACAATAACTATGTCTTGCGCGCGCGCGCAGGGGGTGCAAATCCCAGACCCCGACGGAGGCCCGACGAGCTAAAACTTGAGCACAAAGACACGATCTGCGTATACGAATGCAGGACCAAAAAGTGAGCACTTTTCCAATTTAATATTTTAAAAAAATATTTACAAAATTAGTCACTTTTCCAATTTAGGTCTCGCGCAACAGTAGGATCTGCGCGCCAAACGAGCGCGACGGCGGGGCCAGCGAGCGACGGTCGCGTGCTGGAATTACCATTGCGCGACGGTCACATGCTGGTATCAATAGCACGCGACTGATCATTCCAGCCCTGGTATGACCAGAGCGCGACCGTCGCGCGATGCAACTGCGACAAGGCCTGTGGCTCTGCCTTTGCCCCAAGTAGAGCCTTTAGGCTCACGGGCACAAATTTTGCTCGGCAAAGCCTGAAACGGCTATGTCTTGATTTTTTTTAGGCTCTACAGGCTGAGGTAGCATTTAGGGCATAGCCTTTCACGGGCGCAAATTGCGCCCGTCTTTTGGTTCTTAGGTTATATAACTAATTGTTTCGTCTGGGTTGTGTTCTTCTTCTCATTTTTGCCTCTTCTGCTGCTCTCGCTATAGTTCGCATCATCTTCTGTTGTCTCGTGACAATTTATTTTTCCTCGCCCTCGTTCACTCTCGTAAGGTATTATTTCGACGCTCGTGTTTTATGTTTTGTTCGTTCGATAATATTTTTATAATGTTTCAATTAATTTATGAATTTTGTGCTTTGCATGATTTCAGATAAAAGCAAAATCAATCGGCCTCCTCACTCCGTGAGTGCTCTCCGTTAGCAGTTTGAGGTAAATTACGATTTATTATTATTTTTTCAATTTGTTCGGTAAATTACGATTTTGCAACCTGCAAGAGTGGAACACTGTAGTTGAACGATGGCTTTGTTGTGGTTGCGAAAGGTCTCTACTCCTAGATCATACAAACATGGTTTCGCATATTTTTTTTAAATTTTTTTCGTATTTCTTTCTGGGCACTATTGTTTTGGCGTCAATTTATTTATTATTCATATACGAATAATTAATTTACATTTGTTACAGTATTATTGTTCGTATTATTGACATGTTAGAGGTACCACAATGGGAACTAGTATACCAAATTATCGTGAAACAAATTAATGTCACTAGAAGAGAGTACCAATTTCCTTATGGGCTGTTATGTAACCTAAGAACTACTATAACTCCCTTAATCCCCACGTAATCTCAATAAGAGGTCAAGGAAAAACAAGTTAATATTTCTTTTTAAAAAGTTAATTGATAGTTATTTCTTACCTGTGAGAGCAAAGAGAAAGTATGTTATTTCTGTTAATATTTTTTTAATGATTCAAATAATTTGTGAATTTTAGATAAAAGAAAAAACCAATTGGCATCCTCACTCAATGCGTGCTCTTCGTCAGCAATTTGAGGTAAATTCCTATGTAGTAATTTTTTTTCTAATTTGTTCAGTATAGATTTATATATATATATATATATATATATCTATTTCATGGATGAATAATTTATTTATATTTTTATAGTATTATTGTTATTATTTACGAGTTTATAAAATTTTATATATTTACAAATATGTACGAATTTAGTAACTATTCAAAAATATTAAAAAATATATTACAAAATTAGTTACTATTCAAAAATACATATATAAATATATTTACAAAATATATATATTTGGTCGTTATTTATACCAGAATAATGCATGTTATTTATAGATTGTTAATATTATGTCCCGAGAAGCGTGGGTTGAATTTTATCCGGTCCAAAGAATATTTTTAATTAAATTAAAAATTTAAATAATTAAACTGAAGTTAGTAACCATAGACTAGCAAAATCATCATTGTACGAAAAATTCAAAAAAAAATTCGAAAAACTCCCCAAAAATAGAAAATGGCCACATTCAACTGACCATGGACTGTTTTTTTTTCAATAATTTGGCATCCGAATTTTAAAAAATGTCGATTTTTCCTTTATGGCAAATAATATTCAAAAAAATTCTGAAAACGAAAAAATTTCAAAAATGTAAAATGACCACAATCAACTGACTATAGTAGGATAATAATTACGTAATTGTATATGCGAAATAATTTATAATTCATTTATTTAGCATAATGTCGTCTACACTGTTTGCAATTGTGCATTGGGGAGGTACAATAGTACGAAATTAATATGAAGTTGATTACGATGGCGGACAATATGCTATGTTCAAGTTTGAAAATATATCATCATTTGAGGAGTTATGTGATACGATTGGGCTCACGTTGAATATAACAGCAAATCAGTATATTCGGAGCCTGATGTATAGATACCAGAGTGCAATGGATTCGCATTATGTTGTATATAATATTATGGAGGTGCAAAATGATGGTGCAGTTATGATGATCCAACATTTTGCATTTTCAGATGGTTCTACGGGTTTTTTACAGTTTTATGTAACTGTAGATGAACACCAACATATTCATGAAGATGGCATTGAGGAAGGCTATAATTATGTTGGGGAAGGCTTTAATGTTGGTGAAGATAGTGTTGATGATAATGATGGACATGACTCGGTTGAAGAAGATGATGAGTCTTGGATGGACACTGATGACAGTGGTGAAGAAGATATCGAAAGCGATAATATGGACGCTTACTACAACGCTCATTGCAGCAATCCCATTATGCCGTTAGTAGATCCACCGCCATATTCCGAAATCGACTTCGATATAATGCAAGTCGATACAAGAGCCAAGCCAGACCGTTCGTTATTTGATCCATCAAATGAATTTAAAGTTGGCATGGTATTTCCATCATGGGACGCGCTGCGGTTGGCTGCGAAAGAGTATTCTCCGAGAAGAAATCATCATTTTCACAGTTATGTAACGAATATTTCCAAATATATGATAAAATGTGGTAATCGAGACAATCCGTGTAGTTGGAGGCTCCGCGAGACTAAAAAAATGGGTACACTAATCTAGGAAATAACTAAATACAATGGGCCACACACATGCAGGAGGACAACGTCATCACGAGATCATCGACAACTTGACTAGAAGTACTTGTGCAGCCAAGTTAAAGCAATTGTCACCGCCTAACCAGATATCAAAATCGCGACAATGATGACAGAGATTAAAGACAAGGTGGAGTTCAAACCTACCTACCGCAAAACCTGGGTAGCTAAATAAATGGCAATTGCTGAAGCTTTTGAAGGATGGGATGAGTAGTACGGTAGATTGAGGACGATCATGAAAGAAATGGTGGTAAAGAATCTAGGTTCACATTTTATGATCGAAGATCGCTTGAGCAGTGATCACAGCAGCACGATTTTTGATCGAATGTTTTGGACTTTTGCACAGACGATTCATGGCTTCGCAAGTTGTCGGCCTGTAATATTTGTTAATGGTACTTTTATGTACGGGAAATACCAATGAACGCTCCTTGTTGCATCCTCACTTGATGGGAACAATCATATATACCCATTGGCATTTGTTGTAGTCGACAGAGAAGATAGGTCGAATTGGACTTAGTTTATGACTATGTTGTGGACATATGTCATTAGAAGGGAGAATATTTGTATACTATCAGATAAACATTCTGGGATTATAAGCGCAATGGAGACAACGGAGTGGCTTCCTCCACATGGCCACCATAGATTTTGCATTCAGCATCTTGTCAACAATTACAATAAAAAATTTAAAAAAGAGAACGCCAAAAGACTTATTGAGACGGCAGGTAAATTATAAAATTTTAACATTTGAGGAAAATACGTGTTCATAAATTTGAATGTGATAGTACTAATTATTATTATAATATATAGCTTACGCGACTCAACGGCGAAAGTTCGTTAGCATCATGAGCGAAATTAGAGGTATGGATGCGCGCACAGCTGCATGGTGTGACAAGATTCCAAGAGAAAAATAGACGAAAGCTTATGATGGAGGGAGTAGATATGGAGTGATGACAACTAATTTAGTTGAATCTGTCAATGGGATGCTGAAGGGTTATCGTGGTCTACCAATAACAGCTATGATCGATAAGTTATTCTCTCAATTGTCTAAGTATTTCGAAACTAGAAGAACGACTTATAGGACGCAGGTTGACCAAGGATGTATACATACGCAATTTGTTGATGCGACGCTCGATGAAAATAGTGCCAAAGCAAATAGACATGAAGTGGCATGTTTCGACTCTGATAAATGACTTTTTGAAGTTAAAACTAGACGCGATAGAAACAGAGGATCAGGGGGTCAAAAACAGATAGTGTGCCTAGCCGAGCGAACCTATACATGTGGAAAATTGAAGAGATTAAAATCTCATGTTCCCACGTAATTGCAACATGTCAAGCACATGAAGTTGATTCCCATGAGTACGTAGATGAATCCTACTTGTTGGATAAAACCCTTCAGTGCTATCAATACATGTTTTACCCATTGAGGCATCCTGACTACTGGTTTGGAACTGACGACCTGCCATTAATACCAGACCAAAGGCGTATTAGAAAGAAAGGAATGCCCCATACATCACGAATACGTAATGAGATGGACTGGAAGGCAACGAGCAGTAATAATGCGCGTAACCATTACAGCAATTGTGGAAATTTAGGGCACAATAGAAAAACTTGTGCAGTGAGATCTGGCCGACAATAGATCACAGTTGTGTGAATCGTGTAAAATAGATATTTTGATTTATTGTAATGTTATAATATGACAATTATGCGATATTGATTCAATTTCTCCTTGAATTATGTGTAACATTAATCGCCTCATTTTTTTTTAAGGATAGAATATGACAAATTGAGCTATACTTATTCACTCCGTTCGTCCGTGCTATGTGCACATGATGCATTTCAATTTCTTGTAGTATTATAATTAACAAATATGCGATATTTATTGGAGCCTTCTGTAATAAATTTGTAGATATGGATGAGAGGGCAGCATACATTCAGTCGGGACCCGTTGATGATTTGCTACTTACAGGACAGGATAAACATAGATCGCAGGCTACATGGAACGCTAAGGTAATTGACTAATTTAGTAGTTGATCAGTCACTTGTAACAGCATTATCAAAATTCCTAATAACACTTCTCCATGTCACATTTCATAGGGTCATCATGATCAAGCACTCATATGTCGGAGAGCGATGATACACGTACCTGAAGTTGATCCGCGCATAGTCCCATATCTACGAGCTTCGGGTTTTTATCAGGTTTATATGATGGGATTTTTCCAGCTGAATTGGCATCTGATTACTGCACTGGTCGAGCGGTGAAGGCCGGAGACTCACACCTTTCATATGCCGGATGACGAATGCACGATCACGCTATAGGATATTTCAGTGCTGATAGGCCTTCTCATTGATGGATATGCAGTTACCAGCCATATTAATAGGAATTGGGTTGTGTCGAGCTACTGGGTGCTCGTCCAGACAATCTACGTGGCACGCAGTTGAGGTTGGGCTGGCTGAAAGACAACTATACTCATATTCCAGACGATGCCAATGAAGTTATCGTGCAGCAACATGCTAGAGCATTCATTCTCAGACTGCTTGGAGGATCTATTTTTGCTGACAAATCATCCTCCAAGATTAGTTTGTTATTTCTTCCATTACCGGAGAACCTTAACGACCCTACCCAGTACAATTGGGGTTCAGCAGCCCTTGCGTGGCTGTATCGAGAACTTTGTAGTGCAGCTGATCCAGACATAAAGTAAATCGGTGGTGCCCTACATGTTTTGCGGATTTGGGCGTGGGAGTGTTTCAAATGTATCTCCCCATAGATGAGGGATCGTAATCTTTTTTCAGATACACCTCTTGGTAGCCGGTATGTAAAATAATGCCTTTTCAGTTCGTGAGTCATTAATTCTTTCTAGTACGGATAATATATGAAGATCTCATTTTTCCCTACAAATGAAGTCGGGCACGACAGACAACGGAGGTGCCTACACATACTTTACTACATTTACGCTACTTACTCGATAGAATGTCATCTAAAGATGTAAGTAATGATAGCAACAAACGAGTTTATTATAATGTTTACTTTTATATTAATTCTTCGTTTAATTTGATATGTTTTATTGCGATAACAGATTACTTGGTTGTCCTACATTGACGATATTATGCAGTAATTACCAAATTACTGTCGGTAGGGACAACACATTTAGACGGCTTGTGTCCCACTCATATGCTACTGATAGTTGAGTGGCATTATTCAGATCGAGTACTACGACAGTTTTCTATGCATCAACCAATACCGATAGCTCCTAGCGATCATGCGGCCTTACATGATATTGAGTTAAGGCCGGTTGGGAGGGATTGGATAGCCACGCACAGACAGCTCATCGACATATGGAACGATCGTGACAGATATATAGTCCAAGAAGCTCATGAAGAGGAGCCATTTCACTTTCATTCAGCATATATGGAGTAGTTCCGTAGACATACACGGAGGTGGATTTCCGTTCTGGAGCCGGAATGGGTTCATCGGTTAATGCAAACACTTTCAACTTAAATCGTTACTTTTTTTTATTAACATAAGTTATCGACATTTAAAAAATTTTGTGGTTTTTTATATCATTGCCAGAGTGATGGCGTCGAACGTGCCTTACATATTTTGGACACTACCAATTCATCTCGTCAGGCCTGGAGAGAAGGACGACGGATACTTAGGGCAACATTATATGCCCAGCATAAGGAAAGATGAATAACAATGATGCCACCACCCTAGCCAACAACTACAGCAGCACCAGTTGGGCCACAAGATAATGACCCACCTGAGACTGTTCAGCCGACCCGAAGGACCACTCGAGCTTATCCAAGTGGTAATGTTGTCCCATATCCCATGGAATATCATGCATCAGATTTCAGTCCGGGGTTCACTCCAGAGTTTATCCAGTCAAATTTCGATACAGGGTTCGCCTAGTTTGCTGGCTCATCTCATGGGGGTTCTACTTTTCAATATGGTGATAATCAAGAGTCATATACACCCGCTACTTCTCCGGCTTCATGGGGATGCGATTTTCCTCCTCAATTTCAAGTCCATCCTACAGTAGGCTATGCACAATCTGGGTGTGTCATATTTTCAGACTTTGATGATACGGTTCCATTATAGATTCATGAGCCATTACAACATATGCTTTCATCATCTACATGTCTTGCTCCTCCGGATGCTCGTTCTCATCGTTACGACACCAGACCTGCTCATCGACGAAGAGCACCTAATTACGGAACAGGAGACCATATAGGATGACAACATCATTAGTGCATGTTAGTGTAATTTAGGTTGAGGATTGCTATCTATCATTATAAACTTTCATGACTAGATGATATTTTAACTCTGGATATGTCGTATTTTATCATAATGTTATGCATATTTTTATTTAATAATTTACTTATTAATTATACTAAATTAATGGGGTGGACCGGCCGCGTCTGCCAACGCGCTTGGCCCATCGGCGCGCGGGTCTTGTGCGCAAATACAATCATCGCGCGAGACCTAAAATCATAAATATGTTTCAATAGTGACTAATTTTGTAAATATATTTTTTAAAATATTAAATTGGAAAAAATCCCCCAAAAAGTGGCCCTCGCGATGAGCTCATTTTTGCCTTATATTTTAATTTTTTCAACTCAAATCGCTTGCAACAGCTGCTGAATTAAATATAGCAACGGCAAGTTAATGAAATTAAATTTTGCCGCTATAAAATTAAAGCATAACGGCTCTGCTGTTATAGTTCTGCTATTACAAA
Organism: Rhodomyrtus tomentosa; assembly: GCA_028455895.1. Lineage (NCBI taxonomy): Eukaryota > Viridiplantae > Streptophyta > Magnoliopsida > Myrtales > Myrtaceae > Rhodomyrtus > Rhodomyrtus tomentosa. The sequence continues at coordinate 9,041,521 of JAPCWY010000011.1, forward strand.
ATTAAAGTTATAACGGCAGACTTTTCAGTCATTATTCCTTTATTTTCGAAGAAGATACAAGACGCTAGAACGAAAAGAAAACCTCTTCTCCCTCTCTTTCAATTCTCTGCACTTACATTGTTTTCGATATTGTTCATGTTTTATTCAAGTTTGTCGAAAGTTTTGGAGTGTTGTGTTTGTATTTATCGCGGCCAACCATTGTATCCTGGGAGATAGATGTTCACGAAACCTCCAAGCACGTACGGGAGGAGACGAATCTGTTTTAAGGAAACTGTGTCAAACACAGGCTTCGGTCTTTGTATCAATTCTATTTCCTTTTAATACTGATCGTGGCTCTGTTCACAGTGCCGCGCTTCTGCTGATTCAGTGTTTGTGCTTCTTCTGATTCAGTATTTCTGCCATGCCAATTGAATATATTTACAGATTCGATGTTTGAGGTAGTTTGCATACATTTATTATTGCCATTCGAATTTTGAATATCCTCAAATATTATAAAACAGAGTTATTATTTCTAACACTGTTTTTCCAACAAATAGGTATTGACCTCGTCGCTGATGAAATTCAGGTGTCGAAAATCATACCTAGACAACCACCAAAATATTCCACGTTAGGGTTGCGTTAGGTTTTTGAAGCCCGAATTTCGCCGTCGGTGAGCTCCTTATTTACCCAAAACAAACTTTAGGTCCTCAGTTAACCAATTACCACAAGAAGTCGTGTTTCAAGCGACTCTGAAAAGGCCGCATTTTCCTTCATTCTTCTTCCAAGCAGCTTTTAGATTGGTGGATCATAGAAACGAACGCCGCTCGCGTTTATTTTTGGTTAAGCTTGCATGGGAGCAATGTTCAAATTCCCCCAAAAAGATCGCAACACTCTTGTTCTAGAAATCATCTTCAGATCAGGAGTTAATTTTTCTACTTTTATTTCTAAACAAAACTTAATTTTTTTCATTTCTGAAGAGAAGTAAAAAAAAATTAATTTTTCAAGTAGCTTAAAAAAAATTTCAGAAATAAGAAAATAAAATTATGTAAATAAACGAATGTTTTGTCAAATAGGACCTTTTTTATTTACAAATTATCTTGATAGTTAACTAAACAAACCGGTCGAATCGTCCTTGAAACCGGAAGTGGCCTTCGCATCGGTCGTTTATGAACCAAAGAGCATCGTGGAGAAAGGCGGAATCATTCCGGATCCCATGAATCATATTGCAAAAGTTCCCAACTGGGAGTTCGTCGTGGGGGACAAAAGTTTCGATCCAGCCCCAGGGCGATCGTTGATTATAACAAGGGACAAAAACACGAATTAGTAACGATAACTATGGTGGATTAGGTAAGGTCGAGGACGGAGCAGGAAGGAAGGAAGGAAGGAAGGAGAGGCTGGTCATTTTCATATTTTTGATCTAATCCCCAAAAGATAAAGGGAAGGCAGATAGATAGAGAGAGAGAAGATGGCGACGCCAAAATCTGCAGCCATCGCCGCAGATGAAATGACGAAGAGCGAATCCCAACCCCTCGACTGGAATATTCATCCCCTCTCTCTCTCTCTCTCTCTCTATCACTCATTGTGAGGATAAAGTAAGTTTCTCTCTCCTCCTTTTTCCGCCATTGAAATCAATGGTCAGTGAATAGTGATAATAGGAAATGAGAAACCCCCCCTCCCCCTCTCTGTCTCTCTCTCTCTCTCTGAGAAACCCGCCTTCCAATCAGAAATTCTTTTCTGTACGCGACGCCCCGACCTCGGTGCTTCGCTCTCCACCATCGGATCCATCTCTCTCTCTAGAAAGAGGAACGACCGGAAACCAAGAAGGAAGGAAAAAAGAAGAAGGAAAAATCTTATTCTTGGCCACCGAGAGTCATATTCCGTTTCTTGATTCTATTTAGATCCCATATTCTCACCCCTTCCCCCACCATCTTCCCTTTCCCCTTGTTCGGATCTCTCTATGCTGCCTCAAAGCAACTCCATATAACCCACCCTTCCTTGTCCTTCCAGACCCCATCAGATAGATAGAGACCCAAAGACAGTAAAAAGGAGAAAGGAGAGGCGACAATGGATGACGATCATCAGTCCCGGAAAATGCAGGGCTACATGGAAGCTTTGGAGGAAGAGAAGCGCAAGATCCAAGTCTTCCAGCGCGAGCTCCCTCTCTGCTTGGAGCTTGTGAACCAAGGTACTGATCGAGTTTCCACTGCCCAGTTCGAGTTTTCTTTGCTTTTAGATGAAGGGGATGATGGAAAAGGCTGGATCTTTTCGTCTGGGTGTTGCAGCGATCGAGTCGTGCCGGCAGCAGTTGTCTGGGACCACCACGGAGTGCATGCAGGGAGGCCAATCCCAGGGTTCGGAGCAAACTTCGACTTATGGTCCGGTTCTGGAGGAATTCATTCCTATTAAGAGAACATGCTCAGCTTCTGATGATGATAATGAAGAAGAAGAAGAAGAAGATGATGATGATGATGATGAGCAACATTCGCACAAGAAGCCTAAGAGCGACCACGCCACCGATAAAAAGAAATCTGACTGGCTCAGATCTGCTCAGCTGTGGAATCAGACCTCTCCAGCCCCACCTCTTCAACTGGTGAGACAAAAGGAAAAAATCCATTTTTCTCGGGGAAAAAAATATATTTTTGGGATGAAAATGAAAAACGAAAACGAAGAGATGATTTTTTTTTTCATGGGATTCTCGGTCTGGCGTGAATGCAGGAGTCTACACCGAGAAGGGTATCAGTCGTGGAGGTGACGAGAAATGGCGGAGCTTTTCAGCCTTTTCTTAGAGAAAACAAGAGTCCTGTGAAGACGACCAGTCGCGATAATAATAATCATCAGAACAACAACCACCACCTAGCTGTGGCCGAATTACAATCGCCGGTCCCGATTGCCGCCACGAGCTCGACGGCGGACGCCACGAAGGGCAACGGCAACGGAAGCAGGAAGGAGGAGAAGGAAGGGCAGACTCAGAGGAAGCAACGGCGGTGCTGGTCGCCCGAGCTGCACCGGCGGTTCTTGCAAGCTCTTCAACAGCTCGGCGGTTCACACGGTATGTCATTGCATCTACCCAATCCAAAAGCAGAATTCAGCTGAAAGACTAGATCAGTGTGATCTCTAGCCTAATCTTTTCCACCTGAGGGTTCTCAAATCTCATGGATCAGGACGTGCATTTGCACCAGTGGCAGGATCTGATTGGGGAAAAAACGTTGTTTTGTTTTGCAGCTGCAACCCCAAAGCAGATCAGGGAGCTGATGAAGGTGGATGGGCTCACCAATGACGAAGTCAAAAGCCATCTACAGGTTTGTTGGATTGGCTAAGTTTAGCACATCTCCATCTTTCCTTATTAATTGATCGTGGAATATTCGGATTTCTGCTCCTCTCTGTGCCTTTCCTTTTTCCTGGTTTACTGTTGCAACTTACTGGCTACTTAACTCGAATTTGAAGGGCAATATGCACCATTCCATCACGTATTAAACTAAATCTCATCTATCGCTAATCTAAGCCAGACCACACCACACCAGTTCGAGAACATTCAACGAGAATTTGCAGGAAAAGGAAGGGCGAATTTGTGCTTAGCTTGATAGGCAAGTTATCACAAAAGCGAACCTGTTACGGACTTTCTTTTCTGTTGTTAGAACTAAAGGTGCTTTTTTTGGGTTCCTGCCTTTAGTTTTGTTTTAGGAAGGAAGAGGTTCTAGATGCCATAACGTTTAATGTCGATCGTCGGTCTTTACATCGAGTCTGTTGCTTTCTGGGTTTTCCTTCAGAAATATCGTCTGCACAACCGAAGACCGAGTCCGACCATCCAACACAACGGCAACTCTCAAGCACCTCAGTTCGTGGTGGTGGGGGGCATATGGGTCCCCCCCCCGGAGTACGCAGCGGTGGCTGCCTCCGCGACAACCGCGTCCGGGGAGGCGACGAAGCCCCCCGCCGCTTCGGCCGGGGTTTACGCGCCGCTGCCGGCGATTGCAGCGGCGCCGCAAAAAAGGGACCAATCCAAGGATCACTCGCCGTCGCATTCGGAAGGAAGAGGGAGCCACAGCGCGGGGGATGCTCACTCTAAATCGCCGTCTACTTCCTCTTCCACTCACACCGCCGCATCTTCTCCTGTGGATTAATTTTTGATTCATTTCTCTTTTTGAGACAAATTTTTGTAAAAAATAATGTTAAAATCGAGGAAGTGTAACGTTATAGGCGTTGAGGATTTTTTTAAAGGTTAATATGAACAATAAGAATTTCCAATTTCAAGTGATTTAACAATGAATGTTCGATAAAAAAAAAAACATTGAATGGACAAAAAAAAATCATATAGCAAAAATAAATAAATCTCAATTCGAAACAAAAAAAAAATATTCTGAATCTACTATTAACATCAAAGCAAGAAGAAACTTAAGTAAAATTTTTCTCATGAGCGGCAGAATGCAAACTCCATAATCCAGATCTTTAATATGAGTTCCTAACACTAACTATCAATCCAACGATAAGTCCAATGATTAAATTTTACATGTAACACGTAATATGAACTTCGATTTCTTTGTCACAGCTAAATAATGGTAAGAATAACAACATTATCATCCTTAAAAATTATGATCTACATCTAATCGCTTTTGAATTCAGAAGTCATTTTCCTTCCGACCAGGATGAAACATTTATCATCTATCGATAAAAGGTGGGAAATTCAACGCATATAGCAGGGAAAAAAAATGAGAATGGAAGGGGGACCTTCCTCTCATACTTTTCTTCCGAGGAGGAGTGTCGAGAAAGGGATTTTGATAGGTCCACCATCCCCACCGGCAATAATCAATGCCTCATCGAAGAATCTTGACCCCTGTGTGAGAACTTGCCATTCAAGTTATATCTTTTCTGGATCACAACTCATAGTTTGATATGTATGTCTATATCTATATCTATATCTATCTCTATCTCTAATTAGATATTCATTTTTCTTTTTTCTTTTTTGAGGCGTCTGAAGATATCCATTATATTTGCTGTGTAAATCTTGTGAGATCACTGCCGCCGACTTCAAAATGAAAAAAGTTATTTAATATGTCAACATTTTAATAAATGATCTGTAAATATTTAAACTCGAGATAAAGATGTTAAAAAAAAATTAGATTTTTTTTTTTGGAGGGTAAGAAGGTAATATATGGGTCGCGTGGAAATCACTTCTCTCCTCCTCCTAGACTATGAAAAGTTGTGCCCTACGCACTTCAACTTCGTGAAGGGGATTCGTGTTTACCGGGGGGCAAGGGGAAAGAGAAACACGATTCAAAGTCAATCCTATATTCCTACATCGTCTTTCATAAGGTAAGCTCATACGTCCGCTTTCCTTCTCGATAAATTTTGGTAAATCTCTCCCATTCACCTTCACTTTTGGAACTTAGTCTCACCAAATCAAACTTTTTACCCCCATAGCCGGGTTGCCTAATCTCTCTGCCTCTTTGTTAACCATGAAACTCACTTCGCAAACAAGGACATCTAACTTTAGATATTGCCGATATTATCGAATTCTGCGGGTTCGCGTAATGCGTATCAAACCCTTTTTCTTAAACAAGGGTTTCGTGTTTTCGAGATAAAGGATAGCACCGCGCATGAGATTTCTTTCAGCTGTGATTTTTTTTTTTTTTGGTTAACTAAATACAACAATCGACAAATAATAATAGATTATCATATTTCCCAAAAAAAAAAATCAACATTGGCCGCATATAATTTTTTAATTAAGCGGAACGTAGGAAGATGTCAGGATGCACGGCTCACGCAAGGTACCGGCCGAGGGTGTCGATCGAATAACTTAACGTTTGAGCGCCGGCTTATGTGCAATTGAATCATCTAGTTTCGAATTAACCGTTGAAGCAAAAAAAAAAAAAAAAGAGGATCAGAATCGAAACGCCAAGCCTATCGCAAGCAGCCAATTAGCTGGAAAGTTATTAATTTCGGCACAATGCAACACACAACGCCAAATCCTGATCAAAGCCGTAGCGTCATTGGGCATCGTGATTGAGTTCTAATCAAACGAGCCTTAGCATGCCGGCGATCGAAAAACATGGTGTTAATCTCTTGGCGGCCGAAGAATCAAAGTAAAACTAATGAAAAAAAGGGGGGGCGGGGTGGAATTTTTCCCTGGGACCCAAGCACAAATTCGCCGGAATTTTTGTTTCAATTAGCAAAACAAAAGAAAATAATAATAATAATAATAATAATAGTAATAAAAAGAAATTAAGACAGAGAAGAGTGCATGGGCATCATCCAAATGCTTCGTGTTGGATTCTCCATCGAGAAATAGATTGTGTAACATTTACTTAGAATGTTAGGTCCGAACCTTTCAATCTAGACCGTTCGTGTTATGAATGAATGTACCAGATTATAATTAATAAAAATATATATATAAAAATTCAAAAATTTATCCTATAAAAATCGAAAATCTGAAGGAAGTTTAGACGATTCCGATCCCATCCATAGGGGCATTTGAATCAGACGAAAGACAAAAATCGGTTTCAATTGCACTCTTCGATCCGGCATGCCAAATATTCGGATTCGGACAAAACCCGGCAAAATTAATCCCTCTTTTTTTAGGGAGAAGAGGGAGAAAATTAATGCTGTCCCATCAGACGGAATATTCCCGGATAATGAGGCGATAAAATTAAACGAGAAAAGTTCGGTGCGCCTAATTATTTTTCTGCGCGCGGGAGTGGGAGTATATTCCCCGGCCCGGTTTTTCTCTAAAAGTCATCTTTCCCAGTAGGAAGAAAAGATGCGAGGGGGAGGGGGAAGAGATATTCCGGGGGGTCCGGTCCTCGGAATATTTTTACGTCGTCCCGAGGGTTTTGTTCGCACGATTGAAAAATTAGGGCGATGAAGTGAGGGGATTTGGTACGGCGTGGGACCCTCCACAACCCACAACCACGACCACATCCACCCATGTCGCGTCGGTGATGCCGACACGTCCGATGGGATGGTGGAACCGATCCGGAAGAGATCGATCCGTGCACGGTCGAGTGATTTCGGGGTCCCCTTGGAGATCCAGTATGATATACCCGTCGGAGTCGGTTTTTTTTTTTTTTTTCTTTTTTGGACATGTTTTCGGAATCTGAAATTTAACTAGTTATAGATTTTAGGGTCTACGTCTTTTTCTTTTTGTTTTTTTTAAGTTAACCCCCCCTCTTCCCCAAAAAAAAAAACAGAAAAAGAAGTGAACATGACAATACAATGTCTAATTTGGACGGATGGTCAGTACAGAAATCTCACGCCAATGGCAGCTCATTGAAAACGGAAACCGAACCAATTTTCATCGATTCTTGATTCCGCCTTGAAATCATGCTCATTCTTAATTTCATCTGGGTCTACAAAGATTGAACTGGCTGTCGGGGTGTTACCGGGTCGATGTGCGGATAACGGTTTAAGTGTATAGATATGGTCGGCGTCGTTGCAATGTTCATTATTCATTGTTCAAAATGGGCGTTAAGGTCCTAGGGATGCGAACTTGCGGTTCTAAACGTGGGCGAGATTGATTTAGAATAAAACGGAGAGAAGATTCGGACATGGAATTTCCCTTTTCTCCGCCTTGCAGAAGGGAAGTCGATCCTTTTCTTTTCGTCTTTTTCTTCTTCTTTTTTTTTTTAAATTTCTTACGAAGAAGATAAGCATTGGATCCATGAGATGAGGACGCTGACGTAAGAGGAGGGGGGAGAAATTTAAAAAAAGAAAAGAATTAGATAAATTGATGGCCCTTGGGAGAATCTATGGGCCAAATGACCCTTGGCTGTCTCTCGTGGACCCCATGCAGAAAAACGGGGAGCCTATAGAAAAGGGCAAAAAAAAAAAAAGGAGGGGGACAAAAAGAGATTTCTTGGTTTATCCGGGGGCAAAAGCGTCAATTTGGAGGAGGAATCTTCGGAATATTCGATGAATATGCACCGCGTGATAATTGGTTTTTTTTTAATAAAAAAAATAGAGGGATCTCTGTCCTGTCTAGGTGTTGCGACCATGAATAAATATCACGACTTTCTGGTCAGTACTAAAAGTAGGTCTTTATTTAATGAGCAGAAATTGCGTGAAGAGCCATGTCTCGCTTTCTATCATTATTTTGTCATCGTGACATCTAACTAAATTGACCGAAATTTTGTGAAAGTCAATATCGAATTTCTGAATATTTAAGAGTTTTTGGATATTTTTTCCTTAAATTAATAACATTAAAGAATTTTGACAATGGCACCAGACCTGGTGAGACTAGGGCTCCTCGTCGGCCTTAGCAAGGGGCCACCCCTCCTCCTCGGCCGTCAAGGGTTTCGCGGGCCCTTGCCTAGGGGCCAGCCAAGGTCATCGGTCCTTTTATCCAAAAAGGAAATGGCGAAGAAGAAGAAAGAAACCCAAAGAAAAAATAATTAATGCAAAAATTATTTTTTTAACCATAAAAATTTCAAAGTACACCTATAACAAATGGGTTGTAAAAACTTAAAATTGATACATTTGTCAATCATCACGTGTCATATAATTTGATAATTTAATATTAAAATTTAACGAAATCTTGCGATAATAAATTTATCGCAGATGTACAAGTTTTAGATTTTTAATGGTAAAAAAAAATTAATTTTGGGTAGATTTACCATGTGTGCCAGCTTGGAGTTTTTCATGATATTAATCTTATTTATACATATGTGCGTGTGTGGTTTTTTTTTTAAATAAAAATTCTGTCATCTACTTTTGTATTTTTGCCCCCTTTTTTTGGGGACCTATCAAAATACTGAAAAAAGGTTTACCGATTCAAAAAGTCAGCCGTCTTTCCCTCGTTTTTTAGCAACGGAAAATGCAAATATTGCATGGATCAAGGGAGCTTCTTTGCCCAATGAAGATTCAGGAGGACACTTCCATTTTGGAATGTCCAAAAAAATATTTTTACCCCCCCCCCCCCCCTCGCTTTGTGTAATCCCATGATCAATCGGAAATAGATTCCCTAATATTGCTAATTTAATGTTAGGAATGACAATGATCAAATCAAGCCATCCAAACAAAATGAATTGCCTGATTTGATTCATGTTACCACTTGAAAAGAGGAAGAGGGAAATATGAAATGGAAATTATTGCAAATTTTGAAAATGTGGCATAAATCAAGTCGGGCTGTCCAAACCCAAGCGATTTGTTACTCGGCGAAAAACAATAAATACGAGGGACAATGTACCATCATCCTAGACTTTTACACAGAATTGAAAATGACAGCTAAACCCAGCATATTCTCCAGCTTCTCAGCGAGAGATGCTCCATGTCTTCAAAGGAAAGCAACGCTTGTGCTACCAAAAGCCAGCTTCCGGAATCAGATTCTAGAATTATTTTGATGATTGGCATATTAAGATTAATTTCTTCATTTTAGTCCCAAAGACAGACAAGTAGTTCGCTGCCATATATCTCCTCATTCGATGTTCAAGTACAAAGGCGCGCTTTACAAATGGTTATCCAATGGGGTGAACTACTCATTCCGGGACTAAAATGGCGGAAGCACAAAGTACGGCGACCGATCAAAACGACGGAAGTCCCGAAAACAAGGGACGAGCACCACCTTAAAGAACCCAAGAGCGCCGTTGGTAAATTCGAGTATTAGTTTCTCGGACAAGTGGACACCTTGCCTTCTGAGGTTCGTCCCTTACATCGGCTTAATCGTCTGAAGACTGAATCTTGTTCTTGTCAAATTACCCAAAATCGTTCCTTACTGTCGGCGCATTTTTAGCTTGGATGCAGTCACGCGAAAAGCACGCCTCTCATGAACAACGAACGAATGCTTAGCTCGACCATTTTACTGAAGATTGGTTCCACATACATGGCGAAATTTTAGTAGGGTGCCTCCAGTAGGGTAACACTCTCTGGCCGACGCCAGGGTCGGTCCACATGGTGTAACTTGGTTCATCTGTGTTAAGCCGCTTGCATTGGCCTGCCATACAGTTAGATATGGCGATCTTTTACAATTTCTTGGCAAAACCGTTGTAGGTTGCATCTTTGATCATTCTAGGTTAGCATGTGGAAATATCGTCATGGAAATTGAATATCAATGGTGAAATCCAATCACTAACATGCGGAAGCTCAAAAATCTTCAGCTAAAAAAAGTCAGTTCCAATGTGAACGAGCGCATCAGCTTTTCCTGAGAAGACTTACGCTCTCAAGGTCAATCTTCTCACTAAGCAAGATCCAAGAGCTAATCTTCTTCACGATAAAAGATCATCTATGTAGGCTACAACAGAAGAACCAATTTATTCATGCACAAGAGGACTAAACTGTGTACCTGCACAAGAGGACTATATGCCTGCTGTGTACTTGTTACTGCACATATGGGTGTGAGAGAGGGAGGACGCACGGCCCCTCTTCACAAATGAATCATCTACGTAGGTTGCAACAAAAGAACCAGTTTATTCATGCACGAGAGGGCTGGAGGTTATGCCAAGCCTTGCCTTTATAAGTAGCCTTCTGCATGAAATTATGATGGATATTATCAATGTTGTACGTGAGAAGGAGTCTCATGAACTATAGTACATCGTTACAAATCACACGACAAGTTATTGTATTCCTCGATGAAAAAACTATTTACAGCATGCTCGAGTCAAGCGGAAGTTGAAATTTTCCAGGTAGATTTATAAAAGATGACTACTTACCACTGGGACGCACGCATCATGGTTCCACAAAAGAAAGGAAAGACTGAATCCCAAAAATGATGAACAGAACTCCACCCGAGAGGGCGACCTTAAGAAAAGAAAGATGAATGTTGGAGTCACACGTTTGTCCATAGAACTGAAGATAGGGATGCAGACAAGACTCAGCACTTCTTACAAATTTTTCAGATATCTGAGCTGCCAAGCTCTTCCCTCCAACAACAGCTGCAGTAGTGCATAATGCTTGTCCACTGAGAAACGAAAAACAAAATTCACAAATCACAGTAAACTGATGTATGGAAATAACGCATTATCTCTTGGAAAAAGAAAGGCTGAATGGAATATGAATGGGAAACTCTTGATAAACAAGCCATACAATACTGCCTTGATACAAGGATGCGCATTTAGTGGGGAGACAAGAGTTTGACATGGAGTACGTAAGAGCAAATGGAAACCAATAAAAGTTCTCGAATACTGAACCAAGGAAAACTCCTTAGGGAAGTCCGGCACCATGTTAACAGGCCATTCCCATATGCCATATCTACTCCAATGCCCCAACATCAATCTGAGAAGTGACGTAGCTCCACTAGAATCTTAGAACACAAGTACAATGACACGACACGGCCCATCCACTTTCCCTGAGCATTGGTCTGGAAATAAAGAACAGCAGTAACAAAGGCCATCACCTCTGAAACCTTTGAAGAGGCAGGCCGACTGCGATTCAGGATGTTATGAAATATGCTGCTAAGCTACACTAGTACCTAAGCAATGTATTCACTGACTGCCTTTGAAATGTTTTTGTGTGGTCTGGAAGAGAGGAGGGACAGCTGTGTGGAACATATGGCTGCCAAGGGCCTATATGGTAACACTCCCCGGAAAGTGTTGCTGCTCTGGAAGTGTTTCCGGAACACTTTCAGAACAGAAACGCGTATAGTAAAAAAATGTTCCCAAAATGTTCCGAGAACGCTTTTGAGAAGTAGAAACACTCATAGAGCAGAAACAAAAAAAAAAAAAAAAAAAAAAAAAACTTGCTTCTGTATTTCTGAAACATTTTTTAGAAACAATTGGAAAAAAATTTATTTTTGAAGACACTATCTTCTCTTTTGTTCTTACACGATGTTAACACCCAATTTTTAATCATTTTATTTTAAAAAATAATTAAAAATATCAAAATAATTCATAAAATTGCAAAATTAAACTTAAAAGCTTTGGCCAAGCCTTAAGAGCCAATTTTGAACAAATTTTTTTCTTAAATTTTGACATTTTTCTGATTTATTTTAATTATAAAAATAGCGAAAAACAGGAAAAATAGTATTCGCGTTCAGAAAAATGCGCAAAAATAGTCTATATTTTTATTTTAATTCACTTTTCATTTGGGCCTCTTAAAGTTTTAGTTTGAGACCACATGCCCCTTCATTGAACATAATTCTAAATTGACTAAAAAATTTCATGTTAAATCATTTTAGGCAAAAAAAATTTACTTTAGAGTCATAACATGAGACTTTGATACCCTGCATCTCATTTCAGTTCTCATGTTTCAAAAAATTGCATAATTGGACTAAAAGTACCTAAATGCACAAATATTTTTCATGTTAATCCCCGGTTTCACTCAAAGTGCAATTAATATTTTTCTACGGGTTCCCACTTCAAGGTAATCATATTTTTAACTATTCAAAAACATTTAACTTATAATTGTAATTTTTTCTATTTATAGAAAATATATTCAATGTTCTCATTGTCCAATTGCAATTCGCGTTCTCTTTCATATTATTTTTTTTATAATTGATCTCGTCCATATTATAATTTGATAAATTATGCATAAATTACTTATACATATATTGGTTTAATTTGATTTAATAAATTAAACAAATGAGACTTAATTTGATTTAGTGAGTTAAAAAGATAAAGGCATCTTAATTTTAATATATATAGCCTCTTTAATTAAATGAAAAAAATAGGAACTATTTTTTTGTAGTTACCAAATAAGTTTCTTTTTTATTTGTTTCAGGAACAGAACTTTTTGTAGTTACCAAACGCGTTTATGTCCCCAAAAATCGTAACCGGGAACAGAAGCACAAAAAAATGTTTATGTTCCAAAAATGTTCCCAGGAACAAAAACGTTATCATACGCAACCTAAATATACAAGAAAAGCACAAAGCCTGTCAATAATCAATAAAATACAGGCAATTCCCCCGATGTAATGGCTAGATAGATAAAGATGAATCTTACAGTATTCCACCCAGAACAACACCAAATGGATTCTCATCTGCAGCCAAACCAATAGTTGCTAGCTGAAAAGGAATTTTATCAATACAATCACAGTAAAGTCCATTTGATAAGGGAATAAGGCAAACTATCAGCTTCTTCAGGGAGACACTTGCCTGGCTCTTGTCACCCCATTCGCCGAAGAATGTGAGAGAAAATGCCTGTAGCAAGGGAAGGAACTACTTCATCACGAAAAGGTTACTCAACTAAACTTTGCATGAAGTTTAGTTGGGAAATTCAAAAACCTTCAAAAATATTGGAGAGAGGAATTGTGAAAGAAATGGTCTTCTCTGCTTCTTCACTGCATCATCAGCCTGGGAAAGTGGGAATCCTCAGTATTGAGGGTGGAATATGTACTACTATGCAGTAGAAACAATGGCGATGAGTCGCTGCAGTGACAGGATGAAATCGCATGCAAATCAATTCCCGGACGAGTTCATTTTGTACAAACAAGGAAACACTAGCAGTTTCTTGGTCAACGACAGATTCTGCTACTGGGGTGGTTGCCACTTGGCTTTAATTATAATTGTCCAAAGTAGCGACGACCTTGGCTGGTATCTTTGGTTTTTTCCTTTCCTGTCCTAGTTGTTTTAGACAAAATGCAATCTTGGAGTTTTTCAGGGCATAGAAATATCCATCCACATCAGTTAGCAAAAAGATGACTTCTTTTCTTCCCTTTGCCTTGCAGATGGAAGAAATGTCCATGGATACTTACAGTGTGATAGGGTTGCCAGGATTGTTCATATATTAACATTGAAAAGGCGTCATCTAGTTTGAGTTAAGCAAGTTACGACTTCATTCTAGAAAGGCAATTTTGTTGATCACCTTGTCACTCCCCTTATTTGCTCCTGCATTGCCCTTCTTTATGTCGGCATTCTAAGAAACAAAAAAGATGAAATCAAAAAGGACTAATCGAACTTTTAAGTATGTGCAAACTTATACTAATGTCAAACTAACCAGTTTCGCTTCAACTTCATCCAATTCTTCAGCATCTCTGTGGAGTGAAACAGAGTTTAAATTCAGCATTAAAAGCTACTTTCATACAACAGGAGAAGTAAACTAGTCCTTTCCTTGGAAAGAAATGTGGCCATATAGGTTGCAGCAACACATGGAATATCAAAAAGTTAAAAAAGAAAAGAAGAGATGTATACCCTCCATTACGGAATCCATCCCACAAAGACCAGAAGCCAAACCCAAAGAACAACAACGTTGTAACATGATGGGCCCACCTCCGAGAAATCTGCAAGATCAAAAGCATGCTCATTTAAAGAAGATAAGCAGAACCAAACAAGACTCTCTCTTGAAACATCTATGCCAATGAGCGAACAGGTAGTTGATCCAACTAATTGACCCTGAGCTCATGAGCTCATAAGCTCCATCGATTGATGAGGAAAATATTTATAATCAAGATAATCAGAAGAAGCTTAGATTGTAGATAGTTTGTCTTGCTATCTTCCCTCTACTCTTGGCTGCTAGTTATTTAAGGGTCTTGAGTTTTGACACAGCCAAAGACCACAAAGCTTACATTTAGTGCTGTGCAGTCCATAATTCTCTGGATTAGAAAATGCTAAAAACAGATAATGTGGATTTAAACCATAAAAGCCCTGTAGCTTAGATTGTAAAAATGATCTTGGACACAACTGGTCTGGCCCCCATCTGACCTAGGTGCCTCATCAAATAGAACAGAAGCTAGACTATATGGATAATCGAATTTGTGTTGATAGTCTGATGCACTCTAAAATATTCTGTGTCAGATTTCACAACAGAACCTAACACAGAAGATGATGCAAAGTGCTTGGGTATAAATGGATAGAAAGGAGTTACGGAGCTCGACTTTTTCACAATTACTTAACAAAAAGGGACGCGGGAATACTAGGTAATGTGGAATCAAAAGAAAAACAGCTTGAATATTCAATACAAGTCATTTTGGAGTAATAACTGTGGTCCTGCACACTATCCAAGTCCTGTGTAACATAGTTACTCATTTAGACAAGATTCTTTGGCCAAAAAAAAGGAAAAATTTAGACGAGATTCCGGTCTTCTGAAGGTAAGAAGTCCGAATTATCACTGCATTCACTTAAAAGACAGTATGATAACCTTAAAGAGAATACAGAAAAAAGTAGGAGCAAAGGAGGTGCATACCAAATTGGGAGCAGCCCAACCAACGAGGACAGATAGAACAGTCATTACCTACACATCAATGAAAACTCAGCACTTATCAATCAAAGATTACTAAAAAGAGTGTGCAAAACTACATATGCAACGGGTAATAAAAAAACACTTACGATCAAAGCCGCCAAACAACCTGACAAAACAAGTCTTCTCGGATGGCGCATTGCCAAGATCTAGGAATCCACATATGAAGCACTTTAGAATGGATGGACGCATCTATACTCCAATGTACCCCAAGAGTCATGGGGAAGATAGAAAGTTCGATGCATTTCCTATACACTAGTGATATATAGAGAAGGACACTCAAGAACAGAGAATTTCCATTTTCCATCATTGACATGGGTAGGGGGAAAAAGGGATTTACCAGAAGATAAAGGTAGCGTTGAAACTAATCTCAATAAATTACATGAAGCACCCAGTTGCCAAGGAGTGGCAGCCACTGCCACTGCCACTGCCAGCCCTCTAGGTCCACCCCTACTACTCCCGGGAATCACACTTTGGTAGGTGAAGGCAACGACACAAACCATGCCATGGAGAAATTGGCACCAGAATCTGCCCTAACGTATTTGTCACATAAAATTCAAATTTTCCATTTTGAGTGCCTAGCAAGTCCTTAGCATCTTGAGCTCTGAGTACCTCTCTCAGGTTTATGGGCATGTTGTAGGAAAGAGCAGTTTGTGGAGTTAAAGATTTGAGTTGACATCTTAATTGGCCAAAGCAGACTATTGGAGCTTTTTATGCTTGAGAAATATCAAGCATTGCTACCAGTGAACACAGTGCTCCGCTCAATTTTGTAGAAACCAACATATCCATGCCAGACTTTTTTTTTTCCTGTTTCCATTTTTCTTTTGGGGGTTGGTGTTGGGTTTTTAGGAACTGAGTTTTTCCAATAATGTCTCTAAAGCGATCAAGCAGACACCAAGTTAGAGACACAAACCCCTCCTTTACATGAGCAGACGAATCTTTAATGCCTCTCAAATCAATCTCATTCCACCCATACAGACTCCCCACAGATCACAATTCGAGAAAACAAGAGCGAGCAAAAAAGTCAATAGAAGAGAAGCGAATCACAGTGATGGACTCACGGCGGCTGCGAAAAACGTCTTGTCCCCGATCTCAGAGAGCACCGTCATGGCGAGGGACTTGGAGAATCCCTAACCAATGCACAAAACAGGAATCAACTACTTATTCGTGGCCAACCAAACGCAATCAAGAATCGAGAGATACGAGTGGAACGAACTGGATTACCTGCAAAACGGAGCTCATCTTTACGGAGCTCCAGAGCAAAGAAGCAGAGAGAGAGAGAGAGAGAGAGAGAAAGGGAGGAGAGGAAGACGGAGAAGAAATGCGAGTTGGGTCGTCGGGTCTGGGTCACGCCGAGGATGAGAAGGTCGCATCGCCGTCACTGCATGTCTTCTTCGGCGTGTGAGGAGGGCCAAAGTCTCTTGAGGACGAAATCCTCACGTGTCCCTTTCGTTATTTCTTTTTTTATGTCAAAGACCAGAAGCTACACGCAAATTCTCGTTGGATCTCGGTTGCTCTAAAACACCGGTGGCCATTCATTTAAGTCTTCGGGCAGCACCACTGGATCTTCAACAAGGTGGAAATTCTCGCGGATTGAAATAGAAGCCGGTTTGGGAGGAAGCTTCTGGAAACACAATGCCCCCAGGCAAATAAGAAACTAGATGAATATAGAGGTTAAATTAGCGTCCCACGCTCAAGAGATGCCCCACATAGGTCTTCCTCGAGACCCCCCTAGTAACTGAGGTAAACAAGAGATGAGCTCTAAGTAGAATGTCCTTCATTGTTTTGTGTTGTCTCGCTTATCTTCCTTGAAGTTCCTGAATCCTGAAACTCGTGATTCCAAAGCTACCCGTCGCTACCTTTAATATTCTACAGAGACGCCAGGCTTAGATGCATACTCTGTTTAACTCAAGTATCAAAGTCTTAAACTACTAGTAGTTGTCACTTCTCGAGTGCTAATTGTTGACAGGTGTAGTAGAGTCCGGATCGTTAGAAGGCAAGAGCAGCACTTATGTCTGCAAAGTGGGATAGAGAGCAGGAGTGGTGAAAGCACCTGAGTAATGGCTTTCTTCCTCTTTTGATGCAAAAAAGAGTAAAAGTGGCATGGAAGTTGGCGAGAAAACGAGCTATATAGCTCTATGCTTTGAAGACGAAGCTTGTGCCGAATTAATTATTTCATGTTAGGATAGTTCAGCGGCTCTTCGATGAATCTATTGCAAACATTTGCTTGTGGAAAAGAAACAGAGCATTGAACTAAAAATAAAAAAATTAATAAAAGAAAAATGTCGATCGGTCCATTTCAAGCGATCCGATCTTAGAGGACCCTAAAATCGAGAACCAAATCGCTTTCTCAAAAATCGAGAACCGGACCACCGGTCCCAATTCAGGCCGAGAGGTCTCAATTTGAGTGGTCTAATTTGTTCATCCCTAAAAAAAAAGTCACCTATTTATATACCAGTTTCGGAAGAGTAAAGAAAAAGGGGATGTTTTGTTAATAGGAACAAGAAAGCTTTTATAGCCATAGCGATAAAAAGCAGAGCCTTCCCCACAGCATGGGATTCCTTCACAAAAATCTGCTTAGGGTGCGGCCCTCTTAAATAAATTGATATAGTCATTCTTGACTATTCTCGAATTTATAGTGCTTTCAGAGTTTATTTTTCATTAGTTCAGTTTATACAAAAGCGGAGATTTGACCTCCAACATGGGAGAGAGAGAGAGAGAGATTTTTTTAAGTTGCTCCCACAATACAATGTTGTTTTTACTCAAGTCAATAATCACTTATTAG
The DNA here is from genome assembly GCA_028455895.1 of Rhodomyrtus tomentosa. NCBI lineage: Eukaryota > Viridiplantae > Streptophyta > Magnoliopsida > Myrtales > Myrtaceae > Rhodomyrtus > Rhodomyrtus tomentosa. The sequence continues at coordinate 9,059,381 of JAPCWY010000011.1, forward strand.
AGTTTGGTAATTTCATCAATATTAACCTGTCGTAACATATGATTAGTAATAATTAAATTGATTTGGAATCATGAGTCATCATTTTCCACGGATTTTTTATTTGTATTTTTACGAAAAGCCAACAAGTACTTTTTTTTTTCGACTCTTTCTTTTTCTTCTTCCATTTTCACCGGTACAGATCTCGCAATTAGGATAAAGTACAAAACAAAAAAAAAGTAATACGAAATAAAATAATTAACTCCCAAAATCGGTTTCTTGGAATGAATTTGTCGTGAGCTAATAACTCAAACTCATGCATCGTGGCTTGTCGGGATAAGATTGGAACGTAGACGAGAAGGGGGTGCAACCGCGCAAGCAAAAGACGTTTATTGTCCTTTTTTTAAGCCCTTGGACAAACTTCAATTACGTAAGCGAATAATAGAATCTTGGACCATCTAGCACCATAATTTATTTCAAGCTTACGTCATTGGAGAGAAAAATAAATATAAATATAAATAGAAAAAAAAAAAAACAAACAAACAAACAAGTACCTCTTCAGGGGCTGAGGCGGCAGACATATTTAATTAAATGAGGCTTTTTTCAATTTTGTTTTTTTTTTGGGTCAAATATTCAAACATTTGAAATTAGGAGTGGTAGTCCCAAGGTTGAAACGCCGAAAGCCTTTGTACCAAGATCCATTTTTGTCCTTTTTGTGACATCGCTTGTTCCTTTTTTTTTGGTCTCATATAAAAGTCTCCACGGAATGGTTTTCATCTCACCGAAAATTCGGATCGATATTCGGTCCAGATCTTACCATACCGCAAGATGAATCCAACGAGGAGTATGATAAGTGCGAAACTGAAAATTTGACACATATTTATTTCCGTGAGATGGAAATTGGATTTTGGTTAATTGTATGGTGTAATGAAAAAACACTGTGCATAAGAAAAGAACGGCTCACCTGCGAATCTATCGTGCCACCCAAAATCGATTCGAGCTCGGTGATGAAAAATGAAGCCCGGTCCGGTCTATATCGAGCTTAGCATCTAATCCGTCCTTCGTCCTTCTTTCCAATGCATCATGGGTTGGTTTTGAGTTTGGAAAAATTGCAAACAAGGACACGGATAACTCCTTATCGCGACACTTTCATCGTAATTTTACTTCAACTGTTAAGATAATCGTTGCCCGGAGGGGTGTGTTCGGAATGATTTTTGGGATCTTGGAGGGCGATATAAATGTTGGGAGACAAGTCCCCTGCAACCTGAAGAGCGCCTCTCCTCAGCGCCCGCACGAATCATGATGAGGAGATTTCGTTCAAGCAATGCCTTGGCCTTCATTAATTCCTAAAAACCCACCACACCGTAATAAATAAGCAACGCATCGAAATCGCACTGTTCTTGTTTTCTTCTGTCTCGGTTGCCGTCGTGTACCTTTTTTTACTCTCTCTCTCTCTCTCAAATCGCATCTCATCACCATCCCATCATCGTCCTCCTGCTCTGACATTTAACTCCAAGCTGGAGACTTTCGTGTGCTGTACACTACGCCTGCAGAGAGCTAGAGCTAGAGCGAGAGAGAGGGAGAGAGGGATGTGGAATCAAAAGCAGAGCATCGCTAGGCTCCATAGTGAGAGAGAGAGAGAGGAATCAAACTGAGCAGAATCTGAGGGGGCCTTTTCTTTAGCGGCTTTGGTTTTGGTCTCTGTGTTTTTTCTCGCTCTCCTTTTGCCGTGCCCGGGGGGGGGGGGGGGGGGGGGGTGGCGGCCTTGGCCTAACTCGTGATCTGTAAAAAGAGCAGAAATTTCCAAGACAATTCGAAATTTAATGCAATGAAGGTGAAAGATTTGCTTGTGGCAGTAACGCGACTTTATGATTCATCCAGATGGTTGGTTTTGTTTTTTTCTTGTTTTTTTTTGTGTGTGTTGGCACTTGGCAGTTGTCTCCGTGGTTCTTTGCTACGGTTGACATATCAAAGATTTAATTTTGAAAACACTCAATAAAAATTTCCAACACAAGAAGCAGACATCCGAAAATTGAAAGATACTTAACTGACGTCATTGAAAGAATTTCAAGTTCAATAAAATTGAATTACATGATTTTCTCGTCGCACAAAAATAAAATTGCAGTAAACTATAAATTCTTTACTTTCGTTCACTATGACTGAGATCCGCTCGATTTTCTCAATGATGTGTCGGCCCTTGGCAAATGCAATTTCGTCGCCACGAGTCAGCGCTTTGCAAAATGTTGAGTCCAATTCGAGTCAAAGTGCATCACTTAATCATAATGTAGCACTGGTGATTATAATCAAAGCTTCGTGATCCAACCATGGAATCAACTTGAGCGTAATGACTACCAGCGAGTTTTACTCCAGGTAAATGCCCTTCTTCCTCAGTTACTTAAAAAATATTCTAGATCGCTGGTTCGCGTGTTACTTTCAGCAAAACAGAAGTAATTCGGCGATACTGCAGTTTTTTCTTCGCCTCCTTGCCTTTGATTAACTGGAAAGAGAATCTTGTTTGACTGGTGGTGAGTTGACACGCATGTGGAATAAAGTTTGGTCACTGAAAGTTGTCACTTTTGCTCGTGTAATGCTTAGTTTAATGGCTAATTGCCTACCATAATCCACCAGGGGGGCTCCATTGATATCCGAAAATTTAGCTGGATTGATTGTTGGAATAAGGCTGGTATTCCAATGGGCTTCTATTCGTGGATAGTGCATGGCCGAATCATATATACCTCGAGAGACCTTTTCCATGCCATCATCATGCGATTGGAGGAAGGAGGAGGAGCGAAGCGAGAGGGGAGGCCCGGGACTGGGAGGGAGATTCAATGGGAAAGCACTGGTCTGGAATAACAAAAAAGAAAAAAGAAAAAGGAGAAAAATTTTGAGGGGTGCGCATCGGGAAACGAAAATCCCGAGTCAGAAAGCAATAATAAAAAGGACCAGGCCTCGTAAAACACTTAAGTGTGATTCAAGAAAGGAGGCCGTACTGATACGCGATCCTGCTCTTAAAGATACAACCAAAAGATTTCGTTGTTTCTGCTTCTTCTTGTGCTCTTCTGATTCTGTTCTTTCTCAGCTTCTTCTTTCTTCTCGAACATGATTCCGTGATCTCACCTCATACCCGTTTTCTTTTTCTGTCCCTGTTTGTATCTCTGTTTTGTGTGTGTGTGCGTGTGTCTGAGAGAGAGAGAGAGAGAGAGAGAGAGAGAGAGGGAGCGTGTGAGAGACACTGTAGAGTGAAAGAAACATGCAGAGCTTCAAAGCAGCTCCAACGAACCCCGACATATATTGCCAAGCTTCCTTCTTTCTCAGGTTCTGTCTTCTCCTTCTTCTCTCTCTCTCTCTCTCTCTCAGCTGAATTCGAGCGATGGTGGCTTTTCGAAGGTTTTGGGTTTTAGGAGATGATACGTTAGTGAATGCAAGTGGGGTTCTCTCTCTCACTCTCTCTCTCTCTCTTTTGAGATATGTAACAGAGGTGTGATGAGCAGGAACCAGACCCCGTTCGCGGATCTCGGCGAGCTCGAACAGTCCGTTGCTGCATTTCATCACGAAGATGCTGTTGATTTAAGCCCAAGTACTCTCTCCTTTTTGTGCTGCTTATATGTTCGTTGAGGGTTTCTTTTTAAAATGCAGTAGCTTGGCCTTTTGGTCTCTTTCTTGGCTGGCTTTCTGTGTGCTCTGACCTATTATTGATATTAAATACACGTAGGCGCTGCTTTCAGCCTTAAACCCAACAACAGCATCGCTTTTGTTGGAAACAATCTGAGCTATGGAGGCTTGAACACGGTGCCTCCTAAACTCCACCCACCTCCTCTCTCTCTCTCTCTGTCATATGCATTTTTTAGGCGTTGTGAAGAAGAACGAGCTCTGATCTTGTTGTGATTTTTTGCACAGTGCATGAGCTCTTCGGGAGTAGTGACAGTGTCTTCAGGGGCAGGGGGAGGAGGAGGAGGGTGTGTGGAAATGGGAGAGATTTATGAGAAAGGAGGAGGGAACGGTGGGCCATTGGGGAATGTGCAGGGTATTGAGAACTGGGCTGACTCGGGCATGGCCGCTCCAGACAACAGTCAGCAGACTGATACATCTACAGATGTCGACACTGATGACAAAGGCCATGTAAACACCGTTTCTTAGCCTCACCTCTTGCATCGTTGCTATGTTATGGTCTTTTCCTGTCTGTTTTTCTAGTTTTTTCGGCAGATGGGTGTGCTTTTGGCAATTCACCTGATCAGCTTGGGTACACGAAATGTATCAATTTTCATGCCTGAGTTGTAAACATGTTAAAAGCAGAAAGGAATTCAATGTTCTTGAGATAATGCTTGTCTGCAAATTTATGTGTGCAGTTTTATAGGGTTCAGCGAAGAGCTCTTGTGGCTGTTGACTCTGTGGATCAGCCTAAAATGAGAATGAGTGATGTTAAGGTGGTCCGCGTTTTGTATGTTTTCGTTGAGTTCTGGTTGGTAGAGCGGGTGTTATGTGAGGATTTAGAGTTTTAGTAAACCTCTTGTGTTTCTCTTGCGTCAGACGCTCCGCAGACTGGCCCAAAATAGAGAAGCTGCGAGAAAGAGTCGACTTCGAAAGAAGGTACTTTCATTGTTCTTTTATATTTGTGTCATGATCATGTCTCCATCAGCTCTCAATCTTCCAAATTGGAAGAGCAAAGCAAATGATGGACGAAACATGATGGATAGCTTAGGTTTCAGCGGAAGCCCTTGCTGTGAGGAAGGGGAGGTTGTATTCGCTCTGTTTCGCCTTGCTTCCATCTTTTGGGAAGCTTTGATATATGGAAACCATCGAGTGATTTTTGGCATCTACAAGCTTTGTACATGTTGGCATTTTTTCTTATCTGTACAACCGATATTTGGTGGTTGATAATATCTATAATTTCAATATGCTATAAGTCAATGTTTAAAGATGTCGGTATTCATAGATTTTCTGAACTTGGGGAGATGGTAGAATAGCTGCCGAGGTGTTAAATCAAGTCAAAATTCTGAATGATCTGGGGATCTCTCTCTCAAATAGGATTTCTAAGAACAGTATCATAACTTGATCTGTGTGTCAAGCTTTTGAATGTCCGAATTCATATAATTTATATTGAAGTTTGGCACTACAATAAATTTTGCCTTTTGATTTCCTGTAGGCATATGTTCAGCAACTGGAAAATAGTAGGTTCAGGCTTATGCAACTGGAACAGGAGCTTCAACGACCACGCCAGCAGGTAAGGGAAGCTTCAGTATTTGCATCTATAAAGTTAAATCATTCATTCTCTGGTTGCGAAGTGCAAGAACTCAATATCTTTTATTGGATTCTGTTTTCCATGCAGGGTATGCTTGTTGCTTCTGGAATTCTGGGGGATCTCAGTCATAACAAGGTTGCTGCTGGCAATGGTGAGGATGAGCAGCAGAGGTTTTAGTCCCTTGTTTTTTGTGTTTCTTTCACAGGGTTTAAGCCGCTGCATCTGCGAGATGCGGTACATCTGTTTAGGGCAGTTCCTGTCTGTCTCCACATGCACTTCTCTTCTCTGATTGGTGTGGTCTTCTGTCCACTTCTGATCATTAAACAGTTGCTAATGAATATGGAAAGATCAAAGTACTGCTATACATTTCACTTGAAGTATGTATCCCTGTTGCCTGAATTGAGAACTTGACTAACGCTGGTCTTCTCATTGTATGGAAGATAAGATACTGGCTCGTTGATGGTTATTTCGATAACGGGTAAATGGCTCAATTGATGGTATGTTGTGTCTATGAAAATTCGGTTTAGCTTCAGGTGGTAAAGGATGTTATCCCGCACATCTGGAAATGGGATTTGTTGTGCATGTTGGCGTGTGGACGATGCATTCATCGATGCATTTGGTTTCTGGTCATGGTGTTTCATTCGGCTTATTTTGTGGGAAATATTGGATGTTAAGGGGTCTTCTTGCGTTTTCTTATTACATTGACATTCCGGGATGCTCTCTGAAGAAGGGTTTTACTGATGGGATTACTCGATGTTTCAAATTGATTTACTCGTAAGTTTGACCAAGTGATTTCTCACATTTTTAGTCTTTCAGGGGCCATGGCCTTTGACACTGACTATGCTCGGTGGATCGATGAGCATCAACGACTGATCAATGACCTAAGATCCGGAGTGAACTCCCAATTGAACGACAATGAACTCCGGATACTCGTGGATGCTGTGATGGTTCACTATGATGAGATATTTAGACTGAAGAACATAGGTGCAAAGGTCGATGTGTTCCACATACTCTCCGGCATGTGGAAGACGCCCACAGAGAGGTGTTTCATGTGGTTGGGCGGTTTCCGTTCATCTGAACTTCTCAAGGTGATCGATTTCTTTACAAGCTCCTTCCCGTTGACTATGATAGAAGTGTGTCGTGGGAATTAATCTTTTGCTGTCACTTGATTTTGACCTTCAGATACTGGGAAACCACCTTGAGCCTTTGACGGAGCAACAGTTGGTGGGCATATGTAATCTGCAGCTATCTTCGCAACAGGCTGAAGATGCTCTATCTCAGGGAATGGAGGCTCTGCAACAATCGCTCGTGGACACGCTTTCTTCGACCACACTGAGTCATACTGCTTCGAGAAATGTCGCAGAATACATGGGCCAAATGGCTATTGCGATGGGCAAATTGGCTACTCTTGAAAACTTCGTTCACCAGGTGATACAATAATTATGCAAGCCATGTCTTTCGAAATATTTAAAGTTATGCTTACTGTATTCGATGAGTCATGTCTTTTAAAAGAAGACCCTTCATATGCAAGGAAAAAATCTATCTGGTTTTGAGACTTCATTCTGGTTGTTCCTTCTCTTGTAGGCTGACCTCTTGAGACAGCAAACGCTCCAACAGATGCATCGGATATTAACCACCCGTCAAGCGGCCCGTGCTCTCCTTGTCATCAATGACTACATCTCCCGTCTCCGAGCGCTAAGTTCGTTATGGTTAGCTCGTCCTAGGACCGAAACCATCTGCCCTGCTAAACTTTTCTGATTGTACTTAATAGTTTTGGTTGAAATCAGCGTTTCCAATGGGGATCCCACTATGACCACTAACTGCGACCATAGCGATTGGGGCCGCCTTTTTATGAAATCTATATTAGTCGGAAAAAAAAGGTTCCACGTGATTTCCGGCTTAGAGATTCGAGAATAAATCGTATGAAAAGGGTAGCCCTCATGGATAGGATGGATGAGGACGAGCATGTCATAAATCGAAGCCTGAACCGCCTGAGTATCATCGTTATTGTAGCACCGGAAGCAGTTCTGCATTTGCACTGCAACTCTTTGGGCAAAAGTAGGTCACGGGTCGTTAAAATCTCATGTTCTTTCACTTATCAAGCACGTTCCAGGGTGAGAAACAACTTTGATTCTTTACTCATGTAGCTGCCACAATGTTGTGAAGATTTCGGCAATTTGCACGGACGGATCACCGCGGCAGTTCGAGGTCGCTTGTTTTCCACTTGGTTCTTGGCCTACTCCTCCTTCCTGGCAGCTCTACCTGCATACCAAGGAAAAGGATTGCCATTCGCATCAGTCAGAGCAGGATCAAATGCTTTTATTGTGTCGAAGTTCCTATCAAGTCAGAGTAGTAGAAATAAATCAAATCCACGATCAACAGAAACGGATGAAGCAGCCTAGAGACACACCATAGCGACCCCCTCTTTCTTTCGCTGCGATATTCGGAATGAACACACCTGTCCCACTCCCGCTCCTGGGCGGGCTGAACCACCAACCTGGTGATGGCTCAACGTTCCTGTTGTTCACCTGCCAATCAGAACAAGTAACGGGAGGCAACGCAGCGGCGACCTGGCACGGTAGTTGATTCTTCCGGCCAACTGGGTTGGCTTCCGACATCCTTGGATTTGCCTTCCCAAAACATTCCCTTATCGTATGCCTTGTGTGAGAAGGAAGTAAAAAAAAACTACCCAACGTGTCATAAACTTGGTGTGCGGATATCAATTTTGCCAATGTATCCCTAAATGCTTGTGTGAAATTTTAAAATATTCCTTCTGGTCAATTGCCATTGGAAATTGCTGACATTGCGGAATATCCAGTTATCATCGGTCAAACCCATGGAGCACGCCGACATGGACAACCTATGGATCGCCATGTCAACGATTTTTCAGTTGCAATATATCAGAAGAACTATATTGGGCTTTCATGCTAAGATTTGAAACTACATTGAATAAAATTGTAAAGGTTAATATTAAATTGGTATCGATAAAATAATTTTATAGCTGATCGGGTAATTTTTACTTCCGTCTCACGCAAGGCATACAATAGGGGTAAGTTTTGGGAAAGCATGTCCAAGGATGATGGAAGCCACGTGGCACTTTGGGTTAAATGAAAGGGTATTTGGTAAATGTTTGTTCAAAGTTTTTAGGAAAAATTTCAAATAAAAGTCGAAACCAATCTCATTTTCTCAAATGAGGGCTTAAAGTGAAACTTCTTTTAAATAAGAGCATGAAATGTTCTCTTTATTTTAAAGAAAGGCCAGACCAAAGTCATTTTCATCGATTTATGTTTTATTTCTTTTTCCGTTTTTTTCCCTTAAACTTTTTTCCCTTTGTTTCGGTCGGTGAGCTCACCAAATCTGGGCGAGGGCTTGGGCAAGGGTCACTAGTGGCGGGCGACCTCTCGCCAGCCTCACCCATTCCCTTACCGGCTCAAACAAAGAAAAAAGAGAAATGGTAAAAAAAGAAAAGAAAAATGAAATAAAAATGAAATCACACAAATGCTCTTGATCAAGCCATTCTTTGAAACAAAGAGTGCACTTCATGTACTTATTTAATAAAATAATAGCATTTCAATTTCTTAGTTGAAAATTTCCCAAGTCTTCGGGCAAAGATCGAAATCAAAGCCAATCTCTCCCTGTCTTTTGTGGCTCTCTCCATAACTAGTTCGAGCACAAGATTGGGCAAACTTCTGACGGTGAATGGTGACCGGGGATAAAATATTTTTACTCACTTTTTTTAATTAGTATCATCCTAGGAAACATTTAATTCTTATGATTAGTCATAAATTACACGAGTAATAATTCGTTATGTTTTATAAGACGAAAATTGCGTAACTGCTCCACTGCCGCCTCAGATCCGAGGTCCCGAGCCTTGGGCCACTGTAGGCTGAGGGGGCTACCCGTGCCATGGTTGTGACTTGTGACCTCTGCAGTCGCCACAACCGTGCACCGTGATGAGAGAACAGCCATGTCGACGGGATGTGATGGAGGCGCTATCAGCGTGGGGCCAAGGTTGATGCGACGGGGGCGGAGTGAGGGGGGAAAGCGGATGGAGAAGGGGAAGAGAATGTGGGTTAAAAAGCTTTTAAGTCTCGGGTTATTTCCTCGATAAACTCGCATTGATGTTGATAAACCTGGTCATCTATGTGGATCAAATCATATGTAACCAATGCATCTCTTCATTTCCATGCATCGCGATGAATGAAAAATCGATGTAAATGGACCGACATGTGATACCCGTCAAACTATATACATAATTATTTGCGAAAAGAACATTATTTATGAACGAGGTATATGAGTAGGCTCCACTGCATGGAGACTGCCCCAACAGCAAGCAACGCAATAAATTTGCCCTAGCTTTTCGAACATCAGATGAAACAAAACCATAATCGATGCCGCTCGAAAACATCCGCGCCGTCATTTAACAGCTTCATCTGCGGTGTTGCAGGTTGGAAGTTAGGCACGAACCCCACTTAACCCATCGTTTGATTATTCTACGGCCAAACCTGAATTTGCAGCACGTATATTCATATCACACTTTTAACCTTGGTCTGTATACTACATTCCGTTCCGTGGACCTTGATCCTCCATCAATCATGATTTTAACTGGACAACCTCATCTCTCTTTTAGACCTCCAAGTGGTCATCCACAAGTACTTGCTGTTCTCGCTCTGATCCGCTTGCCTGTAAATTCTTTTCCTCCCATAGCTCGCGCTCTGATCTGCAATCACACCCGCCATTCACTATATCAATCTATATCCCAAACATAAACGAAGATCAATGAAAACTCGAGGAAGACGAAAGTTAAGTACACTCCCAAGAGCAATAAACCGTCGATCGTTATTACCCGAGGCATGCCTTGTTCTTGACTTGACGATGTTTGGAATGAAAACACCGGTTCCGTTGCTCTTCTGCCACGAGCTCCAAATGCAACTCGGTGCGGAAGAATCGGCATTCCTCTTCTCCCACGAATTGCAATGGCCCAAACCCTTCGCACAAACCGAAGGACCAGCCTTCACCGCATCATTATAAGCTCTCGCGACGTTGCTCCGACGCCTGGTTTCGCGAAAACCCTCGTCCTCGTCTTCCTCGGCCGTTAACTCGAGGATCTGCCTCTCGAGCTCGGCGTAGTAAATATCGTCGTCTTCACATCGATTGAGGTCGATAGTGGCCATGCTGGATTGAAGAGACGTGTGGTGGGAGACCATTTTTCTCCTTCGACTGTAAATCTCGAACCCGATTAGATGGATAGAGATGGGAAAAGAGATATGCACTGCTTATGTGTTGTTGAGAAATTTAGATGGGAGTGTATATATAGATAGAGCTGTTGAAGAAGGTGGAGTGTTTGGGGTCAACCAAACGCACATTTGTTTAAACATAAGCAGCAACTAATTAGGTGAACTCGAACCAATACAGATCCAAGTCCGGAGAATATTTTCCACTTTGTTGTAGGTTATTGCATGTCTCGTGCACCCGAGTTTCCCATTTAGTAGTTAGTCGCCCATTGACCGCTAATCTTCTTTCGCTTATACAATTAAATAGAATAACCGATCGTGACGTGCTGACTGCTGATACATTACCCTGGAGAAAAAAACCAGAAAATTTTAGGACAACACAAGCACAAAATATGCTCGCGAGTTGTCGCTTTCGACGCGAAGAAGGATAGGAAGGAAGCTCTTGGAAACGTCAGTTCTGTCAACCAAACCATGTTCATGTTCGCGTGCCTGGCTGAACCGCCATCCTGGGCCACGACAGCAACAGTGACAATGGTGATAATTATAATAGTAAAACCAGAGCAAATCGTGACATCTGTTTATCGTTTTCGCTGGGAGAAGATAGGTTGGCGTTAGTTAAGAGCATCAGTAGTGCAGGTGTACCACCGCAACTACAAAAGCCAAGATAGAAATGCCTTGGGTTAGTCAAAGTACGGTTCATCGGCCACCGTCGTGGACCGTCTCTCCTTTCGTTTGTTATTCTTTTTTCAGGTTCCCATGATTAATTAGCTTTGATGTTTTATCCATCCGCATGCTCTAACACCCACGTATCGTGATGAGTACGACTCATTGAATCGATAATGAAAGATTAATCTGCTAAGTACTTTGGATCGGAATATCTTTTCACTAACCACCCTGCTACTGTACGCACAGCTGATTAAATAAATATAATTAAGCTCCGTTTGTTTATTTCACAGAAAATTAATGACGGTTTTATTGCTCACAAAAATGAATAAACGGAAAAAAATATTTGTATCACTAATGGAAAATGTTTAAACATAAATTGTTGTTGACAATGACAATATTCTTTTATTGATTAATTATTTAGGCAATACAAGCAATCATTTTCACGGAAATGTTCTCCAAATAATCCAATTTTCATGAAACAAATGGAATCTTAGGTTGCATTTTGTTTCGGTGAAAATATTTTTCGAGAATTGATTTTCTGAACTTTTACTTTTTTGGTTTGTCGAAAATGATTTAATCAATCGAAAACACTTTCTGATCAACAAAAGATTCACAGTGAAAACACTTTTCGGAATTATTCATCTTGAATTTTTTAATATTTATTATTTTATTGTAGATTTCTTAAATTTCATTTTTTGCTATTTGTTGTTTTCTTATTTTATTCTTCTTGTTTTCTCTTCTGTCTTGGCCGGAAGTGGGCACGACAACCGGCCATAGGCGAGGACGAGTTTGTCTAAGCCGGCGAGGCTTGGCTTCGCCAAAGGTCATCGACTAGCGGCGAGGTAGCTCTACCTCATTGGATCTAGCGAGGACAACCTCGCTTGCCTGGCCTTGGGCAAGCTCATACCGGCCTGAGGCAGTCCACCGATCGAGAAAGAAATTTTTTTAAAAAACTAAAATTATTTAAAATTTCAAATTTATTCACCTTATATAAAGTCATAAAATTGAAATTATTTTTCAAATGGGATCAAAACACCACATAACGTTTTCTATCACCATACATAGGTAAACTAACCATTTTCCTATTCAACAAAAAAAAAAATGATTTTCACTTATCACCTGGAAAAATGATTTTCAGAGAGCATTTTCCTTTATCATGTAGCTTTTCCCCAACCAAACGCATCCTTAGTTTACTAGACTTCTGTCGCCCCTTTGCATTTCCCAACATTGAGGCGAGTGTCACCATCTTTCAAATCCTAGCCTATTGAGAATGTCCCTCCCAACAAAGATATGTCCATCGGACGATGATTCTTAGGGTGTGATTCATCCTCCCCTGCGATGCGATGAAAAAGCATGTGGGTTTCGCTTTGGATCATTAGCGTTGGTTACATGGTAACCTCACCAGAAGAGGGAAGCCTAAGCTTCTTTAAGGGCCTCCAGTGCTTGTTCAGAAAATTTGACAGGCAACATAGATGCGTTCTTTATTTGAACATGCCGATGCCCTGCAACCTTTACACCCCTAAAAAGTCTTACGGAAGCATTTCTCGGTCCTGCTTTTCAGTAAGCCTTTTGAGGACTTGCGCATCCTCTTTCAAATCTTAGCCTATCGAGAATATCCCACCCAATAAAGAAAAGTCTATCAGGGGAGGATGACCTAAATGATTTTAGTAGCAATGGAGCACTGATCAGCTTTCTCGTACGGCTGGAAATCGCCGACTGATTAAGGAGCACTGATAAGATTTTGTATATTGAATCCATTCGACTAATTTTGGATGTAAATCGCTAACATGTACTCCGATTAGCTTTTTCATACGACTGGTGTTGATGTGGTTTATTTTTTATTTTTCCTTTCTCCTTTATTTTGTCGGTGGATAAACGGCCTCTCTGGTCAGAGGTGATGGCCGGGGTAGGCTGGCCTTGCCTGTGTGAGGGCAAGGGCCGGTGAGGCATCTTGGCTTGGGGCGAGACCAATCCACTCTTGGTCGCAACCTCCACCGAACGACACCATGTTGCCGCCGTCGGAACCCGTTCTTGTGAGTTTGAGGTTGAGGTTGTGGCCGTTCACATCTCGATGAACTCAACAGCCATTGCTAAGACTTCAGATCCCAATGAGATCGGCGACTCCTTCGCCAATCAGCTTTCACAAGCGACTCGTTATTGAGCCTTCACAAAAGTTGAGCCATGGCCGACCTTCATTGGGCCTCGCCCAAGTAAGACTAGCCATCTCGCTTGACCATCGTTTGTGGCCGGTGGTAGGTCCATCCACTAGTAAAAGGAAGAAAAAGGAAAAATTGAAAAAATAGAAATTATTTAATATTGAACAGGGCAATGCCGACCATATTACGTGTGGCGATCGGCGTCCACATTAGAGGTTGTGGGATAATCTACATCTTCTAATGACACTTCACGAGGTGTTTTCCCGACATGATACAACCGTTTGCACGTGCATGTGCAAAGTGGAATTAATATGTAAAAAGAAAATATAATAGATCGAGAGCCACTTAAAAAAGAAAAAGTTTGAGTTATTTTTGGGGTTGGGGAAACGAGTGAGGGTAGTTATTCTTTTAAGTGAAGCAAGTGGGTGCATGGGTTGTAGATAGAACTTAATTGTTAATTTCTTTTAGTATTTTGTTAATGGTAGTTTTGGAAGGAAAATTGAGTTTCTTGTCTCGATATTCGGATGATATAAATCCAGATTGGCTGGCCTATCAGCGAGTTGATAGACTTTTCTGGACTGATTGATGCGTTAAGCAAAAACATAAAAATAAATTGTGTAGTTAGAAGAACAAAAGTAAGATGAAAATGAACAAGGTAAATTTGGCATGATCGTCCGCATAGAAAATATGGACATGACCACTGTTGGGAGAGTGCAACGAAAGTCCGATAATTTTCACCTGGAGAGATCGCTAAGAGGAAGCCCAAGTCCGAACCTGTCAATATATTTAATTAGACCCAATTTTACTCAAAAGCTTAATCTAATAAATTATGAGCCAATTTAAATATATTAACTGCTCAACACTACATTAATTCTTCAATGTGGAACTTTTCTAACACAATTCACACGTGCATCTTAACAATCTCCCCATCACGTGTGAGCTCCAACACGTGCCCCTCACTGTGAGCTCTAACACGTGCATCTTAACAATCTCCCCATTACGTGTGCTCCAACACGTGCCCCTCACGTGTGAGCTCCAACACGTGCATCCTAACAATCTCCCCAACACGTGCATCTTAACAATCCTAACAATCTTCCCATCATGTGTGAGTTCCAACACGTGCATCCTCACAATCTCCCCATCACGTGTGAGCTCCATTGTTAGGTTTGCTCTCCATTGATCCAAGTATCTTTCTGCACCAATTATCTCAACTTAAATCTCACCATCAGGCTCGTTGGTACACTGCAACGTCCACCGGCCTAGAAATCGCTTCTCAACCTAAATCTCCATCAACGCACATCGAGACTGCGCTACTACACCACAAAGCCCATCAACCCGGACCATCAACTCGCATTGGGCCCACGCTGCTACACCACAACGTCCATCAACTCGGAAATCGCGTTGGCATCAGATTCTTTCTTGAGACGCGATCATCAAATTACTTCTTGACATATTCACGAGAATAGATTTGAGGCCCAACAATCAACCATCGGTTTTGATACTAGTATTGGGTGGTCTTGGGCCTCTCTCAACCCAAAATCTAATTCAAAAATTGAGACTTTCCATCACAATTATCAATCGACCGTCAACACCTTGTACAACCGATGTGAGATAACCCGTATCTCTACCCAGTGACTGTTGGGTTCAGACTTATTAGTAACCTAGACTCTGATACTCTTTGTTGGGAGAGCGCAATGGAAGTCCGATAATTTTCACTTTGAGAGATCGCTAAGAGGGAGCCCAAGTCCAAGCCTGTCAATATATCTAGTTGAACCCAATTTCACTCAAAAGTTTAAGCTAATGAGTTATTGTCCAATTGAAGTATATTAACTACTCAACACCACATTAATTCTCTAATGTGATACTTTTTTAACACAACTCACACGTGCATTCTAACAACCACACATATGGTTAATTTGGAACTAAAATTGATTAATGACATTAGAGTTTGACTCTGAAACCTTCAGTGATGCTGGTTGTAAAATATTTCGGGACTCGGCTGTGAAAAATTAAGCTTAGTTTATTTACTCCTGTATCATCACCCTAAGCAAAGGTATCCCATGAATCAAGAGGATGAGGCTCTATCGGAAAGCAAATTCCTCTTTTCTCACTCGCAAGAGGAAAGAACTGCAAAAATTTCAGCTTGAACTTAACGAAAGCAACATTGGAATCCATTTATAAACAATACAATTATCCAATATTTTTTTAGTTTAGTTGAACGTTACTTAATTATAATCAATATTCGGTTACATCTAAATAGACAAAATATGTTTCTTTTTTTTAGTTGGTTGATAATTCATTTTGATATAAAATTATAGATAGCTATTGACACCTAATTTTTAATTGTTTGTTTTTTTAAAATTAATTAAAATATCCAAAAAATTATAAAATTCGAAAATAAAATCCGGAGGCATTGGCCTAGCCTTAGGAGTAGATTTTGAGCAAAAAAAAAAATATTTTTTGTAATTATTACTATTTTTCGAATTTATTTAATTACAAAAATATCTAAAAAATCAGAAAAATATAATTTATGGCTAGAAAAATACACAAAAATAGTCAATAATTTTATTTTAATTCTCTCTTCAAGTTGGTTATTGTCAATAATGAAAATTCGACTTGCATCACATGTGTCTTCGCAAACATAAACCTGAATCGAGCATAAAAATCCCTTCTCGAGTCTTCTAATTCTCAATTTTCACTTTTAATAAGTTATGACATTGGCATCTAGAGTCGTGAAGTGCAATTGAGTCATTTTCCCCCGTAATTCGATTAATTTTGACGAAAATGACTTAATTGCATAATTTTTCTTGTAATTTGATTCCCGATTTTGCTAATCTTGAAATTAAATTCTCTCGGGCCACACCTATAAAAATCAAGCACCTCTCCCCTATGGTTTTTAGCATTCTGAGTTCAATGGTGGCCTCAATTTCAACTGCTTAAATCATTTAGGCCTTCGATTAATAGAAAATCATTTTTGGATGCAATAGGCGATTGGGGTTTTCACTAAATTCTGAGCAAAAAATTCATAAAAACATTCATTTCACATGGGAATCATGCAGGGAAACCCAATTTCAACATCAATTTCATAGAAAATGTTGAATTGGACCCCAATAGGATTGAAGATGCAAGATGGGATCCGTATCCTGCAACTCGCGTTCGTGATATCTACATTCAACTGTGCCCCAGAGACACAGTCGAAGCACGCCCGCTCAGTGTGATTCTTTCACGACATGCTTTGATCCTGGGTGTCTTCCAGTGATTTTCTGGTGTTAGAGGAATTCGTGTCAGTATACATCAACAGACCACATATCGCCCAATTTCGCTCGTTTTTTGCGCTCTCCCTAGCGCGCGATCCAAGGCATTTTGTCGTCTACTGCATGACATCGGGGGATGAAGAGCTGGCACCTCGAATTTGTGAAAAAAGGACGGCCGTTGGAGGTATGGTTATCTGGGAACCAGGATACCCGAGAAGAAAGAAAAAGAGAGAGGGGAGAGACCAAGAGGCTGTATACGAGAGAGAGAGAGAGGGCAGAGGTCATTCTCCCGGAGGCAACGGCCATTCTCAGATATGCACATACACACAGAAAGAGTATTGGAGGGGTGAGAGAGAGCACGAGACGGAGAAAGCCTATCGCCGGAGCTCCGGGTGCCCAAAAAGCTGATGAGTCACGGCTAAGGGCATCGTAGGCAGGTGCAGGCCGAAACCAACGTTCAAGCAATTGTCTCTGACCTTCAGGACCTCTCCTCTGTCGTCGCCGAAGCCATCGCCGCCGTCGACAATCCCAGAACAGGTCGGTTTCCCCTCTGAACTCTCATTCCCCCGACGCGTCCTACCGGTTTGATAAAATGCCAAAGTAAATGTCTGAGTTAGTGGCTTACAACTGTACCCTTTCCGACCCCATTTAGCTCAAATATTGTCCTAGACCTCAGAATAATCACTAAGCCTCTCTTGCCCTTTATTTTGCAGTAAAACACGATAAAAAGTGAGCTTGGGACTTCGCCGGCCACGACTCGGGTTGAGGGCTCACACGGAGGCGCACGGTGCTCGTCGACCCTTAAGGGACCTCAGGTAAGCTTCTATGGCCCTCTTGGATGTTGTATGAATGAGTGGAATCAAGTTTCGAATGTAAAAAATTTCTGCATAAAATCTCACCGGCGTCGGATCTGTGAACACCTTCCCGACCGTTTTCCAACGTGCTCGATATATATAGATGTGGGAGAGTTTTAGAGTCGATTAGTAAAAGAATGAACGAAAAATCCTGAGTTTTGGCCTCGGTTTGGATGTTTTCCGGCGACCTCGCCGAAATAATGACTGCTCTGGCGAGGCGCCGGTCGTCTTCTCCGGCAAGCCAAGGCTGGTCAACGAGTCAAAGATGACGTGGCGCGCCACGTCTTCTTTTTGGGGCCGGTTCGAGTAATTAAAGAAAATTCAGATCGGACGGTCGTGGATAAGCCACGAGTCATAATTCGGTAATTTTCAAAATTAATAAATGATTTCATAATTAATAATAAATTTTTAGAAAATAAAATTTAAAATTGATCCAATGGCTAGGGTAGCGCCACAGGACAAGGTTGAGACCTTCCGATTGGGGGTTTATTTGTTATAATTTGGATAATCAGAAAATGAATAAAAAATTAAAAAATATTTTTAAAAGATAAAAAATGGTGTCGTTTAGGTCGGTCTTCTACCCATACGGTCGGGCTGGGCGCCAGAGAGGCGTGGGCTGGTTTGACCTGGTCCTATAAATTTTTTTAATAATTTAAAAATTCAGAAAATATTTAAAAATTTTGAAAAATTGAAAATTCAATAAAAATGAAAAAATCATTAAAAATTCGAAAATTTGGAAAAATTTAGAAAAATACCGAAATAATTTCAGAAAATAAGAAATGCCTACAATCAACTAGCAATGACTTATTTCAGGTATCTTGATCCCCGATCTTTTAAAAAATGACGGTTTCGCTATTTTGACAAATTGTCTCTCAAAAATCCCAAAAAATTCTAGAAAATAGGAGATGTCCACAATCTTGAGAAACTCGATCTTTTCAAAAATGATGATTTTTTTCTTTCGGCAAATCATTTTTCGAAAATTTCAGAAAAATCTCAACATCAATATTAATATCAACAACACTTTTAACCCAAACTAGTTAGGGTCGGCAATCGATGAACCCCAAAGAATCATAAAAATAAAAGCAAAATCAAGGGAGGAAGAAGAGATAAATGCGTAAAAATAAATAAGTATATATATATATATATCTATCTATACACTACCCCTTCACAACACTAATAGCCTTACTCCACTCCGTCCTAAGACAAACCGTACGCCAATCTATTTCACACTCCATTAAATCTTGTTTTATTGTTTTCCCCCAAGTAATTTTCAGTCGACCTCTTGCTTTTTTCGTGTTATGCTCTCGATAGCAAACATCTGTTCGTACCGGTGCGTCTAAAGGCCTTCGGAGGATATGCCCAAACCATCTCAATCTATGCTCTTTCATTTTTTTCGCCACCAGTTTTACTCCAACTTTTCGTCGAATCTTTTTATTTCTTATCTTATCCATCCTTGTATGACCACACATCCACCTTAACATCCTCATTTCCGCTACTCTTATTTTATGCTCATGTTTCCTTTGTGCTGGCCAACATTCAGCTACATATAACATGGCCGGTTTGACTGCTGTTTTATAAAATTTTCCTTTGAACTTAAGAGGAATTTTGCGATCATACAAAAATCCCGATGCATTGTGCCATTTTATCCAACCTGCTCTGATTTTATGGTTTACATTCTCATCAATCTTTATCTCCTTTTGCAATATTGATCCTAGATATCTAAATGTATCTTTCTTGGGTACCTCCTGTCCGAGCATATTTATGGTTTCTTGATCCTCTCTTCCCGCCGTGTCAAACTCACACTTCAAGTATTCCGCCTTACTTCGACTTAGTGTAAATCCTTTAGACTCTAACGTGCTTCTTCATATTTCTAACTTAGCGTTAACCTCAGCCCTGGTCTCATCAATAAGCACGATATCATCTGCAAATAGCATACACCACGGCACCTCATCTTGAATATCTTTTGTTAGCTCATTCATAACTAAGGCAAAAAGGTAAGGGCTCAAAGCAGAACTTTGATGTAAGTCTACTGTGATTGGAAAATAACTTGATGTGCCATTACAAGACTTACACATGTAGTAGCACCGTCATACATGTACTTGATTGCCTCGACATACTTTGAATGTACTTTTTTCTTCTCAAGAACCCACTACAAAACCTTTCTTGAAACCCTATCATACGCCTTCTCAAGATCAATAAACACCATATGGAGGTCCTTATTTCTTTCTCGATATCTCTTCATCAATTGTTGTATTAAGAAAATAGCCTCCATGATAGATCTTCTTGGCATAAATCCAAATTGATCGATAGAAACCTTGGTCTATATTCTCAAACGATGCTCAATAACTCTCTCACACAGTTTTATTGTATGGCTCATAAGTTTGATGCCTCTATAATTAGAACAATTCTGGATATCCCCCTTGTTCTTATATATAGGTACAAGTATACTCTTCCTCCATTCATCAGACATCTTATTAGTATGGAGAATCTTCTTAAAAAGACTAGCCAACTAACTTATTGCTACATCCCCTAAGCATCTCCACATTTCAATAGGAATACCATCGAGTCTCAAGACTTTATTGGTCTTCATCTTTTTTAATGCCTCTCTAACTTTCTGTACTTTAACTCTACTCACAAACCTTCTATTTGAATCATCATAAGTATCTTCCACACCCATCTCCCCTTTATCGCTCTCCCCATTAAAAAGTTTGTTAAAATAACTCATTCATCTACTCTCGATGTCTTCATCTCTTATCAAGAGTGTTTGATTTTCATCCTTGATACATCTAACCTGTGTCAAGTCTTTGCTTTTCTTGTCTCTTGACTTTGCAAGTCTATAGATGTCTTTTTCTCCTTCTTTGCTCCCAAGTTTGTTGTGCATATCGGTGAAAAGCTTGCCTCTGACCTCTCGTACAGCTTTCTTGGTACTTTTTCTCGCTAATCTAAACTTTTGCAATTCTCTTCATTAGGACATTTATGTAGGCATCTGAAACACTACTTTTTCTGCTTAATTGACTCCTGCACCTCCTCATTCCACCACCAGGGTTCCTTTGTTTTATGTCCATTTTCTCTACTTTTCCCTAACACCCCTTTTGTCACTGTCTGGATGCAGTTAGATATCTCCTTTCACATCATATTTACTTCGCCCTCTAGTCGCCACGGTCCTTCTTGTAGCATTCTTTCCTTGAATTCTATTTGTTTCTCTTCATTTAACTTCCATCATCTTACTCTGGGGTACTGCGCATTTCTCTTCATCTTTTGTATTTTGTTATACCGAACTTCTAAGACCACCAACTTATATTGTCTAACTACACATTCACCAGGGCATACTTTACATTCTACATACGAAGTTCTATCCTCTCTTCTGGCAAGAAATAAATCAATCTGGCTACAATTTTGACCGCTGCGAAAAGTGATTAGATGTGATTCTCTTTTCCTAAAAAAGGTGTTTGTCAATATCAAATCATAAGCTAATGCCACACTCAAGATGTCTTCGCCAGCCTCATTTCTAGTCTCATATCCAAAACCTCCATGAACTTTGTCAAAATCTCCACTATTTTGATCGACATGCCCATTTAGATCTCCTCCTATAAATACCTTCTCCTCGTGTGGTATCCGCCTTAAAATTTCTTCCAGCTCTTCTCAAAATCTGCTCTTCTCGGATACTTGCAGTCCAACTTGAGAGGCATACACACTAAGGATATTCAGAATCAAATCCCCCACTACTAGCTTAACTAAAATAATCATATCTTCTATTCTTTTAACATCAACAACTCTATCCTTGAAATTTTTATCGATCAGAATCTCAACTTCTTTTATGTTCTTTATTGTGCTTGTATACCATAGCTTAAATCAGATGCCATCCACTTCCTTAGCCTTCTCTCCTTTCCATTTAGTCTCTTGTAGTCAAGCAATATTCACTTATCAATTTTCGCAATTTACCCGTTAAGATTCCTACATTCCAATTCCTCAATCTAATCCCTACCCCTTGGACTTTTCTTGCCCCCCACACTCGCCCACGTAAGTGTGAGGACCCTTACTCATTTATTATCACATCCGGGCACCGATGTGGCGCATCACCTTGGGAATGATCTCAAAAAATAGAAAATGACCACAGTCCAATTAGTCATAGACTATTTTGGGTGATTTGACACTCGTACCTCCCGAAAGTAACGGTTTTGTCTTTTTGGCTAATTATCTCCAAATTTTCTCATTTTACTCCTGGTCTTTAATCACACTTTCTCTAAGCCTATAGGGCTATACTAAGAGACCATTGATTTGAATTGATATGCATGGACATGGTCAATTTATGCACTTGTTTGGATTTTTTTTTATTATGATTAATATGATTGGCCTTCCAATCTGCATGAAACCCCAAATCAGACTTACCTCACTCAATATTTGCACTTGCATGAAATCTTAGTTAGGAAAATAACTCACAATAAGTACCGAAAGGGTGTTGGTAATGACACCAACATAACCAAGTCCCTGAACCCAAAATCTCTGGTTTCGTTGAACTGATCAATCTCTCCCAATCGATAGTAAGGTTTCCGGTTCACCTTTCAATAAGGACCGGTGGCGATTCTAAACACATGCACATGTTGTACATGACACCACGACTACACCAATGTCAAAAATCGATCAACTCTAATTTTTGAAAACACTTTAAATCTAACTCCTGCCGCAACTTGGTATGGGCCTGAGAGGATCCGCGCCAAGAAGGCCTGTGATCCACATTCTGGAGAGTGGGCGAAGGCCCGATCGATAATCCATTAGCCCGTAGCTATTTTCCTTCCCAAAAAAAAAAGGAAAAAAAAATGGGTCACGACAATCGGCATAGTCATTTTTCAGATCATGAAAAAACAGTCATTTTCTGCTTTCAAGATAATGGATTTGTATTAGGTTTTTGTTCTAGGGATAACTGGCATTAGTCGTTGCCATTGAAACAGCCTTTTCTTCTTCTGCTTTTTCCCCTCGTTTTCAAAAGTGAAAGAAATTGTTTATACAAACATAACCAAACGATCACATATTTGCCGGAGAAGCTCAAAGCGTTGACTATTTACAGAGACCGGTCTTAGCCTTTGGAAAAGTCAAAGTCTACCCATCACATGCCAAAGTCATCAACTCCAGCTGGAGTGGCGCGGACAAGCAAGCTCAGCAACATGCCCGATAGCCAGCCCGAAAACAGAACCCAGAATCTGTACCGAAGTCAACAATATAGGCAAGACAATATAACATTCACACAACATGCGGATTACCTCTCTCTCTCTCTCTCTCCGTTTTTCTATTTTTAACATTTAACTTTTTTTAATTTAGAGATCGGGAATAGACATCGTCACAATTAGTTTAAATAAGATGAGTATAGTTTCTCGTTATAATGCTTTTATGATCTCAATAAATATGCAATGAGGTGAATCGCACTTGTACATTCAAGATATTTGCCTGACATATCGAGATATGTCCATATCGAATCAAGTTCCTCTAGGTGATTCATGAAAGAAAGGCAAAAAAAAGAAGAAAAAGAGAGAGAATGGAACGAGAACTTCTTACATAAATACTTTTTAAAGGGAGGAGACTTTGAAGAGAGAGAAGGACGGGGGAAAAATGGCCAGACTCCCATCTGAAGGACCTCCTCCTCCTCTCTCACCGGTCCACCAAGTCCAAGGCCAAAACTATCCTTATCCACTAGCATCGTCACCTCCGCCAGCATTGCAAGTGCCGTATGCTTCATCATTGCCTTACGCGGTCCACCAGACTGGCCAACAGCAGGTGAATGTGCGCACACTCCACCTGCCACAACAAGGCAACACCAATACCGGAGCAGCCATGACCTACCCTCAGTTCAACCAGCCACAAGCTACCAATACAAGCGGCAATGTCGCGAGCGTGCGATATCATCAGGATCAGTTCTGGCGACAAGCGAGCCACGTGGTGGTTCCGCAGAGCTACAGTCCTGCTCCTGCCTCAGTGTATCCCTCCCCAGCAATGTCCCAAAATGTTGCCCCTGCAAGTGCAACAACCACCTACGGCAGTTGTGCTCCTAAAAGTTTGATCAATCTTCGCGACGGGTCTGAATAATTACATGAACATGGAGCAATGGACCACCGGCCTCTTTGACTGCATGCAAGATCCCCCCAACGGTGTGTCGCTCTTGTGCTTTTCTTCTTGAAACACGAAAGCAAACATCTTGATCTGTTCGCTTTTAATGCGAATGTAAAGATTTTTGCGTTGTATTCGTGTTCGGGTGGCAATAAAAAGAGAACATATGTTTGTTCAAAATCCATTTCTTGTTTTTTTTTTTTTATGTTATTATTATGTAATAGCAAGTTTTCGAATACTTTATTTTGCAGCCTTCATTACGGCACTGTCTCCGTGCATAACTTTCGGGCAGATCGCAGATGTGCTCGACGATGGCCACACGAGTAAGCATACTTGTTTACAAAGTCATACAACATTTGTTTCTTATCATAAGCTAAACCGGAGGTTTGTCTCGTCTCCTATTTTGTTTGACATGAAAATGCAGCTTGTGTCACCAGCGGAATCATCTACGCCTTCTCGCCTTGTATACTGTCCCGGCCATACCGCTCGAAACTGAGGCGGAGATTCCGGTTACTCGAGATCCTGACCTCGCATTACATAGTCCATTCATTATGTGAGCCTTGTGCTCTCCGTCAAGAATATCGCGAGCTTAAAAACCGTGGCATTGACCCGGCACTTGGTATGTAGCATGCCAATGGCGATCTTGATTGTTGCAGACATATAAGTTTTTTACGGTACTGCCTGTTATTTTTACCACACAATATCCCAATCAATGAATATTTTACGCAAAACACACAGTGATGGTGTGTGAATCTACATTTGAGATTGTACCGTCGAATTATTTCCCTATAGTTTAACTACCACGCCATTCTTAGAAATTTTTGTTTTTTGTATTTTGCTTTTTGTAAAATCTTTGGGATATGCATGGTATTCAGGGTATCTCGCATGTTGCTGGGTTCATGGCAGGATATCATGGTAATCTAGAGAAACTCCAAAACCAACAAGGTGGTTCTACGGCAATGATGCCGCCAAAGAGCCAGGCGATGACCACATAATGAGGAGTTTTCGTCGAACGAAGATCTTGTAATATTGGAAATTTATCATGTCCAAGGCAATCTGCTAGGTTCTTGTGCTGATCGTCCCAGCTTTTTATTTTTTTTTGCGATAAGTCAGAAGTTTATTCAGAGACAAACCAAAAATAAGGGAGCAATCCTGCTCCATGCTCATGAGTTACCCGAGTTATCATTCCAGCTTTTATTTGTGTTCTTTACTTGATTGTGCTTGAGACATTCTACAATTAGTCTGTGAAAAAACAGCTCATGAGTTACCCGAATCAGATGGTCCATTGCTTCATTTCTAACTATTGTACGAAATTACCACAATAAATTAGAGTGAGTTATCAGTTAAACCAACTAATTTTGGGTTATCAACTCTCATTTGAGTTCACTATCTACTTATAATTTTTTTTTTATAATTTACCAACTTTCCTACAAAGTTGCCAACTTTTAATTGCCTTTGTTAGCAACATCTTACCTTTACTAACTCTTTTTTAATAGATTGGCAATCTTAATTAGCCTAACTGGTAGACTTTTCTTCCATTGAATTACCACAAAGTATATGGGGTACTAATCCCCGGTTGAATTATTCAATGATATTTTGTTCTTCTAATTTGCTGACTTGTCTTATCATTTATAGTCTTTTATTTGTATTCTTACCAACGCCTTAAATTTACCAACTCTTTTCAGTAATTACCAAACTTAAATAGGATGTCTTACCAACTTTTCTCCAATTAAGTTATCCACTAGTTTTGAGTAACCCACTCTCATTTGAATTACTCACCAAGTTTTTCCCCCCTTTTTTGGGTGGAAAGAGGACATAAATGATCCTTAAACTTTGATTCAATATGCAATATGGCCCCTAAACTTTTAATTTGTCCAATATGGTCCATGAATTTTAACTCAATGTGCAATGTCGTTTCTTGAACTTAAAAATTATTTAATATGATCCATAAAGTTTTGGTTCATATTCCAACCAGTTCTCGGACTATATAAAAATCTTCAATATTTTTTTCTTGACTTAAATTAATGGAAGGATCAAATTTGGATATTTTCAAATAATATGAGGACTAATGTGAACATTTACTAAAAGTTTAGAGATTACATTAAACAAATTAAAAGTTTAGGGGCATCATTGTATATTAGGCTAAAGTTGAAGGACCCCATTGAACGAAATAAAAGTTCATGAATTATGTTTCACATTAGATCAAAGTTCAAGAACCATTTGTAGCATTATGTCTTTTTTTCGATTACCAACTTTTCTTTACCTTTCTTAACTATGCCTTGATTTATAACCTCTTATATAAAATTACTAACTTTAGTTCCAGTGATTTGTAAACTTTTCTCCTATTTGCTTGTCGTTTATTTTTAGACTGTTAACTCTCATCTGAGTAACCAAAACACGTTAGTTAGTCACTCAAATAAGAGATGTTGGTGGATGACTCATTAGTTTGTAAACGCAAAACTAGTTGGTGCTTTATCAGATGTTAGAGTAGATAAATAATACAAATAAAAGTGGTAATTCAATTAAAGAAATTAGTAAATTTTCCTAAAAATAAATAATTAAAAGTGAGTAAGTCAAATAATAGACAACTTAATCAGAAAAAAATCGATAATGCATACTCAGATAAATCAGATAACTGGCTCTCAGGATTTGGTCAGACCGTGACAGTGTGCTTTTCGCTAAAAGTAGAGCTGTAAGGCATTTTCTTGAGTCTTAAATTAGTTATTTTTTTGGACATCCCTAACTTATTTTTAAAGGCGGACTTGCAAACTGCTATTTCAGTGCTCCAGAAATCTACAACCGCTCTCAACTTTGGTGACACGATCATTTATCATATTTAGAAGTTTTTATTGTATTTTCAGCATGTCAAATTTTTGCATAATTTTAGGAAATAAAACTCATGTGCTAATTGGTTAGCAAATTGGGTATTTTAATCTTGTGATGTGAATGACACTTTAGTTTTAAATAGGCCACCAAGATGTTTGATTCCTTTACTGTTAGGAGATCTGGTTTGATTAAATTTTCTTAGGCGAGTTTTGGGGTAACTTTTGGAATTTGCCCCTTTTATTATAAAAAAAGAAAAAGAAAAAAAAGATTCGTAGGGAGTCCTTAACCTTTTGAGTGATAAAATTTAGGAAAAAATAGAAAAAGAGAAGACACGTCACCCTACTATCTTGACTAGATTGTTTTTGTAATTACCTAGTAAAAAAAATGAAAAAAAAAACCCTTTTTTAATCGAAGTGGAAAAAATAACCCCATTCGAACAAATCAGGTTCGCCACGTCAGTCGATGGCGGTTCTTTTTTTTTTTTTTTTAATCCTCAAAGAGACACGATCCTTCGCAAGGCCCGCACATTGCTCCTCCCTAGTCTCAAACTTTCAAGTTAAAACCTCTATCCCAGAAATTATTCTCTCTCAGAGATCTTCGTTTTAGGCAACGAACCATGTATAATCACCATCCACAAGAGCAGGAAATGGATTCGCCGTCTCCTGCACCATCCGCGCCGCCGGAACCACCGACCCCACCTTCACCGTTTCATCGGCGGCCGCCACACTCCGGCCAATCGGCCAGCGATTATTTCGCTGATGGCATCGATCCGTACATGGAGTTGTATGAACTAAAGAAGGCACGCGACGAGCCGGAGGAAGAACCAGCCCCGATTGGTTCCGGTGGAAGCAGCAGAGGGGCCGGCTTATCGACCAATCCCTCATCATCTCCAGCCCCTTGGTCCACCGGCCTTTGCAACTGTTGCGACGACTTCAGCAGTTGTACGTCCTTATCTAACGCCATTCTAAAAATTTTGAAGTTTTGAACACCTAATTCTGGTATTCGCTTTACCAGTGGCACCGTGCACGTGGCTAGAATTACGAACCAGAGATCGGGGGTCAAGGGAAAGGAAGTAGATTGTCTGCGATTAACGAGTGGATTAATTAATCCTATGTTGTCTCAATCATCCGATGCAGGTTGTTTAACATGTTGGTGTCCGTGCATTACGTTCGGGCGAATAGCGGAAATGGTCGATAGGGGATCAACTTGTAAGTTCCCGAGAAACCAGATTTTCATTTTGCACACTAACCTAAATGTCATGTTTTGGGCACCCAAAGCTTTGTTGTCTCCCACTGATATCCATTCTTGCCGCAGATAAATGTCCTTTTAGAATACGCATGGCATCCATCAAATGCGAAACTAAAATTTATACACAGGCTGATGTAATGTACTAAACAAAGCAATTCAAAGAAATTACGGCGATGTGTGGTGATCTAATTCAAGATAACTGTATGGTCCTCCCACATGTAGCGTGCGGGGTGAGCGGCGCAATGTACGCTCTGATAATGTGCATGACGGGGTGTCCGTGCCTGTATTCGTGCTTCTACCGGTCCAAGTTGCGAGGGCAATACTTCTTGCGTGAGCGGCCGTGCACCGATTGCTGCATCCACTGTTGCTGCGAGGAATGCGCCCTTTGCCAAGAGTATAGACAGCTCAAGAGCCTTGGCTTTGATCCTTCCATAGGTCCTCTCTCTCTCTCTCTCTCTATCACTGGAGTGTTATTTTATTGTGGTTCATGAATCAACAGCAATACGAATACAACAAAATCCTTATTACCACAAGCAACGGTTTTGGTGGAAAATAGGTAGATGTCCTGTGTGCACATTTTGACACGTGGAACATGGCAAGACGATATTGCTTGTTTTTGAAATCTGAAATTTTTGCTGTGAAAATTTATTGTTCTCGTATGTCTTGACTGAGCTTGTGATGTGTTCGGATGCGAATAGGTTGGCACGGTAACATGGAAAGGCAGAGACGGCTTGGTGCGACGCCTCCCGGCGTGGAGAAGGGTATGACGCGGTAGGACGATATGCTACAAATAGAGGGACTGAGTAGGCTTTGGATTGTTTCAGGATCATTGTGCACTAAGTTTTGTTTCGGGAAAAGATGGCGAGTTCTGTTGATTGCTCGACCATCATGGTTATTGGAATCTATCTCTCTATAATTAAACAATGGTTTGTTTTGTTTTCTCGTTACTGTTTCAATATGTGTATAAGAATATCAGATTCTTCAAATACATAAGACGTTTGATTCTACAATTGTACGATTCAGTGGTGAAACAACAATTTAAACCCAAAAAAATAGACTGCCCTACACCTAAGTTTTTTTGTGCAAACCTAGGAAGTTACTTTCTTTTACATGGAATCTCATGCTCAAAAATCACTTTTTGGAAAATCATCGTAACCATATATTAGCTATGGCTTTTGGAGCTCGTTTCTTCACATTCTAATGGGGGCTGCTTTTCAGTGAAAAACAACTGTATATCTTCAATATGCCACTTGAGATCCACCAACCCTCTTGGACAACATGAAGGTCCGAGGTCGAGGTCCCTCACAACATAATGTTGTCGGTCCATTGTATAGGAAAATGGCTATATATTTCTTGCTCAATTGAGTATTCCAGATGCGGGGACAAAGTTCCTCCTGCAAATATAAGAAGGTTAAGTAAAAAAAGGGTATTTTTATTATATGTCATGTGGTTATTCACATAAAGTATTTTCATCTACTTGTGGATCGTGAAGGCAGCGAAGAGGATATGAAATTATGAACAGAGAGCAAAAAAAAAAAAAATCTCTTTTTTTAGAAGGTTGTGTCCATGCATGTAGGAAAAAGAACATGATAGTGCATATGGAGTTCCTTTCTCTTTAACGAGGAATAAGATAAAAAAAGGAAAGCATGAAAGGATCTATACACACAAACACAAATTGTCCAAAAAGTTATAAACCTATTACATTTATGCCAATTCAGTTTTAAACCTTTTAATTGTGCCAACTCATTCATAAACCTTTTGAAAACTTGCTGATTTAGTCCTAAAACTTTTAATTAAGTCAATTTGGTCATGAACCTTATATTAACTTGCCAAACTAGTCCTATAATTTTTCACGAATTATCAATTTAGTTCTTTTGACAAATTACTCAAATAATAGTATTAGGACTAAAATGGGAAAAAAAATTGGGACTAAATAAGCAAAATTTCAAAAGGTTTAGGACTAAATTGGTATAATTGAAAGTTTTATGGCTAAATTATCGAGTCGCCAAAAGGTTTAGGACTGAATTAAGGTTTATGGCTAAATTGGCACAACTACAATAGATTTAGGACTTTTTTGGTAATCTTCCCTATATCTTTAAAAGGTGTTCACAGAAAGAAATACAGATTAGGAAGCACAACAATTAATAACCGCTCAAATCATTGCCACATGAAAGATACACAAGGTGAAAGAGCAATGAAGTGATAAACACAATAGTCTTTGTCTACCCACAGAAAAATCATCACTGAGGCATAACCATATATTATAGCCACATGAACCATATAAGAAACGAGACACATAGGCAAAATCCGAGGATTACGCGTGCCCATGTTATTCCAAGGTGCGAATATGACTCTATAGTTGCGTGTTTGCTTCATCAAGGATTAATTATCTCTGCAACGAGAGAGCGAGCTTACTTCCTCCTCCATGAATTATCTCAAGTGAGTTCAATAACGTTTTCTAATAGATTAGGGTTGCTCATACACAGTACCATCTCCGGTTTTTCCTTTCTACCATTCAGTTCTCTCCCGCACACCTGAAATTCAAGTCACATATGCTGGTGGAAAAACAAAATAAAAAAAACCTACAGTTTACAAAGAAATTAGGAATTCCATTACCTCGACTAGGAGTGGGGGATAGGTTTGGATCCTCTTCTTCTTCGAACGAAGCTTCCATAACTTCCTGGGATCAAGACTTCTTCACTGTGTAGGAGGGAAGGACAAAAATTAGGGTTTCAAGTGAAGGAGATGATGAACATGCGAGAGGGCTTTGGTATGTAGGGTTTGTGAAGGGAGAGTTGGTATTTATAGGGGTCGGAGGATGATGCGAACCGCCATCGCCATGCATGTAAGTTCCCTCGCCCCCAAGGAAAAAAGAGTGACACTGGTTAATTCGTGGTGGTTGAGAGTCTGTGAGCGCGAGCCACCAGTCCGAGCTAAGAATGCCTCAACCCCCATGTTTATCAACTTGCTGCAAATTCCGGCACGTCCTAGACACATTTTACATATAATACAAACACATAGTTGGTTTAAGTTCAAGATGACTCTCAAGGACCAAGTCAATCTATCATCATCAAATGGATGCATCTACATTGAATTCTGCAAGAATACATACAGAGCCAGAGAGAGAGAGAGAGAAGAGAGAAAGTCTTCAGTCCACACAATTTGGCCTTATTTGTCAACAAGTTTGGCGACATTTGTTTTCTACTTTCTACTAATTTGGTTTCATCTCCGAAAACACATGCAGAAATGGGGTCCTAAAAAAAAATTCGGGTGTGGCATTTTACCATGGAAATTTTAGAATGGGTGTGCATTTCCATATTAATAAGACAAAAAGGGATTTTAATCCCGAGTATATTCTAAAGACATTTGTTAAGCATACTTTGAAAGATCATTTTTTCATGAAACCGACTATACACAGTTCGGTGCCACGGAAGCACTTGCGTGCTTACGAGTATATACATATGTCAACTATTGACAAGATACATGTCTGGCTAGTGTAAATTAGAACACGGAAAACACGTGCACGTAGTAGCCATTAAGATTAGGACTACAACAATTAATTCAAGGGAATCGAGCCTCCATGGCTACCATCAAAATGTTACTCACAAGCGTAATTTATACATATAATTGAACTCTAAAATCCTTCTCGCCGTCTTCTCTCTCTCCCTTGGCAAGTCATACAAGGATGACGGTTTCAATGACAACAATGGTGCTGTTGAATAGTAGGCAGGAAGAGAGAAATAGTCAGTGATTCTGTGATTGGGCCAATGCAACTTAAAAACTCAGGGAACTCTTACAAGCTCCACAAACCGATTATATTTAGGCTTTGATTGGTGCATGTGGTCCTAACTCATAGTAATTTCCTTTAATTTGTGAAAATCAACCTTGTGACCTCCGGCTCCCGAACTGGGAAATTCCCTCCCCGACTCTAACCAGCTACGCCGACTCTGGGGGTTATGGCCAGGGACAATACATTCATGCCGATAGATTCCGTTAGGCACAAACCCTTGTCGCCGATTGGTAATGCTCGCGATCGATGAGCACGTATCCTAACTGAAGCAAAACACGGTCCAAAAGAGTTCACCAAAGGCATTACTTGAGGGGGTTTCTGGTCCCCGCCTGGGTTTTGGGCGGTGATGGGTAAGTTCGCAGGTGTCCACTCGAGTAGGCCACGTCCCAGCAGAAATCGTGTTGATCGAGCTTGGGACGAGCGAGGGGTTGGGGATTGTGATCTAAGGAAGGTCCCCCCATCGTCATCTGCACATGTTGTCTCCTACCTCTCTTTCAAACCCCACTGACCGACAAATGGAAAGTTATTTCACGTGAAAGGTGGGCAGCTGCTCATGCACCTCCAACGACTTTCCATCATTATGCTTACTATTTTGTGACTAAAAGTCAGTCGCAGAAGTTAAAATAAAGAAAACGAAGCTCCATCATGCAGTGATTCGATTGCCATTCAAAAAAAATAAAAAAATTTAGTGCCTTCCATAAGATTTATTAGTCCAAAAATTTATCGTTATAGTTTACAGTATGAGATTTGTGAGGTAGATCGTTACTTTTGTTTGTGCGAATAGTTTAAGCTAAGAACTAAACTAATTTTCAAAGTGGATTAGTTATAGCTCCTAAACACATGTAAAGATAGTATGATCATCAATCCTACTTTTCAAAATTGTGCGCTCTATTAGTTAGAGTATTGACATTGAGTTCAGCGTAGATTATAATTAAAGTACTTGGAATTGATTTATTTTATGTTATTAACCATAAGTAACATTTTTTTGGTTTGATCATATGATATGAACAAATAAGCCATTATATAGATATATGATATACATAGAAACCAATTACAATGCATTCAACCCTTTCTATCTGTAACTTTGGTTGTTTATTTATCATCTTAAGATATATAATCAATGATTTATGTGATTCCTACTAGTTTTAACCCACTAATTGATTACTAAAATTTACTTTAGATAAAGTTTATATTTTGATTCCTAGGTTACTTTAAATTCAGAGAAATGAAAATTAATTTGGTGGAATATAAAAACTAAAGCTCTTCCCAGTTCAGGAAATAGTTGTTCTTTAAACCTAGCGATTCCCTTTGTTGTTGGGAATCCAAAGATGAAAAAATAACGCTTTCCATTAAGAATGGACACAAAATGGAACAACTATTACTACGTACGATCACGAACCGAACATGCAGCAGATGTTTTTGTGGTGGCTTAAGTTTTGCTCCTACGACTACAAGCCATATTAGTCTCGAGTCTGTGCGGTGAATCATGTAACGCAGGACCTACTAACCCATCTCTTTCTCTCATATCATTGTTACTCCACCGCCAGATAGCCGCTGCCGCCGCCATCCCCATCCCCATTAGCCTTGGTTGTCAAAACTAACATGGTTTGGGATCGCTCGAGAGGGTTGTTTATCAGAGGACCCTTGTTCTCGTGATCTTCCGATCAGTTCCAGGGACGTCACGCTGCAGCTAGGGACGGTAAACCAAGGTTCGTATGAGTATACAGCTGTTAGATCTACTAATGTTCCTATCGGATGTATTTGTTTTTGGGCCGAATGTTCGGGCCACAAGTTTTTAAAATGTGGCCGTGATCACTCCTCCTGACAACGTCAATCTGGTATATTTCTTGCAGCTGTGCTGTTGTGACTTGCTGCACTGACTTCGTTCATGATTTAGCTCATGGCCGTTGCAAGTGGTTGGAAAATTTAATGACAAGGAGTTGCACGTCACGAGATCATATGACTCGGACAGAACGATATTACCGTGCAAATTTGAGATTTTGTGGGATCGTTATCAACTGCTCTAAAAACTCGAGCTTTTGAGTTGGACTTTCTAACATAATATCAGAGCATTTTGAACCCGTTGTCAAGCAATGTGTGGCATAATTGAAAACCCTCACTCACGGGCTAGCCGGATTACGAGCGGCACGTGAAATTTTGACTACGCACATTCATGTAAAGTTTTTGACGAATTTTTTATCACGCGCATTCACAAAAGGGATAACACTGGTTCTGATACCATGTAAGAAAATTTGATCCAAAAGTTTAAGCTGATAGATAGAGGGTCGTTTATCGAAGTACTTTCTAATATGATATCAGAGCAAAAGGTCCTGAATTCAAGCATTTTCAGACTCCTATTTGCCTTCCCAATGAATATGCACATCCTTAGTATTAAGCAAAAGACCAGACTAAGCGTGAAGGGGAGTGTTGAAATATATAAATATTTAACCATACTTTTTCTAAAAGTTTAAGCTTTTAGGTTGGACTTTTTAACAGTAAATCTGTATTGGCAATGAAAAAAACACAGCTTTCGTTTTAATTTGTTGTATATCAACTAATACTCTACAAATGCCTCAATCTATCGAATATCTTTCTTGACTTCTATATCTACCAAGACATGCTCGTGCCTGGTGTACTCCTCATACCGCTGAGCTTTGGAGACATTTATGGGTAGTTTGTGTTAGGTTTAGGGAAATAGATAATGGAATGGATGATTTACCGTTGGGCACAAGATCATTATAAATATACATATAAGGAAAGGTATAAACATAAATATATACAATAAATGAAAAAACCTTAATTTTAATCTATCCAATATATCTAACATCCCCCTCCCAAACTTAAGGTGGATCAACCAACGAGAGTTTGAAAAAAAAAAGAATAGAAAATCATTGTGATGTAAAAGATTTGGTGAAGAACTTGGCAAGCTAGATTGCCTGATGCAATTATTGACAATTTTATTGAAATGAGATAGTTGTGGTCTACAATATGGAAGGTACAATCTGACAATCTCAATTACCTACAATCAGTTTTACAAACTTAAAAACATGATATTATGGAACAGAGAAACTTCTCACTAACTTTCACATTATGCACAGCTATAATAATGATACAACATACGCATAGAACAAATGCCAATTTATATAGCATCTTGTCTTCCTTCACTCGTGCAAGCTTCTCATTTAAATGTTTAGTTTTCGCCCTTTGCATCTTCGTTTCAGCTATCAATGAGCTCCCATCAACCTCGTCGCACCTCGGGTGCAAGAAGTTCTCTAAGGGCGCGCATAGTTTGTCATTGTCATTGGCTGAAATGTTATAAACTAATGTGAAGAATGCAATACTTGAAAAGAATCTCACATTGATGCAAATTGGGACCTTGGTTCTATGCTATCTTGTTTATACAAATTGAGAGATTGTGAATTTTTCAAATAAAGGAATTTGGAAGTAAAATTTTAGAAATAGAAATTGTGTTGTTTTCAAACAAAATTTTTATTCCAGAAGTAGAAATTTATGTTGATATCAAATAGGTTTCTATTCCAAAAGCAGAAATTCCATATTGTTATCAAACATATTTCTATTCCAGAAACAGAAATTTTATGTCATCATCAAACGCATTTTCTAGCTCAGAAACTCATTCTGAAATAGAAATAAAAAAAAAACTATTTATGGCTAGAAATTGATTTCAGAAATAGAATTGTTTTCCTGCGCGCCCTTAGAGTACTACGAAGATATCACAGCATTCGGAGCACAACATAATGAACTGTACAATAAGGCATTACAAACTGGCTAACAAGATGATCATCATCGTCATATATTAGAACTAGTGGTCGTAAAGTAGACAAGACTGCCAACAAGAACCTAATGGCGAGTGACAAAGACAAAATCCGAGGTCAATCGTGAGAACGAGGCAAAAGACGAAGTAGACCAGATAGATCGAAATAAAGTTGAAGAAGATCTTAC
The DNA here is from genome assembly GCA_028455895.1 of Rhodomyrtus tomentosa. Taxonomy (NCBI): domain Eukaryota; kingdom Viridiplantae; phylum Streptophyta; class Magnoliopsida; order Myrtales; family Myrtaceae; genus Rhodomyrtus; species Rhodomyrtus tomentosa. The sequence goes on from JAPCWY010000011.1 coordinate 9,094,683, forward strand.
CATGATGAAGGCGTCGAATGGATCACGAAGTCGGCTTGATGAAGACAAAGTCAGATGGCCGACACGAGATGAAGACGATGTAATGAAGAGGACAAGGGAAAAATTTTTCTCAGGGACCACTGCCCTTAAACCCCGAGTCCGCTCACCGACGAGCGAGACCGTGGTAGTTGGAAATTAATGTATAGTACAAGAAACAAACCTTAACCTGATATCATGTTAGGTTTGGAGAAATAGAAAATGGAATGGATGGTTTATCATTGGGCAAATGATCAATACAAACACATATACAAGGAAGGGTATAAACGTAAATGCATACAATAAACGGAAAACCCTAATCCTAATATATATTATATATCTAACAGTTTGATGATCTTCGGTCGTGAAATAATCAAAGAATTACCTTGGACTAGGATTGCAATCACAAGATACTTAATCTACAAATTGTGATACGTAGATTCACGTGTCATATTTGGTAATCTATTGAAATTTGGCTAATATTTCAAATTTCGAAGGGTTGCTTTTGCTAAAGCATAAACACACGAGCCCTTGGTCTCAATATAACTTTCTGGATGTTTATGCCGGACGGCCTTCCCCGTCCAATCAACAGTATGAAACTAGAAAGAAGCATTCAAGCTGCATTTCTCTGTAAGTAGCCTTCTTACTTAATAAAAGAAGAAGAAAGATGAGCAGAAGGGCTTTGCTCATATGATGAAATTCATTACTCATTTGTGTCTCGAACAATAATAGACCTAATAATCAAAAAGCTTAAGTATTCGCAATTACTACCACTTTGAAGTCGCCCCTCTCTCGTTGGGGGGCTTATGCACTCCATGACTTTCTTATGTTATGTCATGGGGTCTAGAAGACTGAATTTAACTGCCAATGTTGCAGTCACTGTGGCTCTTGCTTGAGCTATCTTGCTCAGTTTTTCCTTCTTAGGCCACAGGGGGAAGATAAGAGACTTTGTTGCACTCATTCATTCCGGAAGTTACTACGCTTCGCGCCTTCCTCTAACTAGTCTGCTCTGCTCTCATCCAGCAAGCTCTCTAAGACTAGCGATCTCAAATCATTTCGTCCCAATCCCAAGTGGAATGCCAAAAATAGCAGTTGGTAGTGTCATGAAGATTGTTGCATATGAATAGAATCGCACTTGGGAAAGGGAAGTGAATCCCTTGAAGTTCATCCATCCGGCATTGGATGCGTCCGTACCGAAGACGAATTTCCTGGCAAAACGTCTTTGACTACATAGGGTCCGACAAAATGGGGCTTGAACTTGACTCCTGTGTATTCTCATCCCATCTATTAAGCACTTCAGGTCAACGGTACCGCATACCGCCGCCCCCTCTTCTTAGCAGCCCCGGTCTGAAAAGAACATTTATGCATCGGCCCGGGAAACCAAGTCTCGAGACAACTAGTTATTAGAAACCGGCAAGCGAAGATGAAAACCATGACACAGACTTACAGAATGGCACGATCTCTAGGACGAAAGGAAGAAAAGATCGAGCTTTGTGGCTCGCGACGACTCAAACGGGCGGATTCCATGTCCAAGAGAAACCTGAATCTATTCAGCACCTTTTCCACTCTTGTTCGAGGGTTGTCGATATGGGATTTCAAATTTCTTCTTTTATCCATTCTCTTGCGCTGAACTAAGGGACAGGTGGGATTGATTTCACTAGGCTTAAAGGAAGTTGAAGGCTTTCTAGAGTCATGAAGGAGACTTTTTCTTTTCATTTCCGTGCTTTTTTGCTTGTGGAGCAGGCCTCTGGAAAGAAAAACCGTCTATAGAGATCAATGTTGTCTCCATTTCACTTTTGGGGAAAAAAAGCAGGGGGAAGGAAGAATGGAAAGGGGGATGGGGAAGGTCCGGAAAGCACTCACTTTATTGATGGGATATTTTGAGCCGATTGAAGCTTATAGGTAGTAGCCTAAGCGCTAAGAAGCTCCAATCATGCTACTTCTACTATATGCTTAACACATTGAATTCGATGCTTGACTTCCTCATTCTAACACTTTCTTCACTTAAACTCGCTTCCTACTTGCTCACGATATGATCTTGACCGTCTCTTTTCTTGTATTTGACTAATTTGAACTCTTTCCCCTTTGTGTTTCTGTTTAAGTTTTCTTGGACTTCTTTCCGAACTTGTGAGATTTCTTGGCCATCTCCGAGAGCGGCCTTTCTCTCTTTTAAATTCTCTCGAATAAGTTCTTCTTTTTTGACATCCAACGCGGAAGTTGCAGAGGATGACTCAGCCAAAGGTTCGCGCGCTTTTCATGAATATGGAACCACATCCACTATATTTTAGTGCGCTGAATAATTCTCCCCGTACGGATTGGAGTACGAAAGGCCCACCCAAAAAAGCGAATAAAATAGTCCTTTCTTTTTCGCGGGTATCGCCACGCTGCTTAATCCCGATCACTCCCCCCGCGTGAGGGTGATCCGCGTTCTCGTTCACGAAGGCAACCGAGTTGCTCATGGGAAGGAGCATGTGAGGGAGAAGGACCATTATTCGTCACTTTTGGCGTACTTCTTTATGAGACCTATAGCGGTGGAAGTTCGCTCATAAAAGAGCGCTATTCAGCCTTGTCAGGTGAAAAAAGAGACCTTAGTTTAGTAGAAAATCGAACCAATTTCCATGTGTTTCTTGGAAAAAGCGTGACTTAGCTCAAGCAATGCCCGTCCCATGCTTTCTTCTAGAACTTCAAATTGATTTAAGAAAAGAAAGATCTCTTGGCCCAGACAACGTCCTAGGCGTAGGGGGGATCGGAGCAAGAGGGAAGTCCACCGGCTTCTATTTCAATCCGTGCTGGACCAATGGATATACCAATAATCAAGTCTTCAGTCAACTGGTGGAATACATCGCACTTCCAACCGCGGAAGGATTTCATTTTTTACATTTTTGAACAGTCAGGATAGCTAAGTCTTTTTCAGAGTTTCCTTCAAGCCAGGCAATCTTTTATGGCTATCCAATGGTTGTCTCTTTCTCTCTTGCATCCGAAGTTGCGATTCCCTTCCCTAACGCCCTTTCGCAAACCCTTCCAATTGACTGCTTTATTGTACCGGTAAGCCCTGCCTATCAATGCGCCTTTGTGTGAAGGCTACATTAATCAAATTGAAAAGATTGGGGAATCATAGAGGGCGGATTACCAACTTTTCCCAAAAGGGCTTTCTTTTCTCCCAAAAAATTGGATAAGTAAGACATCTGCCATAGACGTCAGGATCCTAGCCCAACCAAGGGTTCTAGAGAAAATTCATTCTTCCTGGTCAAAGCTTGGTTGATCAATGGGCATCTCTGACTTTATTGGGTGGTTTCACACAAAGAGTTTCGCCATCAAGTTTCGATGGTAGAGGAGAAGTCGTTTGTTTTACGACTTTTACGGGGGCTTTGCTCTTGACCTGTCTTTTTGGTCTTTATATATCTTATATATATATATATATAAATATTACATCTATCGAAAAAAGTAGGCTTTTTTTCGATTGAAGCTCTCCTCGAACCATTTCTGATGATTGAGCCTGGGAAATTTTCAAAGAAAGGGGAAGAGAAAGAGGCCGGCCTAAGGAAGGGTCTAAAAGAAAATGCTCGCTTTCAAACCTGATGAATTTGATCTTGCTTGCTACAAGCTGTTAAGGTGATTGTCAGATATAGCTGCTAGAGCATTTCCAGTGAAGGGAAGATCTTCTATCTGAGCAGGAACGAATAAAGCGCATTTCGAGCGAAATTCCCGTTCTAGTGGAACTGTCTCAACCTAAAAGAGACTTGGTTGGTGCACAGAAGAAGCCTTATGGATCGAATCGGGCCCTTTAGTCTTTTGATTAGAGTATGGGTCGCGAGAGAGCAGAGCGTACCGCCCTGCCATAGTCGCGAGTCTGTTTGTTTATAGTCGCGACTGTTGTCATAGTCAACGTGAGTCTTATGATAGCCTCTGAAGAGTTCTTGTGCAAGAAGAATATTGTCAGAGATTCTTCTCCCTTTTATGAAAGCACCCTGAGCCCGAACGTTGAAAATGATTCAACTGAAGCTCCTAAGTACGGTCCGATAGCCACTATAGCTCACTTCCCCACTCGGTTCCTAATCTATGGATTACTAAAAGACTTCCGAGACCGGACGTTGTCAACTCCGAGGGTGACTTCACCAACGGGATTTCTATTTAATTAAGAGCCGGGATTCTGGCTCCTTGAAATGGTTCAACGCTCAACCTCTCGCTCGATCTGTCATTTTTATTCTATTGTCGACTGGTGCATGGAAAAAAGCAGTAACAGCCAGTAATGATTGAAGTTCGGATTGAACCATCCGATCAGACGAGCGAGAAAGTTGACGTATCGCCTTACAAAACAAGAAAAAAAAAAGAGGAAGACTAGTTCAGTAGCCAGTTCAGATTTGAAAATTAGAAACCCGACCAATGGGCGTATTGTCTCCATCAAGAACAATTTATATAGCAACGGAGTCGTTCTGAATTGGACTAGAGCACCAGCACTCAAATTGAAGAGGATTACGGGCCTGAGGTTCCTAGCTAGCCCGCATCCTAAAATAAAAGAAAGCTTCATTTCGACTTGCATGACCAAGAGCTCATCCTGCTTCTTTAGAGATCTAAGAAGTGTGAAAAATTGTAGGAATCAAGCTGTTTGAGCGTGTCTAGTGTCATTTATCCTGCTGCGAGAAATTTGTTAAAGTCGAAACTTCCGGAGTGCGTATCTCATCACTCCGTCAAATAATCCAAAACCAATGTAAGGGCGCAATTTTCTGTTAAATTCTTTAGTAGAGCGCCTATAAACATCAGCAATTTTGTACCTAGTCCCGCAACTCGTTTTATACAGTCTGGATGCTGACGGTCTCAAAGGAATACAGAGCATCATGAAGGTTTTTTCCAGCTTAGACCAGAAGAGCATTGTGAAGGCTAGTTCACATGAATTCACCAACGTACAAAAAGAAGAGCCCATTGGTATGATGCTTCATGAAATGCTATGTCATAGGTATGCTCTGATCTCCGAAAAAAACGCAATAATAATTTAGCGACACGTCTGAGTATTCCAAGAAAGAAAAGAGAGGCTCCATGAAGAGTGGAAAAAAAGAAGAAGAAGCTCATAAGGAGATCTTAGGAGTTTTGCCCCTACTGGTGAGGTTCATTTTTCTGCCAATGCAATACTCACAGGAATGAAGAATATACGAGGTAACAGTTTCTTGCTCTTCTAATACCACACGAAGACGGAACTTGAAGGAACTTTATTGAAAAGAAAGCGTGCCAAAAAATCAATGGCAAGAACAGGGTAAGCTAGGCATCTCCAACACCAGACAGTAAGCTATTGGATAAGCAGTGTTTCGTCATCATGATTGAGAACATATGATGTTGAATCAACTAGAAAGACACTCCCTAAAAGTTCTTGACAACAAGACTGTGAACTACCGGTGACTCTTGGTATGTACATCCTCGCAGTACGGTTAGGCATACTTCTTGTCTTGATCCAAACAGAGAAGGTAGGCAATCAAACCGACAACTGGAACAAATCTAAGATAATTCACAGTTTCAATCTTGCTATCTTGAATGTTTCGTAGGTTGTCACCTATTAGCCAAGGCTGGAAGACCGTGTAAAGTACTATATCCCATATGAAGGCATATGCCAGCCTCTCAGAACCAAGGTAGCTTACCAAGAAGTCCAATCTGTCTGCTATGTTACCGAAATCACCATCACTTCTGCCATAGAGGGCCCACAAAACCGAAATCAGACAGACTCCTCCACCTATCAGTCCCACAACAGGCGCCCCATTCGTCATCACCGAGCCTAGTTGAGAGAGCTTGCCTGGAGTTTTATCCTGCTCGGCCTCATTTAATCGGATGGCCATGTATGGAATTAGGAATGCTGCATCATGATAGAGGAAAGAACTACTTGAAGGGAAATGTCACCACCAATAAGAATGTTGAGAAGATCACAGGTAACAAAAAGGAGAAGAAAAGTGGCAAATAAGAGATATTGTGGTTTCTCCTCTTGATTTGTTCATTCATACAACTTGCAATTCCCTACCAAAAATTACGAGAATCAGTCTCAAATAATGATTGGCCCGAAGGAAAAATCTTAAATTGGAAGCCGACACTCATTGCTCATTCAATTGGATTTAGTAAAGAAGCATACTGTTTGTGAGGAACATCTGCAGGCCCCATAAAATGTCCAGGGAGCCTTTGTATCTGTCCTTTCTGAGATCGGTGAATAGCAGAGGAGCAAACATGAACGTCCAACCAATGACGAAATTAAAGAGGCCTTCAGACATCTGATGGGGGAGCAAATGGCCAATGAAAATAACAAAGGAGACCACATCAGCTAGCATCAAGCAAGATAACAAGAGATGACAATGCAGTGTAAAACCGTTCCTAAAAGAATCCTTACCGGGTGGAGGACTGGGCCATTGATCACATTAATCCCAACTACCCTGCCAAAAATTTAACTGCGCAAATCAAAGTTCACTTTTCCAAGAGGAATATATAACTGTGAAGATGTCTCCAGTCACAGAAGTTGGTATGTTCCCTCATTCAGCAATTAAAATGCAGAGAGGGCATATGAGGAGCACATACTTATAGTCTTGACAGTTTCTAAAATTCAAAAGTCCGTGTTCACATTGCGTGCATCCATGAATGAAACCAGCACAGACCGAAATGACGACAGCAACTCTAGAGATTTAAGTCCAAATGGGGGTTCCAGCTCCGCACTATGCATACGTCCCAAATATCCATTCGCAATATGAGGAGAATTCTATCTTTCATGCAAGAGACACTGATAGAACTTTTCACCTCCTTAAGTAATAACTTATAAGAATGTCCCTTAAAGGCGGCCATGCCCGCAATGTGAACTCAAACAATCCTGTCAACTATCAAGTATTAACCAACTCATTGAGACGCCCCTCTTATTAGCCCAAAAATGAAAACACAATTTAACCAATCAAGAATTCATGCCGAAGTGCAGATAACTAAATAAGCATCTAATCCCTCCAAAAGTTGCTCAAACCCATGGTCACGAACGCAAACAGCACAATTGGGTTCATCCAAGACATATCACATACCTCGGACACTGGAAGAACTCAACATGAAAACCATTATGAATTGAAATCACTAAGAAAAGCTGAGCTTACCAGAGTTCATCAGGGGCAGTATGAAGAAGAAATTCAGAGAGAGCCCAACAAGAGAATTCACTGTTTCAGAACTGATCGCCCACACTGGATCTCCCTATTCATATATTCCCCCAGGAGAAAAATCTTATTCCACATTCGATTACCAATTTTGCAATATTGAAGTGCAAGGCACGTAACTTATTTAATATGAGCTCAAAACTCGAAATGTCGTCAATATACCGGGGCATAAGGGAGGAGAAAGAGCCATAGGATGTATACCGCCTCGGCTACCCACAGGATAATCTGAAGCGCTCGCCGCGAATTACCGTGACCGCCCTCTACGGCGTCGGAAGCAACTTCCGCTTTCCGGCGGGAAGCGCGGCGGACGGAAGCGAGAGATCGGGAGGGATGGAGGGGGTTGGACGCGGCCGGAGGTTTCAGAAGCCACGTTTTGGTGCTTAAGCGTGGCAGGACTTGTTCTCCACTTGGTGGGTGCCAGTGGTCATGAGCGGCAGAAGCCGAAGGTCCAGAAATGGAGGACGGAGAGTTCAGAAGGCGGGAAACATTTCGCGCGAACGGCGAAGGCGGACGGCGTATTGCCGCCACCGGAGTCATCATCCCCACTTTTTTGGCTCTTCCCTGGTGAGATATGCAGAGACGCGTAGACCACTACCGCATTGCTGATTCCGGGAGTTACCATTCACGTGGAGAAGTCGTGATCTTTGCTATAGATATATCATCGTTTCTTTTTCTTTCTTTTTTTTTTTCCTTTTTTCTTTTTTTCACTTGGGGCCAGATCCTTTTGATTTGTTGGAAAAAAAAAAGTTCGGTCAAATTTGTTGAATTCGTTCGTATTGTTTCGTAAAAGAAAAACGTGCTTTTGTATATTATCATGTTATATTGATTACAGAGATTACCATCACTCTCGTGTAAAGTGACATAATTACTGCTAGAAAAATCTGAATGATAGAAGAGTCATGCCTCACATTAAGCAAAAAAAATTCTTTGCCAATGGCACTTTATTTATATATATAAAAAATGTCCTATTAGTTCCACCACGTAAAATAATTCCAAACAAATCCTAAAAAAGTAGATGACAAAATTGTTTTATATATATATATATATATATATATATATATTGAGACTTACCTCTTAGCTGCACCGTGCCGCCATTGTCGCCCTCTGCACACTACCGTCGTCGCACATTACTCATGCCTCGCGGATTGAAAGTTTGAAGGGGACTGAAAGTTTCCCCATGGATCTAAGATGAACGAAACAGATTAGGTAAAAAGCCAATAAAGTCTTGCACATAGCTATCCTTGAAACGACTAAAGTCTATCGCCCCATAATTCACACACTCTGCCCATCATCAATTCTAGCCGTACTTAGGATAGAAGAAATCAAAACTAACTAAGACCCCCTACTACCGGACCAAAGAGGAGTTGCTCCATGAAGAGATTTTTTTTTCACGGGCACATCTTATCTTGACTATGAAAAGTAAATAGATAGATCACACCTAAAAGCAGCCATTTCTATGAAATACAGGACTCCCCCTTCCTTCTCCCATCCATTCTTTGCCTTCCCGAGGTAAGTCACTCAAAGAGAGGAGTTGATAGGGCGCCGTACAAGTAAGTGAATGGAAATGCTATTTTCCTATCAAAGGAAGGTCGTGCAATGAGGAAGGCTTATCGTTGAATACAAGAGGTTTCAGTTCAACTAAAGTCATTCAAGAGGCTAAGCTCAGATCTATCTTTTCGAATTTCGCTCCTCCAATATCCCCCAACATCATTGGGGTGTAGTTCATATTCCCTTGCGATAGAAAATCACGTGTGTCTCGCTCCACGCTGAGCAGCTGAGGATCCGGTGAGCCGCCTCGGTTGGGGTCTCAAGGAGACAGCGTCCTCTGGACACTAGAGGGCTCTTGTGATTTAAGAATTTTCATTAATAATTTGAGTTTGGACTCATGAATAACTATAGATATATATACTATTATTCACTTGTAATTGAGTGATATAACGAGAAGTGTGAGTTGTTGATATAATAGAATCATTTACTAAACGTAGCCCTAATTTAAGGGCGAACCATGATAAATCTCATATCTCGATTTATCTTTTATCTTGTCATTTATTTTTCCGTGACTGTGTGACAATTCTAACAAACGTATGGCACTCCGGGTTCTTCCAGAGTCAGCCTCCCTGGAATTCCCCACATGCGCTATTGGCCAATGAGGGATCGCCATTGCAAGCAATAGAGAGCCTCCGCCCATTTGAGTTGTTACAAGTCGGTATGCATGTGCCAGAATAAAACATAGAAGATAATTTTTGTTAACATTTACCAAAAAATATTGAATAAAGGAGAATCTAGAGAACGGAGGAGGAAGGTGAACAGTATCGATGTGTGGGCATTTCTGTCATTTTACTTCATTAGGATATGGATGGAATCGATACCGGAGCGAAATTAGCGAGGAAAAACGTAATAAATTTTTAATATAAAGTTGCTCGAACCTAAGCAGGCTTAGAAAGGTCGGGTCTAAAACGGCTTGCCCATTCTATCTTTCGAGGCCAACCGGGCTTGGGAGGGGCTATTGGGCCTAAGCCCAATGGTTACTAGTGAGGGCTGTGGTCTGGTATTAATTACGGATTAACCACTGGCCTAACAAATAATTTATAGATTAATCACAATCGAGATTAGATTAATCTTGCATGTTCGAGAACGAGGGCCTACCGCCGGGCAAACAAGACAAGCCCGATAGTCAGGACCGATGGGCCTGAACCGGATCCGAGCCTTCCGACGCAAGCTTCGCTCCCATCACTGCCATAAAAGAAACAGAACTCTCCCTCTCACGCTCTTTCTCCACTCTGACAGGACTCCTTTCCCGCCCATTCCTCGTCGCAGCAATGGCTCCCAAGTCCAACAGCACCGAAGGTAGTCAAATCGATCGAACTCAGAATTACGCCTCTGCACGTAGATAGATCTTCCTCGAGTTCTTGAACCATCGATTCTCTCGTCTTTTGTGTGTCTGATTCGGAGTTCTATTCGTCATTTCCTTCTGCCTCGGTGTTGATTTCAGTAGAATCGCGATCCTTGTTTTGTCATCTGCGATTACTGATGTACTTCCTCTCTCTTCAATGCGTTTTTGTTTTTTTTGTTGTTGTTGCAGAAATCGTTCTCAACTTCGTCAATGAGGTAACATACGTTTTTCCTGCCCTGGCAGTGCTTGAATCCTTGCTCAATCGATGACGTCTTCGCTGAAAACAGTGCCGGGGTACAATAAGGTTATCGCATAGAGGCGGTTAGGTTTCACTTCGAATCGTGGAAGATTAGGGTTTCTGATCGTGCATAGAGGTAGAATGCTTGCACTCTGGGTTAGGCTGAGACTGGATTGTTGATGCTATTTATACTTGAATTAGCGGGACTCAGTACAACTTCGAGGTCATGGTCGCTTTTTTGTCCCGTTCGCTAGATTAATTGTTCTTGATTCTCTACATATTTTGAACCACAAACTGTTAAATGCTTATTGAAAGTTTCTGATGGATGTATGGATGGCAAAGGTCTCGTTGGTTCCACATTGATTTGACTTGTTGTCTTGCTGATGAGGATACATACTTTTTCCCCTCCCGAAACAGCAAAACAGGCCTTTAAATTCCCAAAATGTGGCTGATTCTCTGCAAAAGTTTAACCTCAAGAAGGCAGCAGTCCAAAAGGCATTGGATACTCTTGCTGATAACGGGCGAATATCTTCTAAGGAATATGGTAAGCAGAAGATATACCTCGCTCGGCAGGACCAGTTTGATATTCCAAACAGCGAGGAGCTCAATCAGATGAAGGAAGAAAATGCCGGTTTGCAGCAACAACTTCAAGAATATAGGAAGGCAATCAGTGAGCTTGATGGAGGTGTCACCTCTATTCTACTTGCTAGTCTTTGCTCAGTAGCATCAATTTGTAGGTCTTTCCGTTTGTTTTTCGTTTAAAAGGACTTGTTCAATGGTAGTGATTTACCTCATATGGAGCAATAGCAAAGGTGGTCTCCAAAAAGCCCTGGAGTACTGGATCTCACTTGAATTGTGGTCTTGTTGCAGAAATAAAAGCTTTGCAGTCAAATCTTACTCTCGAACAGATACTTGACAAGGAAACTGAACTCAGATCAGAAGTGAGACATTTGGAAGCATTCTTCTATTAAATCCTTCCACACAAAAGTTCTTTTAGTAGATACTGGGACTTTGTCTAAATAATTCCATTCCAGGTGAAGGTAATGGAGGAAAAATTGGAGAAGTTGCGTGGAGGGGTCACGCTTGTGAAACCGGAAGAGCGAAAGGCTGTACAGGATATGTTTGCGGAAAAGATAAGACATTGGAGAAGGCGTAAGAGGATGTTCAAAGATCTATGGGACACAATAACTGAGAACTCACCCAAGGATCTGAAAGAATTTAAGGTTGTCTGCTTTGATTTATTCTCTAGAACATACTTTCGAGGGGGTAATCATGTCCGGAGTCTAAACTTGCTAGTGTTCTTACAGGAGGAACTAGGACTTGAGTATGATGAAGATGTCGGTGTCTGTTTGCAGTCTCTCTGCAACTTACAGCAAAACCGCAAGAAGCGACCTAGGAGCCAATAAACGGTTGGTGTCTTTCTCTGATGGTCAATTGGGGTATATATTGCTTTGCTTCTCGTAGAAGTACTGATGCCGATATGTGTATACTATTCCTTGCTTTGGCCATCCGAATCTATTATCTTCTATGTTCAATCAATGAGTATATATATGATGCTTTCTAAAATATTTCAATGAGCATGCGACGCTATAATCAGGGGAACATCATCGACTTAGAAAGACAAGGATTTTATGTCTGTATCGTGTTTTAATCACGAGAGAATAGTCAATGATCCTGTTCAGCAGTATTGACGTATTCAGTAATAGCTATTCAGGTGTATATCCCTATAACAGCTTGCAGGCAAAGCTGCAATAGCTATTACATGGCCTCTCCCCCGGTGTAATAGCTTTTAAGCCTTTTACAACCTGCCAATAATAGCTATTCCCCTAATGTTAGATTATTAATCCTAATTGACATTTATGTTAATTATAAGGATAACACCAATTACACGTATTATATAATCATATTATATTACCATAATAGAATATTATATGTTAAGTAAGTAATTCATGTAATAATAATCTTGACCATGCATAATTATTTATTATCTTAAAATTTACTCATAATATGGCTATAATATCAGTTGCTTAAATTTTTACAAATAATGCACCATAAAGTAAAAATTATTTTAACAACTAATCATATTACTTAGCAGGGCAGGACGATTTTCTTCTCTGAGATTATGTGGCACTTTAAACTCAAAATAATATTTCAACGATCTTCTCATATCTCTGAGTACAACTTGGCCAGTGTTGCCCACCATATTCTTTCTACCAACAACTTCAGCGATCACTTTTGAGTCAATCTCAGTGATGTGCTTAGTTAATATCATGTGTGGATTGGCGAAGTTGAGTCCCAACCACAATGCCCAAAGTTTTGCTTGATACGCTACGTTTGGTTCATCATTTGGCTACGTTTGGTTCAGTATTTGGCTAAAGTACTTTGAGAAAATATAAATACTTTTGGTTTAAAGGCTTTTTGCAAAATGCAAATATTGTTTGGTAAAGTATATTTTAAAACACATTGACGTAAATAATGGTTAGTGAAAAATGAACTTTGTAAAGTATTGTTACTTAAAAAAAAAAAAAAAGCATACGTCGCCGGTTGTCCTCGATTGGCAATCGGTGGTGGCGGCGGCGAACGGCGATCGCAGGCGGCGAATGGCAATCGTGGCGACGGCGATTGTAGATCGATAACAGCTGGCAGGATATGGCGATGAGCGGCGGCAGCGGCGAAGTTGACAATTTAAAATAAAAAAATTTAGTTGCATCTCGCAAAAGTTTCTTGAGGTATTTTGGGCTAAGGGACTTTAGAGTGCATTTAAGATGCATATAAAGTGATAAAAAAAATTGAACCAAATAACATTTGCATTTGATCAAGGGATTTTAAATTTCAAATGTTCATCTGCAATTCTACGTCAAACAGGCCCATAGTCCAATGAAAGAGGCAAAACCTCCCGGCCGATCAGCTACTTCATTTGTGAATAACCCTCATGCACCTGCAAGTCCTGGGTTGCCTTTGGAGGCCCCCATTGGTGTTCAAAAATGGGAGAAGTACGTGGGCCACTAATCGTCAAATTGCGGACGGTCAAAACCTTCGTGATGTATTGCATGTGGGAGCGAATGACTTACTGGAATTTCAGGAAAAATACAATACTTAATATCATGAAAAATTTTAAATTAATACATTTATGATAAATTTATTCAAATTATCTTTTTTAATTACGAAAAATCCTAAATCGATACATTTATCATAAATTTATCCCAAACTAGTATATCTGTGACAAATTTGCTCTTTGTTAAAATGTTAAGTTGTATGACACATGGCAATTGCAGGTTGCATCAGTTTGGGGTTTTTACCCTCTATTTGTCACATGTGTATTGGTTTGAAATTCTTTGTGATGTTAACCTAGTTTAACCGAGATTAAATTTATCATAGGTGGACCCGTTTGTGATTTTTCGTGATAAAAAAAATTATTTTAAGGTAAATTTGCCACAATTGTACCAATTTAGGATTTTTTGTGGTAAAAAATTTAATTTGAGGTAAATTTATCATAATTATATTAATTTGAAGTTTTTCGTGGTAAAAAAAGTAATTTGGAAATGTTCTAATTTGGGGTTTTCATGATAGTATCCCCAAAAACAAAGATATCTTGAAAAAGTGTCTTGTTTCTCCATTGCTCGAAAAGCCAAACTCTTCCCTGCAAAACTAATACTATATTCTTGATGGAATTTTGAAAATGCCCTTGACTAGATATTTTGTTTCGAATCATTGAGTCACATTCATGGCGAAGAATTCGTCAAAACATTGTTGCGGGACCGAGTCAGGCCATATCCGACGAAGGATTAGGCAATTTCAAAGAGCGAGTAATGTTGGTTCTACATAATCCTCGCGTATTGCATAATAAAAGATGCCGTGCAAGTTGCGAGATGTCATCAATTCATTAGGTAATAACCGCTTGTGAGCTAGCGAAGGGAAAGTTCTAACGCGGTGAGCGGTGAGGTCCCTTCCATTTTCATTGGACAATATACTATGCGATTCTTGCTCATCTCCCCCAGTGATTACCTCACACGCTAACTCTACAGAGAATGACCTACTTTCAGTCGGACCCTCTTATTTGAATTTATCTTCCCCATCGGAAAGTACAGGAGGTGTGACGGCACGCATTCCAAGGACCATTCTCGACGGGAGATGATTGAAAATCAACTATATTGCAAAGAGCCTCCAAATCTGGAGTCCATCTATCTGTGCAATACCTGATTTGTTCACCATTTTCCCGGTTCCACAAAGCTCTGCCCTGCAAAGCTGAGTCACTGGGGTTTAGCATGATATTATTCCTCTGTTGGGAACAATATTGGGCATTCAAGACCTGTGCCCAGTTGGGTTGATTTTATTATTATTATTATTATTTTTGTGTCAAAAGTTGGGTTGATTAGTAAGTGCAGTTAACTCTTGCTTGGAAGGTTGCCCGAGCGGTTAAGGATCCCCTGCCCTGAGGACCGGGGAGACCTTGATCCGGACGGATCACTTCAATCTTTCCCCCCTTTTTATAAGGGGGGCGATCGGACGGCCCGAGCATCCATGAATATGACCCCTTTTCTGTGCAGAAGTGAAAGGAGAATTAATGCTGTGCGAGCACAGAAACATACGATAAAATCACGAGAGTTGTTCAACCGTTGGCTTATTTCTACTACAGAGCCAAATGCGTTTCAAAATTCAATTAACATGTAGAGCAAAAAAACTTCTTACATCAATTGCCATTTATTGACGAACAACGGACGGAAAGAAAAGAAAAACAAAAGAAAAAAAAAATGCCAAACAATAGGGAACAATGGCTCCGCATACTCGCAACAAGACGCGCCTGATCTTCTCAGTAGCCACGAACTTGTCTGGTCCTGACTGAGAATGGTGCATTTCGCATTTTAGATGCTTTGGCATTGCCAGCAGCATGTATCGTGGCGAGAGCAGGGTCCACATCCATCTTCATGCCAGCCTGAAACCTTGAAGGGATCTGCTTCTGAGGCGAGAGGCGAGGCGTAGCTTCAACTTTGCCGCCGTCTTTGGACTTGCCGTCATCCTGGTTTGGCAATCCGACGTGAGCGCGCCCGTCGTTTTCTCTCTCATCTTCGCTCTCGTCAAAGATCACCTCCTTTGCGTGGCTCGCCTCTTCCGAGGAAGTCGCATCAATTTCCTCCAACTTTGAACTTGAAGAAGAAATCGATTGCTTCGAGTCTCCTGCATTTACGCCGAGAGGCTTGTCTGGGACTTGATGCTCGTCGTCCACTCCACCTCCGACTTCCCCTCCTTGCGGTTCCAGTTTATTTGCGGACTCGGCCTTGTGGAATGATTTTGCCTTTTGGGTATCAGGACCATCGCGATCGTCTGGATCATTGGATCCAGACCGAGACAGCTCGACCGCTGCTCTTGCAGCGGCAGCTGCATAAGCAGCCGATTCAAAAGCAGCCTGAGCTGCGTCGGCCACGTCCTTGTACTTCTTCTTCATTTGGAACGAATCAGAGGACGGCTCCTCTTTCCCTCCTGGAGATGAAATCGGCGGTCCGTCCACAATCTCTGGCTTCTTGTCGAGACATGTTTTATCCTGCATTGATCATAAACACACACGAAAACACGTCAGCTATCTAGGAATCATATTTTGCGTCGACTCTTTGTATGAGAGAGCAGGTACTCGCGGACATTCCCTACCTCGGAAGTACTGGGACGATCATCCTCCAGATGCAGCGCAATACCGTCCTCGGCTGCGATTTCTTTCAGCGCCTTCACTCTGCTCTCCCAGTTCGGCTGCCTCGTCGACAGCTTTGTTATCATCTGCAGGAACCCCATGTTTTTTCTTATTAAGGAATGCAATAGATGTCGAGGTGTTGAAAATCACAGAGACTTAAAGTATCATTTCCTTCCATGATCAGATCATCAATGCGCAATAGATTCAGAGTAGAAAACCAAAAAAAAGACTACCTTTAGATTCACGGCACAATGGTTCCGCAATTCGACGGCCCGAGCCACGAACTCCTTGCCGAAGTGCGAAGCAAAAACCGTGCGAATATCTTGGAGCTCTGGGAAGTCTCCGCACCTCGAAGATGCGTAGATCAAGCTCGATATCGCCTCCTTCAACTCCTCAGGGCATTCTCTGCGAGTTCCAGTCAATGATGAGAGAAGGGTAAGAAAAAAAGTCGCCAAGAGCTTCGTGGACCGTAAACAAGGGGAAAGGCAAGGAGGAAAAGACGAACGAATGAAGAGTCAGACTTTTCTTGTTCAATGAGGTCGGCCCTCTCCATCAAGAGATTGCAGTAGCTCTCCATCATGTCGTAGGCGTCCAACATGTTCTGCTCCTTGATCACATGCTCCACCTTCGATATAAAAAAAAAAGGATAAAGGAATGAGCTTTGAGACGATGCACAGAGGGGGAACACAAACCCACGATCAGATCATCAGAGCGGGTGTGGACAGAGCAAAGGAGGAGTGGTCACCCGGAGGAGAGCTCGCTCGTGGTGGCCGAGCTGGAGGAGCTGGACGACGTCGCGGCGGGACTGAGAGAGGCGAGGGTGACGCTGGGTCTTGAGGACAGCGAGACGGGAGAGGGCGAGGTTGACAAGGGGCTTGAACTTGGACACCCGGTGGGCTCGCCCCAGGAACCGATCGAGCTTTCTTCCCATCTGTCAGCTCCCGGGTGACGTGATTCGCTCAAGAGCAGACAGACGGACGGACGGACAGAGAGACTGTGTGCGTTTATATACGTGGAATATGCAGGTAATGAACAAGCGAACAAGCAAGCGATGGGTTGTTTTCGCCTTTTTATGGGATGACGAAGGAAATCAGAGAGAGAGAGATGGGTTGGGTACTGTGTAATTAACGTGTTTGAAGAGGGATTTTCTTAGGAGTTAAGTCTTCGGCTGGGGGCCAAACGAGAAAGAAACTGGTTTACGCGGCTGGGGTTGGACCCCTCCTTCGACGAAGCCGGGGCTTTATTATATTTTAGTCCCACAATTTTGCAAACAGGTCCCTCTCACCCTCCTTAATTTGCCCTTGAGGACAGACGCATCTGGGATTTTCCTTCTGCTGTCCTTCCCTAGTGCCCCAAGGTCTAATTCGCATTTCACATTACCATTTTCAAGACTTTGCTCTCTTGGGATACAAACAGAAGGGAAATAAATATAAGCACTCCATTGACTTTTTTGAACCCAGCAAATTAGGCTACATTTATTCCCAGGAGTTGGAAAACATTTTCATCGCTTGCAGTAAAATAATTAGTCAATAAAAATCATTTTTCCTTCTCAACAACCATCTATATCTAAATATTTCATAGACAACGATTTTTTTTAAGTTTATTTGTTTTTTTGCAGGCGAAACAATCGATCATTCTTATCTTACCCAAAAAAAAAACAATCGATCATTCTTGGCGAAATGTTTTCGCAAAGCGAACACAATTAACTCACATGTCTAGGGTTGTCAAAGGTTTGTGGTTATTGTACGCCATTGGCTTCTATACTTACATAGCATTCCAAACTTTGGAGTTTCTTATCTTGCCGAAGTTAAGTGTTCAGTCATTCATTCAAAAGCTTAATCTTCTTTCAGATCAATAATGGAACGGTGTATGATTTTTGCCACCTTAGCGACTCGGTCTAAACCACCAGTCCATGCGTGTTGGATTTCACTCAACTCGGGCCGGTGCTATTTGCTTGTTTTGAGAACATTCTGAAGTGAACGGGGGGGGGGGGGGGGGGGGTGGGGGGTAAGAGCGTGCAAGAAGACGACATCGTTCAGTGGACGTTGATGCCGCTCAAAATGCTATCTCCAGGAAGTTTCGCGAGGGCTTCCGGCGCCGGGATCGTTGAAAATGGGGGGCAGAGCTCAAGACCTCGAAGTTTTGTTGATTGGGACTGCAATTAAACCGGTTCAATCTCGATGCTTGGCCATCTTGACTATGCGCATCTGGATTTTAATAGCGCGAAAATATAGGTTCCAGGAGCAAAATCACAAGCCAAATCTTTCTCAAGGACCTTAAAAAATCGGTTTGACGATTGGACGGACGGACGGACGCTTTGATGTTTGACAATGACAGCACGGGCTTTGCAATAGTAATAATCTCTTCGTCGCACTTGGCTGACGGGCTGGTTCGAGCTGACCGGGCCAAGAGCTTTACCCGCTTCTCATGCCCCGCCCGAAAAGTGTTTTCCGCCCCGTCTGGCTTATGCATGTTCGACTTGGTCACGCGTATAGGATCGAACGCCTATATGGCTCAAAATTGGAAAGGGCGAAACTCCACTCACACGACCGATAACTCACAATTTTTCTGGAACAAAATTGACCCTGTGATTCATGCATTTGCGTTTAGTTCAATTACATAGGACTGGAGACCATGGATCTCGATCTGTACATTCAGCTGGAGGAGAGACGGAAAAGCCGCTTGATCGCGGCGACCTTATCGAGCTTGAGAGGGCTCCGGTAAACAACGGGGACTCGTGGTCCTCGAAGACCCTTAATGCCATTTTGGTTTTTGGGGTATTTACAGGAGAGGGTCACCTTCTTCTCCAGCACATTCACCACAACGGACTCTGTTTCTGCAGAAACATGAATTTCACATAAAAACCTTCCAACATGTTATATGATCTTCGGCCGACGAGACAACACTGGATACGTAGGCATACGCAGCACAAATAGTTCGTAGCGAAGAGATTGAGGTGTGAAAGGTCGAAAGGTCGAAAGGCAACGAGACCAATGATTCGAAACGGGACTATGTTTTTTCTCCAGAGTGCACGGCACTGAAACGATGCTCCTCCAGGACCGCAAAAGATGCGGACTTGGGGACCCGGGGTGGGGTTCATCATTAAAGATAAGCAAAATGGGTGGCCTCATAATCACGGGCAAGGAAAGGTAGCGAATGCACTCAAGATTCAGAGGATATTATTACTGCTAACCCTATTAAATTAGTGCATAAGATCGATATACTAAGCGGAAAGTCAGACTGCAGAACAAGAGTTTAAAGAAACGGATGGGATTCAGCACCTTATAAGAGTCTATCGGATCAGGGGGCTGGCAAACAATACTCGACCGCAAAGAAAAGGGTATTTTGTTTCTGATCGGAAAAAAAAGAAAAAAAAGAAGAAATTATTTCGATAATTAAATCCAAAAATGAAAAAGAAAACCCACATGACTGAGGCAAGTACTTTGCCTGGACCAGGGCCGTCCGGGTCCATGTTGGCAAAAGAAAAACCAAAAGGCGTATGCAGACAACAACACTTGGCCATACCAGATTATAGTGTTTCCACGTTCTAGCACTACCTTGAGCAGAGCTCTTCTGCTCATTTAGGGGTCGACGCAGGAGTTTGGAATTGGAAACTGAGGAATAAGGTCAAAGCATGTCCTTCCCAAATTGTTTGCGCCATCAGTGTTGGCGGAAAATTTGACAAAAATACAAGGTCCGCAGGGATATTTCCCAGGTCAATATCTGCTTCCAATCTCAGGAATTCATTCATGAGAACTTCCATGTGACAAGAAAGCTTTCTTGAAAGTAACATTGTTTTTAGTTTGTGGAGTCAATCGCTACGGTTAGACTGATTCTACTAGATCGTAGAGGATCATGAAATAAGTCCAAGTTACCACCTTCAACGAGCCAATATATGTACTGATGTGCCGCAGGATTTTCATCCCAAGGCAGGCATGGCCCTGAAATTAGTTCACCAAAGAACCAGAGACAGAGGCAGGGACAGGACAAATTCTAAGCTCAACACCAAAAAGAACACAAAATGAAAGTCGTTTAATTTAAAAGAAGACAGAAAACAAGATCGTTCGAGGTAAAAGAGAGGATCTTTGTTGTTACCGGTCATGCGAGACATAACATCAGCAACTCGCTTCTGGCACTGTGCACATCGTATATCAGCTGACAGAACCACCTCCTGCATCTGCAGCAGTCCCCCCCCCCCCCCCCCCCCCCAGACATTCACCACATTTCTTTAATTAGTCTTCTTCGTCCAAACATCCAAACCAGACGAAGAGAGAGAGAGAGAGAAAGAGAGAGTGAGAGAGTACAAACAAGAGGCATGGTCAAGGACTCGATGGAGGCCAGGCTGGTCTCGATGACGTTGGGTGAGCCGATGCTCTGCTTCGAACGGTCGACCACCCTCTTTATTTGTATAACATCGCTGGGCAGATCATCGTCGTCCCCAAAAGCCATGCCCCTTTTGGCTTTCGTCAATTTTAAACGGGCTTTCGTCTAATTAACACCGAAAGGCCATCTCCTCCTTCTTCATAAAGAGAGCGGAGGAAGGTGAAGAGTTCATGACGGCATGACACAGAGAGAAGCAAGTGAGAAGGGCTTTTCTGAAACAGGGAGTGAGAAGCAAGTGAAAACGATTCGGGACCGGTCCTTCCCCCTCTTCTCTGATGGAACTCTTATCGTCTGCTTCTTCCTCCTCCTTGATTTAGATAGCTTCCTATGTTGGAGAACAGGGAGGAGAGAGAGAGAGAGAGAGAGAGAGAGAGAGAGAGATTAGGACATGCTTCGAAGTTTGGAGTGCAGCACAGTGCAGCAATAGTAAAGTGGAAAAGGCATTTTGTGCTGAGATTGACGAAGAGGTTGCTTTTTAACCTTTCTTAGCCCCCACCGAACCCTTTTTTGCCACAATATTAGTCTTTACCTCATTTTTTTTTTTGTTTTGGTTTTGGATCAGATTCTTTACCTCATTGGAACTAGATTTTTTTGCCACAATACTATTTTAATAAAATCTCACCACACTCGTTTAAATGGGACTTTACAAAAACATTTAGCACCGAAGAAATACTTCGTAAAGTTTCGACACTAAATTGATTATTAATAAAGTTTCGATATAAATAAAAAACAACATATGTACCCAACGTCTTTCAATGCACCAATTTTTCCACAAGTTGACAAAGTCAGGTTAAAATAGGTCAGTCATATATGCTCCAGCAATGCGGACAACTTCATCAAAGGCTTCTTCAAACTTCTTTTGTCAAGTCTCAAAATGGACCAGGAGCAAATGCGAAACTTATGGATGGTAGGTGAAGAAAAAAAAAATGAATGAGGGCAATGCAGTTTGGTTGTCGGGATCGCTTTAAATGGTTGTTTTTAGAAAGTTGCAGGTACTTAAATAACGGTAAAGAAGTTTAGGTGCAGTACAATAATTTTGAGGCGGTCCTTTTCCCCTATTAATTCAGGTTTTTGTTGATCATTTATCTCGTCATTTCGTAATCGGGTTCTTTTATTCCTTTCCAAGAGATCAGATTCCAAACCCAAAAGTTTTCAGTGCAGTTAATCGGCCCACATAATCACCTCCGATCGAGGTTTGCTAAAGATGCGGACTTTCAAGCAAGCCAACCAACCACAAAAGCAACATGATCCTTGAGAGAGAGAGAGAGAGAGAGAGAGAGAGAGAGAGAGAGTGTGGTGAAGTGAAATGATGCTTTGGCTTTTGTAGTTTCGTGGCAGAACTTTCGCTGTTCGTTTCTCTGTGCTTTGTCGCAATCTGCTAGGGCAGAGCTGCAGCGCAGTGGCGACGGCTGCGCATGCGAAGCAGATGGATTAAGCCCAACTAATATGCGGATCATTAGCGGCGAACGAGAAGAATAAAAACTCTTAAAAGGCCTGGCAGTAGCACTCGCCATTTGGATCCAAACAGGGAGGAAGGGTCCCACTCCCACTTCGAAAGTCCAAGTCGAGGATTGGGTTCGTTCTGTCTACTTTTGTTGCCAGCTAATTTTCTACCCCGGCAGCATAGGATTCATTATCCGTTCACATCAACATCGACTCGACTCAGACTCGACTCGAGGCAAATGATGCTTCAGCCCGGGAACAGTCGAAACTGAAAACGGACGAAAACCTTTAACGTGGTTGGCCGGTTCCGACTCTCTTGTTTAAGCCCCCACGCCACCCACACATGATCCTTGACAAAGGCTATTTCGCGATGCCAGATTTGATTAATCAATTCATTAATTAGTTGATGGGTCTTCTGGATAAGGTTTTCAGTGTGGTGTTTGTTGTTGAAAATCCTGTTCAATGAAATCGTAATGTAAACTTTTCAACTATACCCAACGTCATCCCGCATATATTGCTAAAACAATAACGTATTTAATCCAAATAAGGAAAAATTATTTTTCGGTTTTTTTAATATATATATATATATACACCTTTATGGACAATTCTTGCAATTAAAAAAATGAAAAATTATACTTCTTATTTTTCTTTTTTCCTTCTGAGTTCAGCAACGGCTGTTTGACCTTGGCCGACCACAAGTGAGGGCTACGAAGCCCTCACTGATTGCGGGCGAGGGTAGTAGTCCTCGCCTAGCCTTGATGAGGGTGCAAAGCCCTCTTTGGCCGCGGGTGAGGGTGTGTCAGCTAGACTTCGTAGAAAAAGAAATAAAGTTCAAGAAAGAAAGAAAAACACAAAAGGAAAAAAAAATGAAATAAAACATTATAAACAATTTGAAAATTAAAAAATATAAAAAAATAAAATTTATGAAGATGTTCAACATTACGGCATGGAGTTGACTCAACTAATAACCTTTATAAGCTAAATGGATTGTAAGTGAGTTTAAGGGTAAATCCATGTACAAGGCTTACAACTCGAACCAACTTGTTACGTTTGGCTAACTCATATATGATCCATCTAATTGGATACAGGTTTGACGCCTCTAGGTAGAGCCAAGTGCTACGTGCAATTGCGGGTAAACCCCAATTGAATACTTCATGAGGGGCATTTCAAATTGGAGCCGAAGGCCAGGACATGAGGTCACAGATAGATATTGGCAGCATGCGACGAGCCAGCCACCAAAAAAAACAAAAAAAAAAAAACAAAAGGGGAGAAAAAATGGAACTATTAAATGGAGGGACTTTGTATAAACACATGTTGCTGTGATAGCTTAAATTTTTGGAGCATATAATTACGTCCTCAATTTCAAATGGCAATGGGTATCTTAGCTAAGAGGTTCCAAGTTCGATTCCTCGCGACCCTTTTGTCCATTTATGATATTTGCGTATAAGGATCCATTCTTAAGACCTAATTGGCCATCAAATTGGCCGATGAATGGAGTGAAATGCTAGGATATAGACTTTGTTGTACATCGTAATTTAGCTTGAACTTTTCGAGCAAACAATTGCGCAGTCAATATCTAGTTATACGCATTGTCATTATATATGAACCCCTCCAAAAAAGGTTGTCAAGAATTCGTAAACAAGCCATAATCCTTGATGAAGGAGGGTTTAACGTCAAGTTCCTACTGCAAGCGATGCAACTAGGTTGAGGAAGGCATGCAGTTTGCATATCTCTTATGGTGTAATGAGGCCAAAAGTTTATGGAGCAGCCTTCGGATTCGACCAGAACTTCGCGTTGATTCCTTTAATGATCAGAGAAGTTGGAGGCGTCAGGAAGTAGTGGAAAAGTTTTCCATGGAAATCTCTGCATCCTCGTGCCTCTTTGGGGTCAATGGATCCAACTTGACAGAGCTGTCTTCTATGCTATGTCTGTCGCCTTGATATCTCACTAACTTCTGTTTCGTTTAAAGCTACAGATACACAGCTATCTGCGCAAGGGATGTGAACGGCACCGTAGCAAGA
Source organism: Rhodomyrtus tomentosa (assembly GCA_028455895.1). Taxonomy (NCBI): domain Eukaryota; kingdom Viridiplantae; phylum Streptophyta; class Magnoliopsida; order Myrtales; family Myrtaceae; genus Rhodomyrtus; species Rhodomyrtus tomentosa. The sequence continues at coordinate 9,118,513 of JAPCWY010000011.1, forward strand.
ACCTGAAGATGGACGGCACAAGTTGAATAGAGATGGAGCCGTGAATGAGGAGCAGGAAGCTGTTGGAATAGGAGAAGTGATCCGCGGCTGCGGCGGAAACTGGGTGAAGGGCTTTCCATCGAGACATCGGAAAAAGCTTCGAGATGTTACTGGCTAAGACTTATGCGTCGCGAGATGGACTCAGTAGAGTAGTGTTAGAGTGCTATATCAACTGGGTAAGACTTTGAATGTTGTGTGCACGCTGCTTCGTATAATCGGGGGGCGATGGAAGGCTCGTTCATAAAATAGTTGGAGTCTCTCTTGGGAAGGAAAAATGTGGCTGGCTGGGGCTCACCGCGGTATTTCTACCGAATTCTGGCTTAGCCCAAACCAGCCCAGAACAAGACGACGTTCATTCCGTCTGGACCGCATAAGCCGGGCCAAGAGTTCCCTTGTCCTGACGTATCTATCCGACCCATGAACATCTCCAGCCTCAAGCATTTTGCAGGCCGCAGCAGTTGGACCGGGCCGACCTCTGATAAACATGGGCCTTCCCAAATAAGTCCAAATGAAAGTTGAAGCTCGCTCTCTTCTGTCCCTGCGCATAGTTCGTTAATGGCGATGGAAACACAGTGAGTCAGCTCCAATTCTCTGCTCACTTCCAAGTTCCAACCAACCTCCTCCTTGTACTCTCCGCCCGTTTCTCTCTCTTCCTCCCTCCCTCTACATATCCATCCGCTTCACCTCCACCCTTTCCTCCATTTCTTTCTCTCTCTCTCTCTCTCTCTCTCTCTCTCTCTCCCACGATGGCCTCTTCCCTTCTCTCTCCCTCCTCCGCCACCGCCAATCCCGCCAGCACCATCTCCTTCTCCTCCTGCCTCTCCACCCCGCTCCCCTGGCGTCCCTCCCCCGCATTCGCCCGCCGCTGGGGCGGCGGCAGCCGGAGATCCCTCTCCGTCCAATCCAAGATCCGCGAAATCTTCATGCCCGCCCTCAGCTCCACCATGACCGAGGGCAAGATCGTCTCCTGGGTCAAGTCCGAGGGCGACGTCCTCTCCAAGGGCGAAAGCGTTGTGGTCGTCGAGTCCGACAAGGCTGACATGGACGTCGAGACCTTCTACGACGGCATCCTCGCCGCCATCGTCGTTCCCGAGGGCGAGAGCGCCCCCGTCGGCGCCCCCATTGGCCTCTTGGCCGAGACCGAGGATGAGGTCGCCGAGGCCAAGGCCAAGGCCGCCGTCAAATCGGGCTCTTCTTCATCTTCTCCTTCCAGTCCTCCTACCGCCCTGGCGGCTGAGACCCCCGCCGTCACTTCAAATCCTGCTCCGGCAATTGCTCAGCCTCCGCCGAAGCCAACTGCTCCGGCAGATGGACCGAGAAAGATTGTGGCGACTCCCTTTGCGAAGAAGCTCGCCAAGCAGCACAAGGTGGACATTAACAAGGTGGCAGGTAAGAATTTTGTTCGATGCCAAATTATCATAAATCATGACATGATAGAATGTACTACTTCGCTATGCAGAGCGAGCCATTATTGACTAGATTATCCATGGAATTGTCGATTGTCATTGATATGGTATTTGGCACGATTGAGTGTGGCTGATCATGTGTGCTGGCAGGTACTGGCCCGTATGGAAGGATTACACCGGCTGATGTAGAAGCGGCTGCTGGAATACAGCCGTCCAAGCCGGCTGTTACAGTTACTTCCGCTCCAGCAGCTGCAGCCGGGACAGCTCCAGCGGCTGCAGGTCCAGCAAAATCTGCCTCCCCTGCTCCGCCTCCACTTCCGGGATCTACAGTGGTGCCATTCACCACAATGCAGGCTGCTGTGTCGAAGAACATGTTGGAGAGTCTCTCAGTACCGTCTTTTAGAGTTGGATACCCAGTGATAACTGATGCGCTCGATGCCCTCTATGAGAAGGTAGATTCTGCGCTTCGCAGCCTGAGAATGCTACTTCCGGGTCATGATTTATAATGAGGAATATAGTTGGGGTGATTGATAACGAAGTGCATAAGCATGTATCTTTTGTTAGGGTGTGTTGATTTTGATCTAATTTTATGTCCATGGGCATTTGGTAAGATAGGTCCACTTGTTCGATTGTTGCTTTTTATTGGTAAAAAGTCTCTTTTTCGCTTTGGATATTTAGGTGAAACCAAAGGGTGTGACCATGACCGCTCTATTGGCAAAGGCTGCCGCAATGGCACTTGTTCAACATCCAGTTGTGAATGCCAGTTGCAAAGACGGGAAGAGCTTTACTTACAATAGCAACATTAATATAGCTGTTGCAGTGGCCATTAACGGCGGGTTGATCACACCTGTGCTTCAGGATGCAGATAAGGTTTGACTTCTCGACCATGCTGTGCCTTTGTTCCTCTTGATAAAATGAAAAGCAAATGGATTGGTTTGATGCATTCAATTTTTACATATCAATTTTGGTTGTACTTTGCAATATTTGGTACAGTTGGATCTCTACTTGCTGTCTCAAAAATGGAAAGAGCTGGTCGAGAAAGCCCGCTTAAAGCAACTTCAGCCACATGAATATAACTCAGGTTTCACTATTCAATACGTCTTTCTTTTTTCTAAGTTCTATACATGCAACTGTGATAATTGATAATCTCGATGTCATTATTCTTCAAGAATCAGGTTTATGGTTTCTCTGTTTGGTCGAATGTTTTAGGCACATTTACTCTTTCCAACCTGGGCATGTTTGGAGTGGACAGATTTGATGCAATTCTTCCTCCAGGCCAGGTGAGTCACATGGTCGCGATTTCCAACTTTAGGGAACCGAGGATTTATTAAGGTTGGGAGAAATTTCTGAGCTGTCTGGTGAATTTTTTTCTAATGTTTAGGGGGCCATCATGGCTGTGGGAGCATCAAAGCCAACTGTTTTAGCTGATGCAGATGGATTCTTCACTGTCAAAAGTAAAATGCTGGTGAGTGTTCGCATCTTCCCTGCAATCTTCCAAACTGTCCAGTGTCTTATGTAATGAAGGGTCGATATTTGTGGCAATAATCATTGCTATACCGCATGAGGTGTGATTATACATCAGGACTGGAAAATTAGTTTAAAAGTGATATGAAAATGGGGTCCTCATTTACTTTCTAATACACCTGTTATTGTGGCCTTTGTAAGACTATTGGGAGTTGAGGGTTTCTTATCTCAAATTTTCAATTTTTACTCTTAAATTGAAAATTTTGGGAAAATCATTGTTCGCAAATATCAATATGAGAACTTAGTTGGAAGCAAATAGGAGTGGATCTACATGTCCAATCCCTTTTAGCATCACAATAAGTTGGAGAGAAAAGAATGATATAGTTCAATGGATGGTATTGAAGATAGACATTGGTTTTGTCTCCAAGAAATTTTGTTCCAACCGGTGACAGGCAGTCTTCTGCCTGTGATAATCCTGTGTGTGAAGTTGAACCATAATTTTATCTTGTTCTGCATAATTCCTTGTAAATTTTATCTGTGTCTTGGATGTCACAGGCCATAGACTGGATATAGGTGTCACATACAAACAGATTACTAAACACAGTTGGAGTTTCAATTTAATAACTACTTGTGTCAAGTCTGTATTGTCACTATAGTATCAGAACTTAAATGTCCTTGCTCTTAGAACCTGTTTGGTAAAATTGAAGATTAAGTGTTGAAAATATATTTACTGAACTTTAAGCGTTGATTATCTTAAGTGCTGAAAATAGAATTAAAAATTTGTTTGATGATAAGTAAAAATCGGTAGCTGAATATAATTAGTCTCTTGTCAGATACAGAAAAAAAGACCATCATTGGTAGGTTTTGTCAATATATTCAGCAAGATTGTAATTATATTTAATTATCTTTATTAAGTGAACTAAGCAACCCCTCCCTTACATTCTAGAGGTAGTGGATATTTTGACTTAATTGAATGCATACTATTAAAGGTTATCGAACGAGCTTAATCTCATTGTGCTCCTTGTTAAGCTCTGTGAGGTTCAATTTGAGTTCCATGGAGTTTCACCCTGTTACTTGACTTTGCATTTCGTCATGATCTCAGCTTGCCATTTTGGACATTTGAAGTTGTTTGTCATGATCTTGATCATGCTAAGACGTAATTTTCATGTTGACTGCTGAGAAAGCTACCTTGTGGAGCTTAACTAATTGAATCCGGTGCAGAAACTTCTAACTATAGGGAAACAAATTTCAGGTGAATGTCACGGCAGATCACAGGATCGTCTATGGTGCTGACCTGGCTGCCTTCCTTCAGACCTTCTCAAAGATTGTCGAGAATCCCGAAAGCCTTACATTGTAATGAGGTTTGTTTCAGTTGGGAATGGATCGTCCAAGCCACATTCTTTGGATGCAGCTCTTGCTTCCGCTGTCACGTATTTTCTTTTTTTCTTTTTCTCTGATTTGTGAGAAACTCATACAGAACTTTGATAGATTTTGAAAGAGGGTAATAAACTTCGCTGAAGTTTTGAGCTGAGTGGTGTTGCTTATCCTCTCCTCATTGTTACAAAAATGTATATTACTTTTTCTCGTATGGTCGCACCTGAGGCTGCAGCCTAATGACCATTTACATAATGGATAGGGGCCTTTCCTTTATGGCTTAAATCGAGTCAACTTTTGATTTTCTGGCGGAAGATTGTTCATTTAGCTAGAGAAGAAAGCGGCCAAAGAGGCCATTCTAACTGTTAAAATTAGTCTCGCAGCTGGAATTTTGCAATTCCAGTAGATCTCGATGAAGCTAGAGAGATCTAAACATAAGTGTGCATGACTTGTCGGTTTGCACAAACCCTTCAAACCAGCGGAAGCCTCAAGCAGAATTAAAAACTCATAGTATAAAGCAATGTGGATGCCTTTCTTCCTTAAGTAAACAGAAGAACCGAGAATGCAAGCTCCCAACACCTTTTATTGATCCAGCGTAATGGCAACACTTCTTGTGTTTGTACTTGCAGTCTTTAATAGAACCAACGTAGTTGTGTAAAACAAAGTTTTGCAAGGACTAATGGATTGGTAATGCGACGTCCTGGAAATTCGCCATTTGTAAATCGATAAATTCAATAAAAAGTAATGAAATGGAATTTTAGTCGATATGAAATTTTGGACCGTAAGGAATTAAGAGACGGATTTTAGACGATTCCCGAAATTGTCGGTTGATTTAGATTAGGCTTCATAATTCTCAAGCGCCACGATTTAGGATTCAAATTCTTGCGCCCGAGCCTAGCCTATAAAATTCACCAAAATTTTTCCCGTCAGTCGAGCCAAAATTTCGTTCAATCCCGTTTTATTGAATGACCTTTTTACCCCTCAAATTATACACTACAAAATAAAATATTTCAAATCCACGTGGACCCCACCCTTAGTCTATTCTCCCAACTACCCAGCCCACCTACCAATCAACCCACCCCCTCTCTACCTCACGTCTGCTCTCTCCCTCTCTCCCCCTGTTTGCCGTGGACAACCCCTCCCGCTCACCAAACGCTCTCTCCTCCTCCTTCTTGATTGTTTTGCTCGGCCACCACCCCTCGGTGGTCGGTCACCTCGCCCCAGCTCCGTCGCCGACTCACCACCATCGCCCAGACCACCGTTCGCCACCGGAAACGGCCCTAGAAGCTCAGGATCCCGACTGCCCTGTTTTCGGGTTCGGTGAGCTTTCTCAGCTCCGACGGCCTCGCGGCCGCTTCCGACGCCCGTCCTCCACCACGTCGACTCCCGTTCAAGCCCCAAACCTCTTTCTGACCACCGTCAACTGCCACTTGGCCCTCGAACGACTGCGGAAGTCGGTCGAGCTCGACTACCCTGTTTTGGGCCGAGACCGTTGCAAAGCGTCTCCGGCTGTCTCCGACCCCTTTTGCCGCTCGCCGTCGACTCCCACCCACCAACCTTGACTACCTGACGTCCCTCGGAGCTGTTGACCGCCGGTCGTTGGCCGTGGGACCCCGAAATAGCATCGAACCCGAGCCTCCTGTTTCAAACCCGAGGAGAACCGGTTCTATCCGGCCGTCGTTCCGCCACCTCCGGCTGCCATCCGTCACCTCTGGCCTGTCTCAGCCGTCGTCCTTGGATGTTCGATGAGTCCTCTAACCCCCTTCGGCCTGGTCTCAGCTCGTGAGGCCGAGGAACTTCCGAAAACAGTCACGACTTACCTCTGTCTCACTCTGACCGGTTCTGTTTCAGCGCCGGCAGCCGTCGCCGGAGCTCCGTCACCGCCGCTGAATTCTTGTCGGGCCTCGACGATGTGTCTTAGCTGCTATCGGGTGGTGTCGCCACATAAATAGCCGAGAAACCGAGTTGTTCAAAGAAAAATCGAGAACCGCTGTCGCCGGATTTCGTCGCCGCCGTCTCGCTGACACCGCGGCAATATGGTCGCTGCCCGAGCTTGATTAGGAGTGAGTTAGCCCCTAATCCTTGGTTAGGGTGCTAATTATGCTTAGGATTAGTTAATTAATCAATTATGATAATTAGGTAGAATAATCATATCGGTTTAGATATAAATCAGGTTTAGGTTAAATGACCGCAATTAATTGAGTTAGTCATTTTAGTTAGGTCGCTTGTGGCTAGTTGGTTGTTAGAACCGATTGATTGACTGATTGGGCATCGATTGTCGTTGTTTGATCGCGAGTGAGCGATAGTTGAGAACCGAGCGATCGATCGATAATTAAATGAAATTGGGATTAATCAATGCCGTTTGATTAATTGAAGTGGTTAATCGATCATATTTTGACTGCTTGACTGACTGTAGTTGATTGATTGTGATGTGAAATGATTAAGTTTTTGATTATTTCATTGTCTGTGTCGGGCACAAGTCTAGTGGTGAGGTTATGCATTTATATGACTTGTGTGAACTCAAACTGCATGATTTAGCATGAAAAAGGCCTTGAACCGAGTCTTTGAGCACATTTGTTTGAGCATCTAGCCTAAATCAAAGATGACAAAATTGATTGATTGTCGGGTGTCATGTGTGGTCAAGATTGTACCGTGACGATCGAGACGACTTGTCAGAAGCACGCTATTTTGTGATGTCAATTTAACAGATGCCGGTCGCAGCTTGTAACGGACCGAAGCCCTAAAATGGATTCTTAGTAGCTCTGTGCCGTGACAATCGAAATCACACAGACTACTAGAAGTAGTCGCCGGAAGTAAGGGATGATGCCTGGCGCTGCCAGAAGAGTACCAACTTACTAGTGTACTAGGCACCAACTGACTAGTGTGCAGGGCTGACATGCCCAAATTCTTGGGCTGACATGCCCAAATTCTTGGGCTGACATGCCCAATCTCATTAATAAAATGGACTACGTGTGACGTCATGTATATCGTTTGATGTGATGCTTGCCTTGATTGGGCTGTTAAACTGTCATGCCGTGTCTGTATCGCATTACATGTGGCTTCCTAGAGGGTAAGTTGCATGTGGTTGGATATCTATTTTTGTTGTCATGCCATGTTTGTTTGGTAGGATATCCCGGGTGAATCATCATCCTAGCCAAGCTTAGGTGTTGACTTCACTGAGATTTATTTCTCACCCCGTCGTGAGATAACTTTTCAGGTCACAAGTGACGGAGCTTTAAGGATGATAAATCGTGACTTTTTGGAGTGACCCTTTTGGAGTAGATATGAAGTTAACCCTACCGACCATTGTCTCTTTTGAGATCTTAGAGAGCCGCCTCGAAGAATGGGGTTGTATGATGTTAGCTCTATAGGGTTAATTAGTATCTGCTTTGCATAAAGAGTTTACGTTATCTTTTGATGAATTGATTGAATGAATGTCCCTAGTGATTTATCCCATGCCGATCTTGTTATTTGGGAGTTTGGCACGTTCCGCATGCGCATTTAATTTGTAAATCAATAGCGAGTCTGGGAAGCTATCCTTCGCTACCTAAGGGTGTCAAGGTAGGGATGCCGCGTGCTTGAGGATCAGGGCGTGACATCCCCTCCCAAAGTAGTATCAGAGCAAGGTCGCCTGATCCATCTGGTCATTGGCATAGAGTAATAAGGAGCGATGGGAAATGGGATACTTAGTAAGACATTTGACGTTGTGCAGGTGATTGCTACTTTTGTCTTAAATAGTTGGGTTGCTTTCTGACCGCGTTTGGCCATGGGGTGAACAAGACTCCGTAACTCACCTGCGAAATGAGCGGACGTGGTAAAAGAGCTCCCCGAGCACCCCGAAGGAGGCCTGTCATGCCGATCGAAGAAATTGCAGCTGATGAAAGAGCACCCCGTGTCGCTGAGCTTGCTGGACAAGAGTCAACTATGGATGATCTTCTTCAAGCATTGAGAGCACTTGGAGATAGGTTGTACCAGCAAGAAAGGAACCAAGGTGCTCCTGTTGTTACCACTTCTGTTCAGGCACCCTAAGGAGATCCTATGGTTGGAAATGCGAATAAAGATTGATCGATGCATAAATTGGTAGAACAGTTTCTCAAACTAATGCCGCCGAAGTTTGTCGGAGATAGAGATCTCGAGGCAACTGCCTCGTGGGTCAAGGAGCTGGAGAAAGTATTTGAGGTGCTGAAGTGCACCGAGGAGGACAAGGTCACCTTGGCTGTCTTTCAACTAAAAGGAAATGCAAGAACTTGGTGGGATGCATCCAAGGGGAGAATCTTTCCCAAATGGACCGTTCTGAGATGGACTGCGTTCGTGGAAACCTTTAATGGCAAGTATTTCTCGGACTGTGCTAAAGAACAAAAAGTAAATGAGTTCATGCGTCTGCATCGGGATCAAATAATTGTGGATCAGTATGAGGCAAAATTTATTGAACTATCATTGCACGCCCCAAGGATGATTGAGGATCCTTTGGATAAGGCTAAGAGATTCTGAGACGGATTGAAACCAGAGATAAAGGATATCTTGGTACCTTTCAACTTAAAGGACTATGATGACATTTATGAAAGAGCTCAACTAATCAAGCGGAATTTGAAGGAAAGAGCCGCTGCCAGTGGATCACGGTTCACGACCTAGAACAAGAAGGACACTTGGAAAGGCAAGAAGCCGATGACGAGTGGTAAGCACCACATTTCACCAAATTGAAAAGGGGCGATCAGCAAGCTAATGCATCGTCAGTATGACAATGACGTTAGAAGCATGATTCTGCTCCGTGTCCGTATGGCGATAGAGCTTGTTTTGGTTGTGGCTAGAAGGGTCACCGAGTGAGAGATTTCCTACAAAGGCAACAGTTCAGGCGGCAGGGAAGCCAAACTGGAGGAAACGCGCCACAAAACTTTCAGAACCTACCGGCGGCGTAAGGACGGGTGTTTGCTGTCACTCGAGATGAGGCGAAAGATTTGCCGACCGTTATAGGTACGGTCTTCTTACACAATTAAGTAGCTTATGCCTTGTTTGATCCGGGTGCCACGCGTTCATTTGTTGCTGATCAATTTGTTAAGCTGTCTGGATTGAATTTGGTGCCATTAGATGTTATTTTCAAGGTGTCTACACCTTTGAAGGACAGTGTGATAGCTGCAGTAGGTTGTCCTGGTTGTAGACTTGTTGTAGATGGTCATCAAAGTAGCATAGATCTGATTGTGCTTGATATGTACGATTTTGATTTGATTGTGGGAATGAATTGGCTAACAAATCCAAGGGCCACGATGGATTGCTATCGTAAAACGATAAAATTTACCACTGAATGGGGTTGGTTATGAGTTTGTGGGTAATTGAGAAGGAACCTCAATTGTAGTAATCTCGTCGTTGGAGGCGACCTGTTTGTTGGAGAAAAGATGCTAATGTTATTTGGCTACTGTGGTTGACACGTATGTTGGGGAACTTAAGTATTGATGTTGTATGTGGGTTCCTAGATGTCTTTCCTTAGGAGTTACCTGGCTTGCCACCAGAAATGGAAATTGAATTCGTGGTAGAGTTAGCTCTGAGGACGGAGCCGATCTCTAAGGCATCGTGTAGGATGGCGTTGTCGGAATTGAAGGAACTCAAGGTTCAGATGCAGGAGTTGTTAGATAAATGGTTTATTCGCCCTAGTGCATCGCCTTGGGGAGCGTATGTATTGTTTGTGAGGAAAAAGGATGGATCGTTGCGGTTGTGCATCGACTATAGGCAACTGAATCAAGTGACGATAAAAAATAAGTACCCATTGCCGATGATCGACGATCTATTCGATTAGTTACAAGGAGCATCGGTATTTTCAAAGATTGATCTATGGACAGATTATCATCAGTTACGGATTAGGAAAGAGGATATATCGAAAACGGCATTTAGGACGCGTTATGGACATTATGAGTTCACTGTGATGCCGTTTGGTCTGACGAATGCTCCCACCGCTTTTGTGAACCTGATGAATAGAGTATTCAAGGAATTCTTGAATCGCTTTGTAATAGTATTCACAAATGACATCTTAGTGTACTCGAAGAGTTCAGAGGATCACGAACAACACTTGAGGATTGTGTTAGAGACTCTTAGAGTGCATCAGTTGTATGCCAAGTTCAGCAAGTGTGAATTTTGGCTGGCTCGTGTGGCATTTTTAGGACATGTGGTATCTAGTGAAGGTATGGTCGTGGATCCGTCTAAGATTGAAGCCGTTATAGATTGGCCAAGACCGACGACAGTAACTGAAATTAGAAGTTTCTTGGGTTTGGCGGGCTATTATAGACGTTGCTTGGAGAAATTCTCAGCTATAACCTCGCCTTTGAATAAGCTACTGAAGAAGGACATAAAGTTTGAATGGACAGACAAGTGCGAGCATAGTTATCAGGAGCTTAAGCATAGGCTGACTACTGCTCCTGTTCAGACAATTTAGTCTGGTCCTGGAGGATTTGAAATCTATAGCGATGCTTCACTTAGAGGGCTTGGTTGTGTCTTGATGCAGCATGGAAGGGTAGAAGCGTATGCTTCTCGTCAGTTGAGGCCGCATGAGATGAACTATCCGACGCAGGACCTAGAATTGGCTACTGTCGTGTTTGCTTTCAAAATCTAGAGGCATTACCTGATTAGAGAAAGTTTTCAGGTGTATACAGATCACCAGAGCCTAAAGTATCTTTTCTCTCAAAAGGAGTTGAACATGAGACAGCGTCGATGGATGGAGTTGCTTAAAGATTATGACTGTGAGATTCTGTATCATTCGAGTAAGGCAAATAAGGTTGCAGATGCCTTGAGTAGAAAATCAGTGATTGCTTAATTACAAGTCCATGAATGGCGTTTATTCGAACAAGTGAGAGACTCCGACTTCAAGTTGGAAGTAAGCCGTTTGTCGAGTCTTGTGGCTACACTAAGGATTAAGCCGGAAGTGCAAGTGAAGATTAAGACCTTGCAGTTGACGGACTCTACCATTCAAAAGATACTTCAAGAGGACTCAGCTAAGCGAAGAGTCGACTTCCCAGTAGCCGAGGATGGGATACTGAAGTTTAGAGGACGTTTGGTTGTGCCTGCCGATGAAATTTTAAGGGAGGAAATTTTATCGGAAGCGCATCGTAGCAGTTATAGTATCCATCCTAAAAGTACAAAGATGTATCAGAATCTGAAGCAGCACTACTGGTGGAACGGCATGAAAGCGGATATAGCTAAGCATGTGGCTAAATGTTTGACTTGTCAGTAGGTCAAGGCGCAGCACTGCAAGCTTGGAGGATTACTGCAGCCATTGAAAATTTCGAAGTGGAAATGGGAGCATATCACGATGGACTTTGTGATGGGATTGCCAAGAAGCCAAATAAGACATGATTCAATCTGGGTTGTAGTCGACAGATTGACGAAGTCAGCGCATTTTATTCCTGTGAGAAGAGACTTTGCTTTTGACAGATATGCAGATTTGTATGTGATGCACATTTTGAGACTGCATGGAGTGCCAATAACGATCACATCAGATCGTGATCTCAAGTTTGCTGCCACATTCTGGAAAAGTCTGCAGACTGCATTGGGAACGAAATTGCAGTTTAGTATAGCCTATCACCAGCAGACAAATGGCCAGTCTGAAAGGACTATCCAGACTTTGGAGGATATGTTGAGGGCATGTGTTCTGGATTTCAAAGGCAGCTGAGAAGAATAGTTGCATTTGGTGGAGTTTGCCTACAACAACAATTTTCAACAAAGCATTGAGATGGCGCCTTTCGAGGTATTGTATAGCAGAGCCTGTAGGAAGCCAGTTTGTTGGGACGAGGTTGGCGAAAGAAAGATTACAGGACTTGAGTTAGTGGAACAGTCTATGCATGCAGTTAAAGTGATCAGAGATAAACTAAAAACAGCTCAGAGTCGCTAGAAAAGCTATGCAGACAGGAAACACGGGCCTTTGGAATTTCAGGTTTGAGATCATGTTTTTCTGAAGGTGTCGCCTATGAGAGGGACATCTCGCTTCGGCAAGAAAGGAAAGCTAAGCCCAAGATATGTCGGACTGTTTGAAATCCTAGAGCGGATTGGAAATCTAGCCTACCGTCTCGCGTTGCCGCCTAGACTTGCTCAAGTGCATAACATATTCTATGTATCGATGTTGAGGAAGTACGAGCTAGATCCCGCTCATGTGCTAAGTTACAAGGAGATCGAACTGGATGAGCAAGCTTCATACGTGAAGCATCTAGTTAGAATTATGGATAGAAAAGAGCATGTGCTTCGGAACAAGACAGTCCCGTTAGTCGAGGTGGTTTGGCAACATTATGGAACCGAAAGAGCCACCTGGGAAAACGAGGAAGTGATGAAGAATAGTTACCCTGACCTTTTTGTGTAGTTTTGACTATATTGTAATTTCGGGGACGAAATTTCCTAAGGTGGGAAGAGTTGTGACGTCTTGGAAATTCGCCATTTGTAAATCGATAAATTTGATAAAAAGCAATGAAATGGAATTTTAGTCAATATGAAATTTTGGACTGTAAGGAATTAAGAGATCGATTTTGGACGATTCTCGAAATTGTCGGTCGTTTTAGAATAGGCTTCAAAATTCTCAAGCGTGGCGATTTAGGATTCAAATTATCGCGCCCAAGCCTAGCCTATAAAATTCACCAAAATTTTCCACGTCAATTGAGCCTAAATTTCATTTAGTCCCGCTTTATTGAATGACCTTTTTGCCCCCCCAAATTATACACTACAAGACAAAAAATTTCAAATCTACGTGAGCCCCATCCTTAGTCTATTCCCCCAACTACCCAGCCCACCTACCAGTCAACCCACCCCCTCTCTACCTCACGTTTGCTCTCTCCCCCTGTTTGCCGTGGACAACCCCTCCTCCTCACCGAACTCCCTCTCCTCCTCCTTCTTGATTATTTTGCTCGGCCAACACCCCTCGGCCGTTGGTCACCTCACCCCAGCTCCGTTGCCGACTCACTACCATCGTCCAGACCACCGTTCGGCACCGGAAACTGCCTTGGAAGCCCCGGATCCCGACTGCCCTATTTTCGGGTTCGGTGAGCTTTCTCAACTCCGACGGCCTCGCGGCCACTTCCAACCCCCGTCCTCCACCACGTCGACTCCCCTTCAACCCCTAGACCTCCTTCCGACCATCGTTAACCGCCGCTTGGCCCTCGAATAGCCACGAAAGTCGATCAAGCTTGACTGCCCTATTTTGGGTCAAGATCGTTGTAGAGCGTCTCCGGCCGTCTCCGACGCCTTCCGCCGTTCGCCGTCCACTCCCACTAACCGACCTTGACCCCCTAACGTCCCTCAGAGCCATTTGGCCATCGGTCGTTGGCCGTGGGACCCCGAAATAGCCCCGAACCCGAGCCTCCTTTTTCAGACCCGAGGTGAACCGATTCTGTCCGGCCGTCGTTCCCCCACCTTCGGTCGCCGTCTGCCGCCTCTGGCTTATCCTGACCATCGTCCTTGGCTGTCTGGTGAGTCCTCTAACCCCTTTCGGCCTAGTCTCAGCTCGTGAGGCCGAGGAACTCCCGAAATCAGTCTCGACTTACTTCTATCTCTCTCTAACCAGTTCTGTTTCAACGCCGGCAGCCGTCGTCAAAGCTCCGTCGTCGCTGTTGACTTCTTGCTGGGCCTCGACGACATGTCCTAGCTGCTACTGAGTGGTGTCGTCACATAAATAGCCGAGAAACCGAGTTATTCGAAGAAAAATCGAGAACCGTTGCCGCCGGATTTCATTGCCGCCATCTCGCCGACACCACGGCAATGTGGTCACTGCCCGAGCTTGATTAGGAGTGAGTTAACCCCTAATCCTTGGTTAGGGCGCTAATTGCACCTAGGATTAGTTAATTAATCAATTAAAGTAATTAGGTAGAATAATCGTAGTCAGTTTAGATAGAAACTAGGTTTAGGTTAAATGACCATGATTAATTGAGCTAGTCATTTTAGTTAGGTCGCTTGTGGCTAGTTGGTTGTTAGAACCGATTGATTGACTGATTGGGCACCGATTGCCGTTGTTTGATCGCGAGCGAGCGATAGTTGAGAACCGAACGATAGATCGATAATTAAATGAAATTGAGATTAATCAATGATGTTTGATTAATTGAAGTGGTTAATCGATCGTATTTTGATTGCTTGACTGACTGCAGTTGATTGATTGTGATGTGAAATGATTAAGTTTCTGATTATTTCACCGTCTGTGTCGGGCGCAAGCCTAGTGGTGAAGTTGTGCATTGATATGACATGTGTGAACTCAAACTGCATGATTTAGCATGCAAACGGCCCTAGGCCGAGTCTTTGAGCACGTTTGTATGAGCATCCGGCCTAAATCAAAAATGACAAAATTGATTGATTGTTGGGTGTCATGTGTGGTCATATGATAGGACGATGAGATTCCTGACAAGATTGTACTGTGACGATCGGGAAAATACGACTTGTCAGAAGCACGTCATTCTGTGATGTCAGTTTGACAGATACTGATCGCAGCTTGTGACGGACCGAAGCCCTAGAAGGGATTCCTAGTAACTCTATGCCGTGATGATCAGAATCACACGGACTACTAGAAGCAGTCGCCGGAAGTAAGGGACAATGCCTGGCGCTGCCAAAAGAGTACCAACTTACTAGTGTATTAGGCACCAAATGACTAGTGTGTCAGGTTGATATGCCCAAATTCTCGGGCTGACATGCCCTATCTCATTAATAAAATGGACTGCGTGTGACGTCATGTATGTCGTTTGATGTGATGCTTGCCTTGATTGGGCTGTTTGACTGTCACGTCGTATCTGCATCGCATTACGTGTGGCTTCCTAAAGGGTAAGTTGCATGTGGTTGGATATCTGTTTTGGTTGTCATGTCATGTTTGTTTGGTAGGATATCTCGGGTGAATCATTGTCCTAGCCGAGCTTAGGCGTTGACTTCACTGATATTTATTTCTCACCCCGTCGTGGGATAAATTTTTAGGTCACAAGTGACGGAGCTTCATGGACGCTGAAGCGTGACTTTTTGGAGTAGATATGGAATTAACCCTACCGACCATTGTCTCTTTTGAGGTCTTAGAGAGCCACCCCGAAGAATGGGGTTGTATTCTGTTAGCTCTATATGGTTAATTAGTATCTGCTTTGCATAAAGGATTTAAGTTATATTTTGATGAATTGATTGAATGAATGTCCCTATTGATTTATCCCAAGCTGAAGTTTTTGTCTGGGAGTTTAGCATGTTCCGCATGCACATTTAATTTGTAGGTCGATAGCGAGCCTGAGACGCTATCCTTCATGACCTAAGGGTGTCAAAGTAAAGATGTCGCGTGCTCGAGGATCGGAGCGTTACAGGTAACATTTATGGAGATTTGTTCTGTAACGTAACTCATCCATCATATTGCTAGTAATACAATAATGATGGAGTAATCGACTGGTTCACGGCTTTCCAAGACTCTTTATTTCCTTGTGGTCTCTTTGGTGGTACATGTATTGATCAATCATGCCTTCCTTCATCAAGTTTTTGTAAACTACTTCATACTTTGTTATAGAATTCCCCGAATCCCCTTCTGCATGTAGCTTTGTGTCACAGTGCATCCTAACGTAAGCGGAAGCTGCAGAACATTTGCGGCAGTCACTCCCAGATGAGGTGTTCCCACCATTAAGCTGTGTGTACATGGAGTGAAGAGAGACAGAGATCGTACGCAACAAAATTGTTTCGAAAGTCTTGTTCTGTGCAAAGAGAGACTGATCAAAGCCATCGACATGAACGAAACGAGGCGTATCAGTTCACCAGTCCAAGCTAATATTCCTGGATATGTATAATTTATCAATGTACTGTATAACTGGGATCGAGGCCTTGATATACCTTCTCATCTTCATCTCCGCCGTCTCCTCTGCAGTGAGATTATTGTTATTATGAGATCTCTAAAGTAGGAATCGACCTGATTCAATAGTAGATCCAAGACAGACACTGCAAATGTTCCCCATGTACAATTTGCCTCATGATGTTGTTTTACAAAAAGCCCCAGGTAAAGGGTTTAAATCTTCGAATTGCTTACGGAAGGACCTTGTCGCCAGACACCATTGGTGCATCTGATAAAAGGATTGATGCCATCGGTTCATGCAACTATCTCACGTAACTCGATGCAACTATCTCACGTAACACGAACACATGAAAAGTTTCCAGCAAGTACCTATGCAGTTTACGAGGCCTAACGACATCCTACAGTTAATGGATGTATAATGATAATACTGTAGTTTCTCTACAACCAATTGAATCCCCCCACCTTCTCGTTTTTGGGCCAAACATTCTAAATTTTTTATTTTTGACATACTGGAAGTTATTCAGGCAATGCAGTTTTCCGAATTGAAAAATAGCATTCATCAGCTTTCATGAAAATACCTGAAAATCATACATAAAGGTTGCAAAAGCTATCAGAATAGAAACGTGTTTTTACGGTCGATTGGGAATCTCCCTAAAACTTTGGCAGTTTGGCAATCTTGTAGTTCGTCAAACTAAAAGGTTACTCGCCAGGGTTTGAAATTAACACTGTAAGATTATTGAAAGCCCGGACGAGGACCCGCATGCATGCAGTATCATCCCGACTCACCAGTTTCATTAAGCTTTAGCAGAAGCTGATCCCTATATGGAAGAGTATACATTCCAGCATAAACGGCTGTCCTGATTCCCCACGTGTGGAATGGCGCACAAACTTGCATGTAGGCTGTGGTAGCCGCATCTTTTAATGAGTAATCGCTAGAACACGAAAAAAGAGAGGAAGCTATTAGTAGGGAACAAAACCAATTATCTTATATTTGAGATTACATCTGCAGGAGATAGTAACTTTGGACAAGTTGACTTTAGGGCAATGGACTTCCTTAACTCAGATCACAAGTTGTTATTGTCTACTTATCATCTTGTAATTGTTCATTGTGAAAATCATAGCTTAATTGGGAAGAATCAGAGAGAGAGAGAGAGAGAGAGAGAGAGGGAAACATACTCAGAAGACAAAAACTGCTCAAATAAAGCTCTGATGAGATCAAGCCCCTGCCTAACTCGACGTAAATTGCGTGTATGACTTCCTGGTGTTCTCACTGAGTTTTTCGCGACGTCAAGATCCAGCACGTTTTGTAATGTGCAATGCGTCTTCGATGCCTCCACAAGATCACGTACCTTGGGGAGTCAATTAAAGGGTCAGTGGAAGGAAGGCCACAAGAATAGTACGTGGCAAGGATAATTCATTTCGTGATAGCACGGGCACTCCATGGGCTGAGAAGCAGCCACTCCGACCGAATACATCATTTCCAACTCACACGACCGTCAATTCCCTATCTGCAAATTCTAGCTCCATGAAAAAAAGTTGACAACAATCCTGAAAAAGATCTTCTAGGTGCAAGGGGAAATGTCTTGCGGATTGATGAATTATGTAAAACACTGACGTATCACCCGAACAACCAAGCGCGATCCTGCATTAGCAACAGAGTACCCAACACATGACAGAGCTGTGAATACAAGTGCATAATTGTTACACTTTCCCTGCATATTTAATGCTAGTGATTTTGAGACCTGTATACAGGATTCATTTATGAAGTGTGGTGATAAGCCGTAAGCGGAATCTGAGCAAATAGATTGCATTCGAACAACGGATGAGAATCCAAGATATCCTTCCGTAGTCCAATTTGGAATACTTGCTGCTCTTCCTGAATTTCACTATTTACGTATATTCCATCACATACACACATTAGTCACCAGACACAACTCAAGATGACCAGCGGGGCAAATGAAGAGTTCGAACGATCGGAGATGCAACACAACCCAATCACCAAACTTCCGTTCACAACATTGCTCTAGCAATTGATAATTGAAACAGAGGAGAGCAGAGTCGAATCAAAGCTCGAGAAAAAAGAATCGCAACAAAAGGGGGCGACGCACGCTAAACAGACCTTGGCTACGTACTCCATTTCAGCGAACTTGAAGGCGAGGCCGAGGCAACCGAAAAGAACGGAGACCAGGGAGCAGGCGTCGCAGAACTCGTCCAAGCGGAGCCCCACGCTCCCGCCCTCGTCGGACCGCAAGAGGGCGGCCATCTCCTCGAACGCCTCCGCGATCCCCGAGAGAGGCGTGTCGGCCTGCTGTGCGGCGGCCCCCGGCGGCAGGTCGGGAAGGACGACGCCCTGGCGGCTCCCTCCATCGGCTTTTTCTTCTGTCATCATCGCGAGCTATCGCGTTCTCATTCGCATCCGCGTGTGGTTGACTGGTGGATTGGAAGGGAGATTGGAAATTCTGAAGAGGAGGGGGAGTTTGCGTGTGTTGGATCATTGGAGCTTTCCTAGAAAGGGGTACGAAACGGGAGGTGATGGACACGGAGGGTCGCTACTCGTGCGGATTGCCGAAGGAGAGACTTTGTCCGCCATGGACTTTCTCTTTCTGCACGAACGCTCTTCTTTCGCTTTGCGAGAAAATTTTGCGCAGGTCAGCATTGCCAACTCGAAGACCATCCACTCAAATCTCGCCACATGCGTCAATGGTTCCCATTGGTTTCGAAAAAGTTTGCAACATGGGACCCGTTTGTACACGTGGTGAGATCTGATCAATTTTAGTCTGTTTGGCTTACGCGCGCCACCTGTGCTTACGTCACGAGTTTGGTCCCTTCATTGAAATGCACCGGCATCATTAATATCTACATGTAGAAAAGTAATTTCTGGTTAAATGTGTGGAATTAGACTAAAATTACAGGTAGTTTATGACGCACTAAGTGGGAAGAACGATTTTCATCTAAAAAAAAATCTTAAGCAATTTACTCAAAACATAGCTTATTTCAAAGCAGCTATGAACGCTACATATAGTCATTTCATGTTTTGCGTGCTTGAGAAACGCAAAATTATAACGCCTTTTTCGCCGCGTACTCATTTTAGACCTCCATAAAACATAATATTCTTCCGGAGAACTCTATATGTAATCAATAATTTAAATCTCATCAGAAAAATTACCAAAAAAAAATTTCTAAATCTATTATAATTATGTTAATTCAATCATAATTTTTTTTTTGTATTTGTATCAATTCATTCTTTTCTATCAATTTTAACGGAAACATCTGACATATACATTGCCCATGCCACAAAAGGTGGCCGACATATACAATATCAATAATTGCTTGAAATCTTATATATTTTTTCTTTTTTTATTCTTTACCTTTTTTTCCATGCACTTAGGCTGAGGAGCGAGTGGGGCACGTTACGTAGATCCGGCAATGGTCGCGACACCCTTGCCACATTTGGCCAGGCGAGGGCGTCTCAACCCTTGCCAGCCTAAGTCCATAGGAAAAAAAGGAAAAGAAAGAAAGAAAATTCAAAGAATTATGAAAATAATATTAAATTTTATCCATGTCGTCACGATCGTCCTACGTGGCACGACCAGTGTCCATGTCATCAATTTTCGGTCAAAATTGATCAAAAGACCAAATGCAAAAAATTTAGGACTAAATTGGCAAAAAAAAATTACGACTAAATAAACACAATTGTAACAAATTTAGTATATTTTTGGTAATTTTCCCGAATCTCATCTCCTCTAACACAACACATCTCATATTATTGTATTACTAGCTAATAAAAACTTATGCGAATTAATTATGTAACAGTATTTAGATGACTGTAAGACTAACAGTCTATTTTGAGCCGCAACAAGATAAATAACAATTAACTAAAATTATTATAGAGCCCACTCTTTTAAAAAATTTGTGGCTCTTATTTTCACAGTCACAAAAAAACTCTAATGTTAATAAAGTACCAAACCTATTCAGATAATCATGTCAGCACAAAAGCGTGGGATTGGAGCTAGTTGGAGGGATCGAGCCAATTCAGTTTCGGAAAATAAGAAATTCGCGTCAGGTATTATAAGAGACCATCCATGATTAAATACAACAAAACCAATCAAAATTAATGCTCTGTTTATTTCGCGAAAAATAAATTATTTGAATTTTTTTTTATAAAATGATTGTTTGCAATGCTTGATATAATTAGTCAATCGAAGATATTTTCAATATCGACAATAATTTATATTTAAATATATACACGAATGACTTAAACGTAGTTTTTTTGTTCATACAAACGATTATTTTTAAGAAATTATTTTCCGTATCTTTTATTTTTTTCACAAAACAAATGAACCCAAAATATAATGGTTTAGTTGGAGCTTGCATGGAACGGCGTCGTGTGGAGCCATCACCAGCGTCGCGAGAAAGGCGGGCGGTGGCTATTGTTCTCTAGCCGCTAATTGCATTTAAAAATTAGCTCGGTACAACTAATTTGTAATGCTTTTTCCTCGCTCGATGATCAAAATTTTTAGTCCAACCCAATTCACTAATGAAAATGAGTACAAGGAATGCTGCTAAGTATATGCAGTAGGATCATTTAGATCACGAGAAACTATATGTATGTGTCTTTTTCAGAGATTAGACAAGGGGATGAAGGTTGCAGGCTGCATGGATAAAAAAAGAAAAAGAAAAAGAAGCTATTAGCTTGACAATATGATAATACTATAAGTTATTTCTGACTATACGATCTCTCAATAAACACGCGATAATGATATGTGAATTTTCGATTTGGATTATACCATTTCTGATAATATTGTTGGGCAATTATTTTCTAAAAAAAATAGAGGCTTTATTTTTTTTTTTTTGGGGGGGGGGGGGGGGGGGTTAAAGTTTTTGGAGGCTTTGTATCTTTTCTACTTCCATAAGCGTCAAAAGGGTCTTCAGCGGACCACAACTTGCAGCGAACCGGCGGAGGATACTACTGCTTCTACGATTGCTAATACAATCCTAAAAGAGTATTTACGATCACATCATTAAAGTGACCCAGATAGAGAGAGAACTGTGCCTACCGGTAACGTAACCTCCTCAAAATAACTACTATCAGCTTAAACTTTTGCTAGCTCAACCGCGGCTTTGTCTTTATCTTCTGTGACGTTCACAGTTTCCACAGTGTGGACCTGGACTGGCTTCATCGTGTAGAACTTGGCCACACAAACGTAGTATACCAGATTCAGAGCCTGCAACAACGTCAGCAGCCAGTAAAAGTACTCCAGCTTCCCTCGGTTCAGGTTGCTGTCCGGAAGCCAATTGGACCCATCAGCCCCGGCGCTGTACTTGTGGACCAGCGTCACCATGAAGGTGCTCATGTAGTTCCCAGCCGAGATCGACGTCCAGAGCAGCGCGGTCGCGGTGCTCCTCATGCTCTCCGGGGCCTGGTCGTAGAAAAACTCGAGGTGTCCGATTGCCATGAAGGCCTCCGCGATCCCGTGGAGCGCGTACTGGGGCATCAGCCAGAACACCGACATGGGTATCATGGCGTGCGGCGAGTCCAGCAGCCCGTGGTTCTTTGCGTAGTGCTTTCGCTTGACCTCGACGAAGCCCGCGACGAGGGTGGCCAGGATGGAGATGAAGTACCCGATCCCCATGCGCTTGAGGAAGCTGATTCCGCGGTCGAGGCCAGTAAAGCGGCGGGCCAACGGGACGAGGAGGCGGTCGTAGGCGGCTATAGTGAGGAGCATGGCGCTCATGGTGAAGACCGCCATGGAGGCCGCGGGGATCTGGAAGGAGCGGCCGAGGTGGCGGTCCACGGTCTTGGCCTGCTGGAGGGAGAAAGTGTTCTGCTGCGCGTAGGCGGTGTAGAGGATGATGCCGGCGGCCCATATCGGGCCCATCCGGATCACCGTCTTGAGTTCTTCCACTCGATGGACCGTGTTCAACCTCCATAAGTTTGGCGATTTCACATCATCCTCCGGAGTGACGATGGCCGCTTTGTCGAGGAACCTGGAAGTTTGATCAACCAATCAGTGAAACAATTTTTTTTTATTTATTAAAAGGGCTAGTTATGAACATAATTATTATTAGGTGGTAGAACAACATCGTGAACTTGATGGTGCACAAGGGCTTAGTCCTTTAACTTGTCCCGGCTCAACCTCTTTACTGTGATGTGTTTTTTGGAGATATACCCTTTGACCGTCTACCGAACATTAGTCGAAAAACGGAGGGAGGGCCAAGAGTCCTTGTACAGTTCAGACCATCCATGCAAACGACAAGCGAGAACCGAGAGACAGAGATCCTTCAGAAGAACGAAGAGAAAGGACCAGGTTGCTCTGGACCATCTTCGTACATGCCTCCAGAGGCCACATGCATTCATGTGTGGGAAAGATTCAAGATTCGGTTCTTCCAGAGACTCTTAAGTGGGATTGCCTAACGTGTGGTCGTGGAGGAGTGTTTGGATCGCAGACGATCATAACACTTTTCACCATTAGATATTCCCCTTTAATTGTTAAAGGGAGAAGATCTAACGGTGGAGTACACTATGATCCTCTTCCACACAGGCAGGGGATCCGAGTCCCGTGAAGGAACCCAGCCAGGCCAGCAGATTCCCTACCAGCATGGTAGGGAATCATTAACATCCCCACCCTCCATGTGGGGGGCCCACACACATGGAGGGTGGGGATTTCAATGGGAGAGGATTTTCTGCCGGTGGTCTCGCGTGCCTGGTACGATAGAGAGCCCTGGAAGTTGTCATCGTCACCCCATGCACGACTCGTCAGAGACCAAACCGGGGCATCCAAAATGAAATGCAGGACGCGCCCGGCCAGGCCAATATAAATCTCGTGGGTGGGTTCCTGTCTTGATTCGTGGAATTTGTCCAGATCCCTTTGTTTCGAAATGCAGTGAAATGAATTCAGACGCCATCTTCCTTCGGAAGAGAATATCTTTGTTCTGGACAGTCGTGACAAACTTTTTTGACGCTATATATCACATGGATCACGAATTCAAGCTTCGGCTGGTTAGCTTTGTCGCAGAGTAATCGCCCATGTCAAGAAACATCATAAATTATTTCCTTCGTTATTTTCATTTTCCTGGGCTAATCCGATTGTCGTCTTCGTTCAATAACGGAGATTAGATAGCCTAAGTAGTTTTACAGGAAGCATAGTCATTCGGCTGTTTGAAATTTCCACATCGAAAATCAAGAATTTTCTTAAAAAGCTGTTAGCTGTTATTTATTTCTGATCACACGATCTTTCAATTAATGAGTGATTTATGCAAAGCATGTGGTAGTGGTTTATGAATCTACGATTGAGATTGTACCGTTCTTGATAGTACTGTCATGAAAATATTTTCCATTTCTCTATTTTACATGGCTATACATGAGACCACAACTATTATCATCTTAAATTAACATATCATAAATTTCATCAATCATTGCTTGAGGTTATACTGTGAGGTCTGTGCGACTATTCAATGTCCTCAATTGCACGACTATGGAGTTTCAAGTTCTTTGTCTAACTTAGTAGAGTTTCTCTTTTATTTTATTTTTTTCAAATGCCCTATCCAATCCAAAGAACTTATATTGAGTAGTCCTGACAAATGATGATTGAGATGAGATTCGGCATTTTTGCGTAAGAAAGGTTACGAAACTCGTTTGAGCATTACATCGATGTGAGATATTTCTTTGTACAACGTGTTTAAATTCGCAATAATTCGATGATTTTCTTCCCTCTTAGCAAGCACAAACTTTGAGAGAGAGAGAGAGAACTTACCTGACATGGTTGGTGTGGACAAGCCTCCCATCGAGCGAAATTGAGGCATCGATCTCCTCATTCTCGTACAACAATGTCGAATCCATCACCATCGCTACCCTCCTCTTCCTGAGCGAAGCAACGCACACCTGCAACAACCGGGTAAATGGGCTGCCTGCTGGATCCATCATCCTGTACAGCCGGTACCCGCCGATCAAGGTGATGACCGATAGGAACATCAAAATGGTCGGGATCCCGAGACCCCAGCCCCACCCAATGTTGTCCTGAATATAAACGAGCACCGTCACCGCCAGCAGTATAGACACACCCATCACGAAGTAGTACCAATTGAAGTACTTCCACGTCCTGGTGGACTGCTTCGGGTCGTTTGCGTCGAATTGGTCCGCCCCGAAGGCGACCACACAGGGACGGATCCCTCCCGACCCGAGGGCTCCGAGCAGGAGGGCCGTGTAGAGGACGGCGAGCTGGCGGCCGCTGGCCTCTTGGCACTCTTGGTCTCCCTCGCACGGGGGAGGCCTCAGCTGGGGTAGCACGGCGGATACGGTCAAAAGGGCCATTCCCTGTCCGAAAAACGAGAAGGACAAATCATTGCTCAATAATGGAATGGACGGTCGTCCTACAGGGCGGTAAATTGTTTATTCGGTGATTGCGTGTGGTTTAATGTGTAGGTTTCACATAAACATGACGACTCCAGCCATCTAACCGGAGTGAACGATGCCCTAGGACTCCAATCATGCCCTCCAATCATTGAGAAATCAAATCGACGTTGCCTCCTTTTCCGTAACCTCATCGTCAGAATCTTCTAAGTTTTCCCCGTTTTCTTTTTTTTTTTTGGCCAGAAGCCATAAGCTATCTTAATGGGTAATCATATGTGGATGGATCCCTTTCCTGAGAGTCACTTCCGTAAGTAGGGTTTTATACAGCAGAAAAATGCAAACAAGTTAACAAGTTTTTGCATACGGTCCCTCGAATCCGTCTTGTTTATATCGCCATTATCATAGCATTTCCTACAAGAAACAAAGGTCGTTTCTCGAACAACTTCTACTTCTTCTCTAACTTTGTCTTAAGACGCTCGTGATCTCGTTTGTGTCGGGCTTTCTCTGTCACACAAATGCAAATCATACACGCAGAGACAAAGAGTGGTTGAACTCACGACTACATAGATAACGGAGGCGACGCTGATGGTCCAAAAGCGCCCGGCGTAGGCGTCGGCGACGAAAGCGCCGATGAGTGGCGTGAGGCTGGCGGTGCCGCCGAAGTTGGTGAGGGTGTTGGCCGCTTTCGTCAATGGCATGTGGAGTTGGGCCGTCAAGTAGCTTAGCATGTTCGTGTTGAAACCCACCACCGCCAACTTATCGCATACCTCATTCGCTACACCAATAGAGAGAGTTAACGCAATCAAAGCAACATTCCAGAAGATTAGGACGAAGTAGATGATGATGATGATGAGAGCTTGATGGACTCACAGAAAATGAAGGGCATAGTGATCATCCCCCCCTTTTTCCTTCCTCTTCCATGGCTTCCTTCCTCCATTTCTCTGTTTTTTCAGTTTCTCTCCTCCGTCTTGTTTATTTTTTTTTTCTTTTCAATGCGGAAAGTGCCTCTGATCTCATGCTATATTTATAGTGCTCTCGATGGAGATATTAGGATGCGGTGATTAAATACCTATGTGTGGATATGCTTCGATATCATTGGTGTGATTTCTTCGATATTATTGGTGTGATTTCTTTTCTTCTTCTTTTTTGGCCCTCCTTTTTGACATGGTTGAGACGTAGCCACAAGATTAATCCAGAAGGTGACAACAAAGGCTTTCATTTTTATTTTTTTTTTGGGGGTGTTTTGGGCAAGTATGGGGACGATGATGTTTTTGTCGTGTCAAAGAGAGATGAACATGCAAATGTGAATGCATGGCCATTGCTCCAATAATTGAAATCACCGGCAGCCTGAACAAAACAAAGACGTCAGGAAATTGGGGTTAAAATTTTTTATCCAAAGCACATTTATCACTTAGGAAATTAATAAATATTAGCCAAAAACTTGGAACGTCAGCGGTCATTTTACATTAAAATTGGGGGCGAAACAATTTGTTGTCAGTTTGGAAAATATTGACACGGCAGCACAATCCAAGTGTAAATTATAATATAGGGCCATAATAGGTTCACATGACATGTTTTGGTTTTGCCACATTTTGGCTTTCAAAGGGTTATGGAGAAACATCTATGCAGAAAGAGGCCGGTGAGAGGTGGAGAGTTTGAGCCTCGGACATATCTCCGAGGCTTAATTTGTTTCACAAAAAACAAATTTCAAAAAAAAAAAATTGGACTTTTCGGAGTGGGAAAACTTTTTCCACCTGCAAAAAATAAAAATAAAAACTCTTTCAAAAGTGGAGAAAATATTTTCCCATTTTGAGAAGAGGAAAACATTTTCTCTCATTTTGCTCCCTCAGTTCCTTTACGTTCATTTTATTTTCTACTTTGTTTTCTATTATTCTTTTCTCGTTTTTCTTCTTTCTTCTGCCCACGGCTCTTTCTCCCTCTTCCTCCATCAGTCGTCAACCTTGACGATGGCCGAAAACCATAAGGAAAAGATAAAAATTAAAATTAAAATTAAAGAAAAAAATAAAAGAAGAAATTAAAATTTTTATTTTCTTAAAAAATAAAATAATGAAAAGAAAAAAATATTGAAAGCATGGAGGAAAATCAAAGCCGAATTTCCATACCAAACGACGGAAAACATTTTTATTTTATTTTTTTCATATTTCAGCAAACACCAGAAAATACTATCATTTTCTTGAAAAATAACTTTTCGAATTTTTTTTTCCTTCTGAAAACATCATGCTTTCCATGAAACAAACGAGGATAAGTGTGACGTCCTGGAAATTCAATCCTTGTAAGCGCCGGAAGTCGATTAAATGATATGAATGTATAGTCATAGTCGACACCCATTTTGGACAATAAGAACTAAAAAGACGAAAATTTGGACGAATTTCGAACTTTAGATTATTTCGAATTGAGTTTCGAAATTAATCCGCGGCGATTTTTAAATTGCCGTTTTTGCAAACGAGCTTAACCCTGATCGAGCTTGACCAGTGAAATTGCCGAAATTACCCTCCGATCAGTACACCAAAAATTTCGTTTCAGTTCCGGCGCGCCAAAATTACCATTTCCCCCCCCCCCCAATTATTCATTCATAAGAGACAAAAAAATTTAATTTTATGGTCTTCAAAGTCAAGGTGGTGGCCCTCCATTTCTCTGCCCAATGCACGTCTTCTCCGCCGCTCCTTCTTCTTCTTTCTGCTTCTTCTTCTTCTGTTCTTCTTCTTCTGTTCTTCTTCTTTTTTCTTTTTTTTCTTCTTTGACCGACAACTCCTCTTGCCGATCGATCCACCGCCGTTTTCCGTTGTTTTTCGTGACCACCACACCACCACCGGCAGCCACTGCCTCCAGCTACTCCCCGCCGTCGCCTGGACCCCGGCCGAGCCGCCGTCGCCGCCGTTTCGCCGAAGAAAACTCCCGGTCGAGCGTCCCCTATTTCGGGTCAGGAGACCCGAGGGCTCCGCGGCCTTCTCCGGCCGCCACGGCCGCCACCGACGCCGACCGCCACCACCCAGCTAACCCCCGACTTCCCCTTGACCGATCCAACCCCTCGTCGCCGACCGTCAGCCGCCGAAATCGCCGGAATCAGGCCCGTAAGTTTCGGTGCTCTGTTTTGAACCCGGTTTATTTCGGTCTTCGATCCGGCCGCCACCGACGCCGCCGTGCCACACCGCCACCGCCAGACGACTCCCCTGAGTCTCCTCTACCACCACCCAGCTCGGCTCCGCCGGTCACCGCGCGTGGCCGCCGGAAACCGCCGCCGATCGAGAGCCCTGTTTCGGTGCAAAAACAGGACAGCCACTGATCGCGGCTGTCCGCCGTCGCCGGCCGCCTTCCGCCGCAGTCCACCTGTCCCGGCCGACTCCCACCGACCCCTAGGCGAGCCCCCGACCCATGGCCGGCCTTGTCCCGGCCCGTGTCGCCGGAAAACGGCCAAAACAGTGAAGTTGCCGATTGAATATTCTGAGTTTGTACTGTTGCAGGTTGCCGGCCGCCGCTCGCCGGAGCTCCGCCGCCGGTCACCTGTTTCGGCGACCTCGCCGGACTCCCACGGGGTGTCGCCGAAGTTTGAGCTCGATCCGCGGCGCGATAAACCTTAGTTTTATCGTCGTCGCCGCCGCCGCCGCCGCCGCCGTCGCCGATCAAGCTAACTCAAATAGTGAGTTGACTCTAAACCTTGGTTAGGGCGTTAATTGCGCTTAGGATTAGTCTGATTTATTTATTTATTTATTTATGTATTTATTTATTTATTTATAAAAAAAAATTATTTCGATCGGGACCAATATAGATAGAAACCATGGTTAGGATACATGGTCGATCGATTATTTATCTGTGGCTATTTGTGGTAATTTAGCAATTAATTGATTGATTGAGTTGCTCGCGAGTGAGTGTCAGGTTAGAGACGAGCGAACGATTGATTGCTATAATTTGACTAAGAATTAAGATTTCTAATATGAATTGAGCTTGAAATTGCCGGGTTAAGTTGATTACTCGAGAGTGAGTGAATTGCTTGATTGGTTTGTTTGCCTGGCTGAAAAGCTCAATTGGGAGTCTTGTGGGCCTTGGGGCCGAGTTGATTGTATTTCTTGTGAATTTTGGCGTTAATCCAAGATAATCAATGAGTTGATTGCCAAATGCAATTTGTGTGGTCATTTAAAGGGTCAATGACGCTACCTGGCAAGTTCGATTTGTACCGTGGGACTTGTACCGTACTGATTGTATGGAAATTCGCCACTTGTCAGAAGCACGATAATCCATGCCCCGTGCCAGTCGTACGGTTTTAAGGGATTATCGGATGCCGATCGCACCTTGTGATGGACCGAAGCTCCTTTTTAAGGAATGCCTACTTGCAATGCCGTGCCGGGTGCACTGGATACACTACTTGTAGTAGCCGTCGCTGAGAGGGTAAAGTGGACGTAGCCTGGTTTTGCCAGAAGAGTGCGGGATCACACTATTGATGTATTTATCATGCCAGTTGCGTGGATCATTGATTAATAATGGACTTGTGTATGCCTGAGTAGTTGTACTTCTGTTGGTGGTAGATTTGACAGATTTGTTGTGATTGATATATATATATATATATATATATATATATATATATATATATATCTCTGTTGATATCTTGTGATCTTTTTGTGGCACTTAGGATGTTCTGGGCGAATCATTGTCCTAACCGAGATTAGGCTTGATTCACTGAGATTCATTTCTCACCCCGTCGTGGGACAAATTTTTCAGGTCCGAAGTAATGGAAAGACCGATGCGGTTCGGCACCCCCACTGACTCATCACTTGATATCAGTCTCCATCCGGTACCAGGTACGGACCAGATGTGGGAGCGTCACATCACGACGATATGGGTTGATGAAGGGATGTCACATCTGGTGGCACACCTCTTTAAGGCCTGGTATCTTCGTGATGGGATGTATCTCTTCGGTCCGCTTCGAGGATTTGAGGAGTCACCTCTACAGGGGGTCCCTAATATCCCCGCTTGGGACCCGATGGATATTGATACACCTGATGGGGAAGTGATGGACCCCGCGCTTGGTATGGAGCTCGAGCTCGAGCCTGAGCAATCGGTAGCCCCCTCTGTGCATTCTAGCCAGAGTTCTTGTGATGACCCGAACGACCCGGCTCTCCGGTTGGTTATTACGATTCGGATGTCGAGTTTTCCCAGTAGAGGGTTAGGTTTCTTTTGTGGTCGGGGAACTGTGGATGTTTTGTGGGGGATACTGTTTTGGGATAGATGAGAGTTAACCTTACCTGACTCCTGTATCTTTTTGTGAGTCCTAGAGGGCCGCCCCGAAGCATGGGGTTGTATTTATCAGTTGATGGCTCTGTAAGGTTATAAATCATCTATTCTCATCAGCCTTTCGTGTTTTGCAATCTGGCTTTACTTTCTATCTATCCCATATGGTTTTATTGAATGGAAGATGGTACATTCCGCTTGCGCAATATAATCTTAGGTCGATAGCAGTTGCCTGGGACGCTATCTATTATGACCTGGTGGCGATTTGGCAAGGGATGTCGCGGGCTCGAGAGTCGGGACGTGACAGTAAGCGTTGAGACTTGGGAGGGTAAATGGACAATTAAAACTAATTAGTGAAAAGTTTAATTCATGATGCCAAATGATATAAATTCAGGAAATACTTTTTCCTTTCTTTAGAATAATCGACAACGTGACCAAACTATGTAGTTATTGCATCATTTTTTTAGCAATGTTTGTTGAGGAATCCACGTCTTATTTCCCGTCAATTCTTCTCACTCCAGTTTTTCGTAAATTATGCTAGTTTTGTAGAACAAGTAAACCCCACCTGAACTCATAAAGTCATATTTATCAAGTATGCCACTAACACAAACCAAAACACTCCATAGATGAGATTGCTTTTACTTGATAACGGTAGGTTGACATGGAAAATGTCATACATCTAAGCCCCTCCGACAAGCCCGTTTCGTAATAATTGAGCCAAACCCTAGTTATATGATGTAGGCCGGAAGAATTAATGCAGGTAAAAAGAGTTTAACGAAACAGATGGGAGAAAATTATCCAAGGAGTCCTAAATCTATTGTATCACCATCAATTCAGTCCTAAATATTTCAATTATGCAATAATAGATCTAGGATTAGATTAACAAAACATCAAAAGATTTGTGACTAAATAAATTACAATTAAAAGGTTTAAAATTTAATTGCCCTCCGTGTAATAGATCCGGCACTATGCTGACAATTATGCTAAATACATGACGGAGATGAAATAAAAGATTGCCGAAAAGACGCGGGACTCGCTCAAATTCGGTGATTGTCACGTCAAGATCACCACTGGACCACGATTGTGTGTAAGGAAAACACTCGACAGAGATTGCCAACGTCTCTTTTTCGATGGGTTTATAGAATCTTCCAACTTGCTACATCATGGTTCTAATTTAACGGGAAAAAATTACCAAAAAAGTCTTAATCCTATTAAAATTGTGCTAATTCAATCATAATTTTTTTTTTGCCAATTCAGTCTCAAATCTTTTGTATTTATGTCAATTCAGTCCTTCTTGTTAATTTTGACCGGAAATTACTGATGTGGCGCGGCCGTCGCTTACATTGATAAATTTTAATATTATTTTAGCTGACGTGGCCAAAATTTAATATTATTTATTTATTTATTTATTTATTTCCTGTTAACTTTTTTCCGCTTGTCTTCCTCCTCTAGGGTTTCCTTCTTCATCCTCAAGCATTTTAGCGGATGAATATGAACAGTATACTAAGTTGTAACAATACCTACGACGCGGTGAGGCAGGGCGCAGCGAGACAGGGCGAGCACAACGAGGCACGACCTCGTCATCGCTAGGCGAGGTCAGCCTCACCTAGATTTGGCAAGGAACGGCGTCACTCGGCCATGGCTAGGCCGCGCCTCGTCGTCCCTCACCCAACCTCGACGAGTTCGTACCTTGCACAGATCTGGCGAGGCTTAACCTCGCCGGGCCATGGCGAGGTCGCGTCTCACCGTCCTCACCCTGCCTCGCGGCGATGAAGGTTGTGTTATTCAGTATACTGTTAGTGTCCATCAACCAGTTAAAGACTTGAGGAGGACTGAGGAGGAAGAAGAAGAACCCATCAAGAGGCTCCAAGAGCAAGAAGAGGAAAAAAATTAAACAAAAAGAATAAAAAATAAATTATACCAAGTTCAAAAAAATATATTAAACTAATATTAAGTTTTGGCCATGTCAGCGTCGTCGTGCCACGTCGGCGTTTTCCGATCAAAATTAACCGGAATGACTGAATTGGTATAAATACAAAAGTTTAAAACTGAATTGACAAAAAAAAAATTAAGACTGAATTAGCATAATTGCAATAGTTTTGGGATTTTTTTTTTTTTTGTAATTTCTACAGTTTAACTGTGATCATCATTCCCCCTATCATTTATGTGTCTTGCTGGCCTAAATCATAATCCCATGGATTTTCCCGCCACCCTTGCTGACCAGTGACCAGGAGGAACCATCGATGGAGTACTAAGTTACTAACAACATACTCAAAATTTGTAATGTTATCATGCAAATCCAGACAAGCATTTGTCCGCAGATGCGTGCTTCCCTAGGTAACTGTGAGCTCTCATTATCTCTACATGCATGGACAGCTCACTCGCAAACCATGGAATATTTTCTCCTCTCTTTCAAGTGATTAGCGGAAAGACGAGTGAGTGAAGCTTCTTCCTGACAGAATTTAGGTACGACGAAATTGGGGTCATGCCATAAGTATGATTGTTTATAACGTCAAATAGCCACACACACAAAAAAAAAATGGGGCCAAAGGGGAAAAACAGGAATTTACTGAGTGCCAAATGCTCTAAAAATTAAGAAAAGATGATACATGAATGCCTAGTTAAAAGTGTTTGCCTTATAGAAATGATAAGATATAGCCTATACTGTACCCATGAGACTAAATCAATCAAATGTCATAAGACAATAAAAAATGTACGCGTCTAATCATACATAGATAACAATGTTTTCGGAAAAGATCTACATGCACATTTTTTAAATTCACACATCTTCTGCATATCGAGGATACGCTACTAACAAATTCATTACAGACATTGTGTGAAGCGTGATCAATAATGCAGGACCAGTGAGTCCGTATGACTCACCGATTATTCTGGTGTGATTATGAAAGCTATTAAGGGTGTGTATAGTAACGCTCCAGTGAAAGTGTTTCTGTTCCAAAAGTGTTCACTTTTGGAACAGAAACACATGGTTCAAAACTGTTCTGACAGTGTTCCACAGAACATTTTTACGCCAGGGAACATTTTTTAAGAAACAACAAAAACTTGCTTTTGGGTTTGGAACACTTTTAGAATCATCACCCGCCGCCGCCGACGCGACCACTACCAACCGGCCACCGTCGCCGTTGGTCGCTGCCTGCCCGCCGCTTCAGCCACCGTTGGCCAGCGAAGGTGAAAATTATTATTTTTTAAACTTTCCAAACGCGTTTCTGTTCCCAAAAACCGTAGCCAGGAATAGAAAAAAAAAATGTTTATGTTAAAAAACAATGCTCAGTAACATAAACGTTACCATACACATCCTAACCTTCTGAATAACCATTTATCTGACGTTCTTTGACCATCAAAACGGTCTTCGCAAAAGCATTTTGCTTCTCAAGTTTGTCTGGCTTCTCTCTTTTTTTTTTCTTGGTGAAGTTGTCTGGCATCTCCTTTACCTATCCAAAGATGGTAAAACGTATTTGATTTATATTTCAGGTTGCTTTTAGCGGATTCCAACACTTGAAAATGGCTGTAAAATACCAACTTGAGTCTAGTTCAAATTGATAAAAGAGCCGGGTTTTCCCACCAACATTATAGAGGCTCGTATGCAGAACCATTTTCTTCGTCTGTAGGATGTTCTACTTCTATAAAGCTGTTCATCCAGATTTTTCATGAATTCTTGCTCTACGGTCTATTAAGTTTCTGCAAATAGGTTTTTTCAAGCAAATTCACATCAACATGCTCTATAAATTTCTTCATCTTCTATCGGTCTATGCAAGCTTCAATGAACACTTGTTTTATAGCTTGTGCTTCTACGTAGGCTATTCCAATTCTGCAAAGCCAAAGCCTAGTTGTTAACATTAACCGCGTATGACTTCTTGTGTATATAAGTTGTTTGTTCCGC
Source organism: Rhodomyrtus tomentosa (assembly GCA_028455895.1). Classification (NCBI taxonomy): domain Eukaryota; kingdom Viridiplantae; phylum Streptophyta; class Magnoliopsida; order Myrtales; family Myrtaceae; genus Rhodomyrtus; species Rhodomyrtus tomentosa. The sequence goes on from JAPCWY010000011.1 coordinate 9,152,049, forward strand.
ACACCCAGATACACATAACGGCGAATTTTAATTATCTTGTCGTCTTTGAAACATTATAAGGAGAATTTCTCAACACTATGCGCAGAGTTTCTTGTAATCCTCAACTTATTTTCTGGCAATTTACCTACACAAGTTATTTCCCATTGTAGGTGAATACGTTCTTCAGTAGTCATTTATCGCTCCTCGTGGCAAAATTTGGCCTTGGTTGCTTCCTGTCTGTTCACACAGGAAGCGTTGGCATCTCGTTCATCTTCTTTTTCTGGCAAACTCCTTTCCCGTTACGTATTAAGATGGTAGGGTCGATCCTCAATACTTATATTAGAGATCGTCCACGCCGATCTCCACATGTTTTGAAAATGATTACAGCCCTTATCGGTAAGGTGTATTAATCTCGATGACTTGCATGGTTCAGCTCTTTCTTCCTGTATTTTCATTGTGTGATGCCAGAGCAAGTGGGGACGTTGAGCCGTCCTCCTCTATATGTCGTCTAGACTCCTAACTAGAGAGAACAAAACATCATCGTCCCGTTCATACACCACATGCTTTTTCTGGAGTTCCATGAACTGTATAGGCCTGCAAATTTTCGTGTCTGTCCGGTCACAGGTCTCTGCTCTTGAACAAACGGAAGATAACGAATGGAGAAACGCGAGGAGATGATGTCAAGGCATCGAAACTGTCGGTCTAGCCCTCCCCCTCCATCACCGAGGAATCTTTCATCATCCAATAACTAACGAAGTAACCACGCATCTAATCGCACTTGCTGAGCATAAACAGGACTCGAGAGAAACAGTTCCATGGGTCCGTTGAGTTCCCAAACATATTTGTAAGGCATGGTGGGGGGCAGATGATGCGAGTACGATTAGAGCAGCGAAGGCGCCGGGACCCCCATTAACAGATCACGGAGCTTGATACCTCTTTTGTCTCGGCTCGAAAAGTACTTCGTCTCCACGCCTATGTATTTATCCGCAAGCGCCACCTTCTATTATCGTCCGTCTTTGGCTGGTGCGGAATCTTCAAATCACGTGCCTTAACCTCTTTGATTTATGTGAAGTCCAACTGAATGATGAGATCATGGTCAAAGTGATCTCGACCAGTTTCGGGTCGCCCACCTCGAATGGTGGACCTCAGTCTCTGTTCGTCTATCTCCATCTCTTGGGGGCTCACTTCTTTTGTCATCTGCTAGCAACATCGAGTTGGCTTCGTTTGGCTGGTTTTTTTGGAACCATTTGGAGGGCTGCTATCACTCCAATCAAAGTGTTAATTGGGATGGCATGAATTTTCTAACTATCGACAGAAAGAATCGTGCCAGCCATCGTTGGAGAGATTTTCCTTGGCAGTATTTGGCAAGAGAGTATGAGGTGGCTATCCTGCCTCCTCACATCATTCTATTTAAGCAGTATTGGGGACATCCAAACTTCGTAGAATATTAGGTGCGCCAGAATTGATCTATAGAATGGTATCTTAAATAACGGTATAGATTGGAAAAGGGAGCTTCTAAATAAGTGGGTCACCCTCAACACATCATATACCGACTTGGGAATTAGTGCATGAGTCGCAACTCGAAGCAAAGACGAAGCACAAACCATGGTCACTGCCGGCCTGAGTTTTATTATTATTATTATTGACTAGACCTCAACGATTCGCATCGGATTCAAGTATTAATAAAAATAAATAAAACGTTGGATTTTCTTCCAAACAAATCAGAGTTGACAAAACAAATCAGAGTTGACACTTAAGTGATCGTTTTTTAGAAAATTTGACATTAAGTGATCCTTTCGAAAATTTTGACGGTAAATTAAGCATTGTACATAACTTTTGACACTTCTACTAGGATTTGGATCCCTACTAAGGTGGGATCTAGGCAGGGGTGATCAAATTTTAATCCCAGCCGTCCGTTCGTATCGGACGGCTGGGATTAAGCCACGTCATCGAGGGAAGGAGATGCCCAAATTTGGGCGCCAGTTACTTAAAAAAAAAATCATTTTCAAACCTCTCTCTCTATGTCTCTGCCCGCCTCGATACAGACAGACAACGTTCTCTCCTCCTCTGCTCTCTTGCACTTTGGGGTCACCTCCTGAATCGCCGGCCATCTCTTCGATTCTTCGCCCGAGCTGCGTCGGGCTCCCTCGCATCAGGGATCTGAATCCCTCTGAGTCTCCGACAATGGCGATTATATTGTGAAATCGCCTCCTTACTCTGCACTCGACCTCTCTCCTTCAACCTTCGCTTCGACCATCTCTGAATGCCCCGCTCTTCTCGCTCTCTATCAAGACCCGTCCTCTCTCGTCGCCCATCCACCACAGCCTGAGCTTCCATGCCTCCGCTTCCGGAGCCGCGAGCTCGACGGCCTCGGACTCGGCCCGGGTCATTCGAAAAGTGTTCTTTGTCCCGCCCGGGGTCTATCCGGCCAAGGTCTCCGAAGACATTGTGCTTCCGGTTCAAACATCGTCGTCGGGCCCTACGCGGGTCACGCCCAGATTAAAGAAGTGGGGTTCATGAAGAGCAGCGGGAGGGCCAAGGACTGTCCCAAAGATGGGAGGCCCGAGTTTGCAATTCTAGGTCGGTCTATTGTGGGCGAGTCTTCGTTTATCAATGCTCTGGTTCGGAAGAAGGAAGTTGCACTTACGTCCAAGAAGCCAGGTTTTTGTTTCCCCTTCTTATCAATGTGTCCAATGATGTTGTTTCGTATGGTTTTACTTTGGTGGCGAGGTATGAGCTATTTGATTGATGCGTCAATTTATGTTGCAGGTAAGATTCAGCTTATAAATCACTTCTTGGTGAACGAGAGTTGGAATATTGTGGATTTGCTGGGTTATGGGTGAGCTTTAAGCACCTTTACTTAAACTTCTAATGTTGTCCGGCAGCTTATTAAAAGAGAGAGAGAGAGAGAGAGAGAGAGAGAGAGAGAGAGAGAGAGAGAGAAGATCACTGAATGTGAGCTAATATGTAAGTTATGTCCTTGGGATGCTGCAACTAATTGAGCGAGGAAGGTCGATTCGAAGTTGTTAGTGGGATAGTGAGAAACCATTATTAGATGGCAACTTTTTGATGAGCTTCTAAAGTTCAATTAATTGGGCTTAAATGGTTTAAGTGTTTGTAACCTGTCACTTTTTTTATGCCAATGCAGTAACTCTTTTAGCTAAGATGTGCACGCTGGGAATTCCTCTTCAATTTGCGGTCTTTCTATTCTTGACATGATGAACCCTTTGATAATCGGCAAAGGACTAGTTTCCATCTTTTGCTATGAATCCTAAAGCAGAAGAAGTGAACTTGTATATACGTGGCTTTTCATTTCTGCTTTTGTAACTCAACGGTTTCGTATGATGCTTGATATATATCTTTTTAGAAGCATATAAGTGGTTATGGACGTATGTAGATATGTGAATATATATAACTGCTAAATTTACTGCGCTCACTGTATTAATCTTGTGTTAGATCAGATTTTATGGCACGTACTTTACTTTTAGCAATTGCAATAGTTCGTTTCATCTTTTGTGATTTTGTTTCTAGGTTTTCTGACTAATGGAAAACGCTTAAACGTTGTAGGCTTCTCTTTTGCTTTCTAGAATATCCAGCTTGTTTTTCTAGGTTAGTATCGTGTTATGATTTACCTGTAGGCACCGAGCTATTAATCTCGTAATAGATTTAGCATTTGGTGTCTTACATCAGTTTGGAACCTGCCTTTGGTATACTCGCTTCCAACTATAGGCTGTGATCTGAAATCACAGTTTTTGGCAGTAGATTTTTAAGATTCCAACCGAGTGTTTTTATTGTGTGGTACCCTTACATTTAGTTAATTCTTTATTACTCTTGACATTGACCGTGGTTTTAGTCCATGTTTGAACATTCTGGCGTTGAGGCAAGGCAACCACGGACTACGTACATGCTATATTATTTGTCTATTAACCATATCGACCTTGTCTTTGGATGAGATATTCTGATGTGTTACGTTGTTGAACAATAGAGTAAGGCATTTGCTTCGTGGATTTCTTGATCATTAGTAGGTTTGCTAAGGCCTCGGGATTTGTTCGAATGGATTAGTCAATATTTACAAAGGGCTACTTTTTGAACAGAGATACACTAGTTGTCGTCTTACTTCTTGTCGATGCGAGTGTTCCTCATCAAAAGATTGACCATGATTATGCAAATTTGTTGGGACGCAAAAATGTACGCCGCTTTCTTAGTTTCTTAGTTATAATGAAAATTCAACAGTGGCTAAACGGACTGATGATGTTACTCTTCTCCGCTTGTTCACATACCTCTAACCTTCATTTTCACAAAATGTGACCAGATGCAAGGAGAGAAGAGGCCTAATGAGAACATAAGGAGTTTCCAAGAAGTGATTCGGGAAAACTACCAGGAGCATCCTGCGTGGATCATGACTAGCAGTGTCTGCTCATGGTGTGCATCGTTCCTGTCTCTGTTCATGGGACAAATCCTACCATTGTTGCTATGTGTGGTATGAAAATTGTTGCTGTTGGAACTGACGCCAAGGGTAATATCAACATCGAGGAGCTGAGAAAAGAAGCAGAAGCAAATAGGTGGGTTTGTCTGCCCTTATGGTGAGCCTGATTTCTCATTAACTGGAAATAATTTTTCATAAATTTCAAATCGGTGATATATTCAGGACCTCGTTATTTATTTTGTTTAAATGCGAACTTCAGGTCACATATCCTTTAACCCATGGAGTGTCTGAGGAAGGCATAGATGAGATATTCAAGATAATTCATGACAACGGAGGTCATGTACATGGATGGAGCAAACATGAATGCACAAGTCTATTTGTGCCTCTTTGCTGCAGTCGACCCATAAGCGTGGTTCATAGCTACCATTCTCATCTGTCCAACCATTAGTGTCTTATTTGATAACACTTAAAATGCTCAAAAATTATCAGAGATGCACCTTGACGTATGATCCAGATTATAATTGTTACTGTGCAGTCGCGTGCTGAAAACATGAGTACTTGATTATTCTCCATTATAATTCAGTAGTTCTTCATCGTGAGAAATATTCAAGTTCAATGCCTGGCTTGCAAGGTATTTTTCAGCATATTAAATCTAACTCGATGTACTTTGGTTCTTGTAGATGGGTTTGACAAGCCCAGAATTTATTGGAGCCGACGTTTGTCATCTCAATCTCCACAAAACATTTTGCATTCCACATGGAAGGGGTGGTCCAAGCATGGTCCTATTGGTGTGAAGAAGCACTTGGCACTTTTTATGCCTTCACATCCAGTAATATGTACTTTTATTAACTTTTTTTTTCTCTTTCGCCACATTATGGTCCTCAATAGACATTGTGTCATTGGCGTATGCCACGGAAATTATGCTGCATAAATGCCTACGTAATTGAGTTTTTAATCTTTTGTTCTCTTTGTCAAAGGTTTCTACAGGTGGTATCCCAGCCCCAGATAATTCCCAGCCATTGGGTACAATTTCTGTTGCTCCATGGGGCTCGGCGCTTATCTTACCAATATCATACACTTACATAGCCATGATGGGATTTAAGGGGCTCACTGAAGCATCAAAGATAGCAATTTTGAATGCAAACTACATGGCAAAACGTTTGGAGGTTTATCCTTTTTTTTCACTTTATTTATCTTTTTGTTGCCAAACTTCCGAAAGGATATTTATTGTTCTTTAGTGAATTTATCTTCTTACCGGTAGAGAATGTAACAAAGTTGCAGAAATGAGGATCTTGAATTCTTGTGTGAAACAACTTTGGCCTAATTTGTGATCTCATCATTGTCTGCATTCTTGTTTGCAGAACTACTACCCCATTTGATGCCAATTTGGCACACTCCTTCACTTCTGGTGATGTTTAGTTCCATTTGATGCCATGATCTTCAAACGATGAATAACCGGGGTTGCTAATTGCAACCCAAGCGTTGTTCTTATCTGTTCAATCCGTCTTTGGCCTCGATATGATATTAGGCATTTCAACAATAGGGAGCAACAGCAACTTGTAAGCACTGGCATGACATCGCTCGTCACCTCAGTAGAACACTAAGGGTAAAAACTGACCACTCTCGATTGTATTGACCAAAGTTACAGAAGTCTTGAATGAGATAGGACTTAACAATGATTATTCATGAATGAATGAATTATGTGTAGCTAAAGAATTAAGAGTACAATACCATGAAAAAGAGATTTAAAAAGATACAAAACATATTATTCTGTACATGGGGGTACAATACCATGAAAAAGAGATTTAAAAAGATACAAAACATATTATCTCAAGAATGCGGATAATAGCAAAATGAAAGTTGAGCTTGACTTTATGATGGTATTACAGGGGAACTGCTTCATCCCTTTCTATTGGTCCCAGTAGTTTCTAAGCTGGGACATGTGCAAGAGAAGCTCATCTCTCCCTACACCAGTGACACCGCTAGTCCTGATCCATGCAAAATGCTCCCCGTAGTTTTCCCGAATCACTTCTTGGAAACTACTTATGTTCTCATCAGGCCTCTTCCCTCCCTTCATCTTGTCACACTTTGTGAAAACGAAGGTTAGAGGTATCTGAACAAGTGGAGAAGAATAACATCATTAGTACATTCAGCCACTGTTGAATGTCCATTACAACTAAGTAACTAAGAAAGCGGCGTATATTGTTCCGTCCTAACCAATTTGCACAGTCAAGGTCAATCTTTTGAGGAGGAACACTCGCATCGATAAGAAGTAAGACGGCAACTAGCATATCTCTGTTCAAAAAGTAGTCCTTTGTGAATGCTGCCCAATCCATTCGAACAGATCCCAGGGCCTTAGCAAACCTACCAATGATCAAGAAATCCACGAAGCAAATGCCTTACTCTATTGTTCAACAACGTAACACATCGGAATATCTTATCCAAAGACAAGGTTGATATGGTCAATAGACAGATAATATAGCATGTCCGTAGTCCGTGGTCACATTGCCTCGACGCTAGAATGTTCAAACATGGAATAAAACCACGGTCAATGTCAAGAGTAGTAATGAATTAACTAAATATAATTGTACCACACAATAAAAACACTTGGTTGGAATCTTAAAAATCTACTACCAAAGAACTATGATTTCATATCACAGCCTATAACTGGAAGCGAGTATACCAAAGGCAAGTCTCAAACTGATGTACGACACCAAATGTTAAATTTATTGCGAGGTTAATAGCTTGGTGCCTGCAGGTAAATCATAACACGATACTAACCTATAAAAACAAGCTAGATGTTCTAGAAAGCAAAAGAAAAGCCTACAACGTTTAAGCATTTTTCATTAGTCAGAAAACCTAGAAACAAAATCACAAAAGATGAAACGAACTATTGCAATTGCTAAAAGTAAAGCACCTACCATAAAATCTGATCTAACACATGATTAATACAGTGAGCGCAATATATTTAGCAGTTATATATATTCACATATCTGCAGACATCCATAACCACTTATATGCTTCTAAAAAGATATATATCAAGCATCATATGAAACTGTCAAGTTACAAAAGCAGAAATGAAAAGCCACGTATATACAAGTTCACTTCTTCTGCATTAGGATTCATAGCAAAAGATGAAAACTAGTCTTTTGTCACTTGTCAAAGGGCTCATCACGTCAAGAACAGAAAGACCGCAAATTGAAGAGGAATTCCTAGCATAGCCCGGCCCGAGCCCGCCCGAACTGAGCAGTACCATGCTCAGGCCTAGCCGGATTCGGGCCGAATTAATTTTTTCTTTACTTTTTTTAATATTTTTTTGAATCAAAATCAATTAACAAAACATCAAATGAAAAAAATATAAAAATAAAGTATAAAAATAAATTAAATTTAGAAGAAAAAATGGGTATTTAAAAAGTTTAGCGCCGGGCCGGTGGAGAGAGGAGAGAGAGTGAGAGAGAAAAAGGAGGTTTGAAAATGAATTTTTTTTTTCAAGTAACAGGAGCCCAAATCTGGGCATTCCTCCCTTCAATGACAATCCCAACCGTTCGACGTGAATGGACGGCTGGGATTAAAACCTGGTCACCCCTGCCTAGATCCCACCTTGGCAGGGGAATCAAATCCCTTCTGGTGTACTTTCTCCCGAAAACACAGTATTTACCTTTGAATTGGATCTTATTTTATCCCCTCCCCAACCCGTTAATTAATTCTTGATGAAGAGTGTTTCTCTCTTTTTTTGTCGCAAACAACTATTCTTATTTGTGCGTAAGATTAGCGCATAGGCCTATCAAGTGGTGCATTCTTATGGAGCCAATCAAAGAGTGAACGAGGGGAGATAACACCCAGTTTTGGAGGATGGTCTTTTTAAGAAGGGCTTTTCCAACCCAGTCAGAGCTACCGAGTTTGAAACTCGTGCACGATGAACTATCAACAGTGAAGCAAATTGAGAAATTAGCACCACACCCTCGGTGATAAATGGTTGTAATTCCCACGGTAAGTGGTTTATGCTCTTTAAAGCGTTGAGTCGAAGCACATCGTCGGTCTCCACGATCAACGTCTCTTGTTTCTTTAAGGGTAGAAAAATTAAGCTTTCAATCAGTGATCCGGCCTCTATATGTAGTGCTGAAATTGCCGGTACCCATTTTGTGAGCCCATCGTCTTGGATTCGAGCGGAGTTGCGACATACCCAAGCTATCGCACCTTCCATGGAGCCTTCCGCAATGGCACCGTCGATGTTGACTCTTTTAGTTCCAACCTTTAAAATTGATTGAGCCAATAGTTGATGGGATCGAGACGGCTTTCGGGATCAAAAGAAATTGTGCTTCTTAAAATTGCAATTGTAACAAGAGAATGAAATTTCAGGGCATACGTTGTTTTCCTATTACATCATGGAGATATCGATTTTGGCCTCTTAAGTTGAGGGTACCCAAAAAAAAAAGGGGGGATTGCATATGTAGCGATTAGGGTATGAAAATAGCACAATCCCAATAGTTTATGGGCTGAGATGGGTGTACCTAGTGGTGCCAAGATCCATGTTCTTGTGAAATTTCAAGTTATGTAACACCAACGTGATTCTTATATCTCATTTAATGGGTCAAATTAGTTAATCCCATTCCGAAACATAGTTACTTGAATAACATTTGGAGGAAAGAAATAGTTTTGGTCATTTTAATTAATGAAATCGACGGGATATAGTTATTGCACACTTTTTTCTTCAACCTCCTCCCTGAAGGGGGAGGGTTTGAGCTAGATCTCTCCCTCCCCTCTCCCTTTTATTAAACACTATATGATGACGATGATTTTATACCAATACTTGCTTATAATTTGTGTCATGCCATTAATCAAGTCAACACGAATACATATAGCTGAACAAGTCAATTTTGGGTTACACGGGTTGGATTCAAACACGATCCATTCGACAACTATGTCAAGTGGAGTGACACGACCACAACATGAACGCGATCAGCTTAAACTCAAATTTGCTAATTCCGGATCATCTTGGAGTAGTATTTATGTCACCTTATCGAGTTAGATATTGTCAGTCCTAGGGTGGACCTAAGATTCGGCATTTAGGCGACGGATGTAGTGAAGATTTCGAAATTATGGGCCTACCTGGATCGGGCTTGCTTCGCACTCCAAGTACTACGGGCCTATCCCCTCTAAATGTAATGGTCCGAACCAGCTTGGCAATTGGCTAGATCATGAGCCTGGCAGTTCATGCCAGTCCACCCCCTAGAGGCTCCAAGGTAAAAGAAGATCCGACTAAATTCGATTTGGTCTCGAATCGGGCCCACCAAGGCCCAAAAAAGATTGATGTGATTTAATTTTGCAAAGACAACACAAATGATTCCCGAAATACAATGTGATCATTGACTTTTTAATATGTTCAATGTGATTGATGAACTTTAGCCCATTGTCCAACGTTGTCCTTAAACTTTTAAATTTTCAATGTGTTCCTTGGGCTTTGATACATATTCAATTTAGTCCTTATAATTTCTAAAAAAATTCAATGTTGCCCCTGAATATTTTCATATAATTTATGGATCAAATTTAATATATACTAAAAGTTCAATGATCATATCGAACAAATTAAAAGTTCGTATTAAATAAATTAAAAATTTAGTGATCACATTGCAAATTTCACCAAAGTTTAGAGGCCAATTGTATCATTATCCATTCATTTTTTAAAATTATTTTTTTGTTATTAGGTGGGCCTAAACAAATGATACCCAATTTGGACATGCTTATTGACCACCACAGTGAATAACTGAAGTAGATTCAAACTTGCCCAACTTTTAAACAGGCCCCCATTCAGATCTTGACACATGTTCACCATACGCAACACTCACGTAGGTCGCTGTCGTCGGTGCCTTCGCCCTGGCTAGATCTCTATCACTCTCTCCACTTTACACAATGTGTGAGTCTGCGTGTTTGCGTAATAAAATGAGCAAAAATGCAATATAAGAAGGCCACAATATCCGACCAAAAAAAAAAAAAAGGTCACAATCTTTCTTTTTACCTTAGGAAATGCTTTCGATGACATTGTAATCTCGATAACAAATCCACACATCACCGCTGTGTGTTTTGCATAAAACACTTATTGATTGAGAGATTTTATGATCATAAATAAATGACAGTACCAACCAGTTATGTAGCTCCGACACAACATATTGACATGTGATTTCTAAAAAAAAATCTGTCACGTTATGTAGTAAATGTATTTTCTTAGATAATAATGTACATATAAAAATATGAACAATGAATTTTCTGTATTTCTTGGGGGTTCACTATTAGTGTTTTTTTTTTTTTTGCTGGTTGGATATATTACTTAATCACATATATTTTTAATAAATTTACATTTTTGATCTTAATTTATTAAAAATGTTTAAAATTGATTTCGTGTGTGTTAAAATGGTGTATCGAGATATTGGAATCACATGTCATTGTCGTGTTTGGAGCGCTGACCACGTATTCGATTGCATGTTGAAGAGTGTCGGAGTCTCAAAGAGTATCGGACACGACACTACACAATATGATGTGAAGGCTTATGGAGAGCGTCGATGCTTCTTAGATTAGGAAACTGTCCGGCTAACAGTTTCTTTCTTTCTTTTTTTGAATTCTTTCCTGCTTCTCCCGAAACTTTCCCCATGTGCACGGGCATCAGATAAAGGGGAAAAGAAATAGCAATCCTCGTTGCGCATAGCCCCGTGCGTATATCGTGCTTTGACCCAAGAGGAATATCACAGAAGAATGAAGAACAAACGAAGTAGAATTAAATCATTGAGTGCAAATTGTTTTGCTAAAAAAAAAAACGACACCTACTATCTCGGAAGTTTTGAAAAGGTAATGAAAATCGAAAGTCACGTACATGCGGGTTTCATACGTAGAATTACGCATGTTTTACTAACGGACGTTTGGAAATTTTGAAGGATGCATATTACCAAGAGTATGGCATTCATACAACTCTCATATCAATTAAGGAACTTTATAGGTATAAAGTAAAATCCACAATACTTGAGGTAAATCAAACTTACAAAGAGAGCATCGACCGTTAGTACCTCTAAACTTATCTCAACCGGGCGATCTATTCTTTACAAAGTAGTCTCGTCGGTTGATTTCAACATAGAACTAACCAAGAAAATTTCGGGCGACAGCTGAACTTGCCCCGCGAGGAGATAAAGAAGAACGCCTCGTCAACAGCATCCTAGAAAAAAAATGCTTAAACGTTTCTTACGCGTGATTACGTAAGTCTTAATACCATGAAGGTCAGCTCAATTATCTGCGCCTGTCCACACTACTGCTTCAGATTTATTGCGTTTGCTTATCTGTACTCTTATGAACCGGAAGCGACGTTGGCTTCGGCCGACGGTTCGGAGTTTAGATCCAGACCCAGGTCGCCGCTCCTCCCGCTCCTCCGCGGAGCTCCGTCGTCCTCCGGAAGAGCCTCCAGCTCAGAGAGCGTCAGCCTGCGCGACCCCTCCCCTTTCTTGCCCTTCTCGAAGTACTTGACCGCCGTGTGTATCCTCCTCAGGATGGCGTAGAACTCCTCCACCTCCTCCTCCGTGGCGTCCGCCGCCTTCTCTCCCGTGGCAGCACTCTCCGCTCCCTTGAGTGTCTTCTTTCCGCCGCTCGCCGAGCCGTCGTCTTCTCGCCTCCTTCTCCTCCTGTCCATGCCGTCCTCCCCGAGCGAGCCTCGAGTGCGAGGAGTTACCAAAAAAGAGAGGATGGAGTCGATAGTGGAGAAGGTAGCCGCGCCGCCCAGTGAAGACTCTCGAGGATTGGACGTGCATTTTAATGCGATCGGTCGGTCAGGTTGACTATTTCGCGGCGGGCGTTGTGCGTGGACGGTCGCGATTATGCGCAGCGGTGGCGTCGAGGGGGAATTGCGTAACGAGGGTGACGCAAGCGGTGACGCAGGAAAAGGGGAAGAAAACGTGAGGCTAGAAACCGTTGAAAAGTCAAAGTCTACAGTCCTCATTCTGCAACTTCCACGCTGATTTGGAATAGCGGGAGCCGCGGGCCAATGGGTGGGGACGACAAAAAGCAACGGGAAGTGTCACGAGTCCGGGTTAGCCGGCCGCCGGCGCGTCGAGAAGAACGGCCTTCTCCGTTCCATCTTAAATTGCCGTTACCCACGATTAGCCGAGGAGATTGCGATTCACTTTCATATACTTCCAAAACCGTTTTGGTTGCGGAGTTGGATTCCTTGATTGCTTTTCCGATCTTACGAGATTGTTATTCATCTATAGCACTTATTCGACAAGTTGGGAATCACATTGGGTTCGCTCGAATTCGCATTAGGTTATACGATGATAACATTCTTACATAAAAATGAACACTAGCTTATAACCAAAATCAAACATGGTGATCATTCTTCGATATAGTGTTGAGAGCCGATTGTTGCAACCCATCGTCACTTAGCTCCCTTTGTGGTTGATAAGATTGAGTGTCATGAAATTTCTTGATTTTCATTTAAAGAACAATGTTTACGTACTAGAGTTTGGTACCGCAGGTCCACAATTTGTTAGCTACGTGCGCATCGCCTGGAATTGCTATTATATCCAGACATTTTGATGTAGCAAGCTTTGCTCAGATGCTACAGAGCGTTTGTTATGGCGGAGAATTAACTATATAAAAAATATCGTTTTCTAAATTGATCACTTGTATCACTTGCAGAAGCGTATGAATAGTTATATTAGGGTGTAATACAATGACAATGATAGGATGCACATGTGAGTTATATTAGAGGAGTCTCATATCGAAGAATTGATGTGATTTGGATGAGGTAATATATTCTAATTGACCCATAACTCATTGGTTTAAGATTTTGAGTAAATGCGGATCCAACTGGATATGTCAATGGGCTCGGACTTGGCTCTCTCTTAGCGATCTTCCCGAGTGAAGGGATCAGATTTATGTTGCGCGTTACTAACAACAACGATAAGATATCTTCCATCGACTCAGCTTTTGAATTTGTGGAAAAGAGCCATCTAAACGACGCGCCGTTCTTCTTTTAGTGGGCTGGGTCCATAAATTGAAGGTCAGGTCAGAGCCTCGAGTCTTCAAACTTCATCCAAGCCTACCTTGAGTCAGATAAATTTGGGCCCATTTGGTTTGGGCTTTCTCGCAGTCGGATTTTGACTCGGCATCGGCGATACCGTTCGCCTCGCGACGATCCGACCGGAGGTAGGGCCTACAATCCGTGTCGTGTTTCAAATTCACACATCTCCCTGTCAAAGCGCTTCTACCCCGATGGCTCGAATCGAGGACGCGAGGATGGTCCGGTAGTGACACGAGATATCAGAAAATGTTTTGCTCGACTTATCACCCCGCGATGGCCTTTTACATCACGAAACTTCTTTCTTTCACCGTCGAATTTACCACCGGTAAGTAAAGCTCGAACATCCCCGACATGTGCTCGTGATCGACCCTTCTCGATCTCATGTGTTGGACCTCCGTCTTTACTTCGTCGGGCACTCAATAATTCGTTCGCTCCCACTTCCCCCCCAAATAATGTCTGTCCGTTCACGGGCAGGCAGGGCGCACACACCTCTGCAAAGTACTCCGTGCATTAGCTTGTTCGCCCTGCTTTTCCCTCCCTTTTTCTTTCTTTAATTTTTCGAAGAGACCTTTGGCAGATACGGCGAAGGAATTGGTCCAATCTTTTCAGTCTTCGATTGATACGTTAAACTTGGGGACAATAGCACAAACCGTCTGTTAACTTTGACTCAACAAGGAAACGTATTTATTGATCTTTTAATTTATTTAATGTGATTTATGAACTCTAACTAAATATACAATGTGGCCCGTGGATGTTCAATTTATTTAATGTGATCCACAGATTTTTTTTTGTACATATTCACTTTAGTCCATAAATTATATGATGCTGTTAAATGTCGTCTTTCCATTAATTCAAATTTATGGATAATATTAAATATTTTTATATTATTTATGCACGAAATTGAATATTTATATTAAATAAATTAAAATATCACGAACCATTTATGTCAATTTTTTTTTTTTAAATTACGATCAAAAGCAGGAGGATGCAGGGAAGAATAGTTTCTTCTAGAATCAAAAGAAGATGCCAACGATATGATGATTGATGGCATTCCCTGCTTTTTGGCATGGCAAGGCCAACTCAGAAGGACCAGCTCAGTGTCCACCATCTACAAAAGCTACCTTGTATCCACATCAAGTCAAATTCCAAACTAGATTCGATTCGATTCAATCTTTTGAAAAAATCCTCAAATCCGCAATCTCGAGAATCTCATCCTCTCAACCCTTCTCTCTTGCCCCGAAGGCGAAGTCATGCATGGTTCGGTAGCGGCATGCGAACTAAAAGCTAACTTTGGACCATGACGACATGACAACGACTAATCGGTTCGATTCAAATTGGACCAGCGTATGCAATCTAACATCGGCATGGGTGTAATGTTCTGAAAATGGCGCAATGCTGCAATCGACGGTGGCGATTGAATAATGCTGTGACGAGCAAATCCCGACGTGCCACGCGGGCGGGACGAAAGACGAGCCACGTACGCTTTGGCGTTTACTCTACGTTATCTTCGCGAGTCCCATGAAGATGAAGCAAGTGGACACTGTAGTATTATAGTACTCCCACCTCTCTCTCTCTCCCTAATTTAATTCAGAAATGCAAGTATGTTTGGAGATTATCAGAGCATAACGACAATTATGGGCCTTGGGATCCGTATAATCTTATCTTAATCATTCCGCTAAGAAAGGTATTATAAGGTTTCTGCATTCGCCGGGATGGAGCCACCTGTCCCCACCCTGAACTCTGTTGCTCTGAATTCTCAGCGAAACATGATTTTGTTTCTTCTTTTCTTCCATTTTCAGCTTTCATTTTTTTTTCTCGCTTTTTTTTCACTCCTCGTTTGACTTTAACACTCCTTATCTTAATGTCTTGACCATATTATCCCTTATGTAACTCATTTTTAGCATTATTCTCTCTACAGTCTTTTTTTCTCCATTTTTTACTTGCGGGTCTCACATTCCTTTTATTCTTATTTTTTTCGGGACTTGAGTGTATCATATTAGTGCCAACAGTCATTATTCCGGCATTTCCATGTTTTTTTCACTTCAGGACGCCTTTTCATTCTCTCCCAAAATGCTAAGTTGAATGCTTCCTATGAGTCTCCGCCAAAAGCACAAAATGAAGAGCAAATTATGACTCAAAATGTCAAATGAACTTGTTGACGTTACCGTTTGCTCTTTACCATTCGCAACTCCCTTGCTTCCTCCGCGTCAAAGGACACGTGCTCATCAAATTGATGTTGAACTCATCCTCGATTTCCCTTGCTAGCTCCTCCGATCCTCATAGAATGATGACATTCTTGCCGGTGAGAGGGAACGAGTGGAAGTGAGCTTCGGTGGAAAGGCACCCGGAAAGAACGAGGGAGGAATCCTAGAGCCAGGATCCGGCGAGGGGACGACCGGTCGTGGACATTGTCTTGTTCGAGGATAGTGCATTGTTGCAACTTCAGTCTCCCTTGTGGTAATTAAACCTTCCATTTGCGAGCTGCTTCACTGGTTACTTAGTCCATTATCTGTTCATAGGTACTAACAAATGATAAATGCTATGTGTTGGCCCTTTCCCTTTTCCTTTTCATTAGTGGTTCTGCGAATGCCATTGCCATTGAACTAGTCGAGGCTTCAACTTTTCATGGTAGTTCTGAAACTTTTGGCTCAATCTCTCTTCCATCAATCCTCCTTTTAGAATTTATACCTACTCTAAAGCCTTGCTTGAAGCAAAAAAAGGGGGGAAAAAGGCAATAGTAAGGGGCAATATAAGAAGAAAAAAAGGTGGGATTATGAGGAAATATAAAAAAAAAATCAATAAAACAGATGGAAAATACATTTGACGAAATAAAAATAGGATAATAATGCTAAAAAATGGGTCACATAAGGGACAATATAGTCAAAACAATATGATAGGGAGTGTCAAAGCCAAATAAAGAGTGAAAAAAGTGCATCCCTTTTTTTTTTGCGCTAGTTGCGTTGGTGAGATCATCTAGGGGCATATTTTGCAATTGGGATAGTTCTATATGGCCGTGAAACTTACGGCAGCCATGCAATCGAGTTTTCAAATTTGGTCAATATTTGTGATGGAGTTTAACTTATCTAGTCTATGCAATCATGCCCTTTCATTGTTTATTATGTTAATAAGTATGCTGACTGCAAACAATCAAATCTGAACTGAACCTTGTCGCTCTTCTTGTGACATTTCAGCGTTGGGAAAATGAAAATTGGAATGGAAGAAAGTGTAAAACTTGCTAAGAAATAGATTTTTTGAAGGTGTCAAAAATTGGATATATATATATATTTAACCAACTATTTTCTCTTATCCCTTGCCCTTTTGCCACACCTCTGCACTATCGCTACCTTACTGCTTGTCGTCGTCGACCAATAATCAAAGCAGGGCTGCCTTACTGCTCATCGTCGTCAACCAATAATCAAAGCAATCATTGTCCAATACCTTAACTTGTGTTCATCATCGTCAACCAATAATCAAAGCAGTCGTTGTCTAATACCTTAACTTGGGAAGATCATCAAGAGAGAACCCATGTTCGAGCTATTAACATATCCAGTCAAACACTCGTTCATTCAAAAGCTTAAACAGTCACACTCATATTCACTCAAAAACATAAGTTAATAAGTTATGGACCAACATGTATATATTAACTGCTCTACACCACTTCGATTCTCCGATGTTGGATTTCTTTTTAACTCTTTAATACAACTCACTTACACGTGCATCCTAACAATTTCCCTCCCACGTGTGATTATCCAATGTAGGATTTCTTTTTAACTTTTTAACACAACTCAGTCACACGTGCATCCTAACAATCTCTCTCTTACGTGTGAACTCAGTGTTAGGTCCGATCTACTCCCTCTTAATTCAAGTATCATTCTGCATCAACTTATCTCAAGTTGAATAGCCCAATTTCGATTCTCCGATGTGGGATTTCTTTTTAACTCTTTAACATAACTCACTCACAAGTGCATCCTAACAATCTCCCTCTTACGTGTGAACTCAGTGTTAGGTCCGATCCACTCCTTCTTAATTCAGGTATCATTCTGCATCAACTCATCTCAAGTTGAATAGCCCAATTTCATAATCATGAAGTCTACATTTGGGTCCCCTTAGTAACCACATGGGGGATATTAACCATCGTCTCTGATACCATTTGATGGGAACGCGTAGCAGAAATACGATACATTAACATGAAAAAATCGCCAAGAGGGAGCCCATGTTCGAGCCAGTTAACATATACAGTCAAACTCACTTTCACTTAAAAGTTTAAGCTAATGAGTTATGGGCCAACATGATATATTAACTGCTCTACACCACTTTGATTCTCTGACGTGAGATTTCTTTTTAGCTCTTTAATGCAACTCACTCACACATGCATCCTAACAAGTTCAGTGTCCTACGACCCGTGGTCGCTCTCAAAGATTTTATTCTCTCTCCTAGCCATTGGCCGACGCGACGTTGGATGAATTGGTGCTGACTACCTCTTCGTATTGCGTTTAATATTAGATTATACTATAGCAACCGCTCCCCTTCCTTCTAGTGAATTAGTAATCAACAGTGTCCAAGGATCATAAAGGTTTCTCTTTTTCTTTTGGGTCGAATCCAAGATCATAAGATAATGGCAGCAAATGTTGGCCACCGCATATCTTACCGCGTATCTTAGGCAAGGGCACACGAGATCCGTGTTCTACGCGACAAATGCCAAAAATACCTGCT
Organism: Rhodomyrtus tomentosa; assembly: GCA_028455895.1. NCBI lineage: Eukaryota > Viridiplantae > Streptophyta > Magnoliopsida > Myrtales > Myrtaceae > Rhodomyrtus > Rhodomyrtus tomentosa. The sequence continues at coordinate 9,170,225 of JAPCWY010000011.1, forward strand.
CCTCTCTCTCTCTCTCTCTCTCTCTCTCTCTCTCTCTCCCTCCCTCCCTCTCGCACGTCACAAAAATGAATTAAAGCTATCTTAGCACATTTCCTGGAGATCGTTATTCGCAAAATTCCTGCCAATTTGACAGAGAGATACGCATAGATAGGAACTAACATCTGTACATACTCGTGCATTCTCTGAAGGTTTCTTCCTTCTTGGGTTTTGCGGCAATCCAGACATGTGCCCCCGCTTCCGCGTAATCTGATCTCCGGCTCGACGCTCATCCTTTCCCTTCCTTTGCTTCACTTGAGACAAAAGGACAAGATCCTAAGTAGTTTCGGTATTCGCATGGGGACTGGCTTTTTGTGGCGGTAATCTGTTGAAATAGGGTAAACAAGCTCTGTTGTTTTCGCTGGGTTTTTTGGGCAAGGGCCGAGACAAAACACAATCGAGCAACACAGCATCTCGCTAAAACCTAATGGGATTCGCAAGGTAGGGACGCGGGACGACGAAGTTTCCGATTTCTCGGTATTTAGAGAACAGGAAACCACGAGAAGAGTCGTGGTCTAGGACTGTGAGTGCCGGGAACGTGCTCTCAGCTCGACAGGGACTGCCACGAATGGGCTGCGGCCAGAGGAGGAGAAGAGGACGAACCTCCCATTGATTCTGGACCTGAAAGGGAAGGCGATCGGAGGAAGACTTGATTTGGACAGAGGGCTCCTTGAATCACGGTCGACTTTTGGTCGCTGGACCGCTTTGCCAACGCATGCACGTGTCTACTGAATTCGGAGGGCAACAGACAATCTGCTAAGTTCGCCCTCGCATTCTCATTGACCGAAAATAAACGCTAAAGAAGAAAAAGCGACTTTCACGCAGCAACTATTGCACGAGTGATAATTTATCTATGTCGGTGCGAGTTCTGCTGATACAAGCTCAATAGGTAATTTTCCAGAAAGGCATCTTCTGCCGAAACGGGCTTGATTTTCATTGAGCATGACAGGTGAGACTGGGGGTGGAAAAAAAAAACAAAAAGACATCTGTCGAGTCCCCTCCACCAGGCAAAAGAACAGTGGGATAGAACTTTACCATCCGAATTGAACAAGATACACTCCACCGTCGTTTCTTACAAGTATATTATGGTTTGCAGGAAAAATATTAGCTAGAACAAATACAATAAAATGACTTTCCTGAACTACGACTTTCATACATAGAAAGATAAAAATCATCTATAAGATAAGGATGACTTCGTCGATTTAGGAAATATTTGACGAATTTTGAGTGTTGAGATCAATTTTTGGGATTGCTTAAGGGTATTTTATCTGTAATCCTAATCCAGAGGCAGATGTAGAAAGGGCAAAGAGAGAAAAAGATCCTCACTTGGCAAAGAATGGACTCATCCCACCTCCCATTTTGTCTCCCCAAGACTCCTTCAAACTCCTATTAAGACCCAATCCAAATCCCTCTCTCCAAAACAGTACCAACAAAGAACCCTTCTCACTGACCAAAAAGCTCACTCACCCTTCCCAATTCAGTCTCGAAGCAGAGCACTAAATGTTGCCTTCTCTCCCGCAATCCCTTCCTTTCCCGATTCTCCTCCTCCTCCTCCTACTCCGCATTGCCCCTGCACACCCCGCCTCCGCCGCGGCCAAGATCGGCAATGGCTACCGCCTCATCTCCGTCCAAGAAACCCCCGACGGCGGTCTCCTTGGCCACCTCCAGCTCAACCAGAAGTCCTCCATCTACGGCCCCGACATTCCCTACTTGCAACTCTTCGTCAAGTACGCCATCGAAAGTCCCCATTTTTCAGCTTCACCTCAACATCAGGAAACGACCCGTTTCTAATTTCTCCACTCAACTCGCGTCTGTGTTGTGTGTGTGTGTGTGTTTTCTCCTGTGGCTTTTCGCAGGCACGAGACAGAGGACCGCCTGAGGGTGCGCATCTCGGACGCCGAGAAGCAGAGGTGGGAGGTCCCCTACAACCTCCTTCCCCGGGAGCCGCCGCCGCGGCCAACGTCGCCGGCCGTCACGAGGTCCCGGAAGACGAGCCCCCCTGTCACGGTCTCGGAGTACTCTGGCTCCGAGTTCATCTTCAGCTACACGACCGACCCCTTCACCTTCGCCGTCAAGAGGAAGTCCGACGGGCAGACCCTCTTCGACTCCGCCTCCGGCGACTCCGACCCGTACAGCACCCTCGTCTTCAAGGACCAGTACCTGGAGATATCCACGAACCTGCCCACGGACGCCTCCCTCTACGGCCTGGGGGAGAACACGCAGCCGCACGGGATCAAGCTGTACCCGAACGACCCGTACACTCTGTACACGACGGACGTGTCGGCTATCAACTTGAACACGGACCTGTACGGCTCTCACCCGGTGTACATGGACCTGAGGAACGTGGGAGGGAAGGCCTCCGCGCACGGCGTGCTGCTGCTCAACAGCAACGGCATGGACGTGTTCTACAGAGGGAGCTCGCTGACATACAAGGTGATCGGAGGGGTGCTCGACTTCTACTTCTTCGCCGGCCCGACGCCTCTCCGCGTCGTCGACCAGTACACGCAGTTCATCGGCCGACCGGCTCCGATGCCCTACTGGGCTTTTGGTATGAATCGCTTACTTGCTCTGTGTTCTTTTTTACCAGGAAAGGATTCGCTTTTACCTTTTTACCATTTAGTACTAACACTGGAAACATGTTAAGTAATTAAAAAGAGATATTTTGAATAATATTAAAATTGTAGCGTCTTATGCCTAATGATTGTTTTAGGAATCTGATCTTTCATATTCATCGTGCTTAGTGACTCATACTATTACTAATTGCTCTACTTGTGTCTTATTTTAGGGGAGATGTTGTCTTGACTCGATTACACCAAGATAACCCCCTATTAAAAAAGGTTGTGAAGGAAAGCAACATACTTGTTGCATTGGGATTGGTTTGTTGGTAGACAGAACATTAATTACTTCGTGGGTATCATATTGTATGAATGCTTCTGTTTTGGCCCACAGTCAGTTTCTTGGTACTCACCTCAGAAGTCAGAACGACCTTGGTCTCACGTCACTGTATTGTTTCTTGGAATGGGGAACCATTGACTGCTTTGCTTTTGCTTGGTTGATGGGTTGCTTAAAACAGTTTAGGTGTGATATTTATTACTCACGGGGGGAAATGAATCATTGTATTGGGCATGTTGATGTTTTTTTGCACTCGGATTTAGTCTATCGTCCGTTTTGTGCCGGCATGCGATCTATCTTTCGGTGTAGTTCTGGCACCCTCATTGTCGACGTACGTGGTTGGACCCATAACATTTCTATCAGCCAACGTTGGGACCCTTAAAAAAAAAAAACAAGACGATCTTCGGGATAAAAGGAGTTCTGATTGGCACGTCCATCCTAGAATAAGATCATACTAGAGTAATTGAATTGACTAAGTTCGGAACTGGTGCAAGCTGCAATGGTATATGGGGCGGCCTTCACTGAAGAATTTTATGTGAAGGTACACCTCCTTCTCATTAAAGAGATGGTTTCTAAGGAACACCTGAGTTGCGTGTTACGTCGCGCCCGAGTGCTGCTTCTGGTTGAGATAATTCAATTACAACTTGTGTGAAGTGGAGATACTTTTAGTTCGTTTTGCAAGTGTAGGCTGGTCTTGTTGTACATTTTCCTGTATTCGCTTCACTGTCCTTTATGACCCTCACCTGTTTATTTGTTGTGCAAATGCTCCTAAACACGACATGGCGAGGCTCAGTCTTTTACTCAGATCAGTACGCAAAACGAACGGTAGGTCCGCATAAAAGATGAGGCCATGAGCGAAAAGAAGAATGATCTGATCATGCTGTCTTGCTGGTTTGGGCACTTGATTACTTTAAGATTAGCCTAAAATCTTGACCTTTACATAGACAGCTTTTGAACGTAGGCCAACTGGTGGACCCCTGAAAGCAATCATGGCCTAAATTTGTGCTCGTCTTGTCTTTTTCTTACTTGCCTTTTCCTACAAGACGCGGAGACTGGACCATCACTCAGATCCTTATCACAATGCTCGCTACGACACGTTATTAGATCAGATTTTGATTATCTCGTCAGAAACTATGGCGGTGATGCCAAAATTACTTTTCTGGATTGTTGTTCGACTTAACGAGTGAGGTATCCATTGCAAAATCTCACGGGCAAAACAAACCACCTTATCAGTTCGTTGAGATCTTAGTTCATGATCCCGTTGGATCGGAAAGAGTCGTGCATGATTTATTTCTTTTGCTTATCGGCGATCTGTTGGATTTGGTTTAGTAGATAATTTCTTCTTGATCAATGCAACGGTTGCAAGCCTAGATTTAGTTTCTAGTGCAGGAAATGGTGTCAATGCTCCCTCCTAATTGCTTGCACTCTCAGTTACCTGCACATAATCTTGCAAGTAATGTCCATAGAGGATTTGAAAATGCATGTGTAAAGCTGTCTATTTAGCGTTTCTCTGCTTTTGGTTTCTACAGGTTTTCATCAGTGTAGATGGGGCTATCATAACCTCTCTGTTGTGGAAGATGTGGTCGCGAACTACCAGAAAGCCAAAATCCCGCTCGATGTGATTTGGAACGACGATGATCACATGGATGGCCACAAGGATTTCACCCTGAACCCTGTCAATTATCCCCGTCCGAAGCTTCTGGCTTTCCTGGAGAAGATCCACAACATAGGCATGAAGTACATTGTCATCATCGATCCAGGAATCGGCATCAACTCCACCTACGGTGTATACCAAAGAGGTTTGGCCAATGATGTCTTCATCAAGTATGAAGGCGAGCCTTACATCGCTCAAGTTTGGCCAGGTGCTGTTAACTTCCCCGACTTTCTTAACCCGAAAACTGTAGAGTGGTGGGGTGATGAAATCCGACGCTTTCACGAGCTTGTCCCTGTCAATGGCTTGTGGATCGACATGAATGAAGCTTCCAATTTCTGCTCGGGGAAGTGCAAGATCCCCAAGGGCAAGATATGCCCCAGTGGAACTGGGCCGGGATGGATCTGTTGCTTGGACTGCAAGAATATTACGAAAACCAGATGGGATGACCCGCCTTACAAGATAAATGCTTCGGGAATGCAAGTACCGATAGGTTTTAAAACCATAGCTACAAGTGCTGTCCATTACAATGGTGTATTGGAGTATGATGCTCACAGTCTATATGGCTTCTCACAATCAATTGCAACTCACAAAGCACTCCAAGGGCTCGAGGGAAAGAGACCCTTCATATTGTCGCGTTCAACTTACGTGGGCTCCGGGAAGTATGTCGCTCATTGGACCGGAGATAATAAAGGCACTTGGGAAGATCTGAAGTATTCCATCTCCACTATGCTGAATTTTGGCATATTCGGAGTGCCGATGGTTGGTTCGGACATATGCGGCTTCTACCCAGCCCCGACTGAGGAGCTTTGCAACCGTTGGATTGAAGTGGGTGCCTTTTACCCATTCTCAAGGGACCATGCGAACTTCTATTCCCCGCGACAGGAGCTTTATCAATGGGAGTCGGTAGCCGAATCTGCAAGGAATGCTCTTGGCCTGAGATATAGGCTCCTACCTTACTTGTACACTCTCAATTATGAAGCTCATACGACGGGAGCCCCGATTGCACGGCCTCTTTTCTTTTCATTCCCCGATTTTGTCGAGACTTACGGTCTGAGCACTCAGTTTTTGCTCGGCAGTGGAGTCATGGTATCTCCCGTGCTTGAGCAGGGGAAGACGGAGGTCAAGGCGCTGTTTCCTCCCGGTTCATGGTTCAGCTTGTTCGACATGACGCAGGCCATCTTGTCGAAGGAGGGGCAGTATGTCACTCTCGATACGCCTTTGCACGCGGTGAATGTCCACGTGTATCAGAACATGATCCTCCCGATGCAGCAAGGTGGGATGATATCCAAGGACGCAAGAAGAACGCCGTTCAGCCTCGTGGTGACTTTCCCAGCTGGAGCCCAGGAGGCGGAAGCGAAAGGGCAGTTGTTTCTGGACGATGACGAGCTTCCGGATATGAAACTGGGGGGCGGCTCTGCCACCTACGTCGATTTTTACGCGTCCATCAGCAAGGGGAAGGTCAAGGTGTGGTCGGAAGTGCAAGAGGGTGAGTTCGCATTGCAGAACGGTTGGATCGTGCAGAAGGTGTCGGTGTTAGGACTGGACGGGATTGGGGCATCCGACCTCGAGATCGACGGCGGCGGTGTGGCGGAGAATGCGGAGATGAACATTTCGCAGCAGAACTTGCTGGTGCCGCTCTCTGGTGTTGAAGATATGAAGAGCATGATGGTGGAGGTCAGCGGGCTCAAGCTGCCTCTGGGGAAGAAGTTTGTAATGTCGTGGAAGATGGGAACGAAAGGTTAAAATTTCGGAATAGCCCTCGGGGGTTCGGAATTGATTGGGGTCTTTCTTGAACTTTGTTGTTGGTTGCCTATTCCTAAGAGTTTGTTCCTGTCGGAACCAAAAAGAATGATAATAAACTTTTGGAAACTTTGGAATAAGGGCAGCAATAGAAATTGGAATGAAGAAGTAGAACGAATTTACTGAGAATGCTTCTTCGTTATGGCTTCTTGCCTGTGGCTTGATAACTCACGACTTCCATAGCTTTTATTTATATAACCTTCCACGCATCCTTACTTAACAAATAAAACAAAACATCTTAATCTGTCGAATCTGTCGAGAAAAAATGCAGCCATCTTCTGGTCTTTATGGCTCTTCTTTAATGCTTCCAGCCTTCTCGGAGATGAGTTTTCAAAGCGGGACTTCCCACCGTAGAGTGAGGTCTCGACCTTTTCGACGTCTCCCCAATCTGGCCTGGAGATTGATTTACGGAATCCCCGCCATTGCCATTGCCGTCGCCGTCGCCGTCGCCGTCGCCGTCGCTGCATGGACCATCTTGCACAAACGCCGCTCTTGACTATTGGTATCAACCCGCCTTTTGTCTCAGGTCTGCTGCTAGTTAGAATCAAACCACCTTCTCCCTAAAACGCATTTTCTTTTCCCCTCGTCGAGCACACGGGGTAGGTAATTTCATGCCCCGCGAAAAACACGTGGTAAAACACTTGTCGCGCTGTTCATCAGCGTAGGTCGTAGGTACTGCGAAACGGTTAGTGTCCTGAAGCCGTTCAAGCGTTGTCCTCGAGATTGGTTGGTCGGCCGGCTAGCCTTTCCTGGGAAGTGACTAGGCTCGGTCAAATCGCCCCCCAGTTCCACCTTTTCTTTCACGCACAGGGAATTTACCATGTAGACCCAAGGAGGTTGATTGCGACCCGTGCAGATTCATAAGAATTGATTTTTTTTTTTTATAAAAAATTTTGAAAAGTGTTTTTAAGAATATAAGACGCAACAAATATGAATATATCATAAACACGTTAAATTGGACTATTTAAATTGAATTATGTATGCACCAACCCACATTCAATCCGACCAAGCCTGGGCTATAATCGAGCCCGAGAGACTTTGGAAACAACATAAATGCAGAAGTGAATCCTTTCGGCTCTCTCTCCTTCTAATTCTTGGAATTAGGGATGGAGAAGTCAAATGAGGACACCGAGAGGGAGAGATAAAGAGTTACTGATTAAGTCGGGCAATTGTGGATTGTTGGAGCTCCGTGGTTTTGCTAGAAATAAAATTTGGACAATTTATGGAGTATTTGAACTTTTTTTTTCCTAATTTTTTACTAATATGTTTCATCAAATATGAACTAGCTATAACATTTAGATATATTTGTGATGCTTATATGTAATATTTGGAGTTCATAAAAATAATAATTTAAATGTATATATAAAAATATATATTTAATACATAACGTATCCCAACATGTCAGAAATCTCAATTTTTTAAGAAATCACGTATCTGATAAGAAATAAAGATTAAGATGGTATTGTTCTCTAATAATAGTGTGTGAAACAATGTACATGAGAAATCTTTATATAGGCTTAGAAGAGGTAAAAAGCTTAGTGCTCTTCCTATGTGGGACTAAAGATAAAGAAGAAAAGTTACAAGACTACAATGCTATACAAGGCTATATGTCTAACACCCCCCTAAGCTCAAAATGGATCGAACAACGAGAATTTGGAAAGAAGAAATCTAAAGCGTTGTGATGTGAGAGATTTCGTAAAATAATTTGCAAGCTGATTCTCAGTTTCAACAAAAGGAAGAGAAATGGTGCGAACTTGAAAATGATGATGAGTCAGATGACAGTCTATCTCAATATGTTTTGTACGCTCATGAAAAATTGAATTTGCACCAATATGAATGATATTCTTGTTGTCATAGTGCAGAGGAGTGAGATCCAAAAGTGAAACACCCATGTCAACAAGTAAGCGACGAAGCCAAACAATCTCAATAGTAGTGTCGACACGATACTTGGACTCTATGGAGGAGCGTGAGACAGCATGTTGTTTCTTAGCATGTCAAGAAATAAGAGAATCGCCAAAAAAAAATGGAATAGCAGTAACAGATTTGCAATCAATCACATTGGAAGCCCAATCAACATCAGAATAGGTATGCAATTTGAGAGCAAAAGAAGATGGCAAAAATAAAGAACGCGATAAAGTGCCTCGTAGATGGCACAAGATCTTTAGAACAGCCACATAATGAATTGTGCGAGGAGTAGCAACAAATTAGCTGACAACATAGACAACATAAGCGATGTCGGGTCGGGAAATAGTAAGATATACAAGACTGCCAACCAAAGTACGATAGCGGGTCACATCAGAAAGACGTTCACCGTCTTCCGAGCATAGCTTCTGATTCAGCTCAATAGGAGTAGCAGCAATGCGTGAATCCGAGAGAGCAGCCCTAGAGAGAATATCAGCAGTATATTTTTGCTGAGAAATAAGGATACCACGCGAACTGCGACCAATCTCAAGCCCAAGAAAGCAGCGCAGTAATCCAAGATCCTTCATGGCCAAATGTTGCTGAAGGTGCCTCTTGGTATGTTCAATATGATCGTGATCATCTCCAGTGATGACCATATCATCAACGTAAAGAAGAAGAATAGTGCAACCGGCAGAAGAGGTATGAACAAATATGGCATGATTAGTCTCGCTTTGAGCAAAATTAGCAGATCAAATAGCATCACTGAACTTCTCAAATCAAGCACGAGGAGCATGTTTGAGACCATAAACAACCCGGCGCAAGCGGCAACTTTGTCCAGAGATATGAGCAAAACAAGGTAGAGGTTGTATGAAGATATCCTCTTGAAGATCCCCGTGAAGAAAAACATTCTTGACATCAAGCTAAAAGAGAAGCCAATTGCGAATTGAAGCAACAACTAGTAAAGCACGGACAGACGTCATCTTTGCTACGGGAGCAAGGTTTCCTCATAATTAATACCATACTCCTGCGAGAAACCTTTGGCAACAAGAGATGCTTTGTAGTGCTCAATACTGCCATCAGAACAGGTCTTAATATTGTATATCCATCGACATGATACCAAGGAGCGGCCTAGAGTAAGAGGCACTAGCTCCCAAGTACTAGTACTTTCCAATGCTGAAAATTTCTTAGACATAGCCTGACGTCACTCAGTATGCTGAACCGCCTCTCGATAACTAGTGGGTTCTTATATAGCATGAATAGCAACAAAAAAAGAACTAAACTCTGTAGAATAAGAAGTATAAGCAACGTATCGGGCAGGCAGACGCCGATCTTAAAGAGGATTACGGCGTGGCTCTGGAACTGTGGAATCGTCGATAGCTGGTGGAGCAGGAAGTGCAGCAGAAGAGCTTGGCGAAGATGGGAATGGTGGCGATATATCTGGATCCGAGGTGGAACTAAGACAAGGAGGATCATGTTCATGAAAGTTAACATTGCGAGAAATACGTATATGTAACCCATTTGGGTCGTAACAACGATAATCCTTATGCTCGGTGCTGCAACCCAAGAATGTACGCGAGATAGAGCGAGTGGTGAGCTTCGTACGTTCGGTGGGTGGAAGAATGACAAAACAAGTACACCCAAAAACTCGAAGATGATTATAGCTAGGAGATAGATAGTAGCCAACATAGGAGAAGGAAGGGAAGAAGTTGGAAGATGAAAATGCTGCATAATATAGTGCCCGTCCCGTCTACTGCCCCTTCCAATCGTTTAGCCACTCAAACGATCTTGCACAAAGCAAGAGCTATCTGTAAAGCTTATAATACATCCAGCATCAGTAAGTTGTCCAACAGATAATAAATTGAGAGCCAGAGAAGGGACATTGAAATCTCGAGAGACGGTGAGATTACCCCGCTGGGTAGCCAAAAGAGGAGAGCCATCGACAGTAAAGAAATGTGCTGGATGCTTGAGCTTAGAGAGCTGAGTGAGACAAGCAGCGGAATTAGACATATGTTTAGCAGCTCCTGAGTCAAGTATCCAGGTAGTAGAAATGTCACCTGAAAATGGAGTGGCTGCAGCAGTGCTTTTTGTGGAGGAAGAAGTTGGAGGAGTGCCGGAATCGGGAAAAGACCCAAGCAGAGAAGGACTCAACCGAGTAAGTGGGACTTTAAAAGCAGCAATCCGGTTATCCGTAGAAGAAGAAACCAGAGTAATACGTCGAGAGTGTGGAGATGTGATCGAATGCTGAATAGGATGCGATGTCGTAGAAAAGCGTGAAGCATTCTTTTTCTTTGTCAACAGTGTCCAAGACGGTGACAATAAGTACATGAAAGGCGGCGAGAGCCACGTGTAGGTGGAGCAGCCAAAATAGCAGGCGGAGCATGTCACGCCCCGCGTCCTTACAAGCGCGCGAACATCCCTTCTTTAGAACTTCCATCGCGCTTATCCCAGGATTCGAACGACGATCAATACAATTGCGAAATGAAATGTACATGCGGAAGTAATCCAAACTCCATACTATTTAAAACAAGATGACTCAGGATGGGAAGAGACAGATTTATACTTGTGTAAAAAATATTCTTACAACCTCAAAATTGATTTCAAAAACTATAACCGTCAGGGTTCAAAATACATCTTTCACAAATCAATTATAGATGAAATTTAACCCTACAGAACTATACGATCTCCAAGTTGACAAAGGAGATACAACCAAATAAAGTTAGATCTCCATTTACTTCAAAAGACATCTCCAAAGCTAATCAGTAACATCCTCTGGGCCTTATCATTCGAGACCTAAAAAATGTTATGTCATGACGAGGCGAGAATAAATCTCAGCAAGTAAACCCTCGAACCTAGACTAGGCCAATAGTACCTCTAGACAAATTCTAAACATGTAGTTCTCACACAATAGGCCAACATCAAATCATATCATATCCTGCGATTCAAATTATCAAGGTCGTTCTTCAAAACGATTCCTATCAAACGATTCTATCCATCGAGGCCGTCCCTCATATTATTCCTTATCATGCCCTCTAATCCAAAAAGATGATTCGCTAAACCAGGCAAAAAGCAAGGATACGTTGTAATCTCGAACTCAGGAGTTCATAAATTAAGTCATGAAACACAATTTGAGATCAGATTTCGTACTTAAGCACTCGATAGCTCATAAGCTTATAGGATAGCATAATACTCATTTTGGTTCCAACTTTCAATGGCTAGGCCCGCGTATTAGCGTCTCAGGCTTAAGTAATTATTGCACCCACGTTAGTACGCCTCAGGTTACAATGTCATTCTAAGACTCGCGTTAGCACGCCTCAAGTCAATCCCGCGTCTGATACCTCAAGATATATTCAAACCTTGCGTATAACGCATCAAGGCATAATGTGCACGCAAGTTTATAACTCAATCAATAAATTGTCAATCAAAACGAGTTACACAATTCATTAATCAAGAGCACCATTCAAAAGCAAGCATTCAGAAGGAACGTTTAGAAGCAATGTCAGAAGCAACGTTCAGAAGCAATGTTAGAAGCAACATTCAGAAGTAACGTTTAGAAGAAACGCTCAGAAGCAACGTTCAGAAGGAATGTTCAGAAGCAACCTTCAGAAACAACGCTCAGAAGGAATGCTCAAAAGTAACCTTCAGAAGCAACGTTCAGAAGGAACGCTCAACGTTCAGAAGCAACACTCAGAAGCAACGTAAGAAGGAACGTTCAGAAGCAACAGTCAGAAGGAGAAGCAATGTTCAGAAACAACGTTCAGAAACAACGTTCAGAAGGAGAAGCAAAGTTCATAAGCAAGATATCCTCAACATTCATAGCTTCAAACTACCTTTGATCACCATCAAATCTATCATTAGACACGTCTATTAGTAGCCTAAAGTTCTAGGTAAGGTTTAAGAGTAACTTACCACGAGATTAAGTCAAGCAATTCCACGAAATAAGTGGCACAAGATCACGGCTCAAGCTGGTCGGCAAAACTGATTCGCCCCCCTTAAAGTTCACATGAAATCAATTATTGAAATCCACAAAAATCACTCTTAATTCCATCAACTAACTTTTTAACACACTAGGCTAGACATTAGAACTCACTTACTCTTTAAATGATCAAAGCAAGTCAGGCGAGATCTCAAGAATAACCACCAAAGTCACGGTCTCAGCTAGTCAGCGACACTGAGTTGATTCTGAAGAGAAACACCATAAGTCAACCACTTAAATCCTTTCATAATCTAACTTTAACCTCCTAAACATGTTGCCACACATCTCAACTAAGTCTTAGAAGTGTCTTACCAAGAGATTGGAGTGAAATGAGCTTAAGAATCCAACATTGAAGCTCTCAGGCTCGAGTCAGATTGGTCAGCGACCCTTGCTTATTCAAACGGCTCTGCATGACAAACGGCTGGGTGGACTTGGGCCCATAATATCTTGTTGGAACGGCAAGAGAAAGAGCTTTCTAACAATAAGTGGCTCGCCAATAATCGACGACGGACGGCGGAGATATGGTCGGAAGCGTGGGCGGCGACGGGCTGCCAACGAGAGAGGGGGAGAGATCAAGGGAGCAAAATGAGTGATAGAATATTCTTGTGGGGGTTCTACCAAATGAGGGAAAGAGAGGGTGATATACTCTAATTCCAATTGTTAGAGATGGTGGGAGTGGTTCATGGGGTTATGACGTTAATTTGAAGTGAATAGTAGCAAGGAATGACTAGATGTAAGAGAGTTGGTCAAGGGGTTTTAACTATTTCACTCTCTTGTCTTTATTGAATCATTGCAAGACCGCTATAGGCAATAATGTCCCTCTTAATTTCGGCTGAAGTGGGGGAAAGGGATAAAGACCAATTTGCCCTTGACTTAATCCAAAAGAATGAGCATTAATCGATGGGTAAAAGGGTAATTTTCACTTCTCAGTCCAAAATTTTACTTTTTCAATTCCTATGAGGTGTACCATAAACTTAGTTGCCCTCGATGAGGAAACGTCCAATTTATTAATATTGAAATCCTTGAATATCCGATATTCAATTTTGAAGTCCAATTCATGTCCAAACTCGATCGATTTACTTTCATTTAATAGTCTCGAGAAAGTCGAAATTCGGAATGTCACAGAGCACGTGGTGGAGCAGCCAAAGCAGTAGTGGAATCAGCAACTACAGAGGAGGAAAGTAGACTCAGACAAGTTTCTTCAAATTGCAATTCTTTGATAGCGTCAAGGAGGGACGATCTAGGAGTGCGATGGAGAAGCTGGTCGCGAACACCTTCATAAGGAGAGCCAAGCTTCATAAGGAAAGTATGTAGATGGTGCCTATCTTGAGTCTAAAATCGACTAGATGGACATTGAGTACAGTTCAAGCATGTCGGACAGAGAACATGAATAAGAATATCCAATTGACTCCAAAGAGAATGCATGTAATTTTAGAAGTCCCGAACAGAGCGAGGCCCTTGCGTAGCACAATAAATTTCTTGCTTCTACTGATAGACCCGAATGTCCCCAGTCTGACTGAACATCTCGCAAGCTGATTCCAGATTCACTTCGCTCCAACAATATGAGAAAATTGCGGGCGGAGAGTAGGATCAATAGAGCAAAAAAGAAAAGCCCATGCCTTCCGATCAGCAACTGTCCATGCTCGAATTTCAGCAGTATGCTTTGTAACTGCCTCGGATGAGTTAGTTTTCTTAAGAGCATCAGGACAAAAACAGAAACCTTCAACATACTCAAATAAATCGCAACAAACAAGGACTGTCATTATCGATGGTTTCCAAAGAGAATACTTTGAACCATCGAGCTTGAGATCGATGCGATCACTAGAATCGCCCATGACTACAGAAAAATCAATGGCGAAGTTAAAAGTGTAGGTTGAGGTGTGAAAACTGATCGAAAGGATCTAGAAACACTGATTAAAGGCGCAAACAAAGCCTCTAGAAGGAGAAAAGAATACATAAAAGCTTGATTAGAGCAAGCATTCAATTTATGACAACCGTAGAGCATACTTTTTAAGACAATGATTTTGGCACTGATACCATGATAAGAAATAAAGATTAAGAGAGAATAGTATTATTCTCTAATAACGGTATATGAAATAATGTGCACGAAAATCCTTTACATAGGCTTATAAAAGGTAAAGAGCTTAATGATTTTTCTATATTGGATTAAAGATAAAGAAGAAAATCTATAAGACTACAAGCTTATATAAGGCTATATGTCTAACAGTATCGTATTGTATCTAGTTCCATATTCTGTACCGTATCAATTCTACGTGGATGATGACACATAGAGGGAAAGAGAGGCAGGGGGTCTCAACCGCACTAAAACTAGAATTAATTCCTCCGCATTTCCGCGTCGGAAGCAAACGCCACCTACCCACTCACCAACCCATTAACTACCCTCCACCAAATGAAATCATAACCCCAACTTCGTCCTCCCTTTTTTTTTTTTTTTGTCGGGCTTTGGAGCTGCACCTCAGTCAAGGGGAATGCCGGCCTATCGATCGAACTCGTGGACCGGAACATACACCGATATCATGTGATTATTGCTCCCCTCCTAGGCAGGACGACAGCATAAATATTTTTTTCACCCTATGAAACCTCTTGGATGGTGAGCGGCCAAGGCAAGAGCACATCAATGCCCGAAGCGCGATTCGTACTATGTTAGGAATAGAGCTAATTTAAGGTGAATCATCATAAATCTTGTATATATATATATATATATAATTTTTTTTTTTTTAGGGTTGTGGTGGTCGGTTTTGCTTTCAATTTCGTTGGGGGAGTCGATGCAAACGGAGCAAGATATTGAATTGGAGGGAGCGATGTAAAAGTAGCGACAGCTCCCTGCTCATCACGAAACCCAACAAAGAAAGAGTAAGAGTCTCTCCTCCGCGTCGCATCGTCCGAAAGAGCTGGGTCTCTACCGCTCTAGGCCTGTTTCGTCGTACTGGGCCTCGATGCGCTGTCCAACAGCACTCCCTCCGAAGTCCACGTCATCTGACGCAACCCCACCGCGATTTCCTGGAAAAACTTCAGATAAATGTAAAAACTTGAAATAAGGATCGAGTTTTAGCAATTATTATTATTTTTTAAAGTTTTATTTTGACCGTTTTAAAAGATAAGTATCACTCCTTGAATGTTCTATCATTTGCTAAATTCATCTAGATCTCTGATGGGCGATATACGACGATGGGGGGGAAAAAAAAAGGAACAAAAAAAGAAGGATAAGAACAACAAAGCCACTTCCTCCCAATCCCGACAATGGCTATATATGCCCGTGGGAGGTGGTGCGCTTTCGCGGCAATTACCTGCCCACCAGGGCCGACACTGATTCCCGAATACTTGTGCTGCGCATGGCCCCACCTCCTCGTCATCATCGAGCCCCAACGGGCGCCGGACACGTGTCGGAGAGCCGGGGGACTGCCCGTCGCCCTCGCCCCTACTTTCGAGCGAGCTATCCGAGGAGGTGGGGCCCGCGCCTCCGTTCTTTTTTATTTATTTATTTATTTGGCGCCAAGATGGATGGGGGGGTGGGCCCCGCGCCGGCGTCATTGGCGGGAAACCGAAGCGATCTTGGCGGTCCGCTGCGGGTGGGTGGGGCGAATATCACCGAGGTTGTGGTTTTGGCCCTCCTTCCGTTTTCACTGGAGCACTGAATGACTGTGCCTTTTCCTATTTTTGGGACGGCATGTGCCCGAAAAAGATAAAAAAGGAAAAGAAAAAGAAAAATATGCTGTAATTTCCATAAAATCAATTGAAATTCCATGCGACTTTTTAATTATTTGTATCCTATATCCATCGTTCACGGTAGAGGCTCGAATGGAAAACGGGTCGAAGTTATTTCTCTCGATTCATCATCCGATCGAGTATTTAGTCGTCAATTGTCGTGTCGATCACTCTAAAAAGCTTAAGTGTCGAGGAATCCTCCTCAATTGTGCACGAGCTAGCAGGAGAGCCTAGGCTTCACATAGTGCCATCGTCAAATACGATTCCAATTAGCTTAGTCAAAGTGGGGGGGAATAAACAAAAGTACCAACTTGACCAGAAATGCCCCGCGTGATCCATGCGTTGCATCATGATGGTGTATGATGGTATGATTCGGGATGGATGGATGGATGGATGAGGGGAGCATGTCATGAGCGCCACGTGACGGGTTTTAATAACTGGGGGTTGGACAAAATATTTATTGGGCAGAATCTCTGAGAGTGAGAGGCGTGGCTTGACATAGTGGGACTTTTTCCTGTTCATTTGTGAGAGCGCGAGTGGGCTGTACGGTCGGGCGACGTGGCAGGGGGATCGGGTGTTGCTGACCGTCGGATTTCTGGGTTTTGCCCATCTCCATGCGGACAGAGTCACGTGCTGCAGGCTTTTGTCCGTAGACGAGGAGGAGGAGGAGAGAGAGCGAGGGTAAAAAAAAGAGAGCCCATTTTTCGTGTATTATATTGAAGGGGTTAAATAAATAGAAAAGATAAGGAAAACGGTGAGGTGATGATATAAGGCCAGCAAATGAGCATTCTAAACGCGAGAGGCGGCGGTATCTTAAGAACGAAGGGATCATATGTTGATGTCTACCCTCTCGATTCGACACAATTTCCTATGATCAATGGTGTTTTTCTTTAGTAACAATCCAAATAAAAATATTTGCCAGATCCCAATCCACAGACGCTCACGCACGTGACCAGCTCCAACCTCTGGGTTTGAGGCAGGCAGGCAGGGGGTGATTTTGACTCGAAAATTCATTTTTCTCCGGACAACAATTGACCTTGGGTAGTGGCAGGAAAATCGGTGCATGGCGACTCGCTTTAGCATAGCGGGTGTTTGGAGAAAAATTCCACTTTGACGAGTCTCTTGGAAAAGGGTATCCTATAAAGGGTCTTTCACAATTTCTCATAGAAACCCTGACTAACTCCGCCTACCCCCCAAAAAAAAAAATTGTCGAATATTTGGCGAAAGACTGGGCATCTAAATTTGTAACGCTGTCGAATTTAATTCATGTTTGACTATTGCGGGAAGCGAATAGGTATGCATTTGACACGATCACAAGTGAAGCGTGCCATTTTTTTCCCGAGAGAGAGAGTGACGAGCTCAAAGCGATGAGGTTTTTGAATTCCTGCTTTAAGATAAGGAGTGACTTAATGACCAAGCATGTTTTAAGGGAAAACTTAAAATTACGAGACTGTTGATTAGAATCGCATTTTTATGCCCAAAAATAAGAAGAAGAAGGAGGAAAATTAGCTTTGTACTTTGAGAATCTCGAACACATTATCGTGATAAGATTTAAACGCTCTGTTGTAACTGTCCATCTTTTTTCCGTGAGGGCATTCCTTATCTTTTTCAGATTTCCAAATATAGTCGATAATGTTGTCATTATTCACTAGAAAAAAAGTCGAAACTTGCGAATAAGATTTGTCACAAAGCAAACAATTCATTCAAATACGGTGCAATTGCTTCTATTAGTACGCCTCTTTACTTAAAAAAAAAAAAACTGAAAATAGCTGAACACGGCAACTGATTCCAAGTCAACGGGGTAAAAAAAAATTATTGACCTTCCTTAATAGGTACAAGCATTAATATGGGGAAAATAGAGAAAAAAATCGAAGCTGCATATGCCAGCTCTTGAATGAAATTTGTGATGGCCCAACTATCGCTATCGCTATTGCCATTGCCTTTTTTTTTTTTTTTTTGAAAAATCAGGGGAACAAATAGAAAATATTACATCTCCCTTTTTTGGCCATGGTAGCAAATAATATAATTGTTTCTTTTTTATTTTTTGGTCGGATTTAATAAAATCCCTGTTTCGTCGCGAAGATTTTAAATAATATCTATTTAGCCGGAAAAATTAGGAAAAGGTGCCTACCTACGGCGTACGTTACCAGTCACTCTAGCCTCTAGACAACTTAATTCGAGAGAGCACAAACTTCAGTGGCACGACCGTAAATAACAGGCAAGACGGATCCCACTTCCGTAAGAGCCTGTAAAATGCCGTCGCAATCGGGCCCGTCCGGTCCCCGCTGCGATACGTTTTTTCTGCGGCCGCAAGTGGCTGGACGGTAGCCACGGGCGCGTGCGCCCCACGCTGCTCGGAAGAGGATCATCCGACCGTCCGTGGAGCGCACGCTCGAGTGCGAGAAGGGGGCGCGTTTGTCGGGGACCCCGGGGCCGTCTCGATTTTTTTTTTTATGGGTCAAAAGGAGCCGTCCCGAATTCGGTGTCGCCATGCGCATGCTGCAAAAACTCCCCCGGGGTTGGGGGTGGGGGCGGGGCGGGGGGGGGGGGGGCGCGGGGTGATGAGTCATGCGCTGTGGATGCGCATGCCCCTGTCCGCATTTACGGCAATAAATTTCGACAGCTAGTGGTGGATTTTCCTTACCAAATATGAAACAACATTAAAAAGTCAATTAATCAATATCCCAGCCAGCGTTTCCCTTTTTTTGAAAATTATTGTTCAAGGGCCTTGTTAAATATGGCATTTTGACCGCTCAGCGGAAGGTGAATGGAGGAGTGTTTCGGGAAGAGAGCGAAAGAGGCCGCAGTGACGACGACAGAGACGTGAGAGATTAGTAAACAGAGAGACCTTTTAGTGGAGGTACTTATTATTTATTTATTTTTTTCGCGACGATTTCGAGGTTTTTGGGTGATCTTTTTTTTTTGGGGTTCTTGTCGAGATTGTTTGTTATTGAGATTTGCGGTTTTTGAATTTTTGTTGCGACATTCTAGTAAAAGGGAAAGGGCAAAAAACAAACCAAAGGCGGTCTTTTCACTCTGTTCCGAGGGCGGGCGGCTTATATAGGTGGTTCTGGGAAACCGAAATTCACTCTTGAATCGATCTTTTGATCTTTTCGTCAAATTTGAAAGAGAAAATCTCGGCCATAGATTCCTCATCTTCTGGGCTTCCTTTTCTCTCTCCCTCGCCCTTTTGCTCTATTTAGTTGAATCTCATACGGTTGTTTGCTTTTCTGTTCTCTGCTTGCCAAACAGTGAGCCACTTGAGAGAACGGAGAAGTGGTGAGCAGAGGCTGAGGAGAGGATTTATGTTGGTGGGTTTTGGATTGGTAGTGATTGGGGCTGGGTTGCAGCTCTGGGTTGTGTCTGTTTCATCTTCTTCTTCGCTATCATCCTCTTCTTTGGCATCTGCTCCTTGCTCTGCTGCGTCTGGTGCTCTCTACTTCATGCTCTTGTGCCGCTTCTGGCTGCGGTCAAATCTGGTTTCTTCGTCTGCTTCGATGCGTTTGAGGTCAAAAAGGTTAGTGGTTTTTGCCTTTTTTTTGCGCATGTTCATTTATTTCTCTTCGCTCTGCTGGGTGTTTTCTGTGGATTTCGTGTTCAATCACCTCGAATCTGAATTTTTGTTGGATTTTGTGTTTTTGTGTGGGGTTTTGCAGGACTTGTTCTGGCGTCGAGTGCTTTGGGGGTTTTCACATAAAACGATTTTCCTATCTCTGGTCTTACACCGATTTGTTTACTTTTTGGCCTTTTCGGTTTAATTTTTCCTCTTTAAAGTATTATTTGCATTAAACTAAAAGTTTGAGGGCATCGTTGAGGTGGGGGGGGGGGGTTTGGTGAGGGTTTTGCTGTCACAGAAATGCCAGAGCCTGTGATTCAGCCTCTAAACCGCTGCAATCTCTTCATGAAACCGAAGATGATGCCAAGGTTCACTGGAGACTTCAAAATGGGGAGGAAAATCCGTGTGTTCTGTCGAGATCCTGAAGCGACGGACGATTCCTCAAGCGAAGACGAAACGGACTACCCGAAAGCTGATGCGAAGCTTTTCGTTCGAGAAATCAGTCTCCCCCTCGTGTCGTCCCACCGTGCCAGTGACCTTCAAACTGAGATCTCTTGCCAAGATAGCAACAACGGCTTCAAAAACCCAGAAAAGAGGAAGAGGGTCTCGCCAAAAGCCGAGGCGGGCACGAAGAGAAGGCCATCTAATTCGCCTTACAAGGGCGTCCGGCAGAGGAAATGGGGAAAGTGGGCTGCCGAGATTCGAGACCCGTTTAACCGAGGGTCCCGGGTTTGGCTCGGAACCTACAATACGCCCGAGGAAGCTGCGAAAGCCTACGATACCAAGAGGCTTGAATTCGAGGCTCTGGCAGCAGCTGGTTCGGCTGCTAAGGCAGAAGACGCATCCTTCTCGCACTCGCACAACAGGCCATCCACTTCTGAGGACTCATGGAGCGTCCTGTCGCACACTTCTCCAGCTTCGGTCCTCGATCTGGAAACTCTCGCATCTCACTCGACCAAAGAAGCCATTGCCGGTGCCAATGAGAACATGGAGAAACCCTCCCTGGAACTCGTGGAGGAGCCATTGTTGTTGCTGGATGATGAGGCTGTCAAGGATTTTGACCTTGGGAAGGAGTTTGAATCGCTGTTCAACGACGACTACGGGGGTCTCTTGGATGATTTCTGCGGCTTTGATGATATAACCTTTTGCGGATTTGACGACAACAAGAAGTCGAGCGAGCTACCTGATTTCGATTTCGAGCTTGAGACTGAGGAATTTGGCCGTTGGATAGAGGAGCCACCGCCCCTTAATATTGCATGCCTATAAGTTTTGCAGCCATAGGGATATTTAGTATTAGTAAAGCAGTAATGTCGATGAAGCATATTTCTCTATTTTATTAGCGAGTACAGTCTCAAGAACTGGGGAGTTGAGTTCTCGGGACAGTGATTTTGTCACTGGGAGTTCAATTTATTCGTTTGTAACTAGAGAGAGATCATGTGTGAGGAGGGATTGAGTGATTCTTGGGGGAGGAGAAGGAATCCTTTTTGGGTTTTCTTGTGCTATTTGAGCCGTCCAGAATGGGTTATTCACTTTCTTCCCTCTTGAGAGAGAATGCTTTTCAATGTCCTGAGATCTGAGAGGAGAAAGACTCATCTCCTGCTCACACTTGTTCTGTTTTGCTCTCTATAGCCTAAATATTTATTGTCTGATCATTGGTAATTTGAGATGGGAAAACTTTTGTTTGTTTGGCCGAATCTCAGTTCAATGTGGCTGTTTGGTGTGTTCAATGTTTCATGTTCTGGGTTTGCGCTTGGGTCGTGTCAAATTTTGAGACAAGTTGACCCTGGGGTTTGATATGGATCTAAATATCAAATATATCGTGGTAGAGATTGAAATGTTTATGGTATTCGTCTGAATCAAGATTGGTTTATAAAAATTCGGATTGTAGATCGTGTGCGTGGTTATCTTAATATCGATGATTGCTTTTGGATGTTTAGGCGTGTTATGCAGTCTGTTGTTTCGAAACAAGGCATTTAATTAAATTGGTGAGCCCTGAGGTTTGTCTGGGGGGGCTCGTCCTGCTTCTCACGTACGAGTGCTTCACTGGATTTCAACTTCACGTGTGGAAGTGGGTCAGTGTCAATCATAGTCGCCAAAAGAGGAAAACGAAAAACCATGTGTCACAGTGAAAATCAGCTAATGGTTCATCGCTCGTACGAAACAAGATCTGAGAAGATTGTTCTCAGCATTCCGGTTCACCATGTAGCTCGCCGGCTGGTTCACCATGATGACAGGTGAGGGAAGTGGCGACTTGCTAATTCATGGCATGAAAACTGAGGGGTGCGATGGTTAAATTCATTCAGGATTGCGAATGTTTTGGTGTGGCGTGTAG
Source organism: Rhodomyrtus tomentosa (assembly GCA_028455895.1). Taxonomy (NCBI): domain Eukaryota; kingdom Viridiplantae; phylum Streptophyta; class Magnoliopsida; order Myrtales; family Myrtaceae; genus Rhodomyrtus; species Rhodomyrtus tomentosa. The sequence goes on from JAPCWY010000011.1 coordinate 9,192,096, forward strand.
TGTATATTACTGAGAAGTTAAATTGGTCTTGTCATCAAACACGAGAAATTCTTTCGAGTAAAAAACAGAGAGACACGTTCAGCATCCGTCGACCACTTGCTTATCCTATTAGCTGCCGAGTGGCCCGTGAGCAGGGGAAGGCGTGGCAGGAGGGGCAGGAGAAACCACGAGACAAGCTGGGTTTCCTCCAATCCTCTTCCTCCTCGAAGAATTCCATGTCGCGGGGTCGAAACAGATTATGTTTTTTTGTTGATTCTTCACGAGTAATTCCTTTCAATCGTTTCGATTTTGACGGTCGTCTCTGCAGTTTATTTTCTCTCCCCTTGGAAATCGTATCAGATGACACGAGGCAGGGAAAAAGAGAGGGAGTTGGAGGGCAGCCTTTTGAGCTTAGCTGTCCTCCAATTTCAGTCGGACAGACGCAGCCGACCTATCATCAAAGTCTCCGAAATGGGGGGCCCCACCCCGCCCCATGATCAGCCCCAGAATTCCCGCCAACTATTGTTACTAAAGACGAAATCTTGCGACCGAAGAAGGCAAAGAGTCAGCACGTCGTCGCCGCAACTTCTGCACGTGCCATTTCTTCTTTGTGCTGGGGCTGGAGCTGGGGACTCTCTCTGCCATGGAGTGTGGGCAAAGGGATAGGATTGGAGTGAGAGAGAGATCTTGCTTCATCATTGGAGTCTTGCCCCACTAAATTGAAGAAAGTTAGGATTAGGTCTATTTTAGTGCCCTCTTTTTGGTGCCCATTTGGTTTTTTTCAGGGCTCCAGCTACTTTTATGAGTGATTAAGTAAAGTTTAATTTAATTGATGGGAAATGAAACTTTCTCATTGCAAATGTCCGAGATGTGGACATATGTGTAGTTGAGATCTAGTCATTCCTTGAATAGTCTGACTGCCTATGTGGAGGCGGTGGAAACGATTTTCGCACGGTAGACAAAAAGATCTTTTACCAATGCTCGACTATAATCTCGAGGGACGGTTTGAAATTATATCTTTTCGATCAAGTGACCGTGATTGTTAGAATTTTTTTTTTTGAATAAAATCTTGAAGTGAAGGTGGTTTCACAAAAGAGATTTCAAAATAAATTTTATTTTAAATAAGAGCCTAATCTCAAATATGTACATGAAGTGACAAACTTTCTCTTAAATAAGGCCTTAAAATCACGGACTAGCCAAATCGTAATATGACTAGGGGCATTTTCGTCCAATAGCCTTTTTTTTTTTTTTTTTTTGGTCTTCCTCATTCTTATTTTATCTCTTTCTTTTACCTTCAAATCCGGCATTGCCATGGCGGCATTGCCATGGTGAGTCCGAAGCCGCTAATCACCATCATCTCAACAATGTGCAGGGATTCGTTAAGGCGGGACGAGACGGCAAAAGCAAGTGATGAGCGCATTGAAGGCGCACCACTCATGGTGGAAGACTCGATCGGGGCCAGAGAGGACAGAGGATGCTGTCCAGGGCGAAGAGAAAGGTCTTGGAGGTGAGGATGCGGGTGGAAGGAAGAAGGTGGAAAAAAAAAAGGTTAGAATTTCAACCTGCTGCTAAACAAACTCTTTTGCCGATTCTTACCTTGTACTTAACCCAGCATCGGTCCAGGATTGAGTCTCCGGAATACTTATTTTCGTTCAAAATGGTTGTTTGTGAACTATATCTACTCTCTTGCGTCCCCATACGGTAAGGATCAAGTCGCTGAACATGCGATTTCCTAGTTTATCTTGCAACAAATATTTTAAATGAAGATGACCCACTTAGACAATTCCTTAGAAGTATTTGCGAGTTGTTTATCGATAGAGATGATGTCGCGGTCACCAAACAATTTTTTTTTTTTTTTTGGTAAGTACCTTATAAAAGATAAGAAAGTGCCTTGTTCAAAAGCTCAAATTATGTCGGAATGGGAATGGTCTATGGGAGCTTCATCGTGACGCTTCCGAGTTTTTCTTTCATTTTGGAATAGCGGAATAGCCCACGTACTCCTGCAATGGGAGGGGACAAGAACCCATCAGATACAGAACTCAGTTCTTCGAAAGGTAGAGGGATTGGTGTGCCAAGGGATTAGAATTCTGCTGATCCCAAAGTACTCCATCTCCATCTCCATCGACGGGCCGAGTGGGGTAGCTCATGGCTAGGCGACGGCGAGGCGAGGCTGGAGGCACCGGACCGTGCGATCGGATGCCGGTGTTAACTCTATGTAACGTGTGACAAAGAGAGAGAGGGAATCCTACATGTAAAACCCGACAGACAGTACTTGAAAGCGTATTCGCCTTCTTTCCCCCGAAAACAATGGTGGGACGCCCGAATGCTTTCCAAACGAGCAAAATGGAGTTTCTTCCCCCTCTCCATCCCCACGAAGCCTGAAAAACCCGATTCCGCAGCACCGCAGAGAGTTCGCTTTCGATCACGTTCGTGGCGACCCCCCCGTCATCATTCCAACATCTCATCGTCTAAGTTCCGAATGATGTTCCTGCTCATTGGACAGGAGAGAGAAAAAAATTGTAGGGCATTTTGTATCTACTCACTATGTCTCTGAAATTTAAACGGTCTTTCTAAGGATGAAGGATATCTTTTGAGCTAATGAGGATATATATATATATATTTTTCTTCCTTTAACGTGCTCAAACATTATCTGTATCTTTATGCTGTTTATTCTTTCTTCATATTCGAGGAATCCCCACTTACTGGGATTTGAGAAAATCCCCACCAAGTCACAGTTTCCGGTTCGCACGTCATTATGCTTGCTTAGCTCTTAATTAACCACGAAAGAAAAGATATAGGATCGTAAAGGACTTCCATTTACTTAAGACTTTTCGAGAAAATAAAAGAAAAGAACCCACAAAAAAACAAAAAAAGGAACTTCCATCATCATTCATGATAATCAAGACAGCCCAACTTCAGGTCATTCGTTCTCTGTTCTCAGAACAGGGGATTGCCTTCACAGATATCCTCTGTCTTGGAAGCTCTTCATGGAGTCGTCAAACATCTGCTCCAGAGATTTCAATGGAGGGAGGCCCAGCTCCGTCATCTTCCCACCGTCCACGCTATGTGGATTATTATCTCCTCTCTGGCTGCTGCACCTACCATTTTTAGGGAAGAGAAAACAACTCAGTGCAAAGTTAATGGTTATGGGTTCATGTAGCAGATACAACCGAATGCAGTGTATGATTCGGCGCCCGAACGTGATCGACATTTGATTGATTCGATCCGACAGCACGAGCCCGATAAATGATTTTTCAGAAGGAGATTGCGGCCTTCATTTTGATACTCACTTGTTCTCAAAGGGGTATTGTGGATACTTGGCCCTGAGCATCTCAATGATTTGAGACCAGTGAGCCACCGAGCCTGAACATATCAGCCTGCCTGAGGCTCTCTTTTCCTCCATAGCCAAAACGTGCGCGGCTACCACGTCGTGGACGTGCACGAACCCGACCGTCGTGTTGGGGTACTCGCCTCGTGCACCTGGCGAGAGCGCCTAGAGGCTCAAGTTTACCTCGTCGATGAAAGAAAGAAATGTACGTCTAACGATACCTTGGTCACTGAAACCTAATGGATACGACGACTTGATGGCATATTAAAAGTTATTCAACAGGTAAGCTAACTAACAAGCAGGGAATCTGAATTGATGTACTTCAGCACAGCATTTTGCGGTGCGGAACTAATGGATGCGACGGCTTGACGATGTTTTGAAAGTTGATATGAATTGCTTAACTGATGGAGGACAATTCGTGAATCAGATAAGAAAAGTCCCTGGTCAGTGTGATGCTTGTCATGGTAAAACTAACCTTTCACAATGGCTAGTGTCAAGAGCAGTGTACTCGTCGGTTGCGGAGTGAGCAATGGACCGACCACAAAAGCTGGATTCACCACCACAAGATCGATCCCGTTTTGTTCTGCCAATTTCCACGCTTCTTTCTCTGCAATTGTTTTCGCATATGCATACCAAAGCTGCACCAAGTGAAGCAACAACAGCGTGTCAGGCACTCAGTATTGGTAGAGCTTCTAATTGGAGAGCTGGATGCAATTGATCTCACATTGTAGCGGGTACAGTACTCGATATCGCTCCAGTGCGATTCGTTGAGGGGCGAAACCTGCTGAACGTCATCTTGGTATCTGATCGCAGAGCAGGAAGAGGTATGAACGACCCTCTTCACGCTGCTCGCTCTCGAACAGGATTTGAGGACGTTCACCGTGCCCTTTATACATGGATCAATTAAATTTGCCTGAAATTGCCCGCCAAGAATCATCCAAAGGAGTCAGAAAAGAACATGTTTAAGCTAGGCCAGTATTACAATGTGCATCTCGATTGCAAAGTAGTCATCCTTGAGTCCGACCAGAGTACCGACTACCGACATCTAACAACACAACCACATTCTTCAGGTGCAGCGTAAACATTCATAAACACTAATTCTGTTATAGGAACAAAACACCTCTTCATTTTTTCGGCACTGCGCTATTCAATGGAAATCTTAACTAGAGTTAGTCCATCAGTCATTAGAACCAGTGGATTCAGTGGCTCGAGTATTCAACTGCTCAGATAACTCGGTCCGCCATTACTAGGTCCATATTCAACTTGATCTTTGCAACCGGCGTGGCAACAACATCGCCCTCTAGGATGTTTTATGCAATAATCTCTATCTAATAGCAAATGATGTTCAATCTTCTATTCCCTCAAATCACTGTAATCAATATCTTGTACACATCAGTATGAGACACAGTTTACTTATCTTAAAGGCAAACCGTAGCCCACCAGGGATACAAAGATTTTACCTGGACGTTGTCATCATAAGGCACGATAACAGGCGACGCGGTGTGGAAGACGCCGTCGACGCCATGAACGGCCTCATCAAAGCTTCCTTCCACCATCAAATCCGCTTTCATTATCCTCAGCCTCTCTTTCGCTCCCTTCAACTCCTTCAGATGCCAAACCTTGCCTTCATCCCCTGGTTGCCCAAAAGAAGACACAGAAACCCAATGAAAAGTTTGCCCTTTTTTTTTCCTCCTCCTTTGCGAGTAAACAGAGAAGGAGGCCGTCTAGACCTCCTGTTGCTTTCCTTACCAGGGTCTCTAACCGTAGTCCGAACAGTGTGTCCATTCTCGAGCAGGGACTTCACCAGATGCCCAGCAATGAACCCTGTTCCTCCGGTTACGCAGTACTCTGGCATCTCCCAATGTCTCAGAGACACAAACAGAGACAGAAACAGGGGAATGTGTGAGTCGACTGTCCCTGAAGCTGCCGTTAATGGACGAAATGGGTTACTCTATGGTTCAGGCGTCACCAAGAATGCATTTCTCTGTCTTTACTCTGCTTTAGTCATTGATCAGTATCTTAATCGTTACAGTTTCGGAGAGGCTGCAGGTCGCATGGATCTGCCATGTTGCATTTGTTTATCACTATATTTAGCGTTTGTTGACTAAGTTCCTGTCAAATGTGTCAGAGTCGAGATGTGTTTGGTGGAGGGAATATATGGGGGAGGCGAGTGGGTAGAGTGAGGTTAGGTGCTTCACGAATTTTCATGTGATACGTTCAAGAAAAAAATTTGAAGCCGGGAAAAAGTAATCAATCACTCTACACAATGCTAAGATTCTCTGAGCATTAAGGTGTCGTCTGTCTCGTTTGATGTGAATCAAGCAGCCCAAAATCGTTAATTTGATGAATGACACGTGAGTTCAGAAAATCTAATTCTTCGGATCTCCCCGGTCTAATATGAACCCGAGTCCGGATAAAATTCTCTACTCTTTCATGAGCTTTCTTCCCCTCCAAATCTTTATTCTCGTTTTGTGCAAGAATTGGAAAATGACAAATTTTCTTTCATCATGAATGGATGATTTTAGTGGAAAACTATTATAGCTCTTGCCGGAGTAATTTTCTTTTTTGAGTGCTCGAGGATTGATCATAACTAGTGACCTCAAACCTTTTATATCCTCGAGACCTTAAACTCTGATCTAAGGTCACGCCGGCCTCATATCTGACGTGCATCAGAACTGAGGTCGGGCACCCCAAACCTAAGATTTTCGCGACTGCTTTGGCGTTCAATCGTGGCCAGTTCGTGTCTGCTTTGGCATCGAGGGGAGGTCGTCGCCGTGTACGAGGAATATGGGTTTGGTTTTTTTATTTTTATTTTGGGGGGGGGGGGGGGGAAGGGGGGTGAGGAGGGTGAACCCAGACCGCATCAAATGGATCCTAACTTAGTGGATGTCCCCTACAACCCGTCAAAGAAGTAAGCTCCCAAACATGTGTTTGATTTTATTAGCAGGGAAGGGAGGGAAGAAGCAACATTCATAAACCACAAAAAAAAAAAAAAAGAAAGGAAATTGGGATTGTGTATGTCTCCCATTATTTGGCATCCCACAGAAAGTTTCGCCGAACCCACCATCATCATGATTCATGATGATGAAGATAGCTGAGTTTCAGATTATTCGACCACTGCTCCCAGATCAGGGGATTGCCTTCACAGATATCCTCTGTCTTGGAAGCTCTTGATGCAGTCATCAAACATCTGCTCAAGAGATTTCAATGGAGGAAGCCCCAGCTCCATTATCTTGCCACTGTCCATGATGTGCGGATTATTATTTCCGCTCTGGCTGCCGCACCTACGATATTGGAATAAGAGGAAAAACTCTGCAGGTCAATGTTATGGATTCATATTGAAGATACAACTAAGAACAGTCGAAGACTCCACGCTTGAACTTGCTCGACACGCGATTGATTTTATATAATGAGCACGAGTGCGTGACAATCTTTTCTCGAAAGAGATGTGATGATGGTGGCAAGGTTGAGCAAAGTAATTGCCGCCTTTCGTTGTTGTACTCACTTGTTCTCAAAGGGGTATTGCGGATACTTGGCCCTGAGCATCTCAATGATTTGAGACCAATGAGCTACCGAGCTTGAACATATAAGCCTGCCTGAGGCTCTCTTTTCCTCCATGGCCAAAGTGTGCGCAGCAACCACGTCGTCGATGTGCACGAACCCGACGGTCATGTTGGGGTACTCGCCTCGTGAACCTGTCGAGAGCGCCTGCAGAATTAATTTTTCCTCGTCGATGAAAGAAAACAAATATACTTCTAACGATATCCATGTTGCTGAACCGAGCCAGTTTAAGAAGAGAAATGGATTCTCCTCTTTAGATCTAGTAGAACCGACATCATCATCCAATTTGATCAAGTTTTGAAGTTATTCAAACGGGGTGTACTAATTAACGAGCAGTGCAATGGAAATGATGTACTTCAGCACAACACTTTTCTGCCCTGAAAACTAAGGGATGCCATAACTTGATGACGTACTAATGCTGACATGAATTGTTTAACTGATGGAGGACAAATTTGTGAATCGGACAAGGGAAGTCCGTGGCCAGCGTGACGCCGGTGGTGGAGAAACTAACCTTTCACGGTGGCAAGTATCAAAAGCAACGTACTCGTCGGCTGTGGAGTGAGCAACGGTCCGACCACTACAGAAGGGTTCACCACCACTAGATCGATCCCATATTGTTCTGCCAATTTCCATGCTTCCTTCTCTGCAATGGTTTTCGCATATGCATACCAAAGCTGCACCAAGTGAAGCAACAATAGTTTTTGCAGCATTCAGTATTGTAGAATTTCTAATTAGAGAACACAAAAGAACAATCTCACATTGTGGCGTTTACAGTAGTCGGTATTGCTCCAGTGTGATTCGTTGAGGGGCGAACCCTGCTGAATGTCATCATGGTATCTTACCGCAGAGCAGGAAGATGTGAGAACGACCCTCTTCACGCTACTCGCTCTCGAACAGGAATTGAGCACGTTCAAGGCACCTTTTATACATGGATCGATTAAATTTTCCTGAAATTGCACCCCGAGAGTCACCCAGAGGAACACCCGGTTGAAGTCATTACTAAGGAAAACAGAAGCTGATCAGTGATGCAAAGAATTTACCCGGACGTTGTCATCATAAAGGACGAGAACAGGGGAGGCGGTGTGGAAGACGCCATCGACACCATGAACGGCTGCGTCGAAGCTTCCTTCCATAGTCAGATCCGCTTTCATTATCGTCAGCCTCTCCTTCGCTCCCTTCAACTCCTTCAGGAACCCAACCTTGGCATCATCCCCTGTTTTCCCCCAGGAAAAAACTTTCTTCAGAACACAATGAAAGATTTGCCTCTTTTGAACAAGACCAGCTAGACCACTTGTTGCTTTCCTTACCGGGGTCTCTGACCGTAGTCCGAACAGTGTGTCCATTCTCGAGCAGGGACTTCACCAGATGCGCCGCAATGAACCCTGTTCCTCCCGTCACGCAATATTCTGGCATCTTTGTCTGCCTCCCTCTTATCTCAGAGACGCACAGAGACACAGACAGAAACAGAGTTCAAGCAGGGGAACGTGTGGTTCAACTGTTGTCCCCTGTAGGTACTGTTTATGTACGGAGTGGAATGGGTTACCCTGAGGGGGAGCATGGGTTGGGAAAAGGTTAGGTGCTCAACCAGTTCCACATTGATGCTTTCAATAGAAAAATATTTTCCCGGACTTTAGTAGGGGAGCATGGGAGCATAGGCTGGAAAAAGGTAAGTGCTTAAAAGAGGTCTCAATATGGATTAGAAACCAAAGGAATAAAAAAAAAATTGTAATTTTATCAAATTGTAACAGTTTAGTTTTAAACTTTTTTTTAGTCAATTTAACCTTAAATCTTTTACATTTGTGTCAATTCAGTACATCCAGCCTATTTTTTGGCTGGAAATCATTGATGTGGAGGTCGTTCGTCGTAAGTAGCATGACCGGTGCTAACATGGATATTTTTAATATTTTTTAATATTTTTTATTGCGGCGGGCAAAGTTGACGAAAACAAATAATATATTAAAAAATATTAAAAAAATATCCATGTCAGCAATTTCTTATCAAAATTGACCGGATGAACTGAATTGACATAATTACAATAAAAATACGAGTTTTTTTTGTTTTTATAATTATCCCATCCAAAACCCAAATTTCAACTCACATTTAGTGGCCAGGTTGCAAATGGGTGACTTAAAATTTCACAAATGGGTGGAAATGATTTTAAGATATATGAGCTCAACTTTATATGAGTCTACATGTGTATGCACAAGACCCGTATTCAACCCACTTGGTTTATTAACTGCAACCCATATAGACATATTATATTTTTGGCTTAATACTGAAAAAAACTCCAACTTTAGCATTTGTAACAATTATATCCAATTTTTTTTTGTCTCATAAAAAACCTCAAACTTTTATATTTGTCCCAATTCTACCCAAAATTTTTATTGTTGTCCCAATTTTACTAATTTAATATAAAAAAATCACAACTTGAACATATGTCCCAATTATATCCATTTTTTTATCTCATAAAAAATGTCGAACTGTTATTTTTGTCCCAATTCTATCATTATTAGACTTCCGTCCATAATCACTATTAGTTAAACCTACGTGTCATTTTCACGTTGTTACATCTTAGCAAATCTAACATGAAAAAATTCATAAACTTCTCTTTTGTTATTTGCTTCCCCTACATATTACCGAGAGATATAGAGTCACTCAAGACGGCACGTTTCTTATTCTTTTCGGCACTCAACAGCCCATAAAACTGCTAGACAGAGAGATATTTGGTTTAACGAACTAAAATCTTGCTGCCCTTGAAACTTACTGTTTCTAAATTTTGAAGATTCATTAATAAGTTTGGTGAGAAAACTCGAATCACATAGGATTAACTAATGGTGATTATAGACAAAAGACGAGCGGTGGTAGAATTGAGATAAAAGTAAAAGTTTGAAGTTTTTTACGAGATAAAAAAAATTATGGATATAATTGAAACATATGTTAAAGTTGAGGTTTTTTTTTTTATATTAGACTAATAAAATTGAGATAAAAGTAAAAGTTTAGGGTAAAATTGGGACAAATGTTAAAGTTTGAAGTTTTTTATGAGACAAAAAAGATTTAGATATAATTGTCACAAATGCTAAAGTTGGATTTTTTTTATTTATTTTGGTATTAGGCCTATTTTTTTTTGGTCTTCTGTTATATATGGTTATGTTAATTCTCTATGATATTTTCCGCTATCAGAAATAGTTAAAAAATTTATATTGATTTTATGCATCTCTCAAGATTGTGTGGGCATCTTTTGATTGTGCGTATCTTAATTGATATATTGCCTTAGATAGTGATATTATGAAGCCTATGAATAGAATGAAATGTTCATTGTGATGTATTGAATTATATCGAAAATACACCAATTCTTGTCTTCTCAGCTACTTCAATTTACACTGCCATCATTTCAGGCACAGCAATTTTCGAGCACAAAGACAAAAAACACCCTTAGTTTCAGTCCCGATTTACTATTTGTTCGGCCAAAATCTCCGCCTCTCCTCTATGGTGACAAGGATTTGCAAAGCTCGGGCAAGTCTTCATCCAGAATCCCATTTGGTACGGTGGATGTTCAAATTGCGGAAAAATTCGACTTTCCGAATCCAGAATCGAAGATGCAATAGAAGCTCTCTTATGTCTTTTCCTATCTATTGACACACTATTTATCATGAATATTGTCGCCATTCCGTAGCTTTCGAAACTTACACTCCATAGTTAAAAAACACCATTCACACCAAGAGGAGAGAAGGGTAATCTAGTCAATTCATTGTAAAAGTTGTGCAAGTAGCTAAAGTGGTTGTCGAAATAGGATGGTGTCGCAAGGGCTTTTTTTTTTTTTTGGTTGGAGGTGATGGAAGTTTACTTGATAATCATAGGATTAGCTACCAAATGAGCAGAGGCTCGACAATACCCTTGCGTAGCCTTTTTGAATCCTCGAGAAATAAAAATATTCATAAATTCAGTTGAACCTGTAGTGACTTATGAAATATCGGATTGTACAAATTTAGCAATACTCTTCTCTCATAATAGGTTACAATAAGAGATAACGTGCAACTTCGAGTTGTCGATCCTAGTCGTGACTCGTCCCTCATGGAAACAAGGAGATAAGCTTTTGAAGAAGCAAGCTTATTCCCATCTCGATCGACAATTGCTGGCTTTCCCCATCTCTCGTAAACTTCCCCCGATCTTCGGACCATGAGGCATAAACTTTACAAAAATGCCAAGTCAATTTGGGGAATTGCTGACATATGAATACTACATTTGTTTTGAACTATTTGATTTTTCATATGCGACTCATCTGTACTCTATATAATTATATTGTGGGAATGGACTTAGTGGGGGAGCATATGTTGGGAAATTTCGAAAAAATCATCAATTTTTTTTTAAATTTATTGTAATTATACCAACTCAACGCTCAATTTTTCTTTTGTTAATTGAGTTCTAACCCTTTTGCATTTGTGCCAATTCAATCTATTTTGTGAATCGACGCTGATGTGGATAGTTTTTATCAATATTTTAATATTCTTTCTTTTTTTTTCCCTTTTTTCTTCCCATTGTAGCCGGCGAGGGTTTCGAGGCCGTGGGCGAGGGCAACCTTCTTGGCCTCATGGCCTAGGGAGAAGGTGGCCTCACTCGCGGTCACACCTCGCAAACCCAAGCCATTACAAGGTGCAGTCGTTGGTGAGTTGGCCTCACTTGCGATCACGACCCTCGCTGGTCACAATGGAAAGAAAAAGAAGAAAGAGAAAAAAAAAAGGACAAAGAAAAGAAATAAAAAAAATTGTTAAAAATTATTCACGTTATCGTCAGCTTGTCAAATGGACTGAATTTGCCACAAAGGCAAAAGGAATAGGATATAATTAGAAAAAAAAGGTTCGGGACTAAAATGATACAATTGCGATAGATTTGATACTTTTTGGATGATTTTTTGGAAAAGTTAGGTGCTTAACCAATTCCATATGATGCTTTGAATAGAAATATGTGGGGGTGGACTTAGTAAGGGATGCATAGGTTGGGAAAAGTTAGGTGCCCAATAGAAATTTAATATGGGTATGAAGTCCCCTTTTTAATTGACTTTCAATGGCTAGATTCTAAATGGGTCACTAAAAATTTTACGAGTGGGTGAACATGAGTTTAAGATACTTAGAGCTCAACTTCCTATTGGTCTAGAAGGAATTGTGAAGGACCCGTAAGGAGTAATCAACGCAATTATTTTTTTTTTGGCCGAAATTAAACTCATTGAGTTTACCAACTCCAACTCAGATAAACAATTTATTTTCTGTCTTCATTTTACACTGCCATATTTATAGAGGCCCAATACTAAAAAAAATCCTTAAGCTTTGGTGTTTATAATAATTATATCAAAAACTTTTTTTTGTCACATAACAAACCTCCAACTTTTACATTTATTCCAATTCTACTCCAAAATTTTACTTTTGTCCCAATGCCACCGTTCCAGTACAAAAAAAAAAAAACCCCAACTTTAACATATGTTCCAATTATATCTAAAATATTTTTTTTATCTCATAAAAAATCTTTAAGTGTTACTTTTGTCTCAATTCTACCACCGTTAACCTTTTGTCGACAGTCATCATTAGTTAATTATACATGGCATTTTCAAGTTGTTAATGAATTACACTTCAGTAAAACTGACACAAAAAAATCTTGAACTTTTCTTCTGTTGTTTGCTTCGCTTACATATTGTTGGGAGATACATAGTCACCGAAGCTGGCACGTTTTGTATTCTCTAGGGCATTTAGCAGCCAAAAAAGGCATAAATATGGAGATATTTGTACTAACGATCTAAAATTTTGTCAGCCTTGAAACATATTGTTTTTAAATTTCGAAGATTCATTAGTAATCTCGGCGAGAAAATTCGAGCTACGTAGGATTAGCAAATAGTGATGATGAACGGAAGATTGACGGTAGTAGAACTGAGATAAAAGTAAAACTTGAAGGTTTTTTATTAGACAAAAAAAATTATGAATATAATTGGGACAAATGCTAAAGTTGAGGATTTTTTTGGGTATTAGACGGCAGAATTGAGACAAAATTAAAAATTGAGGTTTTTTTGTGAGATTTTTTTTTTTAGATATAATTATCACAAATATTAAAGTTGAATTTTTTTTTTCTTAGGCCATTTATGGACTGCCATTATCTTCATTTTTGCTTCCCCTTCGGTTGCCACCTTGGCGTAGCCGCCCCTGATTGGAGCTAATGGACGTCCAAATCAGCAATGATGGAGGTTCGAAACCTCTGATCTGAGGTCGAGGACCTCCACCGGCTTCCAATATGAAGCCGAGGACCCCCACCTGCTTCGACAACAGTGTTGATCTTGGTTCTCCGGAGATCCGTGAACTTGGGCTGTCGAAGGCGGCGGCCCAACGGGGTGGATCGTGCGGCTTATGTACTCAAATCTAGAATCGAAGATGCAATCGAAGCTCTCTCGTTCCTCTTTCCCATCTTTTGGCCCACTCTTTATGATGGACATTCTCGTCATCTCGCAGCTTTCGAAATTTCCACTTTGAATTGGAAAAAACAACATTCACACCGGGAAGAGGGAAGGGTATTCTAGTCAATCCATTATAAAAGCTGTGGAAATTTCCACTTTCGAAATTTCTGACATATGAAAATTGAAATTGTATCGTGCTATCAGACTTTCTATATACGAATCCTCTATGTCTTTTGGATTTACATTGTACTGACTTCCAACTTCACCTTTTTTCCGGTAACTACTTAAAGTCAGTGATAGATGGTCACATGAAGGTTTTACACAAAGCGTGACTTTCGTGAAAAACCGTGTTGGATGATGAATCTGACAAAATAAATTTCATCAATAAAATTTGGGGTAAATTTGTCACAGATGTATTGTATAAAAGTCATATATTCAGGGACCGAAAATCAATCTACCCAATTAGCCAAAAAAAAAAAAACCTAATCGTAAATCCTTAATAGAAGAAAAAGAAGAAAAAACTCATCGTATCTTTATATAATTATGTACATATAAAAATGTACATTTAATATATAATATGTCTCAGTATGGGAGATTTATATATTTTTTAGAAATGACATGTCGGCGTGTGGTGTTGTGTGTCGTGTTGCGTATGGATGTTACTTTAACCTACTTTCATAAAAAAAAGCTAGGGTTGGGCTCGACAGTGGTCGCTAACCGCCTTGGAGCTCGGGCTGGCTGAACTCATGGATGAGCTCTTTTCCTCCCCCATTTTCTTGCCTCATGCAAGATACAAGACACAAGAAAGGTTGGGCTCTACTCCTGGAAGTTGGGCTGGTCATGGACCATCTCTTTCTCTCACCGTTTTCTCGACTGACAAATACTAAAGATACAGCTCGGGGTCGTCGCAGATATATTAAGGTGAGGAAAAGAGCTCATCCATGAGTTCAGCCAGCCCGAGCTGGTCCGGATTCGGATCGGTTTGGGCACCATATTCCCTTGGCTTACAAACGATGGAGATAATTTGCACTGGTAGGAGGATTGACGAGACGCAATAATTCAAAAATGGGGACCATTTTGCACGAATCCGCAGCTCAGTACATCCTCCCGGTGGAGCGGCTCGCCCCGACAGCTCTCACGCGAGAGATTAGGAAAAAGGTACGGGCGTGAGGAATCGAACCCTGCACCTCTTAATTGCGAGATGCAGCGTCTCAAGTTCTCAACGCTGTGACATTATAGTATGGGGCGTTACGCTTACTAGGAAATTCCCAGGGCGACGTGGGGAAACAATTTAAGGCAAAAGCGAAAAGGGAAAACAAAAAAAGTAAAAAAAAAAAAAGGGGGGGGGGTCGAAAATTTAAAAGTAGAAATGACTTTTCCCCTGAGGCTTTTATTCCTGCTGGTTATTTCACTTATTTATGCAAAGTACTTTTGTTTTGTTTTTAGGGGATGGTAGGGACGCTAGCTCGTTATTAATGATGAATGGGCAATAATATGATAGTGCAAAAATCTTTTTCACTCAAAGTCCTAAGTCCCATCATTGTCTTTACACCAAAATGTGCTCATAAGGGCCATTGAATGCACACTGAAGTTGACTTGGGAAGTAATTTATTACAAGAACGTTTTGCTTTTCATCACCAACCCATAAATAGTCTATCACTCAAACATGTATAAATAGAAATAAGCGCAATTCCACCTACTTGCAAGGTGCTATTAATTTATACCGTAAAAACTCACTCTAATACAACATTTCCACGGAGTAAAGTACCGAAAAAAAAAAATCCTCTAACTTATTGCGTATGTGTCATTCAGTCCTAAATCTTTTGATTGTGCCATGTGAATTTCTTCGCAAAACTTTCAATTAAGTCCGTTTAGCTAATTTATGCCAGAAATTGCCGACGTGGATGATGATCCTTCGTGATATGACCAGCGCTGACGTTGTCATTTATTTTTACAACTGTTTGGTTTTTCTTTTGTTTGTTTGTTCGTATGTACTGAGGGCCAAGGCCGACGAGGGCCGTCAGCTACATGTGAGGGCTAGCAACCCTCGCCTGCTCTGGGCAAGGGTCGCAACATTTTCGTTGTAGCCAGCGAGGGCGTTGCGATCCTCGCTCCTATCTGGTGAGGGTCATGACGCCCTCACCTTCTGGGCTAGGCCGATGATGCCTTCACCGGCCAAAGTGAGGGGACCAGTCCCAGGTGACACCGCAATGTTCGAATCTAGCGAAGGCATGTCGACCATTGAATTTCTTGTAGTAGACCCATAATGAAAAAAATGTTTGTGATTGTTCCAGAAGAAATAAAACAAAAGATAACAGACCTGGAGAACAGGTAAGCTCCAATACATAAGTTACAGCCGACGAGGATTGTTGATGATCCTCAATAGAAAAAAAAATAAAGAAAAGAAAAGATATAAGAAAGGAAGAAAAACAAAAACATATATATATATATATATATATAAAGATAAACAATAATTAATTTTTTTAAAAAAAATATCCACATCAGCGTCGGTTGTGCCATGTAAGATGATCACTGTCCATGTCAGTAATTTCCGACCTAAATTGATCAAATAAACTCAATTGACAAAACATGAAAAATGTTTAGTAATGAATTAACACGATTGAAATGTTTAGTATTGACTTGGCACAAATGCAATGTGTTTAAGACTTGTTTTAGTGTTTTCCCGATTTACAAGTGTGTATGCTCAAGTACAAGTTTCATTCACGAGAAAGTAACCTACTTCAAATAGGATATATTCAGAGAAATTGATTTCGATTCGAAAAAGTACGGTTTTTGTTATATTCAAGCTAGTTAACTGGAATCGAAGATGACACTTTTCAGAAGGCTTTGATAATCAGTCATCACTCATGAGGTGTGGATCATTCATTTTGCGTCACTTTGTGTGGAACACTCCTCCAGGGTAGCTGATCCTATCTGGGGATAACAATCATCAATCGGAGCGTTTCAAATTAATTGTGGATATCGCTGTTTTGGGAAGGAGGTGGTTGGGAGGATGGTTGTTGTTCCAACCCCTCTTTACTTTATGTCGATCGAATTCGGTCCTCGCCAATCGCCATTACGTCAAGCCGGTCTATTTGAATTGAATATTTCTCTGAGGACTGATACTTGATTCTTATCTGACCAAAGGAAGAACTACTATACCATGATGTTAAACAATTTGTCCGCAAGTGCGATAAATTCGTAGTTTGGTTGGATTAATTAGGAAGGAAGGGAAAGGGTTCTGTAAGTACAATCTAGTTTGGATGGAAGGAAAGAGATGAGGAGATCGCGATAGACAGTAAAGTCGATTTTGCGTTCGTTTTGCAATCTCTCCGAATTCCTCCTTACCCGGAGGGATCACAGGGGGTTTGTGTTTTACTAGAACAAGCGAAACCCAAGCAAAAAGTAAAAAGAAATCCTTGACCGCACTAAAAACTCTCAACTTTTACTCGTGCGACACAATTATCCCAAATTATCTTTTTTATGTGTGGGCTAAATGTGTCACATGCCTACAAGTTTGGGAGTTTCGGTGTCACGAGAAAATGCTTAGCTAGGGTAAATGCATCACAACGATGTAAATTTGGGGTAAACGTGCCACACGAGCAGAAGGTAGGGATTCTTTTTGTGTCACAAAAAAAGTTTGGGGCAAATGTGACACAGTGAGCATAGTTTAAGGTTTGTGGTGATTTTTTTTTCGTTGATTAAAATAATGACAGTTATTATCAAGGGGTATCTTAGTATTATTCCCAACTTATTCTTTGTTTGAATTGAGTGAACACAGGGTTTTAAAATTGCTTTCTTATGGCGCGTCCTCTCTAAATTCACAGGCGCTGGTGGTATTATCATGTATAGATAGAGACAGTGGCTACGGGTTTTGACAACAGCGGTTCTTCTTGTACCTCATCTTACACTATTTTCCAAATCTTGATTTTTTTCTTTTTTTCGCGAAACAAACGTAATCCAAAATAACATTCTTCTCGTACCTCTTCTTACGCTATCTTCTAATCTATTCATGTGTATCTTATTCGAGGCATTCGTCCTTCCTCTATGTTCCTGATGAAAAAGAAGAAGAAGCCATTTCTGACCTCGCGTATGACGCAAACCTTATCAAGAATGTGCCTAGGACAGGTCCATTGACAACCTCCCAACTAAATTTGTGTGTACTAAATCAGAGTGCTGGGCCAATCCTACCTAGACCAAACTGCAATTAAATAAGGGAGGAATCTCATTGGCTTGCACGCTTTTTCCAGACAAGAACTATTCACCTAACTTCTCCTTTTCAGAGATATACTACTCATTTCGTGTTTGTCCCAAATTGATCATAATCTCCAGCCCTTGCTGTCCCCATTTCATGGCATCTCTCCTTATATTTAGGCAGTGAACCCAACAAGACATGTGTTGGTAAGTTTCCCTTTCATTCACCGTTCACTTAATTAATTTATTATGCAATTTGTCAGCCCTGTCTTGGGTGATCGAACGCGGATTTGCATCCTCATCGTTCATCGAGGGACCCCACCGTAGCGCGAAGGCCCTGTCCGGAAGTCGATCGGTAGCGCATGTTAGTCGCCACGTTCTCCTTCACCATCTTGATCTGAGAGCACAAAAGGCCAGTAATGACGCTAACTTATCGCAAAGATTGTTTAGTTTTCGGGTTAAATGATGTTCTTCCGCAAATTATGGGTTGACTGAGACTTGGTCGGCATGCTTACGAGAGAATGCAAGTGATGGAATTGAATAGCAAAACTTCTTATGAAGCTCGGGTTCTCGTGATTACGGATCTAGAAGTTTTTCGTACCCGGAGAATAATTCGGTCAATGATTATTTTCGTAATTAATATAGAGTATTCTTAGTCTTAATCTTAGTGAGGGGAAAAGTTACGTCGTTGTTTAGCATTACTTGAAAATCATAAACTATTATAAAGATAGGTACGTTACCACAGATCGTGAAGAAAAAAAATGTGGATTTTAGGTTGCATGGTCAATCCACTGTATTCCATTGAGATGGCACACACTTTTGTCGGCTTTCCTCTATTAATAATTTCGTGCTCATTGACTTTCACAGCAACCTAGCTTGATTAAGTACTTCAACGGACGGAGAAACCACATATGAAAGTATATTCGTACACTGATAAACTCATCGATTCAGTTTTAATCTTATTTTACTTTATGTCAATTCAATTATCAAATTTTGAATTTTGTCACTATAGTCCTAAATCTGTGCTCGAAATTTCAACATAGTCCTTCTATTATTTGATGCTGAGAAAACACTGACGTAGTGATCCGCGTTGGACGTTAGTTCGAGCAAAATTATCCACACTAATGTGCCACGCAAATTGGTAAGAGATGATCAGACACCACACCTGTAAATCCGAACGATAATTGCCTGGAATGACTACATTAAAATTTCAGACATCGATAAAATCGAAAGGTTTAGGGCTGAGTTGATATCCATCCAATCAGATTTGGACTGATTTGGCAATTGTCCTGTTGTATAAGAACCCAAATTGTTTATAATAATTACGTTTTCCAGCTCCAATGCATAAAAGAACATTTAAGAGTATCCATCTGCCCTAATTTCAACAGAAGCTATTTCTAAAAGTTTGTCTGTGTTAAGTAATTTGGAGAATCAGCATTAAACGGGAGCATCTCAATCGGTTATACTTTGATGTAGAATATTTGGCATGTGATTATTTGCTAGAAACCAGCGCGATTTTACCAGTAATTCTGATTTTAGGTCAAATGATCTCGGATTGTGCTCAAAATTGATCGATGAAGCGAAACGACTGTATGATTTAAACTCACTGCTTCGCTATGATGAACCATGGATTTTTGCGTTTCATAATCGTTTAGACCAATTTTTAGGCGGTTTTTGATTTTTAGGCAATTTTTATAATTTTTTATTTGAATTCTGATTATATTTGATTTCAAGATTTTGTTTTAGGTTATCTTTTCATTATCTTTAAGAAATATGAAGTCCTATCTATATATATGACGTTCTCTCTTTATAATTTTTAGACTTTTATTAATCGAATACGATTTATTATAAGGAATTATTTTTCTGTTATCGCTATCCCGCGTATCTATTATTTGTGGAAACGAGACTAAGTTGAGCAAGAATCAAAGTGATAAAAAGATCAGCTATTTGCTTACTAGTCAAAGGCATAAAAGAGGAAAACAATTCTACTTTTTCACCACCTACTTTTACGCAATTTCTAGCAAGTCCTCCCACCTTTAATTTGTTTAACTAATGATGCTTTTCTCTTCTACTTTACTCCAAATCTAGAAGCTTCTCTCTCCCATTTAAAGAAGGTTTTTAACACGGCCTAGTTTAAAATTGGGAGTTTTTTTTTTGTGTGGGTATGATTTCGTATTTCGTTTCCCTTTTTTTTTTTTCGTTGTAGTGCAATTTCGAAGAAAATTAAAGGATCTTCCTGAAGGTTTTGCTCCCACAAATTTCAAATTTGTTATCGTTCAATCTCGTTATTCTTAATAGCGATGGTGTTGGGACATTGAACCTAGTTGTGCACCAAAGCATGAAAAAATCGTAATAATAGGTAGAAATTTCGGTGTGTGCTTTTTACTGAAAATGGATTTGGTGATTGGGCACTAATTTTAATTTGAAGAAGACACAGATGTGCTCTTTAAGCGTGTAACCCCTGAACCTTATTTTGATAATTCATTTTGTTATTTGTACCTTATTTTGTTTTAAAGTTATTTATGATTCGTTTGGACTTGCAGTTGAACCGCGATGTTTCATATGTATTTTCGTGAAAATGAATAAAATGATACTTTGACTAAAGAAGAAGAAAAACTCCACGTGTACTTGTCCCTATAATCAAAGGCTCCGTTGCTTTCCTTGCTGGTTTTGGCTAAGCTAGAAAATGCAGACATAAGCGAATCTCCATGCCTTTGGCTGTTTTCCAGCAGTCGTCGCCACGAGACACAAAGCGCAACCGCACATATTTATTTAGTCCGTGACATTTGTCGCCACCACCGAAGTGAATTCGATTGGCAACCTTTTGCTACCTCCCCAACTAAAGAGCGGCGTCACATCGTCGCTTCGTGGGAGTTGGTTCGGTCTTCCACGGTCCTGTTCATCTCGCTTTCCCCCGACCGTCTGAACATCGAGAAGGATGGCGTCTTCGAACCCGCGTTGAATTTCGAAAGATTAAGCAAAATTCAGAATCGGTCAATGATGTCTCAAACGTCGTTCATAAGAAGTGTGATTATGTCTTAAACGCCGATGCTCCACATGTTAAGCTGTCATCGGAGAAGGGGGAAAATGGAGAACTCGAGGGTCTTGTCTACATAATGGCACGACCCTCTCACCTTGATTAGTTTCTCTGCGATCTACATGAACTTAGATGTAACCTGGTAGAGTCATAGGTAACTTGATGGGATCTACTCGTCACAATTCTACTCTTTGTGTAACTATATGTTGAAATATATAAATATTAAATTACGTATTTTTCTAACAGTTTAAACTCTTAGAGCAGTTGATTGTGGTCTTACAAAATCTAAAATGGTATCAGAGCATGAGTTCCTAAGTTCAAATCTTTACAAATCTCTATTTGCCTTCCCATAGTTCAAATCTTTACAAAGTCTCTATTTGCCTTCCCAATGAATTTGATCAAGCCATAGTACTAGGCAATAAACCAGACTAAGCCTGAGAATAAGTATTACATTATAATGTTGCAGATGGCAATCGTTGGAAATTCTAAACATCATACTTTAAATCTTCCTATCATGTAATTTCTTGAAGATCTTACTGTTTTCTCTCATTTAAGAAAGTTTGGGAAATTATAGGCATTTCTCGTTCTTGTAGAAAGAGATTTTTGAGGGACAAAACTGGATGTTTTGACGGAATATTCCTCAATTTCACGGAGTCAGCCGCGATAGGGTAGATTTGTTTCAAGGTGTCAGTTAAGGGATTTTTTTTTTTTAAATGTTGCATTGAAAGGTTTAGAATAAATTTATCCAAGAATACAAACAAATTGAGGAAAAAAAATATATCAATTCAGTCCTAAACCTATCGAAATAGTATCAATTTAATCCTAAAACTTTTAATTGCGTCATCTTACTCCTAAACATTTTCGCGATTTTTCAATGAGTTTTTTTGGCCAATTATGGATGGAAATCATCAGCGTGGACGTCGACCGTCTTACGTGGCGTGTTCGACGTCGATATGAATAATTCTTTTTAAATAATTAAATTTACATTATGTTAATTATTTTGTATGCTTTAATTTGGGCCGGCGAGGATTGAAGCCCTCACCAGATCTGGGCGAGTCACATATAAAGACTCATCTATTGTGCTTTTTGTGCACTTATCCCTCATTCTATTGTACGGTCAATGGCATGCGACAACCGACGGTATGTGTATCAAAACTCATCTATGAAATCGATATCCTAAGACCTACGCATTATTCATGGACGTAACGAAATCTACCTGTACGTGGACCGTTTGCTCTCCCGAAAGTTTTGGTTAACATGCGCAAGCAAACATCAGCAGTCCGACGGTCAGAAGAGACATCCTGCTGAAGAAGAGTTCTCTCTTGGACCCTTTGTTTGGTCATTAGTACGGATTACATAGATAAACTAGACGAAGCTTAATAATCTGTCGTAAAGGACAATCACTCCATTAATCCACAAATAAAGAATCCTTAATCACATGTCCTAGGATCCCAGATTCTCAAAGCCCCAACCATTAATCCGACCGTCTATGCCATAAATATACGAGGCAGATGGAGTTTCCGGGAACACGACCATCAATCTAGCTGTTCATAAATATGAAACCAAAATTTCCGGCTCTGAATTTGCTCGACATACCCTATGAAAGGAGAGAGACAGTCCACTTCAGGTTTTTGAAGCTGGCTATTCCTTGTTTAGTATTTCGATGACATTACGTGGACATGATGCAAGAACACCTAGGAACCCTAGCTAAGTTACCCGACATATCATTGTTCTCGCCAGTAAATTTCTCATATAGGAAGCGGGACTAAAGTTAAAGCTGCTCCTCACATTGACAAACATTAAATCCACAGAAATGAGCATATTTATGATCTAGGTGCATGGGCGTGGAGACTGGGCTAATCGGAGGACCATGGAACAACAATCATGAACAGGTTAGTTTCAGACTACTTTTAGCCTACACAAGCAGCCGTGACTCACTCAGATCAGTTTGCACACAATTGATGTGATTCGAAGGGAATGACATCCATTTTCCGAGCTGGAAATGTCCAAGCGCCCTAACTAGGGAATTTTAAGTGTAAGGCCATTTTTAGCAATGGAAAATTTTCGTTCATGGCGCCACAGATTCATGCCGGAAACACGATATACCGTCTCACGAAATGGAACGAGACAGCACATTTTTGTTCACGTCTCACTTGGGCACGTAAGCTAGAGAACGAGACAAAGCCAGGACTCTCCCCCGTTTGCCGGTGGGAGGCAGGGACTCGTTCGTGTACTGATCATATACGCGCTTTTCCCTTTCGTACGAGCTAAGAGTCCCATCCCATGTGAATAGGGTCTACATCGTACACGAGATGGTAACGGGGCATACGGTGGGATTACGTGTGGTGACTCGCTCGTACATTTCGTGTCAGCTGCGGTGGTTTTTCTCCATTGAGCGGCGTTCGCTTTAACCTAGCATGGGGTCGACTTTGCTCAAGCGATCGCGGACACACACTCTCTCTCTCTCTCTCTCTCTCTCTCTCTCTCTCTCTCTCTCTCTCTCTCTCCCCCCTCGTTCCACTTCGACCAACTCCCCCTACTTTAGGTATCGTGCCACAGGATCCAAAACCCCGCACGAATTGATAATTGTTCGTGAAGCCTAGGAGGGGAGGGAGGGTGGTCAACATATGTAACTCAGAAGCCCTCTCGCGTCGGCTTTCTGCTTTCGCATTTTTTTATTTTTATTTTCTGGATTGAACCGCTGGACACATGCGCCAGATTCGGAGCATAAGCTCCCGCGAAATGGGAAGTCATCAATCACGTCTTTCCAACCCTCGCAAACATGCGGAGTCGAAGACAATCCGACCCATCCGTCGAGCGAAGCCAACAGAATAGTTCTTTCTTTCAACCCCCACGCGGAAGAGGGTTCGCTCCATTAATGAACTCCTCATCATCGAAAGGCTACGGGCTCTATTGCTCCACTGCGACTGCAGCAGAAGAAGGAACGATGTAGAAATCGTTAAAAAGATAAATCATACCAGCTCACGAAAATAGGAAAGATGGATCGGGGAGGGCGGGAGGGAGTGAGGGCCTTCCGTAATTGGGTCAACCAACAAAGCAAAGGTCGCGGGTTACAGTGACGGATACACCCAACAAATAGCTGAAATTAGTTGGGAGTTTAGAAGATGCGTCCCGTCTGTGTGCGTGCGTGTGGAATGGATCGCCACTGGGAGAGGAGAAGAGAGAGTAAGCGTTAGTGTCATTATTAATTAAGTGGGGGGCGTTGAGTCGAGGAGAGGGAGGGGAGCATTTAATCCCACTCCATCTGCCTCCCCATTCATTCAATTGCCTCACCACCTCCCCCTGCCTCGCCTTTATATCTCTCTAGCTCTCCCTTCCCCCTCTCCCCTCTCAATATACTCTTGATCATTCATTCAACCCGCACAAAGAGTCAGCGACACGACTCACCATGCCTCCCGCCCTTCCCGACTTCTCCAGCTCGGTGAAGCTCAAGTACGTGAAGCTGGGCTACCAGCACCTCGTCAACCACATTATCCCCCTCACCCTCCTCCCCGTCTTCGCCTCCCTCCTCATCCAGTTCCTCCGCCTCGGCCCAGACGAGATCCTCTCCCTCTGGCGCTCCCTCCACTTTGACCTCCTCCACGTCCTCACCTCCTCCTTCCTCGTCCTCTTCGTCGCCACCGTCTACTTCATGTCCAAGCCCCGCACCATCTTCCTCGTCGACTACGCCTGCTACAAGCCCCCCGTCACCTGCCGCGTCCCTTTCTCCACCTTCATGGAGCACTCCCGCCTCATCCTCAAGGACAACCCCAAGAGCGTCGAGTTCCAGATGCGCATCCTCGAGCGCTCCGGCCTCGGCGAGGAGACCTGCCTCCCCCCCGCCATCCACTACATCCCCCCTACCCCCACCATGGACGCCGCCCGCGGCGAGGCCCAGCAAGTCATCTTCTCCGCCGTCGACGCCCTCTTCCTCAAGACCGGACTCAAGCCCAAGGACATCGACATCCTCATCGTCAACTGCAGCCTCTTCTCCCCCACCCCCTCCCTCTCCGCCATGGTCATCAACAAGTACAAGCTCCGCAGCAACATCAAGAGCTTCAACCTCTCCGGCATGGGCTGCAGCGCCGGCCTCATCTCCATCGACCTCGCACGCGACCTCCTCCAGGTCCACCCCAACTCCAACGCCGTCGTCGTCAGCACCGAGATCATCACCCCTAACTACTACCAGGGCAACGAGCGGGCCATGCTGCTTCCCAACTGCCTCTTCCGCATGGGCGGCGCCGCCATCCTCCTTTCGAACCGCCGGTCCGACAGGAGGCGGGCCAAGTACCGGCTGGTGCACGTGGTGAGGACGCACAAGGGGGCCGACGACAAGGCGTACCGTTGCGTGTTCGAGGAGGAGGACAAGGAGGGCAAGGTGGGGATATCGCTGTCCAAGGACCTGATGGCGATCGCGGGGGAGGCGCTCAAGTCCAACATCACCACCATCGGCCCGCTGGTGCTGCCGGCATCGGAGCAGCTGCTCTTCCTGCTCACCCTCATCGGCCGCAAGATCTTCAACCCCAAGTGGAAGCCGTACATCCCGGACTTCAAGCAGGCGTTCGAGCACTTCTGCATCCACGCGGGGGGACGGGCGGTCATTGACGAGCTCCAGAAGAACCTGCAGCTGTCGGCGGAGCATGTGGAGGCCTCGCGGATGTCGCTGCACCGCTTCGGCAACACGTCGTCGTCGTCGCTATGGTACGAGATGGGGTACATCGAGGCCAAGGGGCGTATGAGGAAGGGGGACAGGATCTGGCAGATCGCGTTCGGGAGCGGGTTCAAGTGCAACAGCGCCGTGTGGAAGTGCAACCGGACCATCAAGACGCCAACTGACGGGCCGTGGGCCGATTGCATCGACCGATACCCGGTCCACATCCCCGAAGTGGTCAAGCTCTGAGCGGCCCGACAAGGGTTGAAAGAAGAAGAAGAAGAAGAAGAAGAAGTACTACATCATTTGAGCCATCAAGCAAAAAGGGTTTGATTGGTGGATTGGGACTTTATTGAAATAGCTCTCTCTCACTCTCTCTCTCTCCCCGGGTTTCTTTTTTCTTGTCTTTTGGCGTTTCCTGTCTTTGATTTCAGTCATTTGCTAAATCAGAGTGGATTTGCATTTACTCCTTCCTCCTTTTGATCTCTCCCTCAGTCTCACTCAACTCTCTCACTCACACTCTCAGTCATCAGTCTCAATCTCACTCAACTCTCTCACTCACACTCTCAGTCATCAGTCTCAATCTCTTCCTCTCTCTCTCCTCTCCCCTCTCTCTCTCTCTCCCCCCCCCCCTCCCGCAAACCATTCACGAGCATCATCAACAACATCAGCTTACTATTCCCATCCCACCTTTCATCTCCCTCTCTCGGCGAGAGGGTTCATCTTCTTCGGGTCGTCGACAGTGTGTTCTCTCTGCTGTTAATGAATTTGCATAGATACTCTCTCTCTCTCGATCTCGATATGTCCTCCTCCTTTTCTTTTACTGTGTATTGAATTCTCACTGCCCAATTGTAACTCCAAGAGCATCATACTACATGAAAACCAGACCCAGGAAAACAAGCGTGTATTATTTACCTAATGTGAAGAAAAGGAAACGACATGGTTCGTGGACCTTTTCATTTATTCTGTGTAGTTTTCTCCGAGTCGCACTCTGGAAAATGGACGTGACGATTGCATAAGTTGGTGCATTAACTCCAGTATTTGCTGTTTTTTGTCCTCTGATTATGACAATTCGTGGTCAGTTTAGGTTGTGCTTTCAATGCTTATTTTTTTATATCCATCCCTTGAATATATCTCGGTGCTACTAACCTGTTGCTATAGTCGTAAACTTGCTTATCAGCAGATATGATCATTGGCAAAGTTTTATATATTTCACTGGAGAATTGTTTATGTAACAGTCTTTGGTGACAGTAAAACTAGCCGTCCATTTTGGGCTGCCAAAAAAAAAAAATTAATTAAAAATTATTATGGGATCCATACTCTTTTAAGTGCTAACAGCCTAAAGACTGTCCTGATTGGAGTGATGTAATCATCGTATCATTGATCGAATATGCTTCCTTCATCATCGTTGAAGCTCAAACTGTGGAGCACTTTCAAAAGTTGGGAGCATGGTCTATGAATTCATGCTTGTCTTATTATATAAATAGTTTAGCATTTTCCTAATAAGTAGATAAAGATTTGGCCGAGGATGTAAATAAAAAAAGTCGTTATAAAATGAGGCATTCGCAAGTTCCCTACTAATTCGAGTTCAAAATGCTCAGGCCGTTTAAAATTTAAAATATTGTAACGAGAATCAGGAGGTTATACGTCAGATTTCATGCTTGGAATCTACTTATCTTATCCTCAATCTTTCGAAAGGGCACAATTCTATATATCACTTGGGGATGAGCGGTTCCAGACTCGGTACAGATTCCACTTATAACTTGGAACCTTCTCGTTAGAACAAATTCCTCATTTAGAACCCTATCATATCACCGGTTTCAGGGTCTTTCTCAAGTTCCACCTATATTTTTAATTTAACTATTGCAGTGAATTATCAACTTTAATGACTTCCACTTATTGGTACAATCCACTAACTATAACTCACGAATAAATATGAAATATTAATAAAATAATAGTCTCAGTCACAAATATTACCTACAGTGAAAATTTAGACAAATGATTCCAGATTACACACTTGTCATCAGACGTCATGAAATATTGTAAGATCACGCAAAAATATAATTCGAGAAAAATGCAAAAACTTGTTACATGTTATATGTTTCAAGTTTCGAGTTCCACCTACCTAAAACATGGAACATACCCATTAGAACATGTTCTCCAATTTTTGAAATCTACAACCTATCTTGTATACCTTGAAACCTAAAACCGAGTAGGTTCCTCACTGGTAATGTTCCAGATTTCAGGTTTTACCCTGAAACCATGCCCACCCCTAATGTCACACTCTAATTAAAAGAGTAAATAAAGAGATATTGCTGGTTCTAGGGTGGAACTGGCACAACTTGAGAATCAATCATCCCTACGTACTACGCCAAACCTAATTTGACCCTTCTTTCAAGTGGAAGTCTCAGTTACCTTGCCGAGTCTCATGTTAGTGAATCACTTGAAGTGGAAAAAACTATCCAGAAAGTCATAAACCTATTGTCTTATTACCTATTTAGTCCTTGACTTTTCGATTGGACAAATTTCCAATGTGGCCATCTGATGGTTGGTGGTTGGCGTCGACGATCTTAAGTGCAACAATAATGTTTTGCAAATTTTTTTAGAAAATATTGTGAATTTCTTCTTTTCTTTTCTTTGTTTTTTTTTCTTTCCCTCGTTATTCATCTTCCTTAGAAAGGGACGGTGAGGGCACCCTACACATGCGACGGTGTCGTGATTCTCTCCTCTCTTCCCTGCATCTTCAGCGACTCACTCCACCATCACCTCATTTTCCTCCGACCAAGACCTAAGTCTTCGAGCTCGCTCCAACTTTCTCATGGCTCTCAGAGCTCATTCAACTTCAACGAAGATCAATCACAATTCTATCAAAAATAGGAAATTAGTCTCTACACTAGCGATCAATTATTGTTGAGAAATACGATGAACGAATGGAAATATGGAATCCTATTTTAAGGCATGATAACACTCTCTTTAAGAAATTATTTGTCTCAGAATGTTGTTAATGATTGTCGATAAAAATCCTTAGGTATATAATTAAGTGCCGAAACGAAAATATCTCATATAGATCTATTTTTTTTAAGAGAAATGAAAATTGAAGTTGAAATAAGTGGACATTGAACGGAATTGTTTAACAAATTAAAACAAAAAGAGCACACCTTTTCGCGTCTGAAGGCTCTAAATTCGGACACAGCTCTTCATATCTGAAAATTATTAATTCAGACTCACATCTTCATGTCTAAAAACTATTTGTGAGATTTGATAAGACCACTGCTAACTGATCTAAAAGCTTAAGCTGTTATAAGAAGTGTGGTTTAATATTTTTATATTCCAATACTCCTCCTTACGCTTAGTCTGATTTTTTGCCTAATACTAAGTGTGGGCATATTCATTGGGAAGGCAAATAGGGGCCTAAAAATATTTGAACTCAGGACATCCTGATCTGATACAATGTAAGATTTGGTAGTACCATTAACAACTGCTCTAAAAGTTTAAGCTATTAGAAGAATGTATGATTTAATACTTATATATTCCAAAATTGTTATGTTTGAAAAAACTTATACCTTTCAACGATTGTATGGTATTAAAATTAAAATAAAAAATAAAAAATAAAAAATAACTACTGTTTCTTTGTTAACAGTCGCATTGTTTCGCTAGAACGCAATAAATATTTTTATTAATTAATTAAATTTGAAATTTAATATTCGTGCACTTGCAT
The DNA here is from genome assembly GCA_028455895.1 of Rhodomyrtus tomentosa. Taxonomy (NCBI): domain Eukaryota; kingdom Viridiplantae; phylum Streptophyta; class Magnoliopsida; order Myrtales; family Myrtaceae; genus Rhodomyrtus; species Rhodomyrtus tomentosa. The sequence goes on from JAPCWY010000011.1 coordinate 9,220,997, forward strand.
GTGGATATAGTAGGGTCCAGAGCATCAAGCATATGCTCTGGCTTACTCTTTCTCAATTGGTGCATTGTTGATATGGACGCAGATAATATCAAACTGGAGATATGGTTGATTGCATGAACTTTGAGCCTCAACGTCTGAGGGCGGAGCTTGCAGGCTCTCGTCCAGATCTACGTAAGGACGTCCCCGTGAAGGATCGTCGCCCATCGTGAATCCTCGGTGATTTCACCACCCTTTCTAGGGAATATGAAAAGTGAGGGAAAAGGCAAAAAGGTATAAAAAAAAACGACAAGATCAATTAAAAATTAGTAAAAATTCTTGAAATGACGTTGTTTTGAGTGGAGTTGAAATTTAGTCGAGAAGGCAAAGATGCTATGCCGAAATTTAGCCAACAACATGTATATTAAAACTACAAATAAGAAACACATCAGCATTTGAAAGGAGACGCAAGTCTGTGAATTGAAAGGTACGATAATAAAGTGAAGATGACGAAAAGGGGGTAAATTTATTTGTTTGTGCCGTGAGCTTCTACTGGACAAACGATGGTATTTATAGTGGTCATGCCATAACCGAGCGGTTCTTAAGCGATTGTAGCTATGTTCCTCCATCTGCGAAAGTTTCATACCCATATTTTCATGATGCCATGATCTCGTTTCCATGTGGTTGTTCCTTTTAAAGTCTCACGCTAATTGCTCCACGACCTCCATTGCTCCACTCCCTAGCGTCTTTAAAAAACTGCGACTGCTTCTTGACTTTTCTTGATTCGTTAACTGGTAATCTGTAGTCTACATTGTCCTTATTGACTTATCATTAACCATTCTTGGTAGTAGATCGACACCCGACCAGTGATGGTCACTGATGTATGCTAATATCCATAACGCTCCTTGCGGTCTTCGACAGTGCTAAATAATACTTCACGCTCTAGTCACGTACTTATCTGTGTTGACGGCTTGATCGGTACAAACAGGGTGCATTAGTGATGGGTGCAATTTCATTCATTGCCTCAAGTCATCCTTTTCTCAGATCCACTGCCCCAACAAGTGCCCAAGAAATGTGGCACCTTCTTATACACCCGTAGAAGTGGATGGGTCCATTCCCAGTTGTCCAAGTGCAGCTGATCCATTTAATGGCTAAGCTCCTCCAGTTGGCTGTGACGGTGAGATGGTACGTGCTCGCTTTTCTGGTTGACCATTTATTGCTGGTTTGCGATCCACACACAGCTCCTCCTCCTTTCTTCTTCAATCTTCCTCCTTTTTGAGGTTCGTCTTCTCGAATTTGGTATCGTCTTATAACCAGAATGGTTGCGGTTAATGTAATCCCCATGGTCGTGTCATCTGCTGCAACTGCACTTTCATGAGCACATTAGGTTGAAAGACTAGAACCATCCGCCACTGGAAAGTGATTATGAAAGCACTTTCTAAAGGGAAAAGTGACAATTTCTTGTGCCTGACCTTGCAATCCTTTTTCGATATGGTCCTTCCACTTACAACTTCCGCAATGAAGTTCTTAAATCTGTGGAAGTTATTCTTTAAGTCTCTTGATCTCTCGTTATGGAAAATTGCAGCCGACAGGTCTGTTGATGCCAACCGATGGTATGAGGTGAAAAATCGGTGTCCTACTTGTAATGAACTATCATTTATTCTGACCAAAATAGTAGGGACACTACTTGAAGGTATAATACTTCCAAGAACACTGGTAATAGTCTTTACTTCGCAATTTGCGGGAACCATATTTCCAAAAGGCCCAATGTTTCTCGACCTCTAATCACTAGGCCGCCATAACCAGCCGCCACAGCACTACCTCTGGTACTAATATAACCATCGACATCACCCACTTCCTCGGTCAGTCTGTCCATTGTGTGTGTCTCTCTTGAGGTGTAGCAAGGCTCTAACGTTGCTGTGGTGACTGAACCTCGGACAGAGTTATGTGAAGATGGCGGTTGTTGAGAGAAAAGGAGACTACATGACATTTTCAAGGGTTTAACTTTCATTTACCTGGATGGTGGCATTTATTAATATCAAAAGAGGCTGGCTAAATTGAAAATCGAACGATAGCTTAAATTGAGAGTAATACAATCCTACAAGTGTCATTAAATGGAGTTAAGTTGACTCATGTTTGCTGCTTCACTATACATGACTTATTTCTCAAATCTACCTCTGTCAGATTGAACCTCGATCTCGAGTTGGACTGGATATGTTTTCGTTAGGCATGGCCTTGATTCAACTTACATTTATTAGGTAAACATCAGTCTAAGATGAGTTAAGTACGGCCATATATATATGTGCGCGCGCGCGCACACACACTCGATTATACTCATAAATTAATAATTAATTTTGAATTTGGCCTCTAATTATTCAAATTCAAACCATGTAAAATTCATTGAACTTTAGTGGATTCATTGTCCCGCTATCCCAGTTGACAGTAGTCAAATAGACTAAACCATGTAGGATTTTATATTGGTTATTTCATTGCGCCTTTTTCTGTTTGTTTATTTGTTTCCTAACATGAAGTCATAGGTTTTGATTCAACACCTCTTGCATGTTAATCCAAAGAATGTGTAAACCAAACTCGTTTCTTAGTAAATACGTGGTATGCTTGAAGGTTGTGCATTTGCTTCTTCTTCCGGCTTATCCTAATTGGGTTTTTTAATGAGTGCCTTCCAAGGCACTCGTCAAGTACACATTTAAGAATTGTAATTTGTAACGCATTATTTCTCTCGTGCTTTATGTGATTTCATTGAAGATTGAAAAGGGTTTTCCATGAGTATACTTATGAGTATACTTAGGGGTGCATGAAATCATTTCATTTCTCAATTTCTGTTTCAGAAATAGTTTCCGAAACAGAAATTCGTTTGGTAACGCAATTCTATTTTTCTATTTTTGAAACAAAAAGTTGTTTCAAAAATAAATTTGAAGTAGAAATGATAAATAAAAAAAAAGTTACTTCTCAGAGAAATAGAAATAGAAATAGAAATATTCATCGCCGATGGTGCCGCCTCCTCCACCGGTTGTCGCCACCGCCGCCGGTGGTTATTTTAGGATAAAAAATTTTATGTCATTATCAAACGTATTTTTTCCTCAAAAACTCGTTTAGAAACAGAAATTTAAAAAAATTATTTCTAGCCAGAAATCAATTTCTGAAATAGAAAGGTTGTCATGGCGCCCTTAACAAGTGACTCCAAAGCATTCAATAATAAGACTCATTTTAAGCATATCAGTTTAGTGCGAGTGCGACTCAGGAATGTCCATACTAGGATTTCCATTGGAGGCATACACTTCTATCGACTGAAGACGAAAATGCATCGTTTTAACATTCGTTGGGGACCATATGGGACGATTCAAAACGTCAAATTAAGACACAACCACTGTGCTAAGTATAGCTTAAGCAAACTAAACAGCTATCCCCAAAAGATACCAACTTTCGCTAATAGAAACTTGAACAGTTGGGCTCTTGCAACATATTCTCGTCAGCTGTGGGTTGGTTGGAACGACGGTTAAAGTTCGATCATCTACCGAAACTTCCGACCAGTGAGCTGGTCAAAACCCTAACCCCGCGGGAGAACAACTCTAGTTTTTTTCAGCTGCATTTGGCGTTGACTTTAAATCACATTAGGAAGTAATGGATCCTCCGCGATTCCTACTGGCGTATGAACGAGCACGTACGCGGGTCTTTGACGAGCAGTTGATGAGGACACGAAAGGCGAAACCGAAGCTCCAAGACTCCCACGTCAAGAATGTTCAGGCCTTATGCACATTAAAGATGGTTGGCCTAAAAGTTGACTGCATTTTGCAGCGGCATAGAGTCTAGAGAGAGAGAGAGAGAGAGAGAGAGATCGGGGATGGGGGGCCATTTGGGCTTCAGAGCTTAGCTGGTGGTTGGTCTGAAACAAACAGGGCCGCAAAAAAACGCTCGTCGATGATTTGCGGTGTTTGAATTTGAAGTAAATGGTTATTTATTGCTGCTGCTGTGACATCCAAGGGACTCATCAAAGCCCTCTCTGCAACTTTTTCGTTTTCGTTTTCGTTTTTGTTTTTTTATCGTTCTGTTTTTGTCACTGTGGTGCCAGGTGGATCGTCTGTTCTCGTATTTAATTCCGAGTCGATGAATGAAGATATGGGTGAGCAAGAAGTTTCCATTGGCATTGCTTTTACTACGAATGTCATCTATTGTGAACCAAGCATTCCTCAAAGTTCAACAAAAGCAATTAGAATGTGCGTATGTTTGAAAATTATTTTGAAAAACAGTATTGCTACAAGTTATCTCACGACATTAATTAAGCAAAAACATTATTGGAGAAACCTTCGGTATTCAAAATGTTAATTATGAATATCATGAATATAATAAGCACATAAGAAGTCGGTAGTTTATGCCAAAATGGATCGTTCTAAAAACTAATTAGGGAGACGCGTTGAGGACAATATCTAACCTCTTACGTGTGTGTATGGGGCGAGAAAAGAAGTAGCAATAGAGTAGATATTTAAGACAAAAAACTTATATAGGAAAGGATCATTAATATAGATTAGGTCGAAAATGCCCAACTAATCAATTGGACTCGATGCATACAAAGTGAAAAGCCCACTAAACAAATTGTATATAACCCATGCTCAGAAATTTTTTTTTTTGTTTTGTTTTTTTTGGGCCCAAGTTGTCAAAGCTATTTGTACACCCGATTTGTGGTATACCGTTTTTTTTTTCTTGTCCTATCTTTAATTATTTTCTCTCTTAATTTTTGTTCCGCTTCTTTGCAAAGAATGAGAGTCAAACCTTGTACCTATTATACTAGCGTTCTTACCCCTCAATCCATTTACTAGCAGAGCGGCTTGCCTATTGGCAATTTGTGATCTACTTTACATTGTTGACAATTGATTTTTAATTAGTTTTTTTTGAATTTTTTTTAAATTTATAAAAATCTATAAAATTGCAAAATCAACTTTGGAATCCTTAACGAAGCTTAAAGATATATTTTTGAACCAAAAAAAATAATTTTTCGGTATTTTTCACAATTGTAAATATTTTTCAAAAATTAAAAAAAGCATTTTTTGCACAAAAAAACATGAAAAAACATCAAATAAATTTTTTTGATTTTAGACTTTGAAATTTTGGAAAATTCAATTGAGATCACACGAAGCTTCACATATGTGAACCCAAATTAAGTCAAAAAATTCATTTGAGGCGCTTCTAATATTTTCTCACTTCGTCCAAGTTTCGACATTTAACTCTTGTAACGGATTTTGATTCAATCAATTTCAAATTTTGAGCAGATTGCAAAACAGACTTGAATGTTCTAAAAGGGAACCCATGCATAGATGAACCTTCACCCAAAATTTTTTCAGTGTTTTAAATACTTTTGGTGGGGTGAAATTGATGAGAATTGGTCATTAAGGGGACTTAATTTGACAAATTTTCTTTCGGGTCAAACTTTATATTCAGGATTTTTTTTAAATCAAATACCTTTTTTTACATGAAATTCATGCTGAGGAATCCATTTTTGTGTTTAATTGGAAAGTTTTAATCGTTTTAGGGTCCGATTTAAGGTTTTTAGCCGAACCAGATCAACCAGGTCAAACTCAGCCCAATTGACCAGGGTCAGCCCGTCCAGCAAAAGATGCGGCAGAGCAGCAGAAGCAAGGGGGAGGCTCCTGCGTCGTTTCTTTTGTCTAGGAGGAAACTCAGAACGCCAAAAGAAGTCCAAATCCTGCAAATCCTCACCAAATCGTGATGCCCAGAAGAGCATGTCACCTCCAAACGTGTACTAGCACATCATCTGCCCTCCTGTCCGCCCCTTGACCATAAGAAAGACAACAAGAAAGGAAAAAACGTAGCTATATGGGAGACCAAAAACTGAAGAGCCGGATGCTATTCAGAGGGGGTGGGAAACGTTTGAAGGTCCTCTCTGATCCGGAGAGGTTCCCGCTACAGAAAGGAAGAAGAGGGGGGCTGGTTCGGGCGGGAGATGGTTCTCGAGAGAGAGAGAGAGGAGGTAAGGAAAAATTAACGCCAAAAGAAGAGAGGAGAGTTGGGGGGTTTCTCTGGTTCTCAAGAGAGGCGAGTTGGGTTCTCATCAGTTGGAGGCGATAGTTCCACAGAAAGTTCATTCGGGAGGAGACCCAAAGAGCAGGGGTCTGGTTTTTGGGGGCTTCGGGGCTTCGTGAAAGGAGAGCTGATCTCAGAGCAAAAATTGAGAGCTGAGCCCAAAGAGATATTGGGGAGGTTCGTTCTTCGTTCGTCCGATGTTCCTTCCACATGGAGGCCTCGTGAAGAGCAGGAGAGAACAAGCTTTGGAAGGAGGTTCATGAGCTGCAAACGCATATAGGGAGGTCTTCACTGAAATCCAAAGCCATAACCACATCGCCACCGATGCCTTCACAATCGCTGAAGTCGTTCCTAAAGGTCAGTTTTACCCACGCTCGGATATCCTTTTTTTTTGTAGTGTGCGAGCTTTGATCATGCTTATTCCGTGACTCGCGTTTCGACCTACCCCTATAGTAGTTCTTGCACGTCTACTTGTCCTTTTTATGCCTTGGCTTGAGCCGCGATCGTCCCATCGTATTTCGCTCTAATCTCCTCGTTTTTTTTTGTTTTTTGTTTTATTGTGTGGTTGTCGGTGTGGTCTGGCGGTGATCGAGTTGGTCAACAGCGAGACGGTTTGGGTGGGTGATCGGAGGCGTCAGATATCGGCGTCAACGGAGAGCTGACTAAGGTCCGAGGTAATGAGGTCCTTGTTACCGTCCGTGGAAATCATGGAGATAGCTCTTGTTCATCCTGCGTGATGGACAATCTGCACGTTGGACTGGTCTTGGCCCTCGGGGGACGGGCTTGAGTTTGAAGGAAAATAAAATAGTTAAAGAAAGCATTAAAAATATAAAAAGGAAGGATAGGATCTGTTAGTTGTTTTATTTTGAATCTTAATCCAACGTGCGTCTGATCTTATGGGTTTGATTTTCTTTCGTTTTTTTTTTAAATAAAAAAGAAAAAGGAAAACGTGGATGATGAGAATGAGCAGAGTGAGTGAGGGCATCTCTTGCATATTGGGCTTAGAAGGACTTTGAGCCCAGTAGAAAATTGTGAAGAGATCTATATGATTTGGGCCACAAATTGAATTTTCAGATTAGGCCAGTGAAGGGGATAATAGAAAGAAACTTGGGCCCAGTCTAGTCTCAATTCGAATTGGGCTTTTATAACAAAGTGGGGCTATTTAAAGTCATTAAAATATGAATATGGGCGTAACCCAAGATTGTTTTTGGCTTGGACTAGTTCGGGCCCTTAAGGCCCAGGGTAGCGCCTACGGCGCGGGCCGGGTCTGTTGGGCCGGTCCGGATCATTTTAAAAAAATTGGAAAAAATCAAGAATAATTCTAAAAAATTCAAAAAATCCCAAAATTAGGAAATGATCCATTTTGACTCAACAATCCTATTTTTTTACGGTTTTACCTTTCAATTCTCTTCAAAATGACGATTTCATCCCTCATGTATAAATTCCTCCAAAATTTAAAAAAAAACATTTAAAAAAATGTCAGAAAATAGGAAATAGACCATTTCAAATGGTCAATCCTTTTTATGACGCTCTTGAGTTCCTATCCCTTTTTAAAATGAAAATTTTGACTCTTATGTGCAAATCGCCTTCAAATCATTTCTGAACTCATTTCGTGCTCCGAATACACTTTCTCTAAGCCGTCAGTGCTATACTGGGAATGCTATGTGTTGTATTGATGCATTTTATCCGCACGTCAATGGATCTTTGATTTGCGCTTTTATTTTACTGACTGTGGATTGTTGAGACAGTTACTCTCATATGCAAAAATTCCTAGATTTTAGGATTCTTGCCTCAAATCATCTGCATGAAACCCCTCGTTAGAAAAATCGTTAAGGGCATTAATAAATGACATTAGCGTAACTAAATCCCTGTACCCACTTCTCCGGTTTCCTATAAGTCGTGCGACTTCTCCCAGCCCAACGAGATTTTCTACTTTCCCCAAAGATTGGTGGCTATTCCGAAGCACGTACACTACGCACATGCCATTCAGCCATGTGCTAAAAGGTCGAAACCGATTTTCAAATCACACCATCACGCGAGGTGAGGAATTGAGAGAGTTCAAGTCGATCTATGGATCGCCACAGATCTATAGATACGAGGTAATCACCCCTAAACCCGTCCCTCCGACCATGCAACATTGCGAGGCGGGTCTCGACATACATTTGCATCGAGATTGCGTTTTGGTTCCATGCTCATTTTTAATTTTTCGATGACTTTTTCCTTTTCACTGTTTCCTCTTCTTCCGAGCTTTTGGAATTTGCCTGACAAACACGAACTTTGTGGATTTAAAGAAATTTTTTTGAAAACCACTTGACATCAATATATATATATATATATATATATATATGTATTTTATCATCCCATGTTACTTTAGTAACCGGTCCGCTTTATTATCTTGTTAACAAGAGGGAAAAAAAGAAGAAGAAGGTGTTGAACTCATGGGCTATAGTTTGGACCGAATCTGAGTGGGAAGTTGGATTTTTGCCTTCCCCCCTCCCCGGGGCGTGCGAAACATATGCAAATCTCGGTCCGACATCCATCTTATCAAACATTTATTTTATTTTATTTCTCAAGGCCTTTCTTTTAACTTTAAATCTTTGATTTTTTTTTTTTGTGTTTTCTCTCTTGATTAAACTACCTATTGTAAAACTTATTAATTTGATTACAGGTTCGTATTTAATATTGTTAGCCGTTTCCACATTGCTTTTTTTTTGGGTCCTTTTTCCACATCACTTGAGATTTACTTCAAGTGAGATTAAAAAAAAAAAAAGTGGGGAAGTCGGTGATCCGAAATTTCAGCACCGCCCGACAACTCATTGCTTAAGTGAGATGCTCGAAACTCCCAAGACTTTCGCAATATTCAAATTTGCGACGTTAATTTTGCATTTAATTCTCTTTATTTTTTTTTTTGTATTTTCCATTGTGATGGATAAATGAAAGCCTTTTATTATTATTATTATTATTATTATTATTATTATTATTATTATTATTATTATTATTATTAATTATGCATGAGTACGGGGTAGGTTTGGTGGGGAATTACACAAACAATGTCAAAAGTCATACACTTTGTTTTAAATCCTTCTACATTACCAACCTCCGCTTCACTTTGTTTTCGTTCTCCAAATTTGAAGCCAAAGTCTTCTTGCTCCACGAAAAGTCCACCCTCTAATTCGTGCCAAAGCCATAAAAGGCTAATTAGCCGTACAAAGTTTTGCCAGATTAAGAGGGCGAGCTACAAGAAAGAATTGGAATTTTTCAACTTTAAAAGTGACATCTAACGTCAGCTATAAAATATGGAAAGTGACTTTTGCACATTAAGTACATTCCACGAATAACGATATATGATCTGTCAGATGACCTTTTTTTTTTTTTTTTTTCCTGGGAGGTCCAAGAGCGGTTAAATTAGTTCACCGTCCAATAGAATATCTCTTGAGTTTCACCAAGAAGAAGTAACGTCTGTAATAAAATCAGAAATCACTCCGTGATAAGCAGTAAACTTGACTTTACCAGTACTTAAGAGAAGGGTTCTTTAAGATGCTAGCTTGTGTATTAATATATCTTTCATCTTTTAAGTAATATATAAAATAATAAGAACTAAACTTACCATCGCACCCAACATGCAATGCGCCATATACACCGTATGTACCTACGTTAAGATCGATGTTTTCATAAGGAAGCCAGATTTTCCCACTGGCGTTAGAAGTCTCAAATTGCAGTAAAGTAAATAAGCCCATGATCTCTGATTATCTACTAACGTTAATATATTATGGCGTTAGAAGTCTCAAATTGCAGTAAAACAAACGGTTCTGTGCGTATTTTTCAATGCTCAACCACCTCTATCAAATTAAAGAAAATGACCCAGAAGAAATCGAAATAGGCAGAAACCCTCGCCGATCTACCAAACTCCAAGTTGCTTTCAACGTGGAACCCCCAAAGACCAAAAATGAGTTGTAAGCAAAGTCGGGTGCAAAGTCTCGATCCGCAAGTTTCGGCGACTCTCTTCGGATCGCCTACTGCCAACTCCTCGCCTTTATCCTGCGTTGGTCTAACAAGTTCCAATTTTTTTTTTTTTTTTTCAACCCTAGGGATCGACTGCATTTGGTCAGCCTCGATGCAACTATGACTTGGTCCAAACCACAGGATCTTTTACCATCGACACAGCCGATTGGAAAGAGAGAACATCATAATTAACGCGATATATTTACAATGAGGCCCATGGATAGAGTGATCCAACGTATCTAAAAAGATTTCGAAAGAATAATGGTATCAATATCAAGTGGCGCCTACTTAGGCAGCAGCATGATAACAATTTTCTGTTTTTCTGTTTCTCTTCGAGTTTGGTGCATAAATCCGATTGGTAATACAATTTTGCTTTGCTATCTTTGAAACAAAATTTTTTTGTTCGTAAATAGGTTTTGAACAAAAAATAGAAAAAAAAGAATTCTTCTCATCGCTCACTTTTCTCTTTTTTGTGTGCGGTCTCCCTTTCTCTCGTGTCTCTCTCGCCAGCCGTCGGCTGTCATCTATCGGTCGTCGTCCTGTCTAAGGCTTGATGGCTAGTAACCGTTGAAATTTTATGTTGTTATCAATCAAATTTCTATTCCAGAAAAATCATCACTTAATTATGTCATTTAGTGTAGATTAGTACTACATGTTATGCACCACATCCCCCCCTCTCTCTCTCTCTTTTGGTATGATGAGGGACAGCACATGAAGGAGTAAGAACTTTTCTTAGTTTCCGATGGGAGTTGATCAAGAAGTCTAAGCATCAGCTGCACGCACCATGATGCCGTGACCTACGAGCTACGGGAAAGGGATCCCCTGCATAGAAGGCAAGGCAGGGGATACCTTTCATCCTAGCCATCCTCAACTTTTTCCCCCCTATAAAGGGGGGGGGGGGGAAAGTATGGAGAACGGCTAGGATCCTAGGGATCCTGGGCTACGGCGGGATTTTGTTTTTTGATTTTAATTTTAGAAGCTGCGACAAAAGTTTCACCAACAGAATTAAGATATCTTTTCCAATTTATATGTGCATTATATATATCCGTTTCAAAACTATTTCCTAGCTCTGACCCCCCCAAAAAAATAAAAACAAAAACTATTTGTTCAACGGCGATATAAACCATAAAATCTTAAATTTATTATACTTATGTCAGTTTTATCACAAGCCTTTCAAATTGATCAATATAGTCATAAATCTTTTGATTATTTACCTATGTATTCCATTCGACTAATTTTGATTGGAAATTGCTAATATGGATATTGGTCATCCTACGTGACACGACCGACCTTGACGTGGATAGTTTTTAGAACTTATCTTTAATTTATTTTTATTTCTTTCATTTCTTTCACTTTTCTTTTTGCCGGTGACCGATCGTTGGCTGGTGGTTGGTCGATGCCACTGGCGAAAAGAAAAAGGAAAAACAAACAAATGAAAAAAAAGAAAAAAATTTACAAAAATTATAAAAACTGTTAGGGTCAGCAATTTTCATAAAAAATTGGCCGAATGAAGTTTATAATCATGTGATTGGGTTGATAAAAGCCCCAAACAAAAGACCCTCTCCCAGCTCTGGGATCCGCTTTGTCTTGATGCCCTGTTGGTAAATTCAGGTTTTCACCGCTATAGATAAAACTTGAGATTCTGACAAATACGAAAAAGGAATCGTTAAAAAGTTTAGGACTCATTAGCCAAATTGAAAGTCTTAAGATTGAATTGGCGTGAGCGCATCGCTCTAATAACACATTGGATAGGGTATTATTGTCAAATACCTAAAATCCAGCCTTAGCCAAATTACACAGACCTACATATGCACATCTAAATACAAATATACTAGCACTCACGCCGGCATTATGCACATGCGATAGCAAATTAAACGCGAAACCGTTTACATTGAAGGGACAACCACGAAAATAAAAGAAAAGAAAACAAAACAAAAAAATTCGATACGGAAAACATGGTCCTCCCAGACGACACAAATATTCGTAGATGGATAAATAGATAGACATCTTCGGATTTCGTTGCGAAAGGATACAATCGAAGAATCCAACGGGATCTCCTGCGGCGGCCTGCAGCATGCTTAGGTCTGCCGGATCACAAAAATGTTGGAAGGTCTGAAAAATGAAGTAGGTGAAGAGAGAATTTTCTTTGACCAGTTAAAGTAGGTAAAGATTTGGAATTCAAAGTTCCTAAACACAGAAAAGAAATCAAAGATATGACCCGGCCGCCCGGGGTTGAAGAATGAATCCATACGGCATAACAGTCCGCATTCACAACGGGACACGCAAACGCGTCGGCATAAAGAGGTGAGGCAGAGCATGACTATGTCGCCGAACCAGAACCAGGCGTAGCGACAACATTTCTTCCTCCTAACTTCTTCCTTTGCAACGAGAGAGAGAGAGAGAGAGATGGGAGTAGGAGAGAGGAAGGGATCGGTTTTGGAGGATCTGATAGAGAGGGCGGGCGGGTGCGCCGTGATCGACGGCGGGTTCGCGACGCAGCTGGAGAAGCACGGCGCCGCCATCAGCGATCCTCTTTGGAGCGCCCTTTGCCTGATCAAAGACCCCCATCTCATCAAGCGAGTGAGTCCCGAGCCCTCATTGCTCTCTCGATGAGGGGTGACGCGTATCACATTGTGCGCATCCGTTGGATTGGTCGATTGGATTTGGCTGAAACTCGATAATCACTGTGTAAGAAAATGTTTTCTTTTTGTCGCGGAAGAGTAACACGGAATTCTGGTGAAATGCAGGTGCACACGGAGTATTTGGAGGCTGGTGCTGATGTCCTGATCACCTCTTCCTATCAGGTGCATATGATCTTCTGCTCATTCCGAGAAGCGGTTGATCCTTTTTAAGTTGGTTTATTGTTCCATTTTTGTTTGGCGTGGACGATTACAAAGAAAATAGTAAACGCTGTTGCATTTCGGCTGAGTGGCAGAGACTGTTTTCCAGATTTTCTTCATTTTTCTTCGATCGTACCACTGCCAAATGCAGATTCTATTCAAAGTTTGGGTTTTTGTCTGTACTTCCAATGATAAATGCAAATCCCGTGCTTTGCTTACGGCGGAAATTGGAACAACGGGTGCACTCTTAGCCGGTGAAGCATTAGTTTCTTGATTTGCACCCACAGGATCCCATGAATCAATGTAGAAAATTCTCTTACTTTTTCAAGGAAGCTGTACAGCTTGTCTAAAAAAGCGTTAAGCGCAATGATTGCTGTAGATATTTGCTTCTCTCTTAGTTAAGGTTCATCTCGCAAGTGCAAATGCAGAAAACAGAATAGATTCGAGCCATTTGGCATAGAGATCTGTCTTTCATTCAATTGAAAAACGCAGAATAGTTTTCGACCAGATTTTGCAGTCTCTGCAAGTTTCAGTTCTAGCCATTTCATTAGTCTTGCCACTTTAATATGCAAATTCTAACATCCAGATGAAAAGAACTGTGCTTTTACTTTTCATTTTTTACTTTTTTGGGGTCAGACTGTTTTTTAAGTTTGCAGAAATGAAATATTTGTCTGCCTAAATTAATTGAGAATATCCTGTGAGCATGAAACTTTTGCCTGTTTCTAGGATTTCATGGTCTAGCAATTTAAAAACGGATCTTTTGATTTCTCGTACACTTAAAGATTGCTTCTTCATATAGGCTTGAACTAATCAGCCTGTGAGGCATTACTGTAGGTATGGATATGATAGAAAATGTTCCACTAGCAATACTATGCTAATAGCCATTTTTGGTTCTGTGGTTGTCTTCTGGTAAGTCTTGTGATACTTGGAAGACATTTGATCACTATTTAGTTTACTTAAGCTCATAATTACACGATGTTTCGCATCCTCTTACTGGAAAGTGGAAATGACAGTTGAAAATTCCATCACCACTTCGGCTAATGCTTTGCTGTCCCTGCCAGGCCACTCTTCCCGGGTTTCTGTCCAAGGGACTGTCCATGGAAGAAGCAGAGTCATTACTAGAAAAGAGTGTCAAGTTGGCCATTGACGCCCGCGACAAGTTCTGGGATTCCTTGAAAGAGGTTCCTGGACATAGCTACAATCGGGCCTTGGTGGCTGCTTCAATTGGTAGCTATGGAGCTTATCTTGCAGATGGCTCAGAGTATAGGTGAGGGTCAACTATGCTGATGAGACTGACACCCTACGCACGAAGCTGGTTGAGAGTAGTCTGGATAATTTGCTTGTCTTAGTAGTTATATTCACTTGTATCCGTACTCAATATCTGTGTTGCTGTTCCCAGCGGTTGTTATGGACCCGACATAAATTTGGAAAAACTCAAGGACTTTCACCGGCGTAGGTTGCAAGTCCTTGTCAATGCCGGTGCAGATTTACTGGCCTTTGAGACTATTCCTAACAAACTGGAAGCTCAGGTATATTCTTTTCTTATCAGAATAATCTGAATTTTCTCCAAGGTAAAACTCAAATTAAATATATTAGTCTGATATATGAAGATGCTGAGCATCAGCGGCATATGTGATTGGTCAGCATGACACCATGTCCAACCTGAAATTGTGATTGTGATCTTTTTTCTTTTTTTGTGACGCTACTTGGTCTTTTGAAATCAGTACCTTCTAAAATTGTGTTAAAATCAATATTATTCTGGCTTTGAAGGCCTTGACTCTAGTTTCAGTGTCTGAAATATTATACATCTATGAAAAGCTTAGGGGATGATTGACTTAACCAAATAGAGAATTTTGGCATGAGCATTCTCGAAGCTATTTCATGAAAGGGGCAAGCCTTTTTTTTTTTTTTTTAAGCATCTTAATTCTATCACAAGGTGAAATCATCTATCAGTGATTCGACATTGTCTCATTTAGCGAAAGACATTCTGTATCGTCTCAAATCATAGTGCTCCAGTCATGTTCATCTAAGATGATTGTGATGGTCGATACACCTTACCAAATTGTCATCTCGGGCCAATATTCATGACCATAAATGGCAAACCTTGCTTTGCTTATAGCCACATTTGAAGAACTCCAGTCATGAATGACAGCAGTGCTTCAAACATTTATCAGTCTATTAATATCAAGGAGCTTCTGTTTCATGTTCATGAGGACAGAACCTGGAAAATAATGTCTGCTGATCATATGAAAGCTGATTTTCACTTTCCATAAGATGTACATGCCTTTTGCTCTGCACCATTCCCTGTGCTTAGCGAATGTTGGGTTTTGGAATCATCAGGCGTGTGTTGAGTTGCTCGAAGAGGAGAATATCGAAATTCCATCCTGGATTTGCTTCAGCTCGGTGGATGGCGAAAATGCACCATCTGGAGAGAGCTTTCAGGAATGTCTGGATATATTGAACAAGAGCTGTAAAGTCAATGCAATCGGGATAAACTGCGCGCCGCCCCAGTTCATTGAAAGTCTAATAGGCAAATTTAAAGGGGTAAATCAATCTACTTGTCTGGTGAAGAATCGATGAACTCATTATGTCTGGCCTTTGCATAGTTCTGTATCACTGATGTGCTAATTTCCTCTAATTCAGTTGACAAGCAAGGCAATAGTTGTTTATCCCAACAGTGGAGAGGTATGGGATGGCAGAACTAAGAGATGGCTGGTAAGATTCATTCTCTAAACTCTCTGGATTGGACATATTTACTCGCTTCCTTTTTGAGTTTGTTCCCATCTATCATGGCAAACAAAGGTTTTTTTTTTTTTAAATCTGCTACAGCCATCCAAGTGCTTTGGCGACAACAAATTTGAGCAGTCCGCTGCAAGATGGCGCGATGCAGGAGCCCAGCTCATCGGCGGTTGTTGCAGAACGACGCCTTCAACTGTTCGGGCTATTTCGAATGCATTAAAAAGATTAGAGGAAGCAAGTCTTGACTCTTACCGGCTTTGAAGAGTGCATGTCTTCCCCCCCTAAGTTTGGATGCCATCTATTTTGGCGGGTCTGGAAATATTTAGTCAGCCGATAGATATGGGTCTTAGCAAGTTACATCAATTCTTTTCTCTTTGTTCTTAATTTCAATGCTGAGAAATGAGATGCAAGTCATATAGCACGGTCCCCTCAATGTCTGCCAACATGTCAGTCTCCCACTAATGTCACAAATGTTTGGAAAAAAAAGCCCTTTGTGCATGAGCTTGTGAACTCAAATGTCCATGAGCGCTCGGCTTTGTTGGGTCACAAGTGAGGCCCAATCGGGGTAACAGAGGTTAAAAATCGCCCAGCAGGGACAGAGCATCACCCAGGCTGTGTGGATCGTGAAAGTGATACGGCACAAGTGGTTGTCGACATCTGCTGTAAGAACCAGAAAGTACCAATCAATCAAACCAATCAGTGACCCAAACAGCATCATTCTGAGTTGACGGTCGATGCTCCTAAAGTGCACCCACAAAGGCAGGAACTTAAACATGAGCAAGGCCCGCAAAAAAGAAGGGGTAAAAAGCACACGCGATGCGATGTAATAACGATGGTAACAGTTTGGCTAAAACCCCATTTCCCACAACCCGATGGCTTGACTTGTCCTCAATTGCAAAAAGAATATAATCACGCGCCTTTTTATGGAAGAAGAGTTCTCAGGCAAGACCGTCGAGCCTACCCTTGTGGGCAAAGTCGTTTCCAAGCCGCTCACTGACCATGTACAGGAATGGCTAGCATAACAACAGCGCTCAAAAAAGCCACGGACGCCATGTAAACTCTGAAACCACACCGATAAACTTTGTTTCTAACCTCGAAATCTCATTGAACTATCTAGCGAGAAATATCTTCCAGGAACTACATGTGGAACCGAAACTTACGATGGATAAGAGGATAGCCACACGCCGTCTCTTTCGGGGCAAGGGAATATGTGTCGAGAAAAACTCCAATATCCGCCATTATTGCGGATAGTTATTATTGACTTTGTAACATATACGCGGATTCCCCGTTGTTGATGAGCT
This sequence comes from Rhodomyrtus tomentosa, assembly GCA_028455895.1. Classification (NCBI taxonomy): domain Eukaryota; kingdom Viridiplantae; phylum Streptophyta; class Magnoliopsida; order Myrtales; family Myrtaceae; genus Rhodomyrtus; species Rhodomyrtus tomentosa. The sequence continues at coordinate 9,237,909 of JAPCWY010000011.1, forward strand.
CTCCACATCATCTTTTTCCTAAAAATGCTATGTCATCTTTTTCAGACATGCGAGTTATAAATTTAAAAAAAAAAAAAAAAAACCACAGCCAAGTGACTTTCCAACTGTTCTGCCGCCTGTCCATCTCGAACCGGTCGGTCCAGCGCTCTTTCGCCCTGTTTTCTCTGGGAAGAAGTCGGGAGAATTTGTCAATTGCGGCTCCATTAGGCGTTTCGGTCGAGGGACGGCGAAGGGAGCGATAACTTTTGTCCAGTAGGTGGAGAAGAGGACTGGACTATCTATCTATCTCGCCGTTATCTAGAAAGTCTACAGGTCTTTTCGGGAAAAAAAGAAAAGAAAAAGTAGCGAAAAAATGGTTCCATGGCCCGGCTTTATTGTTTGCTATTTCAGTTGTTTAATTCATTTGGTGGTTGTTCGCCTCTGGCGCTTTTACATCATGCGTGGGTGTCTTCCGTCTTTTATTTCCGGGGATGCAATGTGACCTTTTGATGAGCGAGGAAATGCTTAGAATTTTGGAAACCTATGGTTTACTCATAAATCTTTTGACCCGGAGTTAATTTAACCTTTTTGGCTAATTTTGGCTAGATATTAATGACGTGAACGCCAGATGACTTGCATCGCACAACCGACGCTGATTTGATATTTTCTTTAAATAGTATCTTAATAATTTTTTATTTTTATGTCTTTTTTTTTTCAAGTTCCTCCTATGCCCGACGAGGGTGGCCTTGCCGGCATTCGCCTCGTCCGGCTAGGCCAACCTTCGTCAGCCATCGGAGGACCTGAAAGAAACAACATAGGAAACAAAGAAAGGAAAGAAATAATAAAAATAAAAAAATTACCAAAAAGTCAGCGCTGCTTCTGCCACTCAGGCCTTCTGGCATCTGGTCCAGTAATATCGGGTCAAAATTAATTGAAAGGACTCAATTGGCTCTTGATCAAAATATTTAGGAATAAATTGGCGTCATTAAAAAGTTTATGACTAAATTGATATCAATGTAATAGGTTTATGACTTTTTCGACATTTTTTCCTTGAAATTCTTAAAGTGTATACTAGGTAATGTCAAAGCTCTGTATCTGCTCTCATGAACAGAGCCAAATCTAGCTCATTTGCCTTCGGTCGAGCCACCTTTGGCTCTTTCGCAGACAAACACGACCTTTGTGGAGAGAGAGAGAGGGGAGAGAGAGAGAGAGAGAGAGAGAGAGAGAGAGAGAGAGAGAGAGAGAGAGAGATGGGGAAGGGAAAGGGAAAGACCTAGGACGAGAGGCATCGATCGTGTGGCGGGATTGATCATGCGAAGGAGGTCGATGGCAGGCGATATGCTTTCCCTTTTATGTTCAAAGCAACAATGTTTCTCATGTAATTTCATTCCAACATTGCCATCCGTTGAATTTGTTGTTCCGACTAGGCTATACACCTAGACGGGGTGAATAAGTGTCTAGATCTAATTTCTACAAATAATGTAGAATTGATAAATTAATCGAATTTGAGGGAGCACGAGTGATAGTAAAGTACTGCAATACTTCTGCCAGATAGTTGATAGATGCAATTAATAGAGGCAGAAGAAGTAGAAAAGCAATGCACACAAGATTATAGTGGTTCGGCTTTTGAAGTCCTACGTCACTCTCTCATATTAACAGCTTACTAGCTGGATTCCACTAAGTAACCAAATAAGGGATTACAGGAATAAGAGTGATTGCTTGAATTCCAAGCATTTCCAACAGAAGCGAGCTATGCCTCTACCAAGGCCTTTCCACTCTTCACACTCTTTCTCTGTATACCTCTCTTACAAGATTTCAGGATGATGCGCTCATAGACAACAATGAAGCTCTCTTTGCATAAGGTTGTTGATTTCTTAGTTTTCCCCGTTCTTTGAACTTCATGCTCTTTATAGTCCTCGTCCTCTAAGCTTCCCACTAGATTGATCCACTCAGAGGATCAATCACCAATACTAGTGGTTGGTTCATTGACAAAAGATCACTAATCGTTTACGGTGAGATACATTAGAAATTTGGAAAGATTTATTCGTCTATACAAACAAATCTCAAAGCCTTTATACAAATAATAAAAATAAGGTAGGTGTCTAAAGATTTGAATATATCAAGATCTCTTCTTTAAGGAAAACCTTTAGTAAATCATTTTGATTGACACAAGCAATATGACTTAGTCACGAAATCCTCTCTATATCATTGATCGTTAGTGGGGAGATTCAATCTGTCAAAAATAAAAAAAAAAGATTAATACAAAGGATAATTTTTGGAACATATCTCAACTTTTCTTCCAAAATTGAATTTGTTTACTACGCAAAATTTGCTTGCTTCTGCTAAGATAGATACGTTAGAAATTAAAGGCAACAGAATATGAATCCTCTCAATTCAAGCAAATGTATTTTCATCAAGATATGATAGTTTTGTTTACTTCAGAATCAAGTATAATATTTCTAACACAATTTCCTAGGAGTCATTCCAAGAGGATCCATATCGACCAATATGGGAAAGTCCTTTGATCTCGTTGACATTTCTCTTACGGATCATGTGAAAGCAATTCACGTGGTACTGCTGCCACTGAACCAATCGCGATTTGTGGTATTCTAATTCCAATCACCGTAAGTCAACCAAACTTTAAGAACGCACAATACTGCATTAAGTTGGCGTAGACAGGTGGTAAGTGAGAAGATGTCACGGCCCCTGTCACTAGATGTGCGATTGGAATTTCTGTCAATCGGACACTGTGTAGGCCTCCAAGCTGAAACTCCATAGAATTTTTTTATCTCCCTCCGTCGACTTGAACTCACAAAATTTCACAGTTCACCTGGATCTGCTGAGGAGGAGCGTTTTGAAAAGGTCTAGATGTGCACGGAGGAGGGAGAATGGTGGGGGCAAAAGAAGGGAGGGGGGACCGCGAACGGGACTGGAGTCCGTCTCTGCCACAGGGACAGAAGAGAGGGCCCCAGCCCCCTTAGCGCAAACAATCCGTCCCCTTCAAAAATTTCCTCGCAAAATGATGGAGATGGAGATGGAGATGATCATGAATTGACTTACCCCCATCGTGGGCCCCGCCGGAAATCCCTATATTTGACCGTAGCCCAATCACAACGCTCGGCTCCGGATGACCCTCTGGAGAATGGCCAATGGGGTTCCAGATAAGGCATGGACGTGGGCCCCATAAAGTGTAAAACCTTTCTCCAACTCTCCTCGCCAAAAAGTGCACTATCCCCTGTCAACAAAAGCGCAAGCCCCTGCCCCGCGGGTCCCGGAAAAATCTCTTATAATTGCTCCTCTCCCAAAAACACCGCCACGATTTCGACGCCAATCATTCACCACAGGCCCCTCTTTTTTGGCCGTCTGATTAAGATCCTTCTACAGCTAATATCCGGAGAATCCACCCGCGAGGGCGTTGATGATTGCATGAGTCCGTCTGTGATGATTTCCCACGAGAATGCCGCGAATGCCTTCAGCGGCAAGACCGCTCGGGCCTGCGACAACTGCATCCAGAAGCGGGCTCGTTGGTACTGCGCGGCCGACGACGCCTTCCTCTGCCAGTCCTGCGACCGCTCCGTCCACTCGGCCAACCCTCTGGCCCGTCGCCATGAGAGGGTCCGTCTGAAGACGGCGGCCACCTCGCAGAAGCATCTCGGCGAATTCGCTTCGCGCAGGCAGTCGTCGTCGTGGCACCGCGGTTTCACCAAGAAGCCGCGGACGCCCCGTGGCATGAAGTCCGCTCTCCAACGGGCGTCCAAGCCAGAGAACATGGCCCGAGTTCCCGAAGTTGGTGGAGATGAGACTTCAAACGAGGAGAGCGAGGAGCATCTTCTTTACAGGGTTCCGGCTTACGATCCTTTCGTAGCGGAAATGGGCACGTCGAAAGGAGCGGAGGCCGCGACGTTTTGCGCTGAACCAGAAACTGTCATGGCCTTCGACGGATCAGGCAAAGGCGTCAACCGAAGCAAGGAGTTGACCATCGAACTGGAGAATTTGCAAGGGTTTCTCCCGTCGGACGCGGACCTTGCAGAATTTGCTGCCGACGTCGAAAGCCTTCTTGGCCGAGGGCTCGATACCGAGTCCTTTGGTATCGAAGGATTGGGCTTTGTAGATTGTAAACAGCGAGATAGTAACTCGATAGGTAGCGGCGGAGTGATTAAACTTGAAGAGAAAGAGGGTGTCGTGGGGGTCGATGCGGAAGTGGCCCACGGCGACACGGAGATCGATTTGAGCAAGGAGACATTTGAGCTGAATTTCGACTACGATTCTCCGACGACGTGCGGCGACGAAGAAGAGGAAGCGAAGATGATCATTGAATTGGAAGAGGAAAAGAACGTGGAGAATTGCGGCGGAGATGAAGGGACCAACATTAATTGTGAAGAGAGGAAGAAGAAGAAGAAGAAGAAAAGGGAGGTTTTCTTGAGGCTCGACTACGAGGCGGTGATGTCGGCATGGGCTGGACAGGGCTCCCCTTGGACCACCGGAGACCGGCCCGACCTCAGTCCCGACAACTGCTGGTCCGACTTCATGGTACAATCCTTACCTATAAACTGATAGTGGTAAATGTAACAGTTGACACCATACATGCAAACTTGAGAAAGTAGAAGGACGCCCATAAAAGACAAGTCGACAACCATTTCCTGCTGAATAATTCAAATAGTGCACCGTACACGAAGAAAAGCACGGAATCAGACAAAATAAATGTCCTTCCTTCTTGATGTTCTGGTACCCTCAATAAGAAACTTTGCATCACATTAACTTGCATATACTATCCACGTCACAGCCATTATAGAATCTTATTTATCAAACGACGTTACATTTAGTGATGCAAGTGTTTATGAGAGCGCCCATCACGAAATATGTCGGTTTTTCAAACACAACTCATTGTTTAGGTACCTAGGAACATCCACTAGATTTGGTCATATAATTATGTTGGTTTCCTTTATCCTTCCTCTCTACCATATTGACATTGTTTCGAAATTCCTCTTGATGTTCAGGGCATGTCCTTGGAATTTCAAAACCTCTATGGCGAAGCCGGTGCGTACGGGGGGCACATGGGCATGGGGGACGCCGTGCGGGAGGCTAAGGTGTCGAGGTACAGGGAGAAGCGGAGGACGAGGTTGTTTTCCAAGAAGATCCGGTACGAGGTCCGCAAGCTGAACGCTGAGAAGAGGCCTCGAATGAAAGGGAGGTTCGTGAAGAGGGCTTCATCTGCATCGTCATCAGCAACCGGTTTTCCTCTGCTCAAATAAATGAAACTCTCTCCATCGATCGTCAATGAGGCTACCTGGTCATGGAATAGCGATTACCTTGACAGCAGAGTGACGACGCCCTGTCAAAACCCAGCCCCTCGGTCTAGCCAAGTCGGCTTATCTACTATACACGTCCACTTCGCGGGGAACTCGGGGTCGCTAGAGTTTTGTGTCAATCTAATAAAAATCTAAGCTCTCTCTCTTTTTGGTCTGGCCTCAGTTTTGTCCCTGGAAAGACGTGTGTGTAGCCTGTGTTCTTTTTGGTCTTTTTGTACATACAAATGAAAGAAAGGGTAACGGTCAAAATGCTTCCGTTGTTTTAGGGTTGGAAGCATTGAATTACTTGGATAATTATGGAGTGAAAGATGTCAAAAGAAATGTAAAAAGTTAATCCTTTCTTTTCGATTAGAAGATGGATGTGCACATGATACGGATCCAACGGTCCAATAAGATGGATTCAAAAGATGAGTGAAAACGTTAGAATCTTGCATGGATGCAATACATATGCTAAACTGGATTAGCCAATATTAACGAATATCACGTTTGCTGCCATATTATACGACTAAGAAGATTAAGCTGTTATGTCTATATAGGCAATTTTAATTTGTTGATAGAAGACATGTGAACATTGCTCGTATAAGAAGATGATGATACAAGGACTATATGAGATTTTTAAAGTGTTCACATCGCATCAGCTAAAAAATAAGCATGCTTTCAGGTATATCTACACCATTTAATTTAGTTCAGTGCCATCGTAGAAAGAACCTTGGAAGCAATCTCAAGAAGGCTCAAACGTGTAATCTATGAAAATTGGAAAAAGAACAGAGTTTTAAACTGAGTCCTGAGTTTCGGGGCGCGAGTCGCCAGCACTATACTATGCTCAGCGCAAGCGCCCGGCAATCTGTGGCCAGGGGTCGCCAACTGTGGCCAGGCAAGTCCATCCTTGACCAGTCCAAGACCGGAGATACATTCAGGAGGGATTGGTCAAATTACTAGTTGACCTGGTGTTAATAAGAGCTTGATGATGAGAATCAAAATCGTCCGGTTGGACGTCCCGGAACAAGTAGAACATTTGGATACTGAAAGTAACAAATTGATTGCATTCAGCATAATGGTAGGTTAACACCATCGGCATCTCATGCTATCGTCCTCTTGTTGTGATCTTCTCCAGATGATATCATGAAAGAAAACCCTAATGGTAGGTTAACACCATCCGGACTTGACGGCCACGTCACACGACAAAGTGGATGATGCAAAACCTAGAGCCCGTTTGCCATGAAGAACCCCATGGAAGAAGATGGAAATTGTTCAACGAATAGCAGAAAGCAGTTTTCCCAGAAGACGAATCTCAATGGGGTCGACGTTGATGATCGATAGGGAGGGTATCGTGGCCCATCAGTTAAATGAAGACTTGGCATTTTCCCTCCAATTGCTTGAGAATGATGCGTGTGAATGGTCCCCAAAAGCGGGCTTTTTTCCAATTTAATTCAAAAAATAAAAATATTTATGAACTCAGGTATTAAAAAAAAAATTACAGATTTAGGTCTCGCGCGACTGTCAAAATGCCGCCATACTTACTGATTGAGAATGATGCGTGCGAGACCCAAATTAGTAAATATTTTTTTCCCTTTACCTAATTTGGTAAATGATTTTTTTTAATTAAATAGGGAAAAAAAAGAAAAAGCGTTAAGGTTGCACTTTTTGATATCGAAAGAATACTGAAAATATCCGCTACCCTCTTCAATTTCCACCTCATAATCACTTTGCATTGGTTGTTTTCCAGAATTACATTTTCCATCCTAAGATAAGATCACAAGATGAGAAATTTCATATAATCTTCGATTGTGATTAACTTGACTAAACAGACTTAGCCGATACGACACTCAATCTAAAGCTTTCTACTGTATATGTACTAGTCGCACGGCTTCTTAAAATGTCCTCAAATGGGTGTGGTAGCATAAGCTGAGTCTCGGGCCGCTAAATAGTAGGCTAAAACCCAAGATAGGATATCAACCTAGACATATACCCTTTTTTCCCTTTATATACATCGCCATAGCTACTCACACTAAGTAATCAAGACTCCAAAAGGTGCAAGACATACAATACAAACATACATACGTAATACTATGTTCCGAATTCTTTGTATTTCAATTTACCGTAAACACCGCGTAATCTACATGAGCTTGGGGGCCAAGGAAACGACACTCCACGACGAAGTCGCAAATTGTAATATGCAATCCCTTATTAAACCTATTCAGCAAGAAGTACCTATCGCTGTTTGTATATGTTCATGATGATGTACTTAATGGGGGACCGAGTCCACATGAAAGAATTTCGCTTATATCTTGTTATGATCGGCTCTCCGGGGGGGGGGGGGGGGGGGGGGGGGGGGTGGGGCCGTGGGGGGGGGGAAAGAAGGGAAAAACCAAAACAAAAGTGCGATGAGCAATGACATAATGAGTCGTGACCGGCCTAAAGATCTAAATTATTTGCCTATACAACAATTTATTGGGCCAGACAACAACTTAGTCATCATATAATTCTCGTAGAGAAATCAACTTCTGACCAGAAGTTGATTTCTCTACTTCTCATCTCTCTACTTCTTCTCAAAAATAGAAGTTGATTTTTCTACTTCTGCTCTAATTGATTTCTGATCAGAGAAATTACTTTGGTAACGGTTGAAAATTTATATTTTTGAAACATTATTAACAAAATTGCTGGTGACGGCGGCCCGTGTGGTCGAATAAGTGATTCTGGAGCCAAGAAGTAAAAAAAAATTACTTTTCAAAGTTGGCGAAAAATCCAACCAGATGTAAAAAATCTCACTAGAAGTCAATTTTTTTACCAAACGCTTTTCTACTTCGAAAGTGATTTACTAAACGAATTTCTTTGCAAGATTAACTTATGACAGAGAAATCCACAAATTGAAGTGTTGTCATGCAACACCTAAGAGAATCTTCAAATTTGATGAATCGAGACGCTCGTTAGTAGCCCACTACATAACACCAGGCCATTGGGGTTATGTAATGAACTACATAACTTATGTTCCAGCCATTCTCGAGTTTCATCACTGAAAAAAATTTACCCTTTATATGGCCAAAAATAGAACGTTATTTTCTTTTCATTTGGTTCAAAAAAAATAGAAAATTAGTTAGCCGCCATGTTTTCATTGTTATGGATTGATAAGACCCGGGGTACTTACCATTACTTTAGGAAAAATTCGTTAATTAGGGCCTAAATTGCTATAATTTTTCTCGAATAAGAATTTGAAGTGGATATTGTTTTAAATAAGAACCTGAAGTGATTATGGAAAATTCAAATAATAGTTTGATCTCATCAGCCGGCTAAATATTCTTGCAGGTCAAGGCCATTTTCATCCGAAGATAATTTTAACTTAAATTTTAGTTGAATTAAACTAAAATTAAGAAAACTAAAAGTTTTTCAAGAAGAAAAAAATACAGATGAGAGGGCTAGACTCCCCTTGTGGCTGGCGACCCACCCTCATGCATATCTGAGGGAGGGTCACTACCCTCCCCCGATTCTAGCAAGGGGCTGCTGGCCCTTGATTTTGGTCGGCCATGGCCGCCCCCCCACAGGTGATGGGGCGCGGAGGGCCTAATTTTTGTTTTATTTTGTTTTGTTTTTTGTGTTGTGAGTTTGTTTTTTCTTTCTTTCTTTTTTCCTTTGGCATCACTTAGCCAATAGGATTGAATTGATAAAAGTGAAAATGTTTAGGACTAAATAAGAAAAATTTAAACGATTTAAAATTGAATTGACAAAAATGCAAAATGTTTAGGACTTTTGTTTGATAATTGTCTTGATATATCTGAGTTGAGTAGAACAATTGGGGCTTATGGGCCATACGCTAAGGAAAATTGTCAAAAAAGTTCTAAACTTGTTATACTTTTTCCAATTCAGTCATAAACCTTTTATATTTATGCCAATTTAGTCCTAAATCTTTTACATTTGTGTCACTTCAGTCCATCCGATTAAATTTGGCCTGCAGGAGCTAACGTGGACCCAATCGGCGTTGACAGAGCAATTTTAATAATATTTTAATATATTTTTATTTATGTTTATTGTTTTATTTTTTTTTATTTTTTGGTTTGTTCATCTTCTTCCTGATGAACAACCATGGCGTCGATCACTTTCTCTAGTTGGCTGAAGGCCCACGGCAAGGTCGAACCTTGCCAGCCACTGGCAGCGTTGCTGCTGGGCGAGGGCGAGGCCGACACCGTCGGGTGACCTCGGTTGAGGCTAGATTTTTATATTTTAGACGTGGACTACTGCAGTCTAATCACAAAGATGATAGTCAGTCCTCTGTGTACCAATTGAATTGATTATGATCCTTTCATTTTCTAACTCTAATTGCTATGTACAATCACTTATATTCCAAAGCAAGCTGCACGTTAATAAAAACGGATCAACTATATAAAATTTGTGAGGTCGATCGAAATTATTTTATTTTCAAAGGATTGGACTCTGTTCATCTATGAGAGGAATGCGGAGCACGTAGGTCATTTCATATACTTAACTGGCTCGCGAGACTTGTGGGATATTCCATGAGTCTCCAGGTAATTGAAACACTGCATGTGTCTCAAGATTAGTACTAAAAAGAAGAAGAAGAAGAAGAAAAGTCACATCGATAAACGTAAAAATTATTGTAAAATTCACTCATTCGAGAATTTGTGACCCACAATATGTTATTACTTTCACGGTCACTTAAAGATTATTATGTTAGCAAATCCCAATTCGATATGTAACTTTTCTTTCTAAAATAACACCGAGAATCGTATGATCCCCTCGTCAAATATTTAGGTGGATCCACCTCCTCGTGAACTCATTCGCAAGATTTTTTTCTCAATGCTAACATTAAATGATCGATGCATATGCAGTTGGTAGAACTAGACGGAAGCTTCATTTAAGCATCTTGCCTCGAAATAAAGCAATCCTCCAGCGCACGAACCATACCCAAAACGGAGCATGCTTAAAAGAGAACCCTTTTATTGAGGTGCTTCTTAGCTAAGACTTCACTCCAATTCCCAAATCTAGCTTTCTTAAGTGCTCCCCTCACCTCTTTAATTTGCCAACTTTGATAAAATCCCCAACTCCACCCTCAAACAACTTCGCAACCTCTCAACTAGGCCGCGTCGACCTTGTCTTCCCCACATTTACTTTTCCCAACTTCCTTCCAGTAAAAATCAGATAGATGCTTGGAATATCTCGAGCCCCAGTGGCGGTGCATGGAAAGCAGGTGTCCCCCCACATGCATGGCCAAAGAGGCCCAGCCCCCTCTACGTGGTGAATCTTCACTGCTGCACCGAGTCACCCACCAACCAATAATTTCACCATTGACCCTCCGTCCTAATTTCAACTCGGCCGCTGTACTGAGATTCGCTGTCACTTGCCCGAAGTTCGGCCATTAAAGAGCGTCGTCGAGAGAGAGAGAGAGAGAGAGAGAGAGAAGATAGGTCAAGAAGATGAGAGTCGAAACAGTATTATTAGAAAGACTATCGTCTCTGTGAACCGTTCAAAAGCATGACTACATATATCTGTCTCTCCTCTCTGTGTGTATCTCTTTTTGTCTCTGTGCGTGCGTGTGCTATATTTACACACCCAACGCCGAGAAACCACACTTTTAAAGGTAAGAAAAAGAAAAGGAAGTGAATTAACATTAAAACCTTAACTACACAGATTCAAATGAGATGATGATGATCATGTCAATTTTAATCCTCAACAAAAACCCCTCTTCCTCTATCTCTCCGTCTCTTTTTCTCGCAACTCTCATTCACAAGTGATGACCGTGATCAGCCTCGAATTTGCTTGAGACGCTCTGAGCGACACCCAGAGTGAGCTCCAACCCGATCCCATCATCATCAGTCTCACGACCTTGACCCTCGAACGCCAAGCACCGGCTCGGCTGGGACCGGCCCTCGGGTTCGGCCTCCACCGTCTCCATAGAGAACCCGCTGTCATCCTCTGGCGACGTCGCGTAGCTTGCCTCCGGATAAAGCCAGCTATCCGGCTTCAGGTTGACGCCGAGCCTGGGGCGCTTGAACCGGGCCCGGGCCAGGGCCTGGACCCCGTGGAGGTGTTGCAAGCCCTCCTCCTTGGGGAAGTGGCGGATGTCGTAGGGCTTGAGAGCAGGTAAGGGCTGAGACGCGGCGGGGGTCGAACCCGAATCCAGCGAAGGGTGCCGCATGATGTGGGGGGAGCCCTTCAGAACAGCGTCGACTGCGGCTTGGCAGTGCCCCCAGTTGCCGGACCAGAGCAGGCCGACGGACCCGTAAATGGGGTTGATGATCCGACCGCAGGCCTCGTAGAGCAGCGACCTGAAAATGGCTGCTCGCTCCCCGAAGAAAAAGAAGAAAGAGAGAAAGTCAAGAAACATCACTTAGTTGAGCGCTGCAAAATTCACATCCGACGACGAGGGAAGTACCGGGGCGGAGGTGGGGAGGGCCGGCATTGATGAGGTTGATGAGGCCGGCACGGCCGTAGAACTTGGCGAGAAAGACGGTGGCGTTGGCCTGGGAATCGGAGGACTTGATCCATTGGAGGCAGGGCCTTAAGACGCAGTCGTCACTGCAGCCCTTGCGGAGGACTCTGCAACCGTTGCAGCTCATTCTCATGGCTGACGTACACACACACACACACACAGAGTGCACTCACGGAGTTGAAGGGGAGAGAGAAAGAGAGAGAGAGCAAGGGGGTATTTATGCGAGAAATGAATGGGAGTGCTTGAGAGAGAAGGGGGTGGGTAGTAGGCCCTGGCGGGTTAGCTTGGTTTAGGTTTGGTTTACTTTTATTCACCAAGTGTTGGATGGAATCAAAAGGGACTTGAAAAAGCCTTAAATCCGGGAGTTTGTTTCTTTTTGCCCTAGAAAAAAGTTGTTTCGTGTTTGGGTGAATTGTGGGAGTTCCCCTCTTTGAGAAACGTTCCGAATCGGGACAACATGCCCCTTTTTTTTTTGGTAAGAAAGCTTCGATTGGCATGCACTTGTGTGGAAGAGAGATTGTTGGATGGGCCTCGTAAATGTTCGCATCCATATGCATAATGCATATCCATTTTTGTATCGTATGAAGTTTCCATTGAACACTATAAATAGCAATAATCATAACTTCTCTATCGAGATCACTGAATTCTCTACGGGTCATCCTCCATAAAAATTATGTCTTGTGTGCACCTATGAAATCAATAGCCCATTTCAATAAAAACTCCATGCTTCCTCGCTTGCTTTGCTCGCTCATGCCACTATGAATCGACCACCACACATATTCTCTCTCTTTCTGTCTTGCCGTTGACATTGCTCGAACTCAATGAGCCACGTTGATCCACCCAAGGAAGAGCTCTATTGAATCACTGAGGGAGGGCGCCAGTCTTACAACCTGTGTCTCTTATGTTTAAGTGTCAATCCTAATTTAGTTCGTCACTATCGCGGACAAAAAGAGAGAAGACTAGGTACCATGAACCTTTTGGAAGCTCATCGTTTAATCTAATGTGCTGGTAAGGTTGAAGACAGACAGACATAACGTTTGAATGATTGAGGGTTTGGGGTCTTGTTTTGTAACAATGAGTTCTAACTTCGATGCACATAAATGTTCAACTTTTGGCGAAGGTTGTGTGCACTTAATTGAATGACCCATTTGCATCTTAATCTTTGAATCTGGTGAACCTTGAATCGAAGTCTATTATGACCTACAGATTCAGTCATGTGTATGTACGTACTTGGTGGAAGCATTATTGTCTCTTATCATGCCAAGGTTACGGTACATCAAACGTGTGAGACTTCCTTGCAAATTAATAGTACATAACACTATTTAGTCGACCATATAAAATAAAGAAAGTAATGCTACATTTCTTACGATTGATCTAAAAACATTAGTTTACATTAATTCTATTTGTGGGAGTTTTTCTGAATTGTTCGAAATTTTTCGTAATTTTTGGGAGATAATTTACCAGAAGGGCACAATCATCATTTTTTAAAATTCGGACGCCAAATTACCAAAAATAATCCATGGTTAGTTGATTGAGGTCATTTTCTATTTTTGAAAGATTTTCATAATTTTTTGAAATTTTTGGGATATAATTTGCCAGAAGGAAAAATTCATCATTTTCTAAAATTCGGAGGCCAAATTACCGAAAATAGTCCATGGTCAGTTGATTGTGACCATTTTCTGTTTTTCGAAATTTTTCGTAATTTTTGGGAGATAATCTGCCAGAAGAGAAAAATCTTCATTTTTTAAAATTCGGAGGCTAAATTACTGAAAATAGTCCATGGCCAGTTGATACTGGCCATTTTCTATTTTTCAAAAATTTTCGGAATTTTTTGAAATTTTTTGTAACTTTTGGAAGATAATTTGCCATGAGGGAAAAATCGTCATTTTTTAAAATTCGGAGGGAAAATTACCGAAAATAGTCCATGGTCAGGTGATTGTCGCCATTTTCTATTTTTGGGATTTTTTTCGAAATATTTCTAATTTTTTTCTTAATTTTTTAGAGATAATTTGCTAGAAGGGCAAATTCGTTATTTTTAAAAATTCGGAGGCCAAATTAGCAAAACTAGTCCATGATCAGTTGATTGTGGCTATTTTCTATTTTCGGGAGTGTTTTGGAATTTTTCAAATTTTTTCGTAATTTTTGGAAGATAATTTGCCAAAAGAGCAAAATCGTCATTTTTTTTTAAATTCAAGGGTCAAATTACAGAAAATAGTCCATGGTCAATTGATTGTGGCCATTTTTTATTTTTGGGATATTTTGAAATTTTTTGAAATTATTGGGAGATAATTTTCCTGAAGGGCAAAATGGTCATTTTTTTTAAAATTTGAAGGTCAAATTATCGAAAATAATCCACGGTCAGTTGATTGTGATCATTTTTAATTTTTGAGAGTTTTTGGAAGACAATTTGTTAAAAGGGAAAAATCGTCATTTTTTTATTCGGAGACCAAATTAGCGAAAATAGTCCATGGTAAGTTGATTTTGGCCATTTTTTATTTTTTAATTATTCAAAATTTTAATTAATTTTAAAAAATATTTTTTGGACCAGGTAAAACCCAACCCATGCTTCTCAGGACATAATGTTAACAACCTATAAGTAACATGCATTATTCTGGTATAAATAACAACCAAATAAATAAATTAATGCATACAGAATTGCGAAAAAAAATACAATAAAATTTACCTCAAATTATCAAGAGAAAACACGCACCAAATGAGGAGCTTCAACTGCCAAGAGAAAGGTCCGCTTTGCTTTTATCTGTCAAATTTAAAAAAATTATATTCATTTATATATCACGAAAATATTTAAAAAATGAAACGCAAATGTCTGAGGAGTTTAATATCGAGAGTGCCTGAGGGAGTAACAATGGGCGAGGTAAAACGAAAGCTTACAAAAATGAACTGAAGGAGCGAAAGAACCCCAAATAACGAGTGACTACGACAATTGTAGCTGAGACGGCTGTCTCAGAGATAAAGAACGACCACGAGAGCAACTGAGTGGGTAAGGCATGAGACTTCTAAGAGAGTGAGGAATCAGAGAAAATTTGAATCGTGAAATGAGAGTGAAGAAGAGAGAAGGCGTGAGACTTTTGCTTAAATTTGAAGAAAGGAGAAGAGAAGTGGGCCTTTAGTGAGTCTGAGAACTTCTCAGATGCGCTAAAGGCTGTGGCTTGCAGGCGACAGTCGCATGCCATTCACGCCATTTTGAATGGTGCGCGATTGTCGGCACCACCATCGCGCGACGGTAGGATGGGCCATTGTGCGACCTATCACACGTTGATATGGCCACTGCGAGAACCGTCGCGCAATGGCCCCTCCGCCGCGCGTGTCTCGCGTGACAATTGCATTGTCATGCGAAACCCAAATCGGTAAATACTTTTCAAATTTACCTAATTTAGTAAATATTTTTTAATTAAATTGGAAACAAAAATTCTATTTGAGTCAAAGTTCTCTTGGGATCCTTTTTTGAGAAAATGAGAGGACTTCGTGCTCTTATTTGAAATTCTCCCTCATTGTAATCCTCATGATTTTGTCATGATATTTCTCCCTTGTTATATATGATATTCATAAAGCCGAACAATGTAAAAGATATTAAGTTAATTAATCCAATTAAATAGGGTAATAATTATTACAGACCTATCACATTACGATTCTGTTCAATTACTACAGCCAAACGGGCTGTTAGTATTTCTCAAAGGAACGCCTACCGTGACTCAATTTCAAGGATTCATGCCGAGGAGATGAGATCCTCAGTTGTTTTTAGAACTATAACTTGATGACCTTTGTTCATAGAGCTTGGAAACTTTCAAACAACGCGTTTGTTGGAGGGTATAAAAGATCCGTTTACAAAGCGATGCGGTGGCTCGCTTATATGAGAACTCATCTTCGTTGGCAGATCGGTGGCAACTGGCAAGTGGCGATTTCGCTCCATCACTTTGCGCGCGCGGTCGCGACGCTGTTCTCGCCGCGTGCTCACGTTCCCGTCTCCAAAGAGAGGGTGGTGAGCTCCAAAACCTTTTCAGTGTCGACGATGAATCCTCTGGTCAAGGTGGAATGGCATACATGAAGATGACAAGGTCATTTCTCTTGAAATAAATAAGAGATTTGATTATAGAATTACCTGGTGGTTTGTTTATAAGGCTGAGGGAAAGCTTTATCATTTAAATTAGTTTTTTTTTGAAATAAGAGAGGTCCAAGACTACCCAACATTAATATTAGGAGTTAGCGGTTTCCGGTCCGGTCCAATTCCCATAAAAAATCGGAAATCAGACCGGACCGACCACCCTCGAAACTGAGAACTGTACCGGACCATTGGTCCAGTCCAGTTCTCGCGAAAAAAAATCGTAAATGTTTTTTTTTTGGCCAGAAAAAGTTTAAATATAAACTTATCACCTAAGTCCATTACAAGAATCGAAAAGTGGATCTACGAAGTATGAACGCGAAAGACAAGAAAAGAGGTAGTAAAAGAGATATACGAAGCAAATTTATGCCTAAACAAGTAAACATTAGATTTACTTAAAAAAAAAAAACGATCTGGTCTAGTCCGGTTTTAAGCTTAGAATCGGGAACTGAACCGCCCGATCGCAAATTTCAATTTTGAGAACTGTAAATTAGATTGGATCTCTCTAAAATCGAGAACCGGATCACCGATCTGGTAACGGTCTTTTTTTTGCTCAGCCCTAATTAGTATCAGAGCCTAATATCCAATCCCTCCTCCTCCTGATTTTCAGAAAAGTCTTCTCGCTACCTTAACCTCAAAACCACCTTTTGCCTTTTCCTTCTGCTACTATGGGCGCCATTCGGGATTTTAGCCTGCGGTTTTTCTGCCCCCAACTAGAATGGAGCAACACGAGCCTCGGCAACCATGCTCATTTCCTTCCTTTTTGTTTGTTTGTTTGTTTGTTTTTTTTTTTATAATCAAAAGCGTCTGGATGCTCATTTACTTCCCTTTTTCCATTTGAAGCGATATTCCCCTTCTTCTGCAGCTGGCGAGCGCGGTTGGATTGGAAAAGAACCGAGGAAAGGGGGATGATCATCCATCTTTGCGGCATTCATTGCAGATGAGCTACGCGGAGATATTGATGTTGTACTCTTCCTAGTTCATCGACTACTGTCGTCTTAATGTAACATCAGAAGACATCCTTAGACTATGTACTATACACTTCATTAATTGTTTGTCTACTCATTCCTTAAGCCAACCACATCCTATCAAATCTGGGGAAGGTGGTCAAAATGCGGGGCAATTGCGTTTTCCGATGTTTCAGGACAGCTCAGCTCGATACTTTTTCGTCATTGGTGAAGTCATCCCAAGGAAATTGTCACGAAATGTCTGCTGCACTGAGTTGCCTTCAGTACTAAGTACCGGCTCTTGCTGTGCACAGTGGCAACTCGAAAAACCGAAGAATTGGGAAAATTATAAGAAATGTTAGCTACCAATTCAATTCTAAATTTTTAATTTAATCAATTTAATTTAAATTTTTTTTGGCAACATTTTCGTTGAATTTTGGCTGATAATAGTTGATGTGGACTCGCCCTAGGTGGAATGATTGGCATTAAAGAGAAAAATAATTGATAATTTTTTAAAAAAATTTTCCTTTTCTTTTTTTCTTAGTTCCTCCGTAGGTCCATTGTGCTGGCGGTGGCCAGCGGAGGTCATGGCCATAGGTGATAGAGCGATGGCGTTGTGGCCCTCACCAAATCTGGGAACTCATAGACCCTCCCTATGGCCGGCAAGCGGGTTGCAACCCTCTTTGTGACTAACGATGGTCGGCTGTCGGCCCTCGGTCAAAAAGAAAAAGAAAGGATGAAAGAGAAAAGAAAAATGAACAAATTCAAAAAAAATTATTTAAAAAATATAAAAATAATCTATGCCAACGTTAGTCGTGCAACAGAATACGATCGTCGTACACATAAATAATTTTCGACCACAGTTGGCCCAAAAAAACTACATAAATAAATGGCCAAATTGAAAGATTTAGAATTGAATGACATCCATAAAACGCATTTTGGGCTTTCTTGATAATTATAATACAAAGAAATTTTTTGGTAATTATCACCCAAAGAAACGTAGACATAGCAAGCACCTATATACTTCCTTTAAAACGTAGATCTTGATTTCCACGGCGGTACCGGTATATATTCTCAAGGTTCAAGTCACCACTTGCATTTTACCTAATCGTTGCATCCAGCACCCAACAATTTTGCTGTCCATGGTCGAAGTTAATTCGACCAACCAAAATCGATAAGGTTGTAAACTTTCCCTTTTGGGCCATCGTAAGTTGATGAACGAGTAGCTTATTTCGGCCAAGAAAACACAATATACGTTCACAACCCAATTGATATAGCACGGTACTAATCAAGTGTGGTAAAGCCAATGGGAATACATTTTGTTAGCTTATACAATTAGTCAAAGGGGGAAAATCACAAAGCACACTGGAATCCTAGAGTTGTCTGCCACTCATTGATGAACAGTTTCCATCAGGAACTTAGTTTTCCAGAAACCTGATCTCGTACATGGCATTAGTCCCGCATGAATTTAAACTTCCCCAAAAGTAAGCAGACAGAAAATTGCCAAAATTATCTAGTAGGATGTCTACGCAAGCAGGATCGAGTAAGGTCGTCGATCTCTCCCATGTTGTAGTTCAATGTAGCAAGAATTGGAATATTTTGGCAGGTGATTAGGGCTCAATTAATACTAGTGGTTTGGTTTTGGGTTGGGTTTCGCCTCATTTACAAGAATCTTTGACTCGGTGTGTTTGTTTGAGTGCAAATTTTTCATGAATTAGTTTTTTAGGCTTTCACGTGTTCAGTTTTTCGAAAATAATCGAACGATAGGAAGTCATACCGTCAAAGAAGATATTTATGCTTAAAATTAGGAAAATGAATTCCCAACCTAAAAAGAGGACATAATCTTGAACAAACACACCCAAAGCTTAAGGCGGATGCTTAAGCATTGGGTTTGATTTTGGGTTAGGATGTGGTAAGAAATTCAGGACTTAGGGCGTTTTCTGAAAATCGAATGGCTTTTTGAAAAGAAGGTAAGGTGTGAATACGCAAAATATATCTCCAAGACAAACTCGAGATTTTAATCGGTCTTTCTAAAAGTTGAGGAGAATATGTAGTAATGAGATAGAAATATCGGGATAGTTCGGGAAAATGTACCAAAAAAAAATTTCGTAAACCGATTGCACTTATGTTAATTTAGTCTTAAAATATTTCAATTGTTCCAATTAAATTCTATACCTTTTGACGATTTGCCAATATAGTCCATCTAGTAAATTTTAAATTAAAAAATCGCTGACAAAAACGCCGGCCATCTCATGTGATACGGCCAGCATTTTCGTGAATTTTTTTTATTGCATTTTTTAACATCTGTCCTTTTTTGTATTTTTTTTTTAATTTTCTCTCCTTTCTTTGTTTTTCCAACTATGGGCCAATGAGATTGCCGACCACCCTCAACCAAATCCAAGAGAGGGCTGTGACACCATCGCATGTGGCTGGCAAAGGTCTACCGGCCTAGAATTGTGAAAAGAAAAACAACGAAAGAACATAAAAGGGAAAAAAATGTATATTTTGGTCACATTAGTGCCGGTCTTGCCACGTTGGACGGCTAGTGTTTATGTCAGCGATATATGATCAAAATTTACCATATGGACTATATTGACAAATCGCCCAAAGGTTTAAGACTTAATTGGAATAACAAAAAAGTTTATAATTGAATTGGCACGTATGCAATAGGTTTAAGATTTTTTTGAGAATTTTCCTGATAATCTGTGATATCTTCCCAACTTTTCCATCTATTATGACTAAGGGAAAACACCCGTTTGTGTTACTGTCGTGATCCATGTTATAACCCTTATGGACTTATTTTCCTAGATGTGAATCAAATAGGGAAAAAGGCAAAATGGACCAAAATAATAAGAACAAAGCGGTAAAACGGAAGAAACCGGGTTCTCGCCGTTTCTACTTCCTGGACCTTTCCAGGGACCATCACTCAGCATAGGACTTTCATCAACTAGCCCACGGCGCTTATGTCCAACAACCCATCCCGCTTGAAATCCGTTTAATTCGCAAAAAATAAGCGATTAAAAAAATGTTTTTTTAAATGATTATATGTATTGTTTGAAATAATTAGTTAATGGAAAATAATTTCATTACTGACAACAATTTGAGTCTGTACATTTGCTCCGATAATTAAAATATTTTTCATTCATTCATTTTTTTAAGCATCATAAACAATCATTTTTTGGTAAAAAATTTTCAAATTATTCATTTTTCGCAAAACAGATCGAGGCTCAAGTCCTTTGTGGCTCTTCCGAAACACTTGTGAAAGGGACGAATGTCCGCAAGCGCCACTAACACGGTGTCGTTCGCTCTGGTCGGCGCCTCCCACATCCCCAAAGGCTTCCGTGGACCATGAGGGATTACAAGGCATCTTTGGTTCCTAACGTTCCCATCCTTGCTCTGATTTTATTGTAAGGTAGCTGCCACCTGAGCTGGCCATCGGCACGAGGCGTCTTGTTGGTTTGAGGCTAAGCAAGAATTATCTACAAAGCATGACAATCTATTCATGGGTGCTATGTGATTAGCGACGGTTGGAACTTTGATATCAAAGTCCCATATGAAGTTGAATGAGAAATGAAGAGTTATTTCTGCTTGTAACCTTTCATTTACAAAACCGTACGACTTCATAACGTTTCGTCGAAACTATATGATTTTGTGACATTTCATCGAATCCTTTTGACGAAATCGTGCATTTTCATTGAAAAACTCTTTCGACGAAGCCATATATGTTCATGACTCTTCATTTCACTATCTATAAATAAAGCATTGGTCATCGTATTAGAAACTAGTATCAGACACGAGCATTAGATACAATCGTTATGTTCGTTATTCATTCATCATCGTCATCATTTTGTGCGGTTATTTTGTGAAATTGTGTTCAAAGGTTTTCTCTGAAACAAGTATCGGTTTCGAGAAAAAGATATCCTGGGAGACAATTGTCTAAGAATCTTGAGTACCGGTTGAGGGGACAAATTTGTCTTAAGGACATGTCGCGACCTAAAAAATTAAAAAAATTATAGGCTAATGGATTATCAGGTTAATTTTAACGAGTAATCTAATACAGACTATCCCAAGCCCTACCAAATCGCAACTTAGATTAATTAGAAATGATTTAGAATTTGGAACCGCTACTAATCATTTTTGGTAAGTTGATTAGAAACCTAAATAAAATAGCGGGAGGATCATTTTACTTCTACGAACCAGTGATTGTGGATTTGGGGACTTGATTACACTAGTTAATTAAAACTAATGTTCTTTCAATACCTTAATTCCATATGAGATGTACTAAATTGACAACTCAGATTGAATCAAATTGAAGCTCAAATGATGTGTTTCTCTTTTTTGGGGTTTTCGTTTTTTATAATGTAATGCATGAATGGTGACTATCTAAATGACGGGGATTATATGCGATGGTATGCAAAGCATGCAAATTCAAGGTCGAATTGCCTTACATACAAAATTTAACTGATCAAATTTAAAACATGCAAATGACATGATATTTACGTGGCTTGCAAGACAAAGAATTCAAACTAACATTATATGCTAATGACATGAAATATATGCAAAGATATGATATGAGATATGGAAAACATGACATGACAATTTATGTACAATGCAAATTTTCCAAAAAAAAAATGGTAATAAGATGAGTGAAATTCGAAAACTTGATATGCAAGTGACATGGATGATGCAAAAATATAACTTAAAGATATGCAAGGATATTCTGAAAATATGGAACATATGAGATGATACTCGAAAATATGATATGCATGATATGCAGATATAAAATTCGAAAATATACAATGTAGGACATGAGATAAAATAAAAATGAGAAATGTCAAAGATATGCTATCCTAATCTAGGTGAGATATGCAAAATGATAAGATATTCATGAATGTGATTTTTTTTATTTTAAATTTTCAGCCAATAAGGATATTCCGAATGTTTTATTATCTCAATTTGCAAGCTTAAAATTTAATAAAATCTTCAGGAATTTTCAGAATATAGCAGGCCAAATCAAGATAGCAATACATCACTAATATTCTCAGCAAGATAAGGAAAGAATCAAGACTATCATCCCATTTTCAATTTTTCTGAAAATTTCCAGATTCCAAATTAGAAAATTGACATTTTGAAGATAGCAAATCGGAACTAAGTGGCAATAAGTCAGATCGACTAACTCCAATATTTAATTCTTCAATTTTTCTGAAAATTTCCACATTTCAAATTAGAAAATTGGCATTTTGAAAATAGCAAATCGGACCTAAGTGACGATATGTCAGATCGACTAACTCCAATATTTAATTCTTGATGTGCAATTTTTCAAATTAGGCAAGTGAACATTCTAATCTCCCACGACAATTTTCAGAATATGCAATTTCAATCAATCAAATTATGCAATCAAATATATCGAATTTTAAATTAGGAAAATACATTGATTGCAAAATTTATTTTCCTCCGAAACTGCATTCCAAGCTTGTGAATCTTCTTTAATGGCTATGCTTCAATGTAATCATGGCTCGGGCGATCTTGAATTGAGCCTAAATTTTTCACCGAGACTCCACGAAGATCACGCCAAAACAGCAACTTTTGGACGTGATTTGTAGCAGAAAACAAACCCTCGAATAGCTGAATTTCTAACACAAAATAATAGTCAAGTTAGGCCCCAATTTACGACTAAAATGAAACAGACTTACCTCGAAGCCAAGGATGATAAGCGGTTATTCTTATTTCTCGTCGTCGGGACGGTGAGGAAACAACAGTGCGTCAGTTGCTCGTGGATTTAGCGATGTCAACAAGGTATTGTCCGAGTGCGGTCCGAACGTTCTGTTGGTTCTCTTTTGCAAATCTTGTGGGAAACAAGTGCAGATTCTTGGCTTGTAATGTAGGACAAAGCCCATCGCTCCAAGACCTCCTTCCTCTTTCCTCTTTGATTTTTTCCTTCTCTCTCCCAGTTGTGCCGATTCCTTTTTTTTTTTTTTGTGTCCCTCAACGTGGCCGAGTGATGACAATGAATGGCTTAGAGCAAGATCAAGTGGCATGGAAGAGATACTTCGATATGGATCTTTTTTGTCTCTTTCCTGCAGTAAAAGGATAAAACTACACCGCACAAATCAGTGGTGGATCAATGACGTCAAGAACAGGAACTTGGCTTTGCAGTGCGTATTTTGTTTGGCGCAAGAGCCAACGGAGGGAGCAGCAAAGATGGCCTCTCACAAACAAATCGCTGATGACCCGACATTTAATATCGTCGACGCACAAACCAGCCCAACCGGAACAGCAGGACAGCGGCAAAGGGTGCTGCAGCATTGGGACTCAACAATAGTCTTCTTGACGAGGATCGTCAGGACTTGATGTAGAAGTTGGTGATGGCTGTTTCGTTGGTGCTGCATTGGAGCTCAGAATCGCCTTGATTGCCGTGCAGACCTTGGGGAACCTGAAAAAGAACAGAAATTTTTCTGCTCCCCCTCCCTCTCAAAGTTCCGGTCGTGTGTTTATAATGTTTGGCCTCCGAAGACTCCTTTTTGCCTCTTCTGCAAATTCATGGACTCCAAAGGAGCATGCTATTCTCTCTCTCTTGGATGTGTGGCCATATATTATGATTTTTTTGGCCCCCCCTTCATATGAACCATAAAGCATCTATTTATAATAGTGAGCTAGGGTTTTGTATTATTTTTATTATTTGCAAAATTTTCCCTCAGCTTTGGATAATCGTAAATTAATTCGGAGAGAAAATATTCTGTCTATAAAACCTTTTTTTTCTTAATTAATGGGCATTTTTTAATTAAAAGGATTTTTCCCAAATTGAACATTAAATACACATTGATGATTTTTTTTTGGAATTGCCCCATAACTAGCTGAATTATCCTTTTTGAGTTTTGATTCACCTCTCGTCGATTTCAATTCATTTTTCACCGCCGATCCGATTAAATATAAATGCAATGCAATGCAATATGATGCTAAAAATAAATATGAAAAATGATATGATTATTTTTTTTGTAGAAACTAAAATTAATTCTTAATTTTTAATGCAAAATAAATGATAAAAAATCAAAATTTAGGTGTCAACATAACACAACGTGAATTCATTAGGCTCGGATCATTCATCTGCATTCAGATTACTTATTTGCGATTGGTTTCAGGTTTGTCTATTAACCTAATTTTCTATATGAACATCAAGTCCTGCTTATAAGCAACAACAATCTTAATATACGAACTTCTACCCTCTTAGTGGACAACAATCTTAAGACAATTTTGTTTTTATCTTTTAGTGCTTAGCTCGTATAGCTATTTTTGTTGTACGTATTCTGTTTTGGCGTATTATTGTTAGTTTCATCCAATGAAAATTATATTTGATTACACATTCGGATTCGTCTTGTTGATACGAGAAAAATGAGCGATCGCTCGTTGCGACAACAATCTTAATATACGAACTTCTACCTTCTTAGTGGACAACAATCTTAAGGCAATTTTGTTTTTATTTTTTAGTGCTTAGTTCATATAGCTATTTTTGTTGTACGTATTCTGTTTGGCGTATTATTGTTAGTTTCATCCGATGAAAATTATATTTGATTACACATTCGGATTCGTCTTGTTGATACGAGAAAAATGAGTGGTCACTCATTGCGAGGCAACGCTGGGTCATGCCGCACGCATGGCAGCATGGCACGCGTCACCACGGGAAAGGGTTCCCAGGCAGCAACGAAGCGTCACAATTTTGTGCCATTTCGATCAGTAAAAATGTCATTTGAGTATACCATCGAGATCATATCATCAATACAAGCATTTAGAGAGTTGATCACCATCGGAGAACACCGGAAACTACCACACGCGCCATCACACGCGCTGACGGTGGCGGCGTGTGACGATCACTAATGAACACTTCTATTCGGGCCTATTTTGTGTGTTTTCGTTCAATGAATTTTAGTTTTGAATACATAGTCGGAAAGGGCTCGTCAAGATGAGCCTTTTGAATGGTTGACGGTTGCCAGAGGCATCATGATGGTGGTGCACATACATACACGCGCCTGATCGGTGGAACATCGCGTTCATTGACCATGCACTGACTAATGAAGGCAGAAACTTTGACCTGTTCGTACGAGCGCATATGAGCTCTGGTTGGGGCATGTGAGGTATCATTGCATTCATCTCAAAATTATCTTTGTTTTGATATATTATTTGAATATATTTGATGCATTTAAAATTATTAAAATGCATATGAAATTCTATGTACGTGTATTTTTCAAGGGTGGTTGGGCTATTTTCATGACTTCGACATCGATAACGTCTATTACGTCTATCCCAACTCTTGGAGAGAAGCTAGAAAAGTTCAATGGTCTGATTTTTAAGAGATGACAATAGAAAATGATTGTTATATGTCACGGCATTGAATTTGGTAAGGTTCCTCAATAACAATGCTCCTAAGTTGGATGAAGAAGAGACAAATATGGAAATGATTGTTGCTATAGATGTGTGGAAGCATTTTGACTTACTGTGTCACAACTAAATTCTCAATGGTCTAGACAATTTTCTCTATAATGTTAATAGCCTATTGAAAATGATTAATGAATTATGGGGAAAGCTTGGACAAGAAATACAAAACATAAGATGACGGGTTCAAGAGATTCATCGTTGGCAAGTTTCTGGACTTAAAGGTGGTTGATTTCATAACCGTCCTAAATCAAGTCTTAAAACTCCAAGTGATTATGTATAACATTCATGCCGAAGATATGGTTCTAAGTGAATCATTGCAAATGACCGCTTTCATTGAAAAACTACCATCATCTTGAAAATATTTCAAGAATTATCCCAAAGTGTGGGTGTGAAAATGTTATATATATCAGTAAGTCTCGACATATATGTCAAAGACACGATATTGTAAGACAACTTCTCGCTAGTAAAATTATCACAATTGACTATGTAAAGTCAAAGGATAATGTGACATTCTGATTTCCAATTAATTTCAGGCTCATTAATGAGAAGTGTATATCTAGAGATGTATTTCAGTCGTATTCCACTGGAATCTGATCAATTCGAGTAGACTAACCAAAAGGGAAAGGCTAACGCGAGACGAGGTACGTGGACCTAGGGAACTCGGATAGGAAATAACGCTTTGGCCATAAGAATTGTCAAGAGAACTTGCAATAGACCCTCACAATTACATAACAACCAAAGCCGACACGAATTGACGAGCCCAAAACGTGATATGAATCAAGGGGTCGATACGCGTAACGTCTGCAAAAGCCGTATATCGGTTCGAGATAAGCTGGAACCACGTCTGGCAGAGAAAATCATAAAAAATGAGTCTCGAAAATTGAAGATGGAGAATCAAGAATTTCAACATTACAATTGGATTGATCGTCACCCTATCAAAGAATTCTGGAATGAGAAAAATAACATTCTGAACGTCGGGGTTAAAATGACCGTTTTACCCCTCAAGCTTATAACCTTGCCCAAGCAATTGAAGAAGGGAAATTTGGACATTTAACCCCTCAAGGCTGCCAAAAAATCCAGAAGAATTATGGGCCATTGGATTAAAATCATGATTGACAAGTGGACATGTGTCAATCGATGGAGTAAAGACAAGTCATGTCCACCTTTTGGCCACCTACCATTCTTCCCCTTTGACCCACGCTTGTATATAAGCCTTCTCTCTCTCTCCTCAATTATTTTGGCCGGCCACCACCCTAAGATTCACGCCACTCCCTCTTCTTCTTCCTTCTTGATTCTGTCGTCGCTGACCAATTCTGAGGGTTCTGTTCGGCCGTTCCGGCGACCACTTTCGGCCACCACCTGGATACCGACCGGTCATACCAACCTAGATCTATGTCTTGCCAACCTCCTCGAAGTGGAAGCACGCCATTTGGAGCACCGAGGAGCTCCGGCCAAGCGTTTTCGAGGGAGTTGACGGAAACTAACTCAACCTGAGGTAGGTCCGGTTCCTAGTCCTTTTGATGGTTGAAATATTGGAATTTTGAAGTCAAATTTTGTGGAGATCTAGTAGAGACGTGTAGGAATCTGTGATAAAAATTGGGGCTCAATTTGATGAATTTTTTACCATGAACCAGCCTTGTAAACCTTGCATAGAAACTGCCAGCAAAACTGACTTGAGGAGTCCGGCGAAGTTCGATCTTTGATAAGACCTCTAAACCCTTAAATAGACATGTTAAGAGGTATGATAGTGAGTAGATGAAGGATTTGATGAAGATTTAGAGCTGGGAGTGCGCGGTTTTCACAGAACTGAAATGAATCGGTTCTATTCTGTGCAAAACCGATTCTGGTGGATGCAAGAACAGATGGTGACGAGTCTCAAATTGATGTTTAAGACATATTAAGATGTAGAGGATTATGTTATGGAGGATTGAGGTTAATGGATTGAGGAATTGGATATGGAAAATTGACGGATTGATTGAATATGCTAGGTTGCGCGGTGAATGGGCCCTTGGATTGATTTGGCCAAAATTTTGAGGACCCAAGAGGAGGAAATTGTGATATCGAAATCAAGGTAAGGAATTCCTAACCTTATGCTAGGAAGATTGGACTTGATTGGGTGAGTTAAGGTTTAATTTGATTGATTTAGGAGGATATTCCAAAGGGGTAGCTTTTAAAATGCCCTAAGTGGTTATAGAAAGTCATGTGTGATATTGATATGTTTAAATGGTGTGTCATGTCGAATGTCATTGATTGTCTTACATGCCATGGATTTTCAAATTGTGCATGAGATGCACTTGTTGTTTTATTTGTGCATTGAATAGTGAATCATAGCATGAGCATGACATGGCGAGGCCTTGAGGCGTATGAGACGCGGGGCGGGAGATGGATACCTTGATACGACGAGATTACGGGGTGGAGTTGATATTGTGTGGCGCCCTAATGCGATGAAATCGCGGGGTTGAGATAGCCACGGTCCTGATGCGAATCACTTGCGGGACGGAGAGTCCCTGAGGCGTATGAGACGCAGGGCAGAAGATGTATACCCCGATACAACGAGATCACGGGGTGGAATTGATATTATGTGGTGCCTTGATGCGACGAGATCGCAAGGTTGAGTTGGCCACGATCCTGATGCGAATTATTTACAAGACGAAGGATGAGATGATGAGATTAGCCGGGAGATTCATCGGAACCTAATGCGTTTACGCGGGTTGCCGATGAGTGTCTGATGCGTTTACGCGGACCGAGCCTGATGCGACGAGATCGCGGGCTGGAGAGTGAGGCAGGCGGATATTGGTGGATGTGGTGAAGTGGCAGGACGATTGTGTATGATCATCTGAGTGTGACATAAGGTCATCACTGCATGTCTGTCATCTACATGTTGTTATTTTATAGATTTGCGCTTAAGGCGCATGTATGATTATGAGTTTGAAATATCGGATAGATGACCGCCTGAGTGGACGGTCGGCCTAACCTAGGGTTAGAACCTACCTTACTGAGATTTATATCTCACCCCAGTGGAGGCTTAATTTTTCAGGTTCCAAGCGAAAGAAGCGCGAACTTGCCAAGGATTGGCATTTGAAGTCATAATTGATCAACTATACTAAAGAGGGCTGCAAGTTATGGATTTATATTTTGTGATGTTAGGGATTGTCCTTCTAATTGATAGATTATTGAATTGAACTGTTATGAATTGATTAATGAAATTTGATGTATCTGTCCTAAGTCATAGGGTGTTGATTTATTGGTGATGAATGGAGTTGGCATCGCTTCCCATGCATATTTTAAAAGAGTTGTAAGTTATTGGCTGTAAGATCCTGGAGCTTTCAGAAAAGTACGGCTTGATGGGATGTTCGCGCGCTCGCCGGATTCGGGGCGTGACAGATAATGTTGTAGATTTATTAACAA
Source organism: Rhodomyrtus tomentosa (assembly GCA_028455895.1). Taxonomy (NCBI): domain Eukaryota; kingdom Viridiplantae; phylum Streptophyta; class Magnoliopsida; order Myrtales; family Myrtaceae; genus Rhodomyrtus; species Rhodomyrtus tomentosa. The sequence goes on from JAPCWY010000011.1 coordinate 9,266,541, forward strand.
AAAAACCTAACTAGAGAGGTGGTTGCGAAAACATCAAGGAGAATGGGTTAATGCCATAAATAAGTCATCATAGTGTAAACTCTACCTAGTTGACTGAAGATACCAAGATCTAGATTCAAAGGGACAACCAACTTATGAAGGTGTTGACACATAAATTTTGAATTTTAGGAAATTCATTTACTTCATAAAATGAAAAATGGTAGTTCTCACAAAAATAAATCATCATGCATTGCATATTTATTTTTTGTCATGCATTTGCAAAGAGTGAGTCGATCGAGTTTAAACTAACGAACATCCGAACTAGACTCATCATCAATTTTCGACCGAGAGGGGGGATGGCCGAAATTTTCATAGGTTTGGGCTCAATTCAATTTTAAATTAGCCCATTTTGGATCTTTTAAAATACAAGGCTTTTAATTAATCACCCATTTAATTAATTAAAGCCCGATTAGGTTCCAGATTCGCACAAATAGACTCATTAACTTAGATTTTTTCGGGAGAAAAGGTAAGTTGCCAATCCTTGACTGCAATCTATGCATGTTTATTGAATAGACGTTCGGATGCTTCAATGAACATATGCAGAGTCGTAATTCAAGTTGAGGAGTTTTGTATGAATCAATCATTAGAAAACTGCTGATGAGAACTAAAACCAGAAGTCAGTTGTCTTTGCGGATGAGAAACCAATTGTCAATGCACAAATCTGATGGTCGAATTTTTTATGTATGCACGAATTTGATGGTCGAATTTTTCATATATTCAAGATGGCCAAATTTTTTATGTGCTGCAGGTGGTCGAATTTTTTTTTTGAGTTCTCAGGTTGATTAGATTTTCGATTCAAGTCCTCGTGTTGGTTGAACATGCAAATTGATTGGGTCGAATGCTTAATCGTTATCCTGACTTCGTTTTCACGAATTATCTGGAAGATCTTTGGATGAAGATATTTGCGAAATTGATTTGGGGTTAGGTTCGAAATATGGAAGATTGTCTAAGCCTACCTTTTGAGCCTTAGAGATAATTTTCTAAAAAACTTCGAGATGATTGATACGATTTCAATCTAATCAAGAGTCCTAAGCACATATTCGAAATTTAGGGAGTTATCGAAAATCTTTCCAAACTTTAAAGATAAATTTCTAAAAAATCTGAAGATTGAAGATAAGGTTTCACCCACTCAAGATATCTTGTAAAATTTTAAAGATTATCCAAAATTCTCTGAAAATACCAAGAGATAATCTTTCTTAATTGAAAGATGTGAATCCTTAGCGGATAGGGGTTCAAAATTTTGACCACCCTAGGTGGTTCTCATAAATTTTTAAAGTATTTAAAATATGTACACGTTTTTAAAAAAGCATGTCTATAATATATGCTCCCCACGTGCCTAGTCGCTTCGGAAAATTAAATCATATGCCTTACCATGTTGTTATGGAGTGGGATGATGATTAAGTATAAAGATTTGTATTCTTTCTTTCTAGTAATTTCTGGCAAGAGGTACGTTGTCGTCTTATACACGTACTCGCATACTGACTCGAATTTTCGAAAATGTAGCGTTAAAAATTATACTCTAATCCAAATCTTTGCGAATTAGTGAATTATCGAAAATTCGGATATGAAGGTATATTATGGATATTTTTGTTTAAATTTGTTCAAATTCCTTTCTTTTTATAAAAATTTGAAAATCCAAAAAAAAAATAGAAAACACAAAAAAAACATTAAATTCACTTAAACCAATCAGAAAGTACATTGTCATGAAATTGGTACCGAAATGTCATTAATTTTTAATTAACTTAATCAAGTCCTCGAACTCATTAACTCTGGTTCGTAGAGATAAAATAGTTCCCATACTATTTTGTATAGGTTTCTAATCAACCTACCATAAATGGTGACTCCATTTGAATATTTTTATGAATGAACTTAAGTTTTGATTTGATAGGACTAGGGAAGGTCCGAGTTAGGTTAGTTAATTTAATTGGTTTAATAATCTATTAACCTAATTTTTGGTCGCGATAGAAGGCTGTGTAGAGTACTATAAATTATTACTCATTCTCGTATAGTGACAATACTAATATGTCAAGGCTAAATATAAGCTTTTAATGATTCTAAATCGAGTATGTGATATACTATATATTCAGAAATCAACTATGTGAATGGGAAGTTAGGGCCGCTTCTGTGAAAATTGAAAAGGCCAAATTCTCTAAACTATTCATGAGATCGGGTGGTGTTTATGGTCAAAACGAATACAACAATGAGAACCGACTTTGTTCGAGGGAAAGTTGTGTGTTTCCTATTGTCTAGGTTTACATCAAAGATCGACAGTTCAAATACATCAAGTCTACTGATTGACCGAATAAGTCCGATAGGTATCCACTATGGTAAGTTCAAAGTCTCAGACTACTTATCTCGATATAACGATTTCTCATGAAATATTCGCACATTGCATGTCATGCATTCATAGAGAGTTTTAATAGTTGAAATTCTCATTCATGTGGGGAATTGTTGGAACTTTGATCTCAAAGTCCCATATAAAGATGAATGAGAAACGAAGAGTTATTTCGGTTTGTAACCATTCATCGACGAAACCGTATGACTTCATAACATTTCGTCGAAACTATACGATTTCGTGACATTTCATCGAATCCTTTCGACAAAATCGTGCCTTTTCATTGAAGAACCCTTTCGATGAAGTTATATGTGTTCATAACTCTTTGTTTCAGTCTCTATAAATAAAGGATTAGTCATCGAATTATAAATGAGTATTAGACACGAGCATTAGATACAACTGTTATGCTCGTCATTCATTCATTATCGTCATCATTTTGTGTGATTATTTCGCGAAGTTGTGTTTGAAGGTTTACTCTGAAATAAGTACCGATTTCGAGAAAAGGTGATCCGTTCTATCATAGAATGCAATTGTCCAAGAATCTTGAGTACCGATTGAGGGGATAAATTTGTCTTAAAGACACAATGTGCATTCATTGGGCTCGGATCATTCATTTGCATTCATATTACTTATTTGCAATTAGTTTCAGGTTTGTCTATCAACCTAATTTTCTATACAAACATCAAGTCTTACTTATAGGCGACAACACTCTTAATATACGAACTTCTATCCTCTTAGTAGACAACAGAGAAAATATCCGATACTCGACATATACAAGTTTCTGTTAATAGTACCGCATTCCGAAGAAAAAGATATGTTGTTGCGAAATGTACAGTTGAAGATTTAGGATTCGGTTCGGGTTAATTAACAACTCGTAGACCTTAGCCTACGAGGGACTAGACGAGCGATGTTGATTGTTTGTGAGCGAGGTCAGCCCACTCGGGCCACTAACCATAACGACGATACGGTCGTGTATATGGATCTGGATCCCCTGCCCTGGTCAAATCAAGGCAAGGGTGTCAAGGTCAAATCATGGCCATCCATTTAATCATGGACGATCACAATCATTTAAAATTACGGCTGCATTGTTGATGTTTTTTTTCCTTTCTTTTCAACTCAAATTATGATCGTCCATGATTGAATGGACGGCCACGATTGATCCGGGCACACCTTGACAGGGGAGCATCTTGATAGGGGATCCGCGCGCCGTGTATACGGGGTTGGTCATCCTCAATAAGGCGTTGCATGGCTACAAGTACAATAAGGTCATTACTTTTTGTCGCAAAGTGGCTACGAATGAGCGAATTCGAGCTCTCCACACAAGTTTTGTGAATCGAGAACGGAGGAGTTGCATAGGCATTCTCTGGTTGAGTGCAAGTACGGATGAGCTCCAGCGACCGCGAGACGCGATGCAAATCTGAACCGGGAGTGCAGTGGAAGCCGGGCCATCGTATCGGCGAGTTAACTTTCCTTGTCTTATTCCCCAAAAGCTAGCGCGCAAGGAGTCAAAACCCGATTCCTACTCCAAATCGCTACTCGACAAGACTGTTTCCGCCCTCCGCCGCATCATCCGCGGACCTAACTCGCATCGATTTTCCCCCCGACTGTCTCGATTAGTAAAAAGCCCCGGAACGATCAAATTCCAATGAGTGCGAGACTCGTTACTCGTCAAAAGGGTAAACAGACAAGACAAGACAACGAGCGTTGCCATGAATTCGATGATGAATGAAACGGAGGAACGCCTAAGCCCTCTTCCCAGACCCAGGCGGGATTCCAATCTAGGGCTCTTGTGAAACACTGGTAAGTTAAACCCGCTCGGAGCTTTCGATGATGATGTCCCATTAAACAAGTCTTCAAGTGTGAAAACGAGGAAACCATTGTCAAAAAAGATGAGACTTTCTTGTCGAAACGAACCGAACAAACTGAGTTAGGGTTAGTTTAGTATAATCACCATTAAAAACGAAGTGCGTCTCTTCACAACTGTTCGAAAATACTATATCGGGCTCTCTTCAAAACTCCTTGCACGAAGTCACATACTGAGTACTTCCTAAAGGGAAAGGAAAATGCCTGAATATTCACGCTCTTCTTATTCCTTTTTCTTTTTTCATTGTTATGAATCGGCATTTAGACTTCTTAAATTGCGCTTCAACTTCCACCCGTACCCAGAAGAGGACAACAGGTAGGTCAAGCTTGAAGAAGCAAGCAAAAGATGCCTTCCCCGGTTTTTTCTAACTACTGTACGCTTGTGCTGTCCTGTGGAATCTCTATCACCGTTTCAAGACAACAGTAGGACGAATCTCAGCTTTATGCGTTTCTTTTGTTTCTCTCTCTTGAAAAAGCTAGGGAGATGTTCCTCAAATTTACCATGCTACCACACCCACACCCTCGTCCAGACAGTGTATCGTTCGCTTACTGCTCGAGAGAAAAAGACCGTGCGTACGTCAAACAGACTGCTCCATGTTCGTAGGTTTGGATAGTGAGCATATGTTCCGGACGTCAGAGGAACTTAAAGCCAGAGGCACACGAGAGAGTTCAATCATCTTCACATGGAATCGATGCAGAAGGCTTTGGGTTTAGAACAACAGACAGGACGAGAGAGAATGATGCCATTTTTTTGTCACTGTTTGTTCAACACAAGTTTCAATACTTAATGAACTGCTACTCAATCTCCTACTTCAGATATGAAGTAAATGTTGCAATGAACTGCTGAATTAAGAATGAATTGAAGCAACCAGCGAGAGAAGGGAAATGTTCAGTTACTCGCGCGGAAAGAGAATCAATATTTCATCACTGTGGAAAAAGAATGAACGGAAAACGAAATAAGTCCTTTGCTCCTTTACATATACATGGATCTCCATTCAAATGAGAAACCCAAACGACATGCCGAAATACCCCCGGTTTTCCCCTCGAGAATCCGCACGGAGTTGTCCGTCGAATTGACGAGAAAATCGCGGGTATTTCGGATAAAAGAAAAAGGTCTCGAAAACTTTTGACTTAACAAGGAGAAAACAACCAACCACAGGGAGAAAGAAATAGAGAGAAAGACTTCATCTGAGCGATTAATCAATTGTGGAGAGGATCAGGGCCGCTCGGCACGGCTCGCTTGCTGTCTTCGAATGCTTGATCGGTGCTACTGTCAACAGCATGACTCGAAGTGGAAGGTGTACCATTGAAGCCTGTATCCGAGTGCAACGGGATCTCTTCTTTGCTGGTGGTGAGGGTGTTGGTCAAGTACACTGGCTTCACTTTGGCTTGGTCATCTAAGCTCGACTCAGATGACAATGACGATGGTGATGACAATGTCCGTGCCGCTGCGGCTCTGCAATATTCCCGGCAAGCCCAGAGTTGAAACGATGAGAAAAGCACAAATAGAAGCAGAGAAGCGTGCATGGATCTCCAGGAGCCGACTAAAGGCATAGCTGAAAATGTGAAAAGAGGTCTCAACATATGAAAGTTGTGGAGGCTCTCTCTTTCTCTCTCAGTGATTTGGTAGTTGAATATTCCGGTTTCTTTGCGGAGACTTGACTTTTAACTCCTCTCTCTCTGAATAGTTAGCATTTTGACTTATCTAATGGATGGTTCCGTTTTCTCTCCATTGAATCCGGGTGATATTTTCGGATCTCATTTGATCTCTATGCTAAATCTAAATATTGTATCTAACATGTTAAACATATGCACCTCCACGTGTAAATGAGAAATACTTCCCCGATAGTAATACGAGGGACGGCACAATCTCGATAGTAGACTATCATCGCTTGTATTGCATAAAACAATTATAATTAGGAAATCTTGTGGTTGAAATAACTGGCAATACTGTCAAGTTATAAGGCTACCAGATCTCTATACGAATATTTTCACTTTCTATTTTTATAATCATAAGCGGAAGTACCATGGTCGGTAAATTTGACCCTTTTTTTTCAGCGAAAAAGGAGATTACTAACATGTAATAAGAAAAAAGAGTAGAAGTTACATGACCGTAGTTCCAGCCGGCATGCCCCAGCAAAATCAGAAGGCAAAAAGTCCAGTCAAAGGGTTATGGCACAAGATCAAGCCCCACTGATCTTAGATTTTGCCCATGGCAGCTAGGGCCCTAGGTGGCTTGCACAAAATAAAAATAAAGAATTAGGGCTCGATCTTCGCCTCCTCGAATTCCGCCAGAAGTTTCCTGCATTCAAAATTGGCAGCCGTGAGAAATTGTCCCTATTCGATTTTATTAAACGGTTTGAATGACGGATGGAGCATCCAGTAGTTCAACTTGTAACTGAGTCACGTCTCCGTGTTTAGCCTACGAAAGACCGTCCCTTGGTGGTCGAGACTCGAGCAAGAAGGCACTGGTTCTTCCAATCTCCCACGTAGAGTCCCTTGCTCCAGTATCTCCTGAAGTTAGCATGGTTTCGGGTAGAATGATATTGGTCGGAACACGTCCGTTTCAGGTTCTAAAGTATCCGTGATAGATTTAAGATTTCAAAAATTAAAAAACCGATTTTTACAGGTGCGTGGAACCCATCATTGTATTTTTCTTGTTTTATATCTTTGTGAGATCTTGAGATATTTCATGGAATTTGACGATGAATGTGTAATTTGAAACTATGAGACTTTTCCTTTATTAATATACTTCATGTATTTACATATAAGTAATGGTTAATAGATTGTAGTAGCAAATATTAGTTATTAGAGGTAACGATTCACTACAATCGTTCAATTAAAAATACATTGGTAACTTGAGAAGACCAATGGATCGCGAAACCTGTGACAATGCATGTTCTATGGTAGGTTCCACATTTCAAGATATGCATTATAAGTTTCAGATTTCAAAAATTGAAAAACTTATTTCGACCGATAGATTTTAGCTACCAGGTAAAATCTGTACCTTCCAAGTTCGAGCCCAATCAGGTCGTGTCTGCGTTCTTCCTGCGGCGATCTCACACGTTGAGACAAAAATCTTCATCCGAGGAGTTGTTCCAGCGATATTTTAGTATCATCCTCCTCACGAGTGGAAACAGGAGAAGCCAAAATACTATGTGGATTGGAGTCAGGAAAGCAAGCAATAAATATTTGCAAAGTTCCAATTTTCCCTTCCAATCCAACAGTCCTTAGCACGGAGTTAAACCCATAGAATTTTTTTTATCTCCCTCGTTCGACTTGAAGTCTCAAAATTTCACAGTTCACCTGGATCTGCAAAGGAGGAGAGAGTGTGTGTGTGTCCCTCTTCTTGGCAATCTGATTAAGATCCTTCTACCGTTAATATCATCCGGAGAATCCACCCGTGAGGGCGTTGATGATTGCATGAGTCCGTCCGTGATGATTTCCCGCGAGAATGCAGCGAATGCCTTCAGCGGCAAGACCGCTCGGGCCTGCGACAACTGCATCCAGAAGCGGGCTCGCTGGTACTGCACGGCCGACGACGCCTTCCTCTGCCAGTCCTGCGACCGCTCCGTCCACTCGGTCGACCCTCTGGTCCGCCGCCATGAGAGGGTCCGTTTGAAGACGGCGGCCACCTCGCAGAAGCATCTAGGCGAATTCGCTTCCCGCAGGAAGTCGTCGTCGTGGCACCGCGGTTTCACCAAGAAGCCGGGGACGCCCCGTGGCACGAAGTCCGCTCTCCACCGGGCGTCCAAGCCAGAGAGCATGGCCCGAGTTCCCGAAGTCGGTGGAGTTGAGACGTCAAACGAGGAGAGCGAGGAGCATCTTCTTTACAGGGTTCCCGCTTACGATCTTTTCGTAGCGGAAATATGCACGTCTAAAGGAGCCGAGGCCGAACCAGAAACTGTCTTGTCCTTCGACGGATCAGGCAAAGGAGTCAACCAAAGCAAAGAGTTGACCATCGAACTGGATAATTTGCAAGAGCTTCTCCCGTCGGATGCCGACCTCGCGGAATTTGTTGCCATGTCGAAAGCCTTCTTGGCTGAGGGCTTGATGCCGAGTCTTTTGGGATCGAAGGGCTGGGCTTTGTAGATTGTAAACAGCGAGATAGTAACTCCATGGACTGCTCCTTAGGTAGCGGCGGAGTGATTAAACTCGAACAGAAAGAGGGTGTCGCGGGGGTCGATGCGGAAGTGGGCCACGGCGACATGGAGATTGATTTGAGCAAGGAGACATTTGAGCTGAATTTCGACTACGATTTTCTGACAACGTGCGGCGACGAAGAAGAGGAAGCAAAGATGATCATTGAATTGGAAGAGGAAAAGAACGTGGAGAATTGCGGCAGAGATGAAGGGACCAACATTAATAGTGAAGAGATGATGAAGAAGAAGAAGAAGAAGAAAATGGAGGTCTTCTTGAGGCTCGACTACAAGGCGGTGATGTCGGCATGGGCTGGCCAGGGCTCCCCTTGGACCACCGGAGGCCGGCCTGACCTCAGTCCCGACAACTGCTGGCCTGACTTCATGGTACGATCCTTACCCAAAAACTGATGGTGGTAAATATTGTAGTTGACACCATAAATGTTAAGTTTAGAAAGTAGTAAGACGCCCACAAAAGACAAGTCGACAACCACTTTCTGCCGAATAATCCAAATATGCACCGCACACGAACAAAAGCACAGAATCAGACAAAATATATGTTCTTCCTTCTTGATGTTCTGGTGCACTTAATAAGGCGTGGGGATCATAATAAGAGACCATGCATCATATTAACTTGCGTATGCTATACACTTGCATATACTATACACATCACAACCATTATAGAATCTTATTTATCGAACGACGTTACATTTAGTGATGCAAGTGTTCATGAGAGCGCCCATCACGAAATCTATCAGTTTTTCAAACACAGCTCATTGTTTAGGTACCTAAGAACATCCACTAGATTTGGTCATGTAATTAGATTGATTTCCTTGATCCTTCCTCTCTACCATATTGAGGTTGTTTCGAAATTGCTCTTGATGCTCAGGGCATGTCTGGGTTGGAATTTCAAAGCCTCTGCGACGAAGCCGGAGCGTGCAGGGGGCACATGGGCATGGGGGACGCCGAGCGGGAGGCAAAGGTGTCAAGGTACAGGGAGAAGCTGAGGACGAGGTTGTTTTCCAAGAAGATCCGGTACGAGGTCCGCAAGCTGAACCTCAAGAAGCGGCCTCGATGAAAGGGAGGTTCGTGAAGAGGGCTTCATCTGCATCATTGCCAGCACCCGGTTTTCCTCTTCTCAAACAAATGGAACTCTCTCCATCGATCACCAATGGAGCTACCTGGTCATGGAATAACAAATGACCTCAACAGCCAAGTGAGGACACCCTGTCAAGACCTAGCTCCTGGGTCCAGCCAAGTTGGCTCATCTATATACACGTCCACTTCGTGGAGAACCGGGGGTTCGCCAGAGTTTTTTGTCGATCCAATAAAAATCTAAGCTCTCTCTTTTTGGTCCAGCCTCGGTTTTGTCTCTGGAAAGACGTGTAGCCCGTGTTCTTTCTGATTTTTTTGTGCATACAAATGAAAGAAAGGCTAACGGCCAAAATGCTTCTGTTGTTTTAGGTTTGGAAGCAGTGAATTACTCGGATAATTATGGGGTGAAAGATGGCAAAAGAAATGTAACAAGTTAATCCTTTTTTCGATTAGAAGATGGATGTCCACATGGTACGGATCCAAGATGGATTCAGAAGATGGCTGAAAAAGATAAATGCAACGTGTATGCTACACTGAATTAGCCAATATTAACGAATATCACGTTTGCTGCCATATTATACGATTAAGAAGATTAAGCTGCTATGCCTATATAGAAAATTTTAATTTGTTGGCAGTAGACATGCAAAAAATTGCGAGTATAAGATGATGCGGGAGGGGTATAATTACAAAATGATGAGATCTTTAAAGAGGCCAAACACCGCATCTGCTAAAAAATAAGTATAGTTTCAGGTATATTGACACCATTTAATTTAGTTCAGTGCCATCCTAGAAAGAACCCTGGAAGCACACTCAAGAAGTCTCAAACGTGTAATCTAAGAAAATTGACAAACGAACCTAGTTTTATATCGAGTCCTCAGGTTCGGTGCGCAGAGTCGCCAAGAGCACTACACTATGCTCAGTGCAGGTGCCCGGCAATCTGTAGGCGGGGGTGGCCAACTATGGCCAGGCAAATCCATCATTGACCAGCCCAAGAAGTCGACTCCGGCCTCTTTCTTGGACTGAGGTTTGGCCAAAATGGGTGATACATTCAGTAGGGATCGATCAAATTCCTAGTTGACCTGGTGTTAATAAGAGCTTGATGATGAGAATCGAAATCGTCCGATTGGAGGTCCCGGAACACGCAGAACAAATTGATTGCATTCAGCCCAAGAAATTTCTGATAAACTCTCTATAATTAACTGGTATCAGCATCTCATGCTAGCGTCCTCTTGTTGTGATCTTCTCCCGCTGATGCCATGATAGAAAACCCTAATGGTAGGTTAACACCATCCACACTTGACGGCCGTGTCACACGACAAATTGGATGATGCAAAACCTAGAGCCTCTTTGCCATGAAGAACCCCATGGAAGAAGATGGAAATTCTTCAACGAATGGGAGAAAGCAATTTTCCCAAAAGACGAATCTCAGTGGGGTCGACGTTGATGATCGATATGGAGTGTATGGTGGCCCATGAGTTAAATGAACACTTGGCATTTTATGCGTGTGAATGGTCCCCAAAAACGTTAAGGTCGCACTTTTGGATATTGAAAGAACAGCGAAGATATCGGCTACCCTCTTCAATTTTCACTCCATAATCACTTTGCATTGTTATTTCCCAAAATAACGCTGTCCATCCTAAGACAAGATCACAAGAATAGAAATTCCATGTAATCTTGAGATGGGATTGACTTGATGCAGACTTAGTCGATACGACACTCAGTACAAAACTCTCTACTATGTACTATTCGCACGACTTCTTAAAATGTCCTCAAATGGATCGTCTTTGTTTTTGGCGGTGTCGTAAATTAAGTCTTGACCCGCTAAATAGGAGGCTAAAACCCAAGATACGACAAACTTTTCTGGCGAAGGAAAAGCATATTAAATCCCATTTAACTTTGTGTTGACTGTAACATCATTCTCAGAAGATGTCATTCATGATCTTTTCCTCCGTTCACATTTTTTTCTCGTCATTTTTTTCCTTTCCTTGCTTAATGTGGTAGGTTGGGGTAGAAGAGACAGGATGTGATCGTATACATTAGATTGGCACTTGCTAGGAGCGTATGATACAACAACAAATAAACAAGTCACCTACCTTGTATTTGTTCTCAAATTGAGTTGAACATTGATGATCATCAGGACTGCCAACCTCACCAGCAAAGAATTTCTTCTTCTCAATTATCAACTTTAATGCATGAGACTCTTGAATCGAAGACCTCAAGGCTCAAGATTTGTTCTGTTTTCTGCACAGAACTACATCAGCATGTAGACCATGAATTAAGAAAATATGTGAGTGAGCTGCTTTATACCTGCAGTCTCTCTCGCTTCGCACAATTTAGGCGCATTCTCTCCTTTTCATGCAATTCTTTATACAGAAGAGTGATGATCTCACATGATCTGCAACAACTCAACGATAAAAAAAAACTTATTTTTTATACCAACATGCCACGTATCAACGAGTCATGAGTCTCACAAAGTCAAAATGGACACGACCTTTTCTCAGATGCACTGTGACGATTGTTCCGCCTTCTGTAAAATCGCGAAGTAAAGACCATTAAATTGCTACTTCATAAAATTGCCTTTTATAAAAGAAAAGGAGAAATCGACCAAAAAAATAAATAAATAAAAGAAAAGGAGAAAGGGACAGACATTTGTCGAAAAGAAATCGTCTAACTTTTTTATAGAAGTTTAGGCCTTAAAATTGCAATCTGGATCGTCCGTGTTATGGATGTATAATTCAAATTATAACTAACAAAAAAATATATAAAAATTTCAAAAAATTACCTCCTAAAAATTGTAAATTTAGATCGTCTATCTAATACGGATTAAAAGGTTAGGTATTTAAACTTTAAAAAAAAATGTTATACGAACTGTATCCGACATTTGTCAATAACCCAGCTCACCTTATCCTGGATGTCAGATCTAAGCAGCTCATACTTTTTGACTTTCAGAATGTAAACTGACATCTCATCGAGCACACCGATCTATATATCACCCTCAAGAAAAAACAAAAATATGCCAAGAAACGTATGTAGAACATCAAGAGGGTGACTGAAAATTTGCATAAGCTCAAAGTAGAAAGAAAGGAAAATAAGTACCATTCTCATATCTAGCTTGTCAATCAAGGGAGACGATATTTTTCTGCTATCGTCCAAGAACTTTGTAAAAACCTGCACGTTAACCTCAAATCAAAGAGAAGCATCGAGTATTGGACTATTTATTGTGAAGAGCATCACAAAAAGGTAAGATATAAAATTGTCAACATTACACGGACATCTTTCCAATTTCTACATGGTGGTATGCTATCTCTGGTATTCTCTCTTTCCATACGAGAATTTTTGGTATGTTCAAGTGAGGAATTGACATCAGATCCTTCACTTCTTTTGATTTCTGAACTCCCTGTTGTCTGGGCGACCTCACTGACAGAATCTTCATCCTCAAGAACATCTCCTTTCCTCTTCTGTCTGTGACATTCCTTGATCTCTTGTGCTGCCAGAGTACTTTCTGAATGACTAGGCTCCTGCTGATTGTCATTACTAATAATGCCAAAAGCATGAGACTTAGAGGTAGCTCTGCTTTCCCCAACAATGGACTGCATGTTCTCATCACGGGGCATGTTGTGGATTTCTTTGTTGTCATTCTGCGCTGGTTCCTTGGAGAGGCTCTGCATAAGCAACCTATAGAATCAAACAGAGCAGCAAAAACAAGGGGACGACCATCCTTGAAATGAATGTAATATTTCTAGCCGAAGAGATCATAATATGTTCACATTCTAGTATATTTCTCTCCACTTCATAACTATTATACATAGTCAATTATATTGCAAACATACCCAAAAAAAAAAAAAATAGTGATCTTATCATTCGGATGTCCATCCAGAACTCCGTTTCGTATCTTCATTTTATTGGTACTTGTATTCGAGCTCATTATCTTTGACGAATGTCTGTGGGGTTGGCCTCTGTTTTTCAGTTTCAACCGAATTCTTTCCAGGTTTAGTTTTTACTAATAAATTTCGTAAATAATAATAATAATAATAATGGTGTTTCCTTAAATGAGTGATAATCATTGAGCAAACCGTCTATAGTCCTCTTAATGAGTGCAAAGGCGGATATAGTAAAATCATTAAAATGGCGAGAACGAGAAAGAAGGGGACATGTTATTTTTCATATCCACAATCCTGTCCAACAAAATGCCCTTGCTTTAACAAGGCAGTGGGTGTGACCACACTGCCATTCATCGCAAACTTCAGAAGATGGAACCATGAGGACGCTCATGAGTCCAGATAACACATCGTGTGGTTGGAAATGGATACAACCGACTCCATAGCCCATATACGAAACTACATATGTAAGCTTAATGCAATCACATCACGAGCTAAATTGAGCCGGTAAAGCTCAACCGATGCAAAGCCACAATCGAATCTAAACTAACAAGCATCTGCGACCGCCACGCATAACGAGAACAGATTCCGAGCATACCCATTTCAGAAAATAGACGATTGACTAAAACAAACGAGCGAGGGAGGAGGGATGGAGCTTACTTGTTGCCGCCGTCCTCGCTGACTTGGTTGCCGAAGCGGATGTGGCGGCCGGCGAAGAGGTCGCGCTCTACTTTCGAATTGGGGATGCACTTCTCCAGGGTTTCTTTAATACCAGGCGCGAGGTTCTTCTCTCCCACGCGCTTCAGCACCTTCTTCATGATCTCCTCCCCCGTGAACGCCATCTCTCTCCCTCTCTGTGATTAGTACAGTGCTTTTAGATGGAGAAGTAAAGCAGGGAGACGAGGCCATCTCGGGAGGGGGAGACCCAGAAGCGGAAGCTTACAGGGACGATCCAAAGACGCAATGAGAGCAAAGAAGGCGGATCACGGAGGGACGGCCGAGGAGCTCCATGGTCTCTCCGGCTTGAGAAGGTCGGGAGAGCAATGAATGAAGGAGGGAGGGTTGTGTCGAAGTAATCGAGAGGAGAGGGTTTCCGCGAGGACAGAGAAATCGACGAGAGATCTTTTTTTAAAAAAATTGAAATTGAAATTCCCTTTTTTGTTTTCTTTTGGCTTTTCTTTAATCTCAGCCGTACGACGTGAATGTGTTGGATTTTCTGGATTCATAAAACGCAACAAGACGAAACCCTAAATTAGGATCCATGTGTATATCGAAATCAAAATGCGTACCAGACGTACCTTTTGCAGTGGGCGAGACAGTTACTTGTGTCTGGATTAGCGCCTCAAGTGTTGCGCCTTAATTATTGCGCCTCAAGTGCTGCGCCTATACTGATATACACACATACACGAACTGAATTATCCAACCATCCAAGTGTTAGATTTCAGATCTTGTAGTGACTCTCGCAATCGCCTTGAATAGAGAACTGTTTTCAGTTTTTCTCTTTCGAGATAATGCACACACCCGTCTAAGGCGCCTCTAGGGTTATTACTCATAACCCTACACTTCACGATTTGGCCCTCACGACGTAATGATCTGGGCCCATGACATACTCTAAACCGTCCACTCAATCATGCGTTTAATCATTATCTCATAATGCGCACGATCGCGTAGATATTCGTAATAGCATAATAAATTTAAACTCTACTTCTTAAGTAGATCAATGCGCAGAGAAAATATTAAATATCGCTATTGTGTGCGACCATGTAGATTTACTAGACATTAGTAGTGTGCCTAGAACTATTTTAACTCACAAGTCATAAGCGGTCTTTAGCAAGACATTATGACTACCTAAATACAGTGAAGGTCGATTTTTTCGACACAACATAATCTACAACTAATGTTAGAGTATCAACCTTAATTTATTCTTACGACAAACAACTAACAATCTCTCACTTGCACTCATACCAATCGTAAAAACTAAATCCCTTTGTAACTTGATATCTGAGTTAAGCATAAGACAGGACAAGTGTCATTCTTATATAGCTCAAACTCATTTTCTCGATATCGTAGTTAGACTATCAAACCAAACAATTGACTCTTCAACTCACTTGAGTATTGCCATGCATTTCACAGTCTCAATTTTACGGGAGGTTAGGATATCATATTCTCGTTATATGATAGGGACAAATTACATCTTGTCTACTCACATCCCTCAGCACGATCTATGACATGCCCAACAATTACCTTTATAATCACCAGTTACGACTAACGTTTGGTAATGTTGAAGCATGTCAATCCACGTCTAGGAAACCGTGATAGACTCAGGACAAAAGACTATACTCTACAACTGTGGTGAGAAATACTGATGACATCATATAACAATCTTATAGTATTCTCATAGTAGATCTGTCCAATACAATGTTCTCCAACATGTATTCCATGTGATCAACTATATATCTCTATATTCATGACTCGTGAAACATAATCATCGGTTGACTCTTATACTAGTCTCAAACACCATTGGGTCCCAATGCACAATGATAATTGATTAGGGACATTTAGAATATTAATATACATACTATTAATAGAGTTTCACGATCAAATCACATATTTGATTTTCTATTAAGGACATTCAATATTCATGGGACAAAGATTTCGCATTCAATCATATACTCAAATTAAATCGAAATCAAATATAACATATGTTTTATTAATGAATAATGAAAATGTATATTACATATACTCTCACTCACATCAAGATTGATCACTAATGTGTCTAAGGCCTAAAGCGTTATAATGACGCTCATGCTTAGGTCGTGGAAGAATCTTCATCAATGGATCGGCTACATTTAACTCTGTTGCAACTTTACACATTTTGACATCGCCTCTTTCAATGAATTCTCGAATAAGGTAATGCTTCTTGAGTATGTGTTTGGTCTTCTGGTGAGACTTGGGCTCTTTAGCCAAAGTTATGGCCCCATTGTTGTCACAATAGAGGTACACTGGTTTCGAACCAATGGGACTGATTCTCAGTTCTTCTACGAACTTTCGAATCCATACAGCTTTTGTCACGCCCCGCGCCTTTGTGCGTGAGCGCACAACTCCCTTTGCGTTACTCTCAAGGCCCAGGACTTACTTAACGAGAGATGTATGATGTAAATAAGCAGGCGGAAACGAGAAATGAATAAACACCTCCGTATATAACTCGATGGGAACCTGGATAACGAGATTATAAATATACACATCAGCATAAATACATACAAAAGCACAGGTAAACTAAACCTACTGACGGATCGGGGCGATCGGGACTTAACCAAAATACAACTAGTCCTAAGTCCCTAAAGGTTACAGGCCAACGAGGGCCACCAGCAAAAAGCTACTAAGTAAAGTTAGGAAATCTCTAGGTCGAACCACTAGATCCATCTGTCTCATCCGCATCCTCGTCTAACTCATAGTTTGAGAAGGTTTCAGAACGTACCTCCACTGAGTCATCCATCATGGCATCCCCCAGCTCATCCTCAGAGGCGTTGATCTCTATCACATCGTCAATATCCTCCAAGGTAGGGTTCTTTTCAGGTACATTCCTTGATCCAGCTATGAGCACCTCTACCTCCACTGAATCCCGAGTAGAATGACACCAGCTAGGTATGACTCCTCGAGGGACCTCAGTGGACTTCAACGGACCTATGGTGACTTCGCCTATTCTATGGAACCAAGCTTCAAACCTGTGTAATTTTCAGTCCTTACCTCCCTCGTCAACCCAAACAACGGTACCCCGACCGTCAGGAAACTCATCCAAATAGACGGTCATCTCCTTAGGATCACCTAATGTGTCGGTAGCATCTTTAGGGTTTGGGGTTTGAAAAAGTGAGATCCCACGATGGGGTGAGATTTACATCTCAGTAAGCTAAGTCCTAAACTCTAGGTTAGGCTGACAGTATACCTAAATAAATGTAGGCAATGAATAAGAACATCCTCGTCAATATAAGGCAAACATTAGTCATAAAATGCCATATATAAATAAATGGTTGATAATCATACGAGCATGTCAACATAACTCACAACTCAAGTCAGGCATGGAAACACAAGGATAAGCCGTACATTCCATCATCCAGAATTTTCTCATAATTCTCACCCGCGTCAAAACGCCTCAGGCTTGTCCACATTATTACGCCTCAGACCATCATAAACATGAACCCGCATTAAACGCCTCAGGTTTTCAATGCCATTCAAGGCCCGTGTCAATACACATAAAATCTCATCTCGTGTCTCAACGCATCGGGAATTAGCCATCACAATCACGCATCTCGACGCATCAGGGTGCCAAGAGTTTCCAAGCAAGCCAAAAATCCCCTCCATTTCAAAACTTCATGATCGAGTACAAGCTCATTCATCGAGCTAATAGACTATAGCATGTGAGTTGGCAAAATTCATCACACACCGCATGGCATTCAACATAAGTTTGTGCATCAAGTAAGAACACACATATTACACCAAGCCACAAGGTTCATTATCAAGCAATTACACAGGAATCTCACGAGAATTCATCCAATTCGAGCCCAAATCATCCAGTAAAGGCCTATCATCCTAGCCAAAATTTAGGGACTCTTTACCTTAAGCTTAATTCAGCAAAAGTCTCCTCCCAAGCACTCCAAGGATTTGGTCCTAAGTGTCCCAAAAATAGGGCAGCCGCCCACTTAAAAGGATCCATCCAATTCGTCAATTTTTCTTTTCTAATCCGTCAAACCATGGAGCATATGCCTTAATAACATCTCAATAGACATCCTAGTACGTCTCAATGATGAAATTAAGACTTAGCGACACCCCGATCAGCCTTCAAGAACTCACATTGCACAAACCGAAACATGGGGTTTTTCTGTTCTGCCTTATACACGACTAATCAGTCCATAACTTAGCTTTAAACCTTAATTTCTCACATAGACCACTTGCTAATCTATAGTTCTATGTCTCATAGAGCCTCACCGAGAATTTCAAGGTGAGTCGACGCCCGAAGGTCCAAGAACAGCCCCGATTTTCTTCGATCCACCGCCGGTCAAACCTGACCGGAACCAAACACCACAAAACAGCCATGAACATCATTCTAAACTCCATCAAATTTACCATCTCAGCTCAGCCAACCCTAGTACTACATGTCAAGAAATAACCACTGAAAATTTGAAGCAAATCGGAGTCCTAACGACCCTTGGCTTCGCTTAAATCTGTCCGGTTTTGGAGAAATGGCTGGCCGGAGCTCCTCTGGTGTCCAATGGCCGAGCTACTACTTAGAGATTATCGGCAAGAGGCTGAGAAAGACGTTGGTGGTCGGCACGAGGTCAGGTGGCGGCCGTGAATGGCGGTCGGGCGGCGCGAAGTCGGCAAGCTGGGCTGGTCAGGCAGGGCAACGTTAAAAAGAAGAAGAAACGAAAAAGAAGAGGAAGAAGGAGATGGTATAGGGGGTTTCGGCTGAAGCAAGAGAGAGATGGGGCTATACACAATTTTTTCTTAGTCAACTAAGAAGAATGGTAGGTAAAAAGTTAAGTAATTAATGTCATTCAATCATCCAATGACACTTGTCTTTATAGCAATCATTTTGATAATCCAATAGCCATTATAAATCCTCATTTTCGGCAGCCTTGGGGGATGGTCATTGACCAAAATGCCCTCCTTCATTTATTAAGACAGAGCCAATCCTTAAGGGGCAAAATGGTAATTTTGTTCTCGTTGTCCGGAACGTCATTTTTCTAATTCAAATTTCCTTCAATGAGACAACGTCCAATTTGATTAAAATGTTGGAATTCTTTGTTTTCCATTTTCCAATTTCGAGACTCGTCCTTGGGTCATTTCTTTGACAGATGAAATTTTCAGACTATCCCAAACTAACGGGCAATTTTTGTAAACATTATGTGTATCGACTCTGTGATTCTCATGACACTAGAAGCTCGTCGGTTCATGGCGACTTTAATTGTCATGTAATTGCGAGGTTCTATTACTTGCTCCGACGGTCTTGATCGTCATCATTCTATTTAGGAAAATTTTACAAATTCTATGTTGGTTAAGCGGCATCACCCGCGCTCCAATCGTATAACGCTAGCAACGCATTCCTTAATCGTTCTTAAATCAGCCTTTTAATGGTTCTAAATACTCCCTCGGCAATTCTCATGGTCAAAGTGACATTTCTTATTTGAGTTCCCTAAATCCACGTACCTTGTCTAGCGTTAACATTTCCCTTTTGGTCAATTAACTCGAGATTGATCAAATTCGAGCGAAATAGGACTGACATACATCGTTAGATACATTCTCATTAATAAGTCTCGAAAAGACGGGAAAAACTAGAATGTCACAGATTTCTTTGATGCTTCTGAAGCAGCAATATACTCAGCTTCTGTAGTGGAATCTGCAATAGTGTCCTACTTGGAATTCTTCCAGCACATCGTTTCACCATTCACGCAAAAGACAAACCCTGACTACGATCGAAGGTCATCTTTATCGGTTTTGAAACTAACATCAGTGTAACCACTCACAATGATCTTTTCAAGTACTTAAAGATATTTTTGACAACTATCCAGTGAGATTCTCCTAGATTTGACTGGTATCTGTTTATCATGCTCAATGCATAAGAAACATCAGGACAAATGCACAACATGGCATACATAATGGATCCTACAACTAATGCATAAGGAATCCAACTCATTTGATCTCGCTCATCTTGTGTCGAAGGACACTGAGTCATGCTAAGAGTTATGCCATGTATCATCGGGAAAACCTTTCTTGGAGTCTTGCATATTAAACCTATTGATGACTTTGTTAACGTATGTACTTTGACTCAATCCAATAAATTTCTTTGATCTATTTCTATAGATCTTGATCCCCAAGATATAGTTTGCATCTCCCATGTCTTTTATGGAGAAATATTTTCCTACCCATGTCTTAACTGATTAAAGCATAAGAATGTCGTTTCCAACGAGTAGTATGTCATCAACATATAACACTAGAAACACAATTGCACTCCCACTAAGATTTCTTGTATACACAAGTTTCTTCCTTGTTCCTGATGAAGCCAAACTCTTTTACAGTTTCATTGAAACGAATATTCCAGCTCCGTGATGCCTGCTTCAATCCATAAAAAGAACGTTGAAACTTGCATATCTTTCCAGCATTGTTTGGTGATGTAAAGCCTTCAGGTTGTGTCATATACACATCTTCCTCTAGGTTTCCATTAAAAAAAGTTGTTTTTACATCCATTTGTCATATCTCATAGTCATAATATGCGACAAACACTAGGATAATCCGAATGGATTTAAGCATGGTCACTGGTGAAAAGGTTTGGTCATAGTCAATACCTTGAGTTTGTTTGAAATCTTTAGCTATCAATCGTGCTTTATGGATGTGAACATTTTCATCCATATAAGTTTTCTTCTTGAAAACCCACTTGCACCCTATAGGTTTGATACCATCGAGTGGATCAATGAAAGTCCAAACTTTTTTTGATACATTGAGTCCATTTCGGATTTCATGGCCTGAATTCATTTATCAGGGTCTAGGCCCATCATAGCTTCTGTATAGGTCGTAGGCTCGTCATTTTCTATTAACAATATATGACAATGTTCTGTGACATGAAAGCCATATCTCATAAGCTCCCGATGTGTTCTTTCAAACCTACGAACTATAGGTGTCACTTGAGTAGACTCTACGACTCTTCATAGATATAGTTGAGGTTTCTCATGAACTGGAACATTCTCTTGTGGTACAATAACTTCTTCGAGATTTACCTTCCATTAGTTCGTTTATTAAGAAACTCTTTCTCTAAAAAGACATCATTTCTAGCAACAAACAATTTGTTATCTGATTTCTTAGGATATCCCACAAAGAAGCATTTATCAGATTTGGATCCAAACGTATCAGAAAGTAAACGTTTTACATAAGCTTTTCTATCCCAAATCTTTATAAAAGACATATTAGGAACTTTTCTTGTACACATCTCATATGGTGTCTTCTCTACAGCTTTTGATGGACTTCTATTTAGTGTGAATGCTGTTATCTCAAGTTCATAACCCCAAAAAGATAATGGAAGACCTGAATGACTCATCATTGATCAAACCATGTCTAACAGAGTTCAATTGCTCCTCTCAGGGACACCATTCCACTGTGATGTTCCAGGGAGAGTAAGCTGTGAAACAATTCCACATTCTTTAATATGGTCATTGAACTATTGGCTTAGATATTCTACTTCTCGATCAGATCGAAAAGCCTTGATATTCTTGCCAAGTTGATTTTGTACTTCATTCTGAAATTTCTTGAACTTTTCAAAAGACTCAGATTTATGTTTCATCAAATAAATATATCCATATCTAGTGAAATCATTAGTAAATGTAATGAAGTATTGATAACATTTTGTAGCTGTAGAACTTAGTTGTCCACACACATCAATATGTATAATGGCCAACAATTCTTTTGACCTCTCACTTTGATTAGTAAAAGGAGTTTTTGTTATTTTGCCAACTAAACAAGATTCACACATATTATATGATTGAAAATCAAATGAATGTAACAATCCATCGTATGGAGCTTGTGAATTCTTTTTCTCGTTTATGCGGCCTAATCGACAAGGCCATAGCTAGATCGAATCCAAATCATTATATTTATACCTTTTTATATTTATATTATAAATTGGCACATCAAAATTTAGAACATATATCTCATCCGCAATATGAACGCCACCATAAAACAATCTATTAAGATAAAATAAACAACAATTGTTCATTATATCAAAATAGAAACCTTCTTTGTCCAAACAAAATACAGAAATAATATTTCTCTGGATAGCATATACATAGTAGCAATTATTCAATTCTAAAATCATGCCAGAAGATAAAGCTAGATCATATGTTCCTACGACCAATGCAGCAACTCTTGCTCCATTTCCAATGCGCAGTTCCACTTCATCTTTTACTAGTGTTCTACTTTGTTTCAGTCCGTGCGCATTCATACAAATGTGAGTACCACAACCGGTATCTAATACCCATAAAGTAGAACTAGTAGTAACATTTACTTTTATAACATAAATACATGAAGTGGAAGTCTCACTTCCCTTCTTCTTCAAATATTTCTTGCAATTCCTCTTCCAGTGTCCCTTGTTACCAACAGTGGTATCATAGCTATTTGTGTAATATTGAAGTTGAATAGGAAACTCTAATTGTTGATACATGTGATGTATGCTTGGAGTGATTCTTGCTTAGTATTAGATGAATGAGGAATACGAGTTAGTATAATCAATTTGAGTAATTTCACACCGAGACGAACTTGAATTCCTGCAATGATGTGGATTAATGTGATTGATCCAACAGAATTACGAATTCTATTTAGGGTTCTGAGAAGGAACGAAGCATGGATGGCCTTAGAGATGATTTAGTTGAAATCGCCCACCCTAATAGCGTCGGTTCAAGGGGATGGACAGTTTTATGAGAAAACAGAATGGAGAATTCTGTCTAGGTTTTGAAAGCGCTGCCCCTTCGAACCTTGCTCGCTGACCCCCGCAAAGCACTATACCCCTTAACCCCGCGAGGGGCGCTGCCCTCGAATCCACAAGGAGGCACAGCTCCCTTGACCCTGCATTGAATTGTTCGCTCCCAGTATGATCGATGTGCCTTGTTATGATAAGTGATATTTCGTTTATGTGTGATAATATTAAGTGATAATATGATGCATTTCCAATCATAAACCTATCAATGCTTGAATCGTCAAAGATAGGTCTGCCAAAGTAGGGTGTCTTTAACTATTTGAATAAGGTAGGATGGATAATGGTTATCCGTATGTCAAGATTGGTTTACTTAAAGAGGTTATCAAAACAGTTTTGGGCCTTGAGACATAGAGTTTGGGAATAAGATATGAGATGTCAACCCCAACAACCAAGAGTTGCATTCGATACAATTGACAAGAGTTATCTACCTAAATAATTGAGTCTTGAGTGGAAAGCCAAAGTTTACTCGAGTCTTAGTGAAATATGGATCTTGGCCACTATACTTATAGGGACAATTTTTACAAGAGTATAGTGGGAGTTTATTATCAATTAATATTTCATTTTACATATTTATTATAGATGATGACAAATACCTCTGCATCAAGCTTTTCACTGCGACATGTCCTTGAGAAGTACATATTGAATGGTTCGAACTTTTTGGACTGATATAGAAGTTTGAGAATTGTTCTCAAGCAGAAGAAAAGGAATTATGTTCTAGAGAAACCACTCCCTCAAAAGGCACCTGCTCCCAATGCTCCCCCATGCTTAAAGAAATGCTTATCAGAAGCATAAAGATGATGCATCGGATGCATCTTGTCTAATGCTAGCTACCATGAAATTAGACCTTCAGAAACAGTTTGAGAACGTTGATGCTTATGATATGATCATGAACTTAAAAATTTTGTTTCAAGAGCAGGCACGCACTGAAAGGTACCAGAATGTAAATGCCTTAATTGAGTGCAAGCTAGCAAGTGGGAGCTCAGTTAACCCACACGTCATAAAGATAATAGGTTATATTGAAAATTCGGAGTGACTAGGCTATCACATTAGTCAAGAGTTGGCTACTGATATTATTCTTCAATCACTGCTTCATGATTATGATACGTTTGTTATGAACTATTATATGCATAATCTGAATAAGACTTTGACTGAATTGCATGGGATGCTCAAAACCTATGTAGCACCAATACGACACGAGACATGATACGACACGACACGCCGATACTGCAGTTCCCAAAAATTAGAATATTTCGACACGACGGGACACGACATATATATATATATAACTATGTCTATATGTTATAGTTATAGTTATTTCATATTTGATATTCAGATATTATTGCTTTGCGGTAACTGTGACCCCAATAGTAGCTTCAAACTTATAAGATCACAACATATTTTTAAAAAAAAATTACCAACCAAACGTGTTGACGTGTCGAGAGGTGTCTCGGACGTGTCTTATACGTGTCGGCGTGTCGGACACGCCGGGCCTTTTTTGTAGGCCATCCGGACACGCGGTCTCCCATGTCACAGCCGTGTCGCCGTGTCCGACACGCAAAAATTCGCATGGTCGACGTGTCCATGCTACATAGCTCAAAACTGTTGAGCACAATATCAAGAAGGACCATATCCCTAATGTTCACATGGTCAAAATAGGAAAGACTTTAGGAAGCCAGGTATGGTCAAGGGCAAAGCCACTGAGCCTAAACCCAAATCCAAGACCAAAACAGGTTTGACTGCCGATTTTGTCTGCTTCCATTGTGGTAACAAGGGACACTGGAAGAGGAATTGCAAGAAATATTTGGAAGATCTGAGGAAGAATGGAAGTGAGATTTATACTTCATGTATTTATGTTATAGAACTAAAGTTACTACTAGTTACACTTCATGGGTATTAGAGACCCTAAGAGAACGGACGGCTGAGATTTACGAAAGGTCAGGCGATTTGAATATGACATGGATCTGTAGGGCGTGGATCCCCTGCCTAGGAAAATCTAGCCAAGGGATCCGGATTCGACTTTCCGTGGATTCAAATTATTTGAGTTCCATTGCAGTTTTTTGATTACAATGGATAGTATCTCAACGATGGTCAATTGAGGTTACATTTTTTGATTTAATTTTGAATTCTCGGGTAGCGTGGAAACATGCTAAAATTTTGTGCAATGCATATTTAACATGATTAAAAAGGAAAAACATTGAACAAGATATCTAATTCAAGATTTTCTCTTGAATAACGTATCACATGTTTGATGAGATTATCTACTTATGGTTTTATACGTTCTGTCTTTATCCATAAGAGTCGCACATTGTCATACATTCACTTTCAGTTACTATTCCGTATAAATACATAATTTATCTACCAGGCGCCCGTATATCCACGGAAAATCTTCGCAAGTTTGACCAGGGCAGCGAGAAGAATAACCAACCCTGTGCAAACCTATGTTGCACCGAGACGACACGCGACATGCGACATGACACGATACGACATGCCGACACATGAATTCTCAAAAAATAGAGAATTTTGACACATTATGACACGTTGTGTATTTTATATATATATATAACGTGTCCTAAAATAATTTGTATGATTTCAATAATAATTAGCAAAAATACAACATATACATGATAGACTTTGTTAGTGCAATTTGTGTATTTCAAGCGTAATATAAGTGCTCTGAAATATAGAACGATCATTAACTTGCTCACCAATGCTACAATGTTAAACAGCAACGTCATCCAGCTGATAGGCATTTTTGCTAACTTGACCCATAAATAAATCACAAAAAGACAACACGTAAGGCTAAATATCAACGTTTCGTTCCACTAATATTTCAAATTGAAAAATTCGATTACATTTCCTTCCATAATACATAAGCATGAACGGGGCAAAAAAGACAAGCAAATCACAATCCACGTTCTACCATAAAGATTTATTCATTTTCCGTCAAAATTTATTCATTTTCCAAGATTGCTCTGAGGACACGCGAGTCCCAATGTGTCTGAGTCGTTGACTTCGTGTTGAAATCTCGGATATGCGTTGACCGCGCGTCTGAGCGAGTCTCATCGTGTCCTAGCATGTCGGACGTCAACACGTGTCCAATACGCAAAAAAATTTGCAAAAGCACGTGTCGGTGCAATATAGGTGCAAACCTCCAGCAGGGCCTCCGCCCATTTTGGCATCGCTGGAGATCGGGATTTGACTCTGTCGACGGCAGCAGGGGGGCCCAGGAGGGACTCTGGCTACGGGGTGGGCGTTGGCGGGGGTGGCACCTGCAAAGTCTGCCGCAACGTTGGCAGCGGTGGGGTGGGGTGGGGCGTCGGCGACGTGGGAGGCGAGGGCGGCGTTGGTTGTGCCGACGTCGGCGGTGTGGGCTAGGGCAGGGGCGGCGACGGTGAGGGAGTGGGCTGAAATTACGGGTAGTATCCAGAAGTTCGAACTTGTTTGGTAAGTACGAGTCATAAAGTACAGACCACCGTCGGAGCCAATATCCATTTCTGTTTCTGATGGGAACTCACCATTAAGTGAAAGTTCAGCGAAAACATTTACTTGATGACAAACTCTCTCGTCCACGTAATTGTTGGTGTTAGAGAGGTTAGATTTTATATTTCGGCCATTTAACCAAAGTTAGTGATGGAATGAGGAAGAGTTTAGGATGGTTGACGTGGCAAAGCCAATACAGGGTACTGGTAACCTGCTTTAATCTTCATTTAGTAAATATCCTATCTGTACGTGATTTACCACGTCGAAGTTGCGACACAAACCAATCTGTTGCACCGTAGATTTGTAATTAGAGAGAACCTATGGAACTCCAAAGTAAAACAGTTTCATGATGACTTTCGAGTTTATTCCTCATGTAAATCTCCAAAAGTGAAAGAAAAAAAAAAAGCCGTAGTAGGATCAGAATAATTGTGTATATTACTAAACAGCCTAATAGCTATAAAAGGCAATAATGGGTCGCATTTTAGATTATTTGATGTATTTTCTGAGTTTTATGATTATGATTATTGCTATTAATAGCAATAATCATAATCTCTCTATCGATATTACTGAATTCTCTACGGGTCCTCCTCCACAGAAATTATGTCATCGTATGCTCCTATAGAATTAATGGCCCATTTTAATTTATTTTTTTTTAAATCCATGCTCGCTTGCTTGCTCGCTCGTTGTACTCAATCCCATGGATGATCCCATGAATCGGCCACCAATGGTGTTCTCTCTCTCTCTCTCAGTTGACATTGCTCAAGCTTGATGAGCCACGTTGATCCGGTCGAGGAAGAGCTCTTCTGAATCATTGAGGATGGGCGCCAATCTTACAACCCGTGTCTCTTATATTTTACTGTCAATCTGGCTTAGTTCATCCTATTGCGGACAAAAAAAAACCACTAAAATTCAAAAGAATTCGAATTTGGAATTCTATCCTATTCGAAATTTTGTCGCTAAAAGCTAAATTAGCGACGAAAGCTTTCTATGTATCTCTCGATTATTATAACATATGAATGGCATTCTTTTTTTCGACCAAAAAATATTTAAAAGAGAAATGGAAGAAAGACTTTGTTCTATCTCTTCTTAATCTTATTGTGGATAGAGTAAGAGCTGAATTCAGGATGATAGATATTGTGAGAACTTGCATCATATCCTAATTTGAAATGTGACAAGGCTGATTGGTCGGTTGCATATAAGAGACCAAAGTATGAAGAAAAATCGAAGAACAGTGAAAGGATACAGCATATTAACAAGAGAAAATTTGTAACACGGTCATAACTGAGGAATATAACATTCCGACTTTACGTTATCCATGTCGAGTAGTGATTGACGTAGATCCAACTGAAATTTATTTAGACATTCCGCACTTTCAAACTCGCGTAAGATTTTTTTAGGGGAAAATTTTAAGCGTATTTTTAATTTTTTATCCACTTTCTATGAAATTGAATCTATAATCGATGTTAATTTATTTCCTTATATCAAGAGCTTTTTTGTCGAATATATTAAGAGTTGAACATCAAGAAATTTCATGAATGCTTATTAAATAAATTGATCGCTCTTCATTTATACTTATTAATGTAATATTTACTTAATTAATAATATATTTGATTTTTTAATTTAAAGAATATTAGCTCTATTTTCATTTTCTATTAAAAAGAATTAATGTAAATTAATATAAATTAGAATATAAGAAAGAACATAAATAAGCTAAGCTAAACGACGTATTATAAGCATTTCTTATTTCAGTCACTCACCGATTAAAGAAAGCAAGGATCCCAAAGAATCGACTTTTTTCTATGTTATATTTTATAAAAATAAATTGACCTCTATTTTTTGTTTGTTCATAACTTTACATATGTAATAAATATAAAAAATAGGTTCTAATAAACCTAGAAAAAATATAAATTAAGGATAGTAATTAGCGACGAACAACTATTTTCGTCACTATAGAAAAACATATCTAAATATAAGTATGTCAAGAGCTTTTTTGTCGAATATGTCAAGAGTTGAACATCAAGAAATTTCATGTTTTCCCCCTATTATTCATTCTTTGTAAATACATATCTAAATATAATTTAAATAAAAAATAATTAGCGACGAAAAAAGGATTTCGTCACAAATTTTCAGAAAAAGTTAAATTAATTTGTGATGAAAGAAAAAATTTGTCGCAAAAGTTACCACGAAAAGGACCTTTTGTCGCAAACTACAAATAAAATAAAAAATAAAAATAAAAATACTTAGCGACGAAAAAAATCATTTCGTCGCAAATTTTCAGAAAAATTACATTGATTTGCGACGAAATTTACCTTTTGTCGCAAATTGCTAGAATAATTTAAATAAAAAAAGATGCGAGATTCCAGAAAATATTCAATTAATTTGCAACAAAAGGCATAATTCATCGCAAATTTGCGACGAAATTCACCTTTCGTCGCAAGTTGTTAGAATAATTTAAATAAAAAAAATTGCGACAAACATATGATTTTGTCGAAAATCTCCATAAAATATAAAATAATTTGTGACGAAAGGCAAAATTCGTCAATTTTGTGATGAAATTCTACTTTCGTAGCAAATTGCTAGACCAATTTAAGTAAATAAAAATAATTTGTGACAAAAATAGGATTTTGTCGCAAATTTCCAAATTTTGCGACAAAAATAGGATTTTGTCACAAATGTCCAAATTTTGCGACGAAATTCACTTTTCGTAGCAAATTGCTAGAACATTCTTCGCAAAAAAATTATTTAAATTAATTTGCGACAAAAGCTAAAATTCGTCACAAATATTTTATTAATGAGAGTCAATTTTGACTCTATTTATTTCATGAAAAATAAATCATTTGGATGATAATTTACGATCTCAATATTTCGTGGACGATGAAAATTTTTTTCATTTATTTTCGTGAGCGATATAAAAGACCGTTTTTAGGAATTTTTGAAATTAATTATTTTTCGTGCAATAAATGGAATTATACGAATATAAATGGATAAAAGAACATTTGCTTTTGATATTATTTAAGTGTAGTTTATTTGTGCTACCTGTCATTAACAATTTCCCATGGCCTTCCGGTTCCAGATAGATCGATATGACATGGACAATTGCGTTGGTCCCTTTGTCTTCCACTATACATCGTCATCTCTGTCGGTGGTGTCCTTTTTCAGTGGTTTCCATTTTGAGAAAACAATCAGAACGTCAAACCATGAATGTCCGAAGGAGTCGACCCTAGTTTAAATAGGGCAATTTTCCAAAGTAGTTTTTTAAAAAAAAATGTTTGGCAAATTAATATTATATATATATATATATATATATATACACAAACGTACACGCACGCGCGCACCAAATTGGGTGCCGATTGGAAAGCGGAACCCAATTTGAGATTTGGGCCCCGCTCGTATGCCCAATTGACGAGCGGGGCGCAGCGCCGCCCCCCAGTCAGCAATTGGGCTGTCGATTGGGGCTCGAATCCACCATTTGGTGGCTCGATTGCTGATTAGGGCCAGTTTTATTATTATTATTTTATTTTATTTATAATTATTTATCTTTAAATTTTATTTTTTTAATAATTACATAAATACCAATTATTTATCTTAATAATTTTAAATTAATGATTGATTATTATCTTATAAAAATAAGCTTGAAAAGATAAATAATTATAAATAAAGAAAACGCATCCAAAGGATTAAAACGGCAATAATAGATAGATGAAGAATCATAGCAAAATTGTTAAAAACTGCAACGAAAGATTAAAAACTGCAGCAAAAAATTAGAAATGAATAAGAAAAAGGAAAAAAAAAATTGAAAGGGCATATCTCATTACTTGGGTGTCCGTTCGATGAAATTTTTTTTTATTTTGCGTAATTTTTCTAGACGGATCCATTGAAAAATAGCCGTAGGCGGTTTGGCCGGACTTTTTCCCAAAAAACGTTGTTTTCCTTATCAATTTTGCATTTTCTCTCTTCGATGCCACTTCTTGACACACATTAAAAGACAGAATATTAATTTGGACATGAAAAGCTTCCTAGACCCCTTCCCCCTACAAAAGACGTGGTATAATGAGTCTGATATGGAAAGATTGAAAGAAGAAAGAGAGAAAATACCGTTAATTTGAGACCGAGAAGTGGCATCAGAGAGAGAAAATGTGAAATTAATAAGGAAAGCGACGTTTTTTGGGGAAAAAGTCCGGCCAAACCACCTATGGGTATTTGCCAATGGATTCATCTCGAAAAATTACGCAAAATAAAAAAAAATTGTCTCAAACGGACACCCGAGCGATAAGATATACCATTTAAAAGTTTTTTTCCTTTTTCTTACTCGTTTCCGATCTTTTGTTGTGGTTCTTCATTTATCTTTTATTACGGTTTTAACCTTTCAATGCCGTTTTTATTTATAATTATTTATCTTTTCAAGCTTATTTTTTATAAGATAATAATCAATCATTAATTAAAAATTATTAAGATAAATAATTTGTATTCATGTAATTATTAAAAAATAAAATTCAAAATATAAATAATTATAAATAAAATAATTATAATAATAAAATTAGCCACAATAGGCAATCAGGCCGCCAAGCTGGGCCCAAATGGTGGATTTGGGCCCCAATCTGTGGCCCAATTGCCGATTGAGGGCGGCACCACGCCCCTCTTGGCAATTGGGTAGCCGAACAGGGTCCAAATCCCAAATTGGGTGCTGCTCGGGGGGCCCAATTGTCGAGCGGCACCCAATTTGGTGTGTGTGTATTCTAATTTGGTAAATAATTTTAAAAAAACAATTTGAAAAATTGCCAGTTTAAATACGCCAGATTTTCAACTTAAAACCAGGAAAAATTGGAATCGCTCACTCAGATTTAACCTATTAAAAACCAAGAAAAATTGGGCGGCTAGAGCTGGGGATAATTTCACCTATTTAGTAAATCTCTGTGCGAAATTTCAATATAGTCATTCCAGCCAAATTTTCCCCAGAATTCCTTCGTGGAAATCCTTGATGTGGCAATGTGTCACTTAGGAGGCGGACGACGATAGATGGACCCCTGAGTCAACGATTTTAGGTGAAAGATGAGTACATTGATATTTCAAGCAAAAGGTTATGACTAAATTAGCAAAATTTAAAAAAAATAGGTCAAAATTGATATCATAAAAGTTGGGGTCATTCCCACATCGGTTATGGTAAGGGCTGATAGTCGGTTGATAAGTATGAGGAAAAACCTCAATCTTTGAGCTAGCTTGTGGATTGAGAGATGCTTAGGACTACCCAACACTAGTATCAAAGCCCAGATTACCAACAAGTCTTGACACAATAATCACTCAGTATAGATATGGGTTGTCACTATCTCTGACCCATGGCCAGATGTACGAAGGGGAGATTGTTGGGGTTGCTGCCATATCGGTTGTGGAAAAAGTTGATGGTTGGTTGATAAGTGTGAAGAAAAGTCTCAACCTTTAAGTTAACTTTTGGGTTAAGAGAGGCCCAAGGCCACCCAACACTAAATTAACAAAAAGATTATATTGAACATTTTCATATAATTCATGGACTAAATTGAACATTTATTAAAAGTTCAGGGACAGAACTAAATAAGTCAAAAATTCATGGACCAAATTGTACATTCTGTCAAAGTTCAGGGATTAAATTGAACAAATTAAAATTTTAGAGATCAAATTGAACATTATGTCAAAGCGACTATTTATGTAATTATCCCAATAAGAAACAAGAGTAGAAGTTACATGACCGTAATTCCAGGAGGCAGGCCCCAGCGAAATCCGAAGGCAGAATGACCAGTCGAAGGGTTAGGGCACAAGATCAAGCCCCGCTGATCTTAGCTTTTGCCCGTGGCAGCTAGGGCCCTAGGTGGTTTGCACAAAATAAAAACAAAGAATTAGGGCTCGATCTTCGCCTCCTCGAATTCCGCCAGAAGTTTCCCGCATTCAAAATTGGCTGCCGTGAGAAATTGTCCCTATTCGATTTTATTAAACGGTTTGAATG
This sequence comes from Rhodomyrtus tomentosa, assembly GCA_028455895.1. NCBI lineage: Eukaryota > Viridiplantae > Streptophyta > Magnoliopsida > Myrtales > Myrtaceae > Rhodomyrtus > Rhodomyrtus tomentosa. The sequence continues at coordinate 9,298,861 of JAPCWY010000011.1, forward strand.
ACAGATGGAGCATCCCGTAGTTCTAACATGTTAATTTAGTCACGTCTCCGTGTTTAGCCAACGAAAGACCGTCTCTTGGTGGCCGAGACTCGAGCAAGAAAGCACTGGTTCTTCCAATCTCCCACGTAGAGGCCTCTGCTCCAGTCTCTCCTAAAGTTGCATGATTTCATGCAGAATCGGATCAGTCAGAAAACGTCCGTTGCAGGTTCCAAGATATACGTGGTAGATTTTAGATTTCAAAAATTGAAGAATCGATTCTGACAGGAAATCCATCATTGTGTTTTTCTTGTTTTATATCTTTGTGAGATCTTGAGATATTTCATAAAATTTGATGATGAATGTGTAATTTGAAACTATTAATTTGAGTTTTCATCTTCAACGATATCCATGATTGAGACTTTTTCTTTATTAATATCCTTCATGTATCTACATATAAGTAGTGATTAGTATATTGTAACAGCAAATATTAGTTATTAGAGGTGGGTAATGTTTTTGAACATAAACATTTTTTTTATCTAAAGGTGATTCCGAAAATAACATTTACATTTCACGCATATTCACGGTAGCTAGTCATCCATCATGGCATCACCACTTCATCGGTCCACACTTCTTCATATAACTCGAACGTGTGGACCAAAATGGAAGGAAGAAGATCCGTTAGATTACAATCGGATAGAAGAAATCGAGCATCAATCTGATCGAGTTGATTACTGCTACCTACAAATTCACAGTCGCAAAAATTAGTCGACCGGAAATGTCTCTTTTCCAATACATGCGCAAAAAAATGCAGCAGTGAATTTCTCGAAACAAGTGTGGTACACAAGCAGCAACGCAACGTTCTACGTTCTATTTACATGCATGCCTATGTGGTTAAATATGATTTCTCTACAGTCGTTCAATTAAAAATACATGGGAGACCTGAGAAGACCAACGGATCACGAAACCTATGACAATGCATGTCTTAGGATAGATTTCACATTTCAGGATATGCATTATAGGTTTTAGGTTTCAAAATTTGAAAAACCAATTTTGACCGGTAGATTTTAGTTTCCAGGTAAAATCTGTACCTTCCAAATTCAAGCCTAATCAGGATCCGTCATGTTGAGACAAAAATCTCCATCCGTCGAGTTGTTCCAGCAATATTTCAGTATCATCTCCCTCGTGAGTGGAAACAGGAGAAGCCAAAATACTATGTGGAATAGAGCCAGGGAAGCAAGTAAGAAATGTTTGCAAATTAGCAATTTTCCCTTCCAATCCAACGGTCCTTAACACACGGATTTTCCTCCTCTCTCCTAAGGGTCCCCCGTACACGAGGGCAGCGACCAGCGAGCCAAGACTAGTCCATTGGATTTTTAAAGGTTCACCTTTCTACCCCGACAACTCAAAAACATGTTGAAGCCATTCAATGGCCCTTCTTACACTCCTCCTCAGTCTAGCATCTCAGAATGTCCTTACACAAAAACGAATACGTAAAGGGAGAGAGGATCCCCTTTGCTTTCAAAGGTTCAGGCATAGCACCATTCATCGGAACAGAACTGTGGCAGGAAGATACGGATTTCAAGAAGTTGGGAAAAGCTTAAGCACAACCCCGATAAAATCCCATCCAAGCCTATCATATGCCTATCAATTTTTAGTAGCAAACAGAGGTATACGATCTCCCGCCAGAGACTGGAAAAAAGGCAGCATGATGGCCATCAGGGCCAGGGGCCTTGTGAGGTTTGAGATCCCAGAGGGCATTCTATTTGTGAACAAAGCAGAGAAATTGGCATATAATATGATTGAAAATGGTGGCAAGTTTATCGATCCAGTTACCAACCTAGTCTTCAATAGCCAAAATGCCCTTTTTACGCCTTTGGCAACCATAGTGGTGTTATGGTACCTAGAATTCCACTCTCCATCAGAAACCCAATCGACTCTCGACTTCCATGGCCAAATAATTTCCGTGTTCAATAATTCTCTGAAGTTCATAGTTCAGGTCTATAAAGATTTAGAGCGAACTGATTGGGATGATGAGATAAAGCTCTTTGAATACAAGACAAACACGTGAAAGCTCTTTCTGTCTCATGAAAAACATACCAAGAACATTTTCATGCCACTGACCATTCTCTTCTTTGAAAAAGGCGATGATGAGCTCAAGACTGAGAGGGTCCGCGTCCGTTAGAGCTGTAGCCAGAAGCAAGTATCGAATCCAATATAAAGGGGGCAATGGTCAGGACAGTGAGGCGTAAAGTGGAACAGGACAACCTCCGAATAGAGGAGTCTCCACTCGGGATTAGCCCAGGCCATATACAGTCTTGCCTGAATGAGAGAGTGCCGTTTTCCCGAGATGTCAGCGAGGCCCCAAAAATCGAATAACCATGTGGCTACCGTATTTCATGCACTCCTGATAGAGATCAGCACAATGCATACTAATCCCCTAATCATCATACCTTGCCTCGGCCTTGAGTAATATAATCCGCATGAGGTGAGCTTCAAATTTCCACTCTTCAGTTGTTTTTACTTTCACATTTGAAACATTAACAAATCTGAATATTTAGCAAAACTGACCCAACTCTCTGAATATTCATAGCTCGTGCAAAAATGATAATGGAACAAAAGGAGAAAATGAAGCACATTGGAAATGGAACTCGACTCTATTATAAATGAAAATATGGCTTGCCATGCAGCAATTTTTACTAACTGAAATGGCACAAGCAAATTCCTATTTGTCGTTTCCGGCTTATTAACATCTACATTTCTTCAACTGAAGACACTCATATCTGCATATCATCCAAACCAAAGTCTTCCTTCTAGACTTGCAATTTGCAAAGCGTAATAATCAGCGCTCCTATTACAATCATGATGAGGGTCTAACCTTTATTTCACGATAATGTCCATACAGGTGTCTTAAACTAAACCTACAATTTTAATATCACTATTATTGTGACTTACAGCAACTCGTTACTTTCAAATTTCTTCTCTTTTTTTATGAACAGCGCAAATGTATGATCGAAACAAAAGAGCAGGCACTTCTTTGACATACCAGTATACTAGAAAAGCAGTATCTATCGATACATTTGAGATGGAACAATCACAGAGGCATTACCCACACCAAGGAAGCAAAACCTCAAAGCTACATAATTCCTTTGAGTCGAAGAACTTATGCATATCCAGCCATCCCTATATTCGAGCTTGTGCGCTTCGCTTTGTGGCTTGGGGGTGTCGTAACTGCCTTGGTGAAGTACATGTAGTAATAGATATTGAGAATCATTGTCACTACCACAAACACAGCTCCGGCAATGAACACACCTTTCCTCAGTGTCTCGCAGGAGACGTTCTGGGCATATATCATCCCCCTGTATTTGGTGTGATAGGCATTTTTTGTTGCCCCAGCAATCAAACATGCTTCGGCCACGAGAAATGTTGCCCTGCATAAGTATCAAGAGTCAACATCTTTAAAGTGTTCAAACTCCCGAAGCCGCATTTAACATCAAAGTAAGTGGCTAGGCAGCTTCAATTTAGTTGTTGATCATCAGCTGAAATGTGGCCAACCATTTGGTACATACATCAAGTCAGAACTTACGAAACCCAAGTCTCTGTAGTGTTGATTTCCCAAAAAAGTGTTGTCCAAGTAATAAGAGATTTCTGCAATGTTTCTGGTGCTTATACTAGTCTATTCTCCAATTATCAGCAAACATATGCAACGGCCATAATGTTACAGATCCTGATCCTAATCCAAACATGCTTAGCAAGCTATTTCAAAATAAGATTTTTAAGGAAAACAATACACAAAAACAGTCCCCAAAGTGTAATCTATTGGCAGCACCTTAGAACAACTACTTGACATCATCCCAATCTCGCAATCTAGAAAACATTATTTACAAAAGATGGCAAAGCATCCTGTATAGAGTTACCAACAAAGCAAATGGGATGGTCCCTATTGTCCATTCAGCTGGGAGGCAAGTACTTATCACGACACCACTTTTAAACCATATGGCTCACTTCGAATTCTCACCATGAAGAAACAAAATATATAATGGACCATGCACGATGGTCTCCCGGGTTTAAGGGTCGTCCAAAACACATGCACTTTGTCACGCCCATCAGCAGAGATTCACTTGATAGAAGAAACAAGAAACCACCGACCCCATAGCCAGTAGCAACATCAGAGTTGTATACACAATATGTGGCATTCGTACGCTCATTCTCAAAAATCCTTCCCTGTCATGCATAAGAGAACGATGTCAACTGCCTGCTCAAGTTTCAACACAGGAAAAACAAAATTGGGAAAACACTTGCTTTAACTCAATGGAAATGTAATTTTATTATGGACATTGAAACAGATCACAAGAAATCCTAAAAAGCCAAGCTTGGCATAAAGTGTGACAAACATAATAGCTTGGTTCAAAGAACCAATCCAATCAAACAATTTGATCGCCAAACAAGTTGTCACAACAGCAGAGGCAGGCTTTGGAGCTTGAAAAGTATCATAGAAGTAAAGCAGCTAATAAAGCCACTATGGTCTTATGGTTATCAAAGACCTGGTTACCCCAGTACAAATTCTAATTGATGGATTCGACATTCAACTGAAATGCTGTTGCTTCTCATGACACCAACATTGAACCCAGTATCATGCAAATTAGCATCCTCCAGGGCCTATAAATGACATTGAAAACCGCAGAAATGTAAACAAATCAATATTTGATTTGTTAGCAGTTAACACCAATATTATGTTACAGTGCCAATACAGCGCACTGTAACGGGCAAAAATGAAACATTGATACTCTTAAACATAACAGCATCTTAAGCATCTCTAATGCTCTAAAGCATCTGTCTGTGAGTTAGTTATGGCTATTGTGTGGCTCTATAGCTGTCAAGTTACCAATGCTCAACTGTCAAGAGCACACAGACATACCAAAAGTTTGGCAACTACCGTCACCACAACCAATGTGGGGATCAATGTACCATTGAAGGAGAGCTTGGCTTGTACATTTCCACTCACATCAATTTATGAGATTCGAAATATTGAAGCGTCACATAATATTAAAGTAGCAATTGAAGGCAGTCACGGAGTTTATGCCATTACTTTTCATACAATGCCCTAGCACTAGAAGTTCAAGTTTGCTAAGCATATCACTTGTTGTAGGACCAAAACACCATCACGTGTGCTGATAATTTCTCCACTTTGATGACTGGTCCAATTATTAGCAGTCCCTCGGCCATAAAGGCACATGGATCATGTGGCAAATACATAGCTCCAAAGCTTCACGCAGACTACATGGATGACAGAAAGAGCTCAAAAACTCTCTAGTACATTTCACAAGTAAATAGCTAAATCCTAGAGATGGAAGCATAATTTAAGAATGGCTTCACCTAAGCTCCAACTTCTAATGAGACACTGTCTGCACCAAACCTGATATATCAACTGAAAGGAACAGTTTTCGACCAACACACCACCGCTCTTTTTGTCTTGTACTAAAATTGCATGACAAATGCTTCCCGAAATTTCAAACATCCGAAACTTCAAATATAGTGATGTTGGTTAACACAAGCCTAAGGACAATGAGCTAAAGGTCAAGCACTAGAATGTTCAAATGGGTATGTCCCGTCGGTTAACCGCTCACGAAAGCAGGCAAGCCTGCCTAGACCGCCAACCGCTTCTGGCTCAACAATGGCACAAAATGCAGATGCACAGGCCATCATTCCTACAGCACAAAATCTAATTCCACCGGATAGATGTTCTACAATCGTACGGTGACGTTAACAAGAAGCACTCACAGAAATGCTTTCCAAGCAGCACGTAGACACACGGATCTTAACCAGTGCCGAGGCCTATGAGCTATTCCGTATCCACCACCACTAGAGCGAGCTCAACCAAGTGAGAAAAAACTCCACAACTTGAAGAAAAAAAAAACCCTTAAAAAGCTATGGTGACCGAATCATCCAAGAGACGCTAACAGGCAAGCATTCAGTGCAAATCGCTACAAACCCTCGAATCACTAATGCAGAGAAAGCTGGGGAGGCAAAAAGCTTAGTGGAACAGGCAGGCTTACAGTGCTCCTTCTTCTCTCGGCAGCAATGGCGAACCCAAAAGCGACCAGACTAAGAACTATCAGCAGAAGGTACACCAAAGAGGAGCCTCTGGCTTCCCCCATCTCCCTCTCTCTCCCTCTCTCCTTCTCTCGATCTCGAAGCGACAGAAACTCTGGCCTAGTAGGAAGTGAGAGAGTGAGCCAGGCTGAGATTAGACGCTGAGAAGGTGCAAAAGTTGTGAACTGTGGAGCGTGAGAAGAGTGTTTGAAAAGGCCGAAAGAGCGTGGAATTACTTGGACTTACTCCGTACGCAGAAGTGGAAAAACAATAAAAGGAGGAGCTAAAAAGAAAAATTGCGAATCGGTCGAATGGTGAGCGCGTTCCCGTCACGCGAGATCCCTGGGCACCGAAGAGGCACGCGCTTCTCCGAGAAAGAGCGTGCTCTCCACTTGCTCTCGCGGGGCGTCGAGGGAGATCTTTTCCTCGAGGGGGAAAAATGGGGAACATGTGGGGGGATCGGAGTGTGGGCTCCACATCGTGTGACCATCGCGAGGTGATCGTAGAAAGAATGGACGGTCGGATGCATCCCAACGTGTGGCCCTGATTTTGTGTAGGGATGTGAGGTGCACGGTAAGCGCATCAGCTTGCCCACTCGCTACAATCGCTCGAGATCTATATATAATACATCGATAATGGCCGACATAAATTCGGATTTACAGAAAGTAGGAATCTCAATCTCACCTACAATAATTGCGGGCATAATTATTTTTTTTCTGTTGGGAAAATTATTTTAGCGAGGATCAGGAGGGCCTCCATTGACTGAAGCATCCGAAATCAAATTTATGGTGAATAATTTAGCGCTAATAAGAACACGTGGCGATGTTTTACAGAGAAGGTTGCCATGAGGATCGACCCTAATAATTTAGAAAGAGATTCGAAATTCACCAGTTCGAAAAAGAACGACAAGAAATAGTTTCTTCCACGTTAATGCGACACCAATGCGCCCCATCTAATATGTTATCCCGTGAGTGACACAAGATAGAGAGAGACTAAGGAAGAGAGGAAAAAAAATGAGACGACAGATGTCTTCTCCTAATTAGATAGGGCGCACTGGTACTGCCCTACTTAGTATTTTTTTAGTGTCGAGCCGACGATAATTTTACGGATATCCAAAATTCACAAGTTATAAACAGCGGGCGCTCATTTTGCTTTAACTGATGGACACGACAAACCCGTTGAGTGACCAATTTCGTGGTCAAGTCCAGTGTCACTTCGGATTGGCCTCGCGCCATAACCATTTGTTTCATATCTCACTGGCTCTCTGCTCCGGTAATCTAAGCTCTTTATGTTTGGATTGAGATCCTCAATATTTAGGAGGTGACTTTGCAGCTCAAAACCACCCCTCGAGGGTTGTGAGACATAATCATAACATTAATTGGATAGCGCAATGTAACTTTTTTATATTTTTTTGTTTCAGGGAATAGGTTTAAAATAAAAATGCGTTTGGTAACGCAATGTAACTTTTTTATTTCCAGCCAAGATTTTTATATAAGAAATATATTTGGATGAGAAATGGAAAATTAAAAAAAGCTAATTTTTTGTTTCATAAACAAAAACTTGAAAAAGTTTGCTCCTTCTTTCTCACTCATCCCCGCCGGCCGCCGCCACTACCTCCTGCCAGCCGCTGCCTCCTACCGTCCACTACTGTTGGAAATAGGGGTAGGGAAGAGAAATTTTATACTATTATTAAATGAATTTCTGTTTCGAAAATAGAAAAATTATATCATTATCAAACACTTTTTTGGTTGAGAAAATTGATATAGAAAATAGAAATGGAAAAATCTATTTCTTTCTAGAAATAGAGTCATGAAAGAGAAATACATTCATGCGGGCCCTAAATCGATTCTTCTTATTTTTAGTGTCCTTCTTTATTCACTTTTGTACTTGTTTTCGCAAATTACCCTCTTCAATTTTTAATTCCAGCTCCACCCTTTTCTACCGTGGCGGCCCCAAAGTGAGCCATGGCAATGTCACGAGCCATGCTCAGCCCACCGCAGTTGTGTGCCCCCTCCCTTTACTCTTCCCCTTTTATCTCTATTTTCGTAGAGTTTATTAAAATGCACGTGTGAATTGTGTAAAAGAAGTCTCATGTCGGAGAATTAATGTGGTGTTGAATAGTTAATATTTCTTAATTGACCCATAACTTATTGGTTTAAGCTTTTGATGAAAAATCAATTCAATTAGATTTGTTGATAAACTCATATTTGGGTTCTCTATTGGTGATCTTTCGAGCAGAGGTATCAAACTTTTGCTGGAGGTTTCACAATCCTCTATCACGGGCTAGCGATAGGGAATCATTCTCCAGCACCAACTTGGGCTGAACATGGGTCTAATTTATGACGGTCGATCTCCAGCGCTAGCTTGGGCCGAACATGGGTCTAAGATATGATGGAGGGAGGGGAGGAGAGAGAAATATGAGAGTTTAGTTCCATATTTCGCTTAAATTCCATTAATGTACAAAATCATTTTCTCGTTGGATCTGGATCGTCTGCCCTTTCCTCAGATGGCAGGCACTTGCCTTTAGAATTCGGGCCATCCGTTTTTTGACAGACGTGCTAGATCTCCTGTTTTTTAGGAGGTCAATTTTTGGGGTTTTTTTATTTTTTTAGTAATGATTTGGGCCGTACATTCATAACACGAATGACTCGGATTTAAGGGCAGAAAATGCCCTTACGAGGAAAGGGTAAGCAATTCATTTCCTCGATTTTTAATCCAAGGGGTAATTTTTATCAAGTAAATTTGCCTCCTCTAAACTTAGTGAATCCTTATCCTTTGCGTTTCATTGTTTTGTTTAGAATGCTACTCCCTTCCAATGACAAACCCGAACTTCTATCATCTATGCGCAGGATTACTTAATGTGAAGTCTGTCTTCTACTTGAGCAGTTAGATTAGTAGCTGTATGATCGCATACATCCGTCGAACTACCATCGTTAAATCGCTATGCGCATGCATCGTGGACCTAACGGCGTGGATCGTTTCTGATGTTTTATAGTCTGAGGACCGTGACTTGGAGAAAGATCGGAGATAAAACGAGTGGGAGAAGAAGACGAAGTTGGGAAGAGACGCTGGATTCTTGCTGAAACATCCTTCCTGGAGCATTTGCTTACCGAAAAGTGAAACTCACTCTCTCCTTTTCTTTCGACCCTTTGGTTTCTCCAAATCCTTCAAGTTCCAAAGGTCGTCCTCCCACGCCACATCGCCGAAGAGCGCCTGGTACGCTTCGTCCCCCATGAACTCCACGTCCCAGAACGGCGACCAAACAGACCCGAACGACACCGCTTCTTCACCGGCCACCTCCCACGTCCACCACGGCCACTCCTCCCACCCCTCCATCATCTCCTCCGCCGCCACCGCCGCAGCTGCCGCCGCACCTCCCCCTCCTCCTCCGGCCACCCTCGCCTTCTCGCCGTCCTCCTCCTTAGCCCCCGCATCTGCCGCGTCGACTCTCGCAAATCCCTGAACTTGAGCGTCTTCTTTGTCTGACGACGATGGTGACCTAGCGGGCTTGCGGGAAGCTACCACGCCCTTCGCTCTTCGGCTCTTCATAGTTCTCGGTAATTGATATTCTGCAGCTGCTTTTCTTTTTCTTTTTGTCCTCCGGAGAAAGTTTTGGTTAAATATCTCGAGAGCAGAGAAAAGAAAAACGAAAGATGTCTACGTGAATGGCAACGCACGGCGAATGGGGACATTGGTGGCCACTCATGTGTGTATATACACACACACACACAGCGAGCCAAAGATGAACAGAGACCAATGCTTTGGAACTTGAGACGGCATGTGCGGCGATAGTGAATGGAGATCTTGTGATCTGCGAGCGTCCGAAAATAATAATCTTGCACGTCTCGAGAGAGTTGGATGTTTTGAATACTTACGAACTCCCTTCATTTCGGTGGTTTGGTAAAAGACGCTTTAAGAGCACTCTTTTAACACAATTATATCAAGTCATCGGTCGCTCTCGATGTTATTCGATCTCACTGAAAATTTACGGATTATTTGATTCTTCCGCCCTTGACGCGAAAGAATGGCCTCAAGTGATCGAACACTCATAGTACGATCCGCCCAATAAATCGTCTCTGTACAAATTGAAATAGTTGGCATAAAGGGAAGGTCTACCGCTCCGAACTTCGAACCGAGAGCGGTTCTGACGTCTAGAATACTCTTCTTTGGTTGCCCTTTCATCGTGATGGAGACGAAGACAGGAATTGTTTTGTTCCTCGGGACGTGGGATCCCCGGATTTTCCCCATCAATCTCAATCCTGAGCTGGGTCACCGGTCGCATGAGTAAGGTATTGGCTGAGTGTTTTGCATGTTACTTGTAACGAAGACAAGTGATTTGTACATTTTTTTTTTTTTTATTGTGAGGAGGCAAACCCGTTGGAATTCAGAAAGGGTGGGGGAAGCAACGTGCGAGGACCGTTAGCCGTGGATGTGCAACTTTGTCGGTCAGACCAATCCCTAGATAAGTGGAGGAAACAATTTTTTTCTTTTTTTTTCCTGATCCACGTCTCCGTTGTTTCCGTAGTTAGCGACAAGTTCTCGGAGACAAACTTTTGATATTTATTTTAGGGTAAGATTTAATATCACGAAAAAATTCGAATTGATACATATATGATAAATTTATTATAAATTATTTTTTCGACCACGAAAAATTTCAAACCGATATAATTGTGACAAATTTATCATAAACTATTTTTTTACCATAAAAAATCTTAAACTGGTACACATGTGACAGGTTTACTCTAAATTAATTTTTTATCGCAAAAAATCCCAAAATGATATATCATGATAAATTTAATCTCCGTTAAATTATGTTAATATCACGAAAAATTTCAAATTGATATACACATAAAAAACATAGGTTAAAAATCCCAAGATGATACATTCATCAATTGTCACGTGTCATAAACTTAGCATTTTAACGATTATATTTAACAAAAATTAACGAATGATAAATTTATTATAGATGTGCCAGTTTTGAGGTAAAATTGTCACAAGTGTACGAGTTTGAGATTTTTTATGGTTAAAAAAATAATTTATATTAAATTTATCATATATGTACCAGCTTGAGATTTTCTATGGTATTAACCCTTTATTTTACCAGATAAAATGGACAAACTTCAGGCGGGTGACTCCATGGAAAGATCTCATAAGACTAGACTTGCATGTTATGTTGAGGTTGAAAGAAATGTTATAAATGTCGTCTCAAGCTCTATTGGCCAAAAGGGTCTCTGATTCCGGGTTCAGATATTTGTTTTTTTTAAAGACTAAAATCGAACTTGGGTTTCGGGCCGCTGGAACACATGTGTTAAAGGCAGGTGACTTAATTGGCCATCCCACGACCCAATCGACCCCCCTCCCCCATATCAAGGGGAAAGGACGGAATGCACCGCATTCCCTGCCTAATCCGGGTCTGGGTTTCGGATGAGTGATCATCGTCCTCAAATAAAGATGGCAATGGAGCGCGACGGGATTGCGATAGGAGATGTTCCCCACATGTTCGTCTCGACGTCCAATTCGGCGGGGCTCGAGAGGCCGCCTGTCCTCTGAATGGTTGGATCGGCCGGTCAAAGAGGCGCGGCATCGTTTTCCTCACGGACACTCGTGCTCTTTAATTTCGTCTTTTCCTTTCTGGGCCTCTTCTGTCTGTCCGGGTAGCTCTCCTGCCGCTCGACCCAAAGGCCGACTGCGGTTTTGTTATATGATCAGAGTGATGGACTGCTAGAGCTTATCAGCATCCGCCGAAAGCGAGAAAGGACGAGCTTACATACGATCCGATGAACAGCCTGACCGTGAGAGGATTTCTGCTGTGCCCTTTTCCCCGTTTTCAGCAACGTAGGACTCAGATCAATTAAGTTGTCCGAACTCTGAAGAAATCTCTCGGGAGCAACGGAATATTGTTAGAGCGGTTTAGCAGTATGTCTCCATACCCATTCACTTCTCTAACAGATGCCTCCACTTTGAGGTGAGCCTTTTGGTAGCCGAGGCATGTCCTCGTCGTCTAGGTCGACGAATGCAGAATTTGAACAGTCATTATGTGTAACGTAATTTTCCCTCAAGAGTAATTTGGCGCATAAGAGTCTTCATTCTTTAGGCGCAACAAGCTATCGCGATGGAGACCTGTAAAGTGATGATTGTGGAAAGCGCGGTTGTGGGTGAAAAGTTTGTCGAACTCTTGCTAACCGTTATAAAATCTCAAACTCATAGATAAGTGATGTAATATCTAAATAATCTAATAGTAGGCACTAATTCATTAGTTGATGATGGTGCTACTTGTTGTGGAAGTTGTTAAGATTCACATGCAAATTGTACTATACGCCGGCCACGGCGGGCCTGTAAAATTTAAAACATTTGATCGCCGGCCCACCAAAAGTCACTGGATAGACTAAAATAGATTGTAAAAAATTTAGGACTGAATCGCAAAAAAAAAAATTAGAACTGAATTAACACAAATATAATAGATTTAGGATTTTTTTGGTTATTTTCCCGTTGAAGATGTTGAGCTTCTACTGTACACTTTCAAGTGGTTAGAATTCTAGTGTTAATGGCATAAACGGATTGATCGAGATGAAAAAATCGCTGCAATCAAGTGAAGAGATGACTCTCGTCGTGCAACAAGACAACGGACCTGTAACCTGACTTCAGGACCCCTGGTAGACACAAAGATCACATTTTCGGGCTCTTTATTTATGATTGAATCTGTAATTTCAAACATGGTAGTAGAACCACATAAACGGAGGTGCATGAATATGTGATAATGGCCGATCTACAACGAGACTCAGGAAATGTCGTGTGTCCTCGTCAATCCGGCGAGCACACAACGAGTCAGCAAGATCATCTTGCCCACACTAACTGTGCAAAAATCTAAGTAAATGCCCCTGAATTAGATACTAAGTCCCACCCACTAAGTTCTTCACAGTTCCTATCCGTGTGCATAGACTTGGAGATCAAATTCAAAGGTCAGATCCAAGTCACCTCTCAAACATCTGCAGAAACGCGAAAAGAAAACGCTTTAGCGCATCTCCTCATCATCATCTTGGTCACATCACTTCATGTTTTGCCTCAACAACCTTTCCCTTTGTATCAGGTTTGTCCTTGGCCTAACCAACCATATGATGTTTACAGAGACATGGGCAGATGGTGCGTCCCACGGGTTAGATGTGTCTTGCGTGCAATAATGGATTTGCTCGATCGACATCACCCACCCAAATCCAAACCCAACCCCACAAATATTACGCTCGACCAACAACCAAACTTTCCCCGCCTCTGAAGCATTTCGACAAGCACAACATGTTCATCGTGCGAAGCAACACCAATCGATGCGAGTGGAGGGGCATGCCTAGCCACCACACTGATGAACTGATGATTCATCAGGCTTCAATCGATTAAATATTCGGAGGACCATTTCCCAAGACCTTACTAAAAGGGTTCAAACAGACATAAAAAAACAAAGAAACCCACCAAAGAAAAGACGCCCATTACTTGCCTCGGATGCGCAATTGATGCCATATCTCACGATTAGATAAGCACATGAGACATCATAGTCCACCCGCTGCCGCACCACGCTCCGAAATTGGAAAGTTTGGCTGGCAGTTGAGTTGGGAATGCCCATGCCGTGCGTCGATCCTAAGCAAACATCACCACCTATCACGTTAACTTTTCCAGATTCACATTCAAATATCAGATGAAAAAAGCGTGCCAAGCCTGAAAAAGAAAGCAGATTCCATGTCCTTCTACAGTTAACACGAGAAGACAATGGGAAGAGAAAACAGATGATTTACACATGTAGACAAAGGACTTGTATTTACACATAATTTACCATTACTCAACTTCAACCAGATTTTGTACAACTTAACCCTCTCTAAGCCGCTCCATGAAACTTCATAAGACTATGAAAAACTCCCCCATCCTCTTTCGACTCTCTTTACATACAAAATAAACCAAAGAGGGTAAACAAACAAAGGGAGGTTACTCAAATCTCTCGGTAGACTTTCCAACCAATAGACACCTAAATGACTCCTCTCAATTATTTTGGTCAACAACTCATTTACTTACAAGACACTTCCCATTCAATTTACATAAGGACCCTTTTCGACATAATATATACACTAGCAAAAAAGGACATTCTCCTTCTGTGCTCCCTCGCGATTTCAAAAATCTCTCAAGCTCGTCAAGTTTAGCAGTAAAAACGGATAACTTTAGTTGTCGGGGTGTGGTTCGATTCCTGGGTCTCCCGCTCTTTATGCCAGGGCCGGTATACCGCAGTTCCTGCGGTCCCTGTTGAGGCAATCAAATCCCTCGACTCTCACCGCTGGTTTGTTCCCAAAACTCGCGCGAACGCAGCCTCCTTTCCTCAAGGATGACGATGGAGATGAGGACAGTCCTGAAGGGGCAGAGATCGGCGACAACAGCGAGATCGGGGCGAAGCTTTCGTCCCCGAACCGATCATCTTTAATTAATGGGTTAGCTACTCTACTAGGCGGCGACCCGCAAAAAAATGGGGGCGACGAAGCCATCTGTGCACTAAATTCTTCCATACCATTGCCACTCTGCAATGCCATCCAAAATAGAAATCAGCATAGAAATCTAGATCCAAACACTAATGTAAGTCTAAATGGCAAAAAGCTTGAATTGGCACATCTTGCCAGTATTCCATGACATCTTTAGAGCAAACAAAAACCAGAGGCCAAGCACATGCTACGAGTATCACAGTAATCAGATCCGCAGTTTCAGATCTTAGATCCATCTAATGCGACAAACAATACTAAAAAAGATATGAACTTGATTAGCTTAAGAGCAGATCTAAAAAGAGTACCTTTGTCAGGATGATCTCCAAAACCTCAGTCCCTGCTTTCAGATCGCTTAGTTCAGCTTGGCTCCTGCAGATCAAGCGAGCAGCAGACCATAAGTACCTTCGAAAAAATCGACTACTAAATAAAAACGGAAGCAAACGTAGATAGAAAGAGAGAGAGAGAGGAGTTACCCCAAGTGCCATCTGAAGGGCCTGACTGGATGGTGCTCATGGATGGTGGCGCTTAATAAATTAAGACGGCGAGGCTTCGGACAAACCACCGCCTCCCTCCTCATTTCTTCGCGGGTCACAAACGCACCTTGTTGGATCGAACAGGGATTCATTTTCTGTTGTTCTTGAAAGATAAATATATGCTCTTTCTGAGTTGATATTTGTGTATACAAGTTCCTGTCCACAGAAACAGATCGGAGTTAAAGAAAGAACCGTTGATTCTGAAGGGTAAAACAAAACAGAACCTTTGTAAATTACATCAGTTAATTGAGATGGCGTGCAATAGATGCGAGCAGTTTCAGATCAACATCTGGTCAGCAAGATATGTCCAATTAATCACTTAATTTCGAAATAAAGAACTCCAGGTCGCATCTTGACTCTCACCAGAAAGGACAAACAGAAAAATAACAACCACAACATTGGAATAATCGACAGGTTCGGATTTCCCCAAGGAATTCTCCAAGAAACCGACGGAACCGGCGAAATTAGCCCGATTCCATTGAGGGGAAATCACAAACAAAAAATAGGGTCAGAGCAAATCTACAGGATTTGCGTTTGCCAACATGGATCTGGCAACATAGGGTCGAAGAAATGAAGCTAAACAAAAAAATATATATATAGTTGCTTTCAAAGATGAATTTCAGGCAGGTGAATAAATTAAGAAGCTTCGCATATATCCCCCAAACCTCAAGGTCAGATTGAAACGAAAATCCACAAGTTATCAAGATCTGGAAATTGAAGAATCGAAACGCACTAATTATTAAGAAGAAACATACAAGATGACCCGTCAAAGCCCAAAACACATGAGAGGCAAAAGCTTCTTCCTTTCAAACACAAACCCACCAGAGAAAGTGAGGGGAGAGAGAGAGGGAGCGTGAGTGTACCTGAGCTAAAAACTGTACAAGGGCTCCTCCAAAGGAGGACTATTTTCTAGGGAGAACAAAAGAAAGAAAGAAAGGAGGGACGGAGCATTAACAAGCAACAAGGGGAGGTTCGGCAAGAAGTACAAAGAGGGGTCACGTTGGAGAGGTACAGTTCAACTTATAGACGAGGGGAGGGGATTTGATGGAGAGAGAGAGATAGAGGAGCAAGAAGGGAGAGAATCTGCAAAAAGGAAAAATAAATATGGAGAGGGAGAGGGAGAGAGAGAGAAGCAAAAGCGTTCTCGTGTTATTGGGCAACAGCGATGACAGAGGAGAGAGAAGGAGAAGAGAGAGAAAAGGGAAAGGCCTGCAAATGCAAGGCTGCAACGTCTCTGTCTCTTTTTCTCTCTCTCTATATCTCTCCACAACTAATGAATCGAGCGAAGTGAGAGGTAAAAGATCGCATTTTTAATTTTTTTTTCTTCTTCTGATTGTTTCACGCAGGCGGTGCCCCCCCGCGAGAAATCTCATCGGTTTTAGCACCCACCCCTCTTGGGCATTCCCCTTATTTTAATCCCGGGAAGATAAAAAGCAAAAAATATCTCTGGCCGGTTGGGGGGCCCGCGAGAGCGGACCGCTCTCCCTCCCGTTGGGGGAGTTCACGTTTTCAAAATGGTTAGGTTCTTAGGTTTGAATTGGAAACGCCGGAAGGGGAGGGTGTCGAAAACTGTTGACATTTGTCGTGATGAGTAAACCTGCGAATTCTTCGTTTCCCACGCGCGCCGGCTTCGAAGCCGGATCCGGATCCAACTTAAGTACGCATCCCCAGGTTGGGCTTGGACAGTTGGACCTCAAGAATGCATGCTTAGGGTTCGATCGACTGAGTGTTAACTGTTAAGTCAAAACCGAATTCCTATGCCAATGGTCCACTTCTCGATTCAACCGATGCAACCGTGCACTTGAACTTTAGAAACGGCGGTTCAAACTTCGGATGGGCGGGATTTAATCGCTATCGATTGTAAAATTAGACCCAATTTTATCAACACTAAGCATGGCTGCCTAGTCTCGTCCATTATGTACGTCCACCTGTGAATATAGTTATACCAGTCGCTTATAAATTGTTTAACGGCTGAGCACTTTACCAATGGATCGGGGATTGGAATTGTTTGTCAAATTGTGTAATAGTAAGTGTGGTCATACGGCTCGAATGAAGAATTCAAACCAAAATCTCATAATGGAATTGTTCGGTGTCTTTGAAATAGATCTGATCTTGGTCCTAGCTCCCCCGCATGGGCGTGAAAACCAAATCTGGGTGAGTTTCGGCAACATCAACCAGTTGTAAGACCCGATATGCCCTAAGTAAACTTGAACTAGGTCCACCAGCTCAAAAATGACATATATTTCTAAGTTGATGACGGGCCCGATCTACAAATCAGGCATGATTGAAAGCCCTAGCCCAGCTCGACTTTCCCATTGATCATCACCTCTAATAACGAACTTAGCTCTTTGCATTTCATAAGTGAGAATTTCGGTTTGCATGCCAAGCTGAGTATTGCTACGATGTCGAAACAAGCTCCACTTTTGTTGGTGTCGATAGTTTTTTTTTTTGGTGGTCTAGTTGGTCTCGATAGTTGATCGATTAGACTTAGGCTACGCTTGGAATGGTTTCTAGGTCGTATTATTCGTTCGATACTCTTTTCTTTGCACCTCATCTCCTCTTTCGAGCAGAAGGTCAAAAGTCTAGACAATTGTCGAGATAAATTCACAGGCGGTGTCGCAAAAGTAGTCAATGGTAATTTTGGAGTGGGATTTTTTTCTCCATTCGTTATTAGAGGAAATTCGAGTATCTTATTGACCGGTTGTTTTGCACATATATATTTAATATACGCAGTATTCCAACGTATTGAAATTATGCAATTTTTTTTTTAAGAATAACATGTTGATATGTCATGCCACGTCTCGTGTCGTATATCGGTGCTACTTAAGTTATGCTTAATTCATTCTAGAACCATATATTTACCGCAAGAGATATTGCTTTGATTCCATACTATGAGGTGCTTGAATTAACGAACTCAGATATATATATATATATATATTTTTTTGGGGGGGGGGGGGGAGGGGGGGCGGGTTGTGGGGCGTTTTGCTTTCAAGCATTGCTATTTCCGGTCAATCGCAATAGAATGACGTGTACTCGCAGATATTCATCATTCATGGTGGAAATATCGAACTACCCCATTTTTACATTCAAGGAAATATCTAACGACAGTTATATCTCTCCGCCGCATAGGAAAAAGCACCAATACAATCGCCAAATTCACAAAAGTGACATAGGATGTTCGGTCATGATTTTTGCTTAAATGTAAAGTAAAGAAATACAAGAAATTGAAAGAGAGAGAGATCGCGATAAGATGCGTGACGGTGGAGGTGACTAGGATGCTTTCTCTCTCGGATATTTTGAGCCATCCATTTTCTTTTTTCTAGCTTTATCTCCATTACTTTTTTCACCCTATTTTTTCCGTAAATTTAAAGATAATAAGTCAGATTAATTGCGGGCGGGACATTTAATTATCGGGTGGACCGGAGCAAGGGGAGCCCACCGGGGAACAAGAGAAACCACGTCTTCCTTCCGCTGTCGGGCTTCCCCGTCCTGGGTAATCGTGGTCCGCATTGGCCACGTCTTTCCCCTCCATTTGCTCGACAGGTGGCCTCCCTGCCTTAAAAAAAAAAGAAAAAGAAAAAGAAAAAGAACTAATTTTCTGAGCGGTCAAAAATAAGGGAAAAAACGATATTAAAAAAAAAAAAAAGGGATAAGGGATCTGAGTTTGTCCCCACGATCCCGCTTCTTAGTACGAGTTTGAAATGCTCTTCGACAAGCTTTAGATCAGGTTCGAGGTTGGACCAGATGGATCGATCACAACTGGTCGCGGCATCGACACGTGATTCAACGGACGGCCCCCCCACACCCCAAAAAGAAAACTTCGAGCATCAACGGCTGTAATTTTAATCATCTTCCGTGTGGTACTCGCGAGTAAGCATTCGCCAAAAGAAAAGCGGAATGCCTCAAGGGTGTCTTATCTCCCGTTTCTTTCTCATACGATTCTTTACGCAATTTTTGTGCAGGCACCACAGGCAGCCGAATCCTATATCCTTCACTTAATTTCTGGCAAGCTAGAGATTCATTCTGTCGTTGCAGACCGGCCGGACTTGATCCACATGGCAGACTAGGGTTCACAAACTAGCACTGCGAGCGGAGCTCGGACGGGCCTAGACAATACCATTAATATAGCCGTAGTCAGCATGTAGGAAATTAAATGCCCAATTTTGCACCCAAATGCTGGTAATTCTCCCTCTCTCCAAGATATGTCCAGAGCAAGAACGATCCAAGAAGGTAAGGTTCTGGATTTAGGGTCGCGTTCTCAATGTACATGGAACTAAATAGAGGAAATAAGCTGGGAGTTTCATCAGACATCATCCGCTACAGAAAGAATCATCAAACAATCTACAGGAAACAAAGCGTAATCAGCACCTTTCTAGAGCTGGACTAAACTAATGGGAATGAATCAGGGGGTACTGCAAGAGATGCAACCTAAATATAAGAGCTAGAAGGGCAACCAGACAGAGAGGAAAGGGGGGCCAAAAAATGAACACCTCCATAAATTTGAAATGGCTCATGAAGAAGGTTCCGGTGCAGCAGATGCAGCCCTTTTCTTGGCAAAGTACTCGTCGGCACGTGCCAAGTTCTTGGCAACAGAAGGCTTAACCCACTTCTTTCGGCCAGGCAAGACAGTGAGGGAACAGCCAGCAGCCTCGAGCTTCTCTTTTGCTGCTGCTGAAAAGGCGCGGGCCTTTACATTTAACTTGACATTCAGTTCCCCATTTCCTAAAATCTGAAACCATGATAACAACCAAACAGTTCACAACAGTTCGAGAAAACTTAGAAGAAGGCAATAGAAGATTTTCTAACCCTTATTGTAGAAAAACACGAGCATTACATGATAAGTGCAAATTACATTACTGATTAGAGAAGGCAATATTAAATGGAATCAACTTGCGGGCACTGACGACAATGACAATCAACTTATATGCTTATGATGGGAAAACGGGGAATACAAGTTCCATTAAGCAGATATAGGGAGCAAGCACGTGCTTCTGAATGAAATCTAGAAGATGGACATATCATTGACAAAATTTTGAGGCCTAACCGCAACAAATGACCCTTAAAAAGCCTCCACTAAGGGTAGAAGTGCTGCTCAAAAGGGGAAAAAGAAAAGGGCGATGCACCAAACAAGAGCAGGGACGGCCTTTATATTACTGTGCCAACACTTACAGCCATACCCGAGCACGTTCTTACCTTCAAAGGGAGTTTCCTTTCTCTTCCAGAAGGGTTAATCAGACCCTTAGTCTTTAAAGTCTCTAGAGACACCTCATCCCCTTCTTGAAATCCAGCTGCTTCGATGTCCTTTAGATTGACAGGAACATACTTGGGTAATCCCGCACGCATGCCTTGCCATTAAAACAAAGAAACAAAAGGTCTCAGCAATCACATTTTCCAGAGTATATAATTAGGCGCATGAGACGCATAGACATTTTTTGCCCACCAACGCAAATATCTTCTCATCTACAAACCTGTGTGCAGTAGAATTTTCAACTAAAGGGACAAACATAAGGCTGAAAAGCACAACAAGAGAACTGGCATACCACAACATCACTATACCTATATTCACACCACTCATGCCAATTTTGCAGGCAAAACCAAGAATTCCAGGGGAGATACGACTGCTGGCCCCCTGAGATTTCCCGCCCATCTTTTTTTCTTTTGGTCATTAGTTCAGGCCATCCACCGTAGAAATGGCATATCAAGCATTCTCCCGAGGAAAAGTCCCACTCTGAAGTCGTGTAGTCTGGATTGCCCTAAATCCGGATGAATTATCGCCTAACCATTTCCATTACGCATCTCCATGTACTCGCTAGCGGTGCGGAAATGAAAGAAAGTAAGGAAGCATGACGCCATGGTGCATCCACTAACCAGATTAGTGATACATAAAAGCACTCGTCACATAAATCCTAAGATTTGATTTTAAAGATTGAAATAATGAACCAAATAAAAGCCGAAACCAGATTTGTCGATCATTCTCAATATATACTCAAATATGGAACTTGTTCATGGACAGATGCTCATCATATAACAAGTGAGTTTAAAACACTATCGAGAAGAACTGTTATAGAAATATTTTTTTCCAACTTCTCAAGGATCTAGCATGCCCTGCCAATATCCTCGCTTCCATAAAAAACCTAACCAACTATAAATTTATGTATAATCCATCCCAAAATCATATCCACACGGGGATAGGATGGCATCATATTTTGTCAACTGCCAAATAAGGTAGAGATAGAATGCACATATTTGGTCAGCACCAGGGAGCAGATAACCCAGGACTAGGCCAAGTCATCAACAAAAAACTTCTGAATGAGTGTGATCGAACATGACGATCAGCCTAGGCTAGAGTATAATATCCAGGAAAAAAAGGATCCAAAAACTTTTCTTTACAGAATTTTTGAAGTCATCGCAATGTTCTATATCTGGTTGGTGATTAAATGCAGAAAGATCACCAACCATATTGTGACAGGGAGACCAGAGAGTAGTCCTTGTTGCAATGGATTCACATTTTTCTGTTTAACGTATTCAGCTTTGAAGTAAAGCTTTCTTTACCATGTTCCGAAAAAATCTGAACATTGAGAAACTATAACTAGTATGGGAAGTGTCGAAACATTCAAAATAAAGGTAAACTACTCAGCTCAACCAGCTTCAGCTAAAAATGATGTGTGACGAGGGCTGAATATGTGGATGGTAAGGCCCTAATTGCGAACCTATATTGCAGTTGCAAAACTGAAAAATCGTAATGATCTCCAATACCCCAATTAATTCGTTTCATAACTATAACAATTGCCTTAAGAAATGCATTTTTAACAAGTCTAGGCCAATTATCACACCAGTTTGTTAGATCCACATCCAAACCAAGAAAGAAAAACCTAAAAGTCCTAAAGACTAAACCCCGCAATTCTGCTTGTTCCTTCCTCAGAAAATCATATTTTCAAAGAACTTACATACACTCATAGTCCCCAACTTGTGCATGACCCTTGATCATGGCATCCGCCATCCACTGCAAAAACCTCATATCAACAAACCTCAACAATGGCCATCCCATAGACAAACCTCATGTCATCCTAAAATCGGACAAACACCATGATGTCTTAATCGCAACCAATCTAAGCAACAAGAAACAGCGACGATTCATTACCTCCCGCAATGCCACGCAATTTAGGGATACGCCGGTAAAGCGGCATTTGTCCACCCTCAAACCCCTTCATGACGCCCGGTCCAGACCGGGATTTCTGACCCCTCATCCCGAACCCACAGCTCGCTCCTTGACCCGCCGATATACCCCTTCCCTTTCTCTTGGCCTTCTTCCTCGATCCAGGCTGGGGTCCTAGATTATCCAGCCTGAATCTGACGGGGGAGGATGACGGTTCGGCGGCCGGCGACAACGAAGCCTTGCTGCTGATGAAGAGCGGATGCTTTTGCAATTGTTTGCTCTTCAGCCGAAGCTTCAGAGGAGGGAACAAACACGGTCTCGCTCTCAAGTTGCTTGAGTCGCCCTGGCGAAAGATTGAGAATGTGCTCATGACAGCGAGAGGGGTCATCATATCTGCGATAGAGGAGAGAGAAGAGAGAAGAGCGAAAAGAGAGGACCTTGAATGAGGAGGAGGGATGACTGGCGACGACGGCGAGCCTCGTTAAGGACGTCGAAGAAAGGGAGAGAAGAGAGGCCATTGGCGAGGGAGTTGAAGATGGCGGCTAACACCTAGCTCTGCTATCGAATCGTGTTTTCCTACAGATAAGAGGGAGGGAGAGACAGAGAGGAGAAACCAAAAAGATAAGGAAAGGAGACCCATTTCAACATGGTTTCCCTGTAGTGGCATGTTTGTCATTTTGGGTTTTGACAAAGGCCTTTTTTTTGTACCCACAGCTCTTGCGGTGTATCGCGATTCGGAAAATGGTCAACTCAGCTGAATAAGTTACCTCGGTCACTTTTGAGCTTTTGGCGATTGTTCTTTTGGCAAATCTGGAAAGCACGAATCCACTCTGTTTTTCGAGGGCAAAAAGGTAGATCCAGAGCGGGCTCAGCATGAAGCAGTTGCGATGAAGCATGGGCTACCTGTGACGAAGAAAACCCAGATGTAGCAAGCATTCCCCTCCATCAACGGCGGCCACCGGAGCTGGAAAAGCTCGAAATCAACAGCGATGAAACGTACCTGGTTGCAAAAAAGTGAAGGCACTGTGGCTGGTGTCTGCCGCGACAGCTCGGGGAGGCTGATTGAGGGCCTTGCGCGGTCTATCAATCCACGGTGGAAACCCGGGCGTACTTCTCTACGCGAACGGACGCGCCTCCTTGAATTGGCCTGATCTGGATCTGATTAGCGCTCTAACTTTTATTTTTGGTCAGAATTAGCGCTCTAACTTGCGGGGCGCAGATTAGCTGCGAATTACAAGGACTTACCACGCAAGCCAAATCGCTCCTTAAAGGCCTTCAAGGATATAATGTTAGCCCATGTTGATAGAGAGTCCAATAGAGTTACCGATTGGGTTATCAAGGCCCAAAGAAAGAATAGAATGCCATGAAATTGGGTTTTGAAAATGAAGTGTTGTCCACAACTTATTTACAGGAATGAAAGTAAAAAATATGACCCCTCATTCCTTCCACCCACGGGTCAGAGAGGTCCATTTTCTTTTTATAAATGAAGATCACAGAGGACGGAGATTGTTCAAATTCAACAATGGAGTGTAAATTTCGGAAGCTGCGGAAGAAAAATGATGGAAACATTCGTAACGGATAGTGGTTAAAAGTTAGGAAAAAGCAGATTGATGGGTAGGTTCTGAAATCTGTGGCAATTTTTTGAGTTTATCTTGATTTATATTTTCGCCTGAGTTTGCAATATTCCATGACGTACGAACGATAGTGAGTGTGTAATAATCTTTCATTTCAAGCAACATTTATAATTGATACTTTTATTTTGTTAATGTTTCATAATTATTCGTGTGTCTAGTGGTCAGTGGATTGTAGCCATAAGTGATAGGCATTAAATGCAGTGATTTATTGCGATTTTTCATATCAAAATATAGGTGAAACCTGTGAAGATTATGCAACTGACCTAAAGACCTATGATATGACATGTTTTATATTTCAATGCATGCAGGGTGTGTTCCGGATTCAAAAAATGAAAAACTTGTTTTGACGGATAGGTTATAGATTTTGGGTGGAACTTATACGAAACATGGAACTGCTCATCTTATATAAGAGAGGTTACATTGCATCTTCAATTCTGAATTCCGAAGACCACGTTTCCTCTATTTGAATTCACACCACTTTAAGGGCGCATATGAAAAACTTATGGAGCATAAATCCATTTAGGGTGCGTATGGGAACGTTTTTGTTTCTGGGCAATGTTTTTGAACAGAAACATTTTTTTTTTGTTTTTGTTTCATGCTACGTTTTTTGGGAACAGAAATGCGTTTGGGAAGTTAAAAAAAAATAATTTTCTCCCCTAGCGGTGGGGGGCGGCGGCGGGCAACCAGTGGCAAAGGTGGCCAACAGCGGCGGTGGTTGGCAGCGACCTTCGGCCAGCGATCAACGGGGACGGTGGTCGGTGGGAGGTAGCCGCGTCGACGGCGGTGGATGATTGTTCCAAAAGTGTTCCAAAATCCAGAAAATTTTTTGTTATTTCTTCGAAAGTGTTCTCTGGCGTAAAAGTGTTTCGCGGAACACTTTTGAAATACTTTTGAACAATACGCGTTTCTGTTCCAAAAGTGTTTCCGGAACACTTTTGAAACAGAAACACTCTCCTTGGAGCTTTACCATATACACCCTTAATAACCCAACTTTTGGAATAAAAAATCCGTTTGGTTACGCAGTTTCATTTTTCTACTTATGGATTTTTTTTTGCTCCATAAGCAGTTGTGAAGCAATATAAAGAAATAAACAAATTAAATGCTCTCCAAAAGTTAAAATCAAGATCAGAAATAAAAAAACAATTTCTGCTTTAGAAATAAAATTTTGATCATAAATTGATTTCTAAAGCAGAAGTGTTGCCACGCGCACCCTAGTAAAAACAAATGGGACTTTCTATGAAGACTAGTTCAATTTGTTTTATGAATCCTTGTAGGCATGGAAGAGAGGCAGATATTTTGGTCGAACAAATATTAAATTGGATTTCAATCTAATGGCGTTTTTGCATACTAAATTTTTAATTAACATCTTATTGGAGAGTGACACGGAGAAGCATGTTTCGTATAACCATGACATCATGTCACTTCAGGAAACTTCTTCTTTATCTAATTTCGAGGGAGAGAAATAGGAGAGCTTTTTAAGTGTATTTTTTTTTTTATCAATCAAATTACATTTAAGGGACCAAGCAATCACGTGATTTGCGTTCACACAAAAATTGAGTAAATAGGACATCAGAGGAAAACTTAAGCCCGATCAAAGTTTGGTCAAATGTAATGAACAATTTTGCGAATATTTTTTTTTTTCAAAACATTTCTCCAACAATGGACTTATTCCTTGTGTCCTCATTGAAAAGATAATGCATTAGTTAATAATTATTATTTTTTTCGTGTGTTTGTGTTTTTCCGTTTCGGGTTATATGTGAGTAACTTAGAAGCGCAAAGTCTTGACACGGGAAAAGTGGCCGAGCACAAAATCTAGAATTGGTGCGTGGAAAGCCCCAACGGGCAATGCCCATATCGAAACAAGGTGGGGGAGGAAGCATCTGCATGGATGGAGCCATATACTTCCTAACATGAAGAAATGAAGATTACGGCGTTTCTCGTCAGGATCGAGGAGTTCGTGATTGTATCACTACCTAATCCTGCCATGGAGAATTGGGAGGAGGGTGTATAAATTTCAAGCTAATATAGCTCGGAGGACGCGTCATGCTCTTAGATGTGAAGAAAGCCGAGAATTTTTTCTAATTTTTATTTTGTGTTATTTTTATATTAATTTTTTTTTATCATTTCTTTTTCTTCTTTACTATTAAGACTTGTCAGAGACCCTTAATAAAAAAAATGAAATTAAAAATTGAAAAAATTATAAAAATTGTCTGCCTTAGGTTTAATTTCTCGTCTCGAAGAAAATTCTTTCTCCCGATATTATAAATTCATGAAAAGTTATATTGTTATATATTCTTGTAACAAAATATTCCTTTCATTCGATAATGGTTTGACATGTTATGTTGTTGTGCTCCCTTTCTCCGAAATGAGAGAGAGCCGGACAAGAGAATATAGTGACGAAGAGACTTTCCGTGCAAACAATTGTATTGAGTGAAGTGGTACTTCCTTTGCAAACATGTAGCATATGAATCTACAGAGTGTTTACTTCCACATTGTTCTTATCCAAGAAGATTTGTTGAATCCCTTGAACAACTTTTTTTAGCTAATTTCAAGAGAGAAGAATATGAGAGTTTTCAAGCTGCATTTTTTTATTAATCGAACTGGATTTTAGGTAACATTAAGTCACGGGCTTTGCGTTGATGTAAAAATAGAGTAAATGGGACATCTCACGAGAGAGTTAAGCCCGATCAAAGTTTGGTCAAATGTAAGTAAAACGCATAAAATGAATGCATTGTTAGGGAAATGCTTGGAAAAAAAATATATTCACGAAAGTTTTATTTACATTTGACCAAACTTTAATCGCGCTTAACTTCTCCGTCCGACGTCCCATTCACTCGATTTTTGCATCAACACAAAGTCCGCGACTACATGGTAGCTAAAATGCTGTTCGATTAATACATAAAAATGCAGTTAGAAAACTTTCCTATTTCTATCCCTTGAAATTAGTCGGAAAAAAAAATTGCTCGAACGATCCAACGGATCTTCCTGGGCTAACAACAGCGTAGAAGTAGGCACTCTACATATTCATCTGAAACCTATTTGCAAAGGAAACACCATTTCATCCAGTATAATTGTTTGTACGGAAAATTCTCCCTCATCACTCCCGGAACTTCACGAGCTTGAACTCAATCTGCCTCTTCCATTCCCAATTATGCATATGATCGGCGTAATAGGTCCATGAATTTATCGGAGCCAATGAAGAACAACATAATATTTATTTCTTCCTGACTTGTTAAGAAGTAGATTATACCATCCACACAGATGCTTCCTCGACTTATTTGGATAGGAGCCTTGCTCTAGAGAGTCTTCCACTCCCCTATTTGGGATCTGAACAGTGGATGGCCGACGACTTGTCCTGGTTCATAAACGCCCACTTGTTCACTGTAGTAGACCCAAGTGATCAAGATGACAATATCTAGGTTGGTGGGATAGAGTTTGATGGCATAGAACGGCTTGAACAAATGCTTCACGTGCTTAAACCAGGTGCCATCAATAGCACAAAGCTTGGGAATTGTCTGGGGTAGGTAATGGGGAGGATCTTGTGAGCAAGGGTGATCGAGTTGAATAATGCTGTCTTACAGTGATGGTGGTAGTCGTTACCATCGTCGTCGATGTCATGGTGGTGGTAGGGATAGTGGAAGATCAAGCCCTTCACGCTCTGGGTATACTCCTGGTCGAACAATCTGTCAAACAGGTGCACCTAATGGGCTTAACCGGTTACATCCAACAAGGAGAGATAATAGCACGGTGCTACAGAAGTTTGACGTTCAGTAGATTTTCATCCAGAAGTTCGTCGTTGGAACCGAGGTGTTCATTGTCCACAAGAATTATGTTGACCTCTAATGGGAGGAGGAAAACGGATGCCAGGAATGAAGGCCACCGTAGAACTTTGAAGCCCCTAGCGAACTTCGTGCCGTCGATGCGAGACTTCAACTGTTCCAAGGTGCGCCGGTAATGAGCAAGCTCATTAACCCATTTTTTGAGAAGAATTCTAGAGAAGAGTACGCTCTCATCCAAGGGGGAAAGTATTTCCGCCCAACCATTGTGAAACAGAGTCGAAAAGAAAGAGAAATAGGGGCTAATAAACGGGAGGGAGAATAGAGGAATAAACACAAGAAAGAGAGGAGCTAACATATGTAGGCATTAGTTGCAAGTGCCGAACCAAAGCGACCCATTGAATAGAGTGGAAAAGAAAGAGAAAGATTCAAAAATGAGAACAGGGAAATGAACAGGAGAGAGAAAGATAGAGAAAGAGGGGATAACAGACTACAAATCGGTTAAATCAACTTGCATATGGGAATTAATGGCAAGTGAGTTCTCACTGGACACGTTAAATTCTCTCCATCTCTCTTCAACCAGTTCTCTTTAAAGAAGCATATGGTTTGTGAAGTAAGAACAGTTAGATTCTCTTTAGCTCTCTTCAAATAGGCATGTGGTTTGTTAGGTGCGAACACGTCAGATTCTCTCCCGTATTCTTTAAATGGTTTATTTGCGGTGCCTGCGAGACTTCTAAGGAAGAGAAATTGTTATCAGACGAAGAAACGGGTCGGCATCGACCTGTGGATTATGCCCGAAAAGCGATAATGTAGGATGTACTTCTTGAGTCGTTACTCAATGCAGCCTTCCGCAAGACCTTAGTCAGGGGACTGACCACCACGTTGCTTGCCGATAATGTAGCCATTTTTTTGTGAACCTTTGAGCCTATTAATTAGCATTGCTATGTTAGAGTTATTCTAATGTGGGCTTATATTAAATGAGATTGTAATTACTGTTCTACGGGTTTGGTCTAATAAATGATGTATATAAAGATTCTTAAGAGTCTGAATATGAACCTGGATATGAGAGAGAGTGAGTGAGAGAGAGAGAGAGAGTAGAGCGACGAAGAGACTTCCATGCAAACAATTGTATTGGGTGAACTGGCACTTCCTTTGCAAATGGATAGCAGATGAATCTGTGGAGTGTCTACTTCCACATTGTTCGTAGTCTGGGAAGATTCATTGAATCCCTTGAACAACTTTTTTTTTAGCTAATTTCGAGGGAGAAGAATAGGAGAGTTTTCGAGCTACATTTTTTTTTATTAATCGAATTGGATTTTAGGTACCATTGAGTCACGGGCTTTGCGTTGATGTACAAATCGAATAAATGGGACATCACACGGGAGAGTTAAGCCCGATCAAAGTTTGGTCAAATGTAAGTAAAACACAACAATGAGTGTATTGTTAGGGAAATGCTTTGAAAAAAAAATGTTCCCGAAAATTTTATTTACATATAACAAAACTTTGATCGAGCTTAACTTCTCCATTCGACGTCCCATTCACTCGATTTTTGCATCAACACAAAGCCCATGACTACATGTTAACTAAAATGCAGTTCAATTAAAACAAAAAAATGCAATTAGAAAACTTTCCTATTTCTCTCCCTTGAAATTAGTTGAAAAAAAATTGCTCGAGCATCCAACGAATCTTCTTGGACTAACAACAATGTAGAAGTAGGCACTCTACATATTCATCTGCAACTAGTTTGCAGAGGAAACACCAGTTCTCCCACTATAATTGTGTGCACGTAAAAGTCTCCCTCATCATCCCGCTCTCTTCTCCCATCTCTTTCATTTCAAAGAAAGGGTGCACAAGAATATTACAACATATCAAATTACTTTTTTGTGAAAGGAATATTATGTTACAAGAATATATAACAATATAACTTTTCGTGAATTTAGAATATAACATCGACAAGAGACATTTCCTTTAAGATGAAAAATTATAAATATTCTTAATAGTCTGAATATGAACTTGGGTCTGAGAAAAAGAAAGTAGAGTGACGAAAGACTTCCCGTGCAAATAATTATATTTAGTGAACCGGTACTTCTTTTTCAAACATGTAGCATATGAATTCGTGGAGTGTCTACTTCCACTTTGTTTTTAGTCCAGGAAGATTCATTGAATCCCTTGAACAACCTTTTTTAGCTAATTTCGAGGGAGAAGAATTGAAGAGTTTTCGAGCAACATTTTTTTTATTAATCGAATTACATTTTAGGTACCATTGAGTTATGGGCTTTGCGTTGATGTAAAAATCGAGTAAATGGGACATCACACGAGATAGTTAAGCCCGATCAAAGTTTGGCCAAATGTAAGCAAAACACAAAAAGTGAGTGTATTGTTAGGGAAATGCTTTGAAAAAAAAAATATTCATGGAAGTTTTGTTTACATTTGATCAAATTTTGATCGGGCTTAACTTCTCCGTTCGTTGTCTCATTCACTCGATTTTCGCATCAACACAAAGCCCATGACTACATAGTAACTAAAATGCAGTTCGATCAATACAAAAAAAATGCAATTAGAAAATTTTCCTATTTCGCTCCCTTGAAATTAGCCGAAAAAAAATTGCTCAAGCGATCCAACGAATCTTCCTAGACTAACAACAATGTAAAAGTAGGCACTCTACATATTTATCTGCAACCTGTTTGCAAAGGAAACACTAGTTCACCCACTATAATTGTTTGCACGGAAAAGTCTCCTTCATCGTCTTTCTCTCTTCTCCCATCTCTTTCATTTCGAAGAAAGGGTGCACAATAATATTAAAATATATCAAATCAACTTTTTGTGAAAGTAATCTTATGTTATAAGAATATATAACAATATAACTTTTCGTGAATTTAGAATATAACATCGACATTTCGTTTAAGACGAAAAATTATATCTAAGGTGGATAATTTTTGTAGTTTTTCAATTTTTATTTCATTTTTTTACTATTAAGGGCCATTCATCAAATAGGGTTTTGAACTTGATCAATTCAATTGAGGTATCTGGAGACAAGATTTTTTATTATTTCGTTGTTCGAAATGGGTATTTTATTTCTTTATTCTTTATAAATTCAAGGAATAACTATTGAATCACAAATAAAAAATAGGGAATAGATTCATAGGTCCAATGTCTTGTAATAGGTTAATAGAAATATAGATCACATAGATTCAACAAATGAGGTGGGTTCATAAACAATTCAAAGATGCAAAGAAAAAATGGCAAAAAAGAAAGCATTTCTTCCTTTTCTATATCTTTCATCTATAGTATTTTTGCCATGGTGGATCTTTCTATCATTGAATGAATGTCTTGAATTTTAAATTACCAATTGGTGGAATACTAGGCACATCGATAACTCTTAATAGTAAAGAAGAAAAAGAAATAAATGAAGAGAATAGAAAAAATAAATAAAATAAAATAAAATAAAAATTAGAAAAAATTTGTAGCTTTCTTCATGGCTAAGAGGGTGATGCACCCTTTGAGCTGCACGAGCTTCAAATATATTACCCCTCCTTCGTCCCAATGAGGAATGCACATTTTTTTTTTATCTCTTTACACGTGTTAGGGTAAAGCGGTAACACGACGTCGCATAGCAGGACGCGTTAGGATGAATTGAAATAATCAATTCAATGAGTATGTGTCTGTCTTGACATGCACAACAGGACGTGAAGCTCTTGACCTTGCCTCACCAAAAAAATAATGAGTTCCGCGGTAGTTCCACTCCCGATAAAAACGCGGGGATATCCAGCTTCAAGTTAGTTTAGCGATCTATCCATGTTAGCCCTTCACGGTCCTCCAAATTGGATTAGAAAATGGAAATACTATTACCATTCTCGGTTACCTTCGCATCCTGAAGGGTGACGCGCCCTCGGAACTCCACGAGCTTGAACTCAACCTGCCTCTTCCTTTCCGAATTATGCATACGATCGGCAGTGATAGGTCCATGAATTGCTCAGAGCCAATGAAGAACAACATAATCTTTATCTCTTCCTAACTTGTTAAGAAGTAGATGATATCGTCCATGCAGATGCTTCCCCGACCGACTTGGATAAGAGCCCTACTCTAAAGGGTCTTCCACTCTCCTATTTGGGGATCAGAATAGCGGATGGTCGGCACTTGTCTTGGTTCGTAAACGCCCTCTTGTTCGCCGCAATAGACCCAAGTGATCAAGATGACAATATCTTGATTGGCGAAATTGAATCCAATGGTACATAACTATTTGAACAAATGCTACATGTACTGAAACTAGGTGCCATCAGTAGGCACAAAGCTTGAGAATTGTCTGGGATAGGTAATGGGGAGGATCTTGTGAGCAAGGGTGGTCGAGTTGAATAACGCTATCTTACAATGATGTGGTGGTTATTGCCATCGTCGTCGATGTCACGGTGGTGGTCGGGATAGTGGACGATCAGGCACTCCACGCTCTAGGTACACTCTTGGTCGAATAATCTATTAAAGGGGCGCAGCCAATGGGCTTTACCGGTTGCATCCAACAACGCGAGATAATAGCGACGATCCTGCAAAAGTTCGAAGTTCGGTAGATTTTCATCCAGAAGTTCGTCATCGGAACCGTGGTGTTCGTAAGACCTTAGTCAAGGACATATTTCCTGGGGAGTATGCCCGAAAAGCGATAATGTGGGACATACTTCTTGAGCTGTTACTCAATGCAGCCTTCCGCAAGACTTTAGTCAGGGGACTGACCACCGCGTTGCTGGCTGATAATGTAGTCATTTTATTTGTGGACCTTTAGAGTCTGTTAATTAGTTATCCTAAAGTGAGCTTATATTAAATGAGATTGTAATTATTATTCTATGGGGTTGGTCTAATAAATGATGGATATAAAGATTCTTATAGTCTGAATATGAACTTGAGTCTAAGAGAAGAGAGAGTAGAGTGATGAAGAGACTTCTCGTACAAACAATTATATTGGGTGGACTGTACTTCCTTTGCAAGTGGATATCATATGAATCCGTGGAGTGTCTACTTCCATATTGTTCTTAGTCAAGGAAGATTCAATGAATCCCTTGAACAACTTTTTTTTAGCTAATTTTGAGGGAAAAGAATAGGAGAGTTTTTGAGCTATATTTTTTTTTATTAATCGAATTGGATTTTAGGTACCATCGAGTTACGGGCTTTGCGTTGATGTAAAAATCGAGTAAATGGGACATCACACGAGAGAGTTAAGCCCGATCAAAGCTTGGTCAAATGTAAGTAAAACACAAACAATGAGTGTATTGTTAGGGAAATGCTTTGGAAAAAAATATATTCACAAAAGTTTTATTTACATTTGACCAAACTTTGATCGGGGTTAACTTCTCTGTTCGATGTTCCATTCACTCGATTTTTGCATCAACACAAACCATGTGACTACGTGGTAACTAAAATACAGTTCGATTAATACAAAAAATGCAATTAAAAAAATTTCCTATTTCTTTCCCTTGAAATTAGCCACAAAAAAAATTGCCCACGAATCTTCCTGAACTAACAACAATGTAGAAATAGGTACCCTACATATTCATCTGCAATCCGTTTGCAAAGGAAACACCAGTTTACCCACTATAATTGTTTGTACGGAAAAGTCTCCCTCATCGTCCCGCTCTCTTTTCCCATTCTTTTCATTTCGAAGAAAGAGTGCACAATAATATTATAACATATCAAACCACCTTTTTGTGAAAAGAATATTATGTTACAAAAATATATAACAATATAACTTTTCGTGAATTTAGAATATAACATCGACATGAGACATTTCCTTTAAGATGAAAAATTATATCTAAGGTGGATAATTTTTGAAGTTTTTTTAATTTTTATTTCCATTTTTTTACTATTAAGGGCCATTCATCAGGTAGGGGTTTGAATTATATCAATTTAATTGAGGTATATGGAGACAAGATTTTTTATTATTTCATCTTTCAAAGCGAGTATTTTATTTCTTTATTCTTTATAAATTCAAGGAATAACTACTGCATCACAAATAAAAAAACATGGAATAGATTCATAGGTCCAATGTCTTGTAATAGGTTAATAGAAATAGTAGATCACATAGATTCAACAAATGAGGTGGGCTCATAAACAATTCAAAGATGCAAATAAAAAATGGCAAAAAAGAAAGCATTTCTTCATTTTCTATATCTTACATCTATAGTATTTTTACCATGGAGAATCTTTATATCATTTAATGAATGTCTTGAATTTTGGATTACTAATTGGTGGAATGCTAGGCAATCCGACACCAATAACTCTTAATATTAAAGAAGAAAAAGAAATAAATGAAGGAAATAAAAATATAATAAAATAAAAAAAATTAGAAAAAATTTGTAGCTTTCTTCATGACTAAGAGTGTGACACACCCTCCGAGCTGCATGAGCTTCAAATATATTGCCCCTCCTTTGTCCCAATGAGGAAATGCACATTTTTTTTTTATCTCTTCACACGTGTTAGGGTAAAGCGGTAACACGACATCGCACAACAGGACGTGCTAGGATGAATTGAAATAACCAATTCAATGTGTATGTGTCTGTCTTGATGCGCAAAACAGGATGTGAAGCTCTTGACCTTGCCTCACCGAAACAATAATGAGTTTCGTGGCAGTCCCGCTTCCTATAAAAACGCGAGGGTCATTGAGCTTCATGTTAGTTTAGCGATCTGTTCATGTTAGCCCTTCACGGTCCTCCAAACTGGATAAGAAAATGGAAATACCCTTACCATTCTCGGTTACCTTCGCGTCGAGAAGGGCGACGGGCCCCCGGAACTCTACGAGCTTGAACTCAACCTGCCTCTTTCTTTTCCAATTATGCATACGATGGGCAACGATAGGTCAATGAATTGCTCAGAACTAATGAAGAACAACATAATCTTTATTTCTTCCTAACTTGTTAAGAAGTAATGATACCGTCCATGCAGATGCTTCCTCGACTGGCTTGGATAAGGGTCCTGTCCTAGAGGGTCTTCTACTCCCCTGTTTGGTATCTAAAAAGTGGATGGCCGGCGACTTGTCCTGGTTGATAAATGCCCTCTTGTTCGCCGCAGTAGACCCAAGTGATCAAGATGACAATATCTTGATTGGTGGGATTGAATCCGATGGCACATAACGACTTGAACAAATGCTTCGTGTACTGAAACCAGGTGCCATCAGTAGGCACAAAGCTTGGGAATTGTCTGGGATATGTAATGGGGAGAATCTTGTGAGCAAGGGTGGTTGAGTTGAATAACGTTGCCTTATAATGATAGTGGTGGTTATTACCATCGTCGTCGATGTCATGGTGGTGGTTAGGATAGTAGACGATCAGGCCCTCCACGCTTTAGGTACACTCCTGGTGGAACAATCTATCAAAGGGGTGTAGCCAATGGGCTTCACCGGTTGCATCCAACAAGGCGAGATAATAGCGACGGTCCTGCAAAAGTTCGGCGTTCGGTAGATTTTCATCTAGAAGTTCTTCGTCAGAACCGTTGTATTCGCTGTCCTCAAGAATTGTGTTGACCTCCAAAGGGAGAAAGAAAGGGGATGCCAAATATGAAGGTTGTTATAGAACTTTGAAGCCATTGGCAAACTCCGCACCGTCAATGCGGGACTTATACTGCTTTGAGGTGCGCGGGTAGTGAGCGAGCTCATTAACCGGCTTTTTGAGAAGAATTCTGGATAAGAGTATGCTCTCATCCAAGGGGAAAGTATTTCCTCCCCGGGCCGTTGTGAAACAGAGCGGAAAAGAAAAAGAAATAGGGGCTAATAGACGGGAGGGAGAACAGGGAAATGAGAAGGAGGAAGAGAGGGGCTAACAGACGTGGACATTAGTTGCAAGTGCCGAACCAAAGCGACCCATTGAACAGAGTGAAAAAGAAAGAGAATGACTAAAAAAGGGAGAACAGGGGAATGAGCGGGTGAGAGAAAGAGAGGGAGGGAGGTAGGGGATAACAGACTACAAGTCGGTTAAGTCAACTTGCATGTGGG
The DNA here is from genome assembly GCA_028455895.1 of Rhodomyrtus tomentosa. Classification (NCBI taxonomy): domain Eukaryota; kingdom Viridiplantae; phylum Streptophyta; class Magnoliopsida; order Myrtales; family Myrtaceae; genus Rhodomyrtus; species Rhodomyrtus tomentosa. The sequence goes on from JAPCWY010000011.1 coordinate 9,334,508, forward strand.
CATTAATGGCAAGTGGATTCTCATTGGACACGTCTCTTCAACCAGGTCTCTTTAAACAAGCGTGCGGTTTGTGAAGTGAGAACACGTTAGATTCTCTCCAGCTCTCTTCAAACAGGCATGCGGTTTGCTAGATGCGAACATGTCAGATTCTCTCCCGCTTTCTTTAAATGGTTTGCTTGTGTTGCCCGCGAGGCTTCTAAGCAAGAGAAATTGTTATTAGCCGAAGAAATAGGTCGGTATTGACTTGGGGAGTATGCCCTAAAACGGATAATGTAGGACGTACTTCTTGAGTCGTTACTCAATGCAAGCCTTTTGCAATACCTTAGCCAGGGGATTGACCACCGTGTTGCTGGTCAATAATGTAGTCATTTTCTTTGTGGACCTTTCTAGTCTACTAAGTAGTGTTGCTATATTAGAGTTATCCTAATGTGGGCTTATATTAAATGTGATTGTAATTACTGTTCTACGGGGTTAGTCTAATAAATGATGGATATAAAAATTCTTAATAGTCTGAATATGAACTTGGGTCTTACAGAAGAGAGAGTAGAGTGACGAAGAGACTTCCCGTGCAAATAATTGTATTGGGTGAACTGGTACTTCCTTTGCAAACGGGTATCATATGCATTTGTGAAGTGTCTACTTCCACATTGTTCTTAGTCTAGGAAGATTCATTAAATCCCTCGAATAACTTTTTTTTAGCTAATTTCGACGGAGAAGAGTAGGAGAGTTTTCGAGCTACATTTTTTTTATTAATCGAATTGCATTTTAGGTACCATTGAGTGACGAGCTTTGCGTTGATGTAAAAATCGAGTAAATGAGACATCACACGAGAGAGTTAACCCCGATCAAAGTTTGGTCAAATATAAGTAAAACATAAAAAATGAGTGTATTGTTAGGGAAATGCTTTGAAAAAAAATATTCACGAAAGCTTTATTTATATTTGACCAAACTTTGATCGAGCTAAACTTCTCCGTTTGATGTCCCATTTACTTGATTTTTTGCATCAACACAAAGCCCATGACTCAATGGTAACTAAAATGCAGTTCGATTAATACAAAAAAAATGCAATTAGAAAACTTTCCTATTTCCCTCCCTTGAAATTAGCCTGAAAAAAATTGCTCGAGCGATCCAACGAATCTTCCTCGACTAATAACAATGTAGAAGTAGGCATTCTACATTTTCATCTGCAACCTATTTGCAAAGGAAACACCAGTTCTCTCACTATAATTGTTTGCACGGAAAAGTCTCCCTCATCGTACTGCTTTCTTCTCTCATCTCTTTCATTTCGAAAAAAGGATGCACAATAATATTACAACATATCAAATCACCTTTTTTGTGAAGGGAATATTATGTTACAAGATTATAAAACAATATAAATTTTCGTGAATTTAGAATATAACATCATCAGGAGACATTTCATTTAAGACGAAAAATTATATCTAAGGTGGACAATTTTTGTAGTTTTTTCAATTTTTATTTCCATTTTTTTACTATTAAGGCCTATTAATCAAATAGGGCTTTGAATTTGATCAATTCCATTGAGGTATCTGGAGAAAAGATTTTTTATTATTTCGTCGTTCGAAATGGGTATTCTATTTCTTTATTCTTTATAAATTCAAGGAATAACTACTAAATCACAAATAAAAAATAGGGAATAGATTCATAGGTCCAATGTCTTGTAATAGGTTAATAGAAATAGTAGATCATATAGATTCAATAAATGAGGTGAGTTCATAAACAATTTAAAGATGCAAAGAAAAAATGGCAAAAAAGAAAGTATTTCTTCATTTTCTATATTTTACATCTATAGTATTTTTGCCATGGTGAATCTTTCTATCATTTAATGAATGTCTTGAATTTTGGATTACTAATTGGTGGAATACTAGGCAATCAGACACCAATAACTCTTAATAGTAAAGAAGAAAAAGAAATAAATGAAGAGAATAGAAAAAATAAAATAAAATAAAAATTAGAAAAAATTTGTAGCTTTCTTCATGACTAAGAGGGTGATGCACCCTCCGAGCTGCACGAGCTTCAAATATATTGCCCCTCCTTTGTCCCAATGAGGAATGAACATTTTTTTTTCTCTTCGCACGTGTTAGGGTGAAGCGGTAACACGACGTCGCACAACAGGACGTGTTAGGATGAATTGAAATAACCAATTCAATGTGTTTGTGTCTGTCTTGACGCCCACAGGATGTGAAGCTCTTGACCTTGCTTCATCGAAAAAATAATGAGTTCCATGGCTATCCAGCTCCCGATTAAAACGCGGGGGTCATCGATCTTCGAGTTAGTTTGGCGATCTATCCATGTTAACCCTTCACGGCCCTCCAAACTGGATAAGAAAATGAAAATACCCTTGCCATTCTCGGTTACCTTCACGTCTACGAGGGCGACGCGCCCTCGGAACTCTACGAGCTTGAACTCAACCTGTCTCTCCCTTTTCCAATTATGCATATGATGGGTAGCGATAGGTCCATGAATTGCTCAGAGCCAACGAAGAACAACGTAATCTTTATTTCTTCCTAACTTGTTAAGAAGTAGATGATACCGTCCATGCAGATGCTTCCCAGATTGGCTTGGATAGGGGCCCTGTCCTTGAGGGTCTTCCACTCCCTTGTTTGGGATCTGAACAACGGATGGCCGACGATTTGTCCTGGTTCATAATATCACCCTCTTGTTCGCCGCAGAAGACCCAAGTGATCAAGATAACAATATCTTGATTGGCTGGATTGAATCCGATGGCACCGAACAACTTGAACAAATGCTCCGTGTACTGAAACCAGGTGCCATCAATAAGCACAAAGCTTGGGAATTGTATAGGTAATGGGGAGGATCTTGTGAACAAGGGTGGTCAAGTTGCATGACATTGTCTTACAATGATGACGGTGTTTATTACCATTGTCGTCGATGTCATGGTGGTGGCCAGGATAGTGGATGATCTGGCCCTCCACTCTCTAGGTACACTCCTGGTCGAACAATCTATCAAAGGGGCGTGGCCAATGGGCTTCACTGATTGCATCCAACAGCGTGAGATAATAGCGACGGTCCTGCAAAAGTTCGACATTCGGTAGATTTTCATCCAGAAGTTCGTTGTCGGAATCGTTGTGTTCGTTGTCCTCAAGAATTGTGTTGACCTCCAAAGGGAGGTGGAAAGGGAATGCCGAGTATGAAGGCCGCTACAGAACTTTGAAGCCCATAGCAAACTCTGCGCCGTCGATGTGGGACTTCTACTGCTTTGTGGTGTGTGGGTAGTGAGCGAGCTCATTACCTAGCATTTTGAGAAGAGTTTTCGATAAGAATATGCTCTCATCTAAGGGGGAAAGTATCTCCTCCCCGACCATTGTGAAATAGAGTCGAAAAGAAAAAAAAAATAGGGGCTAATAGACGGGAGGGAGAACAGGGGAATGGGCAAGAGGAAGAGAGGGGCTAACAGACGTGGGCATTAAATGCAAGTGCTGAACCAAAGTGACCCATTGAACATAGTGAAAAAGAAAGAGAATGATTAAAAAAGAGAGAACAGGGGAATGAGCAGAAGAGAGAAAGAGAGAGAGGGAGGGTTTAACAGACTACAAGTCGGTTAAGTCAACTTACATGTGAGCATTAATGGCAAGTGGATTCTCATTGGACACATCAAATTCTCTCAATCTCTCTTCAAACAAGCATGCAGTTTGTGAAGTGAGAACACGTTAGATTCTCTCCAGCTCTCTTCAAACAGTGATGTGGTTTGTTAGATGCAAATATGTCAGATTTTGTCTCGCTCTCTTCAAATGATTTGTTTGTTGTGACATTATGATTTTTCATGTCATTTCAAGAATCATTAATGATAAAGTATCTAATGATGTATTTTAGTCATATCTCGCTCGAATCTGATCAACTCGAGTTGACTGACCAAAAGGAAAAGTCTAACGCAAGACAAGATATGTGGACCTAGGGAATTCGAATAGGAAATGACACTTTGACCATAAGAATTGTCGAAGGGATATTTAGAGCCGTAAAAGGCCGATCTAAGAACGATTAAGGAATGTATTGCTAGCGTTATATGATTGGAGCGCAGGTGATGCCGCTTAACCCGTAAAATTTTTCTAAATTGAACAGTGATGATCGAGCTCATTGAAATTAGTAATAGACCCTCACAATTACATGACAATCAAAGTCGCCATGAATTGACGAGCCTTAAATGTAATATGAATCACATGGTCGATATGTGTAACGTCCGCAAAAGCCGCCCGTCAATTTGTGATAGGCTGGAATCGCCTCGGATAGAGAAATGATTCGGAAACAAGTCTAGAAATTTGAAAATAGAGAATCAAGAATTTCAACATTACAATTGGATTGGCCGCCGCCTTATCGAAGAAATTTAGAATTAGAAAAACAACGTTCCGGACGTCGGGGGTAAAATTACCATTTGCCTCTCAAGCCCTAACCTTGCCTATATAATTGGATGATGGCATTTTGGTCTTTAACCACACCCCCATAGCTGCCAAAAATTGAAGAATTGAGAGTCATTGGATGCACTTTGATTGACACAATGGACAAGTGTTAAGAGATTAGGCCTTGAGTTGATATATTCACTTTTAACCTACCATTCAACTCAAGTTGACTCTTGAAAATAGAATAAACCTCTCTCTCTCTCTCTCACTTGGCCGAAACCCCCCATTACTCTTCTGCAAATTTCTTCTTCTTCTTCCTCCTTCTGCCGATTGCCTGCTACCTGACCGGTTCTGACCGCCACTTCCGACGACTTCCAGTCGCTGAGTTGACCACCCACTCCTTCCTCATCCTCTTATCAACGTTCTCGAAGTGAAAGCAAGTCGTTTGACCACCTAAGGAGCTCCGGCCCGCCAATCTCTCGAAGTCGACGAAAATCGTCGCAACCAGAGGTAAGCCACGTTTTAGGCCTCTTAGGACCCCGAAATCTTGGCTTTTTTCAACCAAATTTTGTGGACATCTAGGGGACACATAGATAGAGCTGTGGTAAAACGTTTGGAAGAATTTGATAGAGTTTTGACCCCAAATGAGTCTTGTGTTTGAAGGGCCATAATTGACCAGTTGAGGACTTGGGAAGACCGGCGCCGTTCAAAGGCTTTCCGGCGTTGCCTTGACTCTAAATTTTCGGTGAGGCTTCCCAACCCTTATAACTACATGTTAGCAAGTAGATTAGTGATTAAATGGAGGATTTAAGATAGTTTAATGGCTATTTAGTAGGGGTATACACATAACTAAAACTGCCCTGTTTCGGTTTTATGCATACCGATTTTGTGGGAGCTATTGGTGGTTGTAATTGAGTTTCAAATTCATCGTTGAGAAATGTGAGGATGTTAATTGATTAGCCCATGAGGTGTATGATTAGTGGGGTGAAGTTTTGAGCAAGAAAAATTGATGATTGGATGAATTTTCTTAGGTTACACGGCTGAGTTGTTCTTGAGCCACTTGGACCGAATTCTTGACGTGCTTGAGGAGGGATTTTGTTGAGTGAAGCTTGAGGTAAGGGGATTCTAAACCTTTGATAGAAGGATTGGACTTGATTGGGTGACTTGTGTGAAAATTGATCGGTTCTTGGAGACTATAATGTGGTTGTCCAATGTATGCCCTAAAAAGCTATTGCGGACTTGATTGAATGATAATGCTTATGTCATGAATTGGTTGTTGCATTTGTGTGTCAATTTAATTGTCTCGCATGCCATGGATGTGTCGTTCGTCGCATGAGTTGCATTCGAACGTGTGCTATGAAATGAAATGAGTTTATGGCATGACCAAGAAATTGTGACACCCTGAGGCGTATGAGACACGGGGTTGTGTTAATGTATGCCCTAAGGCGCCGAGACGCGGGGTTTGAATTGAATGGCACCCTGAGGCGTACGACAAGCGGGGTTGAGGAGGCTATAGTCCTGATGCATTGAAATGTGGGATAGAGTTGTGATGTGTCTACACAGGCCTAGAGTGACATTAAAAACCTGATGCGTTTACGCGGATTTGTCAATGAGACGATCTGATACGTTTACTCGGACCGAGCCTGAGGCGTTCTAAACGTGGGCATGAAAGTGAGGAGGTAATAAGGGGTGGAAAGTGTAATATGGCTGGTTTATGTGTGCTTGAACTTAATGACGTAACGAGATGCTTGGATTGCATGCTTGACTTCCATGTGTTACTTCGTGCTAGTTGACTGCCTCTTGTGATTCTTGTATAATTTGATTATGATCGTATCTGCCTGAGTGGACTGTCAGCCTAACCTAGGGTTAGGACCCACCTTGCTGAGATGTATATCTCACCCCGTTGTGGGACCCCATTTTTCTTTCAGATCCTAGGCCTTGAGGATGTGGCCAGTCAAGTTTGGAGACCCGAAGGAGATGTCGATTTATTTTGAGGAGTTCCCTGTCGGATGGGGGACCATTTATGTCAGGAAGTGCATAATCGTTTAGGTAGATGAGGGTGGTAGTAGCTGAAAGCCTCATAGATATAAGGCTTGGTTCAAAAAGGTAGGGGAAGTTTCCACGGGGCCGCTGAAACCCACTGAGGTACCCCGTGGGGCGATCCCTAGTTGGTGCCATCCCACTCGGGACTCAGTGGAGGCCGAGGGATCGATTGCTGGTTCGAGGAATGGTCTTGAGAGGACTCTGATCCTAGAGGACATCGATGATGTCATAGTGATCGAGGCTACCGAGGACGACTTGGTGGATCTGCTGACAAGACTATGGTGGACATCGTGGAGGTTTACTCGGAGATCTTCTCGGAGTACAAGCCCACTAAGGAGGTTGAGGAGGAGACCGATGACTCCAGTAAATCGACCTACGAGTCTCTGCTTTATCTGGTTTGATATTTTGTTGGTAACTCTGATGCCTACCCCTTTTTGAGAACGATGGTGATAGTCTTTTGTACTAGCCTCGTCACCCCTACCGACCAGCAAGTCTAGTTTGCTATGCTCCTGTAAGAATGTTGAGAACTGATGCCTCTAATAATATTATCGTTACCCAAGTCCCATTTCATATTTATATGGAGGAGTTTTCATATTATCGCTTTTGTGTGCTTTCTATATAACATATCTCTCGACTAGTATGGGAATCCTGGGATCTCAAGAGAGAATTTTGTGCTTGCAGGGAGTCGCGTGCTCGTGCCACGAGACGTGGGACGTGACATTTGTGGTGCCCGCGGGGCTTCTAAGGAAGAGAAATTGTTACTAGCTGAAAAAACGGGTTAGCATCGACCGGGGGAGTATGCCCGAAAAGCGATAGTGTAAGACGTGCTTCTTGAGTTGTTACTCAATGTGGCCTTCCGCAAAACCTTGGTTAGGGAATTGACCACCGCGTTGTCGGCTGATAATGCTACCCTTTTCTTTGTAGACCTTTCGAGTCTAGTAACTAGCGTTATTATGTTAGAGTTATCCTAATATGAGCTTTTATTAATTGGGATGTAATTACTGTTCTACAGGGTTGGTCTAATAAAGGATGGATATAAATATTCTTAATAGTCCGAATATGAACCTGGGTCTAAGAGAATAGAGAGAGGCTGTACTATCAACATTAGGCATACCGAGGGTCATAGAGTGAAAGTGCTTCAGCATTGGATCGTCAGAATTTCAAATCAAGAACAACGAATCCTAAATTCAGTGTACAAATTCCTTTAAATCATTAATATTTCTAGATTTTAGCTGTGTTGAACCTGGGATTGCCGTCTTAAGATTTATATCGGCTTACATGTGGTATCAAAGCTTTCATATTCTAGACCTAGAATGTTTGATTTTTACTCGCTTTTGAAAGTTTTAGCGGATGAAAGTTGATTTTGATTATATATTCACGTTGTGCTCGTCGATATGGTCGTTTTGAGTGATGGCGCACCTCCATAGGAGGCGGATTGAGCCATCGTAGTTCTGAACTAGTACCTAAAATTTAGGCTTGTTTTTGAAAATTTCATCTGTGAAACTTAAACTTTATCTCATATTTGGATTGTGCTTGAGAAGATAAGCGCAATGAGTGGTCGTTGGCCACTAACAGACGTCGCACATGCCTCCATGCGCAGCTGCGTGTCACGGGGGCGACGATGCGTCGCGCCATGCGCAGATAGCGAACCACCTTAAGGCTGACTTCATAGTAACATCAGCACGGTGGTCATTGCCTTACGTGCATGTGACACGGGCATGGCGATCGCCTCCTTGTGAGATGGAGGCACATGTCGAATGACGTCATATGACACCACCTTTGACCCGGTCAACCCGACCTAAATCCGTTAACCAGGTGAACCTGCACTGAGTTTGACTACACCAGATTATTTGGTTGACCGTTGATCAATTTGATCGGTTGGCGGTTAGATCGAGCGGTCGAGTCGGTAGTTGGATCGGTCGCTAGTTGAACCGGACTGGCCGGATCGACAGTCGTGGCTGGCACGTGGCCTCCACGGGCTGAGGGTTTAGGCGGTGTGTGTGGGTGCATGGAGTATCCGATTTAAAAGATCTTGGTACTGTTGTGCTCGTATTGAGTTTGTCTACATTGTTGTATATTTATTTTAAATTTTTGGAGTTTGGAAGATAGAAAAATGCATAAAAACTAAATATATATGCATTTCTAGGGGTATTGTTGGTATTTTTCATGTATTTTCCTATTATTTCTGAAATATTAAGGCTAGCTCACATGAATATGACCATATATAGAATGTGTAGAATGTTGTAGAGTGTTAGCATGTACAAAGTTTCACTTTCATCAATGATTAGAGCAATGCCAATGACATCTATAGTGATTTTAGACTAAAGTGTCTGCCTTAGTCAGGTCTAAAATCAATTATATATGGTGAATGTGAGACATAAAATTTATATCCTTGATATGAGAGAGTTTTACAGATTCAATTAGGTAGTGATCGCCAAAGTGACACACTTGATCTCGTTTGAGAAATATTGATCTCATCTTCTGTTGGGATGTTTCATGTTCTAATGCGTGGTCATACTCCCAAAGGAAATGATTGTGTATTGATTCATGGAGGGATACATGTATAGCATATGTTGGGGATTAACCGATTCCAGTGATTCATACACCCAAAGGTGGTGATTCACGAAGATTGGAATATATTCTCATGGCCGCTGTCATGTGGAGAGTTTACAATTACATCTCATATATTCTGCCCAAAATTCATTACATGATGATGTATGTAACTCTCCATACATGTACTTATGCAGTTTCAAATTACGCAATATTAGTTCACAAAGGGTCACATGTGCAGTATAAGGTTGGGGGCGACTAATCCTAGTGGTTCATCCATCCAAACGTGGTGATTCACAAAGGTTAGATTTATTCTCATTATGGCTGTCATGTATAAAGTGCATATTATGTATTCTGCCCAAAGGCGATAAGATGATGTGTCTAACCTCAAGTTGTGTATTTATAAGGTTCAAATTACACAATACTCACATGATGTTTTTAGTATACATTGCTTGTTAAATTAGTCACGTTCTCTGTAAATGGTAACTTCATTAAGATAAAGGTTCATAATGGTTTAGATTTTCATAAATGTGCGGAGGATTTTAAGTTTTGAGTTATAATTGGCAGAAGTCTATATTGCTCTTGATAAGGATAAGACAACAGATTTTACTGTCGATAGTGTAGAACTCGAAAAGACACATTTTGTTGTCTGGGCTAAGGAGTAATTGGATTAGCTTATTATCTTTGAAGTGATCCATTTAGTACCATTTTAAAAGTGATTTGTCAGCTAACTGCATTGCTATATGGATGATGATGGCCTTGGAGGCTATGAATCGTGTCTCATTTAATGTTGTGATTGTGATTTATTTGCAAGGATTCTTCAATATAAGGTTTGATGGATCTAATGGGATTAAAAAATTACATCATAAAGATAGTGTACATCTTGAGTAAGAAGTTTAGAAATCATACTCATAAAGGAACTCATGAAACCACCGGTCATTATGGCAATTCTGGTCCATAAATAACATCTCTAAGAAGGATGGTGACAACTTCTTTTGTAAGAAGAAATGTTACATAAAAAAAGACTGCAATAAAACTTGATTATTTAAATATAAGCATGTAGGTAATAATTCTTTGGCTTTGATTTTTGAATCCAGTCTCAGAGAAACTCCATCTGGTTTGGAAGCTAGATATATGTGTAACCAATTAAGCTCTATTCACCATATAAAGGTTCATGAATCATAAGAAGCTCATTATGGGAAACAACAATAAAGTTGATGTTGAATTCGTGAAAGATGTCATTTTAATCCCAGTTTTTGTTTTTGATTTGGTATTAAGGAATGTATTTACTGTACCTTCCTTTAGACGGAACTTAGTTTTCGTATCATGTTTAGGCACGTGTAGTTGCTCTTTATTTCAAAACAACGATATTTTCATGTTTTCAAGTTAAATAAGACTGGGTGCTGCAATTTATCCATTGGATTGTACAATTTGTGTTTAGTTCCCAATGATATATACGTCGTTTATATAGCTAAGAAGATTGTTTCTAAAAAATCTCTACCTAAAGAACAGTCTTATGCATTGTGGCATAAAAGACTTGACCACTTATATAGGAAAAGAGCGGGAGCTGACAAAGTCTAATATCCTACCTGCTCTTAAATGGGACCTAGAGATATGCATAGACTGTTGTAGAGCTAAGATGAACAAGATAAAGAAGAAGACTGCAACCCGTAGTTCTGACACATTGAAGGTCATTCAGGCTGATAGCAATAAACCTATATGACAATTTTGTGTTGACCACATTTATTGATGGCTATTTTCAATATAGTTATATGTACTTAATTAAGGAAAAGTGTGAGTCTCTTGACAAGTTCAAAGTTTTCAGACTGAAGTTTAGCAACAGTTGAGAAAAGTTATAAATATTGTAAAATTAGACCGATGGAGAGTATCTGGTAGACATGGCAATGTTAGACAGCATAAAGAGCTCTTTACCATATACTCAATAGGATTCTGGGATAGTAGTTGAGTTTACTATACCTAGGAGTCTTGAACAAAACAGTGTGGCCGAAAAGGGTAACCGCACTCTTAAGGATATGATGATAAGTATGATTAGTAGAACGAATCTGTATGGATCTATATGGAATGTAGCTTTTCGACCTATCCTTTACCTTCTAATTAGTGTTTCCACCAAAGGTGTTCCTTTGACTCTTTTGAGTTATGGATTGGATGAAAATCTAGACGAATCATATAAATATTTGATGTTGTCTTACAAAATTAATATTATATAATCTAACATCAGTAAGTTGGACTCCAGAACTACTTGATATTTTTACCTAGATCATTTGAAGTATATTCAGTGCATAATCCCAATAGAGGTACAAGAATTGTGGAATCACAGGTAGCGAAGTTACTAGAATTTAACAATCCAATAGAGGTACAAGAATTACGGAATCACGGTGTCGCATATGACTATATGTTTTCGGTACTTTATTGCTGATTGTTTCTCAGGTCATTCAAAGTTAATCCTCTTTTCGTGATAAGAAGTGATTGTTTTTTTTCTGCGGTAGGGAATGACAATCCTGTAGATTGTATTGTTTCAAAAGTCAATGTTGCAAGGTTAAATGCTAAGGCTTGATTTAATAGTGCCTTAAAAGTTACATAGCAGTTGATGATTCTTTTCTGCCCAGATAATGAGCTCCCATACTGAATCAAAGGATCATAAACGAGCGAAATTTCTTGAAAGATGTCGGAGTAGAAACGACATAAAACAAAGCAGAGGAAGGAAAAGAAAGGAAAAATATGACAATACAAAAATTTTACCTGATTTTTTCGCATCAGGGAAAGATATATGAAAAAACCAGTAATCCAACCATTTGAGGCCTTTTGTTCCTAGCAACTCAATGCTCGACATATAGTCATATGCTGCACTAGAAGTCTTTCCTTTATCTTTTCCCTGTTTTTGCCTTGGGAGAGTAAGAGGCAGCTGCATATCTCCTTCTTGTTGTGTTTGGTCAGGGGCATCAGATGAAGGTGCTCTTGCCTCAGTAAATAACAAATCCTTGAAGTGTGTAGGGATCGGTCGCCTTACGCTTCCCGGGGGTCAACCTTCCTGCTTCACCTCATTTTATTGTTGCAGCAACAAATCTGTTGCGGCCCAAAGGAAACCAAAGCTTTCCACATTTTGCTTTATTTCTAGCTTGTAATGAATGAGTCAATGGGAATTGCATGTTAAATTGACATAGTGGTATAAATCCTCGCCATTGATTTATCATGTGAAAGTTCTGTAGTGCTTCTTTGGCACCTCTTTATCTGTCTACAAAATCAATTCTTTTCTTTGATGCTCCCCTTCTGAAATTATTGTTCTGTCTATATCATGGCAAGTTGGTGTAAAATCAACTTACTTACAGTCTGACTCCTATTATGACATGGAGTATTCAGTGGAGTATTCGACATTTCGCACGTTGATTTTTGGTAAGTGTGTTAATACTGACGCCATGGGTAATTTTAGGTCTTTTCATCGCTAGTTCTGAGCTTCTCTGGGATTCACACATTCTATTTTTAGAGGTACAAGCTTGTGTCACGGGCCGATAGATTCCTTGGCTGCGGAATAGCCCTTAGAGCTCCCAGCTTGCCGCGCAAGGCCATGCTAGCCCTTTTATTTCGTTATCCCATAAAACACTCAAGCAAATATCTCTACTGAATCGAGTCATACAATGCACAACTTAACTCGGACGTACTTTGTATGGAGCGATGACATACTATCTTTAAAACTACGACCGGTTTCGGCCTGCCATGACCTCATCATGAGAGCAGCATCAGTTCTCGACCAGTTTGCTTAATTGAGTCATGTTTTAGCATCGACAAGTATCACTTCAAGGATTTCAAGTGTTGAAGGACCCCACGAAACCTGTCGTCCGATCCCGCATTTTTGTTTAAGGGTCACGAAGCTCCCGGGCCATGTCACTTGCATAACTCAATTTTCTGAATGCAACTCTATGAGTTCGGGTGAGATACAAATGGCATTTCAATGTCTAATTTTGTGTTTCGCTATCAGATGCTTCGGCTAAGGGCAATGATTCTGCATCATGTAATTCCCTCGATGGTTCAGCTTCCACTGACGTTGGAACAACATTAGAGAATATGCTGAGAAGTGGAACTCAGAAAGCAGAATTAACGCTCTTAGATCTTTATTATGGGTGTGGAGGGATGTCAACTGGACTACATCTCGGTGCCAGGCTTTCTTGCACCGATATTGTGACGTTATATTCATTAGATAAGCGAGTTTGTAAAGCCTTTAATTTGTATTTGTACTGACTCAGCTGTTGCTTTAGAGATGGGCCCTTGATTGTGACGAGTCTGCTTTCGAGAGCTTCAAGTTAAATCATCCTGAGACACAGGTAAACACACTAAATATCACAAATTTTGTGGCTTTGGCACCGTTTTTCCACATAGCTCTACAGCTCTTATACTAACATGCAATCCTTATTCAGATTATGAATGAAGGTGCTGAGGAGTTCCTAAAACTATTGAAGGAATGGGAAAAGCTATGTAAAAAATTTGCAGCGAACAGTGTTGAAGGTATGCACGGATTGAAAGAAAACAACCGTAGAGTCACCTGTTGTCATGGAAGTCCTGCAGATGTCGCTGATACACCAAAAGTTGAATATGAAATTTCGAGCCTAGTGCGAAAAAAAATTTATGTTATGGCGATCCCACTAAGATAGTCAAGCCCGGACTACATTTTAAGGTTCCCATCTACATTCATCGTCAATGCTCATTGCGTTTGCTTTACATTGCCGAATCATCTATATTCTCTCATTAAATTTAATTTGTTGTCCCTTCTGTATCGTGTTGGAAATTTTTTTCATTGCATATTTATAAATTTTGTTGTCTGTTATTGTTTTTTGTTGAAAGAGTAGTTTAGTCTTTTCTATAATTAGTGAGTCCTAATGCTCACTGTATATATATAGATGATGTAATCTGAGAACTATTGAGAATAAAAAGTGTATGTTTTTTCTTCATAGTATCAGAGCCTATACTCACCAAAATACTTCTCCACTTTCAGTAAAAAAAAAAATTAGAAGAGAAAATCTCGAGCGGAGGAGGTTGCCTGACATTACCCGGTGTTGCTCGACGGCGTTCGACGTTTCCTGTTGTTGCCCAAATCTAAAGTCACAACCACCCGTCGCCTCCGTCGCACCTGCCTCCGTTGCCTATCTCCGTCACATCCATTGTCACCTCCGTCGCCCGCATCTCTCTCTCTCCATTGTGGCCTCCATCGCCCGCATCTCTCTTCCCCGCGTTCAGGTCCTCCGGTGTCTAATTCTGAGAAAGAAGACGACGACGTCATGAAACAGCTGAAACCAAGGCCGTGAAGTTTCTGAAACATAGAAAGCCAAGGGAGAAGGAAACTGGAGGGCAGAGTCCAGATCCCACACCACAATAGAGGAGTCGTCCTTTTCTCTGAACGCAGATAACATGATAATCCCAGAGTGCAAGTCCATCCGTGAATTTGCTGGCCTTCTGATGCCACAGTGCAGTTTGCTTCTTGTTGTTAGAAATGAAGATGATATAAAGGTCAGACCCATCAGGTTGAGCCATTCCATTTGCACATAAGTTCTTACAGAGAAAGTAGACATTCTCCTCACAGTAATAAGGAGTGTGATTGTCGGCCTGGGTCACTTCAGTTTCGCGCTTTAGGATTGTTGGGTGGACGTCTCCTCGCAGGCAAATCTCCATTTGGCTATTGTAGAAGATCACGCCAGCAGGAATTGGAGATAAACCCAACCCTCCGAACACGAAAACAAACAAAGCTTGTCTCTTTCACTTGTTGTACTTTTGGGTCGATGAATTTATTTACCAGATTATAACTGGAGGCGTGAATCTATTGATGTGAATCCCTATGCCCGGTCTGATAAGAAGAGCGCCATGTTTGGATCCGATTTTGTCGATTGCGTATTAGGGTACGTTCTGAGTTGCATATAATGTGATATAGCTTAGAATTGTCTGGGAATTGAGACATAGCTGGTCTGGAGGGGGAGAGGTCTGCTTCATTGTTCATGGTAAATTAAATGTGGAAGACAGTGTTGATTTGTTAATTGCCTATGCTGATTTCTACTTCTGTTCCGATGAGTCATTTCCATTGATGGTAAATTTACTCTTTACATTATTATTGAACTTTGGCTGACAATTTCGGAAACACGGATATCAGTCTCACTAATCTGAAGTTGAACTCTATTAAGCTCGATGGGACCAATTACCCTTCTTAGTCTATGGCAGTCGAAACATATCTTTTGGCCACAAAACAACTGGGATATCTCACGTCATCTCCACCTACGGATAAAACAAAGGTGGATGATTGACGCTCTAATGATGCTGCTATTCGGACATTGTTGTGGAATACAATGGATTCCAAGATTAGTCCTCAATTTATGCGGTGTACATCAGCCAAAGCTATTTGGGATAAATGTGCTCTTATGTTTTCAGGTCGCGATAATATGAACCGTGTTTGTGATGTGTGGGAGGAGTTATTTGACCTTCGTATTGGCGACATGTCTGCATCTGATTAATATTCTAGGTTTACTACGTTTTGTGAGAAATTAGATACTTATTTGCCTGCCACTGATGACATTAGAGAGTTGGCCAAATGTCAACAGGATATAAGAGTTGTGTTATTTCTTTGAGGGCTTGGTCCTACTCATTCTTCTCTTCGACAACAGATTATCTCCCAGATTAATCTTCCATTAGTAGATGAGGTCTTTTCTCGGGTAATTCGATACGTGCCTGACTCATTATCATATGCACTTGTAGCGAGTGCTAGTCTTCTGGTGGTCGTGGAAACCGGGGGCGTGGTCCTCGTGGTCATGGCAGGTCTGTCTTTTTATCAAGTCATGATCAAGATGGTGGTAGAGGTGCTGGAAGTTCTCGTTATTGCAACCATTGTCAGCCACTGGTCATACTGAGCCTTATTGCTATTCCCTACATTTCGAGCTTCGTCTGCGGGCTGCTTATGCAGAAGCAGTAGAATCTTCAGTACATAAGGTTGCTGGTCAGTCAGAGGAACTACCTGGTACTATTATGCTGACTCACCACGAGTACGAGTCCTTGGTGCGTCCCAATCAGGTGGTGGATTCATCTGCTCTACTGCTACTTTGGCACAGACTTTTTCAGGTAGCCCATCTTGTTTACTCTCTTTTGCACCCACTTCCTGGGTAGTAGACTCTGGTGCCACAAATCACATGACCAGTAATTCTACATTGTTGTCTGGTATTACCTCTATGCCACTTAGTTCCGTTACACTTGCTGATGGCTGACAATCCCATATTATTGGTCAAGAGAATGCAACCTTGGGTCCCTCTCTTACTCTTTTATCTATTTACCATTTGCCAGTTTTCCCATATAACTTACTCTCTGTTAGTTCTCTTACTAGAGATTTGAATTGTTTTGTTACGTTTACTTGTACTCATTATGTTTTCTAGGATCTGAGGACCGGACGGATAATTGGTGGCGGACATGAGTCCAATGGGCTGTACTATCTCAACAAAGACTTCGTTACTGCAGCCGCTCAAAAGACAACTTCTTCCAACTTATTTCAGATGCATTGTCGTATGGGTCATCCACCACCTGACATTCTTCGCTATTTTTCACCTGTTTCAGAGTCTATGAGTCATATCCAATGTGATGCTTGCCAATTCGGCAAACACCATTAGGTATCGTTTCCTTCTCGTGTGCAGCGTCGTGTGTCAAGTCCTTTTGAGTTGGTCTATTCTAATGTTTGGGGATCATGTCGTGTCAGTGATATGTCTGGTTACAAATACTTTGTTACATTCGTGGATAATTATTCCTGAATGACGTGGTTATATTTAATAAAAGATCGAATTGAAGTTTTTTCTTGTTTCCGTATGTTTTACTTTGAAATTCTCAATCAATATAATGTTTCTATTAAATGTTTGCATTTTGATAATGTCAAAGAATATATGGTTGTTTTCTCTGGTTTTCAATCATTTCTCATATCTCATGGGTTTTGCATTAGACTTCTTGTCCCTATACCCCTCAACACAATGGGGTGGCTGAACGAAAAAATCGTCATCTTCCAAATGTGGCTTGTTGCCTACTTTTTCATATGAATCTCCCTAGAATACACTGGGGACATGCTGTTCTTACAGCATGCTATCTTATAAATCGTCTTCCATCCTCAGTGCTTCATGGGGGCATACGTTTCTCCACTATCCATCCTACAAGTTCACTTTTTTACTTTACCACTTCGTGTGTTTGGGTGTGTTTGTTTTGTGTATCGTCTTACTCCTGGTCATGATAAGCTCGATCCACGGGCTAACAAGCGTGTGTTTCTTGGATATTCTCGAACTCAAAAAAGGTATAAGTGTTATAGTCCAGTTGGTAGGCGATTGTATGTATCAACAGATGTAACTTTTTTCGAGGATCAATCATATTACTCCTCGACAACGGGTCCATCGGAAGATGTTCTGTCTTCGACTATGGCTCCACTACCGCCTATTCCCTTGGCGAGTATTCCTGAGTCATCAATGTCACCACCTAGTTTTCAGTTCACCGACCTATCAATGATGTCGATCTGTTCAACGTGAGGTAGTACAGTTGCCACCTACATTGGATATGCATGATTCTCCACCAGTCAATGTCTCGTCTTCTGACCCACCATTTGCCTTCGAGCCTGACTCTACTACTAAAATTCCCATTGCATTGCATAAAAGTATACGTTCTTTTGTTGGTCAACCCAATCCTCGATTTACTCCTTATAGTGGGTTGTCTTGTCATACCCATACTCGTTATCCTCTATCTCGATTTTATCCTATGATTGTATTTCTCCTACATATTTCTTGTTTGTTGCTTCTTTGTCTGATGTGTCTGTGCCAAGTACAGTTGTAGAGGCTCTTGCTCATCCAGGTTGGCGACATGCTATGGACGTTGAAATGCAAGCACTACAGGATAATGAGACATGGCAACTTACACCGCTACCTACTGGAAAATAGGCTATGGGGGTGCCGTTGGGTTTTCACAGTAAAGTTTCAGCCAGATGGCACTGTTGAGTGTCTAAAGGCATGACTAGTTGCCAAAGTTTACACCCAGACATATGGAGTTGATTATGATGACACATTCTCTCCTGTAGCCAAGATACATTCCGTTCGTGTTTTCATCTCTCTTGCTGTCAATTATGGGTGGACTCTTCACCAACTTGATGTAAAGAATGTCTTTCTTCAAGGGGACTTGGCAGAGGAGGTATATATGAAGCAACCCCCAGGGTTCGTTGCTTAGGGGGAGTCTACCAGTATTTGTTGCCTACGAAAGGCATTATACGGGTTGAAACAGTCTCCCTGTGCCTAGTTTGGTCGTTTCAGTGATGTAGTTATTCGGTTTGGTTTGCGACATTGCACTGTATATCATTCTGTATTTAGCTCTACTTCCCCTACAGGTTATGTTTTGTGTATGTGGATGATATTATCATTACTGGTAGTGATTCTGTGGGCATAAGAAAATTGAAATGGTTTTTACAGGCGGAGTTTAACACAAAATATATGGGCTGTTTGAGGTATTTTTTAGGCATTGAGGTGGCCTACTCACGTGATGGTATCTCACTATCACAACGAAAATATGTACTGGATATTCTTAGTGAGGTTATTTTTCTTGGAGCGAAGCCTATTAATGCTCCGATGGATCCTAATGTGAAGGTTGATGCAGAACATGGCGAATTACTTCATGATCAAGTAAGTATCAGAGACTGGTGAGTAAGCTTAATTATTTAACCGTTACCCGACCAGATATCTCTTTTGTTGTTAGTGTTGTTAATCAATTTATGAGTACTCCTCGTATTACGCATTGGGAGACAGTGCTACGTATAGTTAAATACTTGAAGGGAGCACCGGGTAAAGGGATATTATTCAAGAATCACGGACATCTTGATGTTATTGGCTACTCTGATGCTGATTAGGCTGGCTGTCCTTTTGATAGGCGATCAACTTCTGGTTACTCTGTATTCTTGGGAGGCAATCTTGTGAGTTGGAAAAGTAAGAAACAACATGTGGTATCTCGATCAAGTGCTGAAGCAGAATATTGAGCCATGGCTCATGTGACTAGTGAGTTGATTTGGTTGAGGATGTTATTATCCGAACTTAGTATGTCATTATTGGCTCCCTCGGTTCTTTATTGTGATAACCAGTCTACTATGCATATCGCTTCAAATCCGGTTTTTCATGAGTGCACGAAACATATTGAAGTAGATTGTCATTTTGTGTGAGAAAAGATTCAAAATAAGGACATAACACTTCAATACACACGGGTTGAATATCAACTTACTGATCTTCTCACTAAGTCATTACAGGGCAGTAAAGTAATTACTTTATGTAACAAGTTGAGACTTTTTGATATTTATGCCCCAACTTGAAGGGGAGAATTGAAAGGGTATTTGGTCTTTTCTATAATTAGTGAGCCCTAATGCTCACTATATATATAGATGATGTATAATTTGAGAACTATTGAGAATAAAAAGTGTGTGTTTTTTCTTCATTTCTCATGCTGCTGCTATACCGCAGTATGTAAAACTATTAATGAAGATGAAGTATTAGCCATGTAGAGATGTTCAAGAGCAAAGGCTAAGAAAATTAAATTCATCTCAAAGGATGACCTCAACAAATTATTTAGGAGTTGGGTGATTTTACGTGTCCATAAAGTTTCCAGTGTCAAATTATTTGGAACTTTCGTTTTGAATCTGCAGTGCTGTTGGAGCAATTAGATTTCAGGTATTGCCAGGTGCTTTGCTGCACAAGGATGTGCTGTTTATGCTTTGGACCACCCAGGTTTCGGCCTTTCAGATGGATTGCATGGTTACATCTCAAACTCCGATGATTTAGTGGACAACGTCATTGAATAATACACGAAAAATCAAGATCATTTCTGTTGCTGTAATCCTCCCTACCTCCTTCTCTCCGGGGAAAAGCAACTCGCGAGTACTCGAGAGTGCACACACAAATAGAGAAAAAAATCAGTTTCTCAGAATTGATCTACTATTGATAGGTCGTCTACTTCTAACTCGAGTTTATTGCGCGAATTGCAAAGAGTCCTGAAGTGAGAGGATTGCCTCGCTTTATATTGGGACAGTCCATGGGTGGAGCTGCTACTCTCAAGGTTCGTCTAAAACAGCCTGATGCATGGGATAGAGTCGTCCATGTCGCCCGAATGTATAAAGTATGTCCTCCATGGCTGTCACCATTTTTGTCGTGCTCTTTTGCATGGGAACTTTCTTTTATCTGTGCATCATTCAAATGAACTGTCAATTACAGGTACAACATGAAGCAAAGTCATCTGGAGATGTAAAGATATCTAAACCGTGCTCTTGTTTCCGAAGTAGTTCTACTTATTCAAGGACTTAATCAGAATGAATTCCTGATCTGCATACATTGTGAATGAGTAGTTCCTGGGGGAAAATTATCATTGACCGCGCAAATGATGCATGATTTATCGACGGAATATATGAATGTAAATCCCTTAGATTTGTTACCACATTTGAGAAAAAAACTAATTTCTTGTGTATGTTACTGGTTGTTGAATTTGGTATAAGATGCAGGATGATAACAGCATTTTCCATATTTTTCAACGGAAAATTCCCTTTTCTTTATGAGAGATGCCTGTTAATTTCATATTCCTTTTGTTTCATGTAAAACTTACTCTGGCAAAATCTTCATTCAAGAATGCCATGCGCAAGAATGCCAAATTGACTAATGTTGCACCACCATTTTGTAAGTCATTTTAACCATAGTCTCTCTCTTACTGATGCAAGTAATCATGCGTTCGCTAAGAATGCATGCGTGCATATTGTATTGTATATGTCTCGTTTTTTCTTTTTAAGTGGGGACCATAGGGAAAATAAAATAAAACAAAAGGACAAAGGGTTTATTGACTTTTGATATCTATCTAGCAGAAGCTTTCTACGACCTAAGGGGGAAAAAGAGGAGACTTGTGGGCCCAGAAGTAAAAAGAAAACGAAAGGGATTTCTTTTCTTTTCTTTTTGTGGCTAGTTCCTCAACTGAGAAGGCCTGCCGCACGCGAGAAAGAAAAAAAAGAGGCCGAAGACTTGTAGAGAACAACCGCAAGAAGACGCAGAGGAAAGAACGATCACGGCGCTCTGGTCTTCGGCCGAGCGCCTGCGATTCGTGTGTTATTGAACACATGATTTGTGTTTCGTGAGTTATTCCAATTTAGTTGTTTGATTTGTAAATAGTTTCGGGTTTTGGTATAATCTAGGTGCGGAAAACACGAGAGTATTGAGCGATTGTAAATCCGATTCTCCGATTATAGTGGATTGTTCTTGCTGGCTCTCCCCGTGGATGTAGGTATCGATATTCGGACCGAACCGCGTTATATTCGGTATCTTTTATCGTTCCTCATTATTATTTTTGGGCTTTTGCGTTGACATATTTGCAAAATCCTGATAGTTTCTGCGTTAATATTACAACAACTGGTATCAGAGCTTGATGATCGGATATTCTGGATTGTGATTTGGGGCTTTTGCTTGTCTGATTATTATCTGGATATTTGTGACTGTAATTATGTCGGGGTGAAAGTTGAAATTGATAAATTTAACGGGAGGAATAACTTTGGGTTATGGAGCCTCAAGATGGAGGCGCTATTGACAACTCAGGGTTTGATAGAAGCACTGGAGGGCAAAGCTAAGTTGCCCGAATCGATAAAAGATGCTGATAAGGATGTGTTAATGAGGAAAGCTAGGAATGTAATCCTGTTGAATTTATCGGATGAAGTGTTGATAGAGGTAGGCAAAGAAAAGGATACCACAGCATTGTGGGCAAAGCTTCAGTCGTTCTATGTAAAAGGGTTTGAACAATCGCTTGTACATGTTGAAGAAGATGTTCCAGTTTAGATATACTAAAGGTACGTCTATCAAAACCCATCTAGATGAATTTAATAAACTCATGATTGATCTGAGAAACGTCAGTAAGACTCTTGAAGATGAAGAGCAGGGCATGATGTTGTTAGCTTCTTTACCAAAGTCGTAGGAGCACTTTACTGATTCTCTATTGCAAGGGCGTACTACGATTACCTCAGAAGAGGTAAAGTCCGCTTTATTTTCTAAGGAGTGGCAGGGAAAGTTGTGAGATGACAGTCTAACACAGGATGTAGCGTAGGGACTAGTGATTCGAGAGAGCAACAACGAGGGTCCAACAGCAGCAGAGGTAAAAGTAGGTCTAAATTGCGCCATAGAAAATCCAAGGGACGCGTGAAGTATTTTGAGTGTCACGAGGAGGGGCACATCAGGATAGATTGTCCTAAGCTGAGAAAAAGAGGTGATAAGCAAAATGCCATAGTCAGTATGACGAATATTGCTGAGGAGAGCACTAGTGATGTAGAGGTTATTTTGTGTGTGACTACAGGTTCGTCAGGAAACGAATGGGTGTTAGATTCGGGGTGTTCTTATCCTATGACGCCTCATAGGAACTATTTACTATTTACCAAACTGCAGATGGTGGTAGAGTTCTATTGGGAAAAAACGTAGCCTGCAAGGTTGTGGGGATATGGACAGTTCATATTCAAATGCATGATGTGTAATTCGCACATTGACAGACGTGATGCATGTACCGGAGCTCAAGAAGAACCTTATTTCTGGGGACACTCGATACCGGGTATAAGTACACCGCTGAAGGTGGAGCGCTAAAGATTTCTCGAGATGCTATGACAGTGATGAAAGGGAAGAAAGTGAATTCTCTCTATCATCTACTTGGAGATGTCGTGACAAGAGCTGCCGCAGTTTCATCAGGTGAGCCAGATTCTGATTTAACTCGTTTATGGCATATGCATTTAAGGCACATGAGTAAAGCAGGTATGACAATGTTGAGTGACAGACGGTTGTTAAAGGATCAGAAGACGAGTAAGTTAGGCTTGTGTGAGCACTACATATTTAGGAAGTAGCATAGGATTAAGTTTCCTACATGTATTCATTCGACCAAGCAACTAGTTGAGTATATTCATTCATATGTTTGGGGCCCGTCTTCGGTTCCCTCGAAAGGAGGTGTCCGTCATATGCTGACCTTTATCGATGATTATTCAAGGAAGGTGTGGGTATACTTTCTAAAGCACAAATCTGATGTGTTTTATCGGTTCAAGAAATTTAAGGCATTGATTAAGAAGCAGTCAGATAAACAGATCAAGTGCCTGATAACTGTTAACGGCATGGAGTTCTGTGGTAAAGATTTTATCAAGTTCTATGAGAGAGAATGTATTGTTAGATACCGCACATTACTTGAGACACCACAATAGAATCGCATGGTAGAACGAAATAACAGAACTTTACTTGAGCGAGCTCGGAGCATGTCATCGCATGCTGGAATAGGCAAGGAATTTTGGACCTAAGCAATGAACATGGCCTGTTACCTGATTAATAGATCTCTATCATCTGCTATTGAGTGGAAGACTCCAGAGGAAGTATGGTCGAGGAAAACTGTTGATTATTCCGGATTACGAATATTCGGATGTCCTGCGTATGCTCATGCTAGTGATGGTAAGCTTGAGCCAAGGTCGAAGAAGTGCATATTTCTAAGTTATGCACATGGGGTGAAAGGCTACCGGCTGTGGTGCACTGATCCCAGATCACCCAATTTTCTAATCAGCAGAGATGTAATCTTCGACGAGACTGCAATGCTTCGACAGAGGAATCTTGAGACACCACCAGCAGAACAGACATATCATGGTGTCAGTAGTGAGGTGGAGCTTCAGGTGGAGACTCCAGAGACCTCGGCGGTAACAGATTTTGAGACTACAGATGAGGCTGCAGTTCCTGAAGTTGGTGATAGAGAATAATCAGTACAATTGCAACACATTCTAGCTGAGGGCAGACAGCGAAGGCAAATAAAACCATCGTTACGTTATGGTTATACAGATATTGCTTATGCTTTGACTGTAGGTGACGAGGTGGAGACAGACGAGCCTTCGTCTTACATCGAGGCGATGGCTAGTTTTGAGTTGTCATAGTGGCTAGAGGAGAGATAGAATCACTCTATCGAAATCAGACATGGGATCTAGTTAAAGTATCCAAGAGTTAGAAGATTGTTGGAAGCAAATGGGTCTACAAACGGAAAGAGGGCATTCTCGATGTCGAGGCAGCGAGATATAAGGCGAGACTTGTGGCGAAAGGGTTTACTCAGCGGGAGGGCATTGACTACAATAAAGTGTTTTCTCCTGTGGTAAGACATACTTATATTCGTATTTTACTTGCCTTAGTTACTGCACAAGATCTCGAGTTGGAGCAGCTTGATGTAAAGACGACATTTCTTCATGGTGAGTTGGAGGAGCAGATTTACATTAGGCAGCCAGAGGGATTTGCTATTCTGGGTAAGTAAGATCATGTTTGCTTATTAAAGAAATCTTTGTATGGGCTGAAACAGTTTCCTAGGCAGTGGTATAAGCGCTTTGATGCTTTCATGGTTAGTCAGGACTATTCTAATAGTCAGATGGGTAGCTGTGTTTATTTTAGGAGACTAGATGATGGGTCTTTGATATATCTGCTGCTATATGTTGATGATATATTGATAGCAGCTAAGAATATGTCTGATATTGATGTGTTGAAGAGGCAGTTAAGTGCTGAGTTTGAGATGAAAGATTTAGGTGCTGCAAAGAAAATTTTAGGTATGGAGATTTTACGTGACAGGATTGCTGGATTATTATGTCTGTCTCAAAAGAAATATATTGAGAAGGTTGTTGCACGTTTTAATATGCAGTCAGCGAAGTTTGTGAGTACTCCATTAGCAAAGCACTTTAAACTTTCAGTTAAGTTATCATCACGGAACTGAGGAGGAGAAGGAACATATGTCCCGTGTTCCATATTCTAGTGCAGTGGGTAGTATTATGTATGCTATGGTATGCACTAGGCTTGACATTTCACAAGCTGTCAGTGTAGTCAGTCGTTTTATGAAGCGTCCTGATAGAACTCATTGGGAAGCTGCGAAATGGATCCTTAGATATTTGAAGGGAATAACAGACGTTGGCATAATGTACCGGAGGGAAAATAATGGATTTAAAACCATTGATTTTGTGGATTCTGATCATGCATGTGACTTGGATGAGTGCATGTCTTTAGCAGGGTACTTGTTTAAGCTTGCAGGTGGTGCATTTAGTTAGAAGGCGTTCTTATAGGACCATGTGGCCTTGTCGTCGACTAAGGCGGAGTACATGACACTGATCTTTGTAGCGAAAGAGGCGATATGATTATAAGTGTGACGTCCTGGAAATTCAATTCTTGTAAGTGCCGGGAGTCGATTAAATGATATGAATGTATAGTCATAGTCGACGCCCATTTTGGACTATAAGGACTGAAAAGACGAAAATTTGGACGAATTCCGAACTTTAGATTATTTCGAATTGAGTTTCGAAATTTATCTGCGGCGATTTTTAAATTGCCGTTTTTGCAAACGAGCTTAACCCTGATCGAGCTTGCCCAGTGAAATTGCCGAAATTACCCTTCGATCAGTACACCAAAAATTTCGTTTCAGTCCCGGCGCGCCAAAATTACCATTTCCCCCCCCCCAATAATTCACTTACATGAGACAAAAAAATTAAATTTTTGGCCTCCAAAGTCAAGGTGGGCCCCACCTGCCCTCTGCCCAACGTCGCCTCCCTCTGCTGTCTTCTTCTTCTTCCTGCTGCTTCTTCTTCTGTTCTTCTTCCTTCTTCTTCATTTTCTTCTTTGCTGACAACCCCTTCAACCTAGCGAATCACCTCCGTTCGTGGCCATTTTTCGCGACCACCACACCACCACCGGCAGCCACCGTCCCCAGCCACTCGCCGCCGTCGCCTGGACCCCGGCCGAGCCGCCGCCGCCGCTGTTTCGCCGAAGGAAACTCTCGGCCGGGCCTGCCCTGTTTTCGGGTCAGAGGACCCGAGAACTCCGCGGCCTCCTCCGGCCGCCACGGCCGCCACCGACGCCGACCACCACCACCCAGCTAACCCCTGACTTCCCCTCGACCGATCCAACCTCTCGTCGCCGACCTTCAGCCGCCGGAATCGCCGGAATCAGGCCTGAAAGTCTCGGTGCTCTGTTTTGAAACCCGGTTTGTTCCGGTCTTCGTTTCGGCCGCCACCGTCGCCGCCGTACCACACCTCCACCGCCAGACGACTCCCCTGAGTCTCCTCTACCACCACCCAGCTCAGCTCCGCCGGTCGCCGTGCGTGGCCGCCGGAAAACGCCGCCGACCGAGTGCCCTGTTTCGACGCGAAAACAGGACAGTCACTGATCGCGGCTGTCCGCCGTCGCCGGTCGCCTTCCGCCGCCGTCCACCTGTCCCGGCCGACTCCCACCGACCCCTAGGTGAGCCCCCGACCCTTGGCCGGCCTTGTCTCGGCCCGTGTCGCCGGAAAACGGCCAAAACAGTAGAGTTGCCGGATTGAATATTCTGTTGTTTACTGTTGTAGGCCGCCGGCCGCCGCTCGCCGGAGCGCCGCCGCTCGCCGGAGCGCCGCCGCTCGCCGGAGCTCCGCCGCCGGCCACCTGTTCCGGCGACTTCGCCGGACTCCCACGGGGTGTCGCCGAAGTTTGAGCTCGATTCGTCGTGCGATAAACCTTAGTTTTATAGTCGCCGCCGCCGCCGCCGCCGCCGCCGATTGAGCTAACTCAAATAGTGAGTTGACTCTAAACCTTGGTTAGGGCGCTAATTGCGCTTAGGATTAGTCTGATTTATTTATTTATTTAATTATAAAAAAAAATTCGATCGGGACCGGTTTAGATAGAAACCATGGTTAGGATACATGGTCGATCGATTAATTATCTGTGGCTATTTGTGGTAATTTAGCAATTAATTGTTGATTGATTTGCTCGCGAGTGAGTGACAGGTTAGAGACGAGCGAACGATTGATTGTTATAATTTAACTGAGAATTAAGATTTCTAATATGAATTGAGCTTGAAATTGCCGGGTTAAGTTGATTACTCGAGAGTGAGTGAATTGCTTGATTGGTTTGTTTGCCTGGCTGAAAAGTTTAATTGGGAATCTTGTGGGCCTTGGGGCCGAGTTGATTGTATTTCTTGTGGATTTTGGCGTTAATCCAAGATAATCAATGAGTTGATTGCCGAGTGCAATTTGTGTGGTCATTTAAAGGGTCAATGACGCTACCTGGCAAGTTCGCTTTGTACCGTGGGTACTTGTACCGTACTGATTGTATAGAAATTTGCGACTTGTTAGAAGCACGATAATCCATGCCCTGTGCCAGTCGTACGGTTTTAAGGGATTATCGGATGCCGATCGCAGCTTGTGATGGACCGAAGCTCCTTTTTAAGGAATGCCTACTTGCAGTGCCGTGCCGGGTGCACTGGATACACTGCTTGTAGTAGCCGTCGCTGAGAGGGTAAAGTGGACGTAGCTTGATTTTGCCAGAAGAGTGCGGGATCGCACTATTGATGTATTTATCACGCCAGTCGCGTGGGTCATTGATTAATAATGAACGTGTGTATGCTTGAGTGGTTGTACTTCTGTTGGTGGTAGATTTGTCAGACTTGTTATGATTGATATATTTATATATATATCTCTGTTGTTATCTTGTGATCTTTTTGTGGCACTTAGGATGTTCTGGGCGAATCATTGTCCTAACCGAGATTAGGCTTGATTCACTGAGATTCATTTCTCACCCCGTCGTGGGACAAATTTTTCAGGTCCGAAGTAATGGAAAGACCGGTGCGGTTTGGCACCCCCACTGACTCATCACTTGACATTAGTCTCCATCCGGTACCAGGTACGGACCAGATGTGGGAGCGTCACATCACGACGATATGGGTTGATGAAGGGATGCCACATCTGGTGGCACACCTCTTTAAAGCTTGGTATCTTCGTGATGGGATGGATATCTTCGGTCCGCTTCGAGGATTTGAGGGGCCACCTCTACAGGGGGTCCCTAATATCCCCGCTTGGGACCCAATGGATATTGATACACCTGATGGGGAAGTGATGGACCCCGCGCCTGATATGGAGCTCGATCTCGAGCCTGAGCAATCGGTAGCCCCCTCTGTGCGTTCTAGCCAGAGTTCTTGTGATGACCCAAATGACCCGGCTCCCCCGGTTGATTATTACGACACGGATGTCGAGTCTTCCCAGTAGAGGGTTAGGGCCTTTTTGTAGACAGGGAACTATGGTTGTTTTTGTGGGGATACTGTTTTGGGATAGATGAGAGTTAACCTTACCTGACTCCTGTATCTTTTTGTGAGTCCTAGAGGGCCACCCCGAAGCATGGGGTTGTATTTATCAGTTGATGGCTCTGTAAGGTTATGAATCATCTATTCTCATCAGCCTTTGTATTTTGCAATCTGGTTTTACTTTCTATCTATTCCATATGATTTTATTGAATGGAAGATGGTACGTTCCGCTTGCGCAATATAAGCTTAGGTCGATAGCAATTGCCTGGGACGCTATCTATTATGACCTGGTGGCGATTTGGCAAGGGATGTCGCGGGCTCGAGAGTCGGGACGTGACAATAAGGTTTGCTCTTGGAATTTGGGTTAGATTAGAATGGTGATCCATCTTTTCCTTCCTCCTCAAAAAGGAAAACTGGGAATAGAGGCAAATGTGTGTTTGTAGCTTTGTTCATTTAGTTGTTCAGATGCCTGCGAAGAGGGCGGTGGAACTGATGAGGGTGTCCTCCGGTGAGACTGACACCGATACTGATAATGTCGTTTACATTGCCTCGGTGGTTACGTTTCCTGTGCTATGTTTTTCACAATCTGCGTTCATTTCTGGCATGAAGATATAATCTGCCAGTTGTTGAAATCGAGCGGATGAAGTAGAACCATCGGCTGAATGCATGTGTCGTGGACCTTGTGGTTGCACAATGCAGCATGGTACGGTCTCATTTCCACTCATTCCGCAAATTACGATGCCCCGGATTGGACGCCGTCTCATCAACAAGTGTAATATGAAAGTTTAGGAAGTGTTGGTGCATGAATTGTATTTCCTAAGGGAATTTGGTAGGCGGTCGACGGTGTAACAAATCAATAGGACCTTTGAATCGTGCAGCGTGATGGTCTAGTTCAAGGTGGTTCAGGCACTTCGACCATTAAATAGGACTTCAGTTAGTCTCGGGGTACTGTGGATCTCCATACCAAGGCTCTGGTCTTAAAAAAGTTTTCCAAAGGTCTAACTTAAGTAGCAAGTGGAAAGCATATTTTCTGAACCTGCTCATCTTATAGAATCGATATGCTTGCGCAATTTTTGAACGGAGCACTGACAATCACATAACTAAGGCGATTTCATTGCAATGTGGCTATCACACCACGCCACAAGATTAATCGAAATCCTGCTAAATCAACCATAAAAGACGAGAAAATTAGTATGATGTTTGAAGGATGGAAGTCCGCTCTTGTAAGATAAAGGATTCTGTGTTGAAGCTCGTCAAAGTAAAGCGACTTCCTCGCCTTTTTTTAAAGGAATTGGAATGTTTTACTCACAACATTGTTCGAAGCTTTTAACGACGTTTCGGTGGAAACCTTTTTTGATACTATTGTTAGAGATTATGTTTCCCGGGTCACGTTGCAAAATAGTAAATGAATGACAAAGAATAAAAACACAATGCATGGAAATTAAAAGGGGGCAAATTTCTAATAAGAACAAAAACTGCATTCATTTTCTCAAATTAGGGCTTGAATTTAATTTTGTTTTCCAAAAAGGACCTCAAGTGGCCAATTTATCTCAAATTAAGATTTGAAGTGGCCAAATTATCTAAAATGAGAACTTTCGATTGACTGGCGAGCATGTGCTTATTTCGACCATTAAAGAAGAGGTATTTTAGTTTAAAAAAAATAAGAATATTTCTTTTTTTTATTATTATTTTGTTGGCATTTTTTTTTTACTCTCTCGACCTCATTAATGTGGCTAAGGCGACCCTCGCAGGCATCGAGCAAGGGGTCGCCCATGCTCGAGCACCGTCGTCTCCTCGATTTGTCAAGGGCTGCCTTACCTGCCCAACCTAGGCGAAGCCATCGTCGCCAGACCGCTAGGTGACCGTCCTTTTGTTGGTCATTGCCGTGATTGGTAATGGTCGGTGGAGAGAAAAGTGAAAAAGAAAAAAAAATATATGATGAAAATTCCTTTCGATAGTTGAGAACAGCGCCTTATTTGAAACTGATATGGTAATAGAACCTTATTGGTATTTCACTATATCAAATTTTTATTTGATACAAAAAACAATTCCAAATGCTTTTTTTTTGTCGAATAGTGCTTATTTAAGGAATTGATTAATACCACGAAAAACTCTAAATTGATACATTTATGATAAATTTATCTCAAAATTATTTTTTAACTACAGAAAATCCCAAACTTGTATAATTTGATAAATTTACCCTAAATTAGTACCCCACGATAAATTTATATTTCATTTGTTTTTGTTAAATTTAACTATTAAATTGCTTATTTGGATTATACATAGTAGTTGATGGGTATATAAGTTTGCGGTTTTTACCCTCTGATGATGGATATATCAGTTTGCGAAGTTCACCTTCCCTCGTTCTTTTCGTTCGGTAGATATCCTTTATCGGTTCCGCAAAGAACCCCATGTCTCTTCTGAACCAGCTGTTCAACAGAGGCGTCTTCGGCGCGAAATGGTCAGCTCTTTCTTATTCTCTGTCTAATCCTTGTCTCGATCCATCTTTCTTGAGGTTAATTTCGTGCCTTCTACCTTCTCCGGTGCTGTGTGCTGTTGTGGGTTCCGGAATTTTGAAACGTTGTTGTGCTTTTGAGACGCTTACTGTTCACAATGGGCGTTTTGGAGAAAGTGAGGTTCTTTGTGCTGATGAGCTCCGCTCCTAGTTGCTATGTTTTTTTATAACGCTCGAAATTATTGCTCTTTCGAGATTGAGGTGATGATAGTACGTGTTGTCACACTCTGACTGATCGTTTAATGTGATGTTCTATTGGGTATTATTTAGCAAGACAGGCTTGACATTGTCAATCTGGTGGATCAAGTTGCTGCAGAACAAGAGAGACATGCAGCTCAAGCTCATGCGCAAAGAAATAGCCAATTTTTGCAGGCTGGGCAAGAACCGATCCCTCGCATCTGGGTATTTTTGAGAATTGTACTCAGATTTTTTTTTCTTTTATGACATTTGTAGTTGTTCAATTCATAATCCTTGAGGTTTGTGCACTCGGTTGAGAGTTGTTCTTCAGCGTGATTGCTTTTGTTGACATAGTTGGAGCATGTAATACGGGAACAAAATATAATGGCTGCATATGCCATATTGGAGCTGTTTTGTGAATTTGTTCATGCTCGCATCCCTATAATCGAAAGTCAGAGATAATCCACTTGATAAGTCCTTGTGTATCTCACTGAAACTGTAGTGTTGCTGCTAGGCTATTAGATTTACTGCCCGGATACCCTCTTTTCTGGAAATCATGCTAATTCTGTGTGGAATCGATGGAGTCCTAGCTTTTGGCGCATGTCGATATATTTTATATGGTAGTTCATCTAAAAGTTTGAATTTCTAAGTGGGGAAGGTCAAGGAGAATAGAATGTCATCATCGGGCCTAAGTGGCCTCTAACGATGCAAATAGACAACCAATTGATAAAAAAACATGACGAGACGAATTCCCAGTATCCTCAATCTAAGTGCTGGAGTATTTTCCTAAAAGTTTGAGCTATTTCCTGGAGAGATAGGAACCTTTAACCAACAGGCAGAGATATTTCACAGCAAGCCTGAAGCACAGTGCTTTTCTACTTCCAAGTGAATATTCCATGTAGAAAAGGAAATGTGCTCTGCTATTTGTCACTTCTCAATCAAAAGAACTGGACCCAATATCTTATACTCAAATTTTAAACTCCATAGTTATCCTGATTTTGCGGCTTCCTAGAATATTTAAGTGTTTCCTTGTTGGAAGGGTGGTTCTGGCTAGATTTGGTATCTGCGTCAAGGACAAAAAGACACATTTGAGACAATTAGAACAAAAACCATCAATTAGCTTGAGAAGTATTATGCATAGATGCATATATGTCGACTGCTAATAGAATCATAAATATGGTGGGATTGCACTGTTGAATGTGGAGTGTATGAACTTAGAGTGAAGCTGTTCGGATCATATCTTGATAGTAGTCAAGTTATTTAGAGCTCATTGGTTTGTGGGCAAGTTGCATACGTAGAGTTAGAGGTAAATATCAGGAGGCTTTTTCATGGAGAGAGAAGAGGAAAAACAGTTGTCCTTTTTTTTTTTTTAACTGATACAATGGAGAAACTACTTTAGCAGCTTGTCCCCACTTTCAAATTACAGTATTTCTTTTTCCCACGCCTCAGAGAGTGTCCAACTGATTTGCGTGAAGCCACTGCAAGCATCATTTTCGCGGCTCCAAGATGTTCAGACGTGCCGGATTTGCTCAGATCAAGAATCTGTTCACTGCTATGGGAAGGAGTTAATTGTGAGGTTAGTTGGCTTGTCCTTGTTTCCTAACACTGATCATGCTTCACCCTTTGATTTTCACCTCTTAAATCGTTGATATGATTGTCATAGTTAACTGAAAAGCTCAGTGTTGATGCTTCTCCAGTCAAGACAAGAATCAAAGTCTTAAATGGACATTTCCAAAGAACACAGTTTGAACTGGGACTTGTAATACTGAAGCAGAGTTTACTAAGAAGCATGAAGATCTCCTGGTGATTTTATTTATCTCTCTGGATTTGTGGGAAATGATCTTCTTTTGAATTAAGGTAGAATCAAGGATCGTCCCCACTATACTTAGATTTCAATGAAGAGTCAATGCACTTATTTGCGTTGGAGGTTGCCAAATTGATAATTGCAAGCAAAATTGATGAAGAAGTTTTGGGTTGGACCCAAGTTTCAGAGAATATATCCCTGACAAGAAACTTTAGTTACCAAATCTGATGCACGCATCTTAGGTTCACTTGTCCACATTGTAGCTGTATATATATCCTTGGTTTGTTTGAAGTGTGATCCCCAATCTGGCTTTTAGTGTTAGTTCCTGCATCTCCGTCTTCTGGAATATGTCAATGAGCTGTCAGGTTACCATTTGTGATTCAGTGTCAACTATTTAGAGAAGTGAGATCAGATCCTTAATTGGCTATGCTATGTCGATATAGTTCAAGAATGTATTGTCCTCATTCTGTGAATACCATCAAAGTTCCTTTGTGAGCTTAATTTTATGGCTGACCATATCTGTGATCTAACGACTGCCAGTAGAGATTGGCCATTACTTATTAATTGGATCGTGCGTAATGTTGTATATTTAGCTTTCTGAAAATTATTCACTGCCTTAACAACTTTTCTCGGTGTTTGAACTACCAAAGAGAAACCAATATCAGGTTCGTATGATAGTTTAGGTCTTCTTTATCAAAATAGATATTTAAGGCGTTCACTTTTTGCTGGACAGCAGCCTCTAAGTGACTTCACTTGGAGATTTTCCTTTTTTGAGATGAATGACTTCGAGTTGTGGAAGCATTGCTTAGCCGAACAGCCTGCGAATTACAGGCTTCTAAAAGAAACAAGTATGATCTCGCTCTTGTTTTCATGGACTTTTCACGCAGGCAGTATCTAACCAAAATTTGCAATGAAGCAGCGGTGGCAGAAGGCCCCGCCAAGCCCGTCTCTTTCCAGTTACCTTAGTCTGATGGGACACATGATTTAACTCCTGCAGAGAGTAACAAAGAACACGCGCGATTTTAGGTTTAAGATTATCTTTTTTCGAAAATTGTGAGAGGCTAAGTTTTGGTTCATATGCTGTGATTTGCTATCTTGGATTTGTCTGTTGATACCATAATTGGTTTGAATTTTCTAATGAACTTAAAATTCCTAAAAAATTTAGTAAGATATAGTTTCATAGACACTATGCGTAATTAAATCTTCGGGAAGATAAAGTTTTCTAGAAATTTTATCTCATTAAGTTCACTTTGGAATCAAGATCATAAAAAAAAAAAAATTCAATTCAAGCATGTTTATCTTTTTTGGAAATTACATCTGAAGAACTGAAAAAATCTAAAGCAAAACTCGGCATATCCTCATGCACTAGTTCGAATATCTTGTCCATATATCTTGCATATCCACTACATATTTTTGAGTATTATGATTTTCATTTCATATTTTTAACATATCATGCATATCTCAGTCTTGCATTACGTCATTCACATGTTTCATGTTTGCATCTCATGCATGTTAGGGTATCGTATCCTGCATATTTTGCATATCTTTGCAATTATTTTTCATAAATTCAAAAAAAAAAAATCTCAGATGGATGTAAGGTTGAAGATTTTCTAAATAATTTTGGGATTTAATTTAAATTATTTCCTAGGCTTTCGAGAAAATCTTAAATCAGGTCATGTTCAATTGAGCCCATTTTTAATTCTGAAAATACATTGAAAATACCTAAAAAAAATTCATTCGTATTGCATATCATATAGGTCATCATGCAAATCTTAAATTTTCCATGTTATATTTTGGTATGTTATCATTCCCTGTCATTCATACGCATGTCGCGTTCGTAAATTATCATTTAGTGTACATGTATTGATTGTCATGTCATTGCATATAGTTAGAATATGCCATTTGCATGATTTAATTTTTATTAGTTAACTTTTGCATATAGGGTAATTCGACATTAAATTTGCATGTTTTGCTTATCATTTGTCATTTCGGTAGTTTCATCTATCCATTCATCTAAAAAATGAAAACACAAAAATACCTCATTTGAATTGAGAGTGGAATCAATCAAGCTTTAGTTGTTGACTTAGAACATCTCATGGAATTAACGTACCAAAAGGGCATAAACTTTTATTAGTTAATGTAACCAAGTCTCCGAATTTTTAATCTTTGGTTTGTAGGAATAAAATAGTTCTCCTGCTATTTTATTTAGATTTCTAACCAACCTATCAAAAATGGTTAGCGATACTCCAAATTTTAAATTATTCTTGTTAACCAAAGTTGCAATTTGATAGGGCTTAGTAGAGTTCGAGTTAGGTTATTTAATTTAATTAATTAATCTGGTAATCCATTAGCCTAAAATTAGAAAACCGATTTTTAGTTCGCAACACCATAATGTTTATTTCATTCCAAATGAAGAGAAGTTGATTGAAGATTTTCTATTCGCCTCGTGCTCTCTTTCTTCAAATTTTCCATCACTAAACATGGTGACAAAATAAATGGCACAATGCTCTACTAATTTTTTCTCCAATTTCATATTTGTTAATATATTTCGTCCAACTAGCCGCGCAATATTCGGAGATAATGTCTATTGTTTCATACTTAGTAATTCGTCGATGATTCATTTATGATATATTAAAAGCAACTAATCCCTCGTGTAATGAAAATAGCTATCCTGCACGTTATCACTACTAGCAAGTAAACAAAATCAAATTTGCAAATAATTAAGAGTCTTTTTAAAGTGACATTCCCAGTAACACAAGAAATTTTTTTAAAACGATAAAACACAAAACGGGGCACAAAATCCTGAGTTAGACGGGTTTCCTTATATTTACTAAAATTATTTTGAAAATTAGCTATATCATTCAAAAATAAGACTTGAAAGATAGCTTCTTTAACTACCTTCCCATGTTTGAATTTAGGTATATTTAAAAATAAAATATCAGAGAAATTATCAACAAAGTCTTAAATCTATTTTACCGATGTAAATTTAGTCTTAAACTTCTCAATTTGACTAACCTAATACTGCATTTTGACATTTGACAATTGAGTCGTGAAATCACCGTCCAACTTAGTTTTTTTTTCCTTCATCCGCATTTTTTTCATTGAGGATAGCGAGGACGCGAAGGCCTCACCTAGATCTAGGATCCTCCCCAGTAAAAAAAAAATGTAATTGAGAGAGTAAAAAGAAAAAAAAAAGAAAAAAATATAATTTAAAATTGTGAAAATAATCCACATCAGCAATTATCAAAAGATTTTTTTTTTACTAAATTGGTATTTAAACAATATTTTTTTCATAATATTCCAACATAAGTTGCATTACATCTTCAAGATCGGCCTAATAGCACGAGCAATCATCTTGTTAGGTGGGCTTGCAAGTTAGGATCATGACTTATGGTGATTGATATACAACAGCTAAGCCATCTCTATCTGCGCAATACTAGTTATGGTGTCTCTATCCATCAACGAAGCCTTGAGGAGTCCGATGAAATTGCAAGAGCTATGCTTGTTGGTTTTATGGATATGTTTCTCCATCTAATCTGTTATGGTGATGTTAAGCTCTGGTGTCGATTTGGTTATTAGAAACATTAAAATCTGGCGGAGATATGACACGTGCAACAAAAGGCAAAGACAATGCGCTCCATCCTAAGATCATTATCGCCACATCACATACATGTGAATTGGACACAATCCATAGCCAGCAAGCTACAAAATTGTAATTTGGATCACCAAAAAACATTCGAGGTCAAGCTATACCAAATTCATTGAGTTAGTATGCTTTTCACGGAAGAAAGCCACGACTTTTTCAACGTATTAGGTAAATCCAAGGTACTAGGTAAACCCAATTGGACTGTAATAATGATGTATGCAATCTCATGGATAAACATAATGTTGCAACCAATAAGGAAAAAAAAAGTAATTACTATTCTTTCCACTAGGCAAAAAGTTAGAAGTATTTTCGTGCTTAGTACCTTATTATATCGTCAAGGTCCCTATTCCATAACTTGGCCGGCAATAGCAAACTCAAGTTGATGCTGGCTACAGCTCTGGCTCGCGGCCCGTTGGCTTCCCGCACATACTTCAGTTCATCAGTCCCAGGATCATAAAAGTTCCAGGAGCCCTTCGAGGGTCCGGCAAGGATGAGTCGGTTGACATCATCAACCCTATAGAGTGATCACTTCGAGCAGTTGAGCGCGATCTTTCGGCCACCACAGCCAAAAACATCAAGTCGGTCGACAAACCACAGCGGGGCCGCAGACGGACGGTATACTCCTTCATCCACCGCCCACTCTCCTTCATCACCCACGCGTCTCTGCTCTTCGGGCAAGAGCGGGCAACGAGCCCCAGGGCTCCATGGAGGTCCACCAGGCGCGCGCTTGCTTTTTTAAGCCCGGGCACGGAGTCCACGTGTAAACTCCTCCTTCGCGATATCGAAGGAAGAGATGCTGATGAGGCCGTCTCTGCCCTTGGCACTCCAGTAGATCGATCGGGCGGCAAACACGGGGTCTTCGGGGATGAGGCTGGAAGGGGCGCTCCCTATACCCCTCCATGACTCCCGAGCCCTGATCAAGGACCTCTGCCCAAGGTGACCCCACCATACGTCTTTCTGGATATTGGATAAGGCAGCCCATTCCGATACTGTGCAGGTGCGACTTTTTCAAGCTCGACCACGAATACGAGCGCCACCAGCGGTCGCTCGTCAGCGAGGCCATTTCTCGGGTCAGAGGGTTTGAAAAGATAGATCAAGCCAAGGTGGTCCAAGCAGATCAACCCGTGACAAGAAGCTCGACCGCTCCCACATCCAGGCAATTTTGTTGTTCAAAGACAATATGAAGTCGTCGTCCACAGCGAATTGACGATCGTCGACCAAAAACGACCTTGGGATCAGCAGAATCCGGGTGGTTTTGATGCCGCTTGTGGCTTGCACGGTGGCGAAGTGCGGATCTTCGATGATGTCGCGCCATTCTCTGCAGACGGACCTGAAAT
This sequence comes from Rhodomyrtus tomentosa, assembly GCA_028455895.1. Taxonomy (NCBI): domain Eukaryota; kingdom Viridiplantae; phylum Streptophyta; class Magnoliopsida; order Myrtales; family Myrtaceae; genus Rhodomyrtus; species Rhodomyrtus tomentosa. The sequence goes on from JAPCWY010000011.1 coordinate 9,372,051, forward strand.
TGAGGAGCGATATAGTGGATAGACGAGAGAGGACGTTGTGGAGGAGGTCGAGAGGGGAGCGAGCTCATCCTCGGCTTTGCAGACCGAGAAGAAGAAGAGCTGTCGGTAGAGAATGTGTTCTGGTTTGTTAATACAATCGCGAATCTTTCGCTTCCTCGACGTAGAAATTGAATGGGGGAATGAATATGTTCTCAGCCGTGGGATTTATGTACAAGCATATGCCGTAGCTTTATTTTAATTTCCATCTAAATAGAGAAATAGGAAAAGGAAACAAATCTTTTTGACAAATTCATGTTAAATTTGAAATTTTAATTCCAGTTCTTGCTGAGAATCTATTGCGAGTTTTAGATATAAAAGAAAGATTGTAATTTTCTTTATAAGATTAAATAATTTGAGTTATTTGCAATCTTTAATTTTCCCTAAATTAATGGAAATAACTCAAACGAAATGAATGAAATGGGTCATGCTTGAACTATTTAACTTATTCGAGCGTCCTTACAATTAATTTTTAGATGAAAGGTCTGAAAACACACGTGTACGACTCGATGTGGTGGGGGGTGGGTTTACCCAAATATTTTCTCCACTTGCATCTATTATTATCCTTCTTTTGACTGTTTATATGTTTCGGCTTTTTATATTCTGTTTGCAAGGGTTACAAAGTTGGAAATCGACGGAGGTCAGGGACTTCCCACAATGTCACCCTTTTAACATAAATGTGTTATTCTATGTGAACGAACCCAACATAGCAAGATCATGACTCTCATGGATAGTAAGGTTGCTCTGTGGAGTCGCGTCCTCATCTGGCTACATAAATGTGCACTTTTGGTTGAACCGTCTTCCGGCCGCCAAAGCCCAACAAACACTCCGAACCGGTGACGGTTCACCCCCACAGCAACCTCAGCTGACAGCTCACTTCCCTCCGTCACCCACACGTCCACACTGTCGCGGTCAACATGCCCTCAAAACTCCCTTCGAGGCGCAGAGTCTGGTGCGAAAGATCCATAGTACAATTTGCACCACCTCCACAAATTTCTTGTCCTAAACTTTTTTAAAACATTGTCGTTAGAAATTGCTAGACGCAGCCTCCGATCATGTCTGGCAGACCGTCTTATATGGACATCCCGTGAATCGCCAAATTAGCAATTTCTGGCAACAATTAGCCGAAAAAAAAAACTACAATAGAATATTGCGCAAATGTTTTGAACTAATATTCGTTGAATTAATAAGTTTATAACTAAATTGATATGTGTACGGTAGATTTAAGACTGAATTGGTAATTTTTCTGATGATCAAATAGGGAAATTATATTTAGCAATTGCTTGTTGAAATTAGTAACGTCCACGAAGTTTATAAAAATAAATGTCAATAAATCATTGAAATACTTTATGATTTTGTAAGTTTCATTAAATATTGGTACCTGTAGAAACTGCAAATTATTAATGCATGACCGAGTGAGCGAAATTATCAGTCATATTTCGATTATCAAAATTATTTGATATTTACAAAAATTGTCTGCCAACCAAAATCAAACTGTATTCCGTTTTTTAGGGCGTGAAATGCCAACATCATCAAGGGTACAGGCGTTAACTATCGGAAACAAGACAATGATATGTTTATGAAGATAATAGACATGTGAACAGTTCGGGTTATTATATGTATTTGAAGTTTCTAAATTTGGAGATGTTATTAAGATGAGCAAGTTTAATAGTTAAAAGTTGGATTGCGACAATAGAATTGTAAAACATCAAACAGGACTTTAAAATACGTACCACCGATTGAATTCAACAATCAAAGTTCATCGACAAAAAGTTTAATTAATAATTAGATAGGTATTACTGAAATATACAGGAACCTGCCTGATCTAATGTTTTTTCTTTTTTAACCGTTATTGCTTTGATGCTTAACGCGCGTTATAAAATCCCCAGGACGCCACAATGAAATGGCGGGAAAATTGGATCGGGATTGAGCCCTGGAGAAGGAAAAACATCTAGTTCTTATTCAACGCGATCCCTCAGAACAAGGCCATCCCATATCCATCGGAGCTTCGAAACAAGATGTGCCAAGCCCAAACCCTAGGGAACATCGACGAGATCGCAACCCTCGTTTCCGATAAGCTTCAAGTGGTACCGTTGACTCCTTTCCTTCTTTCGATTTCCATCTCATGGCGTTGCTTTTTAGTCGTCTGCAATCTCTCTCGTTTCGATTAGTGATGATTTTGTCCCCCCTCCAAGATTCACCAATTTTTGTTCGACGATTCATATACATTAGCGCTATCGGATTTCTAGGAAAAATTTGTATGGACTTTTCGTAGAAGGCACCTACTGACGCGCGTAGTTCAGTGACTAGTTTTTTATGCGTTTCCCGTTGTCAGGAGGAAAAAAATAAAATAAAGAACCACTATATATGATTCCCGTGTCTTAGTTCGTATCGACTGTTAATGCACTAGAAGATGAAGGGTTCTGTTGTGTGGTAGCTTTGAATTAATCTCTATGGATTTACTCTGTAGAGTTTCTTCTAGCCAAGTTCTTTTCTAGCCCCGGTCTTCTACAAGATTTAGTTATCTAATTGTGGGATCTTGAAATACTGGTATTGAATTTGTGATGGTAGGAAGCGATGTGGGCTTATTTTCCCCACTAATTCATTTGTTTTTTTTTTTTTTTGAGTTGACATCATCTAATCCCAGTTTTGCTCCCTTCTGTTGGGACACCAACTATTCTGCACGACTTGTATGTACTGTTCATTCAATGACCACTTCTTTTTAGCATTTTCTAAGCAGCTTGTATTCCTTCTCAGGTTTCATACAAATGGTTGAGCCGCAATTTCTTGGTATCTTCAATTACTTCTAAGAGGTTAGCACTGTCTTCACACCCAATGATTTAGAACACGGGAGTTTGAAATAGCACATCTAATAGTTACTTTCTCTTCAGGTTGCTGCAAGAATTTGTTGAAAGACATGGAGACGGATTGGAAGTAGCATACTCTTTATTTGCATGGTCGAAGGACAATCCATCGAGTTACCATAAGCAAACTTGTTTCTGGGCCTAAACTTACTGCTCAGATGTTACATTGTGTCGCCTATTGCCTAATACTTCTATTGGTTGTCTTTCCTTGAATAACCAAATGGAGTTTCTCCCACTGTTTGTTTTATGATGTCTGAAGGAGCTAAAACGTGCAATGACTGATTCTTGTTTCCAACATATATAACTAAAACCCTTCCTTCAGATTTTTTAAGAGAGCGCTCATTTGTAGTTTTTTATTTCTTTGCAACACGGATTAGTACTGGATGTTTGGAGAGGCTACTAGATATGTAGGTTTCAATAATTCTTTAGGGACTACAAGCAGTAGGAAATGATTTTCTTCATGTGAGTTTATCATTTATGTCATGTCAAACTAATATCACTGATGGGCATGATTGAGTTCAACAATTTGTTAGGAAATGTTCATGCAGGAAAAAAACATTAGTTCTGCACTAGATGGGAATATGCGCTAGTTGATTAAGTTCTTCACTGGAAAGGTATTGATTGCTGCTAGTCCCTTGGATATTCTCGACTTCTTGTACTTAAATAGCATATTGAATTTTCTAGCATGCTAAACCGTCAGATTACTGCAGGAACCCAAAACATAGAATTGTTCCATCCTTGTCACTTTCGGGGTCTAAAGTTGCTGCCTTTGATGATGTGAGTGTTGAAGACCTGGACTTCGGCGCCATTCAAGGTAAGTTTAAACTGTGTTCATTTTTTCGTGGCTATCTACTTAACGTACAGAATCCTGAGTCTTTGTTTGAATATGTACTTAAGCGCCAACAGAGGCTGGTATCTAGCAAACTCTCTGGGCAAATTACATTTCTTTCTTCTCAGATAGGCACACCATGTTATTCTTTCTTGAGGGGTATATCACGTCCATGATTTGGTCTTTTCTTTTTTGAACATTCCCTTTCAACTCTAAGACATTAATCTTTTGGACAGATTCATCTCACAACGAGAACTGATTTACTGGAGAGTGCAATTAGAATATGCTTTTGTTCCGGGACTAGAAGAAGGGGCGCAGTATGCTTTTGTTCCGGGACTAGAAGAAGGGGTGCAGTAATCATGCATTCTTTGCAGATTACTTCATTTCCGGTTTACATTCGCTTCCATGAGGTGGATGCTTGATTGGTGTTTTAAAGCGCTTGAAGTGCAACTTTTTTTTTTTTTGGGCGGGGGGGGGGGGGGGGGGGGGGGGGTAATTAAGTGCAACTTGTTTACAGTGCAGATATCAAAGAAAAAAGTTGGCTTCATGGATATGAGGGAGATCAGCCCAAATATGTTGGCAGAATTTTTTGTGGACTTTTGGCTGGTGACAGGGACATAATGAGAAAAGTTTTTGGTCTGTTCCCCTTAACCTTTCTCTCAAGTCTCTCACTGCTTATGGCTAGCAAATTTGTAAGTCTAGTTCTTTGTTCTAGTTTCTGAACACATCCTGTTAAAATTGTATCTTCAGGGTCATGCTGCAGACATTTGTAACAGAAATAACACTGGCTCCTTATTTTCCCTTGTGTGAATTTTGTTGGAGTTTTGTGCAACATTTAATCCTAAACCTATTGATCTGTTGTATATTATAGTTAGCATAGCACAATTCATGTATGAAGTGCAAGTAGTATTTGAGAGAATGGTATGTGGATCTGATTATTTAATGTTAAAAATCCACATTCTACATGACAGAGCAAGCAATTTCAACCAAATAAATCTTCCTCAAGAGCACAGGCTGCTGTAGCACTGATCAGTGGCCAGATGACATCTGCAATTCAGACAGAATAGCAAGACTGCAGGCTGAGAAATGCCATATTGGAGCTGTTTTGTGAGTTTGTTCATGCTCGCATCTCCATAATTGAAAGTCAGAGGTAGGCCACTTGATAAGTGGCTGTGTATCTCACTGAAACTGTAATGTTGCTTCTAGGCTAGTTAGATTAATTGGATGGATTTAGATTAATTGGATGGATATCCTTTTTTTCTGGATTTCATTCTAATTCTGTGTGGATCTATGAAGTTGCTAGCTCTTGGCGCATGTTAATATATGTAGTTCATCCAAAAGTTTGAATTTCTAAGTGGGGATGTTCTAGGAGAATAGAATGTTATCATCAGGCAATAAGTGATCCCAAACAATGGAAATAGTACTATTTGATTAAAAGACAGTATCCTCGATAGGACTGCTGGAGCATTTGCCTAAAAGTTTGGGCTATTTCCTGGAGAGAGAGGAACCTTCACCCAACATGCACGGAGATACATTACAGCAAGCCTGAAGCACAGCGCTTTTCTACTTCCAAGTGAATATCCCATGTAGAAAAGAAAATTTTGTTTTGTTTGTTTGTTTTTTTTTTTTTTTTTTTTTTTTTTTGGGGCGGGGGGGGGGGGGGGGGGGGATGGAGAACTGGGTCCAATTTTTCTTATATTTTAAGTGTTCCTGGATTGTTGGGTAATGTTAGCTTCTCTTCTCCTTGGAAGGGTAGTTCTGGTTAGATTTGGTATCTTTGTCAAGGACAAAAAGGGACAATCGGAACATAAACCATCAATTAGCTTGAGAAGTAGTATGCATAGATGCATATAGGTCGCCTGCTAATAGAATCATAAATATGGTGGGATTGCACTGTTGAATGCGGAGTGTATGATCTTAAAGTGAAACTATTCGGATCTTATCTTGATGGTAGTCAAGTTATTTAGAGCTCATTGGTTTGTGCAAGTTGCACACGTAGTAAAAGGGGAGTTAGAGGTAAATATAAAGAGACTTTTTCATGGAGAGAGAAGAGGAAAAAGAGTTTTCCCTTTTTTTTTAACCTGCTACGATGGAGAAATTGTTTTAGCAGCTTGTCCTCCTTTCAAATTACAGCTATTTCTTTTTCCCATGCCTCAGAGAGTGTCCAACTGATTTGCGTGAAGCCATTGCAAGCACCATTTTCGCGGCTTCAAGATGTTCAGACGTGCCAGATTTGCTGCAGATCAAGAATCTGTCCACTACTATGGGAAGGAGTTAATCGCGAAGTTAGTTGGCTTGTCCTTGTTTCCTAACACTGATCATGCTTCACCCATCGATTTTTACCTCTTAAATCGTTGATATGATTGTCACAGTTAACTGAAAAGCTCAGTGTTGATGCTTCTCCAGTCAAGAGAAGAATCAAAGTCTTGAAGGACATTGCCCAAGAACACAATTTGGACTGTGATTCTTCTAATACTGAAGCAGAGTTTACTAAGAAGCATGAAGATATCCTGGTAATTTTTATTTGTATCTCTGGATTTATCGGAAAACGACCTTTTGAATAAGGTAGAATCAAGGATCCTTCCCACTATACTTTGATTTCAATGAAGAGTCAATGCATTCAACTGTGTTGGAGGTTTCTAAATTGATAATTGCCAGCAAAATTGATGAAGAAGTTTTGGGTTGGACCCAAGTTTCAGAGAATATATCCCTGACAAGAAATTTTAGTTATCAAATCTGATGCGTGCATCTTAGGTTCACTTGTCCACATTGTAGCTGTATATATCCTTGGTTTGTTTGAAGTGTGATCCCCAATCTGGCTATTAGTGTTAGTTCCTGCATCTCCATCTTCTGGAATATATCAATGAGCTGTCAAGTTACCATTTGTGATTCAGTGTCAACTATGTAGAGAAGTGAGATCAGATCCTTAATTGGCTATGCTATGTCGATATAGTTCAAGCATGTATTGTCCTCCTCCTGTGAAGACCATCAAAGTCCCTCTGTGAGCTTACTTTCATGGCTGACCAATGTATCGTCCTCCTTCTGTGAAGACCATCAAAGTTCGTCTGTGAGCTTACTTTCATGGCTGACCATATCTGTGATCTAACGACTGCCAGTAGAGATTGGCCATTACTTATTAATTGGATCGTGCATAATGTTGTATATTTAGCTTTCTGAAAATTGTTCACTGCCTTAACAACTTTTCTCGATTTTCTCGGTGGTTGACCTACCAAAGAGAAACCAATATCAGGTTCGTATGATAGTTTAGGTCTTATTTATCAAAATAGATATTTAAGGTGTTCACTTTTTGCTGGACAGCAGCCTCTAAGTGACTTCACTTGGAGATTTTCTCGTTTTCAGATAAATGACTTGATCGAGTTGTGGAAGCATTGCTTAGCCGAACAGCCTGCAAGTTACAGGGTTCTAAAAGAAACAAGTATGATCTCGCTCTTGTTTTCATGGACTTTCACGCAGGCAGGATCTAACCAAAATTTACAATACAGTAGCGGTGCCATAAGCCCCTGCCAAGCACGTCTCTTTCCGGTTACCTTCTTCTAATGGGACACATGATATAACTCCTGCAGAGTAACAAAGAACACGCGCTCCTTGAAGTGCGCGTCACTGCTAATAAGGACATCCTCACATAGCCCAAATGAGATCGAAACATCTCACAAGAGTCAAGATGCTGGAATACCGACTGATTCAAAGTTTGAGAGAAGGCCACAGTCATCTGAAATTCTGGAAGGAGCTCGAGCCGCTGTTGCTTCTGCAGAGAGCGTATCTGCCGCTGCACGTGCAGCTGCTCAGCTGGCTAAAATCCAGAATGGGACGAAGAAGAGTTAGGACGGGAGGTCTTCTGGTACCCGAGTGTGATGAGGTTGAACGCATTGCCTACATGGTCGAATACTTGTGTAAGGAAGCCAGACAGAAAAATTTTAAACTGGTAAATATATAATAAATTTATTTCAATTTATTTATTTACCACAAAAATTCTAAAATGATAAACTTGTGATAATTTTACCTCAATTTTTTTTTACCACAATAAATCCTAAGATGATGTCTGAACCAATTTTCGGGTACCTCAAGTAGTCCAAATCCCCGAACAATTTTAAGGCTGTAGTCTCCATTATCGATTTGGACAAGGGTTTATATTACGGAAAATTTCAAATATGTACAAATGTGATAAATTCAACTCAAATTATTTTTTTGATCACAAAAATTTCAAACTGGTATATCTATGATGAATTTATTCAAATTTAACCTAAAAAAAAATCTTAAATAGGTACACATGTGACAAATTTATCTTTAGTTAGTTTTCGTTAAATCAAGTTAATACCACGAAAAATTCCAAACTAACACATATATGACAAATAAAGGGTAAAAAATTCCAAACCGGTAGATCTGTCAATTGTCATGCATCATTCGACTCAACAATCTGATAGTAAAATTTAAATAAAAACTAAAGAAGGGTAAATTTGCCATAAGTGTACCAGTTTGAGGTAGATTTGTTATAGGTGTACTAATTTGAGGATTTTGGTAGTAAAAAAAATAATTTGGGGTAAATTTACTATATGTGTATCAATTTGAGATTTTTTATGTCAAAAAAATAGCTTCAGGTAAATTTATCACATGTGTGTCGGTTTGAATTTTTTGTGATATTAACCCCTTAAGGCAGTGAATTATTTTCAGAAACCTAATCATACAATGTTATGCACGATCCAATTTATAAGTAATGGCCAATCTATCTACTGGCACTCGTCAGATCACAGATATGGTAAGCTATAAAAGTGTGCTCACAGAGGAACTTTGATGGTATTCATAGAGGAAGGACAATATATTCTTCAATAATATTTTTCACACAATTAAGTAACCTTTGGCCACAAGAAATGCAGCTAAGGTATCTAGTAAGACCCACCACATATCCTCAGGATTCAGGAGAGAGGAGAAAAAGTTATTTTCTCATCAGGCGAACTTGCAGCTTGAATCCTTTTTACAGAGCCTAAAAATATCCTAGTACTTGGTCGAAATCAATATTAATGAACATGGAGATACGTATTCGCTTCCCGGTCTCTATTCATCCAAAATAGATAAGACTAATACTCCATATAGAATGGCTAGTCTACACAAAAGAGTATATCAAATGATACGCTAGACAAACTAAGTATTTAACCCTAAAAAGAAGCCTTTCACATTATTCAGTATATCTATTTTATAAAGTAGCTTTAGAATATACGCTCAACCAGCTTATTTTAAATAACTACTTGCCTTTCAAATGGTTCATTCTGCTGTCTACCGCATTCACGATGCATCAACTATGTGTCATCCATTTTATCTCAAAAAATGAGGCGCAAACAGTGAAATATATCTAACCATTCCTTCGTAACGATCGTCAATCGAACCAATCTAAACTAGATCTACGACCACCTTAGATCGTTAATTTCCTATTATGCTCCATTTGTTTAGCGAAAAATGAGTTATTCAGAAAATATTTTTCCAAAAATAATGGTTTATATCGCTCAAAAAAATGATGAACGGAAAATATTTTCATTGTCTATGAATATATGTGGGCATAGATTACTATCGATAAGGAAAATAATTTTTATTTGCTAATTATTTTAAGCAATAACTGATACAAACAATCATATATATGGAAATACTTTTCAAAAGCACATTCGTTTTTTCGCGAAACTAACGAGTCTTTAGCATCATGGCTATGTCTCGTTGCACACGTTGAGCTGTAGAAAGTGTTCCATTGAAATTTTTGGGGGTCGAGAGAGAGGTAGAGATCAGGGACAGACTCAGGTCAGTAAGTTCGCCGATAGCTGGAATGGAGGAGGGTTTGTAAGTCAATGATGAGCACTGATACTTCCTGGGTGAGGTGGGACCATGGCGTTGGATATGAACTGGAAGTTCCCACTCAGTTCAGTTCCTCTTTGCCTTTGGGGGGACTTTTTGGAGCGATCACATCTCGTCCTCATCCACCGACCAGCCACGCTATTTCCTCACTCGACCGATAGTCACTCTTCAATCACAAGCGTGAATATGAACACATTTTCTTTGGATGGTTGTTCGCAGCGATCATGAATTCTAGCACAAGTATTGTCTTAAAGGATTAGAAGTTTTATGAGGAATAACTTTTTTATAACTTCACTGCCGAAGAATACCTGGAATAAGAATCAAACTCAAGATTGAAATCTCCTTGTGGAACTGATGTAGGACAAGCAACAAAAGATTTTATGAAGATTGATCTTACCAAATTAGGAAAGTTATAACCGTTATCTTACTTCCAGCCAATATTAGACATGATCAAATAATGAGATATGTCTAGGTTATGTATATTTTTGCTAGGCGTTCCCAAGTTTATCTTCTCTATAAATAAGGGCCTTCTAATTTGGAAAAATTGTCCAAAAATTCTTAAACCAGTTGTGCATCGGTCAATTAAGCTCTAAACCTTTTGATTGTGCCAATTTAGTCCCAAACCTTTCGAAGATTTGCTAATTCAATTCTAAATCTTGCAATAATTTAGTGCTAAACTTTTTTAAAATTTGTCAATTCATTTCTAAAGTTTTTGGCGATTTATCAATATAGTACTCCGGTCAATTATTCATAAAATATGTTCAAGACTTAATTGGCATATAATAGGTTTAAGACTGAATTGGTAAATTTTTAAAAAATTGAGGACTAAATCGACACAAACGAAAGGTTTAGGGTTCAATTGGCCGTCGTACAATAGTTTTATGACTTTTTCCTGGTAATTATCTGTGAAACAGATAAAGTCTCAAGCGTATTCACATTTATCCGGTGCTTTAGATTTCCTATTCCTTGAGATTTGAGGTCACTCTGTAAGACTAATGCCAACCCGTCTCGCTTTCATTCTACCTCGGGAGCACCTTTAACATTTGGACATGTGAGACAAACCGTGTCCAGAAAAATTCAACCGTTAGAAAAACGGGCCAACAGCGTATTTATAGCATAATATTTAACAATCGCCCACTCGCTTAAGTCGGTCTTTGAAGACTACCTTGGGACTAAAATACATCAACCGGATCTGACGAAAACAAGAAAGACACACAACATAACAATCAAGATTGAATTGAGTCGTTATAGGTAATATCAGGATGATTCGAATCTTGACATGCACTCCGATACCATGTTGGACAAATGGTTCGTCTAGAAAGTTTGATCCTTATGAAATGTGGCGAGAATATATTCAATGGCGTATGCCTTATCATGACCGAAGGATAATTGGAGCACACTTCCATTTCATTTTCCATTGAGGAGGACAAGACAACAGGGTCGGTTGATGAAGGTAGTAGCAGTGTCACTTGTGTGGGTTCCGCCCGATTCCCTCCGGTCCACACCAGAGAAAAACAAAAACCTTGAATTCGAAAAACAAAAAGGAAAAGGAAAGGGCAAAAAAAAAAAAAAAAAGGGCGAAAGCTGCGGTTGCATGGGGCAGTCCAAGAACCGGGTACAATAATAAATCAGGAGGGGAGGGGAGATCGTGCAACCATGTGGGATGGTGATCCGTAGAGCTTGCCCATCTCGGCATGATGAGCAGATCTCGGCCAAAAAAAAAAAAAAAAAAAAACTCTGCAACGATTTGGCATGCGGTTCATTTGCCTCCAAACCCATCATCCTCTTTCCATTCTTGGGTTGCCTTTTAACTTGTTGCAGCTGACCCCCCCAACAGAACGAGAGAGAGAATCTTTCACCAGGTCGTATGGGGACGTGACATTGGCGACGGGACATCTCTCTATCTGATCATATGCCCCGATCTGCAGTGCATGATTGGACAAAAAGAAGAAGAAGAATTAATTAGAGTCTATGTCAAGTTTCTTATGATTCAAGCGCCCGCGAAATAGTGAGGTTTTTATAAGATTATCGTTGAAAGAGCATGGTTGTGTCGGAATATTATCTTACGATAATCGTCGAAGAAGCATTAAGAAACTCTCAATTACTTTCTCTTTGTGAAAAAGACAGCCGCTCAGTGCCGCTATTGGTGCGAGTTGTAAGGAGTCTTGGTCTCGAGTCGAGCTGGGGCCTCATTTCATTCTCGTAACGGGAGTGAGTATTCCCTTTGTTGAGTGGGAGGAGGAGAGGGGGTCGGTATACTATTATAAGTATTTTCTCTTTCACGTGCCATTTTATGCGCTATTGTCGATTGCATTCTTCTTGTAAAGGGGTTAACTTATTAACATTTCTTTGGCTAATAAATTATTCGTCGGCCACATAACACACACACACATAAACTTTGCTAGTGGTCTTTGGATTCTATCAGAGAATAGCAGTATGTTGTAAGTTACAAATTCATAAAATGTGGACCCCTCAATAATTTTTTATCGAGTTGTTATTACTTTTTTGTGGTAAAGTGTGGACACCATAACAATTTTTAATTAAGTTATTAGTTTTTTGTAGTCCAAAACAAACTGTTAATATAACAAATAATCACTAAAAAAACTGTTATAAAATCAACTCTCTCTATATAAATATCAATTAATCAATATATAATGAAAATCGAATCAAAAGGAAAAAAAGAAAACCATCTTATGCTCGATTCTTGTACAGAAACTATACGGTTATCCAAATGCATAATATAAAAGCCAAAACTTTAACGTACATGAATCCTAACATAATTTGCAGAATCAGACTGCTTCATATCCATAGACGATTCTCTCCATCTTCCGTGATCATATCTTTCACACAACTTATTCATCGTGAGAAGAAAAGAAATCTGTCGATTATTTGATATATACTACGCTCGGGAAATCCCAAAAGCAATCGACTAACTTTATTGTACTATCGGGAGAGAATAATGAAACCTTCCTGGAAAAACTTAGTAGGAGGAGTTATGGCAAATGCTAAGTTTTTCGTAGAACTCTCGATTTGCAAAATAAAATTCATTAAAGACCATTAGATATTGAATGAGACAAGTGCAATTTCCTAGTTGGAGCAAAAAAAGAAGAGACTGCAAGAGAAGTACTCCTTACAAGGAGAATGATTAGCCTTTTCGTATTGACAATCCTATTTGCGAACCTTGGAGGTAAATTTTAGGGTCAACATCACATATGGTGAAAACGAGTCAAGCCACTCAATTTCCTCGAATCCCCAATGGACTCTTTTCGAGTTCAAGCAGCTTATTAAGTATTCCATTGAGTACAGTTTGAGTTTAGAACTTGAATTTCCATATGGTTTTATCGCATATAATCTCATTATACTTTTGGAATTCGAGTCTGAGTGTAGATTAAAGTTTACAAATAAAGTATAGAGTTAGGTTGAGCTCAAGCTGATTGAAAATCTAATCAAGAACCCAGTTGGACAATCAAATTGGATTGAAAACAAATTGAGTATCAAGTCATGCACAAATAATCGAGTCAAGTTAAACTTGATAATGATAATATATTGACTTTGCTCAACTTAGTTGCAAACTTGTTCTCGAAAGATGCCAAAACCCACCAGGGGATGATTGTCCAAAAAGTCCCAAGCCTATTGTACAATAGCTAATTTAGTCATAAACATTTCAATTCTGCAAATTCATTCCTAAATCTTTTGACCCTAAATCTTTTGACGATTCGCCGATTTAGTCATAAACTTTCAATTGTATTAATTTAGCCCTAAACCTTTTGAAGTTTTTTTAACGTAGTCCTAACCTTATTATTTGGATAATTGGCCGAAAGGACGGTATTGACAAATTGTCAAAAGGTTTAAAACTAAATTAACAAATCATAAATAACTTTAGAAATAAATTGGTATAATAAAAAAGGATTTATTACTAAATTAGCATAATTTAAAGGTATATAACTGAATTTGAAGCCGAACAATATGTTTTGGACTTTTTGGACAATTTTTCCTATAATTTTCATATTGAGATGTGTTCTTCATGTCACTTTTACCCTTTTCAATTCCTTTTATCAATTTAATTAGCATGTAATGGATCTTTTATCTTCGAATCAATCTTCAAGTTTTCGGTTCATTTACATAGAAAAGGAACTGAGCCATGACTTCTTAAATCTTCCGAAATTATTTGGATTTGTGTAGATAAAACCATGTTAAGCACATAAGAAAGTAACTAAGGCCAATTAATAGTTTAATCTCAAAGAAGTTATCGGGTAGTGTAGGTCATGTCGAGCCGGAGTGACCAAATTTGGCAGACATTGTATTTGGATTACCTATTTATTAAGTGCATAGTGCACTAATTGATCTATGGACTTGATACGATGCAAAGACTACGGCCTTCCCTTGCAAGTACAAAGGTCATTGTGTCTATGGACATCAGACATAGATAGTTCTTATAATTCTCAAATCAATGACAAGCAATGTCACATGTGTGTAATGTTTTCTTTACACTAGTGATATCTGCTCTAGGACTTTCGTCCCTGCTCAATGGGTGGGCCTTGTAGTCAAGTTCCCTTTTGCCTTTGCACTCGAGGGCCAATCTCCGTTCGGCCCAAGAAAATCTTTGCATGCATCTATTACATTTTGGGAGGCCTATGTTTCATAGAAACTGTTTACTTGAGATTATCCCTTGGTCCATAATTCCTGAAATAAGGTTAAAATTATAGCTCTTGGAGAGTGATTTCTCACTGATGGCTCGAGCCCTCTTCCTAAACTGCGCAAGAAAGGCCTAAAGCCAATCCCAGCGAACAGTAAAGCTTCATAAGTAGGGAGAGGTCGACCACAAGGAGTTGCAGTTTGGCACACTACTAGAACTAGCGAAGGGAAAAGAGTGGTTTGATTGATCTTTTCCCTTATGGAAAGAAGACAAGGTTGTCAATCCTATTTTTCTTCCCCTGTTCGAATAACCAAGCAGGATATGAAGCATTAATAATCGATCTGGATTTGCTGACCGATCTTCGACATCAGCAGTTGAAGTATATGGAAACTCCATGTTGACAATCCAACAAACAGCTGGGAATGCACGTGTGAGAGCGAAAACCTTTGTTGCAAGACTGGGCCATGGTTATCATCCTAAGAAAACTCTTCATCCTCTGTTGTCTTGAGAAGTGGGGTGAAAAGCTGGATTTTCCGTGCAAAATTGGAGATGAATCGCCAGGGAAATTGATCTGTCTAAGCAAGTCCGCAACTTCTTTTTGGTTAGAACATGCCGAGCCAAATTTTCTTCCCATAAAAGCTGCTTGATTTAGATCGAGAAAATCACATGGTTTTATAAAACGGTGCGCTATGGCTCGAATTCGTATTGAATCCTATTTATGATAGGAGCAGTTGAGAATGGAATCCAATTTTTTTCATTATTTTCGTATTCGTGATAGTGTGAAATGAAGGTCCGGCTGTTGACACCTGATTTTTTATCAATATTTTTTCTTGATTTTTGAAAATCATAGAAAATCTGTAAAAAAAAGTCAAAAATTTGAAAAATCAATGGCCAAGCTAAAGGAACCATTTTGAACAAAAAATATTTTTTAAATACATGAAAAATCATTAAAAAAATAGAGTTTGAGGCCAAAAAATATAGAAAAATAGTCAATATTGTTATTTTAATTCCCTTTTTCATTTTGACCTCACAAAAATTAAAAAATCAAGCTTAATTTCATGTGTTCCTTTATAACACATTGAGTTGAATTTGGTTAAAAGAATATCATTTGAGTCTTTTAATTTGTAATGTATGCATTTTTCGAATCCATACATTCAACTTGATTGCCCTGTATTGAAATTTGAGTCAATTGTCCATAGAATTCGCCCAATTGCATGAATAGGGCAAATTGCCAAAGAAATTGCAATTTAGTCCTTCGATTTGGGTCAAAATGAAATTAGTTTGAAATCAAGGACTAAAAAGACAAATTGAGGCCATTACCCCATGTTTTTCACCCTTCTGAATCGATTGGTGGGGGTGGTTTGATCTGATTGCTCCAATTAGAGCTTCAATCTGGGGAATTTCACAAATGGGATCTTAAGAAATTGAATTGGCATAAAAATCGAGCTCGGAACCTCGGCAATCTTGGTTGGAGCCGAGAGGTCGCATAGAGGAACACGGCGCGTAGCAAGCCCGGAACGAGCTCAGGTAAGTATTCTTGACCTCTTGTGATGCATCCCCAATCTAGAAATAGGGTAAGATGGTCTAAAATTGGTTTGACTAATACCTTGCCGGAGCTCGATTTCGGTCGGAGTTGCAGGTAAGGGAGACATGATTTTGCTATGTCAAGGTTGAGATATGTTGTAGAGGAGCTCATTAGGAGCATTTCGATTAAAATTTGAGATCAATTGGACGTTGAAAGGCCAAGATATGGCCCTCCGACGAGGTGCCGACGAAGAGTCACCGGTGCCGTTCGTCTTCTCTGGCAATACCTTGTGCCAGTCAACGAGTCAACCCTGACGTGGCGTGCCACCTAGGCAGCCACATCAGCGATGTGGGCCATCTCGTTTATAAATAAAACACTAAGATTGGACGACTATGGATGAGACATGTGTCACGATCTGGCATTTAAAAAAATGCTTTAATATTAAAAACTAATTTTCTGATATAAAAAAATAAAATGATCCAGCTGTCGTCAAGAAGCCACGTGGCAAGCTAAGGGCCTTCAGAAGGGTGTTTATTTTCAGAAATTCATAAAATTAATAAAATAAAAATAAAAAAATTAGAAAAATTCTATAAAAAATAGAAAACCAAAAAAAAAATTCAAAAAAATGGAAAAATTCATAAAAATATAAAAGTTCCATAAAATAGGAAATAGGCTCAATTGACTAGCCATGACCTATTTTGGATCTTTCAACCCCCGATCTTTAAAAAAATGACGATTTTCCCGTTCTGACAAATCATCTTCCAAAAATTCTGAGAAATTCCAAAAAAAATCTCAAAAAATGAGAAGTGACCACAATCAACTGGCCAAGAACTAGTTTTGGTGTTTTAACCTCTGATTTTTAAAAAATGACGATTTCGCTCTTTTGGCGAATCATCTCCCAAAAATTAAAGAAAATAAAAAAAATTCAAAAAATTCCCAAAAATAGAAAATGATCACTATCAACTAACCATGGACTATTTTGGGTAATTCAAATATTTTAACCTTCCAAAAATGACGATTTCACCTTTCGAGCGAATCGTTCTCAAATCTTCCCATTTAACCCCTGGTCTTTAATCACAAGTTCTCTAAGCCCTTAGGGCTATGCTAGGAGACTCTTGATGTGAATTGATGTGCATTGACGTGGCTTAGCTATGCACTTGATTGCGCTTTCATTACATTGATTGTGGTTGATAGGACTTGCTTTCCAATCTACATGAAACCCTAAATCAGATTTATCTCACCCAAAATTGTGCCTGCATAAAATTTTAGTTAGAAAAATCACTCACGTTAGGTACCGAAAGGGCGTTGGTAATGACATCAACGTAATCAAGTCCCAGAACCCAAAATCTATGATTACACAAAACTGATCAATTTCTCTCAATCGTTTAGAGAGGTTTCCAGTCCACCTTCCAAGATGTACCGATGGCAACTCCAAATGCATGCACACATTGCACATGTCACCATGACCACACTAAGGTTAAAAGTGATTGACTCTTATCGTTGAAAAAGATCTGAAAATTACTCCCATCGTGATTTGGTATGGGCCTGGGAAGGCCCGCGCAAAAAAAACCCATAATGCACATTTCAGAGTGGGGGCCCGATCAATAATTCATTCTCCCGTTCCAAAGAAAAGCAGGTTGCGACACTGACTCCAAGTTGTTTAAGAATAGTGGAATAGTGGTGTTTCTCGACCTTTTGTTTTAGGACTAATTAGTTCTATTTATTGATGTGAGAAGGGAATGGATAGAGCTGAGCGGTAGTGAATTATGATTTCCTTGTTGGATAGCTAGTAAATCAAAGATATTTAATCACTAGCCGCGGTCAACACCTTCTGGCCACCTGCTAAGCATCCTAACCATTATTATTCTTTGGCAAAAGCACACTAAGAGTGCCAATATTTGGTACAACGTTCACTTTAGTGTCAATTTTTTTTTTCGAATCACTTAAATGATATATTTTTTTTAAAAACGGCTATTTCAGTGTCAACTTCGGTGAGGTCGTCGGAATTGATATTAAAGTGATCATTTTTTCTTCGATTTAACACTAAAATGATCACTTTTTGGATCACTTAAGTACTAATATTTTTTTAAAAAATGATTATCTAGGTGTCAACTTCGGCAAGGATGTTGAAATATCTTGTTGTTGGCACTAAAATAATCGGTTTTCTCCGATTTAATACTTAAGTGATTCAAAGAAATGTTAGTACCAAAGTGAGCGTCGTACTCAAATAATGGCACTTGGGATGTCCTTGTGGCATTATTATTTTATCAAAAGTAAGTCTTCTTATAATTTGGTAACGCTACATTGATGTGTGAAATTTGATCAATAAAACCGATAAACTAAGTCATCGTGGTTGCTAACGCGAGCGAGCGTTCAAATAAGCAGCAAATCCGGAACTCCAATAGCAATAGTAAGAATGTGCCACAGAGGGTGCTGTACAGTAGCCATAATAAACCTAGCATTACTTTTCGATATTTCAGTACCGACCGCTCTGCATCTCCACACTGTTTCTTGTATTAGCAACATCGGTCTTGGATCTTTGTCCTTGGCGTTGCTGTAACATAACAACGACAACAGGAACTAGAGCTGGAAGTTGAATACGTATTGCCTGATCTTGTCCTACTTCGATTTCCTTCCCTTCACTTATATCGCTCAGTCCTGCCAAAAATGAACCAAGCCCCCCTCTCTCTCTCTCGCTCAATAGGGAAAGCGTGAATCATTCTTTTCTCCTTGGTCAGGGAGAAGTCCAATTTCCTTCACTCGTCTCAACCGAACCAGAACGACACTCTGGTAGACTCCTAGCCCTTCATTCTCAAGTGGAGTCACGAGAATGCCCTCTTTGTTCTTTCAATTCTCATCTTTCAGAGAGAGAGAGAGAGAGAGAGAGAGAGAGGTGTGCAGTACAGGGGCGTGGCAGGGGGGTGGAACTGATAGAGAACTTTCAAAGCCCCTCCTTTTCTTCTTCCTCTCTCTCTCTCTCTCTCTCTCTCTCTATACTTCACTCCACTCGACTAGCCTTTATATTGCAGCCTTCAACTGCAAGTCTTGTGAAATCTTTTGCCTGTTCTCTAAGACCACCTTTGCTTTTCTTTTTTCCAACACTCAGTATCTTCTCACACACCCACTTAACCTGAAGATTGCTTTAGCCTCACGTTTTTTCTGTCTTTCTCTGTCGGTACCCATCCAAACCATGTAGGTCTCCCCCCACACACAACCCTCTCTCTTTTACTCTTCAGCTTCTCTTCATTATTAGCTAATTTGACCATCCTCATCGTCTTCTTCGAAGCTAAGTACTGTTTCTTTCTTTCCTCTTTTTGTTTGCTTGTTGCAGGAAAGAGCTGGAAAACAACTCCCTAGACCTCAACAACTTGCCTGAGGATTGCACTAGAGATGGCAATACGCAAGTGTTGGAGGGTAGTAGCTCCTCATCAGGTATCAAGTGTTTTCTCCTTTAGACTGCTAGTTACTTTGGTTGAGAAAAAGGGGGAAAAAAACACAGAGAGAGAGAGAGAGAGAGATGTTGAAGTTCATTTCGCTTTTGTCAATACAAAAACAGTTCCATTTTGTCAGCGAAGAAAGGGAGAAATTGTAGTAACTTGCCAAGCTCGAAGTGAGGGCGAGTTTTGAGCTTTTACAGTGCGGACCAAAAGGTTCTCATCTTTATCAAAATGAGAGAAAGAGTCGGTCCAAAGTCGATCTTCCAAATGATATGATGATACGACCCTAAAAATTAATCTGGGCCCGAGAGCCGATTAGGGTTGGACCTTCTTTTTTTCTCTTTTGGGGGCAAGAAGGGTCAAATCGAGTTGCTTTAATTGGTTGACAGGGTGCAGGAAAAAGAAGAGCGACGCAAAAGAAGAGTGCGGGAAGGTCTACGAGTGTAGGTTCTGTTCCCTCAAGTTCTGCAAGTCTCAAGCTCTTGGCGGGCACATGAATCGGCACCGTCAAGGCACGTCCTCTCTCTCTCTCTATCTCTCCCCCGCTCTGTTTGTTTCTCTTAACCAGGAAGAAGAAAAGGAAAAAGAAACGAGGTCTGAACTGTTCTTCACAGTTCGTCACACGCTGTTGATGGAACCTGAAATGGACTGTGGACGTCGGTGAATGATCTTGCTTTCGGTGAAGGCCTAGTCATGTCAAATCTCGGTTTCTTCACAAGCACACACGCACAAACTCGGAGTAACAGTTGGGGTTTTGCTGAAATTCTTGAGGGGGAGAACTACTGTTGGGGGTTTTGATTTGAAATGATTTGTTCTCTTGTTGTTCCTTCGGTTGTTGGGTTTTGGTCAGAACGAGAGACTGAGACACTGAACAAGGCTCGTCAGCTCGTCTTCGGTAACGATACCCTAGCCGCTCATTCCGCCCTTCCTCATCATCATCTAGCGTACGCTCTCTCTCTCTCTCTCTCACACACATCTAGCTAGCTCTTTTCTTTTTAAGCATGAAAATGGAAACTCTGACGAGATTGGACATGTGTGCGCTCAAACAATGTGCAAAGATTGGTAAAAGATGAAAAGTAAAAGATGGGGCTCTCGTCTTTGGTGTTCTTAACCGGATTTTTGTTAATTAAAGGACTTCTTGTTAAAAATTAATCAAAATTAAGGACTTATCCTGTTAAGTGTGGTCAATAGGACCTTGTTCATCTCACCTTCCTTAACGAAGATAGGACACGTGCGCTCAACCCTAGTGAGATCCTTGTTTTGGCTAATTACTTCGTTCAATCTTATGTTCACATATGAGCACACTTGCATTAACCCTAGTGAGATCCTTGTTTTCTCAGCAGCTGCCAATCAATACCGGCGGGCTATCAAACGGCGACCAATGTGGCAGATCAGCCGCTTCCAATCAGATCATCAATGTACCCGCCGCCGCGATTCTTCTCTGCCTCCTCCTCATCTTCCATCGTCCAGCCGCCATCGCCTTTCCTATACCCATCGCCGCCCCGCCTTGTGGCCTACCCTTCGCAATACAATGGCAACCAGCACCCGGCTGCCTCCGGCGAAAACTACTCGATGGGTCATATGTTCAGCAGGAGCTCGAGCTCGCACTTGGGCATGCCGGAGTCGAACTACACTTGCCTCGGGGCACCGGTTGGAGAAGGGTTCAACGCACCTGGGGGAGGCAGCAGGGACAGGTTGCCGCAGGGTCAGAAGGAAGGATTAAATTGGGTGTCGAGATTGGATGCTCCCTCGATCAATCGGTTTCAAGATGGGTTCTAAAAATTTGATCTCCTTGGACGTATGTTTGGAGTGTTGAACCAAGTTCTTGAAAAGCCACCCTCAGAGACAGAGAGAGGGACATGACAAAAACTGACTAGAGAGAGGGGGAGGGGGTGTTCATTTCATGCTAGGGAAGGGGAGAGAGGAAGAGAAGTTTTGTTTTGTTTTGAGGGACAGAGGGAGGGGTCGAATGGTACAGCTTTTGGAATCAGGTGCACTCTCTCATCAGCCCGTTTGTCCTGAGAGAGTGTGCGCGTTTTTGTCGTCGTGTATTGGGTTAACGTATTCGATCTTTAAATCGATTATGAGTCGTTTGCTATAATCTCTGTGAAAGGGAAATGATCTAAAGCTTGAGCTTTTAAGGGGGTTTTGGCTGGTCGTGCATGTGGGACAAGGGAAGTTCGATATGAACTGGAAGTTCCCGACTCCCCCTTTTCCCCTTCGCATGAGGTTGTAAGTTTGTGAACTCTCTCTCTCTCTCTCTCCTACTGTGATCTCACTTGTCCAGAAATATCTGTGCTCAGACAGTGACTATGGCTGGGGGTGAAAAGAAGTATGGCAAATGGTCTTGTTTTAATCAGTAGACCAGAAACAATCGTGATTAAAAGCCAGTGAACTGCTAGGCAAAATCTTCAGATTAGTTCTTTTTATGGGGAAGTGAAGAATGACGAGTCCCTTTCGATCCCCAAAGAATAGTTGCTTTCATTTGAGGTCATGTGTAATTTCATGATTTCTTGTTTATTGGGATAAGTTCCTGTTAAGGAATCTCCTTTCGATTGAAGCATCAACGATCAGGTGGAGCAGATGATCTTCATTTTCAGTATATTCCAAGTAATAAGCTCGCATCTCTTCAGTATTTTTCTCACCATACTCTTGGAGAAAAACTCTAGAAGTACTTCCAAGGAATTCTGATTGTGTGATCTCCCTATGCATGCCTAAAATAAGTCGAAACCAGGTCTTATATCGAGAGGCCCAGCACGATACTGGTTTTTTGGTGGGACTGGCGAGGCGCCCAACCATGTTTGGAAATGGATCCCCTAACATTGCTATTGTAATGTTACGGGTGACATTGATCAAATCGGGTGGGCCATCCAAATCAAAATAGATAGTCTGGTTTGATCCATGTTACCTCTAAAAAATGGAGGAAAAATGTAAGCGGGAATTTTAAAATTTTTTAAAGAGGTGACATGGATTAAATTAGGCCGTCCGTTTTGATTTGGACGGCACGATTTAATCAATATGTCACCCCTGGCAACATTACAGGATCCAAATCGACTATGTTTTTGCCGGGCGGCTGGGGGTTGGCTGACATCCCGGCCAAATATTAGCCTGGCACTCATTCGCTACTGGAAAGCTTCAGCTGCTTGGCCGTTGGGGTGATCGATTCTAGGATGGGCAGCTTCCACTTTGGAGCTGGGAGCTGGCCATGAAAATTGGAATAGTGATGTTGGAGCATCGGACCTTGTTGATAAATTCATGTTGAAGACGTCGAAGATCGGGAGAATGACTTATATACATGGAGGTTTCATCACGACAACGAGCATAAATTTTAGTTCTGCCCTAGCCGGGGAGAATGGTAATAACTTTGTTGTTCGAAATCTGATTGACCCGATTCTAATGCCAATGGATCTACAATTTTTGTATTTTGAGTTTTATGAGGTAAACAGTGTAGGCTTGTTGATGACGAGGAGAAGTTGTCGATGAAGAATGGACAAAATAGGGAAAAGAAAGGAACTTCAGCGGTTCCTCTTCTAGGTTCCAAGGATGACGAACGAATTTAGAGCCAAATTTCAAGTCTCTTGGTATTTAATGTATTTTATAGTTCTTAGATTTTTATAGTATTTTCTAATTCCTATATCCTTAATTTTGGTAGTTCCAATCTCTTTAATGATTTGTGAATTTCCTATGAGTTAATTCCTCTATATAAAGAGACCGATGAATGGAAATATAAGAGATTTGCCTCGACGTGAGCAAATATCTATCCCTGGCATCTATATCCTTAAACGTTGAATTCTTCCTTGGTAGTGAGCCAAAAAAACATCTGTATCCTTGCCTGATAATATTTTGTAGGCCTTGGTGACGAACTTCATCAATCCCGATCAATGATCCTTAGTTGGTGATATTCTATACGCCTTAGGTTGATCATAATATATTTTGTATTTTCAATTTAGCATCGACATAACTCAAAACAGACCTTGCCTATCCCGCACCCACATCAAAAGGGCACTGTACGTTGGTTTGATAGGACAACAACCCCCCCCCCCCCCCCCCCCCCCCCCCCCCCCCCCCCCGGGAAAGAATTGGACCGGACTTGGTCCAATAAAACCGCCCCACCAAACTTCACACGATCAGTGGCTTGTTTTTCAATAAGCCATTTAATTGCCCCGTTGTTGGTTTTTAAAAAAAAAATTCACGCAGTGCGAAGAATACTTTACTTTCCCATCAGTACTTCGAACAGTGAGAAGATTGAAGAAACTAGAAAGGGTCAAATGGCAGCAATTAGGGTTTACAACTTACAGCAAATAGAGGTGACAGAGAGCGAGAGAGGGAGGCAAGGCCGCGAGTCGAGTCTGCGTAAAATAGCCAAAGGAGCTTGATGCGGAGCATATTAGCAATGCGTTTATGGACTGATTGGATAGGCAGAAGTCCCAACGGAAGTCGAGAATATGCGTCTAGAATTTTCAGATTTAAAGTCAATGATGTCAGAACGAGCTCAGATTCGGTCGGTTGAAGCGAAATGATCATCTGATCAATGGATTTTAGCGATCCAAGATCGTTTAGATGGTCTTTTAAATTATTTTAGTATTTTTTCGAATTGTATTTTATTTTTGTGGTAATTTTGTAATTTTGATGGTTTTGATGTTATTAGGGTTAACATCCTATACAAACTTGTTTTAGGGGTTTTAGACGACATATTATCATCATCAATATTGAATTTTCGAGTTTTCTCTCTAACTAAAGATTTGTTTGTTCTTTATCGCGGAACACTGCATCAGCGCGACCCTAAGTCGATGGGAGTTAAGAGTTGAGAGATAGAGAGGCTAAGGAATTTGCTTGAGAGAGTGAGATGAGAGAAACCGATATGAGACAAGACAACTAACAGGGAGATTATGAATTTAAGGTTTTAGTTTTTCTCAATCACTCATCCGGTTCGTGTGGGCGGTTCCACACTTGGGATATTGACGTATGGATTTGGGATATAGTAATTTTTTTTTTTTTTGGGTGATTCCTTCATAGGTTTAAGTAACACACTTCTAAGCTTTGGCATAAAATCCATCTTCATGCCTGAAATACATCCAAAACCTTTGTATGTCTGTACACGTAGAGAGGGAGAGAGAGAGAGAGAGAGAGAGAGAGAGAGAGAGAGAGAGAGAGAGAGAGAGAGAGAGAGTACGGCCAGGGTTGGTTGATCCGCTATGAGACACAGATATATCTTCTAGTAGGATCTACAAAGATAGACCATATCTTTGAAACCACACATGAAGCAACTTGAATTGGCCCGTCCCTGAGTCTTTTTCACATAAGATGTATCAAAGCTGGTCGAGAATCACGCCACGCCAAGCCAAACGGTGCCAATTCGAGGATCAGAGCTACGCAGATGTACTTTGTCCTAGATAGACTCAGCTTTACATATGCGCCTAGCTAGGGCTTTGCATTTTGTTGCAATGACCTGATCTGGGCAAACGGCCAGCCGAACGCACGCTTTACTCACAGTCACGCTTTACGTGCCATTGATACTTAATGTTGGCTTCATCAAAAGCTTATTCACAATCAAGATCGATTAAACTAATGTGGACCGGATTCGTACAATTAATGGACTTTCGGTTGAAGCGCAGTGTACCATACCTGATGCTCACAAAAATTCCGTGAGCATGTGTTCAGTTTGTCGTAAAACGCGAATACTAAGATATCGAATCAATTCAACAACTTTGGTTCCCGTTGAAACGGAGATACTTACTAGCATTTATGAGTCTTCCGATACAATGCTTGACAACACCATAGACAAATTCTAGAAGGAAACAAAGTGCAGGTGCACGAGAAAAAATTTTCCATACTTGTTATATCTAGTGAGAGCGATAAACTGAGAAAGTTATGTACCTTTAAATATGAAATTAAAATTGTCCAAAATTGTGACAAGCAACATCTTGTCCAAAATTGTGATTAACATTCCATGCAAATTATGGTGAAGGAATGGGCAAGAATTTGGCAATTTGGAGTAGTGGCACGAAATGGAAGTGAGTATGGCTTTAAGCATTTGTAGTCCTTTCACTTAAGAGGAGTGCATTTTTCCAATTGGATCCGCCATAAAAAGTTGTTTCGATTAGACCGTAAGCTACAGATGATGGTCTACGAGGCCTTGGATCGATTTTGTCTTATTAATGGACAACAATCTATCACTGCCCAGTATATTGACAACATCCTATTAGGTAAACGTGCAATTGACGTCCCCCCCACACTAAAAAATGCAAAAAAAAAAAAAGGGCGAAAAAACGGGGACATACAAGTTAAGAATTCCAATCCCAACAATGTAACGTCAGTATCGTTCTGATCCTCCTAGGCTCGTGCCATTTCTTTGCTTAGAGCTTGTTTAGAAAAAAGTGATTTTTTTTTTTTATAAAATGATTACATGTATTGATTAATATAATTGGCCAATGAAAAATGATTTTATTAGTTACTACAATTTATATCTAAATATTTTATTTCATTCGTTTATTTTTATAAGTGAAATAAATAATCATTTTTACAAAAATATTTTTCTAAATCATTTACTGTCTGTGAAAACAAATGAACCCTAATATGTCATTTTTTCGACTCTCATCATTTTTTGGTTATTAAAATTTTCAATTTGTTGCCAAAAAGAAAGCAAAACTATACTGACGATAACCCTAGATTCACACTATTCCATTACGCCTAAAAGGGAAGGATTAGCTACTATGTGGAGACGTCCTACATTCATCTTTTTGAACTATTACCTCTATTTGCAATGCTGGAGGATGCCCCTAAACTATTGTACCATATTTGCTCTATAGTACCTACATTTTACACCAGCCAAAAAGACAAAAAAAGAAGGATGAAAGTTGATCTATCTGTATACTCCGTAAGCAATTTGTCTAGTAGAAAGAACATCGTATCCAATGTTTAGATCTTTCAATTGCTCAAACTTTGTGCCTAACAGTTCTATTGCTTTCCTCCTTCAATGTGGTTTTGATCCATGTTGCACGTTTCACTCGTGTAGGAGCCTAAGAAATTTGTTATTACTCAATTTCAGGCGACTAAAAAGTTATTAACCTGTTTTACCGCATGGGAAAAAACAACATCACTAACAAATCATGACTAGATAATTTAAAAGGGACCAAGTTGATTTCCTCAAACCATGCGCATCTGCAGTCTCTAATTTTTAAATTGAGTTTGTTTGTGGGTAATGTCCAGGACTTATAACTTTCAAATTAGATGTGCGTTTTCCTCCAACCACGAATAGTGTAAAATACAGCACTTCTGGGTATTCGGATCTTTTCATGAGGGCAATTTATTGTGTATTTGTGAACTCGATTTTCCGTTTCTTCTTCTTGCGTGGGCACGGTCAAAAACTTCGTGGCGAAGCTCGCGCAGCCATTGCCGTTAATGCTGAACTTTGCTACAAGCTTCTCTGGCCATTGTACCATGGATGGCATTCCTGAGCTCTCACGGCCATGGGCGAATTATACTACAGAACTCATGTGGTTGGCCGTGGTCCTCATGAACATGAGGTCCGCCTGGCGATGGCTGTGGGGAGAGGGGCGGCGGGCCAGGCTGCAAAGGCATCAATGGCAAGGTCAGGCTGCTGCGATGGCTCGATGGTGCAGGTGTTTTATGCTGTGTGTGAGAAGAGAGAAGGGGGGTTTTCCAAAAAAATATAAAAATGAGAGTGAAAAATCACATGAGAAGTAAGCGTAGAATGATGTCTTGAATCAACCGATCACAATTGAGGAGCAGCTAATTTCAGTCCTTTCCAAGAGAGGAAGAGAGAACTAATTAACAATACAGGGAAACATAAATGGATCTTATTACAAACCCGAGAATTTGGTTGAGTAGTTAAGCATTTGATTTTGATTTAGCAGATCTTGTATTCAAATGTCAGCATCACCTGCTCATTTTTACCTTAGGGGCCATGGTTACCACCCAATTTTTGAAGTCTTACTTGAAGCACGTGAATGAATTAATTTTTGTGCTATGGATTAGTTAAGTCACGGCATTTCCTTGATTACATAAAAAAAACGATTGACCTTATTGCAAGCAAAAAGAAAATTAATGAATCATGTTAATGAGTATCACGAGGCAGTAGTTAAACATATTGTATAAGAAAAATTTCGATTTTCAATATCTTGATTGGGCACATGATCACGCAATTGATACATAATAAAGTTTCCCAATTAGTATCTTGTCTACTCTAACTAATTCATATGCCAATAAAGCAGTAAGCGAAATTGAATTTGGCTTCAGATATAAAAAAAATGAATTTGGCTGCTCTCAATTCAATCATCTCATTTCAAACAAGCATTAAATGCACAGGAGATCTGGCAGAGAAAAAGCTGAAACTCGATCTCTAATTTTTCAAACATGATCAGCACCAATCTCAATGTGGGATCTCATAAAGACCACGCATTCCTGATCGACTCTCTCTCTCTCTCTCTCTCTCTCTCTCTCTCTCTCTCTCTTTGGACGTTATGTTGATCGCCCCGCTGGTTTTCTTCATGAGTCTCACCTTTTTTTTTTTTTTGGTCGGAAAGTCTCACCTTCAGTCCCTGTTATTTCTCCTGCTAATCAACGTTACATCTCTCTCTCTCTCGAGCGCGCGGTGTGTGTCTTTCATCATTGTAAAACCCTAAAAGTAATCAGTGGGTAGAAATCTGAAGCTAAGCTACGCGTTCGCTGAAGTTCTCATGAGCTAGGGTGTGTCTTTTGCGAAAGAGACGTGCGTTCGAGTTCCAGTGGGGGTTGAAGACTTTGAGACTTGAGAGAGAGTGTAAAAGTGCGTATAGACTGTGTCTAGGGTTTTTGTATATACCCGTGCTACATGCATCGATTAAGGCAGTGCGCACACACCTCTGCATGCATGCATCGCCTGTGCAAAGTGCGTGTAATAGTGGTGGCGGTGGTGGTGGCTGTCCATCCATCCATGTGTAGGCGCAGCCTGCCTAGGGTTTTAGCCACACTCTGCTTCCAGCTGCAGCGATAGGGTCGATGGTGGGCGCAGGAGAGGAATAGAGAGCTGGCAAAAGATAAAGAAAAAGCAAAAGAACAGTTCTGAGGTCGATCGGGAATAGCGACAAGAATGTCTTTGGTTCTTCCTGACCGACCGGCAGACTTTTTTTGGACTCCGTTCTGGTGGCGCTGCTTCGGTTTTAAAGATGCTCCAGTCCAGTCCAGTCGCATTCCCAGCACCAAGCCTTCCTTTTCCTTTTGCCCTTTCTAGGGTGTCTCTTCCCTTTTCCTACAGAGAGGAAAATGCATGAAATGAAAGTTGATTCTTCCTCTGGTCTTGAAATAGAAATGCATTCCATTCGGACATTACCAACGTATGTCGCGGGGAAACAAAATCCCAGGCAGGGCTGCATGATCATGATGAATAATATAGAAAAGCTATGAACTGTATTAAATGAAAGAGTGTCCGTTCCGAGACAAAACATCCTTCTGGAGAGCTTTATTTCGCTGATTCCCCTCTCAAAAACTATGCATGATCCTCGTCTTAAGGCCTCAACAGCGACTTACCATCACTAATGTGTACGTTGCGCCAGTATGTTTTTCGGGAGACATGCATGATTGATTAAGTAAATAGCACGTTCATGTGTCCCGAGTCAATTTCGAGTTTGTCGATCCCACTATCATTTTGGCCGTTCTCAACCCTATCTCGCACAGCCCCAATATAGTGCAGTTTCGACCACGGAGGGCATACTTATTCAATTCCAATGGCATAATATTCTATACTATCTGTCCACATATATACATGTCTGGTCCAAGCATAAAGACCAAGATAAGCGTCGTCCATAGTTTTCGTACTAGAATTTATTATATCCGCATAGAAATAGCTTTTTTTTTTGGGTAAGATCATAGAAATAGCTTTTGGCTCCACTAAAATGGACCTTTGCCGGGCTACCGTATACCGTTTGCAGATTGAAATAGAGACGGCTCAAGTGGCTGCTCTGACCGACCATTTTGGAATTTCCAAGGTTCACGAATGACAAATTTAATATTATGTCTGTCTTATACGTCCCTTTTAATCTAAATGAAGACCTTAAATCATATGGAAACTCGGGGCTGGACCGTGCAAAAACTCCGTCTGTAAAAAACAGAACATGCACATTCTTAAAAGATTTATGAAGAAGTCGTGTGGAAATCTATGAGCCGAAGTATAAAAGTTGAAAATAGAAAATTCGGGTATAAGAATATAAATCGAGCTGCATGAACGTCAAGATTTATATTACACAAAAAGTCGATCGATACAGTTTGTGACCTTAGTTCATTTAAGATTACGACTCGTCATAACGTACTACTGTTCAAAAACTTGCCCCCTTAATCATGAAACTTCCGCACACTGAACTTGTACCTTTTCGGCCCAAAAAAAAAAAAGAAAATTGTACCCTGAGAAGTATCATTGCTCTTGTTTATCTTAAGCATCACAAGATTGGTGCCAAAGAACACACACAGAATTTACAAACGAATGACCATTCCCGTCAAATGGCCCTGAGTACAGAACACTTGCTTCCAGAATCTTTTGTAGTCGCTTCGACACATTTATCAGTTTTTTCGAGGAGAAAAAGAAACATTCACTTTCTCAACCGCTGAACCCTTTTCGAGACGGTCAGCACCGTGCACTCGCTAGGACGTCTTCACATCTAAAATGGCCATTAATTATATATGTCTCCCTTCTTTACAGAAGAATTCAACCGTGTAGGCAATGTGTTCGACCATCGGGTACTAGGAAGACCTCCCGTCCTAACTCTTCTGCATCCCGTACTGGATTTTCGCCAGCTCAGCGGCTGCACGTGCAGCGGCAGATGCGCGCTCCGCAGAAGCAATGGCGGCTCGAGCTCTTTCCAGAATTTCAGATGATTGTGGCCTCATCTCAAACTTTGAATCTGTCGGTGTTCCAGCATCTTGGCTCTTCTGAGATGTTTCGATCTCATTCGTGCTGTGTGAGGATGTCTTACTAGCAGTGACAGGCGCTTCAAGGCGTGAGTGTTCTTTGTTGCTCTCTGCAGGAGTTATATCATGTATCCCATTAGAAGAAGGTAACTGGAAAGAGACGTGCTTGGCAGGGGCTTGTGCCAGCGCTGCTCCATTGTAAATTTGCTTAGATCCCGCCTGCATGTAAGTCCATGAAAACAGGACTGAGAATATACTTGTTTCTTTCAGAAGCCTGTAACTTGCAGGCTGTTTGGCTAAGCAATGCTTGCTCAACACAAATTGATTAAGTCATTTAACTCAAAACGAGAAAATCTCTAAGTGAATTCGCTCAGAAGCCTCTTGTCCAGTAAAAAGTGAACACTTTAAATACCTATTTTGACAAATGGACCTAAACTATCATAGGGACCTGATATTGGTTTCTCTTTGGTAGTTCAACCACCAAGAAAATCAAGAAAAGTTGTTTACTTAAGGGAGTGAATACTTTTCAAAAAGCTAAATGTACAATATCATGCAAGATCCAATTTATAAGTAATGGCCAATCTCTGTGAGCAGTCATTAGATCACAGATAAGGTAACCTATAAAAGTAAGCTCACAGAGGAGCTTTGATGGTATTCACGGAGGAAGGACAATATATTCTTGAACTATATCGACATAGAGTAGCCAGTTAGGGATCTGATCTCACTTCTCTACATAGTTGACATGGAACCACAAATGGTAACCTGACAGCTCATTAATATATTCCAGAATATGGAGATGCAGGAACTGACACTAACAGCAGGATTGGGGATCACACTTGAAAACGAGGATCGATACAACAACAATGTGGACAAGTGAACCTAAGAGGCATGCATCAGATTCGGCAACTGAAGTTTCTTGTCAGGGATAGATTCTCTAAGACTTGGCTCCAACCCAAAACATCAATTTTGCTGGCAATTATGATTTTGGAAACCTCAAACGCAATACAAATGAGTGCATTGACTCTTCATTGAAAACAAAGAATAGTGGGGATGATCGTTTTTTTTTTTTGGTAAGGACGTGAGGGCACGGTCGTACACGCAGCGATCAAGGGTCTGACCTCTGGACACCATAGTGGGGATGATCGTTGATTCTAACTTATTCAAAAAAAGGTCATTTCCTATAAATCTAGAGAAATAAATAAAAATTACCAGGAGATCTTCATGCCTCTTAGTAAATTCTGCTTCAGTGTTAGAAGAATCCCAGTCCAAATTATGTTCTCGGGCAATGTCCTTTAAGACGTCGAGTCTCGTCTTGACTGGAGGAGCACTCACACTGAGCTTTTCAATTAACTGTGACAATCATATCAGCAATTTAAGAAGTAAAAATCAACGGTGAAGCATGATCAGAGTTAGGAAACAAGGGCAAGCCAACTAACTTCACGATTGACTCCGGATTCAGGACGAAGTTCAGCAGCCGCTAAGACGAACTCCTTCCCATACTTAGTAGTGAACAGATTCTTGATCTGCAGCAAATCTGGCACATCCGAACATCTCGGAGCCGCAAAAATGATGCTTGCAATGGCTTCACGCAAATCAGTCGGACACTCTCTGAGGCATGGAAAAAAGAAATACTGTAAATTTGAAAGTTCGGACAAGCTGCTAAAGCAATTTCCATTGTAGCGGTAGAAACAAAAGCAATTCTTTTTCCTCTTCTCTCTTCATGAAAAAATCTCTTTATATTTACCTCCAACTTCCGTGTAACTATGTATGCAACTTGCCCACAAACCAATGAATTCTAATTAGCTTGACGACATCAAGATATAATCCGAATAGATTCACTCATACACTCTGCAACCAGCAGTGCAATCCCAGAACCATATATGATAGAATTGTGGATGATCTTGATTAACACAGAGGAATTACCATGTTTACGACTATATTAGCAGTATACTTACATGCATCAATGCATACTACTTCTCAAGCTAATTGATGGTTTATGTTCTAATTGTCTCAAATGTGTCTTTGTCCTTGACACAGATACCAAATCTAACCAGAACTACCCTTCCAAGGAGAAAAGAAGCTAACATTACGCAACAATCTAGAAACACTTAAATATTCTACGAAGCCGCAAAATCAGGATAACTATGGAGTTTAAAATTTGAGTATTGGGCTATTTCCTGGAGAGATAGGAAATTTTACCCAACAGTCAGAGATACATCACAGCAAGTCTGAAGCACAGTGCTTATATTGAGGATACTGGCAATTTGTCTGGTCATGTTTTTTTATAAATTAATTATCTATTTGCATTGTTAGAAGCCACTTAGGCCTGATGAATCTACATAGCCTAGCAGCAACATGCGGCAAGAGCTAGGAACTCCATCGATTCCACACAGAATTAGCATGATTTCCAGAAAAGAGAGTATCCGGGCAATGAATCTACATAGCCTAGCAGCAACATTACAGTTTCAACGAGATACACAAGCACTTATCAAGTGGCCTACCT
This sequence comes from Rhodomyrtus tomentosa, assembly GCA_028455895.1. Classification (NCBI taxonomy): domain Eukaryota; kingdom Viridiplantae; phylum Streptophyta; class Magnoliopsida; order Myrtales; family Myrtaceae; genus Rhodomyrtus; species Rhodomyrtus tomentosa. Next base: position 9,404,639 of record JAPCWY010000011.1, read on the forward strand.
CTGACTTTCAATTATAGGGATGCGAGCATGAACAAACTCACAAAACAGCTCCAATATGGCATATGCAGCCATTATATTTTGTTCCCGTATAACATGCTCCACCTATGTCAACAAAAGCAATCGTGCTGAAGAACAACTCTCAACCGAGTGCACACACCTCAAGGATTATGAATTGAACAAATACAAATGTCGTAAAAGAAAAAAATCCGAGTGCAATTCTCAAAAGTACCCGAATGCGAGCGATTGGTTCTTGCCCCGCCTGCAAAAATTGGGCTATTTCTTTGCGCATGAGCTTGAGCTGCATGTCTCTCTTGTTCTGCAGCAACTTGATCCGCGAGATTGACAATGTCAAGCTTGTCTTGCTAAATAATACCCAATAGAACAGCACATCAAACGATCAGTACGAGTGCGACAACACTTACTATCATCACCTCAATCTCGAAAGAACAATAATTCCGAGCTTTATAAAAAAAAAAAAAAAACATAGCAACTAGGAGCGGAGTTCATCAGTGCAAAGAACCACACTTTCGCCAAAACGCCCATTGTGAACAGTAAGCGTCTCAAAAGCACAACAACGTTTCAAAATTCCGGAACCCACATAAGCACACAGCACCGGAGAAGCCAAAAGGCACGAAATTGACCTCAAGAAAGATGGATCGAGACAAGAATTAGACAGAGAATAAGAAAGAACAGACCATTTTGCGCCGAAGACGCCTCTGTTGAACAGCTGGTTCAGAAGAGACATGGGGTTCTTTGCGGAACCGATAAAGGATATCTACCGAACGAAAAGAATGAGGGAAGGTGAACTTCGCAACATACAGCGAGAGATTGGAACAGCCCCCCTGTGACCTCGAGCTGGATCTTGGGGAGGGTCGAAGACCCCAGTCCTGGAGGTTGCTGGCTCTGTTCTTCAAAGGGGAAGACGAAAAAAGAGGTGAAATTGGGGCAGGTGGTGAGGCTGTTTCTTGTTGGGTGAGATCAAGAATCGAACTTGGATGGATTTTGCATTCGAGAGTCGCGATCGTCAGTGAAATCGTGCGAACTCTCTGAATTTGGATGCATGTGGGAAGCTTCTTGCTGTTGACTTTCCTCCCTCGCCCGAAATCGTCATTTCCTTTTTTTGGGTCAAAAAATCTTCATTTTTAGTTTCTATAGAATGCGTCGTTACGGACCCTTTTTATTTTTTAATAATTAAAGAATATTTTCCTAATAAGAAAGATATGGAGAAAACTGATCACTGAATTCAAATGTGTCTTAAAATTACATGTAATAAATTTGATTCAAATCACTGATTAATTTTCATGTTTGCGTAATTGTTGGACGGCGGTGCTAACCATTACAACGTGGCTATTACACCAGCATGTTGCCATGAAATTGATCGAAATCCTGTTAAATTAAACCCTACAAGACAAGAAAACTGGCATATATTCCATGGATGAAATTGCAAACACAACACATGCATTCAATCGATGTGTTAACGCTTCATCCGCTCGAGTTCGACTGGCAGATCAATCCTTCATGCCCGACATGAACAGAGACTGTGAAAAACATAGCACAGGAAGCGAAACGACTGAGGCCATGTTATTGCTAGTGAAAGTATCGGTACCAGTATCGCCGCGGAGGGACTCCCTCATCAGTTCCACCGCCCTCTTCGCAGGCATCTGAATAACCGAAATGAACAAAGCTGCGAACGCACATTTTTGCTTCTGTATTCCCGGTTTTCCTTTTTCCAGGAGGAAGGTAAAGATTGATCACCATTCTCACTTCACATAACTAACAAGCAAAGGTCACAAGAGAAGTTATTCGTCTGACGGTTGAGCTCACATACATCTTCCACCTCCAGAAGTAACAAGTTAACTACAAACGACTAGGCAAAGAAAAGGCTATCGACTTCCTCAAAATGGCCCTCAAAGTCAGGGGTGAACGCTGCGATAAACACTGAAAAAGTAAAGGGGCGAAAAAATGAATAAACTTCAACCCAATTAAGCAGAGCAGTCCATTATGAAAGACTAGGTAAGGGCACTGAACAGCAACATAGTCCAGAACAGCACCACATTCCTTAATCGTGTCAGTGAATGATGTTTGAGATGCCCAAGGTGCAGCTTAAAAATGACGATCTCAAATGCATTTGCTCTCGAGGTCAAGAGAAGGGGTTTCCTACTTGAGGGAACACCGAGAATCTAGCCACGAAACAATATCATCTAGGGCCATAAATATCTTTTCATCGGATTCGCCTTCAAGAATGCAGTGATACCCTCCTTCATAAAGCTTTAAGGTTTTGTCCTTGCTAGAGGCCTTTTCATAGAGGAACTTACTCACTGAAGGATCGGTCAGCTTATCACCCGCTCCATGAAGAATCAGCAATGGAGATGAAACCTAAAGTACAAATTGATTGACTTTAAGATTCTTCTTGCTTGCAAACACAAGCGAATAGGCAAGCAACTGTGAGCCACAACTGGAAAACACCAACCTTCTCTACTTGTGACTCAATATCATTAGTTGCCCTCAAAAGTTCCGAAGCGGTCTGCAGTCGTGTCTGGTCATTGTAGCAAATCACGTTATAGACAGCCTAAAACAAGACAAGGCAAATAGAATTATTGTTTGAAAAAAAAAATAGATGAACTGCACAAATCTGATGAAGATCGAACTACCAATTTCTTAATCAACTTAATGGGATTTTCCGTAAATGCAAAGCCCAATTACAACCAATATAATAGGAACACTGGAAAAATCATCATGCAAAGATCAAGTTCCATACTTTCTAGAGCCTTATTTTACTTTTCTCTTACAGTTGGTTAAGGTAAAAAAGACAATCGGCCTCAGAGGAATCCCCAAATTAACCCCTGGAACGCAATCATGATTGCAGCCTTTTTATATTGTAACATCCTTGATCACCAAATGGCCACACAAGACTGCAACCTCCTTATGCTCATCCGCAAAATGATACCAGCTACTCAGTATTTAGGATATAAGCATGGTAAACAACTAGATAATAAGAGGACCAAAACCAGATTCTAATAATCTGAATAGTAATTAACCCCTTATAAATAGTGCTATTACACCCGGTAACCATCTCGAATTGGGAAAATATGCCAACAAAATTAGCTAAAAGGACATTGGTTCACACATTATGCGGCGACGTGTGAGAATAAAGCTTAAATCAGCAAAAAAGAAGTTGGAACTGACATATCATAGAATCTCTCGACTTCAGCAAAATTAAATCTTGACTGCTCTTTTGCGAACATAAAACATATTCAACATAGTTATGGGCATAGGCAATATGAATTCATGTTCGCTTTTGAATAGGCTATAGGCACTCTTCGAAGAAGCAAATTTACATGTCATGCGTACTATCTCCCTGTGTAATTTGTGCTAAGAGGGGTGACCCAACTGGAATACTATAACTGGAACTACATGAGCACAGACGCAGAATGCCATTGAGAAATTGATCCGTTTCAACAAATCTAGCCAAATAGCATTAGATGTTTCTTTTACCAATTCATGAATCACGACAGTCGATTATAACTCTGCAGTGAACCCCAATTGATTGACCTGTGATGCTGACTTCTTTTGCACGACTAGGACAAGACAGTATGAACTTTCAGTTGCTCGCATAAACTCTAGCATAGGAGACCATAAAGTAGAAAACTAACCATTTTCCTTTTCTTTAAGTCTCTGAAAGCCACCTCAGCAAGATCCTTCTGTGGGAAGAGCTTTGCTTTTGGCAGAATGCTAGACATGAGGATCAACACTTTTACAACTGCTTCAGGTGGTCTAACAGCATCTGAAATCTTGAAAGCAATTAGAGTCAGCAATTTATCTTGTTAAGCACAGGCATCAGTTCCCATTAGAACTTGAAAATGCAGTTTCTATTAGTATAGGTCAATATTAATGTAAGCAATTAGAGTCAGCAATTTATCTTGTTAAGCACAGACATCAGTTCCCATTAGAACTTGAAAATGCAGTTTCTATTAGTATAGGTCAATATTAATGTAGAAAAAGTTTCTTACAGGCACTTTGTATGTGTCGAGATACATGTGCATAAGCACAGAGCATCAGTACCAATAAGAACTTGAAGTGCAGTTAGTATAAAAAACTTCAGATCAGACAGAACAGGGCACAAGCATTAGTTTTTACTGCTCAATATGCATGCATGCATTCTTAGCGCACAAATGCATTGGTAGAGAGAGAGAGAGAGAGGCTATTGGCAAAAATGACTAGCAAAATGGTGATGCAATAATCGTCAATGTAGCATTCTTGCACATGGCATTCTTAGTGAAGATATTACCAGAGTAAGTTTTATATAAGAAAAATATGGAATACCCCCCCCCCCCCCCCCCCCCCCCCCTCAAATGTGGTCAGAAACCTAAGTGATTTACAGCCATTTCCGTCCAAGAAATCATGCATCATTTACACAGTCAAGGATCATTTTCCCATTTTCCCATCAGGAACTACTCATTTACCAGTCTATACAGATCAGGTATTCCTTCTGACTAAATTCTTAACTAACTAGAACTACCTTGGAAACAAGAGCACAATTTAAAAATCTTCTCATCTCCACATCACTTTGCTTCATGTTGCATCTATAATTGACAATTTGTTTGAATAATGCACAGATAAAAGAAGGTTCCCATGCAAAAGAACAAGGCGAAAATGGTGACAGCCAAAGATGATGGAGGACATACTTTACACATCGGGGCAACAAGGACGACTCCATCCCATGCATCAGGCTGTTTTAGATGAATCTTCAGAGTAACAGCTCCACCCATGGACTGCCCCAATATAAAGCAAGGCAATCGTCTCACTTCAGGTCTCTCTGCAATTTGTGCAATAAAATCATGTAAGAAGTAGACAACCTATCAATAGCACATCAATCCTAAGAAACTGATTTTTTTCTCTATCGTGTGTGTGAACTCTCAGGCACTAGTGAGCTTCGTTTCCCCAGACAGCAAAAGGGGTGGGGAGGATTACAGCAATTAAAATGATCTTGATTGTCTTCTGAGGCAAATCTTGCAGTTCATACCTTTGATTTTCGTGTATTGTTCAATGACATTGTCGACTAAATCATCGAAGTTTGAGATGTAACCATGCAATCCATCTGAAAGGCCGAAACCTGGGTGGTCCAAAGCATAAACAGCATATCCTTGAGAAGCAATTCGCCTGGCGATACCTGAAATCCCATTGTCCCAACAGCACTGCAAGTCCTTAATTTCTATTTGGATGATTGATGATGGCACAACTCCACTATTATGGTGTTGCAACTAAAATTAACATCTCGAAATAAAAGAGGAGTAATTGAGCAGACCTTCGAAGAAGAAAGTGCAAGTATCACCATAGCCGTGGCAAAAAAACACGGCGCCTTTAATTCGAACGCCCGCTTTAGGTAACCAGCTCTTACAGAAAATTTGGAGACCATTTGAGTTTGTCTCATACCACTACATGAATAAACATTTGGGAGTTTCAACGACACCGTGCGCCATTGACTTAAAAAAACAAAAACACAAAACGCCTGGCTTTTCCAAATCTCTTACAAGACAACAAACACAGAAACTAATCAAACCCCAGCAAGAATGAATTAATAACAAAAAGGCACTCGCAGTTGCAGTGTCAACTTGTTTACCTCCTCTGTTCTGATCCCAGCAGGAGCCAGCTACACGCCAAGTCACATAAACCCAAAAACCATCGAAAGAAACCCAATTAGTAAATTTGCGTACTTCAAGAGAAATCTCAGATCATCGCCAAAACGACCATCACCAAGGTGAAACGACGAACCTTGAACAAGCAATGATCGAGTTGTTGCTGGACCTCTGTGAAAGCAGCTCGGACCCTTCTCCGAGCAGGCGCGAAGTCCAGGCTCTGCGACGCGATCGCATTCAGCTCGTCGCTGAGCCCATCAATCGGTGGCCTTTTCTTGGCGGCGACGGTCCACCGAGTCATGGGCGACGACGGCGATGTGGAGCTCAGGCCCGCTTTCGCCCGTACCCCTCGTCGGAAAAGAGTACTCCGAGGGTCGCCGAAAGGAGCGCCGCTTTTCCGGCGAAACAGGGACAGCTCCGGCAACCGGAATCTGAGGGTCAGCGCAGGGTCCATGGGATTACGCCGGAGGTCTGGGAGTACAGCTTCCAAGAACAACCGAACAAATACTGAAAACGAAAAAGGGGAATCTAGTCGAAATTATTTTGCATGCTTTTCACAAGGGCTGTCTGTCCGTGCATCACGTGCAAGCCTGCTGAATGTGGCCGATCGCGATAATTCGAGAGGTCTCGTTGCAAAGACAGTAATCAAATGAACTCTGAAAAACTAGAATTTGGTACTGCGTTGGAATAGCAAATAAGACACGACTCATTGTCCCCTGACAATCAAATCAAATGTGGATGAACATGCTTATTGGGAAAGAAAAAGTTTATGTTGTTACTTTCTACTACAATTTCTCATAAATTTCACCGAGTAATTCGATTTACTTAATAAAAAATTTTGCACCAAAGAAATGGCCAACACTTTAATAAAGAGGTGAGCAAATGCGACCACCCATACCGAACTGAGGCCGATGATCCGATTCCCGGTTCTAAAGTCTCATGGTCCGGTTCCCGATTCCTAAAATTGAAATCAGTTACTGGGCGGTCCGGTTCTCGGTTCCAAGGATATAGGACTTGACTGGATCTCCTGGACCAGACCGGACCGATCAATTTTTTTTTAATTTTTTAAAAATAACTCTAATCATTGACAAAGTAAGCTTCATAGCAAATTATAGAGGACCGATCTTCATCTATCAAAGATGAATACTCCCACACATACACATGTACACAATTTTACTGTAAACAAGATCTTGAGCAAAAAATATTGAAATGAAAAGGAAATAAAGAGAAATTTTTCAAATCTAAAATTCGTAAAAATTTGTCATATTCGATTCTCGGTTCAGGGAATGGCCGAGTTGTTCCACAGTTTCGAAAAATAGGAACCGAGACTACTGGTACAGTTCTCGATTCTTGAGGAGAATCGGACCATATCGGCAACCGATGACCCCTATTCTTTATAACCAACATGAAGCCAACTTGGTCAAATAGAGTTCGGTGACGTCGCTAATTATGTAAGGCAGTTATCTATGATTATAGAAAGAGTTCACAGATAAATATAAATGGTAACTATTAACGACCGTGAAATATTGCTATGGATGTACGATAACAAATGATATTGTCTATGTGAAACATGAATTTTGTTTGGATAACAAACTCAATGTACGGCCGAATTATTGTAAATTGGACCAAGTGTTTGACCAAAAAAAAAAAAGGAGCAAGCATTCACAATTTGATTCATTCATGCGAATATAGAGCTTAGCAGCAATTGACAGGCATAATATCGGCATCGATAACGTAGCCATTGACAATGAGACAACATCGATATTAATAGGTAGACCGGGGGTAATCAACAAGACAAGTTTATAAAAGCGCAAAGATATCAAGTAGTGTCACTTCAGGTGTTATAATCGTTTACGAATAAAAAAGGATCGCATGCTCTTTTTTGATAAGGATAAGTATTGCCCTTGGAATCTAAACCGCCTGTATTATGAATGGACGGCCCGGGTCATTACTACAAAAAACAAAACAAAAAATCCAAAAAATCGCTCCGTAAAAATAGAAGATCTGGGCAGTCCTTCCAAAAGTGGACGGCCTGGATCCCAAAGACAGGGGCTTGCCCTTCTGAGAAAAGGGCAGGAGATCTGGATCCTAAAGGGTGACATGCGCACGCACACGGGGCCAGGTCCTAAATTCGTGGAAATGTAGTTATAACCGCCTTTAAAGTGTTAATTGCTTATTGAGCAGTAATGGTTTTTTTTTTCGTAGAGCAGTGATGTCTCGTAGTTCATGAAAGATGGCATATAATATTGTCAAGGGACACACCATAAGAACAAATTCCCGATGCACTTTATCATTATTAATGTCCTTAAAAATGTTTGCCATCCTTTTAGTTTATTGTATATCTTATTTGTCACGCCAAATTCATGCCTAAATTATAATTAAACCTATCTAATGACAAATTACGGATCAACCTTTCGTGAAAGGTTTTGTACTATTTGGTTCAACCCCACTTTCTAGTGAAACAACAGTAGATTTCCCAATAATATTAGCCTTAAATCTTTTTTTAAAAAGTTGAAAAAGGGCCGATGACAGGGATGTGCATGGCCCGGACCGATTCGGCCCCGGTATAGAATTGGGGATCAAATTGATAGTCTTTGTCCCCAAATTTTCGAGATCAAATGTAACCCTTCTATATAAACTAACAACTTTCAATCTCAACTACCCAACCTAATAAAACATATATAATACCATCGTACAACCATCATATGAATACTTATAATTCTAAAATAATGAAAAAAGATTAAATTAATAAGAAAAACACTTAAAAAAATTGAAACATCATTATGCACCTGCATCATTAACCTTGAGATGCGAGAACAACGATGATGCTGACGAGCGAGAAGCGGGACCGCGAGAGGAATGAGTGCTGAGGAGAGCTGTGGCGAGAGGAGAATAGTAAGTGTCAAGTAGAAGATGAAAAAATTATGTTAACTAGTTCTTTCAAAGTTTATAATGTATATATAATTATATATATTTTAAGCGGTCTGGACCGAGTAGTCCGATCCGGTCCCATTCACCATGCAATCGAATATCGAACTGCCCGATCACCGGTCCCTTTATTAGGACCGGAGATCGGACCGCCTCCCTCAAGGATTGGACCAAACTTCCCGGTCCAATCTAGTTTCTCACCCCGAATGGGTAGTTCGACATGGTAATATTCAATGAGAGATTGACATTACTGCAGGAGTTTGCCCCGGCTTTCATTGTAGTAGCAAGTTTTTTTAGAGCACTCTAGAGGTAAAATTGTCTGGGGATTTAGACTACTTGAGGTTACCCAAAAATGGTTTGGACACCACCTTACTTTTAAATTTTTAATTAACAATATGGGAAAAGACACTGCAATTAGTTGAACTATTTGTTTTTGCGTGGGCAATTGAGTCCTCAAAATATATATCTTTAATTCGAGTTAATCTTATTATATATTCAGTATTTTATTTAACTAGCTGTATATATACTCCAAGGTTGCGTTTGGTCGTTCGGATAAAAATCATGATACAATATTTTTATTTCCATCCTGTGTTTGGCTGTCGTCGAGGACCGGATAAAGTGTGCTACATAGGGGATATAGACCAATTTTTTTAAAAAAAGAAGAAAAGAAGAAGAAAACTTGGGGGAAGATGGGATACGCTCGAATAGGATTTCCCTTTGTCTATTTATTTTTTAGAAAACCCTATGCTCTCTTTTTCCTTCGCCACGCCTCCTCTCACGTCAGAGCCTCACGAAAGCGGGAGAGTCCATGCGTCCTCTTCTTCGTAACTCTAATCTGAGGAATTCAAGTCTCATCTCCGGCGATGAGCCACAAGCAATTTTGCTTCCGCGCGAGGTTTCATCCCTCTCTCCCTCTCTCTGTGCACCGATATCGAATTAGGAACAAAACATATGATAAATTCTGAATCTTTCCGTGAGTGAATTTGTGTCTTTGATGTTGTGCTAGCTATTCAACTATAGAAGTTAATGAAGAGAAGGGTCGTGATTACTTGATGCATATCTGGTGACAGAGTTTAGCGTTGGGGGTTGGGAACGTGTTCCTCGAGTGTCGACTTCGATTGATCTGATCCTTGATGCTCTTCAAGAGGCTCCAGTTTATTTTCGGCCATGGTGATATGAGTTCTTCGTGCTGATCATTGCATCCGAATGGTTTTAGTCGACATGGTGGATGTGGGTCACAGAAATGCTCAGAAGTCTGGTAGATTAAGCTTTTCATGTACTCCTTCACAATACTTTACGTGGGCAAGAGATGTTTAATGCTTGATTGCAATGTTGCTTCCCGGTGCTAGTTTACAGGTGCTTACGGCGTTCATGCTCTACTTTCCATGCTTGTCCCTTGAAAATATTCTTTTTACATTTGTGGAGTAATCGAAGGGATAAGAACAAGCTGCCAAATTACAAGAGGGGATCTGCTTCACTCTCAAGCCTGACTTTCTTCCTCTCTCTCTTTTTTCCGGTTAAGAGGACGCATCAGTTTACATTGTCTATCCGTGATTGAAAAGGATACTTCACCTTCATAAAATGGCTAATAGATTATCAACTTTCCATTGTTAACACATGTCATTGATTTGGAATTATGTACTGTGATGTTCCCGCTGCAGAGTAATGCCTCACTTGAAGTTGAAGGCCTCTATGTTTTGCTAAGAATTAGTCAAAGAAAGGGTTGGATTTTGTTCACAACTTCCGTATGTGAAAATGACGAGTTGGTTATTAGTTCTATATTTGGTAGTTTCACAGCGGGGGTCTGTCCATTTTTTTTGGAATTCGATCCTATAAAAAAACCAACGAGTCACCCACTAAGCATAACAATTATATGAAATCATCAATCAAATTTTTATTTAACCCTATAGAATCGCTTACTTTTTTTTATTTAAGAGAAAAAGTATGAAAAGAAAAAAAAATTATTCTATTTTTTTTTTCCAATGGATGTAGTGTAAAGAGTAAAGACAAGGAAAGTATTCTTTATTCCCAAAATATCCAAATTTTGATGCCTAATACTCCATAGACCATTCGGACTCCGTAGGAACAATAATCAATTTTATCTCGAATGGTCTATAGAGGAGCCTTACTTTCTCTGATCCATTCGACACGCGCAATTTCTTTTCATTCAATGTGACCTGCGATTTGTACTTGTATCTGCCTATTCGGTTAATTCAATGGAGTATTAGGCATCAAAATTGGCACAGATGCAATAGGTTTTATTGCTTTGCGAAATAAAACTGATGGACGGTTTCTACGAGCTCTCTCTTCACTTTTATTACGCAATTCATCCTTAAATCCCCCTGCTCTCAATGTATCTATCTTGTATTTGCCTTTTTCCATTTGGTCAGTTACCTTTGTTTTTTGTTTTTTGTTTTTTTGAAAATGAACAACGCCAAACAATGTTCTTTTCGCTATTTCTTGAAATCATATGTTTTCTGAATGTGCTATTATTTGTGAAGTCTAGAGCATTATTCATAGTTGCTATGGTATTTGAAGAATGAGGTAAGATTACTATTTCTTGGAATCTTATGGTTGCTAAACAATGTTCTTTTTGTAACCCGGCTCTTTTCTATGGTGCAGATTTTGCCATTTTTTGCCACAAAGGATAGTTTATGATCATGCCAAATCAGGCAAAGATATTTCTATGAAATGATAGTGGTATTATCTCATAAGCACTACGCAGAGGCATACACGTCATTTAAATTGATATCCAGTTTCTATCAAATAATGGATGAAATAGGATATAGAAATATCTGACTTCATATCCGCAATTTACTAAACATCAGATATGATATGACAAAATCATTGGATTCTTTATTCTATCCTATCCATTCTTACACTGATTAGATACCATGACTTTTTCTTTTTCATTTTTAATGTTCTGCACTGATGGACTCAGGGCAGAGAGTTGTTTGAAGCACAAAGCTTCAAAGAAGTTCTGCGTGCTTATTTTAAAAGAAAATTCGGAAGGCACCGTTCATCAAGCAAGTGACGAACATCAATAGCTAAGGAAAATTAGATGATATTGGCCCAAAAAATTAAAAGAAAACGAGTTTAGAGTCAATTTTATAATCTTACCGTGCATGTTTTCATAATTTTCAAGTCCATAAAACATTCTATTTTCATTCCGCGAACACAATCTCAGATTAAACAGAAGATTTCAAATAGAATACTATTGCCGTGTTCATTTTCAATCTAAAACTTCTTCGCGAACCAAAAGGGCCATTAGTATTCTTCAGAAGGCCGGACAATCTGAAGGTGGATAGGTATGGGGGGGTCAATTTCCCCAAAATTCTCTTACTTTCTATGGAAGAGAAAGAAAGCTGAGGTGAATTTGGTTTTTGTGAGGTTGCTTGATACCAAACAGTTCTGCCACTGCCTACAGAATGAAATGGGTTTCTGATACGTTCTCCTAACCAAGAAGTATAGTTTAGTCAGTCACACGTAGATCAGCCTCATTGTCGGGTAACTCGTCCAGGTCTACAAGGAAAGAATCAGCCAGAGCAACCTAAAATCACCAGATGACAGAAGCTTCACTTTCAAGGCGGCAATAAGCATTTAGATAGCAGTGTAACTCAAAACCCACTCGTGTTTCACGATGATCCTTGGCATCAGCTCCACCGATATGATTCGCTTCAACTGATAAGGAGTCCAAAAGACTTGGAAACTTCAAAATATCAAGACAGAAAAGATTCCAGGGTGCCATACACAGAACCCGAATGCTACGTCAAAGGCCAAACATCCCCATTTACTGAGGTTGCTCTATACAAGTCAAGACAGGGGTCATTGCTAAAACCCGGTTAAATTCACGGACAATTTTTTTCTTTTTTTCTTTTTTGGTCAAGATGCTGTGAAAGGATCATTTTGGGGAAGTTAGACTCCATACTAATTAAAAAAAAATGTTTCCATTAACTATCCAATTCCAATTATTCATTTTTTGTCGAAGATACAAGCCATCATTTTTCAAGAAAATGAATCAATAAAAAAATATTTTCATGTCTGCTAAATATTTGCATTTAAGGCTCCATTTGTTTCACGGAAAAGGTGACTTTTGGAAAATACTTTTCCCAAAGACATTTTCCAGGAAAATGATAATGCTTTCTAATGTTTGGCTGAGACCTGAAAATGAACTGGAGAATACTTTTTCGTTGTTTGTTAAGGAGTTGATTTTCCTAGAGAAAATTACCAAAAAAGTTTGAATTTTTAATTATCTTTATTTTTTCAAACAAAATAATATTTTCTCAATTCTTTTTCTTTTCTTTTCCTTCTCTACCAATTGTCAACTACAACAGCAAGCGGCGATTGAACACAACTGCTTGCTCGATGCCGATGAGAATCGACCTTACCTGTATCTGGCGATCGACAGAGAAAGAAAAACAAAAAAAAAAGGAAAGAAAAATATAAACTATTAAAAAATTGGAATTATTCTTTGAGTTCATAAAAAAAAAATTGTGAAGGAGTGGAGGGAGTAAACATCAGGGAAAATGTTTTCCTCTTAAAAAAAAAAGGAAATGATTTTCCCCTAGTTTGAATTTTTTTCCATGAGTGGAAAATGTTTTCCTTGATTAGTTTATTTTTCGCAGTGAGCATGACACCAAAAAATGAAGAAAATATATTCATGGAAGTTATTTTCTCGCGAAACAAATGAAGCTTAAATTGTCATCTATTGTGATAATATTTTTCATTTGCCGATTATCTCTAACGATATAAGCAACATTATTTAAAAAAATATTTTTTTAAATCATTTATCTTTTGCGAAACAAACAAAATATTAATAATATTTTAATTCCTTCAACACAAGGTGAGCTGTATAGCATTTGGGCTTGGATCGGGTCTATACAAATGGGAGGTAACACGCGTTAGGGATGAGTGGTTTCCGATTCGATCTGGTTTCCATCAAAAATTGAGAACCGGACCGGTGGTCCCGGTTCCCATTTTTCAAACCGCGGACCGGATCGGTCGCCCTTGAAATCGAGAACCAGACCGGATCATCGGTCCGATCCGGTTAGATTCTTGGGCAATTTCAAGAAACCGGTGTTCGCAAAAAAAAAATCGCAAATGTTTACTTTTGGTTCGGTCAATTTTAAATTTCAAACTTATCACCTATGTCCATCACAATAACCGAAGTGGATTCACGAAATAGGAATGCAAAAGACAAGAAAAAAGGTATCCGAAGAAAAGAGATATGTGAAGTAAACCTATGACTAAACAAGTAAACATTAGGTTTACTTTTAAAAAATTAAAAATAAAATGGGTCTGGTTTGGTCCTAGGCCTAGAACCGGAAACAAAACTGCCCGATAATCGGTTTCAATTTTAAGAATTGGGAACTGGACCGGGTCCCTCTAAAACTGGGGTCCGGTCCGGGCGATTTTTTTTGCTCATCTCTAACACGCGTCCTCGCAGTTAGGGGTGTCAAAACTGAACCAAATAACTGAACCGAAATCGAATCAAATCGAATTGAACTGAAATTTCGTACATTTTCAATTTAGTTCGATTTTCAGTTCGGTTAGTAGCAAAATATATTGGATACCTTAACAGTTCGTGGATACCAATTTTTCTTTTCCTTCCCTCCACGCACGCTCTCTCTCCTCATTCGTCGTCGCCACTTTTCTCTCTGTGTTACAGGCGTAGTAGAGAGAAAACACATACATATAGGGCCGCCAAGTTTGATCTTTTTGCTTCTCCAAGACCGACGCCAAAACATTTAGTTGGGAAGAGAAACGATGAGCAGGGGACTCATCAGGTGGGGAGAGAAGAGAGAGAGAGAGCGAACAAGCGACGACCACGATGATCGCTAGTCGCTCCAGCTCCAACACCTTTTGCTTTCTTGCTTTTCAATCGATGTTCGGTCGATGGCAGACGTCGCCTCTCGGGTCCCTGCCAAATTTCTTTGAGGCTTCTCTGATTTATCATGAGCTTGAATTAAATTCAGGGAGATGGAATAGTAAATTGGAGTTAAAAAGGCGACGAAATAGGGAAAAAGATAAGAGCGGGAATTAGTGTTGTTGTTATTTTATCTGGCCTGATTCTTCTGCTGTTGTTTAGATGCAGGCCCACTTGATCTCTTTTCAATGTTAGGTCTCTAAACCGCTAAAAGAAAAACATAGCCTTCTTTGCCGGGTTTTCTTTTCCTTTCAATTTCGCTTATTTAGTGTGCAAAGAGACGAAGGCAACTAAGAGTTAGCAGTAGAGAGAGGGAGAGAGAGAGAGAGAGAGAGAGAGGATACATCAGCTCATCATCCGAGTCACGGTGGTGCTTGATCATCATCTCAAGGGACAAAAGCCTTGACCCGCTCTCGCAGCCTCGCGATACTTGGTTTTCTCTCTAGAAGAGGTCGCAAAAGAAGAGACTCGAAATTTGAAAAAAAAAAAAAATAAGAGAAAAAAAATCAAAATCGAAAAAAGAAAAAAAAAAGAAAAAAAAACTGAAAGTTGAACTGAACCGAACCGAACCGAGTTTGTCATTTTAGTTCGGTTCTGTTCGGAACGATTTTTGGTTCAGTTCAAACATATTCTCTAATGGTTTAGTTCAGTTCAGTTTCTTGAAAAACTTTTTCAGAAGCATAGAATTTGAACCCGTCAAAAACACTGAAACTGAACCTGTCAAAACCACTGCATCTAAACCCGTCAAAAGCACAAAATCTGAAGTGGTTGGAAGCACAATAGTCTTGAAAGAAATGGAATTGATAAAAATACCGAGGCATGTGTTCGACACAGTTTTCTTAAAACAGATTTGTCCCCTCCAGTACGTGCATAGAGGTGTCGCGAACGTCTATCTCCCAAAATACAACGGAAAGCAGCGATAGAGGCAAGCACATCACTCCAAAGCTTTCGGCGAATTTGAACAACACGTGAACACTATCGAAAACAGTGCAAATGCAGAGAATTGAAAGAAAGGGATAAGAGTTTTTCTTTTGAGATTGTAGTGCCTTCGATCTTTTAAACAGAATAGGAAGTCACCTATTTATAGGCTAAGTGGGGCATTTCAAAAATAAAAAATAACAGGTAATTAAATCTGTGATTTAGAGCAGTTAAATATTTAATTTTGTAACCACAGAATTATAATAGGCGTTACTTAGTTAATACCATTAACATTCGGTAATTAACTTAAGAACAGTTACGTTGTAGTGGCTTTAGTTGAAAAAAGTTAATACAAAAGGCAAAAATAAGCTTGTTGCGAGGCCCACTTTCTAGTCCTATATTTGCGTACACAGGTCGTGCTCTTGCACCCGAGTTTCAACTTGTCACGCATCGGGGTCCGAGATTTGCATCTCCCTACGTGTGCGCGCGAAGCATAGTACTTGTATTATGATAATTACTACTTAAAGGGAGTGTAATCACATATAAAGCACTTTAAAGCCTTCCTTATTTCCAATGTGGGACTAGCATACTTTTACTTCTCACTTCCAACTTAAGAATGTTCTTTGAGAAACAGTTTCTCATTCACACACCCATCAAAATACATCATATTTTCAACAATCCCCCATATGAATGAAAATTATTTTGATTTTGACTTTATGATAATGTTCAACAAATGAAACCTGCATAGGATAGGTAGGTGTCACCCTTTGAACTTCTCTTGTGAAAGTATATTTAATTTACCAGATGTTCAGTAGACATGATGTCCTTGAACTGTCCTATTTTCTTAGTAAATGACCCATATAGTTCACGTAGGATTCATCTAAACACTTGTTCAGTTCTCATGAGTATGTTCGTTTTGGCCATGAACATCGTCCTGGTTCTAAGAGAGTTTCTAAAGAATTCATCCCTTCATAATTTTCCTTTGAAGCGGCCCCACTTCTCTCTCACATAGGTGATTACTTGATCTTGATTATTTGATTTACTCCACTTAAAAATCATTAAAGCAAAAACTGCTATCATTTTCCTGATAAAACCCAATAATAATTTTGAATATCAAATCACTAATATTTTACAGGAATGATTTGAGGGATAAACCCCAACAGTGATATCACCAAGTTCATATAATATAGTTGTCTCTTTGAACCTCGATCTTGGGATCTCCAGTCAGCTAGGTTGGGTTTTCCTTTATATCAACTTTCCTGTAATGGGCTTCAGTCTCATTCCCACTATCGATTTTTCAACTAACTCTGTTTAACTCTTTGATTAGCGGATTCACAATATTATACTTTGACTTTACATAGTCAATATAGATAATTCCAGTTGAGAGTAGTTATCTAATGATATTATGTCTGCAACGTATGTGTTTAGACTTACCATTATACATGTTACTATGTGCTCTTCCAATCGCAGATTGACTATCACAATGTATACAGATTGGTGGCACAAGTTTTTGCCATTTTGAAATATCCTCTAAGAAATGGCGTAGTCATTCAGTCTCTTCATCACATTTATCCAAAACTATAAATTCAAATTCCATTGTGGATTTGACTATGATAGTTTGTTTACAGGATTTCCAAGATACAACTGCACTTGTTAGTGTGAATACATATCCACTAGTAGATTTTGAGTCTTTTATATCAAATATCCAGTTCGCATCACTATATCCTTCTATAACAGATGCATAGCTGGTATAGTGCAGGCCATGATTCCAAGTATACCGTAGGTACCCGAGTATTCTCACTATTGCATTCTAATGGTCAGCACTCGGATTGCTCGTATATATACTCAATCTACCAATCGTATAGGTAATATGTGGTCTAGTACAACTTATTAAGTACATTAGACTCCCAATAATTTTATAGTACTCTACTTGAGAAATACTCTCTCCTTTATTCTTGGATAGATCGAGACTATTGTCTAATGGTGTTCTAGCAATACCAAAATCATTCATGTTGAATTTTCCAAAAATCTTGTCCACATAATGTGACTAGTTTAAAATCGAACCTTCAGACGTTCTTTTGATTTTAATTCCTAAAATTACATCAGCAAACCTCAAATATTTCGTGTCGAATCTTGAATTCAACATATTCTTGGTAAATTTGATCATTTTGTCATCACTACCAACAATGAGTATGTCGTCCACATACAGATATAGAATGACATATCCATTCTCTATCTCTTTAATGTAGACACATTTATCACATTCATTGATTTTAAAAACCATTGGTAATCATGGCATTATCAAACATATGCCACTGCTTTGGCGTTTGTTTTAGACCATACAATGATTTTACTAATTTACAGACTTTCCTTTCTTGTCCTGAATTTATAAAACCTTCAGGTTATTCCATATATATATATATATATATTTCTTCATCCAAATCACCATTTAGAAAGGCTTTTTTTTATATCCATTTGATGTAATTCTAGATTTCGCAATGCTGCAATTGCAAGCATCATTTTAATGGAGTTTATTCTTGTCACGGGAGAGTAAGTATCAAAGTAATCTAAACTTTGTCATCGCCTGTATCTTTTGATTACAAGTATGGCTTTATACTTATCAATGGAGTCATATGCTTTTATCTTCCTTTTAAAGATCCATTTGGACCATAAAGGTTTACAACCAGGAGGAAGATCCACTAGCTCCAAGTATGATTCTGTAGAATAGAATCAACTTCACTTTTTATTGCCTCATTCCATAGAGGTCATTCAGAAGAATTCACAGCTTTTGTATATATTTTTTTTGGTAAGTAACTTTTGTATAATTTAGTGGTTCTTTTTCTAACAAACAAGTCAGAAAATCATTTCCAAATGACTTTTCCACTCTTGTTCTTTTGTTGCGCCTTAGTTCGTGATCTGAATCATGACTATCATCATTCATAGTTTCATTCGTTCGTTTGGATGAACTTAATCCATCATTGGATTTACAAGAAAATACATCTTCAAAGAATGAAGCATTCCTAGATTCCATGATTATATTCTTGTGTGTATCTAGAATTTTAGATTCATGCACGAGAAATCAATATGCATTACTATTATGTGCATAGCCTATAAAGATACAGTCCACAGTTTTAGGACCTATCTTAGTTTTCTTTGATGTTGGAACAATCACTTTTGCAAGACACCCCATACACGCAAGCATTTGTAGGATGGTCTCCTACCTTTCTGTGCCTCATAAGGGGTTTTGTCCTCTTTCTTTCGAGGTATTTTTTTTAAAAGGTAATTGCTTGACAAAATAATTTCACCCCACATATTTTGAGGTAAGCCTAAACTTACTAACATCGCATTCATCATTTTTTTCAATGTTCGAATTTTACATTCAGCAACATCATTTGATTGAGGTAAATAGGGCGCAGTTACTTTATGTATAATTTCATATTGAGCACAGAATTCACCAAATGGTACTTCATACTCACCGCCTCTATCACTTCTCAATCTTGTGATTTTATTATCAAGTTGATTTTCAACTTCATTCCTATAGAGAACAAATTTATCTAAGGCTTCATCTTTGCTTTTAAGCAAATATACATAGCAGTATTTTGTGCTACCATCGAAAAATGTAATGAAATATTTATTACCACCTTTTGTTTGTATAAATTTCGAATCACAAGCATCACAATAAATCAATTCCAGGGGTACGATGCTTCTACCAATCATTGAAATGATGATTTCGTTAATTTCGTTTCAACACAAATTCCACATTTGTGTTTTAAATCAATTTGGAATGAGGGTATACGTTCCAAGTTAATTAATCTACGCAATGTATTATAATTAACATGTCCGAGTCTACCATTCCATAAATTTGAAGACTTTAAGCATATGAATGGATGACTAGTTATCTTTATTGATAATTGTCATGGCATTGAGCTTAAAAAACCCATCAGATACATATCCCTTCCCTACATGCATTCCAGATTTAGATAAAATAACTTTATCTTACTCGAACACCATGCGAAATCCATGTTTGTTCAACAGAGATCCAGAAACTAGGTTCTTCCGGATTTCTGGCACACATAGAACATTATTCAGAATCAGCACTTTTCCAGAAGTCATCTTCAGCAGTACCTTCCATTGGCTTTCAATAGCAAAAGAGGCAGAGTTTCTCATGAACACTTTCTCCCCATTGATTGGTTCGAAAGCTGTGAATAGGTCCTTTTTGGAGCATACGTGCCTAGTTGCCCCAGTGTCAATCCACCATTCCTTCGGATTGGACCCAACTAAGTTCATTTTAGAAACCATTGCAGAGAGGTTTATATTTGACACGTCTTTAGTCATGTCATTCACCATATTTGTCTCAAAAATTTTCCTCTTTGGAAGTCTGCAATCTACAGATCTATGGCTTAACCCGCCACGATTGAAATATTTCCTTGAAATTTGCTCTTGAAAACTTCTCCTTTTGGTCCTGACTTTGGCTTGGCAACCTTTTTGTTCTTGTGGCAATGTTTGTGCTCCACAACATTTGTCTTAGCTGTTGTAGGATTGAACAATTTGCATTCAGAGCCACTGTTATCGTCTTCGATTCAAAGTCTAACAATTAGCTCATCTAGGTTCATTTCCTTTCACTTGTGCTTGAGGTAATTCTTGAAATCCTTCCACCTAGGAGGTAGCTTTTCTACAATCGCAGCCACTTGAAAGGTTTTACTCAAGTTCATCCCTTCAGCCTGAATGTCATGCAGGATTACCTGAATTTATTGTACTTGACTGATCACAGCTTTAGAATCCACCATCTTATAATCAAGGAATCGGCCGACAACAAATTTCTTTGCTTTGGTGTGACATTCTGATTTTTCCTGTTATTTCAAGACTCATTAATGAGAAAGTATTTAGCGATGTATTTTAGTCGTATCTCTCTCGGATCTGATCAATCTCGAGTAAACTGATCAAAAGGGAAAGGTTAACGCGAGACAAGGTACGTGGACCTAGGGAACTCAAATAAGAAATGACGATTTGACCATAAGGATCGTCGAGGAGACATTTAGAACCCTAAAAGGCCGATCTAAGAATAATTAAGGAATGCATTACTAGTGTTATACGATTGGAGCGCAGGTGATGCCGCTTAACTAGTGTATAATTTGTAAAATTTTCCTAAATAGAACAATAACGATCCAGACCGTCGGAACTAGTGATAGACCCTCACAATTACATGACAACCAAAGTCGCCATGAATTGACGAGCTCTAATTGTGATGTGACTCACATGATCGATACGCGTAACTGCAAAAACTGTCCGTCAGTTCGAGATAGGCTGGAACCACATCTGTTAGAGAAATGATTCATAAACGAATCTCGAAATTTGAAAATGGAGAATCAAGAATTCCAACATTTCAATTGGATTGGCCATCGTCTTATCGAAAAAATTTGGAATCAGAAAAACGACATTCCGGACGTCAGAAGTAAAATTACCATTTTGCCCCTCAAGCCTTGACCTTGCATTTATAATTGTAAAAGGGCATTTTAGTCATTGAAGCCCCATTATAGCTGCTGAAAATCAAAGGGAGTGAGAGCCATTGGATGAAATAATGATTGACACATGGACAAGTGTCAAAGGATTAAGCCTTGATGTAGATAGGAACACTTTTAACCTACCATTCAACCAAGTTGACTCTTAAATATGTGCATATACCACTCAATCTCTCTCCCCTCAGCCGAAACCCCCATTTTCCTCTGCCATTTTCTTCCTCTTCCTTGCTGGAGCTGCACCGTCGACCAGCCACTGCTCGCCCGCTCGCTAGCTCTGACCGCCACCTCCAACCACCGCCTGAACTCGAACCAAACACCATCCCTTTCCTCATCCTCTTGCCGACATACTCCAAGTGGAATTAGGTCATTTGACCCACTGAGGAGTTATGGCCGGCCATTCTCCCGGAAGTCAACGAAAATCGTCGCAGTTGGAGGTAAGCCACTGTTTAGACTCTGCAAGACCCCGAATCCTTTGAATTTTTTTACCAAATTTTGTAGAAATTTAGAGGACACATAAACTGAGCTGCGATAAAAATTTTGGAGGAATTTGATGGATTTTTGACCCCAAATGGATCTTGTGTTTAAAGGGAAAAAACTGACCGTCCGAGGACTAGGAGGAACCGGCGCCGTTCAAGGACTTTCTAGCGTCACTTTGGCTTCAAACTTTCGGTGAGGCTCTCTAACATCTAGAACTAAGTATTAGCAAGTATATTGATGGATAAATTGAGGATTAATGTTAGTTTAAAGGCTGAATGGTAGAGATATGCGCAGAACCGAAAATGCCCTGTTCGGTTTTGTGCATACCGATTCTGTGGAAGGCTGTTAGTGTTGAAATTAAGTCTCAAATTCACCATTGAGATGTGCTAGAATGTCGAAGAACATGTCAATGAGGTTTTGTTTCATGGATTGGCGAATTGAGCAAGAAAAATTGACGATTGGATGAATTTCCTTAAATTTTACGATTGACTTGCTCTTGGGATAATTGGACCGAACCATTGAAGTACTTGAAAGGAGAATTTTGTTGATTTAAGCTTGAGGTAAGGAGTTTCTAAACCTTGACTAGGAGGATTGGACTCAATTGGGTGAATTGAGCATGAATTGGATTGATTTCCTAGAAGTTTATGGAGAGATTGTCTTTATGCATCCTTGAGAGATGTAGACGGCTTGTATGCTTGACAATGCTTGTGTCATGGAATGATTATCGCATTTGAATATCGAATTTAACTGCCTCTCATGCCATTGATGTGTTGCTCGTTACGTGAGTTTGAAATTGAGCATGTGTCATGAATTGAAATGAGCATGTGACATGTCTGAGAAATTGTGACACCCTAAGGCGTTGAGACGCAGGGTTGTGTAGATGGATACCTTGAGGCGTTGAGGCGCGGGGTTTGAGTTGAACGATACCCTGAGGCGTACAGGACGCGGGTTGAGATGGCCATAGTCCTGATGCGTTGAAACGCGGGACGGAGTTGAGATGTGTCGACACAGGCCTGGAGTGAAATTGAAAACCTGATACGTTTACACAAGTTTATCAATGTGATGGTCCGAGGCGAATTTACGCGGACCGAGCCTGAGGCGTTCTAAACGCGTGCGTGAAAATGAGGAAGATTGGATGGGTGGAGTGTGTGATTTGGCATGGTAATGTGTGTTTGATTCTAGTGATGTGATATGGTACCATGACTGCATGCCTGACACTCTTTCATCCGCATGTTGTTTTATGACCGTTGAATACCTCTTGTGGCTGCATGTGCGCTTGTCCTTGATTGCATTTGCCTGAGTGTACGGTCAGCCTAACCTAGAGTTAGGACCTACCTTACTGAGATGTAAATCTCACCCCGTTGTGGGACCCTATTTTTTCATATCCTAGACCGTGATCATGTGGTCAGTCAGGTTTGGCAACCTGAAAGAGATGTAGGTATATTTTGATGAGTTCCCGGACGGACAGGGGACGGTGTATGTTAAAAAATGTACCGTAGTCTGGGTCGACGAGGGTGGCAGCAGTTGGAAGCCTCATAGGTACAAGGCCCGGTTTAGAAAAGTAGGGGATGTTTCTACACAGCCTTTGAAGCCCACTGAGGTACCCGCAGGGTAATCCCTAACCGGTATCATCCCGCTCGGGATTCAGTGGAGGTTGAGGGGTCAATAGCCAGCTCGAGAAACATTCCTAAGAGGACCCCGACCTTATAGGACACCGACAAGGTCATCGTGATCAAGGCTATCGAGGACGACCAAGTGGAGCCGTCAGCTGACGAGACACTAGAGAACACCGTGGAGGTTTGCTCTGAGACACTCTCGGAGTACAAGTCATCTGAGGATACTGAGGATACTGACGACTCCAGTAGCTTGACTTAGGAGTCTCTGTCCTTCTGGTCAAATAGTTAGATGGTGACCTCGATGCCTGTCTCTTTTTGGGAGTAGTGATGATCGTCTTTTGTACCAGCCTCGTCATCCCTACTGATCAGCATGTTTAGTTAGCCAATATCCTTGTATGAATATTTGAGAGTTTATGTATATATTGGTACTATCGCTACCCAAGTCCATTTTTATTATTGTACGGAGGAGTTTATATATTATCACTTCCGCTTGCTATTAATATGGTTCATCTCTCGACCTATGTGAATCTTGAGACCTCGAGAGAGAGTTTATGCTTGCAGGGAGTCATGCGCTCATGCCCAGAGCGCGGGGCATGACATTCGACATCCTCTATTTTATATTTCTGGTCTAAGGATTCCAATAACTCCTTTGCCGTCTTTATTGCACAATAAACATTGTACAACGACTCTTGTAATCCATTCATGACATAATTCCTACGTAAGAAGTCAGAATATTTCCAAGCCTTAACTGCATTGAAGGCTAACTTATCTGTTTCTCTATCGGACACCTTAGGAGGTTCCTCAGTCAAGAATCTCGCAAGGTTCAACGTTATTAAATAAAACATCTTTTGCTGCCACCTTTTAAAGTTCGATCCATTGAACTTTTCTATTTTCTTACCATGGTAGATAGAAATCGCAGCAAAATTAAAGGATAATCCAGGCAAAGGCTATTTGACAGCAAAGGCAGAGCTTTTGGTGATGTCATCAGCAGACACATCAACAACTTTATTTTCAGTAGCCATTCGAATTGTAAGTGTCGAAACGAATCTGTTTTAAGATTGTTAGGCAAACAATGTTAAAAATAACAATTATGTTTTATAAAATTGGAGGATACTTAAAATTCGAATGACAATAGTAATTGTAGGCAAACTGCCCCAATCATACAAACACTGAGTTGGCAGAAGCACAAATTGAGTATTCAGAAGCACTGAGTCTGAACCTTTCAGAAGCACTGAATTTGAACCCGTCAGAAGCACAAAATCTAAAGTGGTTAGAAGCACAATAGTCTTGAAAGAAATGGAATTGATAAAAATACCGAGGCCTGTGTTCGACATAGTTTCCTTAAAACAGGTTCATCCCCTCTAGTACGTGCTTAGAGGTGTCATGAACGTTTATCTCCCAAGATACAATAGTAAGCAGCGATAGAGGCAAGCACAGCACTCCAAAACTTTTGGCGAACTTGAACAACACGTGAACACTATCGAAAACAATGCAAATGCAGAAATCGATGGAGAAGAGTTTTTCTTTTGAGATTGTAGTACCTTCGATCTCTTAAACATAATGAGAAGATACATATTTATAGGCTAAGTGGGGCATTTCGAAAATAAAGAATGACAGCTAATTAAATCTGTCCTTTAGAGCCGTTATGTATTGAATTCTGTAACTACATAATTATAATAGGCATTACTTAGTTAATACCATTAACATCCGATAATTAACTTAAGAACGGTTACATTGCAATGGCTTGAGAAGGAAAAAATGGGTTTGTCGCGAAGCCCGCTTTCTTGTCCTGCATTAGCGTACACAGGTTGTACGCTCGCGCCCAAGTTTCAACTTGTCGGGCCTCCATCGAGGTCTGGGATTTGCACCCCCCTGCTCGTGCGCGTGAAGCATAGTATTTGTGTTATGATAGTTATACTCAAAGAGAGTGTAACCGCATATAAAGCACTTCAAGTCTTTCTTCCTTTTCAATGTGGGACTAGCATACTTTCAATTCTCACTTTCAACTTAAGGGTGTTCTTTGAGAAACAATTTCTCATTCACTCACCCATCAAAATACGTCATATTTCCGACAGAACTTACTGTGTCGTAGATGGTGATTGTCTTGTTCTTCTAGCACTAAATCGAGTTGAGAAGCACGGACTTGAGAGAAGGCTACGTCTTCCGGGTGAGGCAGGGGTAGATGTAGGAATGGTCGTGGGTGAGGAGCTTCGGGAGGAGAACTGTGCACATGGTACGTAGCTTGACCCGAGGGCCAAAGTAGAGGTGGTGGACAAGCTTGAGAAAGATGGTGTCGGGATCGGTCTGCTTGGAGAGGTTGAAGATGGACTCGACCTGGGATCGGAGCTCGTTAGGTTTTCGAAATCGGAGGGGTCGGGACCGAGGACCATAACAAGCTATGCTTGCTGAATCGAGGTGAGGAACACAGGCTCGAAAGAGGGTTGGGTCTGCGGGGTGAGGCGGGGGTAGACATAGGAGTCACTGCTACGGGTGAGGAGCTCCGAGAGGAGGATGTGGACGTGTTGCTGACCTCGAGGTCGGGGCAGTAGTTGAGGTGGTGAGCGAGCTTGAGGGAGAGGGTGTTGGGATCGGTCTGCTTGGCAAGATTGAAGAGGGACTCAACCTGGGATTGAAGCTCGCCGGAGAAGCACATTAGGTGGGAGATTAGGATTTCGAAGTGGGAGTGGTTGAGGCCAAGGACCAAAGCGAGTTGCGCTTACTGGAACTGAGTAGCTTAGGGATCCATGGCGATGGAGAATTAGGGTTTTCTTTCGCCTGCGATGGATGGCAGGACCACCAAGGAAGGAAGTAAGGAAGGAAGTAAGGGAGGAGGAGGAGGGTTTTCTTTCACTCTGTGAAGGGTTTTAGAGAGAGAGGCTTTGAGATGGCGGCGCGCGCTCTCTCTCTCTAATCGCGCACGATTTCGATTCTTTTAGTGATATTTCCTTTGAGATGGCGGCGCGCGCTCTCTCTCTCTAATCGCGCACGATTTCGATTCTTTTAGTGATATTTCCTTTTAAAATTTTGTCTACTCTTTTCTTAGGGAATAAGAAAAGGAAAAGTGTAAGGTGGGGGCTAATTAGGGTAAATCAGAGATAAATGGGATGCTTAGTCATTATATTTTTCATTAAATTTATATTTTTGGAGAGAAATGGAATTTGTCACTATGATAGAAATGGTGGATCATTATTTTTAGTATAAATTCTTTCTGGGCTCTTTTTTAATTGTTTATATATTTATTTATGAAATCATAAAAATAATAATTTATCATATATAACGTATTGAAATTCTTTATATATTTTTTTAGAAATCTCGTCGCTTCGTGCAAATATCAGTCAAGGATCATCAAGGCTTTTAAATCATTCATTTCCCGAAGAAGCCTGTAATGCTCGCTAATTTATTGCCGGATCTAATCCAAACTGGTTAATTATAATTAAAGTACCAAACTATTGAGAAGGACCCTATGCGATGTGATTAATTTTTTTTTCTTTTGGTTCCATGCGACGGGAATCACAAATAGGAGTCATTCTCTTGAGTTACACCAATAACCAATTGTACCTGGAGGACACTTTGAGCCGCGCCAATCTTGGCCTAGTGGCTTCTTGCGGACATTAGTCAAAGGATATCATTGGATCCAGAATAATTGACATGAATACGGTTGATCTGGTCAACAACAACAACGAAAATTCTCACGGAAAAGGCAAATAAAAAAAAAAACTTTTCAAACAAGGTCAACTAATTGGCAACAGACAAATGCACTCTTGAAGGAAATGAATGACCTCCTTTTGTATTACAAAGACTGAGTTAATGTCGTCATCTGTCGGGATACTGGAAGATTTTTCATGCATCCAAAGCTGGGGAAAAAAATTACAGGACAATTAGTTCGAATTGAGCCTCGAACATAGTTGGGCTAGAGGAAAAGAGCAGTCCTATGCCAGGTTAATCAAATCAAAGAACCAGATAAGAAAGAAGTTGCGCATTGAGTGTAGTGAATCTCTGAGGATGACAGTGTAAGCTGTCGTCCATCAAAAGTAAATTAGAAAGACAAAGCAGCACAACAGAAACATGCTTATTAAAGATCGTTTTATATCTATGGCAATGAGAAAACTACATGACATCAATTTACAAGCTTGTTTCATATTGAGCTCGTGAACGAAGCCCGGCTAAAGATAAAGTTGAATATTTATGGGCGTTCGCCGTAAAAATCGTATTTCTTTTCGGTATTATCCAAGTCTCCATGTTCCGTGCCGCGGTCTGTTGCGATATTCACACGACGGGGTCCTTGGACTTGGACCATGAAACAAGAAGAGCAAAGTCAGTTAACAGAAAGAAAAGAAGAATTAAAAGATATGGAAATCTTTTAATGGTTATTGGATGATACAAATATTCTTTCTTCTTGTGACCGTTATGTTCGGAATGAGAAAGTCAACGGGGACATTAAATTTGACCTTGATTCGGTCAGACTATATATATGTATATAAACACACATGTTTCCCGTTGAAGCTGGAAGTCACGTCTTGAAGCGCCAATTTTTTTTTTTTTTGGTCGAACTTGAAGCGCGGATTATAGAGTGATTGTCGGTGGGTTTTTCATGGATCTTTATTCGTGAAATTACATCAATAATTATTTCGTTCTAGTTGAGAAACTTTTGTAGTAAGAATTTGCGTTTTAATTACTTTGTGAGATTAAAAGATTATTTTTGACAAATTACGAGACTAAACAATTCTGTGTTATTTGATGTAATTGAGACATGAATACACTGAAAATGTTTAAGTAACTTGAATGTGGTTTGTAATACTCGACCAGAGCCAACCCGAAACTAAGTAGTACTAACTTCGGCCAGACCCGAATTACATATGCCCTAACTTTTCGGGCCGGGTGTGGTCAGTTTCTTTTTTAAAAAAATTAAAACCATTTGACAAACCCGTCTGATAAAAGAATAAAATAATAAATAATAAAAATAATATAATTAAAAAGAAAACATGGGTTCCAAAAAAAATGCCGAAACCGGGCTAGCCCGACCTGGGTCGATGAACAGTACCATGGCTGGCTCGAAGGCACGAAAATCAGGGAAATTTTTGGGTCGGGTCAAGTCGGGTCAGGCCGGATAGGCACAGGCTTTTTTGACACCCCTAGTTTGCAATCTCTGTTGGATCGTTTGTTTTACAGTGGAATTCGTTGCTGCTCTCCCCGTGAACGTAGGTCTTCAAGATCGGACCACGTACATCTTGTGTCCAATTCAAATTTTCTTGTTTTGTCTATTATATTGTTCGACCGCTTATTCCACACAATAAAACATAATTGAGTAGAAAATTAAATGTATTGAGACTAGAAGTAATTAGGTAGTGGAATGTAAAGGTAATTTGGAAGCAAAATTGAACAGCTAGATTTATTAATGATCTTTTACAAAGAATAGGATTCTAGCATTTACAACCCATAGTCCATAGTCATATAGATGATTACTAAGAAATTAAATATGCTCTACATGTCTCATGCAATTTAGCAACACTTTTCTACAGTGGCATCTGATATCGTCGGCTCCACTACGCAATAGTTATGGCTACATCGACTCCACTACTTGATAGTTGCATCGCGCACTCCTCCACCTCGACGTTTTACATTCTAGGGTCATTAACCTCATTGGTTGATGAACACTTTCGTTGTCGATTGATGATACTTCCATCGATGACTTTACCGGCGAGTCATCGTTTCCCTTCAAGTTGTCGGCTACTCCGTTCGTTGTGAATTCTGTTTTCACCAAATTTCGCTCTCATAGACTAAATTCGTGGCTCATTGAAAACAACCAAAAGTTGGTCCTTTTTCGATGCCAACCCTAATGCTTCTGGTCAATGCCATGGAACCATAATTCCAACTCTGAAA
This sequence comes from Rhodomyrtus tomentosa, assembly GCA_028455895.1. Lineage (NCBI taxonomy): Eukaryota > Viridiplantae > Streptophyta > Magnoliopsida > Myrtales > Myrtaceae > Rhodomyrtus > Rhodomyrtus tomentosa. The sequence goes on from JAPCWY010000011.1 coordinate 9,433,539, forward strand.
TGGGTGTGCGGCACGAGTGGGGATCCCCTGCCTGGATCCCCACCATCCATCTCCTCCTTTTGGGAGGGTTTGATTTCTGTCAAAACTACTTGTGTTGGGCGTACCATTTGGACACCATGAAATAAAAAAATGAATAAATCTTTTTTTTACGAGCCACATATTTATTAAAAATTGATCAATCCCAAACATCGATTACACAGTATAGAATCACCCGCTGCATTGAAAAATATTAAATCCTCGTAACTAATATCTTAACAGCTGCCCGTAAGACACTAACTATGATAGTATCGACAAGTGTCTTTATATTATGTCATTTAACTATTAGAGTATTGAGTGAACGAAACATGAGAGACGTAAGTGAAAAATTATCAAAAAAGTTCCAAATTTATTGTATTTTTATCAAATTCAGTCATAAATATTTTATTTTTTGTACTAATTTAGTCCTAAATCTTTGATATTTGTGTCAATTTAATCATTTGGCCAATTTTGACCAACTAAAGCTAATGTAGATAATTTTTAATAATGTTTTTTGAATTATTTTTTTCTTTTCTTTCTTTTTCTTTTGTGTTCTACTCCTCTTTCCTGAGGCCAGAGCTAGCAAGGGCAAGGTCGGCCTTGCCCAAGTCAAGCCTCGTCATCGTCGCTAGAAGTGAGTGATTCCAGGTTCCGGGTAGATTCCACCTGAAGGGAAAAAAAAAAGGAAAGGAACCTACCCACTAGTACAGGTTCATTATTTTTCAAAACCTAGAACCTACACTGCATAACTTGAAACCTGGAACCTACCATGTAACAGGTTCTAGGGTTAGATTCCAAGGTACCTGAAAACCTGCTAATTTCACCATGGAGGGACTCAAGAACGTATGAGAGCGGCAATATTTTAACAGAGAAGGTTCTCTTGAATGGGGAGAGTCTGAAAGCTGAGGAAAGAGCTTGTTTCCCTAGTTGAAGGAAAAGCCCACAGAGGGAGGGCGCACCTTGCGAGCCAAGGACACATTAGCCATCACTCCAACCCGCCCCCAAACACTTAGAAAGTAATTCCCCAAGCCAGAGAGTCACACACACCCGACACGCAAACCACACCATCTTTGCAACCCGACCCTTTTTCAAAAAAAAAAAAAAATCACTCTGTTCACAATGTTTCTTTGGATCACTCTCTGTCTCAGCAACCAAAGGGAAAAAAAAAGGAAATGGGTACTGAAGATTCATGTGTGTGTCTGCAACTCAAAACATCCCCGCATTAGTTGAGAGAAGCCACCAACACGCCAGACAATAAGGCTGCGTATGGTAACGTTTCTGTTTTTAAAATAACTTTTGGAACAAAAATACTTTTTTCTGTTTCTGTTTCTATTTTTATTCTCGGCAACGATTTTTGGGAACAGAAATATGTTTGGTAACTACAAAAAAAAAATTATTCCTAGAACAAAAATAGAACAAAAACGCGTTTGGTAACTGTATAAAGTTTATGTTCCCGAAATAACAAAAAAAAAATAAAAGAAGAAGAAGAAAGAAACGCCTTTGGTAACTGCAAAAAAATATTATTTCTAATTTTTTCATTTAACTAAGAGACTATATATATTAAAATTAAGATATCTTTATCTTTTTAACTTACTAAATCAAATTAAATGTCATTTGTTCAATTTACTACATCAAATTAGAATATATGTATGAGTAATTTATGCATGATTGATCAAATTACAACATGGACTAGATCAACTATAAAGTTGAAAGAAAAAATGAATTGAAATTGGACGACGAGAACATCAAATATGTTTTCTATAGATAGGAAAAATTATAATTATGAATCACACATAAATGTTTCTAAGTAGTTAAAAATATGATTACCCTTAAACAAGGACCTTTAGAAAAATATTAATTACATTTTGAATGAAACTGGAGACTAACATAAAATATATTTATGCATTTATGTCCTTTTAGTCCAATTGCGTAATTTTTTTCGAACATGAGGACTGAAATAAGATGTAGGATATCAAAGTCTCATATCATGACTCTAAAAGTAAAAAATTTTGGCTAAAATGATTTAAAATGAAATATTTTTGTCAATTTAGGATTATGTTCAATAGTCATGTGATCCCAAATGGAATTTTTAAAACTTTATGAGGCCAAAATGAAAAGAGAAATAAAATAAAAATATATACTAGTTTTACGCATTTTTTTGTCCACAAATACTAATGTTTCTGATTTTCGGCTATTTTTATAATTAAAATAAATCAGAAAAATGTCAAAAATTATGAAAAATATTTTTTGTTCAAAATTGGTTCCTAAGGCTAGATCAAAGCTTTCAAGGTTAATTTTGTAATTTTATGAATTATTTTGGTATTTTTAATGAATTTTTTAAAATAAAATAATCAAAAATCAATTGCCAACATTGTGCAAGAATAAGAGAGAAGAAAGTGTGTTAAAAAAAATTATTACCAATTATTTCTAAAAAATGCTCCAAACTCGTTTCTAAAAAGTGTTCCAACACAGAAATAAGTTTTTTTTGTTTCTTATTTCTGCTCCAAAAGTGTTTTTGTTTCTCAAAAGCGTTCCCAAATCACTTTGGAAATACTTTTTTACCATACGCGTTTCTGTTCTCAAAGTGTTCTAAGAACACTTTGAGAATAGAAACACTTTTTCTGTAGCGTTATCGTGCGCAGCCTAAGAATCTTTGTTTTTTACCCTCTTTTTTGCAGGAACAAAATGTTGATCCCTATTTGATCGTTCATTACTGTGTTAAAGCCCATTAAGAGAAAACGATGAACAAGCAAAGTCGGAGCAGAGCTGAGAAGGGGTTCACCTTCACGCCGATCTGCAACTCCGTCACGTGGCAGGTCTTGGCAGTAGCTACGAGTTGGGACATCGCTAGGCTCAATCAGGTGCAACATGATCACATTCCCATGCTCGTGTCGATCATCAGATCTAGAGAAGAGAGAGGGAGAGAGGGGGGTTACCGAGAGCCAAATAGAGCACGAGAAGCGACGTTCTGCGTTGAGACTTGAGAGGAAGAGATAAGTCAGAGTACAAATTAGAAACTAAAAGTTCAGGGATTAGACATTTCAATTCTAATTCCGATTCAGTTCCAAGTAGAATTAGGAACCGAAATCGAAACCGGCGGTTTCTAAAAATGCAGAACTGAGAACCAAACCCCGAAACATCAAAATCGGGAACCGGATCAGAACCAACGGTTCAATTATCCGATTCTCGGTTTTATCTTGAAATCATGCTCATCCCTAATTGTCGCTAGGCGACCTCGAGCAGCCACGCCAAGCCTCACCACCATCCTTATGCGAGCTCGGGCAGCCATGGATGCTCCTAATATAGACGCAAGACACTAATTTCTTAAAAGTTGCCCGCAAGACACTAACTATGATAGTATCGACCAGTGTCTTTATATTATTTTATTTAACCATTAGAGTACTGAGTGAACGAAACACGAGAGACGTAAGTGAAAAATTACCAAAAAAAATTTCAACCTATTGTATTTCTACCAATTAGTTTTTTTTTACCAATTCAATCATAAACCTTTGATATTTGTGTCAATTTATTCATTCAGCCAATTTTGTCCGATTGGTGCTGACTTGGATAATTTTTAATAATATTTTTGAATTATTTTTTCTTTTTTATTTCTTCTTTTTTATTTTCTTTCTTTTCTTTTGTGTTCTACTCCTCTTTCCTGAGGCCAGAGCTAGCAAGGGCGAGGTCGGCCTTGCCCAAGTCGAGCCTCTTCATCGTCACTCGGTGAGCTCGGTAGCCATGCCAAGCCTCGCCATCGTCCATGAGCAAGCTTGAGCCGCCATAGATGCTCCTAACATAGATGCACCCTCGCCTCCTCACGTGGAGCTCTCTCTGCAGCATGTGGCAGCCATGACGACCTCAACCTTGCCATCGCTAAGCGAGCTTGCCCAGAGATGGTGGTGGTGAGGCAAAGCCTTGCCGAGGCCCACCTCACTCTCAATTTCTCTGGCTTCTGGTCGGTCTCTAGAGATAGATTGGAGGAAGAAGGTGGAGGAAAAAAATAAAAAAAAAATATAACTAAAAAATACTTACGTGAAATTTTGTCTGCCGATTTGCAAAATAGGTTTCAAACTTGATGCAAACCAAATAACTTTAGTTTGGTCGGTTTGAGCTTTAGACAAAACCACACCAAATTTTAGTTTAGTCATTTGTTTAGTATATCAGACATCGTGGAATAATCATGTTAGTCGTGTCGTGATGGGTGGTGATTCGCTTTTATAGGCCTGTCGCATTTGTGCCGGGGCAATTTGATTTGATATGCTTCTCAAGTGTGATATTTGGGTTAAACGTATTCATGTAATACCCTTATCCATACATAACACGATGCCAATTGCTAACTCTAATTTTACTATCCTGCCATTTCTTAAATAATTGTAAATAAAATCAACGAAAATATACTTATGGAATTGCCAAAATAGAAAAATGTATTTAGTGACCGTTAGGGGGAAACATTAAATCAATTCCAAACAAATTTATTATGTTTAAACTATGAGGTAACTTTTGTTTTTATAATTTTTATGCATAGATTATGAGCGGTCCAATACCCAAAAAACCCTCAAACTTTAATATTTGTCACAATCATATTCAAAACTTCTTTTTATCTCATAAAAAGCTTTCAAGTTTTATTTTTTTTTCCAATTCTACTGGCCTAATTACTAAAAAAACCACTCAATTTTAGCATATGTCACAATTATATCCAAAAAAAAGTATTTCTCATAAAAAAATCCATAACTTTTACTTTTGTCCCACTTCTACCATCGTTATCCCTCAGTTCATAATCAACGTCAGTTATCCTACGTGGCTTAAATTTTCTCGCCAAACTTACCAATGAATTTTCAAAATTCGAAAACAACAAGTTTTAGGGACAATGAGATTTGCAATCGTTCATCCAAATAAGCAGATCTCCATGTCTAACCATTCTTTAGGCTGTTGAGTTACGTTGATAATCTGAAACATGTCATCTTGAGTGTCTTTCTATCCCTCGACAATGTGTAGAGGAAACAGATAGAAGAGAATTTGGGGAGTTTCTCATGTCAATTTTGCTCAGGAATCATTCATTAACGAGTGAAAATGCCATGTAGGATTAAATAATGGCTATTATGGACGGAAGGCTAATGATGGTAAAATTAGGAAAAAAGTAAAAACTAGCAGGTTTTTCTGAGGTAAAAAAGTTCTAAATACAATTGGGACAGATACTAAAGTTAAGTGTTTTCTCGGTATTAAGCTAGTAGAATTGGGATAAAAGTAAAATTTAGAATTTTTTATGAGGTAAAAACAGTTTTCAATATAATTTGGACATATACTAAAGTTGAGTTTTTTTTTTTAAGTATTAGGCCTATTACAAGCGTCTCCTGCTTTATCTACAATAATTTAGGCAGTTCGGGCAATTTTCCTTTTCCTAAGTTCGCCCAAAAGGAGCAAACAAAGAACATAATACATGTGATGCTGAATTGTGCCACTGTGGACACCCACACGCGTGAAAGTATCTTTTTTCTTTCCTTCTGATAGTCAGGAGCGAAAGTATTTATTTACGTGCATCGCATGTGTGGAAGGATGGTTCCTCTGCCAGGACCGCCTTCTCTTTCACTCTCAGGAGCTCCTTTTCCACCAGGCTCGAAGAAGGCCGTCGCCGCCGGTGGCAGCTTCACTTGGCGGGCAGGGAGGCCGCCCGTTCATGTCTCTACGCTCTCGTACCACGAATTTGTCTGGTTTGCTCCGATTAATGAAGGCTTGTCGCGTAGGACAATGTTTTTACCATTTAATGGTGACCTAATAGCCACGTCGGCATTTTCATCCCTAATTTTAACGAAAGGATCAACTCGAACGGAGATGCCTAGTTAAAAGACGCAATTACAAAAAAAAAAAAAAGGAAATTGATTGAATAATTTTAGAAAGTTCTAGTATTTCTATTCTCTAATACTTTTTATGCCAAAAAAAAAAGAGAAGCTGTTAGTCTAAGTACTGTCAATTACTTTTTATCACACAATCCCCCAATCAATGAATGCTTTATGCAAAATATGCGGTAATGATGTGTGTATTTATGGTTAAGATTGTACTGCCTTTAACAGTACTGCCAAGAAGCGTTTTCCTAAAAGGAAGCTACTAGCTTAACAGTATCAGTACCATAAGTTGTTTCTGACCACACGATCTCCTAATCAATGAGCGTTTTTTGCAAAACACATAGTAATAGTGTGTGTGTCTACGATTAAGATTGCACCGCCTAATAGTACTGTCGAGAAAGTATTTCCCTAAAAAATAAACGGTAATTTTCTGTCCATAAATGAGAGAACGACGTCACCATCAATTTAAGACCAAAATTATCTTGGGGCAATATTTGAGGGTGAGGATTTCCGGGTTCGAGTTTGGTTTTTCTTCCCACTACAGCAAAATAGTGGCGCTCGGGCGAGAAATTCTTGAGAACATGCATTAAACATAAGCACATTGCTGTTAAATCGAGGAAAATGTTTACATGTCACCCTCTTCGTGTTGCAAATTTAGAATTTTGCATATACGTATTTGAATATTTCATCACTTGCACGAGAAGCTAGCGTCTTACATGATGGAACCATCAGCTGATTTACCCTAACAAATTATTTCTCCAAAAAGTATCGAGGAAATACCCTTGAAAATATGAATCAACTAATACGAACCGACAAAGTTTGTGAAAGTCCATTTTCGACGGTTATACAGGAAATACACTTGGAGTATTTACAACCCATTTTCGACGGTTTTACAGACAGTTGCTAAGAAATTAAACAAGCTTTACTTGCCTTGTGCTGTTTAGCAACACTTGTCTAAACAATAGTTGCATCAAGGTCGTCGACTCTACTACTCGACAGTTACATGGCGCACTCTTCCGCCTTGACGGTTACATGCTAGTGTCATTAACCTCGTCGAATGGTGAACGCTTTCGCCAACGGCCAATGATGTCTGTTGTCGATGAATTTATCGAAGAGTCATCAATTCCCTTCAAGCTGTCAACTATTATGTTCATTGATGACTTCCGTTTTCACTAAATTACGCTTTCATCAACTAAGTTCGTCACTCGTCAAAACTAAACAAAAGTTAGGCCTTTTACTATGCCAACGCACATGCTTCTTCTGATCAATGCCATCGAACCATAGTTCCCAACATTGAAATGGCAGCGTGCGGTGCATTCAGTGCTTGCTATCATCACTTCTGCTGCTGCTGCACTCCGCCATTTGCAATGAAGATGCTTTTCGCTTGCTCAAAACATCCACACGTACATGCGACAGCAAAGAATTGAAACCCGACCCGATCGTTCTAAGACTCGTGCCCAGCTCATTTCGCTTTCCTCACTATGGAACTCGGTCCAAAGTAATTAGTATGGGCCAACTGATGCAGTTCAAGGTTCCTCACATTAGCCCGATATAATCGCCAGATGCATCTTAGGTTGGGCCGACATCATGGGCTTTTCCCCTCCTCCTCTCTCACGCCAAGGGTTCCGAAAGACTGGAACATGTCGCATTGCATTTCATTCTATCATTTATCCAAACCTTCTTCCTAAGTACGGTGGTTAGTCAAAGTTTAGCGGGGATGATGGGTTTATCGTTATTCACAATTAAAGAGAAGCGGATTAAGTTTATTTCATTCCAAACCATTCATCGCGTGCTCTCTTTCTTCAAATTTCCCTTCTGTCGAAAAGCACGGTGATAAAATAAAGGGCACACTGCTCTACTAATTGTTTTTTAGGTATATATTACATTTCGTCCAACTGGCCGAACAATATAGAGATATAATTTTCATTGTTTCCTAGCTCCCAAATGGAGGTTTGCCTTCCGACCAAAAAAAAAAAAAAAAAAGGAGGTTTGCCACCCTCGAAACCGGGAACTGGTGTTCACGAAAAAAAAAATCACAAAGATTTTGTTTTGGTCCAGTCAAGTTCAAATCCTAAACTTATCACCCACGTACATCACAATAACCAAAAAATGGGTTCGCGAAGTAAGAACGCAAAAGGCAATAAAAAGATGTCTTCGAATAAAATAGGTAATAAAAGAGATTTGCAAAGCAAACCCTAAGTCTAAACAAGTAAACATTAGGTTTACTTTTAAAAAAAACTATATAAAAAAAAGGGCGAGTCTTGTCCGAGCAGTTCGGTCCGGTCCAATCCTAGATCTAGACCGAGAATCGAACCACCCGATCACCGATTTCAATTTTAGGAACCGGGAATCGGACCATCAGTCCCTGTCCGATGAGGATGGTCCCAGTCCGGGTGGTCCCGGCCCAGGTAATTTTTTTGCTCACCCTTAGTATGTAGACAGAAATGGAAGAAAAAACTTGGTTACATCGCCAAAGCTTCGAGATGCTGAATGCGGCCCGAGCTCCGGAGACTACACGAGTTTTCCCTTCTCTCTCCATTGCCAGAAGTGGATCTGCTTCGTCTAACTTTTCTGCTCGAGTCACTTAACTCACCATACAATAATCAAAGTATTAATACATACGGAGGCAAAAAATTAATCATTCATTGAGCAGCAATCTCTTACTCAAGCAGCACGCGCGTGTCGTGCGACGCATGTGCATTACCCAAGTATTTTACAAAGAGACAGCATCATCTCCCGTCGTTAGCCCCTATCGTACTTGTATATCCATGTATTAAGATTAGATCAAAATTAAACAGATAGATTCGTGCGTTAATAACTATTATTGGGGTTTCATCACTGTCGAGTACGAACAAGAGTTTTCTGATGAGCGCTTTAGACAAAGCCCACGTCGAGAGAGAGGACAAAAGACAGTTATTTTAAATCCAGATTTTCTACCTCAGAACAGAAGACTGTCGTGGGCCCCACTCTGACAGAACATACGGTTTTTTTATGTTCTCTCCATCTTAATTAACGCTCAACCCACTTTTGAATGAACATCGTTAGGTTTTGGACGCATTATGTTCGCAGCATTAATATATTACCCTGGTACACTTCAGCATGATGATCACGCCGACCACATTGACCCTTTGATGCATCGTCGGCTCGTAATGGCGCCAAGTGTGCTGTTTTTTTTTTTTTTTTTTTTTTGCGGGGTGGGGGAGAGGTTGGGGGGGGAAGCTAAGCAACTTGCTAACAAACCCCTCAGGTATGGATCAATTGCAATTTCAGCCCACATCTTCCGGTTTTCTGCGATTGTTCTCCTCGGCCGCCGAGGTTATTACCAGACAGTATAGACGGGCACAAGTGATTAAAGCTGTGACTTTTTTCAGTCATTATGGGTTATTTATCATTGGACTGGAGCTTTTCCAGATAATCTGTTAACGATGTTCTGATCGCAAGTCGAATTCTTCCTAAAGTACCAAATTGCGATTTTTTGAAAGAGAGTATTTCTTTTTCTAGCACTCTTGCGCGTATACTTAAGGTTCACATTATACCTCGTGTCCATTGACATAAGGATAGTCGTTATGTACCTTTGATTTCAATTATGTACACTCGTAAGAGTGAAGTTAAACTAGAAACATCCCGTCTACATCGACGGTGTACATGAAGGAATACAAGCTACAAAATCGAGGGGGATAATCACAAAATAATGATAAGAGTATAGGGAGTTGCAATCCAAGTAACTCATAGTTGAAGTTACATAGAATTTTACATATTTGCTGTCTCTTGTTCTGGTTATGAAATTGAAATAAAACTTAACAAATTCACGCGTCTCTTTCAATATTAGCTCGCGCTAATCCAAACTCATGCATGAGTTGCGTAATGGTTGAGGAATTGGTGAGCGTGTTAGTCAACTCATTTCACGACAAGGTCTAGCCAGCCCCAGGCAGGGCAATCGAGCTTTGGACTCTTGTCTCTAGCTTCATATGCCCCGTTCAGAAAAGGAAATGGTGTGCTATTGCCCGTTTGTGAGCTCAAAAGGACCTCTTTTGTCACATAATGCGCGAGGCTACAATGATTTTGAACCACCATATTTGTACCATAGTGTCTATAATACTTTATTAATGGTGGTCAGAGTGCAACTTCCACTATTAGAATGCTTGATATTGCAGGACTAAAGTCCGAAGCTTTTTCTTCATTTGACTCCCCTGTCACGAATTTACCAATCTTTGAGCAAAGCCATCGTCCGTAAGGTGCTTATATCCTACATGACAATTCTTAGCTCCGACAAGAAGCTCTATCAAGTCTGGTGCTAGAACAACATTGCCTATAGCTAGCATAGCTAGATCATCGTCGCCAATTAGACGCACTTAGACTAAGCTATATTAGATGATTTAGGAATCAATCGATTCTTAACTTAACTCAGTCCTCGTAGGGTTCTTCTTCTCCTCAAACCTCGTCAAAATTTATCTGGTGAACGTAACTTTCACCACGCTCTAGAAGAATGTGATTAGTTCATGAATGCGAACGGGTAAATGTTGACTTCCAATAGCCGGCGGCCAAAACAAAAGTGGTTCACATTTTTTTTTTCTAGAAACAGTAGGTAAAAGCAAATTCTATGTGAAGTCGTGGCTCACAAGGTCCAAAAGGACTCCAAATGGCGGGTTAACTTTCTGGTGTTCGCGTGTGACTCGCGTCGATTCATCATCAGTCAACCTTACATTGTAAATGTATGACCAACTTTAAAGTTCCACGACCAAAACCTAAACCCTAAAAACATTACATTTTAGTCATGTTTATCGTGCAATTGGCGCGGTCTAAAGAGCCACTAAAGCCGGTAAAGTGATCATCATCCGTCTATTTCAAGATGTGCGTTGCAATTTTTCCTCCTGTGACATTTCCTTCCCATCATTATCCTAATTAGAGATAAGCATGAGATTCACTTTTTGAGGTACTAGGAGCGTTCCTACACTTCGTTTGAAAAATCAGGTCAAATCTCTAACTCGACATAATTTCACCAATCTAAGCGGTCTGTTATTACATCAATAGCCATTTACTGTATTCGTTTTTCGTATTTCGCTGAGTTAATTTGGTTTCAAATATCAATATGTATAGCATTATGAACCTGCGTAAGCATATTTAACTAAAGGTCAAGAATGACTCCAACCATTTGGTGGATCGTTCGGAACGACCCCTTCCTTCGGTTTGAAGTAAGCATTACAGACACCAGTAGTTCGCACGTAGTTGTTTCTCTTACACATATCTGACTCCGAACAACGATGCATGCATGGATTTTGTTTAACTATAAGAGGAAGCAGTTGATCTCTCCTCATCTGCAGAAGCTGCTGCTTTAGAAAGTAGCCAAATGTTAGAGGATGATATGATAAAGACTAGATCACATTTCGTGGGTCGCATTTAAATATTGCCTTCAATAAAAAAAAGTATAGTCCGGCACGTTATATTCTGAGCCTAGCGCTCCACATGCATCGAATGTAACCGGGTTTGAGGTGACTAGGAACACAAGATGATAGAGACAAAGGGTAGAGTTTGGACAAACGTAAACTTCATTGATGAAGTAATTTGCAATATATACAGAGGGTTTAGGAGGCAAAATTACACTTTTAGTGTCAAAAGTTGTGTACGGAGATCACTTTGATGTCAAAAGTTTCAATCGTATCACTTTAGTGCCAAAAATTATATTAAAAAAATGATCATTTGGTGCCTCCGGCAAAAAATTTCAGCCAAAATTGCCACGTGGCATTTGAAATTAATTTTTAAATTTTAATCGGTATTTTTTAAGAAAAAGAAGTCCACGTGGACGTGGACTTCAAAATTCATAAAAAAAAATAAAATTAAAAATTAACATCTTTTAAAAATAAAAACTTTATTTAAAACAAACTAAATTAAACTTAACAAAAAAAAAGGCGACCATGGTTAATGAACCTCGCCGCTACTGCCCCACCATCATTGCCGATTGCCGGCGAGGGTGGGGCATGGCAACGGGGGTTGCTAGAATCCTCGTCACTGCCGCCCCACCATCACCGGCAATCGGCAAGGGTGGGGCATGGCCAGCGGCCCCCACAGGCCTCAGGCGAGGGCCTGCAGACCCTCGCTCAAGGCGAGGGTCCCAATAACCCTAGTCAGCTGCCTCTATTTAATTATTTTAATTTTTTAACTTATTTATTAAATTATGTTAAATAAAAAATTCAAATTTCAAAAAATAATGCCACGTGGACCACCGGTGAGCCACATCAGCCAAAAATATTAATCAAAAATTACCACGTCAGAATTCCGGTGAAGCAAATCAGACTTAGCATTAAAGTGATCCTTTTTTTATAACTTTTGGCACTAAAGTGATCTGATTCAAACTTTTGGCACTAAAGTGATCTCCGTACACAACTTTTTACACTAAAAGTGTGCTTTTGTCAAGTTTAGGGCTAAAACAATACAATGATAATTATGCCCTTTAGTATAAATCTAATCTATCAATACTCCCCCTCAAATTGGTGAATGGAAACATGTCAACAGCTTATTCTTAAAATTGCAAAATAAATCACATGTGACCGGTTTCGTAAACAAGTCTGCAAATTGAGAATGACTGGGAACATGAAGAGTGCACAAAGTGTCATCTTGAATTTTTTCACGAACCAAGTGACAATCAATCTCGATGTGTTTGGTGCGTTCGTGGAAGACAAGATTAGTGGCGATGTGGATGGCCGCTTTATAATCACAAAAAAGATCAACAGTGGTAGTATTGACATGGAGATCCAAGAGAAGCATGTGAAGCCATGTGATTTTGCATGCAATGGACACCATAGCACTGTATTCAGCTTCTATGAGGAATAGACAATAATGATTTTTTCCTTGGAACGCCATGAGATGGACAAGAACCAAGAAACATGTAGTAGCTAGAAACAGATGGTCGAGATGTAGAACAAGATGCCCAGTCAAAATATGTATAACTACTAAGTTGGAGAGCAGAATCAGTTGGGAAAAATAAACCAGTGCTGGGATCATGCTTAAGATACCACACGATGTGAAGGGCGGAATTCCAATGGTATTCATTAGAAGAGTGCATAAATTGACTAAAATATTGCACTGCAAAGACTAAATATGAATGAGCTACTATAAGATATAATAATCTACCAATAAGTCGCCGATATAAACCTTGATCCTTATGAATTGGGGAGGAGTCTGAAAATTTAATATTGGATTCCATTAGAGTATCAACAGGACGTCCTCCAAGAAGACCAACGTCAGACAAAACATCAAGGGTGTATTTCCTTTGTAACAAGAAAATCCCAGACTTGGAACGAAAAACTTCAATGCCCAAGAAGTATTTGAGAGTGCCCAAGTCCTTAATACGAAATTGTGTGTCAAGAAATCACTTGAGAAGTTAAATCATAACTTCATCATCACCCATGAACACCAAATCATCAACATCAACAAGGATAATGGTTAAGAAAGAGCCACACACCAATGTAAAAAGTGAATAGTCCGCCTTGAATTGTTGAAAACCAACATCAAGCAGTGCAAAAGAGAATTTAGCAAACCATTATATTGATGCATGTTTAAGACCATAGAGTGATTTCCTAAGACGACAGACTAAATTCTCCCTTTTAGAATGAAAACCCAGTAGAAACTGTTGGAGGGTATTCGCAATGGCACTGACTAACAGAATTTATAGTCAAATTGCAAAGGCACAAAAATAAATTAGGTAGAAGCACAAACGCTAAGTCAACAGAAGCACAAACGCTGAGTCAGCAGAAGCACAAACGCTGAGTAGGCAGAGGCATAACGCTCAATCGGAAAAGCACTAACTCAATGAATAGTACATGAGCTGATATTAAATCAGACTAAAAACTCTAAAATTACAATGACAAATCTAAAAATGAAATTGACACAAATATCGAGGCATCTCTACACAGTTTCCTTAAGATAGATTCGTCTCCTCTCATATGTGTTTTGAGGTTTCGTGAATGTCTGTCTTCCAAAATACAAAGGTAAAATAGCTACAAAGGCAAGCACAACACTCTGGAGCTTCAAGCGAACTTGACCTAACGCGAACACTATCAAAACCGATGCAGATGCAAAGAATAAAAAGAAATGTAAGCTGTTTTTTTCTTTTCGATCTTAGTCTTTTTCCTTTTAATCTCTCCGAACGGGAGGTTATATATATATAAGGCCAGTAGGGCATTTCGGAGATAAGAAATAACGGCTAAATAAATCTGACATTATAGCATTAATCTCGTAACAGCAAAATAATAGTGGATCTTCCGTTATAGTAGTAATGGCTCTACTGGTTACAGTAGTGATGTCTCTGCTGTTACAGTAATATGGCTCTGCCTGTTACAGTATTCAATTCTGTAACTACTAAAATTAATGCCATTAACCTACTGCTACTTTTTCAATATGGATCTAGTGTTTTGTCACTTCACATTTCCAACTCAAGGGTGTTCTTTGAAAAATAATTTCTCTTTTACTTACCCATTAAAATATCTCATTTTCCAACAATCTCCCACATGAATGAAAATTATTGTTGGTTTTGACTTTGTGGTAGTGTTCACCAAATGAAACCTGCATAGGATAGGAAAATGTCACCCTTTGAGCATTCCCTTGTGAAAGTGCACTTAATTTACTAGTTGTCCAATAGACTTGATGTCATTGAACTTTCCCGTTTTCTTAGTAAATAACCCACACACTTCACACGAGAATTTTCTGAACGTCTGTTCAGTTCTCATTGGTATGTTCGTTTTAACCCTGAACATCGTCCTTGTTTTGCGATAATTTCTAGAGAATTTAGCCCAACAGGCCCTCTTTTCTCACACATAGGTGTTCACTTAATTATGAGTATTTGGTTTATTCTGCTTAAGGATCATTAAAGAAAAAATTGCTATCCTTTTTCCTGATAAGTCCCACAGTAATTGATTTTCTCCACATGTGGGGGATATCACATCATTGTTGCTCTTATAGGAATGGTTTGAGGATGACTCCCACAGTGATATCATTCAGTTCATATAATTAGGTTGTCCCTTTGAAATTAAATCTTGGGATCTCCAGTCAATTAGATTGGATTTTTCTTTATACAAACTTTTCTATAATGGATTTCAGTGTCATTCCTATTGTCGATTTTTTAAATAACTCTTTGTTTAACCCTTTAGTTAGTGAATATGTAATATTATCCTTTAACATTACGTAGTCAATAGAGATAATCTAGTTGAGAGTAGTTATCTAATGGTATTATGTTTATGACGTATATGTCTAGACTTACCATTATATATATATATATTACTTTGTGCTTTTCCAATCGTAGATTGACTGTCACAATGTATACAGATTGGTGGCACAGATTTTTGCCATGTTGGAATATACTCTAAGAAATGGCATAGTCATTCAACCTCTTCACCACATTTATCCAAAGCTATAAGTTCAGATTCTATTGTGGATCTGGCTATAACAGTTTGTTTACAGGATTTCCAAGATACATATCCTCTTGCGAGTGTGAATACATATTTACCGTTAGATTTTGAGTCTTTTATATCATATATCCAGTTCGGATCACTATATCCTTCTAAAACAGATGGATATCTAATATAGTGCAGGCCAAGGCTCCGAGTATATCGTAAGTATCTAAGTACTCTCACTATTGTTTTCTAATGGTCGGCACTATCACTTTCTTTCTTTTTTTGTCATAAATGGGTTATTGTGTTGATAGGGAGTCATATGGGCGAATTTGGTTGAAATTTTCACAAATTTTGGGTTCGATCTCGATTTTCAGGCAAAGATTCTGGCAAACTCGCTAAAAAAATCATTGTTCAGGCAAGTCGTTGGTCATCTTCCCCAGCCAAGGGGTCTAACCGGTCAACGTTTGACTAATCAACGCCAACGTGACATGCCACTTTGGCAAGGTGGGGACGGCTCCACGATCAAACTAAACCTAGATCGGACGGCCGTGGTTTCGTCATGTGTCGCGATCTAGAATTTTCAAAAATATATTTGTTTAGAATTATAAATGATTTTCAAAAATAATAAAAAAGAATTAATCTGACAGTCATAGTGATGCCAAGTGGCACTCGAAAACCATCGGATCTGGGTTTTAATCTGACCATTTTAAACCTAAATCGGATGCACTGAGAGAAGCCACGTGGCGGATCCTGGAGCGTCCGATGAGGGAATTTTTGGATAATCAAAAAAATCATTAAAAAATAGAAAATTGCTTTAAAAAAATCAAAACTACATCATTTATTATCGGTTCGACCCATACGGTTAGGCTAGGCGCTCGAGAGGTGTGGTTCTGGTCTGACCCGGTTAGAAAAATATTTTTTTAAAATAATAAACAAATCAAAATATATTATAAAATTAGAAAACTTAATGAAAAATAAAAATATTCATTAAAAAATTCAGAAAAGTTTAAAATTTTCAGAAAATTTCTAAAAATTCAAGAAGATAGGAAATAGCCAAACCTATTTTTGGTCTTTTGATCTCCAATCATCCCTAAAATGATGATTTTGCTCTTTTGGCAAATCGTCTCCCAAAAAATTAAAAAATTTCAAAAAAATTTATAAAAATTTCAGAAGATAGGAAATGGCCACAATCAACTGGTCATGACCTATTTTGGATCTTTTGATCCTCGATCTTCTCAAAAATGATAATTTTGCCCTTTTGGCAAATCGTCTCCCAAAAAATTGAAGAAATTCAGAAAAATCCAAAAATTTCCAGAAAAATGGGAAATTGTCATAATCAATTGGTCATGTCCTATTTTGGGTCATTCAATCCCCGATCCTTCCAAAAATGATAATTTTTCCCTTTTGGCAAATCGTCTCCCAAAAAATTGAAGAAATTCAGAAAAATCCAAAAAAAAAATTCTAGAAAATGGGAAATGGCCACAATCAACTGGACATGACCTATTTTGGGTCCTTCAACCCTCGATCTTCAAAAATGATGATTTTTCCATTTCCACATATCGTTTCCCAAAAATTTCAAAAAAAATCCCAAGAATGGAAAATAGTCACGACCAACTAGCCATGGACTATTTTGAGTAATTCGACACCCGAACCTTCCAAAAATGAGGATTTCTCCTTTCCAACAAACCATCCCCAAATCTTTCTATTTTATCCCTGGCCTTTAACCGCACCTTCTCTAAGCCCTAAAGGCCATACTAGGAGGTCCTGATTTAAATTGATGTGCGTTGACTGATTCATTTATGCACCTGATTGAATTTATTTGATGTGATTAATAGGATTAGTCTTTTAATATGCATGAAATCACAAATCAGATTTACCTCACTCAAAGTTGCGCCTCCATGAAATCTTATTTAAGAAAATCACTCACGTTAGGTACCGAAAGGGCCTTGGTAATGACGCCAACGTAATCAAATTCTCGAACCCAAAATCTCTGATTCCACAAAACTGATCAATCTTTCTCAATCGATTAGTGAGACTTTCGGTCTACCTTCCAAGAAAGACCAGTGGCGACTCCAAATGCATGCACACACAGCACATGCCACCACAATCACACCAAGGTCAAATCTGATTGACTCTTATCATCGAAAAATCTCCAAATTAACTCCCGTCGCGATTTGATATGGACCTAGGAGGGCCCGCGCCGAGAACACCAACGATCCACATTTCAGGGTGGGGTCCGACCGGCAATCCATTAGCCCGAAAACGGGTCGCGACACTACCTTGGGTGCAAGAGGTTGAGAAGGTGAGGTTGGTGCAAGTATCAAGATAGATATTTCACCAGATATTTCACCAAGGTCAGGTATAGTTATTGGAATTATCGAATTTTGTTCGGATGTAGTATGTTTGGCGGTTTGACAAAAAGGGTTGCAACTAGTAAAAGTTGTTTGATTTTGGAGGTCATACAGACAATAACCTTTGTGGATTGTGAGATAATCGATTAGAACACATCGGCGAGCTCAAGAGCCAAATTTATCGGGGTGAAGATGATCGGTAGAAGCATAGCACAACGAGCCAAAGACACAAAGATGAGAACATGAAGGTGATTTTCCATAGAGAAGTTCATATGGGGTTTTATTGTGTAGGAGAGAACTTGGAAGTCTATTAACAAGATAAGTAGCAGTTAAAACACAATATCTCCAAAAACGAAGAGGCATGCTAGAATGTAAACGCAAGATACGAGCAATAATGAGCAAATGACAATGCTTACGCTCAACAATTCCATTTTGCTGACGAGTGTGAGGGCATTTGCGCTGCTGGTGAATACCGTGCGTGCAAAAAAAAAAAACTCTTGTAAGCAAGAGGAAATGAATTCAGTTTCATTATTAGATTGAACATTTTGGACTTTAATTTGAAATTGAGTTTCAACAAAAGCAAAAAAGCTAATCATAGAATCAATTGCATCAAACTTAAATTAAGCCAAAAAATTCAAGTGTATCGCAAATATTCATCAACAATAGATTAAAAAAAATAGCGACATGTCTTATGTGTAAAATGAGAATAAGGTCCCCAAATATCAACATGAATAAGTTCAAGATGACATAAAGAAGTAATAATATTAGACGGAAAAGACAATTGCGTTTGTTTGGATAAATGACAAGCATTGCAGGGATTTAATTGTTTTGTTGGAATAAAACTTAAAGTTTGATGTAAAATAGATAAAATTGACTCAGATGGATGTCCTAACCGGTGTGCCAAATATGTGGTGCCAAATTTTTAGCAGAAAGAACGGCAGATCTCCAGGTGATAGAAACCGCCGCATTCATGGCCCCGACCAATGATCTTTTTTTTTCAAGAGGTCCTGAAAAAGACAATGGTTAGGAAAAAATGAATAAATAGTTTAAAGTTTGAGTAAGTTTGGAGATTGATAATAAGTTATACTTGAAAGAAGGAGCACAAAGGACATTATCAAGAGACATAGTTGGGGTAAGAGGGGCTAAACCGTGTGATGTCACGAATACACCAACACCATTTGAAATTCCAACGGTAGGATGTGGAGATGGATAGTGCATCGGGTTTGTAAGGTGGCACGGTTCAAATGTGATGTGATTGGTATTACCAATGTCAATAACCCAAGTATCATAATTAAATGAAATCGAAGATAAGCCAAAAACATTATTTGAGAGGTTGGCTTTTGGGGTGTTTACCTCTTGTAGCAAGCGCATTAGTTGTTTATATTAATCATTTGTGAACGGAAGAGGTATCGCATCAAAAGTATGGCTAAACTTATTGTCAGCGGGCCGGGAGGAGGTAGATAGTTGTCCAGGGCGCTGTTTTTGGTTGGGAGGGAAGCCATGAATTCGATAACACACGTCTCGTGTATGTCCCAAGATGCCACAGAGGGCGCATCTTTCCCGGCCACGTGATGTGTTTGTTCTTTTAGCTAGGTTGGCAGACGAAGTGAGAGCGCTAATACAGTTGGGCAATCCATGGGATGAGGAATTCATGTACAGCTCGTGGAGCATGGTTTTCATGATTGGTAAGCAAAATACTGGTCTAATCAGACAGTGGTCGGTCTGATTGGATATGGCGGTGCGACTCATCTTGAAGAACTAGTGCATATGCACGTGCAACAGTAGGGAATGGATTCATTAGTAAAATATGATTGATAACATTAGCGTATCTCGGATTGAGACCCATGAGAAATTGAAACAAGCGCCGGTTCTCTTGCTATGTTGTGATGATAGAGCAAGCCAAACAAGAGCATCGCGATAATGAATGCAAATTATTCAATTCATCCCAGCAACTTCGCAAGTTGTTGTGATACTTGGTCATAATATCATCACGTTGAGCGACGGTACAAATCGTTTGCTCGAGATAAAAAATCCTAATACCATTCCATAGCGAAAAATGTTCACGGAGATCGGCCTAGACATCAACAACTGACTCTGTGTAGAGAACTGTTGGCACTAAATCTGGATGGATGGAATTAAGAATCCATGGTTGATTCATATTATTTACACAGATCCAGGATGAATACGCAGGATCGGTTGCGACTGATTTTTTTCATTTATCGAATAACAAACACCATCTTGTTCTTGACAGAAAGGCAATCTCCATGGCACGAGACCAATTATTGTAATTGCCACCCGTAAGGAGCATACCGACAAGATTAGATCCAAGGTTATCAAAATGATGCATAACAAGGGTTGTCTGATTGTTCATGTGCGGGAACGGTGGCTAAAGAGTATGGAGTCTCGTTTGCCATGAAGAGTAGCCAATCTGGATTAGACTTCGCCGATCTGGAGAATTCGAAGGACCAGCAGCCAAAAGAAACCTTGGTACTCGATCGGAATGGCGCCAGCGTATGTGCGTATCAATGTCACGGCCTCTTCCCTATAGTAGCAGCAACAGATGATTGCGAGAAAGAAGGCCAGAGAGAGAGGATGTAAGAGACGGCCTCTAAGAATCACTATTCTGATGCCATGTAGAGTTTGGGCAAATGTATTCTTTATTGGTAAAGTAATTTACAATATATATACGTAGAGTTTAAGGCTAAAATAATACAATAACTATTATGTCCTTTAGTATAAATCTAATTTATCAATACAAACAAAGGCATAAGACAAAACCGGAGGACAAAGCTCGCTATGGTTGGAACGCGTACACAGGGAAAGTTTAGTACATTCGCAGCGACGAGTCATTAAAGAACTTGAATCATTCAGTATGTGCATATGTCTACATGTATGGATTGACTCTCTTCTCTGCAAGTTAGCCGCACATTGTTGGTACGAGGTGGTTTCTAAGTTCTTGAAATTGCCTAATTCCCTTCTATCAGAAGATTTCAATTGACAATTGAAAAGCGTTTTTGCTTTTTCATGATTGGGGAAAAATGGACCTTCATCAATGGCTCCTCTCCACCAAAACAAAAAACAAAACAAAACAAAACAACGTTATCCTCTTTTAAATGGAAATATTAAACGAGCTTCACCTTTTCCTAATCAGAATAATCGTCTAATTCAAATAAGAGCCTCACTGATTACAAGCAGCCCATTACGCCCTATCGCAAGGTCTGAATTCCCTGATTAATTAAAGCTTTATCTCCATATGTTAACGTTCATAAGATAAGCGAATTACATGTCAACTGAAAGTGATCGACACCCTCTTTTCATTTGCTACGATTCGTGTTCCTCTCTCTTGTCTTCTTTCGGAGAATTATATAAATCCGAGGGTTTATCGACCTTGTTGGATCGTAATGGTATTTGTTTATGGACTCTTCGGACGTGTCAGCAATTGAGATTGGGACCGTCGCGCGGACTTTTCCGATAAATTTGAGAGTCTGAATAATTATGTCAACAGCTTAAGTAAACTCCATCAAAGTCAGTGGAAATAAAAAAAAAAATGCCGAAACTAATTGGCAAATCGGCCATTTTCGCATAATATAATGGCGCTGATCATGTGCGACGAAGACGATAAGGACCCGTCAAGCTCCATGAACCAGTTGCTTGGAACTCGAATGAGCCAGTGGATCAAGTTCTGCCAAGGATGGATAATTGCCAAGTGGGGCTGCATGATTCGCAGTTGATAATAAATTGATCGAATCCAACTTATGATACAATAAGATTAACCTTAAAACCGGGATTCTACTATTCTCTTACTTAAAGCCATGTTTTGATCCCATGACGCTGACGCACGGCTTTATGTTTATCTGTTTAGCTAGCTCTCGTTCTACAATACTCGATTAATCTCATCTTCATGTTAAAGTATATTCCTCCACAAGATTTGAAGGCGGCAGGTACTTCAAGTTGGTGGAAGGTATACTCTCTAAAAATTTATACATAAAGTGCATTCGAGCATATTCGTTAGCTCTGTATATTTCAGATGACAAAAATAATTGAACGTGTATTTCCATATACTTTCGAGCATATTTGGCTCAAATGTTGCGCCGACTTAGCACCACATTAGCTGGACAGTCTGGAAGTAAAAGAGAAAAGCCAGAGATGCATAGAAGGGAGGGTGGGTGGGTGGGTGGGCGGGCGGGCGGGCGGCGTGGGGTTGGGGGTTGTCACCTCTACTCATCCAGGAGCCCCGGCATGAGCTAGCGAGAGCAAGCGATCAACCTAGGGTTTTTCTTTTCCTACGATATGGAACTTCGACTTTCATGAACCAACCTAATTTTGTGAATTGAGACGCGTGATGAAAGAGCTTTGCTAGCATAGTAGTCCTTGAATGAAATAACGGTATGTCATGATCAATGAATTCTTAAAATAAATTAAACTCTACAATAATTTTTAATTAGTTATTTTTTATTTTTATGACTCAAAACAAATTGTTAGTCTTATAGTGAAAATTGATCAGAAAAAGTGGGATTTGGATCAAGAACGTAGTATTATTGTATTTGACATTGGTCGATTTTTGCTGCTTTCAAAACCCGAGGGTTATGCAGACCGAGATAAGAAAACGTGCGCGTCTTTTGCCGAGAAGCATGCTATTGCTGGCATGGCGTGCTTGACTTGAGGCACTGATGAGAGAGCTCCATCAACGAAGCTCGAACTTTTTTTTTTTTTTTTTCAGGCTGAAGCCCCACCACATCTATCAAATCCAGAGACCCACCACCACATCTCACATGGGTTTTTGTCAAAAGGGGCATTCGGAATGTTAAGAGGGTGCAATCATTCAAATGGTCTGACAATCCGGCGAAGAGATTCAACGTTGGATTTGCCAAATTAGTCATTCCTAGCGGTCTCTGTCACAATCTTTCAGATCCGTCTGCGCGGGATGGGGATTGTCAGCATCGTTGAAATTTTTCTTGCTTTATATCCTCGGCCTGACGAGCTTTCTCGCCATTATTGGCATTGTCAAGGCACGATGCCTTTCTCCTTCCTTCCTTCTCTTCTGTTCACTTTCTATCATAGAAATGTATGTGTGGAACCAAATGTCTGAGCGATGACCCTTCCATTGATCTTGTGAGATAACTATGATGATTAGCTATCGCAAAATCAAAGTTGCAATAACTTTGTTAAACTTCAAAAGCACATGAGACTATTCTAGTAACTAATGACGCGCATGGCAATACTTTTGTATCATAAATCAACTTCTGGATAGAAATTGATTTATCTACTTCCACTCAAAAGTAGAAGCTGATTTTTTTTTTTTTACTTCTACTCTAAGAATTGATTTTTAATAAGAGAAATTCGTTTGCTAATGATTAACAATTTCTACTTCTGAAATATTATTAACATAAATCTTCTATGAAAAAATTTTGTCGGCGGCAAAAAAAATTCTACTTCATTTTTAAATTTTTAAAATTTATTTAAGAAATAAATTTTATTATTGGAAACTACTATTTACTTTTTTAAAATATAAAAATATTATTTATTTATTTTTACTCCAGCGATGGCGAGCAATGCAGGGGTCGATGGTTGGTGGTGGGAGGCATTGATGAAGGCAATGTTGGACAGTTGGCTGCAGTCAGTGAAGGTCGCGATGGGTAGTAGTTGGCAGCAACGGCTGTCGGCTATGGGTAGAGGTCAACGGTGGGCAATGGTTAGAGGTGGGAGGTCGTCTGGTGATTATCTCGAGCGACTGTGGGCGATGTCTACTGGAGGTCTACAATGGGAAATGGTTGGAGGTGGTTGTGAACAACGATGGGTGGCCGGGTGGAGGTTGGCGGTTGGGGGCAATGGGTGGTAGTGGTCACGTGTGGCAGTGGGCGGTGATTAGCTGTGGGCAAGCGTGGTCGAAAAGAAGGTAAGGTGAGAAGTACTTCTTGATTTTATTTTATTTTTTGGTTCAAGATGTATATCTTGAGTTAAGAAATAAATTTTTTAACTTTTCAAATTAAGGAAAAAGCAACTTCAAAAGTGAAACTTTAGAAGTAGAGATTTCTTTCAGAAGTTATGTTACCAAATAGATTTTGCTCTATAAGCACTTTTAAAGTAGAAATCCACTTCTAGAAGTGTTACCATGTGTACTCTAAAATTAATTTGGGTAATTCATCTTTTAGAGGGTGGTGGCAAGGTAGTTCCTAGAACCAAATATTTGTTGGAAAATATGCAATATTTTGATGTTTGAGTAAATGAGAAATTGTTTCTAAAATAATACCCTTGAATTGGAAGTGAAAAGTGACAAAATACTAGTCTTTTTGAGTGGTAACTATCATAACACAAGTACTATGCCTCGTGCGCGCAGTGAGGTGCAAATCACAAACCCCGACGAAGGTCCGACGAGCTGAAACTTGGGCACGAGCGCAAGACCCGCTGACACGAATGCATGATCGGAAGTGGGCCTCGCGACAAACCTATTTATGCTTTATGTTTTTAATTTTTTTCAACTCAAATCGTCACAAATTTATTGTGACGACTACTGAATTAAATAAGTAACCACGGGTTAATGGCATTAAATTTTGTCGTTATAAAATTAAAGCATAACGGTTATGTTGTTATGACTTTATCGTTACATAATTAAAAGTAAAACGGTTCCGTTGTTACGGAATTAAAGTTATACCAACAGATTTATTTAGCCATTATTCCTTTATTTTCGAAATGCCCCATTTACCTTATAAATAGATGGCTTCATATTCTATTTTTAAAAGATATAGAGGACACTAGAACGAAAAAGAAAATATTTTCTCCCTCTCTTTCAACTCTCTGCATTTGCATTATTTTCGATAGTGTTCAAGTTTTGTTCAAATTCGCCGAAAGCTTTGGAGTGTTATGCTTGCCTCTTTAGCGGCTAACCATTATATCTTAGGAGACAGACATTCACGAAACCTTAAAATCACGTACGGGAGCGGACGAATCCGTTTTAAGGAAACTATGTCAAACACAGATCTCGGTGTTTGTATCAATTCAATTTCATTTCAATAATATTGTGGTTCTATTCATAGCATAATTTCAATTTTAGTATTAATTCATATGCTGTTTACGTTGTTTATGCCTCTGCCATTTCAGCGATTATGCATTTGCCAATTGAATATATTTCTGGTCTATCATTTTAAAACAGACTCGATGTTTGAGGTAGTTTGCCAATATTTTCTAATGCCATTTGAATTTTGAATTTCCTCCAATATTATAAAGCATAGTGGTTATTTTAACAGTATTTTCCTAACAATATTACCCTGTACGTGAAATTAATCACAATAGTAGAGACATATATTTGTCGGCATAAACTTCATTCTTGTCAAATCTAATCGACTGCTTCGGCTAGAGATAATGAACATAGGTCATGTTTTCTCACGGAGAGAGGCTTGATTATTCATGTTTGCGCAAGAAGGACGATCCTTCTAGGGGTCAAGGATGATTGTCTCCATTACATTTCTCCAACTTCTCCCCATTATTCAAAACCTATTTCTTTCAATGCCGAAGACATTAGCAAACTCAAGTTAACAAACCCTAATTCTCTAACTCGATGCCCTAGTCTCTTCAATTCATATCGGTAAACGTGTTAAAAAAATCATAAATATTTCATATTAATACAATATTTAGAACTAAATTTACATTAATATAATAAATTTTAGATTTTTTTACACTTCTCGATGCGTCACAGGAAGGAAGATGCTTCTTGGTGTCAAGGACGATGGTCTCCATTACATTTCTTCATCTTCTCCCCCATTATTTCCTAAATCTTTCAATGCCGCAAGTTAGCAAACCTTAATTCTCTAACTCGATGCTCTGGTCTCTTCAATTCATGTCGGTAAACGTGTGTACGCACGAATGAACGACCACTGGTTTCGCTAATGATGCATTAAAGTCGAACACCCACGTTTCCAAAAAGCTACTGTCATGTCACCATGAGCCGATTCAATTGATGGATTTGATGAATTGACGGTTTGGGATTACTCCATGGTAGGCCTAGGCCACACCAATTGAAACTCATAACTCTGTGGAGAATAATAATTAAGTAAGGACTAAAGGTCGGTGAGCCTTGGCCGCCTGATTGACCGATATCTAGTCAGTAGTCACACATGTCATACTCGGCTCAATGTCGCCCAAAGTGGTGCCTCTTTCTTCCCAAAACGTGAGTTGACGATGACGGGGTTTATGTACGAGAAGAGGAAAAACATCGCAAGCGGCAATGCTGCACAAGATTGGCTTTGGACTAAGGAGGATATTTTTTATTCAAAGATTTAATAGTGATTCGCGTCGGCGCAGTTAGCTGCGCCATCAAGGAGTTTTTTATTTTCAAATTAAAAGGTCATCGATTCAATAGTCACAACTTTATACTAACAGTTCTGATTCAAGTCACCTGCACAGACCAAAAATTTTAGAGTTAATCGATTCATATGACTTGCTGAGTGTTCTATGGATGTCTAAATAGTAGGGTATTCATGCTCATGCCTTGAGATTATACAAGAAAAGAGTATTAGTAATGTTAACAGAAAAGGCTTTTAATTAAAATTAACTTTTGTAAATCCCCAGTCTTATATCTCAGGAATTTTTCCTAACTAAGGGATCATATCGTATCCAATTTGAACCACGTCTCTCCTGAGATAAGGACTTTGGATGATTTACATTCATGTATGTAAGTATGTTTTTCGGTTTAATTGAGCAATTGGTCTTCAATAATGCTTTGACTAGTGAAATTATCTTTCAATGAACAAAGTGGCTTATATATACCAAATCCCATATGCAAGCGAAAGAGACGTCGTCAAGCACCCATTTATAAGCTATCATGTCAGTTTGTCGACAAATTTTTTTTTATAAAAAAAACACTTATTTGCCCGGAATTTTTTCAAGGGTATCGTACGTTAGGTGAATATTAAAGTGTTTTATGAGTTGGTCACGTCGCTAACACGGTGTGATTGGCAAATCACATGTTAGCTGGCAACGCATCACATCATAATTGGTGTTTAAAATTCTTTGAGATAATTACTTTTTCTTGGCGTGTTACACGAAAATGTCAATGTCACGCGAAATACATTCCTTAAGCTGAACACATCAAATACGTTTGATGAGCCATGACTTTTGTTCCTTAGAAAACTGTGATTTTTCCTTAGTATAGTCTTTCCCATCAAATTTATTAACAAAACGAGACAAATCAATCTCATAATGTGAAAAAAAAAAACTAAAGGGAATTACATGATAATAGTAAGTCAAGTATAATTGATACAAAGTCAAGTATAATCGAAACACAATCGACGTATCAAAGACAATGTTTCGCAAAAAGTTAGAGCTTAAGCTTATGAGATTCTATCACATCCCTTAATCAAATTGCAATAATCGAAGGAGAGAACCCAAAAAATGCTTGACGAATATGGATTTATGATATAAACAAATTTGTAAATGAGTTCGTTTTTTCGGCTTCCTCTATCATATTAGAAAATTCTCGTAACTTGATTATCATTTCAATTCCCAAATTAGTAGAATGAAAATTGTCATCAATCATAGTAACTTTTAGAAGGAGGAAAGTATATTATATGGATAAAATAAAACCAAATCAACACTCGGATTGAGCCCCGTTCCCTCCGAGCATTTTCTTGCGCGCGTTGTCACTTAGATTGGTCATAGTGATCCTCCTATTCAACTGGTCTTTCACTTAGTTGTCCTCATTCCCACTTGCAACATTGGATGGTTCTTTGGTCCTACCCTTTTCGTCACTGATAATCGTTTTCTTGATAATGAGAACGAGTAGGGTCAGCACTATCTCTCGAAGATGATTCAGAACAAGAAATAGCGGAATTTTTTGGTCAGATTTGTATTGCCAAATGACGGATCCTAATGGTTGTGAGACTTGCTCGCATGCGGCTTGGAGCTCCTTTGATAAAAAAAAAAAAAAAATAATACGAACCCTCCGGTCGCTCTTCGCGATCGGTGGCAGCATCAAAATTCGACTTGGGAATGGCGGGCGCAATTAAGGATCCCTCCGACTTTCCTCTTGCTCGCATCAGGTAACGAGACAATAGCGGGCTCGCTTCGAAAAAGCAAACGATTAGCCGCAGCTCAAGTCGTGTATTCCCACGGGTGGGTCAGAGCTCTCGCGCTGAGGTTGTTGATGTGGATCGCTGGACCCGCCCATTTCCGGATCGACATGATGGAAGTTGGGTTCGAACGAGAACGTCTTTTGTCCATCTCCATAACACCATTTATCAAAGCTCGAAAAGAAGGTAAGGTCGGTGGTGAGTCTTTCAAGTCTCATCTTATGAAAAATACCTTTTTTTTTAGACTTTGACATTCTTTTTGCACCCCCTCCATAGATGTAGGCTGTAGCAACCCGCTCGTGTTTCATCTCTCTCCAATTGAGATTAAATTTGGGAGATCAAATCTCAGTTAATCGTTTAATTAACCAGTTTTACTCATAAAGAGTGGTCTTTTCTTGCACATCTCGCGAGATTTTGGCCCGCATATGAAAAGAAAATTCTGGTAGATTTGCCATTAATTAGTATAAACAGGAGAAGTGACAAGAGCAAGTTGCATGTACAATTTTTACTGGCGTGTGTTCCATCTATCACCGTTGTGGATTCGTGTGCCCGTCAATTTTTCAAACTGTGATTACCTGATCCATGTCTATGAAAGGTGAGTGCTGAGAACGAGCCTCGATGCATCCACCGGTGTCTTTTCTTCCATAAATGAAGAAAAAAGAGTGCTTAATCGTCTAATTAATTGGTCCTAATCATCCCCATTTGTAAAACATAAAACAGAATTGTACGCAAATCGAAACCCTAATATTTGCATGAACGTCATACCCAAGATCTTAAAACGAGATGATTTTTATCATATCGTAATCGACAAGAGACATATTTCAATCCATAATAGTTCATTGCGATGAGATCGATTATAGATGAGAAATCAATTGTAGAAATGATTTTTTCTCTCTTGACCCCTTTTAACCTTTTGATGTTCTTGATGGAGAGAAAATTGTCGTCGTTAGGGTTGAGAGAGTACCAAATCTAAAAGAGTATTTTATAGTTGCACCATTCATCACAATATACAATATATAAAATACACCTCTCTATTGATCAATGAAAATTTAGCACATAATAATTATTAAATTGAAATCACATATGAGCCGTTAATCAGAAGGCCCACAATAAAAATCTAACGCCATTAAGATAAACGCAGTTGCTAGACGTGACTACTTATAATGTCCAAGCTGTGGAGGATGGCCTGCGAAAGAGTACATCAACTTGCACATTTTCGGAGAGGTGGTGTACCCATGATTCTCTTTAATACCTCCTCGATAACTTAAATAAAGGTCCATAATAAGACAGCTGAAATGGGGGAGTTGACGCATCTTTAGCCAACTAATTTCCGAGTAATGACTATATTAGAGTTGCACCTTTTGGAGATTAACATGCGGACAATCTCAAATGTTCTTTCCCGGCTCGTGATTAAGCTGTCTAATCACACGATAAAGCCACGGCCCGGTGGCCACCAATGCGCGCGCGAGGAGGTACCGCATATAATTCGGAATTGCTTAAGAGGGACGTCCGAGATTATAGAATCTCAACCCTCGTGTCTCGTACGATGTTTGACTAAGAGTATTTGGCGACAGACTATACATAAAGCTAATTTTTTTTGTTTTCTTCCAAAAGCAAAAGCAAATATGCTAGATATGAAATCTACTTTTGGTTGCATTGACAAGATATCCAATGGGGTATCAAATTCAAGTTGTTAAGTGAAATATCCCGTTGAAATGAAGATAAATTCTCGGTGTTTTTCAATTCTATACATGTCATATCTACTAATATGTGTTGTATACAATGTAGCTAATTATGCTAAATGTATTATACCTTAGCTAATATGAGAATAATCGCTCTTGAATACATGTGTCGTGATTGAATATATATATATATATATATATATATATATATATATATATATTTAAGGTATTTGAAACCGTGGACGAATTAAATCCCAAATCAATGGAAGCATCGTATGAAAAAAATGAAGCACACAATGGGAAAAAAAAAAGCGATGCAAGCACATCCCAAAGAAAAAAGTGATGACATTGATAGTAACATGCACGATTCGACTCTTATAAACTTCCCCTATTAATACTTTATTTATTCAAAAGAGGATATGAAAAATATGCAAAAATTTAATCACAGTCGAATCTTTTTCATTGAAAATGAATTTTAAAAATCTCTATTCATGCTCGAGTTATTTGTAAATGAGCAATAAGTAGAAGTTTAACTTCGAAATATCGTAAATTACCTCTTTTTATTTTATGGAAGATGTGGACAAATTTTTTTTTAAAAAATAATTCCATCTGTAAAAAGCCCAAAAAAGATGGTAGATACTTTATTTACAGAATTAGTGTCGAAAACTAAGACACTTGTCCATAAAAGCGGTTAGTCGGCATGAAAAATGGGGGCGCGTCTTAATTCGAAGCGGTCAACTGACATCAAAATAGGGGAAGCTTTCTTAATTCGAATATCAAACTCTTAAAATCGTTGGACTTGTTAGTCTGGTTCATAAAATGGATATACTAAATAACGCATCAGGTTATTTTCGGTTCATGAATAGAACCGAAAATTAGAGACGTACGCATCACTTGATAAGTCTATTTCTTAATTTTATTTCTTTTTTTTCCTCTCTTTTCTTTTTTACAATAAATAAATAAATAAATGGAGGGTGGGCTTTTAACCCGATGTTGAGAACATCCGAATGCGCCCCTCTGTTATCCACACTCACACTCTCCTTCGTACCGCCGAACATGTCCATCTTCATCGCTTACTCCTCTCCTTCGTCTTCGTCTTCTTCTTCTTCGTTAGCGCCTCGCTGATCTGATCTTCCTGATTTCGTTCCTCTACCATGGAGCTGATCAAGCTCACCCAGCACGGAATCATCGCCGGAGCAGCAAGAGCCAGACCCAACGCCACGAATCTTCAACCAGACCGCGGCGTCGCATGCCGGAGCTGAGAATCCACTGTTCCGTGTATTTGGATGAATTGATCCAGGGGAGGGGCTTAGAATACGCGAGACTCTTGTTTTCGTTTGCCGAGGGAGCGAATTCACTCTCGCTCAGAGCATTTTTCAGCATTGTCATTCCCGTACTGTACTGTACCCATACGTCTCTCTCTCTCTCTCTCTCTGATCACACACACTGTCACACTTTCCGTATATGCTGTAGAACAAGTGTACAGCTCAGCTTTTTCTATCACAACCAAAGAATCGTCACGCTCTCCCTATGAAACTTCTCTTCCCAAAACCACCACCACACTCTCCCTCCTCCCAGCTTAGATCCCTCTTCTCCTTCTTTCCGCCCAACAACCATCACCCCAACACTTCCACCCACCACAAGCCCACCCGGTGGGCCCCAGTGGCTTCCTCCGCAGCCGCCCACCGCCGCATCCACCGCCGCGCCAAGGTAGTTGTCATCATGGGCGCCACCGGGTGCGGCAAGTCCCGCCTCTCCATCGACCTCGCCTCCCTCTTCCCTTCCGAGGTCATCAACTCCGACAAAATACAAGTCTACCAGGGCCTCGACGTCACCACCAACAAGATCACCCCGGCTGAACGCCTCGGCGTCCCCCACCACCTCCTCGGCTCCTGCGACCCTGACGACGGCGAGATGACCCCGTCGCAGTTCCGCTCCCTCGGCCACGCCGCCATCTCCGGCGTCACCTCCCGCGGGAATCTCCCCCTCCTCGTCGGCGGTTCCAACTCCTTCATCCACGCTCTCCTGGTGGAGCGGTTCGACCCGGAGACGGACGTGTTCGGCGGGCTTGGCTCTCCGGCGAGCCCCGAGCTGAGGTACGACTGTTGCTTTCTGTGGGTCGACGTGTCGCTGCCCGTCCTGGAGGAGTACCTGTCGAAGCGCGTGGACGACATGCTCGACATGGGCATGTTCCAAGAGCTCGCCCAATACTACGACCCGAACCGGACCGACCCGGGTGGTCGGACCGGGCTGAGGAAGGCCATAGGCGTGCCCGAGTTCGACCGTTATTTCAAGAAGCACCCGCCGAGAGGGGTGGGCCAGGGGGACGCGTGGCGGCAGGAGGAGGGAAGGGAGGGGGACGACGATCGGGTGCGGAAGGGTGCATACGAGGAGGCAGTGAGGGAGATAAAGGAGAACACGCGCCAGCTGGCGAAGAGGCAGATTGGGAAGATCCTGCGGCTGAGAGGTTGCGGGTGGGAACTGAGGAGGCTGGACGCGACGGAGGCGTTCAGGCTGGCGACGGCGGGGGAGGACGGCGGCAAGTGGCGGGACGTTTGGGAGGGGCAGGTGGTGGGGCCGAGCGAGAAGTTTGTGAAGCGGTTCTTGCAAGAGAAGTAGGTATAAAATTCAAAGGAGGGTTATTTTGGCTCTTCTTCTCCCCGAGGACTTCGGATCGCATGTATGAAATTGAAAATTTCCACGTACGGAACGGATTCGAGGAGGGGGGGTTTTGTTTCGAACATTCACACCCTTTGTCGCTCGGCACGTCTCGACCAGGACCGTGATTTGTGCTGAGCGACAAAAGGTGTGTTTGTCCGAAACAAAACCCACCGGATCCGTTCCTTACGCATACATGCGATCCGAACTCGGGGCACGCCTATGGCCTTCCACAGTGGATAATCTCCACTGTTATCGAAATGAAACTTCTGCTATTTTCGGCCAAAGGGAGAAACTTTCTGTCGAGGACGTCGTGTTGACGAGCCCCAGATGACGAGATGGCCTAAAAAAAGCTGGCCTTTTTCGAAACCTCTCTCTACTCTAATCTACTCTAGTTTCTCTCGTCTCTCCTCTCGGATATCCTCTTTTTTTGTCGCGTAGTCTCTTGGACATCCTCGTTTTTTCGTCGTCCCTTTTTTCTTTTTTTCTTTTAGGGAGAGCAGAGTCATTATTCGAGATTGTCCACAGCTCTGCGCTATTTGGAGTTTGCTTATTCTGAAATGAGGAAGTGCTGAATTGCCACACAGGCCATGGGTGCCGTATTCCAAAAGAGAGGTTTCTTTTGTATATAGGAGGATTGTTCTTAGAGAGAAGCTCCTTTATTGGCCTCAAAGGATTTTTGGTTTTTCTCAATCCCGCTCGGGCAGAGAAAGGATGCGACCTAAACCCCCCGGTCCGACACACCCGGGCGAGTACTCGGTGCTCCACGCTTTTGAACTTGTCGTTGGTAACACCATCCCATTAGGCCAGAGAAGGGGGTTACTGACTTCGAAAGGTGTGGTAAAGATATGAAGGCCAAGAGCTAGGCATCCAATGCAGTGTGTTCTCATGCCGCGACGTTGCTCTGTCACTTCCCTTATGATTCTTCTCGAGTTTCGTTCTACATTCGATTGGTTTTCTGAAAAAAAAAAAAAAAACATTGTCTATGGTCGATTGATGCAATGAAGGGCGTTCAAAACAGACTCCGGAGAGAGAAACATCTAGGAGTTCAAATTCATATTTTGTCATGTTTGCCACAAATCTTAAGGTCAGGAAAAAAAAAAAAAAAAGGTGGAACTATCTTACCTGCATAAAGTCTCCATTTGCTCCCTACTTTTTTTTTTAACATTATGTCAAATTTAATGCCTCAGGCGTTGCGAAAACCTATGTGTGCTCTACGTGTTGCAATAGAGAATTTACGTCGTTTCGAATGAAGTTATCATAACCTAATCTTAATGTGCCAAGTGATACGGTTAGTGATTTGATTATATTTCTAGTCCAAAATTAATAAAAATGACCAGGTTGAAATTTAATGCAAAGATTTAGGTCAGCGGGAACAAAATTGAAGGATTTGTTGAAGGTTTGTGAGTGAATTGGTAATTTTGCTGTATACAAAGAAGATGCTTTGTTTTAGTTTGCTTAGCTTTATGGTTTAAGCAACGTTTTGTCCGAGTGTTGACCCTAAAGTTTTGGCAACAGTGACGCAAAAGACTAATTCATTTTGTTGCCCAATATAGGAGGAGTGTTGTCTTGTCGAGACAACCCCCGCGTAAGCAACCCCTGGAAAAGTTGTTGCCTAAAGTTTTGATCAGCGCTCTAAATATGAAAAAAAAAAAAAACTATGCAATACATATTATGCGTTGCCTAGGGCTAGTTTACGCGACGTTTATGTAGACGGAGACGTTTTTTTACCTAAACAATGACATATTTTTAGGCACGTATCGAAAGCGCCGGTCAAGTATTAGCTCAACGTACTTGGTAAATTCAAACATCCCTTTGGAAATTCTCTTCTAAAAAATTACCAACTTAGGGACAAGAGATCGACACACGCGCTCATGTCCGCTGCATCACAACACCCGATTTCGAAAGCCACGGTCAAACTAGAGGCGGCCCCGAATCTCGGCATAGGTTGTTTCCTTCTTCTTCTTCTTTTCTCGGGGCGAATTTCTAGTAATCAAATGGGCAGCACATTCTTTCCATGAAGCATGATGATGGGAAACGATGGATGAGGGGTGAAGTTCCATAGATGCAAGAGCTTTTTAAGCACTCTAGGCAAATTTCATTCATGATGCTTTGAACGGACAGACACTGGAGAACGGGTCTCTCTCTGCTCACGCTCCTCCTAGTTATTGGTAACGAGCTGCCTTGAGAAAGAAGATAGCATGGAAGCGAGAGCGTCGGGCGTTGCTCCGGAATTATGATCCAGCTCTGCCGACGATTAAACTACTGCTCAAGCCTCTAGGACCAACCCGAAATTGCCTTAACGAGATTAAATTATAGGGTGGTGTCCGGTATGCAGGTGCATCCCTCGGGACAAAAGAGCCACCTGAGGGAATGAATCATTGCCAATGTTGACTCATCATTGACTCGGTTTATGCTCAGCATCTTTGTTAAATATATTTAAGCATATTTAGTACGAGAGGCTTTCGAATATTAAAGCGACGGTTATGAATGCTTTCAATTTTTAAGCATATTTAATCTTGTTATACATGTCGATCATTTGTCGACAAGATATTCGTTTAACTTTCTTCTTCGTCGCGAATTATTTGTTGGTGAAGGGATTTCGAGGTAACTATTGGGTAACTTAATAGGATCCGGATCGTTTAACCTTCTTTTAGAAGATTAAGCACATAATCTTGCAATCTGCGTCGTCTATTTTTGAACGAACGGTCCAAATCTCTTATTTTTATGAAATAATCTTTTAAATTTTTTTATATATTTTTATTAGTTATAATCTGAGATATCCATTTATAATACGAACGATCTAGATTATAAGATTAGAGCTTAAATTTTTAATGAATTTTATATAATTTATTTCCACCCTAATAAGGATGTTCGTGATTTTCGATACCCTTCTCGTGGCTTTCCTAATCGATATTTCGCGGACTGGATTATCCTTTTTTTTATGCTTCGGTGTTAAGCACTTCGACGGCACTTACTGTTAACATGGCAAGATTGATGCAATTCGAGCACTTACGACAAGTTAGGCCTCTCGGAGATCGTGCGTCTGGATCAATGTTTAGGTTAGGGAGGTGCTGCTTGAGGTGAGGTTTTAGTCTGTTTCACATGTCCCTATATTTGAACTCGGCGCACCCGTCCCGTGAATGGCCTGGGGATGCTCAACATCTAACAGTTTTCCAGAAAGCAAAACGAAGAGACTTTATGGTGGATCGCTTCCCAGCTCAAGACGGACGTGTTGTTGCCCCTGTGGTCCTCATCGATCCTGGCTCGAATTCAATGTGCTAGAAGCGTGCCCTAGTGAACGTAGGACAAGGATGCGAGAGGGTACTTGGTTTCCGTTTCCGGGGGGGGTGGCGTGGGGGGAGGAGGAGCTTTAACACCGCGTCACCATTACTGCAGCTCATTAGATACTGGAGAATGACCGGTGCTCGATTTTGGGGGGCTTTCAGGACAATTATGTGGCTGGGGTAGGCACTAACTCATGTGTTGTCCATTTCATTGCCCAGGGATTCAAGAGATTGCGCATTCCCGGGTTTCCCGAATCGCCCCATCCAGCATGCCAAGTTATCTCTCTTAGGCAGCCTCTCTATAGAAAGAGGTTTATCGTCCGAATTCGGTCCACGCGGGCCTAGCTCACGTATGCTGCCGGGCGAGGTGGGCCTCGAGGATTCCGAGTCAACAGGGGCGAGCAACGATTCTGCACCGACCTTGCTTTTCTCGAGCAGTATATCCGCGTCATTTCCGCGGGATGTATCGAAAGCTTTCTCCCTAAATATGCCGTTCATTGGCTCGAGAAATCTACTCTAGCGAAATTGTGTCCTCACTAAAGTCACCACAAAATCGAAGCAGGCTTTATTGATGGACAACATAAAGTTATCAGCATACCTCTCTTAGTAAGCCAACGCACATCCTTAACTGAACACATTAGTTAATTACACAGAACAAAGTACTAAACTATAAGAAAACAATCCTCGCTAGGTTATCTAGTATTCCCCGCGATAATTCTAAAGGAAGGGATTTGTGGAGATAGGTCTCAATCAAAAGCGAGTGCAATTTCCTTACCCAAAAAAAAAAAAAAAGCGAGTGCAATCATCCTCTAAGTTGGTCGAAAACATCCAATGCAATTGCCCTCGTAAGTGCCTAACGAGACAGCTTTGCATTTTACGCAAACCTGATGTACAAGAGAAGGGCGATTAGGCCAAGTGATTATGTTAAGTCCAAAAGGGGGGGTTGAATGATGGGTGGGGGGTGCTGGTAAGACTATGGGAGATCCGAGGTAAAAGACCAAAGCATCGAAAAGTGATCAAACATGCGCTTAACATCGGACGCACACGTGATGATGGGGAAGGAATTTAGCGGGGACCGAGGAGGCCGTGTCTCGGCGCGAGGGGAGCGAGGAGGGAAGGGACATGAACCCGAGTCAGAGCCCGCGTGCGGTCCCTCGCGCACGATCCCGTAACGCGCACAGCCCATTAGCACGTATTTCTAACGCAGATGCGGTTGGGTCATGAGGGCGCCGTCCGTGTTCCAACGTCTTGTGCTGTGTTCCTTGGCCATGTCTCAGCTCCACCACTCGCACGAGCCGGACAAGATGGTGGTGGAATTCATTCGAGGA
This sequence comes from Rhodomyrtus tomentosa, assembly GCA_028455895.1. Lineage (NCBI taxonomy): Eukaryota > Viridiplantae > Streptophyta > Magnoliopsida > Myrtales > Myrtaceae > Rhodomyrtus > Rhodomyrtus tomentosa. Next base: position 9,470,150 of record JAPCWY010000011.1, read on the forward strand.
CGACATTAAAAAAATTGTTTATTGAAACACGTGAAAGAGCGTTCTTGCCGCACGGCACTTGTTGAGGGTCATCAATTGTGCCTTTCGTAATATTACTCAATCAAAGTGTGTTAATATTCTTAGGGTGGTTGTACGTTTTCCTGTATTTTGTAGTCATCGTTTCATGTAAAAATTGCACATGACTTGCAATTATTCTTCACTCTGATGTGAAATCAATATTATTTATGAAACGTTATGAGAGCCTCGCCAACGGTGTCACATAAGATGAACGGCGTCCACTTCAGCGAATTCGGCCAAAATTGACCGGATATACTCAATTTACAACAAATGAAAATATTTAAGACTCAATTGACACAATTAAAAGATTTATAACTGAATTGGCAAAAATGCCCCTTTAGCGAATCCTGTCACAATTGGCCGGATGGACTCATTTCCCACCAAACTCAATTTTGCCAGTAAAAATGGAAATTTTAAGGGCTGTTTTGATGTTAAGTAATTTTGGGTGTTGTTCATAAAACATAAGGCATTACATTCGCTTGCAAATATGATGGGAAAATAACTCGATTCTCGTAGACCATCAAAGACCATCTCACTGATAATGCTCAGAATACTTGACTGGTAACCTTCAGTCCTTCCTTCACTAACAAATTAACTTGGTTAGTTCGTCAGTTCTGTCCAGGTAAATCACAACAAAATGGTGACATACTGAGGGAGAAAGTAGTCACATTTTAGATTTTGTTCGTGCTACGTTTGTGTCATCATCTTGTCCTGGAAAAATTTAGGATGAAGCAATCCTCATCGCTGTGCACACTATTTAATCATCACCCTTCAGCAATGATTCATAACGAATCTCCTTTTCAGAAATCTGTGGCGTTCTTGCAAATTTATGTTTTTGAGAAGCGGCGAATATGTAAGAGAAGTCAAGCATACAAGGTTCAAGATTGATTCGGGGAGGAAGGAATGCATTGAAATTTATTGGTCCTGATCAGGTCACGGTTTGAATCGCGGCCTGTCTTTTTCTCTAAAAACTAATTCTACGGGCAAGAAGAAGTTCTGAATGCACAAGCTCCACATGCGGAAGATAGATCCCGAAGCATTGTAACTCGGAAACCCCCTCTTCAAACCAGGAAAAGTCAGGAGATAATACCAATTTCTCAAGCATATTGTCGAGCCCTCAGAAAGGGAAGACAATGAGGAAAATATATTCGATGGGTTGTTTAGAGTGCACCCATCTATGATGATGCAGAGTCTATTAGTAGTGCGTTTCTAGATCGATTGGACCGGTAAAAATCCAATGGTATGTCGAAGCGAATATGAGGCTAGAACCAGCGGACCGGATCCATGACATCAGAACGGGCTCAAATTTGGTCAGTTGAAGCAAAACGATGAGTTGATCTGAACTGCGATGGATTTTGGAGATCCGAGATTGTTTAAATGGATTTTTCAAATTTTTAGTATTTTTTTATTTAAATTTTATTATTAGTGGCAATTTTGTAATTTTGGGTTTTGATTTTTTTTTAATGTTCGTATGGTTAGGTTTAGGATTTATACCCCATATAAGGTATTTTATAACATGTCCTTTCACATTATCAATATAGAATTTTCGAGATTTCTTTCTCAAGCAAGGATTTGATTGTTATTTTCACTGAATACTGCGTCAGGTGTAGCATAGCCTATGGCGATTGGCAGTGGCTTTCGTGACCTCAGGAGACAGAAGCCCCAATTCTTGGGGATGACGCACTGCAATGATTAGAGCAGCATTTAATGGAGCGCTTGAATCAACAATTCGATCAAAACCTTCTTCGTTTCGAAGAACGATTTGACAAGATAGCAGATCGATTTGAGGCTCTCGGCGTTGATATGACCCGGAATAGGCAGCATGACAGAAGGCCGGGTGCAAATATTGCTTGTGGTGACCCTGTCGATAAACCTGTTCCTGTCCGCAGGCAAAATAACCCTTTGTATACAGAGAGTTCAAAAGAAGAGGAGGACGAGTATGTTGACGAAGAGTGTGCTGGTTATGGAGGTAGACATCGCCATGGAGTATTTCGAAGGGGATACGATGGAAAAGATGGAAGATGGTGTTATGATAATCGTGAAGTTAACGACTTTAAATTAGAAGTTGATATCTATTATTTTAATGGAGGTCTAGGAATAAAAGATTTTTTGGATCGGATTGCTGATACCGATAAGTTCTTCTATTATATATAGACCTCTAGTGTGAAATGGGTGCGATTAGAGGCCTGTAGATTCAAGAGGTTGCATCTGCATGGTGGGAGAGATTGCATAATAAGAAGGAACAAGAAGGAAATGAGAAAGTTTGAATTTAGCACATAATGAGGAGGCCACTGAAATAAGAGTTCTTTCCACCAGACTATGAGCAGGTTATGTTCCAGCAGTACCAATGATGCCATCAAGGAAAACAAACCGTGCATAAATATACGGCAAAATTTTTTAGATTGGCGAAGGGGGATGAGCTCAACCCTGGCGACGTTCCCTAGGTGGCGGCGCAGATGCCGGCGTGGGACGAGGACGACGGAGATTTTGCTTCGTTCGAGGAGATGGCTGAACTGGTTCTTGAAGATGCACGGAAAATCGATGTTTCGGGAAGCACTGATGATCAAGGTTATTCTGTTCCTGAAAGTGATGATTTTGGGAATCTTATACGTGGGTGGATGGAGGATGCCAGCTTGAAAACATGGATTGACCAAATGGGCGATGTGCATGGCCGAGTAGATGGGATTGATGCAAGTCCCAAGGCTATTTTGATCGGTTGACAGTTGGATACTGTTGTTGATGCAGGTGAATATCCATTCGTTTATCAATTAACACAGTTAGAAAATTTAGTTTCCCAATCACAATAACCGCCAGGATTGATTTTGAAGAGATTGAATTCAACGAAGGCGAATCAGATTTGATGATGAATATTTTTTCTAATAGGAGAGAGCGATACAGAAAAAGTTGCGATCTACGTAATATTGCGTACTTTTCTATTTTTAGGCAATTTTCTATTTTAATGGTATTTCTGTAATTTCGCATTTTCAAAGGTTATCCTTAGATTTCAGACAAAATATATTTTTGGATATTGAATTAGTGATTTTTTCTCTCAAGCAAGATTTGATTATTTTTATTCGTCATACGCTGCGTCATATGATGTGCAATCTAGTCAGGCTGCCACGAAGCAATTGTGACCGACTCTACATCTCCACAAGAAAAAATCCTATTGGGGTGTGCAAGTCACAGAAAAAATCACACCTAGATGTTTGCACTCTCAGTGTGGAAACAAGAGTCGGTAATGATACCGCTCACGGGCTTGCAAAATGGGCTTTTCACGAAATGGGAACCGAATCCTTTTTTTTTTTTTTTTCCTGTTCAATAATCTTCCATCTAGAGTTAAAAATGCACTTGTAAGTGGAGTCTTCTTTGATTTTTCATATTAATGGAGGCTATAATTGTTCCATGCAATATTAGTGATGCTGAACCTGTGGGCCCACAATTCAACGAGGCCCTCCGCGAAAAAAACAAAAAAAACCATGTCTTATGAAAGTCGAATGTTGTGGCAAGCCCAATCTCGTTAAATATCCTTTGCCTATCATTGGCCTTTCATCTCGTGTGTTTTTTTGGACCGCGTTAGATCTCTATTTGTGTACATTCATCTTAGATTCCGATCAACTGGTGAATGTCCTAAGTCGTTGTCTGACCAATCATGTCGTTGGCTGCTAGCTGTCAAACCCTACTCGTTGAAGGCCCGTGATGATTGCATATATATCCCGATCATGTGATCGTGAGCATTTTAGTTATCAAATGTTTAGGCCCTTATGGTTCTATCAACCGGAATTAAGGCAGCGAAAAAGCCGCGATTTCGTCCAGAAACGGCCTAATTGGATTTAGTTCTTTAGTCGGACATCGTTTACGGTCACACTTTGCTGAAGAAATTATCCATCTCTAGTTCTTTCAAGGGAAATACAATGGTCAGCGGCCGAGAATGGCGATCATAGACGACTCACGACTTCCGTCTCATAGCCAAAGCTGGTCATTAGCGATGGCTCGTTTCAGGCCTAATTTCCTACTGAGTTATCAAGCAAGGTAGTAGTGTCCGACATTTCTCTAGATTTGCTAATAATCTTTTTTGCTGATATTACGAAGTCTGTTCAGAAAAAAGATTAGGGTTTGCGTGGGCATGAATTATGCAAAGAACAAACAATTTTCAATAATTTTTCATGCTTTTCAAAGAAGATATAAAAAAATTTCATGAGAACTGTCAAAAAGATCGAAACTCAAAAGTTTAAATTAATAAGCGAAGAGAGATTGCACGTATATAAAGAGCACATAAATCCCAAGCCAGGTTATTTTGACACCTCATTTCACATGCAAATGAAATTAGGAACGGTACGTGGAATTTGACTGACGGGACTCGAGGGGAAAAAAATGGTAATTTGACTAGCTTCAATGAAAGGATTACATTGTCTTTTTAGTACGCCCTATATTTTATGAGTTTTCATTTATACCCTCGACACTTAACCTAGTTACATCAATCAAGACTCGTTGGTGAGCAAGGGGTTAGCATATCGGTCTCCTTGGTGCGATTGAATAAATAAAATTTGACGGGAAAGTTGAAGCCTGACGCTCTTCTCCACCAAACATGTCATTGTTTGGTAAAGCCAGCTCTTGTTTTGCGTTGGCCATGAGGCAACAGATTGCCTCCACTCCGCTAATTAAATCCATTCAAATCTCACTTAAATCTAATCGGTCCATCCTTTTTTTTTGTTTTTTGGAGGGGGGGGGGGTGGTTTATTTCTGCCGTCCTGCTAAAGCAACCATCTAATTTTCCACATTAATCCCAAAGTCAATCATTTTACAAAATAAAACAAAAATCAAATCACATACATACACGAAACGCGACATCCTTTTGTGGTCAAATCAATGATGTCGACCGCCTTCATTATGAATACTCCCGCAACCGCGCTGATGTTTGCGAAATTTTTACTGACTTCATTGACGTTTTCCAAAAGAAAAGTCTTTTAAGTGGTCATTATTGAAGGATCGACACGCGTACGAGAGAAATTGGACGCGTAATTGCTTAATGTACGCATGCCACCCATTCAACCATGACGGTGTAAATTTGTGATAACCTATTGACCTTAACAACAGTATATATAAAAAAAAAAAAACTTGCCTGTAAAGCTTTCATATTTTTCGACCCAAAGAAAGAGAATTTAGTATTGACCGGTCAACTCAATGTATTGGATTCTCCACGTATGTCATTGCTCATGTAATAGTACGTCAACTTTTAAGTTCTCTAATGCCATAATGACAATAAGTTTATCGCATACCTTTCAGAAATTAAACCAAGTCGGGTCTAAAATATATTATAAAGTCCTTTTTGACTTCGAGATTCAAGTCGATGTTGCCAGCCGCGTCTTCCTGAGCCGAGTAGCACAACAAAGCCAAGCCGTGATCTACTTCTTTTTTTTTTTTTACCCTTTTCTGGGTTTTGGATAAAAATTGAAAAAAAAACACAAATAGTTCATGAATTTTGGCTCAGTATGCAACATCGTCATAAACCTTTTAATTTGGTCCACGTGATTTCTAAACGTTAGTCGAATGTACAACATTATCACTGCGTTTTTAATTTTTAATTTAGTGCATGAATTATATGCAAATATTCAATATCATCATTAAGTTAAGAGTATGCTTATGTGGTTTTCAATCCGCTACGTTTGAATAGTGGATAGAGAGAGAAAAAAAAAACACCGCATGCTGTATTTATATTTGGCATGGAGAAATAAATGCCATTTTAGCTAGGACAAGTTACACTGATCGAACAACAACATTGCGAGTTTCGGAATTTTCGCATGTTTTATATATATATATTCTTCTAAAAATAGTTATGTATCTGAATTAGGTCAGATCCCAGACCCTTTAAATAGAGAAGAAATTACAATTGAAGATTTTAACAAGTCTATTAAGAATTGGAAGATTCCAAAAGTTAAGTATGATCAGATATACTCTGAATCGAAATTCAAGAAACTTTTTAAGTCCAATGATTATGTCATTGTCACAGAAGAATAAGACATTTCTCTATCATCGTCTTATTGTTTGATACCTCTTTTAAGTAAAGAATCATTAAAGAAACATGCTCAAAAGTATAATTATATCCATTTTGGTATGGTCCAAGTTGGTATTAAACCTTTATTAAAAGAAGGTTTAAATACATCCATTCTTTTAGTCTTAAGAGATGCAATACTCTTAAGGTATGAAGATTCTCTTCTTGCAATAATCGAAACAAGTCTTTGTAATGGTCCAGTTGACTTTGATTGTTATCCCAATTTCTCAATAAGTTTGAAGGATAAAAATATTATGAAATCTTTCGTTTTGCAGATCAAAACTCATAATTATAGTATAGATGAAGGATTAATTCCACTATCCCTCATCTATAACGTCCACTATAAAGCTATGAGTTCTGCATTTGATGTTCATTCTTTGAATGACACACCAAAAGGTTAAACCTTATTATTATAAATTGATATATCTCGTTCAAATTCTATTGTTCCAAAGTCTATAAGTTGGAGTGACGTCGTTCTTCCTGAACAATGAGAAATTGAAAATCCCATTCCTCAGATTTCAATTAAGAATGACACCCCATCAAATGACATCCAACATCCTAAGGGAGAGGTTACCATACAGTTTCACAAGAGAAGTTTCGAAACAAGTTCTTTCTGTTCTGCAATACCTTCTTTTCACGGGTCTTCTTTTCAAAAGTCTGTTGACTATCGTCCAAATCTACCTCCTGTCATTACAATTCCTATGAGTAGTCAAGATAGTATCAAAGTTCCTGATGCCATTTCTGCACAAGGACAAGCAACTCCGAGTGCATCGCCTTTGAATCTTTCTGGTCTAGATACTAGTTTAAGAATTTCAAAACCTGTTTATCATCAACAAGAACCCGACTCTCCCGAACAACCCAATTGCAGATGGAAGATGATGATCCAAAATGTAAAATGTTAGAAGTAGAATTTGTCCCCGATAGAAAGTTTTTGAATAAAGAATTTAATTCTGAAGAAAATTATGAAATAAGAAAATGGTTTTTTCACAATTTTAAAAATTGTGCTAAACAAATCAAAGAACAATTTTATGAATTCCTGAATGAAATAGGAGAACACATGTTTTTCTTTGACTGGTTTGAAAATTACTTTTTGGAAAAAAGAGAAATTTATAATATAGAAAAAGTTTTTAAGTGGAAATTAGATGATGACCAAGTAATGGAGTCGTCTCACCCTCCTTTAAGAAAAATTAAAATAACACATTGTGAAAAGGAAATTCCAGCCGCTCCTTTTAAAACTCCTTCTGAAAATGAAAATAATGAATTTAGAAAAATAATTAAACAAAATAATTTTTCAAATCAACATCTCCATTCCATAGGTGTCCAATTGGACAGGATTGAATCTGCCATTGGCAAACCTTCAATTGTGCATTCTGTTCCATTGAAGACTACTCCTACTAAATCGTTACAAACACCATTGTTTAAAAATTTCAAAATGCCAAAGTATTTTAGTAAAGAATTTCAATAAGCACTTCAGGCAAAAAATCAAAAGTTTCTAAAAGAAAAAGTCCTTAAGCAACCAATTCTGAATACTCCTAAAGTCAATAAGCCTCTGATTATCAATACTCCCAAGCCTGATAATCAAATATCAGTTCTTGAGAAAATTGATATTCCTGAAGTCAATCGCATATCGTGGAAAGAACCTCAAAAACTCTATTATTCTGGAGCTACACCTCTTGATATTCTTTCTGAGGAATCGTTCAATAAAGTTCAAAACAAGTATTCTGCAGATGCCATTTATGAGTGGAACATATATGGTATTTCCGAGCAAAATCTCTTGTAAGTTTTAAGTCAAATGGTAATGTGTGCAACAACTTATAAGACTCTTCCTGATACAACAGATCAGCAAGTAGCTTATATGATAGTTGCAGAATTTTCTGGTACTTTGAAAGGTTGGTGGGATAATTATCTCAACTAAGACCAAAGAGACCAGATCCTTAATGCTGTTAAAATAGATGATAATGGCCAAACTGTTTTTGATGATTATGGTCAAATCGTTCAAGACGCAGTCTCCACCCTATTGTATTTCATTTCTCAATATTTTATTGGAGATCCATCTGTGATTCGTGATCACAATCAGGATCTTCTTTCTAACCTAAAATGTCGTTCTTTTGAGAGTTCTGAGAGTACAAAGATGTATTTCTAAAAATGTATCACTCCGTCCAGATTGTAATCAACCCTTTTGTAAAGAAAAATTTCTCGCTAGTCTTCCTATAATAATAGGAAACCAGGTTCTCGATAAGATTCGTGAACAATTTGGTGAAAATATTTCTTTTCATTCACTATCATATGGTGAATTAATTTCCTATGTCTATAAAGTTGGTACTCAAATGTATAATAGCATTAAGCTACAAAAACAGTTTAAGAAAGAAAAAAGTCTTACCCGTAGAAGATTAGGATATTTCTATCGTCAGTATGATCCATCCTACTTCTTTCCGACATCTAAAAAGTATTCTGGTTCTTGTCCCAAAGAAAAACCTTTTAAAAGAAAGAAAAAGTTTTATAAATCTCAAGTTTCAAAACTTGAAAGAAAGTCCTTTAAAAAGAAAAGTTTTAAGAAACCTGAAGATACAAAAGACAAAAAAGATTTCAGTAAATTTATTTGCTATAATTGTGGTAAAAAAGGACACACAAGACGTGTTTACAAATTAAATAAAAAATTTAATGAAATTGTTTTAGATGAAGATATTTTAAATCAGTTAAATCAATTGATAATTGGAACTGATTCAGAAAATTCTGTTTGTCCTTCAACAGATGAAGAGTCAGTAGAACGAGGTCTTCAAATTAATGAAATTGAATCGTTTTCTGATTTTTCTTCTGAGTTAGATTCTAAGTCTGAATAAGAAGTAAATGTTTTGACAAAAGAAGAACAAAAATTGTTAGATCCAATTGATAATGTTTTTGACTCTAATGTCTTACTTAAACAAATTCAAAATTCTAGTTCGTCTTTTGCTAAAAGTATCCAAGTTCATGTTTACAATCTCACTGAAATTTTAAATAGGGAAAAAAAGAAACTTAAATGCTCTGCATGAACATGCAATCAAAGAAATCCATTGTCTTATTAAAAGCAAAGAAAATCATCTTTTATTTTTAAAGGAAGAATTAAGCTTTCAAAAAATCGAACAACAACTTCAAAATCATGAACTTCAAAAGAAAATTTCTGTTTTAGAACAAAAAATTAAAAATGAACTTTGTTCCATTCCAAACAATGCTTTTTGGGAAAGAAGTAATCACAAACATATTGTTGAATTGCCTTATGAATTTGATTTTTCAGAAAGAAATATTCCAACGAAGGCTCGTCCTTCACAAATGAATAGTAAACTTTTGAAATTATGTGAAAATGAAATTAATGATTTAATTAAGAAAAGATTAATACGAAAAAATAAATCTCTATGGAGCTGTTCTGCTTTTTATGTAAACAAAAATGCAGAAATTGAACGTGGAGTCCCTCGTCTATTTGTTAATTATAAACCACTAAACAAAGTTTTAAATTGGATTCGCTATCAAATTCCTAACAAGAAAAACCTATTGAATCGTCTCCATTCTTTCAAAGTTTTTTCAAAGTTTGATATGAAATTTGGCTTCTGGCAAATACAAATTGCTGAACAAGATAGATACAAAACCGCATTCACAGTTCCTTTTGATCAACATGAATGGAGCGTAATGACTTTTGGGTTAAAGAATGCTCCTTTAGAATTTCAGAGAATTATGAATGACATATTTAATCCTTATTCTGAATTCATAATTATATACATCGATGATGAATTAGTTTATTCTCCCAATATTGATTCACACTTCAAACATGTGAATCATTTCTTCAATATTGCTAAAAGAAATGGTCTCATACTTTCTGAAAAGAAAGTATTCTTGTTCCAAACAAAAATTAGATTCTTAGGGCATATCATCTACCAAAGAACCATTGTATTAATCAAGAGATCTATTCAACTCGCGGATAAATTTCCTGATGAATTGAAAGATAAAACTCAATTACAAAGATTTTTTAGAAGTCTGAATTACGTGATCAATTTTATTCATGATATTAATATCATATGCAAACCCCTGCACCAAAGGTTAAGAAAGGACCAAAAACCTTGGTCACAGCTACATACTGATATTATCAAGAGAATAAAATTACTCGTAAAAGAAATTCCTTGTTTACATATTGCTAATCCAATTGCATTCAAAATTGTCGAAACAGATGCTTCGAAAATAGGATATGGTGGTATCTTAAAACAGATTATTAACAACAAAGAACAAACTGTCCAATTCATTTCTAAACACTAGAATGAAACTCAACAAAATTATTCCACTGTTAAGAAAGAAATTTTAACAATTGTACTTTCAATATCCAAATTTCAAAGTGATTTATTGAATCACAAGTTCCTATTATGAATTGATTGTAAGTCTGCCAAAGATATTTTGCAAAAAGATGTTTTAAACATTGCATCAAAACAGATTTTTACATGTTGGCAAGCAATATTGTGTGTTTTTGATTTTGACATTGAATTTATTCACAGAGAAGTAAATTTTCTCCCAGATTTTCTCACAAGAGAATTTTTACAAAGATTATCTTCTTTAAAATACCTCCCAAAAAAGACCGAGACAAAGGCAAAGCCCAAGAATCCATCATTGTCCCGGCCAAACCCTCAAAATTAACCTCCATCCATAGCTGGCTAGAAGCTGCCCAAAGTCCATTATCCCAAAGTACACCTAATGAAGCCTCTCCCAGCCAACTTACCCCATCAATTGCCCTAATAAAGTTAGCCGCCATATTGTCAGATTATGTCTTGAAGGATTTGCAAAAATCCTTGAGTTCAGAATTGTCAACATATAGTGAGGTAAAATCTCCTTCACCATTAAATGTTTCTAACGAGGTGGTTCTTGTGACTCCGTCAACCCCTCGAAAATCAAATTCAAAGTTTTTCACGAAAAATTTTGAAAAAATCACCACAGTAGAAAGGAGATTCTATCATGAGGATCCTTATGTTTTTGCAAAAAATATGTTTGGAGAAAATCGTTTTTATATTCCACATGATATTGCAAAACCTGTGTAATTTATGAGAAAATTTTGGTCCAGACTGGATCAGTTAAGTGCAAACATTTCTGTGACAAAGTGCAACATTCTGTTGCAAATTATTCCACTGTAAAAATATTAAGGGTCATACACCCTGCCAAGTGGAATAATTCTCCAAGTACCCTAGTGAAACTCGATTCACGAGTCACTGAAAGTCTTTCTTATAGGTATAATTTTATCTATTTTAACTGCCAGCAAGCCTGATATAATGTTTTCTATCGTCAAAATCCAAATCGTAGCCATACTTGGCTAGTCTTTTTTTCAAAGTCTTTTTGACATTTCAAAATTACCTTTCTGGTTCATCCGATGGTGGGACAATTTTGATCCTGTCCCGGACATTCTCCCTCCTCAAGCAATCGAATCGTTCACAATGTTTCAAAAAACTTTCATCCCAAGTTCTGAGGAGATTCGTTTTCCTCATCTCTTAATGTTTTGCACAAATTTTTGGTTGGCATGGGTATCTGCCTAGGAACTTGATATGTAAAAAATAGTCAAGACCCTAAAATACTCATTTTGGTGCGAAGATTCATGACAAAATGGTGGGATAGATTTTCATAAATGCTCAATAGAAACCATTCATACTTGGATCTAGCAATGTAAAGTCAAAGATTTGAATAAAGTTTCTGGTGTGGCATCGGATGCAACATCAAAGATATCCTTTCTCCACACAAGTCAATGGCAATTGCAAAATTGATAAATGTGAAAAATGAAAAAGAGTTCTATGATATGATGAAACAAGCAATACTGGAGCACGAAGAATCATCTTCCCAAAACAGTCACTCAGAGGAAGATGAATACAACCCCAATCTCTTCGGCCATGACTCTGAGTAATGATTTCATTGAATCATACAATCGTCAATTGTAACAAAGTACAAGTGTGTCTGTATTTTGAATTATTGTACACCGTATAACATTGTACACTGTGCACTAATTACTGTACACTGTAGCGGTCTTTAAGTTGGCACTGTTCACTGTAGCAACAGTGAATTTTCACTCTATAAAATCAGAACGTTCCCAACGGTCAAGGGGGCTCTCGACCCTTCCAAAACATTCAAGTTCTCTCTCTCTCTCTCTTTGAAGCTCACCTTCTCCCCCGAAACTCTCCCTCCTGTCCAGAGTGAACCTTCTCCGGAGAACCAAAGTCTTTCAAGTTCTCCTAAGTTGAAAGTAACCCATTGTCTCTTCCCGAACACAGATTCGTAAGTCAAAACCCTTCCAAGTCTACTATTCCTACCCAAAACCTTCTTCAAGTTCTTCCCTGATTGTTTAAAGTTTTGCACTTGTAATCACAGATCTGACGATCTTTTGTGTTTTATTGTGTAATCCTTCTTCTACTTTTAATAAAAGTGTACATTTCTCTAATTTTTTGCCTATTACAACCTAGAATCGGAATGTTCTACCTCCTGTTGGCGTCCAAGGCATTGTGTTCTTTAAGTTTCTGCTAGTTAAAGTTCTGCACTGCATACATTTGCATATAGCTCCCAGTGAAGATTGATCTGTGGTCTCCTCTCCTAGACTAGCCGCACACATTTTACTTTGCATATTTAAGTTTCAAGTATTTATTAATATCAATTTAATATATATATATATATATATCATACCCCAGAGTGTGAAGTCTCTGCCTCCTAGCTGATGGTTTGTAATATTTTTAAGTATTTATTTTAATATATCATACCCCAGAGTGTGAAGGCTCTGCCTCCTAGCTGGTGGTACATGATATTTCTGTTTATATACACTATTTATTTTCGCATCCAGTTTATTGTTTCAGTAATCATCTATATTCAAAGTTGTTTATTACTTGTTACTGAATTTATTGATTTCTGTGACTGGTATTTAGATATTTCTGTTGAACAATTGTTTCATACATATTTCAGTCAAAAGTAATGATAATCGTACTTATAATTGCTCTCGCAATTCTATATATTGCCCTTGAATTGTTATATAATCTTTTAAGCGTTTATTTCTTGTTGTTTGAATCATATAGAAACTATTGGACAAACAAACTTAAAAGACGACGGGGTTTTTAATTTTCTTTGGCAACTTATCCTCTATTTCTCCGATTAAACGATCGTAGTAGTTTAACAATGGTGTTTGTAACGATTTAGTAGGAGTAGGCTTCAATGGAACAGAATGCACAATTGAAGGTTTGCCAATGGCAGATTCAATCCTGTCCAATTGGACACCTATGGAATGGAGATGTTGATTTGAAAAATTATTTTGTTCAGTTATTTTTCTAAATTCATTATTTTTATTTTCAGAGGAAGTTTTAAAAGGAGCGGCTGAAATTTTCTTTTCACGATGTGTTATTTTAATTTTTCTTAAAGGAGGGTGAGACGACTCAATTACTTGATCATCATCTAATTTCCACTTAAAATTTTTTTCTATATTATAAATTTCTCTTTTTTCCAAAAATTAATTTTCAAACTAGTCAAAGAAAAACATGTGTTCTCCAATTTCATTCAGGAATTCATAAAATTGTTCTTTAATTTGTTTAGCACAATTTTTAAAATTGTCAAAAAACCATTTTTTTATTTCACAATTTTCTTCAGAATTAAATTATTTTATTCATATATATATATATGTATGTATGTATGGTGTTCGTTCATAGATCGGCTGATATTTCGGCTTGACTTTTAAACATCCCGCAAATGGCACGAGCTGCGGACATCTCTTGTGTGGCTTGGAGTGTGCATGTAGCTTCCGGCATCATCCTTATCCATGTTCATTAACCTCTTTAGCAACACGTAAAAATCTAGAAATAATTGCATGCGTAGATAGCTGCCGTAGGTTGCTGCGGCGGTGATGACCTCCGCCAAGTTTTCCATCGGCCGCTGACGACCTCGCTTGGCATTTCATCTGTAAGAAAACTATAAATGTGGTTTTTTGCATTTTTTTTGAAAGATTTCATTAGAAGAAACTCCGCATTTAATCTTTCACTAGATTATGGTTATCATAGTTATCAAGGCATCGCCTAGGCGACAAGGTGACCTCGGATGCCTAAGGCGTCCTATCGCCTTGCTGGTTCTCCTCAAGACGGATGCCTTGGTTGTCTAGGTATCGCCTTGTGGACGCCTTGGGCGCCTTGGATGCCTAGGCGACACCTTGAGTGCCTTGAGAAGTACAAGTGTAAAATATATTTGCTATACATTAAAAGTTGTTTATGTCTAATTATCTTTCAAGCATATATTTATTATATTAAAAGTTGTTTATTTTCAATAATCTTTCATGTATATATTTGCTCTGTTAAATCATAAATGTAAGTTTTGAAGTACAAATATAAAATATACAATTATACATATATATTTAAAAATTTAGCGACATTGTCGTCTTGTCGTCTTGTCGTCTTATCGTCTTGCGGACGACTAGGCGAGCGCCTAATCGTCTAGGCGTTTTAGAGGCCTCTGCCTGTATTGTCGCCTTTAACAACTATGATGGTGATATTGGATGAATGAAAGCTTATGTTTAGTGCAAACGTAGCACAACACTATAGATGGAGAAGTGTGTGTGTGTTTTTTTTTACATGTAAAAGTAATTGCAATCAACTTGATTATGGTGGACTTCACTAGGATTCGCTGCAATCGCCACTAAAACTTCTAAGGACACAACCTACCATTACAAGTCACTTTCAATCACCATTACAAGTCGAATTTCTTACGGTGACCCGCGTAGGCGGCAGAGACGGTGGTCGAGGGTGGAAGGCCGGCCATCCTCGTGGGAGGGGGAGTGGTGGTGAACGGAACCGGCAATTCGTAACGAGAGGGGCAATTTAATCTTTTTTTTGTTCGGTATTTCTTGAGAAGATAGAATTTACCTGGCGCAAGAGCCAGGTGGTAAGTGGCTGGCTAAGCCAAACTGAACGGCCAAGCCAACAAATAAACAACCCTAACATTCTCAGCTTCTATATCTCTCTCTCTCTCTCTCTCTCTCTCTCTCGCCGTGACATTTGTCAAAGGTCAGAACAGCTGGCTGAGTCTATCTCTCTCGCTCTATCTATCTCCATCTCCTTCCTCCCTTCTTCCTCAACAAAACTTCCGTCAACCCTATCACCGGATCCCATCCGCTTACCCCACCAACCGCCTCTCTCTCTCTCTCTCTCTCTCTCTACGGCAACGATTATATATACATTTACATCACAGTCAGTTTTATTTCCTTTTCGATCACTCTCAAACCCTTTCCCTTCTGATTCCTCTTCAGTATGCGCGACCAGATGGGCCCTGCAAAATTTCCCGGCCATGGCGATCTCAACACCGCCTCAGCCGCATCCGCCAGGAGGGAGATCAACGGCCCGCGTCCCCCGCTGCTGAAGATCCACAAGGACTCTCGCCTCATCAAGAAGGCCTCCTCTCATCGCTATCCCTCCTCCTCCTCCTCCTCTTCCAATAACTCATCCTCCTCCTGCTCGTCTTCCTTGTCGAACCCTAATCATGTACCCACGGACTCGTCGCAGCAGCAACTGCAGCCCCCAGGGACCGGACCTGTCATCATCTATACACATTCGCCGAAGATCATCCACACAAAGGCCCGTGATTTCATGGCCCTCGTCCAAAAGCTCACCGGGTTCTCGCGGCCTCATCACCACGACGGCTGCGAACCCGCTCCAGCTCCAGATCCGCCTCAGCCACGAAAACCGCCGACAGATGACAACATCGTTCTCGACAAACAGGACGCGTCGTCCTCGGTCTTGAGCGAGGATGGACGAAGCGGGGACGTTCCAGCAATCCACGAAGCCAATTGCATCTCCCCGATTCTGAGCCACCGAAACGCATTGATTTCGGAAATCCCGCTGTTCACGCCGAACGCAGCGGATTTTTTTCCGTCGCCAGGGCAAAGGATGTACAGATACCCATATTCTGCTTTCATGTCTCCAAGCGCCGCGCATCGGATGATATCGCCATCTATGTCCGAGTTCACGAAAGAAATGCCAGAATGCTGCGATGAGCGAAGCGCATGAAGTGATTAGTGATCGAAGTTGAATATAGTTGGATATTATTAGCTTCTTTTTTCCTGAGAAATGATTGGTTTGTTCCCTGTCCTGTCCATAGCTTCGAGAGCGATCTGTTGTGCGAGGGTTTTTTTTTTTACTCGTTTCCCACGTGCATGCACTTGTTAGGGATTCAATTCATTCATTTTGGCCAATAGTTGAAAGGGAGGGGTCAATCTTGATCTCCTCTCTTCTGGCTGCGCTGACACTCGTTTTGCATACGAAACTGGTAGCAGAAGCGAACTTGAATACGGTGAACGATTGTTTATACGCTTGAATAGCCCGTCAATGAGAAATATTCTCATTACCAAACGATAGTTTATGTCTAATGGCTTTCGTCGACGATGCAAATATCTTTCGTTCATTCATATTTGTAAGCAATACAAATGATTATTTTTAGAAAAATATTCTACCATTCATTCATTTTATGCAAAGTATTAGTGTATGCATGTCTGGTCACATTCTAATTTCACAAGGGAGCAAAACAAGAGTATGCACACATGTTTTACATTTCTTTTTTATGATATGTTCTTCAACTAGCGTATTTACTTACTTGCAGGTAAACTCGAACATCAAGTGTTGCATTAATGATTTTGGGAAAATTACCAAAAAAAAAATCCTAAATCTATTATAATTGTGTCAATTCAATTCTAAGTCTTTTTTTTGCCAATTAAGTTCTAAATCTTTTGCATTTGTGTCAATTCAGTCCTCTCAACCAGCCAATGCTGACGTGGACAAAATTTCAATAATAGTTTTCTATTTTTTCCTTTCCTTTTTTCTTTTCCTTCCTTATTTTCTATTTTTGTAACCCACTGTGGTCAAGAAGCTATGGTCAGAGCTCACCGCCACTAGGCAAGGGCCGTGAAGCCCTCGCCAATGCCTGTGAGGCCATGCGAGGTTGCTGAGCTAGACCGCCCTCGCCCAAATCTGGGCAAGGCTGCCTCACAAGACTAGGCAAGACCTCAACCCTCACTCAATGTTTGGCGAGCTTCGGTGACGCCTGCCATAGTGGGTTACAAAAACAGAAAAGAAGGAAGAAAAAGAAGAAAAGGAAAGGAAAAAATAAGAAGAAAAAAATAATAATAAATTGTTTGTGTCAGCGTCGTCCAGCCAAGATGGAGATGGCTTCCTTATTTTCTATTTTTGCAATGGGCTTAGTACTGTTTTGGTAACTTTTCCAAATGATTTTTGCTCCTCTTTTTGTTAGTGAAATCGTTCAATGCATCTTTTTCATTGTTCCGTTGACTTTTTTATGGTGAAGTATATGTCCTCCCAAAACAAGATTAATTTACCGACAGATTAACGAGATCCTTCTCATCAATAGATCGGATATTAAGATTGGTTAAATTGGATGTTAAAGAACTCAAGTTGGTTTCATGTTTTTTCTTCTGTAGCAAGATCTTATAAGGAACTCGAATTCGTTTTCTATTTTTAGCTGGTGAATTTCAGACTGAGCTTAAAATCGGGAGAGCCAAAATTTAGATTTTTTGGTTCGGATTTTTCCTTTCAACTTTTAGTCTTTCTGAGGAGAGGCTATTTAGAGATGTCAATAACTTCACTGATGCCATATTTTTCCGTTCTAAGCATTGTTCTCTTCAAGTAAATTATGTGAAGCGTTACCGAATTATCTACTTTGCTTAGAGAATTTTCTATTGCAAGAACATATAACAATATAACTGTAAGTTAATTTAGCATATAACATCAAGGGGAAGCATTTTTCTTAAAACGGTAAATTATACCTAACAGTGGTTGTGAATACTTGTTAACCTCATGGATCGAGTTACGAGGAACTAAATTTGGGATTCGGCACACAATCGAATCGAAGTACAAACGTAAAGCAAGAAAGAGAAATCGAGGCATAAGATTTTATCTTGGTTCACCCTCAAGCTAGGTCTACGTCCGGCAGAGAATTTCATTATAATCAGTACATTGCACCTCTCGTTACATCGCTCAATTACAACCGAAAAAGAACATGTATAGCAGGCTCAAATCCAAATTACTAATGAAACAATATAGGCTTAAATCGTAAAATCCTTCTAGTGTATTGAATCACGTGTTTTCCTATCACATTGGAGTATGAACCACGACCTAACAAAATGGATCAGACATGCTTAATAGTGAAAATGATTATAAACACAAATAAGATCACGCTAAGTCGGACCAGAATTGCTTAACCCACATTGTATCCGTGTCGTGCAATAGTTGTTGAAAAAAATCTTAAATTTACCGTATGATGACCAACTCGATCATGTGTCTTGCAATTATGTTAATTTAGCCATAAATCAGTGAAGCGTGTACGCCCCCAATGAACTATGGAAGATCGCCAGCACACCAAGGAATGGAAAGGAAACAGGTCATGTAAAGCTTAAGAGAAATGAAAAACGTTAATATTGCTTGGTCGTTTAAAAACTCTAATTGGACGGGCCATGTACAACACGTGGCTCGCGATTGCGTGGTCCAAGAAACATGTTTCTTATGTTGTATTCTTGATTTCTGGTTTTATAAACGTGGACTTCTGAAACTCCCTTTCCCAACCGCAGATCCGCTAGAGTCAATTCTTGGAAACTCCGTTTCACTTTTCTTTTCAATTTCTTTTTGGCCAAACTCGGAAACTTCGTTTCACCCTTCACATTTAAATCGAGAATTGACCAAGACTTTTCATTTTGTCAAGAAGCAGAGTTTTTTTTTTTTGGTCTGAAGAAGAAGCAGAGTTCACATTGACCAAAATCTTAGGTTGATAAAGATTTAAAATTCTCTTTATGTTTTTCCTTGAAAGTTAAGAGCTTAAAGTCAATCTTTAGCTTCTATTGAACACACAAAAGAACATAATACGTAATAACATCTTTCCTTTTATGTGATCGAACCTAACCAAATCAAACATTGTGTTGGTATATATGTACCCGACCTGGATAAAGTCGGTCCATTTAAAACCTAGACTGGCTACATTGATCGTTTCAATTTTTTGTTCACAAAACTACGTTGATTTGATTCGAAATCTATGACGATTCACGGAAAATTATGACATATAAGGAATAAAGGATGGAAATGTTTGCTTGCTTCGTTGAAGGAGTATGATAAGAAATGGAACGAATGAATTTGTATATTTACACCATGCTCGTTCACACTCCTTTTCTCAATGGTTTACCGTCATTTACTCCGACGACAATTATTACAAATTTGACAGACGTGAATCGCTACTTATCGTCGAGTCACATCGTACCGCGTCGCCGGTCTGCCCCGGAGACTTTTCGAACAGAGAGTTTCGTCAGAACGGATCATCGGAAGGGATGGCGGCGTCAGCGTCCCACCACCGTTCCGCATCCGCTCCGGACGAGTCCTCCACCGGCGAGATGACATTCCTGAGGTCTCCGACCGTCGCCTCGCGGCCGGCTCTCGGCTCCCACTCGGCGACTATGGCGGGGATCCGAAACCCGACCCGGCTGTCCCAGACGTTGAGCGCGATCTTCCCCAAGTTGTTCAGCCCCGCCGACACGACGGCCGCCGGCGACCTCGGCGACGCCAGGACCTGGCAGAACCTCCCGACGAACTCTCCGTTCGCGTCTTGCAGCCGCAGCAGTCTGCTGTCCGACCTATCCCACAGCTTCACGACGCTCTTGCCCAAGACGAACTGGGACAGATTGTCGGCGAAGCTGCGACGCCGCCGGAGCTGCGCGTCCCCGGAACCCGCTAGCCGGAAGGTGAAGTCCCCATGAGAGTGGCGGCCCGACGGGGAGGGAAGCTCGTCTTCATCTGACAGGCCATGGTCTTGTTCCGACGATGACGAACACGTGTCGTCGTCGCTATCGTCGAAGTCGGAGACGAGAGGTTGCTGAGCCGCGAGAGGAGTGCTTTTCGAGAATCTGAGGCCCGATAGCCTGACGACACGGTGGGTGAGGGCGCCGAAGCAAGCGAGCGTCGCGAGGAAGATGGCGCTCCATTTGCAGACTTCAAGGGCTTGCGAACTGAACGCTTCCTGAGTCCACGATCGAGACAAGATCTGAGAAAGAAAAGGTGGGTTTTGCTGAAGATTCATCGGCCGAAAATGCGAACCTTCGAGGAGGAATTAAAAAAATAAAGGATTTTTGAAGTGGGAATTTCGCGTTGGCTAAGCGGAAGGAGAAGGAAAGCGTGGAAGGGGATGAAACAGAAGCGTGTGGGGGGTTTATAAAGAGAGAAATGAAAGGCCAGACAAGAGGGGAATGGATAACGACGGCCTTTCTTTCTGGCGTGTGACGTGGAGATATCTGAGTGGCGACTGACGAATCTTGGATCCACGTCGGAAGGAAGGCTTTCTTGGTAAAGGGCGAGAAGATCGAGATGGAGGCAGCCGAGTCAGCCATGACGATGGCTGCTTTTTTGAGCATCACGTCGTCGAGAATGGATGGATGGAAGTTCTTAAGATCAGCTGGCTGGTTTTGGAGACTCTTTGGTTTGTTGGGAGAAACGTAACATTAAATCGGTCAAAGACGACCTAACCGATATTGAAAGGCAGGTGTTAAAGTTAAAGCACGCCTCAAAAGGAAATAATTTTTGGACTGACATGACCATAAAAGCAACATCCATTTGGACAGGCTATAACCCTTTCGAACGAACAAAGACGGTACACAGCAGCGTATCAATCAGAGTCAGAGACCTTTCATCCTTTCGTCGAGCTTTTTCACGACAAAGAATAGTCGGGCAAGTTCTTATTCGTCACTCCAACGGTGTTTGCCGAGTAATTTTCCGAATCGGGCAATTGTCTAATGGGACGGGGTCATTGCGAATTACTATGGCAAGAAACCACTTGGATGGCCCCCAAGGGAGTCGTCTGCTTGAGGACGCGATTCAATGACCATGCCTCTCAAGACCGAACTGGATGCCTGAGTCCCTTGGATCATTTTATGTTTCTCGTTCACCTTACCATCTCTCATCTTATTCCATGTGCAAGATCGTTCCACCACTTCTTTCGCTCGCATTCAAGTGTTCTAAGAATCTGATTTCCTATCGGCTTTGTTCGATGCACTCAAGTCGGACCAGTTGTGACTCATTGAAATGGCCATGGATCCTAAGCATAGACAGAGTTCCGAATTTTTGCCGATCGCCCTATGCAAATAGAAGAAAGTTACAAGAGCGGTCACCGGTTATCTCGACCAGCAGCCAAAGAAAAGCGAAGGAAGGGCATCACGTTCTCGGCCATGCCTGAAGAGCAACCATCGCTCGCTGCTTATCAATATCTGGATAAAACTTGAGGGGAAACTTCCCATTGAGGTTCGAAACATTGGTCAGTCATGCAACCGAACTCTTGAGCAAAGAAAGAAAAAGGTCCAAACCGTGACCGGCAATTCTTCGATCCATAAGTGGTCATCTTCTAATTCCCATCACTCAATAACCTGCCAGAAGAAGTCATTATACCATGTCATAGTCATGCTGTATTAAACTTCTTACTTGAATAAGAGCAGCAGTTCCCAGGACAAGATAAACTCGCCAGTCGAGAGCATGAATTTGTATCCCGAACGTTTAGTGCATGAAGGCAAGCATATACTGACTAAATACTGATAAATTACAGGCTTGAATTGGATCAAATATGTAGTTTTCCTTCAAATAAATCTCTGATTAGCTCCAAGTGCAACCTCCTGCTTTAAGTCCTGACATCTTTGGCTTAATTCGCAATTGTGGAAGCAGAGCAAACCTCAAAGGTCACTGAACTGGTTGAGCCGAAAGTCTAATGGTTGCTCGTATCCATTCTTTCCTTAACAATATGCTCATAATTCACAGTCAGAATTAACTAAACTATCGTTTCCACTCAACAGGAACAACCAGAAAACGATCGAGAGGCCATAGTAGAGTGATGAAAATCTGTGGCATATGTGATAGTCCTTTGGAACATAATTCAGGCAATATGAAGTCACTTTGCTATATCTTGGAACTGGCACAGACCCCAAGGTGGAAAGCGAGATTCAATTCAAGAGCATCCCTTATATTCATAACAGCATGCTGTCAAACATTTGTCACAAGTTATAAGTTGAAGCTGCTTTTACCTCTGGTTTCCTCACCACGAGCACCGGGCATTTGGCATATTGAACACAGTAGCTGCTCACACTCCAGATTAGAGCCCTGTTATGGCGCTATGGTTAGTATCACGTTCGTTTTCTGAACCTTAAGCATAAAGATCCACAAATGACGGAGCAAATGTTGCAAACTTTCAGAAGAAGTTATAGCTTATTAGGTTTAGCTCTTGTAGTGATAAGGAGCAGAAAATGCAAATTCAGGATATGCAGAAAGCCAAGGAAAATTGAGGGCACACTGAACTAGTTAACCTAAATTGCAATAGAAGTTACTGAGAATTTATAGCGCAACTCTAGAAAATCTCAGCAGCTAATGTACAGTGCTTCTGTGATTTATTCATGTAGAACAGTTTTTTGCATCTACTTAGCACATACATCGCATTGATTCACAGCGTCCAGAAGTTCCTTTTCGATGTTTTAGTCCTTCTCTGTCTTTATTGCGGAAACATGTACAATGATAAGCATACTAATTGCTATAGGACAACTCAAAATTGTTATCGCTGCGGAAACTAAACGATGGCATTTATACGGTCATCATCGAACTGTCTCGTGAGGAAGAGAGGGAAGGAATCGGAAAGTGCACCTTTTTATCTTTCCTATCCCGCGCTCCCCCATAATGAGAAGACTAACGTTGTACTTTAGAACGGCGTCGCATATGGCCACTTTAGGATCCCCGACATCTGCAATTGTTTCGGCCATCACCTGCATTTAGAGAGAGACTATTGGCATAAGACCAAAGTGCTCCTACAGATGCGGAAATTCGAGGCTACGAAAGTAATTCTGTCCACGAAGAAAAATCAAGTCTAACGGGGTTGTAGAGAACAAAAACGACCCTTCTCATTGTTAAAGATGAGTCAATTAGCCGTACAAGAAAGAAACATGATAAGATATGAATGTTCAGTGTATTTAAAATGATCATAGGAGGCAATAGCATAGCTCAAAGAAGCAAATAGATCAGCGAGAAGCTGTTCGATGATTTGCAGCAGAGTACCAGAAACTTCAAATCTAAGTTGATTAAGATGCTCCACTTTTCAATCACTCAAATCATTTCCCCTCGCACCGGAAAGCTGTAATCCCTTCTATTAAAAAAACAGAGGAAGTGTGGAAATGGTAATACCCCACGGTTCGCACAAATTTCCTTAGCCCTATCCAAGTAGGCCGAAGTGAGCTTCTTATTGTTTGCTTCGACAGACTTGACGAAGTCCGGAGCTGCAATACAGCGAACGCGAGTCAGCTAGCGAGAAGAATTTCTATGAACGTGTGGACGATTGTCACAGCTGGGGAGAGAGAGGGGGAGGGAGAGAGAGAGCAGGGCTTAACTGGGCGAAACAGAGCAATAGACGCGAGCAGAGCTGAGGGAGGCTTGGAAAGTGCTGACGGGTGGAGGAGGAGGGTGGGCCATGAAGATGAGGAGCGTGGAGCGCTCGACGGACTCTTTGAGGTTGTCGAGCACCCACATGAGCGCGTAGTGGCTGTGGTCGCTCTCGTCGATCGCCACCATCACGTTCCTGTTGCCCGAGCCATTAGCCAACAGCACATCCGCCATTTTCACACCCAGAGTCTCCCGAGTCTTCTTCCTTAGGGTTTAGACGCAGAACAGACACTGATAGAAGATGAACATGAATTGAATTCTCCGGATAGGTAAAGACGATTTATACACAAACATGAAATGTCTGTACAAGTGAGAGTGAAGCTGGGGTTGCGGGGGAGGGTTTTTGGAGAAATTTCTCTCTTTCCGAAAAGGTCGCTGGGAAACCAGAAGGCGAGAAGTTCAGGTGACAACTACCAGTCAACCGTATGAATTTCTGAGCTCAGCACGACCTGAACCACCTTAAAAGTTTCGAAAATAACGAGCGACCTACTATGCTTGCCAAAGATTTCAACACGGTCATCGTACTAATGTCTCGGGAAAAGCATAATTTTTTTTCTTTTTTTTTTTTTCGCTTGATAACACGATCTTTGGAATATCCTATTATTCACCTACAAAATAATTTTGGCAGAAATTAAGTTTTTTTTTTTACAAAAATAAATTGCCAGAAAAATTATGTGGCAGCTAGTGTGGATGAGAATTCTGATATATTAACACGTCATTGCACATTTTTTTTTATAAACTTATTGTCTTCCCAAGTTAAAATTTTAAGCCAAATAATGATCAGATATCTCTTTATCTTAATTTAAGTTTGATCTTTAATGGTGGAGAGTTTGCATGGGGAAGAACGGAGATGGAAGGAGCGGCAGTCGGCTTAGGTTCATCCAAGCCCAGCAAGAGAATGGCATTCCTCACTAGATCGGACAGCAGCGGTGTACCATTCCCCTCCCCCACTCCTCAGTTTCGCCTTTTATTTTCCTAGATTTTTAATTTCTAAAATTTCTGGAATTTTGGTATTGCAACATTAACGTTTTCAGTAGCAACTTTAGAACTACGTCAGCATCTGAACCTTTTATGTCTTAATTTAGAATTGACTATATTTAAATCAATTTAAGCAAAGTCCTAGTGAACTTTTCTTTTCAAGTGATAGAAGAAGATAGACTTGGCAATGCCCATGATAGGGCTGAAAAAGGGCCTGGCGAACAGGCTTTGGCCCAATTTGTTCGGCCCCGGCCCAGCCACTGCTGCTTTGCACGGAAGATTGCCACGTATTCATAGGACTATTCTCACTCCTGATGAGTTGGCCGCAATTCCATAAATTTGTACATTATTTGTGATATGCGTCGTGCAAAACAAGCGATGAAATAACAAATAGAAAAAACAAGAAAATAATTCAATATCAGATTTATATGGTTCGATCGTGAAGACCTATGTCCACGGAGAGAGCAGCAACAAATTCCACTATAGAATAAAACGATACAAAAGAGATTAGAAATCACACTCGAGTCAGTCAATCAATCTCGGTGTTTACCAACCCCAATTGCATCCAAAAAAACCACGTCCAACTTGGAAAAAAAGGGAAAGTAAATTTTGATATATTCCTAGCTTTTTGGTTTTGCTTAAAAGCCACGTCCAAAAGGAAATCTTAACTGTCATGGTATATATTGGGCATTCACAAATAATGATATTATTATTTTCGATCACGTTTCTTTGCGAGTTTAATCTTGATACATATTTTAACATGAACTAAAAAAAAAAAAAAAAAAGGCTCTACAAGCTGATTTCTTCACAACAAGAACGAAGCCCTTGGCATTGTGGACGCAGTAATCACTCACGCCCTCTAGAAATGCTCTATTGCAACAGACAAGCTTTGTAATGACTAGAGTCGACAGTATGGGGTCATGTACCCATTTTACAACTCAGTTTGAGGAGCTTCCGTTCTATACGGGCAACTCACTTTTTTTCCCCCCTAAAATGGATTAAAAAAACTGACGCCCAAAAATTAGGTTAAAACATAGGTCACTTTATTCAGGGTTTTTTTTTTTTCCAATTTAATTCAAAAAAATAAATATTTATGAAATTAGTTAAAGATTTTTTTTTTTTTACATATTTAGGTCTTGCTCGGTAGTTGCACTGCCGAGCAAGCCTTTTTTATTTTTTATTTTTTAAAATTAAGCTTGCTCGGCTGTTGATTTATTTATTTATTTTAAACAAATTAGACTGCCAAGCAAGCCATGTGCATTTTTTTTCATTTTTCTAAAAAAAGGAAAAAATGATTTGTGGGAAGTTTGATCTATTTTTGAAAATTTCTTTTTCGATTCAAATCGGGAAAAAAAAAATCGAGCTCAACGGATTTCGTGTAGATTGAGCAATGCATTTCTATTCTTTTTTTTAAATAAAAATTATTGTTTTCTTTTAATCATTTTTTACGTCTATTTGATGGAGCCACGGAGCATCATATTTACTTAAAAACAATTAAGTGCCTCGATTAGGAGAAATCCATTTTTACATAATTTTTTTTACGTAAATATAATCTTTCGACAGTCTCGCGAGCGAACGTCGTCACCTCGCTCGTTCACTTGCTTTTCTTGGAGTCGAGGAGCTTATATTTTTTTATGTAAATATGATCGATCCGTCGCCCTACCAACAAACGCCGTCACCCTACCAACAAACGCCGTCACCTTACTTTTTCCCTCGCTTTCCTCAGAGTCGAGGCATGCAAATATTTTTTTAACGTAAATATAATCGCTTCGTTGCCATGCGAGCGAACATCATGGTCTCGTTCATTCGCTTGCTTTTCTTAGAGCAGAGGAGCATCAATATTTTTTTTACGTAAATTCAATCGCTCCGAGGCCTCTTCAGCGAACGTCGTTGCCTCGCTCATTCCCTCGCTTTCCTCGGAGTGGAGGCACGTAAATACTTTTTTTACGTAAATATGATCGTTCAACGGCTCCGCAGCGAACACCGTCTCCCCACTCTTTCCCTCGCTTTCTTCGGAGTTGAGGCACGTAAGTATTTTTTTTTTACGTAAATATGATGATCCGTGGCTCCATCAAATAGAATTTTAAAAATAATTAAAAAAGAAAAAAATTAAAAAAATAGAATTGCATTGCTCAATCTACACGAAATCCATAGAGCTTGAATTTTTTTTTTATTTGGCTCCATTTTTTTTTTTCGGAAATAGGTCAAACCTCCCACAAATCATTTTTCCTTTGTTTAAAAAAATAGAAAAAAAAATACATTGCCGAGCAAGACCTAAACTTGTGAATATTTTTTTCCTTTAATTAATTTCATAAAGATTTATTTTTTTAATTAAATTAGGAAAAAAAAAACCTTTATTGACCCATACATTAACCCATTTTTCAACCATACAATGCCACACCCATCGTAACTTAGCTGTATTGTCTCCTCCTCATGGCGGTCGCCTTGGAACGTGGAGGAAGCAGCGACGGTGACGGTGCGCCACTGCTCCTTCCTTCCTCCTCCCCTCAGCCGCCCGTCAAATCCGTCGACAAGGAAGACCGGCCTTCCATCATTATTGCCGTCATTGGTTCCTGTGGAGCATCACAAGTCTATTGCCTTGCCATGACTGACAGCTTCGTGAATCACAATCCAAGATCGCTTTTGGATACCAATTCGGATTATCCTCATCTTCGCTCGTCGCTAATTGTTGCCGATGGTCACACGGTCTGGAGCAATCGTATTGATGCATCATTGAGTCTAGGGGCCCGGATTTGGACAAGAGTTTCTCCCAAACTTACAGTGAAGACATGCCACCCTA
The DNA here is from genome assembly GCA_028455895.1 of Rhodomyrtus tomentosa. Lineage (NCBI taxonomy): Eukaryota > Viridiplantae > Streptophyta > Magnoliopsida > Myrtales > Myrtaceae > Rhodomyrtus > Rhodomyrtus tomentosa. The sequence goes on from JAPCWY010000011.1 coordinate 9,497,502, forward strand.
AACTTGACCGGGGTAGGCTGAACCCCGTGTGGTGAACCATATACTTAATTCCAAAATAGTGGCGTTATCCAAGGACGATCTAGAATGAAAACTTCATGTTCATGGCTTATTCTAAACATTTTCCTTAGTGAAATATCCCTTTTACCGTAATGTAAAATGGACCGCGCACTACTTAAATCATTGAAATTTGCCATCAAGAATGGTTCAAGGACAACCGACAAACCTTTTTAACAATTAGGGATTATGTTATCTTTAGTGCTGAAAATACACGAGAATTTCATATACTATCAGCCTAGTTTGTCTATTGGGCGATTACAATCCTGATGGCGATGAGAGGTATTAAAATGACTGGGTCATGTCATGTCGGTCCGACCTATATTGATCCATTTAACTTATGTTAATCCATTTTCATGTAATACAAATCAGATGATTCAATACCTACTACATACATGATCCAACCTGTAATACTTAAATATTGAAAATTGCGGTATGCCCGTGGACGTAGAAAGTTTACCACTACCAGGTAAGTTCTACCACACGAGAGATTCTCCTCTCGTGGGGGGAGACAAAGAAACAATTTACGAGAAATAATTCGGAAGAACATACGTGTACTGCGGGCTACGGCATTGATCTTTCGACGTCCGGGGGAACAAAGAACATGAGAGACATAAAGGACGGTATCAAACTGACTGGCCTCGTCCTTTCCTCGTCTCTGGCTTCCCACCGGTCCCATGACATGAGATGCGTCCTCATTGAAGCCCGACTCGAGCTCTTTTGCGGTCTGGTCCACATTTGCCCACCCTTTTTTTTTTACCTCGACGTGCGATTCGCTGTAGATGATTTAGGCTTTTTTTGACTAAACTATATATATATATATATATATATATATATATAGGATTTAAAATTATCCACAATTTTATAGACTAGAGGGATCGGATTCACAGTTTTTTTTCTTTTCTTTTTTTTATTGATTTCTCAAAATTCACGAAATCATTCAAAAATACTTAAATTTTTATGGATGACATTACACATTGAGTTAAAATTTATGGATATACATGCAAATTTATCTTTTTACTATTATTATTTACGGATTTGAATCACCTGACATTGGAGTTTCCGTGACGTACTTACCATTACTCAAATTAGGCCATCGAAATTAAAATGATCGTCCTGATTTGAGAGAGAGTTGGGATTCAAAATTTTTCAAATCCAAAAAAAAAAAAATTCACCTAATTTTTTTTTTCCTCCCCTCAACAAATGACGTGGCCCATTCTTGATCGTCCATTTTCGTTTGGACAAGCTGATTTAAGTAATGATAAATATGTATATCAAATTATCCGAATCCATTATCTACGAGAAATCAGACTATTTTCATGCTTCTCTTATGTCGCGCCATATTGTGGTTACCCTATTGAGCACGAGGCAAACAGGGTCATCTGCCGTTCCCTGTTATTTTCAAACCCATTTGACTCTTTCGATGCGGTCCTGCAAATAAAGCGGACCCGTAAGAGTTTCAGAGTTGATCCTACTTGAGCGAGCTGAATGGGATGTCGAGAAAGTTGAACTCTTGTTTAACCAAGATATCGCAGTGGAAATCCTTGCCACACCTCTAAACCTACCACCTCGCAAGGACAAGCTTAGTTGGACTGGGAATGCAAATGGAGAGTACTCCGTTAAGAGCGCCTATAACTCTATAAGAGAGAGCATCTCCAAACAGAGTATGCATTCAGCTTCATCGTCTTTCCAACCAACGAGGAAGCTTTGGAATGAGGTTTGGAAGGCTAAAGTCCCTCCCAAAGTTCGGATTTTTCTGTGGAAATCTGCCCAAAATGCCCTTCCTGCAAGTGACAATCTATTTAGAAGGAATATAATTTCTAGAGCTAGCAATATGGGTGACCAACTCATTTTTTAACTCATTTATAGTGAGCCAAGTTAAATATGGGCCATTGATATTTTAAAAACAGGTTGGAAATGGGTTTGAAGCTTCCAAGCCTAACTTCGCACAGGTATAATATGGATTTGCATCAGACCCATATTTAACCCATATTTGACATGTTTTCAACCCATCCATCAGAAGCTCATGCCTCACGGCTTACCCCTCAGTCCTCACTCTCAATGCGCTCAAGCAACACGCATGCAGATCCGCAATCTCGCAAATCGCAAGTACCCTCCGCCGTTGCGCGCCTCCGTCTCGCTCGCCTTCGTCGCCCACCTCCATCGCGTCTCTCTTCCCCTCACTCAGGTTTGATTAAGTAAGCCATCTCCATCTCTCTGTCTTCGTTTTTTTTTTTCCCTCGTCCACTTCTTTCAAACGAGAGAACTTGTCCGCATCTTTCGAAGCGAGGGTCTCCACCTGAGTGAACTGCGAAAACGTCTGATTGCTTTGGAGATGTTGAACCCATTGGATCCATTCGTGAGTCCTTGTGAGTAGTACAATTCTTTTGATTTTAGCGTTCTAGAGCAAGTATGTCTTTCTGTCCTTGAAGTTCATTTCTGGAGTCCTATGCTTGAGGTCAGCGCCGAGAATTTTCAAAATATGCTACATGCGTTGCTCTCAGGCCTTCAAAATGTAGTGTTTTACTAGGTTTTCTAGTGATTTATGAAAAATCTCGATCAAGGGAGGCATCAGCTATAATTCCAGAGTAATGCTTTAGGCGGTAATTAGTAATGTATTTAGAAAGTTAACAAGGAAACAATGGAATATACTAAATCATTTGAAATATTACCATCGCCAGCTAAAATATTGCCGCAGATTCAAAATTTGTGATTTCAACTCACTGATTTTCAGAATACTCGTTATAATTTGGCCAAACAGTACGAGAACCCAATAGAAAGTTCAATGTCTTAAGAACTTATATTTTCATAGAGCAGAATAAGATAAAAGAGGGGATGTTCCAGTTTAGGATCTACTATGGAGTTCATGAAGTTTGGTTTATAACATATGGGAGCAGTCGGTTTACCCTCTTAACCTGGTCACTAACATAAGCATAAGATTTTCACCATCGATGAAGGGCATAAGCTTATAAAATGCTATAGTATGGAAATATTGATTGCTTTAACAATGCTTTGTACTGATTGAATCAAGTAACCTTTTTTTTTCTAGAAATTAAAGGGGAATGATACTGTGGATGTTATCTTTTCTTTCAGTTTTTTACAAATGTTCTACTTCACGTTTTCTCTAATTAATTAGTTGACATGTCAAGATCTAACGAGGATCTAGAACAGTTTTCAACTTCATTACGATTTAAGAGATGTAGAGTTGCATCCTTACTTATTGAGGATGAGGAAAATAACTCTGTTTTCTCTAAACGGTCGAAGAGATTCACTTCCACTGTACGATCTGAATTCGAAAGATTCACAGGTGAGGATGGCAAGGAAAAGGTCAAGTGTAAGTGGTGCCAACAAGCTTACATGGCTGGCCATGGGACAAAAAATATGTTGCGTCATTTAGATAATTGTCGCAATTGAGAGGTCGATGTTGGTGGTTCCACAGAACAACTTGATCAAGTTGTGTTTAGAGGGAAGTTAGCAAAAGCAATAATCAAGCATAATTAGACCTACTCTTTTATAGAGCATGAGGCTACGAGAGAGTTGCTTAGTTACCTCAACCCCCATGTGAAGCACATGTCAAGAAATACAACAAAAAGTGATGTAATAAAAGTTTATGAGAAAGAGAAGAGAAACTTGAAGTCAAATTTTGTGTCACATTCGAGCAGAATTTGTTTGACTTCTGATCTGTGGACTTTTATTACAACTGATCATTATATGACTATCACGGCCCACTACATTGATGAGAATTGGGAATTACATGCAAAGGTTTTGTGCTTCTCCTATGTACCACCTACATATAGTGGCAACATTCTACTAGAAAAATTACAGATTTCGTTGAGAGAGTGGGAGATTGAGAGGAGGATTTTCAGTATTACATTGGATAATGCGTCATACAATGATAGTATGGTTGATATTTGGAAAAAGACACCTATGGGGTCATCTTTGTTATGTGGTGATCAATTTTTTCATGTGCGTTGTGGTGCACATATTTTGAATCTCATTGTGCAAGAAGGTCTAAAGATGATTGATGGATCATTGCAAAATATCAGAGAATCAATTAAATATGTGAGAGCTACACAAGGGAGGAGAGTGAAATTTACTGAATGTATATCACAATCATCCTTGAAGACGGGTAAAAAGGTACGTCAAGATGTGCCTACCAGATAGAACTCTACGTACCTAATGCTTGAAGGTGCCTTGGTCTTTAAACAAGCATTTTCCCATTTGAAGTTAATTGATAGTAACTTTTTCATATGCCCATCATTTGAGAATTGGGTCAGAGCCAAGAAAATTGCATTCTTGTTACAACCCTTTTATGATATTTCTACCATCTTCACTGGAGTTAAATATCCCACAACGAATTTATATTTCTATGGAGTATGGCAGATCCAGTTTCGTTTGATAAAGGCAATTAGTAGTGAGGATGTGACTATTAAAACTATGTCTTGGGCAATGTTAAAGAAGTTTGAAAAATATTGGAAGTGTTATACTGTTGTCTTATCTTTTGCATTCATATTAGATCCTCGATATAAGCTATACTTGTTAGAGTTTTGTTATTCGAAATTGGGCATGGATGATCACGTGGAGTTTGTGCGAAGCATTCGGGAAAAGCTCTATACACTTTTTGATGAATATGTAACCTTAAGAGTTGATCGCTTTACATCTTCAAGCAATCAAGGTAACACTTCAGTTGAGGGCATTGTTGAGAACATTGGGGATGATATTGATGAGTATGATGCATTCGAGAGTGAACTCTTTGGCTCACAATCTAGTAAGTCACAATTGGATTTGTATTTGGAGGAGAATAGGCTTGATAGAAAAAAATATCCAGATCTCAATGTCCTTGATTATTGGAAAGCTCATTCACAGCGGTATCTCGAGTTGTCTCTTATGGCACGTGATATTTTGAGCCTTCCAATCACTTCTGTTGCCTCGGAGTCGACGTTTAGCATTGGAGGATGCATTCTAAGTAAATATCGTAGTTCTCTTTCGCCATAAAATGTAGAGTCTGAATTGTGCACTAGAGATTGGTTGTTTGGAGTTCCACCTGAGGGAGATTTTGATGATGAGTCTCTCATTGTCGACTTCGAAGACTATTCGCATTAGGTATTTTCGTGGACGCCATCTTTCATTTTCACAAGTTTGAACGGATGATCATGAAGTATGCCTGTTGTTGCTCCCTTTTCAGCTTCGGGTATTGTTTACTCGATGTTGGTATTTATTTTGCATATTGTGATAACTGTATTATAACCCTTGAAATTAGGTGCTCATCCCAAAAATCAAAAGAGAGCTTAATCATCTCCAGAGAAGTCGATCTCTTGCATTTGTTTTTTACCAGAGTTTGTTTATGTTAATTTTAGTCTTTAACCATTGAACTGAATATGGTTGTGTTATGATTTATATATGGAAATGATGCATTTTTTTATATAGGGCAAGGTAGTGCTGGAGGGGAGCTTCAAGAACAGAGACTTCCTTGTGTAGGGAGTACCAGCCGGTGGTTGCCACTGAGACGCCACGCAATGGCTGCCAGAAGAGCGGTTTGCTCATGGTCGTTGGGAAATGTCCAGGTGCTTCTTCAGCACGAGAAGCCGGAGGCAAAGCTTCGATATTGTCTGTGAACCAAGTTGATAGATGGATGTTGGATTTATGTGGTGTCATTTTGGGTTTACCACAAAACTGAGTCAAGCCTTCTCCTTCCCGTGTTTTCATGCTGTCCCCGAAGGAAGATGAGACGAAGTCTGGGGTGAATTGGAAATACATGGACTTGGGAACTTTCATTTGTATTTTGCTGTGGTCTCTTTTTTTTTTTAAGGAAGAAACAATGTGTCGTTTGTCCTAATTGGGTACATGAGAGGTGTTTGTAACATGCCTATATTTGGGGTTTGTCGATGGAACTGGTCCTTATTCTGTTGGAGAATTCTCATCTAACATGTTTGACTTCATCAAACATATGTATATTGTTTTAAAAAAACGAGTTACCCATATGAAATTGGAGTCATTAAATATGGCTCACAATCGATCGGAGAGCGAGGCTAGGGGCTGGGGACAGGTGTCGAAGAGCGGGGTCGGGGATTGGGATCAGAGCCGGTGGCTGGGTCGAGAACGAGGCCGAGGCTTGGGTTGAGGACTGGGGCTGGGACAAGCATAGGGGCCGGGATCGGCGATTGGGGCCGGGACTAGGATCAGGGACTGGTCTCGTCCGGAGCCCTGGCCCCGGTCCCATTCCCGATCGCTTAAAAAATTTCACTAAACTTTTTATTATATAATTTTTTTTAGTAATATTATTTTTTAAAAATATTATTGTATTTTGATAACGCAGGCCAAAACGGAGCGGGAATAGATCAGTCACGGATTGTATGAGTTATGGGTCAATATGAGTCAAATGATCTAATATGGATCGGATAATATTCGACACCGGCCAAACCCGACCGATATATTCGACACGTCTAATAATTTCCCACCCACTATGCCCCGTATGCAGCCAAGACGCAGAAACAGCAGAGCACCTTTTCTTGTCCTGCCCATGGACCGAGCAGATCTGGGCAAAGTTAGACACCCAGAGGAGCTTCAAACCGTACCACCGCATGGACGCTTGGCTCCAAGCCAGAATTGAAGACCCCAGCAGCTCAGCAAATTTCAACTTAACGGCAGTCATCCTCTGGTGTATCTGGAAAATAAGGAACAACTTAGTGTTCCGGGGAGAGACACCTCGAGCAGAAAACTTGATTGAGGAAGCGGAGACGATCTTGGCTAGTTACAGTTTTCAAGGGAAGACCCTCGATTACCTCTCAACTGGGTTGCGCCGGCAAATCAAGATCTGAAATTAAACGTCGATGCGTCAATGAGGATCCGAGAGGTGCTATCGCTGGCCTCCTGCGCGATTCTAGAGGATCGGTGCTCGACGGCTTTAAGGGGACAATCCACTCTTGCTCAGCGCTGGAAGCCGAAGCACGTGCCTTGCTCGCAGAGTTGAAAATGCTAACAGAGAGGAGAGAGATAAAAGATCAGAAGCTTCGTGTAGTTGTGGAGTCTGACTCACTTTATCTCGTTCGTGCAGTCAACTGGCAGGACAAAGCTTACTGGGAAGTTGAAGCTTTTATCAGCCAAGCCCAACAAATTTTAGCCTAATTCCCAAATATCTCGGTGGGCCACTGCAAGCGAGACGCAAATAGGGCCGCCGACTGGATTGCTAAGATGGCTCGATCAAATCTTATTCCGGCAAACTGGGTTGCTTCTCCACCTCAAACCTCGTGGGATTTAATATGTGTTGACGCTCCTCGTTCGGGCCTTTTTGTAGGAAACTCAAATTATCAGTAATGCAATTTATCTTCCGACAAAAAAAAAAATCATGGGTTGAACATATACATTAAGACTAGCAATTACGATTGCCAAATGTCATGTGGTAAACATATTAAAAAAAAAAAACCAAGAGGCTATAAAAGATCTGATGCTTTTAGATCCAATCCCACTCCCTGATCAAGTGGTACCTCCCCCTTAATTATACTAGCTAATCATGGTTTTGCTTAGGGACAGCTAACATGGTTTTGGGAATAACTTGGTGTGATGTGACCTTATTGACATCTACCCACCCTCCCAGCATCATCTCCTTTCACTTTTGTCGGCGAATGATTTCTTTCCTTTGTAACAAACATACGGGTTGTGATCTCCTCCTAAGCATCTTTAAACAGTTTCTCATTAACAGGTCTAAACCCCGCTTTCAATAGATCTAAACCTGGATTTTGAATTTTGCTTACAGCCCCTTCAATAAGCTCTACCTGAGTATCGACAAAGTAAAAAATCATTTTAGTCGGAAAAACTAGGGAAAAGAATTGGGGCATTTTATGAAAATGCTTCGTTCTCAAAGTCTTGAAATAAAAGTGGGATAGACAAAAAAAAAAAAACAAAGTAGACACTCGTGGCGAGGAATATACGATCTAATGTGCACATTTTACCCTAATAATCAGTGCTCTAGCCCCAATTTTCTACAAGAGATTGCAATTCAAGCGGCACAATGTATGATTACAGCTCGCTTCAGATGAGGTGTGTATGATATTTGCAAGTTGGAATATGTCGTGAGAAATGTGGAAATGGAACAGCGCAAGGATGAATCTAGCTATCTTCATCTCGACCTTGCCCTACATTATAGCTCTTTTCTAATTTTCTATGTTCTAATTTGAAAATCTATGAGTTCTATCCTAGAATTAGATATAGATGGCATTTTTCCTACTAAAATGAGTAACATGAACGATTTTGAATTTTCCTTTTTTATATGTAGCATAAGAAAAGAGACAAATGTGATTTCAATAAAGATGACGCTAACAAGTACCCTAAAGCACTCGTTAAGCATACTTAAATAAGGATTATGTTCACAAGTGTCTCCGGGTCAGTTGTTAACCATATTTAATAAAGAAATGTTCTGATTTTCGACGTAGTAATTATACGCAGACATAAACACCCATAAAAATTGCACGCTCTCTACTATTGACTAATTAGCAAGTGTCGTAGTTAATCTACATCAACATCAACATCAACAATACCTTTAATTAGTTGGGGTCAGCAATAGATGAACCAAAAAATATATAATAAAATAGAATATAAAAAAATAAAAAGCAAAGATCAATCGAAGAAAAAAGAATAAAATATAAATAAAAATAGGGAAACAGGATTAATGACTAAAAATGTCAGTCTGGAACGTAGGAAATCTACCAATCTCTAATACTAATAGATTCCCTCCACTTCGTTCTAAAATAAGCCATACGTCAATTTATTTCCCACATCTTTAAATTTTGTTTTATTACTTTCTCCAAATTAGTGTCATAAGTAATCTATGAAAAAAAAATCTCTTAATTAATACCGTAATTTTCAAAGACATTGATTATACATAGTAGATGAATAGCCAATACGTTGAGATTTTACTAATTATCTACTTAACTAGTGATAAATTTGTTGACAAAAAATCAGTAGTATGGGAAAATGACCAAAAAAAGAAAGAAAAGAAATGGTAACATTGGAAACCCAGATAGTGATCTAGGGGGGGAGGGGGGTGTTAGATCCTTTAATAGCCTTTCGGTGCTTAAATTCAACGGCTTCCTTTCTCTTTTCACTTCACTCATCACGGGCCCAAAAGAAATCTCTCGTTTCATTTTTCTGCGTTGCTCTTCTTTGCCTCCTTTCCCTTCCTTCTTTCCTTCCTTCCTCCATTGATTCAATCCAATCTCCATCTCCATCTCCCCCTTCGATTTCTCCATTAAACCCATGATCCAGATTCTCCTCTTGCTCCCCACACACCGCTCAGACACAAAATCCCAAAAGCTTCGAAAGCTGCAGTTGCTGACTTCTACTCGCCGCTCCTTTTTGACTCCCAAACCCACCTCTGTTTCTCCCAACGCCCCACTTGACTTCACACCCCGACCCTTCTCTCTCTCTCTCTCCCTCTCTCTCCTTTTCAAACCCTCTTCGCGCTTCTCCACGGACGCACCGGAAGATGCCACGGGCTCTGTTCGTTTTCTGAGAGGACAGAGCTCGCGGTGCTGTCTCTCGGTACCCTCTCTCTCTCTCTCTCTCTCTCGCTCTGTTTTCGCTCCGTTCCCCTGCACCGCGAGCGATCGGCAATGGCGATCGACGTTTGCTCGGAGATATCGAGCCCCGGTCTGCTCAGCCCTCGAATCTCCTTTTCCCACGATCTCAAGGGATGCGGGGACGCCGTGCCCGTCGAAGAAGATGACCGCAGTCGCCGCGAGAGGCTCGACCGGTCGCTGCTGGACTCCGACTTCGACTTCTGCGTCGGCGCGTCGAGTTTTGTCCTCGAGCTCTGCCCAGCCGACGAGCTCTTCTCTGATGGCAAGATCCGGCCCGGCGAGATCAGGAGGGACAGAGTGGTTACTGCCGATCACAATAATTGTCGTCAAATACCGTCATCTCATCCTCCTCCTCCATCTGGGACTCCGATTTGTAGTTCTGCGTTCACAGAGAAGAAGAGTCTGAAGGAGCTCCTGTCGGACAGCTTCGACGATAGTGACGACTACGACGAAGACGACGAAGGGGATGAGAAGCCGCTACCCAAGCCGTTCTGGCAGTTCAAGCGCAGCTGCAGCCTCAATTGCGACGTTGCCAAGAGCGGAGGACTGATCCGGTCGTCGCTGCAGTTCCTCTCGCGGAGCAACTCGACCGGTTCAGTTCTGAATCCAAAGGACAAATTCGCCACCAAAGACAACCAGAGGCAGAATTTGCAGAAACAGCCCTCCATTTCGAGTCGAAGAGCTTCATCAGAGTCATATCAGCCCGCCTTCGGCATGCCATTTTCGTACGCTCTGCCGCGATCACAAAAGCCTCCGACGAAGAAACGGTACGGACACGGGGTGAGGGTCAATCCCGTACTGAACTTTCAGCCTCATATCACGATAGGGACGGTGAGCTTGTTCGGGCTCGGCTCGTTGTTCTGTAACGGCAAGGTCAGAAAGAAGAAGAAGTGAGTGATGACGATGATTAAAATCTGTTTGTTAATTTGCATGAACACACGGAAGAAAGAAGAAATCATCTTTTTTTACACTTGCGTTTTTCTTATCTTGCACATGTTTTAGATAGATAGATAGATAGATCGATCGATCTCGTGGTGGTAGATCTGGGGGCATGTGATGATGTTCTTGAAAAAATCCGAGGAAAATACAAATGTATGCGTCTCAGCGGTGGATGCATGTTTTAAAGATCAGGTTTTGGTTTCTTCTTCTTCTTCTTCGTCTAACGAATGATTGAGAGAGAAAAGCGACAGAGGAAAACAGAGAGAACTGGTTCATCGTATCATTATCAGCATGTCGTGGACACGGGAGACACTTGAACAACAACAGGGGTGGCTCTTTAATGACACACTCCTATGATCCTATCTATCGATCCCTTTTTCTTTTCCTTTTGCTTTTGCCGTTTTTTTTTTTTTTTTTGGCTCTCTTTTCTGCTTTGTTTGGTCCTCTTGTTGAGCAAGAATTAATGTGGGTTGTCTTCTGTTTCTTTCTGCTTTTGATTGGAACTCGCTCAGCGGTTAGCTCTTTCGATTATAACAATTTGGGATGGTGATGCAGTCATGTTGTGTGGGGGCCCTTCCACATTTTTTTGGACACCTTTTTTTTTGGTTCCTTCTTTTTGTCAAGGATTGGAGGGAATTTTATGAAACCACTCCGGAAAAATTGATCAAGCTGACACTTTTTTTTTAACAACGAGTGAATAAGAAATTAGCCGGTGAATTTATTTTGATATATATATGATGACGGTCAGAGTTTCGATAGCTATTGATCGGTAATAGGATGATCATAAAAAAAAAAACATATGTTTTAAGCTTTAATTTTTTATTCAAAATCAAGCTACTACCCTCAATGATTATTATTTTTTTCTTTTGTTTTAAGCTTTAATTTTCTTCGTTTGTTTTATGTCATTTTCGTATCCAAAAGAAGAAAATCAGGAAGCAAAAGGCTCTCTAGGGGTGCCGTTAGTGCTCCAATCCGCAAAGCCTTTGGTCTTCAACTTCCCAGTTTTGGTAAACGCCGAACAATGTGTAATGGACATTGGATGCTATTTGTTGTCGGACTCGCTTGCGATCGTGAGTGCCATCAACGTGCAAAAGTCGCCGTCCAAGTGTCCAAAAATTACAAGCGGCGGAGCCATGCAGGTCTTCATCGAGCAGCCAAAGTTCAGCCTAGTTTGCTTCAATTCAAGTTGGCTTTCCATACGGTTTTATCGAGGTTGAGTGAGAAACAAGTTGCACGGCAGTCGGTAGCGTTAGATGCGACATCAGATGTTAAGTGGTGGTCATATATATTAGTAAGGAAACATTACCCAACAAAAAAAAAAAAATCTCTAAATCTATTGTCATTATGCAAATTCAGACCTAAATCTTTTTTTTTATTTTCTAATTGAATCCTAAATATTTTACAATTATATCAATTCATTACATTCCGCATATTTTGGCTAGAAATTATTTTTATTTTTAATTATATATTTTTTCTTTCTTTTTTTCCTTCTTTCAGCGAGGTGGAGCTTTAATAGGGCCATTGAGGTCGCTCTCACTAGTGGTCGGCAGTGCCTCGGATCTGGGCCTTCACCTCACTACCTTCAATTTCCACAACCTCTTCCTTCACCACTAAAATCCTAATCGAATCAGTGATAATCTCTAACATACTTCCGGAATTTCCCGACCAGATGGAGGATGACGCTTAGGGCGAGGAGTACTCTTCAAAATTGTGCTGATCAGTGATTGCATCGTCGGGAAGTCCAGCCTCCTCTTGTGGTTCGCACTCGACGAGTTTGACATTAACACCAAGGGGGTCGAGTTTCAAACGCGGGTTGTGGAGATCAATGGCAAGGAGGTGAGGCTCATTATTGCTTGTGGTTTACGAGGACAAGCATACCTCGCCAACCCTCACCTCTGGCTGATTGTCGGACCTCAACGACCTACTGAGGAAGAAGGGAGCAAACGAAAAAAAAAAAAGAGAGAGAGGGAGAAGAGAAAATAAAATAAAAATAAATAATGAATAACTAATTTGAAAACTTTAAATTATTATTAAAGGTGTCACGTTAGTGATGGCAGCGACATATCAGTAATTTCTTGCAAAAACAGATCGAATGAACTGAATAAAGATTTAAGATTCAATTGGTGAAATAAAAAATATTTATGATTGAATTGACACAATTTTAATAGGTTTACGATTTTTTTTTTGTAATTTTCTCCATTAGTTGTGTTAAGATTAGGTGCACAAACACAACGAAATAGAGAATAAAAACGAGAAAGAAAATCGAGACACAAAATTTATCTCGATTCATCCTAATAAAGGACTTCACTATAATTAATACCTTACACTCTATTGTACAATTCTCAATTACAATAGAAAGATATTGTATATAACAATAACTAATCGTGAGCCTAACCACAAATTATCAATAAAGTACGGGCTAAAACTATAAAAGTCATCTGGTGTTTTGGGGGCATTGTCCCCTGAACTCTTGCCGGAACGACCAACCCTATGCCCCCGCTAGCTCACGGGAGAGCGATACTCTCGTGTTTTTCTGTTCATGAAGAGTATGAACTACACCCTCAACAAGTTAATCAAAAAGAGAAGGGTGTAAAAGGGCAAAAAAAATGAGGATAAACAAAGGAAAACACAATTCAATAATTGAAAATTTAATGTGTCCACAATATCGTCCGTTTGAGTGACGTAATTGAAGATGTAGATCTAATGAAGGAATCCCAATTCTCCATATATTATTGGATTTAACATTGGAAATTCATACAAATACTATACACAAACTAGATTGCGCTAATGAGAAGTTGTGCGTGTATGATAGCAATATTAGAATGGTTCTCAGTCTTTTTTCCTCTGCTTTTGGGATGTAGAGATTCAAATGGGCTAAAGAGAGTTGATATGGACTCTTTCTAAAGTCTAAAAGGTAAAGAAAGATTAATACTCCAAATTGGTACATATATAATAAATTTACCATAAATTAATTTTTTATCACAAAAAAACTTTAAACTAATATACTTGTAACAAATTTACCTCCAAACTAATTTTTATATTAAAAAAATGCCAAACTAGCACTCGTATAATAAATTTACCCAAATTAATTTTTGACCGCAAACAATATGAAACTGGTATACCTATGAGAAATTTATCCCAAATTAATTTTTTTACCATAAAAAATTTCAAACTGGTACCCCTGTGATAAGTTACCCCAAACTGGTATACATGTGATAAATTTATCATCTATTAATTTTCATTATATTTTATCGTCAAATTGCTGAGTTACATAACACAAGATAATTAACGGATGTACTAGTTTGGGATATCAGTTTAAAGTTTTTTCGTGGTATTAACCAATTTTATGAAAATTAAAGGAGGGTAAATTTGTCATAGGTGTACCAATTTGTGATTTTTGGTGGTAAAAAAATTGAGAAAAGTTTATCACAGATGTTCTATTTTGGAGATTTTCAGTAAATCTATCACATGAATACCAATTTGGCGTTTTTTGTGATCAAAAAATTAGCTTAGGATAAATTTATAACAAGTACACCAGTTTGAGATTTTTTATGATCAAAAAATTAATTTTGGATAAATTTATTACATGTATATCAGTTTGAAATTTTTCATGGCATTAACCCAAAAGGTAACTTTTGTTGCATCATCATTTGTTTCTCTAAGATTTGTCACACGGATGTAAGTTTGAGGTTTTTTATGTGATAAGAAAAGTTTGGAGTAAATGTATGACGCATATATGAGTTTAAATTTTTTCATCTCATAAAAAAATTAAAATAGATGTGTCACGGTAGGCATGATTTAGAGTTTTTTTATGATTTTTTTTCCTAGACTGTTGTGTACACAAATTTGTGGCCTTAGTTAACATTGTATGCAACGTATCTTACCTATCGTTTATCTGGTCGCCGCTTCTCACGCCCTTTTTAAGGATGCCCAAGGGAAGAACCTCTTTTCTTGTCTGACCCACTAAGACCATTTAATTTAGCTGACTTTAGTTTCATATGCTGGTAATATACCAGACAAGAATAGCTATAAGAATTTATTAGCCCCCTTTGGTGCAATTCGGGAGTAGGCTACTTGAACAAGAGGATCGAGAGATCAACTTCAATGGAAAATTAGCGAAGTATAAGTGAAAATGGATGGATGGATGATGAATAAAATTGGGAATAGAGCAAAATAAGGGTAGAAACTTCGATGGTTGCTCTTCTACGCTTCCAAAGAAGTTGTGGAATGTCGATTCTTCTAGATCAACGACTGCAACTCTTTAAGGATACAGATTTTGAAAACTTCCGACTCTTCAAAGTCGGAGTGAAAACTCTCTTCTAGATTTTCAATGGATGAACTCTTCAAAGTTCGTGATAATTGCACAAGGTAAATTTTCATTCATTAAAATCGTCTGCGGAATACATAATGTAGATGGCCTTTTATAGCCAAAGAGAGGCAAATGAAAAGACTAAAGTCTAGTCTAAAAAATAGAAACATTAAAGAACATAGAAACATAAAGCATTAAATTCCTTAGAAACTAGAAATCATTAAGAGTGAGATAATTCCTAACGTCTACTTGACTATTTCAAGGTGTCTTTCAGGCTTCCAATGCATAGGGAATAACATAGTATTTATTACGATGTGGACTCGAGGATGAGACTATTGGCGTTCAATTTGAGTCCTTTCGACGTCAAGGAGACTTGTTGAGCGACGCATCGAGCTTGAATGCGGGCTAATCTTCTTGGTTGAGTAAGCACGTCTTCTATGCAGGCGACATCATCGATGCGGGGTGCATCACCCTTTCAATTGGATACGTAAGCTCGGGCCCAATATCCAAAAAAAAATCCTCAATTTTAACATTTATTCCTATTATATTCAAAAAATTTATTTCCTAAACAATTTCTAAATTTTACTTTTGTCTCATTTCTATCGGTTTAATACTTACAAAAATCCTCATTTTAGCATTTGTCCTAATTATATTCAAATTGTTTATCCATAAAAAAATTCATAACTTTTACTTTTGTCTCAATTCTGTCACCAATAACCTTTCTTCTATAATCATCCTTAATTTAGTTTGCTTCAATTCAAGTTGGCGTTCCATAAGATTTTATCGAGGTGGAGTGAGAAGAATGTGGAGAGAGGGACAGAGGAGACCATACTGGCCAATGGCTCTTATAGTGGTCGGTAAGAAAATGGCATTCAGTAGCGTCAGTGCGACATCAGATGTTAAGTGGTGGTCATAGGTATTAGTTAGGAGTGCAAATTCATCCCTAAATATTTTTTAAAATTTGCTAATTAAATCATAAATCATTTACAATTGTGTCAATTTAGTTCATTCAGTAAATTTTGGCTAGAATTGATATGTAGACAATATTTTAAATATTTATTAATAAAATTTTTTCTTTTTTCTCCTTTTTTTTCCTTCTTCCAACAAGTCCGACCTTTAACGGGGCCATTGAGGTTGCTCTCACTAGTGGCCGATGATATCTCAGATCTGGGCCTTCACCCCATTACCGTCAACCTCCGCAACGTCTTCCTACACCACGAAAAGCCTAATCGAACTAGCTATAATCTCCACCACAGCTCCGACATTTCCTGACCGGATGGAGGACGACGCTTAGGGCGAGGAGTACCTCCTGAAAATTGCGCTGTTCGGCGATTGTGCCGTGGGGAAGTCTGGCCTCCTCTTGTCTCGACGAGTTTGACATCAAAACCCAGGCCACGATTAGGGTTGAGTTTCAGATGCAGGTTGTGGAGATCGACGGCGAGGAGGTGAAGCTCGTTGTTGCTTGTGGTCCGTGAGGATAAGCAAACCCTACGCGACCCTCACCACTGGCCAATTGTTGGACCTCGATGACCAACTGATGAAGAAAGGAATGAAGCAAATAAATAAATAAATATAAATATAAATGAATAATTCTTTTTAAAATCTTAAAATATTATCAAAGGTGCCACGTTAGTGCTTGGAGTGAGACATGAGTGATTTCTTATTAAAATTGATCAAATGGATTGAATAAAGGTTTAAGACTCAATTAGTGAAAGAAAAAAGGTTTATAACTGAATTGACATAATTGCAATATAATTAAATTTTTTTGATAATTTTTCAGCAAAAGTACACTTTTACTGGCAAAAGTTATATAAGGAGATCATTTTGGTGTCAAAAGTTTCAATCAAATCACTTTAGTGCTAAGTCGGAGAAAAAAAGATCACTTTGGTACCTCCGATCAAAAATTCTGGCCAAAATTGCCACGTGGTATTTTTAATTAATTATTAAATTTTAATTGGTCTTTTTTTTTAAGAAAAAGAAGTCCACGTTGGTTCCACGTGGACTTCAAAATTCATAAAACAATAAAATTATAAATTATAAAAAAAATTAAAAAATAAAAACTTTTATTTAAAATAAACTAAAAAATAAGAAAAAAACCAA
Organism: Rhodomyrtus tomentosa; assembly: GCA_028455895.1. Lineage (NCBI taxonomy): Eukaryota > Viridiplantae > Streptophyta > Magnoliopsida > Myrtales > Myrtaceae > Rhodomyrtus > Rhodomyrtus tomentosa. The sequence continues at coordinate 9,514,479 of JAPCWY010000011.1, forward strand.
AAAAAAAGGTAGGTGGTGAGGGTTGCTTGAACCCTCACCATTGCCGCCCCACCATCGCCAGCAATGGCTGGCAAGGGTGGGGCATGGCCGGCGGGCGTCGCCGACCCTCGGCCGGCCATGGTGGGGGTTCTAGCAACCCTCGCCTCCTGTTTTTTTTATGTTTTTTTTAATAAAAAATTTAGCTTATTTATTAAATTATGTTAAATAAAAAATTCAAATTTAAAAAAATAATGCCACGTGGATCGCCGGTGAGCCACGTCAATTGAAAATATTAATAAAAAATTGCCACATCGGAATTCCTGCGAAGCAAATCAGACTTGGCACCAACGTGATCATTTTTCAAAAAACTTGGTACTAAAATAATCCGATTGAAACTTTTGACACTAAATTGATCTTCTTACATAACTTTTAGCACTAAAATTGTACTTTTGCCAAAATTTTTTCCATTAGTTGTGTTAAGATTAGGCGCACAAACATAATGGAATAGAGAATAAAGAAGAGAGAGAAAATCGAAACACGGGATTTATTCTGATTCACTCTAGTAGATGACTCAACTATAATTAATACTTCACACTCTTTGTAACAACTCTCAGTTACAATAGAAATATATTATATATAATAACAACTATTTATGAATCCAATCTCAAATTACCAATAAAATATGAACTCAAACTATAAAATTCATCTAGTGTTTCGGGGACCTGCCCCTTAACTCTTGTCGGGGCGGCCAACCCAAAGCCCTCACTCGCTCAACGAGGAGCGATTCCCCTATTTTTTTTTGTCCGTGGAAAGTATGAATTACACCCTAACAAGCTCACTCTCAATCTCAAGCATTACTTATTAGCAGTATCATTACAGGGTTTTTAGAGATTATGGTGGTTTGATGTTAAAACCCAGTGGCCTTCACCTTAAGTGCCCATTTATTCACCTCCTGCTATGGTCACCTGAGCAAGATTTTTGAAGAAGAGTGTAAAAGTAAAAAAGAAAAAGAAAAAGGAAGTGGGGGGGGGGGGGGGGAAGGAGATAAACAGAGGAAAACACAGTTCAATAATTGAAATTTAATGTGTCACAATATCGTCTATTTGAGTGACGTAATTGAAGATGTTGATCAAATGAAGGGACCCCAATTCTCCATCTATTATTGGATTTAACATTCGAAATTCATACAATAATAGATGAGAAGTTGTGCGTACGTGATAGCAAATTCAAAATGGTTCTCAATCTTTTTTCTGCTTTTGGTGCGTAGAGATTCAAATGGGCTAAAACGAATTGATGTGGACTCTTTCTAGAGTCTAAAAAGTAAAGATTATTACTACGAATAATTTTAAATTGGTATATACGTGATAATTTTTTCCTAAATTAATTTTTTTACTATAAAAACTCTAAATTAATATATTTGTGATAAATTTACTCCAAAACTAATTTTTCGACCTCAAAAAATCCTAAACTAGTACTCATATAATAATTTATCACAAACTAATTTTTTGATCACAAACAATCTCAAACTAGTATACCTATGATAAATTTAATCCAAGCTAATTTTTTTACCACCAAAAATCCTAAAGTAGTATACATTTGACAAATTTATCCTCAGTTAGTTTTCATTAACTTATACCATCAAATTGCTGAGTTAGATAACACATAATAATTGACGGGTATACCGGTTTAGGATTTTTAACCTTCATTTGTCACATGTCTAACGTTTTGGATTTTTCGTGGTATTAATCATTTTTATAAAAATTAACGAAGGGTAAATTTATCACATGTGTATCAATTTGAGATTTTTCGTGTCACGCCCCACACCCCGGGCACGAGCGCGCAACTCCCTTCAAGTAAACTCTTGAGTCCCAAGATTCGCTTAATAAAAGATGCATAATATAAAGAAGCATGCAGAAACAATAACATACACTCCTCCATACAAAACCAAAAAAGGGATCTGGATAGCGAGAACATAACATATATATAATCAAGAGTTCGTACAAAAGCGTAGGTAAGCTAGTCTTGCAGACAGGTCGGGGTGACGGGATTGAATCAAAAGACAACTATATCAAAGTCCCCAAAAGAAACAGACCGACGAGATTATCAAAAGGGAGCCAAGTAAAAAGCAAGAAACCCCTTGGTCGAATCGCTGGAACCGTCCATCTCCTCAGCATCCTCGGTACGCTCGTAGTCCGAGAAAGTCTCGGAACGCACATCCACAGAATCCTCTATCCCGTCATCCTCCAACTCGTCCTCCGAAGCATCGATCTCTATTACCTTCACCATGTCCTCCAGAGTTGGGGTTTTCTCCGGTATATTCCTCGAACTAGCTATAGACACTTTGACCTCTACAGAATCTCTAGTGGGATGACACCAGTTAGGGACAACTCCGCGAGGCACCTCCGTGGACTTCAACGGACCAGTAGTGACATCGCCTACCTTACGGAGCCAAACTTCAAACTTATGCGGTTTCCAATCTTTACCGCCCTCGTCGACCCAAACCACTGTATATTTCGTAACATAGACAGTACCTCGACCATCCGAAAACTCATCAAAATATGCTGTCATTTCATTCGGGTCGCCTAAACGAGTCGGCGGCATCCTCAAGACTTAGGTATTAACTCTAGGTCAGGCTGACAGTACACCCAGATGAATACAAATAGTGATCAAGAACACGCAAACAACAATATAAGGCACTCATCGGTCATAAAAATGCCACCGAATGCAGGCGATTACCATCACACAGTCATGGCATCATATCTTATCAAACAAGCTAGGCATGGAATGCAAAATCAAGCCACACATCACATCCTTCCGAACTTTCTCTTGAATTACATCCACGTTTAAAACGCCTCAGGCTCGGTCCGCGTCATTATGCCTCAGACCATCCGATTGATAAACCTACGTAAACGCATCAGGTTTTCAAATGCCATTCCAGGTCTGTGTTGACACATAATCCATCTCGTCCCGCCTCTCAACCCATCAGAATATTAATTCTCACAACTCTGCGTCTTAATGCATCAGGACACCATCCATCACAACCCTGTGTCTCAACGGCTCAGAGTATCGCAAATTCTCAAGCATGCCAAAAAATTCATTTCAAACCCAAATTTCATGATCAAGTACAAGCTCATGCAACGAGCCAAATGTTTACTGCATGCAAGACAGTCAAATTCATCACGTAAATGCGGCAATCAACTCATGACATATGTGTCTAGCAAGCATGTAAGCAATCATAAATCCACAAAGACGATCATTGGACAAACGCACAACAATCTCACGAGAATTCACCAAATTCATCACCAATAGGCCTATCCTCCTAGCCAAGGTTTAGGGACTCCTTACCTTAGGCTTAAATCAACAAAATTGCCCTTCCAAGCACTCCCACAATTCGGCCCCAAAGAGTCCAAAACAGTGCAGCCTCACACCTAATAGAATTCCATCCATTTTATCCATTTTTCCTCGTCCAATCATCGAATCACTAAGCATAAACCTTATTGACATATCAATTGACATCCTCATATGCCTCAACGACGAAATTAGAGCTCAATTACACCATGAACAGCCCCTAAGGTCTCGGCAAGAACAGAACCGAAACAAGATATTTTCGGTCCTGTTTGGTACTCAATTAATCAGCCCCTAAACTATCCTTAAACCTCAAATTATTAATAAACTACTTGCTAAAAAATAGTTCTAGATATCAAGAAGTCTCACCGAAAGTTTGAAGTTAAGGCTTCTCCTGGTTAGAATTTGTCCTTCAAACACAGTACGAATTTGCCATCAAAACTCCATCAAACTTAGCCAAAATTTTCACCACAACTCAGTATACAAGTGCCCTAGATGTCTACAAAAATTGGCCAAAATTTTGAGACAAATCGCAGTCCTATGAAGCTCAAATGTCAACTTACCTCCAGCTGCGACGAAATTCGTCGACTTTCGGGGAAACGGCTGGCCGGAACTCCTCAGGTGGCCAAACACCAAGATTCAAGTTGGAGCTGGTCAGCAAGAGGCTGAGGAAGGCATTGGTGGTCGGGAGGTCGGCGGTGGAGGCGGTCGTGAGCTGTAAAGAGGACGGCAGTGGCTGGTCGGCTGGGAGCTTCTCAGCTGAAAATGAAAAGAAGAAGAAAAGGGAGAAGAAGATGGCTATATAGGAGAGGGAGTTCGGCTGGGTACAATGGAGGGTGTATACACCAATTTTTGATGGTCAAAGGAGAGGAATGATAGGTTAAAAGTGGTATAATTAATGGTAATTGTGCATCCATTGACACTTGTCCTCTTGTCAATCAATTGCTCATCCAATGGCCATAAAATTCCTTATTTTCAGTAGCTATAAGGGTGGCCAATGACCAGAATCCCCTTATCCATTTATTAAGGCAAGGCCAAGACTTGAGGGGCAAAACGGTAATTTCACCCTCGTCATCCGGAATATCGTTTTTCTGATTCGAATTTTCTTCGACGAGGCGACGTCCAATCCAATTATAATGTTAGAATTCTTGATTTTTTATTTTCTAATTTCGAGACTCGTCTCTAGGCTATTTCTCTATCAATTGTAATTTCAGATTATCCCGAACTAACGGGCGACTTTTGCAGACATTAGGCGTATCGACTCTATGATTCATATCACACTTAAGACTTGTCAGTTCATGGCGACTTTGGTTGTAATGTAATTACGAGGGTCTATTACTAGTTCCGACGGTGTCGATCGTCATCGTTCTATTTAGAAAAAATTTACAAATTATGCACTGGATAAGCGGCATCACCCGCATTCCAATCGTATAATGCTAGCAATGTATTCCTTAATCATTCTTAGATCGGCCTTTTATGGCTCTAAATGTCCTCTCGACAATTCTTATGGTCAAAGTGTCATTTTCTATTCGAGTTCCCTAAGTCCACGTACCTTGTCTCACTTTAGCCTTTTCCTTTTGGTCAGTTGACTTGAGATTGATCAGATCCGAACGAGATATGATTGAAATACATCATTACGTATATTCTCATTGATAAGTCTCGAAATGACAAGAAAATCAGAATGTCACAACTCTTCCCCTCTTACAAAAATTTCGTCCTCGAAATTTACAATAAACCCAGCTATTCAAACAAATGGGGGTATTGGCTCCTCATCGTTTTCTCGCTTTCCCACGTAGCGCATTCAGTTCCATAGTGCTCCCAAATCACTTTAACAAGTAGAATCGTCTTATTCCTCAAAACTTGCTCTTTTTGATCTTCAATTCTGACTAGTTTCTCCATATATGACACTCTATCGTCTGCTTCGATAGCCTCGTAATCCAATACGTGCGTCGGGTCTGGATTGTATTTCCTCGATATTGACACATGGAAGACATTGTGTACTTGAGATAGATTAGGCGGTAAGGCAAGCCTGTAGGCCAAAGTCTCAATTCATTCCAAAATCTCAAATGGGCCTACGTACCTTGGACTCAATTTTCCTTTCTTTCCGAATCGAGATAGTCCTCGCATCGGTGAAATTTTAAGGAAAATATGATCACCTACTTGAAACTCCAGAGGTTTATGTTGCTTATCAGTATAACTTTTCTAACGACTCAAATACTCTGTTGGTGGCTGTTATTATACGCGAATTCTACCAAATGCAATTGATCCTCCCATCCACCTTTGAAATCTATAACACACGCTCGTAACATATCCTCGAGTGCCTGAATCGTCCTCTCCAATTGTCCGTCAGTTTATAGATGGTATGCTGTACTGAACTGCAGTCGGGTTCCCATGGCATTCTGAAGACTCTTCCAAAAGTTCGCCGTAAATTTGAGATCTCTATCCAACGTAATCGTTATGGGTACCCCGTGCAGTCGTACTATCTGATGCATATACAGTTCGGCGTACCTGTCCATCGCAAAGTCCTTCTATACAGGAATGAAATGTGCCGACTTGGTCAATCTGTCCATGACTATCCAGATAGACTCGTGACCTCTTTGGCTCCTAAGCAATCCCATTACGAAATCCACAGTCACGTGCTCCAATTTCCATTCAGGAATTTTCAACGATTGTAGCAATCCACCAGGCTTACAGTGTTATGCCTTCACCTATTGACACGTCAAGCACTCGCTACATACTTCACTACGTCCACCTTCATCCCATTCCACCAATAATGCTGGCATAAATTCTAGTACATTTTCGTGTTATCTAGATGAATACTGTAATTGCTTCTGTGAGCCTCCGATAAAATCTTTTCTCTGAGCTCTTCATCCTTTGGTACGCATAGGCACCCTCGAAATTTCAAAATTCCATCCTCTAATACGTGGAACTCTGGTTTCCTTTTTGTCGTGTCCATCGCTAGGATCTTTTGAAGTTTTGGGTCTATAGGCTACAAGACTTTTATCCTTTCTTGGATCACTGGTTCTATTCTCAAGGTCGCTACCAAACTAGACAGCTGACAGACTTTCAATTTGAATTCAGAATCCCTTAAATTTTAAATAACGACCACCATTTAACCAGTGGACAAGCGATACTCGATTTTCGACTGAGCGCATCCGCTACTCTGTTCGCTTTCCCAGGATGATATAAAATGTCACAATCATAATCCATGAGTAGTTCCATCCATCGACGTTGCCTCATATTCAATTCTTTTTGGGAAAGAGATACTTCAGGCTCTGGTGGTCCGTATAAATTTGGAACTTCTCGTCACACAAATAATGCCTCTAGATCTTCAGAGCAAAGATGATTGCAGCCAATTCCAAATCATGAATCGGGTAGTTCATCTCATGCGGTCTCAGTTGTCGTGATGCATAGGCAACCACTCTTCCATGTTGCATTAGTACGCAACCCAATCCCTTTAGCGAAGTATCGCTGTATATCTCATGGCCTCCAGGTCTTGATGGAATTTTCAATGCTGGTGCGGTCGTCAACCGATACTTAAGCTCTTGAAAGCTCGTTTCACATTTGTCCATCGACTCGAACTTTATTTCTTTCTTAGTCAATCTCGTCAACGGAATGGCTATGGACGAAAACTTCTACACGAAACATCTGTAATACCCTGTCAATCCTAAGAAATTCCGGACTTCCGTGACCGTAATAGGTCTAGGCCAATTCATAAGAGCTTCGATTTTCGCAAAATCCACAGCAATTCCTTCTTCAAACACCACATAACCAAGAAATGTTACCTTATTCAGCCAAAACTCGTATTTGTTAAATTTAACGTAGAGCGAGTGTTCCCTCAGGGTCTGCAAAACAATCCTCAGATGCTCCTCATACTCTTCGTTACTCCTTTAGTAAATCAAAATGTCATCAATAAAGACTCACAAATCTATCCAAGAATTCCTTGAATACCCGATGTATTAGATCCATAAATGCAGCTGGAGCATTGGTCAATCCAAAAGGCATCACGGTGAACTCGTAATGACCATACCTTGTCCTAAAAGCTGTTTTAGGTATGCCCTCTTTCTTTATTCGCAACTGATGATACCCGATCCTCAGGTCTATCTTAGAAAATACTGAAACTCCTTGCAACTGATCAAATAAATCATCAATCATCGGCAATGGGTACTTATTCTTTATCGTTACCTGATTCAACTATCTACAGTCGATGCATAAGCGCAAGGATACATCTTTTTTCCTTACAAACAACTCTGGCGCTCCCCACGGTGAAGCACTCAGTCAAATAAATCCTTTATCTAGTAATTTTTGCATTTGTACTTTTAATTTCTTCAGTTCCAATAAAGACATCCTATAGGGTGCCTTCGAGATGGGCTCTGTTCTGGGAGCTAACTCGATCACAAATTTAATTTCTCTCTCTGATGACAACCTTGGCAATTCTTGGGGAAAGACATCAGGAAATTCACTCATTATCGAAATATTTTCTAATTTAGGTTCCACGGCAATCATATCCATAACTGCGAATCTGTAAGCCTAACATCCTTTGGTTATTAGCTTTGTCGTTTTGAGAGATGAGACTAAAGTAATCAAGGTTCCTCCTCAGCTTCCCACAAACTCAAAATTTGGGCGTCTATCCAGATAAAATCGGATTACTCTACTACCACAATCGACTACTGCCCTTTGCTTACCCAACCAATCAATTTCTATGATCACATCAAAGTAATATATGGGCAACACAACCAAGTCTATACTCTCTTTGTTACCACCAATTACTATTTTACAGTCAGCACAGCCCAATAAAACCAACACATTATCCTTCAATGAGGTAGTAACATGCCATATCACACGCAACGGTTTTGGCTCCATATTAACCAGATCAGCAAATTGAGCAGACACAAACGAGTGCGATGCGTCAAGATCAAACAAAACATAAGCAGCTTGGTCACACAAATAAAGAGTACATGTGACCACGCCAGGCGCTTCTTCTGCTTCCCTGCGTGCCACAGCATATACCCTTTTCTGAGCTGGGGGTTGGTTCTGATTATCTTGGGGAGTGGCAATTGACGGTCCTGCCTGTGGTCGTTGCCCTTGAGGTCTAGCCATTGGAGCTTGATTGGGGCAAATCCTCATCTGGTGGACCATCTAACCACATTTGAAGCACGCTCCAGTTCTAGTCGGACGGAGTCCATTACCATGCCTTCTACCACAGAGGCGGCAACTCCAGCTCACTGGATTCGGCCGCTTCACTATATTCTTTCTCACTGGAGGGACAAAGCGTCTATTGCCAGTCAAAGGTCTTTTACCAGCTTGGCGGTTATCTTTGAATGAACTGAACCGCGAACTAGATGCAGCATTTCTCTCTTTCAGGTCCCTCTCGATCATCTATCCCTATTCGTAGATTTTCTTATAAGTCCTTAGGTTCAGAACTACCATCTGGCTACGAAGTTCAGGTCTCAGTCCATCCCGAAATCTCCGCTCCTTCTCCAGCGGATCCTCTACTGATTTGGGCGCATACCTCGACAGTCTAGAGAACTCAGCTTTGTATTAGTCTACTGCCAGATGATTCTGACATAGCTATAAAAACTCCACTTATTTTCTTTCTCGGGCTGTCTCGAAAAAGTACTTGTCATTGAATGACATAGTGAAAGCGTTCCAAGTCAAGGTTGTTCCTTCTGGAAAAACTCCATTCTTGGTGGCACTCCACCAGTCATTTGCGGTCCCTTGCAGTTGGTACACCGCCAATAATACCTTTTCCTCATCTGTGCACCTCAGTACTCCAAAGGCCTTCTCAAATTTCTCTATCCACCTTGGCGCCAATTCAAGGTCTCCAGTTCCGTCGAACTGGGTTGGCTTCAACTTAATGAACTGTTCAACCAGTTGGCCCATTTGCCTAGCTACAACAACTTCTTCCTGAGCGTTACCTACTTCATTACCCTGGTCATGGCCGCCGTTGTTTCCGTTGCCTCCATTATTGTCGTTATTGGCGTTAACAGCAGCTATCGCGGCTCCTACCGCTTGAGCTATGGCAGCATCCCTATCCTAGGTCTGCTTGTCAATAAGATCGCCGATCCTCTCGAGTGCCCTCAGCACTCCGTTCATCCTTGGGTCTTCCGCCATAGGTGGTCTCGAACTAGAAGCTCCACTCCTGGGTATTTCAGGTATTTTGGGCGGATTGCTCATTCTTATGTGTCTTCACTACAGCTGGACCACTTTAATTCCACCACGAAATTAGTAACTTACTCATTTAGTCGAGTCCAATGATACTAAACTATCTTAAAAGGAATAATCGCAACAAAACAACCTCTCACACCATCTTTTCCAATGATAAATCAGTCAGAGAGTCACCACTACACTTCAGCTTTACTTACTCCAATGGTTCATCAGAACTAGCCATACTCGTTTATTCAACAGATCAAAATCCAGAAATGACTTTTAGCACTAAACATGAAGTTAATCTTTATAAGCCACCATTATCATGTCAAGACCAAATGTCAATTACATGCACCAAGTCATATGCCATGCATCCCGGGTCTAACTCTAACGAGTCTCCTAAGGTCTCACTACTTAGTCAATCCCAATCCATTTTTCCTTATTATTCTAATTCTCAATCAACTTGGATCGAGTTGACCTTGCTCTGATACCAAGCAAGCGAGGATGTCACACCCCGCACCTCGGGCATGAGCACACAACTCCCTTCAAGTAAACTCTCGAGTCCTAGGATTCACTTAACGAGAGATGCATAATATAAAGAAATATGCGGAAGCGATAACGTACACTTCTCCGTACAAAAACAAAAAAGGGGACCTAGATAGCAAGAACATAACATATATATAATCAGGAGTTCGTACAAAAGTGTAAGTGAGCTAGTCCTGCAGACAGGTCGGGGTGACGAGACTAAATCAAAAGACAACTATATCAAAGTCCCCAAAAGAAACAGACCGACGAGATCATCAAAAGGAAGCCAAGTAAAAAGCAGGAAACCCCTAGGTTGAATCGCTGGAACCGCCAGTCTCCTCAGCATCCTCGGTAGGCTCGTACTCCGAGAAAGTCTCGAAATGCACATCCACGGAATCGTCCATCGCGGCATCCTCCAACTCGTCCTCCGAAGCATCGATCTCTATCACCTCCACCGTGTCCTCCAGAGTTAGGGTTTTCTCCGGTATGTTCCTCGAGCCGGCTACAAACACCTCGACCTCTACAAAATCCAGAGTGGGATGACACCAGCTAGGGACAGCTCCACGAGGCACCTCCGTGGACCTCAACGGACCAGTAGTGACATCGCCTACTTTAAGGAACAAAGCTTCGAACCTATGTGGTTTCCAGTTTTTGCCGCCCTCGTTGACCCAGACCACTGTACATTTCCTAACATAAACAGTACCCCGATCATCCAGGAACTCATCAAAATACGCTGTCATTTCCTTCGAGTCGCCTAATCGAGTCAGCAGCATCCTCAAAGCTTGGGGTCTGAAAATATGGTCCCACGACCAGGTGAGATTGGCATCTCAGTAAAATAAGTCATAACTCTAGGTCAGGCTGACAATACACCCAGATGAATGCAAATAATAAGCAAGAACACGCAAACAACAATATAAGACACTCATCGGTCATAAAAATGCCACCGGATGCAAGCGATTACCATCATGCCGTCATGGCATCATATCGTATCAAACAAGCCAGGCATGGAATGCAAAATAAAGCCACACATCACATCCTTTCGAAATTTCTCATGAATTACACCCGCGTTTAAAACGTCTCTAGCTCGGTCCGCGTCATTACGCCTCAGACCATCCGATTGATAAATTCACGTAAACGCATCATGTTTTCAAATGCCATTCCAAGCCTGTGTAGACACATAATCCATCTCTTCCCGCGTCTCAACGCATTAGGATATTAATTCTTACAATCCCGCGTCTCAACGCATCGGGATACCAGCCATCACAACCCCGCGTCTCAACGCCTCAGGGTATCGCAAATTCTCAGCATGCTAAAAAATTCATTTCAAACCAAGACTTCATGATCAAATACAAGCTCATGCAACAAGCCAAATGTTTACGGCATGCGATACAATCAAATTCATCACTCAAATGCGGCAACCAACTCATGACATATGTGTCTAGCAAGCATGCAAGCAATCATCAATCCACAAAGACGATCATTGGACAAATGCACAATAATCTCACGATAATTCACCAAATTCATCACCAATTCATCTAGTCGAGGCCTATCCGCCTAGCCAAGGTTTAAGGACTCCTTACCTTAGGCTTAAATCAACAAAATTTTCCTTCCAAACACTCCCACAATTTGGTCCCAAAGAGTCCAAAACAAGGCAGCCTCGCACCTAATAGAATTCCATCCATTTCATCAATTTTTCCTCGTCCAATCATCAAATCACTAAGCATAAACTTTATTGACATATCAATTGACATCCTCATATACCTCAATGACGAAATTAGAGCTCAATTACACCATGACCATCCCCTAAGTTCTCGACAAGAACAGAATCGAAACAGGGTATTTTCAGTTCTGTTTGGAACCGGGTTAATCAGCCTCTAAATTATCCATAAACCTCAAATTATCAACTAAATTACTTGCTAATAAATAGTTCTAGATATCAAGAAGCCTCACTAAAAGTTTGAAGTCAAGGCGACGCTCGGAAGTGCTCGAATAGGTTCGGTTTCTCTAGGTCTTCGTCGGGTCAAAATTTGTCCTTCAAACACGGCATCAATTTGACATCAAAACTCCATCAAACTTAGCCAAATTTTTCATCACAACTTAGTATACAAGTGCCCTAGACATCTACAAAAATTGACCGAAAATTTGAGACAAATCGCAGTCCTATGGAGCTCAAACGTCAACTTATCTCCAGCTACGACGAAATCCGCCGACTTTCGAGGGAACGGCTGGCCAGAACTCCTCAAGTGGCCAAACGCCAAGATTCAAGTTGGAGCTGGTCGGCAAGAGGCTGAGGAAGGCGTTGGTGGTCGGTTCGAAGGCTGGAGGTCGGCGGCGGCGGCAATCGTGAGTGGCAAAGAGGACGATAGTGGCTGGTCGGCTGGAAGCTTCTCAGCTAAAGATGAAAAGAAAAAGAAAAGGGAGAAGAAGATGGCTATAGAGGAGAGGGAGTTCGGCTGGGCATAATGGAGGGTGTATACACCAATTTTTTATGGCCAAAGGAGAGGAATGGTAGGTTAAAAATGATATAATTAATGGTAATTGTGCATCCATTGACACTTGTCCTCTTATCAATCAATTGCTCATCCAATGGCCCATAAAATTCCTTATTTTCGGCAGCTATAAGGGTGGCCAATAACCAGAATCCCCTTATCCATTTATTAAGGCAAGGCCAAGACTTGAGGGGCAAAACGATAATTTCACCCTCGTCATCCGGAACATCGTTTTTCTGATTTGAATTTTCTTCGGCGAGGCGACATCCAATCCAATTATAATGTTGAAATTTTTTATTTTTCATTTTCTAATTTCGAGACTCGTCTCTAGGCTATTTCTCTGTCGATTGTAATTTCAGATTATCCCGAACTAACGGGCGGCTTTTACAGACGTTAGGCGTATCGACTTTGTGATTCATATCACACTTAGGACTTATCAGTTCATGGCGACTTTAGTTGTCATGTAATTGCGAGAGTCTATTACTAGTTCCGACGGTTTCGATCGTCATCGTTCGATTTAGGAAAATTTTACAAATTATGCACTGGTTAAGCGACATCACCTGCACTCCAATCGTATAACGCTAGCAATGTATTCCTTAATCATTCTTAGATTGGCATTTTATGGCTCTAAATGTCCCTTCGACAATCCTTATGGTCAAAGTGTCATTTCCTATTCGAGTTCCCTAGGTCCACGTACCTTGTCTCGTGTTAGCCTTTCACTTTTAGTCAGTTGACTCGAGATTGATCAGATCTGAGCGATATATAACTGAAATACATCATTATATACATTATCATTGATAAGTCTCAAAATGACAGGAAAATCAAAATGTCACATTTCGTGATCAAAAACTTATTTTGGGTAAATCTATCACGTAAGTACCAGTTTGGAGATTTTGAGTAAATTTATTACATAAATATCAATTTGGTGTTTTTTGTGGTCAAAAAGTTAGCTTGTAATAAATTTATCACGAGTGTACTAGTTTAGAGTTTTTAATGATTAAAAAATTAATTTTGAGTAAATTTATGGCATGTGTACCAGTTTAGGATTTTTTTTTTATGGCATTAGCCAGAAAGGTAATTTTTGTTGCATCATCCTCTATTTCTTTAGAATTCGGATATAAGTTTGGGGTTTTTGATGTCATAAAAAAAATTAGAGTAAATGTGTCACACATGTACAAGTTTGGAGTTTTTCGGGTTACAAAAAAATTGAAGTAAATATGTCACAGTGGACATAATTTAGTGTTTTTTATATTTTTTTCCGTATATTATGTTGTACATTCATTTTATGGCCTTAGTTAACATTGTATACCACGTATCTTATCAACTGTTCATGTGGTCCACGCTTCTCACGCGCCCTTCAAGGATGCCCAGATTGGCATCTCATTTCTTATCTGATCCACTAAGACCATTTAATTTAGCTGACTTTAGTTTCATAAACTAGTAATATACCAGACAAGAATAGCTCTAAGAATTCCTCATAAAAAAAAACCCAATTTTTACTTTTATCCCATTTTTACCGATCTAATACCTAAAAAAACCTACATTTAGCAATTATCATAATTATATCCAAAATTTTGGTCTCATAAAAAATTCATAATTTTTATTTTTATCTCAATTCTACCACCACTGGCCTTTCGTCCATAATCATTATTAGTTAATCCTACGTGATATTTTTACGTCATTAATGAATTACACCTCAACAAAGTTGACATGAAAAATTCCCCAACTTCTCTTCTGTTATATGTTTTCTCTATGCATTGCAGGGAGATGCAGAGCCACTCAAGACAACAAGCTTCGAATTCTCTTTTCTAGAAAAAAAAAAGTTTCAAATTCTCTTCAGCACTCCACGATCGAAAGAACAACTAAACGCGGAGATCTAATTATTTGGACAAACATTCTCAAATCTCGTTGTCCAACCTGCTGTTTTTGAATTTCAAAAATTCATTGGTAAGCTTAGGGAGAAAATTCGAGCCGAGTATGATTAATTAATGGTGATTATAAATGGAAAGATGGCGATAATAAAATTGGGACAACAATAAAAGTTTGGAATTTTTTATGAAATATTTTTTTTTGAATAATTAGGACAAATGCTAAAATTAGAGGTTTTGTGAGTATTAGGCCAGTAAAATTGGGAAAAAATTATAAGTTAGAATTTTTTTATGAGCAATATATATATATATATATAATTAGAACAAATGCTATAGTTGAAGGGATCTTGCTTACCTTTTCCACCCAGAGAGTTTTTCCCGATAAGTTTAGAAGTTCAAAGTGCAAGCATGTCAAAGAATTTGCTATTTCGGATCTGCTCATTCGCTCCGATTTGGTGCTTGCTTCGTATAGTTGAGCACGGCTTCACTACTACATTTGCAATCATCTTATCTAAGAGTGATTTTGTGATCATTTGGTTTTTATTTTGTAGGTCTTCTCTCCTGAGCTAGAGTTAGATTTAGATATGGATGCTATTTTATTCCTATCTAGAATAGATCTAGGATTTGCAAAGCGTTATTTATTCATCTTCAACTTGGTGTTGTCGTAGTCATTTCAATACGATGATGACGCTGGAGACGTCAAACCTAGGTGTGCATCGCGTTTTGGCAAAGTTGTAGTTATTGGAGAGAGAAATTTTGACGTGTGCTCATCATTGAAGTTAATACAAGATTCGATGATCCGTCATCAATTGTGCTTTGATACATATTTGTGAAATAAGCGCGTCTCTGCAAGCTGGACCAAGTTGATTTATCTTTCTGATGTACTTACTTTGTTTGATTTATATTTTTATCTTGAAGCTATGTACTCCCCATTCGAATAAAATGAAAAATTTTCTTTCGGACCAAAAAGGAGAAAAGCAAAAATTACCCGAGAAATTACGTAAATCGGTCTTCATCGCTATATTCCCAATTTCTGTCGACGTTCTACAACCTCTCGTTCTCAAGAGTTAATTTCGCCTTTACGACTCCAATTGATTGACTAAGTCAGCTGCACGATCAAAACGGGGTAGAATTTCATGGCTTCTTTCTCGTCCACCCTCTTCGCTGGCCAGTTGAACGGAGAGGTTTCTTCTGACGCGGACCATTCCCATTGTCGCCCAAACCTCTCATGAAGCGCAGGCCATCGCGATTCCACAACCTCGTAATCATCCTTCGTCACGTGTTTTTGTGCGCCTGTTATAATTAATTGTGTGCGCTTTTCCGTTTTTGCCTCTTGGTGGGGACAGGTTATGTACAAGTAAAGGAGTCCTTTGCTTATCGTAAAGGTCATACGTGATGTCGTTCCCATCGCTTGCGTGCCCTTGCAAGTTCCTATTCTCTGAACAGATCCGACGCGATGTTGCATCGACGCCTTATTCTAATTGAACACTCTCCGTCTAACGTTGCTTAATTCGTCGGTTAATTCGTGCCGTTCCCTGACCCGATTAACTTGTAGTAACTAGCCACGAATCCGGTTCTAAGTGTCCCTATGGTAATACTTTAGAAACGTTTCAGGGAGATAGAGTATTTCTGTTCCAAAGGTATTCCCGAAATACTTTTGAAGCAGAAACGCGTATGGTTCAAACGGGTTCCGAAAGTGTTCCGCGAAACACTTTTGCGCCAAGGAATACTTTTGAAGAAACCACAAAAACTTACTTATAGTTTTTGAAACACTTTTTTGGAACACTTTTGGAACATCACCCATCGCTGCCGACGTGGCTACCCCCCACCGACCCCCGTCGCCGGCCTTTGCCGCCCGCCAGTTGCCTGCCGCTGCCGATCGCCGGCTGCCGAAATTTGTTTCTGTTTTTTAAACTTCTCAAACGCGTTTTTGTTCTCAAAAAACGTAATCGGGAACAGAAACAAAAAAAAAAATTATTTTTGTCCGAAAACAATGCTCAGGGGCAGAAGCGTTCCCAAGAGTCTCAAACCGCGACGACATTTTGCACCCTCGAGACAATCGGCATATGAAGCTTTTTCTGATGAGCATGTGTCCTGCATTTCTATCGGGATAGGACATTTTTCTCACACGAAAACGACTCGGAGCCAGCGCGGCGTTGCCTTAATCCAGGATAAACGTGAGAGAAGCCACTTTGCTGAGAATTTTTGTAGAGATCATCTCTGACAATGTTCAGGTTGCGATTGCTCGTTTGTTCAATGAAGAGAATATCCAATGTTCTAAGAGAATATGAAAAATAAAAACATATCTGCAGTTGACCGCAAAAAAAAAAAAAAAAAAAAAGAACCACAAAGGAAAAGACAAGACTTTTACTTCCGCTTGATGTTGGAAGCCCACATCGACATCGACAAAAGTTGACAATTTCCGCAGCTAACATAGTTATCGTCGAACACAGTATAACCATCTTTGCATTACCAGAGATATCTAGAAGCATTATAGCAAAGATACAATCAATCAATCCAGTTGTAGAAACACAGGGGAGCTTGTGCCTACCTTGGACATGAGGAGCCAGTCCTAGTATACTTCAGGTATACTTCACAACATCACAACCTGTGTGAAGTGCAAGAACTGTGTAATGCATCGTAAAATTGATTCACGGCATCACGGTGAGCCGCCGTAACTAATTATGAACTAGGTGTAAATAAAAAATAAGAAGCCGAGGGAGGGATGATACCTTAAAAATTCCAAGACAGGGGAAGATTGCATAAAGGAGAAAAACAATCACTTTCCATAAAATTGCTCGCTTTGGCACCAGAAGCTCGCCCTACATAAACTAACCCATCGAAACAAACTGCTGTGTCTAAACTTGTGACATCCTGTGATGATGCTCGAGATAACTGGACAAAGGTCGGTCGGTCGGTCGCGCCATTTTTTGGCATATGCGAAGTATCCTCTCACACCCAGAATGTTTTGGCTTGACGTTCATAGAGCAACATGGGACATATTCGAACATGGGAGAATCATCTAAACCACAAGTACTGAAAACCATCATCTCTGGATTCTAATCCCCGTTTCAAGCAAACTCTTCCTTTTGAAGATTGTCGTTAAGAAGAGAGAGATTAGACCCCAGAGAGGACTCCCCCGACATGAAGAATCCTCACGCTATGTCCACAACTTGGTCGTCAACGCATCGTTCATCTACTGTTCCACCATTTACAGACCCTGATGACCGATAACGCAAAGGCCCATGCAGACATTGAAGAAAAAGTTTCAGCAACTCGGTAGCCTTTACTGACTCATTCGACGACATCTATATTTTTACAGGAATGATCATCTTCATGATCTGCCAAAATCTGATTCAGGCTTCCAGAAGTAACGTATGGTGAACGAAGCCTACTATAAAGAAGCAAACTGTTTGTGCCCAAAACAATGTGTGAACGCAAGATTAGGTAACACATTTTCTCCACGAAATGAAAGATGACCTGCAAGATCAATTGATAAGCTCTAACTGTAAGAAGTCTAAAGGATGATGGAACACGAACACAGACAGGCAACCAGCACCAGCAGTTTTGCAGTTGGACCAAGGAGATTTATCAGACTTCGGTCGTTTGAAAAATGCTGGACTTGGACAAGTTCTTTTTCCCAACCGACAAAAGTACAGCCACTACCTATGGTAGAAGTCATCATCTCACCAGAATGTGCAGGTTTGCTGGAATTTCACTGTAGACCCCTCGAGGGCCAAGAACTGCAAGAAGCTAAAAGAACCGGCTTAAGTTCTTCAATGAGCACATGTTCCACTCAATAGACGTGCATCCCTTGCACCAAACTGTTCCTGTTAATTTCTCCTCCCAGAAGACCACAACTGGTCCAATTGCTGCGGATTCGATGAGACAATATATCACAGGAGACAGCGAGAGAAAATGAATGCAAATAGTTCACTCAACCATGGAGCTCCAAATAATGCTCAAATGCCTTACTGCAATTGGCTAAATGATGACCACATCAAACTTAACATATGCAATGATCGAAACCAGAATGAAACATCCAATACCCAATTATTCACAGAATCCTCGCAGTTGAGGGCGCAATTGCCCATCTTTATGGAAAAAAAAGGGTTATTGAGATCGGGAGAGAGATCAATGTATAACCCTAATTATCAACCTAAATCAGCACCTCCAAGCAACTAATCATCAGTGACAAGCAAGGTGGAAAAGGACCCTTCCCCGGTTCCACCATCTACCCAATTCGCAGAGAGCCAAAAGGAAGTCATTTGGAGTTCCATTACAGGTGCCCGCTGCCTTTGCTACCTCTGCAAGAGAAAACCCATAGATGAAGTCAGATTTCCCATGAAAGACCGACTTTTCAGATAACCAATCAGTTCGGACAACTCAATAGACAGATGCAAAATTGTCTTATGTCCTAGTTGAGAATTCTGAGAGAAGGAGACAAGGGAAAAGATTGAGTCTGGAAACTAACATATAACAAGAAGGAAAGAAACAGGGCCCCTGAGCACAGCTAAGCCAAAGTCAAACATCGGCTCATTTTTCTCGGGAAATCGAAAAAGCAATCAGAGAAAGATTCAAGATTTAGTTCTCGTTCGGCTCAAAAAGGATGGAGGACAAGGGAAATTACTTTGGATTTTCAGGAACCTCTTCGACTTTGTAAGCATCAGCTGTAACTTCCGTCAACCACAATCCAGGGAAAAGAGCCTGCAATTACCACAGAAGCGGCTTCAAATCGCAATTAGAAGGAAGAGGAGAACAGAATGCAGTTCCATAATCAAGCAAGCAAAACAATCTAAACATCCACTCACATCCAAATTCTTCTGCACTGTCCTGTTTCTCTTCTTCGGCCTCCGAGGGGGCCGATGTCCGGTCATCGCCATAAAATCCTCCTCGATTTCATTCCTCTGGAGCGGCACCACGAACTTGGCTCTCTCCTCGTTCTTCCCACCGTTACCGCCGCCACCGCTCCCACTACCACCAGCATCAACGCCCTCGCTCCTCGACGGAGAATCACCGACTTTTGCTCCTCCATTCGCGGCGGCCGGAGCCTTATAACCCGGCCTCCTCGTCCTCAGATTCCACGGCACAGCAGCCTGCGCCGCAGCCACAGCACCGGGTTCCTGCTCCGACGCTTCCTTGTTCTCTGCCAGAACACCGGAATCTTCCTCCCTCTCTCGCCAGAGCTCATCGCTCATCCTCCTCTTCTCTCTCTGCCATCCTATTCCATCGTCACCGCTGCTGCCTCTGTTTCGCGGCCCGATGATGACTACCGTCGGCTTGCTCAGCGCCCGCGCCGCGCTCGCATCCTCGGTGTCCGATTCGACCCGCCTGATCGCGACCTTGAGAGATCGACCGTCGCCGTCGTCCAAGACGCTGGGACTGGGATTGCTCACTTTCACGCACCGCAGGTGCTTCTGGTTGCTCCACCTGAGATACGGAAGAGCGAAATTGTGGAGCTGCTTCGGCCTCTCGGAGGAGCCCATCGCCCCGGAACCCCGCGTGCTCTCTCGCTCCTTCACTCTCGCGCTCACCATTACCGCCCACACGAGGAGGGCTCGAGACTCGCAGGGCTCTGATCAGGAAGCTCCCAAGCAGGACAAACCGAACGCGTGATCTCGGGTTTTCTCCTTAGTGTTCTCTCGGGAAAAATTTTGTAGCTTCAGAGCGACAATGGAGTCTCTCTCACGAACCATTTTGGCCGGGAAACGTCGGCTTTTATACGAGGTGCGAGAGTGCGACAACTTGGTCATACAGAGAAGGGGGGGCGTTAGGATCTGGTTTTTGGAGAATGAGATCGCTAACGTGAGCCGTCAGATCGGGGGGGCCACACCTCAAAATGCAACATATTTTTCATGTATCCAATTTAGGAACCGAAAATTCAAAACAAATATTGAGAGATGTTTCCCTGACAATACTGTCAATCGTAAATTCATAACTCATTACCGTGTATTTTGCATAAAATATTTATTAATTAAGAGCTCGTATGGCCAAAAATAACAGACAGTACTGCCAGACTATCAATATACATCATTGCACTCTTTTTATTTTAATTACCTTCTAAGATATTAATCATATGAGACACCGATTATTGCACTTTATATAGACCCTAGAGATTTCTTTCCAATGATAAGATTGCGATTGTTGTTTTCGTCGACTCGATCGATCTTATCTCAAGTATTAATTACGTGAGAATGATGTTGCTTTATTATTTGTAGACCATATGAGATTTTTTTCCAATGATGCGCTTCGACTGCCATTTTCGACGACCTGATCGATCTTATCCCAATCATTAACTATCTGAGGCCGAGGTTGCTATGTTGTCCGTGGACCATGAGAGATTTTTGTTTTCCAAAGATGCACTTCAATTGATGTTTTTGACGACTTGAACGGCATTATACCAAACATTAAACATGTGACGTCGAGGTTGCTATGTTGTCCGTGGATCGTGGAGAATTTTTTTACAGCGATACGCTCTGATTGTCATTTTTCAACGCCTCGATCGATATTATCTCAAGTAGGGAAATGCTTTCCTGATAGTCTAACAGTACTGTTAGTTATTT
The DNA here is from genome assembly GCA_028455895.1 of Rhodomyrtus tomentosa. NCBI lineage: Eukaryota > Viridiplantae > Streptophyta > Magnoliopsida > Myrtales > Myrtaceae > Rhodomyrtus > Rhodomyrtus tomentosa. Next base: position 9,535,395 of record JAPCWY010000011.1, read on the forward strand.
CTATTGTAGATTCACACACCATCATCGGGTGTTTTTCATAAATCACTAGTTAATTAAAAAATTATGGGGTCAGAAATAATGACGGACTGTCTTAATTCCCTTGATTATATGAGGCTCAGGTTGCTACATTGTCAACAGATCATACGGTATTTTGTCTTTCCAATGATACACTTCGATTGCTATTTTTAGCAACTCGGCAATGCAAGCATCTAATTTAAAAACGAACTGATAAAAGAATTTGTTGTTATCACCAATCATCACTAAGTACTTCTTATTTCAAAAATTATCTCAACGCATTACCGCTAGATTCTAATTTTTTCACCTAACTACGCAAATTCGAGTTTATTTTTTCCAGATGATTTCATTTTGAAGTTGTCTTTTCAAAAATTACATGTGGAAAGAGACGACCTCCAATAATTGTTGTAAAAAATACCCTATATTGCCCGACTTTGAAGTGCGCATGTTCATTATCTCATGCGTATGTGCGTCCTGTTCGTCAAATTTCACTTGTTATTTTTAATATGATTTGCACGTGAGATAGACTATTGAAATATCAATATAAACACTCATTGCATGCATGCAGTCTTCCTCTGTTTATCAATTTAAATTTTTTAGTTGGATTTTGTAACAGTTATGACTTTCAAGAAATTAGATGTTTGGTGATCCATCTTCGATCTTCCCCGTTCAACTATTTATGGTTGTTTTGGCAGCATGCATGCGTGGAAAACGTTCTATCAGAAGTAGGGGTGTCAAAAAGGCCCGGGCCAGACGAACCGGCCCGGCCCTACCAGGCCTGAAATTTCAATTGATTTTTGGGCTTTTTCTAGCAGGGTCGACCGAGCTTGGTACTCAGGCCGGGGTGGCTCGACGCCCGGATGATTTTTAACATCCATATTTTTCTTTTAATCTAATTTAATCTAATTCTTTCTTTTTATATTCTTTCATTTGGTAAATTTGTCAATTAACTTTAATTTTGAAAAAAACGAAAATAAATGAAAATAAAAAATAATTCGACGTGGGCCGGCCCGAACTTGATACTGTTTACCTTTGGGATGGCCATTGACACCCCTAATCAGAAGATAGATCTTAGTTTTTTATTAGATTATTTACCAAAGTGTGATAGATAAGTAAATAGCATTTTGTGTTTAATAAGAGAAAGAAAGGTGAATATGCCCACGCCTAAATAAGAACAAATAGTAAATGAGCCGTCAAGTCGACGGAATAAAAATAAATGTTTTTATTTTGGTTTACAGTTCACAGGTAAAAAATACGTCTTATCCATTGTAACTTCCGCTCTCGCATGAAAATAGACGATTCTGGGCTTAAGTTATGAAAAAGAATAGCTAAGTTCTTCAGTTTTATCAATTTGAATCCTTCAAAAAAAAAAAATTTGGTCGATGAATCCTCCAATTAAAAGAGGGCCCAGTTTCTTAAATTGACTTGGCCCCCGAGTAATCTATAGTTTATGGATCAGATGTTACTTACTTTGGCGCAATTTTGTTTGGACAATGGATTTCTCTTCTTTTGGCTATGTCGAGATTAGGATTAATTTTATCCCAATCATTAACTATCGGAGTCATTTTCAGGTGCACCCTAATGCAGTGAGCCTAGCAAACATAAACCCTCAGATCCCCGCGGGGGAGTGGGCTCGTGGGTCCCGTCTCATCAAACGTTGCAACGTGGGAACGGGGCCCCACATGCTTCAACTATGCCTTTTTTTTCCAAAACAGGGGAGATCCGAACGGCTACCTGCGGCTCCAATTCCTTTACACGTAATAAAGCTCCAAAACTTGGCGAACCAACCTTTAACTCCCCCTCCCCCACCTTCTTTTGCAGCTCGGCAATGGCTCCTCCCGGTCCGCCACTCGCGAACCCCATCCTTGTTAAGACTCGACTCGATCCGACTCGACTCACCAACAAGCTCACACACCTTTCCCACAACCAGGAAGAGCCATGGCGGGGACTGCTGCGTCGATCCCCAGAAAGAGGCTCCTCCTCCTCCTCCTCGAGAAAGTCTCCAACTTTCTCAGGAGATCCACCTACTTGACCAAGATGAGCAAGCCCGTCACCCCATGCCTGGCTCTGCTCAAGAGATCAGCGAGGCCGAGCAGATTCGACCGCGTCGGCAGCTGTCGATTTCTCCGAGAGTACGAGTTCTCTCCTTCGAGGACCCCGCTCGTTCGCCGCTACTGTGGGAAGAAGCTGAAGCTGAAGGGGCGGAGGAGCTTCAAGGAAGAAATCCGGTCGTCGCTCTTGGTCCTGTGTAGTTGTCTGGGGAGGGGGAGGTCATCAGGTTGGGAGGAGGATGACCGCTTCTTAGCTACAGGGAAATCCGCCGAGCCGGCCCATGGGGCGGTCGATGAGGAGGACGGCCGCGATTCGGTGGACCTGAGAGCGGAGATGTTCATCAGGAGATTCTACGAAGAGATGAGGATGCAGAGGCGGCTCACCATTTAGACGTGGGACAGTCCAAATTTTTTGCAGGATTGCGACAGCGAAAATCGTAGCGAATCTGTTTTCTTGTTCTCTGCTCTCCGCAAGAATTCTTTTTTTTTTTTATAGAGAAATTGCGGAGGTGGGTTTATGAATTCCTTCGATTCTATGTTTTTTTTTTAAAAAAAAAAAATTTCTGGATTATCTTATGATCGTTCGGGCGATGTCAGAAATTTTTCATTTTTGGGTGTTTCCTGCTCATTTTTCGGTTTTACTTGTTCCCTCGAATTAATGTTAAAGAACCACGTGGGGGCATCTCCATTTATATTTGGTACCACCCGATGGTCACAATTGTCAAATTAAATGTCCGAAAGGCTTTATTAGAAAGTTTATGAAAGTGGGACAAACTTAATTCGATACACTAAAAGTACAAAAGTATTTTGATTTAAGTAAGTGTGAAAGTCGCGGGAAGGAAAAGTAGAAGGAAAGTCATTCGCAAACCCAGTAACATAGATTCAAGACACACAAAAAACAAAAACACCTAGTAATATAAATAACGGATATATATATATATATATATATATATATGTATATATATGTATGTATGTGGACCTAGGCTAGCTATCAACAAATGGGCTTTCTCCTATCGAAGCTTCTTAGTCGGATGATAAATTTTTGATTGCCGTGTTTGATTCAAACTGGGGTGGGCTTCTTAATGGCATCGACCCAACTCAATTTCATTGATCATATATGTGTAAGAAGGGAGATTACAAACCACGCACTTACAAGTAGATCCGATCTCATGTCAGCTATCTCATTTTCAAAAGCTGTCGTTGGTATTACAATACTGCTTTGTGACTTGGTCCAGTTAAGGCACCATTCAGTCATTAGCAAAAAACTCCTCACTATACGAGAAAAACCTTTGCTTGGACATCCCAAAGTAGATGGATAATCAATTGTTTAACACGTCTACAAGGCAATCAACTGACTTAATTTCAGAGATTGAATTCTAATAGAAGTTGTTCCAGAAGGAGCTCCTACCGTGAGATTATCTGATGGTGTAGGAATTTCGAAAGTGCTCAAATACTAGTTGTCGCCGGCCTTAGGTTAGTTATAATACGTTGTTCGAGGAGAAGCTGTATTTTTCATCTAATCTTGAGGAAGGAAGTGACGAAATTGAGGCAATTAATTGATGGGTTCTTGAGAGTCGATGCCTTTAAACACCGAACCTTTTTTGTTCTATCCTCTTTGGGACATTGAGTAAATGCGAGTCTTATGTAGCGTCGGTTCTTTCCTCCAATCCCCTCAGATGAAGCTTCTTCTTCGTTCAAATTGCCCTAACTAGATTTAGTAATATCGCGCTTTATGCCAATAGACCAAGCATACTAACCAAGAAAGATACCAAGACAAAAGAAATGCACCCGCCAACGATCCATAGCAATGAAGGGCTAAAAGCATCCTTCTGGCTCATTCCCTTCCTTCTAGCTTTCCCGCTCTTTGGGAAAGTAGAATACTAAAGATTGTAGTGTTGTCTGCCATTAGAATCTTTTATCTCTATTGTATTAAGATTAATAGGTTAGGAATTCGTAGCATTCATTTCATGAATCCTTTGATCGGACATTCGGGCAGAGAAAGGGACCAAGTGAAAAATAGACGTCGACTCGCTTCATAAATGGAAGGTTTGGGCTTGACAGTAATATTGACTTCCTATCAATTGTGACTAACAACTTCAATTCAATGAGCTAGCATGGTGGCTCAAATAGAGGGTGTTTAAGAAGGATGCTGAAATCCTAAATGCCCAAAAGTCACGCCACAAGTGGATAATGATAGAATAGTTTAGGAGGGGAAATTTACAAAATCCATCGCTAATTGGCTCTGCCATTGATTTAATGGACTCCCTTTTCTAAAGGCACTCGGCGATGGCGAGGCTTCTTTCATGGGTGTCTTATCCCTTTCTCTGCGTTTTGATAGCTGAAGGCTAGAAGACCATTAGTTCTCTCTTTCGGTGAGTTGGCATTCTAAGATTAGGGCACGCATAGAAAATGCCAGACCAGAGACATTGACTTAATGGCTCGTCTTATGCAGAACGGATCCATCAATCAGTGAAGCGAGGCTCGGGCAGTGAAACTCTTCAAGCAATCATCTTACGTATGTCGTTTCCGTTGACGTGAGGTAGAGAGCCCTTGGCGGCTTGACCTCTTCTCTTGTGAAAGGCGACCCTGTGGGGTCGAGTTGGCGGCTGGCGAGCCTTTTTTGCCTTGAACAGAGCAGATTAGCCCGCCTTCTTCTTATCAAAAGTCAGTCGAATCTGTTTGTAGCGTAATAGCATTTCGTCGAAGGCCAATGGACCCTAGTGGCAACTTTCTTGGCAAGAGGTCACCGGTTCAAAGTTTCCTGCGAGCGATATGGCGTTGGGCTTAGGCCCAAGAAAAAGTGTATTGTGTGTTTGAACTCCTGTTACTAGTACGATAGTTTCTCAAATATCCACTAACACGTATTGCGATAGCCTCGTAACAAACGTGTCATGTGTCATCTTTCACAAGCTTACATGTTCCAATTACGTTTGAATGAACTTAATTATTTCTTTCGTAGCTAGTATTTCGGTTATCTACCCGGCAACTTATTATCTCCAACTATGTATGTACAGCTGGTCTGGTCACAAAATACATAGAGGCCACCAATATGAATTCAAGCAATGACCTACTAATATAAGGTTGCGGTATCAGATTAGAGGCCCGCGACCTCAAGAGACCTTAGTTGAGACAGTATGAAACTCACAACCTTCATTACAACAGTCGCCACCCGTCAGCCCCACAGAAAGACGATCGAAGTGAGGGACAGGGCTATAAGCAACGACGTAACATTACATCGACAACGTGTGGTTTATGTGCTGCGTTGGCAGCAATAAATATGATTCGGGATTGAAGAGCGCGAGTATGTGGTGCCTGTCCGTCCTCCTTATGAACACTAGGTGCCGCAACACACGAAGCATCTTGGCGGAGCCACGTCATAAAGTATGTGCATGAGTCCGTCCATCCATCCACGACTCCCGGTCTCGCACTATGGTGGTCGTACCGGAAACGAAATGCCTTGTTACGTTACTTCAATATCAGTACAGAGTTCGAGTCCTATTGGCCAGAAAAGAGGGGTCAATCAACCTTGTAAGTCTTATCTAATATCTAGGACTAGCAGACATCGTACAACCATTATCGTTGTCGGGCCTTGAAAGAAGTCACGAACGAACGTCCTGTAATTTTCCTAGAGAGGGGGAGACAGAGAGGAAGCCTTTTTCTGAAAGCTGGGTTCTCGTCCGCCACTGCTAAAGTACTTGGTCCCTATCCTACTCTTTGCGAAATTTCCTTTGCATCTCTCCAGTTGGTGAGAGGATTTATGAGCGGGGAAAACATTGCCTAGGCTTGCTTTGACAAGAAATAGATAAATCGGATAAATAATATTAGTAGAATACTTAAATTCTTGGTAAATTTTATTGGATGGTCTTGGACATATCTCATCCTAAAAGTTAGCTTAAAGATTGAGATTTTATGTCACACTTATAAACCAAATATCAGCTCCTTCCACAACCACAATCGATGTGAGATAACCCCAACAATTTCTTTCTCACAAATTAGGTCATGGGTTAGAGGGAGCGACATCGGATCATGAATTGGAAGGAGCGACAACCGATGTGGGATAACTCTAATAATATTCCCCTCACATATCGGGTCATGGGTCGAAATGAGCAACAATTCGTATCTCTCTTGAGTGACTATTGAGTTCAAATTTATTGATAACCTGAGCTTTGATATCAGTGTTGGGTGCTTTTGGACTTCTCTCATCCCAAAAGCTAGCTCAAAGGTTAAGACTTTACTTCACACTTATAAACCGACCACAGCTCCTTACACAACCACAATCGATGTAGGATAACCCCAACAAATTTCATAAAGTAGTATGTTATCGTGAAAAAAAGAAAATACATGATGTGTCATACCAAAATCATCATACAAACATCGTGAGTAGTAGAATTTTCCAGTTGAATTCTCATATCAGAATTAACCGGCTCGATGTGCTTAAAAACGTATGATTGAGACTCGACGGTACTCAAAACAACTTTCTCAAGGGGGAAAAAAAAAGTCGGTCTTCTTTATCGACCGAAAATTACATCGTTTCCCCGTTGAGATTCCTCCATTCAAACAACGCAAGCGCCTCTACTTTACACGATGCGTACACATTAGGGGACTAGGCCTTATTATAGCCTTCCACATCTATCCCTCTTCAAAGCGTTAAAGCGCTGGGAATGATGGAAACTTCAAAGTGAAGCTTACTGCACTGCCGTGATTCTTTGTGCCAGTAGCAATAGCGTAGCATTCCAATGGTTGGCTAACAGAATTAAAGGCCATATTATGCTGGCATAAGATTATAACTCCTCTCGTGCGTGGCTGAGTTCATTAAGGGCTGAACAATCATCTAACATGAGTTCTCCAAAGTTCGGTTGATTAGGTCAGATCAAACTCTGTCAAATTCAGTCTTCCTCAACTTCAAAACTCAGATGGCCAAGGAAGTGGCAACAGTTGGGGTGGCCAATGCTTGAAGTTAGAAGTGAAGCAATCAAATATGATTGGATTCGAAGTAATATAAATAGAAGAGTGTGTCGTTGTCTTATCTCCAGTTGTACGAAATCGAGTCGAACCATTTAGGATCACCCATATTTTTAGTTAAGAATACTTACAGAGATAAACGAGAAAGCCACGGATGGCATTAGTTGCTTTATTTAGCTCGCTCCGATCACCGCGGACCACGCCAACAACTTTTCCTTCTCATGGGGTTTGCTTATGTTTAAGAATGACAGATTGTGTTAAGGATTAGTTCAAAACCCTAGTAAAGGCAACTTCACGGCGGCATTCAAATATCACATCGACATCGCATGATAAGTTGTTAACGAATGGGGGAATTATCAAAGAAAATTACCAAAAAAGTCCTAAATTAATTGCTATAGTCTCAATTCAGTCATATATTTTTTTTTTTTGCCGATTTAATTCTAAACCTTTTGTAATCGTATCAATTCAGTCTATACGGCGAATTTTGGCCAGTCGGCGCTGACGTGTACGCCGACCGGCCGGCAACCTAATATTTTAAATATTTTTTGAATTTTTTGAATTTAATATTTTTTAATTACCTTTTTTCATTTATTTTTATTTTCTTTTCTTTTTTCCTCCTCCCCTGTTCTTCGTCCCTCATCTTCTTTCTCCACTTAGGCAACCCACCAGAGGATGGTCGGCGAGGCTCACTGACTTCGCTATGGCCACACAAGACCCGACCTTACCGCTGCGGGCGAGGTGAGATTTGAGCTGGTGAGGCTCCACCTCACCCAGATATGGGCTGAGACAACACTAAAACCTGCAAAATGTTTCGATTAGCTCAACTTAGCTTGCGATCGAGGATGAGAAGTGAATGGCCAGAGCGAGAACGAAAGCTGAAGCGGCAACCATGATTGTCGAGTCGAGCTTTAATTTCAAGCGACTTGGCAAGGTGAGCCTCACTCAGCCGCTGCAAGGTGAGGCTAGCGAAGTTGGCCAACCGTCCTCTGGTTCATCCCCAAATCGAGGAAGAAGATGACTGCCTGATCGAAGCGCATGAAGAAGATGGAATGAGTAAAAAGGAAAATAAATGAAAAAAGCAATTTAAAAACATATTGAAATTTAAAAAATATTAAAAATATTAGGGTGTTGGCTGGCTGGCGTCCACGTTAGTTCCAACCGGCCAAAATTTGCCGAATGGATCGAATTAACATGATTATAAAATATTTAGGATTGAATCGGTAAAAAAATAAATAAATTTAGGATTGAATTGACACAATTGTAATAGATTTAGGACTTTTTTGGTAATTTTCCCAAATTATCATCATGGCTGTATAAATAGAGACAAACAGAGTACCGATGACGATGGTCGTCGTCTCCAATTAAATGTTGTCGAGTGTCGACGATCCTTGTATGGATATATGGATTCGCATCGCGGCCAAGTATAGTTTGTCGAGAACACTTTCTTTATTGACTGCCGGACGCTAATTTTTTAAAAGATAATACCTCTCACGAAGCTTGTCAAGGTTATGTTTGAGGCATTCGGAATGAGTTTATCATTTCATTTCCGAGTAAGGTCGATTCTGCACTCGATTGAGGAAGCAAAAGCTTCGGTGGACCAACCCCATCGGCGAAACTTGTGTTCGAGGCAAAAGCTGTGCGAACGAACGAGTTCTCGATCATAGTTCTATCTTCTTCTTTTTTTCGGCTCAAAGTTGAGTCTCACCAACCACGAGACGAGCTCTCCATTCTCGTGGAACCCTTTTCCCTGATCATGTCAAAAAAGCTCCGGAAGCAATCATAAACTTTCCCTCCTTCCTCCATCACAAAAGAGTGCACAAACCCTATTCAATAACACATCGATTATGCTCTCCCCACCCTACTTTGATCCTCTCTCTTTTTTTATCATCACAATCTCTCTCTCTCTCTCTCTCTCTCTCTCTCTAGGGATCAAGCAAAAGAATAAGTGAAGAGAATGATCATCAAACCCTAATTCAAGTCCTTGGGAAAAGAATCAATTATAGGAAAACAGCCAAAAAGCAGCCAATCCCACATAATCATGTGAATCACCACCACGCAACACCACAAGCATCTCCAATGACTTCGTTTCTAAGTTGGAAGATGATGCTGATCTTGATCTCCATTGGATTGATTGGCGGCCAATAAGATATGTGGGTCGGTCCCCTACCCACAACAAAGAGAGCCGAGAAGATTCCCCCCCTCCCCCCAAAGAGGAGATTTGATCATACGAGGAGAACACAGAAAGCAAGCCGACCCTGATGTATTATGACGCTTTTGTGCCCCCCAACTTTTGGACCGAAAACAAATCTTCCATTTTAAGTGTGTGCCATTGCCCACGCCCCTTCATTACTTTCCTTTTTTTTCTCTCTTGTCCCTCCCTCTTTTTTTTTTTTTTTTTTACTATGGACGTTTTTGTCAAAAGTTTGTGAGGAATCCCTAGAAATACCGACTCATGATTTGAGGGCAAGTCCATTATCTTGTGTTGTTGGTTCCTTTATATCAACTTAGGACCGCCGAGGGAGTGTAACATCGGATCGTAGATTGTAGGATCCCGAGAATTCGCAACAAAGGTACATGGCATTGGATATTAAGATGAAATTCATCGCCTGTTAAAATCGTGGGACATTCAGTGATAGGATGGGCGCACAATCGTAACGAAGTAAAACGAGCAAGAAAGAGAAAATTAAGACACGATATTTTATCCTGGTTCACCCTTGAATTAGGGTTACGTCAAGTACATAATTTAACTATAATCAACATCTCACACCTCTCGTTACATCACTCAACTACAAGCGAAAAATAGCATATATAGTACTAACTATTCATGAGCCAAGCCTAAACTACTAATGAAAAATTATGAATTTAATTCGTAAAAGCCTGCTGGTATCCAAGGACGTGCTTTCCTGTGATAGGGGAGTATGAACCACATCCCAACATAGAGCTTCAAAATAGTGTAAAGATAAAGTGTATGTCATGTTTATATTGTACATACTAGAAAATCGAATTTCCCATTACCTAATTATTAGGATATGAAAATCCCATTGTTGCAAGATCTCAAACCCCAATCCGCAAGATGGTAGGATCTAATTGATCCTATGATTCACTTTTTTTTCTTCTTTTTTATTTTTTATTTTTAGTATCGGAACCTCGTAAAGATCTTAGCAAATTAAGATCCTACTTAAGATTCAGACTGTTTCTTACGCTTCAAGTCGTAGGATCCGGATGAGGATCAAGATCCTAAAAAACCATAGAGTAGAAGAGAGTCCTTCCATTTGCTCTACTTGGCTCTGTGAGTGTTGTCAGTATGAAATACGAAGGAACTACCTCGGATATGCCATCGACGTTTAATCGATACACATTCACTTTCGACATATTTTCTAGAGGTTGGTGCATGGTCTCATCAAGAACACCGAGCGTGAATGTTGTCCTCAAAAGTCTCCCTTCTCCCTCACTGGAGTAAAAAATGCTTTTATGAGGCGATTGGACAAGAAAACCCACAGACTCTTCTATCTGGACAAGAGACCTGAGATCCCAATTTATAAATAAAACCTAGTGAAAGATCATAGGCATTTGACCAGTTAAGCAGACTTATTATATCTAAACTAAACGTCAAAGGGAGGGAGGGAGGGAGAGAGAGAGAGCGGAGGAAGAAATGATCTGGATGTGATCCGCCCCCACATGGTGTTTTGCCCCCGGTCAAGTCGATGGGCGACAGTGACAGGAAGGCCACTCGGCTAATCATCAAAGTGGTAGTTGGAGTTCATCTAGGCACCCCGAAATTCTCCCACCTAAACCAGACGTCTCACCTTCCAGATGTATTCAAACACCATTTTTATGCAAACATCCTCCTTTTATTTCTCCTCTCCCCATTTTATTATCATAGGCCTAGGTTGCCTTCGCAGCAATTCTAATGCAAAGATTAGGGTTTCATTGATTTATCCTGGCGACCACCACTAGCTTTTTCAAAGCTAGATGAGTGAAGCTTGACCTTTCATCAGCTTTCGGGGCTTTAACATGAGAATTGTCTTGCATACGTATTTAATATCGTATGGGAAGGGGCAACAGGAGGTAGCAACTGAGGGAGCAAGCCAGAGCCGGCACGCCCCAGCTGTTTCGGACTAACTAAGCTATCGCAGAAAAGAAAAAGGAAAAAATCGATTGTTTCAAACTAATTGGGTTATCACAGAAAAAGAAGAGAAAAATCGACGTCGCCGCCAATTTCAGCTTTTGCCGTTACCTCCGACGAAAACTCCACATGCGGATCTGTTTGTAAATCAAAATAAGAAAAAAAAAAAAAAAGATCACAGAGAAAACGCTGAATACAAGATCGATGAGTGGGCAGCAAAAGCAAATTACCTCAATTTACCCCCTCAAAAATTGGAAAAAAACATGCGTGAAATTGGAAGTACCACTTTAACATGGTGTTGTACAGTGCAGTGTACTAACTTCCCACCAGACAGAACTACAATCTTTTCCAAGTTTTTGGTCATTTCAAACTTTCAATCTGAAAGCTAAGCTCAGGCTTCACTTTAAGCTCATGACTTTCCAAAACCCCTCCCGACCCAAAGTTTCCCCCTTTTTGACGTATTGACGGGGCTCAATGACAGACAAATTTTTTTTTTTTTTTTAAATCTTCATTGATGCTATTTCATGGACCCAAGTGGGAACCGAAATGTCACCTGTCCCACTAGGATTAGCTCGAGATCGATCATGCACGGAATTTCAATTTAAGCAAAGATCAGAGGGAGAAATACCTCAATCCCGGAAGAGTAGAAAAAAATAATAAATCGAATTAATTCCTTAAAAGAGAGATGTACAAAGGGCCCCTCGTCTACCTATATCGGAACCCGAACCCCGAATCAGCCACTTCTAGATTATCCCAACACCATTCATTCAAGCCTGAACTTTATCCCGAGAAGCTAGCCGAGCGGGACCCGAGTCCTCCCGCTCACGGTGCGGCAGGAGCCAGGCTCAGGTGCAGGTCGAGCCCCAAAGCCTCGTCAAAACCAGGCCCACCCCCACCGCTTCCTTTTGAAAACTTGCTCAACGAAAGCCCGTCGAGGACCGCCCTCCCATTGACCTGACTGTTGACCTGCGGCCCCGCCGGATCTCCTGCGCCTCCCCCGTATGGCACGAAACCGCTCGGCGATCTCCCACCGCCCGCGCCCTGGCCGCTCGCGAACACGCAGCCGTGCGACACCTGGAAGGGCGGGGCGGCGCGCGGGACGTAGACCCAGGAAGGGGAGGTGGGCGCCCCCGCCGTCACCACCACCGGCCCCACGGCGGCCAGCAAGTGCGGCGGAGGGGCGAAGGCCGAGATGATGGGGTTCCGGACGAGGGACGACACGGCAGCGGTCCTGCTGGCGTGCAGCTGGGCGCGTTTGAGCTGCTGCCGCTCCTTCTTGTGGGCGTTCTGGTGGCCGCCCAGGGCCTGCGAGTTGGCGAATTCCCTGCAGCAGTACTGGCACTCGTACTTCCGCTCGCTGCTGGCCCCCTGGAAGTTGCCGTCCGGGGAGCTTGACGGCATGGCTTTCCCGTCGCTGTTGTGAGTGCTGATGGTAATGGGGTCGCTGACGGCCGAGTCTTCCTCGTCGGAGACGCTGAAGCCGAAGAGCTTTAAGCGCGTGGCGGCGGCGCTGGGGCTGCTTTTGGGTTGGCAGTAATCTAATTCCGCCATGTTTGAGAGCGAGCGAGCGAGCTAGCGAGAGAGAGAGAGAGAGAGAGAGAGTACTGGTGGTAACAGTATCAGTTAGAGAGTTGAGTGCAAGAGAGTGGTTGCATGTGTGAGGGTATTTATATAGCCCAGAAAGGGATTTGACATTAAAAATTTACAGAACACAGTACGAAGCTTTAGAGAGAGAAAGAGAAAGAGAGAGATGATATAGTTGCGGCATCAAGACATCCCGAGGAGGCGGAGGAGGAAGATGACGAACAAAAAAAAAAAAGCAGGGAGTGGGAGTGACATGAGGAACGCGGCCCGGAAAAAAAAATTAAAAAATTAAAAGGAGCACTCTCTTGGGGCCCCCACTCACAAAAAAAAATTAAAAAGGTAAAAAAAAATATTTGCAATTTGTCCCGGCAAAGTCTAATTAATTGCCGAAATGCCCCTGACGAACTATACTATACTATACTATACTACACAAGTAGGACATTTAAATAAAGGGGCCATAATTAGCATTTGGTGAGAAATCCACACGTTATCTATTATGTCCATTTGAATAATCAAATCTTATATTATATAATTGAGCTTATAGTAATGAGGTCTCGCCTCCTCGAGATCGAGCGCGGATTCCGAATTTTGTTACTTTTTCAATCCTCGAGATCTAGTGGTTTCGTATTAGTTTAGTGCCGTTCGGCTTTTGGTTCTTTTTGGCCTGTAGCGGCTTTGGTGTGGTCTAATTTAATTGAGAGTGAGTTAGAGAATGTGATGCATGTGAACGTTGGTTACACACCCAAATGAATTGGCCGAACCATCAAATTGATCATAGGGCCCTTTCTCCTCCCTCTTCGTCTTGTTTCAGTTCGCCGCCGAAAAGTGTCCTTCTGCATGCCGCCGCCGACGATACATGGAAAACGGACCAAGTGTTCTAAGCGAACCACGAGCAATATGACCAGCTGGATTTGTTTTTGTTCTTTTCACGGTTGACATGTAACTTGGCAATTGGTAGTTCTGTTTCCATAGGGGAAAATTGTAAAAAAAAAATCATAAATTTATTACATTTTTGTCAATTTAATCATAAATAAATACAAAAGGTTTAGGACTGAAAAGACTTAAATGCAAAAGATTTAGGATTGAATTGGTACAAAAACGAAAGTTTTATGATTGAATTGGCAAAACTGAAAGGTTGATGACTAAATTGACAAAAGCGCAGTAGGTTTATGGTTGAATTGACAATTTTTCAATTTTTACAGGTAAGACAAATGAAGTTAACTAATCGCTTGGTTTGGTTCTTTTGGTATTGTACATCTTTACTGAGGATCCTTTAATCTTCTCCCGCCATTAGGCAAACCGAGATAACAACTAATTATCATGTTATTGGCGAAATTTCCAATTTGGCCATCCGAAATAGATAGCAAAACTCAAAATTCTCTCTCACACCCAAGTTTTCTTTCATTCAATTTACAGCAAATGGGAAATGCTACGTCGCTGCAATCCCTTGGCGCATGTGCCGCATGCATGAAATGGACCGTGAGTGCGATTTTCGAAAGAAAAAAAAATGGTAAACGGTTGGAGCGAATCGAACAAGTTTTGGCTGATTGGAAGGTCATATTGGAATGTAATATTGTAGCGGGATGGATTGGGATTTCACATCCACTTCACGGGAAAATTGGTAACTTTTCCTCTTCTTATTTTGTCGTGAAAATCCAAGAAAATCCAAGTTCAATTTACGCACGTCAAGACTTGTAAAGTAAGTATAATGCCATGCGCTGGATCCGTAGCCTCTGATCTAGTTCATATTACTTAATTGGCAATAAACTGTAATGACACTGAGACTTCAGAGTGCATAGCCAATGCAAAGATATGCACGAAACTTCCCCAAATTCATCTCTCTCTCTCTCTCTCTCTCTCTCTCTCTCTGTCTCCTGGATAATGGGACACGTGGCACAAATCTGGGAGCCGACAGCACCACCCATGAGTCTTTGTTCTGGGGTTATGGGAAAAGTCAGAGACATCCATTCATGCAAGCTCTTTGATGGTGTCAATTTCTTGCAACTAGGGTACTTGCAAGACAGATCTATCACCGTTCGTCCGAGTAAGATCACTCGCTCCTGGCCCCACGTCGCGTGTCACCATCGGGTTCGCCCCCCTCACCCCACACATTATGCTCGTGTTTCACATTGTATGCCTTCTTCCTTTCGCTTCCCTCTCCTCGAATACATCATATTTTTCGAAAATCTCGATTTCATCTGACCGATTAAATATTGAATTAGAAAACGGATATTTTTCCGTACTTAACTTGCCTTTTTTATTATTATTATTATTATTTTTTTATTTTTGAGAGTGAAACCCGTCGCTTCACATGTGGAGGTTACTAATCTGTCTGTGTTTTGTAATAAAGAAGTGCCAATAATGTCCCTAAAGAATCGAGGAAGAAAAGCGACATGAATTGTGAATGAAGTCAACATGGGAAGCTTTGAGTTTGATCTCTCTCTATCTCTTCCCCTTGAAAGGGGTGATAGAAATTGAATGTTTTCAGGTGTTTGAGGGTTGAAAACTAATTTTTTTTTGGCCCGCCATTACGTGCTGATGATGAGTAGTTGTTTAGGATGTTTGCGTGATTGACGTTGAATTGGATTTTAATATAGTATTCTCTCTCTTTCGGAGAGATTTCCTCGAATCTTTATAGAGAGAGAAAAGAGGGGTTAACCTATGTGTAATCTTCCACTTAGCGGTTTTTCTTTTTTTAATTATTAAAAAAAAAAAAGAGGGCATGTGTCTACTCTATGCATATCTTGCAAAGTCTTCATCTCAACCCTCGAGGATGACCCACCATTGTCTCCTCTTTTCTCGTGTGTGTTCCTTTCCTTCCCCTTCTCTCTCTACTTTTGGGAATAGTCAAAATTTTCCCGGAAAAGAAAATCTTATCATCCGTGATCCGATCGATCCCCTTGGGTTTCCGAAAGGTTACGCTCTTCTCGACCGTTTGATTCGACGATTAAGCATCATTGCTCGAGGATAAACGCATAAGCTATTATGATTAATTAGTTTTCTTGTCAAATGACTTCCCCCCTCCACCGGAAATGGAATCATTACATATCACTTGGGAAATTGGAAAGTCAATTGAGTTCATTATGCCACCGTTTTGATATGATTTTTAGATGCCCTTTTCGTGCATTATTAAATTTCCTATGAAAATTTGCGACATTGATGTAAAATGATATTATTAATCAGATATTCGTGTCCAAACACATTGTTTCACCAAGCTATGTATGTGCTGGACGCCATGTGTGCACGACTGTTAGTTTTGGTCACCACCCCTGTAAGAATGGTTATCGAAGACAATTTACAAAACTTTCGACATCAGCTTTAGAACTCTGATAAAAGCTGGAAATGAGAAAGACGTGGCAATCGACCCAAACATAATTTAGATAGGACAATCATTCTTGAATTGCATAGTACCTGATTTTATTATTATTATTATTTACAGTGGATGGGCTCGATGCAACATTATCAAATGATTCGGTCAAGTACTATTGCGAGAGATTTTTCTTGCCGGAAAATCACGCGTGGGCATAGTTAATAATTCGACCATGCATCATTTTTTTTTTCAAGAAGAAGAGTCATCTAAACCAACGGGTTTAAACTAATTCCGGAACGTTTGAAACCTCGAATGATTAATCGAAAAATTTAGAGGGCTCCTTCGCACTTGATAGCGAATTTCGAAGATATCGACGTGCTTTTCACGATGTATAAGACATAAAGCTATCTTGATTTAGGGTTAAACATGAGTCGGGGCCTCGATGTATCAAGAAAAAAGAGTCTTTTGCTTAACCTAACCCCACTTTGTTTCTCTGAACTGTGCGGGTCCAATGATTTGTGATCATTTTCTTTAGGTCTTTCTCACTCATGCCAAGGTTGGAGATCGAGGGTTGGGGCCACCGCGACCTGCTACTATATATGGGGACTCCATAGCTGGATTCACTGGGAAAAAGGAAACCCAACCGAATTGACATTTGTTGTCGAGTTGATGTGAACGGCAACATTGGAGCTGAGTTTTTAGTTCACATGTGCTTCGTACTTCGTAGGAAGGGGGGTGTCTTGTCGCTTGTTTGGGAAGGGTGAGATTAAAGACCTTGTGACGTGCGAAGGGGGGCTCCGCTTCTACAGTCCGAGTAACACTAGTTTTACTCACGCGACACTTCTTTAGGGTTTCTAATCTATTATGACACCTTGTAATAAAATTTAGGTCGTCACGATGTGTTCATTGTGTTGATGTTTGTTTAAAATCATGCATTTTCTTTGTCCCGCATAGCAAAGATCGGAAAATATGGACACTTTAAAGGGCTATTCTAGAATTTCAAATAAATAAATGAGTTCAGTTCAGAAAAACAAAATGAAGAAATGATTTAAGTGGGCTAGACCACAGTATACCCGCGTGCAAACACAATTATACCGCTTAAGTTTTTTTTAATTATGTCTCATGATTATTAGGGATTCTTACAATCTTTCGAAAAGATGTATCTGAATTAACCATTTTTGGACGTAAAGAGTTGTGAACTCTTCGCTAATATATATGCTATATTATGTTCATTATTTTAGCTACAACTTCCACTTTTGTTTCTTTTAAAGTATATGCAGCCGTCTTTCCCAATTGTTTTCCTTTCATAGTTCTTGGAGAAATATTAAAACTGCTATTTAATATTCTTGATTGAGAGTTTGTTGTATCCTAAAATATTTTTGTTGGTAATCACTAACAACTTTGTTGGGCAAATAATTTCTTAAACAAAATGAAGTCTGATTATATTTCTCCTTGTTAAATAGCTTTATTTCCCAACACATTGATCCTCCAATAGTGTAGGCCGAAAGGGTCGATGGTGGAGACGATAGTAATCGAGCTTGACTAGATGGGGTTAAGAGAAAAGAGAGATGTTAGGATCTTGTAATCGTAGTTCTTTATGGAAATAGGATGGCTTTATTTGTAATTAGTGAAACAAGATTGGGTTCTAGCGAAAAGTTCCCTCTAACTAAGATGTGACCTTTTTCACAAGATTAAAAGTAAGGGTGAGCGGTTTTAAATTTACGGATGAACTTGGAATGGAATTTGCCTGTCGAAAGCGATTCTCTATTTTTTGTAACCTAGAACCTACTTTGCATACTCTGAACCTTGTAACCTATTTCGCCATAGGTTCTAGGGTCAATTCCAGAGTCTATAAGATTTCATATATTCTCAATTGAACGACTACAGTTAATTATTGATTCTAATGATCATTATTACTGTTATAATGCACTAGTCATAATTTATATTTAGATACATGAAAAATATAAAACATTAAAGAAAAAGTGCTATAATGAATATCGTCGAAAATGGAAGCTTGGACCAACAGTTTCAAATTACATACTCATCACTGGACACTAATGGAATATTGCAAGGTAGCGCGAAGTCGTATAACAAGAAAAACACAAAAAACTTATTCCATCTCCTGGAACCTAAATGTTGGAATTAATTTTTTAATTTTTAAAACCTAGCAGCTACCATACATATTCTGAAACTTGGAACATGTTCTAATTTTTTACATGTTCTATCCTGAAATCATACTCACACCTAATTAAAAGGGTATGTTTTACAACCGAAGACATCACAACAAGAAATAGCTAATCAAACTTGCAAGAAAGTACATCCTTGTATTTATTTATTTTTTAACACAACATAGTATGGAAATTGAATTTAAGACGTGTCACCTCTCAATTCGTCTACCCACAGCTAGAGGCATTATGCTTCCCTTGCGAAGTTTGGATTTTACACTGACAAACAATAGTCACATAATTCACTTCGTTTCAAACCCGAAGTAGGGGTGCGGCATGAAGATCCATGACACTCTGGTCCACAAAAGATATGTTCAATCGTGGTGCAAACTCATATGAAGACGTGGATATAAAAATATCGAGAACACGAATCAGAATCTCATGAAATTTTATGAAATGGAGTCGATTTCGTCTGACAAGTTTAAGATATTATACAACTAGATCATAGCTAGATACCTAAGTAGGAAACCTAATACACAATACATATGACGACGGACAGAAATGGCAGAGGCGGAGCTACAAAATTTGTCAGAGAGTGGAGGGTGGACATAGGCACAAGATTTTATCCACTGATGTAGGAAAACACATGTCAAGGTCCATCCAACATGTAAATATATCATATAATATTCACAATAATTATAAGATTATATAACTCTAAGTTCAGGCCCACGCACATTGGGAACAAAAAGGGGGGCCACATGTGGCAAAGTCTTTTGGCATCCACCCCACCTCCTAGAGGAAGCCTCTTGACATCTAAAGTGAAATTTCTTCTTCTTCTTTTTTTAATCGTAAGTGTTGGTGATGATGGCCTTGCGCAATCACCATTTTTCCTCCCTTTTGTTGGATATATTATTATAATCTATATAATATGTTCACATATAAGCTAAATAGGTGAAATAATGGTTATTTGGATCCATATGAGCTGGAGACCAGTAGCTTGCATAAAACTCTAGGATTTCCTACGCTGAAGGTAACACTGTTGAGCGTTTTAAACTTGACATCTCTTGGTGTAATACTTCAAGCAGACAAAATCCTCTCTATTCTCTCAAACCCTAACCTCCAACAATCTTGAAGTATTATCTTCATGTGTCGGATTTGAGCGAGTAAGGTGTCTACTTGAAGATATCATGAGACGAGCTCACAGGTACAAGTTACTTTTAATTTCGCTGGTTGGTTTTTCCAGGATCTGAGTTTTAAGTTTGAGTGGCGGAAATCTTTGAATCAAAAACCCAGAAAATATAGCCAATTTCAAATGTCGAGACCACTTGGGTTTCCTTCTACTTGTCAATACGAATGTTTTGAGTGATCATTCGAGTCGAACGGAGATCCTACGAAAGAGATATGGCCACCGGAAGTTCACCGTTACTGTAGCGTGCCGATAATGTAGGGCGGTGAGTACTGTAGCATACAGGTTACTGTAGCACCGCATCCAGCGTATTTACTGCGTATTTCAAGCATATTTAGACGTATTTTCAACCTTTCTTTTTTTGGAGAATTTCCAGCAACAAAGGCAGCCCATCTTAAGGTTTTTGGACGCTCTGGACTCATTTTTGCGATTTATTTTGGCAAATTCCACCTCTACAGACTAGTTTAACCAAAGTTAGAGGCGTTATTCGACTTTGTGAGCTCCGAAGACTCCAATATGCACTCTTTTTAGCTCTTTACTCTAATTGAAATGGCAAAACATAGTTCCTATGATATTATAAAGCTACAATCATTTGATGTTACTGAATTTCATGGTTGGAAGTTACACGTTCAATTTGGCATGAAAGAGCGTGAAATATTCTATACTGTTTTAAGTGATTTTACACCTATCACTGAAGATGTAAATGAATATCAATGGAACAAAAATGAAGATTTCTGTAGAGATTACTTGTTGACCTCTCTAAATCCTCGTCTAGCTATAACTTATAGTGAGCATAAGATGGCGAAAGAGATATGGGATCAATTGAACGCTCAGTTCCAGAAACAAGAGGGGCTCTCTAAAACTCTCATAGTGGAGAAGTTCTTTGACTTTAAATTCAATATGAATTCGAGTATCACCTCTCAGTTAATTGAACTTGAGAACATGATGAACAAGTTGAAAGAGGATAGCTCTGATATGTCTGATAATCTCTTTGTTGTTCTTGTGTTGAGTAAGCTACCTGCTGAATGGAGTTCTTTTAAGACTAAAATGCACAAACAGAAAGAACAGATGAGACTAGATGAATTAAAGAAGTATATTCACATTGAGGATCAAAATATTACTAGGAAGAGCTTGGAACAAGTAGGTCAACAAAAGTCAGTTGCCAACTTTGTTTCACACTTCAATAAACATCAGAAAAAGTTCAAGTCACCAAAAGGTGAATCCTTTTCACAGTCAGAGGCCAAAAAGACTATCACCAAAAGAAAGAAAAAGGGCAAGTGCCATAACTGTAGAAAGTGGGGTTACTAGACAGCAGAGTGTAAGCTACCAAAAAAATTAAAGAACGACACACCACAAAATGAGGCTAATATGCTAGTTAATGAGTGTGAGCCTCAAGCCTTCATTGGAATGATGAAGAATGGAAAGGTCAGTGCTCTTCTGAGTGGTGGTTGGATAGTGGCGCTACTTGTCATGCTACAAATGACAAGAACTTACTCACTGGGGTCACAGAATTGAAAGATACCGTGGAAAACTACAATGGTGGTGAGGCAGAGGTAACTCACGCTGGAATTGTAAATTTGGTGCTTTCTTCAAGTAAATTATTAACTCTAAAACATGTTAGAGTAGTACCTTTACTTAAAAAGAATTTGATATTTATGAGTTTACTTGATAAATTTAGTATGTCATTTTCAACTATGAATGATAGAGTAACTTTATCTGTTAACTTTTATTATTTCGGCTGTGCATTCATGGTTAATGGTATGTATAGGTTGAGTTTAGATACTGATAGCATAAACCATGTGAGCTCTACTTTGATTGATCCAAAGTTGTTACACAATAGACTTGGACATGTAAACTACATGAAAATGCAACATCTTGCCAAAAACTCACAACATTTCATTGGATATCTCTATTTGATTTGACAAATGTGAAGTGTGCGCACAGGCTAAGATTACTAGAAAACTTTTTAAGTTGATTTCTTAAAGCACACAACTTCTTGAGCTAATACATTCTAACCTTTGTGACTTTAGAAATTGCGTTACTAGAGGTCGTCAGCAGTATTTAATAACATTCATAAACGATTTTTCTAGATATTGTCATGTTTATTTGTTGAAATAAAAAGATGAGGCTTTGAAAAGTTTAAGATTTTCAAGTATAGAGTAGAAAATCAAATCAACTTGAAAATTAAGAGGTTGAGGAGTGATAGAGGAGGTGAATATATAATGACAGGGTTCAAGGAATTTTGTACTTCAGAGGGGATAATACTCGAAACCACTACTTCTTACTTACCCAATCAAATGGTGTTGCCGAGCGTAAGAATAGAACGCTAATTGAAATGTTAAATTTCATGTTACTTACAGCTGGCACGCCTACTAAAGAGAAGCAGTTTTAACTACTAATCACATCTTGAACAGGTTGCCGCACTCTAAGTTGTCTATGACACCTTATGAGATATGGCATAAGCGTCCTTGTAGATATGATACTCTTAAGACTTGGGGCTGTGTTGCTTATGTTAGAATACAATATCCTAAGAGACCTAAGATGGGACCTAGAATAATTACTTGTGTATATCTAGGAAGTGCAGAAGATAGTGCTGCAAATAGATTTTTGGATCTATCTACTAACACAGTGATAGAATCTAGAGATGCAGAATTCTTCGAGAGCAAGTTTCTCAAGATCATGGCTTGAATATTTCTGGACCTACAGATATGATTTCGGAGTCTCCTGTAGAATTTGAAGCAGGTCCTTTTGACACTAATTCCACACAGCTGTCTATTGAACCAGTTTCAGTTAGAGTACCTACAAGAGAGAGAATTCCCAAAAGTTATGATGAAAAATTTGTTACTTACCATCTAGAGGATGATCCATTCTCCTATCAAGAAACAATGAGATCTAAGGAATCTCTACTGTGGACAGAAGCCATAGATGATGAAATTAGCTCTTTGCTGCAGAACCACATTTGGCAGCTAGTCAATTTACCAAAAGGGGCTAAGACCATAGGCTGTAAGTGAGTATTGAAGAAGAAACTAAATAGTGATGGATCAATAGCCAGATACAAAGCACATTTAGTAGCTAAAGGCTATAAACAACAGAGTGGAATAGGCTATTTTGATGTTTATTCACATGTGTGTCATCTATCAACTATAAGAATTCTTCTTGCTTTAACATCTATTGAATGCTTTGTAGTGTATCAAATGGATTTAAAGACAGTTTTCCTCAATGGAGAGTTAAATGAGAAAATCTACATGGAACAATCGGAAGGGCGTGTCATGAAAGGCCTTGAGGACAAAGTTTGTAAATTGAACAAATCTTTGTATGGTCTTAAACAAGTATCTAAGATGTGGCATCTTAAGTTTGACAAAGTGGTAAAGAGTTATGGCTTTAGTCTAGTTGCTCAGATAAATGTCTTTACCATCGTTCTATGTCAAATAAGATAATCATTATTTGCTTGTATATTGATGACATATTAATTCTTGGCTCCGATCATTCTGTAGTGAGTGACGTCAAAGTTACTTTAGTTAAAGAATTTGACATGAAAGATCTTGGTATTGCTAATACCATTCTTGGTATGAAAGTAAGCTTTGAAAGACAAGTTACCTCCCTTAACCAGACTCATTATATTGAGCAGTTACTTTTTATTTGGGGATATAGTGAGTATAAATTGAGTGAGATACCATGTGATTATAATAAAAGACTGAGTTCTAATGAAGGGACCATCGTGGATCAGTTAAAGTATTTGAAATTGATTGGTAGTCTCATGTATACTATAAGTTGCACTAGACCCGGCATAGCATTTACAATTGGCATGCTGAGTCGTTTTACTAGTAATCCTAGTAAAGAGCATTGAGATGCCCTCAGTAGGCTGATGAGATACCTTAAAGGTACTAAAGATTATGCTCTATGTTACTCTGGTTTTCCTCCAACTGTGTATAGATATTCTGATGCATCATGGTGCTCAGAGATTGGAAATAGTAAATCCACAGGTGGATATGTATTCACTTTGTGTGGAGCTGCTATTACTTGGAAATTTAAAAGACAGACTTGTATTGCATCGTCGTCTATGGAATAAGAACTTTTTGCTTTAGCCTCAGCCGACGAAAAGGTAGAGTGGATAAAGAATCTTATTATGGATATTCCTTTGACTCGGTTAAAGATTAATTCTTTAAGCCTGTTCTGTAATAATCAAGCAGTTGTCCAGGTCGTCAAGAATGCTTTCTTTAATTCAAAGAGAAGACATGTCAGACTGAGACATCTGTTGTTGAATTACCTGAGAGAACAAAGAGTTATCACCTTGATCGATGTGAGATCGAAGGATAACATGGCCGATGCTCTCACAAAAGGCTTGCCTAAAGATCGATTATTCAAAACAGTGGAGAAATAGGGTTAAAAACTGCGTAAACAAGTCTTAATTATCATTTACTTACTTTCTTGCTGCGTGTTTTGAATTATCAAATCTTTTTTTGTTGGCCAAAATGATAAGCACAGTTTATGTGTTTCATCGATGTTCATGGTTGCTGATGAATTTGAAAAAGGTGAGTTATCTCATTCCAAACTTGATGAAAATAACTTTAACCTAATTCAAAGGTTCTATTTGAGAGCTTGTGTCATTCCAAACTTGATGACACAATTCAATTAGGTTGGACTATTCTTTTGGTTAAATGACCCCATTTCAAACTTGATGCGAGGTTATTTGACTTTAAGCAATTAGTAATTGTGACATTTCAAATTGGAACATAGAAATAGTTGGTTGTATTAGAAGCCTGTTGGTCTTATTCTTAATTAAAACTTGACATTATATGACTAGGTGATTGTAAATGATTTGACTATTGGTCCTGTTATTTGAAACTAGACAATGGCCATTCTTTTACGAATAAAATTAAGTTTATGGCTCTTTGTAAATCAAACTATTTAGGCTCTGTTCATAATTTATGAAATTGGCTTGATGCTTATGAACATGATATTATGATGCTTTATGACATTAATATATGTTCTTCTTTACCTAATGTTAATGTTGCTAAGTTCTTTTAGTAAAACTAGACAATTTTAGTAGATTATTCAAATGATTGAATTCATGATAATATGAAATTCATATTTGACATTCTACAGGGGATGACAAAGATGGAGGAGAGCTTAATAAGTAGGATCTTGATCAGGATGACCTACTTGATGAATGGATAAATTTATTATTTAAAGCGTGTGAGGACTTGACAGATCACCTGCTATTGCCCATTTTGATGGAGTCCATTTATTTGAGTCTTATATTTTGATATTTCTATTTTGTGAACACTATTATGCTAGTTTCTTATATTTGTAAGGCCTTGGACTATTTTGATTGGCCTACTTATACTTGACAGTTATGCATATGTTGATTGTGAACAGATTCATGATTAGGATGATTCATTTATTTGGATTACATATGATGATTGAGTTTAATATTTTACAACTAAAACTCTTTGACCAATCCGAGTTGATTGTCTTGAACTGAATGCGCATGATTCACATTTGCTTGAACATCACAATAACCACCGTATTGGATTGTGGTGTATGGTGAACATAGGAGGAGATTGTTGTATATATTATTGATATAATCCATATAATATGTTCACATACAAGCCCAATAGGTGAAAGCATGATTATTTGGGTCCATATGGGCTGGAGCTCAGCATCTTACATATAACTCTAGGTTTTTCTATACTTGAGATAACACTGTTGAGCGTTCTAAACTTGACGTCTCTTGGTGTAATACTTCAAGCAGACAAAACCTCTTTATTCTTTCAAATCCCAACCTCCAACACCCCTTCCTCCTTTGATGGTTGACGCACAACTGTCTTCGCAGCAATTGGCCTCTTCCCTTAGTTTAAAGATTTAACCTTTGGCTGTGAAATGGCCGCCACCATCTGGTTTTAAGTAGGCATTTTTTTCAAAAAAAAAGGGGACGTTCGATTATGCTTTTACTCCTTTCGTTGTGGATTGAAATGATGCCGATGTTATCGTCGAAGATTGCCCGAATCGTGGGTGGCCGCCCACCAAAGCTGTGGTTGTCAAGGAAACTTTCAGCCAATGAGGGCGCGCGATATCGGGTTTGATGGGGGGAGATTATTAGAGACATAACCCTATCGTGTTACAACTCCATTAGCTTTCTAATCAAAGCTTTTCTTTACCCATTTTGCTTTTGGAAGGATCCAAAAAAGGGGTTTTGAAAAGAGAAAGGGAACCCCCCAAGTAGACTTCGTTTTCAAGTTGGAGGGGGCGGGGTAAATCGCCTTTCGAGGGATATGTTCACAAGAAGAAAAGTTAGTATTTTAATCGATATTCGAAGCAATGTGGGAGTGACTATGAGCCCTTGGACTTCAAGTGACGCTACCCACCTCTCTAAATCTTTCGAGAAATGAATTTTAAATTGGTAGGGCTTTGAGTGGAGTTAGCTTTAAGTCACGTGAAGTGACCCCCCTTCTCTTTAACAAGTTGATTAAGTTATGTCTTGTTTGTATGATTATCCAAGAGGAAGCTAACCCTAGATTTCAGCCTAGGATGTGTTTTAAAAGAACGATGCCAATCCAATGAAACCGCATCGAGATAGCTTTTGAACTTATTATAAAGGAAAAAGAGGAGGATGGAAACACCCGTGAAATAAGTACGTGAAGAAGGGGGAGGGTTTTCTTTGGTCAATCAATGAGACAAGAGAAAGGTGCTTAGTGTTTGCCAAGAAAGCAGACACATGGACGGCTCCACAAAACTAACTCATTTTACGTCCAATCCATATGTGTAATCATGCCACTTCCTCCTCCCAATTTCAATTAAAGATAAGAAGCTCCTGTCGTGATGCTGCAGTGCTGGAGAGGGTATTCACAATTTGGTGGGGGTATCTCGTCTTACTTTGAATTATATATCACATGGTGATCTACAGTCGTTTTAGAACAAAAAGCGATCAAGTCTTGATTGACCCTTTAAAACTCGATTGGAAAGATTAGTATGCCGAACTTGTTTTCTCATGGTTAATCTACATCCAAGTACGACGGCACCATGTGAATTCTACATGTATCGGCATTGAGATCTAACAGATATGCATGAATAGAGAACATGGGGAGAAAAAAAACAAGTTGAACTTGCACTCCTAAACTTGTACCCTTGCTATATTGACGTGTTATATATACTTTAGTGAGTCCAAATATTTAACTCCTTTTTTTTTCCCTATTCTTTTCGTTTTTCCTAGTCCCACGACCTACTGCTAGGGCAAAGAAGAGAAAGAGAGGTGCCAGTAAGCCAGGATAAGAGTTTTTCTTTGTGATATAAATCTAGACCCTCAACTCTACCGATGTCCGATGCGTTTATCTTTTAGAATGATGAATTTACATCTTAAACTCGCCCCTCCACTAAATTCATAAGATTCCCCATCCTAAGTGTCATTATCTGCTCCATTTCCCTCTCAGCCCGTCCTTTCGAAACGGACGACGCTTGTAAGCCAATAAGCCTATTCGGCGTTGTCAGTCATTGACCACCGATGGGGACTGATTACCTGCCATGTCGGTGACTTACTCCCACACACGAGAAGGCTTAAGGATGGGTTTGATTTAGCATTTTAACAGCTTTTTGGGACAACAAAGTCCATTGGAGTAAATATTAGGTGTTTGGTAACTGTTTTGAAATAGCTTTGAGATGAAAATTAACATTAAAAATGCTGAAATCTCAATGTTAAATGATCAAATCCCCTAGTCGCCTTGCGCCTCATGAAGAGGAAGCGAATAGCAAAAGCTATGGAAAAGAACGCAAGCGACTGCCCGGTCTTGGACCCTTTCACGTGGAGAGGCAAACGTCTTTGCCCTTCAAATCAGCTGCCACATATTAAGCTGCGATGTCCCCAGCTTACCCTACATGACCAACAGAACTCAACGAGGAATCTTTTTTTTTGGCCCTAATGGAACACAAACTGATCCATTGTTCTCCACATGTGGAGGGTTTCGTCCCATGAAAGGAGAGAGAGGGGGGGAGAGAGAGAGAGAGAGAGAGGGAGGGAGAGAGAGAAGGGTGGTCGAAGCATTTAATAGTTGCTGTCGCACATAATGGGGATTAACGTTATCATCGTCATTATTTTATCAGCAAGAGTTGCCGTTGGATCGGCGTCCTGCAGTTCTGCATCGATTTGTCCCTTTGCGAGGATCCAAGAATATCGAAATTGGGTTCTCGAATGAACAAATGATTTGGGATTGTATTATTCAACATGGATCGAGACAGAGTTGTGTTTCCGGGTCGAAAGAAGTTGGAGTTCGAATCAGTTTGAGAGGGCTGTGGAACAAAGTCTCCTGCGCTTGATTTTCCTGAATGGGCGAGCGTAGGATGAAGTTGGCCTCATCAGACGCTAAATTAGGATTAGCCCCGCACTTATAAACTTATTAAGCCCTTCTCTCATTGGAGCTTTCTAGGGGTTGGCTTAATATAGAAACATTAATTGCAGTCCAACATGGAATACAAATCACATTAGAGAGTGAGACAAACTAAACTATCTTTATATGAATTGGTTATGCAACACACGTCCCTTCTTTTTTGATAATCTAAGAGGGACGGCCGTAATTAGCCGGCTACCAGAAAGAAAATCAGCAAGGTAACCTACCGCCGTAACCACTAACTTAAGTTTGAGTTCCCTGAGACCGGGAATCGAATCTGCAACCCCTGATTCCTAACCCAGAAGAACGAAAACGCTCTTACCACTTGGTCGGTCCCAGGGAGTTCAATGAAACCCGAAAGGATTCTGTGCTCCTTGTAATTTCCCCTCTGGACACGAGCTTGTCCGTTAAGGAAAAGAACGTTACTTTCGTCGCATGCACCGAAACGAATTTGGAGTGTCAATTTGGGACTGAAAAATCAATTTAAATAGAAAGGGCTGTCGCCTTTGAGCTCGTTGCTTTATGCTGAAGTACACTTTGCTCTCGTCAGCATGTCGACTCAGTCAAATCCCACCAAGAGTTGCTTTGGGTGTCCATAGTCAAAAAACAAAAATTGCTCCTTTATTGGAACCTCAATCTAATCGACATGGCAAAGAGTGGATTAACTTTTAACTAGCTTGATGATATCAAACATGAAACAAGCTGTTATATTTATCAATTGGTAGCTTTGAGATTTCTTCTTCTTCTTCTTCTTCTTTCGCTTTGGCACCATGTGCAAATTTTCGATTTTCAGTCTCGAAAGTAACTTCGGCTAAAAGATGACTTCTTTTCTTTGGATTTATATAAAATTCAAAGGCTACGTAAGTTCTGTGTTTTTTTTTTTTACGTATCTCACGTTTCTCAATGCTGATATAAGTAGTTTTATTTTTGAGCAAATAATTAATTGCCAGTAGTAACCACGAGGAATGTGGGATAAGTAGAAAAAAAGTTACATCGACTGCGTATTCGATATTAATCTTCACGTTTCCTTCGGCGAAGAACGATGATTCCCCTCATTAGTTACACAAAAGGGTGCACGACAACAAAACATGTAAAATCTCGAGAGGAGAATCGATGCGCGAGGAATGAAGGAATTTGAAGATCCGAGTCGGTTGAATACTCATTGTAGGAATAAGAGGAGTGGGAGTACCATTTGAACCGACGGTTGGTCTCATTGCAATTAAGAAATCATCTATAAATATTTGGACAATGGGAAAAAGGTATACACACACAATTTGATTGTAGATAAACTTAAAGAAATTTATTTTGTCAAGCACTCAATCTCAAAGTTGAGACTTTGCACCAAATATGGAACTTTACCCTCTGGACCGACCTATGAGCTTATATTACATACCTCTCAAGAATTGTTTATATGGATTGGTTATCTAAGAAAATGTTGCCAATCTCATACGCAACTGGAATTAAATGGACATCTACTCAGCCGCCTTAATTTTTTAATTTTTTCAGAGAAAAGACACACACCAATAAAAGGGCATACCTTCAGCACTTACACTAATAAATAATGCAAGTCCATTCCTATGACCTATGACCTATATATATATATATAAGAGAAAAACAAGGCTACTTCTCTAAAAATAACTCCGATTTTAAATCCAATTTCAATTCCTCCATCTGCCCACGTGTCCAAATTTGGCCAATGATTTCTTTAAGATCATTAACATCAAGAGGTTCCTGTTGTTTCATATGGAAGTGATGGTGTTAATGAAAACGCAGCTTCTAATAATGAACCTACAATTGGCCTTTGATGTTGATAATTTTATGGAAACTAGTGACGATTCTTGAATATATGGACGGATTTGAGATTAAGGCGAGAATATAGGGATTTTTCTTTTATTTTTTCGAGGGAAAAAAAAGTTCGGACCAATATTGAGCATAGATTTGAAGTTGAGGTTTTTTTTTTTTTTTGAAAGGAAATTAGGCCATGAAAACAGGTGGTACTTTTTTTAATTCGTTTATCTTTTTTGAGTCTTTTATCCTGAAGTCCCCCAATAAACGACAAATACCAGTTGGCCACCTACGACCCACGAGAAGTGTTCTCGAAGTCGCTTATTGGGCTGATTTTTAGCCCAATAGCTAATAAGCTCGGCTTGTATCTTGACCCGACACTTTAATCACTCACTTCCCAAAATCGATCCACTAATAAAATATTCATCATCAGTTGCAGGGTTGGGAATCAAATGTTTGTCGCTTGTCTCTAGATTCACTCCTGGCGTCACATAACCAAATACCACGTTGAAACCTTTCCTACACTAATAAAATATTCATCATCAGTTGCAGGGTTGGGATTCAAATATTGTCACTCGTCTCTAGATTCACTCCTGGCGTCACACGCCCAAATCTCCAAATTTATTTTCCAAGTTCTAACATCATGGACTCCGAGAGGGATGCATTCCTAAGATACATGACCCATTTGAAATAACTCATCGCCATCGTTACTAAAACGGGATTTGAACACAAAGAATCATGAATCTGAGTGGCAAAGCATTATCTCAAACCATAATCGAAATAAATCAAATCAGACATTCAGGATCAATACTGTACTGCAGGTTAGAGTTATTACATGATAAGAAGATCAGCAACACTCGTGACAATGCAGGGATGACTACAAAAGGCACAATATTTCCTTTCCATTCATTCTCTTTGTGCCTTCTTCTTTGATACATCATGTCAGAACTTGGAAGATGAAAACAAGATACAACTAATAGCCACTATAAACAACATTGATTCTGCATAAACAACAAAAAGAAGACCGGCAAAACGAGTAATAAGTGAATATGCGATCGAAGCTCTTCAGAGAACTGCAAGATACTGCCCTAATCGGTTGAATGCTGGATGAATGTAAATACACCCTCTATACAACTCTACAGTCTAACCAAACCTTTTATCAGACCCCCTGAGATTAAGGTTGAACCATTTCTTTTTGGATGACTTGTCTTTTCCTTCAACAGATCCATCTTCCACCGGACTTCCCATCTTCGAATCTTCACCTGGAACTCTGCTGCTGCTAGTACCATTACCAGCACTACCGCTACTACCAAAGTCACCATTTGCTACCCGGTTTACCGTGAACGAAGAATGAATGCCGTCTCTTTGTTTTAGTAACTCATCTACCTAAAATATATCATAAACAAATTCAGCTACAGAGAAGAGGCGGCACGCCATCCCCATGTCCAAAAAATGGGGAAAGGAAAGGAGTGAGGCAGTAGCTATCCATCAAAAACTTATATTACTGGATTGAGACATCATAAGAGGACATCTGATTGAAAGAAAACTGTCAATTGGAGAACATGACAATCGGAAAAGGGTGACAAATAGCATGAAAAGTTCCAGCATCTTTGAAGTGAAATGCACAAAAATTTCCATATCCTAAATCATACAAGGACATAACTAGAATGCATGGTTGCATGTGTCAGTGCATAAAATTACATCTACTAAGGTAACATGGTTTGATAAAAGATCCCTCAGAGGACAGATGGCCTTAGATATTCATATTGAGCATCCAAATCAGGGGATATACTCATTCTGCCACCAAAAGATGCTAATAACATAGGAATGAATCATGCTGGCCGATGTAAGCGGCTGTAGAAGAATCCCAGATTCTGAATGAGGAAGACAAGCCAAGGAAAGAAAGAGACATACAGACTGCTTTTCCTGGCTGTATCTGTTGGTCACTTCTTGAAATCGGGCAAGGGCCTACAAGTACCAGGATAAAATCATAAGAACATGAATGAAGCAATAAGTGCGGAAATAATAAAGGAAAGAGGAAAACACCTTCCTATACTCGGTCTCAAATTGACGTAGATCAGTCCTTTTACTCAATATCTGAGCCTCAATTTCCTTCAGCTTCTCTGTTGCCTCTTCATATGATCTTGCACAAAGAGCCTCTATCATGTAGTTTGCAGGCTTGAAAAAATTATCTCCTGAATCAATTAGGGAGTATTAATCTACCTAAAATCAAAGAGAAATCCCACATCTATTTCCAGGAGATACTAAAAGCCCTAAAATAAGCTATCGTACCATAGACGGCAAATATGTGAGTTCCAGCTTTAAGTTCTGAAACCTCACAAGGTTGTAGACCTTCCAACTTTTTAAAGAATGCAGCTTCAGGGTCCTTAGCCATAGCCAACTGCCCACCACTTACGATTAGAAATAGGACCCAGCGTGAAAAATGTAAATGAGGGGAAGAATAATAGAAAGAAACGCACTGCATTCACGGTTGAATCCATTCGGTACACTTGGAAACGTAGAAAGTACATTCCTGCAGATGTCACCTTGCCTGTTTTCTCGCTGTCTTCCTATATAAACATCAAATAATCTGATGGAATGCCAAATAAACCAAAAGCTCTAGAAGTAGAGCACATTGCATGACACACATAGCAAAATATTAAACAAACTCATAAATAGCTCCTGATAAAAAAGTCGTCCAAGACTCTTACTTGACTAGAAAAAATCACAATTTCAAGGAAATGGTATAGCTGTAGAACTCGCCCAGAAACTATTCACTCTCCAGGTGCAACATTCTTTATTTAACTAACAGCCACGGGCCATGGTCCTTTACCAAAGTCTATTGACCGCACTGTGTCACCGCAACTCATTATTAAAGAAACCCCAACTCATCGTTTCATCCTTACACAAGGATGCTGCTATCACATCTTTCATCCTTTACCATATCATAGCTACAATAACAGTAGCAGCCTTACTAGCTGAGTCAAAAATAAAAAGCAGGCTATTTTCTCAAGATCACAAACATGATTCCTACAAACTGAAGAAAGTGAAAGGAAAAGATGCAATATGGAATTTTAATGTTCTAGCACGTGATTGGGGCAGTTCCCCCAGCTAAACCACCAATAGCTTCCCTTCTCTTTCCAGTAAAGCCATTTCTCCTTTTGACAGGACATAGATAAACGGAAATGTATTACGCTAGTAACATACCTGTAAGGCCAAATTATAGCCACCATTGGCCTCTTGCTCGAAGTAAAGCAACTGGATAAGCAAACAAAGAAACAGATGGATGAGTCCCTGTAACAAAACCATCCAGAAAAATAAAAAATTAAGACCAACAATTGCTGTGAAAAGCTTACTTTGAATTTGCTTTGTGATGTGGAAGTGACTCTTACTACAATACCAGCTTCTGCTTGTTGTTCATTAATTGTTACACCGAAAAAGTGAGCACATTGTTTATCCACCTGCATGATAATTTAAAATCAGAAGAATATGCTCTCAAGAATGCTGATCAACCAATCTATAAACAAAAACAAGCACCTTTCCACTGACTGATGTTCCAATGGGAAGGGGTCGTACTGTTACAGTTCCGTTGATAGCTTCTTCAAGAACATTGGCAGAGATCGTAGTTTTGATTGGCACACCCAGTTTGCTGTTGACAAGTACGATGAGAGATGTAAAAGAGCCAAATGAATAGTAAGAAAATCCAGACTGTTGAAAAAAGCACCTGAATAATGCTGCAAACACCGTATTGACAGTTCCCAGGTTAGACAGGTCGATTTCCATATCCAAGCCTTCAGCGTCGAGAGCCTAATGCAATTAATGAATATCAACATCAACATCAATAACACATTTATCCCAAACTAGTTGGGGTCGGCAGTCGATGAACCCTAAAGAATCATAAAAATAAAAGCAGAATCAAGGGAGGGAAAAGAGATAAATGTGTAAAAATAAATAAATAAATAAATACACACACACTATCCCTCCACAACACTAATAGCCTTCCTCCACTCCATCCTAAGACAAACCGTACGCCAATCTATTTCTCACTTCATTAAATCTTGTTTTACTGCTTTCCCCCAAGTAAGTTTTGGTCGACCTCTTGTTTTCTTCGTGCTATGCTCTCGATAGCAAACTTCTGTTCGTACCGGTGCATCTAAAGGCCTTCGGAGGATACGCCAAAACCATCTCAATTTATATTGTCTCATTTTTTCCGTCACCGGTTCTACTCCAACTTTTCGTCAAATCTCTTCATTTTTTATCTTATACATCTTTGTATGACCACACATCCACCTTAACATCCTCATTTCCGCTACTCTCATTTTATGCTCATGTTTCCTTTGTGCTGGCCAACATTCAGCTCCGTATAACATGGTAGGTCTAATTATTGTTCTATAAAATTTTTCTTTTAACCTAAGAGGAATTTTGCGATCACACAAAAATCCCGATGCACTACGCCATTTCATCCGACCTGCTCTGATTCTATGGCTTACATACTCATCAATCTCTTCATCCTTTTGCAATATTGATCCAATATATCTAAATGTACCTTTCTTGGGTACCTTCTGCCCGAGCATATTTACGGCTTCTTGATCCCCTCTTCCTGCCGTGTCAAACTCACACTTCAAGTATTCCGTCTTACTTCAACTTAGCGTAAATCCTTTAGACTCTAACGTGCTTCTCCATAATTCTAACTTAGTGTTAACCCCAGCCCTGTCTCATCAATAATGCAATTAACGAATATGAAAACTTCAAATCTTATTGTTTGATCAATAAACTACAAGGCTACTACTAGAAAAACCATGCAAGAACTAAAGTCCAAAAGAAAACAAAACATGCCAACTCTACTGGGGCACTGTAACCTATTATTTCAAACTAGTGTCTTTAGAAAACCATGCATCACTAATCCCCATAAGGTGTCTTCTTCATAAAATAAAGCAGCATCCGTCTCTGCCATGGTGAATGACAAAGTATGTGGATTTCATGCATAAGCTTTATATAAATGAACTAAAACAGCAGAAAATAAAGCTTCAATATATATTAATTTTAGTTCTTTTCAGACTCCTTATTTTCATTCCTATATCTACATTTCCACGTTTTAGTCTTATGCCAAAGTCTAGCCTATGGCTAAGGAGAGTGTTTGAATATTTAGATATTAAATCACGCATTTGTTTAGAAGCTTAAGCTTTAAAGCAGTTGGCACTGGTACCGAAAAACATTTACGACTTCAATTGTCATTATTGACTTAATTGAGCTGCCACGTCATACATCATAAGATGAAACAATCCAACTTAGGAGATAGCATGACCAGGACCACTTGGAAGACACTGCACAATCTTCGACAAAATTCTTCCAAACTAAATCAACACAACCTCCGGAGGACTAGTATGACCTCACAAGGTCACAACCAATCACAACTCACCTCATTAAAAAGCAACAGTCAATAGATATTATTACTAGAAGCAAATGCAATCAAATATTGGTTCATGAGGTGGCACACTCATATACAGTTCAAACATCCCTTCCCCCTCTCCCTCCTTTTTTTTAAAAAAAAAAAAAAACCCCCTCCATCCCCCCCTGAAATGACCAGGTAAAATAAATTGATGTTGCCCACTTTAACACAGGGGCACTTCATAAGAAATCATCTACCAAAAGCAACACTCGATCACATGACGGTAAAACATTTGCATGATTATTCATACATCCAGCAGACATGCACGAACACATTTCCAAACAAGTGCACAGAGAAGAGCAAGCAAGATCGTTGGAGCACCTCGAACCCTGCACTATCGTATTGTCTCCTTTTCTCTGGGTCAGAGAGTATGTTGTAGGAATATGCAACCTCCTTAAAAAGTTCAGACGCTTCGGGATTGTCAACATTCTTGTCAGGGTGATACCTGCCAGTTCAAAGAAATAATCATATGAGTCATATGTTTTTAAAGGTTAAGGCTTGAGATTTCTCCTGGATTCACATTGATATAGCGAGATTATGGCACTGGACTAAACTTAAAAGAACATTCCAAGCATTATAGACAGACATAGTAATGATTGTTGTCAAATAAAAAGCTCAGCATCTGGCCTACAATGATTGAGAAACATGTGTTCTACATTATACTTGGGTTTTCTTTCTGCATAGTGTGCTTGAAGACGATTATTATGAACTGTCAGGATCAGAAGGGAAACAGCAGCATTGCAAACCCAGAGGAGCTCCCATGTGATCCTCTTCATCACAATTGATCCGCTCGCCTGAAATCCCTCGGCACAAATTTGGGAAATCCCAATTGCTTGGGCTTTTCAATATAATCACCAAGACCCGGTTTGTAACTATGCACTCCCAGTTGATTGTCATAAGACTACGCTACGAAAAAGAAATCCGCGATCCAAATGCGTCTCTAACAAAACTACTTGGTTTATTCATCAGATTCAGCAACGCATATAAACAAGCGTCAACCTTCTCCTAAATTCCTTTCGTCCGTCTAAGCCGAACTATAATTCTTAGTAACAGCCGAACAGGCATAACACTGAGAGAAAGAAATGGAGTGAGAAGAAATCAGAAAAACCTTACTTGAGAGCAAGCTTTCGATAGGCGGTTTTGATTTCTTGATCAGTCGAATCCTTCGAGACATTCAACACCTCGTACGGGTCTCGCCTCAACGCCGGTGCCGATGGCCCTTCCACCTTCGGACCCATCTCTCTCTGTCTCTGTCTCTGTCTCTCTCACAATCAACCCAATTACCAGGATTTACTCCATTTCAAATCTCCAGACGGAGATTCAAAAGAAACAGAGCACACCCAATTCAACTTAAAGAACGACCTTTTCCGCCAAAAACGAAGCACGAAATTCGGAGCATTGGATCGCTCTCCCGCTCTCGGAGTTCGCGTAAAATGAGGTCCAGAAAGACGAGGAGACGAACAAATCGACGCGCTCGACGGACACGAGTTCCACTGAATTGACGCAGGGCGAGAAAATCAGATCAATCAGCAGGAGTCGAGCTTAGGGTTTTCGAACATCGAAGCGCGTCAGCTCGAGCTGAAATATGGGACCCCCGCAAATGCTTTTTCCGGAAGAACTGGGTTTCGGCCGTCGACCGAGATCTCCCATTACAGTCAACATAAAGTTATTTTTGTCCATCATTCTTTCATTATACATACTTATAAAAAAAAATGTAATGAACAAATTTAATTTATTTTTGGCATTTCATTTTTGAGAGATTTAAATTTGTGTATATCGACCAATTTTCTTTTTAAAATCCATTAGATTTTTTTATTGATATTCGGGGATTAGATATCAAGGTTAAATTATACTCAAGGCGCAAGTCAAATAGCACTGAATATCTTATTAAATGAGATAAGGAAATGTTTAGAAAAGTCGAGATATCAATTTTGTAGCTGATATATTCACTGATTCTGAGTGTCGTTAATGGTATCGCGATTTAAAATTAAATCGATCACAATTCTATCACTAGAGACATGGTTTCTTCTTCATTGAGCCAATAATTTCCAAGCACGTTTTTTTTTTAAAACTCGCTAGCGGGAATGTCAATTTTTTATATGGAATATTCAATTGAATAACAAAATGGATATGAATTGTAATTAGAGATTGGATATATGTTTTATCCATTTAATAAGACTGGGGCAATTATAATATGTTGCACGTACTTTATAAGACTTAAGAATCAAGAATGCTAAATAATAATCATTTCTAAAAGGCTATTTTTTGTTGAATAGTCAAATGCATAACCGAACTTCGACCAAAAGAAAAATGCATAATCAAATTTTTAATTTTTGTTTTGAAATTGACAAAATAAATAACACTAGCAAGATTTAGCTCATTTTAATTTGAGGATGAATCCTTCTGACCAAAATAAAAAATAAAAAATTTGAGGATGAATCCTAAACCCCCTTTTTGATCCATGAACAGGTAAGATGATGTTAATAATACATCCTACATGTTGCTATCCAAATTAGCTATCGGTATGAAGGGGGCCCACTAAGCATTGACCTGGTTACATGAAGGCACCATGGGAGTGAGTGAAAATAATTAGCAGGAATGAGCATAGTTTCAGGGTAAAATCAAGAATCACACCGCTAGTTTCCTATCCAATTTCAGGCTCTAAAGGACTAGGGTCCAGTTCCCAATTTTATTTTTCTAGGAACCACAGGTTGCAATTCCTGTTCCTAGTGGAATCGATGGGAACCTAAAAACCCTAAAATGATAGAACTCACGAAACGCGAAAACACATAAAAGGACTTGGAGAGTAAAGTGATGGCTCATGCACAATTCGTAAATTACTCGAGACCTCTCGTCCTCACGACATCCCGTACCCGATGATCGTCAATCTAGGCCGCGACCTCTCATCTACCAATTCCATCGCTGGTGACTCTCCCTCTCCGGCAAAGCTCTCTCCTTTTCCAGTTCTCAACTTTCCTCCCGGCGATCGCCAGTTGCACTGCCTCTCTCGTCCACCGGGGA
Organism: Rhodomyrtus tomentosa; assembly: GCA_028455895.1. Taxonomy (NCBI): domain Eukaryota; kingdom Viridiplantae; phylum Streptophyta; class Magnoliopsida; order Myrtales; family Myrtaceae; genus Rhodomyrtus; species Rhodomyrtus tomentosa. The sequence continues at coordinate 9,573,430 of JAPCWY010000011.1, forward strand.
ACGTCCATTGCACGCATCTTCGTCAACTTCTATAAATCAGGTACTATCTATGCTTTGTTTCGATTGTATAACAGAATTTCAAACTTCCCTGTTCAAGGATGTGTCAGTCCATAGTTCGTTTGAAAAAATGCCTCATCCAACTTTATTTTAGATCTCTGTCCTATAATCTAACGTGACTTCCTTGCCATGATAGCTTCGTTTTAGATCTCTGCTGTTGGGTTGGCTAACTTCTAATGTTGTTTGTCTCTTTGGATGTCCAATTTTAGGCGTTCAATTTATCATTAGTCCATTCAAGAAGCGGTAGATCGTGGTGTCCAAGAACTTTTTCCTTTCTCTTTAGTTATCTTTTTCGCTTTTTATCAGTGGATTTCTGTGCTTTTGTGCACATTCACTCGTGAATGAATTACTTCAAATACTTGTGAAATTGCTTGAAACTGCTTAAAACACTTGTGAAATTGATAAGTTCTTGGGTATCTTGAAATCATATCCTGAAACCTATGATAAGATAGGTTCTAGATTTCAGGAAACGCATTGTAGGTTATAGATTGTGAAAAATAATGTACCTATACTAGCGGGTAGGTTTCAGGTTCTCGATAGAATTTACTCGGAACTTGAAACCACTTACCCCTATTAGTTAGAATTGAAAAGCCTTCACATCAAAATTGGAAAGCTAAAAACCACAACTATACTTCCACATGGATTGTTTCGCAAAAAATAAATAATTTAAATATTTAAAATAATTATTTATATTAAAATAATTAACCCCAACTGATACGGGATAAAGGTGTTGTTGATGCTGATGTTGATGTTGATTTATATTAAAATAATTATTTAATGAAATGCATTTGCATTGTCAACAATAGTTACACTTGGACATTTTCATGGATAACAGAAAATATCTTCGGTCATTCATTTTTGGAAAAAATCCAAAAAAGGGCCCGAATTCGTCTTGTTTTCTCAAATAAGGACCAAAGTGAACTCTGTTTAAAATAGGGGCATAAAATGACATAATATGTTTCAATTAAGGGCCTAAATTGACCATAGTGTTTTAAAAAAGGATCTAGCCTGAAAGGTATTTCGTCATTTCACATTTTAATTTTTTTTGTTCATTTTTCTCTATTTTTTCTCTTTTTTCTAATTCTTAAAAATTTAAAAAAAAAGAAGAAGAGGAGGCACGCAAGTTGGGGGCTCCTCCCACCTGTGGCCACTGGCCCACCGCCGAAGGGCAATCGACGAGGGTGGCAAAAGTCGGTGGGATAGCCGACAACCCTAGTGAGGGCCGATAGGAGCAAAGGCCAGTCCGAGATAGCTTTAGGCCCTCTCCCGAATCTGGGCGGGGTTGACAACCCCCGCCTAGGTCGGGGGTCGCCAGCCGTCATTGGGACTAGATAGGGGTCGCTTGGTCCACCCGCCCACTCCCGAACGACAGCCGACAGCCCCAGACTCTCTCCTGGTTTTCACGAGGGCCAATGGCCCTCGCCCCGCCAACCCTTGCTGGGGTCGCCGACAGTCCCGCTGGCCTTTGCCGCCCCACCCAATCACCCTCCGACGGTGGACCAACGACCACAAGCAAGAGAGAGCTGCCCCTCCCGCTTGTGTATGTGGTATGTTCCTTTTTTTCTTTTTTGAGAAAATTAGACAAAAAAAAAGTGTGGTAAAAAAGAAAAAAATCAAATAAGTAAAAAGACGAAAATGCTCTTGAAATCAAGCCCTTTTTTGAAATTTTATTATCACTTCAATCCCTTATTTAAAATAATATTTACTTCATGCCCTTATTTGAGAAAATAAGGGCATTTCAGGCCCTTATTTGAAATAGGATTTATTTGAGGCCCTTATTTGAGAAAACAAGAGAACTTTAGGCCCATTTTTGAAGTTTTCCCTTCATTTTCCACATTTGATGTGACTAAAACGAACTCTTGGTCTTCTCCATTCCATTTTTGGACTGATTGCATGATGGTCAAAATTTTGGCATGTATTAACCTACGCAAAAGCAGGGACCACAGGGCCAGTTTCCTCCTCAACCCTATTTAAATATGAAAGAGACAAGGGCGAGCTATGTACATTGCCATGTGAGAATGACGGACGGGAAATCCTCAGTGAAATTTCGATCTAATGTGACGTTGAGCAATGCGCAAACGATGTATCAACCTTAATCACCCGGGTGTTGTAGGATCCACAGAAACCACACTTATGGTATAGCCAGTGGAACGGCGACATCCCCTTTTTATCGCAATCGTTGCACAGTATATCCTGCATCACCAAAAAGAGCAACTGAAAACAAGCAGACAAGCTGCGCCAGCACAGAATATCCAAGGAAACAGAAGAGAAATGTTTACCTGGCAGCGATCCCTGTACTCGACTGGAAGCACTTCTGAGGCTAGCAATGCGTCAAGCATGCCAAAGTAAACCTAGACCACAATTGTAAACTGAATGAGAACCTGATAATGTGTTCTAACTGCGCCTTCCTTAACTTCGACTTACGATGCACATGAGCGCAAGTTTATACAGAAATACAAACGTTGGATATACAGATTTTAAGGTTTAATGCTGTTTCTGTTTTCACTAAGACCATTACCCAAAAAGAGGGCCTCCTATAGCGAAGAGATTCCAGCAACCAAAGACTAGCTAACTGTATAAGATTCATGTGATGGAAAAGCAAGAGAACTGAATTTCTCAGAATGCTTGTGAGTATTGTGGTCTCCCCCCAGCCTACTCATACAGTTGATACTCTATTGTTCAGATTGAAACTTAAGGACCGAGCAATCAAATTCCTCCGACACTTATTTATCATGTGGTGGCTTTTCTAAGAACAGAAAAGGATTTCATTAGTCCATTAGGATTTTCTTTCCCCAAGTACAAGTCCAGTTAACACAGACTAAGTGGCTTCCAACAACATTACTGAAAAACTTTGTTCAAGACCTACAAGAAATAACTGAAAGGAACCATGATGGGACTTTTCTAAAGAACCTTTGAAATCCAAGTCCTAAAAGAAATAACTGGGAGGAACCATGATGGGACTTGTCTAAAACAACATTCTTAAACATCTAAAAGAGGATATAAAAACCGATGTTCATACCGCCATATCTCCCAAGGATTTACTGCAAATTGGGCAGACATAGTGGCTGCATGTGTACGCCTGACACAAGGAAGCATGATATTCAGTATCTTCAGAACAAAACCCAAATTAGACCTTAGCAGAGCCAAAGATGAGAGATACCTGGAAGCAAGCTGAATGCATGAAATGGCCACAGGGAAGAGCTTTCACAGTTGCACTCGATGTGAATAAAAAATCACAACAGATTGGGCAATTTGTCTCCAAACCTTTTTCTAGGCACTTATGGTCAACCAACTTCATCCCCAAACAACAGTTGCAAGTCATGCAATGAAAAACATCGGCACCTAGACCCTTCCCAAGACGGCATAAATTACAAAAAGGGCAATGGTAAATTTCCCTGTAGGGGTAAAGCAAATAAGATTAGTCACTTTGGAAATGATGCTCCAGTAAAAACTCGGTAATCAAAACTTTGTGCTAGGTAACTGACTTAGCTTAGTCACTTTGGACATACGCGAAGTATCAGACTAAACTTTTTATAACAATAATAACAACAGTAGCAATGGACCCTCAGTAAATTATGCAAGCCAGATTCAAGTTTGCTACAACATACAACAACATATTTAGGGAATTTGGGCTTTGCAGAAACTCAAACTCCATTTTGAAGTTCCCATACCCAACTTGAAGGCTAAAGATTGATAAAGAAGGATTCACAGGAGGACAAAAGATAATAGACCAACAAGAGAAAAAGATATCGTAGATCAGCTTTTCTTGCCATAATCCACTTGCGCATGACTCATCACGTCTAATGTAGTTTTGGATAAGCAATCGAGACACAAATGCACGTGTGGAATTAGAGACAATTCGATTACAGAACTTCATCAAGAATGCAACTTCTTTAACATCACTTACATATAATACAAGATAACCGAAACCCCAAAAAAAAAAAAAAAGCACTCAGAGAAACTATTAATATCGTAGAAAGTGCTTGTACCTTTCATCATCAAAAAATTTACAGATACTACAGTAGTATTTTGCCATTGAGAGACCATCGCATGAAGGTGTTGCACAAATTTTTCCAATTGGCTGAATCCCAAGGCAATGCATGCACATCATTTCGGCAGTGGCTTTCCTGCACTTCGATTTAACACAAGTTTAAGAGCGAGATCATGAGAAGTGTGTGAGCACTCAAGTGGGCAATATAGAATGTCCTAGGATGGTACACACAAATTTTTATGAAGGCACCTGTCCATGGTATGGTCACTGACATTATCATGGCAGAACCTGCATGTATACAACTTGTCACAGCAGGCAGCACGAAGCTTGCAGTTTCTCTTGTAATGCTCACAACCAAACACTTGTTTCTCTGAATCTCGAAATGATGGATAACGTCCCAGGAGTTCATCGCTCGTAAAATTTTCAGCAACAGCTTCAGGTGTTTTTTGTTGAGCGGCTATCCAGCGACTGCACAGCCAGTCATGTCAGAAAAAGGGGAAGCTAATCAATAGATGAAGCCCACATGTTGGCATTGAAAACAAACCTGGTCATCAGATGTTGGAGGAGATATGCCTTTCTTCTTGGGTCGAGAGTTGAATCCCTAGAAACTTTTCTTATCTCTGATTCAAGTTCACTTTGATTCATTCGGAAGATATCCTTCCATCCAGGCTTGAATGTTTCACTGTGATCCAAGCTTCCACAAAAACCAGCACCTAAGAAATGTGGATTCAATACAATTTGAAACTATGAACACCTAAGTTCCAATTTGGTGATATAGCAGATGAATGTTAACTGCAGGAACTCAGAGCTGCTGCATAAGCAAGAAGCAAATTCACAAGAGAATAGTAAAAGCTCACGACATACCAAGAGACGAGCTACTCTCCGATGAAGCTGTATGCAAAGTGGTAGCAGCAACTCCCTCCCACCATTCATTAAGCCATTCGCTGAACATGGTATTTTTAGTTGCCTGCTTCCACGTGTCCATCATATAGTTTTGCTCCTCCTGGGTGAGAGCAGAAGTCACCCAAGGCAACATAGACTGGAGAATCTCTGCACCCATAGTACCAATTATCCTACCAACTAGTTTTTCTTGTTCCTCAACTGAAAAATATATATCAAATAACGGCCATAGCTCAAGTTCTTCACGAAAAATGTGTTGATCCAAAGTAACCTTGATGGATCTGCACATGCCTTGAAGTTTGGTGGCAAGCTCAGTGTACTGATTCATGGTCTCATGATGATAAATAGACAGAGAGTTTCTTCCATCTGAATTATCCGACAAAAGTTCACTGTTCAAGCAGTCATGACATTGTGCGAGATCTGAAAGTGAAGCCGAAATATCTTCGAAAAGTTTCTCTTCCTGCTTATGGTCTAAAGTGTAGGAGTGACTCACATTGTGAAGAGTCTCTCTGGATTCTATAGCTGGAAAAACTATATCATCCTCTGCATTACTATGGGCTTTATATAAGCCCCGCAATAATTGGAATCTACCAGTGAATTCCCTCAGGAAAGTGCCATCACAGTTCTTAAGTCTTCCAGATTCAACATCCAGATACTCTAAGTCCTTGTGAATGGCTTTATGAAATTTAAATATGTTGTCTATGGGACGATTAGCATTTCCAACTTTTGCAGAGCAAATATCTGTTTCCCAGTTAAAAAGACTGGACTTGAGGGATGGAGCACATTTGTCAAAAGATGAGGACCACAGAACTTTTGCTGATTTTGCAGCAGTAAGGTAACTTACTCCAAGCTTATTAGAATTCACTCCTAACTCAGGTACACAAGTTCGATCATCACCAGACACTGCATGGCTATTTCTAAGACCTCTAATTTGATGAGCATCATTGTCTGTGTGACAAACTCTGTTGCCTTGCTCAATTAGCCTTTCACAAGCATGTGCCTCATCTTCACAACCAAGTGAAGTTAACACATCAGCATATGACAATGAAATGCACCTACATAATGGACCATCTCTCTCCATGCTGCTCCCTGTCAATCTTTTGACAGGACATCCAACTGCACTAGAAGACAAACACTTTTGGGAATGGCCTTTCCATGCCCAACCAGAAAAAAGTGTAACTAGCGCAGAATCCGACGATGGAGCTGCAGCCACAAACTCTGCAAGTTACAAATAGGCTAGACATACCAAAAAGAAAGCTTGAAGAGCAAATTTTTGCTCAAGGGTGTACCTGCCATATGCATATTCTGAAGAAATGAATCTGCTTCTTCTTCACTCAGGGATCCAATCAACCACGGTAAGACTGACTCAATTAATCTCAATGGCATCACGCATAAACTCTGGTACAGAAGTTCTTGCTGCTGTTTGGGGCTGAAATGCTTTCTGGCTAAAGGTAGTACCTGGGAAAGTTATATTTAGATCCTTATTTAGGAAAACAAATGACCATTGACATATACAAGCTATACTGTCTTAGATAGATTGATCTGAGAGAAAGTGTCCTGTCTATGGGAAATATTAGGTCATCTAAAAATAGCATGCACACCTGAAGTTCCTCATTCTGGAAGTGCTTCTTGATGGAGTCTATCATCTGATCAGCGTGTAAGCACAACTCTGTATTAAATTCAGTAGAAAATGAGTTGGCTCCATCAGTCTGAATACTTTCGAGCAAACATCTAAGCCGATCAAATTGTATCTCTTCATCAGCATGCTCCTCAGCAAAAGAGAGTTCTAAATCTACAGCTGGGAAGATAACTTTGTCCTCAGCCATGCTGCATTTTAAAAAGGAAAGCTTAAAATCTGCAAAAGACAATACGGCCAAAAGAATATTCAAGGTGAAAGGAAATTTTAACAGCTGAATTTTAAGGACATTGCTCTGTAAGAAACCAGTAAAGTTAGTCAGAAAGAAAAAGTAAGCTAGGAACAGCAAGACACTAATGCAGAAGAACAAAAACAAAATTTACACCTTTCTCTTGGAAGCAAACATTTGTCTGTTGCTATAATTGTTCCTAGTTATCCTTAATGATATGTGCAAAAATAACTACTAAGCCACAAGTAAGGTGAGAGCGTTAGCATTAGCAGGACATGTTTCATAGTGGGGTTTTGGTATGAGTTGTGTATAGCTGATGAACTTCTCAGTTATGTTGACGGATGTATATATCTTTGATGGATATGTAATTATATCTTTTGATGGTTATAGAGAACTCTGATATCATAAACAACTGGTCTTTTTTACCAAATATATATGGATGCATGTATTCTGTATCAGGTTGAATAATGGCTACGTTGAGGCTGCGTCCTTTGGATGAAAGGACAGCTGTCTCATTGCCCCGTTCTTGTAGGAATCGGGGTGTGACATTTGTTGCTCATAGGTTTCTCAGAAGAAAAAAAAAAAAAAATTCTCTTGTGACTCCACAAAGCAGCTGCTCAAGCGTCCAAATTTTCTCTGGGAAAAAACCTCCAAACACAACAGAGCACCAGTTGCGAAGAAATACAGCTTACAAAATTCTTCTGTATCCTGAAATATAGGCTATGAGATATTTTAATTGCTTAAAGCTTTGACCAAGTACAAAAAACCCTGGCAACCAAATCCAAGTCTTCTAAAATATGGTTTCTGAGATGAGATTCAACAATTACTGAGACCCCATAGAACCCCATCAAGAATGATAAGCATACTAATATAAGATAAAGATCACCATACCTGTGAAATATACAAACTTCGGCAATAAAACGCAGCTTCTTGTTAAATGCAGATAAATCAGAAAAACCTCCAGAAAATTGTAGTCTTCTGGCTGCCTCAGCTATATCATTCAACTCTCTTCTTATTGCATTATGCCAAAACAAGATTTCATCTATAGGATGAATCATAACAGAATCAGCAGGGTCAAGTTTCACCTCTCCAAATTTCCTTTTACCGCTCTTTGAAGATTTAACTGCACAGTCATCATTCTCAGCCAAATTGCTCAACACATTAGATTCACAGACTTGCGATGATGGGACATAGTTACAATTGTTCCCGTTACTTTTACTAGAATCATGCATTTTCACCCCTTCAATCCAGGAAAAGATAACCTTCATTGAGAAAATTTAATGTCAGCCAATTTTCTTTTTTTCTAGAAATTATAAAGAATATGGCAACCCCCACCCCCCCCCCCCCCCCCCCCAAGGTAATTTTTCACCTGTTGAAGAAGCTTTTCTGCAGGGATTATCTTACGCAAGCATTCAAGCATATCCTCATATTCCTCAGGTGATACAGAAGAGGAGAACCAGGGAAGAAACTCGGCCATCATATTAACAGGGATGCTGCATAGAAACTGCCACACTAATGATGCCTGTTCGTCAAAGGAAAACTTCTCAATAAGCAAAGGGAAGACCTGCAACAGCCAAAGCAAGTCAGAGATACTAGGATTTAGTTCGAAATACAAAGTAAACTTTAGAACAAACCAAAGAAGAGACGCGGAGACAATGAAAACACATTAAACAGCATTTACGTCAAATAGTAACCTCAAATTGGCATGAATTTATCATTTTTAACAGTTCATAAATTCATGCCATAATTCTGCTTGTTGCGAGACAATGGTTTAGGCAAAACTTTTCCAATGAGCTATTTAATATTAAAAAGCATTTAAAGGTGGTTTTCCAGAAAAAAATCTTCAATTGCACAGAAAGCTCAACACATTTCCATAATAGTTATCCAGTTATATCATAAAGAGAATGTGTAGCATATCCCCTTTCAGAAAAAGAGAATGCTTAACAAGTCCTTAGCCCTTTCACAACGCCCTTTCCAAACAGAACTGATCAGCCGAAAAGAAAAACATGAATCCTATTGTTCTAATTATCCAATCTTTAAAATAAAAGAGAGAGTTCATAAAACAAACTACATTAGTATTACTTCTTTTGTCGAATGGGAGAAGGCTCAAGGAAGAAAACACGACAACCAAGGAAGCAGCACTGATTAGGAACATATTAAAATTACATTCTTCTCCCCTATCCTCTACGTCACAGACTGAACCTAAAAAAGTTAGTCATGCCGAGAGAAAGTAGTTCCCAAAACCCCTAAGATCGACTCCATCAAAATTAGTCTTCCTAAAACCATGAACAAAAAGCTTGCAGTACACATTAAGAAATAAGAGTAAAGAATAAAAGGACAAAAGAAAACAGAAGGATATCAGATAGGTAAAGAGCACAAATGAATAATCACAGAAATAATACACTAAATGGCCACTCCAAAAAGGTGATGCATCACGGACAGAGAGACCTGTTCCTCCTCCTTGGACAAGTGCTGGCTAATTGATGTTTGAAGAGCTCCCACGCATGAGGCCAATTCCCTCCTGTAATGTTCTTCATTTTGCATTTGTGAGTTCAGCAACTCAAACAACTGGTCAAATAAAATACCCTCTCCTTCGTGTTCTAGGGAGTAAGTCCTGGCCACATTCTTCACACGTATATCGAGAGCTGGAAATATGACCTACATTTAAACTGGAAACATCACCAATGGGTTCTGTAACTTCAGAAGTAATATCTGAATCCATTATCTCATAGAGAGCAGCAAAGAAAGGAAAATGGGAAGAGGAAAGACCACAAACCGAGAAGGTTATTGATAATAGAAAAATCAATATTAAACGCAGGAGAATATGAATGCAGCCTCTATGCCCCCACAGAGACTCCAGTCTCAATTAAGTGTCCTCTCCACATAGTAGAAGAACCTTCATGACAATATTAAAGTCGCATGAGAAGCCTTGCCTTTTCAGAATACAGTCTTTTGTCAAGTCTAACATGGCCTAAGTACTTCTACGCTTGCTGACCTTCCTTTCAAATCTTTTTGCACCATCCACTTGCAACAAGGCAATATATAAGCAAATTAAGGGCAGTTAACTACGTGGATCGCAAAGAAGTCCTGTATTGAGTAAGTGGACTATTGTCAGTACTTCCATACTTCAAGTTGACATCAGTCATAACCAATACTTAAAGGGTATTGGCTTAGGGAGGCATACTTCAGATTGGCATACTTCCTTTATAAGGTGACACAAATACCAACACAAGTGCTTCTAAGAAGCTGCTATCGTTTCTCTAGTTTTTTTTTTTTTTACCTCTATATCCAGTATTGTATGGACTGAGTAAATTATTTTTTACTGTTAGGTGAAACTATGAAATTTTCTCCAGATATAACTTGATTCCTTTCTCCTTTGACAAGATATTTTTCAATCACCTTTGGTGTTACTGCGCATTTTAGAGTTCCCATTGCATATATTCCAGCTTCCTTGCGCTGTAACTTATCTGATAGTAATCTGTAACTTTATTTTGATTATCATTTCAGATCATGCCCCTTCAAATCTCAGCCCTGTGAAAGGGTACATTTACAACTATGAGCTATGATAGAAAAATTAATGGTATGGAGTTAAAACATGTAAAATGTATGTCACTCATGCAAGAGGTGGTCAACTTAGTTGCGGAATGTTTCTCACTCTAAGAAATTTTATCAAGAGCAAAATCTGTATTGCCCAGGAGGAAACTTGAACCTAATATGAAAACAAGTACCAAGTACTCAATGTCCAAGCAAATAAGCATTTGAAGATGAGGTGGTGTGTGGTAGAGTATATGTTTCTTGGCATCGTCCATGTATCCAATTTTTAAAAATTCACTCGTATATATACCTTGGGATTGGGGTTCTAGCATAGTTGTGAAACTTAATGCAGTTTGACAGGGATTTTCTTAGTTAAGGATAGGGGCCACCAAAAGTAATTTGTGCATTGGATGCTTCCACTTGCTATCTAAAACATCGCATCCCCTCCATCCTCTGCCAAAGGGTTGCAAAAAACTCCATGAGAATTTGATTTTAGACTTGTTCACAAAAGCAAAAGAAATGCATGAATGGGCAGTTCTCAACATTTCTGAGAGCTATTTCTATTATATCCCTGCTGCTGGTATTGTAAATCTGTTGTAAGCTGACTCTCCAGGACATTCCTTTTCTCAATTTCTAAACCTGAGCTAGTGCTTTTTCGTTTTCTGTTATGAGCTTTGTAACCACAAGGCAAAAAGAAAAGCTCAAAGCTTCCTCAGAGTAGGTTACTATGTGAACAAAATAGTCAGTAGGATTAGGCAAACTCAATTCGAACACCACAGCATATGAATGAAAGAAAGATTTACACGAAGATTTACCCGATACATGGTCTAAGCATAATAAGATGTCACGATCTAACCCATCGCCATTCAGTCACAAGCCGTGCGCTAGGACAAGTGGAACAGTTTATTTGCTGAGCAACGAAACCAAGGAACCACAAGTGCGTATAGAACTTGGAACTACTCCCATTCGCCGACTTCCATCTAAATCAATCCAATCAACACGAATACTATAAAATAACTAAAGAAAGACAGAATCAAACCCCTGCGAACTAAGTCTAAGCGTTCAAACAGCCAAAAGGAGCAAAATGATGGCAATGCAGCTACCTCGTCCTCGGCATCGCAATGGTGCTTGTACATTGCGCGAAGAAAACGACACCTCTCCGACAGCGGACCGATGCCACCTCCGTCGGCGGCGGCGGCGGCGGCGATGGCCGTGGCGGCTCGGTGGAGGCGATCGAGCTCGGACCTGATGGCTCTGTGGAAGAAGAGGAAGATCAAGATCGGGGACGTGAGGACCGACTTCATCGAAGGTGCGGATTGGGCGGAGCTGGCAGGAGCGGCCACCGCGGGTTGAATCCCGGCCGAAGGAGTCGCCATGTTTCACATGCGGTAGAACTTGACGTGATCGATGGATCGCTATCTACTGAGAGGAGACGTTTACAACCTCTCTGTGTGCTCCTGTCTCCGCCATAGTTTTTCTCTGCCGTTTTTGCTTTCTCTGCTTGCTTTTCTGTGGCTTCTCTCTCTGCGTGCGAGAAAAACCGAAGGTGGGAACGACGGGTACAAATAAAAGAATGGAAAAAATAAATGGAGTCATCCTCCATTTCGAGAAGCTTATCAATTCCAACGGACGGTACCCTCCACCTTACACTTTCTAACATCGATTCATGGACAAAATTATTTCGGAAATTCCAAAACTTTTTAAGGTTTGCCAATTGATTCTATCTCACAAAGTAGAAGTCGGCACGTGTATAAATATTAATTATATTTTAAATTATATTTAATCTTTTTATTATTTTTCGTTTATCTTCTTTTTTGTTTTGTCCTTTCTCTTCTTTTCTTTGCTTTTTTTTTTCCTCGTCAATGGTCTGGCAAGGAAAGACACAAAAGTAATAACAATAAATTCGAAAGAAATATTAAAATCAATCCATGTTACTATTAGTCGTGCCACGTAAGACTGCTGGTGTTCGCTTAACTGTTTCTGACCGAAATTGATAAGATAGACTCAATTGATAAAATATGAATAAAGTTAAGACTCAATTGAGAAAATTATAATATTTATGACTAAGTTGACAAAAATACAATAGAAGTAAGATTTTTTGGACAATCTATTGGCATAGGAGTTAGTCCTTTTGAGTTGGGTTTCCTATATCAAATTTAATTCATTTGGATTTGACTTTCTAATACCTAGGTGACATGCACTAATCATGTAAAAAGGAGGGTGTTCATAGTCACGAGATGCTACATGTCGCCTCATGTGACACGTGGTAGGCGCGGATAGACCCCTGGCTAGTTGACTCTCTCACATGCTTCCCCTATAAATACCTTTGACATTGGTCTGTTTTGTCGTTCGATCGCTGAATAACGAAATTCCAAACCTTCATTGTCGACGTCACTCTGCGGAACGTGCGCCCTTGCTCTGCCATTCGCGCCTCAAAGTCGTTATCGTCGTTGAGATCATTCGTCGCGCTGCTTGTTAGCAAGGATTTCTGTTGGGAAACTAAGGCAAGTAATGTTCTAATTCTGATAGCCTCTAGTGAATGGCTTTAGAACTGTGTCATTTGATTGATATATCCCGATGTCGGTCTTGATTCTCTTTGAATGAGAAAGAGATATGAACCATTGATTGCATATCATTGAGCTTTGAACTTGTGACGGACAGAATTGTGAAACAAATATAAGAACACGTTGCATATGCATCTCATGACATTTCGTTGTGAGATGAGAGTTATACCGTCGATGTCTAATGCCGATGATCATTTCGTGAGATGACTGTTAGGATTCGGCACACAACCATGATGAAGTAAAATATAAAGCGATAAAAAGAAATCGAGATGAAAGGTTTTTATCCTAGTTCACCCTTAAATAAGAGTTACGTTTAGTAGAGTATTTTATTATAATTAGCACATCAGATATCTCTCACTCAATTACAACTGAAAAAATATGAATATAGCAATAGATATTCATGGGTCCAAGTTCAAATTACTAATAAACTATGGGCTCAAATCATAAAAGTCTTTTGGCATCCAGAGGACTTGTTAAGGCGGCTCTTCCAAACCTCCACCCGCTCATTGGAGAGTAAGACCTGTTAAGATGCACGTGTGAGTGAGTTGCGTAAAAGAAATCTCACATTATATAATCGAAATGGTGGAGAGCAATTAATATATCTATATTGGCCCACAATTCATTAAATTTTTGAGTGAATGTGAGTTTGACTGAATATGTTAACGGATTCAGACTTGGGCTCCCTCTTGATGATCTCCCTAGGCGAAGGTATCGAACTTCTACTACACACTCCTATCAAATGGTATCAGAGCTGATGGTTCGATTTTTGAGCGGGACCGATAGCAAACTTCATGGTTATGCAGTTGGGCTTTGAAGGATATTCAACTCGAGATAAGTTGATGCATAAGGATACCTCAAGTTAATGGGGAGCGAACCTAACACTGAGCTCACACGCAAGGAGAAGATTGTTAAAATGCATGTGTGAGTAAGTTGTGTTAGAAAAATCCTACATCGAAAAATCAAAGTGGTGTAGATTAGTTAATATATTCATGTTGACCCATAACTCATTAGTTTAAGTTTTTTAGTGAATATGAGTTTGACCGTATATGTTAACGGGCTCAAATTTGGGTTTCATTCTGGTAATCTTTCCGGGCGAAAATATCGAACTTATGCTACGTACTCCCATTAGGACCACCCTGTTTTCTTGTCGATGGGGTGTATGAAACACGTCCCTACAATGACTAGTAGAGTTCTGTTCTAGGCCGAGCTCATGTGTATCGAGCCACCACCGGATGATATGAAAGTTGCAATCTAAAACATACTCGGATGAATGTGGACAGGATTTTGGCGCGAAGCATTTTGTGCACATCTTACGTCCATTATGCCGAATCTATTACTGCAAAAACTCTTTTAAAACACGATCGTGAAGGTTTTCCTTAACCCAAAGTGCCACTTTCTTTCCCTCTTGTTACGTGGACAGCTCTTGATGATGTTGATTCACTTTCTCCGTGCAGAACTAGCTAGGAGTCCCGTAGCCAGCTGGTTTGAATTCTGAAGATTGTCGAATCATTCCGAACATGTGTTGGTTACATTCCCTGTAACATCATGAGATGTGTTTCCGAACAAGAAGTTACTGATGCTTCTGTTACAGTCTCAAAAGGACATAAAATTTCAGGAACTACACACCCAAGTCATCACAAAAGGTAAATTGGATTTTTCTAAGTTTGCATCCGAATTCTGGTCAGTATCGGAATGGGAAATGGATTTATATTCTCGATATCCTCCTTCTTTGCATGTAAGTCGGATCATATATAGTGACAAAGCCAAGTCGATTGGTCGTTTCTAGACGACCGTTCACTTGGAAAACCCTCTAGATTATCAAGGAAAGCCTTCATAAAAATCATGAATTATTAATTGCCCATTAGAGGAGGACCCATTCCAGAAAACCTACCATCCTAGAGGGTGAGATGGAACACCAGATTAAACAATTTGCGCGAGCGTGTCATGCTCGGTTTCGGCACGCACTCATGAATAAAAAAAATCACAATTTTATTTGTCCTAACAAATGTGGTTGCTCCACCATCAATGCAAGTTGCCACTAATCGTGTAGATTAGCTCCAAAAGTAGACCCACCTTCACTTTTCTAATGCAGCTCTCCCCTGGAAAGATCATGTAGTCCTAAGTCTTTCTTTTAATACCTTTTGTACAATAGATCATTAATAGACGCACTTCATGGCGAGAATAATGTTAACGAGGTATTTCATGGGGGTCCAGAGTTAAATCTACTGAAATTCTACCCTTTTATCATCAAAGAAGACGATAAGATACGAACCCAGTAAAGCTATCACGTGAAATCAATTGAGTAGAGACTTTACTCCTATTAACAAAATCGACCCAATGAAATCTCGGATTGTGATTATCAGTTTATCACAGACCTACTTTAGAAAATTTGTATGCAATGATCTTCTCATTTAAGGCTGCATTTGAATTGCTTTGACTAATTGCAAGGTGGAAAAACGGGATTGTTGTTCTGATTAGAAAAAGTTGGAGACCACTAACCACTATCCAACTTAGATCATTGATTAATATTGGAGGCCACCAATGGGATGCAACGCCTTTATCTTCAAACACAGAAAAGTGCCACGAACCAGGATTTCATGATAATCATGAAAGCAGTGGGAGAAGCTTTTGAGCAATCTATTGTCCAGAACTAGTAATCACCATCATTAAGAGATTGTTTCTTTATATAGGCGCTGTGTAAAGAGGGCATCTGTTGTCCCCTTTCAGGAGGTTCCTCCCCTCTCCCCCTTTCTGCGGTGCGTTCGCGATTGGTGGCATTAGAATTAGGTCTCTTATCCAGAATCTCAACTCAAAGTCTTTTGGGTTGTAAAGAAAGGGAGGAAGGAAGAAGAAGATCCAGCTGAGAACCAGAATAGGTGGGCTTGAAGTCCTCGAAGTATTGTGCCAAAAAACTATTATAATTATGTCAATTTAGTCATTTACTCTCTTTTCTCAATCCAGTCCATAATATTTTATATTTATGTCAACTCAATCCATTTAACCACTCGATACTGATGAGGATTTTCTTAATAATTTTTTTAAAGAAATTTTTATTTATTTTTATTTATTTATTTCTTATTTCTCCGCAATTGCCTCACTTCTCTAGATCTGGCAAGGGCATTGTGGCCCTCGCCGGATTTGGGCAAGGGGCCGCTCACCCTCGCCCTCGCCGACCAAATGCATTACTAGAAAAAATAAAAACAAAATCATTACAATATCATTAAAAGAAGTTCACATCAGCGTCGCCAATACCATCGATAGGCAAAAAAAAAAAGGGGTTTAAAGATTGAATTGGCACAATCGAAATAGGTTAGTACTTTTTTGATAATTCTCCTGCCAAAAGGGGAAGTGGCAATGGTGGATGAGTGTGATTGCAACACCGAGAAGAAAGTGGAAATTGCATGAAGGAGAGAGGAGCATGATTTTGTCTGCGACAGAAAACAGATGCTGAATTACTGATTGCCGAAGCATGTAGGTGACAGGACAACGTTGGAGTCGAGTCATGTGCCTCTTCTTGGGTTCTCTTGGGGCGATTGAAAGAGACTGTCACGAAGGAGACTCGTTTTCTGGATTTTGATAGCTGTGTTGGCCAAGAAATACAGCTTGAGGAAGTCTTTCACCAGCAACAGAAACAAGTGAATCAAACAAAGAAGATGAAGAAGGGTCGAGATCCCAATCCAGGCCACATTGCCTAGCCCGTTCCGGGCACAAGGATAGAATAGCTTGCTCAATGCCCATTTCACGTAATAAGGTTTCTGCTGGCCCATGCCCTACTGGCACAAATTCACCGGCGGACCGATCAACTCATCGGGCTGCTATAGGTTCATTCATGACCAGGTCCAGTGTCAAGGGTTAAGAGCATGCATGGATAAAAAACTTGTTTATGTATGATAATGGTGGGGCGAGTATTTAGCTGTGTTGGAAACATGTACCGGGTTTGAGCAGGGAGATAAGTCTTTTCCTTAGGTTAGCAATGCATTTGGATTTTTCAATCGTTCTATGTTAGCCGAATTCTATTTGACCGAGGAAGCGAAATCAAATTAGCTTTTAAACATGGCCTGAGCACGGTCAATCTGCAAGATCCCTTTGGAGATTATGCAGTCAAGTTCTCTGCTTCACGATGGTGTTGCCGCGTGGGAGGAGCAGGATTGAGATTTTTTTCCGAAAATAATATTAAAAAATAAAATATTTACAAAATTAATTCAAAATTAAAAAAATTTATTTATCAATTTAGGTTTCCCTCGACAATTGAGACCTGAGGACCCACTCAGGGCCCCTCCCTTGCCCCCCTCCCTCGGCAATTTGCCGAGGGAGGGGATAAGTTCTTTTTTTTTAATTATTTTTTAATTTTTTTTAGTTGCTATCCTTTTTCATTATTTGTTTATTTCTTTTCTTGTTTTCTTTTGATCTTTTTATTATTCAATTTAATTTCATTCAATTATTTTTTTAATTTCTTTTTCCCATTGTTCTGCGGCCCTATCACTTTGCCAGTTCGATTACGAGCCTTGACTCCGTGGTCCCGTTACCTCGCTCGTTCGTTTGCTCGTTCGTTTGCTTGCTCGTTTTTCTTTTAATATTTTTTACTATTCAATTTTTTTCTTTTGATCATTTTTAATTTCTTTTTCTCGTTGATTCACGACCCCGTTGCCTCGCTCATTCGTTTGCTCGCTTATTCATTCGCTCGTTTTTCTTTTTATTGTTATATTTTGATTATTTTTTACTATTCAATTTATTTTCTTTTAATCATTTTTAATTTATTTAACTCGTCACTAAGTGGCCTTGTCGTCTCGCTCGTTCGTTTGCTCGCTTGTTGATTCGCTCGTTTTTATTTTTCTTCTTATCTTTAATTTTTTTATTATTCAATTTATTTTCTTTGAATCATTTTTAAATTATTTAACTTGTCACTCAAATTATTTAATGAACGAGCAAGGTGACGGGGCCACGGAGTCGAGAGGCGTCTTCGTGATACATGAGCAAGCGACGAGGCCAAGCAAGGTGACGAGGCCGCTGAATGATGAGTTAAATAAATTAAAAATGATTAAAAAAATAAATTGAATAATAAAAAATAATTAAAAGAAAACAAGAAAAATAAAAATGAGCTAATCAACAAGCGAGTAAACGAACGGGCGAGATGGCGAGGCCGCTGAGTGACGAGTTAAATAAATTAAAAATGATTAAAATTGAAAAATAAAAAATAATCAAAATATAACAAGAAAAAGAAAAAGAAAAATGAACAAATGAACAAGCGAGCAAACAAACAAGAGAGGCAACAGGGTCGTGAATCGATGAGAAAAAGAAATTAAAAATGTTTAAAAGACAAAAAATTGAATAATAAAAATATTAAAAGAAAAAAAAAGGAAAAATGAGCATGCAAACGAACGAACGAGCGAGGTAATGGGGCTACAGAGTCGAGGCGCGTAATTAGACGAGCTAGGCGATAGGGTCGCCAAACCACGAGAAAAAAAAAATTAACAAATGATTAAGTGAAATTAAATTGAATAATAAAAAGATCAAAAGAAAACAAGAAAAGGAAACAAAAAATAAAAAAAGGATGTTGCAACTAAATTTTTTTTTTAAAAAAAAATTATCCCCTCCCTCGCCAATTGTATCGCTGAGGGAAAGGGAAGGGGACCGGCGGGTGATCCCCAGGTCTCCCTCGAAAATTCAATTGGCGAGGGATACATAAATTGATAAATAATTTTTATTTTGAATTGATTTTATAAATATTTTATTTTTAATATTATTTTCGAAAAAATCTCGGCAGGATTCCATGGTATTTTACCATGAGGACATAAATCGTTCGGTTGACGTCACCCGAACGTCAGAGCCATCGACTAGGACCTCAGTTTTGTCTTTGCGTGCGCGGAGGCTATTCCCTTGGTCAAAAAGCATGCATGCATCGTCAGTTCTCTTTTCGCGTTCGATATCTTTTCATGCCCCTTCTGACCTTTGGACTGAACCAAACTATGGCTGTCAAGTTTGATTTTGTCATATATGTACATTTTTTTTTCTCAGTTTAAAGATATATGCACATATACACATATATCTATGGCAGTGGCAAGGGTGCCACATTTTCTCTGTAACACTATGGAGGGGGTGTCAATGACCCGGATCAAAGTACCTAGCTCGACCCGACCCAAACCCGAATTACATGTGCCTTTTACTCTTTGGGTCACGTCGTGTCGAGTTCTTATTTCTTTCTCTTTTTTTTTTGGAATCAAAATCAATTAAGAAGCCCGTCGAATGAAAGAATATAAAAAAGAAAAATAAATTCAATTAAATTAAAAAGAAAACGTGAGTGTGAAAAAAGCTGGAGCCGACTCGGCCCGAGCCTTATGGGGATAGTACCAAGCCCGGCCCGAAAATTAGGTGAATTTTCGGGCCAGGTTGGGATTGGGCTGACGCGTGCTTTTTTGACACCCCTAACTGTATGTTCCAACATAGATGTACTTTGATCATAGATAATGAAGTAATTGAAATTGAAAAAATTACCCAATCAATTCTGAACTATTGTACGGAAATCAACTTAGTTCCGAACTGTTTAATTTTACTAATTTAGTTCTATACCTTTGCGCGAAATTCCTAGTCATTCTACTCAATTTTCGTCGCACATCACTGATATGACGATTTAGTCATAGTCATTTCTTACATGGTATACCATCACATAAATAATTTTCGTCTAAAATTGACCAGGAGACTACATTGAAATATTGCACAGAGAAAATTTTAAGACTATAGCATACTAAAATTAGGACTAATTGAGTAATTTTCCAAATTATAATTGACAGCGAAAAACTTAACACATTTGAATACGAAACTTCGAAAATTTTCTACTAAAATTGGCCAGGGGACTACATTGAAGTATCGCATAGAGGTTAAGACTAAATTAGTAAAACCGAGAAGTTTAAGACTACCACATACTAAGATTAGGATTGATTGAGTAATTCCCCTAATTAAAATTGACAGCAAAAAACTAAACCATTTGAATATTGAAACTTTTGGAAATTTTTATTGTGAATATCTTGGTGTTATTTTTTCCCCCTTTGGTCGAGCGTAGGTGTTAGTTTGGAATGTATATATTTGAGTAGCATGTCCTAAATGAAAAAGAAATATAATGCGGCATTTAGTCGTCTGGATTTTTAGTCAAGATATGACTGAATATGATAGGATAACGAAATCCAAAGATTTGATCATATACTATCTTTCGTTTTGATGAACTACGAATTTAAAGTCGGATTTATTTATATCATATCATATCCATCGTTGGTAAAAGATGGATATCAATATACTTGAATTTGCTGGGGGATGTGAATTTGTGGTTGTAAATATCTTCAGAGATGAAAAGAAGAAAAAGAGATTATAATGAAGAAGCCGCTATAGTAGCTGTAGCCGGCGAGACGATAAAACAGATTGCTCAGTCCAGGAGCGAGAGGAAGAGGAATGTGTCAAATGATCCCTCAAGCACAGAAAAAGTATTGAAAAATATAAGATAGTTTGATAGGTGAGTGAATGAGAAAATGTTTCTCAAAAAAACCCTTGAGTTGGAAGTGAGAAGTAAAATTATGCTCATATTGAAAAGAAAAAAGGCTTGTGAGTGCTTTATATAGGATTACACTCATTTAGCGTGGTAAATTTCATAACATATGCGCTATGCCTCGCGCGCGCATGTAGGGGGTGCAAATCTCATATCCCAACGAAGTCTTAACAAGTTGAAACTTGGCGTGAGCACACGACCTGCATACGCGAATGCAGGACCGGAAAGTGAGCCTCATGACAAGCCTAATTTTGCCTTTTGTTTTAATTTTTTTTTTCAACTCAAATCGTGCAAACTTTACGTAACAACTGTTAAGTTAATTAATGACATGTTAATGGCATTAACTAAGTAACTATTATTATGATTCTGTGGTCACAAAATTAAATGCATGACGGCACTGGTACCGTTACAAAGCATAATGGTTCTATCGTTATGGCTCTACTGTCGTTACAGAAGTATAACGATTCTGCTGTTATGACTCTACAGAAGCATAACGACTTTGTTGTTATGACTCTGCTGCTGTTACGGAAGCATAATGGCTTTGCCATTATAATTCTACGCTTACATAATTAAAGTTATAATAGCAGATTTATTCAGCCGTTATTCTTTTAATTTCGAAACACCCCACTTACCCTATAAATAAGCAACTTCTCATTCTGTTTCAGAGAGAGAAAACACTAGTATGAAAAACCCACTTCTCCATCTCTTTTAATTCTCTGCATTTGCATTGTTTCCGATAATGTTCACGATTTGTTTAAGTTCGCTGAAAGCTTTGGAGTGTCATGCTTCCCTCTATTGCTGCCAACCGTTGTATTTTGAGAGACACACGTTCGCGAAACCTCAAAGCACATAAGGAAGAGACAAATATGTTTTAAGGAAACTGTGTCGAACACAGACCTCGGTATTTGTATCAATTTCATTTCTTTCAACACTGTTGTGCTTCTCCCTACTCAACGTTTATGTTTCTGTCGACTCAGTGTTTGTGCTTCTGTCGAATTAACTTATGTAGTTTTGCCAATTGAATATATTTACAAATTCGATGTTTGAGCCAGTTTGCCTACATTTACTATTGCCATTCGAATTTGAGTATCCTCCAATATTATAAAACAAAGTTTTTATATTAATACTGCTTTTCCAACATTCTTTGAACAAGACGATTGCGAAGTTAAAGTTGGGACTGGAAGGAGGACTTTCCAAGAATAGGTTTCAAGGAAAATGCTTCAACTATGGCAAAATGGGTCATAGTTCTGTGGATTGAAGATTTTCAAAGAAAAAGAAGATTATGATACATATATGGTGAATGACATAGTCCAATATGTGCCAAATATTAACCTCTCTATCATTTCAATGTTTATGCCTTTGTTATTTTAGATCTGTTGTGTTATATTTTTCTAACAAAAACATCTAAAAATTCGTGAGGATGTCTAGCCATATGTTTTGCTTGGTTGAACCTCGAGGAAAGGAAAAGAATGCCGAGGAAAGACTACAATAAATCTTTCCACATGTGACTTGGGATTCAGAATTATACATAGGCAGTTTATACATTGTAAGATCCTGTACAATGGCACTTCTTTTCTTTTTACCATTTTTGTATACTTCAAATGAGCCTGGAGAAAGGAAGCTCTTGTCTCACTCGATTGCAGGCCCTTGGCTACTGCTAGTTGTGGGTGAAGGCGCCTTTAACACATCGAAGGCAATTGTTTTCACATTGTCTCGTGTTGTCCACCGACGATGTTTCACATGCTTGGAATACTTGCGATTTCTGTTCTGCCCCTCCCCCGATTTCAAGGTTGGATGTCTATGGCTTGAAACACTTGGCGGAGAAGTCGCCTGCCGCCTCAAAAAGGCGGCCCGCCACAACCGGAGAGGTGGTGAGACGTGGCGAAGAGGCGAATTAGGCATGACGGAGCGGGGGTGGCTTGCGCGATGGATAAAAGAAATCCTATTCGGTTCTATTCTACCTCTCTCCCTATGATTATTTTGTCCTCTCATATCCCTTTAATCCTATCCTGGACAACTACCAAATACGTGATATGATAAAATATATCACATCTGAGTTTTATCCGGACGATCAAATGCAGTCTATCTTTTTTTTTTGTTCGAATGAAGCCTAATTTAATTTACGTAATGTTGTGCTCCTTAGAGAAGTTAACGGGGGCTTGACACGTGGTAATCTCTATTGGTGACACGAGTCTCACATTAGAGACAGAAGGTTATGGCACAAAGTTCTGAAACATCATAACTATATTTTTTTCTAGTAAAGTAAATATGTACATTCCAAAGCACTAAGTACAGAGGAGTAGCCGAACACAAAACCTCGTACCCATAACGACACTTGAAGGTGTCTTAAAGGGCGCAAAGATGTAACGACGCTGTAAAATACATCAAGTCGCCAAAATGCACCAAACAGAATGGGCCAAAGCAGCTAAAGAACAAGCAAAACAAAACGGGCAGCACATGAAGAAGACAACGCAACAACCCGAGAGGCCAAATCAGACGGCTAAAGAAAAGCTAAAAAGGCCGAAGAAACAGCCAAAACAATGGCCAAATAAAATCCTAACAAAATAGCAACTTGGGAGGTGTAGAATCCTCAAATATAGAGGGCGATATGCCCCAATTCCTTTGCACACGCTTATTGCGGGGATGATCTTCAATACGAACAAAAGTAAGGCCTTTATCTCTCACCACCTTGACAAGGTGTTTAAGAATTTCCGATACACATAGAGGCTCGTGCCTGAAAATGATATGGTTTCTTTTGATCCAAATAGTATAACATAATGCCTCAAGAGAAAACCTAGCAATACGATGAGGGAATTGTTGATACCTGATTTTCGATCAGTCTTCTTCAGTTCATTTTTTTAAAAATTCTTAAAAAAAATTCATAAAAAGTCAAAAAAAAAAATTACAAAATCAACTTTGGTAACCCTTGCCAGGCCCAAGGAACCATTTTTGACCAAAATATAATTTTTCATATTTTTCGAATTTTTTGGTATTTTTGGAAAATGGGAAAATACATGAAAATTCAAGAAAATAGCATTTGAGATCACAAAAATATGAAAAATGGTCAATATTTTTATTTGGATTCCCTTGTCTTCTTGACCTCATAAAAAGTTCAAATTCAAGTTCAATTTTATGTGTTCATTTGTTACACATATGGTGAATTTGGTAAAAAAAAATATCAATTGAGTATTTTAATTTGTAATTTTTGGCATTTTGAAAGTCTTGTCATTCAATCTGATTGTCCTTCAATTCAGTCTAATTATTTGTGAAAATTACTCAATTTCATGAATTGGGCAAAATTACATACTTAATTGTAATTTAGTCCTTGAATTTGGGCATAATTGAAATTACTTTTTACTCAAGGACCTCCATCACAAATTGAAACCATTATCCAATGTTTTTCATCATTTTGAATCGATTGGCATGAGTGATTTCGTCCAATTTGACCGTTTAACCCCTCAATTTCATGATTTCCCGAATCTCAATCAAAAACAAATTTGAGGTTTTCATATAAATTGGCAAGAACTTTTGGGTAAAACCACATTTTTAGACAATATTCATGTCTTAAGTTCGATTTTTAGGTTTAATCTGCAAATATTTTCCACGAATTAGGGTTAATTTTGAAAAAAAATCAAGTCTCACCAGTTGGACCAGTCCAAAGAGCACATCTTCTTCTTTTTGCTCACTCCATTTTAGCAGTTTGAAAGGGTGGATTTTGATCGCAAAATTGAAGAATCAATTGGCTTTAATTTGTGAAATTGATGAAGGGATTTTGTTAACCATGAAGTTTGGCGTCGATGACAACTAGTCCGACAACTTGGGTCCACTAGAGCCTCACCGGCGAAGGACAAATGTTCATCGGCTGTGTTCGAGCTTGAAATGCAGTTATCGAAAGGCCTAAAAGTACATGCCATTTCATTTCCCAGCGATTTCTAGTCATAGGTGGCAATTTTGCACGTGATTACACTTCCGAAGGCCACCAACTCGCCCCTTCTCGCGCTAACAAAATTTCCAAGACAGGTATTTAATCAAAAGGGACTCATTCTTGAAAAGGATGGGGGATTCTGCTCTCCAGAGATAACATAATAGAGAGAGAGAGCTTATTCCCCGACCCCGTCGTCGAGAATTGGAGCTCGAATCCAAGGCACTGGTTAGGTCGTTTTCGGCCAAACCAAAGCCAGAGAAGGCCACCAGAAGCTCACCTGAAGTAGTATGAGTCGATTGCCACCTGTTACGCCACCTATAATCCCGAAAAAGGTGAGTTGAGTTTTTGAGCTTTCTTATTGTGCTTTAATGGCAGAACTCGATTCCGACAATAATTTTCCGAGTTCGGGTAGGCGTTTTACTTCTCGAGCATCATTGACAGTCACTGCGTCTTCATTTTGCATCGACTTTGCTTGAATAATTCGAATCGAGTCTCCAAACTGAACCTCCATTGTCGCACATTGTTTAAGCTCACCTAACTAAATCTAGGCCATGCGAGCTCAATCGAAGCTCGAGGTAAGTGTTCTGAACTCTAGTATAACCTTCTCTGTTAATGATTTTGCTTGAGATATCATGAATCGCATGTTTGAAGTCGCCATAGCCGACCTGGTTCGAGCTTGCCTATATTTGATTCTATGGATGAAATACTCTGATTCTAACATATGTGAAACTAGAGGAGTAGACGAGTCGAACGACATTAGTTTTTATGTCAATTGGTCCATGATTAGTCGTCGATCGACGCCGGGAAAATCTCGGTCATCCATTTCTTCGGGGTTGAGAGGTTGAAGATGATGCTGATGTGGTGAGTCAAAGAGTTAAAGAGCTGAGGTGTTGCTCTGTGATAGGTCTACGTAGGTGTCCAGTCGGTTCGACCGTTAGTCTGTTAGGCTGAGTCAGATTTAATCTGACAGCTAGGGTTAATCGAGTCCTATTTTTAATGGTCGTCCGATTAGTAATTAGAAAAATTAAGAAATTGATTTATAATCAAAAAATAAAAAAATACAGAAACAACGTTGTTTGGTTAAATGAGTAGGCGACGTCGTTTATGTTAGTATAAATGAACGGTATAGATCGAGTCTAATCTTTTAATCGTGGCCGTAGATTTAGGTAATTGGATTTGACAGCTGAGGTATAGTCGGCTTTTGATCTGAGCCGTAGATTTTAGTCGACCAATCTAGCAGCCACGGGACAGCTACGTGGTTCAACAGGAACAGTCCGATTAAGTTTTTTTTTTTTGGGGGGGGGGGGGGGTAAGGTTGAATAATAAAAAAAACAAAAAAAGCACAGAACAACGTCATTTCGGAAGCCGGTTCGCTCGGGTCCGAGTCTGGGTTGGGTGTCCGATCCATGTGGATTGGGTCGATTAGGTCCAAATAATTTTTTAATAAAAAAATCTAAAAATGATTTTAAAAATAAAATGTAAGAAAATCCTAGAAAATTAAAAAAAAATTAGGAAAAATTGTAGAAAATTCCTAAACACTCCAGAAATTTCCAAAAATTGAGGAATGACCATAGACAACTGGTCAATCCTATTTTTGAAATTTCTCATTTGTTCTTCCCGATATTGACGATTTTACATTTCACAAGTAATTTGACCCTGCATTGCACATGAGAAAGGTGGAAAATGTGGAGATAAGGATTAGGATCGGTTATGTGGCCAATTCTTCCTCTTGGGTTCTCAAATCTCATATTTTTTCCGAAATGACGATTTTGCTCCTTAAAGGGTAAATCGTCTTTCATATTCCAAAAAATTGTGAAAATCGTCAAAATTAGGATTTGAGTCTAGTGGTTGATCAATCATTTCATTTGGGATTTTCACTTCCCGTAGTCTTCTGAAATGACGATTTTACCTCTCAAATGGTAAATCATTTCCAAAATTTCAGAAAATTTTGAAAATTACCGAAAAATAGGAAATAGACTGATGATATGATCAAACCTATTCCGATCTATATCGACTTGAGATTTCTTCTGAAATGACAATTTTTCCATTTCTAGGTAAATTGTCACAAACTTCTTCAAAATTACAATCGTGCCCTCATGAGCAAATCATGTTTAAATCACTCATGACCCGTGATTGTTAATTCTCTAGGCCAATAGGGCCTTATTAGGGATGTCATGTTGTACTTATGTGATTTATCCGCATGTCTTGAATCCTTGATTTGCCAAATTCTATTTGACCGAGGAAGCGAAATCAAATTAGCTTTTAAACATGGCCTGAGCACGGCCAATCCGCAAGATCCCTTTGGAGATTATGCAGTCAAGCTCTCTGCTTCACGAGGGTGTTGCCGCGTGGGAGGAGCTGAGATTTTTTTCGAAAATAATATTAAAAAATAAAATATTTACAAAATTAATTCAAAATAAAAAAATATTTGTCAATTTAGGTCTCCCACAAAAATTGAATTGCCGAGGGAGACTGGGGGCCCACCCGGAGCCCCCTCTTTATTTTATTTTTTATTTTTTTGAGGTGCTATTCTTTTTCATTATTTGTTTATTTCTTCTTCTTGCTTTCTTTTAATCTTTTTATTATTCAATTTAATTTCACTCAATCATTTTTTAAATTTCTTTTTCTCGTTGTTTTGCAGTCCTATGACTTTGCCAATTTGATTTCGAGCCTCGACTCCGTGGTCCCGTCACCTCGCTCGTTCGTTTGCTTGCTAGTTTTTCTTTTAATATTTTTTATTATTCAATTTTTTTCTTTTAATCATTTTTAATTTCTTTTTCTCATCGATTCATGACCCCGTTGCCTCGCTCATTTGTTTGCTTGCTTATTCATTCGCTCGTTTTTCTTTTTCTTGTTATATTTTGATTATTTTTTATTATTCAATTTATTTTCTTTTAATCATTTCTAAATTATTTAACTAGTCACTCAAATTATTTAATGAACGAGAAAGGCGACGGGGCCACGGAGTCGAGAGGTGTTTTCGTGATACATGAGCAAGCGACGAGGCCGCTGAATGACCAGTTAAATAAATTTAAAATTATTTAAAAAATAAATTGAATAATAAAAATAATAAAAATAAAACAAGAAAAATAAAAATGAGCTAATCAACAAGTGAGTAAACGAACGAGCGAGATGACAAGGCCGCTGAATGACGAGTTAAATAAATTAAAAATGAATAAAATTGAATAATAAAAAATAATCAAAATATAACAAGAAAAAGAAAAAGGAAAACGAGAGAATGAACAAGCGAGCAAACGAACAAGAGAGGCAACAGGGTCGTGAATCGACGAGAAAAAAAATTAAAAATGTTTTTAAAAAATAAAATTGAATAATAAAAATATTAAAAGAAAAAAAAGGAAAGCAAGCAAGCAAATGAACGAGCGAGCGAGGGGCTACGGAGTCGAGGCGCATAATCAGACGAGCAAGGCGACAGGGTCGCAGAACGACGAGGAAAAAAAATGAAATAATGATTAAGTGAAATTAAATTGAATAGTAAAAAGATCAAAAGAAAACAAGAAAAAGAAATAAAAATAAAAAAAGGATGTTACGACTCAAAAAAAAATTAAAAATTTATCCCCTCCCTCGGCAATTCAATTGCCGAGGTGGTGGGCCCCCTTTCCCCTCGCTCGGCAATTGTATTGCTGAGGGAAAGGGAAGGGGGCCCGCGCCCTCGGCAATTCAATTGCCGAGGGAGACCTAAATTGATAAATATTTTTTTTGAATTAATTTTATGAATATTTTATTGTTAATATTATTTTCGAAAAAAGCTCAGCAGTATTCCATGGTATTTTACAATGACGACATAAATCATTTGGTTGGCGTCACCCGAACGTCAGAGCCATCGGCTTGGACCTCAGTTTTGTCTTTGCGTGCGCGGAGGCTATTTCCCTTGGTCAAAAAGCATGCATGGATGCATGCACGCAAAACGTCAGTTCACTTTCGCGTTCGATATCTTTTCATGCCACTTCTGACCTTTGGACTGAACCAAACTATGGCTATCAAGTTTGATTTTGTCATATATGTACATTTTTTTTCTCAGTTTAAAGATATATGCACATATACACATAAATATCTATGGCATTGCCAAGGGTGCCACATTTTCTCTGTCACACTGTGTAGGGGTGTCAATGAGCCGGATCACAATACCTAGCTCGACCCAACCTGAGCCCAAATTACATGTGCCCCAACTCTTTGGGCCTTGTCGTGTCGAGTTCTTATTTCTTTTCATTTTTCCTTTTTTTTTGGAATCAAAATCAGAGCCCGTCGAATGAAAGAATATAAAAAAGAAAAATAAATTCAATTAAATTAAAAAGAAAAAGTGAGTGTGAAAAAAGCCGGAGCTGACCCGGCCCGAGCCTTACGGGGATAGTACCAAGCCTGGCCCGAAGATTAGGTGAATTTTCGAACCGGGTCGGGATTGGGCCAGCACGGGCTTTTTTGACACCCCTAACTGTATGTTCCAACATAGATGTACTTTGATCATAGATAATGAAGTAATTGAAATTGAAAAAATTACCCAATCAATTCCAAACTATTGTACGGATATCAACTTAGTTCTGAACTTTTTAATTTTACTAATTTAGTTATATACCTTTGCACGAAATTCCAAGTCATTCTGCTCAATTTTCATTGCACATCACTGATATGACGATTTAGTCATAGTCGTTTCTTACATAGTATACCATCACGTAAACAATTTTCGACTAAAATTGACCAAGAGAGTACATTGAATTTTTGCACAGAGAAAATTTTAAGACTATCGCATACTAAAATTAGGACTGATTGAGTAATTTTCCTAATTATAATTGACAGCGAAAAACTTAACACATTTGAATACGAAACTTCGGAAATTTTCGACTAAAATTGGCCAGGGGACTACCTTGAAGTATCGCACAGAGGTTAGGACTAAATTAGTAAAACCGAGAAGTTTAAGACTACCACATACTAAGGATAGGACTGATTGAGTAATTCCCCTAATTAAAATTGACAGCGAAAAACTTAACCATTTGAATATCGAAACTTTTGGAAATTTTTATTGTGAATATCTTGGTGTTATTTTTTTTCCCCTTTGGTCGAGAGTGGGTGTTAGTTTGGAATGTATGTATTGAGTAGCACGTCCCAAATGAAAAAGAAATCTAATGCGGCATTTGGTCATCTGGATTTCTAGTCAGGATAGGATTGAAAATGATAGGATAACGAAATCCAAAGATTTGATCATATACTATCTTTCATTTTGATGAACTGCGAATTTAAAGTCAAATTTATTTATATCCTATCATATCTATCGTTGGTAAAAGACGGATATCAATATAATTGAATTTGCTGGGGGGGGGGGGGTGTGAATTTGTGGTTGTAAATATCTTAAGAGATGAAAAGAAGAAAAAGAGATTATAATGAAGAAGCCGCTGAAGTAGCTGTAGCTGGTGAGACGATGAAACAAATTGCTCAGATTGCTCAGTCCAGGAGAGAGAGGAAGAGAAATGTGTCAAATGATCCCTCAAGCACGGAAAAATTATTGAAAAATATGAGATATTTTAATGGGTGAGTGAATGAGAAAATATTTCTAAAAAAAATCCTTGAGTTGGAAGTGAAAAGTAAAAGTGTGCTAGTCCCATATTAAAAAGAAAGAAGGCTTGTGAGTGCTTTATATAGGATTACACTCCTTTAATGTGGCAACTTTCATAACATATGCACTATGCCTCGCGTGGGCATGTAGGGGGTGCAAATCTCAGATGCCAACGAAGTCTCAATAAGTTGAAACTTGGGCGTGAGCACACGACCTGCGTACGCGAATGCAGGACCGAAAAGTGGGCCTCACGAGAAGCCTAATTTTGCCTTTTGTTTTAATTTTTTTTTTCCAACTCAAACCGTTACAAACTTTACGTAACAACTGTTAAGTTAATTAATGGCATGTTAATGGCATTAACTAAGTAACGATTATTATGATTCTGTGGTTACAAAATTAAATACATGACGGCTCTGATGCCGCTGCAAAGCATAATAGTTCTGTCGTTATGGCTCTACTGCCGTTACAGAAGTATAACGATTCTGCTGTTATGACTCTACATAAGCATAACGACTTTGTTGTTATGACTCTGCTGCCGTTACAGAAGCATAATGGCTTTGCTATTATAATTCTACGCTTACATAATTAAAGTTATAATGGCAGATTTATTCAGCCGTTATTCTTTTAATTTCGAAACACCCCACTTACCCTATAAATAAGCAACTTCTCATTCTGTTTCGGAGAGAGAAAACACTAGAACGAAAAACCCACTTCTCCATTTCTTTTAATTCTCTGCATTTGCATTGCTTCCGATAATGTTCACGATTTGTTCAAGTTCGTCGAAAACTTTGGAGTGTCGTGATTGCCTCTACTGCTGTCAACCGTTGTATCTTGGGAGACACACGTTCGCGAAACCTCAAAGCACATAAGGAGGAGACAAATATGTTTTAAGGAAACTGTGTCGAACACAGACCTCGGTATTTGTATCAATTTCATTTCTTTCAACACTGTTGTGCTTCTCCCTACTCAACGTTTATGTTTCCGTCGACTCAGTGTTTGTGCTTCTGTCGAATTAACTTATGTAGTTTTGCCAATTGAATATAATTACAAATTCGATGTTTGAGGCAGTTTGCCTACATTTACTATAGCCATTCGAATTTGAGTGTCCTCCAATATTATAAAATAGAGTTGTTATATTAATATTGTTTTTCCAACATTCTTTGAACAAGAAGATTGCGAAGTTAAAATTGGGACCGAAAGGAGGAGTTTCCAAAAATAGGTTTCAAGGAAAATGCTTCAACTGTGGCAAGATGGGTCATAGTTCTGTGGATTGAAGATTTTCAAAGAAGAAGAAGAAGATTATGAGACATATATAGTGAACGACATAGTCCGAGATGTGCCAAATATAAACCTCTCTATCATTTCAATGTTTATGACTTTGTTGTTTTAGATCTGTTGTGTTATATTTTTCTAACAAAAACATCTAAAAATTCGTGAGGATGTCTAGCCATATGTTTTGCTTGGTTGAACCTAGAGGAAAGGAAAAGAATGCCGAGGAAAGACTACAATAAATCATTCCACAAGTGACTTGGGATTCAGAATTATACATAGTCAGTTTATACATTGTAAGATCAAGTACAATGACACTTCTTTTATTTTTACCATTTTTGTATACTTCAAATGAGCCTGGAGAAAGGAAGCTCTTGTCTCACTCGATTGCAGGCCCTTGGCTACTGCTAGTTGTGGATGAAGGCGCCTTTAACATATCGAAGGCAACTGTTTTCACATTGTCTCGTGTTGTCCACCGACGATGTTTCACATGCTTGGAATACTTGCGATTCCTGTTCTGCCCCTCCCCCGATTTCAAGGTTGGATGTCTATGGCTTGAAATACTTGGCGGAGAAGTCGCCTGCCGCAGTCGAAGAGGCGGCCCGCCACAACCGGAGAGGTGGCGAGACGTGGCGAAGAGGCGAATTAGGCGTGACGGAGAGGGGGTGACTTGCGCGATGGATAAAAGAAATCCTTTTCGGTTCTATTCTACCTCTCTCCCTATGATTATTTTGTCCTCTCATATCCCCTTTATCCTATCCAGGACAACTACCAAGCACATGATATGATAAAATATATCACACATGAGTTTTATCCGGACGATCAAATGCAGTCAATTTTTTTTTTTTTGGTTAGAATGAATCCTAATTTAATTTACGTAATGTTGTGCTCCTTAGAGAAGTTAATGGGGGCTTGACACGTGGTAATCTCTACTGGTGATACGAGTCTCACTTTAGAGACAGAAGGTTATGGCACAAAGTTTTAAAACATCATAATTATAATTTTTTTTTTGGTAAAGTAAGCATGTATTGAACATTCCAAAGTACTAAGTACAGAGGAGCAGCCGAACACAAAAACCTTGTACCCATAACGATACTTGAAGGTGTCTTAAAGGGTGCAAAGATGTAATGACCCTGAAAAATACATCAAGTCGCCAAAGCGCATCAAACAGAACGGGCCAAAGCAACTGAAGAACAAACAAGACAAAATGAGCAGCACATGAAGAAGACAACGCAACAACTCGAGAGGCCAAATCGAACAACTAAAGAAAAGCTAAAAAGACTGAAGAAACAGCCAAAACAATGGCCAAATAAAATCCTAACAAAATAGCAACTAGGGAGGTGTAGAATCCTCAAAGATAGAGGGCAATATGCCCCAATTTCTTTGCACACGCTTATTGCGAGGATAATCTTCAATACGAACAAAAGTAAGGCATTTATCTCTCACCACCTTGACAAGGTGTTTAAGAATTTTTGGTACACATAGAGGATTGTTCCAGAAAAGGATATAGTTTCTTTCGATCCAAATAGTATAACATAATGCCCTAAGAGAAAACCTAGCAATACGATCAGGGAAGTGTCGACACATGATTTTCGATCAGACTTTTCCAGTTCATCTTTTGAAAATTAATTAAAAAATTCATAAAAAGTTAAAAAAAATTACAAAATCAACTTTGATAACCTTGGCCAGGCCCAAGGAACAATTTTTGACCAAAATATAATTTTTCATATTTTTCGCATTTTTTGGTATTTTTGGAAAATGGGAAAATACATGAAAAATCAATAAAATAGCATTTGAGGTCACAAAAATATGAAAAATGGTCAATATTTTTATTTTAATTCCCTTGTCTTCTTGATCTCATAAAAATTTCGAATTCAAGTTCAATTTTATGTGTTCCTTTGTTACACATATAGTGAATTTGATAAAAAAATATCAATTGAGTATTTTAATTTGCAATTTTTGGCATTTTAAAAGTCTTGTCATTCAATCTGATTATCCTTCATTGCAATTCAGTCTAATTATTTGTGAAAATTACTCAATTGCATGAATTAGGCAAAATTGCATACTTAATTATAATTTAGTCCTTGAATTTGGGCATAATTGAAATTACTTTTTACTCAAGGACCTCCATCACAAATTGAAACCATTACCCAATGTTTTTCACCATTATGAATCGATTGCCATGAGCGATTTGGTCCAATTTGATCGTTTAAGCCCTCAATTTCACGATTTCCTGAATCCCAATCAAAAATAAATTTGGGGTTTTCATATAAATTGGAAAGAACTTTTGGCTAAAACCATATTTTTAGACAATATTCATGTCTTAAGTTCGATTTTGAGGTTTAATTTGCAAAAATTTCCAACGAATTAGGGTTAATTTTGAAAAAAAAAAATCAAGTCTTACCGATCGGACTAGTCCAAAGAGCGCATATTCTTCCTTTCGCTCGCGCCATTTTAGCAGTTCGAAAGGGTGGATTTTGATCGCAAAATTGAAGGATCAATTGGCTTTAATTTGTCAAATTGATGAAGGGATTTTGTTAACCATGAAGTTCAGCGTCGATGACAACCAGTCCGACGACTTGGGTCCATCGGAGCTGCGCCGGTGAAGGACAAATGTTCATCGGCTGTGTTCAAGCCAAACACAAAACCAAATGCAAGGGGAATTCGCTTAAAATGCAGTCACCGAAATGCCTAAAAGGACTGGCCATTTAGTTCCCCGATGATTTCCAGTAGTAGGTGACCATTTCGCACGTGATTACATGTGCAAAGGCCACCAACTCGCCCCTTCTCGCGTTGCCAAAATTTCCACGACATGTATTTAATCAAAAGGGACTCATTCTTGAAAAGAATGAGGGATTCTGTTCTCTAGAGAGAGAGAGAGAGAGAGAGAGAATTGGAGAGAGAGAGGGAGCTTATTCCCCGACTCCCGTCGTCGAGAATTGGAGCTCGAATCCAAGGCACTGATTAGGTCGTTTCCGGCCAAACCAAAGCTAGAGAAGGCCACCGGAAGCTCGCCTGAAGTAGTATGAGTCGATTGCCGCCTGTTACGCCACCTATAATCCCGAAAAAGGTGAGCTGAGTCTTTGAGCTTTCTTATTGTGCTTTAATGGCGGAACTCGATTCCGACAATAATTTTCCGAGTTAGGGTAGGCGTTTTACTTCTTGAGCATCAGTGATAGTCATCGCGTCTTCATTTTGCATCGACTTTGCCTGAACACTTCGAATTGAGTCCCCAAACTGAACCTCCATTGTTGAACATTGTTTAAGCTCACCTAACCAAATCTAGGCCATGCGAGCTCAATCGGAACTCGAGGTAAGTGTTCTGAACTCTAGTATAACCTTCTCTGTTAATGAATTTGCTTGACATATTATGAATCGCATGTTTGAAGTCGCCACAGACGCCCTGGTTCGAGCTTGCCTATATTTGATTCTATGGTTGAAATCTCTGATTCTGACATATGTGAAACTAAAGGAGTCGAACGGCATTAGTTTTATGTCAATCGGTCTAAATTTAGTTATCGATCGGCGCCGGGGAAATCTGGGCCGTCTATTTCGTCGGGGTCGAGAGGTCGAAGATGATGCTGATGTAGCGAGTCAAAGAGTCAAAGAGCTGAGGTGTTGCTCTGTGATAGGTTTACGTAGGTGTCGAGTCGGCTCGATCGTTCGTCTATTAGGCTGAGTCAGATTTAATCCAACAGCTAGGGTTAATCGAGTCCTATTTTTAATGGTTGTCCGATTAGTAATTAGAAATATTAAGAAATTGACTTATAATCAGAAAATACAAAAATACAAAAACAACGATGTTTGGTTAAATAAGTAGGCGACGTCGTTTAGGTTAGTATAAATGAATGGTCTAGATCGAGTCTAGTCTTTTAATCGTGGCCGTAGATTTAGGTAATCAGATCTGATGGCTGTGGGATAGTCGGCTTTTGATCTGAGTCGTAGATTTCAGTCGGCTAATCTAGCGGCCGCGGAATAGCTATGTGGTTCAACAAGAACCGTCCGATTAAGTTTGAATAATAAAAAAACAAAAAAGCACAGAACGATGTCATTTTTGGAAGCCGGTTCGCGAGGGTCCGGGTTTGGGCTAGGTGTTTGATCCGTGTGGATCAGGTCGACTAAGTCCGAATAATTTTTTAATAAAAAAATCTAAAAATGATTTTAAAAATAAAATGTTAGAAAATCCTAGAAAATTTAAAAAAAAATTAGGAAAAATTGTAGAAAATTCCTAAAAACTCCAGAAATTTCCAAAAATTGAGGAATGACCATAGACAATTGGTCAATCCTATTTTTTGGATTTCTCATTCGTTCTTCCCGATATTGACGATTTTACCCTTCACAGGTAATTTGATCCTACATTGCACATGAGATAGGTGGAAAATGTCGAGATAAGGATTTGGGTCGGTTATGTGGCCAATTCTTCCGCTTGGGTTCTCAAATCTCATACTTTTCTCGAAATAAAGATTTTGCCCCTCAAAAGGTAAATCGCCTTTCATATTCCAAAAAATTGTGAAAATTGCTCAAAATTAGGATTTGAGTCTAGTGGCTGATCAATCCTTTCATTTGAGATTTTCACTTCCCGTAGTCTTTTGAAATGACAATTTACCTCTCAAAAAGTAAATCATTTCCAAAATTTCAGAAAATTCTAAAAATTGCCGAAAATAGAAAATGGACTGATGATATGATCAAACCTATTTCTGACCTCTATCGACTCCATATTTCTTCTGAAATGACAATTTTTCCATTTCTAGGTAAATTGTCCCAAACTTCTTCAAAAATTACGATCGTGCCCTTCATGAGCAAATCATGTATAAATCACTCCTGACCCGTGATTGTTACTTCTCTAGGACAATAGGGCCTTATTAGGGAAGTCATGTTTTATTCATGTGATTTATCTGCATGTCTTGGATCCTTCGTTTGCGCATCTTCTTTATTGACTATGAGTGTTATGGTAGTCACTTGTATCTGAATGAACTCCTAAATTTAGGGTTCGTACCCCACTCATGCACATGAAATCTAAACTTAGGTATCGAAAGGGCGTTGACTCTGATAGTTGGAATAGCTGAGTTCCCGATCCCACTTTTTTGGTTCTCGCCGAATCGAATGGGAGCTCCCAGCTGTTCAATAGGGTTTCCAATCATATCCTCCGCAAAACGATTGGTAACGACTCCATGGCATGTACACGTATCACATGTCACTAGATCACATTGAAGGTCAACCACGTATTCTTCCGTTGCGACTTGGGTAACG
The DNA here is from genome assembly GCA_028455895.1 of Rhodomyrtus tomentosa. NCBI lineage: Eukaryota > Viridiplantae > Streptophyta > Magnoliopsida > Myrtales > Myrtaceae > Rhodomyrtus > Rhodomyrtus tomentosa. The sequence goes on from JAPCWY010000011.1 coordinate 9,609,885, forward strand.
AGCCTTGGGAGAGGCCCGCGTACAACCAGACCGGACGACCCATTAACCCTCAACACTAAGATTTTCGAGAGTCACGACAGGAAGGACTGACCTGAAAAACCAAAAAAAAAAAATATATGCGTGCAAAAAACAATTTTAAGTGTACAAAGAAAAAAAAAAGAGATTAAATTGAGGAGGACATGCCTTAAATACCTCATTCACATATTATCCTTGAGAAATGACGTATATCACATCCGGATGAAGTTCGTGAGAGATGACTAAAATGACCTGCGAAATTTCAATGACAATAAATAAAAAATTGTCGATAAAGTTTTGAAAATACTAAGGGGATTGAAATAGATGCAACTTCTTGGACATTAGCGAGGAACAAGTGGTAAGTCATTGCCGCAATAATTGAGTTAACTATCGAGATGGGGCCAATAAAAACTGGCAACATAAACATACAATTCATCCATGGTCGTTACTACAAATGAAAAAAAGAAAAAAAATCATCAAAACGAATAGTACTCTCAAAATGATTAAACTTGTAAATTTCAGTTGAAGAAAAATGAAAGAGTTTGAGAAGATAATTTATATAGGTTTAGAACACATGGCCGATCGTCATATGATTTTGTGGATCATGTATATAACAACTTATTTGGGAATAACTTAACTGTTTCATTGTTACAGGACAAGTCCCATGCTTTCGCAACCCTCGCGTTCACATGAAAGGTAAAACGAGAAAATTCAGTTCCCAAAGATGCTACATAGAAGCATTACTCGATATAACTCGTGCGTGGAACGGGTCGCATGCTAGTTAAAGTAGGAACTCAAAGGGTTTTCATATGCCAACGTCATCAAATTAAGTAAGTAGTTACAAAGTATGTAGTTGCACGTTTTCGACGAACATCTTTCTGATTGGTGGGTGACATGTCGTGCAAATCATTCTCATGGGACATCATTGGTCCACATGTTACTTACAACTAAATATAAACGTGGATAATATCTTCACGGAAATAGATTGAGATCGTGAAGATGTCACTTGGGCAGGTATTATCTTCTTCTAGGAGGTCTATTCACAATGAGCAACTTCGAAAGAGCTTGTCTTTTGTCTTGGACACTAGAGTTCTCTAATCATAATAATGTTCTAACTTGTCGTGCTGGTGGAGAGAAAATAATTTTCATTGTCATTTTCGTCCGATCAATTTCCAAGTCTTTCCATATATCAAGTCCTCAATTTCTTAGGAACATTCCAATAACCAATCCGTATATTGTGTGACGTGGCGCGCAAGAGTCAATGGCTTGAACGTGTTGATGGACATTCTTCGTACGTGTGCCGCGCTTCTCCTGGCGAGTCAAGTCCGCCTTGAAACCCACGTATGTCCGGCGATAATCAGCTTTGTCTGACCTTTTCTTCCCTCCCCCCTCCGCCCAACCATGGCACCTTCGGGCTGGCTTCCCCTTCTTTTTCAGAGGCGCTTTCTTGAAAGTCCACACCTTTGAACAGTAGGTTGTTCTTTGTCCTCGTGCCCTAAAACTTCCTTTCGTTTGTTTGTTCTTCATGGCGGCTAAAGCATGTTTAGATCCTGAGGTGTAAAGAAAACCCACAAGATGTCGAACGGGTTTTGATTGAGCGACTGTTACGTTCCCGACCTTCAAAATCACCAAGCGCAAATCTCACGTCTGAGTCATCCATTCAGACCGTCTTAGGCACGTATCTTACCCAATTCACGAGATTAATCGAGTCCTTTCGTGTATTCGAGATTTGCCTATATGAAGCGGGGTTTTGCTCCCCCAGAAATCGGTGATTAGTATGTAGTTAGAAAAGTTGAAAGTCCAAGTCCATGGTCCAGAAAGCCGTTTCCCGCTGGACGTGGATGGTTCGGGCAGCCGTCTGTCACGCGCACATATAATAGAGCCTCACTGACAATGAGACCCCCTATCTCCCCCTCTCCCTCTCTGCAAGATTGGTATCAATCCTCCCACCATTTTCGCATCTTTCTCTCTCTGTTGCTTCATCAGTTCTTGTCGATTCTTCCACAAATCCTCCTTTTTGTTTTTTTTTTTGTCTTTTGGGGCTGAGCATTTGGCGATGATTCGCATTTCCGATTTCCTCGATCTGATTTTATGCCTCGTGATGGTAACTGCAGCTGTGGTGTCCGTCTACACTGATCTGTCATAAAGCTCATTAAGTGACGAGATTAATTTGTTCCCCGCACGTTACAGCAACATTCAATCATTCATTCTCCTCCTCCTTTTTACAAGTAGTACGCGTGTCGGGCAAGAACCACACGCATACAGATCCTCATATTCTTCTTCTTGTTTATATCTAACGTTTGGTTTTCATTCCATTGGCCCCCATCGAAATTGTGGATAGTTAACACCCTTGTTCTTAATTTTGCTTTCTGGTTACATTCGGAGCAGTTTCTTCTTTTTGTTTTCTTGAGGCAGCATCTCTTGCGTTGATAGAAAAGTTCGTCTTTGAATCAATCCCCCAGTAAAGAAACCTGCTTTTTTTGCCATCGGAACAAACAAAACTTGGCGTGGCCCAACTCTTATTTTTTGTCTCCATCAAACAGTTTCTACGAAATATCTCAGAAGCCACTTGAATAAAAGGGGCGAAAAGAGAACAGTTTCAAGCAAAACCCGCAAAGGCTTTTTCTCTCTCCCTTTCTCAGTGTGTGCGGAAAGAATGAAGAGTCAACAGAGCCAAAATCTGGCGATTCCGATGTTCAAGCCCTTCTATTCACTCCTCCAATTCACCAACGTCCTCTCCTGCATCATCATCTTCGGGTGCGGCTTGACCCTAGGGGTAGTCCTCAGCTTCCACCTCAAGAACCTGTCCTTCAACCTCGACTTCACCCAGCTCCGCTTCTCGCCGACGACTACGCAGCCGCTGCCAGCGGCCCGCCACGTGGGGCTAACGGAGTACCTGAAGCCGGCGCCGATCGCGCACGACATGGAGGACAAGGAGCTGCTGTGGCGGGCGTCGATGAGCCCGCGGATCCCCGAGTACCCGTTCGAGAGGACGCCGAAGGTCGCGTTCCTGTTCTTGACCAAGGGTCCTGTTGTATTGGCTCCTCTGTGGGAGAAGTTCTTCAAAGGGCACGAGGGGCTGTACTCGGTTTACGTGCACTCGAACCCGCCGTGGAACGAGACGGAGCCGGAAGACTCGGTGTTTCACGACAGAAGAATTCCCAGCAAGGTTAGTATCATTAGTCAGCTTCACATATTGCATCTTTTTCATGTCATTTGTCATCTACCGATACCTTTTTGGAGCTTTTAGACGGGAAACGTGAAAGAAACAGTAATCATTCCGCCTGCTTTTGCTTTCTGGATGAGCTTTAGATTGACAAAGAAAACGCATGTCTCGATATCCTTTTTTTTTTTCTGACGTAGAAACATTACAACCGACAACAGTTTGTTCGATTTGCATAAGGTTGCAACATATTTTTTTTCAAAAATCACACGCATGTTTGCTTTGCAAGAAAACTGGGAAATAATAATTGCGTAGAGACGATGAGTTACGAAATTGTTTAGGGTTTTTTTACACTAGAGTTACTTACAGCCCGCGTGACATGTTGTGAGGTCAAAAACGGAGGAGGATTTACTTATTAGAGCATGTGACGAGGTGAGATATTTGGTGTTGTTGCCGCCATGGATGGCAAGTGTTGATCGAAAGATTTATGTGACGGAGTTTCTTCCACAGAGAGAGAGAGAGAGAGAGACTACCCAGTAGCCGCACCATGGCAGGCCCTAACCCTCGAAAGGGGAAGGAAAGATAATTCAATTAGGTCCTCACACTGGTCCTCTTCCATCTAGAAGACGAGATTGATGACAACGTGATGAGCTTAATTAAGAGATCTGCGTTAATGGATCTTACGAATAGTTTTGAATGTCTGGTGCGCGTTTGCGGGCGGTCAAGGGTTTGGCGTAGAATCCACCGCCTTTGCCTAATGCAATTAATGCATTGCCTAAAGAAAAATTGGGTTCATTTGGAGCCTTCTTCATTTAGGATTTTGACATAAGCGCACAGAGAAGAAGACGATTGGTAAATCTCGAATTGAATCTTGATAGGAGTCGAACATTATTGTTTAGGTTAGATCTTGTTTTTTCACGCGGATATTGGTTTAGCCAATTCAATACGTTGGGCCCAAATTGACCGCCCAATTCCAGCTAAACGAATGGTCCATCTTTTCGCTCCCGAGGGTTCCGCCATTTCATCTTAATTTCATATTGCATGTGATCTCATGACACGACCTGTTAACTTAGCTACCAGTCGATCCATTCTTGAATTTGCATCACAGATATGATAGAAATCGAATCGGAAGATCTTATTTCCAAAGCTACATAATACTGATTCACCGACACTGATGACTCTGTGACTTTGTGTTTTTCTAAAGTATAAAATATGATTGGTTGTATCCATCACATTGTCCGTGAATTAAATCTGTCCAATTTCTTTTCATCTTCGTATAATGTGCCGATTGCCCTTGAAAAAAAATGCAGGAAGTCACGTGGGGAAAGGTCAACATGATCGAGGCCGAGCGGCGCCTCCTCGCCAACGCCCTCCTCGACGTCGCGAACGAGCGCTTCGTCCTGCTGTCTGAGACGTGCATCCCGCTGTTCAACTTCTCCACCATCTACTCCTACCTCGTCAACTCCACCCAGACCTTCGTCGAGGTCTACGACCTGCTAGGCCCCGTCGGACGCGGCCGGTACACCTTCGCAATGTCACCACGCATCGCGATGCGCGACTGGCGCAAGGGGTCGCAGTGGTTCGAGATGGACCGGAGGCTCGCCCTCGAGGTGGTTTCCGACCGGACCTACTTCCCTCTGTTCCAGATTCACTGCAAGCGCTCCTGCTACGCCGACGAGCACTACCTGCCGACCCTCATGAATATGAAGTTCGGGGCGAGCAACGCGAACCGGACGTTGACCTACGTCGACTGGTCGAAGGGCGGGCCGCACCCGAACCGGTTCGTGAGGAATGAGATCACGGTCGAGTTCCTGGAGAGGCTGAGGAACGGGAACGGGAGGCGGTGCGAGTACAACGGGGAGGAGACGAGCGTGTGCTTCCTGTTCGCGAGGAAGTTCTTGCCCAGCTCTCTTGACCGGTTGTTGAGGTTTGCACCCAAGGTCCTGCACTTCAATAGGTAGATCGTCTCCCGAGAAGATAACAAAAAAAGGAGCGAAAGAATCATTCATTAATGATAAATAGGGCGAAGGATCTAGCTAGCCTAGTTGACCTTTCCAAAATTTTACTCTTTTTTTTTTTTTTACCTATAATTTCATCTGCAAACATTGATGAACAACATTGTACACTGTCGACCATGTATAGAACAAAGAGGTTCGCATGTAACAATCGAGTTTTCTGACCAATGATGCGCCATGTACACTTCAAAGTTCAAATTACCTTTCTGTACGCACAGAATCGAAAGTATTTTAACTTTCAAAGCACTGAAAAAACGTGACGCAATTATCTTGTCGATGCACAGTGGCTTCCATCGTGCAAGACCCCCGCATCGATTTTCACTTCCCCCTAGTTTCACGGTGTGGCCTCTAACTTTTTACGAATCAAACTGAGCCGTGAACTGTATTGTAAGAGCCATTAATTCTCTTCGTTACTTCTACCATTTATACAGAAGTAGCTTTTTTTTTTATTAAAAAAACAAAGTATTTTTGAAAGAAATAAATGCTCCTTCTAACACTAGTTTAATGAATTTTAACTTCATGAAAATTACACAAAATGAAAGAAGAAAAATGGGTTCGGTCCGGTTTCAAACCGAAACCGAGCCAATGGCCACGAGTGAAATTTTTAGTTAAATAGAGACGTGGATGGAGGTCACATCCATAGCTTTCAATCTTGATAGCCTCACAATCAGAGGAATGGTTGGAGGAAATTTCCTCAAAATAGGGGAACGAGGACGAGGGAAATATCCTGCTCGTATGGCAGAGGATTATGATTACCTTGTACATTAGATCTTTGCTCCCCGGCCATTTGTATTAGCTGTTGTTCTCCTCTCAAGAGCAGGTTCTTAGGAAATAGCACTAATTTCTATTCCTTTTTCTTGAAGTGATGGAGGCACTGAGTTTGAGTTCCTGCCGTTCCAAGTTACTTAAGAATAGTGGAATAGTGGTGTTGAGTTTCTAGACCCGTATTAGGACTAATTGATCTCTTCATTTATGCATTAATGACGATAGATGCATTTGTCATTGGGGCTTTATGTTCATAATGATGTTATGCTTGCTTTTGGTATTCCAAAGAAACAAATCTTAATCGAACCTATAAGGGGGAAAAGATCTAATGGCCAAGGTAATAATAATCCCCTGCCATACAAGTAGGGGATCCGGGTCCGAGAAAGATCGCTCTTAACCAAATCCTTAAATTTTTTTTCTCTGTGTTTCTACTTTCTATCAATTGTTCTTTATGTTGAGTGTCTTAATACGATCGTTTTGTAGGTCCACGTAATTGAGCCCAAATCCTAAGCTTCCTAAAGGCCAGCCCAACATCAGATATGACTTGTTAAAACATCGGTACATTACCCCCCAAAAAAAATGAGAAAAAAAAACATCGTTACATGGTTTTTTTCTTTTTCATTTTTTTTATATATTCACTAGAAGCCCTAAAACTTATTGCGAAATTGAAGTTGAGTCCTAAAACTTGCAAATAATATAATCAAGTCCTAAAGCTTGTTAAATTGGTGCAATTAAGTCATTTCGTTAGCACCTTCAACTTGGCTAACGGAACATGCTGACGTGACATTGTAAAATTAATTTCTATCACATACATGGCATTTTTTAATCATTTTCTTTCTCAAATTTTATATAAACTAATTTAAAAACCAAGAAAATGCTACTTTCTAATTTTAAAAAGAAAAACTTAAAAGACAAAAAATGAGCAGCACCTAGGCAGGCCTGGCCTCTGCCCACACCGATGAGGCTAAGCCGCCACCTCTTGTCGCCGAAGGAGCAAACGGAGGTCAACGACCTTAGCTGAGGGCGGTCGATCGTCGCCATCGCTAGGCGTGACGTCGCCGGCACTCACCTAAGGCCGGTGAGTCTCGCCCTTCTGGCTCGCCCAGATTTGGGCAACGCCGGCCCTCGTCCAACGATGGCATCGTTGGCCACTGGCGAGGGACTGGCGACACTCGCCAAGTTCGGGCGATGCAGGCCGATCTGGGCAGGCTGATCAGGCCAATCGAGAGAGAGAGAGAGAGAGAGAGAGAGAGAGAGAGAGAGAGAGAGAGAGAGAGAGAGTTCAAGAAGCTCAGTCCCCTTTTCTTTTAGCGCATCATCCTCCACCTCTGCATTCCTCCGGCCGCACTCGAGTACGATGCTGGGGAGCCTTTAGCGCATCTCACGGGCGAGGTAGGAGGTCGAGAAGGTGAACTAGATGAGGAGGACAGGCGAGGATCGGGTGTCGTCTTGGAGGCAGAAGGTGGCGTGGCCACTGCGGTAGCCAAAAAAGGTTCGGTGATGACGGAGGAGCAGACAAAGGTGGCGGTGTCGATCATGTGGAGAGCGACCGATTGGAAGACCATGGAAGATGGAGGGTCGGCCATTAACTCAGACACGTAGAGATTATTAAATGAGTTATTAAATGGGTTGAATGCGGGAATGATCTAATTTTCTTTTCATGTAAGGAGAGTATTGGAAGTTGAACTTTATTCGTGATGCCATGTTGATCCACCCGATAATGAACTTCAGTTTGCTTGGTAGAGAAATTAATTTTAAAATATCACGTCAGCATTTTTCATTATTGAAATTAACGGTGTTAATGAAAGTACTCAATTGCGTAAATTTAATAAGTTTTAGGACTCGATCTCACTTTTTCAATTTTAGGACTCAATTGTATTTTTATGATAAATTTTAGAAATTTTAGTGAGCATATATATATTTTTTAATCTATGTAATGTACCTCGGCTCTCTCGGGATTATCTTTGCTCCCATGCAGAGGTGAAAATATCCGGTGGTTGTTGACCTCCAAATCATCCGCACATGTGGCACAGAAGATCAAATGTGGACCGCTGAAAACACAACACACGGCAATGAGAGGAGAGAGTCGAAAAAGAAAAATTTAGCTTGCCAAAAAATCCCTCGCTCCTCCGTTGCACCTCTATTGCTGCTCTGTAACTACCCTGCCCACCCCCCCTCTCTCTTCTCTTTTCAAATTTGTTTCTCCTCCTTGAGGGTTGGAGAAAATCTGAGCGTTTCCCCTCTGTTGCGCCCGCTCTCCTTCGTTGAGGCATACATCAAATTTGTTTCTCCTAAACCTGTAGAACAGAGGAGCTCGTCCTTCGCGTTGCCTTCGACAAATCTTCAAGCACCAGACCATGACTGTTACTTCTTCCTTTGCGTTGTCGTCGATAGAAATCAACACGTCAGAGCGCACTAGTCCACGGCTGCAGAATGGAGGTGCTCATCTCCAGCTTCATATTCTCCCGCTGCAGCTACCTCCAGAACCTTCTTGGACCTTCCATCATCCCCGCATCCCCAACATTTCAGAATCGATTGAGGTTTCGAGTACATGATCCAGTACGCTATTTTGATGATAACTTGCGCACGATTTTAGAATGTTTTTTTTTTTTGGGTACTAGAGTTGGGAAGGCATGGACTGAAGGTGTTGAAGAGGAGTCCGTCGTCGTTCACGCCGTGTCTCGACAGGCGGTACTTGCTGCTAGGGCCTGACAAGGAGCTTAATCACACGGAGATTTCAAAGTTCTCAAAATGCCACACCGATGTTTATTCAAGATTTGAACTCTACTTCTCAGCAATTGAATGTTTGTTTAGCAGTATCTTCGTGCCACCCTCGTTTAGGAAGAAAAACCCTCGTATGTTTTCGCAAATCTGTGATGTTTATGCCTTTTTGTTTTTTTTTTTTTTGTATGAACTAATGCAGTGAGAGCTCTAGGAGGAAGACAATAGTGCAATATTTCTTCGTTGCCCTCTCATTCTGCTGAGTCTTCTTCGTTGCCTCTGTTCATCGAGATGATTAGTTGAGCATCACTTCCGTGATTTATATCCTAAATCGAATCAGGACAATCACATAGAGAATAAAAAAATAGATGACATACGAATTTACCCATGCTCACCTCAGAATATGACTACATCCTGCAAAGGGATTTCAATATAATATTTAGGTTTATACGACAATTACTCGTTACAATGATTTCTCATACAATCACAATATATATGACTTAAAATAGGTCCAAAATCTAAAACTATCCAAATCCCATTGATCCCACAACAAATCTGCCAACTTAAATACAAGCCTAAACTCGTCATTCCATGTGTAGGGATCACATGTCGTTATTTTATACTTTTGTTTTCCTAATCTCACATGGTCATGCCCGATATGGGAAACAAGATTCTCCGAAGTATCGCCAACTCTAACACACCATGGGTAAGCTTAAATTGTTGGTGCTCTTGTGTTGGAAGTTTGTTGTTTTTCGATTACATTTATTTTGTACTCTAAAAATGTTGTTTGCTTTAATTCGTCTTAGCTCAACCTTTTTTTTTTAGCTTCACTTTTTGAAAGGCAGCAACATTGAGGTCCACATGTACTTCCGGTTTACAAGCGCGGGCTTACAAGGTGCGAATACTATTTTATGCATATTATTTTCAAGAAATCCACTTTTGATCTATAATAACTGACATAAAGTATGGACAAACAAAAAAATTTGCACTGACTTACATTTTTACTATTACTCAACGGATAATTTCTAGTTCTGGGTAGCTAATTCGACTTGTTCTCGAGAAAAATGAGTATGCCCTATCTATTTAGATTTTAAGTTTGTTTAGAGTTTATCTTTCTTCTTAAAATGATTATATTTTTCTTTTTAAAAAAACTTGCAGAGGCTATAGAGGATGATACCATCGTGCATAACATTGATAAATAATTTGAATTTAGAATTGACATGACATTTGCTAATGAGGAAGAAGCTTATAATGCATACATTACATATGCAATTTGCTAGGGATTTGGAGTGCCAAAAGGGCAAAAATCAAACAATAGCAAAGAAATATAGCGAATATACACATTTTTATGCAATTGTGAGGGATACTCTCCATCAATCCTAGTCATGAACAAAGAGATATTTATAGGACCGTGAAAATAATCGGATGTAAAGCTTGCATTAAATTCAAAATCGAATATAGAGTTTGGATAGTTACCAAGTTTAAGGAGTTTCATAATCGTCCATTCATTAATGATAAACAAAAACATATCATACGGTCATATCGGCATATAACAGATAGTGATAAGAGTACTTTGACTTCTTGTGCTGGGGCCAGTATAAGGGTCACGAAAGCGTATTCGTACCTTAGTAGTAAAGAAGGGGAACACGAGAATGTTGGCTTTACTTCTGGTTATTGTCAAAATTTCTACCAATCAAATAAAAGGGACTTGATTAGTGTGAGTGATTGTTAAAGGCTCATTAATCATTTTAATTGCTTACAAATAGATGGAACCAATTTTTCTTATATTTTTCAATTGGATGAGGACTAAAGACTGGCCAATTTGTTTCAGTCTGATGGTGTATCCAAACCGGATTATGAAGCTTTTGGAGATGATGTGATATTTGATATTACTTACCATACAAATAAATACAATGTGCTAGTTGCACCTTTTGTTGGCTTGTATCATAATTGGAAAAATATTCTATTTGAATATGCATTTCTATTGGATAAATCTATTGCTCCTTTTGTGTGGGCATTTCAATCCTTTTTAAAGGCAATGAGTAATAAAGCACCAAAGACTATCTTCAACGATCAAGAACATGCAATGGCAAATGCCATTAAAACTGTTCTTCCGAACATTAATCATCACCTATGTATATGGCACATTGGGGAAAATGTTACGCATCATATAGCACATCTTCTGAGATTGTGGGGCTTTCGTGATAAGTATTGGCATAAGCTTTTATATCAATGTGAATCTGAACTTGAAATGGAGAACATTTGAGAAGCTATGTGTCATGAGTGGAACCTGAGGGACAACAAGTAGTTGGATAATTTGTATCGCTTGCATCATAAATGTTGTCTTGCATTTGGTCGGGATATTTTTTCTACGAGTATTAGATCCACGCAAAGAAGCGAGAGTACTAATAGTGTCTTTCAAGATATAGCATGTAACACTATGACTTTGTCTGAATTTGTTAGTCATTTTAAGAAACAAGAAGGAAAAATGTGCAATACTGAAGTTATTGATGATTTTGAGTGTGATCAAGAAAAGTTGCAGATTGTGGTTGCAAAAAATGGAATAGTAAAACATGGTGCATACGTCTATAGTCATGTAATTTATAGAACATTTCAGGCTAAGTTCTTGCATGATATGTATGAATATATTCTGAGATTAGATATTGATGGGTCGTTGCTCATTTATACTGGAATTTAAAAATAGTGAAATAACGCACCGCGTCAGTTCATCCAAAAAAAAAAAAGAGGGGGGGGGACAAATATCACAGAATTGGAAGAAAAATTCAACGAACCCAGGTCAAATATGTGGAAACAATTTAGGGGAGGGCTAGATTGACCCGAACTCCATCAACGGAAACAATTCATATATGCTAACCCAGTTCAACACAAGAAAAATTTAGCGAACCTTAGTTTAGATATGAGGATACAATTCAGGGGAGGGCTAGATCCACCAAAACTCCGTCGATGGAAACAATTTAGATATTCGAAAAAAAAAAAAAGTTGAAGCGAACCCAGTTCGACCCAAACTCCTTCGACGGGTAGATCATTTACGCTAAAAATTCAAGCAACAATTTAAGCCGTATTACTATATCTAACGAGGGTAGAGCGGAAATACATGGATTTGCGAAAATACGTGAGGGTTTTCTTCCTTAACGGAAAGTAGAGCGGGATTCTTACCTCTTGCGTGGGAAAGATTCCGGTCAGGGAACGCACGTCGGCACCGTCAATGGAACTTCGAGCGCATAGCAGAGGAGAAGTAACCATAAAACGGCATAAATGAATTTGAAGAGGGGGATGGTGTTTAATGTCCCTCGTTGTAGGCAACTTGCACAGCACTGCAGAGCGCAGAGCATGCGAGAGAGGAAAATATCGACTCTCTCTCTTCACTAGCACTTGTCGGATTTCAGGTGGTCTAGATGGGCTCTTATATTCCACGTCGGCGGATGACGTGGAGGTCAACAATCACTGAATTTTTTCTCCATGCATTGGGGGTGATTCGATCTATGCCTCTGACCCCACCTTCTCAAACCCTTTACCATGCCTCATGGCTTTTTCCTTTTTGTTCGAGACTTTGAAGTCATTAAATTTACTGTTTTTCATGCCCTAATTTCTTAAAAAAAAAAAACCTCCAACTTTCTGTTTAGTCCGAAATGTGTTCCCAACTCTATTTGTCTAATAAAAGGCCACATAGTTTTATTGGAGAAAATTTCAAAAAAGAGCCTAAAGTCCTCTTATTTTCCCAAATAAAAGCCCCAAGTGAAGATTATTTCAAATGAAGATATGAAGTACTCTTGTTTTCTCAAATAATGGTATAAAGTGAACGTTATTTTAAGAAAGGGCCTGAAGTAATCATAAATTTTTTTTTTAAAAAAAAGGACTGATTTTAAGGGCATTTTTGTCTTTCATCTTTGCGCTAGACTTTTCTTTTTCTTAAAATCTGACAAAAAAAATTATAAAAAAAGAAAAGAAAAGAAAAGAAAAGGAAGACAACATGCAAATGCCCTTTCCGCCTATGGCTACTTCCCCACCGTCGGGATGGAGGAGAGAAGACCGATGGGGTCACCAGTGCCGGGGACCCCACCGACCAAAGGCGAGGACCAGGGCCCTCACCAAAACAATAAGAGAACCCGACCCTCTCCTAGATCTGGGCCAAGGTAGCCGACCTCACCCTAAATAGGGGAGGGCCAGCAACCCTCGCCCACAACAACCCTTGCCCAGATCTAGGAGAGGGCCTAACCCTCTCTCGATTTTGGCGAGGGCCTCTGGTTGGCGGGGTCGCTAGCCCTTGCCGCGGCATCGGCATTCTCCGCCCCTCCCCCCCCCCACCTGGTGGTGGGCCGGTAGTCATAAGCGAGAGGGCAACCCTCCCGCCTTTGTGTGGCTATTGTTTATTATTATTTTTTAAAAAATAGAAAAAGGAAAAATAGAGAAAAAATAAATAAATAATCAATATAGAAATGACGAAAATGCCCTTTAGTCCAAGCCTTTTTTTGAAACTTCATGGCCACTTTAGGTCCTTATTCGAAATATATTATATCACTTTCGACCCTTATTTGAAATAAAATTCTCTTGTGGCTCTTATTTGAAAAAATAAGAATACTTTGAGATTTTTTTTGAAATTTTCCCATTTAATTATAACTCCACATCTACCCCTGACCTCTTTCTTCTAAAAACATTAGCAACTTTTAATGGTCTCAAATCTGTCCATGTTAACCTTTTGCACAAAAATAGCTATTAGGTTTTTCATGTGATATTTTTTTGTTGATAACAAATCCGCATAAGCAAGGTGACGTGAAAAATTATCTCAAAAATGGAATTGTATAGTTAATGACAATTTTTGGATGAAGGTCTAACGGGATAGAATTGGGACTAAAGCTAGACTTGGTGATTTTTTTAAGACAAAAACAAAAATTGGGGTTGATTTGGGATTCGAACTAAACTTGGAGGTTTTTTTTTAGATTAAAAGAGTTCGAAGCAAATTTGAAATTGAAGTTAAAGTTGATTTTTTGTTATATAAATAAATCCGAGATAAAATTTTGACACCACATGAAGTTTGGATTTTTAACACAAGACTATGTTGTATTTTCACGAGGGAAAGAAAATAAGTTAAAAGCCAGAATAATTGATTATCCCTCGAAATTGAAATCCGAAAGGAAAACTTGTTTTTCCCATAAATTCAACAAAAAGTGCGAACATGCTTCTGACCCCCCCCCCCCCCCAAAAAAAAAAAGGAGAAGAGAAAATAAAGTGGAAACGTGCTAAATTGCTAATTGCAATCGAGGGGTAAAAAATTGTTCATCATCATACTTAAATTACTTTTTTTAATAATAAAACATTGCAGCGAAATTGTCAGAAAAAAGAAGAACGATCGCAATGAAGGCCCCTCTTCATTAAGCACGATGATTCTCAATCCCTCTCGTCATGAACCAACTCAACCACAAGTCAATCCCTTCCCCGATATCATTCGCGATGATATCGACTGGTCAAAAAGAAAACAAATGAACAGATGGAACAAAGAGGAAAAGAAACAAGGGGGGAAAAAAAGAAAAAGAAAAAGAAAAAGCAGATGACTTGTTAATTACAGAACTACGGTGGAGTTTGCGAAATCATATGAAAGTGTTTCCGGTAAAGATCACTGGCTCGTCCCGCACGTGCCTTCCGACATCGACGGAGAATCGGAGACGGATTCGAGGTTGTCGTGGCATGGGGACGACGACTCATCGTCGGCCCCACGAATCTCCTCGATCATCCGGACCACGTGGCCCATCCTCGGCCGTTGGTCGGGGGAGGCGCAGGTGCATGCCATGGCGATCTGGAGCAGCCCCACCATCTCCTCCTCGATGTCCTTGTACCTCATCAGTTCCAGATCGAACACCTCCGCCGTCCACTCCTCCCTCACCACTGACTGGACCCACCGCGGCAGGTCCAGGACCCCGCTCCCGGCACTGCCATACTCGGCCCCCGGTCCATGGTCTGGTGCGGACGGGCACTTCCCAGTAAGCAGCTCCAGGAGGACGACCCCGAAGGAGTACACGTCCGACTTCTGTGTGAGCTTGCCGATGCCACGGTGACCATCGACCACCTCAGGCGCACGGTAGCCATTGGGTCGGGGGGCGGCGGCAGCGGCAGGGGAGGCAAAGACGGAGAGGCCGTAGTCAGAGACGCGGGCACTCCCAGCGTGATCGACGAGGATGTTGGTGGACTTGACGTTGCCGTGGACGAGCTTGAGGGACTTGCACGAATTGTGGATGAAGGCCAGGCCGCGGGCCGCGCCCACCGCGAGCTTAAGGCGGGTGGTCCAGTCCAGCGGCGTTCTGCCCACTCCTCGGTTCCCTACAATCACCAAGAACAAT
Organism: Rhodomyrtus tomentosa; assembly: GCA_028455895.1. Lineage (NCBI taxonomy): Eukaryota > Viridiplantae > Streptophyta > Magnoliopsida > Myrtales > Myrtaceae > Rhodomyrtus > Rhodomyrtus tomentosa. Next base: position 9,624,917 of record JAPCWY010000011.1, read on the forward strand.
CTTTGACTCATCAGTTTCTGAGAAAAATCATCTTGCACTACTCGGTACCCCCATCATGGGATCCTGCGACCAACACGCAGCAATTGGATTGCTTTCCCGTACCAAATCGTTTCAATTGGCAAGAACATTCCGCGATTAACACTAATCCCCATCATGTTAATTTGCAACGATAAAGGCTTCGATCGATTCATCGGAGTTCACGTTGAAACAGGGACTACATGCTAATCCGGGCAGCTTTACCCAGTCTGATGTCCTCCTCTAAAGCAAAAGCTTATGAAGATTCGGCGTCATTATTACCCGAGGAGCTTCACCAAGATCATAACATCAAGAATGGGATCTTAAGCCATGGTGATGATGATGCGGATTCCACGATTTGAATAAGAAACAGAATCGGGTCAGAGGTAATGATGGCGATAACGAGAAAGTGCGCGGACGAAGGTCCCTCCAAGAGCGCACTCTTTCGGAAAGCGTTTAGCAAGGAAAGACAGCAGAGAATAAATATTCACCAGAAAAGGAAACGAAAGCGAAGGAGACAGCAGAAAAATTGAAATAACGTTTGAAAAGACCAAAAAAATGAAGACGAAATATTTCAAAACATCATTCGACCCAAAAAAAAAAAGAAAAGGAAAGGAAAAGGGTAATTAAGAAGCTAATTAAAGCTATCCTCTTCCCAGGAGAAACGACGTCGCAGAGGCGGGGACCCCGTGGTTACTCAAATATGAAGAAAGACGAGCGCTCGGCTCTGTTCACGGATGGCAATTTAAGTGGCAGGTTCCTGTCACGTTCTATAACTGTTCCCCTTGTCCGTAATAATGCCCTCGCCCCCGGCCTCGGACTCTGGTACTCTAAGTGGACCACCACCCCACCAGACCAGACCAATCTCCCAAACAAACAGAGATCGACGACAATAATCGAAATCCCTTTGTCCCTTGTCTTTTTCGTTTATTCGCTTCAAATGCTCAAAGCTCTGTAATAACTCCGAGAGAGAGAGAGAGAGAGAGAGAGAGAGAGAGATGCAAAAGAAGCACGAAAGTTGTCGCTCGGCATTGAAGGCTTGGCGTAAATCCGCTGGTGTGGCAATTTATGGAGCGTGTTTACTACTGTTCACCCAAAAGGGGTCGTGGATTGCCTTAATGGAACGAAGTGTTTTGAGTTGACAAGAGGCTAAGGATCGAGTCAGATCAATTTGAACTTATCAAAGGACAGATCTTTGTCCAGCCATGGAACGATCAATACGAGTTCTAGGACTAAAACAGAGCAACATAACAAATGCAATTTCGAACAGAGAACTTTAGCAAACGATTTGGAAGCAATGGACGTACCGTGAAGGAGCCAAAACAAGCTCCCATTAGCCATGTAGTCGTAGACCAGCAGCTTCTCCTCCCTCGCGAAGTAATAAGCCCTCAGGCTCACCACGTTGGGGTGGCTCAGCCTCCCCAGCAGCTCCATATGCTGCTCGAACTCCCTCCTCCCCCCGACGCTCGCGTCCTTCAGCCGCTTCACCGCCACCACGTTCCCGTCGTCCAGCACCGCCTTGTACGCCGTCCCAAACCCCCCCTTCCCCAGCATCTCCGCCGACGCCCTCAGCAGGTCCTCCAGCTCGAACCGCTTCACCCCCTCGAAGAACACCATCCTCCCTCTCTCGTAGCCGGCGGGGTTGTTAGCCGCTGCCACTGCGGCGGCTGCTGCGGCCGGGTATGGGCTGGACGAGTACACGATCTTCTCGCTCTCCAGGAGCCTCGAGTTCTTCTTCTCGCCAACGTAGCTCCTCCAGAAGTAGCAGTAGAGCAGGAGAGAGATTGCCGCAAGCACTAGGGCGTCGCCGACTATGATGGCGATCAGGGCCACGGGCTTGATGTGGGTTGCGCCGGAGCGGCGAGGGCCCGATGAGGCCGCGGCCGGCGTCACGGTCACAGGCATCGAGCTCGGGGATGAGGCCACGGTGTTGGGCTTCGGGCTGGGGTTCAATGGGGACGCGATGGCCCCATCGGATCCGGGTCGAGTCGGGTCGCCGGCGGCGGCATCGCATTTCTTCAGTGGGTACCCACACAGAGCCGAGTTCTCCGCAAATGCAGACTCAGGGAACCCCGACAGCGACTTGGGCACTTCACCGGCGACCCTGTTGAGGGAGATGTTGAAATCCTGGAGGTTCGGGAGGTCCAGGCCTGAAATGGGGCCCGCGAAGCCGTTTCCCTCGAGCCTCAGGGTCAGCAGGTGGGTCAACCCGTTGAGTGCCGCCGGGACCTCCCCTGAGAAGTTGTTGAAGGACAGATCGAGCCGATAGAGCCTCGACAGCGAAAGCACGGAAGCCGGGAACCCGCTGGAGAAGCCATTGTGGGAGAGGAAGAGGAGCTTCAGGGACGTGAGGTTGGACAGATCCGGGACCCGACCCGAGAAACGGTTGCGCTTGAGGCTTAGGACGCGAAGCTGAGAGAGGGAAGTGAGGGGCTGGATGGAGCCCCGGAGGTCGAGGCTCTCGAGGACGAGGCGAGAGACGCGGCCGTGGAGGCAGGAGACGCCGAGCCACGAGCAGGCGTCGGTGGAGGAGTTCCAGTTGGCGAGCTCGTCGCCGGCGTCGGAGGCAGCTTTGAAGGCCAGGAGAGGCTCGGAGTCTAGGTTGGCGGCGGAAGCTTGGAGGGAAGAGAAGTGGAGGAGGAGGAGGAGGGAGATGAGCTTCTTCAGGTGAAGAGGCGGCGACATTGTGGCCCTGCGGGGAGAGGAAGAGGGAGAGAGAGAGAGAGAGAGAGAGAGGGTGAAGCAAGGGAGTGAGGGAGGAGGGAAAAGTAGGTTTTGTTTCCCCTGCAAAGCTGAAGGAGAGAGAAAGGAGGCTGCGTTGGGGCACGAGTGTTAATTGAAGCCGAAGTCGGAGGGTGGAATTGGAATTCGCGCTGCGCAACATTTACAAAGTGATAGAAAATAGGACTTGTGTTAACTAGGATGAGCGGTTCCGTCCGGTATTGTCCGGTTCACGATTTCAAAAAATGTGAACCCGATCACTTTTGGAATTGAGATTCGGACCGAACTATCGGTCCGGTCCTGTTCTTGGGCAATTCCAAGAAATCAGTGTTCGCTAAAAAAAGCGCAAAGGTTTAGTTGTGGTCCAATCAAGTTTAAATCTCAAATTTATCACCTACGACTATCACAAAAACCGAAAAATTGATTCACGAAGTAGGAACGCAAAAGGCAATAAAAGAGTCGTTCTAAGAAAAGATGCAAGAAAATAGATGTGCAAAGCAAATCTTAAACCTAAACAAGTAAACATTAGGTTTACTTTTAAAAAGACTAAAAAAAGAGATTAATTCGATTTGAGCGGTCTGTTCCGATCCAGTTCGGTCCGATCGGGTCCTAGGCCTAGAACTAGGGGCCGGACCGCCCGGTCATCGGTTCCAATTTTAAGAATCAAGAACCGGACCGAATCCCTCTAAAATCGGGATTCGGACCATCAATCCCGGTTCAGACGGTCTTTTTTGCTCACCTCTTAGTGTTAACAATATTAGAAAAAATAGACCATACACTACCGATTGAACTTTATATGAGCGGCCTTATTCTATTGAGATTAAATATGCTCTTAACAGAGTTTTCAGGACGGTTGAGTCCTATGTAACTTACATGGAGTTAAAAGCACGAGATCCTAAATTTAAATCTTTATTGTGCCCTATTTGCTTAACTAATTACATATTTTCACGCTTAATACTAATTTTGTTGTGAGTGGGAGTAATGAAATAATCGAATAATAAACGAGTTCATCTAACAAATTAAGCTCTTAAAACAGTTGACACCGATTTTACAAAAAAATAACTTTTACATCATTGATTTAACAATTATAAGTAATATTTCTCTCGAATTAATAACTTCCAAGTTTGCGTAAATTGTACGTGGTTTTTCGACTAAAATGCTATCATTTGTGAACCGCACTCAGATTTAACCCAACATAAACTAAGACGGCCGTTGACTTTAGAGCTCAAGCGGGAGTGGTGTCCTGTATGCAAGACAAAACCTAGTCTGGAGTTAATACGAAAGTAATTAGCGTTACCTCGAGGGCTGTTTTGTAATTTTAATAGGGTTGTCCTATTATATTTCGAATGGATCATTAAGCACTAATTATTAATTTAAGTGGTTCTTGCACAGTTACAGGGATAAAAAAAAAAAATCACGAATATCAACGAGATTCCTTATGCGCACTCCGAAACTTTAATTGAGGATGGAGAATTGAAAAATTTTCCTTTGACTTGAAATAACTTTTGTTTATTCTCTTTCCCTTCTGTCCGAAAAAATGGAAATCAACGCTCAAATATTTAGCGCGGGAGAATTCTAGAAACCAACACGCGACGCGAGGACTGAGGACTACATTTAGGCGCATGTTGTCGTTGACTGAGTCAGTACTTTAGGATTACTGATTAAGCATAGATAACAATGAATTTTTCTGATATTTAGCACAATCTTAATTATGAAAAAAAAGTTTTGGTTCGTACCATTGTAACATTCGTTTTCTTTTATTTATTTATTTTTCATTTTTAAATATTCTTGGTAATCTGGATAAGGACGCTGAAATTACAGCTCTCGGGTACTTGATTCTTAGATTCCGCCGCTATAGCGAAGTAGCCATGTCGAGAGATGGAGACAAGAGAATAAGGTCGGGATCGTCGATGATCGCAATCATAGAATAAGATGGAATTCAAGTCATGGAAGTGTAGTCGAAAAGGCTGAATTCTAGAGTGGTGTGAAGAATATATTGCAAGAGTCAAGACATATATCTCTTCCGAGAAATCTGTGCTTGCGACCTCAAGGATCTAAGCGATCCTATTCACGTGGATCACCCGATAATTCTTGGACACCATGGACATGATCAGGTTGTATCCCTCTCACAGCCTTAACAAGTACCTTAAGAATAGTAAGAACGTTAATCAGATACTCATTAAGAGTACACGATCTATTGAATGTTGAATTACATTGATTTATTTTTAACACCTTAGACATGACAACTTTTCACGATAGAGTTAATACCCTTTATCGAGTATTTAAAATTTAGGCAAATTGCCGATCCTGATTGTCCTAGGATTGGCTGTTGATCATTGAAACATTGACCTCAGTGTTATTTCACACTATTGGTGCATATAAAGAGCTCACATGATGACCATTATATTCCTAAAAATAATTTCTGGCGAGAAATAAATTTTTCTATTTCTATTCATGGACGAGTTTATGAATAGAGAAACGCGTTTGATAAAATTACAACATCAACAACACCTTTATCCCAAACTAGTTGGAGTTGGCACGTTTGATAAAGATACAAGAATAGAAATTTGTTAGCTAACAACATAAAAATTCTACGGCTGCCGGCCATGAATCGGTTGGGGACCTATGGATGGCAGCTGGCGAATGGGACGCGAGAGAGAATGAGTGAGCAATGAGAATAATTCTTTAATCCACATTTCTGTTCTAGAATTTTTTTTAAAAAAAAAGTAGAAAACATTAACTTCTCATTTCTATTCTAAACCTATTTTTGAAACAAATTATTATTTGCAACAATAGAAAAATGAAATTAAATTACCCAAAGGATTCTTATTCGAATGAGTTTCGAAAAGAAATAAAATGATTATCATTCGCTTCCTCTCTTTTTCTTCTTCTTCTTCTTTTTTCCTATTTGTCATTTTACTCTTTTAGCCTCATCAAGTACGACAATTAAAATTGTGATTGAATTATCAGAAATGGTCATTAGTGTGCAAGGCTAATCACAGAATGATGTATAGGAATTACGACCGAACAATGAACAGCTCTTACCATTCTCTTTTGAGTGTATTAAAAACCAACTCAAATTGATGTTTTGTGAATGGGAAGCACGCAAGATTCTGTCGTGTCACTCCAACTATTCTTACTGAAGTTACCTACAAAGTAAACAAAGGAAGAAAATTCTGAAAACAATTATCCATATAAATTTATGCAGATGTTATGGTAACATCAAATTGCAGCAGCGGACTCTCGTCTGTAGTTGCTACTGGGGATCTGGCAGATATTTGCAAGGCCTCGACACTTCCTTTAGCATGACTCATGGTCGATCTATCGGAATAATTTGAATGCACCACAGGCTGATTATGATAATCTTCTTTCTGATTCCTTCTTATTTGTGATGCCACGCAACCAGAGTTCTTCCTGAAGTTCATGTCGTTGATGAATCCAATGAGGAAAATATATTTTGCTAGTACGGTATACCTCAGCTTCAAAGTTCTTTCTCCCACGACCATCATGTCGTAACTATAGACATCTGCTTGCGAGAAACCCCTCCAATGTTCCTTATGACCAATTCAGGAGCAATGTAGCCTGCATTGCCGCGAGTACCCAACATCGACATGATACTCTCTTCTCTAGGAGACTAGGGCATAACAAAATTGGAAATCTTGAGACAATAATTCCGATCGAGAAGTCTGGCTTATGCTCGCAACTTTAGTTAAAAAGTTCTTCACTATCGCCTTTCAGTTTCTTTAGAAGCTTCACGGCCACCAGTTGACCGACTTGAAGCTTGCCTTTGTAAACATAACCATAACCTCCTGGACCCAACTTTTCCTTAAAAGAATTGGTCATCCTCTTCACATATTTGCTGGTTTTCTCCCTGAAGGAATAGACTACAAGAATGACAATTGCAATTCCAACTCCTGATGCAACCTGATTAGAGAAAAGCAAAAGATTTGCGGGCAACAATTTCAGTCCATCACTTTACTAATCTAAGGTCCTAGTGAATTTGTGAATGAGACATAATGTAGGGCTACTTTATTTGCCAAATCGCCTTGTGGAGCAGTTACAAAGGACACAAATCCTGGTCCGAAAACTTCCCAGTCAAAAGTATGACAAAACCAGCAGGAATGCACTTTCCAACAACAGCAACGCTTTTCAGCACAGTCGGAGAGGACGTTATACGTATAATAGAATTCGTCTTCTGACTATACAGAACCAGAAGAGAAGACTTCACTATTCCGAGTCAATCGCCGGCCTTCAATACAAGAACGAAGAAGGGTTGCTTGACCTGTGTGGACTCACCACGTAAATATGGCGAAAATGGTAGCTTTCGGCCAGAGGTCGAGAAAGGAGAGGCTTAGCTTGGTGCCTCCTGTGGCTCCAGGTTTGGGCACCGTCTTCCCGACGATAAGCTCAATCGCCATGAAGAGCTTCATCTCCAGATGTGGGGGACTTCGTTGCTAGTTCATCTCTATGTCAGCAGCCATGGCGACTATGGTCCCTCCGAGATCAGGAACGGAGCTAGCCAGATCTGGTAGGGCAGCCTCGCTGGTTATGGACTAGCTGCTTCATCAGCCATATCTACTTGGATCCGTCTTCCCGTCGTTTCTGCAGCCTCTAAAATTAAGTGAATAAAGGACATTTTTATCATAGCTTTTCAAGCAATCACTTATTTCCATAATTCCAAAAAAAAAAAAATTCATTTCAGTGGCGTCGGCGATTTCCATTAATTGAAGATCCTACTTCGCATAATTAATATAAAATCGTCCGATGTGGTTTGTCAAGGAAATAATATCATTAAAAGCATGTAAAACAATGCCGTTTAAGCGTTTTCCTCACCCAAATTAGTTCATGATCTAGGGCTAAAGAATGGCCTTTTGAGTGGATTTCATTATATTGACTATTTACAATTACTTTTTTCAAGCAACAATGGCCTTTTGAGTCCTGACTCCTAATCAATTATTCTAATGTAGTATTACCCCTTTGTATGAAATTTCTTTCGGGGATTTTGCCATGTCCTATCCATTATTTAATGATTGACAATAATAAAGCTGGATATTTTCACATCCTATTTTCTCTATTGTTTGGTATGAAAGACATGTTAGCGTAAATAAACCTAAAAGTTGCACAAAAACGAAAATAATAAGAATCCCTTGTAACATTCTTGCCTACTTCATTTTTATTGCTAATTTTTTCCTTTTCTTTTTTAAATTTTTTTCTCTTCTATCATTCTCTAATAATATTTTACTAAATAATAAAATATATTAATATTCCTAAATTACTACAATACCTAAAATATGTAATTAATATAAAAAGTATATATATATATAATTTATATTATATAGAAATAAATTCGAATACATAAATAAAAATTGGAGTAAATAATAATGAAATTATTTTTATTTTCGTTATTCCGAATTTTTTATAGTAGAAATCAAATATAAATAATATTCTAATACTATTTTAAATTTATTAATTTAAGAAAATTATTATTAAAAAAAACTCATGCATTAGAATTATTAAAAATCTTACTCATCTTTATCCCACCTTTCCCATAAGATAATATTATTCAAGTTATTTTCCTCTTATATTTCACTATATCATGTCCTAGGCAGACACCAAACACAAGATATGATAAATTTTATCTTATCCTGAATTTTATCCCGACTAATAAACCCTACCTTAGAGTTTCCTCTAGCTCTGACACCAAGTTAAGTACAACGTGGACTATAGAATTGTGAAATTTTTATATGTTTCCGCGTGTTTCATTATGAATAGGACATGAAGTAGGTAGGGTTCATGTTGTCATCACGTTTAGAAGTCCTCTTTTCGGCGAAATAAGCCCCACCCTAAAGGCAACATGTAAACACTGCAACATTCCGCGTATTTTAGACTGAACAGTAAGACAATTGCCATGAAAAATTTAGAGATGGAAAATCAAGAGAAGAGACCAAACAGAGATCTGCAACTTCCTGTTTGTTTTTATCGCCGTGTTGCCACAAGGAAAATACGATGTTTAGCCACCAAAAGACATATCAAAAGTACACCATTCGTTTGACTGCAGCTGATGAAGAGTTCAAGTAAAACAATGATGTGAGTGACTCAAACACGATGTGGGAAAACGCGAACACATGTCGGACCAGGTACAGAGTCTACAGACAATCAATTAGATCCTTTTATCCATAGAATAAAGCGCATAGGCTAAGCACGTCAATCACCTCCTCCACGACTGAGGCCGTTTTCCCCACGACTGCTCGAAGTTCATCTATGTTGTCCCTATCCCCAACACGATGGGGGGAAACGCGGACATCCGTCAATCACCTCCTTCACAACTTTCGCCTCTTTCCCCACCTTACTCGACCTTCATCTCTGCTGTCCCTATCCCTAGCACGATGTCGGAAACGCGAACTTGTATCGGACCAGGTATTGCGCCCGTCAATCAGTTCCTTCACGACTTAGGCTGCTTTCCCTACAGTTACTCGAATTTCATCCCTACCGTCCCTCTCTTGAATGGACGCATCAACTTTCAAATAGACAGTGATTATAAAGGGAACGCCAAGCTCATCGGTATTCCCCATGGTATTGCCTGTGAACATAGCCAGGGCACAGTAGCAGGTGATCATCCATTGGTGCTTTCACCAAGGATAAGAAGATAAATCTCAATCTAAATATACAGCCACAAAGCAAAACAAGTTATCATATACGATATTCGTGTGTCACTCGGATCTGCAAACCTGACATGAACCTTAGAAATTTCCTCGAATCGTAGCTCGGATTTTAACAAGAAAAAAAAATGGAAGATGCCAATTCATTCAGGAGCTGACACTAGCATTAGGATAAAAGAACTCCATCTTAGAAAAACAGGCATTCAAAGCCCTTCTAGAACATCTTGCCTTACATCGTAAATAGGACAAAAAGGAGGAGGATCAACATATATCTATGTTTTAAGAAAGAAAACGGAAAGAGAAAAACAAAATACAATTTCAAGGAAAAATGCGTTAACACCCCTCGATAAAATCCCCTTCTATGGTGAGTAAAGAAAAGAGAGTGGCCAAGATAAATTATGAAAAAGGAAAAAAGACATTAAGAAACTAAATTCAACATTGGTGGATAAGTACCTGTGATGGAACCCCGATGAGAAACACCAGCAACGTTCAGTGATACGCTAATAATGTGAACGACTTTCTCATATTCTTGACTTCTTTCTCAATGGGAAAACTGCACATTGGAAGGTGCCACTATGTAGCACTTACATGTCACGAGACACGACGTGACATGACACATCAACACGTGATTTTTTTAAAAATAGAAAATTTCGATACGTTAAGATATGTTGTATATTAAATACATATTTTTTATATATGCAAGATAAATTATTATTTTTTATGATTACATATCTTAGGTTTCACAAAATTTCGATCTCGAATGAAATCAAGAAGGTACAAACAACAACAACCTAGAAAATTATTCCATCAAATATGGATTGATGGTTTTTTCTTATGAAAATAAAAAAAAATTAAATAGAGAGAGCGAATAGAAAAAAAATTCAAGAGATAATATTTTTTGAGGAAATGACAAAAAAGGGGGGGGGGTGGAGGGTAGCTAGGTAGGAAATATTATTTTTTGGGGTCTCGTAAGCCGCTGTCAGTCATAAATTAGGAAAATGTAAACAGCTCTCATTAGTCATCACGGATCCAGGGCAAGGGATCCAGCTCCTATCATTAGAAGTGAGCGAAAAAGATCGCCCGAACCGGTTCTAGAGGGAGCGGTCCGGTTCCCGGTTCTAGGGTCTAAGAACCGGATCCCCCGAACCGGACCGATCGAAATACACATGGATGAAACTCAAGTATATGTAATGTCAATACCTTGAGAGTTTTCATTGTAATTAACTCAGGCAAATTTACCATGGGTGTATGTCTCGTCGAAATGGGAGAATGTGCATGGAACCTAGTTCCTGGCCACGTGACGATAAGCACGACCAACAGTGAGGGTAAGCAATGACTTCATGCCCCCCGTTCCGCTGCCTAGCACTCTGTTGTTCTTTTCTCATACCTTTCCTTGGCACCGATGCATCAGGGAAGTTCTCGACGGGAACGACACTGCATGCATCTTCCTAACTCAAATTACTGGGGTTGCATTAGAAATTCACCTTCGGTGGAGCACGTCTGTCACGCCATGTTTAGAAGAATTTGCGTGTTCATTGTCCAGTGAAAATCCCCGATGTCGACCCTAATATCACGAATCCATTAGTAAAATCGGGAACCGCTTTGGAACCGGACAGGATCGGTGGTCTGGTTCCCGATTTCGAAAAATTGAGAATCTGAATCACCGGTTAAGTTATTGATTCTTAAGGAAATCGGACCAGATCGATAACTGATGACCCCTACCTAACATCACCCCACCCCAACCCAACCCAACCCAACCCAACCCAACCCCCGCCCCTCCCTCTCTCGAGAAAGTAATACCTCTCTCTAATTTCTCTCTCATCTACGCATCACAGCACCACAAATGTTTCCTTCATTGACCGTCTCTCTCTTTATCTTTCAGTTTGAGGTACCACCCATTATCCATCAAAGAAGGAGACCTGAGGCGAGGCAAGCGAAGATGCGAGGTGACGCGAGGCGAGGGTGGCAACCACAAGGTGTCGAGGGACCTGATCTTCTTATGTGAGGCGACCTCTCCTCTTCCCTCGGAAAAGAAAGCCGCCGAGGGGAGGTGAACGGACACGCCAGAGACTCGCGTGTTCGTTTGATAGACCGCATGTCCGGCCGTCTCTGGCACACCGACACGCGTCCGATTCATGAAAATCTCCCGGAGAGGAGTGTCCTTGCTACATAGGTTCTAGATCCAGTCCAATTCCTAGTTATGTATAAAGAACTAGACCAACGAATGGTCAAATTTTCTTAATTTTTTATTTTATATTTTGAAGTAAACCCTAATTAATAAATATTGGGTTGGGTTCACTTTTATGCGGAGAAAACCCAATAATTACAAGTTCAAAGGTTTGAACTCATTGGATAATCTATATGGAGAAATTAATATGAGGTTGGATTTTCTCCCTATATACTTTTGTGGCCGTCGCAAAGAGCATATGTTGAGACGTACCAGCGAGAGAGGGCAAAATGAGCTAAAATTTTGTCAACATAGTCGGGACACATTTTTCTCGAATTTGATCAATTTGATATTCACTTGAAGTTCCCTACAAAAGGTTTTTCGTGGATAGAACCGAACCTGCGTTTTAGCAGAATTTGATCTCTTGTAAAACTCATGTGTATTACCAAGAATGGTATTTTCTAGGCTCTCGAGGACGAGCCGAGAGACGCAGTCACGGAGGCTGGAGACGCCAAGCCATGAGCAGGCGTCGGCGAAGGACTTCCAGTTGGCGTTGGAGGTGGCTTTGAACACCAGGAGAGGCTCCGAGTCTGGGTTGGCGGCGGGAGGTTGGAGGGAAGAGAAGTGGAGGAGGAGGGAGATGAGCTTCTTCAGGTGAAGAGGTGACGACATTATGGCCCTGCGCAGGAGAAGCGCGCGCACGAGAGAAAGAGGTAAAGCGAGAGGGAGAAAGCACTCCTCCTTTCCGTTTCCAAGTCGGTTTGCGTAAATTCCGCGTGGTTTCCGGAATGAAATCTCTCAGGTTAGGAACACTAACTCAGATTTAAACCAACATAAACTAAAACCGGATTCGGATCGCCTAAACTTTTCTCAGAAGGTTAGGGGCTTGACCTTGGGATCCGGGCAGTCCGTTTTTGGACGTACGTCCTAAATCTCATTTTTATGGGTCAATTTGTAAAATTTTTTATGTATATTTTTGTTAATAAAAATCTGATCATCCATTCATAACACAAATGGCTCGAATTTTAAGGGCAGAACCTAACCTTCTGAGGAAAGTTTAGGCGATACCACTAAGACCACTGCTGAATTTAGAGTTTTTTTTTTTTTTTGGTCAAAGTTGATTTTAGAGTTCAAGGGGGAGTGTCCCTTAGGTAAAAATTTAATCCTAATCTCGACATAGCCAAAAGAAGAGAAGTCCGTTGTCCAAACAAAATTGCGCCAAAATAAGTAACATCTGATCCATAAACTATAGATTACTCGGGGGCCAAGTCAATTTAAGAAACTGGGCCCTCTTTTAATTGAAGGATTCATCGACCAAAAAAAAAAATTTGAAGGATTCAAATTGATAAAACTGAAGAAATTAGCTATTATTTTTCATAACTTAAGTCCAGAATCGTCTATTTTCATGCGAGAGCGAAAGTTACAATGGATAAGAGGTGTTTTTTACCTGTGAACTATAAACCAAAATAAAAATATTTATTTCTATTCCGTCGACTTGACGGCTCATTTACTATTTGTTCTTATTTAGGCGCGGGCATATTCACCTTTCTTTCTCTTATTAAACACAAAATGCTATTTACATATCTATCACACTTTGGTAAATAATCTAATAGAAAACTAAGATCTATCTTCTGATTACGGGTGTCGATAGCCGACCCAAAGGTAAACAGTACTGAGTTCGGGCTGGCCCGCGCCGGGCCGGGTAGAATTATTTTTTATTTTCATTTTTTTCGTTTTTTTTTTCGAAATTAAAGTTAATTGATAAATCTACCAAATGAAAGAATATAAAAAAAAGAATTAAATTAGATTAGATTAAAAGTAAAATATGGACGTTAAAAACCATCCGAGCGTCGAGCCGGCCCAGCCTGAGTACCAAGCTCGGGCCAACCTTGCTCAAAAAAGCCCGAAAATCAATTGAATTTTCGGGCCGAGTAGGGCTGGGCCGGTACGTCTGGTCCGGGCCTTTTTGACACCCCTATTTCTGATAGATCTTTTTCCACGCATGCATGCTGCCAAAACAACCATAAATAGTTGAACGGGGAAGATCGAAGATGGATCACCAAACGTCTAATTTCTTGAAAGTCATAACTGTTATAAAATCCAACTAAAAAATTTAAATTGATAAACGGAGGAAGATTGCATGCGTGTAATGGGTGTATATATTGATATTTCAATAGCCTCTCTCACGTGCAAATCATATTAAAAATAACAAGTGAAATTTGACGAACAGGACGAACCCACACACGAGATAATGAACATGCGCACTTCATAGTCGGGCAATAAAGGGTATTTTTTTACAACAATTATTGGAGGTCGTCTCTTTCCACATGTAATTTTTGAAAAGACAACTTCAAAATGTAATCATCTGGAAAAAAAAAACCCCTCGAATTTGCGTAGTTAGGTGAAAAAATTAGAATCTACCGGTAATGTGTTGAGATAATTTTTGAAATAAGAAGTACTTAGTGATGATTGGCGGTAACAACATATTCTTTTATCAGTTCGTTTTTAAATTAGATGCTTGCATTGCCGAGTTGCTAAAAATAGCAATCGAAGTGTATCATTGGAAAGACAAAATACCGTATGATCTGTTGACAATGTAGCAACCCGAGCCTCATACAATTAAGGGAATTGTTGCCTACCCTGATAGTCCGTCATTATTTCTGACCCCATAATTTTTCAATTAACGAGTGATTTATGAAAAACACGCGGTGATGGTATGAGAATCTACAATAGAAATAACTAACAGTACTGTTAGACTATTAGGAAAGTATTTCCCTCCTTGAAATAATATCGATCGAGGCGTTGAAAAATGACAATCAGAGTGTATCGCTCTAAAAAAATTCTCCACAACCCACGGACAACATAGCAACCTCGACGTCACATGTTCAATGTTTGGGATGATGCTGTTCAAGTCGTCAAAAACGGCAATTGAAGTGCATCTTTAGAAAACAAAAATCTCTCATGGTCTACGAACAATATAGCAACTTCGGCCTCAGATAGTTAATGATTGGGATAAGATTGATCAAGTCTTCGAAAATGACAATCGAAGCGCATCATTGGAAAAAAAATCTCATATGGTCTACAGATAATAGAACAACATCGGTCTCACATAATTAATACTTAGAGATAAGATCGATTGAGTCAACGAAAACAACAATCGCAAGCATATCGTTGGAAAGAAATCTCTAGGGTCTATATACAATGCAGCAATCGGTGTCTTATATGATTGATATCTTAGAAGGTAATTAAAACAAAAAGAGTAAGAGTGCAATGTTATATATTGACAGCCTGGCAGTACTGTCAGTTATTTTTTGCCATACAATCTCTCGATTAATAAATATTTTATGCAGAATACATGGTAATGGGCTGTGAATTTACGATTGACAGTATTGTCAAGGAAATATTTCTCAATATTTGTTTTGAATTTTCGGTTACTAAATTGGATACATGAAAAATATGTTGCATTTTAAGGTCCCCACGCCACACCCCCCCCCCCCCCCCCCCCCCCCGAACTGACGGCTCCCGTTAGCGATCTCATTCTCCAAAAACCAGATCCTAACGCCCCCCCTTCTCTGTATGACCAAGTTGTCGCACTCTCGCATCTCGTATAAAAGCCGACGTTTCCCGGCCAAAATGGTTCGTGAGAGAGACTCCATTGTCGCTCTGAAGCTACAAAATTTTTCCCGAGAGAACACTAAGGAGAAAACCCAAGATCACGCGTTCGGTTTGTCCTGCTTGGGAGCTTCCTGATCAGAGCCCTGCGAGTCTCGAGCCCTCCTCGTGTGGGCGGTAATGGTGAGCGCGATAGTGAAGGAGCGAGAGAGCACGCGGGGTTCCGGGGCGATGGGCTCCTCCGAGAGGCCCAAGCAGCTCCACAATTTCGCGCTTCCTTATCTCAGGTGGAGCAACCAGAATCACCTGCGGTGCGTGAAAGTGAGCAATCCCAGTCCCAGCGATTAGGCTTTGTTTTACCGTAAAACAAAGCCTAATCTGTAGTTAATAGGAAAGTCATTAGCGATACCTCGAGGGTGGCTTGTAAACTTTATAGACCTGCTTGTGCTCGCACGACTCGAAGCTTGCCTTCGTACACAGCCATAGCCTCCCTGGCCTAGCTTTTCTTGGAAAGAGTCGGTCATCCTCTTGATGTCTTCACAATGAGCTAAGACAAATTGTCAACGCCGGCTTTTCGGCCAATCATCTAAATATTATGTTTAGGACTAAATTGACAACACTCAAAAGGTTCATGACCAAATAAAAATAATTGAAAGATTTGAGACTAAATTGGCTAATAATTGAAAAACTTAGGACTAAATTGTCGCAATCGAAATATTTAGTAGTAAAATTTAAGCTCTTGCGAATGTGAAGCTCACGAGTTCCCCTCGTGCCACTCCATTTATTGTCAGTGAAATTGCCACCGAAGCAAACAAAGGAAAAAAAAATCTCAAAACAAGTATCTGATATAACTTTATACAGATGCTGTAGAGTCCTCAAATTGCAGCAGCGAACTCTCGTCTGTGGTAGCTACCGGGGACCTCGATGACGGGGATGACAAGGTTGGCTTGGCAGGAATTTGCAAGGACTCAACACTTCCTTTTAGCATCTCCACGACTTGAGTCATCGCTGGTCGAAAGCTCGGATCAATCTGAATGCACCACAAGCTGATTATGATCATCTTCTTTGCGATTCCTTCGTCTTCCTCGTTCGTGATACCATGCAACCCGAGTTCTTGCTGAAGTTCGAGGCGTCGGTGAATCCAATGAGGGAAATATATTTCGCTAGTACGGTCCACCCCAACTTCAAAGTTCTTTCTCCCGCTGACCATTTCCATAACCATCATGCCGTAACTGTAGACGTCCGATTTGTGAGAAACCCCTCCGATGTTCCTTATGACCAATTCCGGAGCAATGTAGCCAGCAGTGCCGCGCGCACCTAACATCGACACAATACTCTCTTCTCTTGGACATATTTTGGCAAGACCAAAATCGGAAATCTTGGGACAATAATTCTGATCGAGGAGAATGTTGTGAGGCTTTATATCGAAATGCAAAATCCTGGCATTACAGCCTCGATGCAGGTACTCTAGCCCTTGCGCTATACCTAGGGAGATGTCGTATAATGTCTCCCAACTTAATTGCTGATTTGCCTCTGAAGCGTTGCTTTTGAATATGAACTTCTCCAGTGATCCGTTGGGCATGAATTCATAAACTTGAGATCTTTTGCTTCCCTCGAAGCAAAAGCCCAGAAGGCTGACAACATTGACATGAGAAGTCCTGCTTATGCTCGCAACTTCATTGATAAATTCTTCCCCATCGCCTCTCAGTTTCTTCAAAAGCTTCACGGCCACAGGTCGACCGTCTCGAAGCTTGCCTTTGTACACATAACCATAACCTCCTTGACCTAACTTTTCCCGGAAAGAATTGGTCATCCTCTTGATATCTTTGTAGGTATATCTCCTTGAAGAAATTAGTCCTTCAATTTTCTGTGAGGCTGCAGAATGTTCTGTCTTTCCCATCATCAAAGCCATATGTTTTCTTATCATCGATCTCTTCCTAATGGAATAGACTGCAAGAATGACAATCGCAATCCCAACTCCTGACGCAACTGATTAGAGAGAAGCAAAAGATTCGTGAGCAACAATTTCAGTTCGTCAACTTCAGTTGGAAAAGCCAAACTTTTTCAAGGTTTTGAAACATAAAGCTGGTTCGATGGAGTACCTATTGCGACTTTCATCACCCGAATACCATGCTGCGCTGTTACAAAGGACACAAATCCTTGTCAGGTAAATCTCCCGATCAAGACTATGATGAAACCAGGAGGAATGCAATTTCGCAACAGTTGGAGAGGAAACCATACGTATAAGATCAAAAAACTTAGTGTTCATGTTTTGATCCGTACTCACTACAATGACTCTTATTTAGCGTCTCTAAAATGACTAATTTAGTAGTGGTGCTAAAGAACAAAATTAGAGGGAAAACTATTGATAAACAAATGGAGTGAATAAACGGCGTTGTCTTTGAAGAACAAATTGACAAAATACAAGAAGTTTTGAGGATGACAACAATGGTAGACAGTTAAAAAGAGAAAGAATATAAAAGGCAAAGGAGGCTATGTATCAAGACATCGGACTAGGGATGGGAGACGATGCGGCCTTCGAATTATGAAGAACACGGAAGAAAAGATCATGGCATTCTCAAGTTCAAGTTTCTCTTGACTTGATGACCATTTTTGCTCGCGTCCTGCTCAGAAATTTCAAGGAACATTAATGTTTTGCTCGGCCACTTTCAAGGAAAATCGGAGTGTTGATAGAGGGTTTACTTTTCAAATACGCCATAGCTATCTCTGCCATTTCATCATTCTTCCCGCTAAGATTGTTAGAGAGAGCTCAAGAACCTCCAGCAGCGTCAGATTGCGTAGCTCAATAGGAACTTCGCGTGTCAGACTGTTGCCCGTTAACAACAGATACTTCAACAGCATCCAATTTCCAATGGCAGATGAGATTAAACGTTCAAAAGACTTGCGGGTCCTTAAGAGATCTTTCCCTAATCAACCAAGGAAAGAAACCGTCGTGAAACGATAGGGAATTTCGACAGTGGACAGAGACTCTGTCAATCCGACCCTCAAGAAAATTCTGCTACGCGCTGAGCTTGTGGATCCCCTGTTGTAGCAAATTCGACCCACGGAATCCGATGAATCTAATCAACGTTTCTTGAAGAGAGAGAGAGAGAGAGAGAGAGAGTGCATTATGCGCAGACACAGACGGAAGAAAGAAGTAATCCTACCGGGGCAAAGCCAAGCATGTGGCTGGTCAGGGCAATAACACTGGAAATGGTAGGTCTCGTGATCGAACCCGCACTTGCCGCCGCTTCTCTCGCACACGCTGCAATCGGTCGCCGTCCAATTCAACGTGAACCCACTCCTCAACGCCTCCCCTATCTGCGCCCCACCTCTCCACTCGGCTGCCACCGGCGCCTCCACCAAAGTCCGGCACTTTTTCGCAGCATCGATCACTTCTTGATCCTCGCCATCCCCATATATTCCTAAAACGACCCCGCTGCTTGCGCCTCCTCCTTCTCCTTCGCCGGAACAGTTGATCCTGTAGTTCAGAAGCTCGTCTGCTAGGGGAGAGACGTTGCAGTTGTATAACAGAGAGTGGCGGTAACGTTCTGGCTCAGCTGGAACTGAGCCGACGGGAGGGTCAGGTTCTTGAGAGACCCGGGCGAGCAATAGGGGGATGCGGTCGAGTTGTCGTCGGAGACGGCGGCGTTGGAGACGCGGAGAGACTGGGTCGTGTAGAAGAGGTCGCGGACCACATAGTCGTCGCCGGAGAGATTGATGACCAGGCGGTCGTCGGCACAGGACAGTTCGAAGCCCGGGAAGCCGCAGTAGGAGGGCTGCCAGTCGCGGACGTAGAAGGGGAAGGCGATGTTCAGGCCGCCGCAGGCGAAGGGGAGGCTGCAGTTTCGGAAGTGGGGGTCGATGTGGGAGAGAGATTCTTGGAGTGATAAGGAGAGAGAGAAGAGGAACAGCAGTGAGAGGTAAGCGTGCATTGGGAGAGGAGAGAGAGGAGGCGCGACGGCGGCTCTGCTTCTGGTTCCGGTCATTGTGGATTTTTTTTTATTTTTTTTTTTGTCATTGTGGATTTGATTGGGTTGTCGAAGATGGGAAAGGATATAATGCGTAGAGAGGAGGTGTGAGGGCGGTGGCGGCTCTCCTCAACATGAATTCGTGCGTGCTGATAGCTGTAGAGATTATTGGAGGATCATGGGATGATCCAAATAAATGTGTTGTGTCTGATACAACCACTCAGCAACTTTCGACCATTATGTAAATGCGAAAGGTTTCACCTTTGGACATACTTAAGTGGGGGAGTCCACACAATTCATTAATTGGGTCAGGTCAAGGTCAACGGACACTTCTTCTTTCTTTCGTATTGAAGGCTAGCGATTGACTTGGAAAAAGGACAAAGTGAAGTCTATGCAACCAGAGGACGAATTCCATTACTCTCTCATTCTGTTTATAGAACGCTAAATTTGACCGGGGCTGGCCTTCCTAGATGGAGCCACGTTGGGCCAATCCGAGATTTGAAATTCGCCTAAATCATTCTATAACGGAAAATTTGTCAAAAATAAAAATAAAAAATCATAAACTTATTGTAATATTGACAATTCAATCCTAAACTTATTATACCATTGCCAATTTCATCGCAATTTTTTTTCATTTGTGTCAATTCAGTATGTCCGGCACTGAAAGTACAAGTTTTAATAATACTTTATTATTTTTTTTAAATTTTTAATTATTTTTCCTTTTTCCTTTTTTTTTTGCTCATCTTCTTCCCCCACTGGTCACTCTGGCGAAGTGGACCCTCGCTGGCTAAAGGAAGAAGATGAACAAAAAATAAAATCAAATTAAAAATAAAAAAATGTTAATACATTATTAAAAATTGCTTCATCAACCCCGGCCAATCAAAATTGATTGGATAGAGTGAATTGACACAGACACAAAATATTTAGAACTAAATTGACAAATAAAAAGTGGTTGAGGGTTGGATGGGCACAATATTTGATGTTCACAGATATCTAGCTCAGAAGTTAGCTGATGGATGTGAATGGAGTGTTTTATGCAACAGGCTTAACCCCAACTCTAAGCTGATGAAAAAACAAGCACATGAGCAAACACACGTGCAGAAAGCTATTCACTCTTAACATTTTCCTCTCTAAATCATCTATGATCCTCATCGCACCGCTGCATGCACGTTGGGACCAGCTAAGAAAACGGTGACGCTGCGAGACTACGTGTATGTGATCTGAAGATGCCGTTCGTTCTTCAGCTTTGGTGCGAGTTCAGAAATTGACGATGCTATGAATTCATCTAACTACTACAAAAGGATTGTCTAAAAGATATACGGCAAAGAGATGCAATGGCTTGGTGAATGAAGCCAAAGATGGCAAAAAGTAACTGATGAGAATAGAAAACTAAGGGAAGCCACACCAAAAAAAAAATAAAAAATAAAAAGCTCTTTCTCTTCCGTTGAATTCCTAAGCCAAAGCGCACATGATTAATGCAGGGTTGAGATCTAAGAGGCGACTGCAGCGAGACTATGTATCTGTGATCAGAAGATGCTGTTCGTTCTTCAGCTTTGATGTGAGGAAGGAAATGGCATTCTACGAATTCATCTAGCTGCTAAAACTGCAAAAGGATTGTCCAAAAGAAATATAAATAGAAGCAATGGCTTGTTGAATGAAGCCAAGGAGGGAAAAAGGAACTGAAAATAGATAACCAAGGGAAGCCAAAAAGTTCATCTTCTTCCTTTGAAGTCCTTATCAAGTTTGGAGAGCATGACAAGGAACTTGAATTTCACATGCGACAACTTGAATTATTTCTATCACATGGAATTAACCGAAATGTGTTACCTCTTCTGCAAGGATGCTGATAAGCTTTACCAGAACACAAGCACAGAAAATCTCCATCCGCTCTCATGGATTTGCCTCCACTCTCTTTGCATTTAACACGTATATCCCAGGAGGTTAAATTCCATCTCACTGTAAACCCGTGCGTCAACTTCTTCCCGAACTCACCGTTTTCCGTTTCCTTAATATCCCACTTAGGTAATTCAACCGGTACAAAAATATGACTCGCACACGCTGGCAGATAAGGGTTTAGGTCTTCTGGTCGACTTACAAGAGCAACACAAGTGTGGTTGGCCCCAAAGGAGGGGCAAGTCAAGTAAGGACATGGATGTTTAACATTTAGGAAGCTGCTGCAGTAATGGAGAAATGTTAGGTATGAAGGCTTCTGATCGAGTAGGAAGGAGGGATGTTCAAAGCCATCATCGGTTTCAGAATTTCCGGGCGGCGTAGTTGGAACAAAACAAGCATTGCCCGTTCTCTCGAACTCCGAGCTCAACCTATGAGATTGATCATCATAATCGACAGGGTACTCCCTAAAAGGTAGCAGTTGGAGCACTGGCCTATCATCACACTCAATTTGAAAACTTCCGTTGGTTGATAGTATAGCGTGGTTCCGGAAGGGATGACCTATCATGTCCTTACCACACTCGGCAGGCTTGCAGAATTCATCCTTCAAGCCAACAGACGCGACCCGGTTTTCCAAAGAAATAATCGTCAAAACGCTAATGACATGGCGAAGCAAAACCTTGGAACTTATGCAGATTTCGACACCCATTTCAGGAATTTCAGAGGGAACAATATGAGCGCAAGAACTGACAGAAACAGGGGAGCTTTAGTGGCATGGAGCGGAGACGGAAGGGGCTACAGTGAGATTCAGTGGCTCAAACCAAGGATCGCATTATATGGATGCCACGTTGAATCTTTTTTCACGTAAACACGCCAATTGACTGGGTCAACTGAGCGTGGAGGACCCGAAAGAGCAAACGCGGTGGCCTGGCCTCAGAGCCACGACGATTTCACTGAGATTCGCCTTCGACGCTGGAATTGGATCTCGTTGAAGGTCGAGCGTACTATGGTTTGAGCTCACGGCTGGCGACTGACTTAAAAAGTGAAGTCTTCTCGTCTTTTTTGGGTTCTGATTGGGTGGAAGATAGACCAAAGCACAGGTCTGCTATTCCATCACATCATCGGTACAGATTCCGGGAATTGCTGGACGAAACAGAGAAGGGCAGGCACACAGCACAGACCCCGATAGCAATCACGTAGCCATCGCAAGAGTCACAGGCCATAAGGACTCCGAACAAATCAAATCTTGGATTTCATCTCTCATCTCATTCAGAATTTTATGCGATTGATGTTTTCTTTTATCTGTTGGAACGAAGGCAGACATGTCCCTGCATTTTCAGAAAATAAAAAAGCGATCATGATCCTGCAACTTTCTTCTGGCCATTTGGATCTCTAACAACATGTTTATTTGATCATATTAGTTCATATGTTCAATATGCATACGAATGCTGACCGAGATTGCCGCGTTAGCTTTACATGCACAAACTGGTGGCGTCATGACTTTTCTTGTGTGCCGATTGGCTAAAGTTAACCTCAAGCCAAGGTTGCGCGATTGTCGCGACCTGATCCTTGATGAGACCGACCGGGGCATTTGATTGAGAAAAAAAAGATGACCTGTGCCTTATTTTTTCTTAAAAAAACAGAACAAACTTATGCCTCTCAAGATCGACACTCATCAGAAAAAGAAATAAATGAACGGCTGAGAAGAAAATCATTAAATTTTTCGCTTAAGTGCATATCATGATGATCCCTCTTCCTTCCTCAAAATCGAGATAATCATACCCGTATACATCGCCTCACAATAAAAGAAAGCGACTTGATATAAGACGGTAACTGTGATTGACTTTTGTCTAGATGTGCCCCTTCCATTAGTTCACTGCTCAAACACGGTTAGGTCAGATGCATGCCCAGATGACCTTGATAGTTTTATCAAACCGTCCAAGGCCTCGTATATTTCATCACTATCAGGATGCCTCTCATCCAGGGAATAGAACTCAACAATATCATCATTGACCTCAATCAAGCTACATCCAGGAAGTTTTCTACGCCCGGTATCTTTCACTGCAGCTTTCAATCTGGCCACATCCTCCCACTTTCCAACATCCCCATATATATTTGAAAGCATAACATAATTGGCGGGATTTCCAGGTTCAAGTTCACTTAACCGATGGAGGGCTATTTCAGCCAAGTCAACATTTTTATGTAGCCGGCAGGCTCCAAGCAATGTAGCCCAAATTACAGCATCAGCTTTTATGGGCATCCTGTTCGCAAATTCAACGGCCTGGACCAAAAGACCACCTCGAGCAAGCAAATCAACCACACACCCGTAATGCTCCATTTGAGGCTCTAGCGAGTAATCATCAAGCATGGACTGAAAGTATGACAAACCATCCGGCACCATTCCCATATGTGTGCAGGCACACAAGACGCCTATGAACGTGATTCCATCTGGTTTTACTCTAGCACGTTTCATCTGCCGGAACAAACTTAAGGCATCAGCCCCACAGCCATGGATTGCCAAACCATTTATTATAGTATTCCAAGAAATTAAGTCCTTCGTGCGCATATTGATGAACACGTTAAGGGCATCCTTTACAGCTCCACATTTTGCATACATGTCGATCAAAGCATTGACGACATATGCATTCCCATCATATCCATGGCTCTTGGCATAAACATGTACCCATTTACCCAAATCAAGAGCTCCTAGTCTAGCACACGCAGACAAAACAGTCACAAGAGTGGCATCATTTGGGCTCACGGTGCCTTCAGTCAACATTCTTTTGAACGTGGCCAAGACTTGCAAGAAATTACCACTGCGGGCATATCCTCCAATCATGCCATTCCATGAAAAAATATTCCGTTCAGGCATCTCGTCAAACATCACTTCACAAGCATCGAGATCCCCATTATTTGCATAACCATTTAACATTGTGTTCCAAGACATAACATCCCGATTGGGCATGCCATCAAACAGCTTCCGTGCAGCCACCATGTCCCCAATTTCAATATAACCAGAGATCATGGTGTTCCATAACACTATGTCACGATCTGGAGCCAAGTCGAACAGACGCCTTGCTGAAACTACATCTCCACACGAGAGGAATCCATTGATCATCGAAGTCCATGCAACGACATTCCTCTCAAGCATCTCACCAAAGGCCTTGTAAGCAGGACCAGCTTCTCCTCCACTTGAGTACATTTCAATCAAGGTGGTGCCTACAAAAGGATTTTCTCTAAAACCAGACTTGATCACAAAACAATGCGCTTCCTGGCCTTCCGTCAAAGCATTGATCTTGCCACAAGATTTGAGCACAACAGGGAAAGTGAAGCAATTGGGCATGACGCCCATGCCTATCATTCGACTGAACAAAAATACGACCTCCCTGTTTAAATCATTTTGGGAACACCCCCTGAACATGGCGTTCCAGAGAGAAACATTTGGGTCGAGAATTTGGTCGAACACGTTATGGGCGTATCCCATTTCCTTGAGCTGAGCACAAGTCGCGATGACTTTTGGAGCAACATAATGGTTTCGTTCAAGGCCATGACAGACTACCTGGGCATGGATTTGATGGAGTTGCTTCTTGGTCCTACATGACTGTAACAGGGCGATGAATTGTTCTTCCAACAGACGGTGAGGAAGCTTTTCAGCAAAATCTGGAAATAGCTTCGCTATATTTGGCGCAATGGCCCGTCTTTGGTCGATGCGAAACACAGAGTCTTGTTCCGGCTTCCGACGGGAACAGATTCAGAACCCGAGAAGTAGCAGCTTTTGATCAATGCGGCAGTATTCAATTCATCGCCGGAATCACCTTCTTCGTCTAGCTATCCTCCCAAAATCTCTCCCTTCTCACTCAACAAGTTAAACCGCTTCCTCCGCCGGATTACTCCAAAGCAGGAAAATCGCTCGTCGGCCTGCCTTCTTCCATTCGGAAGAGGCTGTTTCCGAATCGAAGACCAAGGCTGAACTGAAGGAGGAGGATGACTGCTTTCATCGCATGGTGGGCGGGATTCCAAACAAATTGCTTGCTCTCTTGATTCGAAATAAAAGGTTTTTCTAAGAAATTATTAAATATATTGTATAAGTACCAATTCAATACTAAAACTTTTTTCAGTACTAATTCAGCCTTAAACTTTTTGTATAAGTACCAATTTAGTGTTAAACTTTTTGTTGGTGTCAATTCAGTCATAAACATTTTGCATTAGTGTTAATTTAGTCACATATTTTGTATTTATGTCAATTGAGTTAATTCGATCAATTTTGATCGAAAATCGCTAACTCACATCAATTGTCCTATATGGCATGGTGGGCGCGAACCTAGATATTTTTTAAATATTTTTTGATATTTTTAAATAATTTTTAATAATAATTTTTAAAAACCAAAAAATGCAGAATTAATATTAAAAAATTCAAGTCGGCATTTGCCGTGCCACTTAGGACAATCGATATCCACCTCAGTAATTTTCAACCAAAATTGATCGGATTAACTCAATTAGCATAAATACAAAAAATTTAAAACTGAATTGGCATTAATGCAAAGGTTTAGGTCTATATTAGCATCAATAAAAGGTTTATTACTTAATTGGCACCAACGCAAAAGGTTTACGACTAAATTAATATAAAAAAAAGTTTATGACTAATTAGACACTAATGGAATAAATTTAGAGCCTTTTTGACACTTATCCGGGCGAAAACAAGGGAAATGTGTTACACTATCTTCATAATGTTCAATTTGTTTGGATATTAATCGCTGCAAGAGAATACATGACACTCATGAAATAAATTATTGCATGAGATATTTAGTGATGATAGGTGTGATTTTAATTCCTTGAGTTTAAATTTCGACAAGGATTAACTGTACGGCGAAAACATTTGATACTCACGCAATAGATTATTGCATAAGATATTTAGTGATGATAGATGCGATTTTAATTCCTTCAGTTTCAAATTTCAGCGACTAACCGTCAAGACATTATCGCTACAAAAACAAGGAAAATGAATTACAGTATCTTCACAATGTTCTATTTATTTGAACATTAAACGCTGAATGACAACAATTGACACTCATACAATAGATAATTAGCGACAATATGTGCGAATTTAATTCCTTAAGTTTAAAATTTCAACGATGATTAACCGTCAACGCATTATTACGAAAAAAAAAAGAGAAATGAATTATATTATCTTCAAAATTCCGATTTGTTCGAATAAGACTAGTAGGAAGAGAACACTTTCATACAATAGATTATTGCATATGATATTGTAGTAATGATAGGTGAGACCTTAATTCCTCATGTTTAAACTTTCGATAAGGATTAACCGTCAAAGCATTATTAGAGTATCTTCATAATGTTTTGATTTGTTCGAATATTAATCGCTGAAAGAGGACACTTGACACTCATACAATAGATCATCGCACACGATATTTAGAGATAATAGGTGCCGATTTTAATTCCTTTTAAGCTTAGAATTCCGGCGAGGATTAACCATGTGCATTATTACTGCGAAAGCTAGGGAAATGAAATTGCAAAATTTTCACAATGTTGGATTTTTGTTCGAATATGAATCGCTGAAAGAGAATACTTGATGACACTCATATAGTAGATCATCGCATATGATATTTAGTGATAACAGGTGCTACTTTAATTCATTAGGCATATGGAACTTTACACCGACCTTTTTCGCTGCAAACTCACCTCACTCGTCAAACTTGGCTCTCGCGTCTATCCTCAAACTGGTTTTATTGCACATTGCAGCTGTGCCTCTTTTCCATGACCTCCAACGTTCCTGAGAGGGAATTTCGGTGGGGAAAAGCGGATCGGGGTCAATCTCGAAACTGCGGTCTTGTTCAGGGTGTCGGCGATCGTAGAGATTGCGTCGGTACGAATTCTGGGCGGCTGCTCATTCGCAGCGTCACCAAGGTGTTTATTCATGGGGACAGGTGAATTGACTTGATCGTAGAGCAACAATATTCGGCCGAGATTAAAAGTCGGATTTTTCTACATCGCGGCATTACGGCGGTGCACCGTTGATTCTACGCCGACGAGGACCGCGATGGAGGAAAAACTCAGCAGCCTGACGATACGACCTGACAGATTTCTAGCGACTTAGGCATTATACTTTGCCGAAATAGTATCCAAATTATAGAGATGGCAAGTCATTTCATTAGAATCTCATCTGCACAAACTTGAGACAAGTAGGCGACGCGAAACGCAAAGATAAGATCGAGATTGGAGTCTAGGGAATGCGTGGGAAGGCGACCGAGTTGAGTTGATCCGCCACTCGAGACGACGGTCCTCGACACTATTCGTAGCAAAATTTGGGGTTCCGCATGGGCACATCACTCGGGTATCGTTTCCAGCGTGGGACGCCAGGCCTTCCTGAGCATCAGCGACCTGAACCGCAACCCCATGAAGACCGGCCTCGGCGAACCGTGCCCGGCAATCACACCGCCTAGACTGGCCGCGTGGAAAGGAAACACCTCCTCCCCGCCGCTTCCGTTTCCTCTGGCGCCTCGCCTTCCATCGCCATCTCTTTCCGGGCTTGGCGGCGGCGACACGAACAGGTCCTTCAGAGTGCGCCCGCTCGCGCTCTTCTTCCTCTTCTGGCCCCCAGATTCAGGCGCGTGGAAGCCTCTCGGCTCGACTGAGTCGACCCGCCGTGCCCCGACCCCGCGGCCGCGAGCGAAGAGCATCCCCAGGGTGGTCTTCTGGCTCTGGCGGCGGAGCTGGACGACGGGGCTCGCTCTCGGGCTGCGCGTGGGGCTCGGGGCCACGCCGCACTGGGCGGCTAGGAGCTTGAACTTCTGCAGAGTCGCCATCTTCTTCGTGCTCTGTTTTTCTCCTCGAGGATGCTCTGTTTTTTCGCGAACTCCTTATATACGCCTAAATAATGGATACTTGGGTTTCAGTGCTTTTGAAATTTGAATGAAATATTACCACTGTATCGTAGAGGATGATTTTGATTGCTTGAGAGCATGATAAAGGGATCATCGTGCGCTGGAGAACGCGCGCGATTTCCCAATCTTTTCCTTCGTGTTCCTGGTGGAAGATCGCTCTTTTTCTTTTCAGAAATCGTCTTTCACAATTCTCAAAGAAAGAACGACTTTTGAACGCAAAAGAAACACACTCCACACAGAGAGGTTTTAGTTTTACGATTTTCGTGAGGAACTGATGAGCTGATGATGAAAAAGCTTCTGGTCCTCCCAACTTTTTGACCGAAGAATACTCAGGCTTGTGCTTTTGGGACGCAGGGGAGATAACAGTGAAAAGGGTGAAAAAAGTCGGGCCTCAGCAGAAAAATTTGTCTCGTACTTTATTTATGCAGATTAGCCCCCGAGTGAGAATAAGCCTTCCATGTAATGTAACACGAGCAACAAGAGCGATGATGATTTAATTTCTAGGATGAGACTCGATATGTCCTTTGGCGCGATCCGCCATCGTATCTCTGCTCTAAATCTGGTTCTGTCCTTGTATTCATCTAGGAACAAATCTGTTCATGTCATAAAGATGCTGTACAAGCCCCGATGTTCAACCCAGTTCCGGGAAAATTCTTTCAAATGCCTGAATTGTTGTGATAAAGAGAGGGACCATGGCAAGCATGCGTACAATCCTTTATTCATGCTCCCAGCAAATTGGTCTATACTACGTAGAATTTACATCAAATCCTCATGCAGCCTCAACAGAAGTGCTGACATGTAGAACTAGAAAAATGATGACATAAATGGAAAACTCGACCGCCACCTATGTCATCTACATTGTGTATAATTTTAGCTGCAAACCGTTACCGGGATGCAAGAAAACTTTAAGCCGGGATGGAGAAGGGAAAAATTGCAAGAGAGAACTGATAAGACTACGTGTCAACCACTCTGTACAGTAGAACTACCACTGCTTCCCCATTTTTGAGTCACCGAAACAGGGGAAGCCGGCGGCTTCACATTCTTCAACAGCCCCGCACCTTCGCTTTCCGGCGAAGGAGGCGGGTTCTTGCTTTGGCCGACGCTGTTGTCATCGCTCACATCCTTCAACTTGTCGGGCACCTGTGTCCCACTTGAAATCGCCTTCAACTCCTCCAGGACAATTTCCATGGAGGGCCTCATGTCCTTGTTCTGTTGCAAGCACCTGAAAGCCAGCTCGGCCACCGCCATGATCATCCTATTGATTTCCGGATCCGACTCGAATCCCAGATTTGGATCGATCAGCTCGTGGAACATGTGGTTCTGTATCTTGCTAGTCGCTAAGTTGGCCAAATTAATCTCGTGCCTATCTCGGCTTATGTCAACCGCTGGCATGGACGATATGAGTTCTACTAGTACTACCCCAAAACTGTAGACATCGCTCTTCTCCGTAAGCTGGTAGCACTGATGATACTCGGGGTCCACATAACCCGGAGTCCCCTGAGGAGCAGTTGACACGTGGCTCACGTCATTGGGGAAGAGCCGAGAAAGGCCAAAATCTGCCACTTTGACGCTGAAGTTGTTGTCGAGGAGGATGTTGTTAGTCTTCACATCCCGGTGGATTATGTCAGACGCATGAAGGTAAGCCAATGCGGTGGCGGTTTCTATGGCGATGCTAATACGAGTAGGCCACAGGAGAGGGTCCTGCTGCGCTCGCTCCCCATGTAGATGATCGGCTACTGTGCCGTTCAGGATGTACTCATAGACCAGGAGTAGTTCACGGCTGTGATGCGAAGTGCAGCCATACAAAGAGACGAGGTTTTTGTGGCGCAAGCGAGTTAGGATTTGGACTTCAGTCATGAACTGCTTCACCCGCCTATAGTTGTGCTCGTATAGACGCTTAACAGCTACTTCCCGACCATCTCGAAGTTTGCCTGATTAAGAAAATGGAGAATGACACTCTTAGATTCCTAGTTGTTTCTGGCTTTTCCTGCCATTTATATGCAGGTTGCCTAATTAGCCTCTTTCGTTAAAAGTCTTACCATAATACACAGTTCCATAACCTCCATCTCCGAGCTCACGGGCAGAATCATAATAGTTAGTAGCTTCCTCAAGCTCGCTGTTCGTGAAAATGGGGACCTCGAAGAATACATTGCCCACTTCAAGATCTGCTTTCAATGAAGAACTGGAAGAAGCATGTCTTGAGTGGAATTTTAAGAAGGGATGCCGTTGTTTGCGAATCATATAGATGCACGAACAGAGGAAAATACTGGCCAAGGCACCGACTCCGCTACCTGAAGAACAAAAGTTTCGTTAGATTTGCATCAGTGAAAAGCGGAGGAAATGGAAAATTTCGGGAAAACTTAGTCTGCGAAATGTTCACAAATGTATGAAGCATGACATTGTGCTCTTGCATCGTAATTGCGCTCAAAATATGCGCTGACACCATTTTTTTGCTATTACAAACCATGCTTAATGCGCCAGAATATATTCAAGGAATTGTATAATGTCCCCGATGATGAAGGTATGACTGACCTACTCCAATCTTCAAAGCTGCATGGTTGTTTCCTGCAGCAAAGATGTAGGTACAAAAAGACGGAGTTTGCGTTAGAACTGAATTCCACAAATGTTGATCCCATCTACATCATGAAATAAATAGAACAGGAATACCGAAACCGACTTTCTTGATCGAACGATTGTAACTCGCTTACCATAATACATCTTAGGAACAACCCACACGTTACACATCACATGCAAATCGCAGAACTAAGCTTACGGAGTGTTGTATGCAACGGTGTTAGCTGAAACTTTAAGCCAGTGCAAAACAAGCACAAGCAAACATGCACGTAGAAAACTTTCCCTTTTACGTTTTCCTTCCCGTGCATTCATCTTCTCTCAGTGATTCATACCCTGACCTCTGTACCGTGAATTCAGTAATCATCTATAATCCTCGACACATCTCTGCACTCATATTGGAACTGGCTAGTGCAAACAGTGACACTCCTACAAATTCAATCTTTACTGCACTGCGCACATGATTAATGCAGAGTTGAGATCTAAGAGGCGACTGCAGCAAGACTATGTGTCTGTGATCAGAAGATGCTGTTCGTTCTTCAGCTTTGATGTGAGGAAGGAAATGGCATTCTACGAATTCATCTAGCTCCTAAAACTGCAAAAGGATTGTCCAAAAGAAATATAAATAGAAGCAATGGCTTGTTGAATGAAGCCAAGGAGGGAAAAAGGAACTGAAAATAGATAACCAAGGGAAGCCAAAAAGTTCATCTTCTTCCTTTGAAGTCCTTATCAAGTTTGGAGAGAATGACAAGGAACTTGAATTTCACATGCGAGAACTTGAATTATTTCTATCACATGGAATTAACCGAAATGTGTTACCTCTTCTGCAA
Organism: Rhodomyrtus tomentosa; assembly: GCA_028455895.1. Taxonomy (NCBI): domain Eukaryota; kingdom Viridiplantae; phylum Streptophyta; class Magnoliopsida; order Myrtales; family Myrtaceae; genus Rhodomyrtus; species Rhodomyrtus tomentosa. The sequence continues at coordinate 9,656,255 of JAPCWY010000011.1, forward strand.
GGATGCGGATATGCTTTACCAGAACACAAGCACAGAAAATCTCCATCCGCTCTCATGGATTTGCCTCCACTCTCTTTGCATTTAACACGTACATCCCAGGAGGTTAAATTCCATCTCACTGTAAACCCGTGCGTCAACTTCTTCCCGAACTCACCATTTTCCTTTTCCTTAATATCACTCTTAGATAATTCAACCGGTACAAAAATATGACTCGCACACGCTGGCAGATAAGGATTTAGGTCTTCTGGTCGACTTACAAGAGCAACACAAGTGTGGTTGGCCCCAACGGAGGGGCAAGTCAAGTAAGGACATGGATGTTTAACATTTAGGAAGCTGCTGCAGTAATGGAGAAATGTAAGGTATGAAGGCTTCTGATCGAGTAGGAAGGAGGGCGGTTCAAAGCTGGCACTATCAGTATCAGATTTTCCGGGCCGCATAGTTGGAACAAAACAAGCATTGCCCGTTCTCTCGAACTCCGAGCTCAATCCATGAGAGTGATTATCATAATCGACAGGGTACTTCCCAAAAGGTAGCAGTTGGAGCACTGGCCTATCATCACACTCAATTTGAAAACTTCCATTGGTTGATTGTATGGCGTGGTTCCGGAAGGGATGACCTATCATGTCCTTACCACACTCGGCAGGCTTGCAGAATTTATCCTTCAAGCCAACAGACGCAACCCGGTTTTCCAAATAAATAATCGTCAAAACGCTAATGACATGGCGAAGCAAAACCTTGGAACTTATGCAGATTTCGACACCCATTTCAGGAATTTCAGACGGAACAATAGAAGCACAAGAACGGACAGAAACAGGGGAGCTTTTGTGGCATGTACCGGAGACGGAAAGGGCTTCAGTGAGATTCAGTGGCTCAAACTAAGGATCGCATTATATGGATGCCACGTTGAATCTTTTTTCACGTAAATACGCCAATTGACTGGGTCAACTGAGCGTGGACGACCCGAAAGAGCAAACGTAGCGGACCACATATTTGCTCAGCGTGAGAGAAAATCTATTGCCACTGTTGATACTTCGGCTAAAAAAGTTCCATTTTTCAATACTCACGATCGATTTCTCACCATCGGCCCCGGGTCCATGGCCAACTTTGCCTCTCGCAAAGTTTCCGACTTTGTTTGACGGGGTTTCAAAGCTTTCCCACAGGCTTTCCTGCGATTTCAAACCGTCAGGACCACATCGATTTTTATGAGACTCGTCCTCGACCCTTGATCCCTCTGAAGGTCGGCAACTATGATAACTTGAGTTCGTGACAATCAAAGGCGGAGAGACACGGTGGGTGACAACTGATGGAGAAGGAAGAAAATGGTGAAGCGACCATCTGATCTGCCCATTGGGTTTATGTCAGACAAAGATTCGTCGATGTTAAGGAGGTCGAAACGGAAAACCCCCCCATAAACACAATCAAATGACTGATTCCATGATGCTGTAATTGTGATATATTTTATAAGTTGCACTTCCAGTTTTGGCGTCCGTATGAGAACAGGATCTGGTTTTTCTTCTCTGTTCTTTCGCATGAAGATGGACGGGACAGGGTGGTCGCAAAATATGAAGGGAGTAGAGAAAAATGATGGACTTGATTTAGCACCCCGTACAAACGCCGAGCTAATCTCGGAGGTGAGAGTCAAACTCCCGACCTTCACGGTTCTCAAGCTAATACTTGCTCGGCAACTTCAGCTATACATTGAGCTCTGATGTTCTCTCTGTAGCTTGTTTTTGACGCAATGTATTGAACTTAAACTAGGAAATCATGAATGAAAATTAAGCAGATGGAGTTTTTCAAGCGGTAGAAAGGAACACCTAGGAAAGCCGAAGAAATCAAGCTGAAGTTTTTGGACTAAAGGATCAGAAGAACCAATTCTACAAAGATAAAGCGGGCACAGATATCATTTGTGATTTTATATTTCTCAAATACCGGCGACTCAATAAAAAATCTTCGGTAATCTGATTTTCTCACAGTTTGGTCATGTTTGTTCTGGAGGACCGGAACCAGATGATGAAGAAGAACTTTCTAGAAGAGCAGCAGAATCCGAAAGCCTAAGTTAGAATAGTTTGCGGAGTCTTACCGTCGCCACAGTAACCGAGATGTGTTCCATCGCGGCAATAGCACACATTCGTGCTATTTTCAGAGCCGCACCACCCCCCGCTTCTTCGGCACCTCTTGCAGTCGTGCCCAATCCAGTTCAGCGTGAAACCATCCTTCAATAACTTCAGGTAGTCAACACTTTGATTCACCTTCCAGTTTTGTATCTGAACCGGGGCGGCCACCAAGCACTGGCACGACGCTCTATTCCAGTTCAAGTAATCGCACATACTAGCTATGGCGGCAAAAGAATTGTTTCCTTCACCAGGAGCACACTCAGCCCGAATTATTGTAGAATTGACAGAAAATGAATCGTCGCAGTTGCGGAAAATGCAGAGATCAGCCTGGCCCGGACCGAAAGTAACAGGTAGGCGGTCGAAAGAGTAATTGAGACTCGGCAGGGGGCATCCAGCATTGAGGACCGCTTGATTCACCACTCTGAACGAGTTCTCCTCATACGATATGTTTTCAATCACATAACTAGATCGAGAAGTCTCATAAATCGGCCTTTGGTTGTAGCACTCTATCTCGAAGCCAGGAAATCCACAATAAGGTTGTTGAACTCCCAGGATCCAAAAGGGATAGCTTATGTTTGGACCAGTACCGCAGTTCTTTGGCTGACAAGCATCAAATTTCGGGTTCCCCCCAAGAGACAGTACGAAGTCGAATAAGAACATGCCAAGACCGATGATAATACCGATCCGCCTAAATGGGGAAGCTCTAATGCTCAGCATGTTTGATGGATTCAATCCAGGAGTCATTGCTGAAGAATGTAAAAGAAAGAGATAGAGGCGAATTGCACCTCAGAGGATGTAGGCATATATACCCTCGAAACGGTTCAAGTCATTACTATTTAGCAGTTGTTAATACCCCCTTGGATATTAAATTTGAGCTTGCTATAAAATGGCTGTTGTTTAGTCAAACAAAACATAAGGTTCCAATCATACTTGAAAGTCCAACCTATCCATGTACTTATTTGCAAAGTTCAGCATGGAACGCGATTCAATCCAAACGCAAACAATCAAACAATACGGGGGGACAAATCGCTCTGGACGAGGAGAAACGGACATAAACATCGTCCCTAACACATCAGTTGATTTCAGCGACTGCCCTTGGCTGGAATTTCAGAAACCAAGTGAGAAGACAAGAAAGACAGATGAGGGAACAACCTTTGATTTTGATGTTCATATGTATATTGCTTTGGGGGTTGCTGACCAGGTTTTTTGGTCTCAGTCTTCCCTCTGAAAGTCTAAGGAAGACTGGCTTATTCTGAATTATATTGATGTAATGTCATTGATGTACGAGTCATTTTCTGGGTATTCATATTTCGGCTTTCAAACATCAGCAATTGGTCATAGCTTAGAAAACAAGGAACTCCACCCTATCTCCATTTGAAAATGTCAAGCACAATATTTTTTTTTTTATTGACTCTTGATCGCTCAGCATAATGATGTTGACCTTTAAACAGTGATCTGAACGTATTGTAAGATTGCATTTGTTTTGCGAAAAATGAATAATTTACAAGATATTTTCTTAAAAATAATCGTTTGTATCGTTTACAAATATGAATAAACAAAAGTTTTTAATCGTCCACAAAAATATTTCGATACGAATTATCGTTGATAATGAAAATAATTTTCATGCACTAATTATTTCAAGTAATTTTTAAGTGATTATTTTAAAATACATTTTTTTCGAATCATTTATTTTTTGTGAAACAAACGGAGCCTAATACTAAATTATGGTTGTGGTCTAGGCTCTGAAATTTCTTAAAGGAAGTTGCTAGTCTAATGGTTACTTATGATCACACAATCTTCCAATTAATAAGTACTTTATGAAAAAAAAAATGATAGTGGTGCGTAAATATACGGTTGAGGTTATATCATCCCTAATAGTAAGCGCAGATATTTCCTTACCTATAGGAAGTTGCCAAAATACCAAAATGAAAATATTAAGGGAAAAAAGAAATATTTAAAAAAATGATGGCATAATTGATATTAGAAAACTAAAGCACAATCAGGCAATCAAGATCAAAAATAGAAAAAATCACTTCTTAGAAGAAGAGAAACAAATGTAAAGAATTACTTAAACCTACTGAAAATGTAATTAACCAGTTAACAATTAGCACCTAAGTTAAAAATCATAATCCAGCTTAAAACAGCATATCCATTGAAAGATTTATTTTGGAAAATAAATAAATTAATTGAAAAAAAAACTTGAAATCAACAAGCAAACAAGAAAAGACTATATAATTATCCGAAAGATAAAATTGAGAAATGAAATGCATTAAATTTATCCAAATAAACTGTACATAAATTACAAGGAACAAAATGTTTCACCATTAGTGAATCTAGACAGCATAACTATGATCAATTACGAGTCTCTCATCTATATTCAATCCATCTTATATGGATAAACAAAGGTTGTAATAAAAAGAGAATTCCGAAGATAAAATTGAAATCATATATCAAAATAGAAAAGCAAAAGTAAATGTGATAAAACGGCAAACGATATATATACTGAAGCAAGATAAAATCATACCTATAGAAACCCATTTTTTTACAAAATTTTCTTATTACCATAAACAGTAAATGGATCCCGTGCTTGCCCTTGTACCTATAGGGAAAAGAATGGCCGAGACTACAAATTTAAGAAATCGAATTCCAAAAATTGGTGAAAAAGAGTTGCTTATAAATTGAATTTGAGACCCATGTCTGGGTAGTCGGTACGTTGTGGTGAAATTTATATACCCAATCATTTACTCTAAAAATTCGGCGAGTGAGCGGCTGCCTCCTACCGGCCCAAAGAAAAGGGAAAAAAAAAAAGACAGAAAAAAATTAAAATTTTTTGAAAAATACTAAATATTATTTAAAAAAAATTGCCACATCAGAGCCAGCGGCACCACGTCAGCTCCAACCAATAAACGAACTAAATTGGCATAATTGCAAAAATTTTAAGACTCAATTGGCCAAAAAAAATTAAATTTAGAATTAAATTGACACAATCACTAAATGTTTAGGACTTTTTTGGTAATTTTCCTTTGCAATTTATACCCAACGAGGCTCTTCAATATTATTTCTCCTAATGACTTCATTCTACAATAACTTGGTAGCTTCCAGTGGAATTTATGGTAATCATTGTACTACAATAATATAGTACGAGAACTCTTAATCGCCCTACCATAGTAAATCCAGTAATTAGCTTAATAGAGAGTGTGTGAGCTCCAAAATGACTAGCCAACTCAATCAAGGACGTTTGTCTTTGTCATGCACCGGACACTCAATTTGTGGCAAAACGTTCTGCCAAATGCTAGCTCATTGCCTCAAGACAGCAAAATATCAATGCTCACACTAAGTGGGAAATTTATTTACAAAATAGATATATTAAGTGATGCAACAGATCATTATTGGTAAAGGTGTCGAATGGATGAGTAAGTTGGGTTTGGATAGGGTCAAATATGGTTCGACCCATATTGACCCATTTAAGCTGTTTTCATGTAGTACAAATCCAACGACATTTACCTAACCCGATCCATATTACTAGAACACTTCCATATTAATATAATTTAGCAAATTTTATGAATTATTAAAAAATATATATATTACTAAAACATTGTGGATGATTTTATAATTACAAAAAAAAATTAACTTTTAAGATAGTTATCTAACCCATTTGTAACACATTTATGACCCATTAAGTTCTTAGTGACCTATTTATGACCCATGGGTTCTTGACCCATTTTGGCACATCTAGTTATTGGTTATTAAATATAGCTCGGTTATGTGTATTAATTTTATACATGTCTTATTATGCATGACACTACTAAGAACTTCAAGCAGCCTTGAAGTTTTGGCCCAAATGAGTTAAATAAAGTCTTCTCTTGATTGCAGAAAAGATCAAATATCAGCAATGAAACGTCGCTAAATGTGTCATTCCGAGAATAACTTTGCTAGCATAATAACATTAGGATGAATATCAATAATCGCATATTGTGAACCACAATTTCTTAAAAGAGTAAATCTCATAATGATTTTTAATAATTGTTATTTATTTTTTGCAATCCAAAATAGACTATTAGCACAACAATTATCTAAAGACTATTATATAATTAATTCCCTTTCGAGAAAGCATTGGCACAAAACCCAACAATTAGCAACGAGAATCATGTATAGTCGTTATATCCAAACGATGGAAATAGACTCTGTTGCCAATTTCCACAATTTGTCCCCACATCCAAGAATGAGCATGATTTTAAGGTAGAGCCGAAGGTCGGAGGATCAAATCGATTCTCGTCAGTCCGTTTCAAGGTTCTAGGGTATGCCTAATAGAATCCTAGAACAAGTCTATGTTTTTCTTTTTCTATATCTCCGTGCAACCCTACTGCATTTGATGGCATCTGATGATGCGTGCATAATTAGGAACTATTAATTTGAATTTACCTAGCGATAATCATAATTGAGATTTTAACTTTATTAATGTTTCATATTTTCCTCGTGTGTCTAAATAAGTGTGTTCAATGGATTGTAACATCAAATTATGGCCATTAGAGATGATAATTTATTGCAATCGTTCAATTAAATATACATATGGAATCTCGATAAAAAGTGAAACTGGCCTCAAAACCTGTGATGGGGTGGGTTTCAGATTCCACAAATTGAAGAATCAATTTTGATGGATAAGTTTCAAGTTTCAATAAAACCGCTCACCCCGATCTGCATCGAGTAACGGAATGGTTTCTTAGCTGGAGATATAATTCTAGAGACGAATTTGCCTATTCATAACACACTAAGGACATATACCCACATAAGCCCTAACTTTTCTTCTCACTGGAAGATGACTCGCACCCCATGGAAGCATGTGGTCGTCGTTAGTTCCAGCTGCTTCACAGAGGATCAATTGCTTGTTGGCAACTTGTGTGACCAAATCGCCTTCTTTCTTTCTAATTATCCAGAGTTCTACTGAATTTTCTGATCGTATGATAAGACTTAAATCTAAAAATATAGTCTAGGAGAGGTAATCGCGTCACTCTGCTCTGTCTACTTTCGAAACATAAGCACAAGAAGAAGAAGAAGATGGAGAAAAGTGAACGTACCAGTTTTACAAAGCGCAGCATGTGGCCGGTCGTGGCAGTAACACTGGAAATGGTAGGTCTCGCGATCGAACCCGCACTTGCCACCGCTTCTCTCGCACACGCTGCAATCGCTCGCCGTCCAATTCAACACGAACCCGCTTCTCAACGCCTCCCCTATCTCCGCCCCACCTCTCCACTCGGCTGCCACCGGTGCCTCCACCAAAGTCCGGCATTTTTTCGCCGCATCGATCACTTCTTGATCCTTGCCATCCCCATATATTCCTAAAACGACCCCGCTGCTTGCGCCTCCTCCTTCTCCTTCTCCTTCGCCGGAACAGTTGATCCTGTAGTTCAGAAGCTCGTCTGCGCGGGGAGAGACGTTGCAGTTGTATAACAGAGAGAGAGTGGCGGTAACGTTCTGGCTCAGCTGGAACTGAGCCGACGGGAGGGTCAGGTTCTTGAGAGACCCGGGCGAGCAATAGGGGGATGCGGTCGAGTTGTCGTCGAAGACGGCGGCGTTGGAGACGCGGAGAGACTGGGTCGTGTAGAAGAGGTCGCGGACCACATAGTCGTCGCCGGAGAGATTGATGACCAGGCGGTCGTCGGCACAGGACAGTTCGAAGCCCGGGAAGCCGCAGTAGGCGGGTTGCCGGTCGCGGACGTAGAACGGGAAGGTGATGTTGAGGCCGCCGCAGGCGACGGAGAGGCTGCAGTTTCCGAAGTGGGAGTCGACGTGGGAGAGAGATTCTTGGAGAGATAAGGAGAGAGAGAACAGAAGCAGCAGTGAGAGGTTAGCGTGCATTGGGAGAGGAGAGAGAGGAGGTGCGACGGCGGCTCTGCTCCTCGTTCTGATCATCGTGAATTTGATGGGGAGTGGTGGAGACTTGTCGAAGATGGCGATATCATGCGTGTAGAGAGAGAGAAATCTGGAGGTTCATGCTTGGATGGTGCGTTGTCTGGTTCGTTTTGACTTGGATAGAGCTTTGATTCTTGTGACAAAACAGGAAGTGTGCGTTGTTTGTATTGTCCAAATCTACCTCATATCTCAGACTGTTGAAATTCATGAACTGGCCCCCCATGAAATTCAACTTGTTCAAGCTGACCCCCTATCCTATCGAGAACCGTCCACTTCCCAAAGTCGCCATCGCCGCAAGTTGGACGAGGCGGAGAAAGTTGAACGCTTTGCTGGAAGTATTGACTGACGAACTCTGACCTGGGGAAGCCCTCACGGCACAGCGTCGTCTCTTCGACTTCGCGCCTCTGTTTCATTTCATCATCGTGCCTCTCCAGTTTGATTTCCCGAGGCATCCTCTGCCTCGATCTCCGCATAGCTTCCTGCTCATCGAAACGCGAACGAGTAAAAAAAAAAGTGGGGGGCAAATCTCCGCAAATCTCGATTTTTTAGGGACCAAAAGTGTAATTAGCCACAAAATTCGAGAAGGTAACAGGTTCTGCCCATCAGGCACGAGCCATCACCGACTTTGCGGGAGATCTACCGTAGTTAGGTAAATGGCACCTAAATTTTGATCCGGTACAGTATACACGCAACTCGTGAATTTTTAATTTATACAATGTTATTCCTAAATTTTGATTCAATGTATATTTTCTTAACTTTGATCTAATATTCAATGTGATCACCTCTAATTCTAAATATTTTCATATCGTCTAAGGATAACTTTAAATATATATATCAATAGTTCAAAGATCACATTGAACAAATTAAAATTCTAATGACGATATTGCATTTTTAGTGAAAGTGCACATACAATATTGAATATACATCTAACAGGACTGCATTGAAAGAATTAAAGCCTACGTACTCTATCGCAAATTGGACCAAAGTTCATGGTTGACATTACATATTAGACCAAAGTTTAAAAATCATTTATGCTATTATCCTATTAATTTCATGCAAGTATTTTTTTTTCTTTTTTCTTTTTTTGGGGGGTGGAGGAATTCATACTAGTATGTTAAAGACCAACAACTATCGATATACTGGCTCTTTCAATAGTTTTCAGCTGGTGTAACTTTCATAAGCACCCCCCGTAATTATAGTACCTCCAATTCCAAAGCCGCCGCAGTTTAACTTTTCCGATTGCCTCACCCGTCTTTAAGATTCGACAACTTTGAAACGTGTATTTGCGAATACGAAAGCCTCTCCCCCTCGTACAATTACTTTTACGAATGCCTCAAAAACTTGTACATAAATCAAGCTGCACGTAGCTCGATTAGGATTTTATATGCATATTGTATACATGTAGTTTTTTTTTTTTTTTTTGAATAACTAAGGTGTTCGGGCCAGCTTGAGTGTATACATGGAGTCACTCTTTACAAAACTCATAAACATATTATGTACTTTACAATTGAGACAACCCGAGTCACGCAATGCCTGCAAATTGGTAGGTAAGATGTTAGCATCATGGAAGGATCTCCTTTATGTCGTCTGGCATTCATTGGTAAAATATTTGATAATTCGATAATACGGATTTGACCAAGTCAACCATTCTATTTTCTCTCTTTCCAGTTCAATTCAAAGCGAAATCATACAAAACCATATGTCGAACCGGCCAATTTGAACAACGGCGAGATGATCACTTCCTCAACACATAAAGAATCCCATCACGAGGAGCTATTGACTCACACCTCCAATTGGACCGGATTCTAATTATGATTCAAGAGCAAACCAAAAATATCACGATTTCTATATTTGTGGTAGGGATTTACATTTAAAAAAAAAAAGCTCGTTTCTTTATTACTTAATTCTCTTGTCCAATCATAATGGGTACTTAAATATCAAGATCATTTCATAATCAAGCCCGGCAAACTTCGAGAGAACGCCATAGCCCAAAAGATACAAACCTGTGGTTCTAGCCAAGGAGAAGTCAACTCGGTCGCCGAGTAACATTGCCTCCAGAGTGTCGATTCCTTCCCGCTGTTAAGATCCGGTCTCACCAATCAATCGGCGCACACGCTTTATTTGAATTCGTGGCATCCTACGCCGACAACTCAGCCGGTAGTACGATGGTCGAACTAGTGCGATGACCGCTTGCGAGCCGTCCTCCGGCAGTCGGCACCAACATGAGTGTAAACCAAATAACATAATTGGGCTTTATGCACACTTTATGCGCAAATCCCATGGGCCAATGTCCGAGCACAAAGCCAAGATAGGCTAGGCACTTTAGCTTGAGATGGTATTTTGGAATTGGAACCATAATATTAGATGAGAAGGTGGGCTTTCGCGATGCTAATTACCAATTAGCCCATTAACACCAAAGGAAGCCCAGGCCTGGCATGCATTCCGGTGGCAGAGTGAACTGGAAGCTACTGCTTCTGTCAATTTACAGCCGCCGAGCCGGAATTTGCGCTGTGAGAAATGACGGGAATGCAGCCCCATTTATCTAATACTCACTTATAATCTTTCACATCACGATCCGTATATCAATATCATTCGATTCAGAGGTCCCCGATGAGATCCGACAAAAATGTCATGCTCTCCCACTGGCAGCTCAGTTAATTAATTGTCCAAAGTTTTTTGTTATAATCTGAAAGTGTCAATTTACTTGCTTGACCACCGATATATGACAACCCGTCCACAACCCCCCCCCCACCCCCACCAAAAAAAAAAAAAAAAAAGATAAATGGTTGGGATGAAACTTACCAAAGCTTGTTTATGTTGGGAACGCATAGGAGGGAATCGCCGATGAAGATACTAAATTCGAACCCGTCAAGATCTATCAATAAATTATGGCTAACCAGTATATGTTAACTACTATATATTATACATTTTCTTTAACATAGGACTTTTCCAACATAATTCATGCGTGCATCTAAACAAACTCTCCTAGCTTGTGAGCTCCTTTTTAGATCTGTTTTCCGTTAATTCAGTTATCATTCTGCATTAAGATGTCCTCAATTTGAATCTCCCAAGCCCAAATTTATCCCTAGTCACTTTCTCCATATCGAATCATGAAGGCTGTCATCGGAACCACGTTACTATACCAAAAAGTTCATCGTTACTCCTAAAGTATTTTCACTAGATTGAACCATGAAACCTACTTGCAAACCGCGTTGGACACAAAATTTCTTCCTTGAGATATGGCCCCTTACACTAATATAGATGGGGAGCAGGCCATCAATCAACAGTCGTCCATAATTCCATTTGTCTTATTGGTAGTAAGCCATCAATCAATCATTATGCGTGACACCATATGTTGGGAATCCAATAGAAATCCAATATCCTCACCTGCGGAGATTGTTAAGAAAGAGCTCAATTATGTACCTGTTGACATATCCAATTAGTCCGATTCCATTCAAAACCTTAAGACAATTATGGATTACTCAACCACACTTGCGCATCTCAACTATCTCCCCTTGACGCGTGACCCCAATATGAGGTATGGTCCCAGTTAATTCAAATATCAATCTCCACATACATGTCTCACCCTAAATTCCAATGCCCGAATGGAGAGAGTGCAAAGAGAGAGCTCAAGTCCAAGCTTGTCAACATATTCAATTAGAACTACATGCAATCAGAAACTTAAACCAACCAAACCAATGAGTTATGGACCATTAAGATATATGGACCACTCCGCACTACATTAATTTTTCAATGTGGACCTTTTCTAACTCGGTCCATACGTGCATGTCAACAATATCAACCAAACTCTTCAAAATTCGGACTAAAAAAAAAAGCTCTTTAAAATGAGGTGTCATAACTAGAAGAATAAATTTACCTCCTCACTATCAATCAATGTATCTACACCATTAATAATCGATTTTTTTTCCTTAAACGGTAGTCTTAAATAGACTGTGTATCATGTAAGAATGCTAAATTGCAAAAAGGGTCCAACTTTAAAGCCAAGACAAAGAATCTACTCCATTTTGGACATGTGGCACCAACAGAGAGATGGAGTAAACTGGATCCCCAAGAAGTGATTGTAGTATAGAAACGAAAGATGAGCACGCGATGGAAGCTAGCCCTAAGCTCCTAATTCATCACCATCCCCTAAACCATTCCTTTCTTCTGTACCATCATGAGTTTCTTGAAACCTAAGCTTGGAACCATTTTCCCACTACATAAGCCGTACACAATTAGGGCACTGTGTGAATTATCCTATACAGACATTAGCCTAATCACCTTGTACATATCTTAGAATCATGCCGATATACTCATCCGATTCCAACCACCACGCGGTTCCTTCCCGGAAGCCGTCAGGCCGTCAGATGCCTCTACACGACGTCCCCAGCGGCGGAAAAGGCAAAAACCGCTCCGTCTATCTTGTCTCTCTATTTCCCCTTATTTTTCCGATCGAATCTTCTCCTAATCTTACAAGAATAACTTGCACGCCGCAAGCCGCTGACATACTATTGGGGAAGAACAATAACCTGTCGCTAGCAACCTTGGTCGGGGCCACAGCGATTTGGTTTCTCTTCGAGGTGGCGGAGAACCAATTCGTGACCCTCCTGTGTCACCTCATCTTGGCATTCATGACCATTATTTTCATTTGGACTAACTTGGCCGATTTAATCCAGAGGTAAAAATAAGACTTACTCAACTTTATAACATATCGTAAATTACCCACCACACACACACACACACAAAGTGGGCTTTATAAATTATGAGTTATCGAATTACTTAATTCCCATCTAATATTTAATATGTTCTTCGCATATCAGGGACCCTCCCGATTGTCTATAGGTTTCAGCTGTCGGACGCCACGTGTCGATCCTTTTTTCGAAAGATTGACAGATTATTCTCGAGAGTTTATGACATTTCAAATGGTAATGATTGGAAAATGTTTTTCGGGGTACGAATTTCATCATCCAAACTCTTTTATTTTTTTCCTTTTAAGTTCACGACCCGCCTAAATTATATCTTGAATTCGTTTGATTAATTCATTTTGCTGCGTGAATTTCAGGCAGTCGCATTCCCGTGGATGCTGTCGGTCCTTGGCAACTACATAAGCTCGTTGAATTTGTTATATTTTGGTAAGCTCCCCCAAATTCTCTGCAGCACTGATTTTTCCTCTAACTTTTTAGTGATAATTTTTCTATGCTACCTGCTGTTATATATATATATATATATATATATATATATATATATATATATATATATATATATATGTATGTGTGTGTGTGTGTGTGCGCGCGCGCGATAAAATTTTGTTTGCATGGAGATTCTACCTGCTTTATACGAGAGATTCGAGAACGAAGTGGATTATCTCGCTCATAAAAGCAGCAAAGACGTGAAGAAACTGTACAAGAAATTTGGTTGCATAGTCCTCAACAAAATTCCTAGGGGACCTGTGAAAGAAAAGAGATCCACATAGAACATGGTCCCCGGAAAATTGGCTTTTATGGGAAGATTACCTTCGGAAATTCCGTCCGAAAAGATATACATGTACATAAGACTTTAGTTGTGACGACGACGTATAAATTGGATCTCGGACCTTCGATTCGATGTTGATGACTTTCTGACTTAATTTCTTTGATTTTTTCTTGTGATTGCAAGCCGGAATCTACAAAGTCGATGGCTTTTTAAAAGGATGTAACTTTCGCACCCGCATGCCGTGCTGGGAAAGGAAAAGGATGAAAAGTCATATGGAGTTATGAACTAGTGTTCGTACAATAAGTTTATGGTTTTTTGGACAAATTTTTCATGAAAAATATGCTTTTTTATTAAAAAAAAAAACAGAGAAAGGTAGAATCATCCATAAATCAAGTAATCATATTCGTCTAATTAGTCATAAATTTATTCTACCAGAGTCCTGATTTTTTTTTTCAAAAAAAAAAATCGATTTAGCCTCATAACACCAAAAGTCTGTCCCTTGAATATGCTCCTTTCTTAATGTCCACTTGTGGAAAAAGCCCCCCATCTTTCTCCGCTTTCTTCAAAAGCTCTTGAATAAAGTTGGGTAAGGTTGGACCATGTCATCTCTCACTGAATTCCTAAACCCATGCCGAGGCATGAAAAGGCCAAAAGGCACTCCCCCCAACACACACGCACACCCAGTCAATGTGGAGTGCCTCTCATGTTGCATCGAAGTGTCGGGGTGCGGACCAGCTTGAGAATGATGAAGCGGAAGGGAGATGGTGTCGGCTTCGATGGCGTTTGGCTTCTCGAAAGGACACTCGAAAATCCGAGAATCGGAAGGGGGAAACATCAAGCGGCCGGTGAAATGGTAGCTGAGCGACGCGGCCTATACGGCCGGACTTGGGAAAATAGTTACTGAGGATGCAGCATGTGCGGCTGGAATCGAAAGAAGAGTCGTCTTCGCGAAAAGGCTCGACTGGGTGACAAGTCCGGTGCTGTTGGCGTAAAAAACGCGACCATCGTGCAATTGACTCGGCTAAGCACTTCCTCATATGAGACTTGTGTGCGAGGAGTAAACATGCACATGCATGGATTTATTTTACTAGAAGGTGCATGCGAAATGTACCCGATGCACTAGAGTTGTCTTAAGAATTGTGACTCGTACCAAGTTGAGAATAATAATAAAATAACTGTGGAATTTATATACATCTCGTTGAATAGCATGAAGAATAAATCGGCTTATTTTTAAGCATTATGAGATTAATATTGATGTTGATATATATCAATCAAGACACGCATTACCAAAGAAAAATATACGTGCAATCTTAAAAGATACGTAAAATCAATATAATTATCGAATGAAATCGCACCCACTATTGATTACTCCCGCTAATCACGACATCACATTCCCAAAGTCAAGAAAACAAGACTCTAAAATACATAATTTTGAAGTTGGAACTTGGAACAGGTCAAGTCCGTTCTGTACAACAATTAGAACTCCACGCCGATCAATACCCTACGATCGTACCTCCTCCTATAGAAGTTTCAAATTCGAGGCTTGGGTTCTACATTATCCAAGATGAGAAAGGATTCCCCTCTACTGATGTGGGATAAGTTAAAATTAGTCACGTGTCTAAAGGATTTGACACGCTTTATTTTCTAACAAAAGAGAAAATCTTGTTTTTTTTTTTCCTTTGTCAAAACTAACATTCCATCAACTTTCTCGGAATACAAGAGCGAAACATCCTAATTCAACTGCAAATCAAGACAAGCCCCAAATAATTTCAAAACAAAACAAGCTCCAAATAACAAGAGAAAATCATCGTAACAAAGTTACAGGTCACACACTTGAAGAGCTAAACTCGGCGGCTGATCACCGAATCTATCTTCAGTAATGAGCACATACCGAGATTTCTATATGTTGCAACAGCTTTGCCTTTCGACTGTGCGAGCCCAGATTTCGTTTCCCCAACACCATCACCGAGCAGAATAAAAATGTTGAACGATCGCAGATTTGACACATGTGAAAGCAAAACCATCACAAATTTTCTCCGATCTCCTCCGAAACTAGACTTGTTCACCAACGAAACCCGAGAAAAACGAAATCCCTAAAACATGCACGCAAAAAAAATCCAAAATTTAAACTAGATCGGGATAGAAATCTTCTCGAAATGGAGAGAGAAACCTCTAGATCTATACTAAATCGGAAGGGAAACACTCCCCAAACAGGACGAAAGCAAGAAAATGAAATAGAGAATCAAGACTATTGGAATATATAAATATTAAACTATGATTTTTTCTAACAGCTTAAGCTTTTAAAGTAGTTGGTTGTGGTCCCACTAAATCTTTCATGGAATCAGAGCAGAGGTCATGAGTTCAAATCTTTCCAGTCCCCTATTTGACTCCCCAACGAATTTGTCTACACTTAGTACTAAACAAAAAGGGGAGTTTTTGTGGTATTATCAAATCTCACAAAGACAACCTAATAAAAATGAAGGAGAGAGAGATATAGCTCAAACCCTCTCCTCTGCAGAGGTTGAAGAAGAAAGTGTGTGAAAAGGAGAGAGAGAGGAGAGAGAAGGGGTAGAAAGAAAAACCAGGACTGGTGTTTACTTGGCAGCTCCGTTACAGAAAACATTGTCTTTCGACTAAGCAATTACTTTATCACGTCGGGTGTCCAAGAAAGATGAGTAGAACATGCTCTCTTTTTTATTTTATTTTTTGTCGAATGAGTAGAACATGTTATCATAAGAAAAAAAACATGCAGCAGTTCAAAATTACCATCCTTTTCTTTCAACAAAAAAAAAAAGAATGTTATATTAAGTAGACTTGAGTATAGATGCTAAGAAGGTAAATATACGCCAACCGTAGAGAGAACACGGGTATTCAAAATTCAAAGGGTCAGGCTCCGTTCGTTTCGTGAAAATCAAATAATTTGAAAATTAATTTTCTAAGAATGACTGCTTGTATCAATTGAAAGAATTAGTCACCGACAAATATTGCCATTAACAATAATAATTTTTTTATTTAAATACTGGAGATTATGTTTTTCCCGTTGACAAACGGAGTCTAAAAGTGTCCATTACGCGATGAGGAAGGACGTTATCGGCGACTGGACCTGAGGAAGGGAAAAAAAAATAATGATGAAATGGTCGGCTTCAGATTCGGGTGGATGATGAAAAGCTCCACTTCGTACCGGTCGTCGAAGTGGGGTTAACCAAAGAGGAATCTCGTCCTGAAATATCCACGCGAAGTCAAGTCACCTCACAGTCCCATTCAAAGAGAGAGAGAGACAAGAGGGTGGGCAAACCGTGAAAGGATAATAAGAGAGCTTCTTGAGATCCATCCATTCATTTCCTCATAATACCTTTCATGTTACTCCTCGAGGATTGATAGTCACACGCACACACGCACACAGATGGTGAGGGAATGGAAAGAAGTCATCACCGGATACGGAGGCGAATCCTCAAGCGGTGCGGTTTTCGTCTTCACGGCGTTCCTGCTCTCCCTTGCTCTGTTCGTCGTGGTAATGTTCATGTGCGCCGACGGCATGTCCAAAGACAAGGCCTCCCCCTCCACCCACACGGACACTTACGGAAGCACCTGCGCAGCCGGCTGCGGTGCAGCTTGTGGTGGATGAGCGCTCGGCAATCTCCTACCCGCACGAACCGGCTCAGCAATCTCCTATCCCACGACCCCGTCCCAAAAGGGTTCATTCCTGGATGTTAATTCTAATCCGACATTTTCCTCAGAGGCCGTCTATTAGTTCACATGGGTAGTTGATGAGAACCAGACGCCATTTTGCAGGTCAAATGTAGTTTCTCCCTCTTTTCTATCCTTTCAAGGATTTGTAGTGTCTGACCAGACTAGATATGCCATCAATAGGATTATCAGTTCCTTGTGAGTAGGACTCCCATGTGAAGGGCATTACTATATTTACAGCAGCTCTTCCCTCTTTTCTAATTCAAGCAATCATCGTCGTCATCAACATCACATTTATCCGAAACAATGAATATCCAAATTGATGCACCACAAATCAGTATAGCTTCTTTCTTCTTCTGGATTTTAGTTCACAGTGTAGCTCATGGTTGGTGGAGGACATAACATAGTAAACCTTGCTAGCACAGTATTTGCAATACACTGCTATTGTATTGTCCATCCTTTCATGCGCCGGAAGTTCACCTCTCCATGCCGATGTAGGTAACCCCGACAAATTATTAAACAGATTGTACATCCACAAAGAGTCAACAACCTTTACCACTCTCAACAAGAAGACTCCCAAGTTATTAGCATTGAACATACAGCATCAAACAACTAACGTATTTCGGCAACTGCGGGATTGCACTGACAAGTTGGAAACGTGCACAACGATATTTGGGTCTTTTTCTCCTTTTTTTTTGGTTAACCCAGTTAACGGTGAGAGATACATATAGGCAATGCGCTTCATGATCTGCGTGTTGCCCCCAACTCCCAACATATGCAGTTCTTTATTTGAGATTTTTCAGTTCACCACAAGTATGGTATAATTTCTCTGTACGGGCGTAAATAAGAGTTGAGTAACCACGTGGACATGTATCTAACAATATAACAGTAAATTTCCTGGCAAAGTCGCCATTCCCTTGTTTCTGCCATCTGCATATCATGAAATTCCACGGCTTCGCCTTATTTCACTGGACGAAATATTCATGTCAAACATTTGGCGAGGTATTGATATGAAAATGTCCTTCAAAACATCCGGAATGTCAAAATCCTCAAGAACCTGCACCATGTTGCATTTAATGGATCAAGCTTCTGTGGTTAGTTAGCAAGAGATGTAGAGAAGGTAGAAAAGGAAAGGGAAAAAGGGGCACATTTCTGGGGAATCTCATAGGACAGACCTTGAAAACGCCATCTACATTACGGCCGCCCACCAGAAAAGTGCATCCAATGCTTTTGCATCCAACAAGTATTTGCAGCATCTTCTTGTAATCTCCATCGTAATACTTTGGCTGCACAACATAATTATAGCAAAATCCATATACACTGCAAGAGCATCAAGAAAACAAAATAACCCAACACAACAATACTGGTTGGAAAGACAAGTCAAACGTATGCATTAATTTTTGCAACACCAGTAACATGAAGCTGCAGTATGAAATTAAAGTGAGCCATATGCTACATCAAGAAACATCAACCCCAATGAAAGCTATGAACAGATAATGGCGGGCCATTGTCTGATATAATGATACGAATCTACAGTAGATGGCTGAGAACATACATTAATAAGTCTTGCCGCTGTGTCTGCACCAATTACAAAAGCACTGCCTGGGAAAAGCTCCGCCTTCTTATAGAAAAATGGTTGATTAGATATTATCACAGTTTTTCCTGTAATTCACAGGAAGCGTGATGGTTGATATCAATAAAAGTATAAAAGAAAAATTGGCAGTCAAGAGCAGTTCCAACAGAAAAGGCCGTCAAAGGAAAACAGAGACACAAATATTGACGTCGAAGACTCATCCCATTCCTGCACAGACTATGCAGAAGCAGAGCACATATGGTTCACAGTTCATCATCCATTGGTCAACACCCTGATTAAACAATTTCAGCTTTTGTACGGTAATATTTCCATATATTAACCTCCTCTTTTCAAAAACATGCTGTGCCTCAGGAATAACAGTGGAAGCTCTAGCATTGCTTGCACGACTCTTTATACAATGTTGCATCCTGACAAACGCAATGCAGATAAGCCACATAATGGCAGCCAATTATTCACCATGATAAATGAAAATGTAAGAGGGTGCAGAAGGATTTTAAAATAGCAGCGAACGACAAGTCCACTTCAACCAAAGCCACCGCCTCTATGGCAGTCGCGAAGTAAATCTCTGAAAAAAGCTCAAAGAATAGCGCATGACGTTCACTATAGGTAGAGAATCTATGTAAAATGTAATACAATATGCATATTCATAGCCAAATATATCCATATTCATGTCATATAAATCTATCTGCAACAACGCACATAAGTGGTTCCGTAGTTGGAGTTCGTTCAATTTCCAAATTGACAGTGTGGAACGTCCAGGCAGGAAAATAAAGTTCATACAACAGGGCTGGTAAACAAGAAAAAGAAAATCTCACCAACTCTTTCAAATTGCTTCACTCGATCTTTTATTTCTTGCACTGATAGTGGAGGTTTATCCGCATTTACTGCCGAAATTTCGAAACATGGATACCCATTGCCACAGATACTGCAGCAGAATTCACTAATTATTGAAAAATCTTGTAACATGTGATCAAGGGACAAGTCCAACATGAATATCAGGAATGGCACATGATGTAATATCAGAAACCCATAACAAGAGGACTTCATGCGCCTGTTTAGATATTGTAAAAAAGGTATTTGAAGCTTGTAGTCTGCAAATGGTTGTTCACCTCATCGTGACACAAGAACGGAGACACTACCCAATAAACTTATTGAGAAGAGTGTCCGACATCAAAATTCTGCCACTAGGACAAAACAATAAGTTGCCAGGAATTCACCATCATCTAATAGGAGCTATGAATTAATGCATGGGTCCTCTCTTTGAGTGACACGTGTCCCATTAACTAAACAATAAAAAGAAACATGTCCTTCAAACCAAAGTAGTCATTTTTTATTCAAACAAATTTCCTTTATTTATTTGTTCAAAACATTCTTGGTATCAATAATAATTATAGGAAAAAGTAACATAAAATTAACAAAGTAAAAATGAGAAGCTGACACGTGGTAGCTTCTTTGGCATTAATGAATTAGATTTTTTTTTTTCTAGAGGAAGATGTGATAAGTCCGTTTCGTTTACTAATGTGTTATATTCTTGCTTTATTATTTTAGTACCTCCTTAGTTTTCTAATAATTTCAAGAGACCTCAAAATGTTGACACTTATATTGCTTAGGAATTCAAAGCGATCAACGTTAAACAGAAGTCAAAACTCATACCGAGAACTGCAAAACTGATCTAACATCATTTAGATTATTACTTAATTTTAGCCAAAAACCTATTATGGAAGCAATTTGAGTTCAAAATCTGCAAATCAATATAAACTATGTAGGGTAAATGGAATTCGCATCTAAAATTTCTTTTGCTGTATCTCTTTAGTAACTCTGCAATTCATGAGAAATTATCAATTCGACATGCAGTTTCATTTTAAATTAATTAAAAGAATACTATTATCCTTCCCCTCTAATTTCAATCGCCTTCTAATAATGGTGGAATTTTGTACACTGAAAATTATGTGACCCTTTGTGAGATATTGTGTCCTTAAAATGTTAGCACTCAATACAATAAGTCCACTTTCAAGTATTCCCAAAGTTAGTATGAACTTAACCAAAGAAGAAAAAAGAACTATAATTTTAATCAGATATTAAGAAAAACATAAAATTAGAATTCATACTGCAGTTTCATATTTTTCTTCGCTTTATACTAAATCACTGCCTTCCCTGCTAAAGTTACAAGTCTAAATCATTATCCATTCCCCAGAAATCCGATTTTTCAAGCTTTTTGAACACTTGCTTTAGGTTTGTATTATTGTTCACAAAAACAGTGCACAGGGACCAGGCTTCTTGACTACTGCATAATAGTAATCTGGAGTTCAACAGCTTGTATCACTACATTGATAGCTTATTCTACACAGTGCATGAAACTATGTGGATATTTAAAAGGTCGAAACTAGATATCTTTGCTTCGGTCCATATGGTTAAAAAATGCCAAGTAATGTCACCTATTATACTAAATTCAAAACCCTAGCAGAACTAGTGGATATGTAGCATGACGTCAAAGTGGATAACATCAAAAGATGAACAATCAGTTGTACTATTAATCATGATGTGCATTCAAGTAAATCAAACAAAGTTAAATTTCCACAATACCAATAGTCAATTAGAAAAATCAACTCTCACATGTACCTAGAAGCAACTTCCAACAATTTCAGATGACCATCATGCAATGGATTAAACGAACCAGACAGAATGATCTTTCTTTCTGCATCCAACGCATGTGAATCTGCAGAAAATGGATGAGTAACAATTTTTTGCCCTGCATATATAAATTCCGAAGAACACAACCAAAATCTATACCATTGGAAAAAGGATACATCTTGAAGCATACTTCGCCATTGACAAGCTGCTCCAATTCTTCATCTTCATCAAAAGTTTTTTCAGATTCGCTTGACAAATCAGACCCTGTCAACTCTGCAGCAAATGTCGATGGTACTCTGCATGCATTTGCAATTGCCTGTGGAAAATAGGAAATTAAACTTTTTTGGACTAATTAAAAGGAGGAGACAAAAAATCAATCCGCCGAGAGATTAAGCATGAGATCAGGCCAGCACCTAATGTGAGACCAAATGCATCTTTGTACAGGTCCCAAAATACAGTTCCTTCCGTAGTTACAAAAGGACCCCCAACTTCCAAAATTTTATATGGTAAAAAGGAAAAGGAAAGACCAAAGAGTTTCTCAATTGACATTTTGTCTTCATTAAATTGCCATACCTTGAGCAGAAACAGGCTTGAGACCTTATCTTCCTGCTCCCTCGCTCGCAATCCCTATATCCATTTGACTCCTCATAAAACCAACAATCTTCTGACATACATACTAGACTGGAGAGAAAACCTCGAAATTGGATACACTTACCTTTGACAAGGTAACTGTAGACACCCAACTCCTGTCAGATGTTCTAGCTGATACATGAAACCTATGAATAGGCCATCAGGTAGATGGAGTAATACATTAACAACTGTATACAATAATACAACAAAACCTAAAGGTTCAAAAGCACATCGTAGTTGATTAAGTCCTGGAGCGGACACTATGTTACTGGTGCCATTATACACATCGACAGGTATAATCTCAAACCACCAAATTGAACTAACTTGATAAGTCCTCGAGAATAGACATAGATATGAACATGTTGGTTAGTTAAATGTTCAACGAGAATATGGGAGAAAAAATGTAACAGTAGAAAAGTCTTATTCACTCTGTCAACCGTCATTTGGCGAACTTATTCATACTTCTCAAACCCGAATTAAAATACAACACTCTTGATTTTGATAAGATTTCAACAGAATATGGGATTGCTAATCGTGGGCTTGACAATTCAATAGCCCTACAGCGAAATAGGCCACAATGCCATCTAATATCAATGGTCCCACGTGCTAAAATGATTTGAAATATAAAAGAGGCAAAATATATAACGACAATTCTGTGATACCTATGATCTCCACGCTTTGGCTGTATTCCGCCCAAAGAGCCAGTGAAACCCACCCCAATAACTGGGGAATCTGCGAAGTGGGAAGAGACAGACAATAGCTCATTAAGGCATCATAAGAAATGAACAGCAGATCAGAGAAAGTGTTGTAATGCACAAGCATAATCCTATTTTAGTAGTTTTAAGCATAATCCTGTTTTAGCAGTTTTAAGCATAATCCTATTTTAGTAATTTTAATTGTTATTTTTTAATTTAGCCTTTTCTCATGATGGTCAAGTCAATGCTTAGTGAGATTGGATTATGAGAATAGAGATGTTATTTCAGATCAAGATCGTCTATTGTCTGTATAACCATAGTATAAATAAGTCTTTTAAGCCTCTTCCTCATTAGCTTTCTTCATTCAATAAACATGATTGGTTGTTCATAAAACACAACATACTTTTCTGTGTTCCAGCTTCAACTCAACTCTGTTTTAACAGAGTTTCCACTACATCATGTTGTCAGCTTGATATTTGTATGGGGCTCGATCCATGGGTATCAAGAGTGAGTACTAAGAGATTCCACCGTGTGAAAAAGCTTACAAAATCAGCAACATTTGCTGACTTTGATCTTGTTGATTATAGGAAAGACAAGCTAATTGAAACATTCTGTTAGATCATGCATCAAAATAGCACGAAAATCTACGGAAGAAAGCCATGTTATAGGAAATGATGGAACCTTAAGTACATCTTTGTGCACAATGATCAAGAATACCACTTTGGACTTCTCCTCGGCTTAATGTTCGATTACCGTGCTTCGGCAACGAAAGAAACGGATAAAAAGCATTCTACATACACATTAGCGGTAGGAGAGGATAGTCGAAGGCTTTCTAGACATAAAATGCAAGAGAAATCGATAAACTATGGCATGCATAGTTAAATACCAGCTAGTGCAGCCAAACTTCATGGAGTTTAAACCACTTTCATAGACAAAATTGGATTACAGAAAAAATTCTGCCACCTGTTCGAGAAAGCTTGAGAGCACGATTATAAGCCAGCAGCGCCAATACCTTCGCAGTTTGCTCGCTACAAAATTGAGCAGGAATCTGCAAAACCATTCAAGAGAACACAGGCACTTTAATCCGAATGAAGATCGCAAATCAGACGAAGGTACCACAAAATCCAAAGCGAAATCGCCACAACATGGAGCGACCAAGAAACTACGACTCGAGCACGATTGAGCTCGTGAAAAAGGGCAGGGATGAGCACCTTGCCGAGCAACTGTATCATGGACATTCTGGAATAAGGAACGACGGCTTCGAGAACGGTGTTGGAAGATCCAGGTACTGACATCAACCAGCCCAAAGCCTGGTTCAACAGCTCATACGAATCACAAATCCATACGGACAAGACAGGCAGCGACGATACGATGAGCGTTGCAATGATTACAGAAGGGAAGAGACGTGGGACCTGAGAGGCGCCGCCGGCGAGGTAGAGGACGGCCTGAGAAGGAGAGGAGTGGACTGCTTCGACGACGGCTCGAATCGTCGTCGTTGTCGTCGTCTTCTCTCCATCTTCCATGGGCTCCTTGGCCTCCTCTGGCTCTTGTAAGCTTGCGCCGGATAAGTCCATGACGCCGTCGTTTCTTTGGTGCTCGAGAGGAGTATGGATCCCCTGCCCTGCCTTGGATTTTTCAAGGCGTGGGATCTCGCTTTGATATTTGGGGATCCGGCTCCTAAGGCAGGGGAGCATTAGCATCCCCACCGCTTCTTCTTGTTCTTTTTTAATATTTTTGGGCAGTGGAGATCCGCCTGTCATACAAAAATTATGACAAATGATCTAGAGACAGAGCCGATATTTAGATAGGATCCCTAAATTTTCTTTAAGAAAGTTAGTTCATATACTTTAAATTCAGATAGTCTCTATTATTAATAGAAATCTCAAATTATTACTAGCAAAAAAATATATAAATATTTTAAAAAATTACCCTCTAAAAATAAAAAATTTGAATCATCTGTGTTATGAAATACGGCCCGAATATCAAATGTAGACACCTAAATTTCTAATTAAATATTAGACGATCCAAATCTTATTTATTGCTCTCCCCCCATATCGAGGTGTGATTCCCTATTGTCAACAGTCAACACAGTTAAACTACCATCTCTCTCCTTAGGATTCCCTACCTTGGAAAAACCAAAGTAGGGGAGTCTTCGTCAACAGTCAACACGGTTAAACTACCATCTCTCTCCTGCCTTCGTTTTCCTTCCAAAAATCTCGGCTTTATTTAAGAAAAATAAAGAATAATTCTTGCTCATGAAATTTGTTTAATTTTTCTATTTAGTGTGCAGGACTAGACTTGAAAAAATACATATAGTACAGTACACACTAATAATGCCATTAATTATGCGGGTCCCATTTGAGACGTATGGTATCACTTAGATGAATTTTGATTTACATGATCAATAAAACATGCTATATTCAAGCAGTTTCTTTTCACGAATTTAGCCTGGAAAAAAAAAACTCTATGGAAGGAAAATATCTATAAATATATTGAAGGAAATGGATTAATTGGTTCTAAGCGAATTACATGCAGAAAACTACTGATTAATGCTCAATCTATCACTTACTTGTATCATCGATCGGAATACGATCACATGAGGAACCGTACCTACTATCCACAGATTAGATATCGTCTTCCTAGTCTCGAGAGTCATGTCGCCTTTGATGCGATTCAATATAGAGGGGAGAGTAAGACAATGTCATTATTCTTCAACAACAGTATGTCGTATATCGCAAAAAGGAGGAGTAAGAGCGTCGATTCTATTTGACGCTTATAAACAAATGTGACTTTTCACGTTTGTTTTATTCAAATTGCAGATAACGGCTTCTGCATTTATTTCTAATAGTGGGTGTGATTGCTCGCATAGGTGCACACCGTAACATCCCTTTTTTTTAACATCTCTCACTCACTTAAGTAGGGTAAACAATTCACACATGTCCACGGAGAATCAACAACTCCCACTCGTCCATAAAGGACCAAGCATAACTCTCTTTATATCTGTAAAGTTCATATTGACAAATAATCCGTGCGACCAACATACACTGAGATCTCGTTGTCACGCATCCGTTGAGAGTATATGACAGCTCGAAATAGACATAATCAAAGTATATTTCCTTATGATGTACCCTAAATCGATCAGTCACATATATATCTCTCTTTGGATCTCATTTAAGTATGATATGTTATATTCACAATTATGATCGCACTAAATGAACATAACCGATCGGTATGTGAATATAAATCTATTATGTGACTTAAGAACTCGAAGTCAATATTCCTCTTCCATTAGACATCTCAATCTCAGTTCAGCTAGTTTTTCGAGAAATGTTCCTTTAGATCGAATCAATTTCATGACCATAGGCAACATTCTAAGATAACGAACACTAAATAGAAATCTTAAGAATAACGAAGAGTCATGAGGGCACTAAAAATGAGGAATTCTTATCTTCGAGAGTCTCACACGGCTTAGTAAAGTTAAGATCAAAACTTTTGCCTACTCTCATTGGTCGACAATGCATACGTAAAATGAAATACGTATTACGGTATTTTCTCTTTCCCCACGGAGCGTATGTCTTTCTATTTTAATACCATACAGATGATCACTTAGACATACTCAATGTCTAACCAGAGTTCGAGTAACAACTCTAACTAAGAGTTTCCATAAAAAATAAAGATGAATAAAGTGAAATATCTGGGAGGATTAAAAATATATCTTTTTATTTCACTTCCGAATATTATAAATAATAAGTCCCCATCTTAACATTTTGTTAAGACGGCAAAAATATTTTAAATTTTAGCTCTTAATTATCACCTAGATAATAAGTTTAAAAATTATCTCATCTCTATTCATCACGCAGTAAATAAAGGCATTACCCGTGTGAGTGGGCTAATCTCTCATCTGTCTGACATACCTTCTCAAAATAATCTACTGAACATTAATATGCATAAATATTACACAAAACCATATACAACAATAATGATGACAAATATCATTAAATCATCAACTGTGAACTTTGAGGAATATAAACATCCAGTACTCCATTTCTACGCCTTTCTAGAGATTCTAATGCAAAGAACTAATCTTTCTGTCAACAAATGACGAAGTCAAACATCTCTAGTAATTCATTTCATCATAGAATATGCTTTCAATCTTTCCATAGAAATGCACTGTATGTTCACATCTTTTCGTACAAACGCGTCTTTCACAATGTCATATTTTGAGTCGATATATTTGGTCTTGCAGTGGATCTTTACTGTAAGTTTTTGCTACTTAACTATCACAATTAACTAATAATTGGACATGTAGCATCCTTAACAACACCTCATTAATCAAAACATCTCTCAAGTCAAAGACCTTTTTATACTACCGCTGATAATACCACGAGAACATCTTCCATCGTAGATAAGGCTATATATGTTTTCTTCTTATTTTTCCATGAAATAAGAACGCAAATCCAGAGGTAAAATTCCTCTCGTCTAAATCTTCCCCTCAATCAATATCAGTATATTTTCAAGGTGCATATCTCTACCTTGAATATTCATAATCAGCAGTACTTTCACATACATCGAAATTCTATTGATGTCAATTCAGTACGCTTGACCTCTATTAGACTGGTACCTACTTACCATTCCAACTGAATAACAAACACCATGTCTTTTACATATCATAGCGTACATTGAGCTCCCAACTGCACTAGCATATGGATCACTTTCCATTACTTTATCTCCTTATGGAGTCTCAAGACACATATTTTAGTTCAAACATTTACTACTTGTAATAAAAGTGTATCATCAATATATAATGATAAAATCACAAATTGATTTTAAGATCTTTTGATAAATGCACAATGGCCTTTTTCAATTGTCACAAAATCGTAGCCACTAAGACATCATGAAAAAACGTATATGTATCACAGACTGCTCAGGGTCATATTCTTGGCCTTCATTCATAACTCCTGCAGGTTATACCCCATAGGTTTCTTCTATTAATTCTCCATTGAGAATCACAATCTTTACACCATTGATGTAATTCAAGACCCACACTCATCACTATTACCAGAATAAGGTGAATTGATTATTACGTTTCACCATAAGGCGAGCCTCACATTTCTCAAATAAGTCATCAGCTTTACACTTTCTTTTGAGAGCACACTTGCTCCCAATGGCATTGCGTCCATTTGAAAGATCAATCAGTTTCAAAACTTCGTTTGATCTCATTAATTCCATCTCTTTCTCCATTGCTTGTATCCGTTTTTTCTTATCATGCAAATTGGAGCCTTATTTTATACTCATTGACTTATTCTCTTCTTGTGGAGCAACCATGAAAACTTTATACTTATTCGCCAAATTGAAGATCGTACACATAATACATCATTCTCTATTACGCTCCCATTTGGATCATCCAATGACGACATCTTTTACACAACAAGTGGTTGCAATTGAGACTAATTCGAAATAAATTCCTCACTTCTCACATTGGTCCCATTTGGATAAGATGCCCCGAAAAAACCTTTGTCACTATCCTAGAATTCAAACATAGAATATTTTTTTTGGTCAAGTATCTTGCCCTTTTTCGAAAATTCATTCACTAAGAATGTGACATTTTGTGATTCAAATTCAGCTACACTCCCCACTTTCCTGCTCACCATAACACTTACCCTTTCGAGTGTTATTAGTATTTCACGAAGATACTCTTTTTGCCTCTATGACCTAATTTTTCAAAATTGTGGGAGAAGTCGTGTGTATATGAAGCATATCAAGGTCTGAGAATACTCAAATCTCATTTTCGACATATCCACAACTCATATGGAGTAGAGGTAACTGATTTATAAGGCACACAGTTAAGTATCTAAACAGCTATCAATAAAATATCACCATAAAAGATGATATGCACAATAGCATGTGCCATCACTGAATTAATCATTTCTATTATAATCTGTTTCTTCTCTCTGCTACTCCATTATTCAGAGAAAT
Organism: Rhodomyrtus tomentosa; assembly: GCA_028455895.1. Lineage (NCBI taxonomy): Eukaryota > Viridiplantae > Streptophyta > Magnoliopsida > Myrtales > Myrtaceae > Rhodomyrtus > Rhodomyrtus tomentosa. Next base: position 9,684,964 of record JAPCWY010000011.1, read on the forward strand.
CGATGGAATAGTCAAATATCATTCTATTCCTTTTTCATCACATAAACATCTGAACTAATCAGATAGATTTTCTTGTACTCAACAATCAAAACAATAAAACCATCCAGAATCATAGTAACTTGTTATCAATAACAAGTCAACACTATCGTTATGAAAATTCAAACTGAAATCAAGTTTAACCCAAATAAATACGGAAAATTAATTCCATTTAGTTTTTGGAGAATATAACATTTTATGAAGGAACAAAGTGCGACCATCGCGCATATTCAATTTGGCTAATGCCAATTCTTTTAACTTTCATTAAGAAAACTATTTCCCACAGTTATTCACTTTGCTCCATGTGGAACTCGTTAAAATCCCATTAAGGCATTTCCGTCCTTCCTCTACATATTTTGTGGCCCCTAAGTCTATAATCAACAAAGGATGAGATTCGGTTACAAAGGCTGAATTGTAGACATAAATAACACTCTCAAGTGCACAAAGGGTTTCTAATTTCTTTAACTTGCCACAACCATGAGTAGAGTAACTTTCTTTTTCACATTGAAAACACTTCATTTCTGAAATATTTTCTTGAAAGGACGTTTTCCTTTCTTATATCGATTAAATTTCGATTTCTATCATGAATTGTTCTTTCCACTATTTGAATCCACCTGGATGCTTATGTCTGGAGCACGAAGCTCATTGAGCTAGAATCATCATAACAAATGTATGTTTCTGGTTTTGCCACCAGAATTTGATTCAGCTTTAGCTCAAGACGACTTATAGCTTACTCAAAAATCTTTACTTATAATGTGGATCTAGTGGCATTTCATATGAACATAACTATGAAATAAAGAACAGACTACTGCTTGCACTTGTTACTCATCAGTCAAAAATAGAGTTTGCTTTTTTTTTAATATATAGTTCACTTATTTATTTGACATATGCCACATAGGTCATTTAATATTTTGCCCATAAGGTATTGGCCCTGTTTGGTTCAACATTTGAGATGAGCATTGGGGCTCTAAAGTCCTTTAGCCAAATGCAGATGCTGTTTGGTTCATTTTTTGGCTCAATTTGAGCAATTGCAATTGCATCTCAAATGCTCTCTAAGGCCTTTAGGCCAAAATACTTCTGGAGATACTTTGGAAAGTTTCATCTCAAATGCAACTATTTTTTTTTACCTTTGTAACATTCACTTGCCGCCTCCCGCCGCCACCGCCGCCTCCTTTGTCGGTTGCCGGCCGCCACTAGTCGCCGGCCAAGCGGACGCAGCTGCCGTCGGTTGCCGCCACTTTTTTAAATAAAAAAAGTAAAAACACTTTACAAAGTATATTTTTCACCAAACGGTATTTTACATCAAAGTTGCTTTTAAATGCGTTTTTAAAAAATACTTTGTCAAATACTGCTTGCATATTGAAAAAGGCCTTTAGTCCAAAGGTATTTGCATTTACTCAAAGTCCATTGATCAAATGCTGAACCAAACATGCCCATTATATACATATCAAACCTTATAGTAATCTGTCTCAAATTTGGTGAACAATGTCTAACCAAACTAATTATGTTAATGCCTCCCACTTGACTTAGGCATTTTCTTAAATGCTTGAACTCAGGTGTAAAAATATTCTCCATGTCTCAACAACATAATGCGAGCAATAGAGTTCATTTATTTCTCGCTGCAAGTATCTCTTTGTACTTTCTAGACGATGCAGTAATTCCTTCTTCAAGGACTTTCGTAACTGGGTTAAGAGCTTATAGTGGTTTTTGTTCCTCTAGCACATGTCGGATCTTATTCCAACTTTCATAATTTTTCCATCTGATTTTTCACTTTATTCAAGCTTAACTACGATATTCTAATAAGCCAAAGCCATTGTATATGAATACAAAGTTCAATAGACATGTATTCACAAACTATTTATGCATATACATTTATACATCTATTTTACACTAATCAATTATATAAATGAATAATTTCACATAAAGTCTCAAAATCGAAAGTTCACTATGTTCCCAATCATCGACTGAGAATCCTCACTTGAAATTATCATTAACATAATTATTCGTGTAAAATTGAGTTCATAAAGTTACTAAAACTTTTAGAATTCCCCACTTATCCATATACCACCAAGGCATTACATAATCATAAAAAATTCTCATATCATTCACAGCTAAATATTTCATATAACATGAAAGATAATATTTACATCTATAGACATATATCAATAAGATGCAAAATTCCAGTACAACAACATCATGTGATATAACATATGCCAAGAACGGAAAAAGATTCAATGAACTTTTTAGGGAACTTCTTAACCCTGGAAGGCGTTCCTATAGTGGTTCTTGGGAAAGTCTCTAGTCTTAACCAAGGAAACAAATCTCTTCGCCAAAGCGTATTCTGTCCTTGCCAGGACCCATTCATAGCAAGGGTCGATTGTCGTGACCCTCTTCGAGCGCGGTTGAATTCTCGAGGTGGGCTAATGGGTTATCCGCTCTTCTGGTCGGACGCGAGCCTCTCCCAAGGCCCGTTACCCAAGTCGTAACGGCAATAATATGTGATCGACCTTTGGTGTGGTCTGGAGACATGTGATACGTGTACATACCAAGGAGTCGCCACCAATCGTTCTGTGGAGGGTACGATTGGAAACCCTATCGAATAGTTGGGAGCGTTTTATTCAATTCTGCGAAAATCAGAGAAATGGGATCGGAGACTTTGTTACGCCAACTGTCAAAGTTGACACCCTTTCGGCACCTAAGTTGAATGATTTATCTAACCTGAGATTTCATGCAAATGAGTAAGGTACGAACCCTAAGACTAGGAGTTCATGCAGACAGGAGTGACTACCCTAACACTTACAATCAGTAATGAATGTGCGCAAATCAAGGATCTAATACGCGCAGATAAATCACATGAATGCAACGTGGCATCCCTAGTAAGACCCTATTCACCTATAAATATTTCAATCAAGGCTCGGGAGTGTTTTTGACATGATTTGCCCTTAAGGGACAAAATCGTAATTTTGAAGAATTCTAGGACAAATTGCCCTAAAAGGAAAATTTTGTCATTTTAGATGAAATATGGAGTCAAAAGATAGTGGAAATAGGATTAGTCACCATACCAATCTATTTCCTATTTTTTGGGAATTTCCAGAATTTTTTTGAAATTTTCGGAGTGATTTTGTAGAAAGTGATGAGAAGTGAAAATCCCAAATAGAAGGATTGGTCGACCACCTAACCCAAATCCTAATTTTGAGCAATTTTCACAGCTCGATTGAAATAGAAAAGACGATTTACCCTTTGAGGGGTAAAATCATCATTTCATAAAAAGGGACGAGATTCGAAAACCAAAGTATAAGAATTGATCACCTAACCCTAATTCTTATCTTGGCATTATCCACCTATCTCGCTTACAAGGTAGAGGCGATTTACCCCAAAGGGTAATATCATCTATTTCCAAAAGAACAAATAAGAAATAAAAAAAATAGGATCGATCAGTTGTCTATGGTTGATCCTCAACTTTTGGGAATTTCTGGAGTGTCTAGAAATTTTTCTTAATTTTCTCACATTTTTCGAAATTTTCTAACATTTTTTTAGAATTTTCTAGGGTTTTTCTGATTTTTTTATTTTAAAAATCATTTTAAAATTTTTTATTAAAAAATGGTTCGGACCAGGTTGACCCGACCCACTTGGGTTGGAACCCGGTCCAGACCCGAACCCGCGAAACTTATACACCGAAACGACGTCGTATTGCCCTTTTTATTTTTTGATTAATCGGATTTAATCTGACGGTTCCTATTGAACCAAGTGGCTGCTCCTCAGCCTTAGGATCGGCTTACCAAAACCTACGGCTCAGATCAAAAGCCGACTATCTCTCAACCATTCGATCTGATTACTTAAACCTGTGGGCACAATTAGATTTCAAGATTCGATCTGGACCGTCCATCCTTACAAACCTAAACAACGTCGCCTACTCACTTATCCAAACGACACCATTTCGATTCATTTTGATTTTCTGATTATAAAACCAATTTCGAATATTCCTAATTACTAATTGGACGACCACTAAAATTTAGACTCGATTTATCTTAGACGTCCGATCCGTTTATTCGAATAACAGACTCCAACAACCATACTAACTAGGTGAACATGTGGACCAATTACGAACGGACACCTAGGACTTTGACTAGACACGTCAGCTTCGTCTTCAACCTCGCGACGACGACAAAATGAATGGCCGAAAACTTTCGAAGATGACCTAACGGTGAAACCTCAACGGAATTACACAAAACTAAGGCCAATTAACTCGCCTAATCATCTAATTTCACATATATCGGAATTGAAGCATTTCATCCATAGAATCAAGCATAGGCAAACTTGAACCAGATGGATATGGCGACTTCATACATGCGATTCATGGCATATCAAGCAAATTCATTTACAGAGAAGGTTATACTAGAGTTCAGAACACTTATTTCGAGCTCCGATTGAGCTCGCTCGACCTAGATTTGGCTATGCGACTTTGAGCAGTGATCGGCAATGGAGGTCGAGTTTCGAGACTCAATTCGAGATATTCAAGCAAAGTCAATGCAAAATCAAGATGCGATGATGATCAGTGATGCTTAGGGAATAAAACGCACATACTAAATGCAAAGATTAAGGTCGGAGACAAAATCCGCCATTGATGCTTAGTGAAAAGCTCGAAGTTCTGACTCACCTATTCCCGTGGTTTCAGGCGGCAAGGCCGGCGGAGACCGCTTCCTGGAACTTCAAGCAGGCTTCCCACGTTCTTCTTAGGCTTCGATTTGGCCGGAGACAGCCTAACCAGCACCTTGCAGTTGAGCTCAAGCCCTCGACGATGGGAGCCGGAGAACGAGCTCTCTCTCTCTCTCTCTCTCGATTCTGTTAATCCTTAACAACAGAATGAACTCTTCCTCTTCAACCGAAAGCCTCTCAAAGGCTATATACCGATCTTCAATTTTTGGCACCGAACGATGGGAACTAACGGACTTCAAATGGCACGTGATCATGCGTGCCATTTGGTCCAAACGGCGACGGCAACGATGGGTAATTCCGTCCAACTCAAATGGCCTCCCCGCGTGCACAAATGGACGTCTGATTTGGTCATTCTGTGAAAGTTGACTTTTACGACCATCGCGACATTGACCGGTTGATTTCACCTTCCTTCGGCGACCATTGATGTCTCTACCGGTCTCGATCGATGCGTCTCCTCCTGAAGATTAAAACCCCCACCATATATATGCCGATTATGGTCGATTAAACCTTCAATTTGACCTTCAAAGCTCGGCCTGTCGCTGTTCACCTGCGTGAGTTCTTGAGGAAGACGATGACATTGTAGCGGACCAGTTTGACAGGTTTAACCGGGCGGTCTGACCGATCAGAACCAGTTCTGACTTGTTTTTCCCAAATTAACCTAATTTGCGTGGAATATTTGTAAATTAAACATCAGAATCGAACTTAGGACATGAAAATTATCTAAAAATATGATTTTGCCCAAAAGTTCACATCAATTTCTACGAACCCTTCAAATTTTCATTTAATTACAAATCGGAAAATTGTGCAATTGAGGGCTCAAATGGTCAATTTGGACCAAACCACCTATGCCAATCGATTCCAAATGGTGAAATACATTGGATAGTGGCTTCAATTGACAAAGGTAACCCTTGAATTGAAAGTAATTTCAATTATACCCAAATTCAAGGACTAAATTGTAATTAAGTATGTAATTTTGCCCAATTCATGTAATTGAACAATTTGTGCAAATAATTGGACTAAATTGCAATTAAGGACAATTAGATTGAATTTCAAGACCCTAAAAATGCCAAAATTATAAATTAAAAGACTTAATTGACATTTTTTTACCAAATTCAATCATACGTGTAACAAAGGAACACATAAAATTGAACTTGAATTTAGAAATTTTAAGAGGTAAAAAAAGCTTTTAAGTCCCCAAGCATTGTAGAGTTTTCATATTTTTTTGACCTCAAATGCTATTTTTCTTGAATTTTCATCTATTTTCCTATTTTTCGAAAATATTAAAAAATATGAAAAATAAAGAAAATTATTTTTTGTTCAAAAATGATTACTTAGGCTTGGCCAAGGCTACCAAAGTTGGTTTTACAATTTTTTAACTTTTTATGAATTTTTCAAAAATAAATTGAAAAAGACTGATCGAAAATCAAGTGTCAACATCAATGTATTCCTTTCCCCGACCTCTAAGAACTATATTAGGAATCTCATTCTAAGTTCCTTATAAGAATAGTATCAAGCGTCTTTCCATAAACGGTCCAAAACCTCATGCCAATCAGGAAGAGTGATTTTTAATGCAACAATCTTCAGATAATCTGGCATGACAAAGCCATTCCAAATAATTTCTAGTATCATTTTATTGACCGTTATGATATGAGTCATTATGTCAACTCTGCCATCCCATTGGTAGAGTGCCAACTCATTCCTCAGCTTCAGGAGTCTCTCATTTTCCTCTTCTGTCCATAGGCATATTGAGATTCGCACAGTGTTTTGTTCCATAGTTTCTGCAACAAACGCATAACAATTAAAGGGATTACAAATAATCCATAGTGCATAAAATGGTAAAATAAATATACCACATTATAGGAAATTTCAATACGAACACATCGATACCAAAATCACCTCAATCGGACACCGTACGTGCCCTCACGCCCCCTAGAAGCCTCGGCGCGCGGGCTTCACGCGCCGCACGTGCGAGGCACATGCTGGTCAACACGGTTAACGATCCGCGTTGACCTGAGTTAGGTCATGGGTCAAACTTGGTCAAAATTTGGGTCGGGTCAAGTCGGACCGCCACGTCATCTGACACGTGTCCACCACGTCAGTAGATGGTTTTCGGAGATTCAGCACACACGAAGCACTTGTGCACATGAGGCTTATGCGCAGATTGCTCCGGTGGCAAGTGACGGCGTGTGCGGCTCCATTCGCCGTCCGTTGGTGGCGTTCCGCCCCTCAAAATACTCGTGTGCTCACGCACACCCTAATGGTATGATCAAATCGTGTTTTAGTTGGATCAAATCGTGTTTTAGTTGAGTCAAAGTTCATGAATCAAGCATTTTCATGTCGGTCACCGAGGGGGCTCACACCGCCACGGGCGTGTGGCGCATTCGGCGTCATCCGACCTCCTCCGGCGACGGGCGACCACTCTTTGGACTCGTATTGATGAGTACTTTCCAACGATGCAATCATATTTCATTTTCAAGAGTCACATCGCCTTTGGTGCGATTCAATATAGATGGGGGAGTAAGACATCGTCATTCTTCTTCAACGACAGTATGTCGTATATCTTAAAAATGAGGAGTCAGAGCGTCGGTTCTATTTGACGCTTATGAACAAACGTGACTTTTCACGTTTGTTTTATTTAAACTGCAGATAATTGCTTCTGCAGTTATCTCTAGGGGAAGATGTGATTGACTGCATAGGCGCACACCGTAAGACCCCGTTTTCCAACATATATAATTGATGGTAAATGACTTGTACACTTAAAATCGTTAGTAAAGACCAAATTAAAATTCGCGCGTAGATTCAGACAAACAAGCTGGAAATTTTTGTAGAAGATCGTTAGAGAAATATTAGAACATACAATAAATATTATGATTTATCGCGATGGTTCAATTTGCCACATTACTATTTAGAGCTATATAAGGAGTAAAGGCTAGTATGGTTATCCGATTCACCAAGGGACGTGCAAGCTTGTTCTTAGTCAGAATAGTCTCAAATTGTGATAACAGAGGGGTGCATTCATGAATAGAACACATGTATCGCATTATGTACGTATGGGATATAATTGGTTGCTCAAAGTTTGCCAATTTAACACGACACTACAACTTCGCCAATGCATCAAAATTAAATTTATTACACACGCTCTGTTATTCATTTTAATTTTCCTTTTTTATAACATGAGATATTTTAAACAATTCAATTTGATACCCACTCATGGGTAGCTCAGTTGGTTATAGCACACTTGAGATTGTGAAGTTTAGGCCAGACGCACTGGTCCCATATTCGATTTCCTAACTGAGCATCTGTGATTTAAGTTGAAGGTCATAGCGATGTGTTGCTGTGCTAGTCTCCCCCGATAAATAGTTGAGGTGCGCGCAAACTAACCCGGATACCTCGATTAAAAAAAAAAATCGATTTGAGTATTCTTCACGGATGCAGATAAATTTCAACACGGCACATCAATGAATCCCTCTTCGAAAAAATATTTAATAAATACGAGACAACATTTTCTGTTGTTCAAATTAAACGAGTTAACGAAATTACTTGATTGCACTTATTTAATAAGTTTTAGAACTTAATTACATTAATTTAAAAATCTTAATACCCGATTATATTTTTCAGAAAAGTTTTAGAATTTCTGATGATTTTTTTGGGGCTATTTTCTTTGCAATTGTCGAAGATTTGAGAGAAAACGGGTGATCTGACTAGAAATGCAAGAAGAGTTACACGTTCGCTCTTGAAAAAACACATGCCAAGCACGTGTTCGAGTGAAAAATTGTAGAGGGAGGGCTGACTGCCGTGACAAATTAAAATTTCGGGGGAGCTTTGCATAACGTTCGAAAAGTTGGGGAACTACTAATGTGCACCAACCTAGATGTTCACGAGGGGTTTTGCGTAATTTCACCATAAAAGTGAAAACATTTGTCACCGTTCACCCTTCCATCTAACCTCACTCCTTGTCTAGTCTAGTCTACGCAGATGTGGACGAGCTAGGCTTTCACGTGCGCTGCAATTTTACGGGCATTCGTGTCGAGGTGCATGCTAAGTAATTTCCGTATGGACACGTCACGCGATACCAAATTATTTAAAAAAAAATTCAATATGTTAAGACACGTACGATAAGAAATTTATATTTTTATGATTATTTCAAACAAATTAATTTTATTCAAAATTCGTAAATAAATAATGAACCAAAAAAAAGAGAGCCTAGAATTGGTACCATATTAATGGCAAGAGAGAGAGATAAAGATAAAGTCTCTTAAAAAAAGCCAAGATGAAACTTCGAAACTTACAAGTTGAAACGAGGAGCCCAACACTAATTAGTCAGCGAGGATAACAGGTAAGTCTCTACTTCGGGGCACGCGAGTCTCTCGTCTCGGCTCTTTGGGTGTTACGCCTCTTGATTATTTGGCTAATATCGAAGTATGTAGTTTAAAATTGATTTTTCTTTTCCCTTGGTGAAAGGGCTTCTAAAAGATGCCCGACACAAAATTACGTGCGTCTGGCACGTCGATCGCGTGTCGGTGTTCGACACATGTTTGATACGGACACTCTCACCCTCGAAGCGTGTCAAGGCTTCTCAGGGCATATCTAAGGATCCTTGAGGAATGCATTCCCGACCCATTGATGATCGGCTCGAATGTCGAAAGCTAGGTTTTCACGATCGCTGCAAATTTTGCCCGCTTTCGAAGTTTTTCCGTGTCGTGATATTTTTCGCAAGCGTTGAGGGAAAAATGCACGGAGTTACGTTACGATCAGAACACCCCGTCGTTCGATGTATCATAGAACTGTGGATTCGTCTGATGATTCGGACGCGTGAGATTGAAAAGCGGAAACCGCTGGAGCCACGGTGAAAATTTGTTGGGCCATCGCTACATGCTTCGGTGGCCTTGGGCGCAAAATTTTATCATGGGAGCAAAATGGTCGATGACGAGCATTAATCTCGCGTTTTTTTTTTTAAGATTAAAATACTTGAATCCTATGGCTAACAAGAGACAAGGCAATTTTCATCCGGTCTAAATCACAGGTCTGCCGGCAATTTTTTTTTTTTTAATGTATCGAAATGTTACTGTTTTATGTATTGTGTTAACTGTCTTTTCTGTGTGTCTCGGACTTATGTTCTGTATCTTCAGAGAGCTTTGAAACCACATTCGCTAAAAAAATACAAGCTGTGAAATTATGGATCAACTTGCATATATTAACTGCTTCACACTACACCAATTATCCGATATAAGATTTTTATAATGCAACTCACACGTGCATGCTATCGTCCAAGCTTGTTTTTAATTTGTAAAGTCTCAAATGGTGATTACAGGTTGATCATATTTACCATCGATACATATGGATGTACTTACATATATACACCGACTTTAATTGGTTGCTCATTATTTACCGACTTAATGCAATACTACATGCTCACGCAAGCCATCAAAATCTACTCAAACTTTTTTTATTACAATGATCTCTACAGAGGCATGCGAGCTGCCTCATCCACGTGTATCGAGCAAGGCTTCACGCTTAAGATGAGGGGCTCGAAACCACCCCCCAGAAGTTACACTGATCGATCCGACGCTATGATTCCGAATCAAACGCCTTGGATCAATCCAACTCACTGTTTTTTCGAAATGAATTTACTCCAATTCTACTCGAATCATATATTTTATTCGCACCATGTGCGTACCCCGTAAATAATGTGCACGACTCCATCGGTAGTAGAAAAGATAGAGACCCCCAATCTCTCGTTCCCGTTTCATGCTTTGTAGAAGAAAAAGGAAGAGCCGGTCCAACATATTACCTTACCTACCCCCGAGAAGGTCAAAACTAAATTACTAATCAGACCCCTTAGAATCCAATAATACTAATTAAAAGGAAAAAATCGTCGGGGTTTCCAGAAATTTGGTCCACCCCGTCGAACCGAGCGAGTGCTTCCTTCCAACTTCGAGACCATCGCCACCAACATTGCGATCGACGACGCCCCTGTACTTCTCCGGTATTGCGATTTCTCACCCCCAGAAGAAGTCGATTTTATTCTGATTCGTCCCCCACAGGGCCACACGGCCCACACCACATGCAGGAGCCCACGCGAGGCTCCAGCCGCGCTTGTCCGCCAAAACGGCTATTTCCAAGTGGGGTGGCGAGGTATTTCACTGTGTCGTTTCAGCGCCAAAATCTCGCGCGATTTCTCCCGATCAGTATCCCGAAAAAGCCAATGGTTAGGGTTTCACTTCGTTCCACGTGGTGAGGGGGACGTACCGAAGGAGGGGGGCCCACTTGAACGGCCAAGCTATACGAGTCTTTACTTTGTATACAGCTTGATAGATTCTAGTGGGTTATTAAACTTGGCATTGCCTTTTCGGTTTTCCCTTTTCTTGAAAAAAAGAATGCCTTTTTTTTTTATAATTTTTTTAATATCACCGAAAATCCGAAACTGTTACACTTGTGCCACATTTATCCCAAATTCATGTCGTACCACGTTTATCCTAAATTGTGGTTTGCACAATTACTCCATACTATGGTAAATTTAGAATTTTTTTGGGCCAAATGTCGTTAGGGATGACCGGCTTTGGATTCTGTCCAATCTCACCTGGCATCGGAGGGACTACTTTTGAGTTTCCTGAACCTAGGATCGGATTGGATCAATTGTCAAGTAATCCAGTGAAATTGATTGCATGTGTTTGAAACACATATTCACATGTTCCCCTAAAATTAACGGTTTAAATAATTTTAAAAAAATATTTTCAAGAAATATAATTAAAATTGAAAAAGTAGTCCCAACTGATAACTACAATTCCAATTTCATAGAATTGGAAATCAGACCGACGCTCTCCGGAATAAGAATGGACTATAGTCAGTTCTTTTTGCTCATTTCTAAACGCGGCATATACATACTATTTTGGTGATTTGAGATCTTTCACAACACAAAAATTAGTTTAGAGGTAAATGACATAAACGTTGTAATTTGAGATTTTTGGGCTTATTGATAATTTTTAGGGGGAATTTTTTTTGTTTAGGAAAATCAATTTGTTTTTTTTTTTGTTTGGTATTGATGATTGGTAGCGCTGAAAGCGATCGCAATGATGAAGGTGTCTCCTCCAACGGTTCGAGGGGCATGAGGGGTCATCATGACTGTCCACTGCATCGACTTGGTACAACTTACCTTTGTGACTAGAATACCAAAAGGTAAAAGAGATTTGGCGGGCATGGCCCTCTTCACTAAATTCGCTAAAAGACCGAAAAAATAAAAAAAAAAATTGCTTTCTTGATTAGTCGCTTAACGAGCGTCTCCATCTCCGATACGCCCGATCGAAGACAATGAACTACCGAGACTCGTCGAATTTCACAAATCATAGTGTATGCTTTTTGGTATCCAACACGAAACTTGACTGTCGCATAGAGTTTCATATGATATAACGAGTTAAGTCATGATATCCGCATTATAAAGGTTTCAAAAAAGATTTCCTTTCCAATGTCAAGATTCCCTGTTCGATGAGCTCGTTTCTTCAATATATTTATGGTACGATAGACCCAATGAAAGAAACATTCTTGGGTTTGCAAAACAAAAAATCTATGCAAGTTTTGGACATGAATTGTTTTTTGGAAAGTGTCGATTTGGCTTTATCTTTTATAAATGAACTGCAGATACATATATTATTCGTATTCATATCTGTTAAGTTTGAGTGAGGGGTACTATTCATAATTTGTGATCAACCGATAAAAGGTCTAATTAGGGCAATTTTTTTTCCCAAACATGATGCAAGCAAATGTAATCCTTTTAACCGATCTTCTATCATATGGTCAAAATATTATATAAGGTGATCTATTTTTAGGTGAATAAGTTTATTATCAAGATATACGGGTTACCATCTTAAGAGTACATTGTCATGGAAAACTAGTCTGATATTGAACACGCTAGTTCAAGTAATGTAATTATTGCTTTCATAAAGTAATCTTGGGGCATATCAGTTAATATTATGATTAAGGCATCGATAGATTTCCTAATCTTCCCAGATTTTAAAGACCATCTTTACCCCATCTCTGTTTAACAGGAAAATAGAAAGAAAAGAGAAAATCTGAAAAGGCATAAAACCAAGAAACGAAACCGGTCAAAACTGGTCCTCGTGTCGGCATAAAGTCGGTTCGGTTCGCTTCTCGAGTTAAACCGGCCCAATCGGTGAGTCCCGAATGGCTACCGCCAAACGTACGGTTTTCTCGGCATGAGACGTCAAAGTTCAGTCATTTTATCGCGATAAATTTCCTGCTAGCTAGCTATGAGCTATGGGGAATTTCTCGCAAATACGCATGTATGTTCTCTCTCTCTCTCTCTTTTCTTTTTCTATTTTGTCCAGTTATGAGCAATACTCCACTCCCCAAGACCTTGTTGCCCGAACCTCCTTTTGCCTTTTCCTTTCTACACCCTGTCCTGTTCTCTCACTCTCCCTGCTTTCACATCCTCAAATTTTTTCTTTTGGGCTCTGCATCTCCGTCTCCTCTGCTTTCTCTCCCTCTCTCCCTCCATTAACATCGACCGGGGCTTTCCACTTTCTGGCGTAGAAAAAAGGAGGTAAAGCTCCGTGAACGTAACCTCCCCAGGTTTTGTGCATTTTCTCCGCTTGCCCCAACGGTCAAATCTCCTTCTCATTCTTCTTTTCTCCTTCAATTGTCTCAATTTTCGGGTTCAACATGGTTTCTTTAGTCTTGCTAGTCCTCCTGGTGTGTAGCTCCGGCGTCGTTGTGTCCGCTTTGAACGCCGAGGGCTATGCTCTGCTTTCGTTCAAGCAGTCCATTTACGAAGACCCGGCAGGGTCTCTCGGCAACTGGAACTCCTCCGATGAGAACCCTTGTTCTTGGAATGGGGTCACTTGCAAAGAAGAAAAAGTTGTGTCCGTGAGCATTCCCAAGAAAAGGCTTTATGGGCTTCTTCCTTCTGCACTTGGGTCGCTCTCTGACCTTCGCCACGTTAACTTGAGGAACAATAAGTTCTTTGGGAGCTTACCCTTTGAGCTCTTTCGAGCTCAGGGCCTACAGAGTTTGGTGCTTTATGGGAATTCCTTATCTGGGTCTCTGCCAAATGACATTGGCAGGCTCGGGTACCTCCAGACTCTTGATCTGTCTCAGAATATGTTCAATGGCTCTATACCCGCTTCCATTGTTGAATGCAAGAGACTCAAGACCCTTGACCTCAGCCAAAACAATTTGACCGGCTCACTTCCGAATGGATTCGGGGTCAACTTAGTTGCTCTTGAGAAACTTGATCTTTCATTCAATGGGCTCAATGGATCAATTCCTAGTGATCTGGGGAATTTGTCCAACTTGCAAGGAACTGTTGATTTGTCTCACAATCTGTTTGGTGGTTCTATCCCGGCTAGCCTTGGAAATCTTCCGGAGAAGGTTTATATTGATCTGACCTACAACAATTTAAGTGGTCCAATACCCCAAAACGGTGCTCTTATGAATCGAGGACCGACTGCATTTATTGGAAATCCTGGGCTTTGCGGCCCCCCATTGAAGAATCCATGTTCTCCGGATACTACAGGTGCAACTTCTCCTTCATCATATCCCTATTTGCCAAGTAATTACCCACCTCAGTCAGATGATAGGAGCGGTGGAAAAGCTAGAGGGTTGAGCAATAGTGCTATAATTGCAATAGTAGTTGGTGACGTGGTTGGAATCTGTGTTGTTGGGCTGCTATTTTCATATTGTTATTCGAGGATTTTTGTCCGCAATCGCACCAAAGATGACAATGTCTATGGTTTTGGGAAGGCCCGGAAGGGAAGGAAAGAGTGCTTGTGCTTCAGGAAAGATGAATCTGAAACCTTGTCTGAAAATGTCGAGCAATACGATCTTGTGCCGTTGGATTCTCAGGTAGCTTTTGATCTGGATGAGTTGCTTAAAGCATCGGCTTTTGTTTTAGGGAAGAGCGGAATTGGGATTGTATACAAAGTTGTGCTCGAAGATGGGCTGACCCTTGCTGTGAGAAGGTTGGGTGAGGGAGGGTCTCAAAGATTCAAGGAATTTCAGACGGAGGTAGAAGCTATAGGGAGGTTAAGACATCCCAATGTTGTAACTCTCAGGGCATACTATTGGTCTGTGGATGAAAAGCTGCTTATTTATGACTACATTTCTAATGGAAGTCTTGCCAGTGCCCTTCACGGTAAACTTCTGTCCAAGCCGACTGTATTTTCTTGTAAACTTCCTGATACTGACTCTGTCCTATTTTTCCTTTCTGCTTTTTCTCGACATGCTTTAATGATCATCAGGAAAAGCTGGAATGGTGTCTTTCACGCCCTTGCCATGGTCTCTGCGGTTGAGAATCATGAAAGGAATAGCGAAAGGTTTGGTCTATCTTCATGAATTTAGCCCCAAAAAGTACGTTCATGGAGACTTGAAGCCAAACAATGTACTTCTTGACCAAAATATGGAACCCCGCATATCTGACTTTGGGCTTGGCCGTCTTGCCAATATCGCGGGGGGCTCTCCTGCCCTACAATCTAGCAGGATCGCAAGCGAGAAGCCACAAGAAAGAACCCAAAAGAGTACGTCCTCAGAAGTTTCTACCATTATCTCTTCGACAAACTTGGGATCGCACTACCAGGCTCCTGAAGCATTGAAAGTCGTAAAACCGTCGCAGAAGTGGGACGTCTACTCTTTTGGGGTCATCTTACTGGAGATGATCACGGGGAGGTATCCCATCGTTCAAGTGGGAACCGTGGAGATGAACCTGGTCAATTGGATCCAGCTGTGCATCGAAGAGAAGAAACCGCTTTCGGATGTCCTAGACCCGTACTTAGCTGAAGACGCAGATAAGGAGGAGGAGATAATAGCGGTCTTGAAGATTGCGATGGCATGTGTCCATAGCAGCCCCGAGAGAAGACCTGCAATGAGGCATGTCTCTGATGCTCTTGAAAGATTGGCCATACCAACCGATTGATACATTTTTGCCCGTTGGAAAAGCTTAACCTGAATGATCAGTGGAGCCGGTTGTCTCAACCGGACGATGTTGTCACTACGAGCTCCTGTTTACAACAGAACCGAGAACACCCCTCGCTTCAAAATGCATGCGTAAGAAGTTCTCAGCTGGCGTGTTCTACCCGAGGAGGCTTCAAATAAAAAAACCTGGACCACTGTGAAAACTAATTCGTTTTATTTACCGTCTTTGCATGAGGCAATGGGGTTGTAGTGTAGGTAAAGCCACAGCTAGGCCAGGCCATGATGCTGCGAGAGATTGCAAATTGTTTCTGAGTGGCTTGGTTGTTTCTGCCACACGTGATTTGCCAAGCCCTCCTTTGGTTTCTTTTGTTTGTTTCTTCTTTGTTTCCGTGACTTTGTAGTGTTCATCCATTGCCAGTGTCGTCTGGTTTCTGTTCATTTTTATGTATCCTCCCCACAACTGTTCCTCGGACTTATGTTAGTTGCCTACGTTGTCTAGATGCTAGGGGATGAAAGCTTGTTTTGGATTTATGGATGGCATCCGATCACTTCTTCACATGTGAGTGCTCTAATTTCGTTGTGTGAGCTGAACTGAACCCAATTTGGTAGTTGGGTTGAAATGTGGAAAATTCTTGATTGACCAATCATGTGCCGAGATTACAGGGGTGGACTCCACAATTCAAAGTCGCTCACAATCATTCTTTGCGAAGTATTCTTCCTTAGCTGGTCTCTTTTGGACTTAGTTTTATGGCGTTGGTGGTTAATATTTTGCAGCCTATTCTGTCTGGAGTACGTTTCATGCACTTTTCGTTAAGAAGAAAGTAGCTTTTGGGGAGTCTTTACAGGCGTGATTGGCTGTTTGCCTGTTTCCTTTTTCTTCCTTTTCCTTTCTGCAGAAAAATAAAGTAAAGGGATGAGTTGTACTGGAGTTCCTTAAAAAACATGGAAACCAGTCAGAGGCCTACAAGGCCCTTGCCGTCGCCTCCCCACTGCCTTTTCTGACGATGGTGGGGCGATGGCTAGCGGGACTCGCTAGGCCCCGGCAATGGGTGACCCTTGCCGACATCAAGCATGTTTGTTTAGATACATCAACACAACACCATGTAAAAAAGAGAATAATGAAAAAAATCACGTTAGTATTTTTCCTGAGCCAGTAAATGGACATAATGAAGAAAACTTGCTTGCATCCATTCGATAAGTCTTATGATTTTCAGAATTTTTCTTAAAAGTTTAAAAACTCGATTATGCTATTTTAGGAATTCCAATATATTTGTATCAAAAATGAATAAATAGAAAGTTGTACTCATTACATCTAAAAGACTACCTTATCACTTCTTAAATTAAACTTTACTAAAAGAAAAGGAATAGATAGAAAAATAAATTCTGATAAACATCTTAACATCCTATAATCCAGGGTGTCAATGGGTCGGGTCGGATCCGCTTCATATTTATTATTTCTTTTTTAAAAATTAAAATTACTTGACATGTTATCAAATGAAATAATATAAAAATAAAAATAAAAATACATTAAATGAAAAAGAAAACATGGCTAAAAAAGAAGAACCAAAACTGGGCCAGCCCGACCCGACCCAAATGCCAAATAGTATCAAGGCAGCCCGAAAGTCCCGAAAATTAGGTTGAATTTTCGACAGGTCAGGTTGGGCAGGCATGGGTCTTTTTGACACCCCTACTGGATACTGTGATCATCTACCCGATAAAGGGCAAAAAAACGTACTTGAATACATTGGATTGCTGAATCCATCTTTTGATATGGTTGGCAATGCAACTACCAAACAATGTGGCACTATATTGATGTCATAGTCCGCGGTTGTGACCCAAGGAAAATAAAATTCTCAACTATGACCAATTGGATCAAAAGAATCAACTATGGGCTTTGTCATTGTAACAGGCGTCTTTACCCAAAAGGGGGCAAAAAAAATTGTAACAGCCATTGTCTAACCAAACAGAACTTGCACTAAAAACACGTTGATTCCTCTCCCCACACCCCCCCCCCCCCCCCCGCCAAAAACTAACCAAATTACAACAGACTACCATAATTATCAACAGCAACTAAGCAGGGCATACCGACCCCGTGACATGCGCTGATCATCAGCATCGCATATCTTCTAAAGTGAACGAGCACTAGGAACCATTGTCAGAGCCATGAATCCCAAGCATTTGCATGAATCCCTCTGATCTAGGAGCAACATGCAACATGACCAGAACAGAATTTCATTGTTGTTGCCTTAATTCATCAGAGGTAGACTTGTGTTGGTTTTCGAGACAATCATGGCGACTAAGAAACTCGATTATACATGGGTAGATCTGCTGCACGGCCTGCCCAATTAACGACACGCTAGCATCAGATGACAAAATAGAAATGTAATGATGTACGAGTCCATTGAACGTGAAAAGCAAAAGCCATACCATTCGACCCCCCACCAGATCATAATGAGCATAACGAGGCCCTTCAGGTCCCCCAAAAACTTTGTAGGTAACCAGATGATCAGGAATAAGCTTCACAGTTTCTGTACGACCACGTCAAACGAGTAAGAACATTCTTGTTACCATCCAAAGAAATTTTTTGGCATAATTCCCATATAAACGTACCCTCAACAGCTTCAGGTGGACAGATTAGATCTTTATTCCCTGCAATTGCCAAGATAGGCACATTGCTTTTGTGCAAATAATCCTTGTAAAAGAATCTGCCGCTACGGTCGGATAAGCCTCCTTCCTTAAAAGCCGTTGTTAGCTGCAGTATGAGTTTAGCAGGTATAGTGCCTGCAAATCCCAGGACAAAATTGAGTGAAATCACTCAAATAGCACACAAACACTCAGCCAATGGAGTAATAGAGCGAGATGCATGAAAATCTATCTGTACATCTGTCTACAATATAAACTGAGATTTTGTGGAACTACTGCCAGCTGTCAAGTACAGTTGGCACTAGTTGAGGTGAACTAGAAAAATTTGGGTAAAGCCAGATCTAAATTTTGGCTAGGTAAAGCATCCTCTAGTAAGCGGAGTGGCGAAGAAAGTAGGTCAACTGAGAGATTGGCCCACCAAAGCTTCAATACCGAACGTGTGCACCCGCCACTTCCACTGAATCTCATACACAATAAGTGAGGCTGGTTTAGATCTCTCACCTCTCCTTTTTAGGAGGTAAGCGAACAAAGACCAAAACATACACTACTTGACCTTTTGAATAAGAGTCAAAAAGACCTTATGAAATGGAATATTTTCGCACAGAAGATGTAAAACAGGTTCAGAAATGCAGAAGTTGTAGAGGTTCTAGCATATTGCAGTCAAGAATTTGTGCTCACGACTAGAATCAAAGAGATGTAGAACATTTTGTGAAGGTAATTCTGGAAGTGACGAGTAATGTGGACATTAAAAATCTAGATACCAACATAATAAGACAAAACTGGAGTCTTCACCCCTAGCCTGAGGCTGCGGACAGCTTCCATGAAAAGCACATGTTATATACCTCCATCCCAAGGCAGACACATTGAACTTACAAAAGTTGTTCAAGATGAGCTTTTCCAACAATTCTGGATGCATCATGTCCTCTGCTGATATCAGATGATTTAACCAAGACAATACATAGGGGGGCCGCGTCGAAAGAGGATACGCGGCTGATAACATCGCCCCTAGAGGAACAACAGGAACATTAAGAGCCTGTGCAGGATCTGCCTGCTTGACAAGAACCTTAGCATTAAATTTTCCACACAGACAATAGCAAAACTTAGCCATAAAAATCCATTCCAATAAAAAAGGCATCCACATTTCCACTTACGAGGGGCAAAAGCAACTTCAGTGTTGATTTTGAAGGTGTGTAGTCAAGTGATGATGCCAAAGTAACAACTGCTGCTAATTTTGGGTCCTTTCCTTCAAAACCTTGTCAGATAAATATACAAACAGTCAATATATAAGATGCTAGCACAACTATCTGAAGTCTTAGACTAGTTCGTGACATTATTAGAACAGTCAAAAAGAGGGTTTGAAAATGACAATCAACTTTTTTAAACACCGCCTAGATATGATGGAACGAAATACGGAAGAACAAGCAGTGACAAAATTATTAATTTTTAAGCCCAAAAAGATCACTCCCAAGCGATTAAGTTAGGGGTGACACATACAAATAATATCCGAAGCGAAAACTTAAGTGTAAAGCAAGGATATATCATCTACCCAACTCACTTGAGAAAAAAAAAACTGAAGAAAATATCGTAAGCAAATAAAACTGACAAGTCTTGAATATTAGCAATGAATGCATAGCAACAAAATTTGTTGCAAAAGGTAAACATTGAAACAATTAAAGCAACAAAAGGAAAACCATTACAACATATCAATAAAACATGAAAAACGGAAGAGATGCTAGTGCTATCTACAATGGAGAGAAGCTAATTTCTGTGAAAAGGTAAGACAGAATCTCACCACATCGAGATAGCATAGCATAAAGCAAGATTCCTCCCATGGAATGTCCAATTGCCAACAGTTTACCATCCTCTGGTTTGCTTATTGCTCTTATATATTCCATCTATTTAATGAATGGATATATGTCAATATCAATTCCTTGTGCAAGGACTGAAAATACACCTTAGTTAAACCAGAAATTAGAACAAAACACACAAGGTTTAATAAGAAAACAAAACACAAATAGAACATGAATATACACAGTGTATATGTCACCTCACCGCAGCAGGCACATCCTCTTCAAGGTAATGATCAAAATCCCAGTCATACTTCACAATCAAATCAAGCTGCTTCTGAAAATCTTCAATAGTAGAGGAGAAACGTTCTTGTATATTAAAAAGTGGAGGTGAAACTGACCGTTGACCTTCTTCAATAACATTTACAAGTCGTTCACTTAAGTCTCTAATTTGATTAGCAATCCCAGAGTTTTGCCTTGATTCCAGCAAGCCTGAAAGAGTCGCCCTTATCTCATTGAAGCGCTCTGATAGCTGTGAATCCTCCACAAGTTTGGATATCTGATCAAAGAACTTAGCAGACATAATTCTGGATTGACCTTCGCTAAGAAAACCAGATAGCCTTTCTGACAATCGCATGAAAGTCTCCGTTAACTTTGACACCAGCTTTGATTCATCCCATGCAGTCGCCAGAGCCGCAGGATCTCCCTTAGCAGCAGAAACTTCGGAGTCCAGATAGACACTGGTACTGTTCGTTGCATCCTGCTGCTCAGGAAGAGCTCCATTTATTGCACCTTTTGCAGCAGCTTCCATTTGCTTCGATATTTTATTCGCAGATTGTTCAATTCCTTGGGGAGTCGATCCCTGTGTGCTCAATCCAGCACCTCTGACTTCCAGAATCCAGGTGTCAAATCCTTCACTCGACATGTACCGTGCAAATGACGACTATAAAAAGTCAAATCAGTCAACATCACACATATAAACTTTTCAGATCAAACTAGTCTTAAGTCATGCAATTAGTTCCTGGCCCGTGGATCAAATGAATTACAATAACAGTACCCCTAGGTTCAGCGCCAATAGAGATCAAAACAAATCAAGCAAGAACTCTCTAAATGATAAAACTCCAAATTAAACCTCACGAACTAGCTAAATTTATATACTGACTCGAGCTGACCACTTCCAGAAGCATATCTAAGACCGAAACAAATAGGCTCATTAACCGTCAGACCCTTTACCCTGCGAATGGCTGCAAATTCGCCAAAACACGGACTCATGGACACTTTTCCATCGGAAAAAGCAAAGAAACTACGGACTATGAGCGTACCACACAGGAAGACCTCACTAGATATCCAAGGCGGATACACCAAGACATCGAGATATCAATTTGGCAACTCTAGCATCCCTCTAAGCAACAACCAGAAACATAGTAAAAGTGGAAACAAACTTGGAACGATCTTATTCAGTAATGCCGGTAGTTTCACAAAAAGTAACAAACGACATACACCAGGGGAGAGATCGTAACCAATCGCGTTGGTTCCAACTCCGGACAGCAACAGCAGAGGATGATTCCTGATAGGAGCCTGTCAAGCAACCATGCCCAATCAAGACTCATATGAACAATCAAAGCAGGGACGAACCGTCGCCCCCCAAAAGTGCGGATGTAGAAATGGAACCTGAGGAGGCGGGTGGTAGCGCCAGAGGGCGAGGCGCCAGTCGCTGTTGCCGACGGAGACGTAGTGGAGCTCGTCGGCGGTGCAGACCGACGGCTTCTCGGGAACCTTCAAGTCGGCGTCGCCGGGCTCCCTGGTCGAGAAGGCCCGAAGCCTCAGCGGCGGGATCGGCGAGGGAACGCGACGCACGGCGGCGGCGGCGGAGTGCGAGAGGGCGAGGGAAGGAGCGATGGAGCGGACAGCGAAGGAAGCGGCGTGGAGGGCCGAGCGGAGGTCGTGCTGAATCGTCGCCATGGGTCGAGCAGAATCCTTGCAGAATTTGGGAGTTACCGATGTACGGGAATTGGGAATCGGTCGTCGACTCGTCGGTGATGCTTGAATTGCTAGAAGCTCGTCACGAGAAAAAAAGAAAAAAAAATGTGCAGGTTCTAAAACTTGCAAGTGACAGATGCCTAAAATTTTTTAAAAAGTGTCATCAAATTTTAATTTTTTTTTAAAAAAATTGGTACAGCCAAGATATTCATCAACACATTAATTTGATTAATGAAACGACATTGAAGTGCCAGATTTGACTAACTAAAAATATGACGTCACGCATGAGGCACTTTTTTTAAATAATTTTTTATTCAAATTTTATTTTAGAAAACAAAGTAGGAAAAAGCCAAAAAAAAAAGAAAAAAAAGGTAGGACCGTGTGGTGAGGGTCGGCCACCCTTGCCCATGCCCAACGGAGGTTGCCAGCGGGCAGCGGCAACACCCTACCTGCAAACCCTTTTTTTCTCGTTTTTTTTATAAATAAATTTATCAAATATATATGCCTAAGTCTTATATTCTAACCATCTCAAAATTAATATATTTAGTCGACAGACCATATCGTATCGTATTGTATTGCATATCGCATATCCATGCCGTTCCTTCTTAACTTGGCACCATCAAGCCTTTGGAATCTCTGCGGCCCTATCGGCAGACTGGAGATTCTTGTCCAGCCTTCCATTGTTTCGCGCTGAAGGAGGAAGAAGCAAATTTCACGAAAAGGCTCAAGGCCCATTGCTTCTAGAAAAGCCCAACAACGGCCCGCCTCCGTCATCGTCTTCCTCTCCCTCGCCAAAAACCCCCCCTCGTCCTCCTGCTTCAGCTCGCCAAAAGTCGCGAGGTTTTTAAAGTTTCTCCACTCCATCGCGAGCCGGGTTTCTTCGGCTTCAACTCTTCTTTTCTCCGCATGCGCCGTGTTCGACCAAATGTCTTCTTCAGCTCGTGAGGTTGGCGTGAGCCGGGCGTTCATCGGGGCTGGATGCAACCGAATCGTGAACAACGTCTCGTGGGGCGCCTGCGGTCTGGTGGCTTTCGGTGCCCAGAACGCTGTAGCCGTCTTCTGTCCCGAGGTGCTTCTGAGACTCTTTGAACGAATCAATGCTCGTTTTTTTTTCTTCTTGACTAACGATGATTAGTATGTTAAATTGTCGCAGGCTGCTCAGATTCTGACTACGCTTCCAGGTCACAAGGCGTCCGTGAGCTGCACCTTCTGGCTTCCGAATAACAAATTTGCATTCAAATGTAAGGGCCTTTTGTTGTTTGTGTTCTTAGCTCGATTGCAGTTCATTGGACAATTTGGTTGATTGTTTTTCTAAACTCAGCTAACCGTTTCTTCCCATGCTTATGTTTTTCTTCGTCAGTAGTTATATTTGAGATCGGGATCCATTAGGATAATCACCCAATCGGTATTCTTTTAAGTTTAGCATATTGCTGTGAAACTGAGGCCAAAATATCAAGAGAGATTTTTTTTTTTTGTGAACTTTTCTAGATTTATGCACTAGCCTAACATGCCGAGCGCTCATTGTTCTGGTGTTCTTTATCTTCGTGGGATTTTTGATGAATTCTATGTCCTTTACAGCTAAACATTTAGAGCATCATTATCTGTTGTCTGGAGATGCTGATGGTGCCACAATACTATGGCAATACTCTCTTATTAACCGCAAGGTACATCTTGGGATAATGGAGTGCATCTCAAAGAAGCTTACCCTCTTTCTCGCTTTCTTTTATTTCATTGCATTTGTTCTGAACCTATTCCCTTATTTCTGGTAAATAAAGGTCAATGATGTGGTACTCAAAGTTCTGTGATGTCTAAAGAGATCTAGTGAAACATGTTCTTGTAAATGCTAAACTACAGTGCATCTTTTATTGGCAGTGGATGCATATTATGCAACTACCACAGTCGCACAAGAAGGGAGTCACGTGCATTACCGGAGTCATCATTTCTCCAACTGATGGTCTGGTTGCATCAACTTCATCGGATAGTACTGTTAATATCTGGGAAGTGGCTTTCCCATCCACCAGTGGAGGTGTGCAGCTCTCATTAACTACAATGTTTTTCCATCGACATATTTTACTCTATTTATTCGCCATCTGTTGCTTTTCGCTATTCAAATGGTAGTTGTTCCGGCAGGGGTATTCTATCTTGGCTATTACATTGTGGTTTTCTCATAATCACTGCTATTTCAAGATTTTTTGTTCTTCCTCCACATAATTTGGAAACTCCAGCTTATGCTCTCCATAATAAAGCAGAAGCTCTCAATCAGGGCTAATCACTATATAAAACGCTGACAATATTAAAATATGATTACAAGTTAAAAGCTTTATTTGTTTCGACATAAGGTATTTTACGCTCCTTTTGTCTTTAGGTCTTCAACTCAAAATGTGAAATCTGGGGGAAAAAGTTTGTAGGCGACAGAGATTTTAGCTTTTGGGAAAAAGGGAGGAGACCCTAGCCTGGTAAGAGCATTGCAATTAGCAGTCATTGGGATATGAAGAAGGAATATCATAATTGTAAATAAACATAATATTACGATCATTGTAGTTCTGATTGTTAACCATCATCGATCTCCAATTTATATGCCAAGCTGCTTGTTTGTTGTAGGAAAATGCAATTTCACACTTCTGGAATCCATATATTTGGGTTTAAAACCAATGGTAGCACTCTCATTAGCAGAGTTGCCTGGAGATGCTGGGAAGATTGTCCTGGCCGTGGGAGGATTGGACAATAAAGTTCATCTATACTGTGGGGAGAGATCAGGAAAGGTATTAAACTAAAGTTTCATCAGTTGAGATTAATTCATGCATCTCTACCTGCTTCGCGTTGAAGTGCTTCTCTGACGTCTTGTTTGTTTCTGGCAGTTTGTCCGAACCTGTGAGCTAAAAGGACATACAGACTGGATCCGAAGCTTGGACTTTTCATTACCTACAGTTACTGATGGTGAACCAGATAGTATCTTACTAGTAAGTTCATCCCAGGATAGAGGCATACGCATATGGAAGATGACTGAACGTAATTCTCCTGCCAGTACAAAGGGCACACACAAAACAGAAGAAATGAGCCTGGCTTCTTATATTGAAGGTCCTCTGCTTGTTGCTGGCTCGTGCTGTTATCAGATATCTCTTGAATCTCTTCTAATTGGACATGAGGATTGGGTCTATTCTGTGCAGTGGCAGCCACCTCTAGTTTCCTCTACAACGGCGACCGCGTATCATCAGCCACTTTGTATATTATCTGCATCTATGGACAAGACAATGATGATTTGGAAACCCGAAAAGACTACGGGTATCTGGATGAATGTGGTCTCAGTAGGGGAACTAAGTCACTGTGCTTTGGGTTTCTATGGTGGCCATTGGTCACCGAATGGAGATTCAATCTTGGCACATGGATATGGTGGATCTTTTCATCTTTGGAGAAATGTTGGTGATGGATTTGATGATTGGCAACCACAACGGATTCCCTCTGGACACTTTGCAGCAGTATCAGATATTTCATGGGCAAGGTGTGGTGAATATATTCTCTCTGTCAGTCACGACCAGGTGAGATGATGCAATTTTCATCTCTAGCTTGTCCTTTTGTTTCCATCATATTCTGCTGCGGGTTCATATTTGCTTAAAGAGTAGGTGTTATAATGATATTTCAGATAGAACTACTAGCAACTCAC
Organism: Rhodomyrtus tomentosa; assembly: GCA_028455895.1. Lineage (NCBI taxonomy): Eukaryota > Viridiplantae > Streptophyta > Magnoliopsida > Myrtales > Myrtaceae > Rhodomyrtus > Rhodomyrtus tomentosa. Next base: position 9,710,710 of record JAPCWY010000011.1, read on the forward strand.
TCTATATGGTCAACAAGATGTTGTTGTATCCAATAAAAGTACTATTCTGGGCAAAGCTTAGTGGGATGAATACATATAAGAGGTCGTAATCAATTTTATATTAAGTTCTATGGCCTTACATGTTTAGAATTGGAGATTCTTCTACGGATGAGTTTAAGAGCTGCTTATATGGGAGAAGATGAATATTGAGCAGCATAAGGTTTTGTGGACATAGGCATAATCTATTTGGCTTATGAAGGCCAATGAATGGGTGAGTGAAGGCTGACAAACCCTCACCATGTGATGATGACTGTTTTGCAATTCATCCACTGCGATGAAATTCTTGGAGGGCTGGCTAGATGCTTCATAGTTGAGCTCAAACGCACTGTTGCTTAAGTTTTGCCTATTGCAAAATTAGGAAAAAAAGCTGACATTTTTCTTGATGGGCAGTTGACTCTGCAAAAAGTTCTGTTTTAAGTGAACTGTATGATCCTAGTGATGAAAATTATGACATCATGTAGTAGTCTTTGTGTGCTTCTAGATTCTGATGCAGAATTTTAACATTTTCAGACAACACGAGTTTTTGCACCCTGGAAAAATGAAGCTTCAATGCAAAAGTTTGACACTTGGCATGAAATTGCTCGACCTCAAGTTCATGGTCATGATATTAATTGTGCGGCCATCATAAAAGGACAGGGCAACCATCGCTTTGTCAGTGGAGCTGATGAGAAGGTTTCAAGAGTGTTTGAAGCCCCTTTGTCTTTCCTTAAAACCCTGAATCATGCATCTCTACAGGCCATTAGTTTTGCTGAGAACGATCAACTGGGTACTCAGGTTTTGGGTGCTAATATGTCTGCCCTTGGACTATCACAGAAACCCATATATGTACAGGGTGAGACTCTCTCTCTCTCTCTCTCTCTCTCTCTCTCTCTCTCTGATGCCTTTTCTTGAGTTTATGTGGAAAGTTTAACATATGTTGTGTGCTTTCTCTACGAATTCAGATGTCATTGGAGATCAATACATCTTTTATATGGAGTTTTATTTGGACATGAATTCAACATCTTTGGGATAGTAGAATTTATATCGGTTAAAAGGACGTATTGAAGTCTAGTACTTGATGTTGAAGCTATGATGAATCAGGATTAGTATAATATTGGCTATGTCTAATATACTCCTTGATTATCAAAACATGTACATTTCTATTCACGGGCAAAATATAGGATACGAGGTCTAATTCCATTTAAAAAAAAAAAACTTCAGGTTCAATCCCAATTTTACCCCAAACTTTTTTTTTTGTCTCAAGAAAAACCTCCAACTTTTACTCAAGTCCCAAATCTGCCTTACCGTTAACATGCTGTCCAAATTGCCGTTTAAGTGCCACGTCACACATCAAACATCAACATCAACACCTTTATCCCAAACTAGTTGGGGTCAGCGGTCGATGAACCCCAAAGAATCATAAAAATAAAAGCAGAATCAAGGGAGAGAAAAGAGATAAATGTGTAAAAATAAATAAGTAAATATATATATATCTATCTATACACTATCTCTTCACAACACTAATGGCTTTTCTTCACTCCTTTCTAAGACAAACCGTACGCCAATCTATTTCCCACTCCATTAAATCTTGTTTTACTGCTTTCTCCCAAGTAAGTTTCGGCCGACCTCTTGCTTTCTTTGTGTTATGCTCTCGATAGCAAGCTTCCGTTCGTATCAGTGCGTCTAAGGGCCTTCGGAGGATTTGCGCAAATCATCTCAATCTATGCTCTCTCATCTTTTCCACCACCGGTTCTACTCCAACTTTTCGTCGAATCTCTCCATTCCTTATCTTATCCATTTTTGTATAACCACACATACACCTTAACATCCTCATTTCCACTACTCCCATTTTATGCTCATGTTTCCTTTGTGCTGGCCAACATTCAGCTCCATATAACATAGCAGGTCTGACTGCTGTTCTATAAAATTTTTCTTTTAACCTAAGAGGAATTTTGCGATCACACAAAAATCCCGATGCACTGCGCCATTTCATCCAATCTGCTCTGATTCTATGGCTTACATCCTCATCAATCTCTCCCTCCTTTTGCAATATTGATCTCAAATATATAAATGTATCTTTCTTGGGTGCCTCCTGTCCGAGCATATTTAAGGCTTCTTGATCCCCTCTTCCTACCGTGTCAAACTTACACTTCAAGTATTCCGTCTTATTTCGACTTAGCGTAAATCCTTTAGACTCTAACATGTTTCTTCATACTTCTAATTTGGCGTTAACCCCAGCCTTGGTCTCATCAATAAGCACGATATCGTCTGCAAATAGCATACACCACGGCACCTCATCTTGAATATCTTTTGTTCGCTCATCCATAACCAGGGCAAAAAAGGTGAGGGCTCAAAACAGATCCTTGGTGTAAGCCTACTGTGATTGGAAAATAACTTGATGTGCCATTACAAGCTTTCACACATGTAATAGCACCGTCATACATGTTCTTGATTGCCTCGACACACATTGAAGGTATTTTTTTCTTCTCAAGAATCCACTACAAAACCTTTCTTAGAATCCTATCATACACCTTCTCGAGATCAATAAACACCATACGGAGGTCCTTCTTTCTTTCTCGATATATCTCCATCAATTGTCGTATTAAGAAAATAGCCTCCATGGTAGATTTTCCTGGCATAAATCCAAATTGATTGACAGAAACCTTGGTCTCTATTCTCAAACGATGCTCAATAACTCTCTCCCACAGTTTCATTGTATGGCTCATAAGCTTGATGCCTCTATAGTTAGAACAATTCTGGATATCTCATTGTTCTTGTATATAGGCACAAGTATATTCTTCCTCCATTCACCGGGCATCTTATTAGTATGGAGGATTTTGTTAAAAAGACTAGTCAACCAACTTATTGCTACATCCCCTAAGCATCTCCACACTTCAATAGGAATACCATCGGGTCCCAAGGCTTTACTAGTCTTCATCTTTTTTAATACCTCCCTAACTTCCCGTGCTTTTACTCTATGCACAAACCTTCTATTTGAATCATTAGAAGCATCTTCCAAATCCACCTCACTTCTATTACTCTCCCCATTAAAAAATTTCTTAAAATAACTCATCCACCTGCCCTTGATGTCTTTATCTCTTTTCAAGAGTGTTTGATTTTCATCCTTGATACATTTAACCTGTGTCAAATCTTTACTTTTCTTGTCTGTTGACTTTGCAAGTCTACAGATACCTTTTTCTCCTTCTTTGCTCCCAAGCTTGTTGTACATATTGGTGAAAACCTTGCCTCTGGCCTCTCGTACAGCTTTCTTGGTACTTTTTCTCGCCAATCTAAACTTTTTGCAAATTCTCTTCATTAGGACATTTATGTAGGCATCTGAAACACACCTTCTGCTTAATTGCCTCCCGCACCTCTTCATTCCACCACCAGGTTTCCTTTGTTTGATGTCCATTCCCTCTACTTTTCCTTAACACCTCTTTTTCCACTGTCTGGATGCAGTTAGACATCTCCTTATACATTATATTTACTTCGCCCTCCAGTCGTTACGGTCTTTCCTGTAGCATTCTTTCCTTGAATTCTATTTGTTTCTCCTCATGTAACTTCCACCATCTTACTCTTGGGTGCTGCGCACTTCTCTTCATCTTCTGTACTTTGTTATACTGAACTTTTAAGACCACCAATTTATGTTTTGTAACTACACATTTACCAGGGTATACCTTACAATCTACATACGAAGCTCTATCCTCTCTTCTGATAAGAAAGAAATCAATCTGGCTACAATTTTGACCGCTGCGAAAAGTGATCAGATGTGATTCTCTTTTCCTAAAATGGGTGTTTGCCAGCATCAAATCATAAGCTAATGCCACACTCAAGATGTCTTCGCCAGCCTCATTTCTAGTCTCATATCTAAAACCTCCATGAACTCTGTGAAAACCTCCACTACTATGACCGACATGTCCATTTAGATCTCCTCCTATGAATACCTTCTCCTCATGTGGTATTCGCCTTAAAATATCTTCCAGCTCTTCCCAAAATCTGCTCTTTTCAGACGCTTGCAGTTCAACTTGAGGGGCATACACACTAAGGATATTCAGAATCAAATCCCTTACTACTAGCTTAACTAAAATAATCACATCTCCTATTCTTTTAACATCAACAACTCTATCCTTGAAATTTTTATCGATCAGAATCCCAACTCCATTTATACTCTTTGTTGTGCCTGAATACCATAGCTTGAATCCGGTGTTATCCACTTCTTTAGCCTTCTCTCCTTTCCATTTAGTCTCTTGCAGGCAAGCAATATTCACTTTTCTTCTAGCAAAAGTATCTGTCAATTTCCTCAATTCATCCGTTAAGGTTCCTACATTCCAACTCTCCAATCTAATTCCTACCCTTTGGGCTTTTCTTGGCCCCCACACTTGCCCACGGAAGTGTGAGGACCCTTGCTCATTTATCACCACGTCTGGGCACTGATGTGGCGCATCACTTTGGGAATGACGGTCTAAGGCTAGCTTCCTTACCCCTTGCACCCACCTATCTTGGTGCAAAAACCCTTGCTCATTTTTCGCTACACCCGAGCGCCGATGCAACGCGTCGCTAAGAAGGGTACGTTCCAACGAAATATCAATAGGGTTCATCTCATAAAGGTAGCTCTTATTTTATAACCGGTTCGCTACGCCTGACGTAACCCTCCTCTTTTACCTGATTTGGGACAGGCTATGTAGACTACATAGGCAGAGTTGCCACGTCACACGTCAAAAAAAGAAAAAAAAACTGAGGAAGAAAAAAGAAGAACAAAACTATTATTCACCGTGTTCAACCTTTTCTCTTCTTGCCGTCTCACTACTGTGCCAGCCGTTGCCCTTGCAACGCTGCAATCTTGGTGAAGAAAAACTTAAGGAGACGCAGCCATGGCTGCTCAAGCCCTAAGCTTGTGGCGGCCATGGTCGCTCAAGCTTCAGGCTCGCACAGCGGCAATGGCTGCTGAAGTTTTGAGCCACGCCGGCCATGACCACCGCAAGCTTCAAATTAATTTTTGGTTTGTTTCAATAACCTCAAGGCTCTCTTCCAATCCTGGCCCTTCCATCTCTCCCTGTTCTCATCCCCATTTCTGTTTGCAGTACGTCAACAAATCACTAGTATTTCTAATATCTCGCGGACAAGTGATTCCTTCAGCTTGTTTTGATTTTTTCTGCGAAAGAATCAACCTTGACTTTTCACCATTTCTCTACTTGCAATGCCAATGGTGGTTATCGCGGAGCGCTGATGATTTCTTTGTTTCGCCCTGCTTTACTGTTAAAAGAGCCTGACATGCTTTGCGCTCGTTCAGTCCTCTTTTGCCTGAGCCCATCACCAATGACGATTGCTTCCGAACCTTAGTTCCTAGTTTGAGCGTTAGTCAACGTCTCTGCGCTTTGCCCATTTTGTTTGACAATCAAACAGAGATGGAGTCGAGCACAGGGAGGGATGGAGGGGCGACGGCTAGAAGATGAGCCTTGAGGTTATTGATGATACACCAAAAATTGTGGCTCAAAACTTCAGCGACCATTGCCGCCGGCCACCGCAAGCTTAGAGCTTGAGCGGCCATGGCTGCATCCCTTTTTCCCTTGACCGAGGCTGCACGATTGTGAGGGCAATGGCTGGAAGAAGGGTGAGACGCCAAGGAGGGACGAGGCTGAACACAGTGAACACAATGAAGAGTTTTATTTTTTCTTTTTCTCCCTCTGTTTTTCTTCTTTCATTCTTATTTGTCTTTATGATGTGTGACGTAGCACTAAAAGTACATGTTATCTGATAATAATTGCTACTTGGACGGCATGTTAATAGTGGGGCAGAATTGGCACTAAACCTGAAGTTTGGGGTTCTTTTATGGAATTAAGCCTAGGATACGAAGTGTAATTACTTGGTGTAGGTTATGGGTTGGGATAAAATGTTACTAAGTGAAGCATTTTCTGTTGTAGCCACTAATGGGACACCAAATAGATACGGCAATGATGGTTTTGACGCCCTCGAAACCATCCCGGATGCAGTTCCCATGGTTTTAACTGAACCCCCCGTTGAAGAGCAACTGGCTTGGCATACATTGTGGCCGGAGACGCACAAACTTTATGGTCATGGAAATGAGCTTTTCTCTTTGTGCTGTGACCATGAGGGAAAGCTTGTTGCTTCATCCTGTAAGGTATAAAAGTGTTACTAGCATGTGCACTCGTAGCTTTTATCATTGAAGTTGAGAGACCTCACTTCTGCTGCCAATTTTAGTAGGTGTGCTTGTACTTAATTGGATATACATCTTCTAGGAGTGTAAACATGAAAATTGCTGAGTTGTGGATTCTGTGGTTTATGCCTATTGGCAGACAGTATTAAATTTATTATTTTTTATTATTATTTTTTTTTTTGGGGGGGGGGGGGGGGGGAATGGTATGGAGTTACAGGGATCATATGTGCACTCTTCGGAAGTTTTTCTTTTTTCGTATTTTAGTGTTCTTGTCAAATTTGTCAGCCTACAACTTGATGCTCCATGTAAATGGTGGTTGTCTCTGAACTTCAAAATCTTGTCTTTCATTTCTTGTAGGCACAGTCAGCACCAGTGGCTGAAATATGGCTATGGCAAGTGGGCTCCTGGAAGGCAGTAGGTCGCCTTCATTCTCACAGCTTAACAGTGACCCAAATGGAGTTCTCTCACGATAACAAAATGTTATTAGCTGTTTCAAGGGATAGACAATTCTCTGTTTTCTCCATTGATAGAAGAGGTATGGTTCTACTTCCTTTCTTTGCCAAAGAAAAGCATTTAAAAACAAAGTAAACGTTAGCGTCTTGGAGCTGTGCAACTTGCAGAGCCATTCTAGTTCAGGAGTCCGATGAGTCAAAAGCAAGGTCATTACAACACCAAGATGGGAATTATGATGACTACCAAATTTGAAGTCTGGATCTTTTCCAATCTTCACTAGTTTGTTTGAACAAACTTTCATCTCCCCTAATGGTGTGTTTGGTAGGCTTCGTTTGTCGGAATGTCTTGAACCTGCAATGACAAGAAGCATCAGTTTGGTATTAGTATCTTGGAAATTGATAGAATTCCTCCCATGATTTGGTAGTAGTAGTAGTAACACCTAAAACAAAATTACTTACAATGGGTAATCATTATGCCATCATCTCGCAAGGATACTAATTAGGACTCCTTGATTTTAGAGATTGGATTCTTGACCCACCCTTTTTTGTGTCAGAATTTTAAGACTGACATTTAGAGTGGATTTGGTTCAGCTTTCCCAAAGCCCATTGGAGCCCCTTGAACAAAATGCAGGGTCTTTGGCAACCATTTTTTAGGGGCTTTGAGATGAAAGTTGGTATTGGAAATGCTGAAAGCTCGATGCTGGTAGGTACTAGCATTGAGCTTTCAGCGTTTGGCCAAATGCTCAACTAAGGTTTTTCTTCCAAAAATGTCTTAACTTTTTCTCTTAAATTCCAATATTGTCCCTTATTTTTTTAAAAAAATTAAAATTAAAAAGAAAATTAAAAATGAAACCCTAACCACCGGCGAGCCAGCTGACGCATCCCCGGCAGCCAGAGGTCGTTCGACCCCCAGCGAGGGCTGCCTGGGGCCTGGCGACCCTTGGCGGCTGTCGCCTGGGTCGCATGACCCTAGGCGACGGCCATTGGGGGTCGTGCGACCCCAGCGGCTATCCTAGGTCGTGCGAACGCCAGCAATGGCTGCTGGGTCGCACAACCCAAGCCACCCCAGGCAGTCATGCCTGGGCCATGTGACCCCGGTAATGGCCGCCTATTGTCGCGTGACCCCGGCGGTGGCCTCTCGAGGTCGTCTGACCCAGGCAAGGCGGCCTGGGTCACACGACCCCGACGACGGCTGCCTGGGTTCGTGCGGCTGACGGTTGTCTGAGGTCGCCTGACCCCTGGCAACGTTGGCCAGTAGTTGTCGACTTCAGATCTGGCTCGTCGGCAACTGCCGACTTCAGATCTGGCTCGTCGGCGACTGCCGGCCTTTGCCTAGGGTTTTATTTTCCTTTTTCATTTTTTAATTATATTTTCTTGAAAAAGAAAGCCCATTTATATATATATATATATATTTTTTTTTTTTTTTGTCAAACACTAGTTAGGCCAAAGCTATTGTTTATCAAACGCTATTTGCATTTTTTTAAAGCTCCTTAGGCTGAAAGTATTTGCATTCCCTCACGGCTCATTTGCAAAGTACCAAACCCAGCCTTACTCCTTGGCAAATGTTAGTTTCCTGATTCTTTGTTGTTAAATGTAGGCTCTGATGAAGTTAGTTATCATCTGTTAGCAAGACAAGAGGCGCACAAAAGAATAATATGGACGTGTTCATGGAACCCATTTGGTCATGAGTTTGCAACAGGTTCGCGGGACAAGACAGTAAAGATATGGGCTGTAGTGGCCGAATCTGCGGTCAAACATGTCACAAGCTTACCGCAGTTTGGCAGTAGTGTCACTGCCTTATCTTGGCTTGGTCTTGATCGCCTAAAAAATGTGGGATTGTTAGCAGTAGGAATGGAAAATGGACTGATTGAGCTATGGAATCTGTCATCCATAGGAGGTGAAGTTACCGAAATTCCAGAGGTAACCATCTCTCTTGCTGTTAGGTTTGACACGTTGATGTGCCACGCCTCTTCTGTGACCCGTTTGGCATGGCGGAATTCAGAGAAGTGTGCGGATTGCAGGAGCATGCAGCTAGCTTCATGCGGAGCTGATCATTGTGTGAGGATCTTTGAAGTAGATGTAGATTGATGGATTGTCGGTTTTGTATCTGCCCAAATTTTGAAGTGAAAGCATCTATATATTGCTTTGGTTACTTTCTTAATCAAAAGTATGCTACAGCAAATTATGAGCGAGCTACTTACACCGCAAGGTAAATTCAGATGCGGTGGAGTTATAGAGTACGTTAGTGCTAATTGCTTGATAGTGACAATCAAGACTTGGCATTTCGCATAAGTTGCATTGACCATATCGGGTAAGCTTGTTTGGTTACCAAGCTCTTCAGGGACATTGAGCAGGAAATGAGCACGGATCACTCCGTTCCATCGAGCAAATAAATCTTATGGTAGCGCAAAGTAGCCCCCGAAAGTTCGATCTTGTGGTGTCGGTAGCAGCTTACAGAAGCGACTAACCTCTTCCTCCCATAAGAAGTGCAAAGAATAGCAGATAATAAGTTCCTTAAAAGATGGAGAAAAGAACAGGTTGAGAAGGAAGGGAATACATGCCAAATAACCAGAATAACTCACGAATAGTCTTTTATGGCCTCAGAGACGGTCCTTCTGGCAAATCTCCAATAGGTGGTGTCCTGCTCCCCAGCGCAGGCATCCATCTCTTGAGGCTCCATTCATCACGATTAACGCAAAGGCCAATTTAGCGGAATACGATTCCAGCAACAAGATAAACTTGTACAATATTGCATATAACATCATACTACAGGTCAATGTAGAATTCGCCAACTGTGAAATTTATGATCAAAACTGAAGAATTGAGAGAAGCAGCATGACTGCAAGTTCAAGCATTAACATCCAGAAAACTTGACCACTTTTGATTTCTTGACTGACAGCAATATTTCACACGAAAGAAAAGTATTAAGCTGAGGTTCTTATTTTCCCACCACAGTTACATACCACAAATCAATCACAGTAACACGACAGACGGACGCTAGAAAAAAAATCAAAATAAAAATGCAAAAGGTATACCGATCCCATTCTTCCAAAACTGTTTCTTCTCTCTGAACTATTCTTATAACGGCTGTGATGTCCTCATCTGCTGCTTGATGCTCTCACCTGAAAGCTGACCAGAAGCTTCGGGCAGCGCAGCGGTCATGGTTTGGTACTGAGAAGGTGCTAAGTGCTGAGCATAGTAGATCTGCCCAGTAGCTGGATTCGCATATTCATAACCATAAGTAGCTGGAGCACCGGAAGAGGGAGCAACAGACTGAGATGGGTGGACCTGCGAGTAACCAACATACTGTTGTTGATGCTGCCCTCCGGGTACTTGAACCAGAGGCGAAGCAGATGCTGAAGCCATTCTGTATACACCTGAAGCCAAATCGGTTTTAACGCCAGGAGGGTTTCGTATAGGATTAGAATAAGCTGCTGACTGAGGAATCACAACAGAGTTTTGTGTTGCTTGGGGGCGGTTCGAAGGATTTGCTGTAGCAGCCTCATTTGGATTGGTTTGCTGAGCGGATAAGTTATAGGCTTGGGGTTGGCTCACAGGCATATAGTAAACTGGATAGTGCTGATCAAGCTGATGATGTTGGACCTGATGTTGTTGGGACGGATACACGGTGTAGTAGGCTGCAACAGGCATTGAGCCTTGGGGATGGTGCTGAATGTAATGTGGGCCAGCTTGCACAAACTGCTGCTGTGGATGTTGATGTTGCTGTGGTTGCCGTTGGTCAATCTGAGGTTGCAATGCATACCTAGCATCCTGAATATGCTGTTGAAGCTGGACTCCAGTGCTTTGCTCAGAGATATTAATGTTTGGATCTATTGCATTGGTCGGACCACGATTAATCCCCAAGGACATTTGTACAGCTTGGTCTGGAAATATTACAGGTTTTGGGCGAGCTAGCGGATTTGTCAAGCTACCATCGCTATAAGATGGAAAATGCAACTTAGAACCTCAAACAGCACACACAAATGAAACAAAGAAACAACAATCAAAACAAACTTTATGCACAGACAAAAGTAGATGTTTTCAGGTATTTTGAAAAGCAAATAGATCTTGAGCATTAACTTTGCTATGGACTTCCAAAAGGCTAAAAATGCAATAAAGAGCAGGCAGGAAGGTCCTTTCCTCAAGTGTGGAAACAAATATTGGCACCAGGGTGATAATTAGGTGCCAACTATTCAAAGCCATGTCGAGGACCTGAGTAATGTCAAATAGCAGTTCATCTAAATCATCCCAATCAGCTGAGTAAAGAGGAAACAATAAAATCGTATCCTCGATGAACAGTGAGGGCATATCATCCCTTTCGAGTCGTTGTCTTCATGCTGGGTTACTAACATGTTTTTGAATCTTTGAAGCTTACCCAATAGAAAGACATGACATGCTCTCTCTCACTACTTTTTGGGGCTGAAAGTATGTGAAGATAAAAGAACATGTGTTGGACAGAAGTACTTCTAACAAAACTGGGAAATTCCCCCCCCCCCCCCCCCCCCCTCTTTCCTCTCCTCTTTAAAACCATGACAAGAAAATCATGAATCACCCAAAGAACCAGCAATTCCCTTTAACACAGAGTCAGCAGCACACCTTCGCAAATAGAGCTGCTGCAACTTGGCAGGGGAGGAAGAACTAGGACAAGAATGGGGCTAAAAGGGCAACCTGCAACAGATACTTTATGCCCACATGCTATGATAGAACCAGCAGTCAATAATTTCGCCTAGCATTTATCTAAGCTGATTAGCCTATATCAAATCGATTAGGAGTACTTCGCACAATTATTACTCACTATCCAACTGACCTCATACGACCCTTTTACATCTTTAGCAGTGAAATTTTCAATTCCATTTCCACCACACTTCACATGGCTGATGAGGTCGTCTGGAACGGTAATTGCACATTGTCTAACACCTACCATATTCAAGATCTCAGGAAAGCCACGCATTTTGTCGTACGTTAATTATAAACCTACGGTTTCAAGCCATATGAGATGTCATATACGTTAATCGTTCCAGGGCCAGGCCATCCACTTGAGGAGCTCCCCAGATCTTGACAAAACCATTGTGTAATAACGGACAAAGAACGCACACAGAGGCCACTTCAGTAGTAACGACAGAAAAAAGAAAAGGCAAACTGGTACCTCGAAACTGAATCAGGGGAAGGCAAATCAAAAACTCCACTAGGTATTTGCTGTGTCTGGGGAGGCTGGGGCTGTTGTTGAGCCAGAGGCAATTTCCGAAACCCTAAAGAAACACCGTGGTCCGATCTCTCATCATCGGAGAATACCCGATTGGAATAATCCCCCGGAGGAGCAACCGCCGCAGAGCCCACAGGAACGCCTGTCACCGCAGCCGCCGCTGGCACTGTGGGTGGCGAGGAAATCATGACAAAGCCATCATCTGGCTTCTGCGCGATACCAGTGCCCATAACCATCTGAGCAAACTGTTCCTCGATCCCCAATTTCTGATCCAGCATAACCCTACTCCCCCCTCCTCCCCCTCCTCCGCCGCCGATGACATTTTCCTCCGCCTGGACACGGATTGAAGGCAAGTTGGCAATTGACGGTGAGGACGAAGTCGATCCGAACGACGATGTCGTCTCCAGCATCGGCGAATCGGGCACAGAGTGCACATCCTGCGCCTGCTTCACGCTCTTCTCGTTGCCGAGCGAAGAAGAACCATCCGCCTCCCGAGAGCTGGTCTCGACGTTATTAATCCCCACGTCATCGTCCAAGTTCAAGAGACAATTGACCGGAGCCGAGTCGGAGAACCCCCTGTTGAGCACGCCGGCGTTGTTGAGGGCGTTGAGGAACCAATCGTCCGATTTGGAGGAAGACTCGAGGATCGGGCCAATCGACTGTGAAGAATCGGGCTTAGAAGGGAAGAGGAAGAGCCTCAGCCGGGAGGGCTTCGAGCCGGAGGAGGAATTGAGCATGGTACGGTCGTACTCGTCGATCATGTTCTCGAGGTCCTCGTCGGTGGAGACGGTGATGAGGGAGTCAAGGTCCTCGCTGGGGAGCTGGTACTTGAGAGTGAAGGGCCGGTTGTTGAGCAAGGTTTTCGAGAGGTGGGCCGAGAGGGAGGAGAGGGTGGCCGCGTTGCGGTCGAGGACGACGATGCGGGTGTCGCCGCCGACGTAGCAGAGGGACTTGTCGTGGGGGCGCGGGACGATGTGGCCGCCGTAGCTGCACATCAGCCGGAACTTCGGAGGGAACGGGTCCGTCCCCGCCGCTGCGGCCGGGGTCTCCCAGGAGTCGGTGGCGGCGCGTGAGCGTGGGGACGAGTCCACCGAGTCTGGGTAGTTGAGGTGGCCCGACGGCGCAGCAGAGGTGGCGGCGAGGGACTGCGCCGGGGGAGCAGCGAGCGGGGGAGGGGGCGGCTGAGAGAGCGACTCCATGGTGGCGGAAGTGGTTCTCCTCCGGGAGGGAACAGAGAGAGAGATGCGGAAGGGAGGAGAAAGCGACTGGGGCGCGAGAGAGAGAGAGAGGAGCCTTTATTGGACGTGTCTTATAGATACTCCACACCTGGTGAATTACGGCTGTTCATGTCAGACTAATTGTTTTTATTTTAATTTCTTTTTTTCCCATTTTGCTCTTTTTCTTATTATTATTCTTTTCGACGAGTATTTTATTTCTTTCCTATATTAAGCAAAGGCAACCTCCAAGTCCAACCTAATTACCGCCGCCATTGACATCAACACGCAAAATTACACGACACGATTAAAAATTTTAACACATCATAAGACTTTATATATTTAATTTATATTTTTATATATAAATAATAAAATATTATTTTTTAATTTCATTTGAAATAAATAACAAAAAAGAGCATGAAATGAATTTACACTAAACACATCGACTCATCACTTAGTAATACCATCCACTGTTTCGGATTAACAAATTCAACTACAGAGAAATTTATATTTTTACATGTCCGTGGAATTTTTTTGGAATATCAATTTTCCGTAAATTTACAATTTTACCCCTAAAATTTTCAAAATTGATCCACGCGAGTCGGGGTATATGACACTTGTGTCGCTGTCGTGTCGAAAGAGTCGATCAATTCTCGAAAATATCGATACGGAGGACTTTGGAGAGTGACTGTGCTTCATAAACAACAGCACTACCAAAGTATGGCTTGGCCAAAAGAGAGGGGAAAAAAATTAGAATTGTTAATAATTATTTATCTTCGCTAATTGCTCTGTTAAAGTTTGTGTTTATGGCCAGCAGTAGTCCTCCATGACGACGCGAAAGGCAACAAATATTTACCGGATGATAAGTCGAATTTCGTCCATTAATGATAGGTATCCAAAAAAAAAATTTGTGCAATCTATTTTCAGAAGCAAAGCGTCTTTCCAAATCAAGCTTGTTTATCAATTTATGGTGAAGAAATAACTATTTATTAACATCCCAAAATATAATTACGAAATACCGGATGAATCAAAATTATTCCTATTCGCAAAAATGTGTCCAATAGTATGTCTAGCAAAATGCGGAGCTCTACAAATGTGGAGATAAGACCCGTCCAATTTTATGATTTTCTCTTATTTCCCTTTAGGAAAAATGACCCGAATCTTGTCTCGATATACAATGTGATAACTACAATTTTAATCCATTCAATGTGGTTTTTAAATTTTAAATTTGTTTATCGTAGTCTTTAATTTTTTTGCACATGTTCAATTTAATTTCGAAAATGTTCATCGTTGTCCCTCATTTTTAATTCATGAAAGGATCATATTGAATATATTCATGCACTTTCAAAAATTAAATTGAACATGTACTAAAAGTTCGATACTACATTGAATACATTTAGAGTTCATGGACTACAATTAATAATTTTAAAGTTTACGAAACGCATTATATATTGAGTCAAAGTTCAGTACGGTGAAAATTCAAAGAATATTTGTGTGGTTAACTAAATAGGATCGTAATTTATTTATTTATTTTTAAATTTTTTGTTGCACCAAGGGACGTAATGACTTTTTGACGACGTAGTTTTCCTCGAATAGTCACATAATTTCTGAAAATTTCGAAAGGTAATTTGGATGGGCCACGTCAACATGACGTGTCTTTATGCGCGTGTACTATTACAACCTGAGCAAGGTTAAAGATACTGTGCCGGGGCAAAAAGAGAGGCCGGATTAACGCAAGCGGACATAAAATCTTCAAGGCGGGTTGTACGGTCGATGGTGCGGTGACAGCTTGTTTTACCGATTAGCTCCAGTTGGTCCATTTTATTTACCTTATTTTTTCAAAAGTTGAGCCATTTCATTATAGAGATTAAGGAAGAAATTACGAAATAATCTAAGATATATGTATCATTCACATCCACCATTAGATGAAGCGAGTCCATATGCGCCTCTTCCGATTCACCTTTTTTTTTTCTATTTTCTCGATCGAAACACCTCTTTCGATTCAACCGCAACAGTTTGACTATAAACAGTAAAATCTCGAGTGAGTATGATTCTACAACGATTTCAATGACGCGAGCACATCGAGAGTAGATTGAACGGCACTAGATCGAGTGCAGGTAATAAAATTTCAAGACTATGACACACTCCTCGTCGGGAAAAATTCTTCAATGATTTTGACGAGAGTATCCTTTTCCCAAAAAAAAATTTGATGGTTTTATTTTTCTGCGATATTTACTAGTCGAAGGACAGATTGAAAATTGATTTTTTTTATTTACTTTTGAAAATGCAATACCGTAGATAATTTAACTTTTCCTTGCTGTGGAAAAAAAAACGAATTACCCGCTAATAAAACTGGGAAGTTTTTTTTTTCATTTTTTAATATTATGCTTTTTGGGTGTCGGAGGTATCTGATTCTCTGCCATTTGGCAGCAACTGGCATTAGTAAGGTTAACTTTATTCCACGTCGTCTAACGAGCGCCGCCAACCAAGTCGTAGAAGTTGTCTGAAGATGATCGGATCTTCTTGCTCACGCGGCAGGGGCACTTTCTGGTTTTCGAGCGGGAATTACAAATACGAAATAAATAAATAAATAAATAACATTTATTATCAAATTATTCAAGCATAAATTATTACCAACAGTAAAAAAAATTATTGATTAATTATTTCAATTACAAATAACGAAATATTCCAAATAAGGTCCCGAAATCCTCTTGTTTTCTCATAGAATGATCTCAAGTAAAATTTATTTTAAATAAAGGCCCAAAGTGGCACAATATATCTCAAATAAAGAAAATGGATCTGACTTAAAGGGAATTTTGGCTGTTTTATTTTATTTTATTTTATATTCATTTTTTCTTTATTTTTCCTTTTTTCTATTTTCTAAAAGATTAAAAAAAAAAAGCCAAATAGGCCGGGTTGCCAACACCTAAACGAGGGCCGGCGGTTGCCGTCCCCCTTCCGTCGGTGGGGCGGCATGTGTATGTTGTATTTTTTTTGTTAATTCTTTATAAAAGAAAATCTAATAAAAAGAAAATCAAATCAAATAAGTAAAAAGATGAGAATACCCTTGAAATTAAACTATTTTTAAATATTTTATGTATACTTCATACATTTATTTGAAACAGTATTTATTTAAGACTTTGTTTGAGAAAATAAGGGCAGATCATGCCTTTATTTGAAACATGATTCACTCAAGGTAGTTATTTGAAAAAATGAGATGCCCTTGGGCCCTTTTTTGAAATTTTTCGTAAAAATAATTTAAATTATTTATCTTTCACGAAAAATAATAATAACTCATCGACGATAGTTTATTCTAAGTCTTGATCCCCTGGTGGTAAAGTCGAGTTTGTTTCAAGCGAAGACTGGGTATGAGATTGAGGTGCAAACAACAAGCGTGGCGAAACAAGCTTCGGAGCTAAAAGGCGAGACCACAACCCTAATCAGACGCATCACTAGCCCTGTCGCCAGCGCTAGCAACAATGCCACCAATTACCAAACAGCGCCACAGTCAATCAAGAGTTGGACAATAGCAATCGATTGACGTGACATTAAATTCGGTACCAATAAAGGAGAAAATACCTCAAACACAATTGAAATTTCGCAGAAAAACCATTCAATCAGCCCTAAATTCGTTGTGCAGATATTAATTCATTCTTGAAGAATTTTCAATTTTGCTAATTTAGTCCTAGATCTTTACACAAAATTTCAACGTAGTCATCTCAGCTAGCCTTTGCTAGAAATTATTGACGCGACGGCTGTTGAAACTTTTTCGTAAAGTACCATAAAAAGTTGAATGAGAAAATGAATAGTTGTTTCGGTTTGTAACCCTTCATCGATGAAACCATATGATATCGTAATGCTTCATCGAATCCTTTCAACGAAATCGTGCTTTTTCGTTAATGAACCCTTTCAATTCATTCTTTTGAAAGATGCCTATTCTATTTCGTAACTTTTCATCTGTTTAAAATAGAACTGTTCAGATTAGTGACTCTTCGTTCTTAACTTCTATTTCGTGACTCTTCGTATCATTGTCCATAAATAATAGCATCGACCATCGCATTAAAAATGAGCATCAGACACTAGCATTAGATATAATCGTTATGTTCGTCCTTCATTCGTCATCGTCATCATTTTGTGCGACTATTCCATGAAATTGTGTGACATTCTGATTTTTCCTATCATTTCGAGACTCATTCATGAGAATGTATCTAGTGATATATTTCAGTTATATCTCGCTCGGATCTAATCAATCTCGAGTTAACCAACCAAAAGGGAAAGGCTAACGCGATACAAGGTACTGGACCTAGGAAACTCGAATATGAAATGACACTTTAACCATAAGAATTGTCGATGGGACATTTAGAGCCATAAAAGGTCGATCTAAAAACGATTAAGGAATACATTGGTAGCGTTATACAATTGGAGCGCGGGTGATGCCGCTTAACCAATGTATACTTTGCAAAATTTTTCTAAATTGAACGATGACGATCGAGACCGTCGGAACTAGTAGTAGACCATCGCAATTACATGACAATCAAAGTCTCCATGAACTGACGAACCCTAAGTGTGATATAAATCACAGAGTCGATACGCGTAATGTCTGTCAAAGCCGTCCGTCAGTTCGGGATAGGCTAAAACCACATTTGACAGAAAAATGATTCAGAGATGAGTCTCGAAATTAAAAAATGGAGAATCAAGAATTTCAACATTATAATTAGTTTGGACGTCACCTCATCAAAGAAAATTTGAATTAGAAAAACGACGTTCCGAACGTCGATGGTGAAATTACCATTTTACCCTTCAAGTTTTAACCTTGCCTTAATAAATGAAATAAGGGCATTTTGGTCAATTGCAACACCCCTAGGCTACCGAAAATAAGAGGGATTTATGGCCATTGGATCATCTAATTGTACGACAAGGGGGACAAGTGTCAAAAGATAGTAAATGGGCATTAATTGTTTAACCTTTTAACCTACCATTCTATATATTTGACTAAGAAAATTGTGTATACACCTCTCTCTCTCTTCCCTTCAGCCGAACCCCCTCACCAGCCATCATCTTCATTGTTTCTTCTTCTTCCTTGTTCTTCTTCTTCAAGCCGAGAGCTGCTCCCACATGACCAGATCGACTCGCCTCCTTCGCGCCACTCGACCACCATCGCCGGCGACTTCTAGCCGTCGAGCCGACCACCCTCACCTTCCTCAACCTCTTTCCGACCAGTTTCAACTCGAAGTACGACGTTTGGTCACCGGAAGAGCTCCGTTGAGCCTTTTCATCGCGAGTCGACAGATTCCATCGCAACTGAAGGTAAGTCGCTGTTTGAGCTCCGTAGGACCCCGAATCGTCTCAAATTTTTGGCCAATATTTATAGACATTTAGGCCACATGTATACTAAGTTGTGGTGAAAAATTGGGCTGAATTTGATAGATTTTTGACACCAAATTGGTGTTGTGATTGAAGGACCGAATCTGACCGGTAGAGGACTTAGAAGAACCAGCGTTGTTCGTGGATCATAAGGCGTCGCATTGACTTCAAATTTTTGGTGAGGCTTCCCAACATCTAGAACTATATATTAGCAAGTAGTTTAGTGGATAAATTGAGGATTTATGACAGTTTATGGGCCGATTGAGGGAGGTATGCACAGAATCGAAAATACCATATTTCGGTTCTATGCAAACTGTGAACTTAGGGGTTGTTAGGAGTATTTTTGAGATCTAATTTCGTCGTTGAGATATATGAGGATATCACTTGATATGTCAAGAATGTTTATGCTTAGTGATTTGAGGATTGGATGATGAAAAATTTATGAAATGGATAGAATTTGTTTTAGGTGCTAGCTGTCTGTTTTGGACTCTTTGGGGGCCGAACCTTTGAAGTTCTTGAAGGAGGATTTTTGTTGATTTAAGCTTAAGGTAAGGAGTCCCTAAACCTTGGCTAGAAGGATTGAACTCGACTAGATGATTTGGGTGCGGATTGAGTTAGTTTTCGGGAGTTATGGCATAATTGTCCAATGTTCGTCATGGTGGATTGATGATTGCTTGAATGCTTTCTTAATGCATATGCCATGAATTGATTGCCTATTGTTAGTGATGAAATCGACTGCCTTGCATGCCATAGATATCTAGTTCGATGCATGAGCTTGTACGTGATTATGAAGTTTGATTTGAAATGAACTTTGGCATGCTTGAGAACTCGTAATA
Source organism: Rhodomyrtus tomentosa (assembly GCA_028455895.1). Lineage (NCBI taxonomy): Eukaryota > Viridiplantae > Streptophyta > Magnoliopsida > Myrtales > Myrtaceae > Rhodomyrtus > Rhodomyrtus tomentosa. Next base: position 9,729,972 of record JAPCWY010000011.1, read on the forward strand.
CCCTGGGGCATTGTGACGCGGGGTTGTGAAGGTTGGTACCCTGATGCGTTGAGACGCGGAGTAGTGAGAAGTTATGTCCTGATGCGTTGAGATGCGGGACAAGATTAAATATATGTCAACACATGCCTGGAATGGCATTTGGAAACCTGGTGCCTTTACACGGATTTACCAATCTGATGATCTGAGACGTATTGACGCAGACCGAGCCTGAGGCATTTTAAACGCGGACGTGATTCTTGAGAAAGTTCGGAATGATGGAACGCGTGGCTTGAATTTGTACTCTATGCCTGACTCGATTGATAAGCTATGATACCCTGTTTGTGTGATTGATGATCGCTTGCATCATTGTGACATATTTGACTGATGAGTGCCTTGTATTATTGAGTGCGTATTCTTGCTCATTATTTACATTCATTTGGGCGTACTGTCAGCCTAACCTAGGGTTAAGACTTGTCTTACTGAGATGCCAATCTCACCCCGTCGCGGGCCCATTTTTTCAGACCCTAAGTCTTGAGGATGCTGCCAACTCGACTAGGTGATCCCAAGGGGATGACAACATATTTTGATGAATTCCCGGACCGTAGGGGGACTGTGTATGTTAGAAAATATACAGTGGTTTGGGTCAATGAGGGCGGTAAAAACTGGAAACCGCACAAGTTCGAAGGTTGGTTCCATAGAGTAGACGAGGTTACCACTGGTCCGCTGAAAGCCACGAAGGTACCTCGCGGGGTTATTCCTAGTTGGTTTCATCCCACTTGAGATTCGGTAGAGGTTAAGGGGTCTGTAGCTGGCTCGAGAAACATACCAGAGAAGATCCATACTTTAGAGGACACGGTTGAGGTAATTGAGATCGATGCCTCAGAGGACGAGCAAGAGGACGACAGGATGGAGGACACCGTGGATGTGCGTTCCGAGACCTTTTCGACTATGAGCCTGCGGAGGATGTTGAGGAGACCGACGATTCCAACGGTTAGACCTAGGGGTTTCCCGCTTTTACTTGTTCGCTTTTGATGACCTCGTCGGTCAGTTTCTTTTGGGACTTTGATATAGTTGTCTTTGGTTCAGTCCCACTACCCCGACCTATTAGCAGGATTGGATCACCTGCACTTTTGTACGGACTCAAGGGATGCTTATATATATGCATTTGTGTGATGTTCTCGTTACGTAGGTTCCCATTGCATTTGTACGGAAGTATTTTACCTGATACGTTTCCGCATGCTTAATTATATTATGCATTTCTCAATATGTGATTCTTGAGACTCGAGAGTTTGCTCGCATGGAGTTACGCGGCCGTGCCCAGGGTGTAGGGCGTGACAAATTACGTTTGAAGATTTTCTTTGAAACAAGTACCGATTTTGAGGAAAGGCAATCTGTTTTATCTTGAAAGGCAATTATCCAAGAACCTTGGGTACCAGTTGAGGAGACAAATTTATCTTAAGGACACAACGTTATTTCGTAGGACTCGGATCATTCATCTGCACTCAGATTACTTATTTTCGATTGGTTTCAAGTTTGTCTATCCACTTATTTTTCATATACGAACTACAAGCTATGTTTATACGCGACAATAATATTAATATATGAACCACTACCATCTTAATGGACAACAATCTTAAGGCAAATTTTTTGTTTCCCTATACTTGGTTCGTATAATTGTGGTTGTTGTACATTTTCTTTTTTGATGTATTATTGGTAGTTTCGCTCGATGAAAAACTATGCTTATTGCTTATTTGAATGTGTCTTGTTGATAAGCCGAAAGGTGATCGCATCTCTTCACAAAATCCATGAATTGATGACTGAAATCAATTCATTTGCATATGACTCGAATTTTCAACAAGAAAACTAATAATGAGGGATTTTAAATAGTAACCGTTCGTACATCTTCTCCTTCTGTCTAACTGACACATTAGAAGTGGTTCCCACTGGTCTCTCCCTTTAGAAATTTCTTTGTCATTGATGCTAAGGGAAGGAGAATTCTGTTGGGGATTTCAATATCGATTGTCTTGTCGAAAGTTCAAGATGTGAATTTCAAAGATGCTCTTTGTGGTTTCCATATTTCTTTGAACATTTAGTGCTAAACGTGTTCTTAACCGGATTGCTAATCTTCGGTGTTAGGCATTCTATTGTCATAAGGACTTTGCTTACGCTATTCTGTTCTGGCATGCTGTTGTTAGATTCGTCCAATTGAAATTATTTTTGATTGCATATTCGGATTCATCTCATCGATACGAGAGGTGACGCTGGGAATAGCCGTACGCGTGTCAGGCGCTACCACGGGAAAGGGTTTCCAGGGCAGTAACGAAACGTCATGATTTCGTGCCATTTCGTTCAATGAAAATGATATTTGAAATATCATTGAGATCGTATCATCAATATGAGCGTTTTGAAGGGTGGCTCGACGCCAGATCACGCCGAAGGAAGCCGCACTCGCCGATGGGGCGCAGTACGTGTAGGTCGTACTCGCCATGTGCGCTGCGCATGCTACAGTCGCCAAATAGTCAAAGCAGAAACTTTGACTGGCCCGCACGAGCACATATGAGCTCTATTTAGGGCGTGCGAGGTACTGTTGCGTTCGTCTTAAAATTATCTTCGTTTTGATATATTATTTGAATATATTTGATATATTTAAAATTATTAAAATGCATGTGAAATTCTATGTACATGTATTTTTTAAGGGTATGTTGGGCTATTTTCATGGTTTCAACATTGACAACATTTATTGTGTCTATCTCAACTCTTAGAGAGAAGTCAAAAAGTTCAACGGTTTGATTTTTAAGAGATGACAATAGAAAATGATTGTTCTATGTCACGATATTGAACTTGGCAAGGCTCCTCAACAAGGAAATTCCTAAATTGGATGAAAAAAAGAAAAAAAACATGAAAAGGATTTTGTTGTAGATGTGTTGAAGTATTTTAACTTTCTGTGTCATAATTAAATCCTCAATAGTCTAGACAATTTCCTCTATAACGTTTATAGTCTATTGAAAATGATTAAGGAATTATGGGAAAGTCTGGACGAGAAATACAAATAGAAGATGATGGGTTCAAGAGATTCATCATTGGCAAATTTTGGGACTTAAAGATGATTGATTTCATAACCGTTCTAATTCAAGTCCTGAAAACTCCAAGAGATTATGCATAACATTTGTACCAAAGATATGGTTCTAAGTGAATCATTTCATATGGCTATTTTCATTGAAAGGTTACCACCGCCTTGAAAAGATTTCAAGAATTATCTCAAAATATGGAGACGATAAATGTTATGTATATTGACAAGACAACTTCTTTCTAGTGAAATTATCACAATAAACTATGTGAAGTCAAAGGATAATATTGCGGATCCATTAATAAAAGGCTTAACTAGATAGATGGTTGTGAAAACATTAAGGGGAATGAATTTTAAGGCCATATATAGTCATCATAGCGGAAACCCTACCTAGTTGACTAGAGATCCCAATATACAACCAAGTTATGAATGCGGTGTAGAGTACTATGAATTTTTCTATTCATTCACGTATATAGACAGTACTAATATATAAATGTTAAGCATAAGCTTTTAATGTTTCTGAATTGAGTATGCGATATATCGCACATTCATAAATCACCTATGTGAGTGGGAAGTGATGGCCGCTTATATGAGAATTGAAAAGGTCGAATTCTTCAAAGTACTCATGAGACCAAGCGGTGTTCATGGCCAAAACAAATACAATAATGAGAATCAACTTTGTTAAAGAGATAGTTGTATGATTTCTATTGTCTAGGCTTACACCAAAGGTTGACTGTTCAAAGACATCAAGTTTACTGATTGACGGAGTAAGTCCGATAGATCTCACTAAGAAAAGTTCAAAGTGTCGGACTACTTATCTCGATGCAACGTTCTCTCATGGAATATTCGCACATTGCATGTCATGCATTCATGGAGAATTTTGATAATTGAACTTCTTATTGTGGGGGATTATTGAAACTTTTTCGCAAAGTCCCATAAGAAGTTGAATGAGAAAATGAAGAGTTGTTTCGGTTCGTAACCCTTCATTGATGAAACCGTACGACATCGTAACGCTTCGTCGAAACTATACGACTTGGTGACGTTTTATCGAATACTTTCGACGAAATCATGCTTTTTCGTTGATGAACCATTTCAATAAAACCATATATCTTCGTGACTATTCATTCTTTTGGAAGATGTTTATTCGGTTTCATGATTTTTCATCTATTTGAAAGATAACTGTTCAGATTAGTGGCTCTTCGTTCTTAACCTCTATTTCATGACTCTTCATATCACTGTCTATAAATAATAGCATTGATCATTGCATTAAAAATGAGCATCAGACACGAGCATTAGATATAATCGTTATGTTCTGCATTGGCGTCAGTTCATTTATAAACCTTTAAATTGTGTCAATTTAGTCATAAACTTTTTGCAATTGTGTCAATTGAGTCCATTCAGTCAATTTTAGCGTGAAATTGCTGACACAGATGTCGATCCTCCTATTTGGCATGGTCAGCACTGATGTGGACATTCTTTCATTTTTTTATATCATGTAGTATTTTATGTTTTTTTTTCAATTTATTTTATTTTTGGACACATGGCTGACGAGGGTCGTCGAACCTCACCAGCACTGGGCAAGGGCGTTGTGGCCTTCGTCTGCCAATGCGACAACCGCAAGCCCTTGCCTAAAGCCAGCGCCCTCGCCTAGTACATATTTGGGCAAGGGCTCGCACCATCGCTTTTGCCAGTAAGGGCATCACGGCCCTTGCCCAGTGATGGTGAGGGCCGCGACGCCCTCGCTTAGTGCTGGTGAGGGTCCCCGGCCTTCTATATATATAAAAAAGAAAGTAAATAAAAAATATACAAATATATAAAAATTTCTATGTCAATGCCGGTGAAGGCTACTTAGGACGATCGACGTCCGCGTTAGCAATTCTCAGTAAAAGTTAAGATAAATGTAAAAAGTTTAGGAACAGATTGACATAATTAAAAAATTTATGACTGAATTGACATCAATACAAATGATATAAGACTTTTTATATATTTTTTTCAAATTAAATTGACACAATTGAAAGATTTAGATATAAGCGAATTGCCAAAAAGTTTAGGGTCAAATTAATGCAATTAAAATATTATTCAGGCGGTATGACTTTTTGAATAATTATTCCGTTACCTAATTTGACAAGATGGCGTGCATTATTTTCACCTAAAGATGCCTGCGCGCCATGTATGTTTTCCCTGAGCAGTGTCGCCACAGCGTGACAAGTCAGGGCCTTAGCATTTAGCAAGCAAAACGTCAACTACTTCGGCCAATGTCGAAAAGAAATGAGGTCGCTGTTCATCAATTGTGGCTTCTCGACGAAAACGACGTCATTTTTTCCTTGCCAGAATCGAAAACGACACCCTCTGAGTACTAGACGGCACGCCAATGTTCCACAAGACGTGAATGGCTTGGTCTCCCCTTGCCATGAATTTGTAGAATAGAGCGTCTTTTTTGACCCAAAAAAAAAAAAAATCATGCATCGAAAATAGTTATTAATTAGTCCTGAAATTTTTCCGTACAACCATCACATCACCATCACATAGGCGATTTTCAACGAAAATTAATCGAAATAACTCCATTGAAATTTCACTCAACGGTTTAGCATTAAATTGGCTAAATTAAAAGAAATTTGGGATTGAATTGGTATCCGTGCAACAAGTTGATTATTGATTGCGTAATTTTTCAGCTCGAATTATGCCTCATGGCCGAGAGTCTCTCTTCTTGGACTACGGCATATCTCTAAATTTCTGAAAGTTAAAGTCCATTCATTCATGATACGAGAATTTCATCGAATTCTTTTCCCATTGAGGATTTTGGGCACATGCTCATCTTAAAATTCGAATGGCGTTCAAAGCACTTGGGACTGAGCTCAGGCGATGACGAGGAATCTTCGTTCGTGTGGTCAGGTTCGAGGTATTTTCACTTTGGAAGCGCATAGATCCTGACTCTGTATGCATCGAACCTTTTTTGGGAGATAAAAAAAAAAGAATTATTTTAAAGTGAACTATACGAAATTTTTTTAAAAAAAATCATGCGAAATGTAAACATCCCTTTGCACATAGGATGGTCCAAGGCGAAGATGAATCCCGAGTTGACGCGTGTCTAATGCTCGAGGCCCGGCTTTATTCGAAACTGTACGTAGATTTGATATTCAACCCGAGCTTGATTGAGTTTGATGAAAATGTGTTCTAGACTTGACCTCGGCATGATCGGCTTGATTCGATATTCAGGCTCGTTTGTTTAGTGAAAAAAAAATAAATTTTGAATTTTTTTTTGCTGGATTTTATAGTGTTTGGTTCTCGAAAAATAAGCTAGTCAAGCAAAATATTTTTCACCTATAAAAAAATATTATTTCAAAAGAAGGGAAAATATTTTTCTCTTTTTGAGAAAATGAATACATTTTCCTAAATTTTCATTCCTTGTCTTTTTTCAGATTTCCTGTTCATTATTTTTCAATTTTTTTTCTTTGAAAATTCAAAAAAAATATTTTTTATTGTTTCTCCTTCTTCTTCTGCTGACGGCTTCCCTATTGCCGTCAGCAGAAGAAGAAGGAGAAATATTTTTCAAATGATTTCTTATGTGAGCTAAAAAAGCGGATGAACGAAAGTTATTTTTCATCGTTTATTAATAGACCATTGATGCTAAACATATTTTCGTCAAACAATTTGCCTAAGTGATACAACCAATCATTTTAAGGAATACGTTCTTCAAGTAATTTGTTTTTTCAGGACACAAATGAACCCATCTTTTTTTAGGGCAATAATGAACTCGATGCAATAAAGGAGCAAGGGGGTATTTCTTTTTTTTTTTTTATAAGCAACATATATATAAGCAGATCGATCCGAACGATGAATAAGTCAATCAGAGCAAAGTAAATCGATCCGAACGAAGGTGGCCGACAAGACGAAAGGACGTACTCAAAATAAATAACGATGTTTCGAAGCATTTTCTTGTTTGAAGGCTTCGGAATTTTTTTTTTTTCGTTTTTTTTTTGGTGGGGGTCAGAAGAGGCTTTGAATTTCAAAACATTCGGTATGGACAAAAACTATTTAATGTTACTGTGGGCCTAGCAACACTTCAAGTTCATTCCAAAGCACAACATGTGATCAATGCTGATGATCTCCGTCACGGTACAATAACCTTTGTACCATATAACACAACAAAAGTCTTGGTCATCTTAATGGAGTCCCAAAAAAATAAGGGGCCCCACATAAGAAAAAATGGGGCTCCTTTTTTTTAAAAAAAAATTAAAAAATTATTTAGCTTACTCCCCTCCCCCAATCCTGGGCCCCACTATAGATCCATATCACCTCATCATCCGCGTGGAAAAAAAAATCAAAATAATAGCAAAAAAAAATTAAAATTAGAGATTTTGAAGACGTGGCGCGTGGGCGCGTACGCGTGCGGGGGCTGATTTTTCCGCGGCCACTTGCCTGCATATGGAACTTTTGTTTACTGATTTTTTTGCCCCCACTTTTTTTTTTTTTAGAGAAATATAGTGTGTAATGGAATAAGGAATAAGAGACATGGCCGTCCCACTTTTATTTGTTATTATCTTTTGTGAAAGTATTCCTTTCTCTGTGATAATTCGCATTGGTTTCGTTTTTCCACGATGTCCAAGCTCAAAAGCATCTCACCTGGAAAATTACTAAAAATTCCTTAAATTTATTGCATTGATATTAATTTGATCCTCATTTTTAAATCTTTTTGCGTTGGTACTAATTTAGTCCGTCCAGTCAACTTTGAACGGAAATCGCTGACGTGTACGTCGGTAATGCCGCATAGTACGACTGACCAATGTGGATATTTTTTTAATAATTATTATTTTATTTTCTTAAACATTGGCTTTGGTTGGTGAGAGTCCCTTGCATCCCTCATTGGGCAAAGCATGAGTTTGAGGGAAAAAAAATAAAAAATAAAATTATTATTAAAAAATATCCACGTCAACACCGACTGTTCTATGTGATATCGATCGTCGACGTTCACGTCTGCGATTTTCGATCAAAATTGACCAAATACACTAAATTGATATCAGTGTAAAAAAGGTTCAAGGCTAAATTGTGAAATCGAAAAGTTAAAGATTGAATTGGTACAAATGCAATAGATTTAAGAATTTTTTTGATACGTTTTTCCGCATCTCACCTCGATCCCAAATTAGCCACTCGAGCTTTCGCGTTGGACAATCTAGCACGGGACATCGGAATCGGGCTTCGATCACGTGTGCGGCCCATGCCCGCTCCTTATCTATCCGTAATCATCCTTCAATTATCAGATTAAAATCGATGGGCTAGCCCTTTGGCGTTTGTGATATCCGATCAGCAGCCGATTGACATAACGTGACAACTAAGATTTATGGATTGGGAACGATGCAAGGATTTGCAAAACAGTTAAAAGGAGATCGACTTTGGTGACCGTATCTAATTTGGCATACATCGACCAATTGCCTCGTTTTTTCTTCGCATTTTCTTCGCGTCCTGGTGGGATGACGTCAGGGAAAAAAAAATTCAAATCAAGCCTTTTTTTTTTTTTTTAATACGATAGAGTTGTCGGGGTCAATGAAATGCGCTCAACTTCCGTAAGATGAGACGAGAGTAGTTTTGCCCCGATTCGCTTTACTTACGACTTTACTTACTCGTGATAGGATAACCTCACCTAGAAGAAAAATCATGATTTTTGGTTCACCTAATAATGCTTATTACGTACGCAGTCCCAAATGACTTTTGGAGGACGTCAAGGTGTCCAAATAATTTGCAAAAAGACCCTTGTAATAGTCGGTATTTACCTACGATCCCTAGGGTGACGAGAATGTAGGTATGGCCGGCGGTGATTTTCGACAAAAGATTAGCTGTGAGGACCACATTGGAAAATCTTCAAAATGTTTTAGGACCAAATTAGCTAAATTAGAAAGTTCCGGACTGAAGTAACAAAATTAGAAAGTTTAAGATTAAACTGGCCATCGGTGCATACTGAATCTGTCATATCATTTATTTTCAATCAAAATTGATCCGGTATGACTACATCGAAAAATCCCCAACATGTTTAGGATCCGGCTAAATTGTAAAAAAAAATGATTAATTGAACGATGTCACGATAAGTTTATGATCTCTTGGGATAATTCTAGGTTCAATGGGGACATAAGACCCTTGATGTGCGGGGAGTAGGGTCTCGTCTCTTTTTCGGAGAATCTTCACCCCAGGGACGAAAGACCAAAGAGGCACTTCCGTAAAGCTCTCGCGTGACATCCATTTCCCCCAAATTTCGGGCATGGGGGTGTCCCCAACGCAGTGACCTTTATGGGACGTTCAATTTTCGTGAAATTAGACATTCTCATTTGACGATAAATTGGAGTTCATTTTCCAACTGGGTTTCAACAATCGAGTTCTGTACTCAATGATAAAAAAAATTATACGAACTTGTTTGGTCGTCGTTAATAAGATACTTGATTTAGCGAAAACTTCAAAGGGGAATTTTCCAGCTACGAAATGTTACCGTTGATGTGATATATATATATATATATATATATATATATATATATATATATATATATATTGTCTGGATTTATTTCACCTCTATATTACAAGTCACTGTTTGTGCCTGTGCAGGTAAAATAAAAGTTGATAAAACTTATACGAGATTTAACGAATTCAAGGCATCTGTAAGAAAAAATTGATAAGGACAATAGAAAGTGGCAAATTTTTTTAAAAAAAATCAGAAAAATAAAGGCGGATAAATCCGTAGAATGTTCAGTATATTCGAGGTTTTTGTAAAAAAGAAGAAGAATAAGAAAAAAAGAAAACACAGAAAAAAGTTGCAAAAACATAGAAAAAAAAATTGGGCTGTTTGAAAAGTTCAAAAGATTTCTTGGGTGTAAGTTCATAAAAATGTCGATAAGTTACCAACTTATTATTCGAAACATTTTTTGGGTCTGCATAAGATTTCTTTAGCTAGCTCAAAGAACAATTTTTCGTACTTACATGCTCTTTCAGAAAAATAATGATAGGAAAAGGAAAATCCGGTAATAAAATAAAAGAAATAAGAAATATATATATATATATATAAAGGTTCGCGGCGCGCCAGCTGGCGCGACCAAAGGGGCTGCTTTTGCGTAATCTCGTATTAGGTGTTAATCATTCGGTATCAAGTAAAGTAATTACTCTCTTAAAAAAATTAGGGGGGAAGAAGAACAATAGAAAACTAATCTCGCCTTTATGATTACGTATCGGAGAACGCGCGGAAGACAGCTCGGATTCTCGGTCTCCCGCTCACGAATCACGCCCACGGCTTACATGGGCAATGCAATGGGCAGGCACTCACCGAAAATAGTAACCACTATAATAAGGAGAAAAAGAAGGCCCGCCGTAGATTTCGCACGACCGAAAAATGGCATAGATGATTCTCGAACGTTGATCCGACATGGATGTCCGCATCTAAATTTTTGATTTGTTTAATGTGGCCGCCGAACAACCGATAAACTTTTAATGTAGTGTTTTCGTTTGCTTAAACCACAAAAAATCGGACGTGCATATGATTTATTATGTGCCCGGTCGGGTTTTAAAAAATAACTAGTCGACATGTTCATCTTTTTAGTTTTATACTTTGAAAAGAGGAAAAAAGAAGAAGAACAGGTTGTTAAGGTGTCAACATGCCCATCGTTATTAGACGACGTGGATCATTATATCTCGATTAAATACGAACAGTTTATTTGGATACTCCATGAGTTAATATTTTCTTTTTCCCTTTTATTGTCTTCTAATTAAACTCAACATATTAGAAGTTAGCAAGTTTCGGGAGCTTGAAATAACGGAACTATCACATTAAACATTTTTTTTGTATAATCTAGCTAGAGACCATGGGGGTGTCAATGGGCTGGATTAGGCCGGCCGAGACCCGGCCAGAACGGAGCAGTATCGCGCTCGGGTCGAATGCTTTTTTTTTCTTTCCTTTTTTGGAATTAAAATCAATTAGTAAACCCATAAAATGAAAGAGTATAAAAAGATAATATAAAAATAAAAAATACGTATTAAATAAAGTCGGGAAGTGGCCCGGCCTGGCCCAAGTGCCAAACACTGCCCGAAAATTCAAGAAAATTTTGGACCTGATTGGGCCTGCTCGCCCGGCGCGAGTATGTTTGACACTCCTAAGAGATCAAACTAAATACTTATAGATAACTCAAGGAGTGGACGACATTGCACATTGGATCAACATTTTGCGCCATTCATATAATTTGCCGAATGTGCGGTTAGTCGAGGTTTTAAACTAATTCCACTAACTAATCACGTTAACTCATCTTCGAGGTCATATGAACCGTACGAGCGATTCATGAAATGTCGAGAACACGATTCATTTCTTAAATTTGGGTTGATGGGCTTTGGGCCATAGTGTCCAATATGGGCTTTGCGCTCTGAACTTAAAAATATAGGTTATAACTTATCAATAATGTCTTACAAGACTTGCCCGCGTTATTTCCTCCTTGTCGGAATTGAGCCCCATTCACGTGCAGCCACGTGTACTGCGCAGTGCACCTAAATTTACATATGTCCTATTCTCTTCTTGGATATTATGAGGTACTTCGAACCCATTGAATTGAATTGGGTCCATGAAAGAACTTTTCAAAAACTGTCCATAAAAACCTAGGATTCAGATCATATATGTTGAAGTGTTATCTTATATCGCTTGATAATGCCTCTTACGTTCTTTATCCATCTATCAATTTAAACTATTTGGATTGAAATTTCTAATTTGATATGGAGTCCTCTATGGCTATGTAGTAACGCCAACCGCTCCGGTCGCGTTGGTCTCGGTTCTTTGCCAAGATCAAATCCTTTTAATTGCTGTTCATCAAAAAATCAACACCACTATCTGGCTCGCCGCTCTCAAACAAATCAAACCTTAAAATTTTGAAGCCATTGTGAAACGTGCAGCCATATCTTATATTTGGACGCCCGCCATAGTTAAGTGGTGAGTTAAATATCTACCACCTAGTTTTTTGAAAAAAAAAAAAAATACAAATCTGCGACTCGTCCCCCTTCGCCGTGTCATCTCGTGATTGCGCCTGGATTTTTTTTTTTTTTGCCTCCTATTTGATTTGGAATTGTTGCGAATCATTGCGAATTTTGTGCTTCCGCTTTGTTTGTTTCAAAACATCGGATTCGGGCCCCCTAATATTGCAATGACAATATTAAATGTGACATTAATTAAATCTGGCCATCCAAATCAAAATGGGCCGCCTGATTTGATCTATGTCATCTTTTCGAAATTTTTAAAAACTCCCGTTCATATTTTCTCTTTTTTCAAAAAGTGACATGGTTCAAATTATACCGCCTATTTTCGTTTGGATTGTTTGATTTGATGAATGTTGCCCAAACATTAAATGCTCCGTTCCTTTTTCTCGATCTCATCTTAGCCGGTCGATCGGTAGATCTCATGCGAAGCGGGGCCCACTTCATATCCAACGGTATCATCTTCCCTCAATCCCACGACAGTTAATTTTTCTTTTTCTTTTCTTCCCCGCTCTTTTCTTCCTTTTTACTTGCGAAAACCATGGCAGAGGTGGTTACAGACGGGAATGCCACACCTTTTTTTTTTTTTTTAGTAACTTTTTTGGAATCGAGCCGGTGATCTCGCCTCTCTGTTGCTACCCCTTCGCAGCCATTTATCCTTTAACTGCTTAGTCCATGTCATTTTCCAAGGATTCGCACGAATCCCGTTCGCACTCATCCCCACATCTTTCCTGTTGAAACTCGCAGCAATTTTCACGAGGCGACGAGGTAGGTCGTCGGGTCTTACTGTTCTATTTTCCTCCCTCTTCGCCTCATGGGTCCGTTTCCTTTCCATTGACCTTTGACTCGCCTGTTCCTTTCCCTTTCTCGCGCTTGGCTGTTGGTAGAATTGGACTCTTGCTTCTGTTGGGCACTGCAAAGCAGGACAACGTAGAGACAGACAAAATATCTTGCCCCACTTTCTGCGATTCATATTTGGCTGGTGGGCACATCGAAGCCCACTCGCATTGCAACGTCGTAGGGGGGGCTCGAGTGCTCTGCTTTCGTTTCCTCCATCAATGGCTTGGGTTTGGAGAGGCGTCTGTTCTCTTTTACCCTTTCACTACTTCCGTGTCATCTTTCAGGTCAGTCGGAGTCTTGGATTTCTCCTCTTCTTCTTCATTTTTTTTTTGTTCTGTGTGTGCTTGGATGTTGGTGGTTGTGGGATACCAACTCGGTGTTTGATTTTTTTTCCGTTGCTTATGCTTCACTTATCGAAGATTCTCCGCGAAAAACAAGTTCTAATTACGGTTGCGACGAGTTTTCGCAGAAAGTTGTGAGTTTGGAACTTCTGGGTTGCTTGCAGTTTCTTGCCCGGAGTTTATCATCACCGTGTCTGGATTATAGCTTAAAGAGTGATTCTTTTCCCCTGCGCCAAGCAATCCCAAAGGCTACTTTTTTTTTTTTTTGGGTAAAAAAAAAATGATGTACTTTAAGTTAAGCATTAGGCATGTGATGATGACACGAAAATGATACCCATCAAAAATAAAAGTAATATCAACACATGTTAAAATAGCAGCACTTGGGCACTAAGGGTGAATAACATGCTGTGCTTTGTTACAGACATGGCAAAACCTAAGCATTGTGCATTCAAGATGTAAGTCATGATTTACTCGTCCAATTTTTCGAGCATTTGACATGCGCCAGAACAACGTAGCGAAATACACTTGGTTGAGATCAGTGAGAACCTCTAGGATATGAATTGGGTCATAACACACTCTTCAGCTGTCCTTATAATTTACATTTCTTTTCACTGATCCCTACCTTGTCTATGTTGTCTTGGATCTGATATTTATGTCAATGATGATGTGTCGTCTAATAATTTTGATGCCGTCCTCTGGCATTCCCGCTCAATTTGTCTTCTCAAGAAGGGAAGAATGGATCAAGTGGAGCTTGGTAGGCATACCATAAAGTCGCATGGAGCGGCGCTTGCAAAGAATCATGTCTACGACTGGCTTATATTGCTGTTGCTTGCAGTCCTAGAGATCATCCTTTTCATCATCCATCCGTTTTACCGGTTCGTGGGGAAAGATATGATGACGGATCTCAAATATCCAATGAAAAGAAACACGGTCCCTGTCTGGGCCGTTCCTGTAAGTCTTGTCGCTTGATTCTCATCTAGTGATCAATTGTGGGTCGTACAGTGTGGTTGGGTGTTTGTTCCTCTAGGTGTGATGAGAGAGGCTAAGGATGCTTTATGTGAAATGAAAAGGATAATCAAAAGAAACCCACAAATTTAATTGAAGGTCTTTTTTTCTTCCTAACATGAACAGGTGTATGCTGTTCTGTTACCAATTTCCGTCTTCCTTCTCGTCTACTTGCGTAGGAGGGATGTTTATGATCTGCACCATGGAATCTTAGGTATATCCTTAATCTTGAAGTTGTTGGGTCTTCGGTCAGAATGCATGCGGTGAACTGGCTGTCAATGAGTTATTTGATGACCTGTTTGGAATGCATGAGCAGGGCTTTTGTATTCCGTGTTAATTACTGGGGTGATTACGGATGCAATCAAGAATGCGACCGGTCGGCCTCGACCGGACTTCTTTTGGCGTTGCTTCCCAGACAGAATGGAAGTAGGCTATAACTTCCTTCAGATTTTTGTTTCATTGTATTGGAGATTGTCATTAACAATGTTGACATTGCTATTATATTCACATTCACGCTTTGTGCCTAGATTTTCCACTTGGCCATTTTTGAAATTTCTAGAAGCGGCATCTTCTAATCATACTAATTATTAGTTAGTTTTCCGGACTTGTGCTGCCTCTTTGCTCTCAAAAGAATCAGATAATAACTTTTAACGGTGTCAGATGCATTGCTTAGAAACTTTTGTTTAATATACGACTAAGCATTTTGGCGACGAGTTTAGTTTTCCTTGTCCGTCATACGATTTTTTTTTTCCCAACTTTTCCATATCTTTCTCAGGTATACGACAAGTTGGGAAATGTCGTGTGTCATGGCGATGAATTGATTGTAAGGGAAGGGTACAAGAGTTTCCCAAGTGGCCATGCCTCCTGTAAGTACTCCATGCCTAAACATCAACCAGGATGATCAATCCGACAATGTATAGTTTCTGTGCAGGGTCCTTCGCAGGCTTAGGTTTTCTGTCGCTGTACTTATGTGGCAAAATTAGAGTATTCGACCGGAAAGGGCACATAGCCAAGTTGTGCATCATTTTGCTTCCTTTACTACTCGCATCTCTCGTCGCGGTCTCACGAGTGGATGACTATTGGCATCACTGGCAAGATGTTTTTGCGGCAGGTTTTATAGGTAGCCTTTTTCAGCACCTTTATCTCGAGTTGGCCCGGACCTGGATTCAGGTCTCATCCTCACATTATTTAACATGAAAAAGAATGCTTCTTCATAAATTAACTCAGACAAAGCAGGGCAAAAAAGAAAGAATCTGCTCCTATGTACAATTAAAGAGGTCGCTCTGTTTCAAAATGTGCAGGGCTCATTGTAGCGGCTTTCTGTTATCATCAGTTTTTTCCTCCACCTTATGACGATGAAGGTAGTACTCCTATTCTGGCCAGTGTTTGGCAATGGTGTGTAATGTGTCGAAATTTTCAGGTCATGTATCTTGGTTTTGTCTGCTCCGATTTATTGCATCATGTGCATTATGGTGTATTTTTGACATTGCATCTGATAAATTTCGAGATTGTCGCCTTCTTGATACTGCTTTCCAGATCTTTTAGGCATCATAAACTCGCTTTCGAAGTTTTCTCCTTCCTTGAGGTCGTGCTCGATCTGTCTGTTGGATAGCAATCACAGGCAGGGAGAGGGACTGGGACTGGCTACCGTCATCTCTCGTGTTGCTTAACGGAGTCAATTTTTAATTTGGAAGCGTCTGAAGTTTGCGTAATTGATTTGATCATTCAGCATTCACATCAAGCCATGACTAAATGAGATGCTGCTTCTTTCCAACTTACTTCAGGGTGGGGCCCTTACGCGTACTTCCGAGCGTTGGAAGAGACGCGTGCTGACTCAAACTCAGCCCATCCCCCGAACGGGACCTCTGCACGGGCGAGGGAGGCTCAGGCCGCGAATTGCCAGGCAAGACTGTACAGGAACCCGGTGCTGTCGCCCGAGGCTCGGGCGGAAAGCTCACCATTCCACGATGTTGAATCCGGGAGGAGATGATTCTGCGGGTGGGTTCGTGCATTTGAACGTGTGGCTTGTTTGTGTATATACTCTCGTATGTAAAGATGGTTGTGGGGTAATATTTAGCTGATTCACGGATGATAGCTTATGCTAATTGTGCCTTAGGCCCTTAAGGAGCTGAGTCTGTGGGGAGATGGGATAAAAATCTCTGGATGTTATCTGGCAAAGTTGTGGCTTTAAAACATGTGTTGCCAAATGCACGCGCTCAAGCATATCGACGGTTCAGCTACTGCACGCATACAACTATGGTCTATGCCAAACAGACGCTCAACGGGGAAATGGTATGAACTCCATTTGGGGGTTTTGCGTTCGAGATGACGAAGAATGTAGCGAAATGAATGAGATAAATGGATTCTGAGATGTGGCAACACTCTTTTAAGAAGATCATAATACAAAGAGTCTCGACGAGAATATTAGATAGTAATTTTAATATTTTCCAAGAATTCTAGAGAAACAATCGAAAACAAATGCCATGCTTCTCTTGTTTTAAAAAAAAGCGAAGATTGAAAGTAGAAGAAGTGAAGTGAATATTCAACAAATTCGCTCAATGTATATAATAGAAGTCAACACAACCTTTCATGCTCTTCTGAATCAACACACAACTTTTAGGGCCTGTTTGGTAATGATTTTGATCCTGTTCCTTGGGACAAAAAAGAATGAGAACCATGTTGGTAACGTAAATGATTTTAACTGCGTGGCAAACATTTTCATCCCAAAAAGTAATTCTGATTAAAATAACTTTTTATGACTCTGTTTTCTAGATAAATTTTAGAGAATCAGAATGCACTTGGTAACTACCCAAAATTTCTACTTTTATAATAGAAATGCATTTGATAATTGCACAAAATTTCTATCATCAGGAACAATTGTTCTTCCCAATTTTTGTCATTTAGTCAAATAATTTTATAATTACTTTGTGAAATTTCATCATACATTTTGAATTAATTGAAAATTAATTCATATTGATTCTCTTATATAACTTATTGCATATTGAAATATGAAAATAAATATCAAGAATCATCACGAGTTATTTTCGCAATTTATTATGGGGTTTCATAGAATTCTTTTGAGCGAGCAGATAACCGACACAGGCGGCACCCTCGATCCTGCAAGAAAAGTGCATTGCACTGCGCTGCATTGGTGTGCGTTTTTTATTTTAGAAAATCGAATCATCTTTTAATTCATTGAAAACTTAGAACGAGAGCTTACTAAGTGTTCATGATGGTTATTTTTATTTTTTTTTCAAAATTTTCTAAAATTAGACTAAGTTTAAAGTACATAAACCTAGACAAATCACAACTAACGAAATTAGGTACGCAATCAAGGGCATCATAAAATCCTAATGAAGTCCTAAAAGCTTAGAGAAGTGTGGTTCGAGTTTAACTACAAAGGTATTTATGATTCTACGAAAATAAAATAAAATATATAAAATCTAGACCCAAACGAGATCAAACTATCTTAATCTAAGCTTTTTCTATTTTTAGAAATTTTCTGAAAATTTTCCAAATTTTTATTTTATATGTTGTTATCTTAAATATTTTTCTTTAAATTATAGATCAAGGGAAATTTGATGAGAGAATTGAAAAGGAAAAGTGAGAGATGTGAGACTTTAGTTTGTTTTGTAAATTTCAAAAGTAATTCTTTTTTTCCAAAATCAACTTTTTTTTGGTTTTTTTTTGCTCCAAAACTGTTTTCGGGAACAAAATTAGAATCAAAATCATTTACATTACCAAACACGATTCTCAACTTTTTTATTCTGGAAAACAGGATGAGAGCATCAGGATAGTTGCCATGAAGGCTCTAAATTTTCTAATTCTGTCCTAGGAACACATTTGGAGTAAAAACAATAATAAAAAAGTTGTTTCTTTGTTCCAAAATCACTTTTGATAAACAAGACAACAAAGTAAAAATACTTTTAAAAAGAAAGTAGACAATTGAAATAAAATAAAAATAATTTTAAAAATTGATAAAAATAATTTAATTTAAAATTAATTATTTAAAATATATATTTTAGAAAGGCAACAATTAATTTTTTTAAAAATAAAACATAACTTTTTTGAAAAAGTTAAAAACGTTTCTCTAAATTACTATTGCATTCTTAACAAATTATAAGAATAAATATACCATGATTTGGTTAAAAATAAAAGTGTTTAAGTAATACAAGTCAGGTCGGGTATGTACTTGGTTATAAAAGTATTTTTGACCAAAAAATAAATAGATATATAAGTGTTTAAGTGGATATTCATGGCAAAAATTCAAGTGCAAATTGCATATTGAGCTTATGTTTTTTCTTGAGGATCTTGCATATGCATTTATATTCTACAAAATAAATAGACTAATTATGGATTTTGTATGGTATGTATTCATTTTAATAGTTATTATCTATAGGTTGATTTTATAGCGACAATGCATAATTATTTGATTTAAATAATAAAATTGGGAAGAGAAATTGTTCTCGAGAACAGAAATTCTATGCAGTTAATAAATGCATTTCCGTTTCAGGAACATAAATTTTATAAAGTAACCAAACGCATTCTGATTCTCTAAAACTCGTCTAATAAACATAATTATAAAAAATAAATTCTGATCAGAATTGATTTTTTGGATCAGAATAAGTACTTTATTCAGATACACCTCTTCACGTCTGAAGTCGGTTAATTCAGATGAAATCATTTGTGTTCGAAATTGTCATGTCTAAAAAGTTGATTCGAAATTAAAATTAATAAAAAAACAACTTCAATTCTTACGGGAATATTCGTCTTGTTTCGTTAGGACTCAACGGTTGATTTACTATTGTAATTTCGAAAAAAATACTAAAATACTAAAATAATTGTTGATTAGTGCCAATTATTATTGTGAGCAAAAGTACGCCCCGCACGAGAATATAGTGGGTCAAGCCCACATGACCATTTTTTAATTTAAAAGTATTATAATATCCTTCTGACTAATAAATCGTTTCACACTTTCCCTCTCGTGGGATGAAGTAAATGCACTTTTTTGTTTGTTTTGCAAACATACTTCAACACTATAGGCGACAGGCTCGGTCGACTCTTGATCTGTCGAATCATTTTATCCTTCTTTCTTTAGTTCTTTTGTCGCCAGCCGTCGCTCTCCGATTGACCTCCTCGGAATGGAATGTATGGGACTTCGTCAAGCGTAATGAGATGGGAAGGACTCATTCCACGGGATCAAAAGTGATCGGCCGGCATTTCATGTATTAAGTACCCTCCCTCCATAGCCATCTCTTCACACACCCACTTCATATCTTAGCCTCAACACTCAAAAGTACACGATGGAAATGGTTCCGGGTGCATATTACGACAACGTGAAGAGGTTCTGGAGGAGGAGGAGATACCAGAAGCTCGATCCAAGCAGCAAGAACCGGAAGATGAGGTTGGTGAGGCTAGGGAACCACGAAAGCCGACGGCGGCGTGCGTGGAAGATACGGGCAATGACGCCGAGATGTCGCTGGCTGCTCAAGATGGTCTCGCCGGTGAATCTGCTGACCAAGTTTCGTGATGCTTATATCGATGGGATGATCCGGCTCGCCGCCAAAGTTGGCCCGCTTGAGCTGTAGTACCGGTGTATCCATAGGAAAGAGATTGGCAAAGTCTCGGCAGGTTTGTCTCATGCCGAACGGAGATGAGGTGGATGCCAAGTTGGTCATGGAAATGTACAGGAGGATCGCAGCATCGCGTGATCTGCAGTGTTATTGAGGCGAATGTTGCTCCGAGTGTTTTGTTTTTTTAAAGGATGTTTTGTTTGGCTTAGGCCGTTAATAGTATTTTCTCGAGATACGGTCTTAGTCTTCTGCTTTGTGCATTGAAGCAGCGGACAAGTTCACTGCTTTCATTCTGGAATTTGAAGGGCTTGGCCGTAGCAAACTCTTCTGCTGATGGGGCATGTCAAGCTGGGAAATTAGATTGCACCCACACTTCCGAATTTTGTGGCACTTTTTTGCATGTATAACGAGCAATTGTATTTCGAATTCGACCATTGTAGTTTTGAAGGCATAATACATCTCATCATCAAAAGAGAACAAGTTATCCATTCGAGGGTAGCTGTTGGCTGGCAGAGCAGATCAGTGATGATCAGTTCATTGCTTTACCGCTATGAGGAAAACTGGCATAAAAAAGTACCGTAACTTAACTTTCATACATTGCTCGTGACTGCCGACGTTTTGTGCAGCCGAAAACTCAGGCATGACATTGTTTTAATATAAAACATGTCTCGGCGGCAAAGTGAAAATAGTGTCGTGTATCATGTTTGTTCGCCCTGAACTAACGAGTTGAGGCTAAATTCGTTGTGTTCTTTTAAATCCTAACTCCACAACCGAGGAATATGGGCAAGATTAGGTGCTTAAATTTGTAATGGCGCCGGAGCTGGACAAAAGAAGGCTCATGACCGAGTCAATTTGGTGAACACGAAGGTGAATATAATCGTAAGGCTTTGCAAGGTTCTTGCTTATTTGGTAAAATATCTACTGACGGAAAGACTCCATCAAGCTGTGCTCATTCTATTGTTGGGTTATCATTTCCAATCCAGATGTTGTCTAGCCATTCAGAGAATTGGTTGATCTCATCCATCATCGGTTCATCCAAGAGATCTCGGAGATCCTCCAGCCCGTCGTCTATTCTCAGCGGCCCATCAAAATCTGGTTGGGGCTGATTCATAAAACAGGCTTGAGGTTGAGGTAGAAGTTCCATTCCTGCTACAAGATCGGATTCCTGGTTCATCACAGGGTATTGGTTTTCTTGGGAAGTCACTTGATCGTCGCTGGCCAGGGTCTGGTTTATGAACCGGGCTTCAGGTTGAGGTTCCGCTTCAAGATTCAATCCCTGGTTCATCACATAGTGTTGATTTTCTGGTGAAGGCACGAGAATGTCGCCGGTTAGGGACTGGTTCGTGAACCGGGCTTGGGGTTGAGGTTCCGCTTCTGCCACAAGATCCAGTCCCTGGTTCATGACATGGAATTGATTTTCTTGGCAGTTCACTGGATTGTCACCGGTCTGGGACTGGTTCATGAACCAGACTGCAGGTTGAGGGTCCACTTGAAGACTCAAGCCCTGGTTCATCATGTAGTGTTGATTTTCTGGTGAAAGCACGAGATTGTCGCCGGTTAGAGACTGGTTGATGAACCCTGCCTGAGGTTGAGGATCTTCTACTGCTATGAGATCCAGTCCGTGGTTCATGACATGGCATTGATTTTCTTGGCAAGTCACAGGATTGTCGCCGGTCAGGGTCTGGTTCACGAACCAGGTGGGGTGAGGTTCCATTTCAAGATTCAATTCCTGGTTCATCGCATAGTGTGGATTTTCCTGAGAAGGCACTAGATTGTCGCCAGTAAGGGACTGGTTCATGAACCAGGCTTGAGGTTGAGGTTCCGCTTCTGGCACAAGATCAAGTCCCGGGTTCATGACATGGTATTGATTTTCTTGGGAATGCACAGGATTGTTGCTTGTTAGGGACTGGTTCATGACCCAGGCTAGAGATTGGGGTTCCGCTTCAGGTACAAGAGCTAGTCCCTCGTTCATGACATGGTATTGATTTTCTTGGGAAGGCGCAGGATTGCCGCTGCTCAAGAACTGGTTCTTGAACCAGGCTTGAGGTTGAGGTTCCACTTCTGCTGCCAGATCCAGTCCCGGGTTCATCACACAATTTCTATTTTCTTGGGACGGCACAAGATTGCCACTTGCTAGGGACTGGATCAATCCCTGGTTCATCACCTTGTATTGATTTCCTTGTGAAGGCACGATATTTTTGCCGGTTCCTCGAGGGCTGATGAGAGAAGCAAACTCTGTATAATAGTCGATCTCTCTTCCCAATTCGAGAGGCACAAAGGGAGTATCAATTTCGTTAAGTATAAAGTCAAATTCTGGGTGATGCTGTGGATCCACGAGGTCAGAAGAATCGGAAAGTGCTGTCCAGAGGTGCTGCTTCTGCAGTGGACTGAAAATTTCCGACAAGCCCGTGAAGATGTTGTCTTCTGCTCCAACCTGTGGAGGCCCAGTTGGAGCAGCATTGCCAGTAACTGCAGTCAAAGACATCGTCTGGTTTTGCAGACTCAAGACAGGATCGGAACCGGGGAGAACCAGGCTGCCATCAACTCGAGGAGGCATGCTCAGGGATGCGAAGGCGGCAGGATCCGCCACAGGATTGACGCTATGCATGCTTGGCAAGTCCGTCCCAGGCACTCGATATGTGCTTCCTTCATTTCCATTAAGACCTTGGTTCACATTGAGTTTGTTATTGGAAAAATTGCTCTGCACTCCAAGATCGGTTAAATTGTGAAGCCTGTCGAGACTTGAAGCTTGACTGCCATTTTGCACTTTCTCATAATGAGATGAGTGTGAGCTCCGGTCAGTTGAATAGGTGGGGAAGTCCGAAAGTTGCGGGTATTGGTTCTGCGTTTGCTGCGGGGCTTGGTTCTGGATTTGATTACTATTGTCGAAGCTAATCTGAGGATTTGTAAGGAAATAATGCTGGCTGGTGTCAGCATAACCTCCGATTCTCAAGTTGACGCTGGCCTGTCCTACTTGGCCCCAAACAGGAGTTTGGGTGTCTGGCTGCTGATGAGGTTCAACTCTGCCGGTGGAGCTGCCTGGTTTTCCGGCTGAAGGCACTTTGCTTGCGCTGGCTATATTGCAAAGACGCTGCACTTGACTCTTGTACTTCTGAAAGGGGGAATATCTATTAGTGCACAGAACAAGAAGGGTACATATGATTTAAGTTTAGATTGTAGAACGAAAACGAGCAGAAGGAAGGAAGAGACATGTCACTTAACAATGCACAAATTGCGGAATGTGCGCAAAGGCGGCTAGACCTAGACATAAAGGTCGGTGAAAAACAATATTGAAGTAGCCATCAGAGTAACGGAAGGCTGGAATATTCATCAAAAGCGAATTCCAAATATAGCACAACAGCACTGAATCGGAGTTATCAATATCGAACATGCTAGGGCTCATAATGCTACACAATGATGATGTGAAATGGAACTGGCTATAACATAAGCAGGGAGAAATTACCTGAAGGTGGCTTGAGACTTGACGATAAGTTAGGTATGGCACGTTCATCATTTGCAGTATCGTTTTCGGGCGTGCGTCTGTATAAGCAACCGGGAAGACAGTTTGTTATACAATACGCCTATGCACATCTTTGAAATTATATATTTGGATTCATTAAAAGATTTTTACTGAGAGATTGAGTATTACCATCACCAATTGCACTCACTGCCGCAGTAAATTTGCGATGCAGCTCGGGATTCCACACAGGCTGTCGCATCCTTCTTCTCCCGGGCGAACTAGTCCCAATGCCATCATCCTCTGTGTAGTCTGTGCTCCAATCCTCCTCGGAGACATTCTCAACATCGGACTCCACCCTTTCCGAGTCAATTCTAGGTCTCTTATATTCTCTCCCGTCGTCCTTCCCATCATTGCATCTCTTCGCACCGGCTCCTAGTGTCGTCCGTTTCCCTTTGACATTCAATGGTGCGACTGCGAAGCGACTTTTCTCCACTGTCTGTTTCTTTGCACATCTTTCATCCACTTGCTCGCCTTCCGCCTTACGTCCTCTTTTCTTCCTAAGTTGATCCATTGGGGCTTTTCCAGCCGTAGTCGCCTTATCTACCTTCTTTTTAGGTGAATGTTCCTTCATGAGGACTGCATTTCCTTCATATTTCACCGATCGAGCATCTCTCTTTTCCGTCGGCAATAATGTTCGCCTTCGGAACGCATGCTGCCATAAGACCTTGAGATTTTCTGGAGAAAGGGGCTTATAGAGAAAGTAAGTCGCTCCAACGGCTAGGGATCTCCCTGCTGTGTTCTTTTGCCGATTCGCTGACATTACTAAATTTCAAGTAAGGGTTAGGAATAAATGCGCTAAACTACGATATGCAAAGTGAAGTATATGGTAATAACATGAATGCAAATAAATCGAATAGAAGCTCACAGATGACAGGAATTTCTTCCTTCATAAGCTCGCAAAGGATCGAAAAGTTTCCGTCATTCATCCTATCGATATTTGCCATGACAAGCTTGAACCATTGCTTCTGCTCCCGGACAATGGACAATGCGACCGATGGTAATTCGGTACCTGTCACTGGAAAAAAAGAAAAAAAGAAATATACCCGTTAGAACGGCTTATCAATAAGATAGCAATCTTAATCATTTAACAAGTAATAAAACAAGGAATAGCAACAATTTTATGATTCGATTTTAATTATTTAGCATCTCTTCCTCTTTCCTTATAAGATAAATTGCTTTTGGCGTGAAACGCTAGCCGTTACAAATTGGATTGAATGGCGACAGAAGAACTACCATTCGAACTATCAAAACGGAAAGAACTACGTTTGTCACAGCATTTTGACTTGAATTCTTGCGGCTGCACAGATTAAGGCATCAATGGTTCTGTGCTCTTTATGTGTTTGGACAGTTCTAGTTTGTCTGAGACTGACTTTGACAAATCCTTGCCTAACATCGAAAATTATCCTGTATAGACAAGAACAGAAAATTGGAGTCCCTAGATCTAGGATTCCTGATTTTGTCTCAACATTAAGAAATGGAAGGAGACCAATACTAAATCTTTATTATTATTATTATTATTATTATTATTATTATTTTGGGGGGGGGGGTGTGGGAGTGGTTGTCCTAGGAAGGAGATTAATACTGTGATGTAAACATGAACAAGGGCATAACTTGTTTGAAAATTAACTACATGGAGGTAGAGACACTGGTCCGTCATAAATCCACGAATTCGAACAGGGATCCCATGTTCCTTTCCGACGAAACATCCGGAGAATTTAGGTACTCAAAGAATGAACTCGGACTGAAAATCCTAGCATTAATTATGGGGTCCAAATTATTCCCATGTAGAGATATGAACTCTAGATCACAAATTTAATTTTTGGCGCAGTTGATGCTGGCGCGAAACAATTCAATTCGGCTGGTGGGGTTGGCGCGCAGGCGGTCGAGAGATAGAGAGAGGGGGGAGCCTTTGACAACGATCAACAAGAAAGAAAAA
This sequence comes from Rhodomyrtus tomentosa, assembly GCA_028455895.1. NCBI lineage: Eukaryota > Viridiplantae > Streptophyta > Magnoliopsida > Myrtales > Myrtaceae > Rhodomyrtus > Rhodomyrtus tomentosa. The sequence continues at coordinate 9,755,218 of JAPCWY010000011.1, forward strand.
TGGGCAAACCCTTCACGTATTCCGCATATCTGATTACCATTGAAGGAGTATCGTCCAAGAAGGACCGTTGTGTAGGCGAGAGACGCCGGGTCATGATCGACCAACAGTATCGGCAGTCCCCGAGCAAAGCCAGGCACCGATTTGAGCAGTTCTTCGCAACCGGCGTTCATGGTTACGGAGCTGCGGATTGGTCGATCGATCAGCAAAAAGGAGAAGAACGATAAAACAAGAACAAGCAAAGCTTCTTTTTTTCCTTTGCCAAGCGATGGACCAGACGGGTTTGAAACTCTCTTCAAAACCCCATACGGGACATGAGCAAGATAAAGAGTTTCAGACAACCCTGCATATAGATAGATAGAGAAAGAGAGAGAATGAGAGCGCAAAGAGCAAGAAGAAGGTGGTGAATCAAAAGGAATGAGTAGGGGTGGGTATATATATACCACAGTTCGAGGGCTTGACGATAAAAGTATCTTGTTGCTACGTTTTCATCACCTACTCATGATTCAAAACAAAAAATTTCTCCTTTATTCGATCAAATGACCATTTATTCGACGATGCCGACCACTTCGTCAAATACTTTCCCGTCGAGCAAATATACCGAAATCGAAAAATGGGTATGATTTCGAGAGCACAGCTCGAGATTGCGATGCGGACTCACTGACCGATGGGTTCTACTTATCCTCCAATTATTAGAGGCTGTTGCCCCTATTGAAAATCCGAATTGACAAACTTAAGATTCCAACTTGTTTTATACTCACTTTGCTTCCTATAGAAAAAATCCATTTGTAAAAAAGGGAGACTCCTTTACAAGTTGAATGAAACCAAGTAATTCTGCCTTGATTTTGCAACTATCGAGCCAACTTAGAAAGCATTAATGGGCCTTTGAACCAGTATCTCCTCCACCACCCTTAATTGAGAAAGTGTCTTTATATGGTTGGTTTGTCTTCCTAAAAAGGACACCCTCGGTCAAAGTTGCAATCTTTGGCGGTCAAACTTTGGTTGAAAACTCTTTAAAACTAAGAAGTGGCAAGTCAGTAATTTCCATCCATGTATGGATTACCAGAATCGGATGTGCTAACATCACTCGGCTAAGTCGATATTTTCAACCGAGAAATTAGGAGGAAAAACAATCATTGCTCTGTTTCCCTCGCGAAAATTAATGATTTGATTTTTTTTTATAAATAAAAAATGATCAGCCATAATAATTAGTCAATTAAAAATACTTTTATTATAATTTCGCATACGATGAACATATTTTTCGTCCATTCATAATATCGGGACCTCTAGGTTTCTACTATCTTATTCAATGCTTGTATAATTACTTTTTTTACCTGCCAACACAATGTAAGCGTTTGGTTCGGCAATAATGATTACGGCTGAGATCCCAAAACTAGCCGTCAACTCGTAAGTATTAAGAGATGTAAAGTAGTAGATATTTTAGTCATTTACATCAAGCTCAATCTTCTGTCTTGCATACGTTTTCCTTCGAAAGCGCGCATCAAAATCAGAGGTAAAATGGTATTAGTATGTTACAGGTTACCAGCTTATTATATATATAGATCACCACTAACTCAATGTACATAATGTATTTCATTGTTCAATTCAAACTCTTGAGTTAAAAAGTTTTTAGACAACAAAGCCAAGCAACCTTTTTGTCACTTATATAGCTAAATATCTGATTATGAATTCGCTTTTTATCACCATACGTGTTGAGAATGCATGGCAAAAAATCCGACGCTGCACTTGGAGTTGAGGAGATCATCAAGAGCGAGTTTAAGTTTGACCCGCCAACATATTCGGTTGAGTCCATCTCCGCTCAATAGTTTTAATCAACGAGTTATTTGTCGACTAGGATAGAATGACATTTTAAAAGATCAAGACTGTTATTATATGAATTATGGAAATTTCACTATAATTATGTGATTTTGACTTGTTTAATATTTACTAAGCTTACTACGAATAATCCGCGTAAAAGGGGAGACTTCTTTACAAGTTGAACTAAATAAGTTTGTGACTAGAAATATTCGGTAAGTTGCATTGATTTAGTAATGTTTCCAGTTAACTTAGAAAGCATTTATAGCCATTGAACAACGCAATCTCGTCCACAATCTTGCAAACCTTGGTCAAAGTTCCATTTTTTGGCAGTAAAACTTTGGAAGCAGTAAGTAATTTTCCTATTATACAAGAACAATTACATTCGGATGGGTTACTTGACTTCACTTCCTTTATTTTGCAAAAAAAAATATATGATTTGAAAAATATTTTCCTAAATATATTAATTTGTGTAGCTTGAAATAACTAGTCAATGCAAAATATTTTCGTCATGGACAACAATTTACGTCTAAATATTTTAGTAGGTGATGAAAATATGTTTCATCTATTTCTTTTTGTAATTGATACAAATGTTCATTTCTAAAAAGATCATTTTTAGATTGTTCCTTTTTTCACAAGACAAACACAATCTTAATTTTTATACCGATTCATTTTATGTTTAGGAAATATTTCCCTTTTTCTTTAACTCATATTATGAGGAAAGACAGTAAATGCCTTAATAAAAGAAGTGGAGGTGGAGCTCGAGGGCCGGTCTTCGACCTGTGGAGGTCGACGACATGATAAGACAAAACTACCATGGGCGAGCATTGTTGCTCGATGCGTTCTCACTCGCCTTTTTCGTTCATCAATCGCTTCGCGATTTCACTTAGCAGAAGCGAAAAGTGCATTCTTCTCCGCCATCGATCTCTCTTCGCCGAATCCTTTCCCCGGTGTATATTTTTCGAAATTTTCTTTTTCTTTTCCTTTTTTTATCCTTATCCAAAATGGGTATATCACACACACTCTCTCTCTCTCTATAGTCTTTATTTATTTATTTGGATTACATCCGGGTCATATCTAGATTTTAGGGTACCCCAACTGCCAAAGGAGATACAAATTATGCTATCCCAAGCCTTGGACCCTTCAAGCTGACAATGTTGATTCTTCTATGCACAATTATGACTTAATTACCAACTCAAGCGCACAATCACAATGGAGTGAAACGTAAAAGTGAAAAAGATCAAGACACAATCACAACAAAGTGAAGCGTAAAAGCGAAAAAGAACAAGACACAAAGTTTATCGTAATTCACTCTTAAAATCTTAAACTAGGGTTATGTCCAGTAGATGATTTCACTATAATTAGTTCCTCGCACTTCTTAATTTTTTTTATCCCGATTCACAATTATTTATTTATTTATTTGGATTATATCGTGATATTTCATACCAAGACGGGGCTATAGATGAAAACATACGTTTTGATAGTGGACCTTTAAGGTCCCGCATGGTAATCATTCTTATTCTGTAATTCTTATTTTAAAAAAAGAAAAAAAAAGAATTGCGTTTGGTAACGCAAATAAAAGTGATTCTCATTCTGGACGAGAATCAATTTTAAAGCTAAAAAAAAAGGAAGCAGAAAAAAGTTGCTTCTTTGAGACGAATAACTTTTTAAGGAAAGTCATTCTGTTGACATAAAAAAAACACCACACCCAAAAGCGAGGGCTTATAAGCCCTCAGTAAAGCATGTGCGTTTGGATTAGACGCATAACCATAACGAAATAGAGAGCAAAGTCTCCTCAATATATTTCTTTTGAGACATACGTAATAATCTTGCATTGTACTTGTTGCTCGTTCTCTTATCTCTCGACAGAACTCCTTCACTTGCTCGAGAAAAGACATCCGTCGCTCCTCATACACCGCTCCTGCATCCGTCGTGCCTCAGCTCGACTGCCGTCGTCTGCCTCTTCGAGCACGTTCTCGGTGAGTTTCGCACCACCCTATTTCTTCTTCGTCACCTTGCTAAGCCCGATTAGGGTGGTCCTCGCCCAAATCGGCGAGCGCGAGCCTCGGTCGAGCTCGATTAGACCTGCCATAGCTCTCGCCGAGCGTCGCCCTCGCCGATTTGGGCGAGGGTCGCCCTAATCGACTTGGCCGAGCCTTGCCCTTGCCCTCGCCTATTTGGGCGAGGGAAGCCCTAATCGGGCCCGGCAGAGCGTCGCTCTTGTGCTATGTTGCTTTCATTTTTTGTTTGTGTGCTCATAAATCTTAGTTCGTGTTGTTTCCTCACGCTGGTATTGCAGATCTGTTCATTCTTTTTTTTTTTTTGGTCCTTGTTGTGTGCTGATGTAAAACCGACTTATCAATTCTGCATTTGACAAAGTTGGGCTATGCGTTTACATCTATACCTTTTGTGGTCTTGCTCCTTCTGCCTTGTTGATGCGCCATTGATGGAGTTATTTGAGAAAGTACCAAAACAAAAAAGTCAAACACCGATTCCAATGATACCAATTGATGCGCCATTGATGGAGTTATCTAGACACAAAGGAAATGCATTTTTTTCGTGAATACATTGCGTGACCAGAGACAAACTGTACCTGCACGTTTTATGGACATTGAAGTGTTATATTTTTTTTTCCCTTTTGATAGATGATCAAATAGACTTAAGTCTGGAGAATCAGTTAGACAAAACTTGCATTGCTAAAGTGATAGAGATAGAGAAGTAGCTAGAGCCTAGGGATAGTTAAACATCCATTTATTTAGATCAAATCAAAATGCTAAAGAAAAGAAACATAAAAGCTACGACTTCAAACAGCTTGTTTGGATGATCAAATCAATTTTATTATCTGTATGTGTGCTTTTAGCTTTCTTAAGATGTTTATTTTGAGTTTTAACTGTTATGGTTGCATGTGGTAGCTATGGCATCTGAGAGAGGTACATATAGTGCACAGTGGACCGACCATTTGACCAACCTCTTTATAAGTTTGATGGTAGAAGAGGTGAAAAAGGGAAATCGTACCTCTTGTACTTTTAACAAAGTAGAGTGGAAAACCATACTAGATGATTTTCATAGTTGGGGAAGATGCCAATATAAGCTATCATAGCTGAAGAACAAGATGAGCAAACTGAGAAGATTGTTTGGTAGTTTTAAGAAGCTTCTGACACAAACTGGATTTGGCTGGGATAATGTGACTAAGACAGTTGTTGTGGATGATCCAAGTATATGAGAACTTCACATCAAAGTATCATTTACCTTTGTCATTTTAAGATCACTATATATGTGTATTTGAAGAGGATTGCTTGTGTTGCTTAAGTACATCATTATTATGAAAATGACAGGATAATAATGAATGGTCAAAATTCAAGAAGGATGGCTTGCCTCGGTATTTTGAGCTATCCATTATATTTGGCGATACATATGCTACTGGCGATCACGCACTAGGAATTGCCGAAGATTTAGTGGAGTCAGAGGAAGGTGGCGATCGTGGTGGTGATGCAGATGATGATCCAAACAACTTCGGTGAACATGTCACTGATGATGGAGTCTTTACAAGTGGACAACACAACTTGAACAGGACTCCAAATATCAAAAGGAGGAGAAAGAGTAGAACATGCGAAATTTTCAACACATGCAAAGCTTTACAAGAGATGATCAAATCCAAGACAAGTCAACAAAGTGAATCTGCCGCCACCTCACAAGTCACGTCACCCCTATAGACCCTTTCTCTGTATCTACTGTGATTAATGTCCTACTTAGCATGCCTAATGTGGATGCGGATCTTTGCCACAAAGCACTGGACCGAGCAATGGAGAGCGCCACATGGAGAGAGGCTTTCATCCAAACTCCAATTGAATTGAGAAATGGACTTCTTCAACGTCTTTAGTAGATGTTAGGAAATGTATTAGGGATTCCGTGGGATTTCTATGTTTGGTTTTATATTATTTTATGACTCATGTTACGATGTTATTTGGTTTTTAAATATATTCATTTTGAGACTATTTCACTTGTGTGGTGGTATGGGTATGATGTTCTCTTTTTGGGATTGTTATATTTAGTTTGCTTTCACTCTTTGGCTTATGTTATTGATTATTATTAGCTTCTTTTTCCCCAGATATCTATATTAATGTTCTTTTATTTGTGTGATGGCATAGGTACGATGGATGGGGGACAGAATAGTGAATGCAGTGGCCAGGCAGAAGAGTTCGATGATCATGACTTGGATGATACTGAAATTTACATAATAATAGCATGGTTGGACATTGTTGTAATGGACATGTCCTTGCATACAATAGAATGTATTAGAGATAGTCAGTTGTTAGGAGCCCAATGGATAAGAGAGTTACTTTGTGGGTATTCTGATAGAGTGTATAAAGTCTTCAGATTAGAGAGACATGTTTTTCTGAACCTATGTGATTTAATGAGGGTAAGAGGTTGGTTAAAAGATAGCCATTATATTAAGGTCGATGAACAAGTTGGGATCTTTTTGTCCTTGGTTGGTCATGGTAAATCTAATAGATATTTATGTGAGAGGTTCCAACATTCAGGACAAACAATCAGCACGTATTTCACTGATGTGCTGAAAGTACTTCTGAAACTGTCAAAAGAGATTATCAGGTCACCATCATTTGATGATATCCCAGAGGAGATTCTTATGGATCGTAACCATAGACGCTACTTCACGGTATGATTTGCAGAGCTGTATTGATTCTTATAATTGATAATCTTGTATAATAGTAGACTTTTGTGAAATTGCAGGGCTGTATTGGTGTTATTGAGGGCACTCACATTCATGCTTTTGTCCCTGTGTCGATGCAAATCTCGTACAGAGGCAGAAAAGGGACTACCACCCAAAATGTGCTGTGTATTTGTTCATTTGACATGAAATTTAATTTCGTGTATGCTGGGTGGGAGGGCTCTGCCAATGATTGTCGAGTCCTCTCGGCACTACTAGAGACTCCTCGACTGCAATTTGCTCGACCACCACCAGGTATTGGCTTTGTTCATGCGGATTAATTTTCTCTATGTTTGCATTACAAATGCATATATAACAAATGTTCATATACTTCGTTATAGGCAAATATTATGTGGTAGATTCTGGTTATGCTGCACTTTTGGGATTTCTGACTCCATTTAAAGGCGAAATGTATCAGCTAAACGATTACAGGGGCAGAGGGAGACGACCCAAAACAGCAAGAGAACTATTTAACCATAGGCACTCTTCACTAAAGAATGTCATTGAGAGGTTATTTGAGGCATTGAAAAATCGTTTTGACATTTTGAGACATGTGCCTCCATTTACACTTCGTAAGCAAGCACGTATTGTCATTGCTTGTTGTGCTCTGCATAATTATATTCGTGACCAAGACAAGATGGATATGAACTTTTCTCGATATGATGATCTGGAGTACGCGTGTGGACCTATACAAGAAGAGGTTGTAAATGATATATTTCATGAGGAGGCCTCTCAGATAAACATGCTTAGGAAATGTATTGCAAATGGAATGGAAATGGATAACAATATGGATGAAATTCCATGAATTTCGTGTTTTGAATTTTGTAGTCTTTTTTTGTAAGTGATCCTCGACCCCTTCTTATTTTGGTATTGCTCCTTGGGCCGTCAGATTGCTGTTGCTGGGCTACTTTTGGCTGCACCGAAGGCTCTCTTTTATTTTCTTTTTCTGCTACTTACTTATCTACTGTTTCAAGACCAAGATGTCCCCCCCCCCCCCCCCCCCCAAACTTTTTGCGGCGGATACTCATCACAGGTCTGCTCACAGATCTATTTTTGTAGGACTTAGCTGGTCCTTTTTATCCGACTCTTCAGGCCTCATCGTTGATTCAGATTACAAATCAGAATCAACGATGCCCTATCCGATTACAAGACGTTTATAAAGTCTGTCAAACCAAATATGCAAGGAAATAAATCCAAAATTTCTATTTGTATCAGAATTTCTCTTAAACGTGGGATGTTGTGGATGCCGATATGTTGAGATTTGTTATTCCTTTTGAAGATGACTTGTCCAATGAATGTGCATAAATATTTGAACGTGCGGGGAAAACAATCATCCAAGAATCGGGCTGATGTCCAAGAAATGGACTTCTGTGCCCAAACCCTGGGGCGTCCACTTTGGTCTTTAGATTAACAATCGGACAGCACAGAATTTTACGTTCGATGAAACTCTTTGACCCGCATTTCAGATTAAATGGTTTGAAAAAATGTGCGTCGCGGACATACAAACGTAATTGCACGACGCCACCAAACTCTGAATAAACCTAAACAAAGAACCCTCCGTCAAATTGTTCATTCGTGTGCACATTTGAAATAGTTGAGCAATGACTTGGCTTACCTAATGTTGATTTCATTCGTTTTAGTGAGCACGCTGCAAATTAAATCTAAGGGAAAAAAAATTAAATTATTCTTTTTTATTGAACTTTAAACGTCATGTATTCAAATTTGCGTTTCATTTATGATATACTAAAAAATAATATATATTTAATTACTTTAGTATGCATTGAAAATTAATCTTCAATTTATGATAATTACATATTTATTTGACTTAAATGTAAATAATTAGGAAGGGAAATAGTTTTTAGAAACAGAAAATTTATGCAGTTATCAAACGCGCTTCTCATTCAGGAACAGAAATGTTAGGCAGTTATCAAACGCATTATCATTCTCTAAAACTCATTCGGGAACAGAATCAGAAAATTCATTTTAATCAAAATCAGAAATCAGAACCAGAATGGTTACTATGTGCAGCCTAATTAGCCCTGATATTGAGAATTTTGAAAAAATCGGTGAAAATTCGTGAACGCATGGGCAAATTTTGGATTAGAGTGAAAGTTGCGAATTTTTTTTTTTCAAATAAAAAGAAAAGCTTGTGGCAGAATTGAGGTTAAATTTTAAGTGAGGAAATTTCAGAGGATTAAGCCCTCTCCTTTCCTCCCCCTCCTCTCCTTTCAGCTTTCCAATTTTTAGCCAGTGTATTGTATTTTCCACGGCTTGAAATGTCTCGAGGACATGGTTTCGCAAATCGGTAAATTTAAAGGACTTGATTGGAACAATCAAAGTATTTGGAGGACCCAATTGACAAAATAAGTTAAAAGGACTAAAACGGGAATTTAGGAAAGAAAAAATTGGGGAAGAAGTTCGACCCATAAAAAAAGGCAAAAAAATAAAGAAAAAAAATTTGGGGAAGAAGTCCGTGTTTGCTCTCAATTTCGAGCACTCCGCTTTGAAGCCTCCATTGGAATCCAGCCTCTCTTCCTTTGGTGGCAATTTCAAACAGCGTGCTCAGATCCAAGTTCGTTCCTTGCGCTTTAGGACGAATCTCGCCTCCCTGCTCCTGCCTTGGACGGTGTCGGGTCGACCGAGCCAAAAGCTTTTGCCCAGTTTTGGCCAAATCAAATTCGATGGCGGTGCGGCTGAGTTTCTTTTGCGATTTCTTTTCTCGTTTTCCTTTTTCGCTGTGATTCTTGATCTGATAACAGTGTGAATGGATGACACTGCAGCGCGAGTTGGCGGAGGAAGAGTTCGAGCCGTTGTTCGATTACAGCCGCGTGCAGCCCAAGTTCGTTTGCCTCGATGGTGGGTTTTGTGGAATGGTTAATGTCATTGGGAATTAAGTGTTAAAGCTCATTGCTTGTTTAGTTTTTTTTTGTTGGGTTTTTCAATGTCGGCGATTCCTTGGGATTCTGGTGCTGATTGATTTGGGAGAGAGGGAGTTTTTCTTGGCTACTGTAACGTCTAATTACTCTGAATAGAGTTTTCTGAGGTTGGGCTGCTTTCTGTAGATGATGATTCTGACAGGGAGCCGATTTTCGTCTCGAAACGACAGAAGGTATCTGGAGTAAGGTTTTTGCTAGTGAACCCTACAAAAGTTATTATGGAGTACATATTTGATTGCAGACTGGAGTATTTTCAATGAATTTTGGTGGTTTTAGTTTGTTTCTTCTGTCGTTTAGTATTAGTTGGAATATTGTTGGTCACTTGGTATCTGCTTTTCGGGTTTAGGATGGGAAGGGAGAGAATGATCGCGTTCCTCAAGTGATTTTGTGCGATGGCAAGAAAGAAGAAAGGGAGGAGGAAGAAGAGGATGATTGGCTGCCCCCGCCACCCAAATTTGACGCCAAAACGAAGAGTAAACTTGCTGAAGATCCTGCACTCAAGGAATTGAGGTATTGCTTAGGGAATACTTATGTGCCCACTCATCTGTATGCTATGCTCATCCAGAATCTATTTTTGTATTCCTTTTGGGTTAACCATTTTGTCGCATATAATATTGGTGCATGAACCGTACATTTCTGTCAATGTACCCGTGCAATAACATATGATGTTGAATTATATAATCATTTCTGAGATACCTGATTTTTTCTAGGCATCAGTACTTCCCCTATTAATTTCGATATTGACTATGTCCCCTAGTTAGTATGCTTGCTGGTAACAGTGCTAAAATTTTGAGGTACCTCTTGTCACATGATGATATTTTGAGAGGTCTAATTACTGTCTGACTTGCTACATACATATTGCAAGCGGCAGTTTAATTGGATACATTGTTTGGTATTTGTCAATTTTACTTTTTAAGCTCAGAATTTTAAAGTGTCTACCGGACTTCTTCCTTTGTCAAGTTTGATCTTATCTTGACCCCGTTTGAGCTAACTGGATGAGGTTTCTGGTCTTAGATTGATGAAGCAGGAGCTTCAAACCTTTGCACAATCTGCCGAAGATTTGTTGCAATCCGTGGAGGATTCTGCTCAGAAAAAGGTCTCTAGTCCATCTCGATCTGTAAAGGATGCTTCTATCGAATTACCAAAGCCTCAACACGAAAGAGCTAAGATAGTGATATCGATACAGGACAAGGATGGGCCCAAGCAATTCCGTGTTTTTCTGGTATGTTGCATTCAGAATGTCTAGATAGAACACTTGGAATTCTAAATTTTTTATAATCATGTTTAACATCAGCGTGGTCCTGATCTACATCTTGCTCTCTCCTTTTCTTCTTTATGTTGTGTAAGCATACAATTGGTGGGTTAGACTAGCATAGTGGAGGTGACAAAATCAGCTAGGACAGTAATGAAGCCATGGAACATCTATTTGCCCATCTACTTTTCCTTTGTTAGTTTTTTCTTCACTTTAGATGTGCAACCATTGGAATTCTTGACCTATTTTTCGAGATTTCACTCAGTATATGAGTCCACTTCTTCTTCTGTGGATTGTTTATGAGCAGTTTTTTACTCGTGAAATGTCTGGACTCTGAAATGTTTAGCTAGTCATGTTTTTCTCATTGAGTTTTTCTGAGAGTTGGAACAATGCTCAAATGTCGAATGATGTTTAGTTGGTAAATCAGTGGAGATGTCATTGTACGCTGGAACGTTTCTGCCATTGATCAGCGAACTACGATTTGTTTCATTCATTCTGTTTAGTCATTGATTAATTCTTCTGTGTGAATTCTACATCAAAAATTGGTCAAGAGTTCTAACCAGAATCTAATGTTGCTTACCAAATTGTACGTGAGAGAATTGTTATTTCTCGACTGCCTGGTGTGCTCTGATAATTCAATGAATGAAGCAAATCAGTTTTAGTAGTCATTGTGATAGAAGATGTTGATTTAAGCAACCTTCAATGTAATAGTAAGCATGAAACAAATTATTTGACCAGCGTGGGCATGATGATGGTGACAAACGTAGGCAGTCATGAGAGAATTCAGTCTCTTGTCTGATTTTAGTTTTGGGGTTGCATGACATCCTTATTTATGATTTTCTGTTCGTACGTACGGATAAATGGAACTTCTGTTTAAGTATCATTCGTTCAATTTTCTGCTAGTTTTGTTTTTAGGTTTGTAGCGAAACTGATAGGCCTTTCTCTGCTGGGTTTAATTGGTACTTGCCAGCGTGGTGTTATGAGATCATCTGTTTAGAATCGGCCCCTTTTGGTCAACACATATATTTTGATTTAAATGGGCTGATGCCCAATGAGTGTAATCCTTAGAATTCCCTACCTTCACTTGATTGCTTTATATTTGTGGATGTTGTGATCTCAGAAGCACAATTTGAAACTATATTGTAGTTCATAGATTGCATTAGGCCATCCTCAGGCATGTTTTATACTTATGGCATGCTGAATAATTCTCTGGGATCGAGGTCTATTATATACCTGCGCATACGTTCAAGGAATATCCTTTTGAATAAGCCAAACTTAGTCGTTGCTTTGACATGACTTGACATCTCCTTTTGCTGTAATCTCCCACGTTCATCTATAGGCTGGTTAGGTGGCTCTTTTTTTCCCTTAGTTTTTATATGTTTGAAAACTCAAGGTAGATTCATTATCTATGTCAAATGGACTGGATTTTGTCCAGATACCAACATCAACATCAACAACACCTTTATCCCAAACTAATTAGCTATGTAAACTCCGCCTATGTAGTTTACATAGCTTGTCCCAAGCCAGGATAAAGGAGGAGGGTTGCGTCAGGCATAACGGACCGGTTGTAAAAAAGAGCTATTTATATGAGATGAACCCTTATGATATTTCGTTGGATTTTGTCTAGACACAATTGCGAACAACTGTATAGGGTAGAATATCTCTGATTGAGTAGACTTGGGTGCAGTAGTCCTTGTTGATATGCAATAGTAGGGTCAACTGCCTCCAGTTAAATGGCATGTCCCTGTCACATAACTATGGATTTTTGCTACTTATCTCCTTAATGATTTTCCTGCAGCTTTCAATTTTTCTTTCTGGATGATTGTTTGGTCTCCGTATCCAAGCGATAATTATAAAAAGTGCTCTCTCCTGCAACCGCCATTCTCTTAAAGTAAAGTACAAGAAGTTCTCTCTCCACTCTGCTGCTGATAGCTATTCAGCAGCAGATCATTCCAACCTTACTTGAAACGATTTTTATAAGGGCCTGATAAATGATTGCGAGTACAGTTTTCAGAAGGCTGACTTCTGATTTTCCTAGTGATCCAAGCATACCAGATCCAATTTCAGTGCTGTAGCAATCAAATTCATGCCCTTCAAACACTTATTCAGTGTCTATTACTTCTTTGCATCACACGGCAGTTGGCATTTTGTTCCTTAACGCTTAGAATTTCTTTCCTTTTTCCCTTGAATTTCATAATGGTCGACTTAACTTCCATAATGTTGCTATAGGATGACAAGTTTGAGCGGCTGTTCAAGTTATATGCAGACAAAGTCAAGCTTGACCAAGAAAATTTAGTATTTACGTTTGATGGTGAGAAGATCAGTCCATCAGCAACCCCTGATAGTTTGGGAATGGAGGATGAGGACATCCTTGAAGTGCATGTCAAGTCAAGTTGATTGAGGTAAGAATCTGCTTTGGTAAGTTCTCTTTCTTCAGTTATTGCATATTCTCTTCCAAGTGAAAATCTATGCGCTGACTCTGAGTAAGTGATTACAGTTCCTCCACCTCATTCTGTCTATTTGCAAACGATTGTGTCTGACAGCATTTGAAGAAAAACATTAATTGTCAACGTGGAAAAAACAAACTGGTGCACATGATTGGTCTACGATGTTGAGGGAGGTCAATGCTGGAGGTAGTAGAGGGTGTGAATTGTGAAGCTTCTTTCAAGGCACTATCGGTTGTTTTTTAAGTTGACGAAACAGAACCAGCCATGAAATATTGCGTCAAATTGATCACTCTCATCGCTTACCTTGAAAGTTCTGTTAATGTTTTTTCTTTGGTGATGTAATCATATAATTGAATCGTCAAATCAATCATGATATTTTTCTTTGGTGACGTAATCATCACTTACCTCAAAAGTTGCTTGTAAGGTCATGTCTTGAGTTGTGCATTCTCCAATCTCCATGTCCAGCTTAAGTATGAAGAATATGCAATTATAAAGTTAAAAAAAAACACGTCACTTAAAAAATCATATGAATACAAAGTAACCTATCCAAAAAACCACCCAATGACAACTATTACCTTTCTATTCAGCCAGAAGAAGAGAGGAAGTTTTTCTAAAAATTTGCTCATCCCTAGTCTTTGGGCTATCTTCTCATCACATCATACTCCTTTTTATTAGAATCATCCTCACCCAAACTGGACCTTAGTCAAATTCTTGATTGAAGCAACAATTGAAAACCTACTTCAACATAAATTAGTAAAAGCGGAGGGAAAACTTAAGAAGATATGTAGATTAGAGCTGCGCAGAAAGCAGAGAAATTGAAAGTTAGGAACTGAAAGAGAGCATGTTTATCAGGATAGCGATCCTACATGATCCCATAATTGATCCCCCCTATTTAAGATGTTTGGTGCAATCCGGATCAATTTCTGGATCACTATCCGAACAACCGTGCTGCAAAGTCAATATGGAGCGAACTTTCTGCTTGAGGACTTGATGACCTTCAATTCAATGTTTAACTGCAAATATAATGCACTTCTTCACTTGAACGATAGAAGGAGTTTGACCATGCAATGGCTGAATTCCTGTCTCTCTATAGGAAATAAGAGCATGTATTTGAACTAGCCTGAGTAGTAAGGATGAAAAAACTGGTTCTCTTAGCATTCTGGTCATCTACCGGTACTCCATAACGCAATTTCAAAAAATTCTATCAACATAGCAATGCAATATGAACCTTCTCCACAACCGAGACGAGAGATGAGCTCTCAATTTGTTGCTCTGCTTACACAGGAGACATAATGATGAATGTTCTCTTATAGTTCTCAATATTGTAATGAGAAAACATTGATTGTGTAGTACTTCATGTACATGCCTTTGGTGAAAATGCAATTTCAAAGCTATCTTAGATATGTAATTTAATTTTCTCATTGGTTTAGCTTTGCAATTACATCATATGGTAATTGTTCTTGCTTTCATTTCTTTTATTTTTGACAAGGTACAAAGTATTCAATTTCACATACTGTGTTGATGCTTTCAAGAGCAATTTCCGAAATTGTCTCACAAAAAGATTGCCCAACATTCCTCAGGAATAAAGAACAGAAAAGTAGTTCTCTGTCTTTATTTGGGACAAGCCTAATCTTTTCATCCTTTTTCTAATTCTGTGTATTTTGGCTGTAATGACCGGTCAGTATCTGGTTTTCGAATGACCTTGGGAGAGTAAATAAATATATATCATAATGTGTGCAAGTCGAATGCATTGTTGCCTGATGAGGATATTTACTATTTATCAACCATCGGACCCAGGTTGATTATGTATATGTACCCCCAATGAACTTTGATCACCCCGGCATTAAATTTTCTCCTGGCACAGTAATGATATATATATATATATATATATATATGACACCTGGATAAAATATAATGCCCTTGGCCGTACGGCCTGGGCCAATTTTTTGTCAGTCTTATGATGATAGTTCTAGTGTTCTTGATGCTCGGAAGTTCAAGAACCTAGTGGGCAACTTGAGCCAGAGTTAGAAAGTGATTGTTGCACGCTTTGGAGGACTGCATGACATGATCTAAGGGGAGTTTGCTTTTGCCTGTGGTTAGCTCAAGTTGTAAACAACGATACTGACTCATGTTGACCCAAATTATTGTCTATGTCTCAGCATTATATGCTGTTGATCTCTTAGTAAGGCTGCAAATAATTTCCGTTGCTTATTAGTTACTAACTTGTTATCTGCTTTACTGGAGGTCCACTTTTATTGAGTTTGAATCAAGCGCAGGCGATTTACCATCTTATCAATTCAACCTTGAGTTTTTAGTATAGTCGAATTGAGCAGCTTTTAACCCTAATCTAGTATTTTTGGACCGAAAAAAACTCTAATCTAGTATTTAACATAATTGCAAATGTAGTCTTCTATCTTTAATTGTTTTTCGTACTCTAAAACCTCAAACCGGAGGTTTATTCAAGTGTATAGTAGAACTCTTTTACTTAGGAGCTGAGTTGAATTGAGCTCAAGCGTAGTAAATAACTTAATCAAATTTAGTTTGAAACATCAAGGTTGTTTGAACCCTAGACTCTAGTTCAGTATTGAGTATTGGTCAAGCTTCTGGGCTGTCATGTTTCTTTCGAGTATTAAACTGTATCTGCTTGACTCAGTGGACTCTAGTTCAGTATTGAGTATTGGTCAAGCTTCTGGGCTGTCATGTTTCTTTCGAGTATGAAACTGTATCTGCATGACTCAGTGGACTCTTGTTCCGCGCTTCTTCTTTCTCTCTTTTAATTTTTTTAATTTTGGGTTGGAATGCAAGTGTTTTACAGCGATTGAGTGGCATTTGTCTTGAGGCAGCATCTCTGGATGATTCTCTGTATAACTAGAATATTGTACTGGTGCCTAGTTCTCATTGCATGCTCTAAATGCAGGTTCTTGCTTCATATCGGGGCTTGATAATTCAACTTCTTGTTGCCTTCTGTGGAGCTGCACGACTGACCACCGTAAAAAATCTATCTCTCGCTGGCTTCTCGTCGAACTGATAAGCCGATGTAATTTTTGTGGGCACGCAACTGTACAGTTTTTTGCCGATCTTGTAGAGACTGGGAACTTGTTATGCTAGGAAAGCCGCCCCGACGAGCTAGTTAATCGGTGTGATTGGCCATTTTTTTTTCTTTTGTGGGAAAAGAAAGTAGCTGTAGCTCATTACCTTCCTCAAAGCGGATTTTAACCCACTCAAAAGGAAAGGGACTTATAAAAGAAACAAAAGAAATCAGTGCTGATTGCGGTCTCGCACGCTATCTGGAAAGTAATAAAAAATCCGTTCTTGCAGATGCCTTTTAAGTCTCTCAACCGTGAAGGAGGGACTGGTGTAGCTTCGCTACTTGAGTGGTGGACGACTGGGAGGATAGTGGGCGACAACCTCGGTTGTCTATTTAGACTAGACAGGGCCACAATCTTATATGATATGTCATAATAGTGATGTTCGGCATCTTTTCAGGCTTTTTCTAGCGTGTGGTTGGGAGTATCACGCGTCAGGCGTATCAGTCCAACCGTTGGGACACGCTCCTTTTATCAAATTGGCTTTAAACTTTCGCTTTGTGGAAAAAAAATGAAAGAGAAAAAGAAAATATGGTTTCGGTTCTTGATAAGGGCGGTGTCGGGCGTTACCGAGAAGCATCCAGCCATCCGCCATTCAAAACCAGACGAGAAGAGGGGTTGAGAGAGAGAGAGAGAGAGAGGTGGAAATGGCATCCGATGTCCATTTCTTTATAAAAACCCCACCGACGTCTTTTGCTCAGTTCACAGAGCGATGAGTGAGAGAGAAGCGGGGGGGAAAGAAAGATGCAGCGTGAGGTAGTGCATGAGATGGAAGGATGGGAAAGACGGTGAGTTGAGCGGGCGAGCGGATGGCGTAGCGTTCGCTCTCTTTCCTATTCCTCCCATTCCATACACTCCTTCTCCTCCTTCCTTTCCCCTTCCCCTTCTTCTGGTTTCAATTGGTGCCATCGTAAGCCCTTCGTCTCAGCAAATACAGATCTGAGTCATGATATAGAGAGAGAGAGAGAGATGAAGAGAGGGAAAGGGAGAGAGGGTCTCAGGAAGTTGTGGGCATGGGTTGTTTGGTGAGAGGAATCGCTCTCTCGCTCTCTTCTCACGCGCATATGTGCACATGGAGGGAGAGGTGAGGTTTCTTGCCAATACCACCCATGCCGGCAATTTCCTGCTTTGCCTCCCTTTCCCTGCTGTTCCCAAGAGCTTTTCGACGGCCATGGAAAAGGGTTTGTATCGTTTTATCTCTCAGATCTATATGCTTTCTCTCTGTCTCTCTCTGTACATGTTCATGTAAATCTGTACTAAGTGATCGCTCAGAAAGTGTAGATCTTTCCTTTGGCTGCTGCTTTGCTTTTACTTTAACTCGGTTGATGCTCGTTCTTTTACATTTCGGTTTTGTAGATCTAGGTCTTGGACATGGCGTTATAGCACTCTGTAAATCGACCTCCGTGGTGATGTTTGTGGGTTGTATTAACCCGGCTTATGTGAAGCCCAAGGCATTTGAACCAAAACACTTAGATCATCAGAGTCTTACAGACTAATCTAGATGATACTAGGGGTTTGGACGCGTTCGGTTTATAGATTAGCCGAGAGATTCTTGCATGGACCCATCGATCCACATGGATCGAATCTATTACGGCCGTAGATTATGCTGTGATCTTATTTGCTTGCATGATCGGCTGTGATGAATCCGGTTCAGTGGATCTGAGGTCTAGGCAAGGTTTTTTCCCTCGGGAGCTGATTCATTAACGTTTATCATCGGTTCAGTGGATCCTGTCCCTCCTGTTGATAGTTGATATTGTCTGAATATCAAAAGCATAAAGCATATGCTTAAGATCCAATTAAATGTAATTAAATGATTTGGTTATCAAACACATCGTACTAGGGATGGGCATCGGATTGTGTTTGGTCCGTGCTAATTATCTTTTATTTATCTTATGCTATGTAAGACACTATTAGTTACAAATTAAAAATAAATAGGATTTTGTTAATGATTGCCCCATCAATGCTTGTTAACCAGACCTTATAAAGAAAGGTTTTCATTTCCAAAACATCAATGGTACACAACGAGGGGAAAATAGATGCTGTGGAAATGACGCGGCTGTCATTTGTTTGTTTGGATGTTTAACAAGTGCTTTTGGGCACTTATTAATAAAATTCATGAAATAACACGTTGGAGTACTGACTCATGATCCATATACATTACCCTTAACTCGGATACAGTGTCCTTCAAACAGGCCATTACCCAAAATCTTTTATGGGGTTGTTTTTTTCAATTTAATTAAAAAAACTATTTATGAAATTAGATATAAAAAAAATATTTACGAAATTAGTCTTACTCAAAAAAATATTTACGAAATTGGTCTTGCTCGGCAGTCCATGTGTGCCGAGCAAGTGGCACTATTTTTTTTAAAAAAAAATTATTTCTTGCCGGCACTTGCGTGGCTCCATTTTAATAAAAAAAAAGGAAAAAAAAGTGATTTAGTGAGGGTTTTGAGTTTTTTTTTCCAATTTAATACAAAAAATTATTTGTTAAATTAGCTAATCCTGAAAAATAGGGTTTTGAACCAAAAAATTATTTATTAAATAATCATCATATTTACCTTAAAAAATATATTTACGCATTGACTACAAGGAAATATATATATATTTACGTAAACATGATGCTTTTTCAAATCATTTTTTTTAATTTTCTTTTTAAAATAAAAAAATGGAGCCACTCACTTGCTTGGCAGTGCAAGTGCCCAGCAAGTGGCATCATTTTTTTAATATTTGACCTAATTCGTAAATATTTTTTTTACCTAATTTCGTAAATACTTTTTAACTAAATTGAAAAAAAAATGCCCTCTTTTATGCCCTATACAAAAACGTAATTTAATTTTTTTATTGGGAAAAAGTGGTATTATGTTGACCTACAGCCATAACATTAGTTTAAGTGATTATGTCTTCTCTGAAGATGTGTGTGTGTGTGTGTATTATAGTCGTTCGTTAACATTGATTGTTACCCACAAAGTAGTTTTGACCACTTATTTTTCGTTATTTAAGTGTAGTTTATTAACGATGGACCCGGCCGGACACAGGCCCTAGAGAGGCGTGACATGGGCCTATGACGGCCCGTTGCGGCACAATCCAATGGCCGTCCCTAGGTTTGTCCTTTTTTTAAAAAAAAAAGACTTGGCAATACAAATGTATGAAGATTTTTACTTAGGCCATTGACAAGCCTAATTGAGGTAGAAAATCGCCTCCTGACACACTCAAATTGGAATTACTTTAATTAGCACTATGGAACACTTGTTAAGATTGCTTTATACGAAATGATTTGATTTTTTCCAGGACATTGATTATATTGAGAAAAATAATTCATTTGCAACAAATCTACTTTTTTGGTTTAATTGGATCATAGTAGAAAAGTGCCTTTTGTCTAACGTCTCAACGAGCAGAGATCGTCGTTTAATTTTCAGCGGCATTAGCTTCAATTGCATGATGAGCTTCCACGAATCATGATTTTTAAGTTTGTCAGTTGCTTAAACTTTCCGATCCCAAAAAAAAAAAAAAAAAAAAAAAGAGAGAGATGCTTAACCTTGAGGAGTTGACAAGCCATTCAATGAATTCTCAATGAGATTGAAATTTATTTCTCACTTGGCATACGTTAATTAGATACAAGAAGATTGGTAACAGATAAGGGGAGTGAAGTTCAACTTAGCTTTGGTTTGGTCTTGGATAAGTTAAGGTAAGGTACGTTCTAATGCATAAAGTTCGGCAACAAGAATAGGAAAAAAACAAAAACAAAAGGCTATTGTAATTGAGCTTGTGCTTTCAACTTCTCAACATGACACGATTTCAACTTGGTCAAAAGTGCCATTTGCATAGGTTTCAGACAGAAAAAACAAGCCTAACTATATAAATTTTTTCCCTCAATTCTCAACGTCTTATATTACTTAATAATGTAGAGCCATTTCTATTGCTTATCACTTGTTGACTCAAAATACAAGAAGCAAGGTTGAATTTCTCTTTTTGTTGCCGACTTTAACTTGTCTTCGTGCAATTGTAGTCCAATTTTTCAATTTGGACCTACCTTATCTTATCCAAAATTAAGTCAAAGCCAAGTTGAAATTTACTTCTCTTATCTTTGACTAATCTTCTTGTTTCTAATTGCCATATGTCAACTAAAAAACAAACTTCAATTTAAACTTTTCTTTTTCAATTTTAAAGTAAAAAATCATTTTTTTTAATTCTTTTCTAAAAAAAGTCGAGTGTGGACTGTTGAACATTGTTTCCAGGCATGGGCATTCTCAGTTTTGACAATTTAAGGTTTGCTTCTGCAGAACTAACGTCTTTGCTCTTCATGCTTCATCCAAAATCTGACTGACTCGAAAACTTTGGAAACATGTATGTATTCGGAACGTCTCCGAGTGGGGGAAATCAGCTTGCCAATCTGCAGGTTGTTACATATATAGAAGATAAATTAAAAGTACAGTTTTAGTACCAAAATTTGCATACGGAGATTAGTTTAGTACCAAAAATTTCAATTGAATCAATTTAATATCAAGATTTTTGAAAGATGATCACTTTGATGCCACCAGGATTGTGACGTGATAATTTTTTATTAATATTTTCAACTGGCCTAGATCATCGGCGGTCCACTATGGCATTATTTTTAAAACTTAAATTTTTTATTTAACATAATTTGATAAATAATCTGAAAATTTTTAAAAAAGACTAAAGATTCAATAAAAAAAAATTGCAGGGCGCGAGGTTTGTTGTAACCCTCACCACCACCGACAATGGGTCGTGGCCGTCAATCAGATCGGGCGGGGATCGCTGGCCCTCTCTCAAGTCTGGCGGAGGGCCACCACAAGTGGGGGTCCGTTGCTAGCAGCTTCCTCGCCAAACCTAGGCGAGGGCCAGCGGCCCTCGCCCAATCTAGTTAACGGCCGCGACCCCTGCCCAAATCTAGGTGATGGTCTGGAGGCCGCCGCCTGCCTTTTTTTTAAAATCATTTCTTGCTTATTTTTCAACTTATTTTAATTTATTTTTTTGTTAGTTTTTCTTTTTTTCTTTTTTTATATTTTTTTATTTTGAAGTCCATAAGGAACCAAGGTGGACTTCATTTTATTTAAAATGCCAATTAAAATTTAAAAAAAATAATTAAAAATGTCATGTGGCAATTTTGGTCTTAATTTTGTGGAGACACCGAAGTGATTATTTTTTCTCCAAATTGGCATCAAATTGATTCGATTGACACTTTGGCATCAAATTGATCTTCCTACACAAATTTTGACACTAAAATTGTACTTTGGCCTGTAATAGGGAATGCAGGAGTCTTTGGAGGCAGCACTTCGCTAGCACATGATAGTTGTGCCCGTTTTGCTTCACAGGGGCAATGTTTTCCGACCCATTTGAGGATGGGTTTGTAACAGGGCAAAACCGGCTGGGAGGAGGCGGCTTTGATTTTGGTGGAGAGGGTTTCTGTGTTTGGTGATGGCAGAGGAGAAGGTTTTGGTGGTGTGTATCCTGTCGAGGCAGGATAGGATACCTAGTACAGATGTTCCATCGTCTTCTCCGAGGGTCCGACGGATGGATCGCCATCTTTTTTCCGAAGAATGTGTGCTCAGATGAGCGTTTCTTTCTTTCTTTCGGAAGGATAGTCATGCTCATCTTTCAGTGGAGCTAGACAATTCATTACACTTACAGTCTAGGTCCCAGAAACAGTGTCCGGAGTTAGTCAATGGAGATAAACAGTGCATCCTCAGCTCCTGGAAAGAGTCGGGTCAATGGCGTGATTCTTGATCCGGGTCCGGGGTCTGCGGTGCTCCAGTGCTTTGCAACTAGATCTTCATGACTGTTGAGCAGCCGGGGACCTAACAAGGCCGCTTTGAAGAGGACCCAAAGCCAGAGAGCAATCAGATTTTAATCTTGATGAAGAGGACCCAACAAGGACGCGGATGACGAGCCAATCAACAAAATCTCTTAATTATTAAATTTTTTTGCCCGAGCAAAATCTCTTACTTTGATAAGAAATAAATGTAATAAAAATCCTAAAATTTATCACAAAAATGTGATTAAATCGTAAAATTTTGAAAAAAAAAATGCAATCAAATATTATTTTATTGCTTTTTTAAGACATGCAGTGATTCTATGACGTTCAATAAGAGTCGCGTCAGGAAAAAAAATATTTAAAAACTAAAGAAAAAATACAAACTAAACCTAGATTAAAAAATCTAAAAGTTAAAACAAAAAAGAAAATGAAAAAAACGAACAAACTCACACCGGCTGTGTTGAAGCTCTCTCGGGTGGCCACCGCCACAGCCGCCGGGCAGGGCGAACGAAGTTAGCTTGGGCCTTCGCAAATCCCGATGACCCTCGTTGGGCCTGGCGACTTTTGCAGGCAAAGGCCTATAATGCCTGTTGGCGGTTTGTTTGATTTTTTTTATTTTTACTTTATCTTTTTCTTATTTTTTTTAATCAACTTAGCTTGCAGTCGATTTTTTTTTTTACAGGCTACTTGGTGAGTGTCTTCTCATCGCCACGTGTCTTGAAAAAGTAACAAAGTAAGACAGGTCATCATTTTTCGTTAGTCTAAGTACATGGAGTTAACGGAATGACTCGATTAAACATATTTGATAAATTTTAGGACTCAATTACACTTTCGTAATTAGTTTTAGAACTTTAGTGCACTTATCCCTTTTAATAAAATCTGTTTGTTTACTTGTTAAATTTTTGCATTCGTCAAGCTTGTATTATTTGTTGGAAAATATAATGGAATGAAGTAACAATGTAGTTAGACTTTTAGGCGTATAATCAATCTCTTTTAGGTTCAATTTCCCTCACGAAGTTGCTATAAGTTTCTGGCAAATTCCCTTCAAAATACAATAAAGTCACGACATGAATATTGAATAACAATTTTAATAAATCTTCTAAAACTCTCTGCGAAAACAATGAAAGATGGTTATCTTTCTTTTGAAGAAAAACGAACAATGAAAGTTAATGATTGAAACTGAACAGAATTGTCTATTATATAATACTAATAAACACACCTCTTGATGTCTAAACTGCCCATGTATGGACGAACCTATTCATGTTCGAAACATTGCACCAATTCATGTTTGAAAAATTATAATTCGAACATGACCGTTCGCGTGTGACAATCACCGTTCGGACGCAACTGTTGATGTCTTAATATTCACAAATAAAAAAATATAGAATATAATTATAAAATAATTTATTTCGAAAAATGTTAAGTTCTTTAATAGTCGCGTCAAAATCATACACCTGCACATGAATATAATGGAGCCTAATCCACTTGCCCATTTCTTTATTTGAAATACTACATTAGCTTTCTAACTAATAAAAAGACTTGCACCATTCTTTCTATCCTATGTGGGATTGAAAAGGCAGCATATCTGTTTGTTTTACAAACAAACTTCAACACTATTTGCTTTCAAGGCGATCTAAATGAAGGTAGGAGTTGGCTAAGCATTGAGATTTATCTCAAAATGCTATTCTAAACAATCTCTTCCGTCCTCAAATGCCAATGGCATTAGAATTAGAATACTTAAAGATGCAATTACAATTATAGGATGAAGGGCTGAGGTAGCTGTCATGATTTTTTTTTTTTTCGGGCTAAGTTATGGCTAAGTCATAGCTGGCCTTACGATTATGATTTGATGATGACGAGATTATTACCCTTGATTTGGTGAAAAGTGTATCTTACAAGTTTATGGGTTAGACTAGTTGATGGTGGCATCTAAATTTTGACTATGAGGCATTAGGTTGAGAGCCGAAAGAGGGACGGACAGATTTTGAGACTCGTTGGAGAATTGCACGAGCTACGATTTGAAGCTAGAAACAATAATAGACTGATTAATGTACGTGACCATGATCCGGGTAGGAAAAGGGATCCGCTTCGAACCTGCAGCCGAACCATTTTTATGCGGCTAGCAATTGTCTTCGTTCACCTGGATTCGATCTGGGTTGATGCCCCTAACCCAAACCCCATACCATCACGTCGCATGCCGGATAGTAGTTAGAGTTAACAAATACTTTGGAGTCTCTTATTTCTCACACTAGGCACATTCACATAAGTTTATAAAAACTAAAGTATTATCCGACGATATGTGATCCATGTGTGCGAGACGCAGGGGTTCAGTGGCAGCGTTCTCGAAACAATAACTGATTTGGGCATTATTGTAAGTTGGCTCGTATGTTGTGAGATTAAAGAGGTTTCGGATAGGTTTAGGTTTTGGATCCGTTTAAGGCATATATATTTTACTCGTTTTTTGTTGATCATTGTAACAAGTTGTGGCTGTAAACCTAAATATCATAGTGATATTTCTTTGCAGGACATAACCCTATTTTGGGGTGAATCTAGGTAAACTGTGTGTCTCCTATTTTTCTTGATTTCGATTTGATAATTCTGATTCAGTGTGCGATGAATCTCATCAACAGTTGGGTGGTGGATATCAACTAAATTTTTTACATCTTCAATTTTTCTAATCAAGTCCTTTTGTGTACACAAAATGCATAATCAACTCACTCCAACGCAATATTCAGCCAAGTCCACCTGCACGAATTTGGATCCCTTGACATACGGTCAGGGGATCCTGAGGCCACCTGAACAGCCACATTAGCCCATGGACATGGATCCTAGTAAATTAGTAATAAAAGTCATAGGATCTCCCCCCTTTTTATAGGGGAAGATCCAATGACCCGTGGGAAATGAATCCCCTACTTTTAAGGCAGGGGGTTCATTTTCCATGGACATGGAATGTATTGGGAACTTTTAATTTGCTTTCTGACGCTCCTATCACTTCGCAATTCGCAATGAGTGTCCTCCGACAATCACATCAGTTAAGATTTGATCGGGTTTTATGTCGGAGAAACTTTTAGGGATTTATGTAAGAAGACAAACTTCGCTAGAAAAAATTGAAAACCTAAGCTAGCGAATATCATCCGAATTGAGCCACGTATGTCGCACGGAATTTGGTGATTAAAAATAATATATAATATACTTTGGTGTGAAAATTATGTTATTCTCCGTTTGTTTCACGAAAAATTAACAATTTGAAAAATATTTTTCAAAAAGTGATCGTTTATATCATTTAGAAAAATTAATCAACGAAAAATATTTTCATCATCGATAACAATTCATGACTAACTATTTTCATAGACAATAAGAAAAAAATTCATTTATTCATTTTTTAAAAGATATAAATGATTATTTTTTAAAAACTATTTTTCAAATCGCTCATTTTTGTAAAACAAACGAAGCAGTTTTCTTTTTTTTCTATTTTTTTTCTTTTTTCTTATATTGAAAAGTGACATCCATATGTAAGTAAGTAATGGGTTAAAAAAATAATGGGTTAAGCCTATTGAAGCCCAAACACGAGAGCATAAAGGGCTGAACTGCGTCTGGAGAATTGGGGGCCACGATTCCTCGTCTTGCGAATCTTCAAGTCATTCAGATTGGCCTTTTTTGTTTAGGTTGATAGGCTCGCGAATAACTCCAAACTACTGCACAGTACACACGTCATAAATTCACTTCAAATTAATTTTTTTTACCACAAAAAATACCAAACTAATGGAACTATGATAAATTTGCAATCCATTAATATATGTTAAATTTTATCGTTAAATTATTGAGTTAGATGACACGTGGCAATTGACGGGTATACTGGTGTGAGGTTTTATCCTCCGTTTGTCACAAGTTCACGAACTTTGAATTTTTGTGATACTAATCCATTTTAATTTAAACTAATAGAGGTAAAATTTATCACAGGTGTACTCCTTTGAAGTTTTTTATTATTGAAATATTAATTTGAAGTAAATTTATAGCACGGGTATCAATTTGAAATTTTTTTGCGATATTCACCCTTTTTTGTTTTGAAAATTGGAATGCGAGCCTTCTTTGGAAATTGACGTAGAGTGGTATCGAGCTTTTTATGCCCCAGATCTGGTCTTGTCAAACGCGTACGGGATTTCATCGCATGTCACTTCCTGGTAGTTATTTCTCGATTCGTGGGTGTTCCGTAGTAACCGCGTCCACATTTCAGCCGGTGGAAATCACTCCTTTTTCGCAGCAAGTACGATGCGAAGAGGGGGCAAATCACCGAGGAAGTGCGATTTTCACGTCGCATGCTAATAGACTTCAGGATTAAAAACACCCCTGATGCGGGTGTTGATTGATCCCGGGCTACCGCCGACACGGTACTTTGATCGAAAAGAGGGGGAAAAAAAAGGCATTCTCAATGCAATATTGTGATAGAATGTCCAAATATTAAGTCATATATTCGTATGGCAGTTTAAAATCTCAACTGATATGAGAGTGGTAAGTTTCAGTTTGAATCTTTCCATATCCCACTGGACTATCTCCGCTGCGCTTAGTGCTATGACCACACTTTTGTGCAGGAGCGACGCCGTCGTGCATTAATCAACCCTAGTCAGGCCGAGAGTTTCACTTGAATTTCCTGAATCTTCTCACGTTGTCGATCGATCCAGGATGACAGAGACAGAGAAAAGTTGTGGGGCTCTTGGTTCTTTTTCATTTGATCTCATTTCTTTCGTTCCTGCTTTACGATGTTTTGTCGTCTCTCGTGAACGAATCTCGTGACATGATCACAAGTTTGAACGCATTCTTCAACGACCCCTAACATGACTGATCATCACGATTTAAGAGGCGCGCTTGAACATGCGGTCGTGGGCTCAATCGGTCACCTCCGTAAGTTCCGACCTCGCCAAATGAACAACGCTGGAAAGCAAAGAATTTCCATGTGCGAGCACGACTGGGATCAAATGAAGAGCGCGTTTGTTGGCCTGGGCATGAAGTCCCAACGGGAGATAGCGAGCACGAGCCACGAAATCAATACAAAACAACACAGATGGGGTCATAAACAACAACACACTCTCCAGAAGGAAATTATCCAAAAAGTTGTAAATTTGTTATGATTTTGCCTATTCATTCATAAACTTTTTCAATTTTGCCAATTGAGTTCTGAATATTTTTATGTTTTGTCAATTGAATCCATCAGCTAATTTGGCCGGAAATCCTTGATACGAACGCTCGTCATCTTATGTGGCATAGGCTGGCCGCTGGGGCAAGCGTAGATGATTTTTAATTAATTATTAATAATTTTTAAGATTTTGTTATTTTCTTTGTTTTTAAATAGAATTAGAAGAAATAAAAAATATATTTTTTAAAAAAAAAGGAGAGAGAACGGCAGGCTCGTCGGTGGGGTCCCTCGCCTAAGGGACCTGCGGAGTTCGTCTACCTGGGAACTGATGATTAGAACCTATTTCAACCAGTTGGAAGAATATGATTTGTGTTCCTTAAATGGTCTTAGCTTCCCTATTGCTTTATAGTTTTGTTTGTGTTATGTCGATATTTTACTTTGAGCCATTTTGTTGCTTGTACTATTTTGCTGTAACTCCTATTTGTCTCATTTTTCAAACAAATGAAGCAAACGAAAATGAAACTGATTTCGAGGTAGATTCTAAAACCTGACTGGAAAAACATGGTATTGATTTCAGATTTTAAAAATTGAAAATTAGTTGATTCCCTAAGTTTTAGGTCCGGAACACGCTCATTATAAAACAGTTTATATATATATATATATATATATATATATATATATATATATATATAATCAAGTTCTTCTTTAAGAAATAGAAGATGTGATTCTTTATCTTTTATTAAAAAGTTGATTTCTTTTATTGAGTGATTTTGAAGTATATTTAAATCTCTGGTTTTAGGTTTTGAGACAAAATGAAATATGAGTTTATTATTAGAAATATTTGTTTCAATTCCTTTGTTTATATATATATATATATATATATATATATATATATCTTACTAAGACTTATGTAATAATGCGGGAATTTCTTATCGTGCGTTTAGAGAAGTCAATCGTTCAATTCGTGGATCCACTTATTTTGATACCCAATTGGGATTTGCCACATCTAGCAACGAAAAAGAGAAAGTGCAAGCAAAAAGGAAAGCAAGAGCAAAGAGCAAACGTGTTCGCACTTCACATCGCACGTTGCCCAAAAGAGTAGTCGATTGACACAATATGGCTCTTCCCTGTGTCATAAATCGACCATGTTCTTCTGCACTTTTTTTTTTTTTTGAAAATAGAAGGTACAAAACTAGATAAATTACCTTACCAAAAAAAAAAACTAGATAAACTACGGCCTAAAATCTACAATCCCAACTTCATCACTAAATAAAAATATGAGATATTTTTTTAGGAGGCTACAACTAGAACGTAATATTCAATTGTTTCGCTATACCAATAACATCCGCAGGTCAATTGTCTTTCCAAAAAAATATGACGGATTTTGAACTCAGAAAAAAAAAAAAATCCCAGAAGTCTTGTAATATCTTTAAGTAGTGCTGGTCCCGTTGTGTTCGCTATATGCTCTTGATTAAGAAATTTGGCGATAACTTTAGAGCCTATGTCCATAACGAGTTTATGTTCTTCTGCACTTTAGTCGCGTCGTCTTTCCGCCCAACTACGCGGGATCCATCCGCTGACTTTTTCTTACCACTATCCAATTGGATATACACTTAAAAAAAAGAGGGGGGGGGGTGGGGGGGTGGGGTTAAATCTAAAAATAAAATAAATATAGAAATCAACTCACCTCGGCAAGACAAAGATATAGTCGCATTCAAACGGGAAAAAAAAACTGTCCGCGCCTTGATTTGTTGGACAAAAAGTACACAGGGACAAGTTTATACTTGCGGATAAAACACTAATCTAAAAAAAAAAAAATTGGGACGGATAGGATAATGTCCTAAAATTTTCACTCCTTCATAAACATTAAATTATCTCACCATGTTGATTAACGGCGGACTATATCTAAGCTTTATATTCGTGTAATCTCGTTGTATTTACAAATTTAAGTATTTAAATTTAAAAAAAAATTAAGAAGAAGTGAGCAATCATCAAACTAACAATCTCACGAAACACTTGACGCCGTTTCACCGGCTCTCACTCCATCAAAGAGCGAGACAGCCATCACATCCCAAATTGTCACCATTGCCCACGAATCGCTCTTCATTCTAATTGCGCAAAGGACAATCAGAAACAGAGCCACGATTTTTTTAAATTGGCTGTGGTCATTCTAGTCGAAATGATTCGATTCGATCGGCGGTCCTTCGTAATCTCTTTCAAGAAAAAGATTGAGAGAGCGACGTAGATAATTGCAACATACAAAAAAGTTGTACCTGGCCCCCCTATTTTCCTTATTTATCACGAGCAGTACATTCTTGGAATTTACACCGACGGTTAAAAAAGAACTCCCAACGAAGCTCTTCAAAAATCAAAGTGGCAGGCCATAACTGGAAAAAGGAAAATCATGGTAAGGACTGGACAAGAAAATGAGAGAAAGAAAGGGGTACAAAGTTAATCTAGGGTCAAAACTGCAAATATCCAAAAAAAAAGGGGGGGGGGGGTGTGGAAGAGCCAGAAAATTTTGCGAAGCAGCCCTCATCAGCAATCATCGTAATCATGATGATGAGGCAACAATCGACAGACACGCGCCTCACCGCGGAGAGAAAAAGGCCGCCAGTTCTCCGCCCACGCGCCTGGCGGTGAGCTCCACGCGCTCGTCGAGGACCAGCTTGGACCGGCAGATGGGGCAGTCGAACTTGAGCTGATCGAGCCACCCGTCGAAGCAGCGCTTGTGGAACACGTGGCGGCACGGCAGCCTCCGCACGCGGTCCCCGTCCCTCAGCCCGCACAGGCACACCACGCAGCAGCAGTCGGAGCCCTCGCCGGAGAACCAGTCGGAGAGGAGCCGGTTGAGGTTGAGCTGCTCGGCGAGGACGATCAGGCCGGCGAGGCCGGAGCCGAGCGGGGCGGAGAGGCGAGGGGCGTCGTCGTCGCGGGCGGCGGGGTCGGGGTCGGGGGCGTCGGGGCGGGAGAGGCGGAGGGAGCGGACTAGGGAGGAGAGGGAGGAGCGGAGGTGGTTGACGCAGGTGGCGAGGATGGCGAGGAGGAGGAGGGGGATGGAATTCGAGGAGACGTCGTTCAATTGGCTCTGTAGACCCATTTTGCTGCTGCGAGTTGGAAAAAGCGCTCTGATTCGATTTTTGCTGCAATTGATTTAAGAGAGAGAGAGAGAGAGAGAGAGAGGAGAGAGAGAGCGAGCGAGTGAATGTGATGGCATGGGGTCGCTGGCTTTATGGAAGAGAGAGAGAAGTGGCTTTTGGCGTTTTTGCGCCGGGTAATGATGTCGTGGCATGTGCGATGGGATCCGCCATTCGACTGTTTGCTCGTTCGTCGTTGCCTTGTTTGGTTCGTTCTTTCCGTGATTTCCATCACGAACGGAAAAAAAGTTTATGATTTTCCTAATTTGACTATCGTTAGAGACTTAATTATGTTTATGGAGCCTTTGTTTGCATCCACCTGAATTTTTCAGGTAATTTGTAGTCTAAACCATTGATTTGTATTATGAGGCATAAATAACAAAAACTTCACATATCAAATCTCACGCCAATTTTGTAAAATGCCTGTCGAGTGATTGGTAAATCAACCGAACTTCTAAACGGTCAAATTTAATGTGATTACTCAAAGTCAAAGTACACATATTAAGGGCTTGACTCATATGAAACGGGTCGTATCGTTTAAGATTGTATTGGAGCAAAACTCTCGCACCAGAAGATGCGTGCGTGGTTTCGTGGAAGAACTAAACTCATCAAATAGTCACCATCTCGTGCAGTCATTACTCCGCGTCAATGACGAGGGCAAATATGAAGATTGTCATACTTTGTGCAAGACCAAACAAGAGAGAACAAATTGAATGCGACAAAATGGGACGATTCTACCCGTCTTGGAGCCGATCTCTTTCGTTTGCCGGCGCCATGAAAGTATTTATTGATGAGATCCGAATTTCTCATCCAAAGCCATCTCTCAACACACTCCCCCCAAAGAATTGAATGACGAGCTCCAAACTGGCTAAGGGCATGCTCAAAGCTATTATTAGTAAAGAGATCTTTTAGGAGCAACTCTCGTGAGGCCGAGGATGCTCATCCTGTTGGGATTTACATCGCACGTGAAGGCGTGGCAACCTTTCCTTCAGCTTGGAAGCATTAACTGCGTCCGATTTCGCTTGACTCCCAAAAAAGGGTATATGGGTAAATATGGATCTCCTCAATCTATGAGTGAGTACATGAGACGATTAATGACATAAATAATCTGTATGCAAAGTGATTCATTAACTTTAAATTTATTCAATATAATTAATAAATTTTAGCTCAATGTGCAATATCATCTTTAAACTTTTTCTCAATATGTGATACCGTCCATAAACTTTTAATTTATTCAATGTGGCCATTTGATTTTTGGTATATGTTCAGTTTAATCCTTGAATTGTATTAATTGTTCACTGTTGCCCCTAAGCTTGAATTAATGTAAGGACAATATTGAACATTTTCATATAGTTCGTGAACTAAATGGAATACGTGTCAAATGTTCAAAGACCGCATTAAATAAATTTAGAGTTTAGGGATCACGTTGTATATGGAGTCAAAGTTCAAGGATTATTTGTGTTATAATCCATCGATTAGAGTATCGATCTAGTCTACCTTAAATCATAAGATGCCTATTTCGCTTTAAAATGGTAATAAAGCCTAATATCCATCGTATAATCACTTGCTTCTAGCAAGGAATGATGAGAGATTTCGAGAACTAAATGAAATTTTCAGATGGTGTTGAAATGCCCCAAAGTCTTACTCCTAACATTCAATACTTGCTCCAATGGTGATGGAATACTAGCGGGGTAACATCGAAAAGATGGGAAAATTAATAAAAAAAAGTCATAAACTTATTGCATTTATACCAATGTAATCCTAAACATTTTAATTGTATCAATCGAATCTTAAAACTATTTATGCTTTTAAATTGACTCCAACTGACTAATTTTGGCTGGACATGACTAACATAGATGTTAGCTCTCTTACGTGGCACAAGTGGCGTTAAGGTGAATATTCTTAATAATATTTTATTATTATTATTATTATTATTTTCTTCTTTTTCTTTACTTTTTTTAACTTAGGGTTGATGATGGCGTTTTGGCCCTCATTTATTATCTTGGGGCTAGCAAAGGTAGCGCACAGTTGGTATCCACATCAATTATTTTTTTGACTAAAATTGATTGGATGGTCTCAATTGGTAAAATATGAAAATGTTTATGATTGAATTGGTACAAATGTAGTAGGTTTAATACTTTTTTTTTGTCAATTCTCTCCAGAAAAGACATTAAATTTTATTGAAAATTTTGGAGCAATTTCTCTATGTGATTTTTCGGGGTTTTTCGAACCAAAAAACTAAATATGAATATCCCCTCTATCTAGCATGGAAAGGGTTTTAAAATAGGATCGCATATTTTCTAATTCTGGTACGCCGGTCAAGGGCTTCCAGGAAAATGAAAATCGACAAAAGACTACGTTAATAGTGTTCTGGAAATTGACAAAACCATGTTCAATGTTTCTTCTTTGAGCTGTGTGTAATTAGTGACAACTGCTAGCTTTATCTTGCCGCATCCTGTCTGCTGTTGCCGTCACCTTTGCCGCCTTGTTTGGATTGATTTTAGTCGGTCCACTAATGCCAAATTAAGACCGGGCAAATACATCAACGCGATTAAGAAAATCTTACATTTTTTTGGGGGGGGGCCCGGAACCGCTTAAAACCTGCAATTTCAGCAGCGCACACGTCAAGGAACACTTAACTTCAAAGCATGTGAAATGTTTGTACACAACGTGTGTGCTGGGTTATATAACTGGGGAAATTATCAAACCGGTTCTAAACTTATTATACGGATACCAATTCAGTCATAATTTTTTTTTTCAAAATTTTCAATTTAAACTTAAACTTTTGCGCACAATTTCAATATAGGCCCTTTGGTCTATTTTCTTGCAAGAAATCGCTTACGTGACGATGTGCTACTTAGAACGATCAGCTACTTAGAACGATCAGCTATGATTATACCGTCACGTCATTAATGTCAAGCGAAAATTGTCCGAAATAAATATATTGAAATTTTGTGTGAAAATTTAAGACTAGAATGATAAAATTCCGACGCACCTGCCGAACCAGTGTCAATTCTGGAGAGTACACTTGTGACTTGCCTGTCAACATATGAATGTGATCATCTCTGAGTAGGAAATGATAGGATCGCCAGCTCGTTTCCTCAATGGAAGCTTCAAGAAAAGACTTGAATGGTCCCCTTCATCCACGTGTTCCTTGAGGATGCTTCATTGCCTTGGTGGTGGTTAAGAATAATACCCCACTCAAAGCCGCATCACACGCGTATTAACATAATAAACATGCGAAGCGTGTCTAGATCCACTTTCACTCTTTATTGTTATTATTTTTTTTTCTCTTTTTGCTTATCTAGAATCTCGCCGCGCGCGTACTGACTGCTTTTTTCTCGAAACTTTCTCGATATCTTAGTATCAACACATTGATTTGCGTATAATTCCGCTTTTTGTAATTTAATGAAAGTCGGATGAAACTCAAAACTAAAAAGGTGCAATGAAAAGATACGACATGTGATTTCTTCCGTGCTCGTTCAATCTCTCCAGTTCTAGATCTAGATTTGAGAGCCTGTTCAACCCGTTATTGGTGTATCGATACGGTGATGGTGCTGAAATACGCTGGTTCAAGCCACGTTTTACTAGAGAAGGGGATTACAATGTATGCTCATCGTGAAATTCGGTGATTAGCCGCTTTGATGCCGACACAGATATATTCCTTGAGATAAATAGCGCGCTTATCACAACAATTTGTGTTTCAAAACCTCTCATCTATCATCTTGAAACTTGTTATGCGTATGAAATATTTATTTTTGACCCAAAAAAAGAAAAAGAAAAATAAAAACTCGAGGAGAGTTCAAAAAACGTTTGTCTGTTGATTTTTTTTTTTCTTCTTCCTTTTTTTGACTTGGGAAGGAAGATGTCCGAAGAATTCCCAACATCACATGTCGCTAATAAACTGATAATTTTACGTGCGATTTGGCGTTGCTTGGGCGGTGGCAGATTAAGACAACCGAGACGAGGTGGGGGACCAACAACATGCGAACGAGATTCGCCCAGATATCCGACGAATAATTCTCGTAATTATTTTATAGCTCGCCTTAATGAATGTCGCTAGGGCACTGGCTAATCTCCCTATTAGAAAAATTTTATATCTCGATATCGAATTATTCTAAGAAATATATGCTTAATAAGTGTCCCGAAGCGCTCGTTAACGGCGGCCTTATTCTATTCGGGTTTCTTATTTTAGTTGGGTTTTAAATCGCGGCGACTACAATAGTTAATAAAGAGAAGGTTCCAAGATGAGAAAACCCAAAAAAAGAAGGGTGCAAGCAAATCTCCACCGTCCGTGAAGATCCGCGTATCCACCGTCCATGTGACCGTGGCCTTCAGATGAGACAACGACTTTCATTGGAAAAGAGCAAGTTGTCGTCAGGTGACTATTCAATTTCTCGCTTGCCGATTCTTAATTTGGAGCCCGAAATTATCGCACGCGTCCTAATTCTTCTTCTTCTTCTTTCCCTGTTTTCACCGCGAGGAAGCATCCTTGAATCATGAATTTATGAAATACTTGATTGATTTCATGAATTGAATCGGACGAGAATAAATATTCAGACGCGTTATCCAAGTAAAAAAATCTCAACTTAGAGTGATTGCAATGCATGAAAACCAAATCAAACCAAACTGAACCGAGCCGAACCTTTAGGGTGAGAGGCTAAACCGAGCTGTTAGCTATGACAAATTAATCCGAATTAATTTTCACCTTACAAAAAAATTTCAAACCGGTACCAATGACTATTTCACTTTAAAACTAACTTTAGCCTCACAAAAAATTATCCAAACTGATATCGCCGACCCAAATTCACTCTCTATTGACATTCCATTCAATATCTCATTTAAAACTCATATGTGTCAATTCACGTGATAGATAATTGCAGGACGAATTGGACGTGGAGGATGGCAGATCCAATCTAAAAAATCCACGAGCCTGAACAACGTATGCATTTAAACGAAATTAGACTTTATCATGGGAATATCGATTCGAGATTTTTTGTGGATACGATGTTATTCTATAAAGATGGATGGGGGAGATACTATGGTTTCTCAAGAGACTCCACGTGAAGAGCAGCTCTTGATAGCAACTGGCAGGTTTTCCATACGTGCACCTGCATGCCCGTCCATCTGGATGGCAACGTTCTGCTGTGCTCACCATTTTTGTCTTTTGTTTTTTGCTGGATTATTCGCTACTATATTTAGGGAATTCGATTATCTAAAAGATTACGAAGCTGTATTCGCCGCTGCAAGCATTATGAGTCGATGTACTCCAACCTTTCGCCAATACAGGTGACCCCGATCCAAAGTGATCAATCCGTAGTTTATGCGATTCGAACGGACGAGCGTCGTTTCGTGATACGAGGGCTCCAAGACATTCCTACGATAACTGTTCGGTTTTTTTTTTTTTTTTTTGATTCACTGGACAACTGGACATATGAAGGTACCTGAAGAGGGCGTGGCTTTTTTTTTTTTTTCAGTGGAAAAAAATTTGATTGAGCACTACCTAGTGAGTGCCGAAAAGGAAAAGAAAACATAAGGAAACGAAAGATTTCAGAAATGAACAGAGGTCGATGATGACGATGAGCTTGGATGGACAGAGACGGGTTCACGGACTTTTGAGACTTCCTGGTCTCTCCGGACATCCCGGCCTTCTCGTTCTTTGCTTTAGGCTTATTGACACTCCACCAATTCCGTACTTATCTCGTCCCCTTCACTGAATTTTGTGCTTGTTATGTGTCTTCGACGTCCATTTCGAACCGAATGATGTAGGAGGACTGTACTCTTCTGAAGACACCGATCGGCTCGAGAAAACCATAGGGTCAATACCTTTGAAAATCCCGAACAGGTACCCCTCGTGACATAGTTACTCCAAGCTAATGTTTGTGTCACCAAAAACACGGACAGATAATCCTAGGTGAAAATGATAAAACGGGAGAGAGAATTGTCGAATTTTCTTGTGTATTTCGATGTATCAGAATGAAGAGTGCATTAACCTATTTTAGGTAGCATGCCATATATCAATCATGATATGCACAAACAAAGGGACATGTACGCGTAATTCTGAAATACATGGTATCAACAAAATCGCTAACATTAGAAATTATCATCGAAAAATCCCTAATTAATTCTAATAATCCATAAATCTAGTAATTGTGACTCCATTTAATAGTTTAAGCTTCTAAAACACTCGATAGTGATTCCACATAAAATCTCACATGATATCAGAGCAGAGCGCAAACTCTTTAGTTCAAATCTTTTCAAACTCCATTTGCCTTTGGAATTAAATATGTCCAGGCTTAGTACTAGGCAAAAGGCCCAGACTAAATGCGAGGGGATGCGACACAATACTTAAATATTAAAGCATTCTTTTACCTAATAGTTTAGGGTTCTTGAACATTTGAGAGTGATCCCACACAAAATCTTGCATGCACAGTTGCACATGATACATTTATCCCAAATCAATCCTCGTCTACCACACCCCCTCCATTAAGCAACCGCCCAGATGGTTCAAATCTGTCTTCTTCCCTTCAAAGGCGATGACCCGACATCATGCACGTGCGGAGCGCATGATGACCCGTGCCTTGAAGGGGAAAAATTGGAACTCCCATGTATGTACACGTTTCCCAAATCTCAGTATGGACCCAATGGATGTGGACTTTAGTCGTATTTGTACAAATCCACTTCCCAAACTAGGCCCAGGCCCAGCCTTTGGATTTTGTGTCTTTACAATGGCCTGCTTTCACTTGAATGGGCTCTCCATCTTCCTCAGCCCAATCCAGCCCGCTATTTTAATAACTTCGGGTTCGAAATATTTCCGTCTAAAGACTCGGCTAATCGATCAATTTTCAAACTAAATTAGCATAGCGTGCGTTTGGTTCAGCTTTCATAAGAGGGTTTGAGCTGTCAAAGCGTATTGGCAAAATACTGAGGTGTTTGCTAAGCTTTTTCAATGGGCCAAATGCCAGCTTTGAGAAGGTTGAAAGCTAAATGCTGGTAGGGGCCAGCATTGGGCTTTCAGTGTTTCATAAATACTAAAAGATCCATTAATGAAAAATAGTGAATTGCTCATTTTTTCCTCAAAACCTTACTAAAAATCAAAATTTACCTCTCTTAAACAGTAGATCCATCGTTCATATTCCTTCTTGAACGAGGTCGGCGAGAGAAGATCTAGTCGCGATAGCCGCCAATGCTAGATCCGACTAGATTTGGCTCACTGGCGACCTGAGTACTTTGTTGGCCAATGAAGAGTTTTAATTTTTTGCAACAAAAAAAATGAAATAAATTGCCAAAATTCCTTTGCAATTTTCTTTTTGCCAAACATTAACTAATCCAAAATTGCATTTCCAAATGAATTTTTTACTAAATGCCATTTGCAGTTCTCCAAAGTTACTTAGACTAAAAACATTTGCATTTACTCAGAACCCATTTCTAAAGCCGAATCAAACACACCCTTATTCCTCATTGGCAAATGAGATTTTCACAAAGAGTGAAAGTTATTAGTTCACCAACGAGATTTGTAAATAAGTGATTATTTGATATTAGACAAGAAATATATGTCATTCTCCTAAATAGAATGTATAAATTCATTATTTGTTAGATACTTTTTAGTAGCCATGGTTCTTAATTTCGTTGTTTTATAAATTTCATTTTCTACAATATGTCATAAACAGTGTTAAGTTCGCTTTTAACCCCTTTTAAGTCCATTTGCATAATCAGATCAAACAGTACGATTAGCGAAGTTGCCAATGGTAGGTTAAGGATGATGTGTTCCATAATGGATTGATTCTTACCTTGAAACTGAGAATTGGATAAAAAGGGATGGTTTCTTATTTATGGTGTTGGAAATCAACCCACTTGGTACTTGACCCACTTGGAAATCAGATTGATCAGTCCGATTAGCTTTTCGGGTTGGGTCCAATAATCAATTATATCTCTCTATGTTTTTCCCTATACCTTCTAAGACTGCAATTTGTTGCACAATCTAAACTACCACGCAAGCGATGTTAATAGAACGAGCTAGTGATAAACTAAACATGATGATAATCTCCACAAGCAAAGATATAATCATCATCAAGAGCTAAGTCTAAGAAGCGTCGAGTCGTGAGAGAGGTGCGAACAATGCGTGACTAAGGCTGAGAGAAGTGAGTGAGAGGCGTGAGCAACATACATGACTGAGTCTAAGTGAAAAAAGAATCATAATTAGTGTTTTTAAAATTTGAAATAATAAGAAGTAAATATAATCGGTCCAATCTGGATAACCAGATGATGGTTCCATACTTGAAATCGAGAACTTGACTGATATTCACCAAGTTTCAATTTTTAAAAATCGAAAATAGCTTAGAATCGATGGGATTTTGATTTGATCCGATTCTTTTACTCCATCCTAAAGTGGCAAAATCGGTATAAACCCATATTTTTTTTTCATATTTTAATGTAGTGGGTCATAAATAAATTTATTCAGTTTTGAAAGAGTTGCTTAGAAACTTAATGGGTACTAAATGGATTTTAAATAGGACATAAATGATTTTTTTTGTCAAGTTCATAAATGGGTTAAACTATAATTTTTTTTTGGCAATATAGATATCATTGTGAATGTATAAGAAACAAATTTCTCTAAATTGAATTTTAACATTGAATTATTTTGACAATGTAAGTGTGTTGGGTATGATTTAATAGATTTGTTCAAATTTAAAATGAATCAAAATAGATTAAATGAGTCAATATAGATTAAAGTGTAGTCGATTCAACCCATTCATTTGATACCTCTGCTCAATCCTACGGTAATCAATGAGAAGGATTCAATTGCAGGGCAGAGGAAACCGTGACCGGAGAGAACTTGATAAACCGCGAGCGTAAGGACGAAACAGCAAATTGGACTTTATTTTATATAATTTCCTGACGTCCCTCGATCGAAAGCAGCAAGACCAAGCCATTTCCACTTTCTTCAACTGGAAACGGAATCGGGGTTGTTCCTTCTGCAACAAAACCTCGGAAGCGACATCGTCTCGCACTTGCATGCCCTCCTCATCTTCCTCCAAGCTCCCTCCTCCTCCTCCTTCTCCTTCACATCCTCCTCAGCTCGCTCTCCGCTCGACCCTCTTCCTCGGAGGTCCAAGCCCTTCGTGGTCTCTGATCTCCCTCAGGATGAAGGACCGGCCCCCGTCGTCGCACGGCGGCGTCTACATCCCACCCCACCAGCGCCTCCGCTCCGTCATCACCACCCCTAACCACTCATCCTCCACTCGGGCTGCTGCTTCCGCGGACGCCGCCACTTCGCGCGGTCATCACAGCCAAGCCGTGGCCGCCCCAGTCCCGAGCCCTGCGAGAGCTTCTCCGCCCACTTCGACAGCTCACCAGCGGCAGCAGCTGCAGCAGCAGCTCAACAAGAGAAATTATCCGCAGTACAATTCAGCTAACAGTGACGGCGCGTCCGAGGATGGTTCGGATCGCGAGTTCGAGTCGTCTTGGTCGCAGGTGTGCTACTCGAGAAGTGATTTTCTGCTGTTGCTCTGTCAACTGACTGATGTCCTGTGACATTTTAGAAAATGGATCTAAATTGAGCGCTGGAGATGACTTAGGCACACTGTACTTTATGTTTTCTTCAGTGTCAATGCATAGTTGATACGCTTCTTCGTATGTCCTTGGCCCTCGGGTAGTCTCCAACGTTTTCCTTTCGCTCCTAACGTTGTGCTTTGGTTAGGTCAGTGCCTTATGTCTAGATGATTTTACAGCGGAATGGACGATGGGACATTGAGGATTATTGTGCGTCTACTGTGCTTATAGTTCTTCACCTGGAAGGCTGTGAATTCGAAGCATTTCTATATTCAACTCATGCTAGACTAAAATTTTGTGGAGTGGCTGTACACAAATCGACTCTGGATTCCAGAGTGGAAATGGTGGCTCTGTATCTTCATACAGAGACTCTGCACGATGTGGCGCTAGGTTTCAATTGGTGCACCATTTTGCTTTCCGTCTTTTCCTCCTTATTTTGGGAGAGCAGTTTTACTGAAAAATACCTTGGTAATGGCTAATTTTAAATATCAAAACTACGAATCAGAAGGATTTAGTTGAATTGTGCCCAACATTTTGATGGTGGACATGCTAGAGAATATGAAAACTTCAAATACCGATCAAGTTGTGTTTGATTTCTGGATTGATTCTGTGAATTGTTTTCCCCTGGTAGGGATCTGCTTAGGTAATACCAAAGTAACAAGTCTTCATTCAAATCTCTGGTGAGGAGTGATGCTCATATCATGCTTAAAGACAATCTTCTTCAGTTCCTTCTTATGATTAGATGGTGTTGAAGGATGCACATGTTCAAAGCATTTTATACATTCAAGCGTGTTCATCCGTTTAAATGATGATCATGTGAGTTGGTGACCTCCTTTAGTTTCCTTAGACATTATGTTGGGAAGGTGATGTCACATAAATTAAACTGCCTCGTGCAGAGAAGTATTAAGTATCAGCCTCGTCATTATTCGTTTTTGAGACTTCGCAGTTCTTTCAGATAGAGAGGGAGGAAACGGTTTTGTATGAATGGTGGGTATAGAGATTTCCTAGTTGATCTGGAGACCTTACTATGATTCTGTTTTCATTTCCGGCAGGATCTTCCGATAGGAGACCAAATGGTTGGGGGTGCTATAGATTAAAAAACGAATAATATTTTGATTATTCACCGTATATATAATGTGCTTCATTCATCCTCATTCTTCCTAGCCATGCTTTAACAGGGTCCAACGTTTTCTGATGGTATTGATGGGTGGAAACGGAAGCTGAACATGCTTTTGTGCCATAAAGAAAAGCAAGAATTGGTCTCAAAGGACAAAAAGGACAGGCGTGATTTTGAGCAAATAGCAGCTCTGGCAAGCAAGATGGGTTTGTATAGGTTTGTTCTCCATTGGCATTGATAATAATATCCATCCATCAGTTGTTTGCTAGATCTAGATTCTGAACTTTAACTCTCTTGCAGCCAAGTGTATGCAAAAGCAGTTGTCTTCAGCAAGGTTCCTCTGCCTAACTATAGATTTGATCTGGATGAGAAGCGTCCGCAGAGGGAGGTCAGAACATTGCTTACTGTCATGTCCTTCCCCTTTTCTCCCCCTTTTCATTTCACTAACATTTTTACAAACACAGTTCTCTTGGATCCTAGATAATTTTGGGCTGTTCCTTTTATGGAAATTTTCTGAAATTGTATCCTTTGCAAATGAAACAAGCCCAAGAAAACATGTTTGGGTCAGCTTTGAGAATGTCCTCATACGAAAACATGGAAAACTTCGTTATTTCCAGTGTCTCTTATCCAATGGAAAATACAATACGTAGGTGTGCCTTCTCTCATCACAATGTTTATATCCCTTGAACTGTCCTTCCTTCTCCCTTGCTTCAACATTTTCTTCTCCTAGTATCACACTTCCATGATCACTCATTCCCCTTCCCTTGAAGTTTTGTGGTCAAGCTTTGGAGCAAGCGTTCTTGTTTTGGTTGTACTGAGTGCTCTCTCCCTAAGAAAAGTAGATCCGAATTAAGTTAATGCCATTATCAATGTATTTCAATTATGCGCAATTAGTTTCCGGATCTTGTTAATATTCATATTGATTGATTTGAGTAATATATAATACAGAAATCTCTATTGGATGGTTGAGTAAGAATTGGTATTGACATTAAATTGAATATATGAAAATAAGAATTTTCTTCAGCATGAAATTTGTGAATATAACAGACGTTTCTGCAAGAAAATAGCACAATGAGAAAGGTAGATTTTTCATTTCCTTTTCATGAACCAACTGGGCTGTTTGCCTTTCTTTTTCCTTTTATTCATTCCAAGGTTATGGACCATATCTGGATCAACGATCCATGACGCGCCTTTTTGCCCTCACATATCACTTCTAATTCCTCTATCTGTCATTTTGATGTCTTTCTAAGTGTCTATCCACATGGACTTGCAGGTGAGCTTACCTCTTGGTCTGCTAAGAAGAGCTGAGGCATATCTAGGGGAGTACTTTTCTCAGAAACCTAGATATTCAGAACGGTCTCCATATAATTCCTTTTCAAGATGCAGTAGTAGCAATAGTATTGCTACTGAAGAAGGGCTTTTTGAACAACCAGAGTCACTGGCATCCAGTAAGTCCGTGACAGAGAAAGTTTTTGCTCGAAGAAGTTTCCTACTCCACGAGAAGCAGCAAGCTTGGCAGGTTGGCTTCACTTTTCAATCTGGAGCCATGTCTTTCTTTCCTATTCACATATTTCGATTCAATGAATACATTTTGAGAGGTCAAAACATAATTCCTCTCTGTTAACAATATCTTGTACATGGTCGCGTTGCACTCCCAGTTGAATGCTTGCACTTTGTAGAATCACAGTCGACTATGCGATGCTAGTCAAAGTCAAAGTCCGACTGCAGTTGATCTTTTGTTTGCTTTTCTTTTCTTGCTCGTTTGCTAGTATGAGTGAAAGCCTAAGTAACATTAAAAGCATTCTGGTTTCAGGTTTTATTCTAAACTCTGTTAGTTTGTTTATGATTCAAAAGTTTCTTTAGCTGTTTAGTTGCGGAGAAGTGTGAAGACATGTTGCTATAGTTTTTGTAAATACTTCTCTATCGGTGTTGATTGTCAGATCATTACTAAGATTTGCATTTTATGTTTGCCATTTTATGTTTACTTTTAGGAATCTCCGCAAGGAAGAAAAATGCTGGAACTTCGTAAAAATTTACCCGCCTATAAGGAGAAGGATGT
Source organism: Rhodomyrtus tomentosa (assembly GCA_028455895.1). NCBI lineage: Eukaryota > Viridiplantae > Streptophyta > Magnoliopsida > Myrtales > Myrtaceae > Rhodomyrtus > Rhodomyrtus tomentosa. The sequence goes on from JAPCWY010000011.1 coordinate 9,798,249, forward strand.
ATTATTAACGGCCATTGCACAAAATCAGGTGAACTGCTATTGATTCTATGATGTCTCCTCTTGATGATCTATAATAGTGACTAAATCAGAAAATTTAAAGAAACAACAGTAGTTGGTAGAACTTAATTAATTCAATTCCTTTACATTTACATTTAGTGTTGGTTATTGTAGTCGTGTCTTTGAATCCTGACTTGTTTGCTTTGTTGATTATATGCTCTGTATATAAGACCGTCATAACTGGAAGCATATGCCTTGTAGATACTAGTTGCTTCAACTTTTCAAGAAAGTAGTTGGGAGATTGTTCAGTCATTGCTTTGGCAATGGCTGATATAATTTGTTCCATCTGTCTGACTGTTGATTAAATTAAATGCTTTTTACACCTTGTCTGGTAGTTCTATTATATTTTTTGAATGGGGTTCTCTTGAGCTTTTCGGATGAGATGATACGTTCCAATTTGTCTTGTTGCTTATTTTTTGATATCTGTTCTTAAGCCCCTAATTGAAATTTGTTTGGCTTACCATCGTTGATTTAAAAAGCACCAATCTATGTGTTTATAATTGTTGCAAAGCTGATTAGAGAATCTGAGTAAATAGCCAAGAGAGAAGAAGCAAGAGGGAGAAGAAGAGAGGAAGAAACATATTGTGAAATTTCAATAAGGAGTTCTCTGTTTCTATATTAAAGAAATTCTACACCTATCGTTATATTGACTACAAATTGTACTTGACCATAATACCCTTATTTATGTTAAAATAAATAAAACACAGAAAATAAACCCTATGTCTTAACTAATGCAACAGTCCCCCTCAAGTTGGAGCATATTGGTCACCCATGCCCAGCTTGGAACAACCAGCAACTAGGTTAGGACGAAACAACGCTTTGGTGAAGATGTCATCAACTGATCTCTGGAGGCAACATAAGGATTGCAATCAACTCCCGCTTCAAAGCATCACGAACAAAGTGGCAGTCAACTTCTATATACTTAGTTTGCTCACGAAAAACAGGATTCCTAGCAATATAAATAGCTGGTTGATTATCACACATCATATTAATAGGTTGATTAATAGAAAATCCAAGCTCTTGAGGAAAGAATTTCAACCACAAGAATTCAGCCACAGTATGTGCCATAGCACGATAGTCAGCCTCCGCACTAAATCTGGCAACAATAACCTGCTGCTTGCTTCTCCAAGTAACCAAATTACTACCAAGAAAGGTGCAATAACCAGTCGTAAACTGCCGATCACATGCTGACCCAGCCCAATTAGCATCAGTATAGCTAATCAAAGTGGAAGAACTGTTTGGTTTATAGATTAGTCCCTTACCAGGAGAGCTTTTAAGGAATTGAAGAATTCGACAAATAGCATCCCAATGAGCTTTCTTGGGTGACTCCATAAACTGACTCACCACACCAACGACAGATGAAATATCGAGATGTGTTACAGAATGATAAATTAGTTTCCCAACTAGACGACGATATTGATACTTATCTTCAATATCATCTCCATCATCAACTCCAAACTTTTGATTTGGGCCATAGGAGATCAACTGGCTTGGAAGCTGGTATACCAATCTCACACAAAAGGTTAAGATCATTCTTTCGTTTGGACAAATTAATACCTTTCTTACATCGTAAGACTTCAATACCCTGAAAATGCCTAAGGAGCTCCCACGTCTTTAATTTGAAATTGCTGCCGAAGAAAAGACTTGACCTTATAAATGGTCATGTCACTGCTAGAGACAATTATATCATCCACATAGAGAACAAGAATGGCCACTCTCGACTCCTTGTGAACAAAAACAAAATGGTCAAAATAACACTGGTGGAAACCACACTTGGAAATCACTGAATTGAATTTTTCAAACTCTGCTCTTGGAGATTGTTTTAACCCATACATAGCCTTATGCAGCAGACATATTTACTATGATTTTTTCCCTGAGCAACATACCCTGGAGGTTGCTTCATATATACTTCCTCTGACAAATCACTGCAAAAAAAAGCATTCTTCACATCCAATTGATATAATAGCCAATTAAAATCCAAAGCAAGGGAAATAATAATGCGAACAGAATTAATACGTGCCACAGAAGAACATCAACATCAACAATATCTTTATCCCAAACTAGTTGGGGTTGGTGGTCGATGGACCTCAAAGAATCATAAAAATAAAAGCAAAATCAAAGGAGTGAAAAGAGATAAATGTGTAAAAATAAATATATATATATATATATCTATCTATCAATACACTACCCCTCCGCAATACTAATAGCCTCCCTTCACTTCGTCCTAAGACAAACCGTATGCTAATCTATTTCCCACTCCATTAAATCTTGTTTTATTGCTTTCCCCCAAGTAAGTTTCGGTCGACTTCTTGCTTTTTTCGTGTTATGCTCTCAATAGCAAACCTCTGTTCGTACCGGTGCATCTAAGGGTCTTCGGAGAATATGCCCAGACCATCTCAATCTATGCTCTCTCATCTTTTCCGCCACCGGTTCTACTCCAACTTTTCGTCGAATCTGTTCATTCTTTATCTTATCCATTCTTGTATGACCACACATCCACCTTAACATCTTCATTTCCGCTATTCCCATTTTATGCTCATGTTTTCTTTGTGCTGGCCAATATTTAGCTCCATATAACATGGCAGGTTTGACTGCTGTTCTATAAAATTTTGCTTTTAACCTAAGAGGCATTTTGCGTGTCACAGAAGAAAATGTCTCAAAATAATCCACCCCATCAATTTGAATAAAACATTTAGCAACAAACTTGGACTTAAGAAGTTCAATTGAGCCATCTAGGTTGTGCTTAATAATGTACACACACCAACACTTAACATATTTCCTAGGAGGAAGATCAACCAACGACCACGTTGGGCAAGACACCAGACCTTCCATTTCCACATCCATAGCTCTCTTCCACTCAAGGCGAGATAGGGCCTCGATGGTAGAAATAGGAATTTTGTGATTATGTAATGATAGAGAAAAATCATGTAATGGGGAAGGAAGATGTGAGAGAGGGACATAACAGGATCAACAAAAGAGGATTTTTGTGTACAAGAACGAGTATCCTTGTGAAAAGGCAACTGGAAGATCGTCCGGAACAAGAAACAAGTAGGGACATTGGACGAAGGGGCATGGAAGAGTTGGAGATTGGTGGTGCTGCGAACTGCTTTCGTCGCTAATGCACCTGCAAGGGGGGAGACACAGGAGAAGGACTAACTAAGTCTAATGGAATAAGCTGCGTGGTAGGAAGATCGGCCACAATGTCAGTTAAAAACTCTTTACTCTCAATAGAATAGTTTGGTGTGCCCTCGAAGAAAGTAACATCTGCACTATCATGTTGGGTACAAGTCACTAGATCATAACATTGATATTGTTGGAATGTATAAATGTTAAACTGCGTCTTCTTTTATCAACTTAAGCTTTTAAAGCAGTTGGCAGTGGTCTAACCAAATCTTACATGGTATCAAAGTAGGAGGTTCTGAGTTCAAATCTTTCGAGACCCTTATTTGCCTCCCTAATGAATATGTCCATGCTTAAAAAGACCAGATTAAGCGTGAGTGGGGTATTGAAATATATAAATATATTAAACTACACCTTTTATTAGCTGAAACTTTTAGAGTAGTTGACAGTGGTCCTACCAAATCTTATATTTACCCCTTTTGAGTTCGTGAATATTCGAGAAATACACATTTTAGTGGCGTGAGGGGATAATTCATTAGCACCGGAATGTAAATTATGGACAAAACATATACACCCAAAGACAGAAGGGTAAGAGGAAATAATTGTCGGGGAACACGCGGTCGGCCCTCGGACTGTGCAAAAGAATCGAGGCTGGGCAGTCTCGTCCATAGTGGTTCCCCTCGCCTTACATTGAGCGGAGACTGATTATTAAGGACAGTAGAAGACATACGATTTATGAATTAACATGTAGTAAGGACAGCATCACTCCAAAACGATTTTGGGACATTCATACAAATCAAGAGTGAACGAGCAACTTCTAGAAGACGACGGTACTTTCTCTCGGCCATACCATTCTGCTGAAGGGTATAAGTACAACTTGTTTGATGTATAATGCCAAAATTTGAACAAAACAAAGAAATTGATTTCTGTGAATATTCTAAAGCATCATAAGATTGTAAAATTTTAAGGGATGCATTATATTGATTAGTAACTTCATGATGAAATATTGAAAAATAGACAAAAATTCAGAATAGTCATGAAGCATATAGAGCTTTATTAGATGAGAATAATCATCTACAAAAGTAACAAATTACTTAAAAACCATTTCTACTAGCAATATGCAAACGTCCCCAAATGTTTGAATGAGCAAGTTTAAGTAAAGTAGATGCATGAGGATCATTATGTCTAGGAAAAGAACTGTGATGATGTTTCCCAATTTCACCAAGTAGAAACTGATTTACACTCGAGAATTATTTGTTGTAACTTAAATAAAGATAAATGTCCTAAACGGGAACGCCGTAATATGGGGGTAGTAGAAATAGCCGCTAGACTATTCGCCGTCAGTAGCAGACAAACCATCCATATAGTAGAGTCCATCACGTTCATGCCTTCCACCAATTGTTTTCTCTATCTGTAGGTCCTGAAAAGTGCAAGAAGAGGGGTAAAATGTAATAGAACATCCTAGAGCTTTAGTTAACTGACTAACAGATAGCAAGTTCAGAGGAAGTTGGGGAGCATGTAAGACAGAGGACAAAGATAAGGAAGGTGTGAGTGAAACAGCCCCTGATCCAGCCACCCGAATGGAGAAACCATTAGCTAAAATTACTTGTGCGTGCAAGAGCGACGGTAACTGTTAGATTTATTATTTTGGAATATTAGCACGTTAGGGGTATTTGTGTAAAATGTATTAGGCTTAATCCTAAGCCTATAAGTACTCTTTGTTATCTTTGAAATAAAGTAATATACTCTCTTTTATCGTTAACATGGTATCAGAGTCAAAATTAGAAGACTAAACCTTAAGTTTAACCTCACGATCAACGACCAACAGTAAGCCATCATCAGCCAACCTCTGTAGACCTCAGCTAAAATTTAGATCCGGCAACACCCAGAGTCGGCGACCCCAAGGCCGGCGTCGCCCGAGGTCGGCGAACCAAAGGCAAGCGTCTCGCGAGGTTGGCGAACCAAAGGCCGGCGTCGCCCGAATCTAAAATCTTCGGAAACCACAGATCTGGCGACACCCAAGGTCGGCGACCCCAAGGCCGGCGTCGCCCGAGGCCGACTAACCCAAATCCGGTGTTACCTGGTGACATCAACAGCCGGCGACCCTAGATCGAACGTTCAGAGGCTTGACGAACTCAGCTTCGAGTTTCTGGTAGAAATCTTTTTTTTCCCTTTCTTCCGATAGATGTGGAGCTGAATTTTGTGAATGGTACGAAGAAGTGAATCTGGTGTTGGTTGTTTCGAAGAAGTGATATGTGAGACTCTAGTGCAGTAGTGTGATTTGGTATTGGTGTTGGGATTTAGTGCAGTTGTGTGATTGGTGACAGCAGTGGTTGTGGCTGTGGTGTAATTTGTTGCTTATATTCTCAAAGAAGTGGTGGTTTGTGGTGTTTCCAGTACACACATCACAGAATGTGCAATTTCTTTTTATCTTGGAGTGAGGTGCATTAGTTTTAAAACTTCGTTTTCTGGATTTGGAGTGATATAAGTAGGTGATGAAATTTATGGATACTCCAAGAGGTGATACAGTAAGTGGTTTGTGTCACTTGATTGTATATGGGTCAAGTTCCTAGTGATACTTTGACGTGATTTTTTCCCTAGTAGTGAATCGTGATTTGTGGAGATGTCTACCGATTCATCAAGTTCTCCATCTATTGTTTCTGGATTGGCTCCACTTAGTGCTTCTTCGAATTCAGGATCTTTTGGTCCATATTATAGTATGACAAATTTACACTATACCTTGGTCAAGTTGGACGGTACTAATTACCCTTCTTGGTCGATGTCTCTTTCAACTTTTATTTATTCCAATCGTCAATCTAGATGGCTTGAAGAAGAACCGCCTGCAGATTCAGCTAGTCTAGAAAAATGGAGGTATGTAGATGCTACTTTGCGTACACTTTTGTTGGGGAGTATGGCTGAATCTGTTCGTCATTTTTTCATGGATGGCACTACAGCCCGTGCGGTATGGACAATGTGCTTTATTGTATTTTGGATAGAATAACATGAGTCGAGTTTGTGATACGTGGGAGACTTTATTTGAAGCCAAAATTGGTGATGCTGTTTTGGTAGAACATTATGCTCGCTTTGCATCTTTGTATCAGCGCCTCAAGTCTTATTTTCCACATGCTACCACAGTTACTCAGATGCATTAACGAGAAGCGGATATGATAACCGTGCTTTTTCTCCGTAGCCTTGGTCCAGATCATAGTGCTCTTCGTCAACAGATTACCTCTTAGAACACTCTTCCTTCTATTGAAGAAGTGTATTCTCGAGTTGCTCGTTACACTTCTAGTTCCAAGACTTCAGTCATTTCAGATAGTAGTGCTATGGTGGCTCGTGGAGGTCAAGGGACTCGTGGTCGTATTAGCGGCCGTGGACAATGGAATTCTGAGAGTTCTTACCGTGGTCGTGATTTTCATGGCCGAGGTGTTGTACGTGGTGGTGGTAGAGATACTTATAGAGGAGGATGTGGTGGTGGTCGAGCGAACCGTTTTTGTACTCATTGCCTGCTTTCTGGGTATACTGTTGATTATTGTTATGATCTCCATCCCGAGCTGCGAGGTCTACATGTTTCTATTGATATTGAGCCTTGGGTTCCTTCTACTGGATCCTTTTCTAGACAGGGTACAGTACGGTTGTCTCGTGTAGAATATGATGAGTTAGTCAGAGCACGACAGAGTAAGTGGCGGTCTCTGGTCCTACCGCTACTTTGGCACAGCGCGATGACCCTACATGTCTATTATCCACTACAGGTCCTCGTTCTGGGGTTATTGATTCGGGTGGCATTCATCACATGACTAGTGATCTTCGTCTTCTCATGTCCACCTCATCTGTTCTTTCTACGTCGATCACCCTAGCGGATGGCTCTCAGTGCAAATTAAGTGGTATAGGTTGTGTATCTTTGAGTCCCTCTGTCTCCTTACCTTTTGTTTACCATATTCCATACTTTCCTTATAATCTATTATCAGTCAGTTTTATTACTCATGATCTTGATTGCGATATTGTCTTTCTTCGTCTTCGTGTGTTCTTCAGGATCGGAAGACTGGACGTCGAATAGGTGGTGGACGTGAAACTGGTGGATTGTACATTCTGGACCCTGAGATTATTGTTGCCGCTATAACAGTTCAGAATAAAGCTGTGGATAATCCTTATCAATTACATTACCGTCTTGATCATCCATCAGCAGACGTACTCCGACGGCTTCCTTTTTTGTCTAGTTCAAGTCTTCAGTTTAATCGTGAAACGTGTCAGTTAGGTAAACAACATCGTGAGTCTCTCTCCTCGTGTTTCGCGTCGTGCGTCACATCCATTTGAGTTAATTCACTCCGATGTGTGGGGTCCTAGTCGAGAGTCTTCACTTGGTTTTCGCTATTTTGTCACCTTTATTGATGATTGTACTCGCACAACTTGGTTATATTTAATAAAAGACCGTACTGAAGTTTTTCATTCTTTCTGCCAGTTTCATCATGAAGTTCGTACTCAATATGATTGTTCTATTAGGTGTTTGCGTACTGACAATGTTCGTGAATAATTTTCTTCATCTACCTTTATTCCATTTCTCAAATCTCATGGTGTTTTACGTCAGAATTCTTGCGCTCACACTCCGCAACAAAATGGAGTTGCTGAACGTAAGAATCGTCATTTGTTGGATGTTGCTCGTTGCCTACTTCTTTGCTCATATGTCGAAATCCTTTTGGAGCTATGCTCTACTTACAGCATGTCATTTTATTAATCGTCTTCCGTACTCCGTGTTGCAAGGAGCTATTCTTTATGCTCTTCTTCATCCCGATCGTCCTTTATGGTCTGTTCGCCCTCGTATTTTTGGATGTGTCTGTTGTGTTCATTCTTTGTCTCCTGGATTGGACAAGTTATCACCTCGTACTGAAAAATGTATATTTGTGGGTTACTCTCGCACTCAAAAGGATATGTCTATTATAATCCTACTCGTCGTCGGGAGTATGTTTTTGCTGATGTGACTTTCTTTGAGGATCAAGCCTTCTTTGGTGATGCTCATCCTCAGGCATCATTAACCATGGATCTTCTGCCACCCTCCGCACATACATCTCAGCTGGAGCTACCCTCCGTTGCTTTTGATGTTGCTCCACCGAATACAGGCTCACCAGCATAAACTCCTTTTCAGGTTTATACACGTGGCCCTCGTTCTATTTAGGGTCATACATCTTCACCAGCGAGCGTTCCACCACCACCTCTGGTCCAGGCTTCCGATCCTCTTCCATCGTCTCCTGATAGTTCTTCTATTGCTCACTGTACTTGATCTCGGTATCCTCTTTGTAATTTTGTGTCTTATCATAACTTAAGCCCTCAGATGTTTGTTTTTGTGTCATCTCTTGCTTCTGCGTCTGTGCCTAATAGTGTCCAGGAGGCATTGGCCCATCCAAGTTGGGCTTGTGCTATGAAGGAGGAGATGGCTGCACTACATCATAGTAAGACTTGGGAGCTCATTTCATTACCGGCTAATAAACAATTGGTAGGTTGTCGTTGGGTCTTTGTTGTCAAACACCATCCAGATGGTTCAGTTGAGCGCTTAAAGGCTCGTCTTGTGGCGAAGGGCTTTACCCAAACTTATGGTGTTGACTATGATGAAACTTTTTCTCCAGTAGTCAAAGTTCCTTCTGTTCGTATTGTTATTTCTTTGGTTGCTCGGTCTCAGTGGACTCTTCATCAGCTTGATGTTAAAAATGCTTTCCTTCACGGTGATTTTCATGAGGAAGTATATACAGAGCAACCACCTGGGTTTGTTGCTCAAGGGGAGAAAGTATGTCGATTGCAAAAAGCTCTTTATGGATTTAAGCAATCTCCTCGTGCTTGGTTTGGCCGATTTAGTGATGCGGTTGTCACTTTTGGCATGCATCGGTGCAGTGTGGATCACTCAGTATTTAGTATGTCAACTTCCAAAGGATGTGTTATTCTTGTTGTTTATGTTGATGATATTGTCACAGGAAGCGATGTTGAAGGCATACGAAGTATCAAACAGTTTCTTCAGAAGGAGTTTAATACTAAAGACTTAGGTCGTCTTCGATATTTTCTTGGCATCGAAGTTGCGTATGCTAATGGCAGCATTGCTCTCTCCCAGCGAAAGTATACTCTTGACATTCTTAAGGAGGTTGGCTTATATGATTCTAAGCCTGGTGACACTCCTATGGATCCTGGAGTGAAGCTTCACAATGAACATGGATAACTTCTTCATGATCTAGAGAAGTATCGCCGGTTAGTAGGCAAATTAAATTATCTGACCATTACCCGTCCTGATATTTCATTTGCTGTCAATGTGGTGAGTCAATTTATGAGCTCTTCTCGTACTACTCATTGGCAAGCTGCTCTAATTGTTCGGTATTTAAAGGGAGCTCCAGGTCAAGGACTTGTGTTTCATAATCAGGGTCATTGTCGTATAGCTGGTTATTCCAACCCTGAATCTTTGGAGGTGACAGGATATTCTGATGCAGATTGGGTTGGCTGCCCTATGGATTGTCGATCTACTTCGGGATACTATGTACTTCTTGGTAGTGATCTTGTATCGTGGAAAATTAAGAAACAGTTTGTTATTTTCTGATTTAGTGCAGAGGCCGAGTATCATTCTATGGCTAATGTTACAGGTGAACTTCAATGGGTTCGTATGTTGTTAGCTGAGATTGGACTACCTATGACCGGATCATCTATTCTATGCTGTGATAATTAGTCTGCTATTCATATTGCTAGTAATCCAGTGTTTCATGAGCGAACGAAGCATATAGAGGTGGATTGTCATTTGTTCAAGAAAAGGTGAACCATGAAGATTTTGGTACATACATGTTCTGAAGAGCAACTAGCAGACATTTTCACAAAGCCTCTTCGACGTGGACGACTTTCATATATTTGTCATAAGTTAGGACTTTTTGCTCCAACTTGAGGGGGAGTGTTAGATTTATTACTTTAGAATATTAGCAAGTTGGGGGTATTTGTGTAAAATGTATTAGGCTTGATCCTAAGCCTATAAGTACTCTTTGTTATCTTTGAAATAAAATGTAACTATAGTTATGGTGGAAAGAGAATAGTTTTTGCTTACCCATCATATGACTAGAAGCTCCCGAGTCAATGACCCAGGTGCTAGGAGACAAAGTAGAGAGAAGGGCCATGCTATGTACGTGCAAGAGTGGCAGTGGATATGGAATTGGTAGCCTCTAGTTGCTAAACCCGCTTGATAAGTTGTGTAACCAGATCATCTCGAGCCGAATGCTCGGATAAACTACCCCTCATTGGGATAGATGTATTCATGTTGCCAGAAGATACATTTCCAACACTCCTTTCAGACGCAATAACATTTGCAATAGCTAATCGCTGGGCCGACTCAGGCTTGCTGTGTTTGGCCCAACCATTGTCAACATTATGACCAGATTTTCCCCATTATGTACATTGACGACTGTCTTGATCATAACTCTGTCCACCACGTCCATCAACATGGCAGCGACCTCCCCACGAACCATGGCCGCTATTGGAAAATCCACCGTGATGATGACCACCACTAGTAGCCAAAAATTGTTGAACTGTCTCTAGATGATGGTAGATAGAGGGACGGTGTGCTGAATCCGACAAAATATTTCATTCATTCTCTCCTGGCAGTTTTGTGAAAGATGACATTAGCGGCAATGGGTGGTCCCATGCTGCTTCATAACCATAGTAAAAGTGTATCATTCTCTCTCATCCAGTTACCTAGTCTTTACATCTACATTAGGGGGGTCTGTTATATGATACGTGAGTTACCCTTTGGCATTAATATAGATCTTGACAACTTGAGCCCATATCACATAAATGGAGGTCCCATTTAATTTAATGGTGGTAATCCGAACATTGTCACGGTTTGTAGAAGACTTCGCATCACTCATGTTGATTATCTCGATATAAATATATATCACAGATCTAGAAGGCTGAAACTTCAGTGCAAGGAATAAAACAACCCTTGGTTCCAATAATCAATACCGATGTATGATCAAATGCAATTGGCTCCATTGATTTCACAAAAAAGAAAAAAGGAATAAAAAAAAAAAAAGGTTGCTCAAATTGATATACCGGATGCTGAAATCTCGGGCTGCATAATCAACGAACATTCTGATCCTTGATTCTGCTGATCAATAGGTATTATGATCCATACCCTCAACCAGATTCTGGTAGATCTGATGTCTCTTGGTCTTATGCGTATTGAGATTAAGAGAGAGTACAAGTAGAACTTACAGCTTTATGTGGCTGTGGCTGCACACCAGAGAAGGGAAAGGATTATTTGGGGGACTCTCAAACAAACAATAGGATGAAGGAATCACGTAGTTGGATTTGCTTTGATGCCATGTCACAAATCTGATTAGAGAATCTGCAGTAAATAGCCAAGAGAGGAGAAGCAAGAGGGAGAAGAAGAGAGGAAGAAACAGATCGTGAAATTTCAATAAGGAGTTCTCTGTTTCTGTATTACAGAAACCCTACACTATCATTATATTGACTATAAATTGTACTTGACCGTAATACCCTTATTTATGTTAAAGGGAAAAAAACACAAACGGTAAACCCTATGTCTTAGGTAATGTAACAATAATGTACTGTTCAGGATGTATGATATTCCATCCTATGCATGGTAGAAATAACAAATCTGTGAGTTTTTAAGTTTTGGTTGGATTCCTTGTTTTGGTCATGGTATATATCTACTTCTTTTTTAAGGACTTCTTCGTACATGGTTTGAGAGATGCCTGCTGGTTATCCCCCATGTTCTTTAACTCAATTTCTGTGTATCTTTTTGTCAATTATTTGATGTAGGTCGGCCTTTCACTGCGATTTGATTTAAATGTAGTAAGTGGCTTATTTTTTCTTCCATTTCAAATAGAGCGATTCCTCTTAGCAGTTGGTGCACACAGCCTAAGAGTCTCAGTGAGTTCTTAGTTGATTAAACCAGTTCTTGCTTTATCTTTTATTACTTGGGTGACGTGGGTGGAAAACAGGGGTAGATTTGCAAAAAACTGAGGGTAACATTGAAGATGTATTTTCTTAGGTCTGGTTTTTATAACTTTTGTGAGGCTTTCCTAGTCATTAGAGTACGGTTATTTTATATTGCTGTCATTAGGCCATCCAACCAGTTTTGGATGAGATGCCTCAGTCATGCTTATCTTTTCTTGAGATTTATTGCTGATTTGTTCTGCTGATTTATTCTTGAATAAATAAGCATTTCTACATGCACAAGCACACTCAAGCATGCATGCGCCTATTGGCAGAATGGCAGTTTCATCTTAAATCAGTGGAATGTTGGGTGGACCTGCATTTTTTAACAATGGTTGGAAGGAAAAGTTCTCATTCTGTGTAATAAGACTAATTGTGGTGTTGTTTGTGTCTTATGATGGTAGCTCTCAAAATTTTACAGGTTGTTATCATCTCAGGTGAAACTGGCTGCGGGAAGACTACACAGATTCCCCAATTTATTTTGGAATCACAGATAGATTGTGGATGTGGAGCACTTTGTAATATCATATGCACACAACCAAGAAGGATATCGGCCATGTCTGTTTCTGAAAGAGTTGCTTCAGAAAGAGGAGAAATATTGGGTGACTCTGTGAGTTTTCTGTCTGATATTATACATTAAGATAATATGTTGGGTCTTGAATAAGATACTATCAAATGATTTGCAAGTTAATTTTTTGAGCGACAATGTAAGGAGCTTTTTCTTTTATCACTTTCGAAAGGTTGGATACAAGGTTCGGTTAGAGGGCATGAAGGGCAAGGACACACGCCTTCTCTTTTGCACAACAGGCATTTTGTTGAGAAGGTTGCTGGTCGATAGGAACTTAAAAGGTGTAACTCATGTTATTGTTGACGAGATTCATGAACGTGGAATGAATGAAGGTACATGGTTTGTTTGTTGGAAGCATTATTATAGGATGATAAAAAGATGTTATATCTAACACTACGCATATCTGGTGCTAGATTTTCTGCTTATTGTCCTTAAAGATCTACTTCCTCGTCGGTCAGAACTGAGGTTGATTTTGATGAGTGCCACCTTGGATGCGGAACTTTTCTCGTCCTATTTCGGTGGAGCTCCAATAATTCGCATACCGGTAGGTTTTTAAAGTGAGGATTTTTTTTCTTTTGTTTTTTCTGGTTTTGCATACAAGGATTAAAAACATTATGCACGTGATTGGCCACTTAATTACGTGATTGTTGATTCTGCCTGTTTTTAAGGTGGTGCAATGAAGAAATGGGATGAGATAACTAGATTGCGATACCATATAGTTTTTGAATTCTGAAACCCGAAGGAATAAGTATCAGGGAATAGTCTCGGAAGTTCTCTTATTCAAGGATGCGCTCAATGGACATAAGAGATCAAAGGCGTGTTGAAAGAGACCTTAGACAACTATTGGAAAATAGCTGCAGCAAACGGTATGGAATGTATTTACTAGGAGAAAGGGACATACTATGTAGTTTATCCATTGTAACTGTTAGATAACGAAGAAGGATTTTATTTTCACCGGATTTAAGATGGATTTTATTTTCACTGGATTTTGTAAAAGAGAGAATGTTGATTTTTTATTGATAAACTCAATATATATACATGACAAACCCTTGGTAACCTAAAAGACCATTCTACCCCTTTTACATCCTTAACACTCCCCCTCAAGCTGGAACATAAATATCAATCATACCCAGCTTGTTACAAATATATCCTATTCTTTCATTACCCAGAGGTTTAGTAAAAACATCTGCAAGTTGTTCACTAGTTCTTATATAATTGGAAAGAATCTAGCTTCTCTCGAATAAAATGACAATCAACCTCAATATGTTTTGTTCTTTTATGGAACACAGAATTGGAAGCTATATGTATTGCAGCTTTGTTATCACACCACAGAACCATAGGATCCAAAGCTTTGAAGCCCAATTCAGTCAGAAGCTGCTGAATCCACATTAATTCACATGTTACTTGTGCCATGACTCTATATTCTGATTCGGCATTGGAACGGGCAACAACACTTTGTTTCTTACTCTTCCATGACACTAGATTTCCTCCAACCAAAGTACAGTAGCCAGTAGTTGATCTCCTATCATCTGGAGATTCTACCCAATTAGCATAAGAAAATCCTTCAACTCTACTATGGTCATGATTTTGATAAAGAATTCCTTTCCCTGGAGCCTTCTTCAAGTATCTCAGAATTCGAATAACCGCATCCCAGTGAGACGTACGAGGGGAAGACATAAAGTGACTCATCATACTAACTGGAAAAGCAATTTCTGGTCGAGTGAATATAAGATAATTCAGCTTACCCACCAATTTTCTATATCTCTCGGGATCGTCAAGAATTTCTCCTCCATCAGCTACCAGTTTAACTCCTTGCTCCATAGGTGAATGAAGAGGTTTTGAGCCCAACATACCTGTCTCAGAAAGCAAATCCAGGATATGCTTCCGCTGTGATAGGACAATACCTTTCTTTGACCGTGCCACCTCAATTCCTAGGAAATACTTCAACTTTCCTAAATCCTTGGTTTGAAACTGTTGTTGAAGATAGAATTTTAATTCAGCTATACCAGTTGAGTCGTCTCCTGTACAGATAGTCAACTATATACACCTCCTCATCAAGAGTACCATGCAAGATAGCATTTTTTACATCAAGTTGAAACAAGGGCTAGTTATATGTGGCAGCAAGAGAAATCAAAATACGAACAGATGTGATACACTTGAGCATACCCTTTTGCAACGAGTCTTGCTTTCAGGTGAGCAAGAGAATCATCAGGATTGACTTTCATAGTATACACCCATCGACAACCAATAGCAGTTTTGCCTGATGGAAGAGGTACCAAGTCCCAAGTGTCATTAACTTGTAATGCCTTTAATTCTTCTTTCATAGCTGCCCTCCAACCAGAACTCTGTAATACCTCAGCTACAGATTTAGGGACAGGATATTGATCAATAGTGGATAAAAAGGATCGAAAAGAAGAAGATACAAAAGTATAAGAGACAAAGTTTGCAATAGAGCGTTGAGTGCAAGGACGTATACCATTGCGGTGAGCGATAGGAATATCAAGATCTGACATTACCTAAGGATCAGCTAAAGGAAGATCTAGAGCTGAAGATGACGCAGTAGGTATGAGAGGATGGGGAGGATCAGTGGTTGCTCGAGAGCGCCGCGTATAAACCTTAAGAGGAGGAGATTCCTGTGCAGACACTGGTGAGACGGTTGGAGCAGGTGACTGAATGATAGTCACATGTAAGTCATCCATTTCAGAAATAGTGATTGGAACTTCATGGTAAGGAGTAGACTCAAAAAATAAAACATCGGTGGTTATAAAGTATTTCCTTAAGGTCGGGGAATAGCAACAATATCCGTTTTGAGTACGAGGATAGCCCAAGAACAGATATTTAATAGCCCTGGGATCAAGTTTTGATACTCTAGGTCGATGATCACGGACAAAACCGACACAACCAAAAACACGAGGCGGTAGCGCAAACAAATGCTGATTGGGAAACAAAGGAGAGAAAGGAATACCATCTCTTAAAACCGACGAAGGCATACGATTAATAAGATAACATGCAGTGAGAACAACATCAGACCAAAAGGTTTTAGGAACCTTCATCTCAAATAACATGGACTTGGCAACTTCCAATAAATGTCTATTTTTTGCATTCAGCTACATCATTTTGTTGAGGTGTATAAGAACAGTAAGATTCATGAATCATTCCCTGTTGAGTCATAAATTCAGAAAAAGTTGCAGAAAAGTACTCTCTAACATTATTAGAACGCAAAACTTTAACACGAACACCATACTGAGTATAAATTTCAGAAATAAAAGCTTGAAATATAGAGAACAATTCTGAACTGCTTTTCATTAAATATAACCAAGCAACTCTAGAATAATCATCAACAAAAGTGACAAAATATCTAAAACCCAAATTCAAAACCAAATGACAAGGACCCCAAATATCATAATGAACTAATGAAAAAGGAGCCGCCACTCTTTTATTGACTCGAGGCGGATAACTGACACGATGCAATTTGCCAAGTTGGCATGATTCACACTCTAAACTAGAAAGAGAATGAAAGCTAGAATCCATTTTCTGAAGACTCTGTAGGGAAGAATGTCCAAGACGACAATGAATCTGATGTAGAGAGGTGACACTGAGGCAAGCAATGGAAGCAGCGTCTTCATATAGCCCTCCCATCTCTCGTCCTCTACCAATCGTCTTCTTCATGGCCAGATCCTGAAAGATACAAGAATCAAGATAAAATGTCACTGAACACTGAAAGTGTTTGGTTAATTTACTAACAGACATGAGATTGAAGGGAAATTTGGGAATGTAAACTACGGAGGATAATGGTAAAGAAGGTGTTGGATGAACTGTACCAACTCCTTTAACTTGAGAAGATGAACCATTAGCTAAAGTAACAGTGGATGATGTTAAAGTAAGAGGAAAATATATCTGAAAGACCTAACATATGAATCGGAAGCCCTCGAATCAATGACCCAAGGGCGAGAACTAGCTGACATGCATGCAGTAGCATTACCTGTTTGAACTAGAGTAGCAGTGGAAGAAGTAGGCCGTGAAATCTAAGACTGGTTGTACCGTGCAAATTCTTCATCAGACATAACCACAACTTTGCCTTGGGAAGACTGTGGTGGGGAAAAAGAGTCAGTGCCATATATAGCATTTGTAACCTGCTGTTGTCCTGGTCTACTATGCAGCTTGTAGCAAAATTTCTGAATATGGCCAGGTTTTCCACAATAATGACAGGTCGTAATAGCTCCTGAGCTCTCAGTAGAAGCTTGGGACTGTCCATAAAACTGTCTTTGTCCTTGGCTTCTTCCTATTCCTCCTATTCCGGTGCTTCGACTACCACGGGCACCGCGACCACTATATCCTCCACGATTTCCATCATCACCCCTACCTCCAGCTCTGGATTGAGAAACAAGAGTTGAACTATCAACAACAGATGTAGTGCTCTGAGAAGAACCACGGGATGCCCAAAGAACTCGAGCATATGTATCCCGAAGTGATCCAATAGTCTCTTCTCCAAGAATTTGAGACTTAACATCATATGCCGGACCAATACCTCCTAGAAAATTCATCACAGCCAACTGCTCTCTTTGAAGACGCATTTGTTCAGCATTAGAGGAAATAGGAAGAAGAGCATTCAACTCCTCATACATCCGATTAAAATTAGCGAAGTACTGATCAATGGAACGCCCCTTGTTCTCGCAGCGATGAAACTCCTGGGATAGTTCATATATTCTAGAAATATTGTTCTGGCCAGAATAAAACACATCTAAATACTCCCACAACTCTTTAACTGTATCAATATGAGTGACCAAGTCTACAATATTACTTTTCATAGAGTTCAAAAGCTGACCCATAAGACGTGCATCAATAACACCCCAATTTGCATTGCCAGTAAATTTAGTTTCAGCCAAATGCATATGCTGATTTCTACCTGTCAAAACAAACTTAACAATCTTCTTTCATTGTTGAAAGTTGACAATACCTTCAAGTTTCTTATCAGTGATTCTAGAAGATGAAGAGGAAATTAACTGAGTCGTCACGGTGGTACTATTCTCACTCTTCTCAGTATCAGCCATTATAATTGATAACCACTTGAAATCAAGTCAACAACTCAATAATCCAATCACAAAATCAGCAAATGCCCCACCAAATTTCTCCTACTCAGCTGTG
This sequence comes from Rhodomyrtus tomentosa, assembly GCA_028455895.1. NCBI lineage: Eukaryota > Viridiplantae > Streptophyta > Magnoliopsida > Myrtales > Myrtaceae > Rhodomyrtus > Rhodomyrtus tomentosa. The sequence continues at coordinate 9,816,112 of JAPCWY010000011.1, forward strand.
CATCACCCCACAAAATCTACCGTAATGAAATGCTCCAAAATATCACAATTTGTACATCAAATTCAAATAAAGCCAACACCACCAAATTCGATCCTTTCTAATACCACAATCAGCGGCAACTCAACTCAGCAAGTTCGCTCGTCCAACGAAATCCTTAACACAGTAGCACAATCAGCAGATTCAATAAGGAAGGGGTGGCACATCGCAGAGTAATCCATTCACGCAGGACACATCCAACTCACATCCTGCGACCACCCATTCACATCCACGAGAGGATCTCACCTCAACCAGCGACCATCACGGGTCGCGCGCCAACCACCAGCGACAACTAGGAAAGGGGTTGAGCCTTCAGCCACCAGCAATCAGTCGTGCCTTCAACTGCGACCACCAGGGATTGGGACTTCAGCCTTCAGAGACCGGATCGCACCTTTTGCCTCCAGCGACCAGGAGGGTCATGCCTTCAGCCACCAACGGCTGGATCGCGCCTTTAGCCTCCAGCGACCAGGAAGGTCGCGTGAGATCGGCGATCGCCAAAGAGAGATCGCGCTGCGACCACTAGACGTGGATCGTGTCTGATCTGTGATGATGACAGTAATAAATCGCAACAGATCGTGAAGGGATGAAGATGGAAAAGAGACGACGTGATAGATGAAGATCGTGAGCTCTGATACCATGTAAAAGAGAGAATGTTGATTTTTTATTGATAAAACTCAATATATATACATGACAAACCGTTGGTAACCTAAAAGACCATTCTACCCCTTTTACATCCTTAACAGATTTCTTGCCTTCTTTCTGAAAGACCATTCTTTTCAGTTCTCCTTTCTACTTTTTCTAATTGTCCTGTGGTGATAATCCACCTCTTTCCCCTTTGCTCATTGTCTCTTCGCTCAAATGAACTGTTTGAAAGATTAGTAATGTCTTGAAGGAGTCGAGATGTACACAAGCTTCCATTGTTGATGACTTGAAGTGCCAAAACCTCTGATTGCTACTTTGCAAGTTCTATTAAACTAAGGTTTTGGTCTACTTCATGAAGGATGAATGAGAAAAAAAGAGGTAAATTTTCGTTCTTATCGATTAAGTTTGTAATGTTGAGCAGTAAAGTGGTCACCCTCTTTTTTGAGGAACAAGTTCAAGTCATGCATAGGCGAATCTCTTATCGGTTTGTGCCTTAGGGATTTGTGAAGAGATTTCATAGCTTTTGGCATGTCGGTGGGTTTTTGGTGACGGGCTTATTGACCTTGAACCTTTGGGTTCCGAGTGGATGAAGTGCCTATGTCTCAAAATGAATATTTTGTAGGTGGTGTCTCTCATGGTAATTCTCAGAGGGGTTAGCTATGACGGTTGCTGCTTTCCACCTTTTTTACGTATAAAAAGAACAAAAGGTAATTAAAGGAAACCGACCCTTATCCCGCTAATTGTGGTCGGCAATCATTGCGCTTAATCCTTTACTAGAGCTTCTTTAAGCTCTAAGTACTCCATGTCGTTCCCTATCGTCATTGTAGTTGTTCCCCTGCACCTTATAACCTGTGTTTCCATCCCTTGCTAACATCTCCTCACTGGGGGCTTCTAAAGGTCTTTGTTTAACATGGCCAAAGCAGCTCAAGCAACATTGTATCCTTGATTGGGACAACACATATTTATCCCCAAATAGGTCCATTTTTGGCATTGCCTTTTCTTGTTCCAACACATTCGATGAAGCATTCTCATCTCCAATACACTCGAGAACATCAGTTTTGTTTGGCCTCCTTTGGCACCTAGAAGTTTTGTGTTGTGTCAGCTATCGACAAATATATAATTTCCCCTGTTATGTAAGATGGGAGATGGTATGGCTTGAATCCTGGCCTAATACCCTGTACATAATCAGTTTAAAACCATTGGACCAATTCATAATTTTTTACGATTGACTGTTGGGATTAACTTGAGACCAGAGGCGCAAATGAGATTGCCTTTCTTGGTTCCTTGGGTAAGGTACGAATCATCTCCTCTTTTGGGGAAGTATTTGGTCAATTAGTCATTTGAAGCTTGTGGATTAAACATAGAATATCCTTCATTTGAAGCTTTTTGAGCTTGCTTTAACCTATACCAAGAATAATGTTGAAGGAGCTCTATTATTCAGTCTCCTTATTATAAGTGACGTGTTCCATTGAATCCCTTTTGCCAATTGTATGAAGGGATGCAGTAATTATTCTCTTCTTCTTGGTGGCTAACTTGACAAGACGTGGGAATTATTCTCTAATGACAAAATGGTGCATCACTCATCCTTCAGAAAGGATGCTGGCAGACTAACATAGTCCTAATTTATTAGCACGGACATTTCCAGTCCATTTGCAAACTCCCACTGCTTGAATGTGTCTTCTTGACTTAACATTCAACCTGAAGTGGAAGTACTGTGGAGATCCAAGTGCGATGTATTTCCTTATTGAGGTCTTTAATTCGTTTGGGAAAAGTTGCACTGCTTCTGTCTACCGTCCTTTCTCTGGCATCTCGGATTCTAGGAGTGTTGCAGTTTAGTATTTTGGTCTCTATGAAGTTTGTGTAATGCCCTTCTGTACTTTCTCCATACACTATTTTGTTGTATAATGAGTTTTATTCTCTTTTTATAGTCAGAACTTGGCTGTTACATGTCCATTGCAATGCATCTTTCTCTGCTAAATGTGTATTTTACAGCAGTTCTGCCATTACAATTAGTTTGTGTTTTCTAAGGCATCAACAAGGTACTTGCATTTTAGTTTCTGAAACTCATCTTCTCACAAACTAGTCTTACTTACCATAAAGTAACACATCTTGAAAATCTGGGCTCAGATTTCCTTTTTTCTGTCACTTTATTAGGGATTTACATACCCAGTGCGGACTCATTTTCTGGAAAATATACTAGAAATGACGGGCTACAGGTTGACTCCTTACAATCAGATAGATGACTATGGTCAAGAAAAGATGTGGAAAACGAGCAAACAAGCTCCCAGAAAGAGAAAGAGTCAAATTGCCTCTGTTGTTGAGGTATAGAAAATTGACCTTTTCAATCTTCCAGATCCATGTGTCTCTATCTTTTTTTCTTCTTCTAATTTTGTTCTCATGATTCTTCTTAGGAAGCACTTGGAGCTGCAGATTTGAAGGACTATAGCCCCCAGACTAGAGAGTCTCTCTCGTGTTGGAATCCCGACTGCATGGGCTTTAATCTTATAGAATATGTGCTATGCCACATATGTGAGAATGAAGGACCAGGTGCTGTGCTAGTCTTTATGACAGGATGGGATGACATAAGTTCGCTGAAGGAAAAACTCCAGAGTCATTCGTTATTGGGAGATCCTAATCGTGTTTTATTACTTGCATGCCATAGTTCAATGGCCAGTTCGGAGCAGGTAATATGGGTTCTCCAATGAAGTATAATTGAGTTTCGAAGGAAAAGAGAAATTAGAGATCCACGTGTCTTTATGTATTCCCATTTTTGCACTCATTTAAATTTGCACATTTCAGACTGATCAGGAAAAAAAGAGAACATCAACTATCTTCATTCATTTAAAGGAGACTCTGAGCGGCTGAAGCAGGATGTTTTTCTCCATTGTCTTGTAGCTAATTGTTTGGTTTTCATCTTTAGGGTACTCTCTAGTCTGTAGTTAAAACCTACCGAATAGATTAACCTTCAAAAACTTAAAGATGTGTCACATGCTGGACCTTTTCAAGAAGCAGGATTTTTTCTCGTAAAACTTTCATCTGGTTAGACATTCCCTTGTTTTGCTTTCCCTTGATTGTTTTGACAATATGTGTTGCTATCAGTATGTTTACCTTATTCCTCCTTTTTTCTTGTTTTCGTATATGCCTCTTAAGTGCTTCCATGATCATGTATGTTTCTCATTTTACAATTTTTATTACATATTTTGTTCCAAATTTGTGCAGAGGTTAATATTTGATGAACCGGCAGATGGCGTAAGGAAAATAGTCCTAGCAACCAATATTGCTGAGACAAGTATTACAATCAATGACATTGTTTTCGTTCTCGACTGTGGAAAGGCTAAAGAGACCTCATATGATGCACTGAATAATACTCCTTGCTTGCTTCCTTCCTGGATTTCTAAAGTTTCTGCGCAACAGGTAAATACTCTTGTTAAGAATCATATTGAGCAACATTGTATACTATTGACATTCTGAATATGGTAGATTGAGGGCCTGAAATGTTCACTTATGAAAAGGTGGTTGCTGAAACTGTTAGCCTCCCCTCCTTCTCTCTTCCCCTTTTCCCACCTATATTTTCTTGCTCTGGCAGCTGTACCAATTTTGTATGACTAAGTTCTTTTATAATTCTGTTATCAAATTAAAAGTGTCTAAAGTGCGATGAAATGCGTGGAAGATGTTAAAAGTGAGAAACAATTACAGAGAGACTCACTCTCTGAACTTTGTGTTTATTGAGAAATTGTTCAATTTTTGTGTGCTTCGAGCTGCTATCTAACGTCATCTATTAAGTGAAAAAAGAAAAGGTAATAAAATTCAATCAAATATATGGAACATGTTGAAGTGAGACATCATGGAGAATTTCTCTCTGTGAACATAATGTTGTTGGCGATTTTTTGAGTTTAATGTACTTCAAGTTGTCATCTATGAGATCCTATCACTTGCTTATGCATGCTCTTTGGCTATATCCTGGATTGAGTTTCGTTGATTATAGGAGCTTACATAGCTGGAAGATACTTTTGGTGTTCACAAACCTTTGGGATGTCCCTGGGTCTGTATGTAACTTACTCCCTTTTTTGTAGTTTCTATGGACGTTGTTAGTTCTTTAGTGTTTTGAGTTGTGAGCCCCTCAGAGCAATGTTAAGCACAATTGTACTTTTTTTTTTGTGTACTTAGAACTCTGCTTTTATCATGATCTGCCCCATGGTCAAATGTCTGACTCTATAAGGTAGATGAGCCGATATCTCACAGTAATCATCTATGTGTTTCTTTTTAGAGAATAGGAAAACTGATAGCTAGTCTTTAGTATTTAGTTTCTTTCGTCTCGCTATCCGCATGGAATGGTTTTCAACTTATATTTTCAAATATGATTGCTTAAAATTAGGGGTGAGATGGTAACTGAAGCCCGAACCTAGTGGTCTATCAGCTTAAGCCTCTTTTATGACATCTCATGCTTGACCTCAATAGTCTTTGGGGGTTCCACTAATATTCATGGTGAGATTTTCATCTTCCATTTTGATTTTTTTAATCTAAGCACAATGTCCTAGACCAGCCCCTGAATTTGGGCCATCTAGAGATTCAAATAACGGAAGTGAGCGTGAGTTATATTCCCTGTAGTGCGTTTTCATTTTTTGTTGTTTAGAGAGTCTAAGAAGTCTGCGGGAAGCCTTGCGCAATGGGACACCCTTTGGAAGAGAAATTTCAAGAAGTATTCTTAATGCCACTGTAAAAGAATATGTCATACCTTTCTGCTGCAGATGGTTGTTGTTTATCGTCAAAGTGTTGATTACCTCATTGATTGACGAGTTATGAATTTTTCTGCCCATGTACAGCGAAAAGGAAGAGCAGGTCGAGTTCAACCCGGAGAATGTTACCATCTTTATCCTAAATGTGTATATGACGCCTTTTCAGATTATCAGTTGCCAGAAATTTTGAGAACGCCCTTACAGTCGCTTTGTTTACAAATAAAAAGTTTAAAACTTGGAAGTATTTCTGAGTTTCTCTCAAGGGCTTTGCAGTCCCCAGAGTTGCTAGCGGTACTTGGAAGCACTCCTTTCATGTCTCCTCTCTGCATATCTGTCTTCAATTTGCTGTGCACTTGTCCTTATTAATTTCTGTGATCCATGTCCATTGTAGGTTCAAAATGCTATTGAGTACTTAAAAACTATTGGATCTCTGGATGAGAATGAGAATTTGACCGTATTAGGTAAGAAGGATTCACACATATAGTTCTGTGTCTGTATCATAGACATATCTTTCAAAGTCAGCCTGATCAGTGTAAATTGGCAGGCCGCTACCTTTCTATGCTTCCAATGGAGCCTAAACTCGGGAAGATGCTTGTTTTGGGAGCCGTCCTAAATTGCCTGGATCCAATACTTACTGTTGTTGCTGGCCTCAGTGTGAGAGATCCTTTTCTAACACCGATGGACAAGAAGGACGTAAGTCAGGGTTTCCATTTATTTAGAGAGTTATGCTTCATTTGTCTTCTTGAAGATCAGTGCTAAAAAACGTTCTCACTAGCGGCACTTTGCTTGTATGAATTAGTTGCTTTGTACTTGATTGGGGAGTCCCATGCTTTTTTCTGCTTTTTGGGGATTGTCCTTGAGTTTGGAGTCTCCACTTAATGTCATTGGCTTCTACACGGGACGGAAAAAATGATTTGTATTTTCGATTGCAAATGATCTCCATACGTTCCTTGATGCTGACTGTTGTGAGTTAATTGTCACCATATCATATTGGAAAACAGATGTTTTGTGTTGTTTGAATATTGCCTAAGCAAGTCGTATTTTTTTCCTAGGCAAATGTTTTAGAATTTTGAGGATCTCTTTATAATTCATGTTTTCTTGCTAATACCATGACAGATGTTTTCCTAGTTTGTCTTGTTCCATTTCCCCAAATGCAACTGTCACTTGACAAGGAGCGATGAATTCAATTATCACATTGTGGAATGCGAGTATAGAAGTGATATGCAGCATGAGACTCAAACCTGTGACCAGCGCATGTAATGGCTGAATATCGAATGGTGGTTTAACCAGTCTAAAGTAGTCACATGAGGGTCCATATGCCAATGCATGCATAATTTTGCTCAGAAAGCTTGGTGCTTTTAAGTTGCAACGGTCAGAAATCCCGATCTTACTAGCGCACAAGTGCAAACAAATGCAATTGTTCAGAGTCACCCTTCTGCCCTGTGTGCTAGAAATTTTAGAAAGCCAAAGAGACAGAAAGAAATGTGAAAGGAAACTGAAAAAAAAAATGAATCTAGTTTATGTGACTTGTTTGCCTCTGGTACCGTCTCCTTATTTGAAGAAGCAGGTTGTTGTCGACATTTTATGCGACAAATTCCTTTTTTACCATGCAACTGATATTCCTCTATTGACACAACCAGTAAAAATCTAGTAAAAGCAGATCTTCATACTTTCAGATAAAATAAGATTGAGATATCTCATGCTTTCTTTTTGCATACATAGAATCACAGTTGATATTATTCCTGCATTTGCTTGATCCTTTCTCTTATGTATTGTTTACAGTTAGCGGAGGCTGCAAAAACACAGTTTTCTCGTGACTACAGCGACCATCTTGCCATTGTCCGGGCCTATGAGGGGTGGAAGGATGCTGAAGTAGATTTTGCTGGATATGAGTATTGTTGGAAAAATTTTCTGTCAGTACAGTCCATGAAAGCTATTGATGCTCTTCGGAGGGACTTCTTCTCTTTGCTTAGGGACACTTGCCTTGTTGATGGAAACACAACCACCAGCAACCAATGGAGCCATGACGAACATCTCATCCGTGCAGTTATATGCTATGGCCTGTATCCTGGTATTTCTTCTGTTGTGGTGAGTCAGAGATTCTCGTGCAATAAATTTTTCATGCTGCCTCCCTTCATTTTGGGCCTAATCCCCTAATAAATCGCAAATTTTAGATCCAGTCTCAATTCCTCCCTGAACTTTTTTTTGTCTAAAAAAAAAAAAAACAACTTTAGGCTTAGTCCCAATCCTGCCTCAAACTTTTTCTTGTCTTGAAAAAAAAAAACAAAACTCAACTATAGTTTTAGTCCCAAATCTACCCAAGACCTTTTTTCGTCTAGAAAAATATTACTAACTTTAGCGCTAGTCCCAAATCTACTTTGTGCTTTTTATTTTTTGGTCTAGAAGAAAATTACCATCTTTCAATCTAATCTCGAATCTACCTCCGTTAACCCCCTCCGTCCAAAAATCGCCATTGGTTGTTTGATGTGGTATTTTCACGTTGATAACAAATCTACAACAGCAAAGTGACATAGAAATTATTTTATTTCCAAAACGAAACCATTCTTTGATAAGAAAATTAGGGAAATTAGGGGTGACTAACGATGATTTTTGGATCAAGAGCTAACGGTGGCAGATTTGGGACTAGAGTTAAAAGTTCATGGTAGATTTGGAACTGAACTTATAGTTGAGTTTTTCTTGGACTAAAAAAGAAGTTTGGGATATATTAGGACTTAACTTAAAGTTAGGGGCTCTTTTAGACCAAAAAAAGTTCAGGGGATTGAACCTAAAGTTGGGGGTTCTTTACGGAATTAGGCCCTTCCTTTTGACAACATCAACATCAACAACACCTTTATCCCAAACTAGTTGGGGTCGGCGGTCGATGAACCTCAAAAAATCATAAAAATAAAAGCAGAATCAAGAGAGGGAAAAGAGGTAAATGTGTAAAAATAAATAAGTATATATATATATATATATCTATCTATCTATACACTACTCCATAACACTAATATACTTCCTCCACTCCGTCCTAAGACAAACCGTACGCCAATCTATTTCCCACTCCATTGAATCTTGTTTTACTGCTTTCCCCCAAGTAAGTTTCGTCCGACCTCTTGCTTTCTTCGTGTTATGCTCTCGATATCAAACATCTGTTCGTATCGGTGCGTCTAAGGGCTTTCGGAGGATATGCCCAAACCATCTCAATTTATGCTCTCTCATCTTTTCCACCACCGGTTCTACTCCAATTTTTCGTCGAATCTCTTCATTCCTTATTTTATCCATCCTTGTATGACCACACACCCACCTTAACATCCTTTCTGTAATCTATCGCAACGACTTCTCATGTTCTTATAACCTTACGTTGAGGTAACCAATATTCACTTGATCTGTAAATTCTTGATTGGTGAAAAGTGTGTTTCAAGATTCATACTTCTTTACAACTTAAAGCTTATGTGGAATAATCTTGGGCTTTTCCAATTTACTCAAATTCATAGGTTTTTAACAGCTAAACTTCTCTGTATGCAGCACAATGAAAAGTCATTTTCCCTGAAAACTATGGAAGACGGCCAGGTGCTTCTGTATTCGGTAAGTTCATCTATGACGAATTTGCATCTGCCTTGGAATGTCAATTCAGTGCCTGCACTTTTGGGGATCTAATGTTGTGCAATATTTATTTGGTCAGAACTCTGTCAATGCTCGGGAATCCCAGATACCTTATCCATGGCTAGTTTTCAATGAAAAGATTAAAGTGAAATCTGTTTTCCTTCGCGATTCAACAGCTGTGTCAGATTCAATGCTTCTCCTATTTGGTGGAAGTTTCTCTAGGGGGGATACGGTAACACACTCTTCATTCACTCATGCACTCTGATAAACTTGCACACACTCAGATACTTAAGCAACAATGCACTTGCTTTCTCTTCTGGGTAACCTGTTTTGGTGACACGCTTTTGCTTAACTAATTAGTACCAGTTGGATTCTTGACAGGATGGGCACATAAAGATGTTAGGAGGATATCTGGAATTTTTCATGAATCCTGCAATAGCAAACATGTACGCAAACATTAAGCGAGAACTTGATGAACTGATTCAAATGAAGGTGAGATAATCATTCTTGTTATTGAAGCAAATACACCCTTATGGAATAAGCTTACGATTACATGTTTCTTCATAAGCTAGAAAATGTAGTCTCGTCAGCCATTATTTCCGTGTTTTCTGTGCTGCAGCTACATAATCCCAGGATGACTGCGCACTTCCATCATGAGCTCCTATCTGCTGTAAGGCTACTGCTTGCAGAGGATCAAGATTATGGTAAATTCATTTTTGGCCGTAAGATTTTGATGCCCTCAAACACAACCCAGGCACGAGTGCAACCAACCACGATCTCACGCATTGAGAGTGGGCCTGGTGGTGATAATTCGAAAAGTCAGCTGCAAACACTTCTCACAAGGGCAGGATATGCTGCCCCTACCTATAAGACAAAGCAATTGAAGAACGATCAGTTTCGAGCAACGGTTGAATTTAATGGGATGCAGATCATGGGTCAGCCATCCACCAATAAGAAGAGTGCAGAGAAGGATGCCGCTGCTGAGGCTCTGCAGTGGCTGATGGGTGGTGCTCAACCAGGTCATGAATACATAAAACAGATGTCAATGCTGCTGAAGAAAAGCAAGAAGGACCATCAATAGCTTAACAGGCAGAGTTACATTCTTCAACGAGGGAATGAAAGGATCATGCTACATCGCTGAATTCTTAGTAATAGTCTGTGAGAATCGGAGACTAAAGCACTGCCTCATCCTCGAGAAGTTCTCTGCATGTGGATGGTGGTTAATCTGCCTTTTTGGTGCTCCACCTTTGAGTTCTTGAGCTCAATTTTCTATGGAAGGAGAATGGATCTTTAAGGTCTGGGGCATTGTGTGTGGTCAGTTGGATTTTGGAGTAGCTCAGATTTTTTTGGTGGACTCGGCTGTATTGTCAGATATTTGGGTTAAAGCTTAGAGTTCTAGGACCAAGCATATGTTTGCAAATGGGGTCTTGGGTAAGAAGCAGTTCTATGTATCATCAGTCAAAAGAGTCATAGGAGATGAGGCGAGTCCATATTGTAGACGCTACAATCTACGATTATTCGATTTGTACAGGTCTAGAAGTTCAATTGAATTGAGGATCTCTGGATTTGGAATTTGATGGCACTTTCGGCACCTCCGAACTCCTTGTATCCATGCAGATGAATGTAAATTGTTTGAAGCGTATGGCCTTGATTTAAGGTAAATTTTACCCTCGGCCGGGCCTATTATTATGCTTTATGTACTTATTCTCGGGCTCTTTCGAGTTCACCAGAATGAAAGTGGCCCGTGTTCATTGGTTTCACTTCTCTCAAGATGATCGGCTGATTTGATGGTACTCGTTCCTTGTTTTAGTTTCTTGCCTTCAAATTGTAGTCTCTTGATGAATTGCGGACAAGATAAAATTGTCGTGATCTGTTTTATGCATGAATAACCTATTTAATCATGTCGACGACAAGGGCAGCCAGCAGCGTTCGGAATAATTGGAAGGGAGATATGTCCGGCGGATGTCTTTGTCCTACCTGTTGTTTGTAGACTGGCCTGAGTACCTGCTCTAAATTAAGCAGTGTTAACGTTCACGTAACGGGACGCCAACCATATGTGATTGTTTTGGTTCCAAGAAAGAGGCAAAGCGGCTATCGGAGTTTTCTTTTCCTTCTAATAATTTTTTTTCCTCGAATTAGTGGTAACGTAATTAAGCACTACGTTTTTAAGTCTTCAGAAGAGATTTGCACCAGGCTGAATTTGCAATGGCCCCTGTTCGAATGAAATGCCGGCAAGATCAAGTTCCGGGCACATAAACTGCGCTTTCCTTTTTCACGCCCTTGAGCCGAAATTAAAGTCTAGAAATCACAAGTGCCATTCAATGTTAGGGGTGACATTGATCAAATCGGGCCATCCGAATCGAAATGGACTGCTTGATTTGATCCACATCTTATCTTCAAAATATTTTAAAATTTCCGCCCACATATTTGGTAATGGATCCCCTAACATTGACATTTTGGATGACATTGATCAAATAGAGCTGTTCAAATAAAAATGGATGGCCCGACTTAATTCACGTCATATCTTGAAACAGAGGGAAAATTTGCGTGGGAAATTTTAAACATTTTAAAGGGGTGATGTGGATCAAATTAAGCTGTTCATTTTGATTTAGACGGCTTGATTTAATCAATGTTACCTTAGGATTCAGATTCCACATTCCCCCCCTCTTTCAAGATGTAATGTGGATCAAATCAGGCAGTACATTTTGATTTAAACGGTTTAATTTGATCAATGCCACTCCTAACATTAAAATGCCAATGTTAGAACATCCCAATCTGTCTCGAATACAGAAGTGAGAAGTTTTTGCAATTGGCTAATTGGAAAGAAACCAAGAATATTGTAATACTAACGTGTGGAAATTACCAGAATTTTGTAAATATGTTAACGCGTAAGTACAAAAAATTAACGATGAACTAAAAAATACACAAGATATAATGTGCTTCGGTCCGAATGTTGGTGCCTACGTACATGGGGAAAGCCATAAAAAAACAATCCACTGTATTAGAGAATCGAATTTACAATCGATCAATACGCTCGTATTTTTCACATTTAGATTATATTCAAATCTCAGTGTTTACAAATAAACTAACTCTCGGTTGGATATAATAAATAAACTCATAATCACAAACACAGTGTCGAGAAACTCCACCGCGCGAGAACTTCACAGTGGCGTCTCTCCTGTTCGCCCTTTTCAAATCGGCTTGTGCGGCACCCTTTTGTGCTACGTGGCTTTGGGTCTCGGCTCGGAATAAAGAAGGACGCGAAGACCAACCCTGCGCTTTCGCCTTTTTATCTGTACGGCTTATGCAGGTTGGAAGCAAGAGGGAAACCACCTTTCCTTTCTCTTGGGCCCCACCAAACAATATAATATAGGTATTATATGAATTTCCATTTTCTTTTCCTTTTGTCCCGTAGTGCCCATGAAATTCTGGAGAAGATATTCCACGGAATGCCATATACAAATAAAAAATATCGTTACATTACATAACAATCCTCCCACTTGGCTCGATATTTAAAGCCAACTCATAGTGATTATTAAACATGATGCTCTTTCATCGCCTTAAAAGACGATCATGCTCCACAGACGTCGATAATGCTCAAGCAAAGCTTGAGCTTTGCCAAAAAAACAAGTTTAGTTATCATGTCCGTCAGGCTCTCTGCTGTAACAATCTTTTTTACAGCAATCTTACCCTTCGCTAAAATATCTCGAATGAAATGGTGTCTGATAATGATATGTTTAGCCCGCTCATGATAAATCAAATTATATGCCAGAAATATTGCACGTGGTTATCACAGTGTGTATCAACATTTTTTTTATCTAACCCAAAGTCGAAGATCAAATCCTATAACCATATCGACTCTCTCGCTACAAAGTTCAGTGTCATGTACCGCGCCTCAATCGACGACAAGGCCGCCTTTCAACTAACTACACCACCTGCAAGCTTAAACAAGTACTCTGCTAAAGAGCCATACTCATCCAAATCATTTGCACGATTAGAATCAACAAAATTAGTGGTTTCACATTCATTACTGTCCCTTCGGTACACTATGTCAACGTCTGCTGCCCCATTCAAATATCTGATGATTCATTTCACAACTTCCCAATGAGTTTTATCTGGACACTTTATAAAACGACTAACTATACTGACAGCTTGTGAAATATTAGGCCTAGTGCATATCATAGCATACATAAAACTATCCATTGCATTAGAATATGAAACATGTGACATATGCTCCTCCTCCTCTTCAATTTATGGCGATAACTTAACTGAAAGTTTAAAGTGCTTTGCTAATGGTGTACTCACAGACTTCACTGACTGCATATTAAAACGTGCTATAATCTTCTCGATATATTTCTTTTGAGATAGATGTAATAATCCAGCAATCCTGTCATGCAAAATCTCCATATCCAAAATTTTATTTGTAGTACCTAAATCTTTCATCTCAAACTCAGTACTCAACTGCTTTTTTAGCACATCAATATTATACATATTCTTAGCTGCTATCAATATATCATCGATATATAGTAGTAGATATATCAAAGACCCATCATCCAACCTCCTAAAATAAACATAGCCATCTATCTGACTCTTAGAATAGTCCTAACTAGCCATGAAAGTATCAAAACGCTTATACCACTACCTAGGAGACTATTTCAGCCCGTATAAAGATTTTTTTAACAAACAAATATGGTTTCCTTACCCAGAATAGCAAATCCCTCTAGCTGCCTCATGTAAATCTACTCGTCCAACTCACTGTGAAGAAACGTCGTTTTCACATCAAGCTGTTCCAATTCGAGATTCTGTGCAGCAACTAAGGCAAGTAAAATACGAATAGAAGTATGCCTTATCACAAGAGAAAACACTTCATTGTGGTCAATCCCTCTCATTGTGTAAGCCCCTTCGCCACAAGTCTCGCCTTGTACCTCGCTGCCTCGACACCGGGAATGCCCTCTTTTCGTTTGTCGACCCATTTGCTTCTAACAATCTTCTGGCTTTTGGGTACTTTAATTAGCTTCCATATCTGATTTTGATGGAGTGATTCCATCTCTTTACTTATAGCCCCTAGTCACTGCGACGACTTAAAACTAGCCATCGTTTCAAAGTATGAGGAAGGCTCATCTGTCTTCACCTCGTCACTTACAATCAAAGCATAAACAATATTTGTATAACAATAACGTATCGGTGATTTTATTTGCCTTCGCTGTCTACCCTGAACTAAATTATGTTGTGCCTTTATTGATTGTTGACGATCATCGTCTTTAGGAACTGCAGTCTCAATATTTGTTATCTTTGAAGTTTCCGGAATCTCCACCTGAAGCTCCACCTTATTACTGACACCATGATCTGTTTATTTTGCCGGTAGTGTCTCAAGACTCCTCTATCAAAGAATTGCAGTCTCGTCGAAGATTACATCTCTGCTGATTATAAAATCGGGTGATCTGGAATCGGTGTACCACAGCCGGTAACCTTTCACCCCATGTGCATAACCCAGAAATACGCACTTCTTTGATCTCGGCTCAAGCTTACCATCACTAGTATGAGCATATGCAGGACATCCGGATACTTGTAATTCGGAGTAATCAATAGTTTTCTCCGACCATGCTTTCTCTAGAGTTTTCCACTCAATAGAAGATGATGGATATCTATTAATCGGGTAACATGCCATGTTCACTGTTTCGATCCAAAATTCCTTGCCTATTCTAACATGTGATAGCATGCTCCGAGCCCGTTCAAGTAAAGTTCTGTTCTTTCATTCTGCCACGGCATTCTGCTGTGGTGTCTTAGGTACTGTGTGGTGTCTCACAATCCCATCTCTCTCACAGAACTCGGTAAAACCTTTTCCACAGAACTCCATACCGTTATCGGTTCTCAAGCACTTGATCTGTTTATCTGACTGCTTTTCAATCAATGCGTTAAATTTCTTGAACCGATCAAACATATCAAATTTATGCTTTAGAAAGTATACCCATACCTTCCTAGAATAGTCGTCGATAAATGTCAACATATAACGGACACCTCCTTTCGAAAGAACCGAAGATGAGCCCTAGACATTTGAATGAATATATTCCACCAGTTGCTTGGTCGAATGAATACCTATAGCAAACTTAATCCTATGTTGCTTCCCAAAGATACAGTGCTACATAAATATAATTTACTTGTCTTCTGCCCCTTTAACAACCCCCTATCACTCAGCATTGTCGTAACTGCCTCACTCATGTGTTCTAAACGCATATGCCATAAATGAGTTAAATCAAAATCTGACTCACCCGATGAAACTGCAACAGCTCCTATCACGGTATCTCCCAGTAGATAATAGAAAGAATCAACTTTTTTTCCTTTCATCACTGTCATGGCACCTCGAGAAATCTTCAGTACTCCACCTTCAGTGGTGTACTTATATCCGATATCATCGAGTGTCCCTAGAGAAATAAGGTTCTTCTTGAGCTCTGGTACATGCCTCATGTCTATCAATGTGTGAACCACACCATCATGCATCTGAATCCGAACTGTCCATATCCCTACAACCTTACAGCTGCGTTATTCCCTAACAGAACTCTACCACCGTCTGCAGTCTGGTAAGTAGTAAACCAGTTCCTATGAGGCATTATATGATAAGAACACTTGAATCTAGAACCCATTCGTCTCTTGACGAACCTGTAGTCACACACAAAACAATCTCTACAATATTAGTGCTCTCCTCAGCAATATTCGCCACATTGCTTGTGGCTTTCTACTCATCACCTCTGTTTCTTAGCTTATGACAATCTCTCATGATGTACTCCTTTTCGTGACATTCAAAACACTTCATGCATTCCTTGGATTTTCTATGGCGTGATCTAGACCTATTTTTACCTTTGCTGCTGCTGGACCGTTGCTCTCTACCACGAATCACTAGTTCCCGCGCTACATCCCGCGCTAAACTGTCATCTCACAACTTTCTTTGCCACTCTTTAGAAAATAAAGTGGACTTTACCTCTTTTGAGGTAATTGTAATACACCCATGCAATGGAGAATTAGTAAAGTGCTCCCATGACTCTAGTAGAGAAGCCAACAACATCTCGCTCTTCATCTTCAATAGTCTTATCGACATTCTTCAGATTCATTATAAGTTTATTAAATTCATCTAGGTGGATTCTAATAGACGTACCTTCAATATATCTGAACTGGAACATTCTCTTCAACATGTACAAGCGACTGTTCAAACCATTCTTTACATAGAGCGACTGAAGCTTTGCCCACGATGCTGCGGTATACTTTTCTTCGCCTACCTCTATCAACACTTCATCCGATAAATTCAACAAGATAAGACTTCTAGCCTTCCTTGCCAATACAACTTTATCAGTGTCTTCCATTGTATCGGGCAACTTAGGCTTGCCCTCTAATGCTTTTGCTAAATTTTGGATTGTCAATAATGCCTCAATCTTGAGGCTCCATAACCCAAAGTTGTTCCTCCCGTTAAATTTCTCAATTTCAGCTTTCACCAAAACATAATTGCAACCATAAATATCCAAATAATAATCAAACAAGCAAAAATCCCAAATCACAATCCAGAATTTTTGATCCTCAAGTTATGATACCAATTGTTATAATACTAACATGCGAAAACTATCAGGATCTTGCAAATATGTCGACGCGAAAGTGCAGAAAATTAACGAAGAACGATAAAGTACACCAAATATAACGTGGTTCGGTTCGAATGTCGATACTTACATCCACGGGGAGTGCAAGCAAGAACAATCCACTGTATCGGAGAATCGAATTTACAATCGCTCAATACGCTCGTATTTTTCGCACCTCGATTATATCCAAAATCGAGTATTTGCAAATAAACAAATCTCAATTGAATATAATAAATAAACTCATAATCACAAACACAGTGTCGAGAAACTCCTCTCCTCGAGAACTTTCACAACGGTGTCTCTCACCTTTTCGTTTCGGAGTCCCTGTTCGCCCTTTTCAAATCGGCTTGTGCGGCGCGCTTTTGTGCCATGCGGCTTTGGGTCTCGGTTCGGAAGAAAGAAGGGCGCGGAGACCTACCCTGCGCTTTCACCTGTTTATTTGTACGGCTCGTGAAGGTTGGAAGCAAGAAGGGAAAACACCTTTCCTTTCTTTTGGGCCCCACCAAACAATATAATATAGGAATTATATGAATGCCTCTTCTCTTTTCCTCTTGTCCCGTAGTGCCCAAGAAATTCTGCAGAAGATATGCCACCGAATGCCATATACAAATGAAAAATTGTCGAGACATTACATAACAAAGCATACTTCAGCGTAATGCTGAACAATGGTACCTTTCTCTGCAATGCGTCCAATCCTTCGCAAAATTCTTTGAAAATCGCCTCAACGTTTATGTACGAAAGAAACGATCTTCGGAGTTGTCAATACACGCGGTCCTAATATTAGCGAAGTGCATATCCGGGACGCTGTTGCCATAACTTCTGAAACATTTGTTTCCTAGTGCCACCGGCTCGGAGTCGCCCATACACAAGTTCGTCCTTATGTACAAGGAATTTGATTCATTCTTTCTAAATGTAATTTCATCGTCATGTATTTAGATCAGCTGTAGTAATGAGGCTTTTTTACTCCATAACAGCACATGTTTACAAATGACATATTCACGCTGAACAAAGAGATGACGAACTTCGACTTCAAGTAGGACGATCTTCATATATACACAATTGGGTGGTGCAAACAGTGTCTCGTTGACGCCTGTACACCGGCGAGCGCAGGATCAATGGCTGAAGAAGAAGCCTTTTCCCGACGACCGGCATGTCATGGTTGCAGGGTAAGGAATTTTTCCCTTCAGGGGATACGTACGAGGTACTTGTGTCGTAGCACCTTGATGCCTTCCGGAGTCTGCACATCAGGCTCTTTATTCACACACACGATCAATTAGCTTCTAGGAAATTTCATATCTGAAGCAAATGCAATCGACAAATTCTTGGGATATAGAGCGGATCCATCTTAAATTCCTCCCCTGAAATGCCCCGAGGCAACTGGAGTGAGGCCAAGGATGTAGTCATGCTTCGAAAAAGGATCGGCCAACTAGACCCCCCTCAAAGATGTCTACTGCGCTCTTTAACTAGGCGGAAACGGCAAAGAGGTAATCTTTTTCTTCCATGTGGTCCTTCCTCTAACGATCTCCTCGCTTTCAGACTCACCATTGTTCTGGAGGAGGTGTGTGTACTTCAAAGGCATCGTTGTCTTGCCGAACGATCCCAGGAGTTCACTTCCCTGGAAGATTTCAGATGCCAGGGAAAATCCATTGAGCAGGTTAACCTGATAATTATTGTGCTGAACACTGCTCTGGAGAATTCCGTCAGCATCGGGTTGGCAAAGCGACTGAACTATGTCTGAACCCCCACACTCTCTTCGATACTCAAGTATTATACTAGAAAGCTGGTAAGTTTCCAAGTACTCATCCGGGATTGTCTGACAAATTAGATAGTTAGACAGCTACTCAGGCAGAGAGCCATTGTGGGGTCAGATATCGAAAGGATGAGTCTAGAGTGAAGGCAATTACCTCTAGCATCCATCCCACATACTTAACATTGTTCACATGGTGGTTCATGTCCAAGTCACTTCTCTTCGGCTGAAAAGCAACGATCATAAATGATAAATGCACAGGAACTATCTTGAGAATATATTTTTCGTGGTTTGAGATGGAATTACTTTCAGATCAGAATTCACATATTTGGCTTTACTGTCCAGCTTGACTATTTTCTCCGGATTGTCCTCTTCGATTGCTTGCTTCTCTATAAACCATGGTGAGATCTCAGCCCTCACCTCCTCTGGCATTTTCGAGAGTCGCCTTGTTTGCTGATTCATCATCACCCAAGTGCTGTTTTAAATTTGCGTGAATCATCAGCAAGATTACAGTAAATATGCAGTTGACTAAAAATATTCGAAGAGATTTCCAACGCATACCTGGTTGCCCGAGCAAAAGTCACTCCTGTAGCTTGGCTGCGGATCAGCCAGTCTCGCCTCATGCCGTTCTTCCCTGATGCTCCAACCCACGTGTCGATTTCAACTACTTCGCCCCTGCAGGATATGTTGTTAAAGCTTCATGTTCACATATCTCAACAACAACTTGGGAAGTCAATAACAATATGGTACACTGAATTTTATTCCTACAAGCCTAGAACTTCATGCTCATTGATGTGAAGAATATCCTGCAAGTGAGCTCTTCCTGGAGAGTTTTGCCAAACCAAAATTTATGATATACATCCCTTATCCACCTAGTGATCAATTTTCTATTTACTAATTACCTGAAAGGTTGCTGAAAACTAAAGCAGGTGAAACAGTTAAAACAATTTCGCAGTTCCTGGAGTGGCATAGAAGCATGGAAGAATTACTTCTAATCTTCGCCTGGACATAACGGTTGTATTCATACTATAGCAGTTAGTCTTGCATAAAGATAGAGTATTACAAGTTTAGTTCGGAATCTCTATTAGGTGGAATGTTTTCATATCAAGGCTCTCGTGAACTTAAGTAAAAGGTTTGAGTCCTTACATGAAAGGGGTTAATCATGACATGGTAATGGAACTAACCAAATGGGGTAATGATCAACTTGAACATGCATTCTTGACACAACCCATATTAGATTGTTCTTCATCATTCCATGCGTTGCCCCGAATCCGTTGCTCAAAAGACCCGACATCCACACGTGATTTAATGCTGTTTCCTAGAATTTCACAAGCCGAGTGTCAAGCTCAGTTAGTAAAATTTTTCACAAATTTTCTATGCTCACACGAATGTAAAATGAAAGCCATCAAAAACATATCTCTTCCAATCACCTGGAAGAGGTTTAAGATGCTCTCAATGGTGGCGGTCTTGTCAGGACCAACTTCATAAGACCGAATCACGACAGTCTGCCGGTACCCGACACCCCCATCAGTCATGACTCCCTGGCGATGCGAGTCGATCAACTGCTTCTCTGTAGGAATGTTTTGCCTCACTTGCTCTTTGTCTATGTAGCCGGTGTCCGCAACCGAAGCAACAGAACCAAACGTCGTGGCGACGCCAGATGTTTGCCTCGGTGTGCTGTCAACCTTGGTCCATGTCCTGTTTGAATTGCCATTAATCTTGATGCTGCTCAAGTTTTGCTTGCTCTGGTCATTGCCCTCTCTGCCCGAGGCGCACCAAATTGGAAAGGATATTGAGCACGAGAAAGCAGCCATCGAAAAAGTTTTATCTTGTGCCAAACTCTCCAGGGATGATTTGGATATGAAGAGTTTGGAACAGAGGAATGGGCTCTAAATTGTTTTTATAGCACAATGTGACGGACATAGCCATGGGACAATTGTATTCTAGGGACAAAATAATTGTAGTAACTGAACATATATATCAAGAAGGGTTTTCTGGCATTTGTGATATACGCAGAAAAATGTTTGGTTTTTCCACATTTTGGGTTGTTCCCTTAGTACTAATCGGAACTATCTTCATTCTTTTCTTTTTCCTGTTTCACCGAGACTTTGAATTCTTCTATAGCGATTTCCTTCTTGTCGTTTCGTTGTGGAGGTTCAACAACGAGGCTGCATTGTTTGGTATTCTTTGGGGGTGTTAATTAAACAAATCATCACGCCAATTTAGGTTAACTTGAGGACTCCGAGGATTCAGGCGTGAGTTAGCGGAATATCCACAGGACTTGTCCTTCATATGGAGGAAGGTGCAAAGGAATTATTGATCCCTTTGACCATTGCTCGGGAAGGAAGCAACAAGATTCTCCTCACTGTGTTTTGTTGCCCAGATTCTCACCCTCAACAGTCACCATTCTACATTGGTGTCCTGTAAATTGTCCGATACATTGCTCCAGAATGTAATAGTACAGAGACTAATTAGTAATAAGTTTCGAAATTTGAGGACAACATCCGATTGATATGGGTCATAACCAAGAGCACGTCGGATAAAGAGAAGAAGGTTTCCAACATTTTCAGTTGTATGTTCTTTCTGAATGGCAACATGGTCTTTTTCTTTTCCGTCACGTTTAATGGATCGAATATATCGTAAGTAAGTTTGCATAAAGCTTACAGCTCATTTCCCTTCAAACAAGCCCTTTGTGAAAGTCTTTCATCTCCTCAAATGCCGATACGTGGGATTTCACATCATCTCAAATGTCATATAGATAGATCTTGCATGAACTTAGCATTCTCCGCCACATTAATCCAAGTTTGCTTCAATTTTTCAGTAGCCAAGGTATCGGTCCATTGTATATATGTTGAGCCGTCATATCTAGACGTAGGTTCAAATTTTATGTGCCACTGTCCTTTAGTGCCTCCAGAAGACATTCTATAATCAAGCTCATGTGCTTTAGGTTTGCTGTTTGATGGCCCGAAGTTCGTGTACTTTATTATCAACCACTTCTTATTTTTGCTTTCTTTTGCTTATGGAATTCTCTTTTTTGCCCCAGCTGGATGGAAGGTAAACCAGATGTTAGTCGCTTCTGGTATGTGCTCCTAGAAAAAGTCGGCACGCAAGAGAGAGAGAGAGAGAGTTTCGGAAAAGCGAGATCTAGTAGGAGCAGTCTGAATAAATTACTCTCGTCTAAGTTTACTTGGCTCTTCTCGCCTTGGTCTGGTGGGTGTCTCTCTCAATAGGTCCAGAAATGTGCATCTCCTGCTCGACATGATTTAGCTTCATCAAGCCGTGTCTTACCGTGTTCGATAACCGTCTTGTTGCGGAGGATATTAACAGTGCGTTTTTAAATCGATTGGACAGACAGAAATCCAAATGGAAGTCGAAAAGATGCACCTAGGACTAGGGGTGTGCAACCGGACCGGGTTGACTCGGAATCCGGATCGGCCCACCCAAAAAATAGGGTCGGGAACCGGTTCTAGCTCAAATCGGTCCGGGTACTGGTTCTAAATTTTGAGAACCGATTTAAACCGTTTCGATTTCCGGTTCTAGGTGTAGGCCCACTCGGATCGGTTTTCAGAACCGATTTTTAGTTGCTATTAAAAAAAAGAAACCTTGGGTCCCAACTCCCTAGTGCATCAGTGTCCTTGTTGCTCATGCTCATTGCTCACGACCCTCGGCTCCTCACCTCATTTCATTTAATCTTTATTTGTTGGATTGTTCCTTTTGATGGAGTGTAATTTTTATTGTTCATTTTATTGATACTCATATTATTTTGATAAACAAAAGGAAAACAAGTTTCTGGGTAGACCCTGAAATCAGACCGAAAATAAGGTCGAAACAGATTCCAAGACAAACATGGTCGGTTCTCGATTTCAAAACTGATAACCGAATATAACAAGATTGATTTTAGGTTCTAGGTCTGAAACCGGCCTGCCCGGCCCATGCTCACCCCTACCTAGGACTGTCCGATTCACTAGTCAACGATGTCTGAATGAACTCAAATTCGGTTGGTTGAAATGAAACGACTGTCTGATCAATACTACTGTCTTTGGCTGTGAACTGCGATGGATTTTGGCTATTTGGGATCGTTTAGATGAATTTTTTTTAATTTTTTAGTATTTTTTGGATTAAATTTTATGATTAGTGGCAATTTTGTAAATTTGAGTTTTCAGAAACCTAATAGGGTTAGGTTTAACGCCTTATATAAAAAATATTTTATGTTCTTTTGAGCCAACAGTAAAAGATGTTTTATGTTCTTTTGAGCCAACATAATATTATTATTGAATTTTCGAGAGATTTGCTTTATATGATGAACGCTACGTTAGGTAGTATTGGAGCCTACGGGGACTGGCGGTGGTCTTCGTGACGATGTTCATGAGACTAGAGCCCTGATCCCCTCGCGCTGCAACATTTGGAGTAACGTTTAATGGAACGCACACATTGTATCGAAGCATGATTTGATGAATTGGCAAATCGATTCGACGGTCTTGGCGTTGATGTGAATCGGAATTGGCGGAATGACAGCAGGTCGGGTGCAGATTTTGCTCGCGGTGACCCTGTCGACATACCCGTTCCTATCTGCAGGCAGAATAATCCTATATTTTCAGAGAGTTTGGAAGAAGAGGAAAATGGATTTTCTGATGAAGAACATGCTGGTTACAGAGACAAAAATCGCAATGGAATATTATGAAGGGGATATGATAGAAAAGATGGAAGACAACGTTACGACGATCGAGAAGGTAATGACTTTAAATTAAAAGTTGATATCCTTTATTTTAATGGAGGCCTGAGAATAGAAGAATTTCTTGATTGGATTGCTGATATAGATAAGTTATTTGATTATATGGAGACCCTAGTGAAAAACGGGTGCGATTAGTGACCTGTAGATTAAAGGGGGTGCGTCTGCATGGTGGGAGAAATTGCAGAATAGGAGGGAGCGAGAACGAAGAGAGAGAATGAAAACTTGGCACAGGATAAGGAGGTTGCTTAAGCAGGAATTCTTCCGCTTGAATATGAGCAGATTATGTTCCAGCAGTACCAATATTGCTAGCAGGGCAATCGGATTGTACACGAGTATACAACAGAATTTATGAGATTAGCGGAGCGAAATAACCTGTCGAAAATGGAGGGACAACAAATGGCCAGATATCTCGATGGGTTGAAGCCCTTCATTAGAGATAAAATTGGAGTGCAATTTTTTATGAAATCTGTATGAAGCGAAGTATATGGTGATGAAGGCAGAATTGATGTAGCAAGAAAGGAGTAAACGAGGCTACGAAAGTTATAGAGGTAACAATTCGAGCAGTTTAGTAGAGAAAATCAGTTTCAACAATCACCATAATGCAGGGCGGAGTCAGGAAGATAACAGGGTCGAAAAATGCCCAATAAACGAGGTGAAGGACAAAGGAATGCAAGCATAGAAATTTGCGAACCCTAACGCTTGTGCTAGACTAGCGACAATAAAGCGCTACAGATGTAACCAACTGGGGCACCGATCTAATGAATGCCTTCAGCGAAAGACAGTAAATGTAGCAGCGAGAGAAGAGGATGAAGATGGAAATTGCTGTGAACAGATGGTAATGAAGAAGGTTTTCAAGACGAGGAAGATGATGAAATAAACTGTGTGGTGCGCAGGGTAATGTTAGCTCCAAAATAGAAAGATGAATCACAACGTCTTAGTTATTCCGAACCCGATGCACCATTCTGGGTAAAATCTTTATTGTGGTCATTGATTGTGGAAGCATGGAGAACATTATTGGGAAGTGGGCAGTAAAGAAGCTGGAAATATCTATGGAGAAGCAGCATAACCCCTATATGTTAGATGGATTAAATATGGGGCGGAAAACATTCAGGTGATCGAACAATGCAAAATCTCTTTCTCCATAGGTAAGGATCATGATGAGCTATATTGTGATGTGGTAGATATGGATGTATGCCACATGCTGTTTGGTAGGCCGCGGCAATTTGATGTAGATGCGTAACATTCGGGGAAGGGCAATCAATATAATCTGGTGAAGGAAGGAGTGAAGTATACTTTGTTGCCCCTAAAAAACAAGAGAAAACGGACTGTTGGGAATAATTTCCTTAATTTTACAAGGAAATCTGAAGCTGAAGTTAAAGAGACCTGGCAGATTCATGCACTAATAGTGAAGCGGGCATTTGATACAGAGGCTAAATTACAAGTGGAGAAGTATCTTGAATCAATTAAGCCTTTATTGAAGGAGTTTAGTGAGCTGATGCCCGAGGAGATTCCGGATGGGTTGCTGCCTATGCGTGATATTCAACACTATATAAATTTAATTCCTGGTGCTAGTATGCCTAATCTACCGCATTATAGAATGAATCCTAAGGAGAGCGAGGTTCTAAAGGAGAAGGTGGAAGTATTGTTGTGAAAGGGGCATATTCAAGATAGCATGAGCCCATGTGCAGTTCCTGCCTTGTTAACTCCTAAGAAAGATTGGAGCTGGAGGATGTGTATAGACAGCAACGCTATCAACAAGATAATCGTGGGCTATAAGTTTCCAATCCCGAGATTGGATGACATGTTGGATAAGTTGCACGGGCTAAGTTGTTTTCGAAGCTAGAATTGAAGAATGAGTATGATCAGATTGGTATTCAGCTTGGGAATGAGTGGAAGACGGCTTCCAAGAAAAAAGAGGGCTGTACAAGTGGTTGGTTATGTCGTTAGGGCTTTCTAATGCTCCGAGCACTTTCATGAGGCTATGAATCAAGTTTTGAAATTTTTTATTTGCAAATTTGTCATAGTTTACTATGATGATATCCTGATTTATAGCAAAACTGAGGAGGAGCACTTGATGCGCTTGAGGGAAGTGTTGACAGCTTTGTAGACTAATAAGCTATAAATTAATCTTAAGAAGTGCAATTTTCTAACTAATAAGCTCATATTCTTAAGGTTTATTATTACTGCTGAGGGAATATAGGTGGATGAGGCGAAGGTAAAGGCAATTAGTATAATAGCCTAGACCCATCGCACACCGCTGCACCACTTACAAGATATTGTCCGCTTTGAACACATAGTCCTCACGATTTTGTTCCTTCGAGTATCGCCCGCACAACGCCCAAAAAACGCGTCTTGCAAGTTTACAAAGGGCCTAAGGCTTATATACTAGCCCAAGGTCTCCTCTCTCAGCCATGTGAGACTAAAGATGAGGATGTTACAATCTCTCCCCTTCGGACACAACGTCCTCGTTGTGCCCATACCTTGTCCGCTTTTGGGTCATAGTCGCCCGCCGACGCAGCCTCTCCTGCCATCCTGGCCACAACTATCCACTCTCAGGGTTTGGCCCCACACGCTGTTGAGAGTTGGCTCTGATACCAATTATAACAGCCTGGGCCCACCACGCACCGCTGTTCCACTTGCAAGATATTGTCATCTTTAAACACATAGTCCTCGCGGTTTTGTTCCTCCGAGCGTCGCCCGCATAACGCCCGAAAAACGCGTCATGCAAGTTTATAAAGGGCTCAAGGCTTATATACTAGTCTAAAGTCTCCTCCCTAAGTCATGTGGAACTAAAGATGGGGATGTTACAATTAGAGAGTGGCCTACTCCTAAAATAGTTTCTGAAGTTAGAAGTTTCCATGAGTTAGCTACTTTTTACATGTAATTTATAAAAAAAATTTAGTACTATTGCAGCCCCAATTACAGAATATATGAAGAAAGACAAGTTTTTGTGGGGATAGAAGCCGAAAATAGTTTTGCTATTCTGAAGGAAAAGTTATGCATTGCGCATGTTCTTGCTTTACCTAACTTTGATAGGCTATTTGAGACAGATTGTGATGCCAGTGGAGTGAGTATAGGATCTGTTTTGTCTCAAGAGCGTAAGCCAATTTGCTATTTTAGTGAGACGCTTAGCAAAGCGAGACAGAAGTGGAGCATTTATGATAAAGAATTCTATTATGTCGCAAGGGCTTTGAAGATGTAGGACCATTATCTGATTGAGAAAGAATTCGTATTGTATTCTGATCATGAAGCTTTGAAGTATCTGAATAGTTAAAAGAGAATTAGCGAAGATATGCATGCGCGACGATGTCAGTTTTTACAACAGTTTCCTTTCAGATTACAGCGCAAATCAGGTGTGCAAAATATTATAGTAGATGCGTTGAGCAGGAGGGCTAGCTTGTTGGTTACATTAAGGCAAGACATTCTGGGATTTGAGCAACTAAAAGACTGTTACGCTGGTGATGATGACTTTGGACATATTTGGGAGTCCTGTGTGCTGGTCAACCCGTGCAAGAAATTTATGTGCATGATGGTTACTTAATGCGTGGCAATCAGCTTTGCTTTCCTCGGACATCGTTACGAGAGAAGTTAATTCGTGATTTACATGATGGTGAATTAGTTGCGCACCTGGGGCGCGATAAAATTGTTGCTGTAGTCCGGGAGCAATTTTACTGGCCCCAATTGCTTCGAGATGTCAGCACGTATGTGCAAAAATATTATGTTTGCAAGACTGCTAAGGGGCAATATAAAAATACGGGTCATATATATCTTTACCTATCCCAAAAAAATATATGAGAGGATATGTCCATGGATTTTGTGCTAGGTTTGCCATGGACTCAGAGAAGCGTGGATTCTATTTTTGTAGCATCCCATTTTTAATAGACTATAATTGGTCTAGGAAAGACAAAAAAAAAATTATTAGCACGCTGACTTAACCAAGGAAGTCTGTATGGCTAAGAATTGAGGACATTTGTAATCTAGATTAATTAAGTCAAGGATTCACAAGGATGTTGGCAATGCGTAACTTGAGCACCATCACGATATCTTATGGTATGTGATTGGCTATTAGGCTCTCTTTGGTCCTCAATTAAAGGTGGAATTTTCGTGAGAAACCACTCATACCCAAGAGTTTGGAAGTTCGGATTTGTTCTGAGATGTTAATTGATTGAATGGCAAGGAGTCATGTGATGCTAGTAAACAAGTTGACCTTCATGTCCTAGCTGAGTCTAATTAACTGGTTAATAGTTAAAGATTATTAGGTTAGGTGACAAGGTTAGAATGTTTCTTGTTGAGATAGTGAGCTCATCCTTATATTACTTTTCCATTTTTCAGGTCGCTGGATGTGGTAGTCCTACCCTGGTTGGCAACCAAGGAGGATTGGAGGCTCAGGATGCTACAATTTTTGTTGTGGTTGACATATTTTCTAAGATGACACACTTCATTCCTTATAAGAAGATTTCTGATGCAATAAGTGTGGCCAGATTATTTTTCAAGGAGTTGATTCGTTTGCATGGAGTGCCTAAATCTATTATTTTAGATAGAGATAGTAAATTTGTAAGGCATTTTTGGCAGACGTTGTGGAAGTTGTTTGAGTCGTCTTTGAATTTTAATAGCACAACTCACCCGCAGACTGATGGTCAGACAGATGTGGTGAATAGAACTCTGGTCAACTTGATTCGAAGCATTTGTGGAGGTAAATCAAAGCAGTGAGATATTGCTTTATCGCAGGTAGAGTTTGCTTATAATAATGCAGTTCATAGTTTTACTAGCAGGTCGCCTTTTTCTGTTGTTTATACAAAGGCGCCTTAGCATACTCTGGATTTGATTCAGTTGCCCAAGCAAGTAGACAAGAAAGTTGCTGCAGATCATATGGCTAAGCAGATTGTAGAGGCGCATCAGGAAGTCAAACAGAAGTTGGAAGCTACTAATCGGAAGTACAAGGCTGCAACAGATAAACATAGGCGAAAGTAGGTGTTTGCAGGAGGTGGTCAAGTAATGGATTTCTTCGTAAAGAGCGGTTACCAGCTAGCTCTTACAGCAAGTTGCATCAAAAGAAGTACGGGCCTTACACTGTCAATAGGAAGATCAATGATGATGCTTATGTTATCGACTTTCCACATAGCATGGGCATATCCAACACTTTCAATGTTGCTGATTTGTCACTGTTTCATGAGTCCTCTGCGCTGTTGTATCCAAATTCTACTTTTAACTCGAGGACAATTTTCCTCGTGTGGAGGAGAATGATGCGGAGTATATTAGCAGTGCGATTGGACAGACAGAAATCCAAACGGAAGTCGAAAAGATGTACCTAGGGCTGTCTGACTCGCCACTCAACGGTGTTAAAATGGGCTCAAATTCGGTTGGTCAACGGTGTCGAACTCGTGAACTTCTGTAGATTGTGGTCATATTTGTACGCTACATGAAGCCTCAGGTATTAACAATCAGGTCAAGCAAAGCAGATAGCAAGAGGAGCATTGGAACAGCTCACTCTAGTTTTCCTTGAACTGGTCTTCATATTTCTTTCTGATCTCATCATGGATCTCATGCACTGCTGTTCATGTGAAATGTACCGAAACACATTGACATGACAGATAAAGAAAAGAAAAAATTAACCATTCAAGTCAAAATGAATCTTACAGCTGGATGAGATGCTCTTAAGAGTGAGGAAAGTTCAGGTAAATAAGGCAGCTTCAGGTATAAAGAAGCTCAATTATTTATTTATTTATTAAGTCATTATAATAATTGTTTTTGTCCCCTTCAATATGGGGTTGCGCATGGCTAATGAGAACAAAGGGACAAAACACAAATCTTATCGTCCATAGAGGGCGACATCTGATGTGTCTGGAACGATAGAAGGGACATTAATTCATGGTGGAAGCTACACCAACTTGATAGGGAAAGAAAACAGCCAAATGTTAATTAGAAAGTGACATCCTTGATTTCTACTATGTGCACAAACATTGAGGATTCATGAAAGTTTGATTTCACCACCAAGTGAACCGGGCCCCCTCCTCGATGTCAATAACCAATGATTTGGAAGCACAACGAAGAATCCCACCTCCCCCTGCGGCGACCACATGAGCAGAGAGAGAAAGGGAGAGAGAGATTAACAAGAGCAGTGTAACACCAGCTGTCCGAGATCTGTCTTTGCAACCTGTCACCTCTGCCTCATTCTGCTCGTGCAGACAAGAGTCTTAACGTTTTCCTTTGCGTATCCGAGCTATAAGGACCAAAAAATTACCTTGTTTCCAAGAAGCATGACTTTTCGTTTTTTTCTCCTTCAATGGACGAAAAGCCATCCACAGATGGTGTCAAGATGAGATGAAGGTCATTCATGCGTACGACGACAGTCATTCATGAATGTAGTTGCAATCTATTCATAGAACAAGTAGATCTCAACATAGTTAATAGGAAAAGAAGACTAGTACTGATACACTACTATTGGATTTTTTTTCACCAACAAGCTTCCTAAACTACAGTATGATTGGCACTTGGAGAATGTTAGCCCCTAGAGTACCACCACTTGAGGTTCACATCAGCATATTGTCCTCTGAACGTCTTCCCTCAAATATCCTCTCCCTGGCATTACTTGCCTGAAAAGCAAGAAAAGTGGAAATCTTCAACATAAGAAGTATGATGCATATGACCATCAGACCTTCAAGCAACTTCACGGATTATGATTATGGTACTTATGATAATGCCCGATGCCCTGCGACTGTAGCTCAGTGCAAAGAATAGTAGTTTACCTGCACTTCCCAGTCTGTACAGATTGTCACAATTGATAGGAGAACAGTTTGCATGAGAGAACCGGTTTGAATCCCAATCCATAGGTCCATTCCTCCTAATTTCACCCAAAATCCTAGAACGACAGCCACTGGAATGCCGCAAAGATAAACGACCCTAGATTGACAAACGCTCCTACGTGCTGCCACCCACATCCCCTAGCAATACCTGCTAAAAAATGACCAGTTTAACGTTGCAAACCGAAGTTTCGATAAGTGAAAAACCTGATTAGTCCAAAGAGAACATAGATTTTCAACCTGAAAGCACTCCTTGCAAGCCGTTCAAGATGACAGACAAGCAAACTAGAGGAGCCATCTTAGAAACATAGTCCACAACTTCCTCCTCATTGCTAAATGTGTAGCCAAAAACACGCCGGCTAATGAACAAGATTGTGCTCACGATGCTTGTTTGGGTAATGGTGAGAAATAGAGTGGCGTAAACAGAAAGACGGCAGCTTCTGTGTTTCCAGCTCCTAATTCATTTGAAACTCTTGTGCTATGGTGAATTCAAAAGACTTGAGGTATCAGATTTTATCATGTGGAAGTGGTGTTTGAGCTTGCAGAGTTTTAGGTATCAGTGAATTAGATCATACCTTCCTGCAGCGCCAAGTCCATATGGTGTTGTGTAGATTGTAGCTATGGTATTTAGACTGATTAGGAACCAAAAAGAACGAAATAGCACATTTGAATTCTAAGCCCTTCCATTCCTGAATGGCAACATTTCTTCCATTTTAGATGGAAAGATTCACATTCTAAAGATGGTAATTGACAAAGTAGAGAATGTACCACACGGACAGAACCGAAGTTTCAAGCTGCAGATTTGGCAATATCCCAGAAAGCAAGATCAGCAGCTCAAAAGACCACCATTCAAGACTGCAGTATAATCAAGGAAAAAAAATGGAGGAGGGGTTAGTCATGCCAATGGTACCATGGATAGGCCATTTTACCAAACTATTGCTCTGAAAATAAAGCAATCATGCCCAAATTGCCTAGCTTCACATACAAATAAATAATGTGCATTTCTTTAGCCATCCAAAAAAAAAAAGAAGTGATGTGCCTTTCTTTGAAAAACTGGCCCAAAACTAAGAAGTCTTTTATCAACCACTCGAAGATAATCAAACCTTGAGACAGCATTTCACAGAAAAAAGCAGCAAACAATGTCCGCGACAAATGACCGGCTCACCAAACCATCACTGCAGAGGGCACAGCGTAGCGAAAGAACTCGCCGATCCCCCGAAACAGCTCCATGGAAACTGACACACAAGTTTTCACGCAGGAAGGAGAGTACTTCATGTATGCCCCCAAGAAAACCACATTCAACCAATAGGAAACATTGATGGCCAGTGCAGCACCGAGGTTGTCCAGCCCTGACCTGTACACAAGAACCCAGCAAAGGGGCACATGGATGCAGAGGGTGGCACAAGAACTCACGAGCATCGGCATGATGAGGCTTTGCGACTGGAAGTAGAGGATGAGTGGCTGAAGAGTAGCATAGGCAAAGAGTGCAGGGACAAGCCAAGCCGTGAACTTGCTGGCTTCAAGAGAAATCAGAGGGTCTTGGCCAATGAATGTGAGCATCTTTCCCATGAATATCCATAGGACAGATATAGGGAAGCAGAACAGAATCAGGGAGAAAATTGCAGTATATGTCTGATTCCCTAGTTTGTGATACTGTTGAGCTCCATATGCTTGTCCACATAGTGTCTCCAGAGCACTGGCCGTTCCTAGCTATTACGACATGAGAGCTAAACAATTAGCATCGGCCATAGTCAAATGCTGATGTCATCAGCTGAACAGCAAAAGTTAAAAAGCAATTGCAGCAGGAGAATGTCTGAAAAAGGAGAAGATTCGACAGATGATGAAGGCGAAAGCCAACTCTTCACTTCGTATCGAATTTTTTTTTGTTTTGCTGGATGAAGTTTCATTTCACTGCTTGAGTTTATACTCTTTCTATTGCACCTTGGTATATATTTCTCGACAAGTCTTTAAATTATTCAAGTTGAGAACAAGATCTTGAACCTACGACCACATTCTGTGCAATTGCTTGAAAGATACAACAAAGGGAGGGGTAAACACAAATTCCTCTGATGTCTCAGTTATGAAACAGCTTGTTAAAGTTGACATTCGTTGCCAAAATAAATGTTAGAGGAAACAGATTATCGCCGCATAAGTCCAGCTAGGCCAGAATTTCATATTGGTTCGATAAATATTTGTCGCAAATAAAGCGTGCTTCTCTCTTAAGTAACCTAAATCGAGCTCTCCTACTAATAGTCAAGAAGATGGATATAAACCTTGATTATGTGATAATAAACCAACTTCCAGATATTTTGAGAATCTAGGGTAACAGAGACCATAAACAGGAAAGTATCTTTCTAAGCTTTTTCCAAGAAACATATCATACTTGTCAATTCCATCCTTGACGGAGATTAATAAACCAAACAGCTGCTCATTTCATCAGCTTGTTGGCCAAGGCAAATGAAAATGAGCCTTCAAATCAGGAAAAAGTCGTGCTTCTACTTTTAAGTATACCTCCAATCAAGATTAGACTCGCTGGTGCCTTAAAATGTTGCCAACTCTTGCACACTCACTAGAGCAGCGACGGAATAGACGACGATTTGAATATATTTTCCGCGCGGGGTCGGCCTTTGATACGATTCCTAACTATGTGGTAATCGAAATCGGGTTCAGTAACTCTGGCATGAAATCCTTGACTCGAGAGATGTACTGATTTATGATTGTCGAAATGATCGAGTTGTCGAAAAATGAATCACAAAAGACGAAAGGTTTTTCCTGTAATCTGTTTTGTTAAATTTTTGTCAGAAGATTCTTCATTATGATTCATTTCTTCGGATTTCTGATTACTATGAAGAAAGGAAGATAATGAGAAAATGGAAAAAAAAAACACTACTAATAAGTGCTTTACACTAACTAATAAAATATGCCAGACACAACATGAATTTTTGTAATACTAGGCAAATAATCACATTTGAAATAGTTTAGAGTCATACAAATCTGTATTGCCGCATCGACCCAGGTGCTCAAATTCGAATCCCGTCACTGTGAAAATAGAGCAATCTGAGCGCGAAATTTCGCATGCCTTTGATTTGTAAACACATAAGATGCTTGACATTATTCAAGAATATACAGAGTCGATGTGTTTCTTAGGAATATGAGGGAGACCATTTCGAAAACCAGAATAACGCACTGATCGGATCCCAAATAATCCGTAGGAAACTACCTACATCGTTCTCGTCGAGAAGTTAAAAAAGAACGCAAAAAGGAAAATTATACAAAGGAAAATAAGAAGATGAATTTCATCCATCTCATTCCTTACCCCCCCCCCCCCCCAAAAAAAAAAAAAGATGAAACGATTAGACATGTGAGGAAGATAGACACAACGTGACCAGAAAGAAGAATACGGACTACGCAGGCAAAACAACAAATGTGGCTGAAGATTGTATTTTTTTCGCAGTCAATGAAGCCAAAGAACGCCGATGACGTTCCATGTTCGATGAAGAAACACGTCACAGAGAGAGAGAGAGAGAGAGAGAGAGAGAGAGAGAGAGAGAGAGAGAGAGAGGACGTACGAGGAGGCTGAAGCCGGAGATGCCGGCGAGAGAGACGGCAATGGCGGTGCTGGAGAGGGAGAGCTCGCCGAGATGGCCCACCATCATGACGGAGATCACCTGCAGCAAGTACTGCAACAGCGTCACCGCCACCATCGGCCCCGCCACTTGGCCCACCCTCTTCACTTCCTCCCAGAACACTTTCCTCCGTGGCCATGCACCGCATGAAGCTGACCAGCTTGTACCTCCTTCACTGTTCTTCTTCTTCTTCTTCTCGGGATCGTCACGTTGACCATCTCTTTCTTCTGGTCTCTCCTTCAGCAGCAAGGCCTCCTCCATCTTCTTCTCTGCTTCGTCTCCCATTCCCGAGAGAGAGAGAGAGAGAGAGAGAGAGAGAGAGAGAGAGATTGCAGAGGAGTTAAATTGTAACTTGGGAGTTTTGAATGTGGCGGGGCTATTTCCCTACGACTATATTCACCCAGTTCTCATCCAAATGACAAAATCGCCTTCTATCGTTTAATTGCAATTTAAATTGGTGGTCCCTATTTACTCTTTTTTTTTTTAATCTTTTTCCTATCTATGTAGGATCCACCTACAATAATTAATAATTTCATATGTTTAGTTTTTGTTTACCGTAGATTGTTTATTGATCACTATATTTATACTTATTGTGAGATATTACTTCCATAAGATTTTTTTTTTAATTTCCAAGAAATCTAGTTCTTTCCTATGCTGTCCATCAAATCTATGGATAAATTGTTAAGTAGGTGAAATTTATCTAAATCAAAATATTATACAAAGTAACAATTTTCTTTTTTGTTGAAAGTTTCCAATGAAATATCATAATTTTGGATGGACAAAATCTGAGATCATTTATTAACTCTTTACGAAAAAAAAAAATCAAGATACCTCATCCTGCAGAATATTTTTAGTGTATTTTCTATTTATTCCTCTAACGTCTTACACGCTCTGTATAAAAATATCTCACCAATATAGTAAAGAAAAAAGCAAATTTTTTTGATATAGTAAACAAAAAGACTTGATACATATTGCAGAGTAATGAAACTAAAAAAAAGTTGATGACGATAGTGAGCTTTTGAGATAAGAGGATAAAACATAAATACGGAGAGATTTTTTCAAATTTATACTACATCGGAGAATGTCTTTTTTCCTTAGTATTAGAGAGATAATCTTACAAAGAGTATGTAAAACATTATAAAAATATCTGAGAATGCATTTGCTTTAATATGCTAAAGAATAAAAACATGTGAAATGCTTAATTATAGTAACTATCCTAAATAGAAAAAAAAGGAAGAAGAGCGAGGGCCATCACTTGAAACTGCAATCGAAAGATTGATTTGTTTTTTTAATGTAAATGGGAGTGAATTTATTTATATAATGGGTGAAAATAGTGTCACAATTTGAGTATAAGGTTTCAACTTGGAATTGATTTCCTATTAAGTGGTTATCTAGTTTGCATAAGTTTGCATGTTGGATCCAAATCTCTTATATATGAAAGAAGCGCGACTTCTTGTGAAGAATATCAAAGAAAAACTTCCTCTTGTGAATTACATCCCGAGTGTTTAAAGTTATGTGTTGAAAATCAAAACCGGATTTTCTAGTTAGTAGCAGAAGTTCAGTCATTTTGTTTCCAAATCTTCAGGATTTTGTTTGTTAGCTTTTATGAATTTGTTTCCTAAGTTTCAAGGTGCTGTTATTTTTTGTTTCAACTAGTAGATACTAACTAAATTTATGGCTAGTATATCTGGTTTTTTGCTTCAGTAGTTAGCAGGAATAATTAGCTGGACAAGCAGCTATAAAAGGCTAAAAGCCTCATGTAATTTAGTGGTCTATTCTGGAGAATAAAAACTCTGAACGATTTCTCCTAAATTTCTTCATGGCATCAGAACTTGATCTGGACCATTCTCTTCTACCATATCTCTGAGAGTTTCCACCATGAAAAAATACCCTAGAGCCACCATGGCAAGCGAGGTTGAGAGTGAAACCTCATAACTCTCCTCTGATTACCTAACCTATCAATGTATCTGAAGGTGGAACTCTTCTCATCGCCGGTCATAAACTTACCGGTCACAACTTCAATCAATGGTCCCATTCTGTCATGATTTTCATTTGCGAAAAAGATAAAGAAGATTACCTAACTGGAGCTGCCTCCAAATCTGAGGAGACGAGCCCAAACTATCGAACATGGAAGGTAGAAAATAATATGGTGATGTCCTGGTTGCTAAATTCAATGACGATTGAAATAGGGAGAATTTCATGTATTACAAGACGGCAAAGGAGATTTGCGATGCTGTTCATGAAACTTATTCAAACAAAGATAACACCTCAACCACCTTCGAGATCAAGGGCATTCTTCATGATCTAAGGCAAGGGAATCTTCGGTTACTGATTATTTTAACCAATTCATACGTCGTTGGCAGCAACTTGACATGCTGGAAGATATGATGTGGAGTTGTCCTGAAGATAGCAAGCGGTACAAGCATATTCAAGATTGAGAATGCATCGACAAATTTTTGATAGGCTTGAATCAAGAGCTTGATGAAGTACGTGGACGAATTCTAAGCATAAAGCCCCTACCTAGTGAACGAGAAGTTTTTTTGAAGGTCAAGAGAGAAGAGACTCGGCGAAAGGTGATGCTTTGTTCTTCAAACAACCAGACCAATCGAGAACATTCTGCCTTGATAGCTCGAGGATCTCAAACATCCTACAGTCAAGCCACTTAGTCAAACAACAACAACTAGCGAAGGGGTGGTTGTCTGTAGTGTTATCATTGCAAACGAATGGCACAAACGACACATGCTGGAAACTTCATGGTCGACCAGATGATTGGAAGCCATCAACCTCACGTGCTACTCAAAACCGGGAGAGCAGAAGCAACATAGTCCAAACCGAAACAAATGCTTCGGTAGATTCTAGTCCCTTCAACAAAGAGCAGTTGGAGATGCTAAAAAGTTGCTACAAGAATTAGTTTAGAAGGCAACCCGTCCAGAAGGGCTTAGTACAACAACGACAGCTCAATGAGGTAATTCTCTAAATGCCTTTAGTGCTAAACAGGAGAAAATTACCTCTTGGGTTGTAAACTTAGGAGCATCCGACCACATGACCGGAGATATCACAGTGTTCAATGAGTACAATCCAAGTCAAAATGGCACTAGTGTTTGAATTGCTGATGGTTCTTGCTCAAAGGTGGGCGGTGTTGGATCAGTGGTTATTTCAAAAGATATAACACTGAATTCAATATTATTTATTCCCAAACTCATATATACTATTCTCTCTATTAGCAAGTTAACCCAAGATTTAGGCTGCATTACTAAATTTTTCCCACACTCATGTGAATTTCAGGTTTTGAACTCGGGGATGACTGATTGGTAGAGCTGAGATGAATGCGGGCCTCCACCTTCTGCAAGTTAATGCCTCAGAATGGAAAAACAAGAAGATGTCATGTGTAGCATCTCGTGCTAAGGAAGAGAGTGACATAAGATTGTGGCACTATAGGTTAGGTTATCCAAATCTCTCATACTTAATAAGGTTGCTACCTTCTTAGTTCATAAAGATTCAATAAAATTTCAACGTGAGGTGTGTCAATTATCCAAACATACTCGCAATTCATACCCTTTGCAACCTTATAAGTCTTCTCATCTATTTCACATGATTCATAGCAATATTTGGGGACCTTCTCGTGTCAATAATATTTCTGGTTCTAGGTGGTTTGTTAACTTCGTTGATGATCACACAAGACTCACTTGGCTTTTTCTAATGAAAGAAAAGTCAGATATTTTTTCAAACCTTCAACCTAATGATCCAAACCCAATTCAGCACAAAAATCTAAGTTTTCAAAATGGATGGTGGGAGAGAATATTTTCACTCACGGCTTAGGTCATATCTAAATAGCTATGGTATCATACATATTAGCTCTTGTGTAGATACTCCACAACAAAATGGAGTAACGGAGAGGGAAACTATGCATTTTTTGAAAGTCGTCCGTTCTCTTATGTTAGCCACCCATGTTCCTAAATATTTTTGGGGAAGAAGCAGTATTAGCAGCTACATATCTCATCAATCGTATTCGTTCCTGTGTCATAGATTTCCAAACACCATTTCAGAGGTTATTTCATACCTACCCACATATTCATTTTACCTCACATATCCCGTTCAAAGTATTCGGCCGCACAACATTTGTTCATATAAATCAGCAACATCGCAGCAAGCTAGATCCTAAAACCCTCAAATGCGTGTTTCTATGATACGCTCCAAATCAAAGTGGATATAAGTGTTATTGCTCACAAACAAAGCGTTTTTATACCACCATGGATGCTACCTTCTTTGAGCACCAGCCCTTTCACTCCAAAAATACCATTTAGAGGGAGAGTTGTGAGGAATATTATTTTTGGGACACTTCTCATTCACTCGGGTCACAACAAACAAATTCTGCTTGTCTTCTGTGTCTATCCATTCCAACATCCAAGAGTCATCCAACATCTGAAAGTCTTTCGTGTCTACCCATTTAAGATGCTACACAAGACAATAATAAAGATGTAATTATCTACTCTAGGCAGAAAACTCAAAAGGAGTTGGAGGACCGTACTACATCAAGGCCGGTTCAAGAGACAGATCCGAGTTCAAGACCCATAGTCGCTGAAGGTAATGCTCCTATAAACTCAGAAAATTCTCCTGTACTCGATGATTTTGATTAGCCTATTGCTCTTAGGAAAAGAAAGAGACAGTGCACTCAACATCTCATTAACAATTTTGTGTCTTACGAAAAGTTGTCTTCGAAATACAAAACATTTGTTTCACTGTTGAGCGACATTCAAATTTCCAAGAATATCCAGGAGGCACTTGCCCAATCCAAGTGGAAAAGAGTAGGTCTTGAGGAAATTCATGCACTTGAGAAGAATAAGACTTGGGAATATACTGAATTGCTAGGTGGGAAGAAATTGGTGGGATGGAAGTGTGTCTTTACCGTTAAGCACAACCCCGATGATAGTGTTGATTGTTTCAAGGCAAGACAGGTTGCTTTGGACTTCACACAATCATATGGTGTAGACTATGAAGAAACCTTCGCTCCGGCGGCCAAACTAAACTCCATTCGAGTGTTGGTTTCCCTTGCAACTAACTTGAACTGGCCCCTACAGCAATTAAACATAAGGAATGCCTTCTTAAATGGGGAATTGGAGGAAGAAGTCTTTATGGAGGTCCCACTGGGAATTGACTCTAAAGAGAGCTTCAACAAGGTGTGCAAACTAAAGAAATCCCTATACGGCCTAAAGCAATCACCTCGTACTTGGTTCGAGAGGTTAACAAGGGTCGTTAAGAAGCTGAATTTCATTCAATGTCAAACAGATCATACAGTGTTTATCAAGAAGTCAGCTAAAGGTAGAAGAGCAATAATGATCATATACGCTGGTGACATAATCCTAACTGGTGACAATCTAGAGGAGATTGAAAAACTAAAGAATATCTTGGCATAAGAATTCGAGGTTAAAGACCTAGGTCAACTCAAATACTTCTTAGGTATGGAGGTAGCTCGGTCACGGAAAGGGATTACAATTTCCCAACGTAAGTATACTCTTGATCTCTTGCAAGAAACCGGTATGGTTGGGTGCAATCCAGCTAACACCTCCATGGATTTTACATATAAATCTGAGATGGAAGAGGAGGGACCATTAATGGACAAAGGGAGGCATCAAAGATTAGTTAGCAAACTAATATATCTCTCACATACTTAGCCAGACATTGGTTTCGCAGTAAGTATGCTAAGCAGATACATGAACCAACCAACAGAGAAGCCCCTGAATGCAGTTTTTCGAATCTTACAATACCTGAAGAGCAGTCCTGGAAGAGGGCTTTACTTTATGAAAACAGATGAGAGAAACGTGGAGATTTTCACGGATGTAGATTGGGCTGGATCTCTCACGGACCGAAGGTCGACAACAGGGTATTGTACCTTTGTGTGGGGCAACATGGTTACTTGGAGAAGCAAAAAGCAACTCGTTGTTGCTAGGAGCAGCGCTGAAGCAGAGTTTAGAGTAATGTGTCAAGGAATATGTGAAGGCATGTGGCTGATAAGAGTCTTAAATGAACTAGGATTAACTAATACCAATCCTATGTCATTATTTTATGACAACAAAGCTACTATTGAGATTGCGAAGAACCCGATTCATCATGATAGAACAAAACATGTGGAGATCGATCAACATTTCATCAAAGAAAAACTCAATGAAGGAATATTGAACCTCTTGTATGTTCCAACCAATCATCAAACAACGAATATACAAAGGCCTTATCTAGAAATTTTTTTGAGACTCTAAGGTGCAAGCTGGGTATGATAGATATTCATAACCTAGCTTGAGGGGGAGTGTTGAAAATGAGAACCGGATTTTATAGTTAGCGCAGAAGTTCGGTTATTTTGTTTCCAAATCTTCAGGATTTTGTTTGTTAGCTTATAGGAATTTGTTTCCTAAGTTTCATGGTGCTGTTATTTTTTGTTTCAACCAGCAGATACTAACTAGATTTATGGCTAGTATATCTGGTTTTTTGCTTTAGTAGTTAGCACAAATAATTAGCTGGACAAGCAGCTATAAAAGGCTAAAGGCCTCATGTAATTTAGTGGTCCATTCTAGAGAATAAAAACTCAGAACAATTTCTCCTAAATTTCTTCATTATGAAAAATATTGTGTTAATATTTTGTGAATTTCTTCATAAAATTGGGAGATTATTTTGTTAGAAATTGCGGGGCTAAAGACTGTGTGAGCCTATTGAGTGTAATTGAGATCACGAAACACTAAGAGCGTTCGATTGATTCAAATTTGGTTGTAATCAGGTGTTATGTAACGATGCCGACTTTGAGAATAAGGTATTGAATATTGATCCACATCGCGTTTAAGGTTGATTGTGATTCAGCCAAATCTACTAATTAGGTTAATTAGTGTTCAAGCACTAAGTCCAAGTAACAAATTTAATTCAAGAGTATTACAAAAAAAATCTAAATTTATTGTAATTGTATGAGTTCAATCAATTTTGGCCTGTCAGTGCCTGCCATAATGTGGCCAATTTTAAAGAATATTTTAATATTTTTTATTTTTATTTTTGCTCTTCTTTTCCTTCCTTTTTCTTCTAGGCGGTCATCGGCCAGAGGTGAAGGCCAACCTTGCCAGTGGTCGACGGTTGCCGGGCTCAGTAGTTGATCGGAGAAAGAAGGAAGAAAAAAATAAGAAAAGAAAATAAATAAATTAGACTTGAAATATATCATTATATTACTAAAAATTGGCCATGTCAGTGTTGACAGCGCCAAGGCAGCATCGGCCGATCAAATGGAAAGTTAGGAGTAAGTTGATAACAAAAAAAAAATGAGGATTGAATTGGCACACTTACAATATGTTTATGCATTTTTCATTAATTTCCATACGTTTCATACTTTCATTTTTTTGTCCTTTTTTAGCTAGCCAATCTTGTTCGCCACTATTCAGTACAAATGTAAATTGAAGTAATTAATTTAGATAAAAAAATTTGGAATAATTAATATGAGCCCATCAAAATCAAATTCACACTTTCGATGTCATAACTTTATAATTAGGATTGTGGTTAAAAAAAGTGGTATCTTGACACTTGCTTAAATCAAAACAATCACAATTTCCAATGGATTAACTTTTTCAACGATTTTGACCCAAAAAAAAAGTTTCAGGAATGGACACGCTGCAGTCAAAGTACAAGTGTAAAAAATTATGTAGTGCAGTCACTTTAGTAACAAAACTTTCAAAAAAATAACTTAAAATTCAATTTTTTTTTAAACGTCCAATTCAGTGTCAACTTCGATTTGAGCTAATGTTGTCTTTTTTTATTTATTTATTAATATTTGAGTTGACATGGCTTATTTGAGTTGGCCCTAAAGTGGGCATTTTAAAAAAAAAATAGCACTTAAAATGATCGTTTTGAAATTTTTCGCATTGAAGTCATCGTTTAAAAAAAAAATTTGTAATTAAGTGAACATTTCAAAAATTTTGGTACTAAATTGAACGCCATACATAAGCTTTAGCACTTATATTGCACTTAAGCCCACTTACTGCTCATAAAATCTAACATTTTCTTGTTAGGCATATTTCAAGTATTTCGAGAATACTCCATGGCAAAACCCCTAAATTAGCACCATCGTCGAGACCAAACCATTTAGAGAGGTCCTTGGCTTGATTTTGGTTGTACTTTCCTCGGACCATCATATTTAGGTTTATAGTTCTATCCATAAAGCCACATTTCCGGATTCTCTATTCCGACGTTAAAATATTGGTCGTCCAATTTCGCATCAAAGCAAATGGAACTAAACAGTCACATTTAGTGCTGCTACACATTGTCGAGGATCATCGTTTCAAGAAATCTTGACCATGAGAGACCGCAACTTCCAAAGAAGCACCCGCGAGCCGAACCGACCGCGGGCATTGGTTTGACTCGACCTATTCGGGGCCTTTTCTCCAACTACGACACATAGGTCAAACGAGTCACGCTCATCGCAAAGGTTTTGCCCATACCGACACTAAAAATCACAGATGAGATGTGCTCCCCACTTTAGCCACAAACCTAGCAAGTACGAATTACCATTTAGCCAACCAAAACTTGTACATTTGTTTCCTTAAGCGAACTCGTAGGTCCCAAATCAATTTATGGCAATTACACTATGGCGATGGACAAATGATAGTTACGTATGCAGGCCGTTAGTACTCATGTGAAAAAGAGCTACATGCTAAAGGATAAAAGACGAGCGTTCTAGGAAATGCTTCCCAGAGTCCTAAAACAAAGCTAGCAAACAAAGCCATGGATTGGAAACTAGCTACAGCTGCTTGGTACAATGTTGGACCACAACATTAATAACAAG
This sequence comes from Rhodomyrtus tomentosa, assembly GCA_028455895.1. Taxonomy (NCBI): domain Eukaryota; kingdom Viridiplantae; phylum Streptophyta; class Magnoliopsida; order Myrtales; family Myrtaceae; genus Rhodomyrtus; species Rhodomyrtus tomentosa. The sequence goes on from JAPCWY010000011.1 coordinate 9,858,465, forward strand.
CACACGTCCTCGGAATTTCCCAGGATTGATGGCAAATGATTGCTCCAAACTGCGGGATCAGATTGCAGTAAAGCATCCACGCCGCCCCGGTCTCCTGGAGTGGATTCAGATGCAAATTAATCCCTTCTTCTAGGACACTCAAATTGCAATCTAGATACAACAGTTTTCTCCTAATTACTTCATCAATCGAGACAAAAAAGAAAATAACGGAGAATTTACCTGCTATTCGAAATTAAAAGAAAATTCTTGTAATGCAAATAACTGCACACGAGCCAAAACATCATAACCGTGAGAACAGAACATTTTCTTTCTTTGGAGTCCTGTTCCACAAATCAGGAGAACTTGCTCTCAGTGCTGTTGCAATCTCGTGAGCTAAATGACGTTGAAAGCACATGTTAGGCCTTCGCATCTGTCAAAGGATACTAGAAGACCTAAATATTCACTTCCTGGTCCTCCGACACATTTCTCGAAATTAGAAACTAAAAGGTAATTAAAAAGCCAGAAAAATGAAAAATACACCAACCACTAAAGTGAAAGCAGCGTTCCTATTTAATGAAATTTTAAGCCTCTAAACCATGACTACAGCTTGCAATTTAAAAGGACCACGCATGAGATCATCATTTGCACCATTACAACTTATGCCGCAATACTCCAAATCAGAAACCCTTCCCCAGTTATTTCGCACCTCAAAACTTGAGAGCAGTTGTCCAGGTACCCTGCACGCTGGGGTGCTTTGTTACATGTCTTGTCTTCAGCTTCACAACTTTTCTTCCCAGTGCATTCCTCAGCCTGGTCGCATGTAGGAGGATGTCCTCAGGGCTCATATTCTTCACGCAGATCACCCTCTGGTTCTTGTTCTCTGCAAATCCAGACAACCAAACCATTACCAAAGGGTATGTAGAACTTCCCATTTTCGGTAATTTAAACAAACATGAAGGTTAAAAATATGGATCATTGCACGGGGGTCATCAATAAAAGGCTAAGGGTTGTGGGGAGAGACTTACTATACAAGCCCTTCAGATGTGGATGCTGGCCACGAATGAGTTCAGTGGCAACTTCTAACTGAGGGTTAACCTCCTTAAATGCTGGCAGATGAGACTCCATAAATGCCCTACCAACATTTTCAAGAAGATAAATTACTTATGTATGGTATTGGAACTAACAATTCATGCAGGAAATGACTTTTCGCTAAGAGACAGATCCATCGACCCAAAGATATTCTAATCAGTGAAGAACAATTAAATAAACATTTACAATGTATGTTTTCTATCACAACCATCCACATCACCAAAGAATTGAGAAAGTTGCAAAAGCCAATGGTCAACAAAACTATGATGCTCATGAAAGTTTATGATGTAGGTAACATCTTGTTTAATTGCAAGACCAACGGCCCACTAGCCGTAGTTTACTATCTGAGCCTACAAATCATAATGATTCATGATGAATATGAACAGATCATGACAAAAGAGAGGAGCATGGACAAGCTCTGCCAAGAATTCAAATGATGGTTCTCCATTATAAAAGCAAAACCATCCCTGTTCAACATTCAGATGAGTATTTTCCTCCTGCTCTAAACCTAATTAGGCAAAAGTTTAGACTCCAGCCGGGGTATACCGCTTCGTCTTTAGTAGAATTTTGAGATTAAGTTAGGTTATCAGCCTCCCAAATAATACCGATTTCCTCTAGAGAAGCAGAAGAAGAGAATTTACAAGGCGATTTGTATGTTCGTTGAAATATAGGGAAGAAGAAGCATCCATCTCCTACGTCTGGGATAGGATACAATAAAAGATAGATCGGCAGGTTTCTGTTTAATCTATCTGCTTCAATTAAGCACCTCGTCTCATGTTTTCAATCTGAATCGTGACACTTGGAAAACAAAAAAGGGTGGGTACCAAAGCACCAATGATTTGTGTATAATCAAGTTCAGACATACAAAAGAGGCATGGAAAAGTTCTACCAAGAATTCAAACGATGATTCTCCATTATAAAAGCAAAACCATCCCTGTTCAGCATTCAGATGAGTATTTTCCACAAAGGACCATGATAGCCCTCAGCATGATAGAGTCAGCCGCACCAGTGAAGTTCATTTTCACAATCACAAATTATTTCAGGATTGAAAATCATTGATTGAACCATACTGGAATCTTACTTATAATGTGCTAAAACTAGGCAACTTGAGCAGAAAGTAAGACCTAGAATCCTATGGATGGTCTACAATTAGCATTTTCATGTCCTAACCTCATTAACTCGAGCATTACCAGCTTCAATGCCCTAGCCAATGCTTGTGTTAACTCCACTACCCACATTATTACCGGTCGTCGCGTTGACAGTATCCAAGGCAGCTCCCACAGCTTGAGTAATAGCAGCATCTCTATCCTAAGCTTGCCTATTTATCAAGTTCCTGATTCATTCCAATGCTCTCAATACATCACCCATTCCAAAATTCTCCGTTACAGGTGGCCTTGAACTAAAAGCTCCACCTCTAGATCTCCCACGTTTGCCAGGTCGGTTACTCATCCTTATACTACCTGTACCACTTTAATTCCACCGCGGAATTAAATTGCAAAAGGAAGGCATACTTAGTTCCTATCATACAAAGATACTAGTTAGACAAAGCTTCCATCTATTGCAGAGGCTAGCAAAAACAAAAATTCCCTCCAAATGTCTCCATTAATGAAGGAAACGCGATTGCTGTAATGCTGTTTGTAGAAAGCAATGCTAATAGAAAAGTCCATGTACATTATCCTTTTCACGATCTGTTTTCATTTCTAAGTTATCCAGGAAAAATTAATGGTTATACTACAATCTGCTTCAGCATTAACTGATCTGCCAACATTGATGACACCCTACGGGAGGGAACTCCGGCAGGAAATCCCCTAGTCATTTCTCTTGATTCGCCTGCCCAACTCTAGAAATTGGAAGAGTCAGACTGGTTTAAAGAATAAGGGGAAGAGGAAGCCTTTCTTCAGAATCTATTTAGTAATGTATCAAATCCCATGAACGGTTAAGGTCAGTAGTCTTTACTCGGACTAGTCACTAGGAGAAAGAAATAGCTATCTTTATTGTATTTTCAAGTAGAAGCTTGAGATCTTGAGATCGAGCGTTAGGGAAAGCAAAGCGGAAGATAGTAAAGACTTGCGTATAAGAAAGACAATCAAGAATGACATGAAAAGGAAAGATTGAATAGCACTTGCAAGAGGAGAAAAGTCGCCCAATGTATGGTCCTAATTTCAACACGCCACCTCCCTCAGCCTCCTTACTCTCTGCCTAGAATCTTCGGACCTCTTTCAACAGTGGTGGTCAAGTTACACAACAGAAGGTTCTAAGCCTTAGTCATCTATTCGATCAATGCGGCCTTACTCTAACAAGTAAGAAAGTAAACTACCTTACGACTTTTCTTTAATCCATTATTAGATTTGCCGCTGGGCGTAACGTAGAAGTTTTGCTTCAATTAGAATATCTGAGGCGGGGGCTATCCTTCTATACTTATATATGGCCAAAACAGCCTAAGAATATCTCAAAGAGCGGAGGGGAAATTGATCAACATTCACTTGTGGAAGTCTAAATGGTAATAAAGCTCAAGGGAGATAGCACATTGTAATCTGCATTTTCAGAATGCCCGTCACGTGCTGATGCAGAGTGAAACCTCTTTGCAAAGCCTTTGAATCGTTCATGATAATCATCATAGGTTTAAAAAGAGGCAAGACAAGGATGGGTAAGGAACAAACCATTTTTTTTTATTATAACACTTCCACTTTCTGACAATATCGTGTTTATTGACGATATCGTGTTTATTGATGAGACCAGGGCTGTATTTACGCTATGGGTAAGGAACAAACCATCATAGCGTAAATCTGTGGTGTATGCTATTTGCAGACGATATCGTGCTTATTGATGAGACCAGGGCTAGGGTTAACGCTAAGTTAGAAGTATGGAGAAGCACGTTGGAGTCTAAAGGATTTACGCTAAGTCGAAGTAAGACGAAATACTTGAAGTGTGAGTTTGACACGGCAGAAAGAGGGGATGAAGAAGCCGTAAATATGCTCGGACAGGAGGTACCCAAAAAAGATACATTTAGATATCTGGGATCAATATTGCAAAAGGAGGGAGAGATTGATGAGGATGAAAGCCATAGAATCAGAGCAGGTTGGATGAAATGGCGCAGTGCATCGGGATTTTTATGTGATTGCAAAATTCCTCATAGGTAAAAAGGAAAATTTTATAGAACAGCAGCCAGACCTGCCATGTTATATGGAGCTGAATGTTGGCCAGCGCAAAGAAAACATGAGCATAAAATGGAAGTAGCGGAAATGAGAATGTTAAGGTAGATGTGTGGTCATACAAGGATGGATAAGATAAGAAATGAAAAGATTCGACGAAAAGTTGAAGTAGAACCGGTGGCGGAAAAGATGAGAGAGCATAGATTGAGATGGTTTGGGCATATTCTCCGAAGACCCTTAGATGCACCGGTACGAACAGAAGTTTGCTATCGAGAGCATAACACGAAAAAAGCAAGAGTTCGGCCGAAACTTACTTGGGGGAAAGCAGTAAAACAAGATTTAATAGAGTGGAAAATAAACTGACGTACGGTTTGTCTTAGGACGGAGTGGAGAGAGGCTATTAGTATTGTGGTGGGGTAGTGTATAGATAGATAGATATATATATATACTTATTTATTTTTAGACATTTCTCTTTTACTTCCCTTGATTCTGCTTTTATTTTTATGATTTTTTGGGGTTCATCGACCGTCGACCCCAAATAGTTTGGGATAAAGGTGTTGTTGATGTTGTTGTTGATGTTGATGTTGATAACACTTCCACTTTCTAGAAATTTCTGCCAATTTGAATGTCAAGGTACATAACCTCTAATGGCAGAATCACATAGCAAAAATATAGTAGTGTAAGTACAGTAATTGTCCTTTATCCTAGTAAAAGCGGCATAAAAGTGTTATAACCTATGTAGCGCCGACACGATACCAGACAAGTGATTTCTCAAAAAATAGAGAATTCTGACACATTGTATATTAAATGTATATTTTTATATATATACACATGAAAAATTATCATGTATATATAAAAATATCAGTGGTGAGTTTCTTCTTCTTCTTCTGCTAGGGATTCACAATTAATTCTTTTTTTTTTGCTAGCTGAATATATTAATTTTGGGGTTGCTGGATATATCACTTAAGTATATATATTTTTCAAATTTACATTTTGACCCCTAATTTTTTACTTTGAGTCCTCCTTTTTTTGCCCTAGTTATGGATTAGCCAACAAAAGATATCCAAAATGAGGTGCCATGGTGTATGCTTTTTGCAGATGATATTGTGTTCATTGATGAGACCGGAACTAAGGTTGACGCTAAATTAGAGTGATAGAGAAGCGCGTTGGAGTCTAAGGGATTCACGTTAAGTTGAAATAAGATCGAATGCATGAATTGTGAGTTCGATACGGCAAGAGGAGAAGATCAAGAATCTATGAATATACTTGGACAAGAGATACCCAAGAAAGATGCTTTTATATATCTAGGATCAATATTGCAAAAGGAGGGAGAGATCGATAAGGATGTAAGCTATAGAATCAGAGCAGGCTGGATGAAATGACGTAGTGCATCAAGATTTTTGTGTGACCACAAAATATCTCTTAAACTAAAAGGAAACTTTTATAGAACTGCGGTAAAACTTGCAATGCTATACAGAGCTGAATGCTGGCCAATATTGAGTAGCGAAAATGAGGATGTTAAGATAGATGTGTAATCATACAAAGATGGATAAGATAGGAAATGAAGATATTCGACGAAAAATTGTAGTAGTACCGGTAGCAGAAAAGATGAGATGATTTAGGCATATTTTTCGTAGATCCCTAGATGATCCGACAAGAACGTAAGTTTGTTATCGAGAGCTTAATCGAAAGAAAGGAAAAAATTGGCCGAAATTTACTTGGGACAAAGTAGTAAAGCAAGATTTATTAGAGTGAGAAACATATTGATGTACGGTAGGACGGAGTGGAGGAAAGCTATTAACATTGTGAAGGAGTAGAATTCCTATGGTCCTGACCGTCCTTTCTCTCGATATATTTATATATTTACTTATATTTTTTATAATTTTTCTTTTCCCTCGAGCGGTCTTTCTTTTATTTCATTTATTTTTGGATTCATCGACCGCCAACCCCAACTAGTTCGGGATAAAGGTGATGTTGATGTTGACATTTTGACCTCTAATTTATTAAAAATGCTTAAAATTGGCCGCCAACGTGTCAAAATGGCGGGATCCTGGACTCAAGTGTCGTTCGTGTCTGGAGTGCTGACCATGTGTTGTTCGTATGTCAGAGAGTGTCGGAGTGTCGAAGAGTGTCACATGCGACACGACAAGATACGAGTACCCCCAGAGAGTGTCAGTGCTTCCTAGGTTATGGTAGCCAATGTTCAGACTGGTCAAAGAACCAATCTGTGTTGCCGAGTCAATCAGTTCAATAAGTTGAGCCTCTGGGTCAGTGAAGTTGGAAAATAAATTTACATATTGAGTGTGCACATTAGGACCATAAAAGAGGAACACTCGCTCTAGTGGATAAGGCGTTCCTCAATACACAAGAGGTCAAGAGGTTGATCCCCATGTAGCCCCATTATTTAAAATTTTCAACAACTCGGCAATTTGGTCAAAGCTCCAGTCCAACCGATGGGCGGTTCATCGGGTCAAGTGGTTGAACCACATCAACACTAGGTTTGACCAGCTCTTAACTAACTGGGTAGATGAGAAAAATAGGACCGGGTCATGATCTCCCGGTCCAATCAGTTGGACCGGCCATCTAGTTTAGGTTTTCACAAAATCGACAACAGCTGCATCTTTGCATATCTTGCAGATATGAGCGAGACAGAGTACTCAACATGGATAAAAGAGCGGTATTGTGCGTTAATGGATTGTTGCAATCAACACAATTTTTGTCATAACTTTCTTCCATTGATTCCCTGCGCAGCTTCCCCCCTGTAGACTTCCTTTCCAAAATATTTTATACCATTTAAAAGTAACACTTGGTGTTTCACAAAAAAAAGAAAAAGAAAAAAAAGGAGCAACGCTTGGTGCAAAGTTCAATCTTTTTTCGTCTTCGGTAAATTTTCAAGCTTTCCACATTATCCAAGGAACCAAACATATAAGATAGATAGCAAGCCCTCTTAGATGAAACCCCAACAACTCACTCGTTCCTTAACAGATCTGAGCTGTATAGTTTCTTTTCTAAAGGCAGAAGGTTTACTTATCCAGCTACACCAAAAACTAGATTCCCGTATCTTCAGCAACTGCTTTCATTTCAAGCCGCCACTATATGCAAAAAACTTCTTCCCTTGGATCCTGAACTAATGCTCCTTAGCCCCGACAGACCTCAGTCATCTGCAAACTAGCATAACAAAGAGGCCACTGCTGGAGGCAGGCTTCCATAGTCCGCAAGGCACCATGACATAATTTCATCATTCATGTATACCCAATCCCACCCACCGCATTAGCACTTAAAAGATATGAGAAAATCCATAGAAATGAAACCCGCACAATCTTAGCGGAAGCAGGATTTTCAGCAGATACAACATGAAGCCAAGACACAACTCGAATCTTCACGACCGAGAAGAGAGACTTTAGGCATAGCACTCCAAGAGCTCAATTCAACATCAGCTGTATCCATAGCCGTATAAAAAGCGTACCTGATGCCCCTGCTACTTCCTCCCCAGTCGCAATAGCTTACGATCAGCTTTTGAAGCTGCCAGACGCCTCTCAAAGCCATCTGACAAACCAAAGCGCCAGAATTTAACCCGCGTAACGCGAATGCCCAATCGAAAGTACTACCTACTACGAGGAAAATCGCTCAAAAATGGGGGAAAAAAAAAACAAAAGAAGAAATTCCTCCACATCATCTTAACTCCGAAAAAAACCTTAAAACCGCAGACAAAGAAAAGGAGGAACCTCCGGAAGATTGACTCACTGGTCCTCTAGCTCAACAAGTAATCACCAGGAATTCCGCCACTCGATAACAGCATAGAAACTAAGAATCAGGCGAGCATTCCGAACCTCCAAACGTGAGATTGAAAGAATTGAACGAACCTTAGCTTCGCGGCTCTCCTTGTGTCGAAGTCGACGTGCACCGAAGGCGGGACACAGCGAGAGCTCAAAGATGAGGGGTCTGCGAAGTGGGGGGTTTGGGGTTTTGCCCTTATCTGGAATGGGACAACTTTTTTACTTTTTATTTTTTAAAAATTACCTAAGTTGAAGCCTAAAATTTATAACAATTGCAATCAAGATTAAAAAATTTATTAAATTAATTTTATTTGAATCCTTCCGTTAATTCCGATTCCGTTAATTCCGATATTAATTCCGATATCGATGACCAACGACTTGAGCTGCGAGCGCCCTTGGAGAAGGCGAGAGAGATTTGCCTTTGTCATAGATTAGGCAAGATCACGATCTAAGTGACGAATGGTTGTGTCACAAGCTTTGCATAGCCTCGCTTACAATGTTACGGAATTTTGAATTGTAGAAAAAATGAAAGTGGTTGTAAATTATAAGATCTAGATTAATAAAAAAAATTGCGATGTTAAAATAAGTATTTTCAAGGATTAATATCATGAAGAACCATAAATTGATATATTTATGATAAATTTATCTCAAATTATTTTTTTCATCGTGAAAAATTCTAAACTTGTACATATGTGACAAATTTAATTCAAATTATTTTTTTGACCACATAAAACTTCAAACTTATACATCCGTGATAATTTTACTCAAAAACTATTTTTTATGACGAGAAATCTTAAATTGATACACATGTGATCAATTTATTTTTTGTTAGTTTCCGTTAAGTTGGATTAATATCTCGAAAAATTTCAAACTGATATATTGATCAAGTGCCACTTATTTGACGGTAAAATTTAACGAAAATTAATGAATGGTAAATTTATCACAGATGTAGCAGTTTAGGATAAATTTATCACATCTGTATCCATTTGAGATTTTTTTTGATAAAAAAATAATTTAGGGTAAATTTGTTACAGATTTATTAATTTGAGATTTTTAGTGGTATTTTTCCTATTTTCAATAGGATAATTGTTAGATCCACCGCTAATGTACTAATTCGCCTTTTCACTCGGGCCAATGGTTGATTGACATGCTTAATAATAATGTAATTAACCTATATTTCCTAACGTGCACATCAATTTGAACAATTTTATATGTAATTTTTGCAGTTGTACGCAAGATCCAATGGAAGTTTTTTTTTTTCTTGTTTCCTTTTCACTTGAATTTTGCCTGTAATGCAGGATTGGTTGTTGTGTTCTAAAAATGGCCACCTTCTCTCTCTCACTAGCCTACACAGTACACAGTCCATAAATTGGACTTGAAGCCCTACAAAATCTTTCCCACTTCTCTGCTCTCGCTTGAAGCCCCCCGCCCCCCCCCATGGCTTCCGCTTCTTCGCGCAGGCTCCTCCCTACCCTCCTCCGCTCCTCCGCCTCCTCCCTCCGCCGATCCCCCCCGTCGAGACCTCCCTCCTCTAATCCTAAGTCCACCCACTTCTTCGCCTCCTCCCCCCGCCACCACGGCCCTTCTCCCTACGGCTACCTCCTCACCCGCGCTGCCTACTACGCCACCTCCTCCTCCTCCACCACCGCCGCATCCCCCCCTCCCCCCGCGAAGAAGGACGCCGGGAAGGGCAGGATCACCGATGAGTTCACCGGCGCCGGCGCGATCGGGCGGGTGTGCCAGGTGATCGGCGCCGTGGTCGACGTGCGGTTCGATGAGGGCTTGCCTCCAATCTTGACGGCCCTGGAGGTGCTCGACAACTCGATCAGGCTGGTGCTGGAGGTGGCCCAGCACTTGGGTGAGAACATGGTCAGGACCATCGCTATGGACGGGACCGAAGGTCTTGTACGTGGTCAGCGCGTGCTCAACACTGGCTCCCCTATCACTGTAAGTTTCACATTTTGCGCGCTCTCGCTCTCTCTCTCCCCCTCCCCAAATCACTGTGTATGGATGTCTACGTGGTTGTCTTTGTTGATCCTTGATATGATCCGGTATTGTAGGAGAGAAATTGTTTGTCAATGTGAATTTCTCTCCACCCCACCCCCCCCACCCGCCCTCGCTTGACCAAGTGTTAACTTTATTGTCCGATTTTAAGGTGAAAATGATTGATTTTCTTGTCGTGGGTGATTGGAAGCTGTACTTGAGTGATGCAAATGACACGGCTTTTCTGTGCAAGTCTTGCTCTTATCTGTTATATTTTACATTTGGAAAGTTAGGATTTTGATCTACAGACTTGTGCTGAGGTAATGCAGCTCCAGAGGTGATGTTCCTATTTTGTTACTTAAGCTAAGAGCTGAAGCTCGAAGCATGATGTTAATTTGTGAAAAACAGAAGGTTCACTAACTGTGTGGTTGAGGGAAAGCAATTCTTACGTGGTGTTACCATACACAGTTCCAATTCATTTCATGAAAAGAAAAATGAAAGGTCCCCTACTAAGTTAGTACTTACCGAAAAAATTGTGGAAGTGAACCACTTGTGGTTGACTGCTTAATTTGTGCTCTATGCTTTTACCTTTCATGAGTTCTCACGGATACTCTTTTTCAAACTGCATTTTGATCTGCCAGCAATATTTCCTTCTGTTTTAATGGAGTGGCATTTGTTCTTGTATTTTGGGTTATATCTGCATTTTTTTATTGGCCCATGTCCCTTTTTCCACTGATTCACATGTTTCAAAAAATATGTGTTCTATATCTTGATCCACTACCTTTGCGATGCTTCCTTTTCCCCTGTAGGTACCTGTAGGTAGGGCTACTCTTGGCCGCATCATCAATGTTATTGGGGAGCCAATTGATGAGAGAGGCGAAATCAGTGAGTAATAGAGAAATGATGAAGTACATGCTTGTTCCAGCTGCTGCTTTGATCGCATGATCTTAATGGGTGGGAATTTATCTTATTTGACAGAGACGGATCATTTTTTGCCCATTCATAGAGAAGCTCCATCTTTCGTTGAGCAAGCCACCGAACAGCAGATTCTTGTCACTGGTATTAAGGTATACAATTTTATATGAAAACCAAGTGGTTATCTTCCTTGAACTTCTTCTAGACCCATAATTTGTCAGATATGCTGGCTTATGTATGTGAGTTTCAACAAGTGAACTGCCGCTTTCCCCTGCAGGTTGTGGACCTCCTTGCTCCATACCAAAGAGGTGGAAAGATCGGGCTGTTTGGTGGTGCTGGTGTAGGCAAAACAGTGCTTATTATGGAACTGATCAATAATGTTGCTAAAGCCCATGGTTGGTTTTCTTATACCAGATGTCTTAAGGTGCGGTTGCATCTTGTTGTTCCTATATGATGTCTTCATTATGCTTCAATAGGTGGTTTCTCTGTGTTTGCTGGTGTTGGAGAACGAACTCGTGAGGGTAATGACTTGTACAGGGAGATGATGGAGAGCGGCGTTATCAAGCTTGGTGATAAGCAGGTGCTTAAATAGCAACCTTTCTTTGCTCTTATTGCTCGTTGGATTGCATGAATCATTTGGGATTGGTTTGCTTAGTTTGACCTTCATACAGGCTGAAAGCAAATGTGCTCTTGTCTATGGTCAAATGAATGAACCTCCTGGTGCACGTGCTCGTGTTGGGCTCACTGGTCTGACTGTGGCTGAACACTTCCGAGATGCTGAAGGGCAAGATGTGCTTCTTTTCATTGATAATATTTTCCGATTTACCCAAGTAAGCATGCCTGTGAAAGGACATAAGAATTATGTTGTCTAGTTTTTCTAACCATTGCAGGAATGCTGCTGTTACTGTTGAAATATATAAATATTAAATCACGCATTCTTCTAACAGTTTAAGCTTTTAGAGCAGTCGGTTGTGGTTTTATCAAATCTTACATGGTATCAGAGGAGGAGGCCCTGAGTTCAAATCTTTCCAGGCCCCTATTTGTCTCCCCAATGAATTTCTTCACACTTAGTACTAGGCAAAAGACCAGACTAAATGTGAAGGGGAGTGTTGAAATATATAAATATTAAATCACGTATTCTTTTAACAGCTTAAGCTTTTAGAGTAGTCGGTTGTGGTCTTATTAAATCTTACAGTTATGATGCTTTTCCACTTGTTTATTGTACTATCAATTTGTTGTGCAGGCCAATTCAGAAGTGTCTGCCTTGCTTGGTCGCATCCCATCTGCTGTGGGTTATCAACCCACTCTGGCTACTGATCTCGGAGGTCTTCAGGAGCGTATTACAACAACAAAGAAAGGTTCCATTACATCCGTCCAGGCTATTTATGTCCCTGCTGATGACTTGACAGATCCAGCTCCTGCAACCACTTTTGCTCACTTGGATGCCACGACTGTGCTGTCACGACAGGTTTTGGTTTTGTTGACGCATATTAGCACCTATCCAAAATGGTTCTTCTGATGGATTGATGACTTCTTGCGACTTTGAGCAGATCTCCGAGCTTGGTATCTATCCTGCTGTCGATCCCCTAGATTCCACATCCCGAATGCTCTCCCCTCACATTTTGGGTGAGGACCATTACAATACTGCTCGTGGAGTGCAGAAGGTTCTTCAGAATTACAAGAATCTTCAAGATATTATTGCAATTTTGGGAATGGATGAACTTAGTGAAGATGACAAATTGACGGTTGCTCGTGCTCGCAAAATTCAACGATTCTTGAGTCAGCCTTTCCACGTTGCTGAGGTGTTCACGGGAGCCCCTGGCAAATATGTAGAACTGAAGGAGAGTATTAACAGCTTCCAGGTAATATACATTACCATTTCTTTCCTCCCATCAGTTGATCCGGCTGTTTCTTGATAACAGAATCTAGGGGTGATGCAGAAGAGTATAATTTTACATTGAAGAACTGTTGATGACTATTTATTCATCTCATTCTAAAAGCTCAACGAACTTGCTGGAGAGAATTAACGGATCTCTATGTTGAACTTTCATACTCTAGTCTTATCATAAAACTCCTATATGCTAAATTATCTGGAAAAAAATTCACTAATGTAGATGTCACATATTTGTTTAATTGAGTCTTAGGCGTATGTTTCTAGCATTGTTATGGTCCTAGAGTTTTATTTACGTAGGTTTTGGCTTTCTGCTTGTAGGATGCTCATCTCTCCTATTTTCGAAATTTTTCTTGCTGAATTGTTGCCATCAATACAGCACTTGGTATGATTGGGCAAATTAGCCCGTGCATTTATTAATTGCTTCGAGGTTTTTTTCCTCTTATTTTTTTGGCAGGGAGTGTTGGATGGAAAGTATGATGATCTACCAGAACAATCCTTTTACATGGTTGGAGGCATTGAAGAGGTTATCGCTAAGGCAGAGAAGATTGCCAAGGAATCTGCTTCCTAATCAAATCCTCTCTTTGCCAGTTCTCTTTGTCCGCTTCACTTTGTAATTGCAGGAACCAATATATTTAAGAGATAATTGGCCTGCAAGAGGATTGCTTTCGGACCAAATTTCGGGATCTCTCTGTCTCTTTCTTGATCTGATTGCTGAGGCCTGAAAGTGAAATGGAGTTGAGGGCCTCAGTTGCTGTGCCCTCTTTCTTCTTGTCCCTTAATAAGCCAGGGAATGACTGGAGGTGTATATATTTTGCTTTGGTTTTGGGCATATTGGGTTTCTTTAATTGAAGAAATTTATTTCACTTCATGCTGTACTGCAGCATTTTCCCTATTACGGTGCCATGCATGGTATCTTTTCCATTTTCTATTTTTATGCTATGGCATATGATATTGGAAAGAAATCGTATAACCTTTCCTTAAAAAGTTAGGCCTTAATTTTGCAATTCGGGCCGTCCGTGTTATGAATGAATGATCCAAATTATAACTAATAAAAATATTTATAAAATTTTCAAAAAATTACCCCTTAAAAATTTGTGATCCGGGCCGTCCGTCTAAAAATGGAATGGCCCGAATTGTAAGGTTAGATGCCTAAATTTCTGAGAAAATGTGATAGGGAAAAGGTGATAGGATGTAAATACATCCGTGAACATTGAGTACTTTTCAAGTGCTTGCATGTTAAGACATGAATCACAACAAACTGTATACTGATCCAATATATTCTGATCGAGGAGTAGTTCCTCAAGACATTGACACAAATGAGTTATCTCATTGCTTGTTCTTGCAGATCGACTTGATTTTGTTCTTGCAGATCGACTTGATTTGCTTTGAAATATCTGAAACAACGTTTCAGTTTGGAACTCTGAAAATGCTAGCAGTAGGACAACTATCTACGCTGACTTTTGCCATGCTAAATTCACTTTGGAAGCATCTTTTTTTTTTCTTTTTCCTGGACAACAAGAAGTAAATTTTGCAACCTCTTGGCATTTGTGAAATATCTTGTCCTTGAAAACTGTTTGTGGAAGCCTCTGCAAGAGTGTACTGATAATTTTGGATCCTAAATGTTCGCGCAAAATGTATTCCATTGCCGCTCTGAGATGGGAAGTGAAAAGCCTCGTGTCTTCTGGTGTCCATAGCTTGAAAAGGAAGTAAATCGCTTCTGCTACTTCAATGCCCAAGCAGTCCATCTTCATTGCCAACCCTTCGACTTCAGCAGGACTTGGGATGAAAATCGGGAGATTGAACGAGTCGACAAGCTCTTCCTTTACCAAGCCCCACAACTAGGGTCAAATACAAAATAAGCAAAATTCTCACATATCAAGATTATTGAGCAGATGCCTCATTTCAGTCTTTCATCTCATAAGCTCCAAAATTTCCACGGTTCTTAAAAACGGAGCTGCATTAGCTTGTGAAAATTCAGAACTAACTTGGTTTGGTGCGGTTCTATCATTAACATGTGTAATGAGTAATATGCACAAGTGTTTGTGGTTTAATACAATGCATGAACTCCACAAAGAACAAGCTTTATAGTGTTGAAACATCTATGGCATTTAAGAATTGGAAGCTTACCTCTCTGGCCATCTCTGCAAGAACGTTCCCCAAACACTCAACACATGCACAAGCATGAACTCAGAAGCCACTATGCCATCCGGCCGACATGGCATCAGAATTGCCATCAGCCCGTCCTCCGCCATCTCCTTCGATCTCACTTCAAAGACCTCCTCCACATCCCTCTGAAACTGACTAGCAAAGGCTTCAGTGAGTCCATGAGAACTGCCTGCATACGTGATCCTCCCTTTATTCCGTGCGTGAGAACCGACCTTCACTTCCTCAGGAACCTAGGTCAGCCAGTGAAGCGCGAAAGCTGAGTGCATCAAATTCAAGCTGCCAGGAACAGTCGGCCATGGAAGGACCCGGAACTCCCACCGCCATATAAGGGCGATCGGGTGGAAGAGCTCGGAAGAGGGTGTTGGAGTCATTGATGGTCTGGTCATTGAAGAACACTTGGAACTGGGGTATCTGATTGGATCCTAGGCCTGTGTTCGTGTATGCAAGGTTTATCGCATCAATTATGGTCTGCATAGAGGTGAAGGTGTTTGGTCCGACTGAACACCGGCGATGTGGAAGATTTGCCAAGCGGCATTAGCTGGTCGAATCATCCGTTTTTCTTCAATGCTATGAATTAGCAGCAAAAGCTTTGCTTGATCTGATGCCGCTCCCTACAAAAAAGAAGTCGAAACAAGCATTGATTTCACCTTTAGAGACAACACTATTTCCTTATATTCAATGAAGCTATAGAAAAATCTTTGTGCATGAGCATGTTGACAAGATATACACCTCTATTTCTGCCGTGTGAATGTATTCTTATGAGTCCAACATAGGGATGATGAATTTATAGGGAAAGGTGAACTTAAAATTTTCACCTAATCAATCCCCGAACTTTTTGCAACATAATTTATGGTTTCTTTCCTTGTTTTTCATAATGCGTATGATTATGAACTTCACCACAAACATACGAATGCATGTATTAAGTTAACAAGTAGAACTATTTCATGTTATTTTGAACTAAATTACAATCATATGGCCGGATCCCAACCCGGAAAGCATCGAAATAGTTTCATAACCCATGGATAAACTTGGAACCTTAGTCCATAAAGCATCCAAGACTTATATTCATCAACCACAAAATGTCTCATAAATCCACAACCCTTAGAATTCGAAATATAATAGGTAAAGTCCGCCTGTGATCGAGTCACGGGTCACAAGATGAGTGAACAAATGCTTGCTTCCGTGCAGCTTGATAATCAAACATTCAGGGTGCGTATGGGGAGGGAAGAAAACGCAACCTGGTACTTGAGAGTTTTGAGAGTAGCTGTTTGGGCCATCTCCACCATTCATGACAAAAAAAGTCTTCCTCCATTGCTGATCCCTCTCTTCTCTTCCGCCCAGCTTATTTTCAACTCATACACAGCTTCAACCAAAAAGAAAAAGGGGGAAAAAAACACCCAGTGGAATGTCATTTCCAAATAGAAGAATAGCAAACAGTGATGGCGCACCCCACCTCCCGACTCCAAGAATATAATTTGACGAAGTCCAAGCGATTTTTTCCTTTTTTCTTATTTGGTTATCGCATCTTTATAAGGTCAATGAGAATATATATATATATATATATATCCTATCTCTAACTCTCCTCTCTTTGACTTTTATTACCCTGCACTTGATACTAGCGTCCCAATCTCTTTAATCCCATCTTCTTAGTAGTTTTACCAACAAGGACACATACTTATTGGCCCTTTACCAGCGCGAGGTCAACGGGAATTTAAATTGCTAATGTATGTGTACATTTATTCCCACCAATTATAGAAAGCCAAAAAGTATGAAAGGAAACGTCATGATTCCATGCTGTTCTTGGGTGTACTTAGATTTGGTGAGATGTTCAGGACTTCATGAGGAGGAGCGTGCCATTACTGATGATTTGCCAGCTGACGAGCACCGTGTCACTGGGGATCAGCTGAGGGCGGTAAAGAGAAGCAGACAGATTGACCAACCCATAAATTTGCAAGCTTACCCAAAAATCATACATTTTACAACACGGAGACTGTCGTTGTTGTGTGCAATCTAAGATACAATCTCAACTAGGCAGAAGACACACACAAGGAACACCCACTTGACGATCAAAGCTGCACCATCAAAAAATGGATCCGCATTACATTTGGTTCTCATTTGGTGCGTTGGTAGTGGATATGAGCAACAACTCTTTGATTTCGCTCTTCATTTTCAGCTTACTGGTTCATCCTTGTGACCTTCTAGAGGCTATGCACACAGCCCAGGCCAGGAAAATCAAGAGACGCCCACAACTCAGCAAGATACAGGCACTTGATACGAATTGTTCACGGCTTGTGCTGTGCAAGGAAGGATGTGCCGACTACCTGGCTTGCTGGCAAGGGCTTTCCATTCACAAGCAATTGTTGAAGGAAATCCACACGGATTGATCTGAACTGGTAGGCCTATTCGGATATTCAATTAACAAGAAAGGACAAGCAGATCAGTGGTCAGTAGAACTCGAACTGCGAGATATGGTTTATATCAAGGGTACTGTTTAGAGGAAATGAAGTTTGATAGCAACTTGCTCGTTAAGAAATGTGAACAAGGACATATGCTCGCAAAATAAGTACCTTCCCACTCCAAGTAAAATCAACGTGACAGTAATAAGGATCCAAGAGTATCAGTTGGTCTCCTTCATTAATCTGCAAACACAAATCGCGAGTTACAAACAGAAGTCAAGATCGTGAATAGTGACCGCATGCAGAAACTGAAATTATGATTTGTGTTGGATACACAAGATTATCAACCTAGTTTTTTTTTATCTGATACACTAAAATGCATCCTTCGCCAATCTACCAGTGACGATACAAAACCCCAGAGTAAACAGACATGGAGAAAACTGCGTGAAAGTCCTAGACTGACATCTGAGATATAATAAAATAACGGATAAATTTCATCTTTGATTTTTAATCACCCAATGCGTTAAACTTTCAATTTCCAGACAATTCTCTGGCAAAATATAACAAGATGACCATTTGGCAATCATGGTGAGACACCTGCCAAAATTAGCTGGAAAATTGGCTAGCTCCCGCCAAAGTGCATACGTTGCAAAAATTGAATATTCAGTACATTAGTTAATTGAAATGAAGTGCTATGATATGGTTGCAAAATTCACTAAACTCCAGTGATGATGAAAGAAATTTATCCGGACCACAAAAGAGCCAAAAGAAAGCAGTAGATAGAGAGCAAAGAACACTGGGAACAAAACAGCAGGTCCAACAAGTTGATTTTCACATTTTTTGAGAAAGAAACGATTATTTCTTACCATGTCATTTCGTATGCCATAAACTGAAAGGATAAAACATGTCTGATTTGAATCACATGCTAAATAATACCTGCCAAAACCACCACAAAATTCGTAATAAGCAAGCTGCTCAAAGAATCAACACACGTGATACGATGCTTCAGAGACATAAAATGGTAACACGTGTGTGGAGTCGACTACACTCAGTTTGATATCCATGTGAAAGTATCGCATCATTATAATACATGTGAAGCACACAATAATGTCCACAAGCCGTGACTAAATCAGTTTGATCAAATGCACAAACCATGAGAACATTGACAAGCAAAAAACTTACAGTGGAGAAACATTATCATGCTTTATGAAGAATAGCACCTTTCCAGCAACAGCTATTGCTTTGTTAAGACCCTCACATAGAAGATCGACATTAGACTTTTTGTGGGAGGAACTCACTATTGATAAGGGCACATCCCGCACAAACAAACAAAAGAAAAGGAAAACAAGTTAAATGCATTTCCAGAAATACAAAAGCTTTTCAAAGAGAGTAAGAATCAATCAAAACAAATTATTACAACTCACAATTGGTAGAAGCCAGCGATGATGCAAAAGAAGCAAGTCGTTTTCCTTTGGCATGTACCTGTGGGCACAAACCAACAATCAAAGTAAGGATCTCGTATTCACAGCACTAGCATCCACAGAAGACAGATAATCCTTGATAGGTTTCATGAAAAATAAAGGAGACAGCACCAAAAGAATTTTAACTCCCATGGCAACATTATAACTGAACTTTTGGAAGATATTACAACTCCTCAAGAGTCAGTTTCTCTTATGTCTTCAGTTTCTCTTATGTCTTCAGTTTCTCTTATGTCTTGTCAATGGGCAATACATGTGCTAACTAGCAGTTCTAACTCTCGAGAATTCACATGTTTAACTACAAATTATAGCATCAACCACCTAAGAGATAGTTCCAGTATTAAGTAGCTAATTTCTTCACTCAAAAATAACTTCACCTTCAAGAAATTCTCTAGCTTGTCAAGAAGACTGACTATCTTCTCAACCTCCTCAGATGCATTCAGACCAGGATCCTTTAGCGCAGCAGCTTGAAATCCAGTAAGGGCCCTTTCATAGTTCTCTAGGTACTTATTTACCTGAAGATGAAAACAACATTGAACAAACTGGTAATGACGAGGAAAATGACCTTGTGAGACTGCAATCCCATCCCATCCCATCCCATCCCAAACATCACGCCCCAAACTTAAAAAACCTTATGAGGTATTGCTCATCAGATAAATTGAATAGGTCTCACTACTGCAGATTCCATGAACCTTTACTCTCTTTTATTCTCACTTCCTGTTCCATCTATAACATTACTTTTTTTTCTTTTTCTTTTTTCTGTTTTTTCAGTTCCCGGATAATAGCCGCTTAGTCTTAGTGTTGTAAAAAGATAAATGTCATTTTTCTCAATCATAAACTTCAGCATTAACAAAGGGGTCGTCCTTGATGTTTACTAAAATATTGAAATATACAGGTGATCGGTGTTAAGAACACATTTTAACATAGAAAATCTATAGCAGACTCATAATGATAATTTTTAATTTTTCACTGTGAGATTAATATTCCATATGAATCATCATGGAACAACTTTTACAGTAGGCACATCATGTGCAACAAATGCACAATTTTAAAAGCAATCAAGTATAGGTACTGTCCTGATCTACAAGCATTAAACCAGAGCAACAACCCAAGGGCCTGATATGTCAGTGTGCTAGTACTGGGAGTTTCCTCCCAACAATCAACACCTTGACAATATCTTTTGAAAGCCCCTTTTAATTAACAAGATTCTACTTAGTGGATCATTAAGCAGATTAATAGGTACTTTCCAACAATATAAGGTTGATTAGTGGGAGAAACACAGTTGATAAACTAGTGATTGTTGGTGAGAGTTGCTTAAAAAACGACAAAAGGAAAGTAAAATTTATTTGGACTAAGCAAGAATCAATGATCTCAAATATATTTTTCACAGTAGCAATATCTGTTTCTTCTTTATTTTCTTTAGGTAAGAAATGAAAAGCTTCTTCAGCATCTGCATCTGAAATGATATTCAAAATCTGGAGCATCGCAAATGTCAATTGTGGTTTTATGGCACACCAAGAAAGTTAAACTGAAGAGGATAAAGCTCTTAGAGAAAGAAGTAATGTGGGTGACAAGGAAATTATCCACATGGTATCGTTACTTTGACCACAGTTTGCATTGCATCACAGAATCATCGGAAAACTGATGAGAAAATGCTGAGCTAAATTCTTTGTTTATTTGCTTCCCATGCATAAATTTTCAAAAGCTTCATAACAAATTTGGTAATGGATTGATCACATTCCCCATACACTGCCTTGAATGCCCGAGTGATCATGCACATTGCCTTTTTCTGGGACGCTTTACTCCATTTGACACCCAATTCCAATCACACAATCAGCACAAGGTCCCCTCGCCCCCCCCCCCCCCCCCCCCCCCACAAAAAAAAAAACCCACAAAAAAAAAAAATCCCCAAATCAGAGAATGTAGTTGACATGTGACATTGTCTGCCCATCCTGTAGAAAGAATCCTCAGTGCGGACCTCATCTAGAAACAAGCAAAATGGCAAAAGGAACAAAAAAGTCTAATCATCTGCACTCCTTTATTATGTAACTAAGAAGAGGAACACAAAATATTATGTGACATGCGACAGACTACAGTCAGCTCATCTTAGATGATTACTCAATATATTCAATCCCAGCAAGGAACATATCAGAAGATGATTAAACGTTATGTAATCTTAAAGGCAATTTTCTCAACTTCATGATACGGCAATGTAAAGTATAAGAATAAAGTTTCACTTACAGTAGCGCAGTTGAAAAATAGGTCTGGATTGGATTCCATTCTTTCATCTTTTTCCTGATGTTAATCGAATATTAGAACATAAAACAGTAAAAAGTCTTAAGCACAACAAAAGCAAAAACACCTGTTAGTATCAGATGGTTCTTCCCAGGTAATTAAAGGTTCCATATGTGCATCAAGATGGAATTAATCAGCTTGGATCACAAATGTGATAATAAGAGCATTACAATGGCTTTCCTACTACATCTTACTCATACTTACAGCATTCTGATATGCTTTCAAAGACTGATGAAGTTTGCTAAGATCCCAGGCTCCAGTCACGAAAAAACTAGTGAGGCATGCATTTCCAAGGTTATCTGCCAGGTTTTAAATGATTCGACGGCTAAGATGGATGATACACCTTAATGAAAACAAACAAAAAGGGGAGGCTGACACATGAATCCCTGGGACGATGCAACCAAGTCAAATAGGGGAAAACTGGATGGAAGATTTTTTTGTCCTTACACCAGGAATTCCCATCCTTCACATCCAAAGCAATAGCTTCTTTTGCGTGCTTTATGCTTTCTTCAACAATTTCTGCTTGGTTATCAGAACCTACATTCAAAAAGTTTGCATTAAGCGAAATAGGCAACCATATCAAGCAAGCCAAAAAACAAGTTCTTATCACTACAATTTTCTCCCTTTTGCATCTCATCTTCCTCTTAGCTTCTTTGCATCTTGGCTTAGCTAATGCAAAGGGTGTCCCATTTCCTACTGTTCTTGTTCTTATTTCATTTTATGCAAACTTGATTTACTTTGGTGGTGGTTTTGGGTGGTTTGTCACATTTGTTTGTGAAAACTTGGCTTTCCTAGAGGGAGATGTCCTCCTCCATTTGAATTTGACTCCCTGATACATGTCTGAGGAGGACTCGGGATATCCTAAGAATAGATGCAATTTGGAGGACAGGCAGAATCATCAAATTACTCGTGACAATTTAATGCTGTGCATGACCACGACACAATACTAGTCTAATGCTGAATGGCATTACCAGGCACACTGCCCTTGCGGCAGTGTTCCCATTCCCAAAGAAAAGAAGCCAAAGGATGCTTTAGAGACATAATACTTTCAAAGAGACTTCCAATATAGATAAAAGCACATATAATACTTGCCTTGAGCCATTTTCCTTTCAAGCATTGACAGTTGACATAGAATCTCCTTGTTTGGACCCTTCATGATGCCAAACCACCAAAAGTTTCAGGCATAGGTATTGACTCTGACAAGCGGGCCAGATGGTTATCATTTAACACCTAGAGTACAAAAAGAGATACAAAGAACCTTGCTTAATGCGAGATTGAAGCAATTTTTTGCTGAAGGTAGGTCTCCCTTCTTCCAAATGCAGTTACCTAAACATAACCAAGCATCTGCAAGAGATGGATTCAACTTAACCTGGACCAAAAAGGTTTTGTTTTCACAAATACTAACATCAAGCTAAAGAACAAAACACATGAAACAGAAAAACCGGGAATTCGGTGCTCACAGCTTTTGAGAGATGTTCTTCTGCTTCTTTCTTATAGTCAGAAAATACATCCAATATCTTTCCTCTTAGATATTCATATGTTGCTCGTTGTAGAGGCGATTTCCTTTTTTCTGCCCAATACAGAGAGAAGCCAAACCAAAAAATATTTTCACAGACTGTTAAAAGAGAAAAACCCAACTGCATTATTTTCAGTATATTACTGGTTATAACATGAAGGTTCATCATAAAAGCAAAGAAGGGGCACCACCCATTTTACCAAAGTCATTTACAAGACAATGTCTATGATACTCAGACACAACATATTCATTGGCAAGCTTGCAAGATGTCTATAGCAACTTAATATCAGCTATTTGAAGCATCTTTATTCCCAATCCAATGAGACGAATTAGAACCACCATTCTTTTCATTGCTCTTATTTTCTTTAACAAACCCACACTCCATTTTCCACTGACTCCAGCCACAACAGAAAATTCTCATGTCAAAGGAGATAAGTAAAGCAGTTATAATAGCACATACAGATACACAGACTAAGACGCAGAAGCATGAAACTGACGTGTGTTTTTATTACCGACTAAACAAGGGCACGGAAACACAAGAAATACTCCTTTTCACTGGTACCACACGAAATGCACAAGAACAAACACGGATCAAATCTTCCTCAACAAAATAAAGAATTCGCATACTCCCACATATACCACAACACAGCAACATGAGACGTGTCTTACAAGCACAACGCAATGTTCGAATTCGCCACTCAAAACAAAGGCCTCAATGACGATTATCACCACGCAAAACTTCAACAGCACCGAATTCAACCTCTCTTGAAGTTCCACGAACTACCGGATCAATCAAATGACGTGCTCTTAACACAATCCGATCTGAAGATTGCGAAAGGGGTAATCAATGAAGCTGCTAACCATTGAAATTGAAAAGAGTTACCGGGAGGAATGGAATCGAGGAGCTTGAGCGCCGAGTTCGATTCGTCGCGCAACTTCGAGAGCTTGTCTTCTGGATTGGAGGGGAAGTAGGTGTCCCGGACGCGATAGAGATTGCTCGCAGCTTCAGCCGCAGCTGCGAGCAAGCTCGGTTCGGCTTGACTGCTCATTTCGGTTGCCGGCACGAAGAAATCGCAGTCGATCGGAGTCGTGAGGATGGACGAGTGCTTGAAGACGGCACCGGCGGGCTCGAAGAGAGAGAATCGGTCAAACGACCTCGTTTGCTTTGTTTACTGCACAATTTTTGCTGCTTGCGCGATTTGGCCCTTTCCATTTTGTATTGTGCAATCCAGTCCTCCACTTTCTCGATTTTACAATTAAGTCCTTTTATTAAGGACCCGTATTTTAGAGAAAAATGAACAGTCTGAAAAATATTTTTCTAATATAAACCCCTATTTTTGGAATTTAAATCCTTCTAGAAGAGTTCCATTGTTTTGGAAAAAGTAGATAATTTGAAAAATATTTTTTCAAAGAAAGCATTTGTATTGGTTATTGCTCATCATGTGTCCCTCCTATCCTCACCATGCTTCGCACCCTTGTCCCACGGCATCTCCGCGTGCCTTGTATTCTAGGACTCAGATCGTCGATGCAGGTACCAACCACTTTAACAGGAACTGCACGGCCCCAGGCGGACTACCTGTATTACGAGTCGAGCTTCTTGCAATGCCCGACGGGGAGGTTCACCAACGGAAAAACCGTCTCTGACTTCACCTGCGACTTCGCTAATTCCGAATAACAACGTTGTAATGCTGCCCTTCTATGAGTAATTTTTTTGGTTTAATTGTAAAAAAACATAAATGTGGGCCAAAAAAAAAAAAATTTGCCACCGCTGGGAACGGTGCTATTAACTATTACGGGACACAAACAATGGCATGGCAATACGACCAAAAAAAAAAAACAAAACAAAACAAAACAAGGGCGTAGTAAAGAAAACATAGCTCAGATTTTATCCGTAAATTCTATTTATAAGCATAGATTTTTCAGTTCAGCAGGTTGATCCAATGAAATTGATTCTTGATGATACAAAAAATTCCTGTCTTAAGAAGCCAAAAATGTCAGATGCTGCGATAGGGAGGGACGATCCAGGATTAGCTGCAACAGTTCCGCGGACGACAGTGTTCAACCGTCAGGAAATTGGTCCGTCCAGCGATCTTCTTCCTCGAGTCCGGCTCGAACCATTTCCTCCCTTTGGGCCTCGACCCTCGGCCCAGACGCGTACGTGCGGGCCATGCTCGCCGAAGCTCAGCCTGCTTCATCAGCGAGATCTACAAGCTCGACGCTCGCAGGATTGCGGTGTTCACGCTAGGACCCGCTCGAGCACTATTGCCGACGGTGCCAGTGGACTGGTGCCACGGGAACGGGAAGATGAATTCGATTGTCAAGGAGTACAACAGAGTTTGGCCGATAACGTGCCTGGTAATTGATTTTTCTACTTCTACTCAAAATCAGAAGTTGAATATTCTACTTTTACTTCAGAAGTTGATTTTCGATAAGAGAAATCTGTTTGGTAATGATTGAAAATTTATACTTCTGAAATATTATTGACACAAAATCTCCTATGCAAAAATTATTATCAGCGGCAAAAACTTCCACTTCATTTTTAAACTTTTTAAATTTCTTTAAAAATGAATTTTATTATTAAAAAATATTAGTTGATTTTTAAAAATAAAAAATATTATTTATTTTTTGCTCCGGCACTGGAGAAACTGACTTGGTGGTAGATTATGGCGGCAGGAGATGCCGGGGGTGGGTGATGGTCGATGAGGGGGGGGGGGAGTGGGGTCGATGAGGGGGGGAGGGGGAGTGGGGTCGATTGCGGCTAGCGGTGGTCACAGGTGGCGGAGGTCAGCAAAGGGTAGTGGTTGGCGATGGTGGGTGGCGAGGTGGCAACCGTCTAGGCTGGTGGTTGGCAATGGCTGACGGAGGCCTGTGGTGAGTGGCAGTGGGCAATGGTTGGCAATTGTCATGGGTCGCGGGCGGCGGCAGGGGGAGGTTGGCGATGGGGGAGGGTGGGTGGCGGTGGGGACGGGTGTAGTCGAAAAGAGGCTGATGTCATGATGAAAAAAGAGAGGCGAGAAGTACTTCTTGAGGTGAGAAGTAATTTTTTTTTAACTTCTCAAATTGGGGAAAAACAACTTCAAAAGTGAAAATTCACTTCATAAGTAGAAATTTCATTCAGTAAAAAATTTTACCATGCGAATTTTTGTTGCATAAGTTACATTACCAAACAGAATTTGGCTTCGAAAGTATCTCTAGAGCAAAAATTCACTTCCAAAAGTGTTACCATGCACACCCTAAGTTGCGTTTGGTCGTCAAGATATAAGTTAGGATAGAATAATCCTATCTCATGCTTGGTAGCCATCCAAGATAGGATAAAAGGGGATTTAGTTAGGATAAAAATATCCTACACGAGGGGGTGGGATAGACCATGAAAGGATTTCTCAAGATAGCGAGGAGAGCCAAGTTTTTCCCACAATCACTATCTCTCCTTCGCATTGGTCTGTCTCTCTGTCGCGCCGGGCCACCTCTCTACCAGATGGTCGCTTCCTTGACGGCGGCTACCATCAAGTGTGGGTGCCCTCCGGTGGCACAAGGCTAGGTCTCTTGCTGCAAAGCCAAGTATTTCCACAACCTTATTTTATAATCAATTGTTTTGCATGATATGAGATAACGTCCCTTGTTCTTTAACCACGTAAATCTTTTCAACATTTAAAAGATTCCCTGGCGGCGACTACCATCAAGTGTGGGTGCTCTCCGATGGCACAAGGCTAGGTCTCCGGCTGCAAAGCCAAGTATTTCCACGACCTTATTTTATAATCAATTATTTTGCATGATATGAGATCACGTCCCTTGTTCTTTAACTGCGTAAATCTTTTCAACATTTAAATGAGGTCTCGACATGTTATGAAAAACTCGAGGTTAATCATCGACTTTCAAGGTTGCCCTCTTGGATGACTTGCATGAGTGCATCTTCAACTATAATTAGATTATTAGCGAGCATGCAATCATTCTCAAAGGAATCAATTTCAAATCAAGACCCTGATTCTTGGAGGTATGCTTCATCGATGTTATGCCCGTATTTAGATGGCACAAATATTTATTCAATAATAATTTACTCATTAGAACTCATCACTAAATAACTTCTAAAGCATCCTCTCATGTTTCAACGAGATAGAGTCAATCTTTATTGCGCCTTGTCTGTGTTTATCGACTTTAAATCCGTGGTTCACCGAATATTAGATAGGATATGAAAAAACCCAACCTCCATCCAAACGCCAAACACCGCAGTATCCCAGTTGCCATTTGCGTTTATGGCGTGGTGTACGATATCGTTAATTAAGCTCATTCAGGCAATCCCTGCGCGCTTTCTCTTATGTTGACAAAAGAAACTTTTCATGTCTTTTAAACTTTTTTATTTATTATTTTTGTTAACATCACAAATTTACGGATTTCTCTTATCTCTAACCAAAAAAAAATATGTTTTAATCATTTACTAACTTTTCTTATCAATGGCATAGTCTTACCAACTATTACAACAAATTTACATGTTTCATTTGTGTAATGAAGTAACTAATTTTGTTTTAAATTGATTTAACAACAAATTTAAGCTCTAACTCTCATTTGAGTTAGTTAGAAACATTTATTTATTTTTTCTTAAAATTACTAACTTTTTTACTTGGTCGTTACTTTTATAAGTACTTCCAATTAACTGGGAAAGATTACTCAATCATTCCTAAATCTAGTGCAAATAAAAATTCAGTTCTGAACTTTTCAATTTTATCAATTTAGTTCTGTCACGTAATTCCAATATAGTATTTTCGATCAATTTTCTTTAGAAATTGATGATGTGGCATAGTTTGAGCACAAAACAATTTGCGTGTTGTTTGGCACATTGGGTGTTTGCCCAACGGCTCTCATCAGCCACTCAAAAGGAAAAAAATAAAGGAAAAATAATAAATAAATAAATAAATAATATTGAATATTATCCACCACAGCTTCGATCATATCACATAGGAAGATTCGCATCAACATCAGTGATTTTCAGCCAAAATTAATCGAATGTACTGAATTGACACAAATACAAAAAATTTAAAACTCAATTTAAAAAAAGAAAATTTTTAGACTGCGGCACAATTGCAATATATTATGGCTACGTTTAGTTGTTCAGATTTCAAGTCAGTATATAATCGGATAGGATAGGATAAAAAATCCAAGGATTTTGTCATATCTTATATACTGTTTGGTGAATTACGGATTTAAAGTCAGATAAGCAGAGGCAAGGCGCAGCTGAGAAAGACTATTTTGTTGAAACATTAAGATGGTTCAAAAATTATTCAACGATGAGTACTGATGCATGAATCATTGTAGATCATAGGTTTTTGCCATATGAATTCAGGCACAACATCAACGGAGCAATTCTGTAGGAGTGAGGGTCTTAATTTGATGTCGAATCCTTTGATAATGACCCTCTGGCCGTGCACGTTGTCTTGTCAGGTGATTAAGCAAGTGTCGAACAATCTAATAATTAGGCATCTTTTCACACATTGAACATGCACTCATACAAGTCATCCAAGAGAGATACCTTGAAAGTTAATGATCAATCTCGAGTTCTTCATAATATGTCGAGACCCTTTCGAATGTTAGAAATGCTTAAGTGATTAAAGAATGAGGGGCATAATCTCATATCATGCCACAAAATCCTTTAAAGAATAAGGTGGAGATACCCGACTTTGCGACCGGAGACCCTATCCTGGTGTCGTTGGAGAGGAGGCTAAACTTGATAGTCGTTGCCGCCAGAGAGGCCGTTTGACGTGGTAGAGAAGTAGCCTAGCATGGTGGAGGTGGCCCAATGTGGAGGAGAGATGGTGGTTGTGAGAAAAATCTAATTCTCCTCGTACCTTCTCTTTTGAAAAATTTTATCCTAGTCTATTTCACCCCCTTTCCTATGATAGTTTTATACAGACTATATCCCTTTTATCATATCCTGGACAGTTACCAAACACATGATACGATAAAACATATCATATCTTGAATTATTATATCGTATGTTTGCATGTGAATTCTCAGTCTTGCATGGATATTGGAACACAAAAAGGAAATGATTTCTTCGTGATGAGGAAATCTATTTTAGACAGACATTTTCTGGACATAAGAAATATCCACAAATCCACGCCGGATAAGATACCAGCCAAAATTCGGATGGGTGAACCAAACAACACGGAAATTGTTTGTACGAGGTGGTGGGAGGAGTCGAATGCATGCGTTCTTTCAACATAATCCAGGAAAAGCTGATATGGGTAGTCAGTCTTATTTTCCCAGACGAGGGGGAAGAAGTAGTTCCAATTGGGTAGAGCGAAAAGTACATGCTGTTAATTGAAACTTTCTTCTCGTATGTTTCTGCGCGCTGCACGTGGTCCGGTGATTTCTTTTCAAAGGACGGTAGATGATGTCATTGTGGAATCATATGCTTTGTTGAAATACGACGAAGATCAAGGATGGGAATAATACATCCTTAGGGATCTTATCTAGAACCTGGAGCAAGTGTCCTAAGCTAGCCGGAACTTATATCCTTCTTTATAACGGTGCATTTCAATTTTCATGTACTTATATTGTTCTTTATCAGGCTAATTGAGAGGAAAATAGATTCGATTTTTAGATAATAGCACGAGCGGGACTTCAAATCTTCTAAATTTAGCGACGAATGCTTTATTCGTCTCTAAATTAGAGACAAAACAACATATTCATCGCTAAATTAGAGAGAAAATAGCGCTCGTCGCTAAAACGTGTTTTCGTCGCTAAATTAGCGACGACAATGATAATTTCGTGGCTAATTTTCCCTTTTTCCGTGGCTAAAATCCCTTTTTTATAGGTACATGAATTACTTGTTGTGCCAAGGTAAATGGTTCATATTTCATAGACATTTTCTTGTGATTTACTTTAACCAAATTAAATTTCGCATGCACATTTATTCCTTTGACGGAAAAAAATCATCCCTAATTTTAGCAAAGAATAACAAAATAGTAGACTTCATCGCTAAATTTATCAACGAATGGTTGGTTTTGTCGCTAAATTTAGGCAAAATTCAACTATTTGCCACGAAAAGTTTCGTTGCTAAAGTGTGTAGCAACGAATTGGTTTTTGTCAATTCTGATTCTCCCACTAATAGTGCGACGAATTGGTTTCATTGCTAAAGGTTCATTAAGATTGGAATTTAACGACGTTCTATTATAAAATTGCGACGAATTGGTTTCGACTCTGACTCTCCCGTTAATATTGCGACGAATTTCTTTGGTCGCCAATTAGCGACGTTCTGTTATAAAAATATGACAAATGTTGTCATTAATGTCGTGACATTAACAATAACACCAACAACAATAATAGTTATAATAATTATAATATCAAAAATAATAATAACATATGTCGTCGTAATAATGATTACACATAAATAATGAAAAAGACTAAAATAATAATATAAAATGAAATATAAGAAAGAACGTAAATAAGCTAAGCAAAACGATGTATTATAAATGTTTCTTATTTAAATCATTCACCGTTTGAAGAAAGGAAGGATCCCAAAAAATCAATCTTTCTTTTAGTTGTTGAATCTATCTTTGATTGATCAATAATGGGATCAAAATGATCTCTAGATTGATCAGAAGATCCTTTCAATTGGCTTCATATGTTACTTGAACGAAAATAGATCTTATAGAGTCACATTGAATATTTGACGATATATTTCGTACTTTGCTAAAAAACCGATCCTTGTAATGTTTTTGAAAACTTCATTAATTGATTTAGAGCATCTCTTATAATTTATTTATAGTATCTTTTCCATCTTTCAAAGTTAAAAGAAAGAATCGTACGATTTCATTTTCATGAATAACACAATTACAATATATATTTTTGGTGATCAAATATTATGCAAAGCAAATCGTTTTTGAATAGATCCTTATTCTACTCTATTTATTATCTCATCAAAGTTTTTTTTTTCTAAATTATATTTTATAAAAAAAAAATTGACCTCTATTTTTTGTTTGTTCACTACTTTATAATGTAATAAATATAATTTTTTTAATAAACCTAGAAAAAGATATAAATTAATTATAGTAATTAACGACGAATAACTTTTTTCGTAGCTAATTAGCGACGAATAGTGGCTTTCGTCGCAAAATTTAGCGACGAATATCTGGTGTCGTTGCTATTTTTTTTAAAAAAAAAGATCGATCGCAAAATTTAGCGACGAACAAATATTTTTGTCGCTAAAATTAGCGACGAAAACATCATTCGTCGCTAAACAGCTCCCGCGAAATTATCGACGAATTATACAATTCATTGCTAAAATTTGGATTTTGCGATGAATCAATAGTTTTATCGCTAAAAGGCTATGGAGAAACTAGCGATGAATTGCCCAATTCCTCGCTAAATTTCCAATTTTGTGACGAATCTATAAATTCATTGCTAAGGGGGCACCCAAGAAATGAGCGATGAATTACACAATTCGTCACCAAATTTTCAATTTTGTGATGAATCAATAAATTCATTGCTAGAAAATTGCCCAATTCGCTACATTTCCAATTTTGTGACAAACCAAATAATTCGTCCCTAAACAGCTCTTGCGAAATTAGTGACGAATTTACAAACTCCTCGCTGAATTTCCAAATTTGTGACTAATCATTAAATTCGTTGCTGAATGGTTCCGGCAAAATTAGCCATGCCGATTTAGCGACGAATTACTAATTTCGTCGCTAATTTATTACTAAACCCATCACCCCCAATTAGCGACGAATTTGCAATTTCGTCGCTGATATTTAGCGACGAAAATGTAAAATCGTCGCTAAATATCATAATTGGCCTAATTAACGAAATTTGCTGATTCGACGATAATTCATTACTATATCCGTCGCCCCCAATTAGTGACGAATTTGCAATTTCGCCTCTAATTTCCTAATCGCCCAATTGGCGATGAAAATTGTTGAGTCGTCGCTAATTTATTACCAAATCCGTAGCGCCTAATTAGTGACGAAAATTGCTGATTCGTCGCTAATTTTTAATATATCCGTCGCCCCCAATTAGTGACGCATTTGCAATTTCGTTGCTAATTTCCTAATTGGCGACGAAAATTGATGCGTCGTCGCTAGTGAGCGATGTATTACCAAATCCGCCGCCCCCAATTAGCGACGAATTTTCCATTTCGTCGCTAATTTATTTACTATATTCCCAATTAGCGACGAATTTGCAATTTCGTCGCTAATTTCCTAATTGGCCCAATTAGCGACGAAACTTGATGAGTCGTCGCTAATTTATTACCAAATCTGTTGCCCCCAATTAGCGTCGAATTTGCGATTTCGTCGCTAATTTCCTAAATGGCTTAATTAGCGACAGACATCTAAATCCGTCGCTAATTTCCTACATGGCTTTATTAGCAACGAAAATCGACGAAAATTGCCTGCTCGTCACTAATTATGGACGAAAATTCCATCTTGTCGCTAAATTAGCGACGAAATGTTGTTGTGAGTCGCTAATTATATTCAATTTTGAATATTTCCTTTTTATTTTTATTTTTTATTCATATTAATTAGCGACAAACTGGTTTTTCATCGCTAAATTAGCGACTAATAAGTTATGTCGTCACTAATAATATTCTATTTAATATACTTTCAATTTCTTATTTTAGCGACAAAAAGTATTTTTTTTTGGTAAGGACAAAAAAAGTATTTTTGTCACTAATTTAATTTAAGTAAAAAATAATTAGTGACAAAAAACATAATTCGTCGCTAATTTGATGAAAATTCAAATAAAAAAGAAATAATTAGCTACGAAAAATATTTTTGTCACGGCTTTCGTCGCTAATTAGCCATAAATAATTTTTTGTCTCTATTTTCGTCGCTAATTTACCCATGAATATTTTTTCGTTGCTAATTGGCGATGAATTTGTTCGTCGCCAAATTCATTGCAAGTAGCAACAAATTTTGTTTTTGTCACTATTTTCGTCGCGAATTAGCGACGAAATATTTTCGTCACTTATTTTTCGTGGCTAAAACCTCATTTTTTTGTAGTATTTTGGCAGCAAAATTTAGAGAGCTTTCTTGAGGGCATTAAGGGTTAGATTGTCTACTCCGTGGTCGAGACAGTCCCCCAGCCGAAGTTTCGATTTTCGTGAGGTCCGAGTTATACTTGCTCTGCCCTTAAGTATCCTCTTTCACCTGTGCCCCGCCGTGCGCCGCCTCAGTCTACCTTGGCATGATCTGTTCGAGGTCAAAATGCCTTTTTTTAAGCAACCTCTTGAAGGTCTAACGTGTTCTTATTTGTGGAAGATTTTGAGGGCATTTACTAGCGATTCGAGCTCAAATCCAATTAAAAGCGGGGCTATTTCGCACGGTTTCATCGAGCTGCGTTTGCTGGAATTACGCTTGAAAAGGTAGTTATCTTGACTTTTAATCGTTGACCCATGCTTGATGATTGATAATGTGCATATACGTTCATGATCTTGATCGAACGTGTGTGGATTCGTGGCCAAAAATTAGAAGATTACATTTTCCCATCAATCGTCGCTAGAAATCGGAAATTGGACTCATGCTAAAAAAAATCTGATTTGTTTTCACTCATTAAATTGGTTGAATTCCTGAACACTTTGAGAATCAACTTAAGCTCCATTGGAACATGCCTTTTCTCAGGTAAAAGTTATTCGCCAAGTTACTCTGAGTTGGATTGAATTAGATAAATTCTGGAATTTTCCATGGGAATTTTCAATGCATGTGCTTTCATGATTGACACTTGCGTATGGAGCTAGTTTCGTTGTGGTGATTATCACTTGATAACCTGTGATGCAGATGAGCTATGATCCTTAACATGCTATTTTCATTGTGGATGAGAATTGCATTGTGGATGAGTAGGCAATCATTGCTTTTGAATCGTAATCCATGTTTGATTGACTTATTCTAATCCTTACCTTGCCTGTGACCACTCGGAGATGAGGTTTGATGTCTAATTGGATAATGTTCAATTCCTTATGGATAGATTTTTATGCTGCTGTTGTTATTTTTACACTTGATTCAGTCAGAATGATTATCCGAATGCTATGTTATCTGCAATAACTTTCATAAAAATTACATAATTAGAGATAAAGTTTGGAAGTGATTGGATGTTCATCTGAAACTTTGAGAATTATCTGAAAATAATTTTTTCAATCTTTAAAGATAATTTTCTCAAAACTCATGGATTTCGAATTCAAAACTCAATTGACTCATTCTCGTTTTTGTCGTACTTGATTGTTTTGATTGTAAAGCTTGCACATTAATAAACAATCTTGCCCATAACACATGCTCCCAATTGTGCCTTGCCCCTTCGGAAAACATATATTAAAGTCAAAATATGACTTCAATCTCGAAATAAGAACATGCCCGTTCGTGTGAATTAGACATCAAATCCTCAATCTTAAAGAGCGGATTGCTAATTCATAGATAGAATTTTAAGGTTTGCCCTATGTATATAGAGATGACAGTCATTCTATAATATATTCACCTGGTAACTCTAATCTCGGGGGATGTTGTGAATAATATCGGATTTTCGGATTTAAAAGTGTTTTATGGGCAATATTGTTTGTTTTTATTCAAATTTTCTGTGTTTTCATGCTTAAATAAATTCTTGAAAAATCTCAAAAAAATCCCATGATTTTCTTAAGTCTAATCACATTTCTTTCCACTTTAGATAGCTTTTTCATTTCATTTTCTATAAATCCGAAAATAAGAAAAAACAAATGTCATTTGCATAGCATATCATATAATTTAGCTTGCATTATCATATATGCCACGTCTTTATACCACGTCATGCATATTTTTCATGTCATTATGCCATATTATGTAGCTCTGCCATGTCATTACATCTTGTATGTTATATAGATAGATTGCATTAGCATTGCATTTAATAAAAGAAAACCCCCAAAAAAATTCAAGTCATCAAACTAAAGATTTTTCATAAAAATTAGGTAACGAGAGGGAGTTGGTTTTTTCCTAAATTAATGTAACCAAGTCTCCGAACTTATTTTCTGTGGTTTATAGAGATAAAATAGTTCTAATGCTATTTTATATAGGTTTCTAATCAACCTACCGTAAATGATTAGTGGCGGCTCCAATTGAACGTTTTTTCATAAATAAACCTAAGTTGCAATTTGGTAAGACTTGGGAGGGTCTGAATTAGGTTAGTTAATTTAATTGAACTAGTAATTCATTAAACTAATTTTAGACACCCGTAAACAAAGTATAATGCTGTTGTGAACAAAGAATTGCATGTGCGAGCAGTGTTGCGCACAAACGGACAGTCTGATGCTGCTCCTAAGTTAGAAGTTCATCCAACAGCTTGTCCAAGTTTATGGACGATGGCCCATTTGGATCCGTTCCCTCCTGTGCTAGTGTCTTCAGCTCTGTGATTCTTTCCTTCATTTGTTGTCCCTTGTCCCCTTCCATCAATTCCCTCACTAGCCTTTCCACTTCCTCTCTTTTGACCACGCCTGATAACTCCAAACCAATCTCCCATTTACTACAAGCGTAGGTACAGTTCGTCCTCTGGTCGCCAAAAGATGGCCAGCAGATCATTGGGACTCCTGCCGACACACTCTCGATAATAGAGCTCCATCCGCAGTGCGTGAAGAACCTCCAGTCGACGTGTTGGCGAGAACTGCTTCCTGTGGACACCAATCTGCAAGCATACTCCTTCGTTCTGTTTCTTCTATGAATTCCTGGGGAAGAACTGCCGAATCCCCTCGTACAAGGTCAAGCCTAATTATCCACAAGAATGGATGTTTGCTGTAGGCCAGTCCCATTGCAAACTCAACAACCTCTTCCCTTGTCAAGACAGCTAGGCTACCGAAATTAACGTATAGAACCGACTTCAGTCCCTTCGAGTCGAGCCATCGAAGGCACTCTGTATTTTCTCTCCACAGATTGCAGTCAACAGATTTCAGGGGGCTCTCTTCCTTCACTAGTTTGTCAACAAGTAACGAGAGTGGCCCAATTGCATGAACGCGAGGAAACATCGATGATAGAGCATCAAGCAATTCTGATTCAAGGGCGTCAAAGGTATGGAAAATCATTGCTGAGGCAGTATTTGCTCTCTCAGCGGCATCCATTGTAAAATTGAACCAAATGTCTTCGGGATCCGTGCTACGAACGAAGGTTGGCAGGTCCCACAATGTAATATTCTTCATTCCTGGAATCCAGTCAATTACTGTATCCAAATAGCCGTTTGTTAAGTAGCTGGTATCTGCATCACATCTGATCTTCTCAGTCTTACATCAGCTTAATCGCTGAGTCTACTCACAAGGTTCTAATAAAACTCTCTTCCCTGTACTTTTACCTTTTAATGGCGTGAGACCCTTTTCCCTAAGCATCCGGTATTGTTTGAATCCCATGAAGGCGCAGGCGGAGACTGTCCACAAGTGTACGATAGGGATGCCGAACTCTTGAGCGGCTTCGTTGGTGGCAAACGACATGAATCCATCGGAGAAGATGCAAGTGACTGGAGGAACATCTGAGTTTGGTGCGGTGTGGTTGAGATTGGAGATGAGATCAGAAAATGGAGCAGCCACGTTCTTTCTGATAGAATCACATAGAGCGACAGGGTCTTGGCTTGAGTCTGCATCCGTGGGAGGATGGCCGTCGGGGATAGTCAGGAACCGAAAGCTACTGAAGCCGTCGACGGCATCAGTCCCCCCTCGACTTCAGTAAGCGTCGATGGTTGTGCTCGGTTTTCACAAAGGATATGTAGAAACCTTTTGTGTACAGAAGCTTTGCCAGTTTTAGCATTGCTCCTATGTGGCTTTGGAATGGAGATGGTATACAAACGGCATGGCTTCTCTGAGCTGGGGCTGATTGGGTGTCCATATCTCTCTCTCTCTCTCTCTGTGGTGACACTCAAACCAGAACTCGGAGGATAGAAAAGCTGGTATGGGTGGTCAGTTTTGTAAGCTCTATTAGAGTAATGAACATTTCTCATCATCTGTGATCAGTTAACATGTAGCCATGCTACTGTTTCGAATGATCCACGGGAAAACTTCCACAAAAAGACAAGCGGGAGCGCTGGACTGGATTCATTGAACGGTAGATGACATCCTCAGTTGTTTATCACGGTCATGACGCCAAGCGGGCTTTCGGAAACAAATGAAACTGTGAAGAGCACACGAGGGTTTTTACGACCTCTCACCTTTTACAGCCTACTTTTCTGGTCCTGTAATAGTTGTCGAGTGATGTAGAAATACTCCGCGGCTTTGGACTTCTGCTGAAAGCATCTTCCATGAAGATTTGGCATATCCTCTTTCTGCAATCGGCAAAAAGGTCCAGGATGGGAAGAGTAACACCTGTTGGAACACCCACAGAAATCTTATCAAGAACAGGGAAGGAGTGTCCTAAGCTTGCCGGTTCCTTCTATTGTTTTTTTTCTTACAATGCGACTGCAATGTTGTTTCTTTCTTCGGTCGATCCTCAGGGAATGGATGAAAGGTCCAAAGGTGTCGCAGAAGGGGAGTATCTTATCGCTCTGTCTACTTAGCCAAGTAGACAGTTGCTTGGAGGATGGTCATAAGCACGAGCCTGCAAATTTTTCCCAGGACAGTAGTGGGTTCTAAGCAAATTTTCTGTGCAGCTTGGGAGTATCCCACTCCACTTTTCCTCCTTGAAGATTTGTGCAGACTCGTCCACTGAGACTGCCCAACGAGGGAGATAAAAAATAGGGTTCCCACATAAAGAATTTGACTTTGCTGCCATAATAGTCAATCAAAAACTGCTATAATGAGAAGATACGCTAGCCCTTTTACTAGTCAGTCCTGGCAAAGTCCCCAATCCGTGTTTCGCCTCTCTCTAAAATTGCAGTCATGCCGGGACAACGGACCGGGATCCCGCAAGCGTCCCCTCGAGTCAAGAATTGGGGCCTCCGCCTCACAATCACTAGTGGAGGTCTAGGGAAAGCTGCAATCGGTTAAGGAAATCTACCGGAGCGCACCGGTCGTCAATTTGCAAAATTTTATTTACCTTTTTCCGTCGACGCCCCCGAATTTATTGTATACTTTGTGAGATTGCCAATTGCTTTTGCGCTATTGACTCATTTTTCTCCGACCAAGTTGTTTACGATCGATATACTATTGTGTCATCGACTGTCATTTGAGTTCGTACAAAATATCATGTGGTTCTTTACGATGTATCGGACTTTAACATTGAGTTATCACTTTAGGGCGTGCATAAATGTCATTCTATTTCTCAGTTTTCGTGTTTTTTTTTTTTTTTGGTTCTAAGGAATAGATTTGAAATAGAAATGCGTTTAACAATGCAATGTATATATTTTTTTTTTTTTGTTTCTAGGCAAGATTTTTGGCTAAAAAATAGATTTGGATGAGAAATGATAAGTTAAAAAAAGTTACTTTTTTGTTTCATAAATAAAAACTTGAAATTATTTGCCTCTTCTTTCCCACTCTTCCCCGCCGGTCGCCGGCCGCCGCCGCCGCCAATTTGCTCTTTTTTTCTCACTCATCCTCACCGGCCGCCACCGCCGCCTCCCACAAGTCTCCGGCCGCCGCCGCCGCCGAAAATAGATCTAAGGAAGAGAAATTTTATGCTATTATCAAACGAATCTCTGTTTCGAAAATAGAAAAATCATATCGTTATCAAACGCATTTTTTAGTTGAGAAACTCATCTAGGAAATAGAAATGAAAAATTTTATTTCTTGCCAGAAATAGTCATGTAAGAGAAATACATTCATGCGCGCCCTAACATCTACTAATTTATTTGGGAGAGCCGGTTCCAAAAATCATGGGACCGGCTTGGAACAAAATGATAGAGGAAGCTCTATGAGTTGAGAGTTTTGTTGTCTTTGCAGTGAGGAAGTGGGCCGGCTGAGTTTAAGTGTGGGCCTAGGGCCTTTGTTATTATTATTATTGTTATTTCCAATTTTCAGTTTAAGACTGTTAATTTGTTATTTGATATAGTGAGTTGTTTTCAAAATGTGCCGACCCGTTTCAAAGCCCCGTTCAAAACCGACTCTGCCCAAGAACCGGCTAGTTCAGGGCCCAAAAGTCAAAACTGGAAAATGAATCAATTTTGTTTTCGTTTTCTTTTCTTTTTTTGCCAAAAGGCAAAAGAGCTACTTAATCTCGGATAGTTTATAAAGCCATCTCACGAACATCCTCACTGATGGGTGTCGAATGGACGAATATTCGAACTGGTATCCACGTTCACCCAAGATAAGTTATATAAAATTATTCACACTCGGAAGCCCCCAAAACATAATGAGAGAGAGAAAATAAAAGATAATCCAAGCAAAGAACAAGAGCTCCCTCATAATGTGAGGCGACATAAACCTAGAGTTAGGGTGTGGGAGAAGGAGAGAGGGGAACGGTTATGTAGCACCGACACGATATTGGACACGAGACACGATAGGACACGATACGTCGATATGTGATTTTTCAAAAAATAGAGAATTTTGACACGTTATGACATATTATAATTAAATGTATATTTCTATATATACATAATAAATTATCATTCTTATGAACTCCAAACATCACAATATGTCTAAATATTAGAGTTATTTCATATTTGACATTCAGATATGATTACTTTGCAGTTAAATTGCTCGGTGCCCCTAGATAGTAGCTTCAAACTCATAAGATTGCCACATATTCTAGAAAAATATTGATGAAAAATGTTACTTAAAAACTAGAAAATGTTAACGAGAGAGACAATCGCGAGGATTGAGAGGAGGTGAGCTAAGTACCCGAAGCGAACTAATAGCGCGGGTTGAAGACAAGACCTCACCAGTCCAGAACTTAGTGGTGAGCGTGTCCGGAAGTGTCCGAAGAGTGTCGGACACGGCGGCCTGGCCGACACGTAAAAAAATCTCTCTGGAAAAGTGTCTGTGCTGCATAGGGGAATGGTTTCCAAGTCTTAATCTAAGCAGTTCTCTTGGAAACTGACCTTGAAATCGATCAACCAAGTTGGTTAAGTTATCAGTATTTGTTTTTGTCTATTCAAAGTTTCTTTTTTACACTTATCGACATTTATAGGAATTTACATGCATAGATAAAAATCATTATATTTTGACATGAAACAGTAGACTCATTCAATAATCTTGCCCCGCTTTGAGATGGCTAAAAAATCATTCTTAATGTCTCCTTCTATAGCCAACGTGGAATAACTCCAACACCCATACAAATATTTATTCAAGAAGTTGATAAAATTGCAAGGAATTGTTGTACAACCTAACATTAGTAGAACAACCACATGTCATGGTCAAAAAATGGTGGTGACAAACTACCTCGGATCACATAACTTACTCATTTTGGGCATTGATATGTAATTAACTCATTGATCATAGGTGTACGCGAGGGTGCTGTACTGCTAGCTACCGTTTGTGAAATTTTTCCACTGCCAATACATGAAATTAAAACTCGATTTCCCAACTCTTTTCTTTCTTTTCTTTTTTTTTGTCAAATTGAAGTTTGAGCTAATTTTTTCAAGCTAAGACGTATACACCTTGAAGTTGAAGAGTTATCACCATGCATAACTTTGTTCCTTGACTCTTTCTTTGTACCAGATCAAAACCTTCTTGATAATGCATTGCAGAAGATGAAGACAGAGAGGAAGAAGCAGAGCTTAAGATTGCACAAGAACACTAGTGGTTCAGATGAACCAGAAACGACATGAGGCACATGCATAAAGAACCACAAAGCAAGACGAGCCCTATTGAGCTACTTGCTAGAATAATCAGCTCCACTGCTTCCACTAGCATCACCTCCTTCTTCTTCCTCTTCTTGCTCACTGTTTGAGTGTCGTAGCCACGAGCATGAGGATGGTAGTTCCAGCCGCTTTGGCGGCCCCTGGGACAATCTTTCGGTCTCTCCCTCTGCCTTATTTCGTCTATCCGTCGTCTTAGAATGTCCAAGTTCGCATCCACTATATTCGCTGCCTTCCCTGTGGAACCAAAGATTATTTATAGATTAACCCCATTAGAAACATAAGACAAGAATCCTAAACAATCTATATGCAAAGACTTTAGATTTCCTTAATGACAATAATGGCAGGATAAATTACAGAGAGATCGAGGGAGCTATTCGATGTTTAACTGATTCAATATACATCATTCGCTGACAAAATTTATCGCCACAAAAATTCATTCAATTCATGCTCGATGGGACTCGACCCTTGAAATCTTGAATTAATCTGTTTTGATAAAAAGATGCCCAGTTTACGAGAGAATACGAGCCCACCTTCGTCCTTGAAGTTTCGCGATATCACTCTCGG
Organism: Rhodomyrtus tomentosa; assembly: GCA_028455895.1. Taxonomy (NCBI): domain Eukaryota; kingdom Viridiplantae; phylum Streptophyta; class Magnoliopsida; order Myrtales; family Myrtaceae; genus Rhodomyrtus; species Rhodomyrtus tomentosa. The sequence continues at coordinate 9,899,329 of JAPCWY010000011.1, forward strand.
GTACGTGATCGATGTCGTATGTCTGCGAGGGCAAGCCAGGCCTCTCACTCTGCAAAAGCTTGATGGAGACGATGAACAGGCCATCGGTGTGGAGGCTACTTACTTTGAAGGGCTTGTAAGTTTCCAGATTCAACTACTCTCCCTTGGCCCTTTTGCGTATTTATAACAAAAGAGATAAGGTTAACGAGAAGTTGTCATATTTGACAGATGTACACTTGTACAGTTGTCCATAGATCCATGCATGATATATTCAAATATGTATGTATGTGAATGCATATTCAAGTTACAATGTTTTTGCTTCTGATAATTTATTAGATCACACTTACAGATGTGCACTTGTACAGTTGTCCTAAGATACATGCGTATGTATGTATTACAATGTTTTTGCTTCTGATTATTTATTAAATCACACATACAGTTTGACTTTCTATGAGAAATGCAGAAGTCGTGCGTGAAAGTTACAGCACAGAGTGATATTTTTCGTTACAAGATAAGACTAACGGTGTAATGACCCAATCCGACGAGGGCAGAGATAGGTCGTCGAGGCTAGAAAGCCTAAACAAGAAACGACTCTTAACAGACTTCTAGGATAGTGAAGAGGGCATGAATGAATCGAATTGTGCACCAATTATGGAGAGAACGATTCCGGAATATGCATGTGAAAAATCAGAATTATCTCACAGTTGTGCCTTTTGACGTAACGATAATGCTTAACTTTGAACTCCAAAGTTCAAAGTTAAGCATGCACGGTGGGATTACTCACATGATGGGTGACCTCCTGGGAAGATACCCCCTGTACGCCAAAGACAAAACCATGAGGCTCGATATGGGACAAGTCAAAGCAGACAATACCTCCCTGAGTTAAATCCAGGGCATCACAACTATAGTTGCAGGATTTATTCTATCACGTTGAACAAAAATATAAGAATATATCCATTACATGAATATCAACATCAAACCAAGCTTAAGTAATGTTATAACTCAGAACCTCGTTGATGCTCCTAAATGTGCGCTTAATATATTCCTTATTCTGGACCTTACACTTGTACAGTTGTCCTAGGATACATGCACACAAAATACTACATCATGCATGAACTTTACAGCACAATGATATTAATTTGAGTTCTTGTTAAGACATCATGTCTGACATATTGATCCTTATATGGTAAGATTATTGATTAGAGCCACGAGATTTTATGCTGTTAGGTCAAATAGAAGTACGAAGTTATATCCAATCCTTCAATGTCAACATCAAATTAAGCTTAAGTAATGCCAAGACTTTCTTAATACCCCTAAATGTTTGAAATATTTTATCTATAGTGGCTTTTTTACTGAAATTGTATGTTGTTCATGATCAATCAGACGTCATTCAGCCAAGAAAGATGAAAAATATTCACTATTAAAGGACTCAAATTCAGTTTTTGTCTACTGGCTTTTTAATGTTTGTTTTTCTAAAAACCCTAGTAAGTGCATACTTCGAGTCTTCGACACAATCCAACATAGGATCGTCAACAAGCAAATAGCATGAGAAGGCTGATCAATCATGAATCATGAGCCGGAAGTCGACGGGTTCGTGAGGCTTGTGCAGTGTTATGTAAGCCTTTAGGTAGCCGGGTCATTACGCTCCTGGCCTTGGATTATAAAGAAAATGTACAGTTGTGAATTATTTTATGTAACGTATTGTCGATCCAAGCAGTCATTTTAATCCTTAAGTTAGCTCGAAAGCTGAACATGTACGGCCTTTGGAATCAAGTCATATTGGTGTGAGAGGTTTGACACCATTCTTGGAGATGACTTTAGAGTATTCATGCGATACTATAACCTAAACATTTAGGTTATCGTTGCAAAACAAAGAAGTGGTTTGGTTCAGAATGATCACCATTAATGAAAGAGATGAAAAAGTCATTGTCGCAAACTCTCTCTCTCTCTCTCTCTCTCTCTCTCTCTCTCTCTCTCTCTCTCTCTCTCTCTCAACGAAGATTAATCCATGGGATTAACTACACATTGACGTTAATTGCCAATTACTCTGCCTAATATTCCATTAAACTCTCCACCCCTTATTGAAAATTTCCAACGGAAAAAGCCCCAAAAGTGTTTCGTCGTCACTATATTGTTAGGAACCCAAACTATGCGCTTTGTCCTTTAGTTGATCAACCAAAATTGAGGACTTGACTAATTATATGTAATCTCTCTTTTTCCAGTTATATTGTGCAAGATTCGGACTAATCGTTAGCAGCACATAATGACTCAGACAGAAGAAATAAGGGAAGCTTGTTGTCTAAAGTGCAAATAATAACGAAGAGGGTCAAGTCTTGCCTTTCTTGTTGTAACATGATCCATGACGTGCTGTGAAAATGCCTTGGTACGTTCTGGGTACCCAGAAACACATTTCTGGGTACGTTTTCATCAATTTAAGAAGTAATTTAGCTGCGAAAATGCCTGATGAAACCGCAAGCTACCTAGCTGACAAAAAAGAAACGTCAAATGAGCGTCTTAGGCACTCGTGATGTTGTTGCTCTTTCTTTGCTTAATTGTACCTTATGACCATCTCCATCTAGCCACACTGAGTCCCTACCTTTGGGAAACATATTCTGCGTGGATTATCCTTCCAAACGTATTTAGATGGCACGCTTCAATTATGCAAAACTTGATGATTAGATAATCTCTCTCTCTCTCTCTCTCTCTCTCTCTCTCTCTCTCTCTCTCTCTCTCTCTCTCTCTCTTGTTATGCAAAAATTGATGACATAGGGTTTAGTAATGTCTCCTGCCTAACTAGACATTAGTCTTGATTAATGGACATTCACCAAAACAAAGAAAAGAGGGGAAAATGCCGGAGGGAGTTTGATCACATAGGATTTGAGGGTAGGTGAGATAGCTTAAGATCTGATAAAATTTCTAATAAAGTGATAGGGACAAGTGCATGAAGATCCGAAATAACCAGTCCTAAGAAAGCAAATGGCGATGGAGTAGTTGGTGTCGAAAAAAAAAACAATAAAGAAACCTTAGCAATTCGATTTGGCCACGTATCTTTTGGACAACTTAACTCCTGCCATCTTGGGTAGGGAGACGCATGTGTCACGTAACAGAGGCACACTACAGCAATCTTTTGCTGGCAAGAATTGTTTTTGTTAACGACATCACATGCACAAGAGCTTGGAAACCTAATGGTGAACTATGCATGAACACTTTCTTGATGAATCTCACATCGCTTTTGTTTTGTCATCAATCACATGAATGATCTGCATGCCTGTGATCGGTGATACTTGTTCCTCTATATCGATGATCGGCTCACTTTTAGAGCATGGTATACATCTGTATTGTAGTCAATTGGTGCCAAGTGGACCACCGATTTATGGGTTCAGAGCTCGCGACAATTTGCATGGAGGGACTTGGCCTTAGGACAGACGACAACTTTGATTATTCATTTTTTTCCTGGATAGACGCCAGCTGATTCTGCTTCAAATACCTTTTTTTTTTTGCGGGCTCCAAAGGAAGAAATAAAGTTGAATAAGGACAAAAGAATAGGTGATGCAAGTATCCACACGTGTCGACACATATCGGTGCTAACCAAGCTCTTGTCCTAATCACGGATTGATGAGGGACGCATACAGTCATCTTCTGTCTTAATTAAAAAGAAACCCACCCAGCACAAAACGGCCAAACGTTATGCTGCGGCTGAAGAGAGAGAGGGAGGGGGGAACAGATGTATGTTGTCCTGATTTGATTAACCTTTTCTATAAACTTTTTAAATCTGTTCAATCATGAGATGATGAACAAGTGTACCCTAATCAGTAGTACCAATTTCTTGTTAGAACTTTAGTAACTGATGATGGAGTTAGGCAGAGTTAAAAAAAAAAAAAAAAGGTGTAAATTAGGAAAGCCCAGAATGTCGAATTCAGTGATGGCCGACAACAATGGAGAAAATGATTGGAGGAGACTACATATTTATCAGGATTTTAACTTTATAGCATTTCCCCAGATTTTTTTCATAATTAATTAGATTCAGATTGTCCAGACAAACCGAAAGCGGCACCAAAATATATAGGGGATTCGTGTGGTAATCTAAATAGCAACCACGCCAACAGACATAACACGATACGCCGACACGCCATTTATCAAAAATAAAAAAATTCGACGTGTCGAGAACACGTTGTATTAAATATATATTTTTAAATATAAAAAATAAATAAAGCAAAAATAAGTGTCATATGCATTTGCATCAGAAGAAAGTGAGTTAACATAAACGATATAATAAGCAAATAAAATCATTTCCCCTTTCCTTCAATATGAGTCACCAAAGTGATTATTTTTGTCGTGTTCCATAAAATTTATGTGTTGAAAATCGATGAAAGCAATAATTTATTGACTTTGTCATCATTTACACTTTAAACTATAAGCTTATAATTAATCCCATATTGATAACAAAAGAGAGAGAAACAAACGTGAAGTATTTTTAAAAAGTTAAAAAATAACACTTTGAGACTTACCTTTTGAAAAAAAAAAAAAACCTACATTGATTGCCTAATGAGGATAATAAGTGAGATAACTTTTTAAAATGTTAATAAATAGACATTAAGGCTTATTTCTCATGGATTTTTTATTAAATTGATATGTAGTTAAAATTTAATTTTTAGTTAAAAGGCCCACCAATATATTTGGACCCTTTCAAGTACCACTCTAACCCGATTCATGTGTCGGTTCAGATATGCAAGCACTGACGGACACGCGATAACCATGTGTCCAAGTCCGACACATGTCGAACACCGACGCAGAGGCTCAACCCATGTCAGTGTTCCATACGTGGCAAATGACCTCAATTTCCATATACCGAAGGACCAGAGAAAGATTTGACATGACGACTCGACCTATTATCAACGAGGGCTCACAGGGGCTCACAGCGTACCAATTGGTTTCGGCAAATTTTGGGTAACTCCAAATAGGTAACTATGGAGGAGGCCGTCCGGCTCAGAAGAAGGTATTTTCAATGAGATTCCCAAAATTACATACCGACATGACATCGCCCATCCCTTTCCATGCTTTCACAAAAAACCGAAATTAGACACGACACTCATCGACCAAAGCACAGAGTCCGAATATAGAAGAGTAAACGGCAGCATGCCCTCCAGAATCTAGCTTTATCCTTGTTCGGCCAAAGAAACTCCAAATGCCAATAAGTATAGGCATGATCCTCCAGTCTTCAAGCAATACAACATTTTACACGCATGAAACCCATTGAAATGACATTAGCAACTGCACACTGAAGCTAAGTTAGCTAGACCTGCTATTGAGTTCTCCCAATACAGCTTCACACAAGGCATGTACAGCTGGAAGTCTAAAAGTCTTACTCTGGACAGTATACACATGACAACTAAGCGCCGTATTTACATGTCCATGTCGTCGAAGATTTCCTCATTCTCACCATAGCCCAATTCATTTGGAAGCAGTCCCTCCACCACCAAGTTACTGCCAAAGCAATAATGTTGAACATATAAGTTTCATCAAGAGAATGAATGAGACGAGTAAAATGAAACTTGACCCACCTTAAGCAGCAAAATCGGAAGCTAACAATGCGCTTTAGTTTCCGGTTATAGAAGAAGAAACTGAAAGACCATCTGAAGGTGCCCAAAAAAGTGAGTTAATGATTGACATCAGAATGGAAACCACTTGTACAAGTGAGGCGATCATGAGCAGACAATTACATTGCTCCTCTCTCTGAAAACGGATCTGCATCTGAATTGGGATTATAGCTGTATATTTCACATTCGGATAGCTTAACAACCTGCACGGCTATGAGTTAGGAGAAAAAACGCTTGCTGACAGAACATGCAGTTATATTCTTGTAAAAGTCACCTCATCCATAGCATCTTTTAAGGTTTCAAGAAGGGAACCATCGCCATTTGCCTCAATCCATTCCTGGAAATTAATAGCTAAACAATTAAAACTTCATCAATGTCAAATATGAGCAATAAAATATGGAATTAGTATACTCTATGGAAAAAAGATTATGGAATAAGCAGGAGAACTCAGGAGGGTAAAAGAAACCTTAAACCGAGTTTCTCCTCCTCATTCATAGCTATGTAGATAGAAAAACCAGAACCTCTTGATATTAAAGGAGATCCTGTGCTCTCATTACCAGCGATAAACAACAACAATAGCAATGACAGTAGTTAGCAACTACAACCAACCACATGTAAAAGGCCCTATAGAGAAGACTTATTGAAAATGCTGGAATTTGCAACAAAAATAAAGGGGAAAAGGAAGAGGCTGGAATGATAGGTCACACCACACATTTGTATGTGAAATTAATTAAAAAAAAAACATTGATGCATAAGATTATTCACAAGGAATTACCTTGGATGCTTCAAACATGTATGTATCAAAGATCTGCTTAAAACTGTCCCAGCTTTCCTCAGTAAAGAACTGATGAGCTTTCACCACACTGGAAAACCAACAGACAAGTAATCCTGATACCATTGCTAGAACATGAATTGCTACAATTTATTTCCTGATAAAGACTTTGCTTAGTGATTTATAAAATGTCATCGGGTCACAAGTTGATTGTGAGAGAAGAAATATTGGCTTGGGAAATGGAGAGACTTGAACTCTCAGCTCCTCCTAGAGCAACAGTTCTCTGAACTGTCTGTCAACCTTTGACAACACTCCCAACATGATCAAGAAAGGATTATAGAACGGGTTGCCATGTCGCCTAGTCAGCTGACGAAGACATTACCCATAATCCTCTCTTCTATTCCAGTAACAAAGTAGAAACAAACATACACATGTACCTGAAGTCGTAATCCGGATACATGTGAGACAGTGTAAGAACCAGATAGATCAATGTCTTTCGGCTGCATTGACCATAAGCAAAAACCCAGTCAATCATAACAAGTGAAAACCCCACATATGTGAAGCCAAGTAACACTTTTGCACCTGGATCTGCTCAACAAGTGATCGACTGGTGAAGAAGAGTCGGTGTCTGAAGATCTTCCAAGATAATCAAGAATCTGAAATTGAGTAGCAAAAACTTTGAAGGAAAGAGACATCATAAACCACAATCAAGCGCGACACACGCATTCAAATTACCAAAGGCCTCTGTCCACATAAAAAGACACCAGGGATATGGGTTTAGGAGCGACTACGTAGAGGCCCAATCTGACACAATGAACCAAAAGCACGGAAAAGAATGCTAGTATGGTGATAACCAGTCCACTAATACAGGTCCCGAATCTCTTAATGTGATTTTTTAGCATTCTTTTAATCATTATCAGTGAAATGTGGGAAGTACACAGTGTTGGGAATAGAAATTATTCTGTAAGGATCTCATCCGGCAGTTATAACATCTTGAACAGACCAAAATGGGACTAACAATATCTGTCATCTAACATATTTCTACAATTTTTAATGTTTAAGATAACTCCACCATGAGCAACGATTGACTCCAAGCTTCGCAACTAAATATGCAACTAAAGAGTTGGCAGGATGCTTTTGAGAATCCATCTCATAACAGTACCAGAAATAACGTCACACTAAGGTATAGTTATACTAGCAGCAATGATCAGCAAATATAAACATTTCTCATCAAAAGGTTGTTTATTTTCTCAGCAGCAATTACATTAACTTTCACCATGCACACTGTTTAATCTACTGCATCGGGATTAGAAAACAATCAAAACATAACGTGATAACAAGCCCAGACAGTGACATAGAAACTCAACTGTTAATTATATTGTAATCAATCTCATCTGTATGTCAAATGTTACATGGGAGGAAACGAGAAAGGGTATATAACCAACAAAGCATCCTTTCAACAATTATGAAGTTCTATTTACATTAAACAACATGTTAAATTGTCCTTGATTTACCTCATGCTCCAAACTGAGGGAGAGTTTTTTATCTGTTCCTGTATGCTTGCCTATAAGGAAAAGCGTGGAGCCCACAGTCAACAATACAAAATCAAATAAACCGAAAAAGAGGAAGGAAACATGAAAATCATACGTACAGGAGTAAGCTTCAAGGCACCCTTTAATGGTACATTCACCAAGACTCAAATGATCCAAGAAATCATTTATTCTGCAATATTTCGATTAGGAAGCTTCACTTTAACCGTTCCAGAAAAGCTGCTGAGATTCTGAAAAGACTACCTACGAGATTACCGTTCCAGAGGGGTGTATTCTAGGAACTTCATTGTGCAGATAGTATGATGAGTTCAACAGCTTCCTCAGAGGTCCTGTCAAACAAATAAAGCGTAGCAACAAAATAAAATAAAAATAGCCAAGAATTTAGTTGTATGTGGTTACAGCTCAAAGTTACTCTTCTATATAAATTCCAGAGGAGAAAATAAGGAATAAATGACAGCACACTTGATAAAATTGATTCCTAGCCAACTAGCAGAAGGAGACAAAGCAAGACGATTCTCCTACCCGAATGGAAGGAGGAGTCGAGCAATCCTCACAGAGATATTAGTTCTCCTTTATGTCAGAATCAGATGTGCTCACTTCATGCAAGATATTCCCAATAATCAATATTATCACCTCAAACATGCACATCAAGCAATCCATACCCTCATTTTACTGGAAGCAGGAAGCAATTGCCATGATGAAAAGGGGACAATAGCGCCCAAGTCGCTCCTTCCAATCTACTAATGATATATTAGGCGTTCACCAACATTTCACCAAACAGGTTAAGTATAGTTTACATCAGTTATTCGACCACTAAAACATAAGCGCCCTCTCCGAAAATCTCCCAATGGCTGATTGATAAAAATATTTCCTTCTCTTCAGCTCCAGACTTCTAGGTTCTATTTACCCTGTGGCTACAGTTATCCTTTTATAGCTCTATCTGGGTGACTTAAAACTCAACCATAGATGCATTTCGATGCCTAGAGGACACAGTAGCAATGATTTTAACTCTGATACTTGAATCAAGAAGCTGAAATCAGTCCCAACACATAGTGAATATCTATAGACTAGCTTCTTCTTTTTTTCCTCATTGAGCCAAATCTATCTACTAGCTTAGCAAGCGTCTGCAATGCTTAAGTGCAAGGATACGGCATGCACAAGTTCCTGACTCCTGTAAGAAGAAAAAATCGCAAACGATCCATGCTAAGTACAGCAGAAACTCGACACAAGAAGAATTCGATGCCTTTTAGCAATCTAAGCAGAGTCCCCCTCGGCTCCACCCCTAGCGCATTTCTAGCACCGTCCCACAGAGCCTCCCACCAAAAACCACAGCACGTGCCATGACTCCACACACAACACGTGTGACCCGACCCAACTAAAACCTAATGAGGCGAAGGAGAACAGCGAATTCCGCCAGAAACTGTGACGGAAAGGCAGGAAACGGCGACCGGCGGTACAGACGACTCACCAAAAACAGATGGGCAGACAGCAGAACAGGGCAAGTGGAAATGGAGATCGAAGATCGAGCGTACCTCGAGGATCGGGTCGACGAGATGGATTTTGTTGAGACGAGGGTGCAATTATACAGGAGGAGAGATCCACAAGCTTTTTTTCGCTTCGGTGTTGGTGTTGGTGTTGGTGTTGGGGGAATCGGAGGATCGACGAAGGAACCCTAATTGGAATATTCCGAACCGAAGGCCCCTCTGGCTCTGAGCGTGAAATGATTGATCAACTACTTTGGTTGCGTCGGGGGGCTGCTTTGTGGAAATGGACAGGTTTCCGGATCGGGTCGGACCAGATAGACTTGGGCGGGCAATTTAGTTCAACATAAAGCGGACCATAACGGATCGGTTGAATCGATAGCTGTCGTTTGATCTGGCTTCCAAGGACTTTGGATCGATTCCGGATTTTATATAATTGAAATACATTACGCGATTCCCAATTCCAGAAAAATCAGATTGAGCAATATCTTTAAAAATGAAATTCCTAAAATATATGGTACTTATGATATTTAGTATAAATTTTAGGTTTAACCACAACGTGATGCAATTAATGAAAGTTGATTCAGTAAATATGTCGCCAACGAGAGAAAAAAAAAGGAAAAACGTGACTTTTAATGGTCACACCGATCAGTTCAACTTTTCGATACTTGAAAGTAGGAACGGGTGATTATTTCAGTCCGGTTCTAGGTTTCATGGTAGATCGGACCGAATCAAAAATCGATCACTCCTCATTTAGTGCAGGCGAATTTCGACATGTGGTAAACGAGTGCAATAATTTTGGAATCCATTTTTTTCCACGAAAAAGCTTAACGCTACAACCACACAAAAAAAAAAACTGTCCATCGATTTTTGTATAACTAGCATTTCTTTTTTCAATAGAGTCCCCTTGGTGAATGCCCTGATTTGGTAAGCTTAATAACCTTTTTTTTTTTCCTATGCACCGGTTACACTTTATAGACACCTAATTTTTTACTTACGATTTGATCAAAATTCATCAAACAATAATTTCTTTTTTCCAATTTCGATCGAAAAGATACAGTTGAACCATGCACATTCATGAGGTCACTGTCGATGCTTAATTTTCCTAAAGTGGACGTTGGATCTTTAGATGCTACATCTCTCAATTACAGCCGTCCGATTATGAGGTGATGAGAATTTTACTGGTTGATCCAATCAATTAATTCCAACCTCAAATTACAAGCCACGAGCTTGTCGACACCGAAACAATCATGGGCGATAGAAAGTAACATAAGTTTTTACAGTGACTGTCCATTTGGCTTGATTACAAATATTAACTATGTTTCGAAAATTAAATCATGTTTCTGAAAATTGGGGTCGCAAGCTTATCATGGGCGTAAAAATCATATCAGTAGGAACATATAAATAAAAAAAAAAGAGTAGTTATTTTCGGTCAAGATTCTATCAAAATTTGAGTTAAAAATAAGTAACCAACACAAAGTATATGTCGCAAATAAAACGTACTGGATTGGATTGGTTACTAACATTCTAGCGATCTCAGAAGAACACAGGGTAGAAGCAAGTTTTGCACGACAACACACAAGGATTTTGGACTGTCTAAATAAAATTACTATAACCATTATGCTCAAATTAAATTAGAACTATCAAACAAATAAATAATTGTTTCTGCTGTCTTAAAATTAGACCTTTTCACGAATAAATATGCCATCACAATGCCTAAATTACCGTTTCCAAATTGGGTAAAAAAAAAAATGTGACCCCTTTTTCCTGCTGACTATATCGGATGGAGGCGGTTCCGTTGCGCGACGTTACCGGCGAGGTCTCGGCCAACATGATCGAGTATGGGGAGAAGCACACGTGTTCGTCAATCTCGACCTGGCAGATACTTTTTTTTTTTTTTTAGCATTGTTAGTTATGGAAACTGATTTTAACAACCTTGGTTATAAGTCAAAAGGAACTGATTTTCTGTTCCCTTTTTCTCTAGAATTGTATTTCTAGGCCAGAGAGTTTTTGGTCTATACCAGATTTCATGTATACATGTGTGTGTATATACAATGTGATATTTCCCTTTCGAGCTGTACAAATTCTCCAGGATGAAACGAAGTAGCAGAAAAAGTGACCTCTACCGTATGTCTTAGGAGGCTAAAACAGCACAGCGTTTTCAAGGTGCGGCCTCTTCCATTCCATCTACTATCACCCGATGCAAGAGAAGAGACATTCAATAATTTCCAGACACCACTATTCAATTCCTTTCTGTTCTTTCCTTCCTCTTCGGTTGCTGTTAAGAAGAAATTGCTTGGCGGCTTTATGGACCTGTCAAAATCCCGACCCTCGGGGACGTGCGGAGCTCGATTCTGAGGGTTGGGGGGGGGGGGGGGGGTTGCGGAAAGTCAATTGGCACGCGTGGCGTGAGGCGGAGGCTGCTGGGCAGACCTCTCGGTCTCTTCGTCTGATGAAGTGAACGACGAACTTGGAGACACCTGCAGATCGCTCCCCAAGATCAGCAAATTCCTAACTATCCAGTCGCCTATCCATAAGCACTCGTGCTCGGTAAAAGAAACGATGCACAATGTATCCGAGTTTGGGGAACATCAGCATCACTAAGGACGTGTCCCGTACCTGTTGACGCCGGTGGCGCTGGACGGCAGTTAGCACCCTTACTATGATGTAAATCGGCAGGACTATCCCCACGGTCCGCAAAGACAGCAACTGTCTCGCAAAGAAATCATACATTAGCCGCAGAGTCTTGTTGCTGCAAAGCTAAGAATATTTGTGCTAGTCTTCTTCAGACTTACCATTAACAATGGCAATGAGTATTCGCCAGTGCCGCTCAGCAAGACCGGAAGAGTGTGCCTTAAGATCAGAAGAACCATGAACTGCATCAAAGTGTGGCAGGTTTAGTATCTGAAAAATTCCAGAACCATTCGATGAATGAACAGTGTATCTTCAAGACGAGCGTGCGATTGTGTTTTCAGAGTGGAGTGGGAGAGAGAGAGAGAGATTACAATGCAAGCCACGGAACGGCAGCACATTAAGCTTCTTGATACCGAGTGTGAGTGCTCGCTATATGCCGGATCAGAGAAACTACGATCAGGTGAAACCATCGCTATAAACCGCGGCCCGTTCAAGTCTCCTCGGTAGACCTCCCAGTTTCCCCTAAAACCACAGAGAAAAAGAAAGAACATGCTGAAACTGGAGCAATCACAGCAACCAATTTTCTTCAGCAACCTGATAAGAGAGCTTGAAGGAGATAGATTTGATATTAGGATTACCGGAAGTTCATTGGAACCCGACCAAACTGAAATAGTGGTGGCGGGGCTGTGTAACCAGGCTTGAATTGCTGAAATGTCAAAAAAAAATCAGGCAAGCAATGTGACATAGAGTTAGAGTTTAACGTAAGGATTTGTATGTGTTGAAGCAAGCATATTTCACCTGGTGACAGATCTCGCACAAAGTATTACCCTTCTCATTACACCACCGCTGGACGCATCTGCGGTGAGCATACTGAAGGATTCAAGAAGGTAGGAAAGGAGGATGAAAAAGAATATGGTCAGAGGACAAAAACTATCCAGCGAAACCATAGAGAGGGAAGAACAGCATTGGCTTGTTAACTGGCTAGATTTTTGGATATGAAAAATCTGGCTACAGAACACGGATCATCTACTGCAGCAGGACAAGCATGACATCGACAAAAAATGGACTAAGGACGACTCAGACTGACCTTCAAGCTGCCGCAACAAGAGCACGGTGTCTCCATATTCCTGTCATCGTCTTCGTCCTGGCATATGCGGCACTCAACCAATTTCCCTGTAGAAGATACGTTGCCTAAGTCGACCTGGTGCGAGGTGTTCTCCGCTGGTTTCAAGTCTGAAGCCGGCTCCATAGCTTCGAGATACCGGTTCCGGCTCTCGATTGCAGCTCCCAAGGTCGACTCAGTGAGCAAGCGATCCACCAACAACACAAAGTGATCCCCCATTTACTTCAACCAACGAATAACTTGCTTCTTTGGCAAGAAACTCGTATTAATGATGGCCAAACCAACTCAATCCGATGCCTTCTCTTTTAGTAAGCTTCTGAAACGGAAGACCAATCAACTGTTACCGTAAAGGTGATTAATAAGTAGCAACAGCAAAGCCAAGGACACAGAAAAGGTCAAGGAGACATCCCAAGAGAAAACGATGGAAGCCACTCGCAGAGACGAAGGGGTGGCAACAAAACATCAAATTGACACCGACCTCCTAAATCGAGACAGAGCTAAACAAAAACTATACTCTTCAAATTAACGGGCTGAAGGTTTTAAGGGCAATCACAGAAAGGAAGACTATCAACAGAAGACAAATTGCCTACGTTCATAATATCAACAAACGAGTTCAGAAATGGATTAGAATGCACGAGAGTCACATCGTCACGATCAGAAAACAAAAAGTTTCCAACTTTACACCGAAAAATTTGAGGTCGTGAAACAGGAACGGGGATGAGGAAGAAATAAAAGATGCAAAAGACAGCATGCTCCTCTGACAGCAAAACAAAAAAGACATTCTTGATGGTACCGAACTACCGAACAAAACGAACAACCAAGTGAAAGGGGTGTTCTCAAAACACATCATTTTCTTTTCTAGGTACAAAAGCGGGGGGGAGAGAGAGAGAGAGAGAGAGAAACAGAGCACCTGGTGTCAGAGAAACCAACGAGAGAACAAAGTATGGGGGGAAAGGGAAAGAGACGCGGATGCCAAAACAAGAAAAGCTAGAAACTTTTTCTTCCTTTCTGCATCAATTCAAAAGCCTTGAATGACGAATATTGCATAGCTTTTGGCTTATGAAAAGGGAAAGAGATTCCAGGGGAGCAAAAGGAAGGAAGCGAAAAGGGAAGAAGAGACTTACAAGAAGGGCATGGCATATCTTCAAGCTTAGGCAAAACAGAGTACCTCTCTCTCTCTCTCTCCCCCCGTCTCCCTCTGTATGGAAATCTCTCTGTTGTTTCTTTCTTCTTTGAAGCAAGAGGAAGAGGGAATGGAGTGTTGTGAATGACTTGGGGACATGGGAATCCGTGAAGAAGCTAAAAATAGTTATACAGAGGAAACCAGATAGAGACAGAGACCCGCCGAGAGAGAGGGGGACGAGCGGAAAGCTTGTGGATTAAAATAAACAGGGACAAGAATCAAGTCGCTTTCTCAGCTCAAACAACTTTCTTTCTTTCGGGGGTCGCGTTACGAGTTAGTTTACAGTTGAATAAATCAAAAGAACAAAACGAAAGAGGTAAGAGATTCCAACGGTAAACGCAACAACAAAAAAAAACCACCTGCGATCCACCCGAAGTCAATGCGCCCCCCCCCCGCCCTTCGTCTTGCCGTTTTGACCGCCCATTTTTGGCTCGCCTATGCAATATCCTCTTTCCCTTTTTTCAGAGGTTTTCTTTCCCATGCTCTCCCCTTTTCTCGCATTAATCTGTTTTCACTTTCCTTCATCTTTCGCGGAATTCCCACTTTTTTTTTTTTCAGTTCTTTTCTGTCCAAAAAAAATTGTTGAAAAGGATTTCGAATTCGACAATTTATGCGTCTATAGATGCGATCATATATGATATATGCGATTAAGTTACGTCTAAATAGTATATCTCATTTCCCTTTTTCGCTCTTTTTCTCCTCTTAATTTTTTCCTATATTTGGTAATCAACTCGTTGATTGGCGAGGTTGTCTAGCGGCAGATGGACATATCGATGAAGGGTTGTTGGAATGGACGAGGATCCTTCCCCTGTTTATAACTTGGCTTGTACTACTACTGCCCACACGAACAAACCGCGGGTTCTTGCGTTTTGGACTCATCTTTTTGCGTTGAATCGAAGGCAGTGGAACTCCACGAATGCAAGCTAAAGATTTAGATAATGTTGCTCTTCTACACATATGTATACACAAGTGAAATTAATATAAATGTATGTGTGTGTATATATATCATACCATATTAAATCCTTGCTAAGCTATCATTATAGAATATGGAAATTTGCGTGAGGTCACACTTTTAATTCTCCAATTGACACGTGTGGTCTCAATGTAACGGAAGCCGGGGAAGAGCCAAATGTCATCTGAGGATGTCGTCATTTCAGGGGGGGTAATTCAACTAGGAAGTTTGACAGTTTTGTAATTAATTCCATGATACATGGTCCACGTAAGTACGGGATTAAGGATCATCTTAATCGTGATGTTAACTTCGACCCTCGTTTTGTTTTACTTACGTAAATGTCGTAATCCTCTTGCTTAAAGTAGCATTTTTGGAAGCTTGACTTTTTCTTTTTCTTTTTTGTAGCCGTCCATTTGTCATCTATATAACGAGAAGGATTAATCAATCGGTGGATTAACAATTTTAAACGAAAAACAAGCTTTTGCTCCGTTATTGATTCGGTAAAAGTAGTGCATGGACGGTTGTTTCGGAATTTCTAGCGTTGGAGACGGTGGGTTAAGGTTTTTATATCTAGCAACATGATCACTTGATTTGTAAATAGTTATCACTTTAATTGTGTCATTTGATATGAAGGAAGGAATGAAGTTTCGGATGGTACCTTGTGATTTTCCCATTTTAGATTTGGCTACCGTTATCGAGAATTTTCCAAGATAAAAAGTCTTTAATTGATTTGATAGACATCGACGATGTTCGAGACCTCAAAACTACATATAAATAGCTAAGATTATTCGAACGGTGGAGTGTATGGCATTTGTGCTAATTCAATCTCAAACTTTACAATTGTACCAATTGAATGCTAAACTTTTTTCGCATTTTATCAATAGAGCTCTTCCGGCCTATTTGGTCAGAAAAAATTGCTGATGTGGACGTCGGTCTTCTTACATGGCAATGTTCAATGTTGATGTTGACATTTTAAAATATCTTTTTGAATTTTGTTCATTAATTTTTTTGTTTACCTTTTTTTCTTATTGTGTTATTAGAGCACCATAGAGACCTCCGACCCCCTTGCCAGATTTGGGCCCGGTGAGGACGCCGCATATGGGCCAGGCTGCAATGCCCATACCTGGCTAGGGCGTGGCGGCCCTCGTCGGTGTTGTGTAAAAAAAAATAGAGAGAGACGTTATTTAAAATACACAATATATATATATATATATATATATATATATATATATGTTTATTAAAATTCTGTTAAAAAAATCTCACCGTCAGTGGTTTCCAACTAAATAGGCTCAATTGAGAACAAAACGTAAAAAGGTTTTTAGACTCAACTGGCACAATTGAAAAGGTTATGATTGAATTGACACAAATACGACATGTTTATGACCTTTTTGATAATTTTCCCGTCAAAAATTTTCGCCTTGAATTAATTAGGAAGGTGGACACCTTTCGCTATGCACATACCGACCACTTCTAGATGGTCGTAGGTTGGAGAAGGGTTTGGTTGACCCGATTTGGTGGCAATCTCATCCATCCTCTCCTCTCATCATTCCTCAAGGTTTGCTTGCGTATCGAAATAGAAAACCATCTCTCTGATCGACACTTTGACGATAACATAAGGGAAAGAAATTCGCATGCATGATTTCATGCAGTATCATTTAATTGGTTTGGTTGGCAACCGTACCAAAAAGCAAACAAAACCTCGATCCCCTCCTTCATCCCAAGCTCGGAAAAGGAGAAAAATTATCCCCAAAAAAAAAATATTAAATGTATTTCGACTATGATAATTCAGTCCTAAACTTTTTAGATGTCCTAAACATTTGACATTCTTGTCAATTCAGTACTTCCAATCAATCTTGATTAAAAATCGCTAATGTGGTATGACCGGCACTGATGTGGCTAATTTTTAACAGTATTCCAATATTATTTTTTTGAACTTCTAATTTTTATTTTGCTTTTTTCTTTTTTTTTCTCTCTTTTTCTTCTTTTTTTTCTTCTTCTCTCTTTAGCCGGCCGCCGAGCAAGAGATGAGAAAAAAATAGAAAATAATTATAAATGAAAATTTTTAAAAATATTAAATTGAATTAAAAATTAGCCACGTCAAGGCCGATCGCGTCACGTCATCGATTTTTCGTTGACCAGACGGATTTAATTGACACCGAATGCAGTAATTTAAGACTGAATTGACCAAGAAAAATAGTTTAAAGCTGGAATTGCACAATTGCAATAAATTTAAAACTTTTGTTTTATATAATTTTCCACTCAAAAAAGCCCTCGTCGTCCTTCAATTATCGATGCAATTGTTAATTCTAGAGGACGATCGCGTACGTGCTTCCGAAAAAGTGGTGGACGGTGTGGTTGACCTACCATATTAGCCGGATGTTGACTTGCTTCGCCGAAATATAGCAAGACAAAATCAACCCAAAAGCATGCCCATGCCCATGCCCATGACCCCAAGTTTATTACTAGGGTCTAGGAAATTTTTAGGGTTTCTCGTGAGGTTTCGCACGTGTTTGGAGATGGCGGGTACGAGTTTAGCTTTTAGGATATGTCATTAGAGTTGCTTT
This sequence comes from Rhodomyrtus tomentosa, assembly GCA_028455895.1. Classification (NCBI taxonomy): domain Eukaryota; kingdom Viridiplantae; phylum Streptophyta; class Magnoliopsida; order Myrtales; family Myrtaceae; genus Rhodomyrtus; species Rhodomyrtus tomentosa. The sequence continues at coordinate 9,917,164 of JAPCWY010000011.1, forward strand.
TTCGAAGATTTCTTTGTTTAAGTTAATAATTAAACCTACGCAACCTGGCAGAGAAGCGGACAAAGACGTTGCTTCTTTTCGTAGGTTTCGATATCAATGGTGTGGGAAACCATTAGGAAAGAGTTGGTAAGCCCTAATCCTAATGTTCTCTCGCACTTGAGATTTCTAGTTGTGGAATTAGGTTTATACCCCTTTATTTCGTTAACGAAACCAGTCGTCTAAAGCTTTGAATGATTGCGTTAGTTTCTATCTACATATTAAATAGAGATGTTGATTCAACTGCTTTATAGTTTTGCTCAAGGTTTTAAGGAACTTTGGATGGACAATTGTCCGAAAAGTCTTAAGCCTGTTGTGTGGCGAGCCAATCCAATGCTAAACATTTCAATTGTGTCAACTAAGTCTAAAATTTTTTTAATGAATTATCAATTTAATCCGTCAAACTAATTTCAGTTGGAAATTGCTTATGCGGCGGCGGTTCCTACGAGGCGTGACTAGAGCTAGAGTGGATAATTTTTTTACAATTTTTTTGAAAAAGAAATCCAAATTTTTATTAATTTTTTTCTTATTTTCATCGCAATGCAGCGGAACCACTAGCCACTAGCCGAGGCTCGGTGCTAGGAAAAATTAACCAGAAGGACTATATTAGTAACTCGTTAAAAGGTTTATGATGAAATTGACAAATCATCAAAATATTTAACATTAAATTGTCACATTGAAAGGTTTAGGACCGAATTGATCGTCGTAAAAGAGGTTTATTACTTTTTGGACAATATTTCCAACCTTTGGATGACCATCTCTAAACTAAAATAAAGTAAAGAGTTCCAATAAAAACTTCACTCGAATTTACATTGGAATTTACTTTTGTGACAAAGCCCGTAAGAAAATGTTATGACATATTAGGAATACTAAGAACACGGGTGCATTCGTCTTGTGGAAAATAAAACATTTTGAAAAATATTTTTTTAAGTACGATTGTTTGCATCATTTAAAAAGATAAATGAACAAAAAATATTTTCATCGTCGATGAAAATATTTTAATTTGAATTATTGGCAACGACGAAAATAAAGTGTCATTGACTAATTATTTTAAGTGATACAAGCAATTATTTTTTAAAAAAAAAATTATTAAATTATTTATTTTTTGCGAACTAACGAGAAGATGCCACGTATACGCTATCCCTTGGCATATGTCCTCTCAAAGCATAGAAGTGTTGTAGCGCTGCAATTACAGAACTTTGTCGTAGCGAGGTCCATGGATTGTCAACCCCTTGATCGGTTTTTTGTCAGAACTTTGTCTCTAAACCGTAGCATTACTTCGATTGAACTAAGCAGCCACGGGGGTTTTGTCAAATAAAGCAACGTGCCATCACCCATTTGCTCCTTATTACCTGAGCTTGATGTTAATTGACTGTGGCGGAGCTTAAGGAAACACTGGGACAGGATCGACAAGAAAGGGGGACAATAACGAGGGATGAAGGCATGTCGTTTTGGAGATGTACTGAATTGGATGTCTGTCATCTTGAGTCCTTGGCAAAGTTGTTAATATGGGACTTTCGATCCCAACCTAATTTGGGCCAATCCGATCCATCCATTTGACACCTCTAATTTTATGGTTTACGTAGAAGGAAGGGCAACCCTTCACCACCGAGAAAGGATATGGGAAAGTTTCCTTTCCTCCTTAGAGAAAAAAGCCATTGCTCTCCGCTTGAGCGCTTGATTGATGGAGGTTTGAGCCCATGAGGGAAGAGGCCATGATCTTCAATGTCTTTCCAATGCTCCTTTCTCGTTCATGGACTCTTATTAGTGCCTTAAATGGCCTCTAGGAAGTAAGCGGTCCAGCATAAAATTTTGTATGCAGTGGATTCTTATGTTCTAATTACAAGTATCTCACACTCGTAATAACTCAGGGGGTCTCGTTTCCTGTGGGCAAAACTTTGTCCAAAGAACGTGGATTGAGCAATTTGTGTGTGGGGGACCCGTTGATTTCCCGTGACTCAGATTGGCAAAAAAAAATAACTTTAAGGTTGTACTAGAAAGCATAGTTATACGTTCCTGTTGAATCCCTCTCATAATTAAACTAGAGCCGCCGTCCATTGAGCTGAACTGGCACTCCTATTAGGAACTTCGAGGCTCGCCCGTCCATCTTGTTAGCTCTCTCGACCCATTGTGCCATGAAAAAGCCTTTGGATCGTGGCAACTACCTTAGAGATCTGTAGGGTGATGTCCAACGATGAGTGAGAACAATAGAGGAAACGGACATGGACCTCTGATGGTTGCCGAAGGAGACAACACTAAATCCCCTGACACGGAGGGCTAATCAAAACGATCTCCTCACGGGGTATGGATAACATGGTTGGCGGCATCCTCCGGTAGAGCTCGACATCTATGGAGGACACGCCGATAAGAGTCCCGATGCGGCGGCATTTGCGCCATGCCTATCCATGGTTGAAACTCAGTAAGAGGGATTTGGTTTTAATTGTAAAGCTTTTGGAGGACGAGGTGGATAGCCATACACCACTGTTGTACGTGTGTATTGTTTCTTAGTCACGGAATAATAAAACAGAAAGATGCACATAATCTGCTTCTGTTCTGATTAATAAGAAAAGAAAACGCTAGAAGGGCTTTTGCGTCATTCTGTTCTACGCCGGACATTCCCACTTCCCGCCAAAATTATCCCCAGGCTTACGTAACGGTTAACGACCTTCCCAGCGAAACACAAACAGAAGAAAAGAAACTCTCCCCCTCTCTCCCTCTCTCTGCAACGACTTCCAGCAAGAGCCTTTTCGAAAAAGAAAAACTCCAATTTCAGAGCTCCAAGAATGGCGGCTCAGGTCTCTGCCGTCGCCCTCGTGCTCCTCTCTCTCCTCCCTCTGTGCTCTCCGCTCCCTCTCGAGTCCCTCAGAGAAGCCACCCACGTTCTCTCGAACTCGGGCTTTGTCTCCATGTCCTTAACCCTCAATCTCATCTCCAAAACACTGATTTCCCCTCAAGTCCCCTCCCTCACCATCTTCTCTCCCTCGGATGACTCCTTCGCGCGGTCCGGCCAGCCGCCCCTGTCTCTCCTCCGACTCCACTTCTCGCCCCACGCGCTCTCTCTCGATACCTTGAGGTCGCTTCCTCGTGGGGCCAAGATATCCACCATGAACGCCAATCATTCTCTGATGATCACCACCTCATCGTCTGATTATCAGGTTGAGATAAATGGCGTAAAGATTGTCGGCTCGCCAGTGTTCAACGATGGGAATTTGGTGGTCTTTGGGATTGAGATGTTCTTCGATCCAGAGTTCCAAACTTTGGCTCCAGTTCAGAGTCCAACACCTGGCCTTGAATGTTTAGCGCCGAGATATGGCAGTTTGGAGAATCTTTCGGCTGGGAATACGTTCACTGAGGCTTGTGGGGCAATGAGATCAAAAGGCTACTCTGTGATGGCTTCTTTTCTTGATTTGCAACTGATGAAACTGAAGGGGAAGGGGGATGATCAGATGTTGACGGTTTTCGCTCCCTCGGACGAATCGATGGTGAATCGGACAGGGAGTTTCAGCGAGTACCCTTCGATCTTTCTGCGGCATGTCATTCCGTGCAAACTTTCGGCCAGTGATCTGCTGGAGTTCAACAATGGAACACTGTTACATACTCATCTGGAGGGATTTGTCATCGAGGTCATGAGAGTTGGTGACGCTTTGATGCTTAACGGAGTTCCGATGACTCCACCAGACATTTACACAAGCGACTGGCTCAGCATCCATGGCGTTCTTGATGTCATCGCAGCAAGAGACGGGGGACAGCCTGGGATGGAAGTTTCATCTGAAAGCGGCAGAGTATAGTGATGAATCTTCTTCTATCCTCTTCTTTTCATTTTGCTTTTGGAGAAAAGTCTCTTTTACTGTGATCACACAGCAGTTCATGCCTTTTCACTAGTCATCCGTTTAGCAGTCCTCAAAACCTATACAGATAACAGCTCACGCGTGCGATTTCCTTCGTTGTCGGTCCATAATTGCTCTGGCTCCATTGATATTTCTCCACGCCTGGTTATGAAATAGAAAATGTTCAGTAGGCTGCGATGAATGGCTAGTCTGTCAGATTCAGACTTCTAGATTGAATCAAATAGATTGGAGTGATCTCCATATTTCTTCACTTTATACAAGATACGATATCTGTGGTCTCGCTTTCCTCCACATGACCACCATCTTTTCATCTCGGAATGCCGCACTTTTACGTCTATTTCTTTGCGATCATAGTAAAGCAGCAGTCTTTATCGGCTAGTTCTAGTTCAGTGGCATTCCCCTAAGACCGCGTATTTCCATCAGCACTTGCTCACAGGGGTTCTTCTGTGCATCGTGAATTAGCATACCCATCAGCAGAGCACCCGAGTTTTCTCAAACCCAATTCTACACCCAGATTCATCCTAGCCAGTGCATAGCAGCCCAGTGTGTAAAACCTGTTAACAGTTCGGTCATGTTCTCGGTCTGTGATCAGCATTCATTCTAACCAAAACTTGTTCGACTTACCGAAACACTATCCAGACTCTGACGAGGTCTCTTTCCGCCATCTGTTTCTTGATGCCCTCTTCCCTTCCGTATCTTCCCTTCCTTGTTCCACTCTCTTCCTCGGAAGCACAAAGGACATGAACCAGGCAGCCATTCGGCAAGTCCCATGTTTGGTCCAGTCTGCTAATGTGATAGCCCTGTTAATCCGTATGAGCTGTACGCACAGCGACAGGAAGGTTACAGACCACACTACAGAAGAAGAACAGGATGGCTGAGAGGTGTAGTCATTGCTGTTATCTTGGCGACCTAATGAGTGAACAAAGGAACCCAAGTAGCAATAGAACTCCACAAGATATCAAATTCCCAAGTGTAAACCAGTTTCATTAGACGATGATATGCTGCAGCTGATCTTTCACATTATGCACACGCAAAAAGAGCTGGTGAGACGATGATCATTTCTACCTGGCTCTAACAGGAAGTCTAGGATAAACAGAATACCTTCAAGTCCCTTTAAATGCCGACCAACAATGGCGCACATCAACTGTTTTTAAGTCCACAATCATACTTAAAAAGGGAGTACACCATTGCTTCCACCGATTAACAATTCCTGACATAAAAAAATCGATTCCCGCCGCTTGATTTCCACCATCATTTGAAAATTTCAAATTATGCACCTAGTACATCACTTAGCAATCCAGAGAAGAAGCAAGATAATGATCTCCCTCATTTGATGGCAGCATTCTCAATTGCTCAAAACACTTCCTGAGAAAGCACATATTCCTCTCAACTGGTTGAGAGTGCTCAAGAAAAATGTGTCAACATATCCACTTAAGCACAGATAACCGCAATAACACATAGAAACCATAAACCAACAACAGCACATGCGTGTCATCTTACAATGAGTCCAAAGATTTTAGACAGAGCTTGGATCCTAAACAACACACTGGTTCACAATATGACGTGATTTACACATTGGATAGATTAGGCTATTCACACGAAAGGAAATATCTGAACAAAGAAGAATGTAGGACTTGTACATAGAAACAGCCAATTTATTCCAACATATAATGTCAATCATCAATAGACCAAAAAAAACTATCAACTAAAAATTAAAGGACAATTTAGTTGAATAGGAGAAAATTTGAAGACACCCAGATCAATGAAATAAGGCAGAACTTATACTAAAAAGAAGAGCATGTTTCAGGTATAAAGAAGTTTGTCAAACTGCATTCCTAAGAAAGCCATCCAACCCCCCCCCCCCCTTCAAAACCCAAATATATATATATATGCTCTCCATCCGTGCACTCCTGCCACATATCATGCTTCCTAACATCCTATTGGCCCAAAAAAAAATCCTATTGGAAGAAAAAACAGACATAAAAGAAACTTGCCTTCCAATACTTATTGGGAATGGCTAGCAATGGAAAAGCAAACATTCAACCCGCACAAATTTCAATTCCCCAGCGCAGACACTTGGCATCCCGATTGTTAACAGGCAATCAATGAAGAGACATCATCTATAATAACAAAAAAGAAGGCATCACCACTAAAATAATAGAAGGAGAACATGAAAGAAAACAAACTTAGTAGATAGTATTGAAGCCTAACATTTGCGCATATGTGTGAGAAGGAAACATAGACCAAAGCTGAGGATCACTTCCACATACGTGGCTCTGATATGCCTACTCCGTCAATGCAGAAGGATGCAACAGACGCGAATTGGGAGCAAATATCGAAAAGGTTAAACATCAAACAAAGGAAAAAAAAATCGCTAGTCTAGATAAGTAACCTTAACTCCCTTTAAATGCCAATCACCAATAGAATATGTAAACAGATGTGCAAACACGCGTATCTCAATGCATCCAAAATCACATTTCAATCAATATCTCATGCGGTGGTGGGAATTCATACCAAGTCATATGTCAATTATTATAGCGTATCATTGCAAAATTAAGCTCAAATTTGATTAGTATGAAGAAGACTTGATTTTCACAAGAACCTGTTCAGATCACATCAATAAATTCTTGCCACGTATGTTCTAATTTTGTGTCTGAAATTGCCGCCCCCTCAAGGACATCCAAGGCTATCAACAAATCAATTCACAGTAGTACTCCATCTTTGCAAATTTGATATCACTTAGGACATCAGTTAACAATCAACAGAAGGAGAGTTACAATGACCTACCTGATATAATGGCAGCGTACTCAGAGAATAGATGGCAGAGCAGTACAACCTGTTTCTAGCAAAACTTTTCCAGAAAGAGTAGAGGGCCTGCTCAGGTTGAGATACCTGAGAGTGTTTTATTGAGTCTGCTAACTGAGGACGTCCTGAATCAAATATGGCCTCGATAATAGAAGACCTAACCCCGTAACCGTAAGAGCTAGGCTTACACGGTCCTGTATGCATACATATACAACACACAGGTTCTGCACTATTTCAATTTAGAATAATCAGAATCATCCAAAAGAACTTTCTAACCCTCGCTTATTTCACACAGCCACAAGAGAACTCTCCAATCAAACTAAAGGAATGATTAAGTTGAATGGAAATGAAAGTAAAGAAACTGAAAAGATCTCAAGTAAATAAAGTAGAACTTGCATTAAAAAGAGCACGATTTTAGGGATACAGAAGCTTGTCAATCAGCTTTCCTAAGAAAGCCTTAAATGTTTCAATGTTGCCCCCAAAATTTCTCTCGAGACAACAGCAAAATTAGAGTGGACTCCTGCCACATAGTGTTCTTCCTAGCGTCCTATAAATGAAAGGCCAAAAGAATTATTTAAAAAAAAAAAAAAAGAACTCGCCCTTCCCCATCATCACCGGCCGAAACTTTGCCAGCTCGCCTAAACAATCCCGTATTTCAGGTTCTCCAACTAATAAATTTGTTAGAAATAGCCACTTCATTGTGTCATTGGTTCACTATTTGTTCAGCACCTCAACCCCGAGCATCCCAGACACGATCACCGTGGTCGCCATGTCGATAAACATCCCATGCTCGACAACTCCAGCCAGCCTTAGTATGGCGTCGCTCGCCGCCTTCAAGTCCCCAATGTCCTTCTTGAAGTACAAGTCCACAATGTAATTCTTGTTGTCGGTGACAAAGGGCTCCCCAGTCTCCGACGAAGTCCGCAGCTTGGCGGCGCACCCAGCGTGCTCGAAGAGGCGCCGCAGCCTCTCGGCAGTGAACTTCCAGCAGAAGGGCACGACCTCGACCGGCATGGCAAGACCGCTGCCTCCCAGATGCTTGACGAGCTTGCTCTCGTCGACGATGACAACGAACTTCTTGCAAGCCCCCTCGACCATCTTCTCCCTGAGCAGGGACCCGCCCCGGCCCTTGACGAGATTGAGGTGAGGGTCGACCTCGTCGGCGCCGTCGATGGCCAAGTCAAGGGAGGGGTGGGAGTCGAGGTCGGATAGTGGGATGCCGAGGGAGAGGGCCTGCTGGTGGGTCTGTGTGGAGGTGGGGATGCCGACGATGCCGGAGAGCTTGCCCTGGCGGAGGAGGTCGGCGATGCGGTCAACGGCGTGGCAGGCGGTGGAGCCGGTGCCGAGGCCGACGACCATCCCGGACTGGACGTAGTCGACGGCCTTGTAGGCGGCGATCTTCTTGAGGTCGTCCTGGGTGAGGGGGACGGGAGGGGAGGGAGAGGGACCCAACAAGCCAGCCTCCATGGCAGGCTTGTCGGAGCCAAGGAAATGGGGATAGGGAATGGCCATGGTCCTCATGCCTTTTTTTTTTTTTATACCCACAGAAACGAAAGGGAAACAAAGGAGGCGAAAGAATCAAGACAACGCCCAGAGAGGAATGGGAACAAAAAAAATTGGATAAGGGCGGGGTCACAAGAAGGAGATGGGAGTGAATTCCATGGTGAATCGAAAGGGGGGGGGGGGGGGAAAGAATTTCCCAGGAAAAGGGAAAGAAATTTGGGGCGGAAACGTGAAGAAAGAAGAAAAGTCGGGAATTGGGTCGAAGCGAAATTGAGTGGCGCTGTAGAGGAGAGAGAGAGCGATAGGGTTTTTTGGTGCTTTGGGAGGAGGGGAGGGAGGAAGGAGACGTTCGGATCTCGGGGAAAAGCTTTGGGAAAAAAGAGCGATCTTGATCTTTTGGTGGGGGTTTCTTGCGGAGTAAAAGCGAGAGATGGTGCTTGGTTTTTATAATTTGGGGGGGTCGGGCGGGCGCCGACGGACGGAGGATTGAAAATTGGGAAGCGGGAGATGATTCCTCGAAATAAGTGGGCAGCCAATCTCCCTCCGCCTGTGCTTTTTCCTTTGCGGGTGCGTGGGGCTGCGCCCTGGTCTCTCGAGCGTGTTTAGGAGGAGGAGGATGATGAGATGCCCACTCTTTTTTTTCTCCTCTTTCGTTTTCTTATTTGATCCGCCCGTGCAGAGCGGGCCTACACTTTTTATGCGTATGATCGGTCTTAAATTTTGGCTCAATATATAATTTAATTCTTAAATTATTAATTTGAACAGCGTTAACTTTATCTCAATATCTAACATGATCCCCAAAATTTCAACATAATTTTCTAATTTTTTAAACGCGTTTAACTTTGGCCCCTGAACCATAGAGAAATGTCTGATATTATCCCCAAACTTGGATTAACGGAAGTACTATATTAAACGTCTTCATGTATTTCGGGAGCTAAGTCGAATATGTTTCGAAAATTCATGCACTATATTGATCGAATTAGAAGATCGTGAATCACGTTGAATATTGAATCAAAATTAAGCTTTGATTTGTGATTTTACGGTAGGATGTCTCTTCCTCCCCCACCCTCAAAAACGACACCGAGGTCTGAACACATTGATGCTCGCTTACGTCGTTCAGCATGGAAAAGCAAGAAACCATTCAGTTTTCAAATATACCGCCAGAATATTTGCAAAATGCCTTCTTCATTTTCTTTTTTTCTTTTCTGTTTTTCTTTCCTCCTTCCAAGTTGAAACTCTTGGGGTTTCATATTGTTGATTGCGATGTCAATTCCCTAAGACTCTCACGGCCCTATCCCCGGTGCCAACTTGAAAACGTGTTCAAATCTCCATCAATGGTGGTGGTTGTCCTCGGATTAAAACAAAAAAAAATAAAAACAAATGTGGAATTTTCCCACTTTCGAGCAAAGCTTCGGGGCAGGTTCCATTCGAGGAGAAAAAGAATGGTCGGGGGAGACTGTCTTTCCTCGGACCCTGTCGTGTTCCTTTTGCTAGCTGGGGGCCGTGTAAACGGAATCGAAATCGACGCAATCTCATTAGGGCAAGGGGTGGGGAACAAGGCATGGGGCATGCCACTAATCACGATTCTCCGCGTATTCTTACCTCACAACCTCGCCCATCCTTTGTCATCCGACCAATGCTAATGCTACTTGCTGTTCTGATGTGACCACCATGGAATTCGGTTCTTTTTTTTATGAACATGATTAATAATGATTACGAAGCCGATCTGTTACGGTGGATGTGATTAGGGATGGATGGTGACGGCGACACAAGAGGAGAAATTGTCCAGAAAAAATTACAAACCTACTGTATTCCTGATCAACTCAGTCATGAATTTATTGGATTTTATCAATTGAGCTTTAAACCTCTCGACATCTATGAATTGAGTTAATTTGGCCAATTTTAACCAAACATCGCTGACTTGAATGTCGCGTAAAACGATCTGCTGATTTGAATGCCGCATGAGACGATCAATATTGATATGGACAAATTTTTTTATAATATTTTTTTAAACAAATTAAATTTCCCATAATTTTATTTCCCCCTTTTTTGTTCTATCAACTCCAACGAGGGTCAAACAACCTTCGCCGAGCATGGCACGGAAAAAAGAAAAGAAAGAAGGATAAAAAAAAATTATCCATTTCAGTGTCAGTCGTGCCACGTTGTACGTTCAAATCGGTGAATTTTGATTAAAATTAGTCTGATGAACATAATTGATAAAATTTAAAAAAAATAAGGTTGAATTTGTGGAAGTTTAATATGTTTGAAACATTTTTTTTTTGGTAATGTTCACTGGCATTGGTGCGTGGAACAAGGAACAAAGAAAGATCGTGAGAAGATCTTCTCATGTCCTGTTCGGCATCTTTTTTCTTGGGAAAGTCGGATCTGCTTGGCAGCCATGGATTGACGGGTTTCGGTCTCTTTTCATCCCCTTTTTTCATCGACACCCTCGTGCCAAAAAGCATGCCCTCGGATTGGCTTAGCTAGCTCATCGTCTCGTCTTTCTTGTCGTGTTCGTGCGGGGTAAGTCCCGGTCGGGACGCGTCTTTTGGCGGCCGAGGTCATCTGACCGACCGAATTCTTTAATCGGACTTCTCAACCAAGTTTTTAATCGAAGAAACGCTGAGATCTTCAATGGGTTTGAGAAATAGCGTCCTAGTGTCTCGGGAAATCGAACCTGTTTTTTTCGTCGCCCGAACTTGCACGACGGGGGGTGCTGAGGGCGCTCATTAGAAAGACCCGGATCGTAATTTCAAATTAACAATAGAGAGTACGGTGAGAAAAGATAGAATTTTGAATGTGATTGGAATGAAGTCGACGGTGGGATGTGATTTTCCTATCTCTAGCAAAATGCAAGACAAAGTGAGGCCGATTTTTATTTTTTATTTTTTATTTCCTTTTCTAACTCGGCACTTGTGAGCATACGTGTCCCGTCATATTCGCACGGTGCGGCAACGGTGATTTCTATGAATCTTTACCTTTTGGAACGCAAATGAATACACTGAATAGATCTGTGGTACGATATCTCGTGTGGGAAGTGCGACAAAATGCAGTCAGGATACGATGCCTTCCAAATGATGGATCCGTCGAGAGACCATGAAAGCCCCAAATGACGATTGAAGAATGCGGATTATCTCGTCGGCCCAATATAGTCCGGGATTTTCTCGGACTCTTCACTCTCTAGCCCGGTCCGACCACCTCTCTCCAGTCCAGTCCGTTAGGCCCACTCAGCTCCAAGCTCGCCAGGCCCATAAAGTTCCAACTCATTAAACGTAGCCCAACTAGGTAACAAGCTCGTTAGATCTAGCCCAATAAAGCCCATCAGATCCAGGCCCATCTTCCCAGCCCCATGAAGCCTGAACGGGGGGACGTTCGTTTCCAGCTTGGGACAACGCTCACAAACAAGACCCGCCCAGAGAGCTCAGCAGAATTCCCTCTGATGATCGGTGATTCCTCTCATCTTTATTCTGTCTCCGTCGGGCCACCGCCGATCCTCTGTCGTCGGTCAGTCGCCACCATTGATTCATACACATAGAACAGGGAGCCACGCAGAGGAGAGGAGAGTATATACAAAGAAAACAGGGGAAGATGAACGAGAGTTTGATCCTGGCCTTTCAAAGTCTCGTTGGCCATTCTGGAGGTGCCACGACCAACTACATGAAGAAGGAAAAGAATCGAAAATGAAAACAATAAAAATAAATAATATATGAATAACCTCAGTCGCTCAGCGCCGACTGCGCCACATAAGACAGCTAACTTCCATGTTAGCATTGCCAAGAATAGCCGGTTAGACACAATTGGTAAAACATGAAAAGATTGATGTCTCAATTGGCACAATCAAAAGCAAGTTTCCTCCGAACCAAAGGGCAAAACATAATAAGTTTTGAATAGTTAATTTGATAAGGTTAACAAACTATATAAGATCAATTCTTCTAACCTTTCCTCATAAGGTTAAGCACCTAACCTGCAATTTGGGCCACCCATTTTTGGACAGACGACCCAGATCTTCGATTTTTAGGGGGCAATATTTTGAATTTTATATATATATATATATATATATATATTTTTGTTAGTTATAATTTGGGACATCCATTCATAACACGAACGGCCCAGATTATAAGGTTATGACCTAATCTTCTAAGAAAAGGTTAGACGATCTCTTTCCTTCTTTAAAGACGTCATCCTCTAGCTTGTCAATTCAGGAAAAAAAATGAATTATGTAATTTCGTTCCAAACAAAGAATAATTGGTAAATATAAAATAAAATGGACTATGTAAAAAAAAAATCGGTCGTTTTTTTTTCAACCGTTAAGTCTAATAAATAAAGTTTCATCGATGTACCATATATTAAGCAAAAAAATCCACACAATGCATCGGTATAATTATAAATTTAGTTATACAAAGGGACGAAATCGATATGATTAAATTAATTCATTTATTAATATATTATCTCTAGTTAATATTACCTTAAATTGTGAAGATAAATAAAATTTTATACAGGCTTAATTTATGAATTATAGTGGGGTAAGATTATTAATGGCAACAAAAAGTAAAAACTCACAAAAAAAAAATTACAGAGTCTTAATCGAATGCTATGAATTGCCACTCTAAGTATCACATGTCAATGTTTTGTACGTAATCATACAAGAGTAAACAATTTCACCAAACAATGTACTTACATGCTATGATGGATCTTCATTCTCTATGTTATACTTTATGGAATGATACGTAAGCTACCTTTATAACTTAACGATGGCATTGGCCATTGATTATATATATATACACACACATAAAATCTTATTTACTTAAAGCTTTCGAGAGGTAATTTGTAAGGTTATAATTTCACTTGTTGGTTTAGGGTGCTATACTAGATGAGAGTGCGCAACAGAAGTCCGATACCTTAACCCGGAGAGATCGCTAAGAGGGAGCCCATGTTCAAGCCCGTTAACATATCCAGTCAAACCCACATTCACTCAAAAACTTAAGCTAATGAGTTATGGGCTAACATGAATATATTAACTGCTCTACACCATTTCGATTCTCCGATGTGGGATTTCTTTTTAACTCTTTAACACAACTCACTCACATGTGCATCATAACAATCTCCCTTGCATCTATGAGATCAGTGTTAGGTTCAGTCCACTCCCTCTTAATTCAGGTGTCCTTTTACATCAACATATCTCAAGTTGAATAACCCAATTTCATAACCATGAAGTCTACCTTTGGGCCCGCTTAGTAACCGCATGGGACATCAACTATCGACTCTAATACCATTTTGATGGGAGTGCGCAGAAGAAATCTGATACCTTAACCCGGGGAGATCGCCAAGAGGAAGCCCATGTTCAAACCAGTTAACATATCTAGTTAAACCCACATCTACTCAAAAATCTTAAGTTAATGAGTTATAGGCCAACATGAATATATTAATTGCTTTACATCACTTCGATTCTCCGATGTGAGATTTCTTTTTAACTCTTTAATACAAGTTACTCATACGTGCATCCTAACAATACTAACTTTAAGTGCTTCATTTTTTTTGGTTGGATAAGTGCTTCATTTATACAGAACGTTTATTGATTATCTGAAAAATATGTGACTCTACATTTTTGAAGTAAAAACAAAATTAAGATCATGCTATATTCGTACTCGGGTAGACGCAATATGTGTGCAAGCAATCATAATTTGTTAAGTCACAAACTATATTACAAAACCATTCTTAGGATTTTCTAGAGATACTTTGAGCTCGGGAGAAGGGTCAAAAAAGTCCTAAACCTATTGCATTAGGGCCAATTTAGTCCTAAACCTTTTTTTGTGCTAATTTAGTCCTAAATCTTTTGCATTTGTGCCAATTCAATCTTAAATTTTCTATATTTAATCCAACTAATATTGAACAAAAATGGCCAATGTGAATATCGATTGTTCTACGTGATATGACAAATACTGATTTGGATATTTTATAATATTTTTCTATAATTTTAAATAATTTGTAAGCACTTTTTGGGTTTTTAAAATTTATTTAAAATATCAAAAAATATTTAAAAATATCCATGTTAGCAGAAGCCGTGTCACGTAGGATAATTGATATTTGTACCAATGATTTTCAATCAAAATTGACCGAATTGACTCAATTGACATAAATGTAAAATATTTAGGACTAAATTGGCACTAATGTAAAATGTTTAGGACTGAATTGGCACCAATAAAAAGTTTCGAATTAAATTGGTACAAATATAAAATGTTTAGGACTGAATTGACATCAAAAAAAGATTTAGGACTAAATTGACACTAATGCAATTGATTTAAGACTTTTTTGACACTTTCCCTTTTGAGCTCTCATGTAGAAAATAAAAATTTAAAATTGTGAAAATGAGCACATAAAGGTGGTAGAAAATATTTTCCAGTTATTTTTTAGCGTTAAGCCAAATATTGAAAAATATGGCCATTTTTTGGAAAACTAATTCTTGAAAAAAAAAATTTAGAAACGACACATTTTTTCGCGAAATAAATAGATCCTTAGTGTTAGCATTTATGATTTATTTGAAGGAAAATGGATTTGAGAGAAAATTGGTGTTTAGAACAGTGGCGATAATGTAGTTATCCTCACATGCTCTTGGAGCATGTTTCACTTAATATCAACTGTTAAATAATGTTGTTGTCGATTTTCATTACGTGTGAATTTTTTGGGAAATAGAGAGAAGAAATACACGAGTGACACACTTTACCCAAAAATATATATATATATATATATATATAGAGAGAGAGAGAGAGAGAGAGAGAGAGAGAGAGAGACGCACACACACTTGAGTGACATCATGATATTCTTGCCGCGAATTCCTTTAATAGGTTTTAGACAAGTCAGAAATTCATTCACGGATT
Source organism: Rhodomyrtus tomentosa (assembly GCA_028455895.1). Taxonomy (NCBI): domain Eukaryota; kingdom Viridiplantae; phylum Streptophyta; class Magnoliopsida; order Myrtales; family Myrtaceae; genus Rhodomyrtus; species Rhodomyrtus tomentosa. Next base: position 9,932,231 of record JAPCWY010000011.1, read on the forward strand.
TTTTAGGTAAATGTATAAAGTTGAAAATAAAAGTGTTTACACATGTAAAAGGCATGTGTGACACAACTAGTTGCAATAAATTCTTTAGGGCGGCATTATTTCCACTTCATTCATTCATTCATTCATTCATTCATATATATATATATATATATATATATATATATATATATATATGTGGTGCACACAGTTTTCAACAAAAAGCAAAACAGCCTAATCAATCAATTGCAATTTAAAGTGACTGCCTTTTTATATTTTTACGTAGAATCTAGTTGACATAATTAAGCATTCGCATTTTATTTATTTATTGCGGGCATTATGTTTTCTTTTTTAATGTTGGATTAAAATTCCGTGGAAATTATTTTTGTCGAAAAGAGAAATCTTCAAGAAACCTAATTCTATTTATGGTTCAAATTGTCGAGTGGAATGTAGATAAATACTAACATGTGTGATTTTTTTCAACACAATCACTTGTTTATAATCGTACACTTTTGTTGTGCATGCCACTATAAAGACACCCTATAGAGAATTTCCAAAAAAATAAGTACGATTACATTCTCTAATGTAGAATGTTAACAGGTAAATTTCTAATTAAATCAACTGCATATAAATGAGATTTTTTTTTATAATCATCATGTCGAATTGACAAAAATTAAAATTATCCATGAAGTGTTTAAGAAAAAAATATCAAGACGCCTCATCATACATAACTTTTCCATATCGATCGTTTGAGTATTTCTTTCAAACTCAGCCCCACACCAATTCGGGTCTTTTCAAGAATTTGTGCAAGGCATTAGCCGAAGCTGCTGAAATATTTCTACCCCCACCAATAATTGGTGTTTGGAGTTGCAGCATTTTACATGAATGCTTAAGCTAGGGTTCGATCGAACCACGGCAAAATAATGCCCATGAGTTCATTGGCGTTGCATTTCGTTGACCGGTGCTTTCCTATGGATTCTTGTGTCATTTTGACTCGATAATAACTCTTGGTATGTGCAATTATTATGCCAAACTCTTGAAAAATCCCAACGTTCGCGAGACCGCATGAATATAAAAAGCATTTAGTATCCGTTATCAAGCAATGCGATATAATATTTAAACACCCTCTCTCATGAGGAATGTGACATGGGGAGTGAGCGCACATTTGCGAAAGGAATAGCACCGACTCTAATACCATGTTAGAAAGTCCAACCCTAGAGTCATGATATCAATGCAAGTGATGTTGGACAATACTTCAATAGGATTAGTCCCTCAAGAAACTATTAGATAACCGGGGGAGGCGGGGGGGGGGGGGGGGGAAGGGAATTTCACCTTTGTTGAATTTAGAGAGATTTGTAGCCTATTTATGAATGACTGGTCGTTTAAGGTTCATGGAGTTTAACGTTTGGATGATGTCAACAATCGATAGCGTATGTAGGTGAAAGTTCCTTCTGGGCGGTAAGCATTTCAGTGCTTCGGCTCAGATGCAGCGAAAGCAGGAGATTCAGAAGTGAAGAAGCAATCACTTATGCGTTTTGTGATGACAGAAGATTGGTCAAACTGCAATATTTTGAATCATATGTACAGGCAGAGGAGGTTTTACAGTCGGGGAATAAGCTTTGGTAATTCTTTACTTTATATTTAAGAAAAGCAATGTAAGCTTCGCCAAAGGATCCCATGGCTTCGTTTACAAGCGATGCATCAACCGGAGAAACTTTTCGATCATCCACTTCCAAGTTTCAACCTGAACATACGCTTAAAAGTAAATCACCTAAAGGAAGGGGCCATTGCCCATAATCCCACATGAGCGTTTTATTAGGGGCTTGAACTCCTAGGCTTAGCTCAAACAACTGGCAGACCTTGAACAGGCAACAAACTCAAAATACACATGTTGCCCTGTGTTTCTAGAGCTACTGTAATCTTCTATATCCAGTGGATACGCCAGAAACACAATCGCACAGTCGGAAATATCTCATGATACATGTCATCTTCTACCAGAAATTTTAAGATCAAGTACGTATTCATACAACAAGTGGAGGAAAGTCAAAGTTTATGAAGTTAATAATTGTGAGATCAATACACACAAATGTCACGCAATGTCTACAATACTGTCAAACAATAGCACATGGTACAGACAAAGGATTATTTATACAGGTTAAATATACATCACAATCAGGGAGGTCCCAACAAATTTCTCCATCCCAAGTCCGAAACATGTAGACCATCTAGCCGTCATTGCCTTTTACCGGCTTTCTTTCCGAACGAGAAAAAGGTTGTCAGATAGCTTAAAGTACGTGAGGCTCAAGTAGAAGCAAGCTGAAGATCAACATCTGATCCTTCCTAAAGGATTGAAGGATGTAAAATTCACTAATCAGAAGGATGTGAAAAAGAAAAGGAATCATCTCCACATTCAGATTTCACCCATGAGCATTGGATTAAAAATCTACAGAAGGATTCATAACATAACAACCGTACTTCATTAGAATACTAATAAGAGCATTGTCACTTGCGTCATCACTCATCAGTATTAACTGAGCACAGACCACATATCTAATCACCAGTTCTGTCACAAATACTGATCATTAAGCAGATGGACCTGCGGATTCCTGAGTCATATGTATGAAAGAAGCTTAAAGTAGATGACAATATACAGGGAAAGGGAAAAGAGAGCAAACACATGCTGCCAAAACAGAAGCGCTGAAGCCTCTTGAACTGCATAACCTCTCAAACTGGCTATTGCTCCCAAAAGAATGGCACTTGGAGTCGTGTATTGCAACAAGAGAACGAACTTATACATCGCATCTCCATGGACAAGTAAATTTAGCTTATCAGCCAACGTCACAATACCTATCCCCAGGACTGGAAGCACCAAGAGCCTTGCAACAGCTACACCGATAGTAGTTCGGATACCAAGAGTAGAATCATTTGGACGACCCTCTGCAAGCATTCCACCCAGAATAAGCATCACAGATGGCACTGTTGCCCCGGCTAAAATCTCTAAGCTGTCGGTGACAAAAGATAAAGGAGCATCGTATCCAAAGAAAAAAGCTTTTATCTGAGGCACCATCCCAACAATAATTGCCAATAGTGAAGCGATCGTTGGTGGTTGAAGTATGTGCTGTATCGGTGTCTGTTCTGCAACAATTCTGATCCTCCTGACCATTTTTGGCTCAGCCAAACACCTGATCGACCTGGGACTACAATTACCACCAGTTTCACCAGTGAGATCAATATCAGAAAGAGCGCTTTGCGAGACACTAGATATGCTGTTGAAAATCCTAGCAATGAAGGGTGTCTTTGAATGCTCGGTTTCCTTATCCTCGATGCCCGGCCATTCAGCGTCCACAAGCAGAGGCCTGCTGGCGTCATTAACAGGAGGCTGTTCCTCAATCACTGTCCCTTCCTCAACAATCTCATAGAACTCCATTGGAGGCTCCATCATGTGGTAAACAAGAGTGTAAACAAGGATTACTGCAACCCACTGAGCAAATGAGACGTAAGCTACCCCTCTTGAGTGGCAATGAGCTCCAAATGGGTTGTCCTTAGTATGACAGACAGATCCAACGACAGCAAGAGGTAGATTTCCCGTATTCCCAAATGCAGTCATAATTACGGTGAATCTATTGAGCTGTGGTGGAGGTCGACATATGATGACCACTATGTAACCCAGAATGCAACCAACTACGGTGGACACCAGCACATTAACAGGGATGAACCACCACTGCATAATATTCTCAAGTGTCATGCTTTCTCCCAGTTCAGTGAAGATAAGGCATGGCAAGAAAAGAGCAAATACAAGTTTGCTGAGGAGCTTAAACGTTGCCCTTGGAATAATTTGCTTTTTTGGATGTGCAAGAATCAGTCCTATGACCGTGAGGGACAGAAGTTTCAACAAGGGGATTATTGCACTTAGCAAATCTTGGCCACTGTTTTTCATACCATCTTGGTATACTTCAGCCAGCACTCGAAACATCTTTTCTTCGAGCACCCTCTGGGTACCTCCAAAACAATGTTGCGGTATGGATGAATCACCGGAATTTCCCCCCTGAAATGCATCAAAGAAGAGATCTGTTAAAGAAAAGAATAAAAAAGTCTCTTGAAAGAAGCTGTTTCTAAGCTTTCGAAAGGATATTCAAAGTTCGAAAAAGAAATCAATCAGACACCTGGAGGGTCAATGATTACTCCAAATACAAAGCAAATATACCGAAATGCAGCGTCTTTTGTAAAGCTAAACTACCATGTGCAGATCAAAAACAGAGAGGCTAAAGTAATCCATTCACGAGTAAGATAAGATCAGAGATGTGAGTGAATCAACACTAACGGATAAACTACACCATGAATTGTAATAACAGACCACTATCGGATTCAGGGTGTATTACAATCTCACGTGCGAATTGATGCATAAACAAAGAATTACGTGGATGGTTTGACTTTCGGTAATTTTAAACTTAAGCGTCTGAAATTCACATGGATTCTCTTTATCCCCTACAAAATCTTTCATTCTTGCCCAACCGATAAAAGATTTCGCGTCTCCCTCCGAACAATTAATAAAACCAGTATAAGTAGTAAACAACAGGACGACCTAGACCGAGGATATGCAGGACAAAAAAGAACTTATATATCATTTCCACCACTCATGAAGCGCGAGCAGAATGTTGATACTTGAACTATTCGAATTCCCCGAATGATCATGAGCTGGGTCGAAGCAATTGACCATCGTCGAATTCCAGAGAGACAGAGAGAAACAAAAAAGCATCTTCCTCTCCGGACGGAGAAGTTAGAAAAACGAGAACATTCGACGAAATTAACCTGCTCGAAACGAAAACTAGGACGATCATCACCAAAGAAAATAAAAAGAAGCAGCTTGATCAGGTCTGCAACACATCGACACCCACCATACACTACGCCACACAGAGAGCCAGAGAGTAAGAGAGAGAGAGAGAGAGAGAGAGAGAGAGATGGCTCACAGATACAGATCGAGAGAGAGAGGAAACCCAGAGAAGCCCGTGAGCCGAAGCGGAACACGAGATTTCGGTTCTGCTTCGGTCAAGTTATCTTTCTTTGTCGCGATTCGCCGGGAGGAAGAAGGAAGAAAAAAGATTCACGAGACTCTCGTTTCAGGGGGGAGGAGGAGGAAGAAGAAGAAGTTGAAAAAAAAAAAAAAGATAGCGAAAGACAAAAATAAAAAAAAATGAAACTTTATTCTGAATCTCTGATTGGTCCGAAACATTGATCTTAGCCGATGAATGATTTCACTTGTCGTTTTTCCAATGAATAGAGGTACAAAGTAAGCTCTTGTTCATGTGGAAATTCATTTAAAAAAAAACAGATTGAAAAAAAAAAGTTGTTTTGGAGTAGAAAATGTTAATTGGACAATAAAATTTGAGAGCTGGAAGTATCAACGGTGAAAAGTGAGAGCAGTGCACGTGAAGAGGCTCTTGCTTCTTTAATTCTTTACATAATGCATGTGCATTCATTTTAAAAACAATCAACTTTGGGTTATATAATTTATGATTTTGATAGAAGCAAAGGTGACGTGTGCTTTTTAAATTGTTTCAAATTACTCCCCAAACCCTCAAAGCAACACAATATAATGTGTTATTCCAATCATTGTCGGGGCATGTCCATGAAATGGGTGGGCCGACTCGAATCGAGTTTGGATAGATCGAAAATGGTCCGACCTAATGAGCTAACTTTGCCAATTTGTATATAGCACAATTTAACGGCTTGTATCAGATTCGGACTGAACCCATCCCAACTTAAGTAGAGCTTTGATCTGTAGCAAATTTTTCTCCTTGAATTACAGCCTCTGGAAAATGGGCGGCCCTAGGGAGCGGCTTGCCGAGTCATTGCGGAAACTCTAGTGCTTGGGTGGGATTGTGGACTATGACTTTACGCGGCACATGAGCAACATGGAGCTGTGGATAGGCAATGGGCTGATGGACAGAAATACCAATGTGGATGGTTTCAATTGATGTTTTATGGATAGGATTGGGTTCATGTTACAAATCTTCATACTGTTTATCTTGGTGCTAAAATTTTGATATGATTTAATAGGAAATCACATGCTTCAATTGCGCGTGAGTGTGTGTGTATATATATATATATAGATATACCAATAAAATAATAAGTTGAAAGTGATGCAAAAAGTAAACCTGAAACTTGGCAAATTAAGATGGAAAAAAAAAAGTTGAAACAAAGAAAGAAGTTTAATCTTTACATATACTCTTGAGGGATGCAATCATCTATCACCTATTTTCTATGGTGCGTGTAAGTTGTTTGTGCAGTACAATCCTTCTTTAAATAAGTTAGAAGTGATCGAGTGAGTTATCGACCACAAACATATTTGAATAACGTGGGAGACGAAATCAAGCATCACGAAAAGAATGCAAAAGCAATCATCATTCGCAAATTCGAACAAAATTGAGTAAACTCATGGATGTTCCGAATGTTGATAAAGACAAATGACAGGGGGGTCCGACTGCATTGACCGAAAAAGTAAACCGACTCCTCATAACGGGATGAAGGTTAATTTCTGAGAGGGATGCGGAACGCTTTCGTCAAAGACTTGATTTTTATCAACAGTGGAAGTTGTGGCTGGACAGGTTTGGGGATCTTGATGATCGCGACGATCAATCACCGACGTCAAGTCAAGAACATGGCCGAGAAAGCCCAGACATGGATGGTCGGTCACGTAGACGAACGATCCCCCGTATAATTTATTTGCTTTCCATCTTTCTCCAACTTCTTCCCCACTTTGGAAACCCTTTCCTCCTCTCTCCCTTTTACTTCTACTTCTTCCTCCTCATCCTCCTCCCACTACTGGCAGTGCGGCTGAGGGCATCCAGTGCCTTGCTAATCGCCTTCCGACATGTGGGCAGGAGGTGGTGGGTCTCGTCCGGGTCGTCTTAGATTCCCTTCTTGATTGAACCAGACGAAGAAGCGCAAGTGGGTCGTCTTGATCATCCCTCGCTGACGCAGAAGAGCGAAAAGAAAAATGGCCAAGGACAGGGACGAGCCCAGGACAGCTCCTCAGCCCGATCGCTGGTACAATCTGACCCTCGGCCCCTCCTTCAAGCACGATTCTTCCAACAAGTACTGCACCCTCCGATGTAAGTGTTTAGACTTGCCCATTTTATCACGTGGCCTGTCTTGTTTGCCGGAGATGATCATGGGTGTTGGCATTGTTGTGATTGGTTGAAGAGATTATCTGTGTGCCCGTAAATTCAAAGGATCAGAGATTGGTGGAGGAGATGGAGAAGAGATGATTGCTCTGTATTTGTAATAAAACTTGGGGACATTTTTTCTTGAATTCTAAATGGCTGGATTGATTCATTTTTATGTATGTTAGTTTGAATAAGGTGTTCCTTTAGTACTTTTCCGCCCCCTTTATGTAAAACATTCAAAGCTATTGAGAATGTTTGATTCGTTCTTGTCGAGAATCCTTCGATAGCAGGAACTACGAAGTTGATGTAGTGTGTGAATTTCTGATTTGATATGTGTAGGTGATAAGTTGTAGTGATGCAATGTATTCATTGCTAGTAACATTTTCTTGATCTTTTGTTCGATATGCATTTCTCCAGATGAATTCAAACCTGCTTCCATCGACAAGACGAAGCTGGGTACGCTGCAAAAGAATAAGGAGAATCGGGTTTCTGTGGAGTTTCAAAATAATCAACTAGGAAAGCCCAAAGTGGCATTTGAGGGTAGTAGCGAAGATTACAAGGAACACGATGCTGCGTTGTTCTTCGATGGTGAGACCTTCCGATTGGAACGACTCCATCGAGCTGTGAAGCAGCTGCGTCACGTTCGCCTTCCTGGTGAGTCTGTGGCGGCTGCTTCTTCTGCCGCTTCTGCAGCCGTTCATTCTGGGGCAGCAGTAGAACCTCGGTTATCTCCGGTGGCGAAGGTTGGAAAACCATTGCATTCATCTCGGAATACATTTCCAGCCGTTCCGGTGAGTCCAATTGCTTAGTTTAGTTAGTCAGTCACTAATTGTTTGGCTTATTAAAAAGAGTGATCTGTCACCTTGAACGTAGGGAATGGGGATTAGAGATAAGTTAACTATTGTTTGTCTTTGCCGATTCTAATTATTGTTATCATAATGAAAATCATTATGCTTAGGGAGAGATTGATCCATTATGATTATGTTGTGTAATTACAAGGAGTGGTAGTTTTTTTACTTTTGAAGCAAACCAGGACTGGTAGTTAACAATGGATAGATGAAGAGAACCCAGGGGTCTCAAGTTTTCTTTTTAACAAGAATGCTGGACATCTTGTAGTCAGTATTATTTATTGTATAATGTTTTGCTGTATGAGCCCTTTATCTCGTTGAACCTACTCAACTAGGCCTCCCATGTGAATGAAGTTTTATGAAAGTTAGACTGCTTTTGATGGATTAGAGTGCATTTATGTGCTAGTATTCAGTTTCTTATTGTTATCCTCTGCTTACAGTTTTGTTGCTTCTAGTACTCCATTTCTGATCCTTGAATTGTCATTCTCTTGTTGGCTATTTGGCTTAGAGATTTGACCTTTCTATGTCTGACTGAACGAGGCGCCAGATTGATATGATGTCTCGCTTTGCTTTCAAGCACTTGTATTTCTTTGTTCTGACAGAAAGTGAAGTGGCCCTTGAGTTGCACGTTGTATGACATTATAAGCACAGTTGGAAATCTGTATGTGATCAATAGTGTATGATATTCTACCTTTCTGGATAAATTGGTGGCTTTTTGAAATGAAGTCCAGTCATAATATTCTGATGTCAAGACTTCATATTGTAGGTCATGCTTCTCACTTATTGTCTCTAGTACACTTTTATGGTCTTGAAACTAAGATAATATCATGATCTTTAAGTAGGCTATGGTCAATGAGGATTTGTGTTGTTTCTGCACCCGAAGTTTAAACATCTGACTATTTTGGACTGCGGGCAGGCACTTGACCTGGTGGCATTTGTGGTTCATGGGCCATGGCCAAGTTCCTGGATACAATCCAGGAGAAGTCTAAAAAAAGAAAAAAAGAAACAGAATCAATTGTATTTATTTGTGAGACAAATCAAGTTGGTTCTTTCACTTTCAAAATAAAATCGATTTTTGAAGTTCTTATTAATTCAAGAACCTTTTATGTGTATTTGTGATACTCATCTGCTAGAGATTTAGGCTCTATCTTATATGACTATATTTGTTGCCAATCCTACTTGGTTTCCTAGTTTTGATGTTGACAAAGTGTGTTGAAACGATCTTTTCATAAGTTTTGTATATTAAGACTTTCTTAAGATTCGGTTAGCTAGATGTTGAATAGATGTTTAGGATAGCTTATCAAAACATTTATGCATTTAGGATCTGCTCATTGGATAGGGATAGAAAATCTTTCTTCTTCTCTGTTTACAGTAATGAATCGCGAGGTTCAATAGAAGAAATTGGCAAATTCAACGATCATTAATCTGTTTAAACTCAGCTATATGGTGTTGCTTTTTCATTGATTCAATCGAGCACTCGATCATGTAGCCTATGAATCAATCCTGAGTAGGATCTCCATTTTAGTAGCGTCAGTCTCTCCAAAAAATCCTGAAAGAAAAAGTTCCACGCCTTATCAATTCAAGTAGAAAATTATAGTCGTTAACATGAGTTGGCTTGTCTTGTGTGTCAATATATATGTACTTTTGATTCTGGCAGTGTAAAATCTGACATTGGACATTGGAGTGCGTACTAATGTTCGTTATAGAGGACATGGGGTGATTTCAAGATTTTAAAGGAAATGGGGAAAACAGGCTCGAGTTTTAGTACTATTTGTTCGGGCTTGATGTCTGGTACATCTCATGGGGAAGAAGTTGACAGTACCTTGACAAAGGGCAAAACTTGAGTGATGTCGGTGTGATATGGATACGGGATCTTTGGTTGAACTGAGTGGTTGGATGTGAGGATCATCTTGAGAATATAAGCAACATCGCATACTTAGTTGAAAAGCTTAAATTTAGTTTCTCAAATGACAAGTATTACAGTATTGATAAACCGCTTTTTCAAAGCATCTCATACGTGGGATGCTCCTTCATCAGCAATCTGCATTTGGATCACTTCTCTGGTTGTGTGCTACATTGCAGCCTGGAATGGCAAAATTAATATCCTGACAACGCGGATATGGAAATAATCACCAAACCAGCATTTGGATGTTCTGTATATAATTTACCATTAGCAATTTATTTTGACTGTTTCCATTTAGAGTCTTGTATTTGTGTGATCATGCTTATGGCGTTCTGCAACTTCCGATGGAGAGAGACATTACATTATGTAATCGTATATCATTCAGATTCTCGAACTTTAATACATTTCTTACATAAACTCCGTAGTGTGGATTATGTAACTTCATTCATTCACTGCGTTCATTCACTGGCCGAGCGAAGCACCACAGTGGCATAGGAAGTCTTTGCTCCTAACTATTGTACAATTACTATATTGTCACTTCAAAGACCTGGTCTCTGTCCTATCAGTGAGAACTGCTACCCAACTGTTGTCTCAGTAAGCTATGCTTTCAAAGTCACTAGGGAAGACATTCTGAGTTTATGTTTGAGTTCTGTTTGTACCAGATCTCCATTCTCCAGTCTCTCTCTATGAAATTGAGTTCATGTAGTTGCTGGGGCTGGTAGCACTTGATGTCTAGAGTAGATTGATTTTTTGTCCACGGGCTTCTCTCATTCATTGCTCTCTTCCGGTACCTGTGCAGGTTGAGGTGGAAAGGATTGATATTGGTGAGCCCCAAAATCCAGGTATGCTGTGCTTAGAGACTTCTTTGTGTTTTGATTTCTTTGCTTGGCATTATCTTCTTCAGCTTTATATCATCATGTGCATTGAGATGAGTGATTAATATGGAAGCTGTTATATCATTCGCAAATGCTAGTTCCGTTTGAATGGAATCCAGTAAGAGTTATCTGATGGATTGTGAATTTAGGCCATTCCCTGGCCCCTTGTTACAAATGTTTGGGTGGCTATCAGAAGATTACATTTCGGTATTTTGTTTGAAGATCTATTTCTTCTGCACTTTTTTCCCCATCCTTTCTTGTTCCTTGCTTGCAAGAAATCTGAAACTTGTCACTCACTTGAATATGGGATAAAGAGCCTAAGCACCTATAAAACTAAGTGAAACATGAAATGTTTCTTTGTTAGGTACTTGTTTTGGGCTTCTCTTGATTCTTGAATGCTGAATTGCTATTCATTGTTTGAAAGGTTCAAAACCTGCAGTGAAGGGAGCTGCGACTCATTCACCCTATCCATCAAGTGCACCTGCTGCCTCTCCAGGCCCCCAAAATTACGAAGCTGAGGAAAATCAAGACATAGACATCGACGAACTCTTCGGCATCGAATTGCCGGACAACGAAAACAATGCTGAACAAAAGGTCGAGTTTGGATCTGATGCTATTGAGTCACGTCACAATGATTCAGATGACGAGATCGCTGACGTGGACGATAGCGGCGACGAAGGGCACAAGGGCCAGAATGCAGCGGATGCCCTGAGAGCTCAACTCAATGCAGAGGGCAGGGATGGTCAGACGTCTTCCTCCGGCAGTAGCAGTGGGAGCGGAAGCGGTAGTGGGAGCAGCAGCAGCAGCGACAGCGATGCGAGCGATGATGACTCGGTCAACTCTGTCTGAGAGGCACTGGATATCAAGTTACAAGGCGTAAAGGAATACAGTGGTATGATAGCGATAATAAGCCATCCCGGTTTTTGACGGTGTTGGAACGCGATGCTTATAAATTTTCTTTCCTGCGGTGGGAAAAAGTTTGTCTTTCCGCCATGCCGCGCCCTTGTCAATTGCATTAGCTAAAAGGATGAAAACTAAACGGACAGAGATGATTTTGACAGAATGTTCACTTGCAAATTCTCTTGTTATCCTAGTGCCGACTCAGATATTTTCACTTGCAGTTAGTTGGCTCATTAGGGCAAGCGATCAACCTCCCGCTGATTTCTTGATTGAGTTGTATGATACAGAATTCAATGAATAGATGGGAAAGCAGCCGCTTTCGCCGTTTGCGCGGATCAATGGGTGATGTCAATCTGAGATGGCATTATAGACTAGCAAATTTCTGTAGACTTTTGGTGCAAAAGGAGCAATCCATTCCTGTGGGTTTGAATTGGTGAAGGCAATGAATTCGCTTGTGCCTCCAAGAATCAGAAGTTTGGTCAATAATTCATTGGTTCTGTGCTTTGAATTGTGGGCGATCTTACATCAATAGAGTACTACGTGCATCATCATGGTTCAAAAGGTGAAGCTACACTAACAGATGACGCAGGAGCTGGCGTAGCACTTGAATCTAGATGTTCTTGGCAGTCAACCATTGATTTTTGGTGGGAGATGACGTTGTTGGGCTCCTCTTCCCAACAATCTCCTGTTATTTAACAAGCGATTTCCCATTATTGGTCCTCCTGTCTCCGAATGCAACTCTCATGGAAGAGAAAAAGAATTGGCTAATTTGAGGTTGGTCATCAAGCACCTCCCAGAAAAAAAAGAAAGCGTAGCTGGCTAAGGCAATCCCAAGATTTGTGTTTTAAGATTCTCGCTATCGTATCGTATAGATTGAGTCATTGAGAGACGAGGCGTGGATGAAAGGTCACGTTTTTCAGATGTTTGAAGCCTTTCCACCCGCTTCGCTTTCGAAGAGCAAGAATCATATGTGGACTTCATTTTGGCTTCCGCCGCTCTCGTCGACCATCTCGATTGTCTGGAGTTCAGCCTGCGAGTCTGAACCGGAGTCTCTCCATCGCCCATATCTGGGTTTCTGGCTCTATGACTTCATCGACGCCTAAATCCCGGTCGCTCAACACCTAAACCGCAGTCTCGAGCCGCGTTGGCTAAAGCTACAGACTTGGCATCTTGACGTAGAACTTAGGACCTCGACCTTAGATTCGGGATGTCTACCTAGGAAACCCGAGACCTCTTACCCTAAACCCGATATCAAGATCTAGACTCAAGGACTAGATCGTCGATCCTAAGACTCAAGTATCGCTTCGAGATCGTAGCCACTTGATTTGGGAGTCAAGGCCCTTGCGTCCAGACCTCAAAACCCGACATATCAGTGTAGATATGGACTCAGGTCCCTGCCCCCGAAGTTGGGTCCCTATCCAGCATCAAAATCGGGATCCGGCCAGTGAAAATCGGGTACATCGATCGGCGAATGTCAGGACGATGGATGCTCGGATACAGATTTGTTCTGGCAGAGAAGTGTGTAACTTTCATACGAATGAATGACGGAAAAATGATTTGCATCTCATTTACTAATGTTGGTAATAAAGGGTAAAAGAAAATTCCTTGGAGAGGGAATACGAGGAGGTGATGTCGCCTAATCTACAAAATTTCATGTTTAGTTCCTTGTCATTTTGGTTGAGAGTTGGTAGGTGAGTTTTTTTACCCGAAGTTTTGTCTTTTTTCTCCCCTTTTTTTATAATAGAGGCGGTGAAAGATTTTTTCTATATATATATATATATTTTGCATGTACGATCCTTTAAAGTCATATTGAAAACAAAACTCTAACTAAAATTCATCAAGAGTAACATAATTTTGAACATTTTGCACTCAAAATTAGTTTCGCTTCTTAAAATCAATTCATTTTAATCTATTATATCTCTAATTCTCATCTGACTCTTTACAAAATGTAGGAGTCGAATCCCACAGTTATGATATTACTCCTCAATTTTTTTTAACTAACAGTACCGCATGCCTATTAACCTCTTGTAATTAATTTAATCATATGATTACAGCAACCCCATTTTTGCGCTTAGGCAGCACTAGCGGCAACGTCAAATTTTCGACGGAACAAAATTAGCCTTAGCGCGTGGCAAGCAGTAAGCACACCACGCATCCTGAACAGCGCGTGACCCCCCCCCCACCACCACATCCCAAGAAGGACAAATTTGCTCATGTAACTACAATTTACACTCATTTAGAAAAAGAAAAGGAGCAACAAACGACTAAAAGACACCTTGGCGGTCGCTCGTGGACGCTGTTCGTACTCTCCCTCCATGAAAAAGCAAAGTCTTGAAAAAAAAAAACAAACCTTTCTTAAGATCGCCATATCCCATTTTGTCTGTCCAAATCGCATTCCAAAGAGACAGAGCGAGTCCCATGAACAACGGTGTCTCTCCTCCTCCTCCTCTCTTTTCATCACCATCATCGTCGTCGTCGTCCTGACAAATCCGACCTGAGATCCCAAATCCCATCCCCCCTCGGAATCAAATCCCCCAGCTTTATTCCTCTTTACCTTTTCGGGCATAGAATCTGGTCATCATGGCGGTTAGCTGAAGAAATAGCGACAGGCGATACTGCTTCTTCTTCGTCCTTCTTCTTCTTCTTCTTTCGGTTATCCCATTTTTCACCCCATCTTCAGCTTCAATTTACTCCACCTTCACTTTCTTCGCTTTACCTCACCAAGAACTTCACCAGCGCTGAGATCGGTGCTGACCCATCTCCCCAAATCCACTCCAGACAGTGAATTAGATGCGAAGTTTCGTCCTTTGATGCAATACACATACGCCCATCTTCGCCTCTCGAGCTCCATAACCGACCCGGATTGCGAAAAGGTAGAGAGATACGCTGATGGGAGCTGAGAGAAAATGGATGTTCACCCTTTTCTCAGCCACATTCCTCTCTCTCTTCCTCCTGCTCGTCTTTTCAATCTCCGCTTTCAGCTCGCCCAAGACTCTCCCTTCGATAATTCTCCGCGGCCCGCACCACCCGCCTGCATTCGCTTACTACATATCGGGCGGGCGGGGCCAGAAGGACCGGATCCTCCGGCTGCTGCTCGCGGTGTATCACCCGCGGAACCGGTACTTGCTGCATCTCGGGAAGGAGGCCTCGGACGACGAGAGGAGCAAATTGGCGGCGGCTGTGGAGGCGGTGCCCTCGATTCGGAGCTTCGGCAATGTGGATGTGGTGGGCAACCCGGATCCCTTCACGTACATGGGATCGACGAATATTGCCGCCACGCTGCGGGCCGCGGCAATTTTATTGAAGGTGGACAGCGGTTGGGATTGGTTCATTACTCTGAGCGCGTTCGATTACCCGCTCATCACTCAAGATGGTAAGCAATTTCGGAGAAAATATCCAGTTTTGTTCGTTTGTGTTCTGTCGTTAGAGAATATGTCGGATTTTGTGATAAGAGTTGTTCTTTTCTGGTCAGTATGCGAAAGAGTGTTATTGGCGTCTCTTTGTCCGTGATTTCATGATATTAGTTGGCCAGATGCTGTGTTGGAAAAATTCTCTATTACTGGGAAGTTCCATTCCTGGGTTTCTTCTTGAAATGGAAAAACCATTTGCTGATTTGCGAGGGTAGATAAATTACGTTCCTCCACATGTTAATTATAAAACGAAACAGAGAAATTCTTAACCTCATTTGGTATGTTATTTAGGACGCAAACTATTATTTTGGACTGTTATTACAGGATCTGTTACATTTTCTCTCGGGGAGTAATCCTCTATGGGCCAAGAGGTCTTTGGTATGCTAAACCGTGCTTGAGAGATAATATCAAAGCAAATTTGATGTAGTTGGAATCTGAAACATATCTAGTGAGGGTCTGTTTTACATGGTGCAACAGAAAGGGCTAGTTTCCTCGTTTTTGGCTTAGGTTGCTTTTGTCTGGGATGTAAACTTGTGATTTCTGAAAGGCCGATGTTCATTTTCGCAACAAGTCCAAATTGTACTTTTCTTTCTATCCTGAGAGTAAGAAGGAACTTTATTTTAGGGGATCTGACTGGTACAGCTGCAGGAGGCCCCTGCTTATTCCGTTATTTGGGTTCCATGATGTTGTTTATATCCTTTTGTGATCATTATATGTGTTTTATCTATTAGGTGCTCTGTGGTGTTCAAGCAATGCATTGCATGTACATGATCCTCTTGGTATCATGTTTTTTGTAGTTTGTCATATTACCTGGAGTCCACGACCTTTGCTTTAAGCAATCTAGAGCATTCTTGCCATATGTTTGCTTTCAGAGAGATCCAGTGATCCCCATTTGAGTTGGCTGATGTGGATCCACCATGATGGTATCATCAAGTCAGGTTGAACTGTTGCGGAGTGAGGGGCAATGTCCATCAAGAGTTTAGATTACTAATTTCCTTGCTAACATTTACCTACTCCTTTGCCACTCATATTCCTTTTATAAACATACTGAAATAGCTCCCGACAATTTCAAATGTTCTTCTGACTATTCCCAGCATTAACTACATAACAAACTCAGAACCAAATTTCTTGTTAGTGCCCACCTGGGGTGTGAAAGTGTAAGACCAAGGATAGACCTCGTCGTTAGTATGGTTGTTTCGGTGCAGCATTACATCAGGTTTTGTGCCAAGTGTTGTGATTGGGCACAAAACCTGTACCAATATGTTTCAGCTGTGCCTGCCTTTTGGCTTGGTATTAACTTCATCAAACATGGGCATTTGATTTCATGGAGTTCGCTCATGCCAGAGTGGTATACTAATGAATGTTCAAAGAAGAGTTCGCTCATGCCAGATTCATGCATGCTTGAGAATATTCAAAGAAGATTCAGAAATTAGACCTTGAAATTGTGTCATTTGATACTGTGATAGTACGCTTTTGTAGCAAATCAATCTAGCGCAAGATCCCGACCCAAAAAAAAAAAAAATCTAGTCCAAGAAGGCTTTAGTTTAGTTGTTGTCAACAGTGTTGTGGATGGGTATAGCCTGGGCTGCTATGATTCCAGTTGTCTACCCCTGAGACAAGAGACAGACCCAATTTATATGCGAGGTGCCTTTATTAGCTTACAAGTTGCCAATGGCATTGTATTTTCATTTTGAGGGTTAACCCTGATTTAAAGAGAGAAGGGCTAACTTTTGCCGAAATGTGCGGGGTAAACTCGAAATGACGAGCTTTCGGGATAAGTCTTGATTAAGTCTTTCCTATGACACAGGAGATGTATGGACTTTGTCTGCACATGTCCAGAAGTTGATATATCTTGATGGCTACTATGTGCTCCGACTATTGCGGTACATCTTGATGGTCTAACACGTTCACTGAATCTTACATAGAAAATTCAGTGCAGGATCTTCCCTGCATGCAGATTGTCCCTCGCATTCTTTATTTTCTTCCTTGTGCTTTGCTTGGCGTACTTTCTTTGAATATTTTACCTATGACCTTGATACTTTTCCTCCTGTCAAGATTCATCTGCCAAAATCTCAATCTAAATTGTCAATTTTTTTTTAACTCCAACCGCAGAAAATAATCAGTAGTTTAAGATCCTTCTCGAGCTTGCCATCATGACATGTGTTGTTTGGTCTTTCACACTGTTCTAGCAATACCTAGGCATTTCTTTCTTTCATTTTCATTGCAGCTTGCTTATACTTACTTTGCAGCTAGGAAGTCCCTTGACCCTCTGGTTTCCCTTGCAGATCTCTCCCATGTTTTCTCCTCAGTTAGTAGGGATCTCAATTTTATTGATCACACCGGTGATCTTGGATGGAAAGAGTAATCTCCTCACTCTCTCCGCGCCCCCCCCCCCCCCCCCAACAAACACATGCACACAAGAAAAGCTCTTCCAAGATGTTGTTTTGGGAGGATTGTCTTAACATATGCCGCTTGCATTCTTATTTGGGTGCAGACACCAAAGGATCCAACCTATTGTGGTTGATCCTGGGATTTATTTAGCAAGGAGAACCCAAATTTTTCAAGCAACAGAGAAACGACCAACCCCTGAAGCTTTTAAAGTCTTCACTGGTAAGGATTTTTTTAATGACCATCACCTATCAAAGTATCAAGTCAGAAGCAGATTGCTCTCTAAGAAGACTCATGTTGAGCATCTCTTGATTGTTATAATAACTAGTGGTTGTGCCTCCATGCAGGTTCTCCTTGGGTCATGCTGAGCCGACCCTTTCTTGAATTTTGTGTTTTTGGTTGGAATAACTTGCCTCGGACCCTTCTTATGTACTTCAACAACGTGATGCTGTCGCAAGAAGCATATTTCCACTCGGTCATCTGCAACTCCCCCGAGTTCAAGAACACCACTGTAAACAGCGACTTGAGATTCATGATCTGGGACGATCCACCTAAGATGGATCCCCTCTTTCTCAACAGTTCCGACTATGATCAGATGGTTCAAAGTGGGGCGGCTTTCGCTAGACAGTTCAAAAAGGATGATCCTGTTCTGGACATGGTCGATGCACATATCCTCAAACGTGGGCCCAGCCGAGCTGCCCCTGGGCCGTGGTGCACAGGCCGCAAGGGCCTGTTGATGGATCCATGCTCTCAGTGGGGTGACATTAACGTCTTGAAGCCTGGTCCGCAGGCGAAGAAGCTTGAAGATTCCATCATGAATCTTGTCGATGACGCGAAGTCACATTTGAATCAGTGCAAGTGAAGCCATAGTAGAGTTCAAAGAAGGAATGAATCATTTCCACGACAGTGGTGCAGTCACACAGGCGGTATAAAAGGGTAGCTGTCAGTGGACATACATTCTTTCGGATCGAATGAAAACCGATTCTTTTGAGGGTTCCTCACATGATCACATCACGGGGTCCAGTTCCGTGGATGCGGAGAAGGCGAAACAGTGTGGGGGCTGCCAATGTGTTTATGGGGAAGGAGATTCTACGGTGAGCCTCTCTATTAGGAAAGAGGATCTCTCTCTCCCCCTCCCCCTCCCCCTCTCCCTCTCCCTCTCCGGGCTTGCAATTTGCATGCTCTGTTTCTGCATTTGTGTTGTGTAGATTCTGTCTCTGCTTGTCATTGATGACAGTTTTATTGGAGGGAAGTGCATTCTTTAACCTGCTGATGCGCGCGCGCTCTCTATCTCTCTCTCTCTCGAAAACTGAATCCTGGAAACAAGATCTACTGAAAAGAAACAGTTCAGGTCATTAGCATTTTCGATACCCTATCTTACATGCCAATCGGACTGAGTACGACATGTGGTACTGACAAAAGGGGAGCCTGAACCTCACACACGGACATAAATCTGAACGCACCTTGGCCTTGATGCCATGCTAGAGCATTCGTTGCAATTCATACATGAACGACGTAGGATTAGGTTAACAATTAATACGCGCAAATCACCAAGAGAATGAGATGTGAAATAACTTTTAGCTCCCATTAAAAGATATAAAGCTTTGTAGGTCGCGACGACTCAAGCAGGTGGATTTCACGCCCAAGATAAATCTGAATCTGTTCAGCACCTATTTCACTCTTGTTCGAGGGCTCCCCGTGAAAAACGAGTAGGTTTGAGTTATTTTATAAACGAATTAAATAGTCTTATGAAATGTCTAATTTTCTTTCTAATGGCATTTCTTTATTGTAAAATTGGGTCGACTTGATTTGAAACGATTGACAGTAGTAACAATAGCGTTTCACGGCTTTTTATCCGGTGTCCACTCTAAATTCTCTCTGTTTATTTGTTTTTTTTTTCCTGATTCTTGTAAAGGGGATGTTTTTCTCTCAAAGATGGGTAGGATGTTTATTCTCGTCGAATGATTAATATTTAAGAAGATGAAAATGTTTTTTTATTTTAATAATTGATTATAGATGCATACGGGGAAGGCAATGCACGGAAAATGATAGGATTTTCGTCATTGAAGTGTGAAACGGGTTTAGTAAGTGCACATATGGCAATGGTGCAGGTTTAGTTGATTGACCTGCATGAGCAATGGAGATGTTATAAGTCCACGTAACCAAAATGATTAGACATTCTAAATACACATTATGCGTAGCATTATTAATACTAGTAATATCGCTATGAGCAATTGCTCAACTTTTCTTCAAATAAGTTGTCTTCTTAACCAAATAAAATCTTTTTATCTGCTTCCGACCAAAAAATAAAATACAAATATTTCTTTTTATCTACTCATATGTATTTATTATTTGACCGTTTAGGGTTTTCAACAACCCACATATATATTAAGAATAATTTCACAGAAATCGTAAATATGTTGTATGGATGTCAGTTCTATCTTAAATTTTTTTAATTTGACCTTGTAAACCTTTTGACGAGTGTTAGTGTAGTCCTAATTTTGACAATAAATCGCCAGCGATTTTTATAGTTTTTCAAATATTCGCTGGGTTTGTTTCCTTTTCGTTTTCTTCACTATATTCCTTTGTCCGTCGTAGGCCATGTGCCGACAAATGGAGGAGCGAAATTGCAAGGTAAAAAATATATATATATAAAAAAGGAAAGGGAAAGAAAAGGATAAGAAAAAAATTGAAAAAGAATAATAAAAATTATTCACATCAATCGTGTCATTTAGGAGGGCGGGCGTCCGATTTTGTTTGTTTGTTTGTTATTTATTTATTTATTTATTATAATTGAATCATTTGTAGAATTAGGGTACTCCTATGGTGGTGGGTTTCAATGGGATGTCGTGGCCCGCGTTCTGTCAAGAACTGGCCCGACAACAATCCACGCTGGACGTTGCTGCCTCAATCGAGGCAACTGTGGCCTCATCCCCCCGCTCCGCCATCCCGATTTTCGACCGCGAGCGGGACATTCTCTCGACTCTCGCCTTCTTCAGCTAGCGATCGCCATTTCATTTCCTCTGCCGCCGCCACACCGCCGCCCCCCCACCACATGGACCGTCGTCGTTTTCTCAGGCGTTCGTCAACACAAGCCCACTTCTTTTTCGCTCCTGCTTCACCCACCTCCTCTCTCAGAGCGCTCACTCCTCCACCTCGAGCTCCCACACACCCTTATCAAAGCCGGCTCGAGTCTCCGTCCAGCAACCGTCTCGGCTTCAGCAGATTGATAAGCAGCAGCAGCAGCTCAGGACATACCCACGCGGCTCTAGGCGTCAGCGATGATGACTCACGTTCGGATAGGATCGCTCGGGACGCAGACGAGCTCGTAAAGATCTTGTCGAGCGCCAGCTCCGGTTCCTCCATCGAGTCGTGCCTGGACCGCGCTGCGGTCGTGGTAATGTCGCCGACCCTGGTCGCGGTGGTTCTGAAGAAGCTGAGTAATGCAGGTGCTCTCGCGCTCTCGTTCTTTAGATGGGCTGAGAAAAGGGGAGGGTTTGAGTATAGCGCTGAGAGCTACCATGCTCTGATCGAAGCTCTAGGAAAGATCAAGCAGTTCAACTTGGTGTGGAAAGTGGTCGATGAAATGAAGCAGAGAGGGTTATTGACTAAAGAGACCTTTGGACTGATCTCTCGCAGATACGCGAGAGCCAGGAAGGTTAAAGAAGCCATCGACGCCTTTGAGAGGATGCAGAAGTTTGGATTGAGCTTAGATTCGTCTGATTTCAATAGGTTGGTTGATACTTTGTGCAAGTCCAGAAATGTGGTGAAAGCACATGAGGTATTTGATAAAATGAAGGGGCGGTTCAAGTTGGATCTCAAATCATACAGTATTCTACTGGAAGGTTGGGGTCAAGAAATGAACTTTTTGAGGATGATGGAAGTTTACAGGGAGATGAAGGACGAGGGATTTGAGCTGGATGTCGTGGCTTACGGGATCTTGATCAATGCGCATTGCAAGATCAAGAAGTACGATGAGGCCATCGAGTTGTATCATGAAATGCTAGCCCAGAACTGCAAGCCTACTCCTCATATATTTTGCACTTTGATTAATGGATTGGGATCTGAGAAGAGGTTAAGTGAAGCAGTGAAATTTTTTGAGCAATCCAAGGTTTTTGGGTTTGCTCCGGAGGCTCCAACTTACAATGCTCTGGTGGGTGCTTATTGCTGGTCGATGCGGATGGACGATGCTTATAGAGTTCTCGATGAGATGAGAAAATGTGGTGTTGGACCAAACTCCAGGACTTACGACATAATTCTTCACCACTTGGTAAAAGCTAGGAGATCGAAAGACGCTTACTCGCTCTTCCAGAAGATGAGCAATGAGCCAGGGTGCGAGCCAGCTCTGAGTACATATGAGATCATAGTGAGGATGTTTTGCAATGAGGACAGGATGGATATGGCAATGAGAGTTTGGAAACAAATGAAGGACAAGGGAGTCCTTCCTGGAATGCACATGTTCTCTACTGTGATTGCGAGCCTTTGCCATGAAAATAAATTGGATGATGCTTGCAAATACTTTCAGGAGATGATTGACGTGGGTATTCGTCCTCCGGCTAATACGTTTAGCAACTTGAAGCAATGTCTCTTGGATGAGGGACGGAAGGATGATGTTCTGAAATTTTCTAGGAAGATTGACAAATTGAGGAAAACACCGCTCATCACATTGTAATATGCCAGAAGATTCTGGCCGCATGATAATGCCTTGGGTTGTAAATTTTCTGGCCTTAAGGTATATTGACTCTGACAGCCTCTCTTGGATGCATGTGCCACTGTGTGAGTAGCTTAATGGCAGAGAGCGGTACTGGAAATCCCATTTTGTAAGCGAGGACTTGAGCTAGGATCAGGTGGGAGATGGAAGGAAATGCTGACTTCAGTCGCTTGCACTCCTCTATCGAATCATTCCTAATTTTCTCATCCTCTTCGTCCTTCTCCATCTCTACCTTTACCATTCCCAATCTCAGCACATCTTCTTTAGCTTGTTTATTGTTACAGTGCTGCCTTCTGCTGGGCATTGGAAGAAGGACCAGAACCTCCCAGTTAGTCCCTACTTCATATTTGTAACCTAAAGTCTCGTCCTGTCACTGATGCTCTGAGCGCGTTTGATTTTCCATTGATCATGCCAGATGGTAAGCAATTTCAGGAAAATATAGCCAATTTTGTTTTCTTGTGTTCTGTGTTGAGAGAATACGTCAGATTTAGTGACATTGTTCGTTTGCGAAATAGTTTTTATTGGTGTCTCCTTGTCTGTGATTTCATGATATTGGTGGAACCAGATGCTGTGTTGGAAAAAATTTCCATTGCTAAGAAAACCGATTGCTGATTTGCGAGGGTTGAAATACTTACTTGCCTTCGCATGTCAATTGTAGAAAAAATGGTAAATTCTTCCCATCATTTGGTCTGTTTTGATGAGGCAAACTGTTATTTTGGCCTGTTATTATAGGATTTGTTACATATTCTGTTGATGACTGATCCTCCATGGACCAAGAGGTCTTTGGTATGCTAACCTGCACTTGAGAGACGATGTCAAAGCTAATTTGAGGTATCCGGTATCTGAAACTCCTCTTATTCTACATGATGCAACAGGTAGAGCTGGTTTTCTCATTTTTGGCTTTGGTTGCTTATGATTGAGATATAAACCTGTAGTCTTTGTAAAGCCAACTAGTTGCTCAAATTGTACTCTTCTTTATATCCTAAGAGTAAGGAGGAAGTGGATAGTAGGGGATCTAACTGGAATAGTTGTTGGCCCTGCTGATTCCATAACTTAGAGACCCTGGTGTTGTTTATATTTGTGAGCCCTTTTTTTTTTTTGTCTCTTTTATCTTATTGGCGCCCTGTGCTGTTTGAGCAATGCATGACATGAACATGATCATCTTGGTATCGTGCTTTACGTAATTCTCATGTTTCTACCTGGATTTCCATGACTTTTGCTTTAAGCAATCTGCACATTCTTGCCATATTATTGTTTTCAAAGAGATCCAATGATCCTCATTTGAGTTTATTGATGTGGATTAACCGTGATGGTACCATCAAGTCAGATTGGACTGTTGCTGAGGGAGACCCAATGTACATCAAGAATTTAGACTTCTAATTTCCTTGCTGTTAGAAAGTTCAACCCAAAAGCTTAAGCTATTAGGTAGAGAGAAACCACATGAATATAAATAGTATACAACACTCATTCACAAGCGATGTGGAACAATAACAACTTCAACACCCCCTCCCCCTCACGTGTAAGCAATCTGCACGTGGAAATTAACTAATGGGGGTGGGCCCACATACGCGAAAAGGAATAACACTGGCTTTAATACCATGTTAATCGTAAAAACAAACAGAAGAAGATCGTATTTTGATAATGAGAGATTACATCAATATGTAAGGCTTAATAATAATTGAAAAGACTAAACTACCCTTATTAACAAATAAGCTCAATAAGTAACGTTTCAACACTGCTAACATCTGCTTACTCCTTATGCCGCTCATATTCCAGTAGAAATATGTTGAAATAGCTTTGAAAAATTTAGAATGTACCCAGACTATGCTCTGCATTAACTACATTATTCTCGGCCTTAAAAGCAGTTAAGCTTGCACAAGCATTTCCTGTTAGTGTTCCACCGGGGGTGTGAAATTGGAAGGCGAGGATCGACCTCCCTGTCAATATGGTTGTTTTTGGTGCAGCATTAGATCAGGTTTTCTGCCAAGATCTGTCTGATGTGATTGGGCAATATCATTGTGCCCATATATTTCAGCGCTACCTGCCTTTTGGCCTAGTATTAACTTGATCAGATTTGGGCATTTGATTGTTTGGAGTTCTCTCATGCCAGAGTGGTGCACGCTAGAAAACATTGATAGAAGATTCAGAATTAGACCTTGGAATTTTATCATTTGATACTGTGATAGCACGCCAAAATAGCGAACTCCAAGATAGTGCTAGAAGGCTTTTGGTCGTTGTCAATGGTATTGTTGACGAGTGTAACCTAGGCTGCTATAATTCCAGTTGGCTACCCCTGAGAAAAGAGACCGACCCAAATTATATGCAAGGGTGACTCATCTAATGTGGTGTCTATAGTAACTTACAAGTTGCGAGTGGTATTGCATTTTCACTTCGAAGGATTGGCCCTGATTGAAGGGCTAATCTTGGGAGGTGTGCAGGGGTGAACATGAAAGAAAAAAAACTTAGGGATAAGTCTTGATCCCCTTCTTCTTATTACACAGGAGATGTATGGTCTTTGTTTGTGCATGTGTAGAAGCTGGTACGTGTTGATGGCTACTACGTGCTTTGACTGTTACGGTACATCTTGATGGACTAGGATGTTCTCCGAGTCTTACATAGAAAATTTACTGCAGAATCTTCCCTTCCTGCAGGCTGCCCTCAGATTCTGTAGTTTCTTCCTTGTGCTTTGCTTGATACACTTTCTTCGAATGTTTTACCTATGACCTGGATGCTTTTCTCCTATCAAATTTCATTTACCTCTGTCGTCATTCATATATACTCAATTTTTTTGAACTCTAATACTGGAAACTAGTTAGTACTTTAAGATCCTTTTCGAATTTCACACTGTTCAAGCGATTTCTTCTCAATCATTTTCATCGCAAATTGCTTACACGTACTGGCTGCTGGCCTTGATCAACCGCTGAAGCATTTATAGTCTTCACCGATAAAGAATTTTTCAACGGCTATCACCTATTAAAGTATCAAGGCAGAAGGCGATTGGTCTACAAGCAGACTTATGTTGAGCATCTCTTGATAGGTATATTAACTGGTGTCTCTGCCTCCACGCAGGCTCTCCTTTGCTCGTGTTGAGCCAACCCTATCTTGAATTATGTGTTTTTGGTTGGGATAACTTGCCCCTAAAATAAGAATATCCCTTTTATATGATCTACTTTAGATGTCCATATCCACATATAGATACATTGACGTTACACCGAACCCTTAACAATGTGATGTCGTCAGAAGAAGCATATTTTCGCTCGATCATCTGCGATTCCCCTGAGTTCAAGAACGCTGCCGTGAATAGTGATTTGAGGTTCATGATCTGGAACAATCCAACCTAAGATGGATCCCCTCTTCCTAAACAGTTCCGAGCTCCAAAGTTCGCCTGCTTTCGGAGAACAACAGGGGGATGACCCTGTTCTGGTCGATGCACATATTCTCAATCTCGGGTCCAGCCGAGCTGCCCTCGGTCCTTGGTGCAGGTTGATATGCTAAATAACGGGATATTTCGAATACACATCTATTGTCGGCCATTATCACTTGGTGCACACACGCTTCAATCCGGCGCGCGTCATATACATGCATAATTGTGTATCTTCGAATTCACAGTAGAATCGAAGTTAGAGAAGTTCCGTCTTTTATCGGTGCAAAAAACAGCGATGATGTATTAGAACCCTAAGAACTCGTATGCTTGAACTCCCAAAATAATTTGGGAAGCAAAGTTACGAAGACTACGAATAAAAGGCAGATCTTTTCTAGCCATTCCTCGCCATAAACGAGGCCTGCAGTAATCACAAACACATCTGCTTCCAATTCAGTGACTTGAAAGAGTATCTACTCAATTATAAACTTCGAAGACGACCAATACTCTATAAAAAAAAGAAAAGAAAAGAAAAAGAAAAGAGGAATGCATCAGTATGGCTAGGGTTTGCGTGATTTCACTTTGTCGCCATGGCCGGGCATCTTAATATGGAGGCAGACCTCGCGGATGCTTCGGCTTGCGGTTTTGACACGCGTGCCGGTGACTTTAATCTGCATGTGTTCGAGCTGCGACGGCTTGGAGCTGTAAATGCCTGGAGTAATGCACTTGTGTTAGAACTTATGTATCGTGTGTAATCGCATGATTTTCCCTTGATTGAAACAACAGAAGAAGATTAATAGAGTTTCAAAATGGTATGTGGAACACTATAATGCCAGCACTTTTTTTGGTATTGCCACTTCTGTCTTGCGTGCGTATGTGAGCGCAAGAAAAGTGCCTATCTTGCCCCCCAAAAAAAAAAAAAAAGAAATCTTTTTCTCCGACGAAGATGAGAAGGGATAGGCTTACCTATTTTAGCTATAGCCGGAGCCGATGTCCCCTTTGAATATGGAAGGGAAAGCGAAGCCATTTCGGAGGATGACATGGACGACGATATCGGAGGCGCAGGTGTGCGAGAAGAAGGTTTTGGACCCGAATTTGGTGGCGGAGGTGGATACTGACCCGGGCATGGGCATGGGCATGGGCATGGATACGGACACGGGTACGGATATGGATACTGATAAGGATGATGATGCGGCGGCGGCGGCGGCGGCGGTGGAGCGTCACCTCCGGTCTCCGGTATGGAGTGAGGAGGACCCATCTTCTTTACTTCGATCACGAACATGTTGAAATAACCAAGGAGCTCTTGCCAAGGATGGGGAAGTTGTGGATGCAAAGTCTTATATTTCTCGATATCTCTTCTTTTTATAACGCAACTACACAACTTATTACATGGTAGTTTCCATTGATACCGAATGCACATATTGGATTTTATTCGGTAATAATGTTTCGGAGATTTTGCTCTCGTGAAAGACTATCCAGTTTTCATTTGCAAGATATTCTCTCCACGCATAGAATATATAAATTCTTTTACCAAGATATTATTACTTTGTATTTGGATTGTTATTTCAAGCCAAAAAGTTACCAAAATATAAGACTTTTGACAATTTTTCGATGCAGTCCCTTTGATCGATTTTAGCTGCAACTTGATGACCTGGATGCCGCAACCCTAACGTGGAAATTTTTGAAATTTTGTTGATTTTTTTTTGTGCATTTATTTGAATTTTTCTTTCTTTTGTTTTTTTTAAATTATTAAGGGTCTATGGAGGGTTGCTGGTCACCGATCAAGGCTTGACGACCCTATTGGGCACTAGACAAGGGCTGCAACCCTCGCTCACAGTTGGCCCAGGGGAGTTCTTGTCAGTTGAGGCATGGGCTCACGGCCCTCACTCACACTTGGGTGAGGGTCGCGACCCTGGACCAGCTCTGAGCGAGGGCCACAAGCCGTTGCCTAGTGGTCGGCGAGGGCCGCAAGCCGTTGCCTAGTGATCGGCAAGGGCTCACAACCTTTGCTCATGACTGAGCGAGGGTCTTGAGCCCATGCCACTGTTGGCAAGGACTCGTAATGCTTGCCCAGTGCCGGTGAGAACTCGTAGGGACTCGCCCAACGGCTAACGAGGGCTCACATGCTCGGTACTTGATGGTCGACGGGGGTCGTCGAGCGTTGACCTGCCTTAACAACAAAAAAAGAAAGAAAAAGTTAATAAAAGTAAAGATTAAAAAAAATTCTATAAAAAAAAAATTCACTTTGGTGTCGGCCATGCCACGTTTGATGACCAGTCAAAATTGGCTGGAAAGATCGCAACAGTAAATTGTCAAAAGGTTCATGATTAGATTTGCCAAATTAAAAGTTTTTGGATTGAATTGAGTCACGTGCAATCGGACTCTAAAGATTTTTGGTTTTTGTCCAAAAAAAAAAAAAAACTCTATGTCTTGCACATATGTAAAATCTGCATAAATTTCGCCTGAATCAGAATTTCAGTCTCCAGGTTCGAGAAATCCCACAAGCAATACATACATAGAACGGTCATTAATCTCAAGAATTTTTTCCCCTACTGACATTATCTACAAACTGCTTTTCTCAAAAGAGGGCTCTGTCAACTTTCGACCAAAAGAAAAAAAAAAAAAATCTTACATCGCTAAGACGGGCACTTTGTGCCAGGTAAGCTTCTATATGCCCTTTTCTTAATTTCTCAATTTCTCAATTCTCAATATCTCTGTCAATCAAGAGAAATGTAAAGGTTTGCCTCTTTGATAGCACAAAAAGATTTTCTAGAAAAAATTAATTACTCAACTAAAATATCGTATCAATATAGATTCGATATCTAATTATATCTTAACAATAATTACCATAATTATTGATTACACGACTAAAACATCATCACTGAGTGATATGGGAGCTATTAGGGATATCAATATTAATGAGCTGAGACATTTAAAGATGATAATGTAACACGCAAGAAGTGATCATGGATTTTGAATCATTTTAATGTTCCATGTTGTTTTTGCTGTGAATTCGAATGAACCATATATCAAACTTAGAGGTAAGTACAATACAAATGCCATAACTTTTGTATGGCGCTCAATTCGGTGCCATATCTTTTTTTTGCTCACTTTAGTGCCATAACGTTTATACGGCAATCACTTGAGTTTCACTTCCGGCGAAAATAATTCACTTGAGTGCCCACTTATGGCAAATTGTCCTACGTGGGATTATTATTATTATTATTATTATTATTATTATTATTATTATTATTATTATTATTATTATTATTATTGACACGTGACTTTTAAAATTTTTTAAATATTTTTGGAATATTTATTTTTTTTATTTATTATCATATTATCATTTAGGATTTTTAATTGTCCTACGTGGAATTTTTATTATATTTTTTTTATGACATGTGGACTTTTTGAAAATTTTTAAATATTTTCTCAAAATTTTTATTATTTTTATTTATTGTCATATTTTCATTTTTTATTTTTAAATTGTCCTACATGGATTTTTTTATTTTTTTAATAACACATGGATTTTTTAAAAATTTTAAATGTTTTCAGGAATTTATTTTATTTTTTATCATATTTTTATTTTTTATTTTAAAATTGTCCTACATGGAATTTTCATTATTATTTTATTTATTTTTAATGACACATGGATTTTTTTTAAAAAAATAAATGTTTTCTGGTACTTTTTCTTATTTATTTATTTATTATAATATTTTAATTTTTATTTTTAAATTGAACTACGTGGAATTTTATTACTATTTATTTTTTTTAATGACACATGGACTTTTTTGGAATTTTTTTCTTATTTTTATTTATTATCATTTTATCATTTTTTTTATTTATGATCATATTTATAATCACAAATTTTCATTTTTTATTTTAAAATTTGAAAAATAAATAAACAAATTGTAATAAATTCCAAGTGTACATAAAAATATTCAAAAAAATCATTTCTTCGGTGCCATGTCAGTTTTTCTGGGTACAAGTCATCTTTTCGGCCTCCACGTAAGCAATAACACTCAAGTAATCGATTTTTGAAAGTTATAAAGCTTCTACCATCGATTAGCTCGATTCCCCATTAGTGCCCTCCGCCACATCATTTGGAGGGAGAGGAATCGCATTCTATTTCGCAATGAGATCCTTTATGTGCCGGCTATCAAGCAGCACATTGAGAAGGTAGTTAGAGACAAGGCACTCACGTTTAAGCATGTTGAAGACACCCCCAAAATAGGAGGTTGCAAGCTTCATGGGATCTTGACCCGTCTATTTTTGCTTAGTTGGAAGGCCTCTTTACAGAGTTGGTTTTTATGTTTGTGCTGCTCACTGGTTGTGCTCTAAGCCTTATGGCTGCTGCGGTTGGACCTACTATTTTGCTGCTGCGATGCTACCTTCTTGCTGCTAAATCTTGCTGCTGTGTTGCTGTCCACTGGCCATATGCGCTGCTGCTGTCCTCTATTTTGCTGCTGTGATACTGCTTTTTCCTGCTCCTTCTTGCTGCGCTACTGCTTTTTGTTGCTGCTGTGCTGCTGTACTGCTGTTGCATTGCTGTTTGCTGCTGTGCTGACTGCGTTGCTACCATGCTGTTGTGCTGCTGCTAGTTTGCTACCGCAATGTTGCTGGTTTGCTGCCACGGTGCTGCTGCGCTGCCGCCGTGCTGCTCCTGTGCTGCTCTGTTGCGGTGTTGCTGCTCTATCTTGATGTTGTGCCGCTGTGTTACTGTGTTGCTGTGCTGCTGTCCCTGTCCGACCCATCCTTAAGCGACTACTTTGGTGCTATCCTCGGCTCTTGGTGAATGGTTGGCCTTGTTAGGCCGGTTTGCGTCACATTTTGGGGAAGCATGTTTGGCCTCTTTTTTCTTTGGTCACTTTGTTTGGCCACTCTTTTGCTCCCTCTCCGCGAGTAATCGCTCTCTTTTGGACCCGTGACACTCTTGCACTTGTTGTGACACTTATTGGTGTCGTCATAAGTGGAAGTTTTGTAGTGTCTGATTCTTTTTTGTTGTAAATTTGTGCCTTGATTTGAAGTCAACATAATCCTTACTTTCACCAAAAAAAGTGATTGAAAAAAAAAGTTATGGCACTCAAGTGAGCGCCGTACAAAAATTATGACATTTATGATGTACTTACCTCATTAAACTTTTTAAGGTGATGTATGTGTATACAATATAGCTGTTGTTGTAGCTTCTCAAGATTGGCCTGAAGTGACCAAATATGCTGGTTTAGTATGTGCTCAAGCCCATCGACAGGAGCTGATTCAAGATTTGTGCAAGACCTGGCAGGATCCATTTAGAGGGACTGTGACTGGTGGCATGATAAAGTATGCTGCCCCTCTCTCATATTTTATGTGCATCTGATACTAATTGGGGAACTCCGCCTATGTAGTCTATATAGCCCGTTCCAAGCCAGGTAAAGTAGGAGGGTTACGTCGGGCGTAGTGAGCTGGTTATAAAAAAAGAGCTACCTTTATGAGATGAACCCTATTCGCCGACCTCAACTAGTTTGGGATAAATGTGTTGTTGATGTTGTTAATGATGTGTATACAATATAGCCACTGGTATTAATTAAAGGATATTTACCTACTTCGCTCTTTAAGAAGGTAGTTTCTATTAGTCTGATTGTCAATTTATTATATCATGAATACTACCATTTGCCACTACTTGTAATTTTTTTTTTGTCGAAAGAAAATTGTATTCATTACTCAAAAGAATACATGAGAAGTACATAACATTCGTAGTAAAGCAAATGGAAAGAGAGAACTACAAAAGAAATTCTATTCTAGATAACAAGAAGGATCAATAGAGTACCAGCATGGTTAAGCACACTACTCGTTCTATAGATCTGTCACATATATGTTAAGTAAAATAACCAGCAGCCGATCAATGAATCTTGTACCATTATTGGTGATGAGTGCACGCCATTAATTCATTCTGAAGTAACCAGGGCGTTGTCAATTAGCGGTGTAAACTTAGGTTCGACTTCCTTTATAATATCGTCGTATGGAGACAACCAAAACAGATTGAACAATCACAGATTTAACATTTGGAAGAGCAGATCTTCGTGGTTAATACGAAATAGCTCCTGTGATCACCATTAAAATTGAAGGTAACTGTACACAGATAGAGCATAGGGTATCGAATCCCGAAAACATATTTATTTAACTCTTAGATCTAGATTGGGAGATGATAGTTCCTAAGATAATTAGATCAGGAGAGTTCAAAATCTTAATTTATAAAACTTGATTGGAAGAAGAGAGTTCCTCGATATAGACCCTCTCCCATGGCTGACGATTGGAGAAGATGATGGGGAGAGAGAGAGAGTTTTTCCGTTACGTGTAAAGTTGATTTGCTTATTTTCAAATAGAGTTTTTTTTTCTCTCGGAATTTTAATATGAGCATATGTTTTATTAAGGATTAGTATACCGAGAAACTTTGAACTGATATAAATTTATCGCAAACTTATTTTTTAACCATAAAAAATCACAAACTAGTACAAATGTAATAAATTTATCTCAACCAAAATTTTTGATAACCAAAGACTCCAAATTGATGCACCTATGACAAATTTATCCTCTATGTTAGTCCACATTAAATTGAGTTATCACCACAAAAAACTTCAAACTCATACAACTGCGACAAACAAAGAGCAAGAAGCCCAAACTAATACACCTGTCAACTGTCACGTGTTATCTAACTTGGCATTGACGTTAAAATTTAACGGAAGTTAATGGATAGTAAATTTGTCACATGTATGCTAGATTAAAGTTTTTGGTGGTAAAAAGATTTGAGATAAATGCGTTAGAAGTGTGCATTTGGGGTCTTTCATGATATTGACCATTTTTCCAAATTAAACTCCAACAATAATTTCAGTTACTGTGTTATTATAACATTGAGAATATTATAGCGTGATACACTTTTACACTAGTTAGGAAATGTTTCTAGCTTTATGAAAAGAGATTTTTTTTTTTTTTTTGTACGAGATCAAAATGCATTCTTTTTATATTTTCTCTCAATTGATTGATATATTAAATTCAAGGACAAACGAAAACCACGTAGTCTTTTTTCTTTTTCTTTTTTTTTTTTGGGGGGGGGGGGTTAAAGCCCTAAGCCACGTATACGTTTACATGGCACAAAGTGACCTCACTAGGTATGTAAGACTGAAAGCGACTTTTTTGGGGGAAAATTAAAAATCTACAAAGAGTGTGAGTTTGGGAGAAAGCTCATCGCATCAAAAGGTCAATTTTTCTTGATTATTTCACCCCATATCATTGGAAAAAAAACGTGATCGAGATCCATTTGTCCTTATGGCCGAACACGTACTCGATTTTTAAGACATTGACTTGTAAATTTGGTGGAAAATGACGGGTCTAGATCAGAGAAATTGAACGTTTTGTTAATTAAAAAGTTACGTACACCCAAACCCCAACTAACTCTGTGTTATAGCTGGCCGCCTTGGCCTTCAATGATTGATCAAAAAATCATATGTCCACCAACGCAATTTAATGAACCCTTTTCAAGTTAGATCCTATTCAAAAACACGAATTCAATTAAGAAATCGACTTCTCTGATGGTCACCATTCGATTCCTGAGGTAACGTCCAATTTGATGGAAGTGGTCACGGCAAATTCGCGCCGCCAGCAAGAAAAAATCATCTAATTATTACGTAATTTACACTTATCACTTCCAGCGGAGCAAAAATAATAATAAAAAAATATGCAAAGATATATAATGTTGAAATTTTTCCGGTCTTTCGGGTTTCCCAAATCTTGTATTCTGTGGCCTCATGCCGGGAGTTCACGGTCTCATTCCTCCTTTGACTAACGCGTGGCCATTATTCAAACTACTTTTGTTTGGTCAACAGTTTGATTCATGCGTATATGTCACTGTTACGAAGTTGTAATCCTCCTAGTCTTACTGTCGATCTGTTTGTCACATCAAAAGGATGGCGCTAGAGAAATGATTTATTCCAATCATATCATATAATCAATGCAATGAAAACAAACCGTTGTGAGAACTCCTTTCAGCCGGGATAATTCGTCGAATAGTTCAAAACTTATTATATGTTGGGCAATGCAGTCATAAATCATTTAATTTTACTAATTTAGTCCCAAACCTTCTTAAAAAGCTAGCAAGTCCTCGTGGGGGGGGACCTCACCTAGGGCTGGCGAGAGTTGTAGAGTTCTGGAAAGGCCCGAAAGAGTTCTATCAGCCCTTCCAGGTGGCCATCGAAAAGGGCTTGGCCCCAGCCGTTCATTTGACTTTGGTTTTTAATAAAAAAATTATCTTTTTTCTTAATATAATTTAGAATTTTGAAAAAAAATTCCAATTTATTATGATTTTTTTTTCTATTTTTGAATTTTCCTTGAAAAGAAAAAGAAAAATTAAAAAATGTTAATAAATCATAAAAGTAATCCACATCAACCTTGATCATGCTACTTGGAACCGGTTTTCACATTAACGATTTCCATCCAAAGTTGACTGGATGAATTCAATTAATAAAATGTAAAAAAAAAAATATTTAGGACTCAATTGACAAATTACATGATATAAATTGACAAAATGCAATAGATTTAAGAGTTTTGGTCAATTTTTCCATTGATTTTGTGGGCACTTTGAAAAGATAGTATACTAAATTTTTTGATGTTATGTCGGCCATTTATAGGTAAAATTGGTTGGAAGGATCACATGGGCATATCATTAAAAGGTTTAATCAAATTGGCTCAATTGAAAGATTTATGATTGAATTGGCCTTTGACAACGTACAATAAATTTAGAACTTTTTCAATCATTTCTTCAATTAAAAATAGAGTATCTTTGTCTAGTTGAAATTCATGGAGTCGAGCTCAAACTCGCCAATTCTAAGCTTGAGAGACTTGCGAGCCTAATCGAGTTTTTAAGATTTTTTTTTTCATACTAGACTAAAACACACGTAAAAATCTCCTCAAAATTACACAATATACCCACATTATTGAAGTTTTTTTGTTGTGCGCAAGCTGGTCCGGATACCTGGGCTATCAATTTTTTTTTTTTTGAAAATTGCTTGAGCTTTGCATCCTTCATAAATTTATCGTTGTCGAGTCAAGTTTGAGCACAAATATCAATACCCCCGATCGAGATCGAGTCGAGTTTGGGACGTAAAAAATGTGCGAGTCGAGTCGAGTCGAGTCGAGTAAAGCCGAGCCGAGCTCGACATTGGCACCGCATCAGCCCTCGATTCCGATTGGACGACATTCCGCGGGAGCAAAGCAAGCAGGTCGATTGACAGCCAGGTAGGTGCTCATCAATCATCCCACGTATCATAATCAGAAACCCCCAAAACATCTCAATTATTATATTGTTAAGGGTAGCTTTCGTTCGGCTCCGGAAGAAACACCGTGTACCGGGGCTAAACGGAAGCCCCCACTTGTACGGCACGATATTTCTGAGAACGGCGAGGTTTTCATTTGGAGACAGTTCATCCTACGTTGTTGTCTCTATTATTACCCTCTTTCTGCGCGTAACTTGCGTCCCAGTTCACCATTATATATATGATGTGTGAGAGAGACGAAGAGAGAGAGAGAGAGAGAGCGAGCCAGCCAATTCACTCCAGACCTTCCATTGCCTTCTTCCTCAGCCCCCCTCTCTCTCTCTCTATTCTCTCTCTAGAGCTAAGCTTGTTCTGTATATCAACTCTTTGCTCTTGAGGAACAGAACAAGGTACCGAAGATGGGAGTGCTGGATCGTCTCTCCGACATCTTCGACTTCGATGTCTCCAAGCCCCGGAAGAAACGCAAGCCCATGCAGGTTTCTTTCCTTCCTTCTTCTCTTCCCCCACTCCCTCTCTTGCTTTGCATTTCCATGGATGTTTTGGTTTTGGTTACTTCTTGGGTATGCTGTTGTTCAAGGTCTTGAACGCTCGCTGTCTCTCTCTTCCTTGGATCACTTCAGTTGTCTTTCCCTAACTGTAGCCCTCTTCGCTGTTGTGAATTCTCAGACAGTTGACATCAAGGTGAAGATGGACTGCGACGGCTGCGAAAGGAGAGTCCGGAACTCTGTTTCGTCCATGAAAGGTTACACTCTTTCCCCGCTCACGTAGATACGTAAGTTGTGTTAGAAAAATTTTATGCTGAAAAATTGACTTGATTTAGAGCCGTTAATATATTTTAGTTGGTCAATAACTCATTGATTTAAGCTTTAGAATAAAGATGAATCTATTTGAATATGTTTAATAGCTCAAATTTAGGTTTCCTCTTGACAATATCTCCAGACGAAATTACCTGACTTCGGCATCATAGTCACGATTAAGATGATATTGCATTGCCGCATCGAGATATGGCGTCGTATCTGATTTTTCTTGGACAAAATCTCCTACCGTTGGAGGCCATGGTCACTCAGACGAAGTTATAGTACTAGTTCTGTAAATCCGTGATAAACCTCGATCACATCCAAGTCCACTTCCATGTCTTCATATCATCTCCGTTTCTTTCTTTAAATATCATCCGCGCCCCGAAAAGGAAAACAAAATCCTAAGCTTTCGCTGATTAATCAAGCCGACTTTCCTTTGTTCACAGGTGTGAAATCGGTGGAAGTGAACAGGAAACAAAGCAAGGTGAGCGTGACCGGCTACGTCGAGGAGGGCAAAGTGCTGAGCAAGGTGAAGAGCACGGGGAAGAAGGCAGAGCTGTGGCCGTACGTGCCGTACAACTTGGTGTCGTATCCCTACGCGCGTCAGGCCTACGACAAGAAAGCACCCTCCGGCTACGTCAAGGACGTGCCCCAGGCCCTTGCGAGCCCTGGCGCCCCCGACGAGCACTTCACCACCCTTTTCAGCGACGAGAACCCCAACGCATGTTCCATCATGTGAGCAACGCACGAAACGAAAAGAAAACATAGAAGAGAAAGATTAGCGCAGCTCTCTACTTTTTGTCCATGTATAAAACGGCCCTTTGGCTTGTTGAGTGACTTCTTCTGTCGTAGTTCGAAGCTTGTAGGTTTAGGTTTTATTAGGAGCTTGTGTCTCGAGGTCCTTAATAGCTTTCTTTGATGTCATCTTGCGTTGTTTTGGTACCTTTCCATGGTTTCTAGCCATGAAGGGACAGATCAATACCAATCTGTATTTTTCCAAATGTTGAATCGGGACAAATTTACCAGACAAAGTTTCAACGCTAATATGCTTTCATTCGTGATAAATTATATGCGACCGAAGTTTCACAGAACTTCGTATTGCGTCATGAGTGGAGTACAAAAGAAATTCGACGTGACTGACGTTAATGGGAGAATTAGAGAGGGATCTAAGCGCGGATAAACTGAGCTACTGTTGGTGGAGTTGCTGAGACTCGAGCTACGTATAATATACAGCCGAGCTACGCTTGGAAGACGTACAAGCTGAGTAGAAAAATTAAAAATTCAGAAATTCGATATAAAATACCGAAAATTCATGGACGAGAAGCAGAGTTTTTTTTTTCCCCTCCAAAATAGGACATGAAAATTTGAACATGGAGATACTTATGGAAACATAGGCCCTCTTACCAATAAAGTTTAAAAAAAAAAGATGATTAGTATTGCTTCAAATATTAGTTAATTTCATTTATTCTTAACTGTTGACGACAATTTATGTCTAAATATTATCATTGACGATGGAAATATTTTTCTTTAATTCATTTTTCTAATGAATACAAAATATCATTTTATGAAAAATATTTTTCAAATCATTCAATTCACGCGAAACAAACATACTCTAAGTTTAGAGTATAAAGAAACTAATCATAGAGATAGTAGAGATATAGACGCCACAACCCTTCTTCTTTATGAAGAGATTGACTAGACATGTCTCTCTTGCGATTATACAATCACATAATTTATCAGTTCCCGCCTAATCAACAACTTAATTAGCGTACTTATCTAATTCTGACAAAAAAGAAAAAAAAAAACGTACTTATCGAAAACATTGATTCCATAAAATCATCAGGATCGACCTCTTCACAAGCTGTAAACGCAGTCAAAATTTAATTATCCCACGTCTTTTTCGTAAATCA
Organism: Rhodomyrtus tomentosa; assembly: GCA_028455895.1. Lineage (NCBI taxonomy): Eukaryota > Viridiplantae > Streptophyta > Magnoliopsida > Myrtales > Myrtaceae > Rhodomyrtus > Rhodomyrtus tomentosa. The sequence goes on from JAPCWY010000011.1 coordinate 9,969,781, forward strand.
ACAATCGATGATGCTCGTCAGCGTGATCTTCTACTGATCATCAAGGCAATCTTCGTGTGTCATTCCCAAAGGATTAAAACAATACGAAACAAAAAAAAAAAAATACAAAAATCGGGAAAACGTGGAAGCCCGAGGGTTATCCAGAAATGGCAACACCATCCTCTTCTGTCCATCATGTTATAAGAATGCACTCCCTTTGCTTTAACGGTGAGTAGCTTCTAGCCCCATAAGAGTCAAGCATTCTTAATTCCATGCGAGGATTAGATTAATTGGACTGGATGGCAATTTAGCAATTCCTTTCGAATGGCGCATCCATTAGAAATTTAGAATTCATGTGTTCACACCTAGCTTATATGTTGCACATGATTGTCCCAATTCAATAGGTGCAAAAATCGCCTTATGACGAAACCGATTAATTAAATTAAGTACGCGTGTATTTATCCTTAAGAGTGGTTGAGCGATTTCTACCATTTATAGCTAGCTTATTCAATTGGAGTTCCACTTTGGGGAAGGCTTGAGGGTTAGAAAAGAAATGAGGGAAAGCGATTTATGTAACAATAATGCTTATGGAGATAGGCTTCGTGTAGTTTTCACTCTTGTATAAATTCGGGGCAAGTAACACGTTGCGAATCTTCGTTAGACCAATCTAGATATGGATGAAAGATAAATCATTGGCGGGACTGAGTCTACGACTAATGTTTAATATGATGGGACTCGCACGTGTAAATTCGATGGACCGCACTAGATTCAATCGGTGCGATATATTTAAATGCGCGCATTCTGCGTGTATTATAACTTGGTCACATAAATTCATGATCGAGTAGTATTTACTATTTAGGTGAATTTTACACATTGATTAGACAAGCATTATATCCGACCAAAAAAAAAAAAGGACAAGCATTATACATTTTGATGATTGTCGCACGTGGGAGGAAATTGCTATAAAAAGGGCAGACATCGATTTTTATGAAAAAAAACATCACAAGTATCATAATTTTTCTACGGCACTCACTTGATTACCATAAAAAAATTTTCCAATCATTTTAGTGTTGTATAGTTTTTCAATCGATCAATTGAGTACCATTGTTTTTTTAAAAAAATATTTACTAGAAGTACTATGTCATGTCAATTTTCAGCACTTGGGTGAACGTTTTTTAGAATTTGTGGCACTCAAGTGGTTGAAAATAAATAATGGCACTCAAGTGAGCGCTGTATGAAAGTGATGCAAAGGAAAAGATAATTAGAAAACGGTTTCAAAAAATAAAAAGTCTATTCTGAGTGATAATGATAATCTTAATAATGAATTAGGCACCTATTTATAGAGATATCGCCCTTTAGGAAATAAATAAGTACTCAAAATCAAATAACAGAATCAAAAGATATTGATAATAGGGAATGAGTCTGAAATCTCTGATCTTGCAATCTTCTAAGATCTCGCAATCTTCTTTGATGATATGTTGTCCGCTATTACGATCTCGAACATTTTGATGTATGGATTTGCTAACTGTTCTGGATCAGAAAATTATGGTGTTTAAGATATTCTTATCCCTCCATTTGTCCATGGATGAAAGTACCCACAAAGGGGGCCGAAAAAAACAAAAATACTGTTGAGTCGACTTAGCTCCCTAGGAATTATTAACACCATATCAGGCCCATTGGACTACAACCTTTTGGACTGGCTCGCCTGCTTGAGCAGGTCTGGATCAAAAAGCCAGGCCGTTTTCATTGCCGCATTTCACGTAGTGGCCGATCATGTTCATTAATTATCGATCACAACTAAGACCCGTTCGATAAAATTGCAAAATAAGTGCTCAAAGTTGAAGTGTTGAATCGATGCTGAAGATATAATTAAAAGGCCCATTTTGATGAAAATTGATTATTGACCCACCCCACTCTCTTTTCTTTTCTTTTTTTCTTACCACAGTAAGTGAATTTATTTTCAATTATTACCAGCTTGGCATGACTGTGATTTAGCCGAAGCTTGATCTACGATGTGGCCGTGGTGTGAAGTGCTGTAACTTGCGTGTTCAATATTAATTGTCCCAAAACGGCAGTACCTCAAAGCTAAGTGGGACGACTTTTTTTTTTTTGGATCGGATAGAAACTTTTTATTTCACATGAAAAAGAGGGACATAACTTGAACATAGAGATGCAAATCACAGAAAACTAATAAATTCGAAAAGTGAATCAACTTAACACAATACACAGAAACTCCTTCATTTCATAAAATCGGATCTGCAAAGCACAATTGGTGGCCCATCACCGAATCTCGTATCATCATCATAAATGATGATATATTGCATACACTAGGAATCTATTTCCAGCCAAAAGTCAGTGCGTGCCCAAGGCGACCTCAGCGCCATTACCGTATAGAGACCACAATAACCCTAATAGGTTGATCCTTACCCAAAAAAAAAACCCAATAGGTTGAAAGAGCACCGAAAATATCTTGTGTATCCTGGATCTGTATCTAGATTAAGATAGAAGAACATCCAAATCTAGATATAGCTCCAGATCGGGAGAGACTGCAAAGAAAATATCAATTGATCACAAAATTGCTTTCAGATAAGCCAGGTGCTGAAGGTAGCAACAAAAGAGCCTTGAAGACTTGTAGAATGCTTGAAAATATAGAGTAAGCACCTGGAGTCGGAGCAAATGAGCAGGTTCGAAAAGAGCGGATATTTTCGAAGCGCTTGTGCGTCAATATTCAGAGCTTGTGGATATCAATCGTGTTGTCCACAAATCAACAAGGAAAGCTGGAAGATAGGAAGATAAAGAGACAAAGGCAGAGGGAGAGGGGGAGAGACGTGGGACGACCTTCGAAAAGCAGCGTTGAAGGGAGAAAGAGTGCTAACTGCATCAAAAATTTCGAAATTCAGGCACTTAAGTCGGGTTATCAAACAAGGTTCGAAGTGAATTTTTGACTTATTGGAATCCTTCGAGTCCAATGCTAATTAAGGTTATCGAAAGGTCTAATCTCATTGCGGAGTTTTCAATTTTCAGCACTCAATCGTATTATCAAACATGCCTATGCGATGCACGAATAGCGCGCAACCACGAATTACGGTGGAAGATTCGTCACTTAGCCTCAGCTTTCCTTGCCATAATCTTCTCACAATTAGCCCAAGATTCTTCTTGAGATCCTTCATTATTAGTGACCGTCTTTTCTTGACCCAACGAGCATACAAATGCATTATGGTCCAATCCAGAATGGTGCTGATCCTTTTATCCACACCACCCCACAACTAGTCCCACAAAGTGCAATCTTGACGATCAGCCACTTTTGAGGCCCTTTCCAGATAATGAAGCACCTGAACGAAATAATATATCATCACCCAACTCAGAAAGCCCTCTCGCACTCATCATTTCACCCGAAAAGATGCAAGTGTAGTGGACATTCATTATGAGTTACAGGTTTAACAAGCACCGCCACGGAATCAAAATCAAGTGACCAATGATGATGACGGATGAGTAGAGCAACCTTGAGGATCCACAGCTTCAGGACTAGTACCAGCATTGGGGTGCGGTTCATATTTATTATCGATAGGAAAGCACATGATCTCAGTTTTGGATCGGTCTCAGTGTTGGGGTATGGTAATTTAGGCTTGGATTCATAAATAGCTATTGTTATGCATAATCTATTTCTCTTGTAATGGAGAGTTGTGACAGAGAGGTTAGATGTGTTAATTAGAATGGAATCATTTACTCCATGTAATTCTAATTTAAGGGTGAACCATGATACTTCTCATTCTCGCATGTAATCTATGTTTCATTGGTTTTGTGCACCTGATCTAACACCCAATACATGTAAAGAATATATCCTGTCCACTGCTACATCCGGTTGTTGATGAATTTGAATTTTAAGAATAATGAAGTTACGCACTGTGTCTCCGTTCAGTTTTAATATGATAAGTGATAGTTTAGAAGAGGGCGTGTACATATACGGATTTCTAACGTACTATACTCCTGATTATACAGGATACGCTCGTTAGAGACGGACCAAAAGGGGGTGATGGTGGCGGCCTCTGTGATCGCTAGATGTGCTTTAACATTTATTTCCTTGACATTCTCTATGTACAATATCTTAAGGATAAATTGAAGCCTGGTCTTCCATCCAAGTGAATGAGAAAGCTTTTTTCTGGTCTAAAGCGAGAGCAGAAGCGGGAAGTAGTGGAGTATGGAGGACCCCATTTCCAGGACTTCATTCTCAAAAGTGATTGAGATCATTTGACAGCAAATCTCTCTGTTTATTTTTATTTTATTTTTTCCTTTTTATCTTCTTTTTGGAAGAAAGAATCTTCGTTCACATTTACATGATTTGATCGATATGGGCCACTTTTTTATAGTGCGAAACGCTCTTTCTTGATGCGAAATGGTTCAATAATTGTTTTCATCCGAAGACTTTTGTCTGTGCATTCTCGGCATCTTGTGCAAGAGATAAGACAGGAAGCATCTGCAAAGTACCCACACGAAAGGAAACTGAGGACCTTGGGGAGATAAAAGAAAACATAAACAAGAGGAAATCTCTTCGGACTGAAAGTTATGGCCTTTACTTCCACAAGATTTCTTATCAGGATGCATGTGCGTGGCCACTCTTGTATCACCCATATGGAATCGAGAAAGATGTCTTGACCGGAATTTTCATCCCTAAATAAGCCCTTCTCCCCAAAAACCTAAATCTTTAGTAAATACACGCTACCAATATTACACATAAATGGGATATTTACATGAATAATTCATGAATTTTGACCCGCATATAATATAGTCCCCGAACCTTTAATTCGTTCAATGCCGTCTATGAACTTAAATCCAATTTGCAGTGCATCGTCTCTAAACTTTTAATTTGTTCAATATGGTCCATATTTTTTTTTCATGTTCAAGTTAGTCACTGAGCTATATGAAAAATATTTAATGTTATTATTTTGTTAATTCAAGTTCATAGATAATATTGAATATTTTTCATATAATTTACAAACTAAATTAAACATGTATCAAAAGTTCATGGACCACAATAAATAAATTGAAAGTTTAAGGACAATATTGCATATTAGGTTAAAGTTCGGAGACTACATTGAACAAATTGAAAGTTTAGAGACCACATTGTACATTGGATCAAAATTTAGAGATATTTTTGTCATTTTTCCTATGTGTGTTTTTGATTTATATCATATTTTTCAACATTCATTAGTCTTCGTAGTTTCACAATTCGATTCATCTAAGATGCATGCTGGTATGGACGGGTACGTGCACTGACTACTGAGTACCAATCAAAGGATCATTCGGGTTCTTCTATGCGTATATACTTTTTGACACACATCACCTGACCAAAATAATAATAATAATAATAATAATAATAAATCTTAGAAATTCTGAACTTTTTCTTTTTCATGATCTGTTACTTCAATCCGGTTGCATTCACGGGTCACCACCCTTCACATTTTGGCTTTGTGGAATCTGTCAAAACCCTGTGGATCCTCGTACGTGATGAACCAAAAGTCGAGCATGCTCTTAGGTTTGGCGTTTACTGAGCAAACCCTCGAGAGGATGGCCCCCCAAGGAGACAACGGAAAGGCAAGTCCCAATCCTAACATGACTTTTCCAAGGCATGAACTCAAAAAAGCAAGCAAGGTTTTTTCCTATGATCCGTAACATAAGAACCACATGTTTCCGAAGTTCATCTTCTCACGTCCAAAAGGCATATGATTGTCACATTAGCTGCTCAGAGTACCTTAGTTTCAAAAGGGTTCAATTTAAATAATCTGTAAACCCTGTTGCAAGCCTTGGCAGATCGATCACATTGTCCGAGATTCACCAAGCTGTTGTCTGTTTCACTCGGACGAACATGGAGATTTGTGTATGCTCACTCAATATGGAGACAGAGAAGTGATGACAAAGGGAGGGCTGCAAACCAAAGATTCCTCAACATTTGACATTTTCTGTAATTGCGAACAAGTCAAGAGATGATTTGTGTTGGAAATGGGATTTGGACAACAAAAAACTACAACGTATTTTGTCTTTGTCAGGAAAAACTGAACACCAATTCCGCAGGTCTTTGGTTTCACCTACTTATGTTTCCGGCAGGATAAGATAAGAATGCCTTTCAGATGTTCCAGCAATCTCAGCTATTTATTTGCGGAGGAGCAAATCATGAAATATAGGACCAAGTAATTTAGCTAATCTCTCTGTCAAACGATCTTAAGTCAAGCTCGTATTTTACTGTTTGTTGCCTTGCATCTCCCCACCTCTATGGTAAAGGTGCGGCCTGAAACTGGCAGGCTCATTCTGCAAAGAATTCTTCTCCTAGACGCAGGCTTTTTTACCCTCTTTCACTTCGCATTGTCATTATGCAAATAGGCTTTCATGTGTTTAGGAAGAAGCGAGTCATTTAGAATGCAGTACTCTCACCTTTGGCAACCACATTGCCAAAGGCCTTTGGGTTTCTAAGTGTGTGCATGGTAACGTTTCTATGTGCAGGAACAATTTATGAGTAGAAATAACTTTTTTGTTCTATTCTCCGGAACAGTTTCTGAGCAAAAGAATACTTTTGGAAACTACACAAAATTTCTATTTTTGGAATTAAAAAAGAAAAGAAATTTATTTGTTACGACTCGAAAAATTCTGTTGCCAACCTTTTTTATTTAACTATAACAATGCCATTGGAGGCAACGGGAACTAATGGCAACGGTGATTGGCACAGGGCTACGGTCGAGACCGATGATGGGCTACCGGGGCGGTGACCTATTGTGGACTCGTGATTGCACAAATGAACAGTAAGTTAAACTTAGTTTGTTTTCCTAAAATGACATTGTTTCTCTTTTTGTTACGAGGAATAAAGAAGCTAATTTTTTTTTCGTACTTCATGCTTCTGTTCCTGAGAACAAAAAGTCAATTAAAGTATAGACAGGTTTTAGCTCTTCTTTTGTTTAGGGAAACAAGAGAACAGAAAAACAGAGAATCAGAGGTGTTACCAAACAGACGCTAAAGGACCTTTGGACAAGAGTCGAGCTGTTTGGCAAATCTTTTGGAGAGCTTGGAGAAAATGCAATGTATTTCCAAAGTCCTTTAAATCCCCTTTGCTCAAGCCAGGTCCGGACTAACTTTGGCTTTAGCATCTCTGGAATGCCACTGCATTTTCTTTCCAATTTTGCCTTTGCTAAACTTTCATAATTTCGAAAATACCCTAGCTTGTGAAAAATCGTCCAATACGATCCAATCCGGAGCGTTTTTCGGGTTAGACTGGGTCTGATACAAATCCCCAATTTACACATTTTTATCCATCCTCATTCCTTTGCTAGGCATCACTTTTTTCCTGGTTGTCTACTACGGTTTGAGTTTCACCTACCCACTTTTCACTCCTTTGCAAGCAAAGGAAAAGGAAATGATAGCCCTAGCATTTGTACATGCTAAGAAAGTATTAAAACTGGACCCGGCCAGTAGAGCTTTATTTAGTCAATCATGGACATATTCAAACGCAAACACACTAGAAAACTAACTTTTATTTGGAGTAGGGGTGATCGGTTCACGGGATGGTTGGTTTTATCCTAGAACCAAGAACCATTCGCTAGAAATCGGTTCCACAAAATGCGAACTGTGAATCAACCGCTTCTTCTATGAACCGTGAACCAACCGAACTATCAGACCAGTCCGGTTTTCAGTTGGATTCCGGTTACGTTTCTACCGAGCAAAAAATGAAAAAAGGAAAATAGGCGAGGAAACAAATTCGCCTTGTTCCATTGCAAGCAGCCATAGGATTATGCTCCAAGAAAGCATAAGGACAAAATAATATATACTTATCTTTCAAATGATCTCGAGTGTCCAAACGCATTCTCCTACTCAAAAACTCGACCACATAATATATATATATATATATATATATATATATATAATTATTTCTGAGTAGAAGTTGTTCTTAATAATATAAATGTTATAAAACGCACTCTGAACTTACATTTGACGATTTAATAGAAAATTGATGCCGCAATGTATCTTCAAGCAAGAAAAAAAATCGCCTAAATAAAATAAACGATTGGGTTTTAAAAATTTATGGAACTAATTTTTTGGCAAGCAGAATATTCTACTTATACGAATCTCAAACATTTGCGTTTTTATGATTCGATCAGAATTTAAGCTAGTTTACGGGTAAAAAAAAAACAACAACAACAACAACAACAACAAGAAGAACATAAAAGAGAATGCATGTCTACAATTTGAGCGCGAAGAAGTCAAGATCATCGGGGTTTCATGTGTTGATCTTCCAACCAGCATACCCTGATTACACGATAGAATAGACATGTGCCTAGGTCTTTTCGGGTCTTCAAGCCTGTTGTTTGTTTGTTTGTTTTTTTTTTTAAGATTTGGTTGGGCTTTGAGGGAATAGCCTCATTTAAAATAATATACGTTCATATCATATAAGGGGGCTAGTTCATGGGCCGGTTAGATGGTTCGCATTCAAATCCGTAAACCAAATCGATAAAACTGGTTCTGAAAAATTGAAACCTAGAGTCGAACCGCACCTGCCAAAAACCATAAAAAATCAACCGGTTGGATACAGTCCGGTCCGGTTTGGTTGGATCGTGGTTTTTTTACTCACCCCTGATTTGGAGCATCAATTGGCTTGTTACTTCAAAGCATAGATGAAGTCCGTTGAAAAGTCGAAGTATGACGTCCCTCTTTGATTGTTCATGGTAATTTTCTTTTAGGATATCATCAGCATATCGATTCATTAATAAAAAAAAAAAAGGGTCTTGCTCGATGCGCGAATCGACCAAACAAAGTCGCAAGAAACGATAATCTCGATAAATTTTAGAGCTACATGCGATAACACTTCCAAAAAAAAAAAACCTAATTTTTATTGAAGCATGAACGGGCCCATTACTTCAAAATTGAGCTCAAATCTTATTGTAGAACAACTAGAGTGTAATTTCTTAGAAAAACACGATTGCCAGAAATGAGGGTGATTCCACCGTTGATTTGCATTTGGGGCTGGCAAGCTCGGATTGCGTTTAAATTTGATTGGTTGCATGGAAACGGGCCGTTGATCAATACTCATTGCTTTGGAGCAACGTCACATTTTCGCGTTTCGGAATAATTTAGATAGATTTTCGAGTGGTTTTTCGATTTTAGGCAATATTGCGACATATCTGATCGCAATATCTGATTTGAATTTTGTTTAGATTTGATGCTTATCATCTAGTTTTATGTTATATTTAATTCCCTAATGAGTACAATCTATATAAGGGCATCCACCCAATGTAATCTTTAGGATTCATTTTATCAAATTTCAGTCAATGTTTTGGAAAACCTTTCCAAATGTCCCTCTTGGATTGTTCATAGTCATGTTTCTTTATGATATCATCAATATATCGACTCATTCCAAAAAAAGGGTCTTGTTCGATGCGCAAATCGACCGAACAAAGTCGCTAGAAATGAGAATCTCGATAAAGTTTTGGAGTTACACACGATAGCGCTTCCGGTCCCTTTGATATGATTCCCGGCTCCGTCGTCCTTCCTAGTCAATGTACCCTCTCCTATTCGCAGCGGACAGCCAACAAACAGAACACGACAGCAACGCGGAAAACAGAGGAAAGAAAGGGAAAGGCCAAAGAAAAAAGGGTTTTGCACATGCGATATATGAAGTAAGAGGAGGGCCAATGGCGCAACCTCAAATGAGTTTCTCGAGCATGTCGACGTGTTCTTTTACGGAGACAACAAAGCGTGAGCCAAAAAGAAGCACTCCTTCCATTTTCACCATCATAAGAACTAGAAGCTGATCCACCCCCCACCCCCGCAGAAAGTAAAAAAAAAAACGATAAGATTACCAACTTTTCTCACCACTTTAGCCCCTCTCTCTCTCTCTCTCTCTCTGGGTGCATCTGCATGATGCTGGAAACGGTCGATCCAGGGAAGAGGACAGTGCTTTTCGTGCTGCTCATCATGGTGAGCAGCACCTGGGCAGAGGACAGGCTCATAAACTCATCGACGCTCGAGATGTTCGTGGACAAGCTTCCCGACATGCCCAAGGTCCAAGGTTTCGACGTTGTGGGCGGTGCTCCTCGGGCCAAATCTCTGAACATTGGCATGTACGAGACCCGCTGGGTAAGAAAGTACACACCGTTTTACTTCATCTTCTTCCCTGCATCTCTCTCTCTCTCTCTCTCTCTCTCTCTCTGCAACTCTCTCTCTCTATCTCGGGTGTTAGACCATGTTCTTCTTGGGTTTCCTCTGAGTCATCGTCACATTACATGTTGACATTCCATGATTCATAGAGTTGCGGACTTGCCCTTAGCAGAGCAATCTTGTTCTTCTCCGTTGGGAACTCATGGTGCAACATTGCAACTCGTTCCGTTCACGTATTTTGACACTTAAACAACGATTATTTCCGATAGACTCCAGTTCTTTCTTCTTCTTCTTTTGGTCGGAAGGATTCCAGTTCATTTGGGTCAATCCGCAAGAAATTCCATTTTTCGATTTAGACAAGGAAAAGAATCAAGCACACGCAATCGGAAATTGATTTCTCAAGCTACGCTTGTGATCTGTGAACTCAACCTTGTATCGCTAGCAAAATCCAAGTGCGCTTCACGTGAAAGACTGACTCCTTTCCATTTTTTTTTTTCATTTTTTTTATCTTTATTTTTTGGGGGCAGCGAATAAAGAATTTCATTTTACTATGGTTGGTGAAACATTCCTTTTGGTTTGTGCCCGTAATAATTCCCTTCTCGATTTCTTTAAGCAAAGATATGATTACGACATATCTTTAATTAGATTAAAGACGCAATCGTAAACTGTAAACTAACTCAACTCATTTTACAATACGTTGGAAGAGAGGGGAATAGATCATGCACCAATCTTTGTTGTTATTGTTATTATTATTATTATTATTTTCTTGGTTCGAACAAATTTAAGGTGATGAGATTCACGGAATTTTCCGTAAAATGAAGTGCGACTCCAAAAAGAACTGTGATTAATTAGTCCGAAGCAATTGGTTCGCGTTTGATTTATCATTAACATTAATCGCATATTTAATCAAAATGATAATCAGTCGTTCTGACTTCTGGTCCTTTTTTGTTTTTTGTGGGTCGAATGACTTCTGGTCTTTAATTAATCATGGTTCGTCCCACCTTTTCTAGACATCTCCACCCTCCGCTCTTCTAGTCGATACTTTTTTAGCAACTATAATTTATTTATCTAAGTTATATTAATTAATGGGTTAGAAGCTTTTTGGGAGAATTAATTATTAATGATTTCGTGACGAATCTCAATGACATGTTACAAGGACAATAATTTATGTAGTTGGGTCCTCATGTTGACAATTATGTTGTCCGTCGTTTTGCTATGTAAAGTTTTTGCTTTTGCTTTTCTCAGAAATTCCATAGGGACCTCCCCCCAACCCCGGTGTTCGCCTTCGGCAGGTCCCAGACCACCGCCACGGTTCCCGGTCCCACCATCGAGGCCCTCCACGGCGTCGGCACTTCCGTGACGTGGCAAAATTACCTCCCTTCGAAGCACATCCTCCCGTGGGACCCAACCATCCCGACCGCGGTGCCCCGCACCAGGAGGGGCATCCCTACTGTGGTTCACCTCCACGGCGCGATCGACGAGCCCCAAAGCGACGGTCACTCACACTCGTGGTTCACCGCCGGGTTCCGAGAACGGGGGCCCAAGTGGACCCAGAAAAAATATCACTACCACAATAACCAACATCCCGGGAACATGTGGTACCACGATCATGCCATGGGGTTGACCAGAGTCAACCTATTGGCCGGCTTGATTGGTGCCTATGTCATTCGCCACCCCGAAGTCGAGTCCCCGCTCGGGCTCCCCACCGGCAGCGAGTTTGATCGCCCGTTGGTTGTGTTCGATCGGAGCTTCCGTGTGGATGGCTCTATATACATGAATTCCACCGGAGACAACCCCTCCATCCACCCTCAGTGGCAGCCGGAGTATTTCGGCGACGCGATCATAGTGAACGGAAAGGCGTGGCCTTACATGGTGGTACGGCGTCGTAAGTACCGATTCCGCATCATCAACGCAAGCAATGCGAGGTTCTTCAAATTCTTCTTCACCAACGGACTGGAAATCGTCCACTTGGCGGCTGACTCGGCCTACCTCGAGGAGCCAGTGCCGGCCAACGAGACCCTCGTGGCCCCTTCCGAGATCGTTGACGTGGTGGTCGACTTCTCCAAGTCGAAGTCTGACCACGCCATCCTAGCCAACGACGCGGCGTACCCGTACCCATCGGGTGATCCGGTCAATGAGGCCAACAGTAAGGTCATGAAGTTCATCATCAAGAAAGAACCGGAAGCCGACACGTCGAGGATACCCGAGAAGCTTATCAAGTACCCGGCGGCGGACCTATCTTTGGCTTCGCGCACGAGGTATATCGCGATGTACGAGTACACAAGCGACACGGACGACCCGACGCATCTCTATCTGAACGGCAAGCCGTTCGACGACCCCGCCACGGAGACCCCGAGGGAGGGGTCGACGGAGGTGTGGAACGTGATCAACCTCACGGAGGACAACCACCCGCTGCACATCCACCTGGGGCTGTTCAAGGTGGTGGATCAGACGAAGCTGGTGGATCTGGAGGAGTTCAAGGGCTGCATGGCGAAGTTGAACGACGCGGAGAGATGCCACGTGGCCGAGCACGCACGTGGCAAGAAGCAAGGGGTGCGCCCTCACGAGAAGGGGTGGAAGAACGTGTACAAGATGACTCCCGGCTACGTGACGAGGATAGTGGTCAGATTTTCCTACATCCACTCCACTTCGTCGTACCCGTTCGACGCCACGGCGGAGCCCGGCTACGTCTACCATTGCCATGTAAGTACAGCAACTACGTATATAGCACATTCGTTTATGTTTTGTTACTCATCATTTGTTTCTTTTTCTCATATATTTTTTAAAAAAATTATCTTAATCGAGGATTTTCAATACTACACGTCAAGAAATATCACTTTAGTCTAACAATCGCTTTCACATGAGCTTGAAAGAACAAAAAAAAAAAAGAACGATACCGGCATCGAGAACAAAAGCTGATGTCACTCCTTTCAGAACCAGTACATGGGGTTCGATCAGCTATGCTTCAAATGCTAGACTTGCTTTATGTGACGTTTAGATTAAACTCCGTTTATTTCATGAAAAATGAATTATTCGAAAAAATTATTTCTAAAAATGATGACTTTATTTTTTCGTTAATTCATTATTGTGTGCTAATTTTTATTATAATTATAAAATTCACAAAACTTTTCCTGATTCTCGGGTCACGGGGCGTACCCAATTGCAAGTCTGACACGACGAGTGGATGAGAAACTTTTCCTGGTTCTCTTTGCATTCTGCATAGACAGTGGACCGGATTGCAGGCTGCGGTTCACATGATGCCCGAATTGAGACTGATTTGTCCTGTCCAATTCTGAAACAAGCGTTTGAAACAATTAATAAAAAAAAAATATTTTTATTATCGAAAGATGTTTATAGTGCGTTTTGTTTTGGGCCACGCTATGGTGTGAGAAGAAGTGCTTGAAATGGGCAGATCTTGGATCACGAGGACAACGTAATGATGAGGCCTCTGAGGTTCATCAAATGAAGAGAAGGCCCACTACTGCATGCTGCTCCAAAGAGGCCCAAACCAAGGTCACTATCCAGTATTTATTTCTCTGCCTACTATTTATTTGTAAGGTGATATTTTTCTTTTCTCTTTTTTTTTTTCTTTTCAATTTACGTTCATCATGCGATTGCTTTAGGTTTACATATAACTACATTGATCTTAGTTAAAGGTGTTTTAGATGCACGTGGTTTAAAGGAGAAATCGACTGACATGTATTCTATTGCGAATTGCAGATCAATTCTTGGTGTGCATGGATGGAGAACATGTGCATGGATCATCTTCAACTCCAAGTAAATAGAAAAAAAAAGTTTGGGACAATTACGGTGTCTACTAAAAGTATCTCACATTAATTATTAACGAGATATATTTATGTTTTTTATATACATGCAGTCTTCCTCCACTATTTGCTTGAGCTTTTTGGGTTCAACATTGTAAAATGATATCAGAGACGGTATCTGTCTCAATTATTTACATATGCGTTCTCATATTTTGTCAACTTCCCATGGGGTTGCTATTTCGAGTTGCACATAAGATAGTTTATTAAATGTATACTACAAACTACATGATCCGTCTTCAAAATTTATATGCATTTTATACACATGTAACTTCATTCTATCTATATTTTAAACTTTTAGATTAGATATTCTAATCGTGTCAAATTGATGCAGGGTCTAACATTGTTGCCAGGCCAAATCTTCCAGTTGATCAAGGGCATTTCGTCCTTTATTTTTTAAAATAATTTTATTCTTTTATTCTTTCTTTTTTTGTTTTTTCTTTTCTTTTCACCAATGGTTGGTCTCAGGCGATGACCGACCATCGGCGATGCCCGAAGAGGGTTGGGCAAGGGACGAACAACCTCATCCTAGTAGATGAGGCCGCCCTCGATGGCCTTAAGTGAGGGCCGACCTTGCCTGGGTGAAGGTCGCCCTCGCCATCCACACCACAGAAAAAAATAATAAACGAGCAAAAATTGAATAAATAAAATTATTTTTAATTAAAATTACCTTTGGAAGAAAATGCCATTAACTATATAGAACGTTTAGACAGCCTCCTTGTTTTGGAAATTACCATGACCACATCATGCTCTTATTTGAAATTTTTTCTAAAGTGTTTATGTGACATTCTGATTTTTTTGTCATTTCGAGACTTATTAATGAGAATGTATCTAATGATGTATTTCAGTCGTATCTAGCTCGGATATGATCAATATCGAGTTAACTGACCAAAAGGGGAATGCTAACGTTAGATAAGGTACGTAGACCTAGGAAACTCGAATAGGAAATGACATTTGAACCATAAGGATTGTCAGAGGACATTTATAGCTATGAAAGGCCGATCTAAGAATGATAAAGAAATGCATTGCTAGCGTTATACGATTGGAGCGCGGGTAATGTCGCTTAATCAATGTATAATTTGTAAAATTTTCCTAAATCGAACAATGACGATCGAGATAGTCAGAACCAGTAATAGACTCTCGCAATTACATGACAACCAAGATCGCCATGAATTGACGAGCCTTAAGTGTGATATGAATCACAGAATCGATACACGTAACGTCTGCAAAAGCCGCCCGTCAGTTCGGGATAGGTTGGAACCACATCTGATAGAGAAATGATTCAGATACGAGTCTCGAAATTAAAAAATAAAGAATCAAGAATTCCAACATTATAATTGAATTGGCCGTCGCCTCATCGAAGAAAATTGGAATTAGAAAAACGACGTTTCGGATGTCGAGGGTAAAATTACCATTTTGCCCCTCAAGCCTTAGCCTTGCCTTAACAAATGGATAAGGGCATTTTGGTCAATCACAATACCCCATGGCTACCGAAAATTAGGAAAAATAACAACCCTTGGATGAGCTATTGATTGACATATGGACAAGTGTCAATGGATGCTCAATTGGCATTAAATGACAACCTTTTAACCTACCATTCTTCATGGTTGACTCTCAAACTTGGTATATATACCCTCTTCTTCCTTCATTATGCCGAACACCTCATCACCATAGCCATCTTCTTCCTTTTCTTCGGCCGTGAGCAGCTCCAGCCCGACTAGCCATTGCCGCCGTCTTCGCACCACTCGACTGCCGTCTCCGGTGACCTCCAGCCACTGAGTCGACCACCAGTGTCTTTCTCATCCTCTTGCCGACCAGCTTCAACTTAAATCAAGTCATTTGACCCACTAAGGAGCTCCGACCATCCATTTTCCCGAGAGTTGACGGAAACCGTTACAACTGGAGGTAAGCTGCTGTTTGAACTCCGTAGGGCCTCGAATCGTTTGAATCTTTTGGCCAAATTTTGTGGAGATCAAGGGCACATGTATACTGAGTTATGGTAAAAATTTGGGCTGAATTTGATGGAGATTTGATGATGAAATGGTGTCGCCTTTGATGGACAGAAACTGACCCGTGGTAGGCTTGAAGGAACCGGCGCCGTCGTGGACCATTTGATGTCGCATTGAGCTAAAATTTTCGGTGAGGCTTTCCAACTCCTAGAACTATATGTTAGAAAGTAGATTAGTGGTTGAATTGAGGATTTAAGATGGTTTATGTGTTGATTAGTTGGGAGCTAAACAGAACCGAAAAATATCCTGTTCGGTTCTGTTTTTACCGAGATCATAGGGGTTGTTTGGGATTCAATTGAGCTCAAATTTTATCGTTGAGACGTACTAGGGTGTTGATGAATGTGTCATTGAGGTTTATGCTCCGTGGATTGGTGAATTGAGTGAGAAAAGTTAACAAATTGATTAGTTCCGCTAGGATTGTTCGCTGCCCTATTAAGGATTGCTTGGGTCGATTTGTTGAAGTGCTTGAAAGGAGAATTTTGTTAAATTGAGCCTAAGGTAAGAAGTTTCTAAACCTTGGCTAAGAGGATTGGACTTGATTGGGTGAATTGGGTGTGAATTAGGTGGGTTCTCGTGAATTAGAGGGTGATTGTCCTTTGTGCGTCTTCGTGAAGTGTCGATGGCTCGATTGCTTGTTGAATGCTTGTGCCATGAATTGATTGACTCTTGTGAGTGATGAGATTGATTGTTTTGCATGCCGTAGATATCTAGCTCGATGCATGAGCCTGTACTCGATCATGAAGTTTAAATTGAAATAATGTCTGGCATGCTTTGAAACCTATGATACCTTGAGGCATTGAGATGCGGGGTTGTGTTGAATTGTACCCCGATACGTTGAGACGCGAGGTTGAAATGGCCAATGTCCCGATGCTTTGAGACGCAGGACGAAATTTGATAAGTGTCGACATAGGCCTGAAATGAAATTGAAAACCTGATGCGTTTACACGGGTTTGTCAATGGGATGGTCTGAGGTGTAATTATTTGGACCGAGCCTGAGTCGTTATAAACACAGACGTGAATTAAAGGAGGCTTGGAAGGATAGAAGGTGTGACCTGACTTGGTAATGCATGCTTGGTTCGAACGATGAGATATGATGCCATGATTGCGTGCTTGACGCTCATCTATGTCCATATATTATTTAATAACTGTTGAATGTTTCATGTGGTTGTTTGTGCATTTTGTTCTTAATTACATTCACCTGAGTGTACGGTCAGCCTAACCTAGGGTTAGGATTTGTCTTACTGAGATATAAAGCTCACCCCATTATGGGATCACATTTTCATATCCTAGACCGTTAGAATGTTGCCGATTCGACTAGGTGTCCCGAAGAAGATGTCCACGTATTTTGAGGAGTTCCCGGACCGACGGAGAACCGTGTACGTTATTAAATGTACTGTAGTTTGGGTCGATGAGGGTGGAAAGAGCTGGAAGTCTCATAGGTTCGAGGCTTGGTTTCAGAGGGTAGGAGAGGTTCCTACTGGACGACTGAAGTCCTCTAAGGTACCCCGTAGGGTTATCCCCAGTTGGTGTCATCCTACTTGCGATTTTGTGGAGGTTGAGGGAACAATAGCAGGTTCGAGGAATATTTTCGAGAGGACCTTAACCTTGGAAGACACCGACGAGGTCATTGAGATCAAAGCCTTCGAGGACGACCTGGTGCAACATTTAGCAGACGAGACGATGGAGGATATCGTAGAGGTACGCTCGGAGACTTTCTCGAAGTACGAGCCTACCGAGGATGCCGAGGAGATTGACGACTCCAGCAGCTCTACCTAGGGGTTTCTATTTTCTAGACTGTTATTTTGCTGAAGACCTCGATGGTACGTTTTCTTTAGGGATGTTAATAATTGTCTTTAGAGTTGGTCCAATTACCCTTACCGGTTAGCAGGATTAGTCTACCAGCGCTTTTGTAAGAACTCGTGGGAGGTTATGTATAAATGTAATTATGGTGTTCTTGCTATCTATGTCCTCGCTAATATTTGTACGAAGGAAATTTATGTTATCGCTTCCGCATGCAAATGATTTTTTTTGCATCTCTCGATTTATGAATCCTAGGACTCGAGAGTACGCTTGCAGGGAGTCGCGCGCACCTGTGCCGGGGCTTGGGGCGTGACATCCCGCCTTGCTTTGTATCAGAACAAAGTCAGCTCGATCCAAGTTGATTGAGGATTGGAGTGATAAAGAGGATTAAGTTGGGACAAGACGGGTAGCGAGACTTTAGGAAACTTGTTAGAATAAGGCACGAGATGCATGGCATATGACTTGGCGCATGTGATTGACATTGGTCCTGATAAGATTGTGGTAATTTACGAGGATTAAGTTCCATGCTTAGCACTGAAAGTCATTTTTGGATTTTGGTCTATTGAGTAAATGAGCATGGCTAGTTCTGGTGAATCATTGAAGTGGACAGAATGGGGTAATGGCCATGGACTGTTTAGTAAAGTGCCTCTGAAATTATTTACGTGGAAGGTCGTTATGTTATGACTGTTTCCGTTAAGGCATAGTTTGGTAGCTTTGGACTTGGTTGGATGAATGAGTTACTAACTCCTTGGTGAAATTGTGGTGGTCTAGGCTTAGTGAAAGCACACAAGAATGAGTAATCCGCCCAGAAGATCTTGAAGACCCAGGAGCGGAACCTCCAGTTCGAGGCCACTTGTGGCGGAATACATGAGAATGGATAGAGTACTGAGGGCACTCGAAAGTATTGGTGACCTCATCGATAGGCAGACCCAGGATATGGATGATGCCATAACTCTAGTGATGGGAGACACAATAGCCGCTATCAATGCCGATAACGGCAATAATAGAGGCAATGAAAACAACGACGATCATGGCCAGGGCAATGAGGTAGGGAATGCCCAAGAGGAAGTTGTTGTGGCCAAACAGGTGGGTCAACTGGTCGAACAATTTATCAAGTTAAAGCCAACCCAGTTCGATGGGACTCGAGACTCTGAACTAGCACTGAGATAGATTGAGAAATTGGAAAAGGCCTTTGGAGTTCTGATGTGACAGATGAGGAAAAGGTACTGTTAGCAGTGTATCAATTGGAAGAGATCGCAAATGACTGGTGGACTACCACCAAGAATGGAGTCTTTTCGAAAGGGACATCCTTGACTTGGAATGCCTTTACCACGACATTCAATGACAAGTAGTTCTCTGAGACAGCTTGAGAAAGGAAGAAAGTAGAAATCTTACAGCTGCATCAGAATCACCTGACAGTGGACCAGTATGAAGCTGAGTTCTCTAAATTATCAAGGTATGTACCTCGATTGGTAGAGGATCCCTTGGAGAAGGCGCGGAGATTTCGAGATGGACTGAGGCCTGAGCTTCGCAGCCAGATGAAAGCTCTGAATTTGAGGGCTTATAAAGAAATCTATGAACAATAACAGATGATTGAGAGGGACCTGAAGGAGAGGAATGCCGCATCTGGATCGCGGTTCAGTTCATTCAGAGATAATCGCCAGGCCGGCAAAAGACCTATGACTGGCAATAGATGCTTCGTACCTCCGATTAGAAAGAACATTGTGAAGCCGCTGAACCCAATGAACAGGAGTTGCCACCTCTGTGGCAGAAGGCATGGTAATGGACCTTGCCTGGCAAGGAGTGAAGCGTGCTTCAAGTGTGGTTAAATAGGCCATCAGATGAGAACTTGCCCGAATCAATCTCCAATGACTAGATCTCAAGAGCAATGACTACAGGCAGGACTGTCAACTGCCACTCCCCAAAATGATCAAAATCAACCCCCAGTTCAGGGAAGAGTATATGCAGTGGCACGCAGGGAAGCGAAAGAAGCGCCAGGCGTGGTCATAGGTACGGTTTATTTGTGTGACCAAGCTGCTTATACTTTGTTTGACCCTGGCTCATTACACTCGTTTGTGTCTGCTCAATTTGCTGATTTGGTTGATATTAAATTGAAACCGTTGAGTGTGATTCTGCATGTTGCCACCCCATTGAAGGATAATGTACTGGTTTCGTTAGGCTGCACTAATTGTGAAATCGTAGTTGGCAGTAGTAAAGAGAGTATTGACTTGGCTGTGTTGCCCATGTATGACTTCGATGTGATCATAGGAATGGACTGGTTGGGTAAGCAAATGGCGGTAGTTGATTGTGGTAGTAGGATAATCCATTTTTATCCGGAAGGTCGCCCTAGTTTTGAATTTGTGGGAAGTCGAGGAGGAATCTTGATTCCTTTAGTGTCATCCCTTGAAGTGACAAAGCTAATGACTAAAGTATGTCAGGCGTACTTAGTCGCAGTTATGAACACGACTGCCAAAGAGCCTAAACTAGAAAGTATTCTGGTAGTGCGTCAGTTTCCTAACATTTTATCCCAAGAGTTGCCAGGGTTGCCACCAGAACGAGAAATAGAATTAGTGATTGAGTTGGCTCCTGGAACGGAACTAATCTCGAAGGCACTCTATAGAATGTCCTTATCGAAATTGAAAGAGTTAAAAATGCAAATGCAAGAATTACTAGATAAGGGATTTATTTGCCTAAGTGCTTCACCGTGGGGAGCGCCGGTGTTGTTTGTGAAAAAATAGGGATGAGTCCTTGCGTTTATGCATCGACTACAAACAGTTGAATCAAGTAACTACAAAGAATAAATACCCACTGCCGAGGATTGATGACTTATTTGATCAATTGCAAGGAGCTACGGTATTCTCAAAAACTAACCTAAGGACCGGGTATCATTAGTTGAGAATTAAGAAGGAAGACATACTTAAGACCATTTTTAGGACAAGGTATGGTCATTACGAATTCACTATGATGCCTTTTGGGCTGACCAATGCTCCAGCCACATTCATGGACTTGATGCATCGGGTGTTCAAGAAATTCTTGGATAGATTTGTTATAGTCTTTATTGACGATATCCTGATTTACTCAAAGAGTAACGAAGAACACGAAGAGCATTTGAGGATTATTTTGCAGACCCTAAGGGAGCACTCACTTTACACTAAGTTTAGCAAATGCGAGTTCTGACTGAATAAGGTGGCATTTCTTGGCCATGTGGTATCTGGAGAAGGAATTGTTGTGGATCCTGCGAAGATCAAAGCCGTTATGAATTGGCCTAGGCCTACTACGGTCACGGAAGTCCGAAGTTTCTTAGGATTGGCAAGGTATTACAAACGCTTTGTGGAGAAGTTTTCATTCGTAGTATTCCACTAACGAGATTGACTAAGAAAGAAACTAAGTTTGAGAGGATAGACAAGTGTGAAAAGAGTTTTCAAGAGCTGAAGCATCGGTTGACGACAACACCCGTGTCAACGATTCCATCAGGACCTGGAGGCAATGAGATATACAGCGATGCTTCGCTAAAAGGACTAGGCTATGTGCTAATACAATATAGAAGAGTGGTTGCCTATGCGTCCTGACAATTGAGACTGCACGAGATGAACTATCCGACTCATGATTTGGAATTGGCAGCAATCATCTTTGCTCTGAAGATTTGGAGGCATTATTTGTGCGGTGAGAAGTTTCAGATTTATACGGACCACTAGAACCTGAAGTATCTATTTTCTCAAAAGGAACTGAACATGAGGCAGCGTCGATGGATGAAACTGCTTAAGGATTATAATTGCGACATATTATATCACCTTGAAAAGGCAAACAGAGTAGCGGATGCGCTCAACCAAAAATTGAGTATCGCCTGTCTACTAGTAAAAGGGTGGTCGTTATTTGAAAATTTGAAGGATTCTGAATTCAGATTGAAAGTCTATCAGCTATCTAGTTTGGTAGCCACACCGAGAATAGAACCTGAGATCCAGGAAATGATAAAAGTCTTATAGTCTACGGACTCGAAAATTCAGAAAATCCTAGAGATGGATGCTACGAAGAGGAAACCGGAATTCCAAGTGCTAGAAGATGGAATTCTGAAGTTTCGGGGGCGCCTATGTGTACCAAAGGACGAAGAGCTTAGAGGAAGGATTTTATCGGTGGCTCATAGAAGAAATTATAGTATCCACCCAGGTAACACGAAAATGTATCAAAACTTGCGTCAACATTATTGGTGGAACGGGATGAAAGTGGATGTAGCGAAGTATGTGGCGAAGTGCTTGACATGCCAGCAAGTGAAGGCACAACGCTGTAAGCCTAGTGGATTGTTACAGCCGTTAGAGATTCCTGAATGAAAATGGGAACACGTGACTATAGACTTTGTCATGTGACTACCAAGGAGCCAGAGAGGCCATGATTCTATTTGGGTAGTCGTGGATCGATTAACTAAGTTTGCACGTTTTATTCCTGTGCGAAAAGACTTCGCGATGGATAGATATGCCGAATTGTATATGCGGCAGATAGTGAGGTTACATGGAGTACCCGTGACGATCACATCGGACAGAAATCCCAAGTTTACAACGAACTTCTGGAAGAATCTTCAAGATGCCATGGGAACTCGATTACAATTTAGTACGGCATACCATCCACAAACGGACGGACAATCGGAGAGGACAATTCAGACACTCGAGGATATATTACGAGCGTGTGTTATAGATTTCAAAGGTAGATAAGAGGAGCAGTTGCATTTGGTGGAGTTTACATATAACAACAGTTATCAGCAGAGTGTTCGAATAACACTTTTTGAAGCACTTTATGGAAGAGCTTACAAGACCCCGATTTGCTAGGACGAGGTTGGAGAAAGAAGTATTACAGGCCCAGAGTTGATAGAGCAATCGGTGAAAGCGGTAATGATAATCCGAGATAGACTAAAAACAACACAGAGTCGTCAGAAAAGTTATGCGGATAAACGTCGTAAGCTTTTGGAGTTTCAAGTAGGCGATCATGTTTTCCTCAAGGTGTCGTCAATGAGAGGATTATCTCGATTTAGAAAGAAAAGAAAACTGAGTCCAAGGTACGTAGGACTTTTTGAGATTTTAGAACGAATTGGTACCTTAGCCTATAGGCTTGCCTTGCCGCCTAACTTGTCCCAAGTACATAACGTCTTTCATATATCAATGCTACGGAAGTACGAGCCGGACCCACCCAACGCATGTACTGGACTACGAGGTTATCGCAGTGGATGATAGAATATTCTACGTAGAAAAGTCAATCAAAATCGAAGATCGAAAGGAGCAGATTCTGAGGAATAAGACGATTCCATTGGTGAAAGTTGTTTGGGAGCACCATGGAACCGAAGGAGCTATGTGGGAAGGCGAGGAAACGATAAGGCGTCAATACCCTCATTTGTTTGAGTAACCAGGTTTATTATAAATTTCGAGGACGAAATTTTTGTAAGGGGGAAAGAGTTGTGACATTCTGATTTTCCTGTCATTTTGAGACTTATTAATGAGAATATATCTAATGATGTATCTCAGTCGTATCTCGCTCGGATCTGATCAATATCGAGTTAACTGACTAAAAGGGAAAGGCTAACGTGAGACAAGGTACGTGGACCTAGAGAACTCGAATAGGAAACGACACTTGGACCATAAGAATTGTCGAGGGGACATTTAGAGCCATGAAAGGCCGGTCTAAGAACGATTAAGAAATGCATTGCTAGTGTTATACGAGGGAGCGCGGGTGATGCCGCTTAACCAATGTATAATTTGCAAAATTTTCCTAAATCGAACAATGACGATCGAGACCGTCGAAACTAGTAATATACCCTCGCAATTACATGACAACCAAGGTCGCCATGAATTGACGAGCCCCAAGTATGATATGAATCACAGAGTCGATATGCGTAACGTCTGCAAAAGCCGCTCGTCAGTTCGGGATAGGTTGGAATCACATCTAACGGAGAAATGATTCAGAGATGAGTCTCGAAATTAGAAAATAAAAAATCAAGAATTCCAACATTGTAATTGGATTGGCCGTCGCTTCATCAAAAAAAATTGGAATTAGAAAAATGACGTTTCGGACGTCGAGGGTAAAATTTCCATTTTGCCCCTCAAGCCATAGCCTTGCCTTAACGAATGGATAATGGCATTTTGATCAATCACAATACTCCATGACTGCTGAAAATTATGAAAAATAACAGCCCTTGGATGAGCTATTGATTGACATATGGATAAGTGTCAATAGATGCTCAATTGACATTAAATAACAACATTTTAACCTACCATTCTTCATAGTTGACTCTCAAACTTGGTACATACACCCTCTTCTTCCTTCATTCTGCTGAAGACCTCATCACCGTAGCCATCTTCTTCCTTTTCTTCTTCTTCTTCTTCAGCCGTGAGCAACTCCAGCCAAACCAGCCACTGCCGCTGTCTTCGCATCGCTCGACCGCCGTCTCCGGTGACCTCCAGCTATTGAGCCGACCACCAGCGCCTTTTTCATCCTCTTGCCGACCAGCTCCAAGATGAATCGAGTCATTTAACCCATTGAGGAGCTCCGGCCAGCCATTTTCCAGAGAGTCGACGGAAACCGTTGCAGCTGGAGGTAAGCTGTTGTTTGAACTCCGTAGGGCCTCGAATCGTTTGAATTTTTCGGCCAAATTTTGTGGACATCAAGGGCACATATATATTAAGTTGTGGAAAAAATTTAGGCTGAATTTGATGGAGATTTGATAATGAAATGGTGTCGCCTTTGATGGACAGAAACTGACCGGTTGTAGGCTTGGAGGAACCGGCGCCGTTCGTGGACCATTTGACGTGGCCTTGAGCTAAAATTTTCGATGAGACTGTCCAACTCCTAGAACTACATGTTAGCAAGTAGATTAGTGGTTGAATTGAGGATTTAGGATGGTTTATAGGATGATTAGTTAGGAACTAAACATAACCAAAAAATACCCTGTTCATTTCTGCTCTTGCCGAGATTATGGGGGTTGTTTGGGATTCAATTGGGCTCAAATTTCATCTTTGAGACGTACTAGAATGTCGATGAATGTGTCGTTGAGGTTTATGCTCCGTGGATTGGTGAATTGAGCTAGAAAAGTTGACAAATTGATTGGTTTCGCTAGGATTGTTCGCTGCCCTGTTGAGGATTGCTTGGGCCGAATTGTTGAAGTGCTTGAAAGGAGAATTTTGCTAAATTGAGCCTAAGGTAAGAAGTTTCTAAACCTTAGCTAAGAGGATGGACTCGATTGGATGAATTGGGTGTGAGTTAGGTGGGTTCTCGTGAATTAGGGGGTGATTGTCCTTTGGGGGGGGTTCTTGTGAAGTGTCGATGGCTCGAATGCTTGTTGAATGCTTGTGCCATGAATTGATTGCCTCTTGTGAGTGATGAGATTGATTGTCTTGCATGCCGTATATATCTAGCTCGATGCATAAGCTCGTACTCGATCATGAAGTTTAAATTGAAATAATATCTGACATGCTTTGAAACCTATGATACCCTGAGGCGTTGAGACGCGGGGTTGTATGGATTGATACCCTGAGGCGTGGAGACGCTGGGCTGTGTTGAATTGTACCATGATGCGGTGAGACACGGGGTTGAAATGGCCAATGTCTTGATGCTTTAAGACGCGGGATGGAATTTGATAAATGTCGACACAGGCCTGGAATGAAATTGAAAACCTGATGCGTTTACGTGGGTTTGTCAATGGGATAGTCTGAGGCGTAATTACGCGGACCGAGCCTGAGGCGTTATAAACGCAAACGTGAATCAATTGAGGCTTGGAAGGATGGAAGGTGTGATCTGACTTGGTAATGCGTGCTTGGTTCGAACGATGAGATATGCTGCCATAATTGTGTGCTTGACGCTCGTCTATGTCCATATGTTATTTAATAACTGTCGAATGCTTCATGTGGTTGTTTGCGCATTTTGTTCTTAATTGCATTCACCTGAGTGTACGGTCTGCCTAACCTAGGGTTAGGATTTATCTTACTGAGATATAAATCTCACCTCGTTGTGGGATCACATTTTCAGATCCTAGACCGTGAAAATGATGTCGATCATACTAGGTGACCCGAAGAAGATGGCCACGTATTTTGAGGAGTTCCCGGACAGACGGAAAATCGTGTATGTTAGGAAATGTACTATATTCTGGGTCGATGAGGGTGAAAAGAGCCGGAAGTCTCATAGGTTCGATACTTGGTTTCGAAGGGTAGGAGAGTTTACTATTGAACCATCGAAGTCCTCTGAGGTACCCTGTAGGGTTATCCCTAGTTGGTGTCATCCCACTCGAAATTTTGTGGAGGTGGAGGGATCAGTAGCGGGTTCGATGAACATTCCCGAGAAGACCCCAACCATGGAAGATATCGACGAGGTCATTGAGATCGAAGCCTCCCAGGATGACTTGGTAGAGCAGTCAGCAGACGAGACGATGGGGGACACCGTAGAGGTACGCTCGGAGACTTTCTTGAAGTACGAGCCTTCCGAGAATGCCGAGGAGATTGACGACTCCAGCAGCTCTACCTAGGGGTTTCCGTTTTCTGGACTGTTATTTTGCTGAAGACCTCGATGATCCGTTTTTCTTTGGAGATGTTAATGGTTGTCTTTTGAGTTGGTCAGTTACCCCTACCAATTAGCAGGATTAGTCTACCAGGGCTTTTGTAAGAACTCGTGGGAGGTTAAGTATAAATGTAATTATGGTGTTCTTGCCATCCATGTCCCCGCTAATGTTTGTACGAAGGAAATTGACGTTATCGCTTCCGCATGCGAACGATTTTTTTTGCATCTCTTGATTTATGAATCCTGGGATTCGAGAGTACGCTTGCAGGGTGTCGCACGCACTTGTGCCGGGACGTGGGACGTGACAGTTTAGACATAAATTGTTGATCATAATGAAAATATTCTTATTGACTAATTGTTTGAAGCGCTATTTTAAAATATATATTTTTAAATCATTAATTTTTTGCGAAACAAACACACCCTAAATTACAAAATCCTGTCGAGTTTTAGATGGTTTTGAGATTTGATTGGACTAGCTTGAATCATAAGCCCGAATTCAACTAATTGAAATACTAAAATACCAATATCCTTCTAGAATATACTTGGTTATTAAAGCAGTTATATTCTTTCGAGACGATGGCACCGCAAATACCTGAATTTTTCCCTCGTTTTGCAATCAAGTCTGTATATATAAATATATGTATTTTTTCTTTTTAATTAATTACCTCAATTGTTTTCAAATGTGGGTCAATATGACAAAATTGATTGAAGAGAAATGCAAACATCATAATAGTTGCGACGAAGCGAGTCATGTTACCGGCTGTACTAAAAACTTCCCTCAAGGAATCGAGCAATGCCAGCAAAAGCACACGATCTAAATACGCAATTTTATATTTAATCTAACCTTTATTCACCATTTTGTTCACCTCATATTGTAATTCCTTTTACCGATCTATATGAAATCCTTTGAATTTCTCGTTTTGTATTTTGGGATTTACGTAATTTTTTTTTCTCTTTTTTGTCAAAGGTCTAAGGCTTGTACATTTTGTTGCTGTTATTGCTGTTGTTGTTGTTTTTTTTTTTGGGAAATGACATACACGGTCCATGAACTTTAACTCAATGCGCAATGTGATCTATGAACCTTTAATTTGCTTTGTAAGAAATTTTGATGCTTCGTTGATTTATTGTGATTGTGTAATTATTAGTTGCCTTATATAATACTCTAGGACAGCCTATACATAGGTACATTGTATCATCAGTTTGATATTGGAAAATATACATAAAATCATTTTATGTTCCATTAGTGATATGGTATAAAAGCTTACGTTGTCTGAGAAAGCCAGATATAGAAATGTTATTATAACGGTTGCTTTTATCTGGTCGATTCCTTCAATTGCGAAAAACCGTGCTAATTCTCGACCACTCACGTGGATTCGAAAATTCTTCGATTCTATCTATCAAACTTAAGTTTGGGCGCTTAAATACATCTAATGAAGCCTGGGATCTTCTTAAATGAAGTTTGATAGATAGAATCGAAAATACTTCGATTCTATCTATCAAACTTAAGCTTAAATACAGCTTAAGTTTGGGCGCTTAAATACTTCGATTCTATCTAGTCGTTGTTCCACATCAGACATTGTTCATCAATACCAAATATTAGGAAATTTACATCATATGCATCAGGAAATAGGTCAATCTATTAATGACTTTGTTTTTTATCATTCGTACATGCTATATGTGACCAATTGGCTTTATTTGAACTGAAATGAAGTTCAAATACTGATGCTAATAAGTTTGTTGAGTATTGCGATCGTATGCGTATTAAGCAATTTTTTATGGCACTTAATGATAAGTTTGAACCGGTGCAAGCTTCACTTCTGCATAGAGATCCTTTACCTCATCCTGAGGCTATTGTAATTGAATTATTAATTGAGGAGACTCGACTTGCTACTTTAAAGGCGCAACACACCATCTCATAAGTCTCCACGCAAATAGATGCAATACTTACTACTTTAGGTTCCTCCTCATGGCGCAAGCCTTATTGCACTCACTATCGCCGACTTGGTTATCGTGCTTCCAGTTGTTATTAGCTACAACATAAGCAACCTATAGGAGCAAACATTCTATTTCAGTTCAGAGGTCCACATGCACGATCACCCACTACTGCTGCCGCCATTGAGGGTTCCTCTAAAAGTTCATCTATTATTATATCGTTAGATGATCTTTGATCAACGGTTCATTCCAAAGTTCAAGAATCTAATACTTCTAGCTCTTCTTCTTTGTCAGTAACTCCAGGTACTCGTGATTCGTGGTTCTTTGATTCTGCTTATTATAATCACATGGCCTCCAATTCAAATTTATTTAGGTCAAAATCATAGAATTCACAAGCGCCTGTCATTCATATGGTCGATAACTCTCAGATGATAGTTAGTCATACGGGAAACATTTGGACGTCTAAATTATCCTTACTTGATACATTTATGATTCCCAAACTCTCCTTAAACTTGATATCCGTGGGACAGCTATGTGACCTTGATTTTGACATTCATTTCTCTTCAAATGGTTGTCATGTGTAAGATCCCCGGACAAGACAAACAATTGGGACAATCCCTAAAGTGGGACACTTTTTTGAGCATATGTCATTGAAGCTTCTAAATTCCTTTACTTGTTGTACTTCCATAGTATCATTTGAAACTTGGCATTCTCGATTGGATCATCCTTCACTTTCTAGGTTGTCTCCTTTGATTCTAAATGGTCATTTAGGTTTCGTTAACAATAAAACATTTGATTGCTTACCTTGCAAATTGGGAAAACATCATGTTTTATCATTCAATATTAGAGAATCTATTTCTTTTGCTCCTTTTGATCTAATTCACTCTGATATTTGGGGACCTTTTCCCCTACTCCTACTATGGGGGGATCTTGTTACTTTGTGATTTTCATAGATAATTATTCTCATTATACATGGCTTTATCTTATGAAAAATCATTTCGAACTCACTGATATCTTTAATAAATTCATTGCTATGACAAAAACACAATTTTCCAAGAACATCAATATCTTTCCTACTAATAATTTCATGGAATATAGGGAAAAAAAGTTCCTTAAAATTCTTTCTCAAAATGGTAGCATTAATCATTGTTCTTTTTTAGGAACTTCCTAACAAAATGATCGTATAGAGAACAAACACAAACATATCTTAAATATGTATGTACTATTCTTATATCATCATCATGTCCAGAATAGTTTTGGGGAGAAGCCTGTCATACTGCTATATATATATATTATCAATCGCATTTCAAAGCCTGTTATAGGTGATATTTCTCCTTATCAGCACTTGTGTGACACTGTTCCAAATTACAATCTGCTTCGAGTCTTTGGTAGTGTATATTTTGTGCATCTCCTTCTTAACGAACTCATGAAGTTAGAAACTCGTGCTCATCTATGTTGCTTTCTTGGATATGGCATTGAGCATAAGGGGTATAGATGTTGGGAACATAAGATCTTTTTGTCTTTCCATCCTCTTAGATCCTCTCCAACTGTTCGCTTCTTCACCAATCCTTCTATCAATCTATTTTCAGAAGATGACACATATGAATCTTCCCATTTGGAATTGTTTATTCTTAATCTTGATGTAGGTATCTATGATAATTGCACTTTGGCAGCAGCAACTCCTGACATGTCTGTGCCATCTGCGGGTTCTCCACCATTAGATATTCCTTCCTCTTCCATTTGTCGTTCCACACATGCAAGTCAATCCTCTGTTCGATTTCACGATTTTCATTGTTATTCTATAATTTCTTCTTTTCACGAGCCTCGCACGCATAGAGAATCTCATACTAATCCTCTTTAGTAGCAAGCAATGGCCCATGAGTTGCCTGCATTGAAGAAATCTCACACGTGAGACTTGATTGATTTATCTCCTGAAAAGTCTACTATAAGTTGTACATGGATGTACTAAATCAAAACAAAGGTAGATGGTACGTTGAAAGCTAAAACGTTACAAAGCTAGACTAGTTGTCAAAGGCTTCATTCAGGAGTACGGCATTAACTATATGAGACGTTCGCTCTAGTTACACATTTTACCTCTATTTCTAGCCTCATTGTTGTTACTGTTATTAACAGAGATGGTCTCTGTTCCAGATGGAAGTTAAAAATGCATTCCTCAATGACGATCTCACTGAAGAGGTTTATATAGAGCCTTCTCTTGGGTATACTCACCGTTCTAATAATGTGTGTCAACTATGCCGAGCATTATATGGTTTGAAGCAAGCTCTCCATGCATGGTATTCCATGTTTAGCTCCACTATGAAACACGTTGGATTTACCTCTAGTCCATACGACAATGCTCTCTTCGTTCAACGAACATCTCGTGGGGGATGACATGGCTATTACTGGTGATGATCATCATGGTATTACAAAACTACAACAACATTTGAGTCAACATTTTGAAATGAAAGATCTTGGACAACTTAGTTATTTTCTAGGCTTGGAAGTTGCTTCAGATTCTTCTAAGTATTATCTTTCTCAAGCAAAATATGCAATTGATCTTATGACTTACTGATAACAAGATTGCTTCGACTCCCATTGAGGTTAATGGCAAATTTGATGACAAAGATGGGACTCCTCTTCCAAATCCTACTCTTTATCGAGAGCTGGTTGGCAATCCTATTTACCTTACAGTTTTCGGTCGTGATTTTGCTCATGTTGTTCACATTGTAAGCCAATTCATGACCACGCTATGAACGACTCATTTTATTGTTGTTCTTCGCATTTTTCGCTATGTCAAGCGTACCTTATTTGATGGTCTTCACTTTTTTGCTAACTCAACCTTAGAGTTGATAACTTATTCAAATGCTGACTGGGCTGGTGATCCTCTTAATCGTCGCTTTACTATTAGCTATTCCCTCTTTCTAGGAAAATCCCTTATTTCATGACAAAGTAAGGAATATACTATTGTTGCTCGATTTATTACATATACAGAATGTAGAGCTTTTGCTGATAAGATATCTGAACTATTACAGTTCCAAAGGTTATCAAAAGGCTTGGGAGTCCGTCATCATGGTGGAACAATCATTTATTGCGACAACTGGAGTGCTACTCAAATAGCCTATAATGATATCTTTCATGAGCGTACCAAGCATCTTGAAATAGGATGTCATTTTGTATGATCACACGCGCTTCGTGGTACTATTCGTCTTGTCCCCACTTTGTCAACTAGTCAAATGGCTGATATCTTGAACACATTCACTTGAATGTTTCCAGGAGTTGTTCTCCAAACTCCATTTGACATCTTCAATGTCACCTTGAGTTTGAGAGAGAATGTCAGAGAAATTGATACATGATCATAATCTTCCTTGAATTATCATGATTGTGTGATTGATTGTGTGATTATTAGTTACCTTAGATAACATTCTAGGACAGCCTATACATGGGCCCTTTGTATCACCAGTTTGATATTGAAAAATATACATAAAATTATTTTCGATTTCATTCGTAATATGTTCAATGTGGTTCATGAATTTTAATCCAATGTGCAATGTATCCTGGAACTTATAATTTGTTCAATTTAGTTTGGAAACTATATTAAATTGTTTGATTGATCTTGAATTAATTGAAAGACAACATTCGATAATTTGATGTAGTACGCGGACTACATTAATCATGCATCAAAATCACATGTGAATAGATTAAAAGTTCAAGAACTATATCGGTTATTTGGCTAAAGTTCATGAATTATATTGAATAGATTAAAAATTTATGAACCATGTTATAAACATGGGCCGAAGTTTGGAAAATGTTTTCAGCATTATGTCTAGTTTTTGGCTAGTGACTTGGGCTTGATAAGCGTGATATTTTAACCGGCAAAAATTTAGAACATAGGAAGTGTAAGTCCAAGCCCTCCATTGTTCCTTGACAGTAGACTGGAGAGTGGGTGAAGGCACGTTCACTCCACCATCCTCTTCCTTTTCTCCTTCCTCTCTCCCTCATGAACTCGAATGGAACGCAACGTACATCGTGGGCCGACCGCTTTTGTCCGTCGCCTCTCTAGTCTTTTAGAACAAGCAAAACACTAACCAATCTAAGGTCTCTTTCTCTCTCTGAGGGGTCTTATCTTTTGTCTGCTATGCCTACGAGAAAATAGAATCAGCAGAAAAAATGTTGCAACTACGAAACTGTTTTGTCTGTGGATGTTCATTTCGATGCAACTTCGGTGAACTTGTGCAAAATTAGCTCATATAGATGAAATGAAGTTGGCGATTGCTCTTGCTTTGATTCTTTTGTTCATTTTTTTTTTGGAACTAGTTTGTTTCTTCTTTGATTCTGTGATGGTGTATAGCTACAATGTCTTGTTAAGCAGCCGCTAGAATGGCAAAGGAATGATTTTTTGTTTTTATGGTTCTTTTTGTTTATCTTAGGACAACCCCTTTACCAAAGCTAATTCGGCTTATCTTTATTAGGATATTGGTTAAAAGGTTACTCCAAGCGAAGATGTCAGCTTTCACGACAAATAAAAAAAAGCGAAAATATCAGCTTCCTTGCTCTAAGGAGCAATAGAGAAAGCCACGTAGAGCAATTTGAGCTGTGGAAGAAATGGCGGTGCGGCTTAGCCAATCATTCCCTTCAATAAGCGGTAATGGCAGTTTCACACCCAATTCTCGGCTATCTATGACAAAGCCACGCACATTCTTCATGGCTCTCATTCCATCCACCAGTTAAATGAGCTAAATTGTAGTTCTTATTGCAATTTTCTTAATTGTTTGAGGCCATAAATTGATTAAGTGAGGTACTGCCATTGCGCAGTGGAAAAGCTTATACAAGTGTAATGATAATGCCTACTAGGGTTGGTGCGTCCACTGGAGGATATGCCGGCGATGCTTTGACTGTTTCCCGCACTCTGTCTTCGATTGTCGATTGCCTCATCTCTCACCTCAATGTACAACGCTTTTATTTCCTTCCCTATCTTATGTTTTTTATTGAGGGTATAGCTCCCATGTATTGCATACTGGAGTGTGTGAACAGAGGGTGTGCATGGTGGTGCTCAGCATTGATGGTAGCTTTATCTTTTCTTCAGTTTACTTCTTTGTTGCAAGAATGTAGATCGATTAAGAACATTAATTGATTAAGAAGAATGTTGCAGAATTACCAAGCTGAAATTATTGTCTACCTGGTTGTATTCTGGTGGATATGAATGGAAGCTTATGAAATTGTCAGAAGCAACTTAAGTCATGTATCTGTTTTAAATCTCTGTTTCCAAGGTCCCATGGAATAGACAAGGAGTTAAACTGAAGTTTGTGATATTGCTAAGACAACAAGACACATTTTTTCCCCTTAAGTAGTGGTACAGTCCATTATGATCATGAGTGCGACTTTCGTCATTTGCAACTATTTGCCTTATTACAACCATAGTGGGATCAACCAATGTGTTTAAGTGGTTTGACTATTTCGTATATTAGGTGCAGCTGAATCAAAGATAAACTCCTAGTGTACGGTAGCACACACCTACTGTATGACTGGAGTCCGGGCACAAAGAAAGAAAAGCAGGGAAATTTAAATAGAGAAATAAAGGAGGGAATTATATATTTTTGGCGGTGTGTCTCCTTTACTTGATGTCCAGGGCGAATTTTGAACTGCAATCTTGGATCCACTAGTTATTGTCAGATAAATGATTATTAATGATGGACAATCTGGCGGCACTATTCATGGGCGCATATATATGTTGGTTGCATGTATATTTTGTGACTCTACAATGATCTCATATGTCGATGCATAATTTAACATGTAGTTCAGCAGGTTCTTAACGCAACAATGCTCTACTGGCTAATGCCCAATGTGTTATATGTTGAAGGCCATGGTCTTGATCAGTTTGCAGAAGGCTTATGGGCACTGCAGCCTGTTCACCAAAATAATATTATACTGTGCACCTCATTATCTTTAGAGCATCAACCATCTTCTGTGTACTTCATGAACTGAATGCATGGGACTCGCGACACACCAAAGGTTGGCCTTGTTCTTGATGCTGAAATAGAAGAAGAGCTTCAAGTTCGTCATTTACAAGTCACTGATGCAACAGGAGCTTCCCTTGGTTTGCCTGTTCTGGAATATATTATCACAGACACTGCATTAGAGGCCCGATACTTTACTTTCTCTAACATCGTGGTGCTGGTTTAGTGTTCTAATTTTCATTTGACCTCTATATGTTCACTTTTCCCTCCCTTTTAAGAGTCTTGTTCTTAGGGATTTAAGACTTTATTTATAGGAAATATAGGATATTTCTAGCTCACTAAATATGAAATATTTTGGTAGCTTCGCAAATCACAAGATGTGAACCTTGCTTCTTCTTTTTTAACATTTTGAAAGAACATTAACTATATCTTTATCAAATTCCCTAAGAGCACTTTTTAACAAAATCCATTTTTTTGAATGTGTGTCGATGGTACATTTGTCCTCACTGATCAGTTATTATATTTTGGCCTGCTAGAGCTCATCTTCCCATGTTCCTCCACATCCTTTTTTCCTCTTGTACAACTCGAACGAATCGAAAGTGAAAGCAAGAAGAAGAAGAAAAATGAGTTAGAGAAGATGGCATAGAAGATTGGAGATGGAGTGAGAGAAGATGGGATGGAATCAGAATCAAGACCAAGAATGGTCGAAAAAATGAGAGAAAGAGGAAGAAGGGACTCGCTGACCCCGTTCGAGGTGTTGGCCTTCTGCCTGTGTGTGCTTTTTGCTTTTTTTTTTTAATTAGAAAAAGAAAACAAAGAAAAAAGAAACAAATCAAAAAAGATGAAGTGACATGACGAAAATGCTCTTGAAATCAGGCCCTTTCTTGAGACTCCATGGCCACTTTAAACCCTTATCAGAAACAAGGTTCACTTTAAGCCCTGATTTGAGAAAATGAGGGCACTTCAGGTATTTATTTGAAACAAGGTTCATTTCAAACTCTTATTTGAGAAAATGAAGACATTTCAGACCCTTATTTGGAATTTTCCACATAAATACGAGTTCTCATGAATTTTAAGACTTGAATTCCTTCTCATAAATTG
This sequence comes from Rhodomyrtus tomentosa, assembly GCA_028455895.1. NCBI lineage: Eukaryota > Viridiplantae > Streptophyta > Magnoliopsida > Myrtales > Myrtaceae > Rhodomyrtus > Rhodomyrtus tomentosa. The sequence continues at coordinate 10,005,043 of JAPCWY010000011.1, forward strand.
TATTTTCAGGTGGAGAAGTGAATCGATCCTGAGAATAGCCATTCTATTGGGAGGATAAAGCATCCTGGTGTATTATTGAGAGCTGCACAAGCTTAAGTTAGCAGAGCAAAGGTTAATGCTGTTGCTATTGTGATTATCGACAAGGAATGGTATGAATATCATTGGATTTGGATTCCTCATTCTCTGTTTAATAATTAGCATTTGCCAATCAGAGCTTTATGAGAAAGCCAACTTCATTTATAGATTATTTGTGTATGGAAACGATCTCCTTCTTAGCTTCGCGGGATACTTCTCCTCATCAGTTGACTACACTGTTTAGGGAATAGACGGGAGTTGAGGCACTCATAAGTCATTTAGTGGTAAAGGAGTTTCAGATACCATGTGCGCATGCTCCCGCTATGTCACCCTTGCCCTTACGCCTCTCTCTCTCCCCTTAAAATCGGCTGTAGAGGAGGTTAGTGCTTCTACGGAAACTATCTTTCTCTATCTGCTGGTGTGTATTTATGTGTGTATGGTAGTTGGTGCAGACAGGTCATTGGCTTTGTACCCTGTTATGCGCGTATATTACTCTACCTTATATCCCCTTTGGAAATATTGTGAAATAATCAATTTCCTATGGACAAGCTAGAATATCTAAGTAGTGAAGTAAACATCATTTAAAGTGTTGCCTCGGTGGATGTTTTAAATATGGCACGAGATCCGCTTTAGAGCATGTCTATAAAGAATCCAAATTAGTCTAATGTGTTGACAGTAAAAATTCTCTTGGCAAATACATTCCGTGTTTTTAACCTAACTCAAGCCAAAGAAACTTTTCCAAAATGCTATGATGTTGGATGTATGGTTACATTCTACAAGTTATGACCTTACTTTAGTTTGAATGAGTAGCTTCTGGAGACCACAATGGTCATGGTTGCAATTATATGGAACACTTAGGACGTTTTCTGAAAAATATGGAATTATGCATTTTCAATGGCTCATGCTTGTGTCACGAGCCGATAAATTCCTTGGCTGCGGAATAGCCCATGGGGCACCCAGCTTGCCGTGCGAGACCAGCCCAGCCATTTTTTTCAATTGTCTATGGAACACTCAAGCGAATATATTTACTAAATCAAGTCATACCATACCCAACTTAACTCGAATGTCTTTTGCAGCGAGCGATGACACACTATCTTTAATACTACGACTAGTTTTGACCTGCCATGGCCTCATTAGGAGAGTGGCATCCACTCCCGATCAGTTTGTACACGGGAGGCCAAACCCGCCTTCAGAACTCTTAAGGAATGTATTCTATCTAATCCTAGAATTCCTAGTATAAACCCATTTAATGCTACCCCTTGATCCAGTCGCTCACTCTCTCTCTGCATCGCTCATGAGTTACGTTTTAGTATCAACACATATCGATTTAAGGATTTCAAGTGGAGAAGTACCCCACGACATCCGTCGTTCGATCCTCCACTTTGCTTAAGGGTCACAAAACTCTCGACTTGAGTCATTCTCCCCCATTCATTTCCATAACGCCCTCATTGCGAGTTCTGTCGCTTCCTTGTGCCTTTTCCTCCGTCGGAGGCATGCTTGCCTAATAGAACTTTTTCTCCTCAACATTGGTTAGCTTTTTCTTTTTTCTCTATTTTGTTTGCAAGGCCTTTCGAGTCGGTCACATGCACGTTTTCAGGTGTGGCCAATGGCCAATTGCCTTTTTGCTCAGCAGCATCATTTCTAACCCCGGGCTATTTTCTTCCTTTTGTTCAAGAGGTCATTCGAGTCGTCACCCATCATTTCTAACCCCGGGCTATTTTTCTTCCTTTTTGTCTCCGGAAGGCCATTCAAGTCGTCACCCTAGGCCTTTTCTTTCAGGATGTGTTTTAGCTAACCAACAGAGGGTTTTCCTTGTTTTAAACATGGTAGAAGACACATCTTGAGATTCGCCAAGTACCGTCCAAAAATGTTTTCCCATTTCAATGTGAAATCAGTTTTCACCTATGCCCTCATTGGCATCCCAGAAGCAACTCGAGAGTCGCACATTGTTCGGACCTTTTATTTTTGTTTTGTTTTGGCTTTGGCGATTCACTCTCCGCATTCGTGGGATTGGGAAGACCACAAGTTTCATCCAACAACACACTTACTAAAGGGATTCCTGCTCTGATATCATTTGTCATGGGCCGACAGATTCCTTGGCTGCAGAATAACCCGTGGGGCACCCAGCTTGCCGTGTGAGGCCAACCAGCCCTTTTTTTCAATTGTCCATGGAACACTCAAGCGAATATCTTTACCAAATCGAATTATACCACACTCAGCTTAACTCGGATGTCCTTTGCATCGAGCGATGACACACTATCTTTAACATTATGACTGGTTTCGGCCTGCCTGCCATGACCTCATCAGAAGAGTGGCATCAGCTTCTGATCAGTTTGTATACGAGAGGCCAAACCCTCCTTCAAAGCTCCTAAGAAATGAATTCTATCTAGTCCTAGAACTCCTAGTATAAACCAATCTAATGCTACCCCCTGATCCAGTTCCTCATTCTCTCTCTACATAGCTCATGAGTTACGTTTTAGCATCAACAAGTATCGCTTTAAGGATTTCAAGTGTAGAAGGACCCCACGGCACTCGTTATTCGATCCCCCATTTTATTTAAGGGTCACGAAACTCCCAGCCCGTGTCACTTGTGTGATTCTATGCTTAATGTGAGCCTTTATCCATATTTTTACTTTACTGAGTCATAATGTGTGGGCCTTGTAGACGGGATATACATTCCTTCCTTGCGTGCTTGCTGGGCTAAGAAATGCACTTTAATACTTGGTTGATAAATCGGAGTTTATGGAGAAAAGGTGCATATAGATAAAGCGGCGATGTTGATAGTGTTGTTTTTCCTATAGATGCTTGTGGAGGTGATGGCGTTCTCGCTTTCGCAACAAGGAAAAAGAAGGTAATTGTACAAATGCAATATTGCTTTCTACTAAAATTCTATCTCCGAAGTTGTGTTAACAGAAAAGACTTGACGGCATTACTCAAAGGAGAAAGCAACCGGGTTGCCTTGAATATAGCCAAAAGAAGTGTTATTCAACATTTTTCTCTCTTTGCTTAATTTTAGCCGCCAATAATTGTTGTGGTGTCACGACCCCGTCTCATGATCTCCCTCGAGATTTTGCGACAGGCTAATGGACCGTCCTGTCTGGTCAGACGCAGGTATCTCCTAAGGGTCATTACCCAAGTCGCAATGGAGGTATATGCGATCGATCTTCGGTACGATCTGGTGACATGTGATACGTGTGCATGTCAAGGAGTCCCCACCAATCGTTTCGTCAAGGGTACGATTGGAAACCTTATCAAATAGTTGGAAGCATTCTATTCGATTTTACGTAAATTAGAGAAATGATATCGGGGATTTTATTACGCCAACTGTCAGAGTTGACGCTTTTTCGACACCTAAGTTGGATGATTTATCTAATCTTAAGATTTCATGCAGATGAATCAGATGCGAACCCTAAATCTAAGAGTTCATGCAGATAGAAATAACTATCCTAGAAAACACAATTAATAAAATGAATTTCCAAATCAAGGATCCAAGACATATAAATAAATCACATGAATACAACGTTGCATCCCTAGGAAGACCTTATTAGCCTAGAGAAACATCATTCAAGGCTCAGGAGTATTTTTGACATGATTTACCCTTAAGGAGGCAAAATCAGAATTTTGAAGAGTTTTGGAATAATTTGCCCTAAAAGGGCAAATTTATCATTTTAGATGAAATATGGAGTCAAAAGGAGATGAAAATAGGACTGGTCACCAAACCAATCCATTTATTCTTCTTCTTTTTGCAAATTTTCAGAATTTTTCTAAAATTTTTAGAAACAATTTACCTTTTGAGGGATAAAATCATAATTATATAAAGTGAAGAGAAGTGAAAATCCCAAACATAAGGATTGGTCGACCATTAGACTCAAATCCTAATTTTAAGCAATTTTCATGACTTGATCGAAATAATAAAGACTATTTACCTTTTGAGGGGTAAAATCTTCATTTTCAAAAAACAAAGGACGAGATTCAAAAATCCAAACATAAAATTGATCACCTAACTGACCCTAATTCTTATCTTGACATTCTCGACCTATATCATATACCAAGCAAAGGCAATTACCTCTAAAGGGTAATATCGTCAATTTCTAGAAAAATAGAAAATAAATCATAAAAATAGGATTGATCAGTTATCTGTGGTCATTCCTCAATTTTTAGAAATTTCTAGAATGTCTAGAAATTTTTCATAATTTTTCTACATTTTTTTTATTTTATAGGATTTTTAACAATTTTTTAGAATTTTTTTTGATTTTTTAATTTTTTAAATCAATTTTGAATTTTTTATTAAAAAATTCAGACTAGGTTGGCCCGACCCATTTGGATCGGATAACCCGGCCTAGGCCCGGACTCGCGCGGAAACCCACCTTAAATGGAGCCGTTTCATTTTTTTTTTCTATTATTCCGATTTAATCCAAGGGCTCCTATTGACCCGTGCCTACTCCACGACCTTAGGATTGGTTTACTAAAATCTACAGCTCAGATCAAATGCCGACTAACCTTTAGCCATCAAATCTGATTACTTAGATATACGGCCACGATCGAACGACTTGGATAATCCTCGACCGTCCGATCTATCGAATTATTTTTATTTCAGGAAATTAATTTTTCTTATTAAATAGAAAATTTAAAACTGATCTGGCGATCACCAAGCCCACACATGGTCTAACCTAGACCATTAGATTGACTAACATATTCAAACCAAACTCTAAAGGCTCAACTGACGCTACGTCAGCGCCACATCAGCATATTTGACCGATTGATCGCCACGTCATTTTCTTCTTTGTGAAACATCCTTCATCTGCAATGAACGGTCGAAAGCCTCTGGCAATGATCCAACGCTGAAATCTCAATGGAATCGAGCAAGACCGGCACCAATCGACTCTTCTCGACGTCGCGAGTAACATATCTCAGAATCAAACGTGATTATCCAAGATACCTAGATTAATCGAGCTATAACTAGTTCAGCCATGGCTACTCTAATCAAGCAACAGAGAGCATATCGAGCTAATTTCTTCACATGATCCTTTCTAAGCGAGTTTAGAAGACTTAACTACAAGTCCGATTGATCTGATAAGGTCTAGGATAATCTAGACAAGTTTCGATTGAATCGGCAATGGCGACGGAGTTCGAATGCGAGGTTTGAATCGATTTCAATGCAATCAAAACACAGGACCATGCTTAATGACGTCTTAGAGATGTTTCACACACATCAATTGCAAGGATTACAATCGAAATGAAGATTCGCCATTAAAGGTGGGAGATAGAACTCAAAGGCTGACTTACCGTTTTTCGAGATTATAAGCAACGTGAGCCGATGCGATTGACTCCACGAAGGTTAGGGAATCTCCTAGGCATGAAATCAAAGCTCGATTTGGCCTAAATCGTCGCCGGAGATCACCCGCAAATTGAATTCAAGCCCTTGACGACAGGGGTCGGAAAGCTAGTTCTCCTTCTCGTCGTCCTCTCTCTCGATTCCGTTCACTCCCTGAAACTGAATTTACCAACCTCCTTTCTAGAAAGCTCCCTTAGCTTTTATATCCATTTGAAAACTTTGGTGCCGAACGGGAGAGCTCCCATTTGTCCCCGTAACGTGCCTTCCATTTGCCATTTGGTTGTCGAACGGTGACGGAATCCGTTGGTTTCCGCCTACGTCCGTTAGGATCTCCGGCGTTCTCCTTTTGGTGCGAATTTGGACGAATTTGATCTGAGTTTGCTTTTGTTGACTTTTGCAGGTATCACAACCTTGACCGATCGATTACTCTTTGTCCTGGCAACGTTAGTTGATATTGCCGGTGTTGATCAACGGGGAACGACAAGAGGAACAAAACGCCTCACATTTCCCTTCCAATTACTGGTGAATTACTCTTCAATTTGACGATCAAAATCAGTCCTGGAACTGTTCATTCGTGCGGGAGCTTGGGGGAGAAGACGACACTGTAGTGGACCGGTTCGACCGGTCAGAATTGGTTCTGACTTGATTTTCGCAAAATTAACCAAATTTCGTGGGAAATGTTCACAATTAAACCTCATAATAGAACTTAGGACATGAATTTTATCTAAAAATATTTTTTTGCCCAAAAGTTCTAGCCAATTTCTATGAAAACCCTAAATTTTTATTTAATTGCAATTCGAAAAAAATTGTGCAATTGAGGGCTTAAACAGTCAAATTGGACCAAACCACGTATGCCAATCGACTCAGAATGATGAAAAACATTGTGTGGTGGCATCAATTTGCAAATATAGTTTCTGAATTGAAACTAATTTCAATTATGCCCAAATTCTAGGACTAAATTGTAATTAAGTATGCAATTTTGCCTAATTCATGTAATTAAGCAATTTGTGCAAATAATTGGGCTAAATGGCAATGAAAGACAATTAAATTGAATGTCAAGACCCTAAAAATGCCAAAATTACAAATTAAAAGTATCAATCGACATTTTTTTACCAAATTCAATCATACGTGTAACGAAGAAACACATAAAATTTAGCTTAAATTTAGACTTTTTATGAGGTCAAGAAGACAAGGAAATTAAAAGAAAAATATTGACTATTATCCATATTTTTGTGAACTCGAATGCTATTCTTCCTAAATTTTTCAGTATTTTCCTATTTTCTAAAAATACTAAAAAATAAGAAAAATATGAAAAATTATTTTTTGGTCAAAAATGGTTCCTTAGGATTGGCCAAGGCCAACAAAGTTGATTTTGTAATTTTTAAATTTTTTATGAACTTTTCAAAAATAAATTGAAAAAAGACTAATCGAAAATCAAGTGTCAACATGCGGAGTAAAATGAAATAGTTCTCAATGACACACCAGACAAGCTATAGATTGATGCGGTATGAATCCGAAGCCTAGCTCATTCTATTCTTCCATAATATTTTGTGTTAAGATCCAATGAAACATTTGGGAGAAAAGTTTGATGCCAGTAGGGTTGTCAAGAGCCCTATTCTTCTTGTTTTTCCCAAGAGAAGCAATAACTGGATTAAAAGCTTCAGAAGCACACGGTTAGGCCCTTCAATGAGAGCTGCCTTAGTTAGGACTAAATGGTAGTTTTGAAACCCGAGTAATATCAATAAAATCATGTTTCTATTGCTTTAATTATTAAGGAATACTGAGCTTGGGGCATCGGCCACTTCTCTCTTTGCTGAAAATTTTATGCAAAGCTGGTGGAAACACTTGGTCTGTGACTTTCCCAATGTCTAAAACTCTATGCAATGATAAGTGGCGGAAACAAAGAACGGAATCTCTATGCAATATGCTCTCTTCTCGTCTTATGATTTTCTGTTGCCTCTGAAAAGCGTGGAACAACATCTATTGTCTGTACAGGTAAAGGTTTCTAATTACTGGGAAGCAATAGGTGTTATCACAGCTCATGAATCCGGTCTGTTCCCGGATGCTTTAAGAAGGAACAGGATAGCTAACATCTGCAGTGCTTCAGTTGCGCCGCATAACGGTAGTGCAATTGCTCATTTTGCCTCTTCTGCTTGATCTGATGTAGAGGCACCTCATTCAAAATACGTCGTTAAACGGCACGCATGAAAATTTTTTCATCTGCAAAAGGGTTTTATGGCAGTTGTCACGTAGAGGACTCATTCGCGATATCAGTGTGACGAGTGTTGTACCTAATTAGATGTAGAGGACCCGACGCTTTTGTGGTTTGCTTTCATGGTTGATCTACTTAGTACTCTCTCTCTCTCTCTCTCTCTCTCTCTCTCTCTCCGTGGATCACTAAGCTGGCCGACATACTTGCTGTGAATCATGCCTTCGGTGTTTGACAAAAAATAAAACACATGGTCAAGACATACGAATGTGCGACGTCTGTAATGGTCCTCACACCCTCTCTTGAATACCTCATCGACTTGTTTCCATCGATTAATTGGGTGTTGTAGCTATCATTCACTGTCCGGAAATCTGTCTAAGATGCCGACTTCTGACTTTTGAGGCCGCTCTATGTATTAACTATAAGTTGCGTGGCCTTGACGAATGGTGCTTGCCAAGGATTTCCTAGAGGACTGGGACTCTACCAAACGTCTCTCACCAGTCCTTCACGAGCCTAGGCACTTCCACAGGTAGCCGTATCTATCAGATGACAAGTATCGCCAGCTGCGGAAAGTACAGCGAGCCGAACAGGACGCTTCCGTGGAGAGTCACGGAGGGGGGGGCGCGGACCCGTGAATTGTGCGGCTTCCCCCTTGCTCGTGCTCGCGTGCGCGTTCGATGCACGATTCCTGGACCGGAAAGTTTAGAAGCTCCAAAGCTTTTGCTTTGGCGAATCTATCCACGTTGTAGACAGCAGAATCCCCCCATTTTTTCAGTGCTTTCGCAGAGCGTCAAAAAGGGGCTAAAAAGAAGACGAAAGAGACAATTTTTTCGCACGTCGCTTTTCCAAACCGGGCGATCATTGCAGTGCCCAAAGCCAACAACAGGATCAAAGCCTCTGACGACAACTTTATACGACTTCCTTTCTATGCCCTTTTTAAACTTTCATGATTGGAACATCATTCGTCAGGATCATTACCCTTCGCAGTCGCGAGCTGGTTCTTGGTGGTGGTCTCCGTTAATTTGTTCGTTCCTCTTCTTCTTTTTTTTTTTTTTGGTTGGTCGAAATTCTCGTTCACTCTGTAGCTTTTCCTAATATCGGCGGATGATCGCTGTCGTCACACATGGCTTGCTTGCTTCCTCCCACTTCCAAGTCAGGGCTTTTATTTCCTCGGAGAGCGTTTTGACAATGGATTCATTCTTGACTTCACCAAGGATTTAACAGTGAAAAAACAAAAGAAAATCACTTAAAAAGTATAAAATATGTCTACGCTAGCTCCGGCGATGCCACTTGAAAAGGTGGGAATTTGACGGATGGACTGAATTGATACTAATGCAAAATAATTTAGGATTAAATTGATCCAATTAAAAAGGTTTATCACTGAATTTGTTGTAATTCTAACGCGAAAACTATCAGGATCTTGCAAATACGTCAACGCAAAAGCCCAGAAATAATAACGATGAACAATAAAGAACACCAGATATAACGTGATTCGGTCCGAATGTCAGTACCTACATGCACGGGGAGAGCCAGTAAGAACAATTCACTATAATCAGAGAATCAGATTTATAGTCGCTCAATATGCTCGTGTTTCCCGCACCTAGATTATACCCAAACCCAGTGTTTATAAACATACAACTTTCAATTGAATATAAAATAAAACTAAAATAAACTCACGAACGAAGTGTAAATCTCGACCGTACTGCTCCTCTTATTTTCGTGCAGCTGTGTCTTGGAACGAGCAAAGAAGAGAGTCTGTCAAGTCTTCTCCTTTTGGATCTCTATATACCTCGCGGCTATTGTAAAATGCAGACAAAAAAAAAACCCTTACTCTTTTGTTTCCTTTCTTGGACCAAATATCTACTCGAATAATATATAATATTTGAGTCACATCTTTTATCTTCTAATGCGGATATCAAATCTGCAATTAAAACTCGTCCAAAACATGCCACAATTATTTCGGTCAAATATTCAATATTTAAACCAAAATATATATTCGCAGACGATTTAAACTCGAGACATATTTAACAATTCTCCACCTTGACTCGATGTTTGAAAGTCAACTCATAGTGCTCATCATCCATACTGCTCTCCCACCGCCACGAAAGGCGGTCACTCTCCACAGACGCCAATAGTGCTCAAGCAAAACTTGAGCTTTGCCAAAGTAACAGACTTAGTCAACATGTCCGATGAGTTCTCTATTGTAGCTATTTTTCTCACAACAACCTTACCTTTCGCTAAGATATCTCGAATGAAATGGTACCTAATATTGATATGTTTCGTCCGCCCGTGATAAACCGAATTATACGCTAAAAATATCGCACCTTGATTGTCACAGTATATATCAACACTAGAAAGGTCAGTGCCATGTACTCCGCCTCAGTCGACGACAAGGCCACGTGGTCTTGTAGGGACGCCTTCCAACTAACTACACCACCTGCAAGCGTAAACAAATACCCTGCTAAAGACCTATACTCATCCAAGTCACCTGTATGATCAGAATCCACAAAACCAGTGGTTTCACATCCATCACTATCCCTCCGGTATACTATGCTAACGTCTGTTGTCCCCTTCAAATACTTGAGAATCCATTTCATAGCTTCCCAATGAGCTTTACCAGGACGCTTCATATAACGACTAACTACACTAACAGTTTGTAAAATATCAGGCCTAGTGCATACCATATCATACATAATACTACCCACTGCACTAGAATATGGAACACAGGACATATGTTCCTCCTCCTCCTCAGTCTACGGTGATAATTTAACTGAAAGTTTAAAGTGTTTCGCTAATGGTATACTCACAGACTTCGCTGACTGCATATTAAAACGTGCTACAATCTTCTCAATATATTTCTTTTGAGACAGACGTAATAATACTGCATTCCTGTCACGCAAAATCTCCATTCCCAATATTTTCTTTGTAGCACCTAAATCTTTCATCTCAAACTCGGCACTTAACTGTCTTTTCAGTACATCAATATCAGACATATTCTTAACTACTATCAACATATCATCAACATATATCAATAGATATATCAAAGACCCATCATCCAGTCTCCTAAAATAAACACAGCTATCCATCTGACTCTTAGAATAGTCCTGACAAGTCATGAAAGCATCAAAGCGCTTATACTATTGCCTAGGATACTGTTTCAGCCAATACAAAGATTTATTTAATAAGTAAACATGATCTTCCTTACCCGAAATAACAAATCCCTCTGGCTGCCTCATGTAAATTTGCTCATCCAACTCACCATGAAGAAAAGTCGTCTTTACATCAAGCTGATCCAACTCGAGATTCTGTGCAGCAACTAAGGCAAGTAAAATATGAATAGAAGTACGCCTTACCACAAGAGAAAACACTTCATTATAGTCAATGCCCTCCCACTGTGTAAATCCTTTCGCCACAAGTCTCGCCTTATACCTCGCTGCTTCGACATCGAGAATGCCCTCTTTCCGTTTGTAGACCCATTTGCTTTCAACAATCTTCTGACTCTTGGGTACTTTAACTAGTTCCCATGTCTGATTTTGATGGAGTGATTCCATCTCTTCACTCATAGCCCCTAACCACTGCAACGACTTAGAACTAGTCATCGTCTCAGAATAAGATGAAGACTCATCTGTCTCCACCTCGTCGCCTACAGTCAAAGCATAAGCAATATCTGTATAACCATAACGTACCGGTGGTTTTATTTGCCTCCGTTGTCTACCCTCAACTAAAGTATGCTATGACTGTACTGGTTGTTGACTGTCACCATCTTTAGAAACTGCGGCCTCATCTGCAGTCTTAACATCTGTTACCTTTGAGGTCTCCGGAGTTTCCACCTGAAGCTCCACCTCACTACTGACACCATGATCTGTCTGCTCTGCTGGTAGTGTCTCAAGACTCCTCTATCGAAGTATTGCTGTCTCATCGAAAATTACATCTCTGATGATTATAAAATCGGGTGATCTGCTTTTTTTTTATCTTAGCCAATGCTGAATCGATGACTTATGTAATGTATAAAGGAAATAGAATTCTTTGGATTTTTCGAAAAGAAACAACTTTGCTGACTGGGATCAATGCACCACAGCCGGTAGCCTTTCACCTCATGTGCATAACTCAGAAATATGCACTTCTTTGACCTCGGCTCAAGCTTATCATCACTAGTATGAGCATACACAGGACATCCGAATACTCGTAATCCGAAGTAATCAATAGTTTTTCCCGACCATACTTCCTCTGGAGTCTTCCACTCAATAGCAGATGATGGAGATCGATTAATCAGGTAACACGTCATGTTCACTGCTTCTGCCCAAAATTCCTTGCCTATTTCAACATGCGATAACATGCTCCGAGCCTGCTCGAGTAAAGTTTTATTCTTCCGTTCTGCCACGTCATTCTGTTGTGGTGTCTCAGGTACTGTGCGGTGTCTAACAATACCTTCTCTTTCGCAGAACTCGATAAAATCTTTACCACAGAACTCCATGCCGTTATCGGTTCTTAGGCATTTGATCTGTTTATCTGACTGCTTCTCAATCAATGCCTTAAATTTCTAGAACCGATCAAACACATCAGATTTGTGCTTTAGAAAGTATACCAATACTTTCCTTGAATAATCGTCGATAAATATGAGCATATAACGGGCATCTCCTTTCGAAGGAACCGGAGACGGGCCCCAGACATCTGAATGAATATACTCAACCGGTTGCTTGGTCGAATGAATACCTGTAGTAAACTTAATCCTGCGTTGCTTTCCAAAGATACAGTACTCACATAAGTCTAACTTACTTGTCTTCTGACCCTTTAACAACCCCCTATCACTCAGCATTGTCATACCTGCCTCACTCATGTGCCCTAAATGCATATGTCATAAACGAGTTAAATCAGAATCTGACTCACCTGTTGAAACTGCAGCGGCTCCTGTCATGGTCTCTCCTAGGAGATGATAAAGAAAACTCACTTTCTTCCCTTTCATCATTGTCATGGCACCTCGAGAAATCTTTAGTATTTCACCTTCAACAGTGTGCTTACACCCGATATCATCGAGTGTCCCTAGAGAAATAAGGTTCTTCTTGAGCTCCGGTACATGCCTCACGTTTGTCAATATGCAAACCACACCATCATACATCTGAATCCGAATTACCCCTATCCCAACAACCTTGCAAGCTACATTATTCCCCAACAGAACTCTACCACCATCTGCAATCTGGTAAGTAGTAAACCAGCTCCTATGAGGCGTCATATGATAAGAACACCCCGAATCCAGCACCCATTCATCTCTTGATGAATCTGTAGTCATACACAAAACAGCCTCTGCATCACTAGTGCTCTCCTCAGCAATGTTCGCCACACTAACTGTGGCCAAGCTTATCACCTCTGTTTCTTAGCTTAGAACAATCTCTCCTGATGTGGCCATCCTCGTGACATTCAAAGCACTTCACGTGTTCCTTGAATTTTCTATGGCGTGATTTAGACCTGCTTTTACCTCTGCTGCTACTGGACCCCCGCTGTTGCTCTCTACCTCGAATCACTAGTCCATGCACTACATCCTACGCCAAACTGTCATCTCGCAACTTTCGCTACCACTCTTTAGAAAACAAGGCGGACTTTACCACTTCTGAGGTAATCGTAGTACGCCCCTACAATAGAGAATCAGTAAAATGCTCCCATGACTCTGGTAAAGAAGCCAACAACATCATGCCCTGCTTTTCATCTTCAAGAGTCTTATCGACGTTCTTCAGATCCATCATGAGTTTATTAAATTCGTCTAGATGGGTTCTGATAGACGTACCTTCAGTATATTTGAATTGGAACATCTTCTTTAACATGTACAAGTGATTGTTCAAACCCTTCTTTACATAGAGTGACTGAAACTTTGCCCACAATGTCGCGGTATCCTTTTCTTCACCTACCTCTATCAACACTTCATCCAATAAATTCAACAGGATTACACTCCCAGCCTTCCTAATCAATACATCTTTATCAGCATCTTTCATCGATTCGGGCAGCTTAGCCTTACCCTCCAATGCTTCTGTCAAACCTTGAGTTGTCAATAACGCTTCCATCTTGAGGCTCCATAACCCAAAATTGTTCCTCCCGTTAAATTTCTCAGTTTCAGCTTTCACCCCAGACATAATTACAACAACAGAATTTTCAGATAATAATCAGGCAAGCAAAAGCCCAAATCATAATTTAGAAATCTAACCTGGCTTTGATACCAATTGTTGTAATTCTAACGCGGAAACTACCAGGATCTTGTAAATACGTCAATGCAAAAGCCTAGAAATAATAACAATGAACAATAAAGAACACCAGATATAACGTGGCTCAGTCCAAATGTCGGTACCTATATCCACGGGGAGAGCCAGAAAGAACAATTCACTATAATCAGATAATCGGATTTACAATCGCTCAATACGCTCGTGTTTCCCGCACCTAGATTATATCCAAACCCAGTGTTTATAAACAAACAACTCTTAATTGAATATAAAATAAAACTAAAATAAACTCACAAACGAAGCGTAAATCTCGACCGTACTGCTTCTTTTCTTTTCGTGCGGCTGTGTCTTGGAACGAGCAAAAAAGAGAGTCTGCCAAGTTTTTTATTTTTTGGATCTCTATATACCTCACGGTTATTATAGAGTGCAAACAAAAAAAAATCCTTACTCTTTTGTTTCCTTTCTTGGACCAAATATCTACCTAAATAATATATAATATTTGAGTCACATATTTGTCTTCTAATGCATATATTAAATTTGCAATTAAAACTCGTCCAAAATATGCCACAATTATTTCGATTATATATTCACGGACGATTTAAACTCGAGATATATTTAACAGAATTGATATTAAAACAACAGGCTTCAGACTTCTTCTTTTTTTTTAACTTTTCCCCAGTCGAAACATAGTGACTTTAAAGCTTGACTGGTCCAATCTCATTACCATTGCTACTTTCGAGACTGAGAGCTAGTCCCAGCCAATTTTGAGAACTAAGGTAGATTGTTGCTCTAATGTCTACTTGTTTTGGTACGACCATGGGGACACTCATGTATTTTCGTGAATCCAAAGTTCATAGAGAAACCCGTCCGTATTTCTTGTGTCCATCGAAGTAACGAAATAAGACGATCCTGATGCATGTAGTGCTTAACCAAACAGATTAGATCGCTCTAGGACATAAATATCTACCTCGAAACCCGCACCTGAGCTATAAATGGCGCATTGTGGTCGGCTATTATTAAGTCGTAATCTGCGCGCGAGAGCAAAATGCATTGAATTTCATTTGTACTGGTGTATCTACGGAGGATTGCAGTGCGAGAGTGGGAGCTTCTGATTTTTTTTTGGGGGGGGGGGGGGGGGGGGGGGGGGGGGGGGGGGGGGAGGATATTTTGTCTATAAGGCGACTTGGAAGGTTGGAAGGTTTAGTGGTTAATTAGTACAGATAACCATGGGTTTAGTGTAGCTACTTCAGTCTTCAAATGAGATTATGGAGAGCAAGAAATCTACTCTTTTGAGCGGTAGCTTCGGGTCCTTTCAGCGGCATTCGCACCTGAATGGGGAGATCACTGAATCCCCAACAACAATAGATGGAGAGTGGTATAAACATGTCGACAACAGAGCATGATTATCTGATTAACACGAATTAATTAAGAAAAAGGCAGATGAAGACAGCAATGCTATAATTGTCTTGTCAGGTGTCTGGGACAACGGGGGCCCCAACAAAACAACCAATCAAGAACGGAGCAAGTAAAAGCAGATAAGACCCTTATCCATACACTGCGTTTTAAAAAAAAAAAAACCTTATTCACTAGCATATTGTGCACGGATAATGACAAGATAAAAAGAAGAAAAAACTCAGAAATGTTGGTATGGTTAACTACATCTGCCATTAGGACACGGGCAAGGCATCCTTGTTTTGCTTTGATTGTTCCCTTTCTTTATCTGATCAGACAATCCATTATACCAATAGTCCAGCGAGCGAATACCGATTTTCAGGGGACAATTAATCTGAAATCCAATTTCGCAATAGTACCAAAACACGTAAATGGCGAGACATGAAGGTATCTTTGATACTGGGAAGTCGAACGTGAACTCGGTACATGTGGAACACGAGCCGGATAAGCTTTTCCCCTTAGCATACGATGCTACCCGATGCGACCTTAAATTAACTAAAGTCTACTACAAAAGACTCGGCAACAAGCAGACAGATTTCCTAGTCACCATCGAATTGCTCGGTGGACAGACCAGACTTCACTTCCCAGAATATAATAAGATGAAACCAAACATGGTAGTTGGTGGCACTTGGGTCATAGTTAATCACCAGTACGCCTCTTTAATATTTCCTTCCAGCTCAGTCATTAGCTCACATGTTTCCAGCGGACAGTCCCACGATTCGTACACATATCCACTACCGAAATTTCCAGTCAACAAGAGACAACTTTAACTCATCACAGGCTGTTCCTTTCCCGAGGGGCCAAGCGCCACTGCCGCCGCCGCCGGCAATCCCCGTCGTCACCGCGCGCATCGCCTCTCTCGCTCTCCAGTCTCTCTGACCCGACATCTCTCTTCTCCTCCTGCGGCTCTCCCTCTGACCCCAAAAGAAACTTCCCCGTAAAGAATCACCTGATTTCGCTGATGGAGACGACGGGGGTAGGGGCAACTCAATCTCGGGTAGGCGACACGTGGCTTGGTTGTCGGCACACGAGACGAAATCATACGATGGACCTTTTTTTCTGAGCCTTTTCATGAGTTCGATGGCGATCTACCAGAAAAGCTGCCAAAGAAAAGTGGAAACGCCATGATTGGAAGAACCCTAACATGTTGGGGAAGTAAAATACATAACAAACAAGTTTGTCAACCTTTGCTTTTCCTTAGTACAATCAGCTAAAATACAGTGGTTTATTGAACTTACTTTGCGTTGTTGGACCCATCATAACTTCGTCGAATTTCCTTTTTGACTGGGCTTTGGTGAGTAAAAGATACCGAATGCTGCATTATAGGGTTTCATATTCAACTAGATCCAAACAGAGGAGGATGGTGACCTCACTTTGACGCTCAGTAGACGTGTACATTTGCACAACAACGGATTAATCTCTCAATTATATCTTAAAAGTTGATGACAAAGGCCGTTCTCTGCTGAAATATTAGCTATACATACTAAAGAAACCCTAGGTAATACTAATAGGCCAATAACATATGAATCAATTAGGAAATAGAGTAATATCTGTTTTGGTCTTCGTTTAACTTCCAAGTTTCCTGCCTAGTCCAGCTGGCTTATGCACGATAACGCCGTTTGAGGTTTTTCTTTCTAGTCCCACCAGCTTCGTGCAAATTGCCCCGGGTCAAGGCCGCTCGCACGGTCCAAGTACAAACGTTTAGCGGAGCTTGCAGCCAGGTTCAAATGCAACAGCGTTCGGAGACGAATAAAGCGATAAATATTGAGGCCGAAATAACCTCAAGCTGAGCTGCGAACCTACATTCCGCTCTGGTATCATCAGTTTCCTAACTCGTTCAGGATCAAAAAGCCACTGTCCGTTCAGCAAACACCAAACGAATTCTGTTCTCGGGGCTCGCTTTCTGAATTTGTACCCATTTGAACGCTCCAAAAAGCCTTGTAGCAGATAGGTCCGGTCGCAATCATCAAAACAACATTATTAATCTCCCTCTCTCTCTCTCTCTCTCTCTCTCTCTCTCTCTCTCTGTGCCGGTTTTTATCTTTGTTTTGCGGTGAGCTTATGCGATCCTGACCGCACTCACCATAGACTTGACGTGGGAAGTGGATAAGATTTACACCCACAAATTGTCGTGGCTTGGTTGAAATAATGGCAAGAAAAAAGGCCAGAGATTCCCGAGGGAATGAACCGCAGGGCATAATTAGCTGTCCACCATTCATTTTTCCTTCCTTCCACCACTGACATAATCAGCATTTTACCCTATTTGTCTGTTTTCCTTTCCTTTCGGGTGGTTTTATGAACCCACCATGAAAGGGTCAGCTCCAGGTGGAGAGCCTTGTCACCTTCTGGTCAATGTCCATGCCCTAACGCCTTTCCCAAGTTGCAGCTAGCTTGGGCCTTTCAAATGTTACGAGATTGGGATATTTGCGTGGACCTCAACCTTATCTAATGTTATGATTCCTCCACGTATGAAAAGGGATGGGAGAGGGGGCGGGGGTGGGGTGGGGTGGGGTGGGGGTTGGGGTTAAAAAGGAATGAAGTATAGTAACCATCTCGAAAATTCATGCATTTCCGGTTCCCGACTTTTAGCAAGGGCAAATTACCTGAAAAAGTCCTAACTCTATTGCATCTATGCTTATTCAGTCAACCCATTGCATTCGTGCTAATTTAATCATAAACCTTTTAATTATGCTAATTGATCTTAAATCTTTTGACGATTTGCCAATTTAGTCATTTTGGCTAATTTAGGCCCGAAATCGCTCACCCGTTGATCCAGTCAGTGCCTTCGTCCTAAGTGGCATGACCGGCGCAGATGTGGATGCTATGTCTAACCTTTTTTTTATAGAATAATCTAAAGTTTTTCCCTATTTCCCTCCGTCGACCGCCATTCTCTTTTGAAATACAAAGATTGATTGACTCTATCAATCACGGTTAAACGGTCTATCAGGTCTTCCTATCCACACCAGCGAATTCTTCCATGGCTACCACCCGATTTGATTCGCCGTATATCATAGCAAAGTTTCGAACCAACCATTATTAATGATCCGCGTGCTTGACTCGAGTTAATTTTCTTCTGGGACTGATGGCTTGTACAGAAAATCCATCTTGTACCGTTTATGCTCATTGGCCACGTTGGGCGTTTTCAAGATGTAATTTTGTTCGAGGACTAAACTGCTAGAGAGGAAGCGTGGGAAACGAGACCGACTGGTGATTGTTCATTAGCGAGAAGGCAAGTACAAATACTAAAATGGTAGGTGTAAATTGTATTAGGTGACGGTAGATGCACTGCGGGTTCAAATCTTGGTTCCAGAGAATGACATTAATTGCAATTTTACGTTATCCGAGAAGCAACCTGGAGATGGTGGTACCAATTTGGAAATTTCTCTTTTGGTGGTTCGAGATTAATGTGTTTTAAAATGTATTTCGTTAAACGGTGTCCTTAGGCGCTCCCTGTAGATTCAAGTAAGTTTGCGTTTCTGCATACACCGTTCATTTTTCTCATGTTGTGTGTAATGGACTCCTTGCAAATCGACTTATTCCCTATTAATTATGTCTAATCAACGTTCGAGGCACATTTTTATAGGTAAAATGCATCACAAAAGCTTTAAATCTGTTCCATTTATGCCAATTTACTTTATATAAAAACCTTTTAATTAATCCTTTTGACAATTTATCAATATAATTCATCCGGCGAATTTTGACCAGAGATCATCAACATGGACATTGGTCGTTCTACGTGGCATGACTGATACTGATTAAGGGTGAGCAACTAAACCGAATTCACCCAAAAATCGGACCGGACCATTGAAAAAATAAGTCCGAGAACTAGTTCATATTCAAATCGGTCTGGGTACGACTTTTAATTTTTGGGAACCGGTTGAAACTGGCCTAGTTCCTAGTTCCAAATAAAGACCTACCCGGGAGCCGGATCGATTTTGGAATTGATTTTTAACTGACGTTAAAAAAAAAATACCCTAATCTCGCTTGCCTCACCTTCTTTGCTTTTGGTAGATTGTAACTTCTCTTACTCATATTAGCGGTTGTTGCTTTTGGTGGATAATGAGTTTTATTATTAAATCTTTTACTTTGGTACTCATATTATTTTGTTGGAAAAATGAAATTGGAAAAAAAAACAAAAGAAAAACAGGTTCTAGGGTAGAACCTAGAACCGGATAGAAAAAAGAGAGTAGGTTCCAAAACACGATCTAGATTTCAAAAATAGCTGGAAATGTATTATAACAGGGAAGGTTTCAAGTTCTAAGTCTAGAACTTACTCACTCGAACGATGCTCACCTCTAATGCTGATGCGGAAAATATTTGCAATTTGTTTCCTAAATTTGTTAATTATATTCTTTTATTTATTTTTTATTGCATCTCTGGGACACGAGAGCCATTGACTCTCGCCATCCACTGGTTGAGGGCCTTTGCATCCTTGTCAAGATCCAGGCAAGGTCACAGCCCTCTTCTGGATCTGGCTGAGGGCACGATGCCCTCACTTGCTCATAGTTGGGGGAAAATAAAGAAAGGAAAGAGAAGAAAAAAAGGGTTAATATCACGCAAAATCTCAAACTGATACACGTGTGACAAATTTAACTCAAACTATTTTTTTAACCATCAAAACCCCCAAACTGGTGCACTTGTGACAAATTTATCCTAAACTATTTTTTTATCTCCAAAAATCCTAAACTGGTACAACTGTAATAAATTTATCCTAAACTAATTTTTTTACCATAAAAAATCTCAAATCGATGCTCATATGACAAATTTTTCCTCTGTTAATTTTCGTTAAATTGAGTTAATACAATAAAAAATTTAAAATTGATACATTTGTAGTAAACATAAGATAAAGTGTACACTAAACAATTGACATGTGTCATTCAACTTAGCAATTTGACGGTAAAATTTAATGAAAATAAAAGGATGGTAAATCAGTCATAATTGTACAATTTGGAGAAAATTTGTCACATGAACACCAGTGTGGTGTTTTCACGGTCAAAAAATAATTTGGGGTAAAATTGTCACAGGTGTACCAATTTAGTATTTTTTTGTGGTATTAACCCAAGAAAGAAATACGATTAAATTATTTTGTTAAAATAAAAAAAAAATATTCATGTCAACACCGGCCATGTCGTGTAAGACAGCAAGCGTCGAGATTAGTGATATCCGGCCAAAATTAGCTAGATGGACTATATTGACAATTTGTCAAAAGGTTTAAAACTTAATTATCATAACTGAAATTTTAGGACCGAATTGGCACTATAATAGAATTTAGGACATTTTTTGTATTTTTTTTCATTTTTATTAGACCCTTGGTACGTGAAAGATACACGAGTCAATGAATGAGCAACCGATAATGATGGACCCAATTGGAAGATGATTAAGACATGGGTGGTGAGCCGTTCACTACATGAGAAACCAACCTTTCTTAGTTTAATTAATAATTGCCACGAGGAAACTAGAAGATCACCGTAACTAGTAATAATAAATATTAACACACTTTGAAATTTGAGACAAGTTTCAAGAAAACTATATATTTCTACTAGAAAATCGTTTTGACCAAAAAAAAAAGAAAATTTTATTAGAAATTTACCGCTTTGAAAAAAAAAAACCAGCAATTACTTTTAACAAGTATCCAAGGCTATTCTTCTCTCCTTGCATCATAAGATGGGACACTAGACAACTAACGGAAAAGAGACAAATAAACATGAGGAGAATAGCAAGAAGAAGTATAGTACGAGAGAGATTGTCAAGATTTAAACTCTCACAAGTGCTTTGAGCTTTAATACCATGTTAAATAAACTATTTTTCCTCAAAAGTTAAAAAAGGGGAGCCAACTATGCATACATGATATAATATTCAAGAAGTTGCTTGACTGACTGTCTGACAGTACTTTATCAATTATTTCTGATCACATGATCTTCTAATCAATGAGTGATATATGCAGTACTATCAGAGAAACATTTTTTTTTTCATATCTCTCTATCTCTCCATCCAACAACTTTATGTCTCTCTCTTTCTCTTTC
This sequence comes from Rhodomyrtus tomentosa, assembly GCA_028455895.1. Classification (NCBI taxonomy): domain Eukaryota; kingdom Viridiplantae; phylum Streptophyta; class Magnoliopsida; order Myrtales; family Myrtaceae; genus Rhodomyrtus; species Rhodomyrtus tomentosa. Next base: position 10,026,343 of record JAPCWY010000011.1, read on the forward strand.
TCTCTCCCTCTCTCTTTTACCTCAAATGGAAATAAATAACTCCAGCATGAGGAAACATATCTAAGTAGATGATCACATACTGCTCACCAAAAGAAGTGGATGATTGAGATGCCAGCTTCTCAGATATAATATATTCTAATTTCAACCGATCAATTTAGTCAATTCGCCTTATTTGAATCGAAAGAATCTCTACATACATAAAGATCTCTTTGAAGCTCATGTTCACCTATCGATTTGGAGAGGAACTTTGAGCCCTTTACGATATGATCAAGTTGCGAGAGACTTGCTATGGTCATTATTATTATTATTATTATTATTATTATTATTATTATAGCTATCTAGGAAGCATCATCATTGTGATTTGTCCAGAATACCCAAATAGTTGCTGATTATGATGACAATGTTGATTAGATTGTTGTGGTGATGATCAGCATGTTGACCTGTCGTTTAGAGAGAGAGGTTTCATCTATCTGTCTTTCACGGACAGGAGGGGCACGAGGAGCACGTGCTCATCAAGAAGTCAACGATCGGACCATATCGCTTTTTGGTGACTCGCTCGTGCATGGGCTTTGTCCCTCTCTTACGTGTTAGTTACCGTGCATGGCCAACCCATGCAGCAGCTCCTCCTATTTTAGGGCAAAACGCCCCCCACCCCCAAAGTGGATAAAGTCGTGGGGGGTTGAAACATTAACGTTTTGATGGACACTCGTCATCCACCCGAATAAGCCACGACTAAGTCCATCTCGAGAAAAGATCAATATGCGCGAATCACGACAAAAGAAAAAAAGCGAAAATAAAGAAGCTGCTAACATGATAATCCAACAGTAATTTCATTTATTTCTTATCACGCGATTTCCCAATCAATGAGTGTTTTATGAAAACACGCAGGGATGGTGTTTGGATTTATTGTTGAGATTGTATCGTCTTTAACAATACTGTCAGGGAATTATTTTTCTGAAAATAATGTTCACTCGATGCAATATGCATCAAATTATTAGGTAATCCTGAAATTCGATGTGTCAAAGCTTGTGCCATCAATAGCTTATATCGATTTTGTTGTCCTCGTTTAGTTTTCCTTAGAGCATCTGTTGAAATCGGCGCATGAACTTCTGACTTTACCAAAGGCGCTCTTTGGCAGTATCATCGGATTTCGATTTCTAAATTTCTCGTTTATCATCGGATTTCAATTCCCCTGCGCTACCTATCTCGCTTTCAGCCATGATGAAAGTCATCTTCAATTAACACGTGACCGGAAAAAAAACAAATCAAACTTTGTCAAAAGCTACGGAAAACCAAACGAGGAGGAAGAAAAACGTGCGACCAGATGCTCCGGCTCTCCTTTTTCAAATGATGATGTCATCCTGATTTCTTATGTATAAGCTGCGTTGCATTGACGTCATATATCTGTTTTCTAATTAGTGCTAAGATAGAAAGCCTGTCAATCTAGTGGCAATAGACTTTTAAGGTTGAATCTCATCTACTTACCTATTCTAAGATGCAATGGCAATACTTTAGGACAAACTGACCTCGAGATGGGGTTCGATGGTCTTTCGTGCTGTTCCTAATCGTGCGATTCTATCCATAAACCCAAAACGTTTGCAAAATTAACGAGTGTCATAGCTAGCAATATGTGTGAAAGACCACGAATCTAACTTTGGAACGGAAGAAAGAAAGAATTGACTGATCATTAATATCCGTTCGGTGAGCCTATCATGTGTACTGAACCGAATCTGGACCGTCAGATCCGATGATACCCATCGGGACCCACATTTCAGTGGTCCATATTCCAGATGTGCCCATGTGATAATTCCTCATGGTTACCTTATTAGGCTTGACAGAAAAGAAGTCCTATTACGGCCTTCGCAAGTAGTACCAACTTGCCTTCTCTCCATGCAAAGATTTTGGCTAATCGTCATTAAGATCTCCACACGGTGAGCCTAAAACACTGTACCGAATCCAATTCATACCATCCGATCCGGTAATACCCATGTAGGACCCACGTCCCAACAATCTATTGTGAGCGCACAGTAGAAGCCAGATACTTTCGCTCAAATCCAAGCTCGTCAATATATCTAGTTGGACCATTCTCCGATGTGGGCTTCTGCACGTGTGAGCTGTATTAAATCTAATCCCCCTTAATTCAAGTATCCTTCGATACAACGCCAAGAGGGAGCCTAAGCCCGAGCTATCAACATATCTAGTTGAATCACCTTCACTTAAAAGTTTAAGTCAATGAATTATGGACCAATTTAAATACATTAACCACTCCAGACCTCATCAATTCTCCGACGTGAAACTTCTCAAACACAACTCACACGTGCAGCCTAATACGTTCCATTTTGCATCTCCGATTCAGTGTACACGTTGCACTCGGGCAATACTTCGCTCCTTCGCGTTATTTGCCAGGCGGGACAAATCACCCTAGTACAAAGTTACAAACTCAAGAAGCGGTACAACGTTGGGCTCTTCCGCTCCATGTTTCCTTGCCCTCAATGGAGGGGGAAGTGCAGATGGGGGGAATTTGGTCTAACCAAAAGTCACTATTTGGGGGGGGGGGGTGGTTGGTGTTGCGCCTTGAATGCAGCTACAGAGGAATAGGTGATGGTACAGTGGGATAATTCTAGTACTTCGTGGTTGTGTCAGCCTGCGTCGCAGGTTATCCATTCCCCCAAGCACCTCGGTGTCACTAAACTAATCCGCCTGGAAAAGACAATAATCATGTTGATTAAGATTGTGGAGCGTGGATTTTTTTTTTTTTTTTAATATTCGGGAAACGAAGCGTCCTGAACATGTTGTCGGACCGGTGGTTCCATGGAGTTGTCAAGTGCCAGTACCGACGGGCCAATCGAGGACTGGGGGCGGGTCTTCTTTATCATTTTCCTCGTACTCGACCTCGGTCCTATTGTCGACAGATCCCCCTCGTTTCGTCGAATCATGGGGACGAACTAGTGAGAGAGGGCGGGGAAAAAAAAATCAAAACCGTGTACAGCATAGCATGGCAAGTGCGCAGAGTGAACAGGACTCGAGTCCCTAAATCGTGCTTGTCACAAGGTGTTGATTTTACGGGATTTACCCACCGTGTTTGTTCTTTTGCTTAAGCTGGCAAATGAAAGCATGATTTGATACTTATGCGCACTTGTTGAAAGGGGGCGTGTATTTGCTTTTCGCAGGAAATCTTACCACGGATCAGAATTCCTCCATTTGCAATTAGCGTATCGAGTCGAGCAAAATCATAGTTTCATTACATAATTGCAAAGTCCATTAAAAGTTTGACGCCCACAGGAGTGAAAGTGCCCCCCCCCCCCCCCTCCCCCCTTTTACTTTTTTGGCGATTGAAAAGCTACGCGAGCTTGCCCTTTTCCCTAACTGTTTTACTCAATCTGCGCGCTTTATCTCGTATAATTAAAGCATTCTAATTGGAAACCTTCATACTGAGGGTGCATGTCGGCCGTATCCTAAAATGGACACATCTATTATCTTGCTCTTGAGATTTCACTACGTGTCGGTTCTCTTTGAACTCTCGTGACAAAAAAATATTAAAACTAACACAAGCCACTTTTTACCAAACGTTGTCCAACTCAATTTGGACCGTCGGTGACCATTACCAGTTGCCATTTGCCGCTGTTTCAACCAGCCGACATTGCCTGCAACCGATCGAGTCGCCGACCCTACTACAACAATCTCAACCTCTCCCTCCTCCCTCTCCATCTCTCGATTTCGGCCGCCCCTTCCTAAACCATCGTTATCTAAATGTGGCTGAGAAAATTACCAAACGAGTCCAAAACCCATTGTAAATTTGCAAGTGTGTCAATTTAATCATTTTTTTTTGCTAATTGAATCTTAAACCTTTTGCATTTGTACCAATTCGGTCCATCCGGTCAATTTTAACTGAAAAACGCCGATGTGGTTGTTAGCCTTCTAACGTGGCACGACTGAAGCTGACTTAAATAATTTTTAATAGTAATTTTTATTTGTCAAATTAAAATTTATTCTCTTCTTTCCCCTTTTTTTTTTGTCTTGTCTTTCTCTTTCTTTTCCCCCTTCCCTCCTTCCCTTCCTTCCCTTCTTCCTCTAGCAAATCGCAATACCTGGGCAACCCGACTCAACCTCCTCAAGCTGACTTAAATATTTTCCTGATTTTTCCGTATTTGTTTCGCCGAAAATAAGCCGGTCAAGAAAAATATTTTTCACCTATAAAAAATCTCCTTCAAAAGTGGAGAAAAACTTTCACTCAAAAAGAAAACGTTTTGCCTCATCTTTGGTTTCTCAACCCCTTTACATTTGTTTTTTAAATTAATTTAATTAATTTCGGTTTTCTTTTAATTTTCTAACTTTTAGTTATTCTTAATTTTTTTCCTTTCCTTTCTCTGCCGACAACCGGCCATAGCTACTCGTCGGATCTAGTGAGGCGAGCATCGACTTGAGCTTGCCGGCCATAGCTAGTGAGGCTAGCCTTGGCCTCGCCTTATTAGATTCGACGAGGCTCGGCCTGAGCTCTTCGGCCTCCACCGTGGCCGGTGACCAGCCGAAATTAGAAGGACAAGAAAAAAAGAAGAAGAAAAAGAATAGAGAAAAAAAGATAAAGATAAATAATTAAAAAAATTAGTTGTTTAAAAAAATGAAAAAAAAATGAAAAATTATTGAAAGGAGTGCATGGAGAACAATCAAATCTGATTTTCTATACCAAACAATGGAAAAAATTCGCGTGTTTTTCATATTTTAGCCAAATACCAAGAAATTTTGTCATTTTCCTAAAAAAATATTTTCCAAAAATGCCACATTTTTTCGTGAAACAAACAGAGCCTCGTACATCAATCTCAATTTCAAGGTCTATTCTACACTAGCAAATCGCATCCTTCTATGTAGCCTTGCACGAATTCGCAAAGAAACTCCGCCAAAATTTATTTCTTACGGGGAATTTTCACGAGGGCTTTCGTTTAAATAATGCGTTTACCCCATTTTTTAAAGGTGCACATGGTCCAGCCACATGGTGCGACCACTTAGGAGCTTTACCTGTTATGACTTTCGTGATGGTTGATGAGTTTTCTGAACGTCTTGTAGGAATTGAGATCCCAGAAGATAATTCTTCAAAAATTACTAACTCTATTGTGCGGCAGCAAATTCAACCCTAATCTTTCAATTGTGTAAATGTAGTCCTAAAATTTTTGTAGATTTGTCATTCAGTCCTAAAATTTTTAGTTGTGCCAATTTGGTCCTAAATCTTTTGGAGTTTTGTCAATTTAATCCTAAATCTATTATTTGAGTAATTCACTGAAGGTATTACATTGACAAATCGTCAAAAAGTTTAAACTAAATTGGCATAGTTGAAAGGCTTGAAATTAAATTGATAAATCTACAAAAGGTTTTGAATTAAATTTTCACAATTAAAATATTTATAACTGAATGATCTATATTTATAGTAACAAAGTGTCATGCCTACTAAATATGAAAAACCCATCAAATTGTGTTTATTAGTAAATGAAAATGCAATGAAATAACCTGATGTACACACATAAGTAAAAGGCATAGAAAACGCTATCTCTTTCTTGATTGGAAGGAACAAATAATAATTAAAGATTGACATTAGCTAAATAGATAGAAAACGATGTGGCTACAAAAACTAATTGTAATTATATTCGTAAATGTCTGCATTCATGGTAGTAGTATCAGGAGTAGTAATCATAATATTAATAATACTAAGGGAAATACTTCCATGACAGCCTGACAATACTGTAGTTATTTATACCGTAGATCCACACATTATCACCATGTGTTTTGCATAAAGCACTCACTAATTGAAAAATCGTAAGGTCAGAAATAATGACAGTACTGCCAAATTGACAGCTTCCTAATACTAATAACTATGGTAGCAACACTATGTGCGTACACAGATTAATGCACAGCCGGAAGTCATTAGCGGGTTCCAGATTGGTTTCACCACACAGACTGGTTCATGTACTGTGTTCTTGTGTTGTCCATCCCATAGGTTAGGGCGACGTATTTCGTCGTGCGTACGAGATGGGAAACCGAAACGAAGACCGTTTGTTACGTTGTTAAAAGTCGCGTGGTCGGAACATGGGGAGTGGGGGAGAAAACCCGAAGGAACTATCAGTCAAACTCAAGCCCTAGGAGAATATGTGACTGCTCCAACCGCCCCCGCCTCCCCCCCCTTCTCCTCCTCGGCGTTGTGGGGCTGTGTGCTTGATCGTTCTCGTACGCGATCATCTGCATCTTCGCATCCATCCTGCCGCCATTCACTTCCTCTGCATTTGTTCTTGTACTCCTTTCGTGCAAGGAAAGGTTTTTGTTTCCCTTTGGTTCTTACCCTCGTTTTGGGACGATGAATGTGTTGAGAGAGAGAGGTAGGGTTTGACAATGAATGTGTTGCCGTGGTAGTTAGTTGCCGTTAAGTATGGGTCCTTATCTTCTCTGTCGCTCCGCCAAAACCACCGGTCAAAGTCAACCTCCCCTCCTCACCATGCACATTGCAGCACCTAACCTAGATATATACCTGCCTTTGCTCCTCCTTTATCCCCTTGCCTTGTTCAACTCTCTCTCTCTCTCTCTCTCTCTCTCTCTCTCTCTCTCTCTCTACTGTGCATTTCACATCCGAAATTTTTGGCTTCGACGGCGGCATTCTTCAGACATTCGAGAGCCCATGAGAAAGCCTTGCTGCGACAAGCGGGACACCAACAAGGGAGCGTGGTCGAAGCAAGAGGACCAGAAGCTCATCGACTACATTCAGAAGCACGGCGAGGGCAGCTGGCGAACTCTCCCTCAAGCCGCCGGTAATTGTTCTCCATCCTTTCATTACATCCCGCATGTAGCAAAACATGGCGCAACTAAACAACAATCGGATTGCATGATGGAGTTTCGCTAGGGAAATACGTAACTGAGAATGTGAGTGCATTGGTCATCAGGCCTGCTCCGTTGCGGCAAAAGTTGCCGGCTGAGATGGATAAACTATCTGAGGCCGGACCTCAAGAGAGGCAACTTCGCCGAGGATGAAGAAGATCTCATCGTCAAACTTCATGCACTCCTCGGCAATCGGTGCGTTCGTCAGTTTCTCTCTCTTTTCTCGCCCTAATATCGCAAAAGAAATGTGTTTTCCTACTCCGTTTAAGGATACCGTTAAACTTGTATTGGTAATATAACAGGAACTATAACCAAGACAGTGATGCGGATGAATGGAATCAATAGTAGAAAAAAACAAGTTCTCCATGTCCATGATCCGAGTTTGCAATTTACGGTTCGAAAGTGCGATTTTTGTCTTCTAATGAAAGGGGTTTTGTATTCTTTAAATTCATGTTTTCGAGAATAAAGCTTTGTCTGATAATTTCGTCGGCGATTCGTATTTCAGGTGGTCGCTTATAGCCGGAAGGTTGCCCGGACGTACTGATAACGAAGTCAAGAACTATTGGAACTCTCACTTAAGGAGAAAACTCCAAAAGATGGGGATAGACCCCAACAATCACCGGTTGAACCAAAATCTCCCTCGCTCTCAAACCCCGAATAACTCCGGCAGCACTTCCTCCACCAGCTTGAAGACCAACGCGACCCCCGCCAATAAATCCTCCAAGAGTGCTTGCGATCATCACGAGGTATTCAATGAGGAGAACGATTCGGGAGATATCCCGTGTGGCTTGCCCGATTTGAACCTTGATCTCACGATTAGCGTCCCGTCTTCTTCGCTTACTAAAGTCGAGCAGGAGGAGGAGCAAAATCCGTATGCCTCTAAGGTAGCGAGGGACGTCAAAAGCGCCGAATCCCCCACCCTGCTTCTCTTTGCATGACGACTCATTTATCCCCCACTAATTTCTATAAAATCTGGAAAGGGTAGAAGTAGGAAGGAGTATGCATGATGAACGACCACAATTAGTGCGCACGGAGGCGATTAATCACGTGAAGTTCAATGCATTTTCCCAAGTGCTAGAAAAAATTGAAATCGTCCAAGAGTTGAAGCGACGATCTATGAAGAGGGATCGAGGAAGCGCGGGCTCGATCAGTGAAGATAACCCATGGCTTATGCAATTCCAGAGAGGGGAAAAAAAAAAAACAAACCGCACATTCATTGCTCAACTATTTGCCAGCGAAGCCTCGTTGATTGTCGCCGTGCGCAACTGGCGGAGATCGAACATAATCATTCACAAAATTGCTTCATCTCAATCTTTGTAAAGTTGAAGGCTGGATTGCCGAGCTTGGGAAATTCTATTTCTTGTAAATTGTATTGTTTCACCACAGCATATAGTTGAGAAATTGTAATCATCAGCAATTTTTTCATCATCTTCTTCTTCCTGTACATTTTTTTTTTGGGGGGGTTTCTGTATTCACGCAGAAACTGCAAGTCTGGAGTTTTTCCGATGAAGCCTCATTGCGCGGCAACAAAATCAGTCCGAGAAAAAGTTATCACTGGACAGATTAATCCATCTGCGAGGTGTACGTAGCAAGATGAAATGGCTAATCAGAGGTGGGTCCACAGATTATACATATAACCTTACTAGTCTTAAACATAAGTCAATGATGGACCACTGGGATTAATTTTTTGTGCTATTGATCAATTGTGGTTACTAATGTCACCGGCCAAAAAAGGAAAATCGGATTTATCATGAGATATCCATGGAAGTTCAGGGTTTCGATGCCAGGAATACTTTGCAGCCATTTCAGGGAAGAAATTCACTATCAACGCAAGCTTTTTATATACTCTCCGCATTATATACTTCGCGATTGATCGAACCCTTGTGCTCAACTGCGGAAACGAATCCTGATTGAAGTACTTGCTTTTTTCTCGCGATTTCCATCATAAGCTTGTGGTTATATGTTCATGGAAAACCTTTCTACACAGTTTTTGGCGAACGTAGTTCCGCATTTTGATATTACAACTCTCAAAACTTCCATGGATGACGGGCGTCCAAGTCATGAATTCATAGAGGATGAAGCTGCTGCCGAGGATTCCTAGTTCATTTGGAATTTTACCCGCCTGGAAAAGGAAGAAAAAGTTTAAAACCAACGGTATGTGATTCCCGTTGATGTCCTGAAATAGATGTGGTGAGTGTGTTCCATTTAAAAGTTCTTATACTTGTGACCGGCAAATAGTAACATATGTTCAATATAGGTAGTGGTAGGACTGTTTGGTCCCGAAACGGTAAGCTTTTAGGGTTTCGTCACCGAAGGTAGAAAATTTTAGGCGCTTCGATTCAAAGCACGACGTCCCCATCCATCTATGTCAATAACGTGTGTCAAGTGTTGAGTTTTCATATCCTATTTCCTGGAATGATAAGAACAAAATTGTATCAGGCAATTAAATTGAGAACCGGAATATCATGTTTGGAGCGAAATTATTGGGATCTAAGTGAATTGCTATACTGATATTTGTGAAAAGGTCGATCACTAACCTTTTGGCCAAACGAAAATGGCAATAAAATTCTATCTCTCGTGAAATACTATGATTACTTGTATGACCACAAACCCGTTAGGTTAACGATTTCGTTAGTGCGTTCCAAATGTACGAAGCCCATGTCTTACCCTCAAGAACCAGGCGGCACCAACCGATAAGAACACAAGCAATGGAAGTGCTTGATTTCTCGATTTGCTCTGTTTTACATTGGCGAGACACACTTTCGAATCAAATTTACGGAAGAAGGTTGGGTGCTGTGGTTCAACGTTGACCATTTCTTGGCCTTCCTTAAGGGCATCGAAACGAGAGAAGGACTGCATGCGATGCCCTAAGCATTTTGCATGGGGTTAGGTTTCGTTGCAGTGCGGTTGTTGGGTAGGTGCTGATAACTTCATGTCGCAAAGCGTGAACTCGAAGGAAAACTTTCCGTCCAAGAAGATAAGGACTATTAACTCTATTGAGCTGACGTAGTCTTCAATTAGTTTCCGCACGGATCGACCGAAATGAATTTACAAAAAAAGAAAAAGTAGAATAAACCGAAACCCTAGGTTCAAGTTCGATGGAAATTAGTAATAATAGCTTCTGTTTCCCACGCCACGAATCACTGGCCGACTTTGCCCTCTCGGTAGCGGCATGTTCATAAACTTTTCAATAAAACCACGTGTTTACTAAAAGAGGTTATACGATTCTACGTGATTTGGTATGTTTGAGGTCCGAACTCTTACTCATCCATGCGTAGAGTCACATTTGGACGAATCTATATATGTTTAAGGTGTGAATTGAAATTACGTCCGGCGACCGCAACGGTAGCACAGCACGGGGATCACGCCACAGAAAAGAAACTTTAAGCTCGCGTTCTAGAAAGAACATGAATCAGCAATGCATTTGCCAAATGGGGGACGTCTTCTAGGCCCTTGCCCTCTGAAGGTCACGGAATGGGCCTGTTTCTTCACGCGATGGCCGGCTTGGATTTGTAAACAAATGAAAACTGAGATCTCTCTCCTGCCCAAAATGGGGTTAAAAAAAAAAAAAAAACTGGGGATCTCAGCCATGACAGGGACTTCAAATTCCGCAAAGTTCCGACCTAGGCTGGTGGCCAAGACAATCTAGAGCTGACCGTGCCGCTAGCGAGAAGGCGCGCCATCCGCGTTTCTTCCCGAAGGTCAACGCTCGATTTGGACTATTCTTCCTCGGCACCTGCAAGTTCCACGGGAAGAATGGCTAATCCGGAGCTTAATTTATTTAATCAAGGAGAAGAAGAAGTGACGTCGTAGCAACCGAGTCTCAACTCTAGCTGTTATTGATTAACCACCGTTTCGTACCAACAAAAACTTATTTGGGGGAATAACGAAAATTGCTTCTTTAAGTAAACCGATGGAAGATGAAGTCTCCTTTTCCGACCTAACGTGGTCTAAGTTGCCGGTTACCTATGAAAACTTAAAATCAACTTTCTTGTTGAACCGGTCTTACCACATCACGATTTTCACGTAATTGGGAAGAACATTTGCACCAATGGGCGGCCGAATGCACCAAAAATGAAGTTTTTTCTTTAGAGAAAACCTAATCACGCACCGATATTAATGTAGTCATAAATGAATATCACGAACTTGAATGATATTTTGGGTTCAGTAATTTGTTATATTTAAGGAATTTGATATATAATTTAATTTCGTATATGTTTGTTCCATTCAGTAAAAAGAAAATTCCCTAACCCGAGATGTAGAAAGCGAATTATGAGAAGAATTATTTAATGATCCGAGAGAGTGAATCAATTCGTGACACAAGAGAGTTGAATTTCCACCGGTCAAATTTATCGCTATATAAAGTTTAATTATTCCGACATTAATTATTTTTAAAAGCCCCACGCGAGGCATCGGCGTGGTACAAGCTAGAACGGCAATAATTGTCCCAAACAATCATAAAGCTATTGTACGACGGCAAGTTCAGTTTTAATCACTTTTGACGAGTTGACAATTTAGTATTAAACCTTTTGAAGATTTGTCAATTTAATCCTTGACCTATTATTTGAATAGTTGGGTGAAAGGACTACAATGACTCTAAAGATATATGACTAAACAAGCATAAATTAAAAAGTTTAGGACTAAATTGGCATACAACAGTTTTAGCCCTTTTTGGATAATTTTTCCACCTAGAACGAGACAAACTTGCGTGGAAAAGTGTTGTCTCATTCACAAACCATTGCTTTTACTGAATGAAAAGCTGGTGACATTGTATTTGTTTGACAAAAAATAAAAAAATAAAAAGCACCACAAGTGAATGCATTTCGGACGGATCCCTGGTGGCGACGAGATCTTGTTTGGATTTCTCTTATTGCCCAGCGAAAGGTCGTTCTCAATGATTGAAGTCTTCGTGAGTCGTTTAATCCCTGTATAACTTGTGAAGAATTTTGTGAACGGTATTCGAGTAAAAAGACACTTGCTAATGATCGTGATTATGATTATGATTATGATGATGATGATGATGATGGTGCTAATGATAAATTACGAACGACTTCTTCGGGAAGACGCCCCTAGTTTCATTGTTTTTTTTTTTTTTGGCAGGTACGAATGATTAGAGCTCAGTGTCCTTGGGTGAGGATAAAACTATAAGGTTGATGCAACTGACAAGTAGATGGAAGATTCCTATGCATCACAGCGACACGGCTAGTCCGAGGCTGTGTGAACCACAATAGTCGGGGGTAGCTGCATTAGGGTTCTCTAATCCTATGATAACTTCCTAGGTGTGTATCGTTGGTTGGTTGGCCGGTTCTGTCTAATCATATGATCATGTGTTTGATTAGACATCATAGAACTATCCACTGCATGCCTTTCTCAAAATTATAACAGTACCTCCGGTTCACACCGTAAAATTGTCCAAAAATTTCTAAACCTACTATAGGGTGGTTAATTCAGTCCCAAATATTTTAATAATTTGCTAATTTATTCATAAATATATTTTTTTACCAATTAGGTTAGTACTGAATTATCCACCGTACAATAAATTTAGGACTTTTTAGACAATAATCCATGATTTAAACGTTAAGCTAGTGTCGCTATTATTGTTGAATATCTCTAATTTAGCTCTTCACATTTTATTTTTCCATCGGCTTGAGGATCGATTATTCTCTCCTATAAGCAATTGCTCTAAAATTTCCGGGCAAACTCGAATACAAACGATTGCAAGCCTCGTGAGACATGATCGGTGATCGAGAAAGGAATACCGTCATTGGTTCTTCTCCGGGAAAAAAAAAATTCATGACCCTTGGACCTACTATTGAAAATAAGAGCATAGAAGTAGCTCGCGACAAGCTAAACTGATTCGAACTGGATTGAACGAAGATAAGTGAAGGAAAATGTAGATTGCAGTAAAAGCTGTAATTGACAAAGAGTAGTCCTATATGTGTCTCTGTGTATTTCTTGTTCCCTTTTACACAGAATAATAGACTTCGAAACTTTAAAACAACAATAATTACTTCGGCCTTGCGCGCAAATCTTCATAATCTACTTACTGAACTTAACCTCCGTTTGTTCGCAAAAAATAAATTTTAAAAAAATACCTTTCGATTTTTTGGACGTTTGGTTCTCAAAAAATAAACAAATTAAGGAAAACACTTTCTTCAACCCAAAAAAAAAGGGAAAAACACTTTCCATTAATGGAAAAAACACATTCAAAAGTGGGCAAAATTATTTCCTCTTTTTGAAGAGACGATATTAATTCCCTCATCTTTCCTCCTTGCACTCTTTCACTTTCCTTTTCTTTTTTAATTATTTAACAAATTGTGAATTTTTTTAAAATTTTCCTTTTTAATTTTTCTTTTCTTTTCTCTCTTCTACTGCCACGGCGACCGGCCAAAGGCGAGGGATGAACCTTGCTGGATTCGACGAGGTCGACCCTCATCGGCCTTGGGCGAGCTGCTATGGCTAGTCGCCAGTCATCAGCAGACCAGCATGGGGAGAAAGAAACATAAGAATATTTTTGATAATTTCATCTGGGAAAGTCAATTCCTTTAAAAAAATGAAAAATATTTTACGGTTCATTTTCCGCTCTCAGCCAAATACTAAAAAGTATTGTCATTTTTTTCTGAAAAATAACTTTCCGAAATATATCTCTAGAAACATCTACCTTCTTTCGCGAAACAAACCAACCCTTATTGTCATGCTGGCTTATGCCCGACTATTCCAGCATACTGACTTACTGTAGAGTTCATAATTGGCAAAATATGATGTACAGATGTTCCGGCCAAAACTATCCGACTTCATCATGTAACTCGGTCGGATTAGTTAAGTTGTATGTTTTTTATTGGCTTGCGATGCAAAGTGTGAGTTTATTCGAACACATAAAAATTGGGTACAACTGGTCAATCACTGGACGTGGAATCAAGATCGTATGACAATCCTTCGAGAATACTTGTATCATTTTACGACGGCATGAGCCGTCACCGGCCGGCTCAGCCGTGCCCTAGAAACCAAACAGCTATATTTCCGTCGGTGTTTGTTCGTAAATTCTTTGTTCTGTCAGTTAAGCATGTACAGACTTTTCTTCAATGAAAAGGGTATAAGCAGAAAGAAGAAAGTGTCCGTTGACCATCCTTGTGTACATGAATCACTCGTTCCCTTTGGTTCCGACAACACGAACGTGATCCGAGAAAAACGACTGTTCCTTCAAGGTTAGGTCAGGAAATAAGAGGAACTCTAGACCATCACCACAAAATACTAATATATAGCCAATCATGCAATGCTTGGACAGATGATTCAGACTTCCGATGAAGGATAAGTTACCCTAGCCTTCGCGATCTGTGAGACTATTGCTTTCGGATCACGAAAGGGGCAAAAAAAGAAAAAAGAGAGAGAGAACATGCGACACAGAGAGATTCGAAACCGCCGGTCTCGCGGGCATAATTAAATCGAGAGCAGGAGTTGAAAAGTTGGGTCGAAGGCGTAAAGAGCAAGTACGCATACACATGTGTGGTCTTGTGAACGATGAAAAAGACAGAGGGTTTCTTTTTTTAGCCACTGTATGAACGAAATTTCCTCTTACTTAGTATTCTTACCTGCAAGTCTTCTTCTCTGGCTAGCATCGTGATGCACAGCTGCCACTGTTTGGTGGTGCGTGCATGGTCTTGATCTTGTGTGGGCTTGTGGTGGAGCGAGCGTCTCGTGTAGAGAGAGAGAGAGAGAGAGAGAGAGAGAGAGATCCAATTCCATACGCATCAAACATGACTCGTTTTGAGATATCAGAAACATCAAATTTAAGAAACGCCGTAGTCGGACTGAACCAAACACTTGAGCTTCTTTTTGGTTTACCTGATCGACAGCATTCGTAATGTCCTCTACCGGTGACTTGTTAGATCCCGTGCGGATTGGAAAAACAACCAGCGGCCACCCAAGGTGATCCGGCAACGAACGGTGAGGCGGCAACGCGGCGGGGAGTGGCGGTCGAGGGAAATTGAGGCTCTAGGCACAGAGAGAGGGGGGGGAGGGGTAGTAAGTTCGGGTTTTAGGGTTTTTCTTCTCAAGGTCTAAAACCTTTAACAAGGCCTTAAATGGACATGTAGATTTTTAACATATAATTTCTTCTTCACCTCTTGAAAGGTGGATGATGATATTTCAGGTCGAGATGGGAAAGTGGGAAAATCCCAATCCGGTACGCAAAATTTCTGAACACGTTGGTTTCTCCAAATTTCGAAACGGAACCTCACTATTTCTAGGGCGAAATGATTCATCAGACGATATATATCTCTCCCACATCTCATTCTTTTCCCCATCCTTTCGCTGTCACGCATTTATGGAATTATTTTGCCCTTTTCCTCTTGAGGATGACTGCTCATTCCTATGGCAGCGACCATCGCATTGACGACTCGCAAACAGTTCGGAACGAGGAATGCGACATAAATGTGACTACCCCTTGAAATCTTGGTAGACACGCATTCAGTGGACGATGAGGTCGGTCCGGGGTGGCCAAGACAGCTTTCGGAGGCCATTCACTTTCATTGCGACCGCTGAAATGGTCCCGCCCGACATCGCGGGGAAAATTATATTTCGATTGCCATACTTCTTTTAGTAAAGGATCATCTCGGTATCGCCATTTTTCTTTAAGATTGAATGAGCTTTTTTTTTTTTTTTGGAAAATGAGTTTATAAATAGCTGTAACGAATCATTTCTGTGGGTAATCATTATCGAAAATTTGCATCATCGAGCGGCCCGGAGAAACAAATTAATTAGGGCAAAGATTTTGACATTAGTTATATAATTTGACAAATGATATTAAGTTATACTACCCACGTCCGACTTTCACATAATAAATCGATTCGAGTAAAATGAAACGAATGTTTTCATATTTTGATTTTATTGCAAAAAATTTTAGCGGCCTATCGAGAAAATAAAATCATAACAACGAATAAAGATATAAACTCATTACATATATGAATTTAAGCACAGAAAAAACAATCCTATGGTCAATAGATAAGTAGAGAAAAAAAAAAGATAGCGACAAATACTCTTTTTTTTAATCTTTGATCCGGTTGAAACGGAAATAAAGATAAGAATAAATAATAGATCTTTTTTTCCCAAAAAATGAAAAAAAAAATTACAATTACAAGTTAGAAAATAAGAACTGCCTCCAGCAAAATCTGGCAAACAAAATAAAAAAAACGGTGCCTCCAGGATATGAGTTGGGCCTCAGCGCTAGCCGGGATATCATACCAAAAATTAGTAAGATCGGACTAGCTAGCCTATCACACAACGGCAAGCGGACGATCGCGACGCGAGCTTGGGCCAGTACACCGCAATGATATTTCAAGAGATGCAGTGACAAAACCGGCAAGGGGCCGGTTGTCGTCCCGGTCCGGTCTAAAATGTACTAGCAACTTGGGAAAAAAATACTGCAGCCATTTCGCCCGGAAAGATTCATATGGGCTTTGCCTTTTGAGTTGATGAACGGGCTTTTAGACGTGAGGCTGCGAAAAACGCATCTACCACCCCGGCACATCGTTTTCTGCTAACTGCTTGGAATATACCTGGTGAGTGAAACCTTGCGGGTAAATCTTGTGACAAGGGCCCTCCCAACTTTGGATAGGACTTATGGGTGCTTCATCAACCTCAAGCTGCTACTTCTGTCCGTTTCTGGGCGCAGGCACGCTGTCACGGAAGTCGAGATCGTCTGTAGAAAAAGCTTGAATTGCTGCTATGCTTTTTTGTTCTTTGTGTTCTGTTCGGCTTGGGGTGGGCCGAGATGTAGTCGACACTAGACAGACATCCTCAACAAGGTTTTGTCATGACACAAGCCTACAATGCCGTGTGTGTATGGAGCCCTTCAGTGGAGCCGCGAGAATCTAGGGTGAATCTTGCAGGGTGTTTTGTTGTCTCGAACAAGGATCTCAAATGGGCAACCGGTCAGACGTGCACATGCATCTCCCGTGCTTACTCTGGCGGCAACATTAGGGACCCAAGAACGAACAGACACCCTCGATACGAATTAGAAGTTACGTAGCGATATTGTGAGGAAATTTGTAGAATCCTTGAAGAATCGAAACTTCAATTTGGGCTTTCTTCAAGTTGGGTCAAAGCAGGAAATTACAGAAAATATTATTGCCCACTTTGTTGCCGCCTTGCAAAGGGAATAATCATGTGAGTCGCAAGTGTAACACGACCAGCAAAGATGTGGCTGTCCGATTAGCTCAGGTGCTTATTTGAGACTAAATGAAACAAGGTTTATCCTTGATCTCTTTTGAGAAAACGGCCCTAATTCATGCCCTTACTTGAAACAAGATTCGTTCTATGCCATCTTTAAGAAAACAATCCCACTTTAGGCCTTTAATTTGAGACTGAAATGTCCATTTCAAACGCTTATTTAAGACAAAATGCAATCTCGGCTCCCTCTTTTTTTTGATAAAACGGGCCCAACTCTTATTTGAAAGTTCCCGAGCTTTTACTTGATAAATTGGGGTGTAAATTACAAAACGGGGTTGGGATGGCGTTTTGGTAAACGAATTCGGTCTATTAGTATACTAGAGATTCCATTTAAGGATTGTTTGTGTAACAATCCTTAAATGATGCTATATATTTTATAAACTCATTTAAAAGATGGATGAGATGGTCATAAGCAAAGCCAATGGCCGTCTAAGCCCTGTTGGGTTGCATAGTAGCTGCGGTGATCCGCCCATATAGTCAACCACACTTCATGCCCAATACAGATAACTGGTTATCAAATTATTTCAAAAATGTTGATAGAACATCGGTTTTCCTATGTCAGTTTCTCCCTCTCCAAAAACGCTCTTAAAAAAAAAAAGAAAAAAAAAAAAAAAAAAAAAAGAGGAAGTACAAAAACTCTCATCGCAGTCATTCAAACAATAGATTCTCGCAAGACCGCTTGTCGGAATCTCTTAATCTGTGGACAACGGGTACGATCGTACTTCGATCGGTCATACAAATTTGGTCCATTTTAGCCATGTTAATCATATGGATTATATGTTTGACAAAAAAAATTATATGGATTATATGTTTTCTGCACGTTGGTCGTATTAGAACGGGAATTTCTTTCCTTCACCACCAAATGACAAATCTTTTTTCCCTTCTTTTAGACAATTTGTTTATGGCGACAATGTGCATGGCGTCTCTTGTTCTTTCGGGTAATAACTACGTTGGTCATTACTCATGTATCTGTCTAGAAATTTCGACGGAACTCCCAGTAGATTCATCCCATGCCACGTCCGGGGAAATCCAAGATAATTTGACTTGCTCGCATCCATCTAGAAATTTTGGATCAAACCCTTCGCGGTTTGATAACAATCAAGCGACATTGTTTCTTCGACCTCGAACCGAGATGCTCTAGCTCTGCTTTGCTTCCTAAGCAGGGACTTGCGCGAAAGGAACGCCATTTTGCTCCGGTGATGCGTCATTTTAACGGCAAATTTGTTCATCGGTTTGAATACTGAGGGTCCTTTCTCCCCCGCGACATTAAGTTTGGATATTGTTCTTATCTTCCGTCGTTATTCTCGAAATTGGATTAGGCCTGACAGAGAGAACCGGCGAGAGAGGGGAATGCAACTCGTCACAAGTGACAGAATGCTAATTGGACACGACGTTTCGCGCCAAGGTGGGCAAAATAGCAATAGCAGTCCGCTAATGTTCGGGTTGTAATCATCGTAATTTTAGCAACTTTAGACAGCGACACTTTGATAATGGACATTAATCATCTGTACTCAATATAACTTGCGGTTGATCTCATCGACAATGTCACGTTCATGATTCGGTTTCGATTTTTTTTACGTATGCTAAATGGTACGACTGTACATTCATGTCCTATCAAAAAATTTGTCCATGTTGCCTGTCGCTATACGGTCCAGAATACATGTTGTATACGCACGTCCTTTTTTTTTAGTGCAAGGAGCTATTTAAATTTTTGCCTGATGGATATATAATCTGTTTAAAGTGTTACAGTACATTTCTTAGTTGCTGCTGCCTCTAAGTGCTGTGCGACGGAAAATCCAATGTGACACTTCGTGATCTTCTCAGCCTCAGCCAGAAAAGCACGGGAAAATCGTCTGATTGAGCCCAAAACTATTGCGCGAATGCTAATTCGGTATCGGATTTTTCAATTGTGTCAATTTAGTTCTAAAACTCTACGCGAAACTCCGGTGTAGTTGCTCCGATTAATTTTCATCGGAAATCGCTGACACAACGTTGTGCATTGTAACACAGCCGGCAATGGCTAGATCGTCACATCGGCAATTTCTAGTGAAAATTGACCAAGAAGGCTACGTTAGCATCTTGCGCAAAGATTTAGGACTAAATTGGTGAAATTGAAAAGTAGATATTTGAAATTGATAACCATAAAATATATTTAGGACTGATCAGGCAATTTTCCCGCCAGACTTCTATTCCCCATGCTGTCCAACTTCAATCCCCATCGCAAAGTCCACCAACATCCGATGGGTTTGTGTTGGACTAACTGTACTGATTATTGAAAAACGGATGCACAGTGCATGCATGAGAAGATTATCTTATATTTACCTTCGTGCATAAGTCATTTTTTTCATGCGAAACGACAGGATGCGGACACAGTCGCATCAATGCAAGCAATCAGAGCCGGGATAACAAGAGTAACCTGCCCAATATAGTCCAAACCGGAGGGTCACGATTCGAACTCGTGCCGTGAGCGCTTCAGTATCGCGCAATGCGTACATTACAAAATGGGTGAAATCAATGATACAAAATTATTAATCTTTGGCCGAATTCATTAAAACAAAATACTCGGGAGCAAGCCCGACAAGGAGAAATTTCACGTACAAGGAGACATTGAAATGCATTTCTAGCACTGGCAACGCGGATTGCATCAACACATCGGTTTTTGCCTTTACCCTCTTGAACTTGTCCTCACAATCACATCACCAGTTGTGGTCTTTGGCTTCATCTTGGGGAAATTGATGATTATGTTGACGGCCAATAGACTTTGCTTAATCATAATTATCTAACAGAAAAATCAGTGGCAAGTGTCGGAACCATAATCATGATTAAAGTGGAGTTGGTGATGGAGTAGGTGCGTGGTAAGGTCTATGATTATCTCTATGGGTCACCACCGGACAAATTCTTGTGAAGAATTGAGTTCAAATTGTCACCCAAATTCCCGCACCGATCAGGCCAGGGTTCCAGACATTCGGGAGTTTGTAGATCTGAGTTCTTGATGTTGATCAGATCCGTATCTCTCTTGTCCGGTGATGGATATATAGATTCGCAACACCATATTTTCCCTTGCTAAAGGTAAGACTTCGAGATCCGATAGTTTCAATGTGGATTTCTTTAAAGTCTCTTGGGAGATTATTGGTCCGTCGGTCACCCTAGCTATAAAGGACTTCTTTGATTCGGGTGCCTTGCTCAAGGAAATCAACACTTCTATCCTCTCATCAGTGCCAAAGATTCCCAATGCACCGGCAATGAATGATTTTCGGCCCATAACTTGCTACAACACGGTCTATAAATGCATTACCAAGTTATTGGATAATAGAATTGCATGTGTGTTGCCCTATATTATTAGCCCTCCTCAAAATGCTTTTGTGAAGGGTCGAAGGATTAGGGATAATATCCTTCTTGCTCAAGAACTACTTGCGGGATTCCAACATGAGCCGTGTCTACCGAAGTGTGCAATAAAGTTAATTTTCAGAAAGCTTATGATACTATAGACTGGGAGTTTCTTGAACTCGCTTTGCAAGCCTTCGGTTTTCTTGGTATGTTCATTAAGCTGATTATGGCTTGTATCATTTCTCTGAAGTTCTCGGTCGCCATTAATGGTGAGCTTCACAGATTCTTTGATAGTAGTAGAGGTATTCGTCAAGAAGATCATATGTCTCCCTACCTCTTCATTATTGTTATGGAAGTATTCACCGGTATCCTCAATGCCAAAACAAGACGCTCGGGCTTCAAGTACTTTTGGCAATGCAAGTGTGCATGACTGTCCCATATTTTCTTTATCGATGATGTGCTCTTGTTTGTTGAGCCAAATATGGCGCCCATCACCTTACTAAGGGAGGGGCTTGACCTTCTTTTCAGGGTGGTGTAGACTTAGGCCGAATGTAAAAAAAAAGTGAGATCTTCTTCTCGGGTGGTTCGGCTGATATATGAAACCTCATTCGGCACTTCTTTGGCTTTCAGGAAGGTGCGCTTCCTTTTCGCTACCTCAGGGTTCCTATTATTTCATCTAGACTTAGCAAGGTAGATTGCAATGCTCTTGTGAACTCCATAACTACTCGAGCTCATTCGTGGTCCCAGCGGTTCCTTTCCTTAGCTAGCCATTTACGGCTCATTAAGTCAATCTTGCATGTCATTCATGTCTTTTGAGCTAGTGTCTTCACTCTTCTGATGTCTATGATATCACGAATTGAATTGATCCTTAGACAATCCTCTCGAAATGACTGGATTTGGGTATTGGTGATGCCAAAGTCCCATGGGCCTCAGTTTGTCTCCCTAAGGATGAAGGTGGCTTGGACATTCGTAGACTTGTTGATTGCAATTGAGCACCCATACCCAAGCACATTTGGATATTATTCACGGACAAGGAGTTCTTGTGGTATAAGTGGATTCATTCTACCTTTCTAAAGTGTAAGAACTTCCGGTTTGCTACTAAACCGACCTTCTGCTCCTAGGCTTGGAAGAAACTCATCGATCTTAGGCCAGAGTTCTATTCGCTATTCCAGTGGCGGATTAGGGATGGTAGTTCGGCCTCTTTCTGGTTTGATTTTTGGAACACTAGAGGACTGTTGTATAAGCTATTTATGGACAGGGAAATATACCGGTCATGCATTTCGAGGAAGGCTTCAGTTAGTGACTTCTTCTCCTTTGTTTGGCAACCATCACGGGTCCTTGACACCATTACATCCTGATCGGATGCTGCACGTACCTTTGTTGATGGGAGATGTGATTGACTGATCTGGCAAGGCCACCCCTTGGGTGTCTTCTCTACTATCTCGGCTTGGGATCTTGTTAGTTTCGAGACCTGGATCTCGAGGTGAGGTGAATGGTCAGCGTCCTCGTCGGGTTAATGGGTCGTCCGACATTTGGTCGAACGCGAACCTCTCCCAAGGCCCATTATCCAAGTTGTAACGGTAGTATACGTGGTCGACCTTCAATGTGGTCGAATGACATGAAATACGTGTACATGCCCATTATCCAAGTTGTAACAGTGATTTTACCCTTTGAGGGGTAAAATCGTCATTTCAGAAAGTGATGAGAAGTGAAAATCTCAAACATAATGATTTGTCAACCTCTTGACCCAAATCATAATTTTGAGTAATTTTTATGGCTCGATCGGAATAAGAAAGATAATTTACCCTTTGAGGGGTAAAATTATCATTCTTAGAAAAAGGACATGATTTGAAAACCCAAGCATAAGAATTGGTTGACTGACCAATCCTAATTCTTTTCTTAGCGTTATCAACCTATCTCATATACAAGGTAGAGACGATTTACCCCTAAATGGTAACATTGTCAATTTTCGAATGAACAGATAAGAAATCTCAAAAATAGGATTGACCAGTTGTCTGTGGTCAATCCTCAATTTTTGGGAATTTCTGGAATGTTTAACAATTTTTCATAATTTTTCTACATTTTTGGGATTTTCTATTATTTTCTAACATTTTTTAGGATTTCCAGAATTTTTTCTATTTTTATTATTTAAAAATCATTTTCAAAATTTTTTGCATAAAAAATGATTTGGACCGGGTCAACCCAACCCACTCGGTTCGGAACCCAGCCCAGATCCCGACCCGCACGGCCTACGCCTCAAAACGACGTTGCTCCACATTTTTTTGTTTTTCTATTATTCGGATTTAATCCCACAGTTCATATTGAATCACGTGGCTACTCCACGATCACTGGATCTATTCACTAAACCTACGGCTCAGATCAAAAGCCGACTATCCCTCAACCGTCAGATCTAATTACTTGATTCTACAGTCGCGATCGAATGACTCGGCTAATCCTCAAACATCCGATCTGTCGATTTATTATTTATTTTTGAAAATCTATTTTTTATTAAATCGAAGATTTAAAACTGATCCTATGATCACCAAGCCCACACGTGGCATAACCTAGACCGTCGGATCGCCTAACAGACTAACTTCCTACTCCAACGGCTCTGCTGACTAGGCAAACGCGTGGACCTATCATAAGACGACACCTAAGACGTTGACTCTTTGACTAGTCATGTCAGCTCTGTCTTCAACCTCTCGACCCCGGCGGAATGGATGGCCGAGACTTCTTTGGTTCTGATCAACGACTAAACCTACATCAATTAACCTGAAACTAATTCCATTCGACTCGTCTACTTCTCTAGTTTCACATATGTCAGAATCAAAGTATTTCATCCACAGAATTAAGCATAGGCAAGCCCGAACCAAGTCGACTATGGGAACCCCATACATGTGATTCATGGCATATCAAGCAAATTCACTCACAAAGAATATTATACTAGAGTTCAGAACACTTACTTTGAACTCCGATTGAGCTCGTAGTGTTTAGATTTGGCTAGGCGACATTGAACGGTGTTCGACAAGGGAGATTGAGTTTAGAGACTCGATTCGAAGTATTCAAGCAAAATCAATGTAAAATGAAGATGTGATGGTGACCGGTGATGCTTAGGGAGTAAAACGCCCACACAAACTCGAAAAATGATGACCGGATGTAAAATCCGCCATTAAGGCATAGTATGAAAGATCAAAAACTGAACTCACATTTTCCTGAATTGCAGACGGCTTGGCTGGTAGAGAACAACTCCTGCTATCTCAAGCAAGCTTTTGGTGACACTCAAAAGCTTCGATTTGGCCCAAAAGAGCCTAACCAATGCTTCCCCAATTTGATCTCCAACCTTCGACAATGGTGATAAAATGTGAGCTCTCTCTCTCTCTATTATGTTCTCTCCTCTTAACCAAATGAACCTCTCTTTTGCTCTCGAAAGCCTCTAAAGGCTATATACCGATTTTTAATTTTTGACGCCGAACAGTGGGAGCTAACAGACTCCAAATAGCACGTGACCGTGCGTGCCATTTGATCCAAACCGCGACGGTGACGATAGGTAACTCCATCCAACTCAAATGGCCTTCCGGCGTGCACAAATGGATGGCCAATTTAGCCGTTCTGTCCATGTTGACTTTCATGGCTGGTGTAACATTGACCAATAGATCTCGTCTTCCTCCGGGGGCCATTGGTCGCGACTCCAGTATCAATTGACGGGGATTGGCCTGAAGAGCTAAACCCCCACCAATGTATCTTCAATTGTGGTCGATTGGTCGAACAATTTTGCTATCAAAGTTCAACCCCGCACTGCTTACCTGCACGGGAGTCTAAGGAAGAAGATGATACCGTAGCGAACCGATTTGACCGGTCTGATTGGGTGGTTTGACCGGTCTGAATCGATTCCGACTTGAAATTTTCAAAATTAGCCCAAATTGGAAGGGAATTTTTGCAATTAAACCTCAGAATCGAACTTAGGATATGAATATTGTCTAAAAATATGATTTTTCCCAAAAGTTTATGTCAATTTTTACAAAAAAAAAACCCAAATTTATCCTTAATTTCAATTCTAAAAATTATGAAATTGAAGTCTCAAATGATCAAATTGGACTTAATCATCCATGCCAATCGACTCAGAATGATGAAATACATTGGACAGTGGCTTCAATTTGTAAAGTTAACTCTTCAATTGAAAGTAATTTCAATTATGCCCTAATTCAAGGACTAAATTGTAATTAAGTATGCAATTTTGTCCAATTCATGCAATTGAACAATTTATGCAAATAATTGGGCTAAATTATAATAAAGGACAATTATATTGAATGTCAAGACCCTAAAAATGTAGAAATTATAAATTAAAAGACTCAATTGACATTTTTTTACCAAATTCAATCATACGTGTAACAAAAGAACACATGAAATTGAAATTTAATTTGGACTTTTTATGAGGTAAAAAATACAAGGGAATTAAAAGAAAAATATTGACTATTTGTCTAAATTTTTTTGACCTCAAATGCTATTTTTCTTGAATTTTAGAATATTTTCCTATTTTCTAAAAATACTAAAACAATGTGAAAAATATGAAAAATTATTTTTTGGTCAAAAATGGTTCCTTGAGCTTGTCCAAGGCCACCAAAGTTGATGTTGCAATTTTTCAACTTTTTATGAATTTTCTTATGAATTTTTTAAAAATAAACTGAAAAAAACTAATCAAAAATCAAGTGTCAACAATTAGAAATAAGAGATAAGTTATCCCTTAGCATTCATTCATCTGAGGCCGCAGCTTTGCCCCAAGGCATGGGTTCCTGTTATGGCATATCACTCCCAATCTTCTCCCTACGCAGTTTGTTTATTGAATTATCATAGAATTTCGGATGGGACATGTGTCTTTTGTAATTGTAGACTAGATTCTATTGATCACTTATTTTTTCGATGTTCTATTACTAGTTCACTGGCGTTCTTCTAGGCTTCTAAATGCAGCCTTGCTTGGTGTAATGGCATGTGGCAAGACAACCTCCGATGGGCTATGAGGTTTATTGGAGGTCAGAATTTTTCTCGTCGCATTACACGGTTTTCTCTGGAAGCGCTTTCCCACATTATCTGGATCAAGCGTAACCATATACTCTTCAGAAGCAAGACTCTTTATGTGTCGGCCCTTCTCAAGCATCTCGCCAAGATTGTGAGGGCTAAGGGCCTTACTTTTGTTCCCGTGGAAGACAACCCTCACACTAGAATAATGCAAGCTAGCTAGGGTATTTTGCCTTGTATTTTTTAGGATTCCTACTTTTTCATATTTTGTATGTATTAGGCAAATTTTAGCTTCTTTTTTTTTTTTTGCCTTTTGTTGTGTTTAGAGCACTGGACCCTGAGTGCATCTTGCTTGCTGTAACACCTTTACACTCATTCGGACACACCTAAGTGTTATAATGGGTACGAGATTTTTGTGTTCGACTACCCTCTTGTACTTTGCACTGGGGAAAGTCCATACACTTTTTAATTTACCAAAAAAAAATTGTCACCCAAATTTCATTTCCACAGGCGGATTAATCGAAGTAACACAAGTTTTGACTTAACTCGTTATTCTTATAAATTGACAGTACAACACGAACAACACAAAGTGCTTTCCTTTGCATGCACATCCATTGTAGTCTCACCTGTTCATTCAGCAAATAAAATTTTGTAAGATAATTTTGGTACGTTTTATTGAGATACATATCTGAGTAGTGTTAGAAAAGGTTCACATCAGACAATTGATGTGATATCGACCAGTTGATATATCCAAGTTAGCCCATATCCATCGGTTTAAGCTTTTCAATGAATATGGGTCTAACTGGGTATGTGATCTTTAGCCCTCATGAAACAAATCAAGTTGTCGATTGGGTTGTAAAAGCACAGTGTACAAAGACTCTTCCTATAGGCTGGATGGCTAATCCACCCAGGCCATTATGAGACCTTTTATGTTTTGAAATCTATAACCTTTGTTATCCTTTTTTATTACGTTTGATTGTCGGGATTTTTAGACAGGATAGAATTGGATATGATAGAATATACAATTCATGGATTTTGCTATATACTATTCATTGTTTGGCAACTAGCAGTAATAAAGCCAGATATTTTTACATCATATTTTGTCTATCGTTTCGTATGAATGACATATTAGTGGAAATGAACCTAAATGTTGCATAAAACAAAAATGATAAAAATCCCTTGTGACACTCTTATCTAGTTCATTTTTATTGCTAATTTTTTTCTTTTAAATTTTATTATTTTTTATTTATTTTTCCCTTCCATTAGTCTCTAATAACATTTTACTAAATGGTACACTTTACTAATAATATTCTGACAAAAAAAAACTATACTAATATTCCTAGTTACTAAAATACGTAATTAATATAAAAGTTTTATATATGTGCATGATTTTTATTGTAAGATAGAAATACATTCGAATACAAAAATAAAAATGGGAATAAAAAATATTGAAATTATGTTTATTTTTTCTTTATTTTGAATTTTTCATAGTCGAAGTCGAATATTATTTATATTCTCATGTTATTTTAATTTTATTATTTTGAAACAAAATTATTCAAAAAAATAACTTACGCATTAGGGTTATTAGAAATTCTATCCAACTTTATATCCCACCTCTCCCGTGGGATAATTTTATGTGGGCTATATCCCCCTTATATCCCACTATATCTTGTCTGAAGTATAATAGTTGGCACATAATTTTCGTCAAAAAAGTGATCGTTAGATTTCAGCGCAATTTCACCGTTGACGTGCAAAAGGCCTTAGATTACGCTCAAATTTGATCGATTGAAACTAAATAGCCTTCTGATTCATACTCGCTATTGTTGGCACCCGATTTTCGATTAATCTTTTTTTAGTTTATTTTTGAAAAACTCATGAAAAATTCATAAAAATTTAAAAAATTACAAAATCAACTTTCGTGACCTTGGCCAAGCTCAAAGACCATTTTTGACTAAAAAATAATTTTTCATATTTTTCGCATTTTTTAGTATTTTTAGAAAATAGAAAAATACTCTAAAATTCAAGAAAAATAGCATTCGATGTCACGAGAATATGAAAAAATAGTCAATATTTTTATTTTAATTTCCTTATATTTTTTACCTCATAAAAATTCTAAATTCAAGTTCAATTTTATGTGTTCCTTTGTTACATGTGTAATTGAATTTGATAAACAAATATCAATTGAGCCTTTTAATTTGCAATTCTGGTATTTTGAGGATTTTGACATTTAATTTGAGTGTTCCTCATTGCAATTTAGCTCAATTATTTGCACAAATTGCTCAATTGCATTAATTGGGCAAAACTGCATAATTAATTGCAATTTAGTCCTTGAATTTGGGCATAATTAAAATTACTTTCAATTCAAGGGCTAACTTTACAAATTGAAGCCATTGCCCAATGTATTTCATCATTCTGAGTCGATTGGCATAGGTGGTTTGGTCCAATTTGACTATTTAAGTCTTCAATTTCATAATTTCTCGAAATGCAATTAAAGATAATTTTGGGGCTTTTATAGAAATTGACATGAACTTTTAGGAAAAATCACATTTTTAGATAATATTCATGCCCTAAGTTCGATTTTAAGGCTTAATTTGCAAAAATTCCACGCGAATTAGGTTTAATTTTGAAAAAACAAATCAGAACCGGTTTTGACATGTCGAACCGGTCTGCTACAGTATTGTCTTCTTTCCTGAGCTTCAGCGCAGATGAATACTACCCAAGGCAATTTTGATCCTCAAATAGAAGACCAATTCGCGGATAATCGGACAAGCAATGGTGGGCATTTTGTCACCATGCCCATCCCTGTCGATTGACGCCGATGGCACCACTCGACTTCGCCGGAGTAGAGAGCAATTGACCGGTCAACCTCGCGGGACCTACAAAAGTTAACATTCTCAAACGCAACTCAAATTCGTGCCAAATTCATGTGAGATTGAACCTGCTGGAGAATCAAACGGAGTGGGATGGAATGCCCATCATCCCCGACGCCATTTGGACCTAAAAGCACGTGGCCTCACTTGCGATTCAAGCCAGTATACACTTACCTATTCGGTGCCAAAATCCTGAAAATCGTATATATCCTGAACAGGCTTGCTAGACGGGAAGAGATTGTTCATTCTGTTTCCTGAGGAGAACAGAATAGAGAGAGAGAAAGAGAGCTCGCCTTCCACCGCTATTGTCGAAGCCTTGAGCTCGAATTTGCAGAGCATCGGTTGGGCTTTTTCAAGCCAAACCAAAGCTTCTAAAGATCGTCAGGAGGTCACCTCGACTTAGAGGAAGCGATCGCCGCCGCGCACGCTGAAATCACGAAAACAGGTGAGTCACAACCTTGAGCTTTTCACTGTGCATCAATGGCGACTTGCCTTACACTCGATGATTCTTGCATTTCTTCTATGTGTTTTACTTCCTGAACATTACTAAACATGGTCACAACCTTCTTTTGTATCAATTTTGCATAAACTCTTGCGCCTGAGCCCCGAAAATCCTCTCACTATTATCAAATCTGTCGAAGCTTCCCTAGCTCAAGCTAGCCTAAACCAGATCAATCGGACCTAAATGTAAGTATTCTAAACCTCATTAGAAGTTTCTATGCAAAGGAATTAGTCTGAAATGCCTTGTTCTGCTCAATTGAGATGTTGTGTCTACTTATTGTGTAAGCTTCATCGTCCTTGATTATGTGAATGAAATCGTATGATTCTACGGTATGTTGTATGCGACGATGAGACAAGTTGATTGGCGCCGGTCTTATGCAATTCCATTGTGATTTCACTGTTAGATCGTCGCCGGAGGCTTTCAGCTGTCCGTTTAGGTGTCGTCGAGAGGTTGAAGATGATGCATACGCGGTAGGTCAATGAGTCAGCGGCTTTGGTGGCAGAGTGTGATTGGTCCACGTGAATGCCAAGTCAGCTCGACCGTTAATCTGCTAGGCTGAGTCAGTTTTGATCGGACGACTTAGATTAATCGAGCTCTATTTTTAGTGGCCGTCCAATTAAAAATTAGGAATATTCGAAAATAATTTTTAATCAAAAAATCAAAACAGTTTGAAACGGTGTCATTTTGGTTATGGGTCGAGCAGCGTCATTTAGCTAAGTGAAGACGGACGGTCCAGATCGAGTCTTGGCTTTTAATCGTGACCGTATGTTTAAGTAATCAGATTTGACAGCTGAGAGGTAATCGGCTTTTTATCTGAACCGTAAATTTCAGTCAGCTAATCCAGTGGCCGTGGAATAGCCACATGGTTCAATAGAGACCATCGGATTAAATTTGAATAATAGAAAAATAAAAAAATGTGGAACGGCGCCGTTTCGAGGTTGTGGTCATGCGATTCCGGGTATCCGATCTAAGTGGGTCTGGTCGACCTGGTCGGAATTATTTTTTAATAAAAAATTCAAAAAAAATAATTTTTAAATAAAAAAATAAAAAAATTCTAGAAAATTCTAGAAAATCTAAAAAAAAATGTAGAAAATTTGTGAAAAAATTTTGGGCATTCCATAAATTTTCAAAAATTGAGGATTGACCATAGAAAACTGGTCAATCCTATTTTTGGGATTTCTTATCCGTTCGTCTGAAAATTGATAATATTACCCTTTAGGGGTAAATCGCCTATGCCTTGTATATGAGATAGGTCGATAATATCGAGATAAGAATTAGAGTCGATTAGGTGATCAATTCCTATGCTCGGATTTTCGAATCTCATCTTTTTTTTTTTAAGAATGATGATTTTGCCTCTGAAAGGATAAATCGTTTTTCTTATTCTGATCGAGCCGTGAAAATTGCTCAAAATTAGAATTTGGGTCGGGAGGTCGACCAATCATTCTGTTTGGGATTTGCATTTCTCATTATCTTCTAAAATGATGATTTTACCCCTCGAAAGGTAAATCGCTTCTAAAATTTCAGAAAAATTCTGAAAATTCCCGAAAAATAGGAAATGGACGGTTTTGGTCACCAATTCTAATTCCATCATCTTTTGACTTCGTATCTCATTTGAGATGACAAATTTTCCCTTTTAGGGTAAATTATCCCAAAACTTTTCAAAATTACGATTTTTCCCCTTAAGGGAAAATCATGTCAAAAACACTCATGATTCTTGATTGACATTTCTCTAGGCTAATAGGGCCTTACTAGGGATGTCACGTTGCTTTCATGTGATTTATCCGCATGTTTTGGATCATTGATTTGCGCATTCATTTTATTGATTGTGAGTGCTAAGATAGTCATTCCTATTTGTATGACCTCCTAATTGTAAGGTTCGCACCTCACTCATTTGCATAAAATCTGAGGTTAGACAAATCATTCAACTTAGGTGTCGAAAGGGCGTCAACTCTTACAGTTGGCATAATAAAGTCCCCGATCTCATTTCTCTGGTTTTCGCAGAATTGAATAGAATGCTCCCAACTATTCAATAGGGTTTTCAATCGTACCCTCCACAAAATGATTGATGGCGACTCCTTTGCATGTGCACGTATCACATGTCATCAGACCGCACCGAAGGTCGACCACGTATACAGCCTTTGCGATTTGGGTAACGGGCCTTAGGAGAGGCCCGCATCCAACTAGACGGGACAACTCATTAACCCGCCGAGACTCTCGAGAGTCGCGACAGCTATTTTGCTACAAATGAAGTCATTTTTTCACATTTCAGAGTCATTTAAATGGGTTTTCGGATAGTTTTCTATTTTATGCAATTTTGTTATTTAGATAATTTGCAATATTTGATTTGATTTCTATTTGATTAGATTTGATTTGATTCTCAATATATTATTTAGGGTTATCTTTAAGCGATTCTAATTTCTAAAGTAGTACTATCTATATAAAGGACGTCTGTCCTTTGTAATATTTACGTTATCATTCTATCAATTCAATTATCTTTTCAAATTATTTTCTAAGTTATACTTCCTTTTCATCATTTGGTATCATAACGAGTTTCTCTTACAACGATGGTGAATAACATGAGTGTCAATATTCCCGTAACTGAGAGTCGCGACAACGAACCTATTACACAGGCTAAGTTCAACCAATTCATGGAGCAAACCAACCGAACGTTGCAAGACTTGCTTCGCAATCCAGCGTTTGTTTACAAACCCCGTACCTGGTAATCCTCAGGCCGTACGTGCTCAAGCTATTCGAGCTTCGTAAATAGCTATGGAATGTAGACCCAATCCTCGACAAAGACGACAAGGTTATGTTGAGAATTCTAAAGAAGAAGACGAAGATTTCCAGGAGGATCGTGAACTTATTGATGGAGGCTGCCAGCATAGGGAATTTCAGGAGGAGCAAATTCATGGTGGTCGCCAATATGGAGGATACCGGTGAGATCTGATCAATATCAATTGAAAGTTGATCTCTCAACCTTCAACGATAATTTGAATATCGAAGAGTTTCTGGATTGGCGTTGGAAAGCCGAAAAATTATTTGATGCCATGGATATCGAAGAAGATCGCTAAGTAAAATTGATGGCACGCAAATTGAAGGGCGCGCATCAGCCTGGTGGGAGCAGACGCAACTAATCCTACGTTTAAAAGGAAAAGCTCCTATACGAACGTAGAATCAGATAAAACAAATATTAATGGTTTGGTTCCTTCGTCCTGATTATGAACAATGTTGTTTCAGCAATTCTATAATTATAAGCAGTTGAACCAATCAGTCTAAGTCTATACGGAATAGTTTCTTCGCTCTCCGCTCGTAACAACCTAGCAGAATCGGAGACACAACAAACTGCTAGGTACATCAACGGTTTGAGATGCAATATTCAGGATCGTATTTCTTTATACCGTTTGTTTTTAATTGAGGATGCCTAAGAGATGGTACGAAAGATTGAGATACAATTGGAGAGGACTAGCCCTAGTACTCGAACTAACAATTACTCGAGTTGAGGATCGTTCGGTATGAAAGCAATCAGAAGTTCGAGCTCCTCCAATCAGTAACCCATCAATACTAATCGAAATTCGAAAAATGCTGCAGGGGTGCCCAAGGAACCAATTGCAGCAAACAACCATAACTCCAATCTGAATCCACATGTAAAGCCTTGACCTATTAAATGCTGCAAGTGTAACGAACTGGGCCATCGTTCAACTGATTGTCCACGACGGAGGATGGCTAATATAGTCGAGCATGATGATGATGTATACGAAGAAGACTAGGTGGAAGAAGAAGAAGTAGAGAATGAAGTGGGCGAGCATGTTAATTGTGTCGTCCGACGACTATTACTTGCCCCGCGGATAGAGAACACCCAGCGAAATCAGCTTTTTCGCGCTTGATGCATTGTCAACGGCAAAGTATGTGATGTCATCATTGACAGCGGGAGTTGTGAGAATATAGTGTCGAAGGCCTTGGTGGATCATTTACAAGTGAAGATAGAGTCGCATCAATCGCCTTATACAATCGGGTGGATTCATAAAGGAGCAGAACTCAAGGTAACTCAATTATGTCGTTTATCTATTTCGATTAGAAAGTAATTTCAGGTTACTATTATTTGTGATTTGTGGAGATGGATGCATGTCATGTTTTACTGGGACGACCATGGTAATATGATGTTGACATCACCCACCGAGTTCGGGAGAATATTTATTCTTTTGTGTGGAGAAAGACTAAGATTACGTTAAAACCAAAAAATAATACTCCTCAGATTATGAAGAAGCAAGGTGCGAGCGTTATGCTAAATGTCTGTAAACGTGAGGGAATGTACATGATTGTGGAAAAAGGTGATCAACAAGTTGTTATTCATATTCATGATACTCTTAAACCTTTGTTGAAAGAGTTCAATGATGTTATGCTAGAAGATTTACCTGACGGATCACCTCCTTTGAGAGATATTCAGCATGAGATTGACTTTTTTCCAGGCGCAAGTCGCCCTAATCTACCGTACTACTGGATGAATCCGAAGGAAAATCAAATTTTACGAGAGCAAGTAGGAGAGCTCCTTCGAAAAGGCATCTTACTCGAGAGCAAGAGCCCTTGTTGAAGCTGCGAATATGAATCAGAAGGCCATTTCGCTTCAATCGATCAAATTTTAGCACAATCCGAGGTCGTCTACAAGTCAGTGGTGAAATTGCCCTAATATTTGATGATTACATTTTTCAAGAAAATTATGTGCCGACTGTTCTACATCATTTTCTTCCTCTTCAGAAGAACTCGTCATAGAGTTAGTATCGGGATATAGAGGACTATATGGAGAATAATACTGAAATGAGTCTGCCACATTGAAAGTCGGAGAGATGTTAAGATCGCCAAGAAGATAAACAACATATGCATTGTCATTGATCTTCTTTATGATTCGATAGAAATTTAAGCACAATCCGAGGTCGTCTGCAAGTCAATGGTGAAATCGCCATGATTTCTGACGATCACGTTTTTCAATAAAATTATGCGTCAGCTGTTCTACATCATTCTCTTCCTCTTCAAAATAACTTGTCCTCGAGTTAGTATCAAGATATAAAGGAGTATCTGGAGAATGATACTCAAATAAGTCCACCACATTGAAAGTCGGGGAGAGATGTCAAGATCGCCAGGAAGATCAACAATATATGCATTGCCATTGATCTTCTTTATGGTTTGACAGGGACCAACTTTCTTATGATTCAGCTTGTTATAGGTACCGATAGGAAATCACTCTTTGCATAGAAAGACCATTATCTCATCGCAGACTTCAAAAACTTTGGAACGACGCCGTTTGTCAGCATCATCCTTATACTTCGAATTAGAAGCAACAAGTTAACAAGTTAGTGTGCAACATTAGTTTGAACCTCCATAATTTTTTATTACCAAGCTTTATGCTGTGACATTATAACCTGGAATCTTTGGCGGAGGAACCAATTCAAGAGTATGCTATTGAGTTCGCCCATAGATGACTACAAATGGAGATTTACCAGTGGAACGACCAATGCACCTAGGACATTCATACAATTAATGACTCAGGTTTTCAAATCTTTTATTGAAAAATTTGTAATAGTTTTTCTTTGATGATATCCTTATATATAGTCCAGCTGATCAGCAACACATGGAGTTCCCCATAGATGACTACAAATGGAGATTTACCAGTGGAACGACCAACGCACCTAGCACCTAGCACTTGTGCGTTGGTCGTTCCACTGCCAATAAAAGATTTGAGAACCTGAGTCCTGTTGAGTTCGCTTTTAATAGCATATTTAATCGTTTCATTGGTAAATCTCCATATATACTCATCTATGGATGAACTCCACATCATACTCTCGATTTGATTCCTTCGCCAAAGATTTCGGGTTATAATGTCGTGACAGAGAACCTAGCGACAAAAAAAATGAAGTGAAATGGCCTTTTGATTCATACCCGCTGCTTTGCTGCGACTGATGTCGTATTTTTGCGTTTAAGAGTCGTTTAGATGGATTTTCGAGCGGTTTTCTATTTTAGGCAATTTTGTTATTTATAAATTTGCAATGTTTGATTTAATTTCTATTTGATTAGATTATATTTAATTCTTAATAGTTTCTTTAGGGTTATCTTTAAATTATTCTAATTCCTGATGGAGTCATGTCTATATAAAGTACATCCGCCCTTTGCAATCTTTACTTTATCATTCTATCAATTCAGTTATCTTTTGGAATTATTTTCCAAGCCATAGTCACTGTTCTAAGCAAGCCCTAAATTCAGGATATGATAAATTTTATCATATCCTGAATTTTATTCTAACTACCAAACGCAGCCTTAATGTTCAATGAATGAATTGCTTATTTCGCGACCGAAATAAAAAAAAAAAATCTTAAATGTTTTGACACTTTGTCAATTAAGTACATCCGGAAAATTTTAATGGGAAATCGCTAACTTGAATGTCAATGGTGCCACGTAGGAGTATCATACTGATGCGAACAATTTATTTTTAAAAAAAATTATTTTTTATAACTATTTCTTTTCTCTTTTCTCTTTTCTTTCTTTCCCTCTGACTCTCCACCTTTACCAATTTTATTGATTTTCTTTCTTTCTTTTCAAGCAACGTTTGCAAGCGATTATAGACCAAACCGGTACATCGCCCCCCTTAGAGGGAAAAAAAAAAAACCTTCCACCATGGTTCGTGGAAAAATCAGTACTCTAACCAACAAAAAGACCATGTTTTTCCTCTTCTCTCACTGCTTCAAAACGACATAGAAAAACATTGACCGTTGGTTCGGTTTAGCACCGAAATCTCACAACCATGTCGAATCCGGACGTTGTTGTATTGGTCCCAAACCAGCTGTCGTCGCTTTAGCCTAATAAGTCTCCCCCCTAATCCCTCACTGCTAATCCCACCTAATTAATCGGTATGGTTATGTTCGGGTTTGATCCCAGACCCGAAATCGGAATCAATCATTCCCATCCTGCTGTCGGCAAACAGGCTGTCTGTTGACTGCGAGCTCAGGAGGTCAACTCGTCGCAACCCCCACGTCTTTTGCTGCACTTTGCTCTATTTTTTTATTTTTATTTTTATTTTTTAATTGATGATGTCTGGTCTGGACTCTGGTCTTTCCTTCTTTCCTTTCCTCGCACCGAATCGACAGGTAATTTCGAGGGTCACCGTTCCTGACTTCCTTCTATTTTTCGGAGGGACGTGAGAGAGAGGGTCAGTCTTCAAATGGTAGATTCCCCCCCCCCCCCCCCCCACCACAAGAAAGTCTCCACTGTGCTCTTCTTTTTCTTTTAGATAATTATACAAATAACTCCCAAATTTTTAATTTAATATACAGTACGATTCCCTCAACTTTTAATTTAATCAGTATGAACGCTAAGCTATAACCCTGACCTCGAAATTTTTAATTTGATCAATACGATCATTACACTTTCTTTTATTTTCTCCTTTGAATTGCAAATCTAATTTTCCCTGCAAAAGGGCCAACTTTATGTCTGGACCCAATTTTGGTTCCGACTTATTCTTGTCTCGCGAAAAAAGAAAAAAAAAATTGAACTTTAGGTTGAGTCAAAATGTCAAGGCTCAACCTTTATATATATGGAGAGAGAGAGAGGGGGGTCGACAGCAGGTAACTAAATCTAACCCTCGTTAAGTCCGTTGTGGTTGCTTTCCATTGCAATTGCGGGGAACAAGAACAACAGTCGGACTAGGGACTTTAGGTACATCCTTAGACTCAAGATAAAATTGAAAAGTGGGATTTGATTAAATGCTATTTTCAACGCCTTCCTTTCTTTACAGCCTAGCATTTTGAAAAGTGAGATGCTTTTTTATATTTTTCTGAGCCAACCTTTTTCTTTTTCTTTTTCTTTTTTGGAAAATTTAGAACATTGACTTTAAATAAGTACATATTATTTTAAATAAAATTTTAAAGTGCACTCGTTATTTAAAAAAAAATAAAAAGGATCATGACCAAGGTGCTTTGGCCATTTACATTTTCAGCATTTTTTTTACTTCTTTCTTTTCGTTGGTGACCAGTCGCAAGCAATGACTAGCGAGGATCGTTTGGCCTTCGCAATCCGCAACGAGAAAAATGAAAAGGAAAAAAAAAGCCAATAAGTAAAATGGCCTTGATGATACTGTTCTTTAAAATATCAAGAGCAATTGGTAGTTTTATTTAAAATAAAATTTAATTATCTTATTTGAGAAAATAAAAACACTTTAACCTTATTAAAAAAAAAAAAAAAGCCTGGGAGGCAATGATGCAAAACAATATCGGTTTACAACTGTCATCCTCTGTACTCTTCTTCTCCTTATTCTTCTCCCATCCTCCCGAGAATCTCTCTCTCTCTCATCCTCTCTGAAAACTTCATCACTGGACTGCGCAATGTGAATAATTTAATCAGCCGGCTCTCGCATTGTGAGCAGAGAGAGAGAGAGACGCCATTTAGAGACCCAGCCTTGTACGTGTCGCAACCTCTCCCTCCTCTTTTTCTAGACCGAGAACGACCGAGCACGCTGCTGGAGGATAGCTGGTGACGGAGGAGCAGGGGAGAGAGAGAGAGAGAGAAAGTGAGGTCGTGATTGGAGCCATGGCCGGAGACCTGCTGGAGCTCGTGCGAGAGATCGTGCGGGGCTGCACTTGCGGCGGCGGCGGCGGCGGCGGCGGCGGCCGAGATCTGTTCCGCAAGGACTGCACCGATCTGGTCCGCAGGATCTCTCTGCTGACGCACCTCTTCGAGGAGGTCAGGGATTTCAAGTCCTGCGAGTCCGCCGCCGGCCATGTCGCGCGAGATTGCTGGTGGTGCGATCTCGCGTTCGCCCTCCAGGCGGCGAAGCGGCTCCTCTCCGTCGCTCACGACTTCGTTAATTCTGCTTCCTCTTTCGTGAGTCACTGGTGCTTCTTTTTTGTTTTCATTTTATCTCGCTTGCATTCTTGACTTTGGGTTTGAAAATGTGATTGCTCGTTGCTACGAATTGATGTGGTTAATAGTGTAGCGTTCGAATTGATAGATCACTTTCTGGTGTGGTACAGAACTAATGCAGCATTTTGCGACATTGTTTGAAAGATGTCAGTTCATTGAATTGTGGGAATAGTTTGACTAATAGGGTTTTCTTTGAAGAAATTTGACGGTATAGAGAGAGGCAAATGCAGATAAAAATTTTGCCTCCGCTTGAGCCGCATAATTCGATTAGGGGCAATTTAATTGATTTCAAGTGAGGTGAGAAAATTTTCACAACCATGCGTTGGAGGCTGTAAATGTGTGCTGAGAGAGTTTATGGAGGCAAGAATTTCAAGCTTGTGGTGGTCTCTATTGAAATGAAATGGATTAGTCTTGAATTGCAAAGAGCTCCTCTGTATAGACATAGGGATATATTCCAGTTGATGTTTTGTATAATCAAAAGCTTATGTAGGAGTTTTTTTTATTCCTTTTATTTGATTCACAGTTGTTAGAAAAGATGGTTGTCCGTATGCTATGCATTTGCTGCAAATCCTCATGGATGAACCTTTTCGATATTTCCAAGTTCTCCTTGGGCTAATTTCAAATTGGAATACAGATTTTCAAAAGCTGGATATGATATGATTGATGACAACTTACTCAATATGTGCAGTGTGATCCCTTCTTCTTTGCCAATTTGGTTTTGAGTTTGCAGTGTGTTTTAACTGCAAACTGTTGTTAAACTAGCTTGGCTCTTGCTAAGCTGGTGTCGTACCCATGCATGCCTATTGAAGAATGTCTTGATTCTTCTCTGAAAATGTGGTACTTCCTGATTTTAAGGAGGGGGAAGCGAAGAAAATAGCATTCCAGTTTCAGTGTGTGACGTGGAAATTGGAGAAAGCCCTAGGAAGCGTGCCATATCATCAGTTTGATATTTCCGAGGAAGTTCAAGAACAGGTATCACTCAGGACATTTGTGGTGCTTCAGCTTTTTCCTAATCTACCTGTTTTCCCTGAAGTTAGTTTCTTTTGATAGGTTGAATTGGTCAGAGCTCAGTTGAGAAGAGCAGCAGAACGATATGGGCCTCTGAATTCAAAACTGTTGTCTCGGGCCTTATCTGAGCCATTGGAGAATGAGTCTGATCAGATAAGGGTGCAATCAGGCAGCCGCACAATAGGAACACTGCACATTGAGAACATTGGTAACATTGATCATACAGTTGTGGCAAACACAAGCATTGCCCAAGCTGGTGCCCTTTCCAAAGATGATTGTATAGACATCATGGAAGGGCTCACAATTTCTTCCTCATCATTGGAGGTTTGTCCATCAAATGCTCAAGATGAAGATAGGATGGACCAACTGGGCGCTGATCGGAGCAACCAACCAGAGGAGATAAAAAAGACCAGTGTACCATCTATACCCGAGGATTTTCTCTGCCCAATATCTTTGGAATTGATGAGAGATCCTGTGATCGTAGCCACTGGACAGGTTTTCTTCTGTTCTTTTTGTGACCTTTTACCTCAATGATTTTATCACACAGGATTTCTGAGTCGCTTTTTTCTGCAGACATATGAAAGATCTTACATACAAAGATGGATAGACAGCGGCAACCTAACATGTCCAAAGACACAGCAGAAGCTCCAAAATCTAACACTGACCCCAAATTACGTCCTGAGAAGTTTAATCAGTCAGTGGTGCTCGGCCCACAACATTGAGCAGCCAACAGCTTTAGTCAACGGAAAAATAAAAAACAGCGACGGCTCTTTCCGTGACATCAGCGGTGATATAGCAAACATTGAGTCTCTAGTCAGGAAGCTCTCCAGCCGATCCATTGAGGGGTGTCGAACTGCAGTAACAGAAATAAGATCACTATCCAAGAGAAGCACTGATAATAGAGTACTGATAGCAGAAGCAGGTGCAATTCCAGCTTTGGTCAATCTGTTAACATCCGAAGACACGTCTGTACAGGAAAATGCAGTCACTTCCATCCTCAACCTCTCGATATTTGAAAACAACAAAGGGCTGATAATGCTTGCAGGTGCTGTTCCTTCTATTGTCCAAGTCCTAAGAGCCGGAACCATGGAAGCTAGAGAGAATGCAGCAGCGACCCTCTTCAGCTTGTCACTTGGAGATGAGAACAAGATAATAATTGGCGCATCCGGCGCTATTCCTGCTTTGGTTGAGTTGCTTCAGACAGGTAGCTCCAGGGGGAAGAAAGATGCTGCAACTGCCTTATTCAACTTGTGCATCTACCAAGGAAACAAAGGTAGGGCCGTGAGGGCAGGGATCATCTCGGCATTGTTGAAGATGCTCACAGATTCGAGTCACTATATGGTCGATGAAGCCCTGACCATATTGTCCGTTCTCGCTAGCTGCCAGGATGCTAAGGTTAGCATGGTAAAGTCTAGCACGATCCCCGTTCTTATAGATCTTCTGAGAACCGGTTTACCAAGGAGCAAAGAGAATTCAGCTGCGATACTGCTATCCTTGTGCAAGAGAGATAACGAGAATCTTGCGTGCATAGGGAGGCTTGGCGCCGTCATACCGCTGACCGAGCTCACCAAGAGCGGCACAGAGAGGGCTAAAAGGAAGGCCACTTCATTGTTGGAGCTCTTCCAGAGACTCAACAAACAATAACGGTCGTGGGTGTTGTTGATACTGACAAGTTTGTTACTGTGTGATATGGGATTCTTTTTCTTCTTCCATTTTCCCTTGAATTGGGGGTTGAACTGACAAGAAGGGGCATTGAGGTGACATTTTCGATCTCATCGCTCCCAGTCTCATTTCCTTTTTCTTACCGCGCGAAATGCGCAGAAAGTGTTCAATTCAATCTGTTGGTTGCTATGGAAATTCTTTGCTTCGGATGTCCTACCAAGTCCAAATCTTGTGTGTATGAACTTGCAAGTGTCCCCCAGTGAAACTTGCTCTGGCCTCAAATACCGCCAATCTATGTGAAGTGCTGCATTTTCAAGGTGACGCCATGACTTCGAGTTCTGAGAAACTGATATTTCGTTTTGGTTAGTGTGAATGGGTTGAGACTAAGATAACAAAAAGATCCTTAACTGCGAAAATCCCCACCTAAGCTCGAGACTTTAAAATATATATATATATATATTGCATTTGTAACAATGTGAAAACAGGGGAAGAAAGAAAAAAAATTTGTACGCGGAAAACCCCTGTAACAATGTGAAAACAGGGGAAGAAAGAAAAAAAATTTGTACGCGGAAAACCCTTTTCATTAGCCGGACATTGATCTTACCTGAAAGACATGGAGGTTGGTATAACCTACCCTCGGATCAACCAAGCCGCCAACGCCTAATTATGGTTGTGATTCGGTTAAATCAGCTCTAAATTTTTCAATTTGAGTCCAAATATTTTGGCGATATAGTCCTTTAGACTAATTTTGACTAAAAAATCGTTGGCTTGGCAGTCCAATCCATATTATTCGACGGGACCAACACTGGCGTAACTTTTTTGTATTCGTCTTCTTCTTTTTATTCTTTTCTTTTCTTTTCCTTTTAATTTTTTCCTTATTTCCTTCCAATAGTTGCCGAGGCCTCGTTGATGGCTGGAGGAGCAATATAGAAAAAGCAGAAGGAAAAAGAAAAATATAAAGGAAAGGAAATAAATT
Organism: Rhodomyrtus tomentosa; assembly: GCA_028455895.1. NCBI lineage: Eukaryota > Viridiplantae > Streptophyta > Magnoliopsida > Myrtales > Myrtaceae > Rhodomyrtus > Rhodomyrtus tomentosa. The sequence goes on from JAPCWY010000011.1 coordinate 10,067,687, forward strand.
TCATAAAAATTGAAAATGTTATCGACATCGCGCTAGCAATATCAAGTAGGATGTCCAACATCTACATTAGCGATTTTCAAGTTGAAATTGACCGAAAGGACTGCATTATAGTAAATCATCAAGTACCTTTTGACCAACTTAATCAAATCAAAAAGTCTTAAAACATAACTAGCCACCGTACAATAGATCCACGACTTTTTTGGACAATTATCCCGTATGTTCGCATCTTAGGTTTTTATTAATAATAAAAAAAAAAAGTTGGTATGTATAGAACCAAGCACTTTCGTTTCTCAATTAAATCTTAAAAACGAACATCACATCATCATTCAACCAAAGCCCTAAAAAAATTTTAAGAAGTCAATACGAACCACATGGCCGATCGCAATCTTCCCAACATTTTCCTCGAACGAGTCCCGCGCCGTGATTTGCGTCTGATTGCTTTGGCAACGCCGAAACTGTGGAAGACGATGTGCTCCTTTGGACTATTATTATTCCACCTTTTCTTTTTCCACGTAAAATCACGGTCGATTCGGAGCCCAACTTTATAATATAGTTATTTTCTCAACATCCTCTTCACGACCATGCACCCACATCCATGGTTGTTGAACTTTGTTGGATAATTTCGTCCCGACAGCGAAATCCCATCACGGAGGAAACAGTCATCTTGCCACGTATACCGTGAAAATCAAGCAAAAAATCACGCGGAGAGTGATAAATAATACTGAGACGATGCCCTTGTGCGCGAAGTGCTTAAACTTTCGGGGAAAAAACGGATCGTTTAACATGGCATCAAAGCGCAAATCAGGCATCCTGATCGTGACATTGTCTTTATATCTTGTCGATAAGTTTTTAGGGGAAGGGTAATCTAATCGCCGGTACACTATTATTTACCACTTTTTCAAGATTGGCTTCTAATTTTTTGACCAGGGAGCAACCCTAGCAAACAGAAACCAACTATACACACAAACAAACAAGACCCTCTCTACTCCACCAACCGTGACCTTTTGGAGCTTGTCAAAACGCGAAACATCTCTTATCGCTAGTGTAGTTTCTTCTTCTCCTCCTTCTCCTTCTGCTGCCGCTTCCAGTTCGAACCGAAGTTCAAAGCTTCACTACAATGGGCAACGCCATTGGAGCCAAGAGGAACAAGACGGCCAAGGTGATGAAGATATCCGGCGAGACCACCAAGTTGAGGACGCCGGTGCTCGCGGGGGACGTCCTCAGGGACTACCCGGGTTACGTCTTGTTGGAATCCGAGGCAGTGAAGCACTTCGGCGTCCGGGCGAAGCCGCTCGAGGCACGCCAAGATTTGGAGCCCAAGAGGCTGTATTTCCTAGTGGAGTTGCCCGAGAGCTCCCAAGAGAGGATCCCCAGGAGGGTGAGGTCGGGCATAAGCGTGAGCGCCAGGGACCGGCTCGAGAGCCTAATGCTCGCGCGGAGGTCGGTCTCGGACCTTTCCATCGTGAACCCGACAAGCATCGCGGCGACAGAGAACACCAAAGGCGGAGGAGGCGGCGGAGGCAGCAAGAGGCTGAGGATGAGGCTTCCGAAGGGAGAGGTGGAGAGGTTGATGAAGGCGAGCAGAGACGAAGCCGAGGCCGCCGAGAAGATCATGAACCTCTACATTGCGAACGATTGTAACGTCGGCGGTGGATTGAGAAGCAAATCGAGAGGCGACGGTAACGGGTTGTTTGACCAACATGGACGGTGGAAAGTTGCGAGCCACGAAAGAGCTGGTGAAAGTATCAAAACACGCGAGGTACGTCTGGTTTCTCCAAGACACTTGTCCTGATTTTGTGCCGTGTTTGGTTTGAGTTTCACCGTTCATGGAGTTTTGCTACGCTCTAAAAAACGTGTACACAAGTTTGAATTTTTCCCAGAAAAGTGGGGTTTTTTTTTTTTTTTCTTCGTCTCTCCAGTAGAGAGGAGTGAAATTGACATCTCGCAAGTAGGGCCGACATGCTCGAATTTCATAGTGTTTGATGACTTAGGCTTAATCGACCCGAAAGGTGTACATCGCTGCGCCGTTCCATCCCATGCAGGACGAGGAACAGGGTTTGGTCGGGATCCGATTTTTTAAGTCTCTCTCCTTTTAAGCAAACTTGATCAATGTTTAGCGCTGGTCTTTTTTTGCAGAAACGGGTGAGCTTCCTACCAGTTGATGGAGGAGATAAGCAGATCGTTGTGGCTTCTTGATGAGGAAGTTGCCATTCCTTTCACTATGTATTTTCTATAAATTCGAGACGAAAGTGAGGTTTTGTTTTGATTTTTTGATTTTTTTTTTCAGATGTCCCCCTAGGAATGGTATTGAAATGAATACTATGACTAATTAATTCCTAACTACTCGCTGCATCTCTTCTTAGATGAATACTCATTAAATTTCTCATCGACGAGCGATTTCTTCTATTCGTGCGTGAGCCATCCGCGATCATTTCGCGCGCGCCTCGATACTAGTTTTTATACTTTGTCACTTGCATGAGAATTTAAAAGAAATTGCTCTCTTAAGGTATGGATGGTTACAACATTAAGGATCAAGAGAGCATGAAAATTCTCTCTTCTTGAATGACACTGTTGATGTATAAGTTAGATAAACAATAACATGTGCCGAGAACTCCAAGGGAAAGTAGAATTCTATCCTACGGCTTTCGAAGAGTTTAATGAGGCCTTCAAACTTGTGAAATTAAATGGGCTTGGATTCATTTTTGTCTAAATGGAACGAGGGGGGCGTTGCATTCTAAGAGCTAGCACCAGGTCAAAATGAGAGAGAGGCGTATGTTTAGCACCAGGCCCAACATCTGGTCACTACACATAAGGAAGCTAATAGCTTAAATTAGGCCAGGACAATACATTTAACTCCTAAGGGATTGTTGAACAAGCCCATTGATCCCACAAGTAGAAGCTCATTGATGGAGTCAATCATGACTTTCCGAAACGGGTTTGATAAAAAAGATTCAAAATTGAATTGACACAATTACAATAGATTTATAATTTTTTTTTTTTTTGTAATTCTTCTGGAATAAAAGTAAAGGGGATGTCCAAGACTCTAAAAAATGAGAATGCACAACATCAATAAGTTAACATAGATCACAGAGAGGACATTAGACTAACAAGATGAGAAGGCTACTTGTGACATATCAATTTGGGTTAGATCATGAGTTTCATTCGATTTCCTTGGGTTCCATTTCCAAGTGGTAGTAGCATCAGGGCATATCACGTCAATTCTACTCTTCCTCTTGTTAATCGGGGCCGCGACGCGCAGAGAGATTTCCACTTCATTGCCTGCACATTACTTGGGTAGCTCAAGTTTTACCAAGTCTTTTGGGGCTTCGAGGCATGTTGAAATCTGCTCACTTTGCATTTGAAGTCAAAATTTGATACTTCAAATGGACATTGACCATCTATGATTAGACTTTGATCATTGAGAAACCATCTGAGACCCCGGAGACCAAAACTTGACAAAATTACATGCTAACGCATGTACGATCCGTTATTAAACTTGGGGTACAGGCAAGCAAAGTTACTCAAGTTCGATTTGCAGATTACACCGAATTCGGCTCGACTGTGTTCGGCTGGCAATTGAAAATACTAACTCGACTAGCTCACGCTCCTAATCAATAGTTGGTGGAAAGCTTCGAACACTCTTGGGAGGAAAGCATTCCAATGTTCCTTTGAAGGCAGGCTATTCATAAAAATGCGAAACTACTAATTTTTCGGCTATATATTTCCATCAAAGAGATCCAACTCGAGCATGAACGCTCGAGTTCGAATATGATTTGAGCTGCAACTGAAACTTATTGACTAATTAAATCAACTCGGGGCTCATGCTCACTCAAAATATGTTCCACCAGAGCTCGAGCTTATAAAATCAAACTGGATCGAAACGAGAGTGGCGCTCTCAACTATCAAACTCTGTCGATGACTCGATCATATGCCCTGACTATACTCATGTGAAAATGGCTCCAAATGACAACGATTTCATGCCAAACATATGACAGAACGTTCTGAAGCCACCAGTCATCAAGAAAGCTATAAAAGAAAAAGAACACTGGCAAAATCAAGGATTAAAGATTCACCGAAGGAAAAAGAACGTACAAAGACATGTTTTGCCAAAAGAATTCCTCCCCTTCATTAAGTAAAGACCTGATGGTGGAATAACCCTACCCGTATACAAGATGTCAAGGCGAAAAAAACGAAGGGAAACTGAAGAGCCTATTTTCTCTGCATTTGCAGAGCAGCCATCTCGTTATTAATGAATAAATACATTTTCGGTGAAAACAGCAAAAAGGAAGAAGAAAGAATGCGTACATTCTGTTCAAGGGGACCACTGATCCGGCACAGTAAGAAAATACGTGGTCATGGCTTTCCGGAACCTCCTCTTGTATTGCTTGGGAGATACAATGGTTGGTGAAGCATTCTTCGGACCTCCGAGAATTCCTGACGCCTTGACCCATGTTTCCAGATGCTTATCCCAGGTGTATTGCCTCATGAAGTCAATGATCCCCAAAACCAGCTCCTTGCGTTCATCGTCCACGCCAACAAGGAGCGAGTAGTCCATAACATCGACGGACTGCATCCACAAAGATGACAATGACAGTCATAAACCACATTTCTCAAGACTGCTAAGGGAAGGCAGACAGTTGGCAGTACAATAAATGGCATAAGAACTGGTGTAAACCTTAACAGACAGCACGGGTGTCCTTGTCAAATTAGAAGGTTTCATTGTCAGATTATTCAAGAGCCCTTCAAGCCATTAGACCACATTGAATGCTGTGCTGCTAGTGGGGAAAATATCACAAATAGTCCATGAACTTTGATCAAATGTTCAACGTCGTCCTTAATTTGCTTAATATAGTCCATGAATTACTGATAAATAATCAATCTAGTCCAATATGTTATGTTTGAATGGTGAACAAAAGAAAAAGTTACACATGGATTTTCCAAGTAAAATGTCTCTCTCCAATTAGGAAAAAAAAATTCCATGTAAAATATTATCACAAAAGAACTCAATGAAAACTCCAACAGAGGGCCACCTTCCACATAAAATACAGATGCCAATCTCTTTACGTCCTTCTCTCATGCAATGTTTTCAGCTTATAATAATCAACATCATCAAATAACATTTTGACTTGCTGTTAAAGCAAATGGAAAGACCGTATTGAACATTTAGCAAAAATTTAGGAACCACGTTGAATATCAAAAGCCCAACAATGACATTGCACGTCAGGCCAAAGTTCAAGTATTATTTGTGTCATTTTCTACAACTCTTGCAATGGCATCTCAAACAAGTGTCAAAACTACAAATCAACATATCTAGAAGCTTCAGCTTACCGCTAAGAAGGATGTATCATTCCAGATGGCCCTCTCGAGACTTCTTTTTGCCTTGCTTCCAAGGAAAATGGGCTTCGTGCGCAAAGTCTCCAAAAGATTCAGATCGAGCAGTACCTTGTCTTTTCCCGACGTATCTGGATTGTAACGAGCTCGTGCTGACCCTTTAAGATCATAGACCCTTGAGATGCTTCTCTTAAAAAAGAGATTCTCCATCACCATCAAATCCATTTTCATTTCCTTCCCGCCTTTCAGGCTTTTTGCAGTGACCTACACAACCAACCATGAACACAGACCACAAGGAAAAAGAGAGATCAGTCATTTTCCTGAAAGGAGTGGGTAATCTAAACCCCTGCACACGAAAAAAAAAAAAAAAGGTAGTAGTAGAAGAAGAAGAAGAAAAGGACAGGATAAGTAGAAGAAACTAACCTGATAAAGTCCAAGGATTTTGGCAAGGCATGTTGGGCTTCCTGAACTGATAGATTCAGTTAGATACTTAAAATATTCAGGAGCAAATTCCTCAAAGGACTCCAACTCTGTCTTTGTAACTTGCTTAATAATGAATCTTTCATCCATAGATTTAGCGAAATAAACATTGCTTTTTCCTCCCTGTGCACTCCATCTCCGACATCGGCTCAGTGAACGAACAAAGTCTACTTCACTTGGGCAACATTTCCTTCGAAGTGAATCAAACTGCTTCGCAAAGTAACATGTGACTGAAAACTTTGCTTTGCCACCAGCTGTAGAGGACTCGTCCCCAAAAGAGATTCGCAAATGTGGAGATTTGTTTGAGTCCTTGAAAATTGTCCCCATCGATGATGATGTGTCCTCCGATCCATAACTCCCATAGTTGGCATGGTCAAAGTCGAGAGTGCCAAAAGATTGCCAAGTGGTAAAGCTAGAAGCCATAACATCATCCTTGTCGAGATCATCACCACTCCAGTCCCCTCCGTGCTCACGTGACATACTAGAGACCCAGTCTTCATGCTCTTTAGAGCAAAGTGCATATGATATAATACTCGTAGGCTCCTCATCATAAACAGCAATTACTATGTCATTATGGCCTGTTTGTGGAAGCAACAAGCGGGCTCCCCCCGCCAAAAGGGATGAAGAGGCGATGAGAGACGGTGTGGAGCTAACAGCCAAGTTTAACTTCTGAGCCTCCAATGGCAATATTTGCGAGTAAGTCCTAATTACATTAGAAACTGGGTCTCTCAACATATTTCTATAATCTCCAGAAGCATGGAATGATCCAAGGGTTGACAAATGCAACAAAGAAGGGGGCAAACCTTTTCGAATTCTTTCACGCATTCTCATTGTTGAGTCAAAAGACTGAACCCTCACAGGTGACATTAATCTCCTAAAAGTGGGGCTATTACTATCATTAATATGTCCAGAAGTAGCTGTGGCTCCACCAGCCAGTGAACTATGAAAAGCTTGATTTTCTGTCATGGTATGATCGCTACCAATCCATGCACAATCTATCCTCTCAGAAAGATTAGGTTCTTCAGTAGGAATAGTATCAGAAAGGGTGTTAGGATAATTGATCTCTCCATTTGAGAGCACATCCTCCTCTGTGATATGATGAGTAGAAGCCAGTGCTGAATTTTCAGGGACACAATGAACCAATGATGATATATTTGTGTCCGCTTGCTCGACGAGGGATCCGCTGACAGACACAGCAGTCAATCCCGAGGAATCAGAGACATTACCGCTTCCATACTTGTACAGTAGATCATTTCTAAACTCTTTTAGTTGGGCATATAAAGCATTCCCTTGCTTTGTCTTAGGAGAATTTCTCCCAAGAAGCGAATCTAGAGAACATAGGTGGCGATCCCAAACACGGGAACTAATTAGGAGAGATCGCAGCATGCGATTCATTTCCAAAATGTCTATGGTCATCTGACCTTGTTGGGACGCCTCCATCATAGCAAATTCAAGCAGCTCCTGCGTGAGAAAACAGAGAGTCATGGGAGAGCCAATTATGTAGGGACTAGATTAGACCAACTACATACTAGGTTCTGCTATTAGGGACCCAGAGATATCAAAGCAACAACAGAATAGCTGCAAGTAACTTGAATCTCACGTTGTAATCACTTCTTTCCTTCTTAAGAAGATCTTTCAGGTGCTTGATGTAGCTCTGTAGCTCGCTTGTATCTAAAGATTCATGTCCAAGAAACATGCTTTTCTGTTCAACATTGTCAAGTACATCTGACATCTCCAGATACAAATTTTCCACCTTGTCTGTCAACTGCAAAAACATAGACTCAAGTTCAATCACTACCGAATGATACAGCAGGTATCAGATTACATCTATGTGAACTACTACGTAAAGAGGAGATATGCAAGTACCACTGCTGCTTCTTTTCTCAACCATTCTTGTTGAGGAACATTGAATTCGAGCTTCGAAGGAGGTAGATGGACAGACAGAATGTCAATAGGAGAATATCGGAAAAATGCAACCATGCTTCCAAAGCTGCCAAATGGAAAGTTTAAGAAATTTAGCAATCAAAAGTACGAGTACATGTGACTATTTGCTACAATAAATCCAAATCCAAAACAACCTACCCATAGAAACGGAGGCAATCTCTCTGCAAGGAATGGCCACAGGTAGCAACACGATTAGCAGTTGCATGGTTCGAAAAACTAAGTTCCAAAAATTTTCCAAAAGAAAGACCCCATGCGGCATCTGACATGACCACTCTCGGAGTAGCTGGTGGAACTCCATCCACATGAGCACACTTTAAGCACCGATGCCACATCCATATTTTTCCATCCTGTTCACCAGGTAGTTTTATAGAAGGAACCTGCTTTACATTAACTGTAAGATTCCCCTGCTGATGGGTGTAGCACAGGACATGATCTTCAGCAGGCTCATTACAAGATCGACAGCAACGTGTCTGGCAATAAAAAATGCCGGTTGGTTCATAGATCTCATCCAACAAAAAATCAGGATGGATTATTAACTAGAACACAAGTGAAGGAAATGGCAAAGCACTAACCTGATCAAAAAGGTCATCACGAAGATATCTCCCAAGAGGCTTATCAAAACACCCGTAAAACTTAATGCGTAAAAGCCGAGATCGTTCACACACAGTTCCTTTAAGGACACATCGACTTGAAAAGGAAACCAGTATTATCTGGTTAGTGTCGGTGGCTGAAAAGTACTCACCAGCCACTTCATTTTCCTCATTCCCCAAAGAGTTTTCCACTTCAGCAGCTGCACCAGCCTGCAGCGCTTCATGATGTGTACCTCTAGGTAATTGAGGCAGGGATACATTTCCAGTCTTACAAGGAAAATCGGCAGATCTGGGGAAGTCTTTGAATTGACTTAAGCCACATGATTCAAGACCACCAATTAGAGCTGAATCGTCATTGTATGCATCACAGAGTGCACTTTGGCCACTAAGGTCCATTTGTGGAGATGGAGAACCATGAGCAAGATGATTAAAAACGGTTTCCATTCCTCCAGTTTTTGAACCAATGTGCACTATTTTATCTAGACTGCATCCATCCGTTAAAACTTCATAATTAGCTTTATCAGAAGCCGAAAGTGTTGAAAGGGCACCATCGGCAGCTTTTTTGTCTGGTAAAGACCGTTTTAAAGCTATCTTGGGCAACGTAGCACCCTCATCAGCAAGAAAAGAAGTCTCTAGCGATAGATGGTAGGCAGCAAACACTGCATACTGAACAACATGCTTAACCTTCTTTAGCTCTTCACGACACGTGCCCCTCAAAAGAACCTGAAGAAAAGAATAATTAGTACATCAGAGAGGAAATATAACACAGTGCTGCTTGTTTCTTTGAACAAGTCAGGTAGATTACGGTTGCATTAATTAGAAAAATGTAATGTCTTTGTACTAACTTGAGAGATAGATCAACTTGATGATTGCCAAGGAAATATAGGACAGATGTGAACATGCACCATGTAACTAATAATGCCAAATCAACTACAGACTAAATTGTGCAATATATAGCTTCCAATAAGCATGAGAAACATACCGTGCAACCCAAACGTCTAGGACAACCTTCAAAATACATCAAAGTTTTAGAGGGTTTCTTGCTTGAGTGGGTGGAAGTCTCATGTTCCTCAGACACTCTTTCCAATCGGAAGAGTTCACAATGCCCCAACCTTGTCGTAGAAATATTATCAGTCGACGGAGTAATTAAAGCACCCGTGCATCTGGATATTCGCTCCAGCAACGGTCTTTTCACATTTAACACCAAAGATATTTCCTTTTCCAGCAGATATTCTTGAGCATAAGAGGAAACACTTTTCTCTACCAGCAGAACATTTGGACGAAGAGCCTCTATTCTTGAAATAATCATCTTGAGATGATCTATTTCCTGATCCATCAGAAAGCTCAAACATAAGTATTTTATCTTGGCTACTGCCCCAAGCAAAAAAGCATGATAGAAAGAGAAAAAAATCAAGTCCCAAGAACCTAAACCAACCATTCATGGAGAAGCTAATAATCGGAATGAAATGCTTCTCAAGTACCATTTTAATAATAAAAAATAAAAATTCCATTATTCTGGAACCAACCCGTGCACAAAAAGAGATTTAAAGAGAAAAAGAAATGATCAAGAAGATGCAAGTTCCTCAAATGAATTGCCTTATGTACATCAAAACTGGTCTGTGAGAACGACCAGTGTCCCACGAAGTATATCTGACAAGATTATAATTGCTCTCTGTTACTTAACAATACTACTTGTCCTCTCCTTGAGTATCAGGCAAAAGCTAGTCAATTATTCTGTCCAACATAAGACTGTGAGTAAGTTGATAGACCACCTGCTGCAGTAGTGTGTCAAAACAAGCCAGCCGATTTGAAGCTCTCTGATATTCAAGCGCTCCTCCTAAAATCAGTATTCTAGGACTTTTGTACTGTGATGTCATGCGCTTGTGCTTTATGTTTTTTGTACAAACTACCCCCTTAATGAGCACACTGCAGAAACAGAGACTCCCGTTATCAAAAATCAATAAATCAGGCGCAATAAACCATCTAGCATTAACATCGCACAATATTGAGCAGAGAACACGAGGAGGAGTTGGAAAGGAGAAATACCTCTCACTTGGACTTCCTGTTGCTACACACTTAACCTTAACATAATTGCAAGGATCCATACTACCCCCACTGCTGGTATCTGGTTTCACAAAATTTGCAGCTTGCCATGATATGTTTGCCACCACATCAATCCACTCCTCAGCTTTATCCTCTCCGCCCATCTTGATTCCCTCTCCGTGTAATAGCTGTGATACAAGAGCCCTAAAATGAGCTTGGACGATAGCTCTTAAAGGCTCTTTATTTCCCTCATGTTGTCTCTCCTTTGTTGAAAACATACTAGAAAGGCTACTGCTGGAAGAAAATATTGCTCCTGAATCTCCAACGTTGTCATCTTCATCGTCATATTCAAAGAGATTGCCCTCCACCTCATCATCTTCATCATTGGGTGGAGGCGGTAACCAGATACGGCCATTGTTTTCAAAATCCAATGGCCGTTGAGATGTTTCATACTGGCATCTGAAGATGGACAAATCATCCGAGCAGTAATCACTATTCTCTGCATCCTCAGTCCCTACATCAGGCTTTATTAAAACAGCCATGCCTTCTGGATCAAAGGGACTATCACGAGACATCGGGCTCCCATCTTGCTCGTGCTGTGCAGAGTGTCCACGTCTATAGGAAGTATAATTAATCCTAGAGGGACTGTCTGAAGGAGTGGAAGACACGGACCTATAACTGTAGAAATCATGTCTGGAACTAAAACTACGTGAACCTATATCCGTAATCCCATGAGAATAATCACTCAAGGGACTTACTGAGTGCTTCCCAGAATCCTCCGCTTCTTCATCACTTTTGTATCTGCACAATTTACCAAAACGGTAACCGTTTCACATACATTTCAGGTACTTCAGGAATAGATTCACACTGGATTCATTAAAGTTTATGACTACTACAAAGGCAATTTCAATCAATGTACTCATCATAAGAATATTGTCAAGTTCACCTACACGAGAAGCCATCAACAATCATTAAGGGATGATTCTGTCACATAAAGTGATCTTCAGGTGCTAGAGCATACCCCAACCCATAAAATTTCCAACCAAGAGCTCATATTAGAAAGAACTAATATAATACAACAGCAGAAACAACTCTAAACACAAGCTAGATGCCTCTCCAGTACCAACCAAAACGGCCATTCCATATTCAGTATGCCCTTGCCACAAATTGCCTCATCTTCAATGCAAAATAACAAAAGATACAGACACTAACTGTTATCTAAATACTGATGTAGGGAGACTTCCTCGAGCTAACCTGCTCGGGGAGCAACGAACAGATACTGGTGCTAAATGAGCAGAAACTGAAGCCATGCCGCTGGTGATCACGCCATGCGGAGAATATAAATTCTCTAGAGAATCCAGGAATTGGGTGAAATCGCTTTGGATAGACTCACTATTCACCGAAGCATCCATTTTCTCCAAACTGGAGCAAGGCGATGACGGCTCTGGACTATCTCGAGGGTGTACTTTCTCACAGTACTTCTTCCGACCTTCTGTTCTGACCTTACTCTCAGCACAAAGTTTACAGTGCTTAATGCCAACCACACCACCAGCTTCACCGTGTTTCAACCCACCTGAATCTAGAACAAGGGGTCCCCGAGTACATCTTTCGCACAGATACCTGCCACAACTTTGGCAGTGGCATCTACGCGACTCACCGGTTGAATCCATGTGACCCTCACAACACCTCTCGCAACTGCTATTACCAGAGATCGTGCGTTCAACAGAATCAGCACCCCCAGAAATCCACAACCTAAACTTTTGTATCAGATCTGAGAATGGATTATCAAGCTTTCTCATAGACCCCAGTAACTCCAATTAATCAAAGAACGAACCAAGTGTCCTTCTATAATCCCTCTCTCAATTAATGTCGCACTTTAGAGATTCGAAAATACACTTGACATGAACCGAACCCAGAACCGCAGGACAAAAAAAAAAAAAGAACGGAAAAATGACTGTTATATCCAAACTATTACAAGAACCCACTGTAAAAATGCGGGCTTGTTCGGGTATTAAATCTTTGTTTTTTCCTCTTTTTGTCCTTGAAGGAGGGGTTATTCTAAACCCAGAAGAAAAAGGGTAACAATCAGAAGGAATCCTCCAAGAATCGCAAAATACTTCCAATGGAGGACTCAGACCGCTCACCAATGAATCAACACGAGTTACTATGTACAGCACTAGAATCTCAGACCCCAACAACCACCAAAGTAGCACGACAAAACCCCCTAAAATCCAACCGATCCCAGAATCGACGGACCGACGGAAGGAGCACCGACCAAAAAGAAGACGCCTTTTCGACTCAAGAAACGCTCTTTCTGCCTCTAGAATCGCCAGACCCGGACGACACCGCGTGTATCCGGTTTTCAGACAAGAAAAGGAGGGAAAGCGTTTTTTTTTTTTACTTCGTTGCTGGGTTTTTGCTTGTGGAGAAGAATGCTTTTAGATGCGAGGGAGGAAGACGAGGAGGATGAGGAGGAGGAGGAAGAGGAGGAGGGAGGAGGAGGAGGAATTGTTGGCCTTGCGACGAGAGTCGGCTCGCATCTCGGAGAAGGAGAGGGAGAGAGGCAAACGGAATCGAGGCGCCACCACCACCATCGTCTTTCCCCTTCTTGTTCTTGCTTCACCTGCTTTCATTTCCCCCCTGCCCCCCTTCTGTCTCTCTTTTCTGCTTTTTCACTCTCTCTCTCTCTCTAGCCTCTCTCTCCCCCTCTTTCTCTCTCTACTGGTATTAAATATTGTTTTCCAAAAAGCAACCCCCACATACGCACTCCTCCCTCCCTCTCCCTCTCCCTCTCTCTCTACGGGTTTCTTTATTGGGTCGTCGTCGTCGTCATCCTTCTCCTCCTTTTTATGTTCTCTCCAGTTTCTCTTAATTTCTTCTTCAGTTTTTTCTTTTTCCCTTGTGGGGGGTTGCTTGGAGAGCGATTACCGTGGTGGTCATAGGGATGATTCACCATTAGACCATTTGCATATTTGTGTTTGAGAATTTTCAGCCCATTAATCTACAGCGAGAGAGACTCTATCCCTCAAAAAGGTTACATTCATGTCAGACCACTATTCAGTAGAAAAGAAAAATTTAAGGAACTCATTCGCTTTCTATTTTTGCGATATTTAAGAATGCATTCGTATCAACATCAAAATCTTTAAAATCACGAAAACTCAATGAGGCATATAATGGCCTCGAGATCTTGAAAAAAAAATGAACGTGCCCGTTTAGCTAGTGTCAGATCTCCTACCACATATCTATGACAGCCATTAGATATTTCTCCTATAAAAAGGGAGAAAATCCAATGTCCCTCCTCATAATGATCCCCTACCATAAAGTCAGAGAGTCTGGGTCCGTTTGGTTATCGCAAAGGATACCCACCAACGAGATCGATTTACCCGACAAAACCCGAAAAAGGGTGGGTTCATATTCGGAGAGATGCAAATGGACGGCCTTCTCTGAACGACTATTACCTTGAAATTAAAAACCCAATCAACAGAAATCGACTGCGGTTTCCACTTTTATGATAATTCAGTGATCTCGACAACAATCCTGGAGGTTAAAAATAGAGACGTGCTGCTAAAATATTTCTCCAAAGTTGTAGAAATTTCAACTCCCTTGACCTGCTAAGCGTCCTAATTACAAATAAAAAAAAAATCGATTTTGACAAAGTTTGGGATGGGAACGGAGAGTTGATCCTCGTTCCTTTTCCCCACCCACTGGCTTCGAGGGATATTTAAAACAAAAATTAGGGGGGTTTGGCCCTTCTGTAAATTAAAATAATAACGATTCTCCTGCAAATCTTTTTTTAATTAAATTGTGTCTTTTTTTTATATATTTGGGAATTTTACTCGGCAAATCGGAATTTGATTGGTTGGAGAGTCTCGATCGAGAGCAATTTCATTGGTCACAGTGGGTCATAATTATACAAAAAAAAATTGCAAATACGGGTCAGCATCCGTATATGGATATTGCTGCGGGATTAGATTTATTGATAATTTTTGTTTATTTAAGACAAATGTATATTTTTCTTTCTCCTCTACGGTTCTACACATTGACACGCTTTTCTTGACCAGCATGCGGTTCACGCCCCCACCTTTAAGAAGAAGAAGAAGAATTTGTTGTCCCCTTCGTGAGCCGGGTGTCTAATTTTTAGGTAACACGCGACAAATCGATTAGACATCGTCAATTGAGAGATATGACAATCGAGCATTGTGCTATGAAAAGATTGATCGATGTTGTGATTCATAAGTTATGCCATGTCGACCTATAACTAAATTGATACAATGAAAGTGTCCACCAAGCTATCCTCGAGATACTCTCTCTCTCTCTTCCCATTTCCATCTTCCATCTTTGAAGCTTTCCTTTTGTGTGGGCAAGTAAATTTGTGCAACTGATTATGGGCGAAGGTGGAGTTCGGTTCGGCCATCCATCCAATCGACAGCCGTTCGAGGGAGGATGCTCGTGAGTGGCTCCACGAACGCTTCGATATTAGGCCGCCCTTCTCTCCGATTCTGATTTTAGGTCAAGATTTGAGGGGATTTTTGCTCTTCCAAACTGGATCTAGATATAGATTTGGGAGTTCTCCACAGGCATTCGATCTGTATTCTTTCAACATGCTGATGTCGTCATCTTTACACAGTGATAATGACGATGACGTTAAGCCTAGACACGTACCGTAATTCGTTGTGAATGGAATGAAAAAATCTTAACGTGCGTTCATTATTATATCAAGGGCAGATTTGTTATGAAGGACGAGAGTACGCATGCTGTTCTTTTATTATTTGTCTTTTTTATTCAATGTTTGGTTTTCGCTTTTGGCGGTTATTTGGAATTTTTGCAAGGTTTTGTAGATATAGCTCTCGACTATTATTACAACATATAAATGTCGAACGAAAAAAAAACCGATGCAACAGAAGTGCTTTTCTTTATTTTCTTTATTTTTTTTTTCTTTTTTTGTTTGATCGGCCGCCGGATTTCGACGGTGGGCGGCGCCGGAGGCTTCTGGCGTACCCGGAATTTTAATGGCGTTGACTTTTGGGGTGTTAGGGTTGAGGCCGTTATGCAAAGAGTCGTGGAGGAGTTTTAAAGAGCTTTAATTACGTCCCACGTGATGGGTGGGGGAGGTGGCTTTGAAGCTGCGACTTAACGTGTCCGATGGCATTATTTTTGCCCGAACCATCTTTAATTAAGCACAAGGCTTCAGGTCTTCAACTATTTTTAGATACGGGCAATTGATAATTCTCTTGGTATATTTTTAGTTACCCTATGTTTCGTTTCTTTGTTTGTTTTTACCTTGGAAATCCGTTTACATCGGTTAAGAAGTTCGTGCGTGTGTGTATATGAATACCGTTGGCCCCGATTGAAGGAGGACTTGATCGCGTAGATCGACGAAAATATAGATTCGGTCGAGCGAAGATAAGTCAAATGATGAAATTACACAAAATAGCTACGAACTTCTTCCAATATAAGGAAAAAAAAAATCTAATGCGCATTGAAGCGAAGGAATAATGGTCGGTATGGTACTTTTAGAGAAAAAAAAAAGTCAAATTATCAATTATGCCCCTCATGACATATTTATCTCAATTTTCTTTTGACATACAAAATCCTAAACTTGTATCCGTATAACATAATTGCTCCAAATTTTTTTATTTGTAACAATAATAACCACAAACTTTTATCTGTGTGATACGTTTATCCTAAATTTTTTTTTCGTGATGCCAAAAACCTCAAACTATGAAAAATTTTAAATTTCTAGACATAATTTGGGGTTTTTGGTATCGCGTAAAAAAATAATTTGAGCTACGTACTTACGCTCGTACAAGTTTGGGGTAAATGTGCCGCGTGGGTGCAAGTTTGGTTTTTTTTTTTGTCACAGAAAAAAATCAGAGTAAATGCGTCATAATGGGCACAATTTAGGATTTTTGTGGCTTTTTTTTTCCTGATTTTTATAGATGAAAAAACTTGATTGGAAAAAAAAAGACCTAATTGCATAAAAATAAAGTTAGAAGACCAAACATCTTAAATAATAAAAATCAGAGGTCTAAAACCATACTTCGTTGAACTTATTATGTATACAATATCCTAAATATTTGAGACACGAAAGGAGTAACAACGTTTTTTAAAAAAATCCTTATACTTATTGCACTTATATAAATTCAGTCATAAACCTTTCAATTTAGTCAATTTAGTCTTAAGCCTTTTTATATTTTGCCAATTTACTACTGGACCTTGTGCTAATTTAGTACAAAATATTTTGATGATTTACTAATTTAGTTATAAACATCTTGACAAAGAAGTTCTTCATGCTAATTTGTCTAGAATTCGCAGACGTGCAGTCTAATCAACGTTGACCATCGTACGTGGCTCGACAGGCATTGACGTTAACCAATGTTAGTTTTTTCTTTTCTTGAGTTCTTTGTTTTGTTTTTCTTTCTTTTTTTTCCCTTCCCTTTTTTCATGTCCTAACCTAGGGTTTAAAAATGGCAAGAATAATGATTGGCTAGACAACCATATCAGCAATTTTCAGGCAGAATAATTCAACAAAACTAAATTGACAAATCATTAAAACATTTAGGCTTGCATTGGTATAATAAAAAAGTATATGAGTGAATTGGAAGGTTGATCAAAATGAAAAGTTTAAGAATGATTTGGCCAAAATGTAATAAATTTATGACTCTTTTGATAATATTTTCAACAACCTTTTCAATATTATAATGTAAAATAGTTATCTAATTTGACAGATAAATACTAATCATCGTGGATTGTTTTCTCTAAAATAAACATTCACTAAAATTTCTTCAAATCATGCACACACAATATAGGAAAAAAGTGTCAAAAAGTTTGTAAACTTATTGTATTAGTGCCAATTTACTTCTAAACTTTTTATTGGTGTCAATTTAGTACTACACCTTTTGTACTTGTACTAATGGAGTCCATCTAACCAATTTTGGCCAAAAATTACCGACGAAGGACACCGATCCTCCTACGTGTTATTGCAGGCATTGACATGGACATTTTGTTAATATATTTTTATATTTTTCTCTTTTTTGCTATACATTTATTTTGGTAGTTTGTTCGTAAAAACAAACTAAAAGATGCATTGTCCCACATCGAAAAGATGTGAGTGCGCACGTGGACTAAATTTAGTACAAATCAATAATTACCCTTATTTTCTAGTGAAACAGTGCGACTGTTCACAAAGCATTATGACGACATTTGAAAGGTTGTGTCCATTTAATTATCGGTTATTTTCTAAAACACTCTTACAACCTTTCGAATTCGAAAATAACTACCAATTCATACATAAAAATGTATAATTGAATAAATTATTTGGACACGAAGAGTTGCATGAAAATTAACTACTTTTCGGATGCGAAAAAGTATATTCATTTCTCATTATATATTCAAGTGTTCTATTCATTTTCATAATCTTTGATTTCATTCTTTCAATTTTCGTTTTTTCAAAACAAGAGAAATGAAGTCACTCTTCCAATTGTTTCCTAGAGAGATCCTAGAAAAATATCATAATTGCTATCTGCTATTCTCGTTGAGACTTTATTGCATCATGGAGGATATTTGCCGGAAATCATTAGCAACGTTGTGGGGCAACTAAATCCTTAGAGATATTGATTACACGCATCAAAATCTAATTCCATTATTCATCCCATTCGACGAAATTTTTCAACAATTCATTCTTGTTATTTATGGCTGGCAAGGGAAGGCGAGGGTCACTGGCCGTCAATAAAAAAAAAAGTGCACATAAAATAAGAAGAAGAAAAAAGAAGAAATCAAAACGAAAAAATATTACAAAAAGTTTCAGTTAGCGCAGTTGTGCTACCTAGAATAACTAGCGTCCATGTTAATTATTTTCAGTCAAAATTAATCAGATGAACTCAATTGGCACTACTTTAAAAAATTCAGTATAGAATTGACACCAATAAAAGATTTAAGGTTGAATTGACATCAATGTCATATATTATGATTTTTTTTACACTTTTCCCCATAATATAGTATAAGCAGCTAAATCAATGTAGATGTAAAGCGCAATTTTTTTCAACCCAAAAAAAAACAAGAGAGAAAAGGCAAAAAGGATTTAAAAAATAACTTTCCCTCCAAAATAAGCCTAACCAAAGACCACTTAATGCGGGACACGTGTCAGCATGTTCTTTTCTTCCATAGCAAGGTACGATGATCATGTGAACTATGAAGCAATCCATTAATAAATTTGCCCTTCGAGTACTAAGATACGCAAATGCATGAATGCAAGAATTTTAAGCACTCATCCAGGTCATTTAAATAGAATGAAAACTTAGATTTTTAGCAAAACACAGTTATTTAATTCAATATGCCTTGACGATGAATTGTGAGGAGAGAAATGATGAAATGACCGTCTAAATTCTACGGTGAATGAAACGGTCCTTTTTTCGGCCACAAAAATTTGAACTCTTTTGGATGGAAACTTATTTTCCCGCTCAGTTGACAAATCTTGTTCGGAAGGAAATACATGACAGGGTCGTTAGGCCGGCACCGCCCATGCGAGAATTTCACGATTAGAAATTCGCTCTTTAAAAAAAGGAAAAAGAAAAAAGAAATTGGCAATCTCTCAACTCATACACCGCTCATATTACAAAGCAGAGGGGTTTTGTATCACCTTGGGAACTCCTCTTTCCCTACAAACCCACGATTCCCCGAACCCGAAAATCGAGTCGATCACTAATTTTGCTTTCTAACCAGGAGTGCAAATGGATCCGGATAGCCTCGGATCCGTCGAAAGTGGGGCAGCTTATGATCCCAAGATCCGGAAGACAAGGGAAAAAACACATAAATCAAAATGATCTTTTTATTAGATCATGACCATGATGTAAATAAATATCGCGATCTCCGTAATATTGCAAAGATTGCCTAATATTGCGTATTTTTTGTTTTGGGCATTTTTGCAATTTTAATTTTTTTAGTTAGTTTAATTAATTCTAGTGGCATTTTTGTAATTTTGTGTTTCCTAGGTCAGTTAGGTTTAGCATCTTATATAAAGATATTTAGGGTTCGTGGAAGTACAGTTTATGACAGACTTTGATATTTTTATTTATTTTGATTAAATCACACCCGAGTGAACGATGGTCCCTCATTATCTTTCGATTCTTCTATTTAGCTTTGCTTTCTATTACACTTCGGCATCAAACTTTTGGAGGCCCTGGTTCGTTGAGAAACTAGTGCCAAGCCGCTACACGCCATCACTTCGAGTGTCCCACCAATGAACCATCCTTAGAATGCCAGATCAACAGCATGAATCTGACTACAGTTCTGTACATCATTTTGATCTTCCCAACTACAGTTCTGTACATCATTTTGATCTTCCCAATGGTGACTCGAATTGAAGATCGTGCAGTGACCCAGATAGCTCCACACGAAACAAAAAACGCCTGGCTCAAGCTCGCCGGTCACACCGACATCCAGGTTCTGCCCCGATTTATTTCGTTGTGGAATCCCACGTGTCGTTACTGATCTGATTTTCGCGCGAAAGGAGGTAATAGAAGTATGCCGCATTGTTTATACGCTCTTCCCATACATGTAATCACCCTCCTTCCAAAATGATCTGCTCAATTTCGGCATTCCTAACACGCGGAGGTTGTCCCCCACTTTTAATATTTTGGCAAGTGAACAGAGTAATTGAAAGTAAGGTGGCATGTCCCAATGTTAACCTGATCAGCAAGGCTGTGTTTGGTAGCTTCAGCTTGCCAAATTGGTTTGGTGAGAAGACAACGTCTGCAACTTTTGTGGGTTTGTGAGTGGCTGCTTCCCTGGTTTTTTTTGCCCCTTTCCTTTGCCGAAAGATGGGACCTTTCTGCCCATTTTCCCCCATCGACCCCCCTTTTTTTTGTCTAAAGATAGATAAATACTGATCCATTTGCTTTCCTTTCTCTCTTGGCGTCTTCTTCTTCAGCTGGAAAAAATAATTCTTCCTAGATTCCCCTCCCTCGTCCGGGAAAAACTGGTGTATGAACCTCACACTTCAATAATGCTGCTCCCGCCATTTCCATGAAAAAGATCTGCACCATAAACTCAACATCTACAGTGGAGAAGAGATAAGAGCCAGGTAGAGAGAGAGAGAGAGAGAGAGAGAGAGAGAGAGCGCGCGAGCCGTCCATCTTAGACAAATCGTGATCAGCATCATCACCGGTGACTCATATCCCATGTGTTGGATATCAGCACCTCGTTCTTTATTTCTTCTTGTTCAGTTGCTTTTTGGGTCGTACTTGGGAGATTCCAATAATGCATCCACCACTGCTTTACGGACCAAACATAAATTAAGCCGATAACCCTCCAAGGTGGACTCGACCCTATTTCCCTCGCTTCTCAAACGCCGGTTAAGGTCGAATTCTCTAATTTTTAATCCTGCTTCATAGCCCATTTCGCAGCAGACAAGATTTGTCACTATACCTTGGCGAAAACAAGCTGTCGTATCCGATACTTCGCTCGCTGATTCGTCATCGTCCGTCTGCAAAAAAACTTCAGAGAATAGAACAATGACGAAGATGGAATCGAAGTCCGTTCTTGCATTAGTTTAAGGCATCTATGGGTGTAGTGGGAAACATGCAAGCTTTGTCTGCCCTCCCATGCATGGACCTAGATTCACTGTAGCCCTAGTCAATTTAATCTGGATGTACTTTCGGATTTGAGTTGGGCAAGAAAGTCTTTATAAAGGTGCTATAAAAGACCAAGTATGCATCTAAATCATTCAAATCGATAACTTATTTTAAGATGCAAATTGTACGTGATGCGACGAAGGAACCATAGGGCTATTTCGCAGCATGGCAATCGAAAGAGGTTTTGCCAATACAGCCTTCAAACGGCAAGCAAATTGGAAAGGAATTTCAATGGGGCGTCGCTTGACTTTTTTGGTGAGAGAGAGGGAGAACCTAAATCTCATGCTAATAGTTGACAAGTAATATTACATTACAACGTGAGATACGATCAATCAGGATCTCCCAGTATCTGTTAATGATCTCGAGCATCCAGAATATTTCCCGATGTCTGTCAATAATATCTAACGCTAATGAAATGAAGAAATATGTGCACGAAAATATGGCCAACGCTTGACCTTGTGCGATGGACAAGCATTAGACGCCGTCGGATCGTTTTCCACCCTGCATATTGTTTATGTATTTATTAGATGAACTATAGCATACGTAATTATAAAAAAAAAAATCCTAAACTTATTGCAATTGAGCCAATTAAATCATCAACTTAAATTTTTTAGCAATTGAGTCATAAACCTTTTTAATTTGTGTCAATTTAGTCCATTTTGCTCGAAAACCACTAACATTATTGTCGACCGTCCTACTTAATGCAACCGGCGCATATGTGGATAATTTTTATTAATACTTTAATGTGTTTTCGATTTATTTTATTTTATTTTATTTCTCCTTTTTTTGGGTCTAAGGCCTGGCAAGGGTCACCAGCACTAGGCAAGGGCCGCAATGCCCTCGTCAAATCTAGGAGAGGCGAGGGCCAATACGCCCTTGCGCAGTGTTGGCAAGGGTCGACCAGCGATCGTAGCTGGCCTTTAGTCCCCAAAAGGAAAGAAAAGAAAATAATAAATAATTTGGAAAAAAATTAAATTATAATTAGGAAATTTCTACATCAGCACTAGCCATCTAACGTGGCACGACACGTCAACGATTTTCAGTCAAAATCGGCAGGATGGATTAAATTGACACAAATGAAAAAGGTTTAGGACTCAATTGCCACAATTGTGTTACCTTTACAAAAAAAAAATTACTACAATTATAATGGGTCTAAGATTTTTTTTTTTTGATAATTTACCCCTTTCTATACATATTTTTATCTGTGAGAGTCCTCAATGCCCGTTTTCCCAGTCTTTTATGGCATCAATGGACATGAAGAAGAAGCCACGTAATGATGTTGTTGTGGGGTCATATCCCACACAAGAAAACCCTAGAAAAAGAGAAGGGAAAAAAGAGCCCAAGGCATGGGCAAAAGCCTTCTCAAAAACCATGATTCCAGACCGAGAAGGTAAAGGAAAAATGCAACAGAGAGAGGCATATAATTCATTTCGCGTATAGGTATGGTCGGCTACGATTTCAAACCTCAGACACGACAGTCCCCACTAAAAACATGGGTGTCTTGTCAATTTTTTTTAAAAAACAATTTTCATGCTTTTGTTTTCGTCCTTGATCAGTTGGTGAACATCTCAATCACGCCCTAATGAAAATGTCGAATGCCTGTGCAATTCTGATAAGCCGCCCTTTTTTTACTATTCTTCGTGGATTTTTGTCGAGTTAATGGCAAAACCAATGCCCAACTCACACGGCATGGAGTAAGGGGAAAAGAATGTTGACTAGGGTTTGCCTTTTGGACAGGGATGAGATGGAAAGGTGATGCTAGGGCCTGTCATCGACTTCTTCCCCTAGTTTCAAATGTCATGATCGGCCGTGTTTTTCGCGAGTTTTATCCAGCGAAAAACGGGTCGATGGATGTACATATGATCTCACTTAATGACTCGTCTCAGGTGCAGGCCGGCTCCTAATATGAGCAATACTGGGATATGCAAGGTAATGGGGGCATGGCTCCTATTTTGAGTGAGCAAGTTGAGGATCCACCACGATCGGGGAGTCTACGATGTTCTGGGATTTGAGCCCTTGATCTATACGCACTAAACGGTACATGTAAAATACAGATGGTTTTGCAGAATCTTATGCGAAATTCAAACAGCGAACGTTCCTTCCTCATAATTCCTACATCTGGACATTTATGTGCTCCCGTGATTCCCTGCACTATGGATTTAGATTGGACCGACTATAATCTACGTTCAGTTCCGGCTGTCCCATATCTTCCTCCCCTTGTTTTCGATCGAGAGTTGGAAAAGTTCCACTTGATCAACTCAAGTCAAAGCTGATCCTTCGATTGGCTGAGAGGAAAGTCAACCAAGGGGTTCAGCCCTAGCCCTAACCTCCAGAGGTTAAGACTTTACCATCATCTGTATATCCTGTCCATGAGTTCGCCACCTATTTTCCATTGATGGTAACTCGAAAAGAGGAAGCCACAGAATTCATCATTTTTCTTCCTTTTGTCAAGATGGGGATACAGAGAAACATCGTCCTTGAAGAGAGTGGCATTTGGTGCCATCATCACCCCCCCAAACTCATTTAGACATTCCCGTTTCGTACTGAATAGAAACACTTAAAAAAGTATTTCTACGCTTTTAGAGATATGGATTGGATATCCGGGTTTATATAATCACTATCAATGCAAAAAGGAAAAAAAAAATCACCATGCAATTTTACCTTTTATGTGATTGGATGTTCAATCTCAAATTTTGTGTTTTTGGATATGGACTAATCTGTCCGACTTCTTTTATATAGTCGCAATAGGTCTGCCGTGAACCAACATGTAAAATTAATCGCATCGTTGTGCGCCAAATAAAATAGCAAGCCGTCCGTAATGAAATCGGTTAAATTTTAAAGGGTGAGCTCTCTTGTGATTTGACCCCTTGAAGCCTCGAATCGGGCAAAACTTAAATCTGGTCACTCGATGTCTCCTTCATCGTATAGGGCCGGTGGCTTTACCAACTCGCAAAACCCTTTTAGGGTTTAGTTACTTTAGCATACTTGAACTAGGTGAGAGTGAGACCGAGGCAAATGCTTATAATTCAACAAAACGTAACGTCAGACCGGCCTTTGGTTTCATTCCGCTTTCTCTAGGGCGGCTAGGCCAACGAGGTTGCGTCTCCCGCCCAACTCTTTCTACAATAATGTATTCGTGCTCCCTTTTCTAGAGTCTCTTTGCTCCACAGGGACAAATATCCTTATCTCCAACTAGAGATGGTGATATTGTGACATTTGATTGTGAGATGATGCACTTGTAGTGCTGATTCTTCTTGGTTCAATTAGCAAGAGACACTTACCTTCGGGTCGATCAATATTTCATATTTTATTGGGGTTATTACAGGTAGAAATTTCAAAGTGAATCATCTGTGCCATATAAAACTCAAATCTTGTAAGGAAAAAAAAAATCAAACCGGTGCATTCGTGACAAATGTGATAGTTTATTTGGTTCCATCGAATATCCCCGTTAAATCGTTGACATGAAAACACATGGGGCAAACAATTCAGATGATTAGTATGACATGGATTCGATGTGGAAATTCGACATATTTGAGTCTCGACATTGATTGGGGGAAGTTAGATCTAAAGAATATGAACCGAGTTTGGAAAATATGATTGTTTGGCTGTAAAGTTCCCTCGTGTGCCCTACACCTATTGATATTATGTTAATTCAGTCTTAATTTTTTTTCAATTGAGCCATAAACCTTTTACATTTATGTCAATTCAATTCATTTAGCCGATTGACCTAACGTGAACAATCTTTAATAATACTTTCAATATATAATTGTTTACTTTATTTTATTTTCTCTTTTTTTTTTGTTTCTTCCCACTACTGCATGTGAGGACCGCTAAAAGTCGCCAGCCACTGAGCGAGGGCAACCTCGCCATGGCCTCGCTGGGCGCTCGCTAGCTACGAGCGAAGGAGGCCATGGCCTCACCATCCTCAAGCGAGGCTGCCTTATCCCACAGCTAACGATGCCATGGCAAGGGCTTTGCATCCCTTGCCCACCAATGAGCTTCGGTGACCCTAGTCGGCCATAATAGGAAGGAAAAAAAAAAGAAAAGGAAAAAAGTTTTTATCAAAGATTATCCATGTTAGCATCAGTGATCAAATGGACTAATTAGTACAAATACAAAAAGTTTAGGACTTAATTGGTAAAAAAAAAAGTATATGACCGAATTGACGCATTTACATTAGGTTTATGACCTTTTTAGTAATTTTTCCTTCAAAAATATTCTAATTTTTCTTCGACTTTGCCCTAAGATTTCGATAGATTTGCCTGAATGTACGGTTTTCGAGAATTTATGCGACGATAATTAATTTGAGATAAATTTAATATATGTGTACTGATTTGAGATTTTTTACTGTATTAGCTTTTTTATTTATAGGTTCATGGTAATATTGTAGAGAATCAATATTTAAGTGCTTCCATACCATAGCTAATCATGCTATTGAAAATCTTGACATTATATATTACAAGTGCGTAGGAGGGCAACAGGTGACATTCTCACAAGCTAATGATCAGTATATACTTTTATTTACTGTAGTGCGGGGACCGGGGTCCGCTAAACGTTCGGAAAATCCTCTCACCTCGAAACAATTATTTTATGTTATTCATCTTTTGTTGTTGTTTATTTGTATTTTTAGTATTGGTGTAAAGAAAAAAAAAACATTCTAGTGTCAGTTTTATCTACATGTACGTTCAAAATCTTCCTCCTAGATTTTTGCATCTTCTTCGCTAAATGGGGCAAATTCTCCAATCAGCAACCAATTATACAGACAGCAATTAACTCCTAAACTTTTCATTTTTGCCGATTTTTTTTTGTCGAAAGAAAGATGCTATTCATGTCACGATAATAGTTCAAGAGTTATAACATTCAAGCTTGGCAAATTCCAAATAACTTCTGAGCAAAACAAGCAAAAAGCAAATAAGAAAGCTCAATTTGCAGTTAAAAGCACACCTTCATCCCTTCAAAACAAATCCATCAATGTAAAATTTCGGTGATTGATCACTAGAATCAATTATGAGCGTACCTCGAGATCTTCCACTTTATTTGCAAAGACTTGAGGTGCGTGTTTAGGTTCGACGTTCTCATTACAACTACCATGCAGAGACACCAACATCAATACTATGAAAGAACATAGATCTAATACCTATACGGGACTTCCAGATCTATATTTAGGTCTCATTTGAAAGAGTAAAATTCTCAAAACTCGACCTAAATCTAAATCGAGAGAAGAGCGGCCTAATCGGGAAAATGTTTTAGAACCATGTCACGAACATTCTTCTCGGCAGCTATCAACTAAATTTAGCCGTAAACCTTTGCACCAAAATCCAATGTGACCCTTCCAACCAATTTTTTTTCAAAAAATAGCTAACGTAGCAACGTGCCACATTGGACGGATGACTAGACCATCACGACAGCTATTTCCGTTGAAAATTGACCGGAATTACAACATTGAAATGTTGCGCAAAATTTAAGATTAAATTATTAAAAGAATTTAAGGCAGAATGAATATTCGTACAATAAGTTTAGAATTGATTAGGTAATTTTTCCATGAAGATCACCTATTTATTCATAATGTCGATGTATATTAAATATGTAAATATCATCTATACCTGCTTAGATTGTCAAAAGATAGGCGACGCGTGTTCTCATCCCAATGACACAAAATAAGATACAGTGAGATGATATAAAACGATCTCCATCGACATGTATTACGTTGGATTTTTTTAATGACGCATAAAGTGCACGTGTGATTATACGCATGAAATGTGTAATGAAGATTGATTCAATTCTTTTGGAAAAATGCCAAAGTTGAGATTTGTTTCTTCGTGAAAAATATGTTTGTAAACAGGATGAACTATCGATTCTTTCTTTCTTTCTTTCTTTCCGCAAACGAGAGTATATGATTTTGATAGCGAGAGCTTCGAATTAAAATGCCACAGAAGCTAGGATTCGATCCAATGGTGATTTATTGGGTATCATTTCTTCGAATTGTTTTGTAGCTTTTTACAATATAGAAGATTATGTTCGAAGTTTTGACAAGAAAATTATATAAATAAGTATTAATTAAAAAATTCAAAACAAACCAGAAAGCACATGTTGCTGAGGGATGGACGTGCACGAAAAAAATTGGCACAGATGCAAGTTATATTCCTCACACTATCAAGTAAAAATTCGGGTTAATCGCTCGGATTTTAGCGCGCGTGATACCTGATCCATGAACTTAACGAGGTATTTTGTACGCCCGAAAGGTTTATGTAGGGTAGGCTGTCTTTGTCTTTTAGAAAAAGATGCTAAGAAAAATAGTCGTCATTGCCTAATTTGGGCAACGGCATGTGAAAAAGCGCACACGTTTACCCTGAATTTGGAGCCATTGATGTTAATGTCTTATAGCTTGTTTGTTTATTTGTAAGTTCGATTAAAAAAGATACTATTTTGTTCTCATCTAACTACCAAGATCTGTAAATTGTGAAAATTTCAAAGTCTTTTAGCACTGAAAATATTAATATGCTTGCGTAATGAAATCCAAATTAGACAAAAATTGAAACTTTATCTAGACAATAGATATTGGTGTTTCTCTCTCATTTTCACACAACTCTCTTCTTCTATCTCCAATGAGGAGGGGGGGTTGACTGTTGTGTGTGTGTGTTTGAGCTATATATCTCCCACTGCTCCCCTCTTCGTAAACTGATTTAGTTTCTATGTTCCTTTTTCTTGGTTTCCTCCCGTTTACAGAGCCTCTTTCTTCCGACCTAATCTAGACCCGAACTTCCGTTTCGGAGATTTTCTTTTTACTGTATATTTTTTCGGGGTTTCACTTTTCTCGGATTTTATTAGCGTACTAGTCCAATTTCAAAGGATGTTGGAAGGGTTTCGTAAAGGTGTCACTCTCACGATCAGATTTGTATTCATTCAACCTTTCTCGTTCACTCTCTCCTTTTTCCCATTTCCTTTTCCCTTTTTTTTTTTTTGAGCCAACATAGAGATTTGACGGGCCCGATTGCGAAATTATGTTGGTAGAAACAAAGGGAGATGTGATGTCTTGAACAAAAGGGAAATTGAGCTATCTTGTTTGACCAGGAAGCAAACACATCGTGCTTAGAAAAAGGGCCCGTTGATGGTGGCGGAACCCTTCGAATTGAAATTGGTTCGGTAGCCTACAAAGAGGAAAATCATTCCCTTTTTTACTCTTCTCCTTCTCCTTCTCTCTTCCTTGACCTCAGTTCGAGATACACCGGTCAGAAATTTCAATGTACAATATTATATTCCAACCCTGCGCATACATGACCACGGAATGGTGATCATGTGGCAAAATTCAAAGCGATGGAATCGGGGGAGTGATTGTCCAATCAATCGATCGTAGACCTGTTGCACGGATGCCAAGTCGGTCCTAAAACTTTCTCTTTTGTCAGTTCGGTCTTAAACTTTTAAGGAAAATTCCAATGTGATCTTCCCCGCCAACCACATCAAAGATTGGCAAAAGCGAAAATTTAAATTAAATTGATATCCATATGATAAATTTTTAAAATTAATTTGCCTACGTCATTAGAAATTCCCCGACGCTGCAAATGCGAAGTCACGATTGATGATTGACAGAATTTTGAAATGAACAATTCGTTCGATTCCGCTCCTTCTGGTACGGGCCCAAAGAATAAAAAAAATGAAGTCTAAAAGTTACCTCCCTGAATAATAATAATAATAATAATGCAAATTGGAATGAGTCTTCTGCACTGCCGAAGCTCACCATTTTCAATCCTCGCATAGTTCACAATGTTAAACCGGAGACAAGCCGGCACAAATCCCGACCCTTGTAGTTCGAACATTGAAAATGACACAAGCGATCCTCAAATTTTGATCGTACGTTGCAACATCATTCTAGGCCTCTTTGATTTGTACGTGTGGATTCTTGAACTATTTAGTCCTAAATCTTCTTTTTGTATCAATTCAGTACTAATTTTTTTTATATCAATTCAGTACTAAACATTTTATATTTGTGTCAATTTAGATCTAAATATTTTATTGATGTCAATTCAGTCTTAAACCTTTTACATTATTACCAATTTAGTCTTAAATATTGTGCATTTATGTCAATTGAGTTAATGCGATCAATTTTGATCGAAAATTATTTGCGTGAATATCAATTGTCCTACGTGGCATGCCTTGAGCTACCGTGGATTTTTTTCAATATTTTTTTTTGATATTTTACATAATTTTTAATAATTTTTTTTGAAAAAAAAACAAAAAAAATGCTTAAAATTATTTAAAATTATAGAATAATATTTAAAAAAAATCCAAGTCAGCATTTGTCATGCCATGTAGGATAACCGATGTCCAAGTTAGCCATTTTCGATCAAATTTAGTCGGATTATTGCAATTAGTATAAATACAAAAGATTTAGGACTAAATTGGCACAAATGCAAAAATTTTAGGACTGAATTAGCATCAAGAAAAGGTTTAGGACTTAATTGGCACCAACGAAAAATTTTTACGACTGAATTGAAACTAGAAAAAGGTTTTGGACTAAATTAACACTAATGCAATAAATGTAGTACTTTTTTGACACTTCTTCCCTAAATTATCAGTTTGTTCATTCCGATCCCTCACAAAATCAGATTAATCGTTCCTTACTGTTCACAGGCTTTCCCAGATTTTACACTCTTTTTTTTCATTTCAGTCTATTTCCTACATCAATACCGTCATATCCTTTTAATCTCTATAAACACTGCGATAGTCCAATTTAAGTAGATTTATCTTAAGAATCTCTATAACAGAACAGTAACAATAAAACCTCATTCAGAGTTATGGCGAGTTAATATTCCTGTTATTTTAAGAACTAGTGTTTTCATAAGGATGTCCAACAACAAAAATAATAATCATAGTTCTATGAATCTAAATCTTGTTCCTACTATATTAGATAGATATAAATTACAAGCTTTTGTGTCGTGTTTTTTTTCAATTAAATTTGTAAATTAGGAAGTTAAGAATAGTACGAATATCAACCCGAGACAAGTTAAACGAAATTATACTTTTATCAGAAGCTAACAAAAAATATTTAAATGGAGCTATCGCAATAACTTTAAAGACCCAAAAAGGTAAAAGGTTAATAAAATATATCATATTTTTCGTTGATTTATAAAAAAGATTAACTTGAAAATGTATATTTAAATCTAACATATAGTTTAGCCATGTATAGTACCGAAAGATTGATTTGACTTTGTTATAAAAAGATAAAAGACTAAGTTGAACAAATTGAAAGTTTAGTAATTAAATTGAACCTTGTGAATAGTTTAAAAACATGTTGAATAAATTAAAAATTTTAAAAATGAAATTGTACATTGAACCAAAGTTAATGATTATTAACGTCATTTTCCTCGGATAGATTTATGAACTTATATTTCATCCCCCACCCATTAATTGAACTTTCTGCCTTCCGATTTCTGCCATCCAACAACTTCGTTGGCAGTCAACAATGGAAAAAAGCCGAAAGAAAAGTGGTCTAGCGGGAAATACATCACATCTGATGGAAAAGAAAGATCATCCATTCCTGGGCAATTTTTCTTATAGGAATGAGAAACAGAGCCACGAATCACGCCCTCTTCGTACGCCTTCCGACTTCGAGAGCCAAGTCCGTGTCGATCTTCAGGGAGATGTCAAGCGCTTTAACAGAATGCGTGAGGGCACCACTGCAAAAATAACAAAATCATCCAGGGGAAAAGTTGGTGCCCGTGAGTCATCCCACATGCCAGCATGTTTGTCTAACTTTCTTCACCGGGAAGAAAGACATCATCTGTCCATAAAACTTGTAAAAAGCGCAGCATATATAGCTGGCTGCCAGATGGGATACCAAAACTAAATGACTCTGGTGCAATTCTTAACTAGAACATACATTAGAGTTAGCGAATCGAAATATTTCCAGTTCAAATAGCAGGATTTAACTTTGTCAGAACAATAAGCCCTCTCTAACCAATACAACTAGCATTACCAGAATAATGCACTGCACAGACCTTATGAGTTACCAAAACCAGTAACGAAGAAAGTCAGTATGGTTCTATCTCATCTTCTCCGTCCAAAGTCACAGTGAGAACAAGACTAGAACATTTGGAAGACACGAAAACGTCAAATCCCCGAATGAAGAAGATCAAATCAGGCTTCTCAGTTACTTGACAAACAAATAAGAACACTTGTACTACGGACAAGGGAACAAAGCATCCCCCTCATGAAGCAAATAGATTCCGTGTAATTTAAACTCTCAGACTATACTCTATTGTCTGCTTCACCACTAAGAAAAATGGGAACAGCAATCCACTTAATTCAACTGGTAAAACTCCTCACATCCACTTAATTGTGATCGGAACCTATCATGTTTGGAACTAAATGTCTATTTTGAATTGGACGGGACCTCTTACGTTTTGGAGATTGTTTATTGTTTGGCAAAGAATTGACACATCAGAATAAAGGGAACGGCATTCTGACATGAGAAGAGCTATTCTTTTCCAACTTTAGCAAAAGAAGGAAGATGGACAAAGAAATAAACTGTTTAGGCTTTTTCACGAACAGAACTAACTATAAGAATTTTACATTTTTTCACTAATTGAAAGAACATGATGTTTACTCCCAGCGAAAAGTAAGACAAAAGAAATCACATTTTATCCTTCAACGAAGTTGAGACAAATTAGTCAATGCAGAGTCTTGTCCTAAAAAATGAAAAGTGCAAATTCAAATTCTTAAAATTGAATTCTGACAATCGTCACCTATCTCCAAGGAGGTTCCTGCAACTACCAAGGGTTTTACTCTCGCCACTGACCAGCAGCCACCACTATATGGCCAGCCTATTGTGGCCAACAGAATTACCTCATCTAGACATGGCCGGTTTGGCGAAATCGCCAGTTTTGGTTCAGGAATTGGCGGTTCCGGTTCCGGTTCCGATCTTTGAAATTTATTTTTTAAAATAATAAATAATGAAATAAAATTAATAAATTATTAATTATAATCAAATTGTATATTATAATAAAATTTGGGTGGGTGGGGGGGGGGGGGAAGGAGGAATGGGCTTTAACGGAAAGTTGATTAAAATAATTGAGACGGGATTGAGAGAATTGAGCGGATTGAAAGAATTTGGGAGAATTTGAGAGAATTGAGAGAATTTGTGAGGATTTGTGAGAAAAAATGAAAGTGGGGGATATGTATTCATAGAAAGAGTTTCATTTGTAAAAAATTATATATATATATATATATATATATAATGGTTTGGAACCGGCCCAGAACCACCGGTTTCCAAAATTATGGAACCGTGGGCCCCGTCAACGGGTCAATTCCGGTTCGGAACCATGAGCCCGGTCAACGGGTCGGATCCGGGCTGGTTCCGGGCCCACGGTTCCAAATGGCCACGTCTACCATCGGTTGGTTATTGTCACTTCCACTACAGACGCTTACTTGTTCATGAACTGCAACTCAATAAGTAACAAAATCCTTAATAGCAAGCATCAAACATGGAATGTCATTATCCAAGTTGTTTTCTCAAAAATGCGTTCTGCTACAAACTTCTTTTCTGGATGAAAAGTTGCCAATTTAAAACACACACTTGAGTTCTTCTACAAGCTACAGATTCATGGAGATTTGTTGCCAGAATCCAACATCCATCAAAACAACTCCCATAAAATTTGCTGAGGACCATAAATAGAGTAAAAAAACAAATTACCTTGAGATATATGTCACACCAGTTTGTCCAATTTTATGTACTGTTTCAAGTGTAACATTTCCAGATGCCTGCCATAGCAAAGTACTACTGTCAGGTTTGAACCAGGTCACTCTACATCAGAACCATCTATTATTGTTGCTACCGTGGAAAATGAGCACCTAAAATTTGCAAAGAAAGAAGTTGATTTGAAGTAAAAGCAATTTCAGCTGAGTTCACTTGACTACGAGCTTACTTAAAGATGCAACGTTGCTGCACTAAAATCTACGCAATCACAAAGTTGCAGGTCTCTTGATGGATACTAGAAGGCAGAACACATGGTTTTGCTATGAATAAGAAGCTGGGAATACTACCTAAGAAGACTCATCAACATCAACATCAACAATACCTTTATCCCAAACTAGTTAGGGTCGGCGCTCGATGAACCCCAAAGAATACTACCTAAGAAGACTATGTCATTAAAATGATCTCACATGTACCAACTCAAATAAATTTACATCCACATTGAATACCTAGTACTTTAATTTCCTTCACATCAATTTTTTAACAGATGCAGAATAGAGGGGGAAAGTGGGGACAGCAAGCAACTCTGCAACTGCAGTACCCAACTCAACAACTCAATGCATAAGCCAACTAAAGAGAGAAATAAAATTATAGATTATAGCATCCCAGAATTTCTAAAACGCACTTCTGTCTCAAACTTCCCATTGATCAATCCCACAGCCTCTCGAAGCATGGAAACATCAACATCACCATTTGATAAGGGTATGACCATATTATCCAGCATTATCCGAGTCAAGGAGGTATTGCTCTCATATGCATAGTTTAGTACTTCCCTAACTTCCTCGAGTGTCCTTGTCTCAACCTGAGAGAGAAAGAGAGACAGTAATGATGATGATGATATTGCAACATCCTCCATTACAAATTTCAAATTGCTATTTCACTGGTCGTGAGGCCAAGAGGTTGGTGAACATTCAAATTCATGCTGAACGTTTATAAGGAGAAAAAGTAAAGCGCCAAATTCGAGTACCTCGACCTCCATTTGAAGGTTTCTTTGTTTCAAATACATGTCAACAGATCTAATGGCATTTGTAACACCCCCAGCTATAGATATATGATTGTCCTTTATCATGACCATATCAAATAAACCCATCCTGTGATTTTTCCCTCCACCAATGAGAACCTATAGAAAGATACATCACAAGGTCAACTGATTTCGACCCCAAAAAAAAGGTCAATTGATGATCTTGAATGTGAGACAAAGGAAGCAGGAGATGTAAGTCCAGGAAGTAGTATAGACCGCCCACTTATCCACCAAACGTAAAGCTGGAGCAGTTTTCCTCGTCTCTAGAACGTGAGCTGGGTGTGCGGCATCTGCCATTGCCTGCAGAAATAATAAACCACACCTCATCTCACGTTTAACCAGCGTGACAATTAAGAAATTGATTACAAGTAAGTTCAAGCTCTATAATGGAGCATATTTTAAATTACATTTCCAGAATCTTTTGCAAGGACAGCCAAAAGCTGTGGTTGCAACCAAAGCATTAGTCCGTTCAGTTCTACCTTCTTCAAGAGGATGAGAGTTACCTTAGTTAAAGTTGCAATGCCACTCATTCTTTGCATAAAATTCAGCACTACCCTTTCAGCTACAACAACACTGTATGCACGTCCTGTATATTCACTGCTCTTAATGGGAAGAACGAACTTGCCAAAATTGAAGTGCGAATTAAAAGTCTGTATGCTTATACAATGCTGATATCAATATCGTGTATCTACCAGAAACTCTTCCAAACTGAAGACCCTTATGTATATAATCTCCATCCTTCTTAGACCAATCCACCTGCATCATATTGTACATGAACAATCCATTGCACGCAAAGAACAAGTCAAACATTGAGAATTGAGAAGCTCTGTGACATGAGGGGAAGGGGGGGGGGAGGGGGAAGGAGAGGGAGAGAGAGGGAGAGTGAGAGAGAGGGAGAGTGAGAGAGAGAGAGAGAGAGAGAGAGAGAGAGAGAGAGGGGAAGTACCGTGAGAGAAGGATCGACCTCATGGAATACCATCTCCGCAAGAGCAATTCCTGCCACAACACCATCCTCTTTCGCCAAGAAATGGGCCTCCACTTCCATGTCCGCAGGGATAGTGGCCATACAAGTCACATCTCCTAAAACTCCAAGAAATATGCAACCCATGAGATGCCCAAGGTGAAAACAGAGTGAATGGATCACTAAAGCCCCAGGCTTTATTAGGAACTGACGATCACCAGTCACCCAACAGAAAAAAAAAGCATTGCAATGACACTAATCACACATCGCAATAACATTCATTCTAATAGCGTCCAGGTACATTCACATACTTGAGTTCTTAAATACCTCCAGAGCAGCATCCATGTCACCAAGGACGCATAATTCAGCAACAAACAACAAGTAAATGATATATGAATGCACAGATTCCCATTCCGACAACATGTCCACAAATTTATCATTGGGTGTCAACCCATTTACCATCTTACGTTCGAAAATGTCACGCTATAACCGTTGCACCCAATATTTTCTCAACAACCTGAGGAACAGCAATCACAGCAACACAGTAAAATCAAAAGAGAACTAGGAAGGCTTATGCCAAACCTCGATCCCCAGCGTCCTCAGCCAGGGCGAGCTTGATCACGCCTTTCAGATCATAGGTCGGGTGCGAAGGCGGTTTCACGGCCATCCTCTCGAAAGACGGCGCAAGGCTCTCCGTTGCAGCCGCGGTCATCCTCACAATCCGCCCGCAAGAGATTACGCAACAGCGAAGACTGTCGAATGGCAGCATCATTCTTCACCGAAGCAAAAGAAGAGCACGAGAACAGATTGTGCTCGCATGAACACAAAGAAGCAAAAAACAATCAAACCTTCGAGCCGGAGTCGCACACAAGCGAAGCGGAATCGGGGATGATAACGAGACGATCCCCGACATCCAATGACTCCTGTTCAGGTCAGGACTCCTCGTTTTTTTTTTCCCCGATGAAAGAACGCATACCAAGGGAGAACCCCCGGGACAATAGAGCTAAAAATTAGTAAGACCCATCGTCGAACTCGATTCAAGCTTCGTATCGGGCCTTACAGTAAGAGAAAGCAGACAAGAATTTGCGCCCAGAGAGAGAGAGAGAGAGAGAGAGAGAGAGGGAGGGAGTGAAGTAGCGAAGCGATGAATGCGGTGTTTTGTGCGTGAAGCGAGAAAAACCGACGGCAACCTAATGGGAGCACATGATGTCCATGCCTGCTCTTGAGGCTCATTGGGCCTCGGCCTGGGCCTCATAGCAATCCATCTTCATATATTTGGGCCGGCCCGTTTGTTTTTTGTGGCTTCACTTTATTGTTTTATTTTTAGTGACAAAAAAATACTAGGCAAGGAAAGGAGATGAGGATCTATGCTCGGCCCATTTCGGTGAAAATATATCGTCTAACATTACCTTAAAATGTTAAGTCCTAACCTTGCAATACGGGTCGTCTGTGTTATGAATAAATGGCTCAGATTATAGCTAACAAAAATATATATAAAAAATTCAAAAAATTATCCTATAAAAATCGAAGATTTGAGCCGTCTGTCCAAAAATAAGCTGCTCAGATTGCAAGGTTAGGTACTTAACCTTTTGAGGAAATGTTACACTATTCGGATCCCGTTTCGATACCTTTTTTTAAGCAACAAAGGTGTTTTTGCTTTCATGAAGCGGTTGGCAAACACCTTGCGGTTGCAATACTCCCGAACTCAAGCAGCTTTTTACGAAGCACATGTTGCCATACGTGTAAATTACAATGATTGAAGGCGATGCGAAAAGCTACAACATAGCCAAAGTTGTGGCAAACATATTGGCTCAATTTGGTTTCAAGCTGTTGTTGCCATGTCAAGAGCTTAAAATTCATGTTTTCCAAGTCACAGCATCTAAAATATGCATGAAATAAAATCTTAAAAACTGGTACAGCGGAAGTCTAATAACTGTGCAAATACTATCAAATAATTTCGCATGACTATAACTTAAATAAGCATATATGTAACCCTCCAAAATTTCGAGATTTTTGGTTTTTTTTTTTTTGTAACCGAGATATTCGGGCCAGTTTGCGCGCAGCTCGACTATTTCACCATGACCCCCTGTTGGATGGTCTTCTGCCATGGCCTCATGTTAGATGATCTTGGGTCTCTATTAACTCAAAAGTTAGCTCAAAAGTTGAGGGTTTCCCTCACACTTATAAACCGAACATCAGCTCCTTCCACGACCAATGTGGGACAACCCCAACAATTTCCTCATCACACATCGAACCATGGGTCGGAGGTCGCAACAATCCGTATCTCTCTAGTGTAACTATTGGGTTCAGACTTGCTGGTAACCTGTGGCTAATACCAGCGTTGGATGGTCTCGGGTCTCTCTCAACCCAAAAACTAACTCAAAGGTTGAGGCTTTCCCTCACACTTGTAAACCGACCACCAGCCACTTCCACAACCGATGTAAGACAACCCCAACACCCCCTACTTAAATCACAAGCGCTCAATTGAGGAATCGAATCTGAGATCAGTGCGTCTAACCACACAATCTCAAGTGCGCCCTAACCAACTAAGCTACGCATAAATGGATATTTCAAGATTTTTGTTAGTACATTATCAAATGAAAGTCGGTATTATTATTGATATCAAGGTTTAGACTTGATATCCCTTTTAGCTTAGCATCTCCCGTTAGCGGTAAGAGTTGATTTTTGACAGATCATACATATGATTAAGGGTGAGCAAATCGGACCGCCCAAATCGATCGGAACCGGGACCTGACCAGACCAATGGTTCGATTTTCGATTCTAGAGGTGTCCGGTCCGATTCCTGATTTCTAAAATTGGAACCGGTGATCGGGCGGTCCGGTTCCCGATTCTAGGGTCATAGAACTGGATCGGACTGACCGGATCAGATAAGATGAATTTTCAAGCATAAAAAAGATATATCAAAGTGGACACCATATAAAGCCCTGGCCTCTAATCTATAACAATGGAATCGAGATAAGATGGACAAATGAGTCTAACCAAAATTTGATGTTTCACATACTTGTTTTATATTTGATTGTTTCAAAATGAGATGGAGCACTATCTTCTAGAACTGTGGTAGAGTCAATGAGTGACAGAAAAAATAGACATCTCAAACGGAAGATATTTACGTCATATTCTCAAAAAAAAATTCTTAACTATTTTCTTACATTTAGTTGTATCGGGAAGATGTTTTCATCATATTATTAAACGAAATTTGATTGTGTTTTTGGTTCTTTGGAACATAACCGGAATCAGACCGGACCGATGATCCCGATCTGGTCCGCAGTTCTGAAAAATGAGAATCGGGATCATTGGTCCGATTTCCTGTTCTTGAAGAGAATTGGATCGAATTGAGAACCGCTCACCCCTACATACGATGATAACACGATATACATCTGTTTGATCCAAAGTAACGAAGACAAATTACGACCAGTGTCGAACCTTTATTTGCATTTGGTACCCAAAAACTTTCTTTTCATAGGCAAACGGAACTCGCGTTTTTACGCCGTCGGATCTAGTCTATAGGCAATATCCTGAACCTCGATTTGGTCCAAATTAAAAAAATCCTCGAATCCTCGGGGAGTATTTACTAATTCAACAAATCTTTTTCACCGATATACATGAGACCTACGTGAGATTCCTTTAATTCAACGGCGGATCGTTCCTCGTTTCAACGAAAACGATGACGCGCGCGCGCCTCCCGTTGGTTAAGAAGACAGTGCGCGAAACGGTTTGTCGTTTGGGCAAAACAACGAGACGATCCCCACCGGACAAGTGGGTCAGGCCCACGCAGATTCCAGTACATCGGACGGTCCAGATTGCTCGTAGTCGTTTCCGCACTATCTTTTTTCATACGGAAACGACAGGTGGCAGCTGAAGTCGATTGTGACTTCTTGATTCTGTTTTGCTTTTTGGACGGCAGCAGCGCTCTCGCCATTAAAAAATGGAACAGGACAACGCCAAAGTCAACCGCCGTTGATTGTCCCGTTGAGCCAAAAAGCAATAATAAATTACAGAGCACCTTTGACAAAATAAACTAACAATTAAACAGTACCTTTATTTCTTATTAAAAAAAACAAAATTGAACTATACACATTTGTCATAAACTTTTTCCCATGACACGAGAAATCACAAATTTATAATCGTGCGGCAAATTTTCTCTTTATCAAGGTTTCGTTAATGAGCATATGCATACATGGATGCTGAAAGGCAAATAGTATTGACAAAGCGCCTACATGACTTAAATGATATAAAAACGATAGATCGAGTGTTTATCTGTGTGACCTCGACGAGGGCTAGCATTGAGATGAGGTGGTGGTGCGGCATCGTACTGGTGGTGGCTGCAACCACCTTCACTTTCTTTCCTCACTCAAACTTGTCTTTCATTGATTTTTTTTTCCTTTCAAACTTTTAATTGAAACTTATTAAACATTTTCCTCTATTTCCTCTTTTTAAGCACTTAAACTCGCCACATTAGCCACCATATCAACAAGATCAAGTGTCAACAATAAAAGGACCAGCACCAATACTAGAAATAATAATTGGACTCGATTGAAAAGTTTAAAAGTTCAAGATTTTCAATTGTGCGACGGACAAAAATGACGGGCCAAAAGCGGAATTACCCCAAAGAGTAATAAGAAGAAAGGTCCCTCTTATAATAGAGGTATCAATTGGCGAGTCGGGACTAGGCCAAGCCCTTCATTGCCTAGGCTCGCCAATAACAAAAGAATTAATGTACAAATTTTTCCGGCTGGATTAGGCCAGATTATACTAAAGGCTCTGTTTATTTACCGGAAATGAATGATTTGGAAAACATATTTTTAGAATCGATCGCTTATTTAGCTTGAAATAATTAGTCAATAAAAAATTACTTTCATTATTGACTACAATTTATGTCTAAATAGTTCTTTGGACGATGAAAACATCTTTCGTTGATTTATTTTTGTAATTCATAAACTGAATAACCTTTCCCCGACTAAACTTTGATCTTACCTATTATTTAACCACGCATTACAATAAGACTTTCCCTGACATGTCGAGTTGTGGCATAACTTGTTGCGCTCTTAGAATAGAAAATTTCTCTATATTTTTAACTAACTTAAGTCTTCGGAACAAATCGACGCTTACTAATGACTAATGAGTACCGCTTCTTCTAAATTATAAACTTCCCAAACTTAATAAGCTACTAATACATTTTTATTCGGAGTGAGTTCACTCACCAACTCTTTATTTATTACTTTGAATGTCTCAGGAGTTGAATTCTAGCCATTATATTATGCGTACTTATATGTTCCCATCTTTAATTTCTCGCTTGTCACTTTTGCGATTTCATCACTCTTGATAGATTTGTCTCGATTTGGGAGAAAATTACCAAAAAAAAAAAAGCTCATAAACATATTATATTTGTGCCAATTGAATCCTAAATTTTTTAATTTAGTCAATTTTTCTCATAAACCTCTTGACAATTTGTCAATTGAGTCCTTCGGGCCAATTTGGCCGAAATGATGTAAAAGAGACATCGATCGTTAACTATACAAAAATAAAATAGGTCCAAAGGTTTCGATTATATCATGGGGAAGGGTTAGTATACCCTGGATCTAGCAAACTGGGTCAAGAACACATATTCTGATCCATATTTAAGAATACATGTCATAAATAGGTTGCTTAACAAACTTAAGTGGTTTCACAAATTAATGGATAATAAATAAGTTACCTATCTTAAGTTAGTCATAAAAATATTTTTTGATTTTCAATTTGTTTCTTTTTCGTTTTTTTTTTCTTTCTTGTACTTATTTTTTCCAAATGAGTCTGACGAAGGTCATCGGCAGTTGGTAGACCCCCACCAGTCACAGGTGAGGGTTGGACTACCCTCACCGACACTAGCTGAGGGTTGCGAAACCCTCGCCATTGACTGACGAGGGTCGGCCGGCAACCCTCGTCGGACTAAAATAAGTAAATAAAATATTGAAAATGCAAAGGAGAAGGAATTTTTTTTAAAAAAATTGAGTCTTCTTTTTTATTTTTTTAAGTATCATAAGTTTGTTAAATTGGATTAAATATGAAATTTTCTTAATAATATGGATTGCTAGACTTGTATTACATGAAAATGGCTCAAAACGAATTAAATGGGTTAATATGGGTCAGGCTAGCCAACCTAAACTCGGCCCAACCTAATCTTTTGATGCCTCTAGTAACCCATGTTGATTTTAAGGACATGACTACATTACATTAGGTCGGGTGCGCTGCTTGTTCGTTTCAAAATATGCAGAGCGATGAAAGCAAATGTTGAGTCAAATATAATCTTGAAGGAAAAATGGATAATGACACAAATGGTTCATGAACTTTGATCTAATGCGCAATGTCGTCTTTGAACCTTTAATTTAATCAATATGGCGGCTAAACTTTAGCTAATGTGCGTGGTCCTTGAACTTTAAATTTGATTAATATAGTCTCTTAACTTTTGAAACATGTTCAATTTAGAGCCTAAAATGTATGAAGATTTTCAACATAGTCCTTCCATTAGCACAAGTTCAGAGACAACTTTGAACATGGTCTTATAATTCAAAGACTAAGTTGAACATGTTTCAAAAGTTCAAAACATATTGAAAGTTGAGGGACCACATTATACATTGGGCTAAAGTTTAGGTACCCCATTAGCTAAATTCAAAGTTTGTAAATTATTATTGCACATTACGCTAAAGTTCAGGGATTATTTGCGTCATTTTTCAAGGAAAAATTACTAAAAGAGTTCTAAACTTGATGCAACTGTGTCAATTTAGTTAAACTTTTTTTTTTCAATGAAATCCTAAATCTTTTACATTTGTGTCAATTCAGTCCATTCGATGAATTTTAGCTTGCCGGTGATGACATTAGGAACTTTTTTTTGGTGAATTTTCCTAGTCTTGAACCCGTGCAGCGTGTCAGCATATTCAATTTAAACGGGCTAAATTAAACATACATGTACCTCCAATGGATTGAAATTTATAAGAATTTCTTAAATTTTTGTGGAATCCAAGAAGAGAGTGGAGAGAGAGAGAGACTCCCAAAACTTGCCAACCAATGAGTCTTGGTCATTTCCAATGTTTCGTCATCTGCTGGTCACGGTAGCTACAGATATTTTTTCTCCATCCTGCGCGCGTAAGGACCGTTCGATGTGATGTTTCCATTTCCCATCCAAGAGAAGATGTCCAGAGGGAAACAGAGAGATTATGTGCTTCACAAAAGAATAATGGTAGATGGGAGCGGGATCGTGCGTGGTTGGAGTCGTACGATCCTCTCGTTTTTCCGTGATCAAATTTCTATCAGCATTTCAAGAATCACACGGGGAGAACCAGCTAAACTTCGCCATCAACTGGCTCCACCTCCTCTGTGCTGCCTTTCAAAACCCTAACTCTTCAGTCTCTCTCAAACCCTAGCTCTTCAGTCCCTTTCTCTCCCTCTCTCTCTCCCCCCATACACATCAATAGGTTGATGACAAGAGCACTGTGTGAGACTCGTCACAAGAGCAATATGAATATGATCTCATTTTATTCGGGTATGACGTTTTCTGTCCCGGTAAAAATAACTTTAGATACTAGTACTCTCTAGTGTTATTTTTGAAGATTATCGCATGCTTATGTGCGAATAATTTTGCACATGCGCAAATTCTATCCGTATGAGTTCATATAGTGAACTAGGGGAAAAAAAAAGAGAAAAAAACTTAGAGGCATATAGCTATATTAATAAAATTCCATGCTGATGATTGGCAAGAAGACAATCGTCACAAAAAGAACTTGTATCATGCGCCATTCATACTAGGTCCGTATCGGAAAATCTAATGTTTAACATCAATTGTGATGACAATACTCGTCATGGAACATTAGACCTTGCCCCATGGGGGTAAAGAAAACTTTACACAAATAGCCTTATCCACAGTTGATTTTTAGGGTCTTAAGTGCTCACCCCCTCACTAACCATCAAATCGAGAGTGGATAAGACCGCTTGCGTAGAAATAATGTACACTAGAGATTTCTATTGTAGTTACTCACTTTTACATGCTATAGTTCGAGTGTGGTTCATACTCTTCATATACAGAAAAGTACGGAGGTTGTGAGGGCAACGCCCTCAAGCCACCGGAGGGTTTTAATAGTTTGAGTCCATATTTCATTAGTAGTTTGGGCTTGGACCCACAAATATGTATATTTGAGTGATGTAACAGAGATGTGCAAAGTGTTAATTATAGTGAAATCATATGTTGGATGTAACCCTGATTTAAATGTAAACCATGATAAAAAAAATTTCTCATCTTTTACTTTTTATTCGATATGATTTGTGCGTCAAATTCTAACAATGCAATCTCAAGTAGGAAGTCGTTTGAGGTTAGGAAATTTGGATATGAGGTCGCAAGAGAGAGAGAGAGAGAGAGAGAGAGAGAGAGAGAGAGAGGGGGGGGGATGTCGGAGTGGGGAGAGGTGGATAGCGTAGGTAGCAATGTTGGGCGGTGGGCAATGGGCCGACAATGGTGGAAAGAAGAAAAGAGAGAAGAAGGGTCGAAGGAGGGTGAAGAAGAAAAAGTAAACATAAGAGGATAAAAAGAGAGTAGGTAGGGCATCCAAAATTATATTTGGATCTCCTATCTTAAAGGTAAGCGTGTGTTGAAATCTGGGCCGTCTAATTCAAAATGGACGGCTCAGGTTAGTCCACGATTTTTTAGTGAAAAATGATGTGAACAGATGTGGGCCGTCCATTTTTAATTGGACGGCCCAGATCAATCAACGCCCCCTACCTTCAAGGTAGGGGATCTGGTTCGTCCAAATTTAACTCTGCACCAAGATCTCAATTTCATCTTTTAAGAGAAAAGTAAATTAAAGATGCCGATAACTCCAATCCATAGGCAATTGCTTAG
The DNA here is from genome assembly GCA_028455895.1 of Rhodomyrtus tomentosa. Taxonomy (NCBI): domain Eukaryota; kingdom Viridiplantae; phylum Streptophyta; class Magnoliopsida; order Myrtales; family Myrtaceae; genus Rhodomyrtus; species Rhodomyrtus tomentosa. The sequence goes on from JAPCWY010000011.1 coordinate 10,111,324, forward strand.
TTGTTGTCAATGCAAGTTTCTAGTTCCATGGGGGCAATATCTCCTACTCCTAGTTTTAGCAAAGGATGTTGTTAAGGGTGCATTTGCACATGCTGCTCTGTATCTACCACCAGTGAGTCAAAGCTTCCTCTTCATTTGCCAAGTTAATGTAAGTCTGACAAAAATATTTGACCGACTAACTTTTCCTTGGCCGCCGTAGCAAATCTCTCTCTCTCTGTCTCTCTCTCTATATATATATAAATCAGGCCGGCCCTTCGAATCAAAGAACCCACTGAATCAAATGGCTACTCTCTTCCACCAAGGAGAGACCCGGGTACTTTGTTTCTTTCTTTTATCTCCATACATAGATTTCTTCAGGTTTAGAAATTAACTACACATGCATATGCTTCTTCTTCTTCTTCTTCTTGTGGCTCGTTTGCCGTTTCTTTGGTTTCCTGCTGTGTGAATTCGAAAGTATTGACTTTAATCTGGAATTTGACAGGTTTCCGGGTGGAAGAGGAGGTGATTTCATGGGCATGCAGACGCCGGGTGAGTGTATTTCCATGCTATTCATGCCAAGTGAGCAGTCTTTTGTTTTTTAACCTTTGCTTCGTTGTCTGTTCGACCTTGAAACTGTTGTTAGGGCTTCATGAAACCCTAGGTAGTTGACTCCCTGTGTGTGTGTGTGTGTGAGAGAGAGAGAGAGAGAGATCGTGAAAGCATAAGAATGATAAACATCTGTTGGAGCAAGAGCTCACTCTAGCTCTACAAAGCAAAATCACCAATGGTGCAACCAGAAGTTATTGCACTACCAAACTGAAACTTACACCTAACACCCAAATAGAAAGTACATATGTCATGTTAACAACGTATACCAGCCGAATGCCCCCTATATTTAATCTACGAAACACAGCTGACTTGCGGATGCGCTAAGCTCGACTTGGAAAAGAAAGCGAATCGAGGAAACTATTAGATTGTAGAGAACAAGAAGCAAGTATACACAAGTCTCAAAGAGTCCTTTTACTTTATGTACTTCCGCTGGGGAAAAATTTTGGTGTGTGATTTTTGTGAACAAGTACATAGGCATGCCATTATCTCAACCCAATTAAGCCTCGAGTTTTGTCCATACCCCGGTCTTCGCTTAACAAAGCACGAAATGCTTTTGGGTTTAGTTGGATTTGTTCATTGGATAGAAAATTAGAAGGCCGGTTGGTGATGATTCTCTCTATGGTTTGCATGCCGATAAGCGACACATCAGTATGATTATCTCTTTATTACAGTAGCCGCCGCCGCCGCCACGACAATTTCTAGGAACTCTCTACTTGATGCTTTGTGTCAAAGTATGAGACACTAAGTAACAATTCTTGACCAGATGGCACATATCATGATGAACTAAATGAAATTGTTCAACTTATTTAGCATATTCAGAGATCCTTTTGGCTGGAGACTAAACTTATGTCTACTTGAGCTTGAGGCTATGCTAATAGCCGAGGCGAGTTAAGATGTCCGTAGGTTAAAATGATCTCATCAAAGTGTTCCCGAAATATTCGTATCTCAAACTCTTTATTTGTATGATCATGCAAAATGACAGTTCATATGCCAAGAAAGAAACAAATATGCAATGTTCCATAAGACCTTGACTTTTCTTCTGCATTGGGGTTGAACAGTTTTGTTGATTAAGTTAAAAGTCAAGTAAACTTTGTTTATTTCAATTTACCTAGGGTAAAACATTTGTCTAGACTCAGATTGGAATGAAAACAGAGTGAATAAATCAGAAGAGTAGGCGACGAAGGATTTCAGGTGATCTTCCATGCCTGTCCACAAGATTTTAATGGCTGTTATGTTACCTCATCCCACATATCCTATCCATGCAACTGTTTCTCAGTTAATGTGAAGATCAAAACAAAATCCAGGGTAGGTTGTACCGGACATCATGATCCAGAACGGTAGAACCTTGAATTTCAAAGAACGTGAAGATGGATCTGACCCATTTAACTCTCAAAAATAAGCTCGACTTAAGACAATCTTTGTCCTTGAGACTTGGAGATTTGACTAAGTGGTACCACGTATAGCTCTGACCAGCAGGTAAAGCTGAGGGGGGCTAGACTGGTGTGGCCAAAAGTGCAGTACCAACCCAAAAGTGTCCTTCGTTGGGAAAGGCTAGCCAATTGGGTTTAGGACAGAAAGGTAGGTCGGCCTGGCACGAGAACCCACTCCACCCATTTTTCTGATTATGGGAATTTTTTCCCTATTGGGATTTTCCTGCATTAACGCATCAAGCATTTAGGCAGGTGTGTCAGAATAATAAAGATTAAAGATGATAAATTCGTATTTGAACGTGGTATAACGTGGCTCGTGAAAATGGCAGATTTATGTCAAGATCTGACGGTTCATATTCAATTTAACACAATGCTTTGTTCACCGAATAATTTCGCAACTAAAGATAACTCGGTTCTTTTCATATAAGAAAAGCTTTATTCGCCAATATAACATGACTAACGGTTGAACATAGTCTCAATTCCGCCGTTGTACTCTAATACTGTGCGTACAAATCAATGTACTGGAAATACACAAACTTATTAGTTAGTCAATCTGTGTGTATGAGGTGAATAGCCTATATATCAAAACCTTGGTAAGGCTAACTCACATTGTTCAGAGACATCGTTAGGGTTTGCCGATACCTAAACTACAAAGGACAAGACTTACGTTTCATAGTACCAAATGCTAAAAGGTGGAGAAAAGACGAGGTAATTTCCTTGTCGAGTCCTTGTAATCCCACGGCTCCGAAGCTAAGCGTGCCGGGTTTATGCGATTACAGTGCACCACGACCACTAGGTCCTCTGTAGACCGCAGGTAAAGTCGGCAAGTTTAAGGGCCGCAGCTGACCATTAGGCTCACTAGAAGCTGGTTCACCCAAAAAAAAAATAAAATACCACCAAACCTTGTGCTGCCTTAGAAAAGGAAATGTGCCTGTCTGTTTCCATGCGTGTCGACGGAGACTTTGCTCGTGTAATTCTTTGGCATAATAGCTTGCGAAGAGCCAACAACTTCCCATGCGCTTGAAGGGTAGCTTTAAAATGGTTAGACGTTGCTTGTTAGAGCTTAAGGCTTGGGGGGTTGGGGGTGGGGGAGGGGGGGGGGGGGGGGGGGGGTGGTCTTGAGTTAGGGTTTCGCAAAGTAGAGTTTGAAGGTCGAACCGTCAACGAATGTGAGGTTATGAACGGAAGGACTGGTCATTTGGCATGGCTTTGCATGGAAGTCAACACCCAATCTCTCTCTCTTTTGACCTCTTTGTGGTTGTCGTCAGTGGCTGCATGATCAACACACAGTTCGCTTGTTTGAAGACCAGTGGAAAGAAGCATGAGAGATTCATTACGGAGTCCGCGGTGATTAAGGTAACAAACCCACTTAAAGCTCTCTCTCTCTTTCTCTCTCTCATAATACTTCGCATTCGAAATTTTCAAATTCAGCAAATGCATTTGGCCTTCACTTTGACTTGGGAAATGACACAAATAGCATACGAACTTTGAATCAATATACAATGGGATCTGTGAACTTTTATTTATTCAATATAGTCTTTAAACTTCTAGTACATGTTCAATTTAATTCCCAAACTATAAAAAAAATTTTTTTTGGTAAAGAGCCCATGGGCAACTCAGTTGGTTAAGGACCACTTGAGATTGTATGGTTAGGCGTACTGGTCTCGAGTTCGATTCCCCAGATGAGCACCTATGATTTAAGTGGGAGGTCATGGCGGTGGGTTGCTGTGCTAGTCTCCCCCGATGAATAGTCAAGCTTGCGCAAGCTGGCCCGAATACCTTAGTTATAAAAAAAAATTATTTGAAAAATGTTCAATGTAATATGTACCAAATCCATGGATTATATTGAACAAAATTAAAAAGTTCATGGATCATATTGAACAAATTAAAAGTTTCGAGATCACGTTGCACATTAAGCCAAAATTCAGGAAATATTTGTGTCATATCCCTACTTATTTCGACCATACGTATTCATAAAGTCACTAGAATGCGGTCTTCATTCATATTATTGTTCCTCAGTTTGAAGGATACGAGGATTGAGGAGATAAATATGCTGCTTTTCCTCGAGAGAAAAGACAAACCTTTCCTTTCGTTTTGGGGGAGCCCACACGTACGTCGACGTCGAGGTTCTGCTTCGCTGGCTCCTTGCAAAATGCACCATTGGGTCACCTTCAACATCATGTCGTAGCTCGGTGTATGTGAGACCAACACTTAGGTATACCAGTCATCGTGTGGTTTTGTCAAAAGCACAGCCACACATTATATCAAAGGCCAAGATGAGTGTATCGCTCTGTTAAAGTTAAATCTGGATAAGGAATACGGCATAAACATTTCAACTTTGACCCATTATGTAACGTGGTTTATGTCGCTTCTAGCCACCCAAATTATGCTTGCTAGAAGAACCTTCAGTGACTGAATCACCAGTAGAACTCTGTCTATCTACATTCTAGGAAATTCATACACTCCATGGACCCAGAAAAAAGTGGAGTCTACCTCAACCGACCAAATTGGTCGCCAAAGTTTCTTCTCCGGTGACCATCTAGTCGCTAAAAGTCCATTTTCTAGCGGGAATGTTGTCGCTAGAAGTCACCGAAAGCGTGCTTGTTGTGCCTTCGGGTGGGCTTTCGGCGACTAGAAAAGAGAAAGTTGGTCATAAGAAGTGTCCGAAGAATTCCATCCCTTTTGTTTGTTTTTTTTTTTTGCAAATTTTCCAACCTCTAACGCCTGTTTACAAGCGATAAGGAGGCCAGGCATAATTAGAATCCGCAAGTATAACGTACACCCCTAACAAGAATGACAAAGACCAGCAAATTAGGAGTGACGGCATGGATGGACTTTCCCTAGGCGTCGAACATCGTTCCTAAAGTTTTCTTTCGTCCGGTTTACTCCCTGAACGCTTTATAACACAGTCAATCCAAATCCACCGTCGAGTTCAACACCGTTGGCATCCAACTTGTTCGACGGAACGGTTCGTATTGCTCCAAGTCGACCTACCTTTCCACAGGGGCACAAAGAAATCAATTCCTTAGATTTCCAATCGATAAGGGCATCTAAGTAAGGTCTTCAAATTTCTCGCATCCGTGATCGATGGGTTGAAGACATGGGTTAGCATCCAGGTGAGATATCAGCGTTAAATACGGAGAGATGTTTCATATTAATCGACGCAAGTCGTTTGCGCAGACTCCTGAAGTGATGATAATTCGATATCGAACGTTGTTTTTACCTTGTTCGCGGCATCCGCGAGTTGATGATTGTCGACTACTTCATCATTCTGTCGGTCTCAATTCGATCGATGGTTATAAGAAAGATCACACAACACCCCTTTATTTTCCAAACTTTTCTTGTTCTCCTATCTTTCGTGGCTTTTCAGTGGATTTTAGCATGCTACGTCCTCCGTCAATGATGAAGAGAAAATTGCCAAAAAAAAAAATTAATAAGTTCTAAATTTATTGTAATTTTGCTAATTCAGTTCTAAACATTTTATTTTTTCCGATTTAGTTTGCCAATTTAGTCATAAACTTTTTGCATTGATGTCAGTTTAGTCTATTCGGCATACTTTGACCTTGCCCAGGTCATATCTCAATGGGGTCAAACTCGCCATGGCTAGGCAAGGCCAACCTTGCCCAGCGAGGTCGACCTTGCCGGCAATCAGCTAGAAGGAGAAGAAAGGCTGAGAAAAAGGAAATAAAAAAAGGGAAAAAATTATTAAAAATTATCTTCGTTTGTGTCAGCCGGCCAAAGTTTGACGGATGAATTAAATTGGCATAAATGCAAAAAGGGATAAAAGTGTTAAAAAAATCTTAAATTTATTGTATTTGTTTAAGACTGAATTCGCACAAATACAAAAGATTAAGAATTGAATTGACAAAATTAAAATGTTCAAGACCGAATTATTAAAAGTATAATAGGTTTGTGATTTTTTTTTGATATAATTTTTCCGAATGACGAGCATTCCACAATGTTCGAGCTCGTCCTTGGTAGTTCAATGGGGGCCTCAACGTTAGCTTACAGACATAATTTTGTTAATCGAGCACCATACTTCAGTGTAGCCAGAACAACTTTAAAAAAATTGGAAAAGGGCCTCTTGCCTGTCATTATTAGGACAAGGAAATAAATTAGAAAAAAGATGTTAGGGGGTGATTTCGTCTTTTTCGCAAGTCATAAAATTTCGTCTTTCTATCTTCTAGGGGTTAGATGAAGCCATTTTATGAGTGAGTTTAGAGCCACCCTTAATGTTTTTGATTAAAATAAATAAATAAATAAATAAAGGGTTATATATGACCTGCCGCTGTTGAGTCGCTGGCCTCAAGCCTTGGCACAAGTGTGGGCTGCAAGGGCTCTCGCACAAATCCGACGAGGCGAGGGGAGGACGGCATGGCATAGATCCGAAGGCCCCTCACCCAGTGGCTTGTGAGGCCATGTAAGCTGACCTTAAGCAAAAGATGAACATTAGGGAAAAAAAAAGGAAAATTAGAAGAATTAACTACATCAATCCTTGCCGCCAGGGTGACATAGGACGGTTGGCGTTACGTCAATGATTTCTAGTAACAAAATGGCCGCAGTAAATATTTTGAAAAATCATCAATAGTTTTAGGATTAATTCACAAAATTAAAAAGTTTAAACCTGAATTGACTGCCATGCAATTAACTTGGATTTTCTTTTTATTTTACAATTATCTTTGATGATATCATATAAATGACCTTTGAGGGATTGCAAATCGAGCTCCTGTTCATGGTAAAACACATGTCACATATCAAGGAAACACGTAAACGACAGAGTGAAATTTTATGTGTATTGTACCACTTCTGGCACGGTTCTATTTGGTCACTAAGGACTTGCATGGCAGCGATTCTGATCAGAAAAAATGATTTTGGTAATAATTGATTTTTTCTGATTCGGTTTCCTAGATTGGTTTTAAAAAATCAGAACGTATTTAGAAATTGTACAAAATTTTCTTCCCAGGAACATTTTTTCTTTCCATTTTTCCATTTAAGTCAAATAATTACGTAGTTATTTGTGAAATTTCATCATACATTTTGAATTAATTAAAGATTAATTTATATTGATTCTCTTATATAACATATTGCATATAATATTTTTCGTGCTATTTCATCTAATTGTTGTGATATAACGAGTCATTTTATATTAGCTCGGGCCCTCCCAAGCCTATACCAAATTGCAATGAGGGAATATTGGATTCGATCTTAGTGTGGTCGATGACATGTGTATGTGTAAATGCAAATGGAGTCGCCATCAGTATTTGAGGAAGGTAGACTGGAAACCTTATCTAATGGTCAGGAGAAATCGTTCGATTCTACGGAATTAATGAAATCTAGGATCGAAGGACTTAGTTATGTCGGTGAAAAATATCGACGTCCTTGCGGTACTGATTTGAGTGTGTTCTAAACGTGTTTCATGCAAATTTTCAATTCATTTTTAAACCTATGAGATAAGCCAATATTAAGTATTCACGTAGGTTGTTTTGTTTTTTTCCAAATTTTCTAAAACTAAACTAAGCCTAAAATAACCAAACTTAAGTAAATCACAAGCAATGAAATCAAGTGCACAATCAAGGAATCATGGCAGATATAAAACGCATCATAAACCCTAATGAAGCCATAAATGCTTAGAGAAATGTGGTTCTGGTTTATTTTCAAAAGAGTCTATGATTTCCTTAAAAAGAACAAATTCTATGAAATCTAGGCCCGAATTTATGAAAATGAGGTTAAACTAGCCCAATCTAATCTTCTCCTATTTTTAGGATTTTTTGATTTTTTTGATTTTTTGAATCTTTTTTCGAATTTTTTTCCTAATTTTCTTTTTTTAAATTTCTTCATTATTTTATATATTTTTCTAGAAAATGAAATCTTGTTTTGTTTTAGGTAGAAAAAAAAGGTGAGAAATACGAGATTTTATTTTGTTTTGCTATTATCAAAATTATTCCTTTTTTTTTCAGAACTCACTCTCTCTTTTTTCTTGTTTTTGCTCCGATACTGTTTCAGAGAACAGAATCAGAATAATTTACATAACCAAGCATGATTTTCATCAATTTTTTTTTTTGTTTCGAGTAACAGAATCAGAGAACCATGATTATTGCCGATGCACGCCTCAAATATACACTCATGGCGACCGAATCTCCCTTATCGTCGCTATAACATGTTTACCAGAAGTCGCTTTCTATGAGGAGTAGGAAAAATGCGATTAGGATAATCATAGCTAGCAAATCAGTGATCTCCTCGTGGGTGGGGGGAAAGCTTTTCCCAAGGATTTCGTAAAATGATAGAAGTAACAGCATGATTAAAGAAATCTCATTACTTGCCTTGCTGTACTTATACGAATAATTTATGATATACTCGAGATCAAGTGACCAATCCATGGACTCCATATGTCTACGTCCGACCGCATGCGGGACATGTCGGACACTTCATGGATCAACACATTTGGTGTCAGACTCTAAAAGAGACGTTCGGAACAATCATCCTAAGATATTTGCTTTTCATCACTCGCCGCCGTCGCGTAATCTCCTGATTTATTTCCTTGAGCTGATCTTCTTTGATCATCATCCCTCCCAATGGCCGACGAAAAAATCGGACGAGCTCTTTCGACCCTCGTCTATGCCTTCGCGATCCTGAGCATCATCGAGGCCGCGGGTTCTCAACAGCCTCCACCGCTCGCGTCCGCTGGTGATCCGGCCGCTCCGGCCCAAACGGGATCGAACCCGGCACCGGCACAGCCCGGCGCTGCTGCCTATCCTCCGCCGGGGGCGGGATACTTCCCTTACGACCCGCCTCCGCCTCCGCCGGGCAGCAGTTTGTACGGCGCTCCTCCACCGCCTGATCCAATCTTGCCCTACTTCCCTTACTACTACCGGAAGCCTCCCCGGACGAGGACGGAGGAGTCATCGGCGGCCGCTGGTGCCTGGAGTTCGACGGTCGTGATTATTGGGGTGGTGGTGGCTAGTTCGGGTCACTTGTGGTTTCATTTAATGTAAGGCGGTGTATATGATGTTTTTTTTGTTTTTGTTTTTTCACTTTGAAGGGTTAGCTAGACAAATAGAAAATCGATAGTTAATGTACAAAAGATGCTTTGCAGTGACCTGTGCAGTTGTATACGGACATCGACTTATGTAGTTTGGAAAGATTTCTCCTTACCACGACTTATCTTTTTGCCAGGAACCAACAGCTAAAGCTGTCTTCTCTTCTTCATCTTTGACGAATAACATCCTGACAGTCTAATCTTAACAAAAAAAACAAAGATAGAAACTGAAGTCCTTCTTCATCCACTGATATTAGACTCGCATGTCGCTCCAAGCCTTTAAGGTAGATGGAGATCTATTGATTTAGCATGAAGACAAAAAACTGCCACCAAACTGTAGCAGCTCCATTGGCAATTGGCGTAACTGCAATCGGCTAATAGCCGTCAACAATCTTGAGGACAGATTACTAGCTCCAAGGCATGAAGGCATTGCGCCTCAAGAACAAGCCAAGCAAAAGCAGGCTGATATGCTCCCAAATCTAACAAAACAGAGCAATTCAGAATGACCCACCACCCCCCAAAACAAAATCAGGGAGCTACAGCATCTCTAATTGAGTAGGTTTTAGGGTGCACGCTAGATCTCGCAAAGTAGGTTTCAAGTTCCAAAATTTTTGGAACCGTTCGGTATAGGCAGATTCCAAAGTTTGAGTCGTACCGCCCGGCATCGCACATCAGGGGTACACATTGACATAACAAAGTCGAAAGGTTCAGGGTAACTCCCCGGTGCAAAGAATTTTTTACTCATTCACTGTTGCGAGGAGGACGTTTGGGCGACATGTTCTACAATAATAGTGTAGGTAATAGTTATCTAATAACGTGTGAAAGCAGTGGTTGATCCCAATCCCTGATTCTGTCAAAGAAACAAATATGCAACTCCATATTGCCCTCCCTCTCTGTGAGGCCCTTGGCTATGTCTGTAGGGAGATATTCCTAGTGCTCTCAATAAATTGAGACAAGCTTTCGTGTAAGCTCGTAGATTATGACGATGGATGAAAATTGATCTATTTCCGTCGTTTGCTCTCGATGTCATTATTGTTTTGAGGTGATTCCAGAAGCCTACAAGGCAGTTTTCAAGTTCTGAAAACTTGGGACCCCATGACAATTAGGTAGGTTGCGGGACTAAGGCAGACACCCCATCCACCGTGAAACCTGCCCACTCCATCCACAACCTAAGTTCAAATATACTCACGAGCTGGAGTAGACAAGCAATCCTAGCAACTCTTCACTCAAAATAAAGAAAGGCACTGCTGGGTGAGAAAGATATCCCACTCACATGTGCAGAAATCAGAGAGAGCAGCTACATTCTAATGCAGAGACGATATTCTAAGGAACAGTTTAAAAAAAGACAAAAGGTCGATGTCATGTTTCATAGATAAACAAGACAGATCCAATAGATGTCCCGTTCATATATTTTGCGCTTTGGAATAAGTGGGCAAACGATTTTCATGTACAAGAGAATGCAAAGCAGAAACGACACTGAATAGCTATGTGCTGGACCAGTAAATGTGGGTTATAATTAAATTACGATAGTGATACCATCTCCAAATTCAACTATAAAGTTAACCCGAACCTTAGAGTTCGCTAAGGTTGGGTTTGTTTCCAGAAGCATTGATTTTAACTACCCAGACAGATCAATATAATTCCATCTTTTAGACTGAACTTTTAAAGATGATTGTGATCTCTCCATTTGCTACCAATGTTCCCATGCATAACAAATTTTCTCAAGCTTCATGTTGTAAATAATTCAGCCAAGGTGTCACATAAAGCAAGTACATGATTAATCATGACTTACTATTTCACTCACGCACGCTTCCATAATAGACTGCATAAAAATCAATCTTTTTCCGAATCAAGAATCAAGCTCTGCTTGCAAAAAATGCCAAACCAGTTAAATAATTGTAAGAGAGGGTGAAATGCCTTTTAAGACAATGAGAAACCATGGTCATTCATCATATCCAAACAAAGGCAATTTGAAGCTTGAATCGAGCTCATCAGTGTATTATTGTACATCATTGCCTTATTGCCCAACAGTATTATCCATCTTGTATCTGGAGAGCAGATTATGGCTAATGAAAATACCCAATAACTTGGCCTCCCACGTTCCTTCCAGTGGCTTCTTCATGGTCCAGAAGCCCATCAGGTGTTGTGATGACACGATAACCCCACTGAGAGAGAGAGAGAGAGTAAACAATCAAGCACCTAAGATTTCTTTCAGCTAAGAACAAGCGGGATAACTGAACCCTAGCACATGAAATAGCTTCTACCATCCAAGGCATTACCATCAATAAACTTGCATGCATCAAGTAGTAGACCAGACAAGAAGTCAATTTTCAAGTACCTGACGTGTTGGAACTATTTTCAATCTATACTGCTCAATGTCTCTAGCTTTGATACCTTGCCGGTAAGTGAGAGCTTTGCAATTTTTTATTTGGCCTTGTATGTCTCTAGCTTTGATATCTTGCAGGTGAGTGAACGCTTTTCACTTTTTTATTCGGCCCTGGAGTTCAACAGTTATCCTCCCCACCCTGTGGAGATCATGAAATTGGAAACTCTTCACATATCCTGAGGAAACAAAACCAAAAAGGAAGACATTTATATACCAACCAGCCCTTCAAAAAGAAAATCTCACAACATAAAAGTTTTTTTCTCAATAGATCTGGCCCCAAACAGATTCTCATAATTGGTAAGTCAGTTGAATTAAAGTGGTATGCGAGCCACCAATAGAATTAGTTAACAAACATGTTCATGCAATTAAGCTTCACTTCAAAGAAAGACAGATGAACATTGTCCCATCATTTTTACTCAATCAAAAACTCAGAAATATCTCCAATTGGTACACCTTCAATCCTACCACCCTTTAGCCCGAAGAAAAACATTGCAAGAACAACCGATCGACCTATAGTAGTCCTTTTACGCAAACATATACAAATATCTGTCGCTACCCAACCTTACAGCATCTCACTGACGTACCTTTGTAGTAGTGAATCCTCTCTCTCTCTCTCTCTCTCTCTCTCTCTCTCTCCATAAATTCCAACTAAAAGAACCCATTCATCACATAATGGAAAGAATAACCAAAATCCCCAAAACTCATACTACAGTCAACTAACATTATGTTAACCACAAGAATAAAGTTGAAGCCATGTTCACTAAAAAGCCTCACAAAATGCTGGATAAAGTTGAAGTGAGATCGCCGACATTTTCAAATGGACCATGGCTCTCAACAAGGCCAATTCTTGCAAGTTCTAGTTAGTCCCTTAATTGGTCAGTTCCGGAAACAATTCTCGTCTACAAATTAAAACTGCTACAACAGTCATTCAGACCAAGTTCAAAGTAGCAACTGAGAGCCCATCATCTCCCAAAAACATATTTTTACCAAAATCCTTCTCCTGTCATAGCTTCCTATGCACTGTCGAACAGCAAAGTCACAAACATGTGAAGGCCGAATCACTCAAAATTGAAGCGCGGAACTGTCTTCTGGTTGTCACCAGCTGTGGCTCAAACTACATTTTCTATCAGCACAAGACAAAACCGAGCAATATGCATCCTCCTCTTCAGTGGGCACGTACGAGTAAGCAACAATCTCAGGGAACATAAGGATGAATGTAAAATCAATAAACCTTTGATTGAATTTTGAAAATAATGTAAACTCAAGGAGTAAGCGACAATCTCCAGAACACAGTATGATGTGGAAATAAGAAAGAACGTAAAATCAAGAAAAGCCAACACAAGATGTGGGTAGAGCCTAGACTTACTGAACTGTAGCTATCTCTTCGTTTAAATAACTCATCAACCGAGAATTTCAGCCGTCCTTCATTACTTCTTTCTCTCTCTCAACCTATGGCCACCATGTAGGTACATACTAGATACGGTATACACCAGCAAAACCACTCATACAGCTATTTTAAAAAGACGCTCGTTTGCTAAAAGATTGATAATGCACTTTGACTTGAATCGTGACTTTCAAGATCAAAGTGAGGCACAGTCCCGACTTGATTACTCTGACACAGAGCAAACTCTTTAACACGCTCCGCTTACGACACGAACTCCGCTGAAATGTCCAATTTTGAGAGTATCAATCAACAAGACGCATCGAAGCAATAATGGAATATCGCAGAGTGTTGAGGCAACTGAAGAGAAAATCTTCAGTTGAAAGAGAAATCTCAAAAGGAGAAAACGACAGCAAAGAAAAGGAGGAGGCAAGGGGAGAGAAGAAACTCGACCTCGGTCCTTCATGATGTGGAGAAAAGAAGAGACCACATTGGAAACGGGTCGCAGCTCCACCATCGCCTTCCCTCTCCTCTCCGCGTTCGCCATCGTCCTCAATGCAAGGTTCAGTATCCTTCGCCCCATATCTCTCTCTCTCTCTCTCTCTAGCAAAACCTCGCGAAAGAAATTTGCAGTGCAGACGCCGGGGGAACGGGAAGCGGCGAGCGGATTTAGAAGAGTAAATTTTAGGGAAATGTAAATTCGTTTGGAGAGCCAAATTGTGTTTTAAAACTTATAAAAATTGTAATTGATTCTTAAAATTTCTCAAATATATATAATTAAATCTTAAAATTTATTAAATGTATGAATCGATTACTAAAACTTATCAAATTGATACAATTGAGTCATTCTATTTACTTCATATAATTTGACTAATGAAAAATACCAACGTGACTTTTTTTTTAGTATTTTCTTTCTCTTTACGCGACGATAACGTGGCTAAAACGACATTGTCTCGATTAAAATCTGATTTTTAATATAATTTTTATTTAAATTAACCTAAAAAATAAACTAAAATTTAAAAAAAAATCACAGTTTTGATTCTCTGAATCGATATTCTTCTGCATCGACGAGCAAAGTTTCGATTCTCCTTGTGGAGATAGAGATACAGAGCTAGGGTTCGGAAAGAAACACAATGAAAGAACAGAAGAACCCCAGCACCGAATCAAGAATACCCTGATCCCACTCCCAAGAACGCAATCGACGAAGCAAGAAAACGGAAAAGGAAATCCAATTTCCCTCTAGTATCGGCTCGAATACTCACGAAGTTGGAATTCAAAAGGAAAAACAACACAAGAGAGAGATATATATATTTTTTTAGTTTAGTCTATTTTTTAGATTAATTTAAATAAAAATCATACTAACAATCAGGTTTTGACAATGACGTCATTTTGCCCACGCTAATGCCATGTAGGAGAGAGAAAATATTTTTTAAAAAAAGAATGCATCATCATTTTTCGTTAGTCGAATTAGTGGAGCTAACGAAAAGACTCAATTGTATCAATTTGACAAATTTTACGACTCAATTGTACTTTTTGCAAGTTTTAGGATTTTATTTTACATATTCGATAAGTTTTAGGATTCTATTGCATTTTTTTTTGTAATTTTTAAGACTTAATTACATTTTCGTGACAAGTTTTAGGACTTCTAATTAACATATCCCTAAATTTTAAATTGATGCATTACTACGTTGCATTACAAAATGATGAAAAATAGTTTGTTATTGGTATAATTTTTAAATGGATTAATACTAGAAAAACCCCAAACTGATACATATGTGACAAATTTACTCAAAATTATTTTTTTATCATAAAAAATTTCAAACCGGTACACTTGTGATAAATTTATCACAATCTATTTTTTTGATCACCAAAAAATTCAAAATTGGTGCATTTGTAACAAATTTGTCCCAAACTAATTTTTTTATTACAAAAAATTTTAAACCGGTACACATATGACAAATTTACCCTCAGTTAATTTTTATTAAATTGAGTTAATATCATGAAAAATTTCAAATTGATACTCTTGTAGCAAACATAGGGTAACATATATACTTAACAATTGTCATGTGTCATCTAACTCAATAATCTGACGGTCAAATTTAGCGAAAACTAATAGAATGTAAATTTATCACAGTCGTACTAATTTGGGGTAAATTTATCATAGGTGTATCAGTTTGGGATTTTTCACGATTAAAAAAATAATTTGAGATAAATTTATTACAGATGTACCAGCTTAGAATATTTGGTGGTATCAACCCATTTTAAATTGATGCCAAAGGAATCGACATTTTCATGGTGATATTTGTTTCATGAAACACTCAAAATTTGAAAAGTATCTCTCGAAAATTGATAAATTATATTACTTATTTAGTCAAGTACAATCTTTTTTTTTTAAACGTTGGCAATAGTTTATGCCTAACTATTTTCGTAAATAATGAGAGTACTTTGCACTTATTCATTTTCATAAGCAATTGTTATTTTGAAAAATATTTTCTAATTCTTGAATCTTTTGTAGAACAACGCACCCTTGGTGCATTTGTATCGAAACAATTCTTCCTTATACGCAAAGATAATGATACCTTAAAGGTAAGTATTGATTATTGAAGCTGTCGGAGAACCATCCTTAGGAATTTTGATTATTCCGCACCTAATCTTGATGTAATAACTACTATAATAAGTGCAGATGTTCCTGATGATATCTAAAAGGCTATGATTATATCCATGATTACTATTAAAGCTCAAATTGAACCAGCCAGTCTCCACAACTAGGGGTGCGTAAGGAGAAACTGTGGAACTTGCAAACCTATACAATTGGCGCAAATGAGTAGGTGCTATGGCGCATACTAGAGCCAGCCTTCGAATTTCAAATATTTAGAACCGTTCAATGTAAGTAGGTTCTAAATTTTGAGTCATGCTACCAATCACCATGCACGGGGTACGTGTTGCCATGTTGAAAGGTTCAAGGTAACTTGCCGGTGCAACATCCAACAGTGGATGAGTTTAAAAAAAAAATTACACTGATAATGGAGGTAATAATTATTCGATAAGTTCATGTGTACTTTATTGTTAATGAGCATTTTTTTTTTCCTTTGTGGGAATTTCCACCTTTTTTATGTGTGGAAGCTCTAGTTGATCCCAATCCCCAATTCTATTAGAAGAAATAAATCTCTAACTCCATATTATCCTCACTCTCTATGAGTGCTTGGTTATGTTTATAACGAGACACTTCAATTTATGCTCTCAATAAATTGAGACAAGCTTACCATGGATGACAAATGATTTAGTTCTTTATCCTTTGCTCTTGATGTCATATAGTTTGAGGGTTACGTGACTATGATACCTGAGTATGTATTTATTCATATAAGCCGCAAGTTTTGTGTTATATGTACAATGCGTTAATAACTACCACAATGATTTTGTTTCCATCCAATACAATTCTTAGAAAAATACAAGGCAGCCTAGAACCGATAGGTCTCAAGATATTAATGCATTGTACATTTCACACAATGCATTGAGATGTAATATGGACAAGTTAAATATCAAGAATCCACTAACATTAGCACATCATCATGAGTTGTTTGGTAGCTAATTTCCTTAGTAAATTCATGGGAAATGAGATCGCAAGTCACTTTCGTACGGCCTCTTTGAAAACATCAATCGACTGGTGGTAATCTGCCTCATGTTGATTTTGAGTAACATTTGTGATGATGTCAAGCCATTGACTATATTGATGTAACGTTCGCCTGAGGGTGATTATGAAGTAATCTTTAAAAATTAGGGGTGATCGGTTCCCGATTCGGTCCGGTTCCCTTTAAGAACCGAGAACCGGACCAGTGGTCCAGGTTCTCAATTTTTGTGAAATCGGGAGTCGGACCATTCGTCCTGTCCGGTTTACGGGCGGTTCCATTGGAACAAACACATGCCCAAAACATGAAGCACACGATCTTGGCCGACTATCTGGATGAGCACAACGCGACCCCTTTTGTGAATACCGTCCCACTGTGGGGCAGCAACGACTCCAACACCGACTGGATGTGCAACTTACTTTGCTGTTAATTGCACTCCATAGGTAAGCACAAGTGCCCAATCCGACCGCAAGCACATTTTGAGACGACCAGTCAACAAGATTCAAATTGAAATCATCTTGTTGCGA
Source organism: Rhodomyrtus tomentosa (assembly GCA_028455895.1). Lineage (NCBI taxonomy): Eukaryota > Viridiplantae > Streptophyta > Magnoliopsida > Myrtales > Myrtaceae > Rhodomyrtus > Rhodomyrtus tomentosa. The sequence goes on from JAPCWY010000011.1 coordinate 10,128,298, forward strand.
GGGGGCATCCAGAACCTACATGGAACAATTATTCTTCTGCTCCCATTCTTTAGTGCTTCGTTGCCAACTACAATATACTAATGTGCAGTATGTCAAAAATTCAATAGCATCGGGAAATAGAGCATCAAACTTTTTTAAAAAAAAAAATTGATCGATCCGGTCCGGACAATTCGATCCTAAAGGACCCTAAAATCAGGAATCGGACCGCTCCCTCTAGAATGGGGAACCGGACCACCGCTCCCGGTCCGGATCCAGGCGGTCGGATTTGCTTACCCCTATTAGAAACTAAAACATCGCAGTAGAAGAATCGAGAATCATCATTAGCTGGAAACAGTTTTTATCAAAACTATTATAGTGACCGATGATGTGACAGTAGCGACAAAACCTATTTTGGGAAATATTGTTGATGTTGTCGCGACCTAAAAATCGGAGTTTCCAATTTTAGGTTAATGTATTACCATATTAATTAATTTAATTAATTAATATAGCTCGAAATCTTCCAAGTTCTACCAAATCGTGACTCATGGTTCAAGCCATTATCTTTCAAAAGATTTTAATTTTTTTTTAGAATCGTGACTTATGGTTCAAGCCATTATCTTTCAAAAGATTTTAAATTTTTTTTGGAGACTTTTTAGGTAGTTTGATTATAAACCTAAATAAAATAGCGGGAGAAAACTATTTTATTTCTATGAACTAGAGATTTTAAGTTCGAGACTTGGTTACATTAATTTTTTAATTAATACCCTTTCGATACCAATTTCATGAAAAATGTTCAATTTGGCAATTTGATGAATTCTGACTTGAAGTTCAAAGGTGCAATTTTTGTGTTTTCTTTTCATGAATTTTTTTATTTGTTTTTTTATGAATTTCGAAATTAAAAATTAATGAAAATGAGAATGAATTGGTTCAAGATTAACTTAATATTTTTGGATTTAATTTGTATTAATTCCCAAAATTTTTAAGAAAATCTTTTCACGCTACGTCTACATATTTTAAAAGTTTTATTTGCTAAATGCAATCCATAAGATAGGATTTCTAGAAAATCCAATCTCTCTAAAAAAGAATAAGTCGTGATTTTTAAGTAACCATATCTTTCTAATTTTTTATTTTTTGATATTTTCTGACATGAAAATTAAATATTAGACATGAATAATTTTTACTTGTTTCTTTTTGAAAAAAATCTCAGATTTTTTTTTTTGTGATTTTGGCTTTTTATGAATGTATTTAAATTAAAAAGATAATCACCGCTATTTATTTCGAATCAAGGTTCAATATGAAGCCTGATAGATCGACCCTCAAATTCGAAATACCCGCTATTTATATAGTGGTTACGGATTAGGAAATTTTCCTAATCGATTACATTGCTTTGAATATCTTCAGGAAATTTTCAAGTCACAACAATATTATCACAAAATTTCAAAATATTCACATGAATTCCAATTTTCCCGGTTCATATCTTGAGAATGTTCAAACTTGATATGCAATTTTCCAAGCAATGCAATTCAATCAATCAAATTATATAATCAAATATATCGAGTTTTAAATTAAGAAAATATATTACTTGCAAAATTTCTTTTACTCGTTTGAACTTGCATTCGAAATTCACTCTTTCTTCGAAAGGTTAACGCTGCAATCTCTTTGACTCGGGGACCAATTGGTCTGTGGCTTGCGCCAATGGAGGAAACCAAATCTCGCGGATCAAACTTGCACCTTTGGACCGGCTCGGCGGCTTGCGGATGGAGAGAAAACGAAGCGGTGAATTTATCACGTTCAGGATAGCTAATCGATGTGATCGTGCCTGTGATTTGCGACGAGCGTCACTTTGCGAACTGTGAATTTATCACGTTATCACCGCACATGAAGGGACCTCTTTGAGAAGTGAGACGCCCACAGTAACCTGCAACAACAAAGATAAGAATAATGACTTGGCCTCTTAAACTTGGAAGAGCGTGTCCACCATCCCGTCACTTAGCTTTGTCCTGTTGCTCTTCAAGGCTCCGCATTCCCAATTACTTCCTTTATATATATATAGTCATAGCATGAACGTGGAGGAAATTGGCTTGACTGTTGACGACCTGAACACCTGTTGAAGACAAATTCAAGTGCAACAAAAGATAAAGAAACGCAAGATTTGACGCCTGTCGGTATTGAATTTCTTTGGGCACCGTGGTATAAAAAGCTGGACAGAGAATGTTGTTCTGTCGGAATAAGGTAGATCGAGCTATAGATCTCTTTGTCGGCGTCGTCTCGTGTTGGAGCATATCGATAAACGAGCACCGGCGACTCGAGGAGACTTCTTGGCTCAACAAAAATGTTGGTGAGCCATTGCGGTAGGATTGCTTCGTCGACACTCGAACGGAGACCGACGTACTCTTCTCTTCTCTAAAACCTTTGTGAACCTTCAAGAGAACCCTGAAAATTCTCTCTCAATTCTGTCTATCCTTCAATTTTTCTCCGACCTCCTCTACATGCCGTATGTGACAATTGTTGTGGCCCCCCTATTTTATGTGAACCTAAGGCATCTATTTATAATAGTGAGCTAGGATTTGGTGTTATTTTCATTATTTGTAAAATTATCCCTCAACTTTGAATAATCGCAAATTGATCCGGAAAGAAAGTATTTTGTCTATAAAATCTTGTTCCTTAATTAATGGGCATTTTTAATTGAAAGGCTTTTTCCCAAATTGAACATTAAATATACCTCAAGACTTTGATGAATTTTTTTGAAATCCCCCTAGCTAGCTGAATTATGCTTTTTGAGCTTTGGTTCACTGTTGGTCGATTTCAATTCATTTTCCATCGCCGATTCGATTATGATGCTAAAAACAAATATGAAAAAAATGATATGATTATTTTTTGTAGGAACTAAAATTAATTTCTAATTTTTTATGAAAAATAAATGATAAAAAAAATTAAAATTTAGGTGTTAACAGATGTTCATGAAAAAAAGTTTGCATGAGTAGTCTGGTTTCAGAACAGCAGCTCCCAACAACTCATAATAGCTGTTTGTTTCACGAGACTATTAGGGTTAACAATGCAACTAGAGCGGGTGAATATGTTGTTTCAAAACTCTTTCAGATGCGGAAAACAATAAGTGATACGAAAAAGATCAGGAAAGAAAATATTTGATAAAACAATATCTGTGAGTGTGCATAGAGGAATAAAGATTGAATAAAAGATTAACACGGTGATTCGACTTATATACCAAGTCTATGTTCACTTCATACAACTAATAGCCACAATACGGGCTAAAATACACTAGTAAATTGCTTTGCAAGTTATAAACAATAAGTGAGCTGATGTTTTACACAATAGATCACATTATCCCGAAACAACCTCACTGCCCAGAGATGTACGCTTGATTATGCACGGATACAAGGTAATAACGGACCACAAGATATTTTAGCAGATTATGCTTTTCAACTATAACAGTTGCTAGACCAACTCTTAGATGTTTGTATATGCTTATCTAGCTTCTTTGGCCTCGATGGTCTTCTTCTTTTATGGACTTTCTTTAACATTGTGGTTGGAGTTCCTTGGGAGAAGAAAAAGAGCCGTTGGCGAGAGAGATAAAGCGTCCGGCTTCGAAATGGAGCTGCCCGACCGTCCGAACCTGGAATGCATCCACGTCTTGGCAATTATTGGATAACTTAGGCACCGCATTCCAGAAACATGCGATGAATTATTGTTCCGCCCTGACTACTTTTTACTGGACTCTGACGGAGCAGAGAACAGTTCTCGAGAAAACAGAAGAATTCCTGTTGGGCTTTCTCATCAAACGATGGTTACTTCGGCCAATCTTTTCCCAAACAGCAGCTCATATGGACTTTAAACATCATTTATTTATGACCTGAAGCTCCAATACCAAATATCAAACATTCGGTGACCATATATCTTTTGCGGTCCTCAGCCAATATTTTCATAAAAACGCTTCAGACCATACGCGATTTTACCCGATGGTCATCACGAGTTCCTTAGCCATAGATATCAAACATTTGCACACCAAAGATCAACAAATACCAAATAATAGTTTGAAAATTATCAAAATATTTTGTGATATGTTTCTCCAATAATCTTCCCTCTTTTGATGGTGACAAAACTATCTTAGAGATATGAAGTGAGACAGAATTTATAGAGTGCAATAATGTAAAGATCAACATAGCGGATTTTTCGATGATAAGGCATAATCACATATATGATATTTCTCCGAAAAATACTTATAAAATGAATCTGGAGAAGATTTGACAAAGATGATCTTTAGGTTTTGAAAATATTTTGGTCAAGATCTTTAGTCACTGTTCAAGATGCTCTTGAGATAAACATCTGCAGGGAGACGTTTTGTTCTCTTGCATTCCCCTGTTTCTATGCTTCCCTTAGAATTATGTTCATGTTAGCACTTAGAACATCTTTGCGAGATGCTATAAAAATTCCCCCTTTTTCCATCAACAAAAAGTATATGAATAAGAATAAGATATGGATAACATCAACTTCATTCATTCATTCATTCACGGCAAAAGGGGGTACATCGAAAAGCATGGAAAAAACAAAACGGGCAGTTATGAACACAAACAGGTTGCGTGATAATTTGGTAGTGGTGTGCCTGTGTTTCTATATGGGAAGACATTGGGTAGGCTCAGGAACAAATTGGAGGGGTGGTTTACAGCAGTCCAGATTGATGATGGCCCTTTCGAGCTTGACTGGATGCTATGATATGTTGGCCATGCACAACTTCAAATCCCAAACATTTGACTGGGTGTTGAACAGAACATCCGAGGAATGAGAAGTAGAGGGTCTCGCTGAGGATGAAGCTTTCTCATGTCAAGAGGGATGCGAAGATTTTTGGGAATGCACATATTATTTGGTAAAATATATTTTAATACACATTGTGTTATAAGTACAATTCTTTTACAAATGTAATTTTTACCAAAACAACATTTAAATCAAAGTTGCAGGGCGTTGTCCCTTTGAATGCTTTGCTCCATTTCTTGCCTGCCAGGAAAAAAATAGGAATCATTATTCCCGCCACGAAATGGATGCTTCGATGTCGTTCTCCTCCTTAGTTGGAAGTGTAATCGCGCTTCGGCAACTTGCTCCACACGTTATCCCCATATCTTCCTTTGGTGGAATGGGAATGATTTGTCCCAAGGAAACTCTCCTTGTCGATCCACGAACATCTCTTCCAGCATCTTGAATATTTGACCATTTTCAACCTCCTATTCCGAGGGGTTTGGAGGCAGACCTTTGAGCTTTCTCCAGGTCTGCCTTCGCGTCATTCTCATGGTTAGGTGAAGGATCTAGTTGATCAATGGTTGACAAGCTCCGAAGAGTGATTGGATTTTGTAATACTAACACAAAAACTATCGAGATCTTGCAAATACGCCAATGCGAAAGTGCAGAAAATTAATGAGGAACGATAAAGTACACTGGATATAACATGGTTCGGTTCGAATGTCGGTATCTATATCCATGGGGAGAGTCAGCAAGAACAATCTACTGTAATAGGATAATCGGAGTTACAATCGCTTAATACTCTCGTGTTTCCCGCACCTATATAATACCAATACCCACGGCGTTTATAATAAACAACTTAATTGGATATATAAAATAAAACTCACGAAGCACAAATCACCGTGCTCGGAATTTCTTTGTGCGAATCTCCTTGTGCGGCTTCAAGACACCTCACTGTTTCGGCGATGTCCGAGTCTCTTTTTTTAGTACGTCGCTCGAGTCAACAGTGCGGCTTCTGCAGGAAGGGAATTAAAGCCAAGAAACCCTTTTATTTCTTTCTTTATTTCCTTCCTCTACTTTCTTTAGATCGAGGCCCACAGAATATTACTTTTTCAATTCAAGAACCTCTCTGTACAGTAACATAGTCCACAAGAAGAAGTCTTGGTAAGCCGTACAAACGTAGATATATATTATCAAGATTATATATATATATGCACCCACAAACAATTCAAATTCGAGACACAAATATAATAATTCTCCACATTGGCTCGATGTTTGAAGCCAACTTATAGTGTTCATTATCCATGCTGCTCTCTCATCACCCTGAAAGGCGATCATTCTCCATAAACACCAATAGTGCTCAAGCAAAACTTAAGTTTCGCCAAAGGAACAGGCTTAGTCATCATGTCCGTCGGGTTCTCCACTATCGCTATCTTTCTCACAACAATCATACCCTTTGCTAAGACATCTCAGATGAAGTGGTACTTGATATTGATATGTTTCGTTCGCTCGTGATAAACCGGATTATACGCCGAAAATATCGCACATTGGTTGTCACAGTGTATATCAACACTTTTTTTTATCCAATCCAAAGTCTAAAAGCAACTTGGTAAACATATCGCCTCTTTCGCTACAAAGGTCAGTGCCATGTACTCTGCCTCAGTCGACGACAAGGCTACGTGGTCCTGTAAGGACGTATTCCAACTAACTGCACCACCTGCAAGCTTAAACAAGTACCCTGCTAAAGACCTGCACTCATCCAAGTCACCTACATGATCACAATCCACAAAATTAGTGGTTTCACGTCCATTACTGTCCCTCTGGTACACTATGCCAATATCTGTTGTCCCCTTCAAATATCTAAAGATCCATTTCACAACTTCTCAATGAGTTTTCCCAAGATGCTTCATATAACGATTAACTACATTGACAGCTTGTGAAATATCAAGCCTAGTGCATACCATAGCATACATAATACTACCCACTACACTAGAATACGGAACACAGGACATATGCTCCTCATCCTCCTCAGTCTGCAGTTATAACTTAACTGAAAGTTTAAAGTGCTTCGCTAATGATGTACTCACAGACTTCGTTGACTGCATATTAAAACGTGCTACAATCTTCTCAATATATTTCTTTTGAGATAAACGTAATAATCCTGCATTCCTGTCACGCAAAATCTCCATACTCAATATTTTCTTTGTAGCACCTAAATCTTTCATCTCAAACTCGGCACTCAACCGCCATTTCAGCACATCAATACAGACATATTCTTAGCTGCTATTAACATATCATCAACATATAACAGCAGATATATCAAAGACACATCATCCAGTCTCCTAAAATAAACACAGCTATTCATCCGATTCTTAGAATAGTCCTGACTAGCCATGAAATCATCAGAGCGTTTATACCACCACTTAGGAGACTGTTTCAACCCATATAAAGATTTCTTTAACAATCAAACATGGTATTCCTTACCTGAAATAGCAAATCCCTCTGACTGCCTCATGTAAATCTGCTCCTCCAACTCACAGTGAAGAATCGTTGTTTTTACATCAAACTACTCCAACTCGAGATCATATGCAGCAATTAAGGCAAATAAAATACGAATAGAAGTATACTTTACCATAGGAGAAAACACCTTATTATAATTAATGCCCTATCGTTGTGTAAAACCCTTCACCACAAATCTCACCTTATACATCGCTATCTCGATACCGGGAATACCCTCTTTCCGTTTGTAGACCCATTTGCTTCCAACAATCTTATGACTCTTGGGTACTTTAACTAGCTCACATGTCTAATTTCGATAGAATGATTCCATCTCTTCACTCATAGCTCTAGCCACTACGACGGCTCAGAACTAGCCATCACCTCAGAGTAAGATGAAGGCTCATCTGTCTCCACCTCATTACCTACAATCAAAGTATAAGCAATATCTGTATAACCAAAACGTACATGTGGTTTGATTTGCCTTCGTTGTCTGCCCTCAGTTAGAGTGTGCTGCGACTGTACTAGTTGTTCACTCTCACCAACTTTAGGAATTGCGACCTCATATGTAGTTTCAATGTCTGTTACCTTTGAGGTTTTCGTAGTCTCCACCTGAAACTCCACTTCACTACTGACACCATGATCTGTCTACTTTACTGGTAGTGTCTCAGGACTCCTCTGTCGAAGTATTGCAGCCTCGTCGAAAATTACATCTCTGCTGATTATAAAACCAAAATCTAGGATCGGTGCACCACAGTCGGTAGCCATGTGCATAATCTAGAAATATGCACTTTTTCGATCTCGGCTCAAGCTTACCATCACTAGCATGAGCATACGCATGACATTCGAATACTCGTAATCCTGAGTATTCAACAGTTTTCCCCAATCATATTTCTTATGGAGTCTTCCACTCAATAACAGATGATAGAGATATATTAATCAAGTAACAAGCCATGTTCACTGCTTCGACCCAAAATTCCTTGCCTATTCCAGCATGCGATAACATGCTCCGAACCCGCTCAAGTAAAGTTCTGTTTTTCCATTCTGCCACGCCATTCTGTTGTGTTGTCTCAAGTACTATGCGGTGTCTAACAATGCCTTCTTTCTCGTAGAACTCGATAAAATCTTTACCACAGAACTCCATGCCATTATCGGTTATCAGACACTTGATCTGTTTATCTTACTGTTTCTCTATTAATGCCTTAAATTTCTTGAACTGATCAAACACATTAAATTTTTGTTTTAGAAAGTATACCCATATCTTCTTGGAATAATCGCCGATAAAGGTTAGCATATAACGGGCACCTCCTTTTGAAGGAACCGGAGACGAGCATCAGACATCTGAATGAATATACTCAATCGGTTGCTTGGTCGAATGAATACTTGTCATAAACTTAATCATGTGCTTCTTCCCAAAGATACAATGACCACATAAGTCTAATTTACTTGTCTTCTAGCCTTTAACAACCCCCTATCACTCAGCATTATCATACATGCCTCACTCATGTGCCATAAACGCATATGGCATAACTGAGTTAAATCAGAATCTGACTTACCTGATGAAACTGCAGTAGCTCCTGTCACGGCCTCTCCCAATAGATTATAGAGAGAACTCACTTTTTTCCCTTTCATCATTATCATGGTACCTCGAGAAATATTCTGCACTTCGCCTTCAGTGATGTACTTACACCCAATATTATCAAGTGGCCCTAAAGAAATAAGGTTCTTCTTGAACTCCGATACATGTCTCACGTCTATCAATGTGCGAATTATACCATCATGCATCTGAATACGAATTGTCCATATCCCCACAACCTTGCAAGCTGCATTATTTTCCAACAGAACTCTATCACCATATGCAGTTTGGTAAGTAGTAAACCAGTTCCTACGAGTCGTCATATGATAAGAACATCCCGAATCTAGCACACATTCGTCTTCTGATAAACCTATAGTCACACACAAAATAGTCTTTGCATCACTAGTGCTCTCCTCAGTAATATTCATCACACTATTCGTGGCCTTCTACTTATCACTTCTGTTTCTCAGCTTGGGACAATCTCTTCTAATGTGCCCCTCCTCATGACATTCAAAGCACTTCACGCGTCCCTTGAATTTTCTATGGCGTAATCTAGATCTACTTTTACCTCTGCTGCTGTTGAACCCCTACTGCTGCTCTCAACCCCGAATCACTAGTCTCTGTGCTACATCCTTTGCCAGACTGTCATCTCGTAATTTTCTCTGTCACTCTTTAGAAAACAAGACGGATTTTACCTCTTCTAAGGTGATCGTAGTACGCCTTTGCAATAAAGAATCAGTAAAGTGCTCCCATGACTCTAGTAAAGAAGCTAACAACATCATGACCCGCTCTTCATCTTTAAGAGTCTTACTGATGTTCTTCAAATCCATCATGAGTTTGTTAAATTCATTTAGGTGGGTTTTGATAGACGTATCTATAATATATCTGAACTGGAACTTCCTCTTCAATATATATAAGCAATTGTTCAAGCCCTTCTTTACATAGAGCGACTGAAGTATTGTTTATAATATTGCGGTATCCTTTTCTTCGCCTATCTCGATCAGCATTTCATCAGATAAATTCAACAGGATTACACTTCTAACTTTTCTCATTAACACATCTTTATCAGCATCTTTCATTGATTTGGGTAACTTAGCTTTGCCCTCCAAGGTTTCTGTCAAACCCTGAGTTGCTAATAACGACTCCATCTTGAGGCTCTGTAATCCAAAGTTATTCCTCATGTTAAATTTCTCAATTTCAGCTTTCACCCAAGACATAATTGCAACCACATATACCCAAATAATAATCAGACAAGCAAAAACTCCAAATCACAATCCAGAATATCTTATCCTTAAACTCTGATACCAATTTGTAATACTAACGCGAAAACTATCAGGATTTTACAAATACGTCAATGCGAAAGTGTAGAAAATTAACGATGAACGATAAAATACATAAGATATAACGTGATTCGATCCAAATGTTGTTACTTACATCCACAGGGAAAGCCAGCAAGAATAATCCACTATAATCGAAGAATCTGAGTTACAATCGCTCAATAATCTCGTGTTTTCCACATCTAGACAATACCCAAACCCAAAGTGTTTACAATAAACAACTTAATTGGATTTATAAAATAAAACTCACGAAGCACAAATCACCGTGTTCGGAATTCCTTCGTGCGAATCTCCTTGTGCGGCTTCAAGACACCTCATTGTTTTGGCGATGCCCGAGTCTCCTTTTTTTTTTTTTTACGTCGCTGCAGTCAACAGTGCGGCTTCTGCAGGAAGGGAATTAAAGCCAAGAGACCCTTTTTTTTTCTTTATTTCCTTCCTCCACTTTCTTTTCACAGAATATAACTTTTCAATGCAAGAACCTCTCTGTACAGTAGCGTAGTACACAAGAAGTCTTGGTAAGCAGTACAAAGGTGGATGTACATTATCAAGATTATATATAAAACACCTTTCTCTCTAACAGGCTCTGAACTTTGCACCATTTGCCTGTTGAACTCAACCGCAAGTGAGCCAAATCGGCCGATGGCCAACGGCCAAATCTATTCGCCGGTGAGGTCGTTTGAGGTGGGAACATTTATGGAATTATGGAAGTCTTTTTTTTTTTTAGCCGAAGAATTATGGAAGTTGAATGAACACAATGTTGGAAGCAAAAAAAAAACTGCATTTGCATTTCCAAAATACTAAATCACAAAGCACCTCCGGACTTGCTTTGAGCTAACGGACTTTAGAGGCATTTGAAAATGCAATTGCATTTTTTCCAAAATAAAAAAAATAAAAAGTTAATCAAACACCATTTATATTTACTTTTGCTCAATAGACTTTAGAGTTTCAAGGAGCTTTGGTGAAGCAGAAACAAATGCACCCTTATTTCGGGGACGAAATATAGATGACCGGCCTTCAATTAAAGATTAGAAATATATAATAATCAACTAGGAGAGAATGAAGTGTTATCAAGAGGACCAATATACACTAGACACTATATAAAGATATGTCCCTCGGGATATTCGTGATTAAACTACGATTGTCCTTCCATATACAAGTATCCCATCCGATAATCTATGCCGGCGCGACGAACATATTTCGCCGCCTTTCGGTTGGATTTACGGTACATGAACGTGCATAAAAGACATTCTCTGGCCTTGATAGAGAATGATTGTACTCTGAATCATGGCCAGACTTGCCTCTTTGGCCATGTAAGATTCTAAGAAAGCCGACTTTACCTTATTTTTCTCGACTTCCTCAAGCATCTTCAATTGAAGTGATGTGGAGGCGAATGATTAAAAATGAAGCAATGACAAATTTAGGGAAGATTTCACGGAAGAAATGTTCTCAGGAGGTAACACTGACCGCGACACTGCCCGTCCTGCTCATGCCGACACTTCTAGTATCCTTTCTCATCGTTTGATGGTTGTCTCTTTTAACTCCAACTTTCTGCTTCCCCTCAACTCGCTGGCCTTTCACTGTCTTAGCAGTTGCCGATGCTTTTGATTTCTGCTTGTTGGTATTCCCATCGTCATCTTCTCTCCCCTTTCTTGAACCAGCTTCGTTTGCGGTTGCATCTCCTGCAGATTCAGCTTTGTTTGATGATGGTATTGAAGAGACGACATTAAAGCCCTGGGTCTTGCTGATTGATTTCTGATCCAGCGAGGCTTCAGGTGGATTGGCTGTGTTTAGGGATACACTCGCAGCAGCAACTTGGCAATTTCCAGCCTTGGAATGAATTCGGGGCCTTGAAGCAGCATGCTTTTGAGGACTGGGACATCTCAAAGATGAAATACTTGACCTGACTTTGCTAGATGAAGCCTAAGGCATGGAAAAGCTGCCTTGAATCAGGATTTCTGGTTTATTAACCAAGTAAAAATACAACAGAAGTATAGTAAAGGTTTAGGGGAAATATCACCTAAAAAAAAGGCAAAGGCAAGGTGAAATTTGAGATAGAAGGAAGGAGCAGAGCACATGCGACTTTATACTTTGTTCTTCGAATTGTGTTATAAAATGCTTCAAAATCAATTGGCTTGTCTGATATAGGAGAACAAATTCTCCAATTACCTTCACATTAAGATACTCAAATAGAGCAGGTCTTGGCTGTCAGTCAGCTGCAGGTTTGAAATCGGAATAGTTGAACATAAAGTCACACATGCTGAAGTGGAGCATATTGTGAAGAAGATTAGATCAGATTGATTACGTTTTAGAGATTTGAAACCCACTAAGATTCACAAGAAGACGCATATTTCACTTATTGGAACTGGCTTTTATCAACCATCGTAAGAAGAAGCAGACATGGAAAAGCTTTTCTCTGGTCCAGGTTGCAGAGAGTATCACGAGTAGTGCAGGTGAAGGCTCAAGAAGATAGAGAGCCACTACATTTCACTATGATCAAATTATTTCCCTAAGCGGAACTCGCTCTTATTAACCCTTCACAAAAACAGGGAAACATGGAAAAGATTTTGTGTTAATGTACCTTGTTGCCATCAGGCCCAGATGGCAGAGTCATGCGATAGAAAGAAGGCATAGGCGTTGCTTTGAAATTAAGGCGCTTCCGGAACTGCTTGATTTCAGCTTCTGTCTCTTCCTGCAATAATGAGAATGACATTGTCTAAAGCTACAGCCACGAAGGCAAAACTATAGTGCGATAAATTATGCTACGTTTTCCATTATATAAATGGGGTTTCCAGGCTCTTTATGCAAAGAGAGCTCACATAATGTTCAATCAACTAAAGCATCATTTATAGAAAAGAAAGATGCAATAATTGGTTATCAGGACAAGAAATGATGATCTACAAAATAAAAGTGTAAATATTATTTCTCTTCTGAATACATCAATCAATTTTTATCCACTTTGCCTTGCCTGAATGTCATAATGAAGATTAATGATACAAAGTTGAATAAGACATGTCTCCTGAATTGATATAGTAACTGATCTGATAAATTGTAACCAATTTACACAAGTGGACGATATTCAACATCCAATAAGAGTCTGCCACATCACTTTGTAATCCACACTTGATGTACCTATTGTTATTCTTTGAACAACTCGGCATACCTACATAGAGAAAAAAGAATAATTCAGCATACCTGTGCTTTTGCTTGAATCTCATTTATCTCAGCCTCCTTAGCATGCGACTTTTGCTCCAGCCTCATATAAAACTAAAACAAGCAAATTGCAAAACCAAATTATCAAGCAGATATACCGTGAATAACCATTTTACCCAATTCTCATTTCTAAAAATTTACCTCTTTCCTCCTTTCTGCACGCTGGTCACTCAGAAAATAAAAACCTGTAGAGGTGGGCTTTGTCTCTGGCTTCTGTGACTGCCTGATTTGCTTTAGCCTGTATTTCAGGTCAAGCAAATAAGTCAAAAGATTTGAAGACTGATCTCTCGAGGAGTTCTGAATTTTCTTTCCAGACCTGCTTCTAGTAGAATCTACTCTTGATTCAAGCTTCGTCAATGACATAGATTGAGGTCCACAAATCTTCTTTCCCCCTCCTCTTTTGCTGTTAGAAATGACAATAAGACCTCTGTAGAATGGAAATGGCATATTCAGATTTCATATAAAAGAGGCAAGAAGTACCTATTGTCTTCACGCACTGGTTTCACCACCAGCTTTTCCCTTTGCTGAGCATAATTGACAATGCCTCAACGGTTAGAAGAAAATATTCAGTGAAGAAGAAAGCCAAAGCATTACTTTGACATGATTGTTAATGTAATCATGGAAGTCATATTTCTCAATTCAATGCATTCAATTTTGCATTGTCATTCATCATAAACCAACCGTTACCTCTTCCGAAGTTTTATGTACTAGATTGGGAGCTTGAACTGCAGACATGGTTAAATCTTTCTGTCTATTTGTTCTTAATGGAGATCTTCTTATCCTACCACCCAGAGTTTTGTTCAAATCATTGGATGATTCAGCAGAAATGTTTCTCTTGTCATCAGCAACTGAGAACTGAGACTTAGCTGTGACCCCAGTGAGCTTAGATTCCGATGCTGATGCCGACTGAAATGAGGATATAAGGACGAATAAACAACACGAAAGGGAACCGGTACTAGCTTGGTTATTTTAACACATTCAAATACATTATGCATGACGCAAGAAGTCAATTGCATGAAAGCATCCCATACCTTTGGAGAAAGATGAGATGTTTCCGAACAATTCTTTTCAAACATTTGATTAGTCTCGCACTTTATATATGAGTAGATGTCCTCAGAACAATTCTCTGCTTCTCTCTCATCATAGTCAGAGCTCAGTTTTGCATCTATCTGTGTCTCGGCGCTACCTATTGGCAAGTCATCATGCCCATCCTCTAAATGAATTGGCATCCCTGCATTATACTCCACAGGGATAAAATCCATGGAAAGATCATCGAACACCTCTTTTTCATGGGATGGGACTGATGAAACACCTGGATCTTCTCTTTTACCAACTCTTACTTCGTATTCTCCACTATACCCTGATCTTGCTGGACTCTCATCATAGTGACCAAAATAATTATCCTCAATTGCAAGCTCAACTCCTTCCCTGCTCGTACTATCTGATGTATCATATTCATCACGCCGATGGTCCCCTCCAGTCTGCCACTCAGATGAACTTTGATGCAAGAGTGGTTTCTTCTTGAAATGAGCTTCAAGTAAAGCTTTCTTCTCGTTCACTGAACCTGGTTTCGAGAATTTCTCAACCTCTTCGAGATACCTATTGTGCGAGAAAGAAGACCTCCTTTCCCATGCTAAAGGTTCTTTTTCAAACCTTCCAAATGAAATAGAGCCAGAGTGAATTGAATCAGCCTGCCAATTGGAATGAACGCACATTAGAAAGGAAAGGAGGACTCATTATCTGCGAGGATGGGAGAAAGAGTCAATGCTAGTACATATTGTTTTAAGCAGAAATCTCCTGGTAACTTTCTGCGTTGACAATCTTCTAGATAACTTCTTGGATATCATAAATACTCGAATTCTTAAAGAAATAGCTCTCTGTTCATACTCGCTTCCAGATTTGAGAACGAAATGCCAACAATTTTTGATGGATTAATATTATGGGTAAAAATACCAAGCCAGTGACGATTTTCACGTCAAAAGTGAAAAAAAAAATAGAGAAGAATTCCAAGCTATTTATTCACATTTCTCTAACCTCGCAAAATCCACTTCTGCTCAGTTTCTGAATCTGGTTATTGGGGTAGATAGCACAAACAAATTATGGATCTATATAATGCTTTGATCCCGTGATCCTGATGGGACAAGAATTGATCCTAAAAACAATACCATCTAGAAATCATAGCGGAATAGCGACAATAACTGCACCCTTCCTCTTATCGATCCTCACGCCGAAATCACACCCATAGTATCCCCCACACACGCACATACACAGCAGAGTACGACTGACTAGACTGCGTGCGAGGAAGTGGAGACTCATAATCCAGATCAGGTCACTCGGCGTCAAAATTCGCAGTTGGAAGCTCAAAATTTCCACACAGACAAGTGGCGATGCTAACCTGAAAACTAACGCTGAAAGTCTCTTCGAATTCTCCAGCCATGGAATCCCCCCACCGAAACAACCAGAGAGTCCTGGTAGTTGGTAGCTACTCGCCTGCGCGGACGACCATCACAATCCGATCAGCATTTTCCACCACATCACTCCCCAACACCGATTTGCGGGCATTAAAAAAAAAAAGGAACAAAAGAAACACGAACGAGACAAGGAGATCCGTCGACGACGACGAGGAGCAACACGAGAAAGAGAAAAGGGAGAAAGAAGGCATCATGTAGGGAGCAGGAGCTCGAGGAGGCGTGCAGTGGAAGAGAAGTCCGGCGGAAGGAACGAATGATACCTCGATCGCGCATTCAGGAGAGCGGGCGGATCACGTCGCGAAGCAAGCGAAGGATCGCCGAAACCGCGCGTCCTCCCCACACCGGAGCCTTCAACCCGAAGAAGAATAAGACGGGAACGAAGCTGGAGCTGCAGAGGATACGAAAGCGATCGCACTTCGAACTGTAGAGCCAGAAGAAGACGAAGACGAAGACGACGACGAAGGAGAAGATCGAGGAGACTAGTCAATGTCAGTTGCTATTGTGGGACTGGTGATGGTGTTACTTGATTCAGTGCAACCCGCGAGAGTCACTTTTGGGAGGGGAATCGTGGTTAAATCTGAATCGAATCGAGTGCTCCAGAAAGGCGAGATGGATCATGTGCGCTTTTTGTCTTTTTGTCATCGTCTGACCTCTCCGACCCGCCCCGCCGCTCGATCACGTGGGGGGATTCCTAGCGTGCTTTTGTGTTAGATCCAGATCCGGATCCGGATGCCACCCATTGAATTATACCACCACCACAACCTTTCTGTCGGGTCGCCCCCTTGGATTCGGTGCGCGAACGGATTTTCCAGTCTTATACTCACGGTTCCGTGACCCGATCGCGGTTCTCATTTATTTCGAACAAGGTACAATCGAAGTTCACTAAGTTCACTTTTTTTTTTTTGGTCGAAATATAAGTTCACATTGAAGATGTCAATTTTGCACGAGAAAGTTGCCGATTCAATGATTAAGTTACCGATTTCATATTTGTTGACTAGCTACAGAGATGCCGATATACCAATTTATTGACGATCGCGAGAATCTCCATTCGGCTACTAAGGATGGTTGAAAGAAATTTAAATCGTAATTTGATGAGTTTCAGATGAGTTGTAGGTTTCAAAAGTTAAAATTCGAGTTTCCAAGTGTCTTAATGCGTTTTCAAGTTCCTAATGTTTTTTGAACCCAAAAAAAAAAAAAAAATCCTAAGGTTTGTCCATTGTAATTCTCATGTTTTCAATGCCTTTTCAATTTACTATGCAGTAGTTCTTCTACATCGAGAGGCAAAATATCAAATGTAACACAATGACTTCTATCTCGAAGGTGACTCGTCTCTTTGTTCACTATCCCCGGCATCTTCATTATTGGCATTTGGATTTCTTCTTCGGAGGTGAGCCAAAGAAGTTATGTATTCTCAGCTGGGGATATTCTGTAGGCCCTAGTGGTGTGAGGTTCTCCTATTCGAAATCTTCTCTACTTGGCTAGTGATATTTTGTATCACCAATTTTGATCGTGATCCTTGACTGGTGATATTCCGTATGCCTTGGGTCGGATCGTAGTCTATCCCGCACATGCATTTGCCCATCGACATCCATACATCCACCCTCTGTCCTTCATACACTTCCTTTGGCAACCACTCAGAACATCTCTCACCCGTCGCACGCACACATCAACTCCCATGCCTGCACATGTTAAAGCTAGTTTTGGGCTAATTTGTTTCGATTGAAAGGATGAAAATTAGATACATAGTTTGTTAAGGATCGGAAGTTTCGGGCTTATTTGTTTCGAGGCGATTTGGAGTGGGTCGATGCGGTTCGGTACGGCACACATGCAAAGGAGCCAAGCTGGGAACTTTTTGCACAATCAAATTAAGGGTGAAGAGTACCCTAAATTTTTCCTTATGTATGCTTTTATTCTATATATTGATCAATCAAGTGAAAAAAAAAAGGAAAAATAAAAAGAAAAGGAAAAAAAAATCCTATTTTAAACAAGAAATTTACACTTCTTCTGACGGGCCCTTGAGAAAAGACGCACTCTTGGTCAACTCCCCCAGAGGCTTATCCGTTGCCCTAATCAGATTATAGGCAAAGCCACCCAAGATGGTCCCGACGAACGGCCCAACGATGTACACCCAAAGCCCCTTGTAGATGTGCATCGTGACGGCCGGCCCGATGCTCCTTGCCGGGTTCATGGATGCCCCGGAAACCGGCCTGCAATTTTCAATAATTTGAAATTTAGTTTCAATTAACTCTCCATTTAACCTAATATTAAGATACTTATCTTTGGTATCATTTATTAAAAAAAAAATTTCCCCAGTTTATTTTGAGTACAGACTTACCCGGCGACGAACACGTTCAGCATGATTGTCATCCCGACTGCGATTCCTGCCAGTTCACCGACCTGACATAATCGAATACGCCAGAATTACACATCGTTCATAATTCACAAATAATAATAATAATAATAACAACAACAAGTGTTCATAGGAGGAAAAACGATGCTCTCAGATCAGAATGACTTGCCGATCTGTTGTCCGTCGCAACTCCGGATATGACGAACATTAGCAGAAATGAAATGATGATCTCGATCGCTAGCGACCGGGCATTGGGACCCGTCGGTACGGTGCCGAAGAACGATTTGTCTTCCACGTCCAAGAGCAGGCACAGGGTGCCGCTCGCAAGAATCGATCCTAGCAGCTGTGCTATAATGTACATAGGAACCTGCGAGGAGCTCAAACTTTACTATGTGTCACATAACTAGTTTTCCATAAGCAAATGCCACTTGAATGTGCAACATGAACAAAATAATCATCACATAAATTGAATTAGTCACGTGACTGTCATCAATTTGCTCTATTAATCACATTGTATATCCGCATTATACTCCATCTTAAACCTGAAACCTTAGCCCAAGCGGATCCACGTGAACATGTAAGGCTTGGCTCAAAAAGCCCGGCCTAGTCGGAGCGGGTTGACCCGCGGCCTTTAATTTTCATCCCAAGGATGGGAAAAGATTGGCAAGAATCCGCAGAAAAAGATCAGCAGGAACTCGCCTGCTTATAAGGGAAATGTCTGAAGATGGCGAAGGTGACGGTGACCGCCGGGTTGAAATGGGCACCCGAGATGTGACCCACCGAGTAAACCATGACCATCACGATCAGCCCCCAAACCACGCAGATCCCTGGGAACGAGACCGACCCGTATATCTTGTTCACCGCCACCGACCCGCACCCGGCGAATATCACGAAGTACGTCCCGATCACCTCGGCGATCACCTGCCAAAGGAAGATGAGAAGCGAACGGTCGGAAACGGAAGACGCGGAAAAGAGAAGAGCACGGTTAGAGGAGATCTTTGCTTACCTGCTGGGTGAGGGAGACAACCTCGGTGGAGGCGCAGCAGCCTCCCATTCCGACGTGATAGTCCGGCGAGTCTTCCCGAATCTCTGCGCCCGAACCTTTGGACATCGTGAATGGTCGATACAGATTGAGATTGTTCTTTGACGAGTTGATTCTAGGGGGAAAAAGAAGGAACGAAGAGAGGAGAAGAGAAGAGAATGATTGTGGGATGAGTTTGAGGGGCTTCTGGTTCTTTTGAGAGTGGATAAATGGAGGTCAAAGCAGTGGTCGTGTCGAAGTTTGACTATTTTGAGGGCTTCTATTTATGTTGACGGTAAATCTTTCAAAAGGGGGAACTATTCCGTTTAAGAAATAGACCGCAGCATTTTCTTTGTGGGGATGAAACCTTGCCTCACTAATCAAGCCGATTAATATACCTAATCAATGGGTAGATTTGGAAAAGATCCATCCTGATTTTCTTTTCCCATACGATAAGTGCGATGTAAGCCGTAAAACTTGTCGCGAAAGTGCAATTAAGTCCTAAAGTTTTCGAAAAATAAATCAAGTCCCAAAACTTATCAAATTGGATCAATCAAGTACATTCGTTAACTCCGTTCAACTAGGCTAACAAAAAATGCCAACGTGTCTTACTTTATTATTATGGTAAGACGTGTGGCGGTGATGTCACGCCTAGTGCGATGATAAACAATAAAAAAAAATACAAACTAAATTAGTTTAAAAAAAACTAAAGTTAAAAAGGAAAAACCAACTCAAGCCAAAAAAAAAAAAGGCTTACACGCATGGCTTGACCAAGTCCTCTTCGATGGCTCCTGCCATCGTGAAGGGCCGACGAAATTCGCCTTAGCCTTCCCGAAGCCTGACGATCATCACCGACCTCGGGCGAAGCTTGTTAACCCCTGGCAAGGGCCTGTTGGGTGGGACTCGCCCCAGCGCTGAGCAAGGGTCATTGCTCCCTTGGGGCCGATGAGTGCTATTGAGGCCTCATCGACGATCCCTTATCATATTTGAGGTGAGGGCCAGTGACCCTACCTTAAATCTGGGGTGAGAGTTGTGCCCGACTCAATATCTTTGTCGGCAAGCGCTCATCAAGCTTTGGGAAGGCCCAGGCGACCTTCGTTGCCTTTTCCCAGCGACTATGGCGGCGGCTATCTACAAGCGCTTGGCCTAGTAGTTGGTGTGAGTATTGTTTCTTTTTAAATTTTCAATTTTTATTACAACTAAGTTTGTACTTTTTTAAATATTTTTGTTGACATGGATCTTGATGGCGCCACATCATCGCCAACAGTCTTAAGAAAGTAACATAATAAGGCATGTGGAGATTTTTTGTTAGCCTAATTTGACAGGGCTAACGAAAGGACTAGATTGCATCAATTTGAGAGGTTTTGGAGTTTGATTGCAATTTTTGTAAATTTTAGGACTCGGCCACATTTTCAGATTAGTTTTAGGATTTTTCAGTGCACACATATGGATAAAAAACCCATCAGGGTTGGACCGAGCAAAGTCCATTTTGCATGGGCTAGGCCCGATCCCTCCAGTCTTTTCAGTTCCGCCAGCTCTGGTGAGTACTCTCGGCCCAACCCAAATTGGGTTCTAGCTGAGTTTTAGCCCGTGCAACGGATGGCCCAAAGTTAATCTGTCTCTCTCTCTCTCTCTCTCCGTGGCATTGATGGGATGCATCAGTTTATTCTCTCATCTGAATCATGCAAGGACTCTAGAATATGTACTTCTATTTCTAGCGCAGACAGGGTACATTCGCTGCACAAAGAGAAAGAACTTGGCGAGTTTGTAACTCTGAGATATTTTCCTCCGAAAATTGCGCGACAAAGAAGTCAACGAATCACAAAACCGAAAGGCGTCTTGAGTAGAAAAACGGGTGCGTGGGGTGTTGGTGCTGTCTGGGAGAAGTAAAAGGATGATACATAGGGAAGAGTAGGATCGGACTTTGAGATGTGAATTCGTTGTCTCTTAGGAATTATTTATCACGCAATGTTGTAAATGGTTATCGATAAAGATCCTACATCATGCCATGCAATGAAGTCTTAAATGAGAATACCATATATCAATTTTAGAGAGTAAATCTCCAAGAACTTTTAAGGAAACAGAACAATTGAGAAAATGATGGCTGCATCTCGAGAAATAAAACGAAATATCGAAGTGGGGCGACAAATATCCCTCCATGATATAATAAAGTCTCCGAATGAGATTGAGATCGATTCTCGAGAGATCAAAAGTCGGAGGCCGACCTTCGAGGTGGGGGCGCGAAAGCAAGATAAGAGAGAGGTCGTGTCGAAAAAGCTGGGTTCCATCCGTTTGTTGTGCAGCGAAAGGGGAAAAACCCTAAGGGAATCGGTCAAAGTTCAAATAAAGAAGTCCTGAAAAGAGAACAGTACCGCACATCCTCGGTTCTCGTCGAAGCCCCGCAAACCTGATTGGCTCGGATTTCAAATCCTATCTTCCCCCCCCCCCCCCCCCATGCACATGCAACGTTTGGTTCCAATCACTGTCTTTGACAAAAATGAAACCAAAAAAAAAAAAAAAATTCTCCGCATCACATTTTTCCACAATCAAATGGACTTGGGATCATGGACCCGTCGAGGCGCGTTCGTTTGAAAAATTTTCCCGACTCATCGGTGTCCCACGCCGCGAAAGATAAAGAACTTTCCGACCGACCATCGTATCGGAGGAATCTTGTCAGATTGTCTTTTACGCGTATGAGACTGACATCCTCGTGTGATCTGGCCGCTCATGCGCGTAGCCGGACCACACGACTATCTGTAGGGGGTGTGGTTGAAGTGATTCACACATACACTCACAATCGATAGAAAAACGAGCTTTTTTTTAATTATAATTTGAGCTTATATTTTATTAGTAGTTTGTAGTCATACTTTAAGAGCGAGGCATGATAAATTTTATGTCTCGATTTTTTTATCCTTCTATTTCGTTTGTTGAATCTTGATACTATTGCTAGATAGTAGACAAAAGACGTGAAATTGATGGTCACATAGATTCCGGGTCAAACCGGGGAAAAAGCCAGGCATGCCATGCTCGACTTAGAGATCACAGGACGATGGATGACAAGGAAATCTCCGTTTGACTCCTTTCTTTTTTTTATTCCTTTTTTTCGGGGTTCGGAGTTGGAGGAGGAGGAGAGTCGCTGTTGCTCATCCCTACACGACACGGTCAAATTAACGTAGTTTCTGTACAAGCCTTGACAAAAACCAGGTTTGGTTTGACTTTGACCCCGCTTATGTCATTGCAAATCGAAAGGGACGCGGTGCCGCCCTATCACCACGTGTCGAATTCGGAGTGGTTAGATAGCAATCTCGGTCAAATCGCGTCGGGAGCTCTCTTTTTCTAACCAGCAATAACTATGAGTCGCAAACGCTGGAATATGGCATTCGATTCCGCAATTGCATCGTCTTTCAGGCAAGTTCGGCTGGGGAGCATCGCATGTCGGCTAGCTTTTAAGACATGATAGGGGAATGATTTTAAAAATACTAGTAATAATTTGTATATGAATATTTTGACGTAAAAAGTACTTCTTTTGCCTTGTGGCCATAATTTAAGTTTCCATAAAAAAAAAACATGAAATCCCAATTTACGGGTTCAAATTCCAATCTCAGGGCATTTTCAATTTTGAAAATTAATACACAAGGACCATAATTTTTTTATGAAACGAAAAATAATTGGAGAAAAGTAATTCCAGACACGTCCCAAAGTAACTAGCTTTGGTAAGATTAATCACTCTTTAGAGAAATTGAAATGAAAGATTGAGAATGTCACCACGTAAGTCCCACTCGAACATGATATAGGACTTGGGAAAAATTACCAAAAAAGTAAATAAAGATATGTCATAATGACATGATGGGAAACGTTCTCCCGACAATACTGTCAAGGACAATACAGTCTCAATCATAGATCCACACGCGCATCACCGCGTGTTTTGTATAAAACACTCGTTAATCGGGAGATTGTTTGGTCCGAAATAATTATCATAATAATATTGATGGGAAATGTTCTTCCGGATAATACTGTTAGAGACGATTCAATCTCAATCATAGGTCCACACGAGGTCAGTATTTATTAATTAAGAGATCGCGTGGTTAGGAATAACCGACAGTACTATTAAATCGCCAGGCCATCAGCTTCTCAACATGATTAATAAAAAAAAACCTAGGGAAATACCCAAATTGTTATGTCGAAAACCTGTCTTCCCCAACTTTTCTTTTGAGGAAAGCATATCTTTCTATTGATACAACTCAAAGCATAAATCAGGAGGTCTTGGTGCAAGAATTTCACCGCCCTGCAACACTTTTTTTTTTTTTGGTGAAGAGGTGGGGTAGGATTATGGGGAGAATCGAAAGCGAAAAAGCAAAAGAAAAACCACACTCCTCTTTTTCTTTCCTTTTGACTCTTAAGGGCTTTCTGAAAAAAGCTTCTTCTTTTTTTTTTTTTTCATATTTTCCTCTGATTAGCTTCGCGTAAAAGCCTTTCCAAACTTTCCCGAAGTGGTCAAATGATTTCTGCCGGAGCAGCGCCCCCCCGAGGCCCACCAGCCACCAGGTTGCGTTTGAGATTAGCTTTAGGAGTACGACTTTACAATCTAAACAAGATTTATTGAATCGAGGTGTTTAGAAAAGGGCCCCCCCAAAAAAAAAAAAAAACCGAACAGGATTTGAATAATTGACTTTTGGTACATGTTCATAAAAATAGCTTTTAAAATAAGGTAAAACTAATCAAAACGAGAGGGTAAGCGTTGCAACATCTGACGAGGAGAAAAGTGTCGGAAAGTCTTAAAACTATTGTACCGGTGCTAATTTATTCTTAAATCTTTTGATCTAGAGCTAATTGAGTCCTTTCGATTAATTTTGATCGGATATTGTCGACATGGAAGCCGAACGACCTGCGTGGTACGATCGATGATGACTTTGATATTTTTTAATAATACTTTAATAATTAATTATTTCATTCTTTCTTTTTTCCATCACTTCTTTTATATCACCCTTTTTTTTCCCCTAGGTAGCTCCCGTGGCCGACGAAGGCTGGCCTTGCCCAACCCAAGGTGACCTCACTAGGTGTAGCCTAGGCCAGGGCAATGCTGGTAGAGGCTGCGATGAAGGTCGGCGTCGTCAGTTCCTTACCCGGGTGACGGTTGGCCTCACTAGCGTTCGCCTCGTGCTGGTGAGTTCAACCATCGTCGGCCACCGGAGGAATTTGGAAAAAAAGATTGAAAAGAAATTAAGAGAGAAATTGTAAATTTTTTTTTAAAAAAAATACATAAAGTATTATTCAAAAATATCAACGTCAGCACCCATTATGCCACGTAGGCGTCCACATCATGAATAATATCCAACCAAATTAGACGGAAGAACTTAATTGGCTCAGGGTCAAAAGGTTTAGGTTAAATTGACACAAATGAAATAATTTTATGGCATTTTTGACACTTTTCCCATTTGGCAAGTGTCGATGAGAGGTGAGGCGACGTTCCGTGGGCCTCCGAAGTCTTGCGACCTTAGGAACACTGAGACGACCAGCGGCGAGGCAAGTTTATCAGATTTGTTTTGCCAGTGAGGGCAAAATTGGAGATTTATGTAGCTTGATGAAGGCAAAATTGAAAGGGGGCAAGTTTATCCAATCCGCGAAGGTAAGTATTTTCGGAATGTGAAAAGCCCGGAGCTGGTGCTGAGTTGCCTTGATTTTCGAGCTTTGAGTGGTTTCAAACCTCAACCTTGCACCGAAAGTCACGTGAAATTTTTGGCTCAAGGACCTTTGGAGGCCCAAAACACTTTGTAAATGCAGCGACGAGCTTTGTTCTATTTCTTTTCTTTTCCGCAGCTATCCTTCGGCTCCATCAATTTTTGAAATGCCACCGTATTAGGCGCTGTTTGGTTCAGCATTGGAAATGAGCATTGAACTTTTAAAGTCACTCGACCAAACACAAAGAGTATTTGATTCATTTTTTGGCTCACTTTGAGGATATGTAATTGCATCTCAAATGATTTCTAAAGGCCTTTAACCGAAAGTATCTCTGGATGTATTTTAAAAATTTGCATCTCAAATGCAATTAATTTTATTTTTTTTAGCTTTGTCACCTCCACATGTTGTCACCCCCTTGTCACCCATCCTCAATCGCCATCGTCCCACCACTGTCGGCCGCCACTACAGCCGCCGCCGAATTCCATTGCTGTCACTACCCGCCGACCACTGACGACAACCGACGACACCTGCCTATCGCTGCCCGCCGATCAACGACGACTGTCAACGACCTTCGCTGCTGACGATCGCCGCCCGCCGACCAGTGCCGGCGACTGCCTTTTTTATTAAAAAAAGTGAAGATACTTTACAAAGTGTATTTTTTTACCGAACGATATTTACGTCAAAGTTGTTTTTCAATGTATTTTTAAAAAACCACTTTATTAAATGCTACTTGTATTTTAAAAAGGCCTTTAGCCCAAAGATATTTACATTTCAAAGTCATTTGGGCATATGCTGAATCAAACAGGCCTTAATGTTGAATAATGATTTCAGGCACTAGGAATAGGCAAACAAAAACTTAATTACGGGATTTCGAGGCTGAAAATAAAAAGCTAGGTCTCTTTGTTTTTTCTTTAATGGAGACAATGATAGTATTTTTACAGGGGTTCACCTAGGGTTGGATTGCGATCTCTATAGCTCTAAACATTTTGGATTACTAAGGAAAATTACTTAAAAAAAGCCATAAACCTATTATAATTATGTCAATTCAATCATATACCTTTCAATTTGGCCAATTTAATCCTAAACATATTGTCAATTTACCAATTGAGTCATTCTCGCCAGTTTTGACAAGAATTCAAAGGCATGGATATCGGTCAACCTACATAGTACAGTTGGTGTTGATGTGGACACTTTTTGTAAGTATTTTTAAATTTAATTATTTTCTTAAAAAAATTGTATCGGGGACGGTCAACATCGACTCTTGCCAGCCGCGAAGTCTCTTGCCCAGGTCTCGCAATGGCCTTCGCGGTTGTGTTGGGTATAATAGGTGAGGATGTGAAGGCTTTCGCCAAATTCGACGAGGGCTTCCTTGCCCGGGGTTAATATTGTCCACATCTGCACTAATCGTATTGCTTAGAAAAACTAACGTTTATGTCAGCGATTTTTAGTCAAAGTTAGATTGAATGGCTCAATTGGCAAATTGTCAAAACATTTAAGGTTAAATTGTAAATTGGACGGTTGAATTTGAACGCGTGCAGCAGGTATGGGACTTTGATGGTAATTTTCCAATACCATCGAGCAACAAAACTTCCATCCGTCGCTCGATTCTTCCCCAACATATCCCATGAAATCCGCGAGGGTGCTTCCCGAATCGACCCGTTCGTCGGTCCACGAAATCGCGGAACATGCTTCGATCGACTTCCTTTTCCTACGTGTGTCTGGAGGGAATAATTTCGGAGAATGCTTTATATAATCCGAGAAGAATGTGACAGGGCAAAAGCGTGATCGGCAGTGCTATCAGCATCTCGAATAGACCCTGCGAAAAGAGTTGCATCTTTTTCAAAATTAGAATATCAGGTTCTCGACCCGAATGGAATTTTTTTCAACTTTTCTCAAGATTTGATGCGCTCGATATCTTCGAAAGTTCGATCGTTTTGAGGACTTTCGCGGTGGCCGGAATGGCTGGATGAACATTGTACTCTTCCGCGATCGTGAGAAATCTTTTCCACGAGAATTGATTTCGTGACAATGCACTGAACCGTGTGATCGAATGCGAGACCTCGTGCTTCTAGACGCGCAAAACCCTATTCCTTGAATTCCTTGATAGATCGAATGAAATTAACGAATCTTAGCGTGTGCATCCACCACGGCATGCTTGTTTTCCTCGAAATCTTTTTTTCTAGCAATCTCTTGAAATGACAATTCCCAGAACATCAAAGACCCTTTAAAGGAATAGATGCCTACCTGGACAGGGAGCCATGCAATCCGATGGCGATGGAGGCGACGGCCATCACGGCCGGGCTGGCGAGGAACCTCTTGGTCATTATAAATGAAAAGATGGAGTTCCGGCGAGCGATATCTTAGGCTGAAGAGCCATGAACAGACCTACCGATCATAAGTACCCACCATAACAGCGAAGTCAAATAAAAAAAAAAATCACCATGAAGCAGGTCGACTGAGGGACCATCCCATAAAGACTTAGCAAATTCAAAAAAATAAATAAATAAATCACCATGAAGCGATTGGGATAACGGCGCGTGGAACTGCTTCTGGCGTCTAATCTGAATCACTATGGTTGGGCAGTGACATTGTGTGGCTACGATCACCTATAGTAACGCAATATGACAATATCAATTACAATCGATCATGATTACGATTCATACAGTCGTATTCGTATTATATCTAACAGAATCAATCTAATTATATTGACATCACTAATGGATGCACATCAGTCCCTTAGTGGTGACAAAAATCAGTATAATGAAAATTGGGAATGTGCTCGTAGACATGCTCAGTAAGATGGTAAATTCGTTACATAAAGAGACAAATTGCGCGGGACGGGTGGCGTATTGGTGCCGGAAAACTCTTCATGAGCAAGACTTAGGATCCATTCTAAATAGATGAAAATACGGTCGGAGCAGAATTTGGGCTAAGAAAGTAAAATTGAAGATTATGTAAACCCGTCAAATGAATGGGGTCGGATTGAACATGGACCGACTCAAAATAGACCCACTAAACCTGTTTTGACCTATTTTCATGCAACGCAAATCAAACGACTCATAAATGATTCAACCCGTATTTCCAAAACATTTCTCGTATTTAAGTCTAAGTCAGCTGTAAAAATATTTTAACGACTAATTTATGATTCATTTAACACACATATTAAATTTAAACCCATTTATAACTTACTTATTGAATATAACTAACTCATTCCACTATTAAAAAAATGGGTCTATGGCCCATTATAATAGGTCTAGTCAAAAGAAGTGTCACGTTAAAAAAAAGGAGGAAGAAGAAGAGAAAGTCTCCATCCGTTTCTACTAATAAGGAAAGAAAACAGTAGGGAAACGATTGATCATATACAAATCCATGCACACGTATGGTTTCAATCACTGTTTTGACGACGAAAATGCAAAATCGCCATGCACGTGAGTCGATAGTCAAGGGCACGTGATCATGGACCCATCGATGCTTTTGTCAAAGTGAAAGACCGTCGCTTGAAAATCCAAAATTTAAAAATTTCTCGGCTTGTCAATGTCGCGCAATGAAACGGTAACTGGTTAAGAATTTTCCCAACCGTCAAATCGGCACGAGACGGTAGAAAACGGGTATGTTAAAATTGATTGGACACACCCATAGTCGGATCGCTACTACTAATTATGTATCAACTATGTTAGAAGTAATTAGTTTCAAGATGAACCGATTGCCATTCTAGAATCTAGAGCTAGACCAAAAGGGTCAATTCCTAATTTGTAGAATTGGAAACTGACCCATCTAATCTGGGATGGGCGTGATTTCTTTTTTTTCATTCCTTTTTTCTATTCCCTGACAAAGAATGGAACACTAGAACTAATCCATCATCGTCTTATACCGAGCCTCAGGGTTTTGTAATTTGGCATATAGGTGGGTATCTTCTCAGGAGTTCACCCATACTAGGAGTGCTCCATAACATAAATAGTTTTATCGAGTCCTATATGCATCCAATAAGCACTGCAATTATGTCAAAAGATGAATTAATTCCAGTTTTCACATATATGTCGCATAATCGCTCCTCCTGTTTGGTGCATAGTTCGGCTCATTCCTATCCCTTTCTCAATCCTAAAAGCTTGATAGAAACCACTCCTTGTCTAGCCCATCTAGCCTCAGTGACCACTCACCGCTCTCGTTGGAATGTGTCGTTACAACAAATGTGTCTATGAACATTGTTTTTGTTCTCTTCTCTAGCCTTTCGACCATAAAAAAACCCAAAAATAAAAAATTCGGTCCAGTCCGGGTGACTCGATCCACATCTGCAATCAGGAATCAAGTGATCACCAGTTCCTTCAGGAATCGCCCGGAACTGACCGGCTTTGTCCGATTTCCAATTCTCACCATTGAACTATTTGTCGTATTGGCGGGACTTCATATATTATTGCTAGGTAGCAGACAAACAACGTGAAATTGATGGTCAGATAGATTTCGGATCAAACCGGGGAAAAGGCATGCCATGCCCCGACAAGGAAATCCCGGTTTGATTTCTAGCTTCTACGTCAAAAGGAGGAAGAGAGTCGCCGTTGCTCATTCCTGCACGACACACTGAAATTTGCGTAGCTCCAGTACAATCCTTGACATCTCTCGCAAAAGCCCGTTTTGGTTTGGCTCGCTTATGTTATTTGACGATCAAAACGTTGTCGCTCTATTATTTGCTCCACTTGATCGATGCCCGCCAAAAGACTTGGTCGCCGTCATCATCACGTGTCTACTACAAATTGTGTCGGGAACTCTGTTTACCGAATCAATTCCAAGTATGTTTGTTCGGATGTGGATTCAGCTTTAAATTTCTCGAGTTTTTATTAATTTAGCCCTAAAATTCTTCGAAAAATTCAAATTCCAATATAATACTTTCGGTCAATATTTCTTGAAAACTGTTGACGCGGCAGTTTGGTCATCATCGGCCATTTTACGTGGTGCATCGTCGCGCCAATAATTTCTTGAGAAAAAAGTAGCGGGATGAGCTGTATTGGAGTTTCACGCAAAAGATTAGGATCCAGTTGGCAAGATCGAAAAATTTTTATGACTGAATTGGAATCCTTGCAATGAGTTTATGATTGATCGGACAATGTTCCCCTTGTTCTTCCAATCAATCACGACAGTAGATGTCTTATACGTGCAAATTTCTATGTAGTATACACTGCGAAAACTTAAAGGATTCAGTAAGGAAACTTGAGCTAGCCGCGTTCCTAATAATGCGATTAGGCCTAATTATGCATGTACTCACGAGACGGCCGGCCTTCGGCGATGCTCTATTACTTTCCCGTTAGAGCTCCAACTCCGACAAGCAACAAACAAAATGAAAGGCCAGCGTAAAAAGAATGGCATTACCATTCTCGGTTGATCTCTGTAACTCGCGATTCGGATGCGGCAAAGCTATTCAAACCGCAGCGTCTTCCATCTAGATCGGAAGTAACTCTAAAGATCGCATCGATCGCCCGGTGAGCGATATGCCTCGTGGAATGCATTGGAAAGGATTTGTGTGCATTTAGAAATACTAATTTGATCTGAAGTTTCCAACATAAAGCAGGTCTTTCTGAGTTTTTTTTCCAAAATAATACAAAAATAAAAATAAAAATTTACAAAATTAATTTTTTTAAAAATAATATTAACCAATTTAGATCTCTAAATTGCCGAGGCAAACCTAGGGGCCCACTGGCGGTCCCCCCTCCTAAGCAAAGGAGCCGCAACACTCCCTGGGGTTTGGTTTTTATTTTTTTAATTTAAAAATAAAAAAATTATAATATTAAATTAAAAATAAATTATTTAAAATTTTGGATATTGCATTTTTAAACTATTGAGTAAAGTATTTTAATTTTTTTAGATTACATAAATATTTTTTCAAAGCCGTCTCGTCGGTTCACAATCCCGTCGTCAAAAAAATATTTATGCGCCTCGACTTTAAGAAAAACAAACGAGACGATGACGTTTGCTCGCGGGGTCGTGGAGCAATCATATTTACGTAAAAAAATATTTACGTGCATTGCTTTTCTCGAAGCGAGGTATGATCATTCCGTGGCCCCGCGAGCAAAAGCCAATGCCGTTGACTCCCTCGTTCACTCGCTTTTCTCGGAGTTGAGGGGCATAAATATTTTTTTTTTACGTAAACATGATCGCTCCTCGGCCCCCCGAGCGAATGCCGTCGCCTCGCTCCCTTGCTAGGCAACGATATTTACGTAAAAAAATATTTGCGTGTCTCGACTCCGAGAAAAGCTAGTGAATGAGCGAGGCGACGGCATTGACTTTTGCTCGCGGAGCCACAGAGCGATCATACATCGCTTCGAGAAAAGCGAGGCGCATAAATATTTTTTAACACAAATATAATTGCTCCGCGATCCCGCGAGCAAACGTCGTCATCTCGCTAGTTTTCTTAAAGTCGAGGCGCGTAAATATTTTTTTGACGACGGGATCGCAAAACGACGAGACGGCGTCAAAAAAATATTTATGTAAACTAAAAAAATTAAAATACTTTACTCGACAGTTTAAAAATGCAAGACCCAAAATTTTAAATAATTTATTTTAATCTAATATTATAATTTTTATTTTTAATTTTTTTTTAAAAAAACATAAGCCCTCCCTCGACAATTAATTTGCCGAGGGAGAGGGAGTGTTGCGGCTCCCACGTGGGGAGAGCAACACTCCTTTACTCAGGAGGGGGGCTCGCCGGTGGGCCCTCAGGTTTTTCTCGATAATTAAATTGCTGAGGGATACCTAAAATGATTAATATTTTTTTTAAAATTAATTTTGTAAATTTTTATTTTTTTGTATTATTTAAAAAAAAAAAAAGACTTGGTCTTTCTTGCACGAAATTCACCGACCTAGCACCTTTTTGTAAGAGGTGGGGAAGCATCGTGGGCCGCATCAAAAGCGAAAAAGCAAAAAGGAAAAAGCACACGTTCCCCTTTCCCTTTCTTTTGACTCCAAGTGCTTTCTAAAAAGCTTTTATCATACTTTCCTCTCATTAGCTTCTCCTAAAAGCCTGTCGTCAAATTATTTCTGCAGGATCAGGAAACATTTTGTTTTTATTTTTTTGGTCGGAAGGAAACATTTTATTTATTCAGGGCGCTTTTTGTTTAAAGCAAAGAGGGTTCGGATAAT
This sequence comes from Rhodomyrtus tomentosa, assembly GCA_028455895.1. NCBI lineage: Eukaryota > Viridiplantae > Streptophyta > Magnoliopsida > Myrtales > Myrtaceae > Rhodomyrtus > Rhodomyrtus tomentosa. The sequence goes on from JAPCWY010000011.1 coordinate 10,160,294, forward strand.
TGACTTCCTATGTATTTTTGGTCAAGCAAATTTTAAAAATAAAGTACAATTTAAAATAGAAAAAGAAAAAGATAGGCCGAGCATTGCAGGATCCGACGAGCATTGACTAGAAACGGGGTGACCTCAGAAGACGAGTTGCATGGGCGTATGAATTCTTGAGAACGGGGCGAGGCGACTAGAGGCGAGGTGATGAACAGAGTTGAGGGTAGGGATGCTGAGGTCGTGAGACCCCAAGCGACACGCATTGATCAAATCTGAGCTCACTTGAGCCCTTGCATCAATGCCTTTGTCCATTGGTCAAATATGTGTCATCAATAAGGGCCAAATTGAGATTTGATAGCTAAAATTGAAAATGCAGCAAATTTATGGAATTCATAAAGAAGAATTTTTTCGAATGTTAAAAGTTCAAGCCTGTCCTAAGTTGCCTCCAACTTTGAACTTTGACTACTTTCAAAGCTCAAACTTCCTTGAAATTGCGCTGCTAAACTCCAAAAGTTTGGCTCGAAGTCCTTTGGAGGATCAAAGCTCTTTGAAAATGCTGCGACAAACGTGTGCTTTAAAAAGGTTGGGAAATTAGAAGAAAATAATAATAATAAAAAGACAAGAAAATTCTGGCTTTCGTGCATTAAAGTGTGAAAACAAAAATATTATAAAGAATACATTCACAAAGTTTATATTATCACTTCTAAGGATCTTATCCAAAGTAGCATTGGAGGTACGTGGAAGCTTCGTATATATTATATTTTTTTTCAACAATCTTCATTCGGTTATATTTCTAATTTTTCTACTAGATTTTTTAACGTGACTCCATCAAATGTCACTAACTTAATTTAGCATAATGAGTTTAGACAATGAACATAGGCCAACAAAACTTGATCGCGATATTCCAAACCTAGGAAGCATGCCAAAATTCGTTTCAATTTTTTCATCGGCCTATGTAGCAAGGCTATCCCATAGGACAAGCCGATAAACCTTTTTGACGACAAGAGAATCTTAAATAGCGAGCAATATACATGGAAACCATAAATCATGGGAAAATTATTGGGGTATGGTTCATACTTCCATCAATAGGAAAACACGAGAGCTTTTATAGTTTGAGCCAATATTTTTTTCATCGGTAGTTTGGGCTTCAGCTTATAAATAGCTACTGCTATAAATATTACAATATGTAATTGATGAATGTAATAGGGAGATGCGAGATTCTAATTATAGTAAAATCCTCTATTGGATGTAACCATTGTTTTGTTAACACAGAGAGATTTCAAGGAATAAAACTTATTCATCTATTTTATGTATATCTTCTACATATGTTTACAATGACCTAAAGATATATATATATATATATATATATATATATATATATATATATATATATATACAGATAAAGGAAGGAATCCTAAAATATATATCCTCTAATTTAGCTAATTACAATCCTTCAATTTCGCTAATCACAACTCATACATATCTTTTATGATTACAACATCTTTTACAACTTATTCTAACATTCCCCCACAAGTTGGTGCATAAATGTCGTGAATGTCCAACTTGCCAAATGAGTTGTAGAATATCTTGCTTGATACAGCCTTTGACAAAATATTGGCCAATTGATCTTCGAATCGTACAAATGGAAATCGAATCACTTTGTTGTCCAAGTTCCGTTTGATAAAATGACGGTTCACTTCAACATGTTTGGTACGGTCATGCTGAACTTGATTGTATGAGATGTCAATCGTTGCTTTATTATCACAAAATAATTTCATCTCAGTTCTCAGAGTGAATCCAATCTCTGACATCAACTTCTTAAGCCATAAGAGTTCACACAACCCTTTGGTAATTCCTTGAAATTTAGCCTTTGCACTTGATAACGCCACAACTTTTTGTTTCTTGCTTCTCCAAGTAACTAAGTTCCATCCCACGAAAGTGAAGTATCCTGATGTTGATCTTCAATCATAAACACTCCCAGTCCAATCTGCATCAGTAAACTCTTCAATCTCAAGGTGACCCCTTTTCGAGAATATCAAACCCCGTCCTAGAGAAGACTTCAAGTAATGAAGTATGCGCAATACTGCATTCATATGATCATCACTTGGGGCATGCATGAATTGGCTGACAACACTTACCGCATATGCAATGTCAGGATGCGTAAGCGATAGATAAATTAGTTTGTCAACTAATCTTTAATATCTTTCTTTGTTCGTTGGCACTTGATCTAGATACTCCCTAAGTCCATGGTCTTGAATAATTGGTGTGTCTGCAGGTTTGCAGTCCAACATTCCCACCTCTGCCAATAAATCTAGTACATACTTTCTTTGTGAGAGAAATATTCTCCATGTCGACCTTGCTACTTCAATACCTAGGTAGTATTTCAGTCCCCCAAGATTTTTCATCTCAAACTCCTCAGATAGCTTCTTTTTGAGCTCAAATATTTCTGTCAGATCATCTCCAGTAATAATCATATCATCAATATAGATAATCAATGAAGTTACATTCCCTTGATGCCGTTTCAGAAATAACATACGATCCAGATCACGTTGAGAATACTCATATTTCCTCATCGCCAATGTAAACTGACCAAACTATGCTCGTTGAGACTGCTTCAGACCACACAATGATCGTTTTAACTTACACACCGCCTTAGGTTGTAAGGATAAATTATAACTTGGAGGAACATCCATATAAATATCTTCTTCAAGATCACAATGAAGAAAGACATTCTTGACATTATACTGGTGTATTGACCAGTCTAAATTAGCTATGAGAGACAACATGACTCGCACAGTATTAAGTTTATCAACAGGGGAAAATGTCTTATGATAATCAATTCCATAAGTTTGCGTATACCCATTCGCTACTAGTCTTGCCTTGTATCTTTCAATGGATCCATCTACTTTATACTTCACAGAAAATACCCACTTACATCCCACAGTTTTCTTTCACTCGGGCAAATTCACCAATTTTCAAGTCTCATTTTTTTCCAAAGTAGTCATCTCCTCCTCCATCGCTTGAATCCATTTGGGATCCTTTAGAGCATCATAGACCCCTTCTGGAATACGAATTGCAGAAACTTCAATACGAACGCTTTTAATGGGTCTGACAACCTTTTGGTTGACACATAATTTGCAATATGATATATAGATTTCTTCTCTTTAGCATCCGGTGAATATTTATTGGGGTGCTTGCCTCGATTGTGCCTAGCGGGCAATTTATATCCCACATAAGTATTAGGTTCGTCAAAGACATAAGAAGGAATAGAAGATGTTACCTCAAGAATATTCTTATAAGTTGGGTTGGGTACTGGAGAAGAGGGAAGCTATTCTTCATTATTCTATTCATGTAGAAGTTATATTTGCACAGCATTAGACGATACTCCCTCAGACGATACCCTCTCAGATGATGTCTTCTCAGACGATACCCCTTCAGATGATTGCTCCCCCTCGGACGATACCCCCTCAGATGATATATTCTCTACTTCTCTGGACAATATACTACTAAAAAACTCCCACCAATTCGTCCTTTCAATCTGTGTCTCCCCCTGAAAGGAATAATTGGGAGCTGGATAAAAGGATTCAACCTCAACAAAAGAAACATCCATAGTCACATAGGTTCGCCGAGTATAGGGATAATAATAGCGATAACCCTTGTGGTGTATACCATATCCCAAGAATAGACATCGCCATGCACAAGGATCAAAGTTTCATTCGCTGATTCTTTAGGATGTGAATAAATGCAACACACCTAAACGCTCGAGGATGAATAGTTAGAACATACGGTAAAGGAACATATTTAGATAATGTTTGCAGTGGTTTCTTGAAGTTTAACACTTTAGATGGCATTCGATTGAGAACATGGACATCTGTAGTCATGGCATCCCAAAATTTTGAGGTACATAACTCTCAATCAACAAAACTTGAGTTGTCTCAATGATATGTCTATTATTTCTCTCCACAACACCATTCTGCTGAGGTGATTGTGGGCAAGATGACTTATGGATCACACCATGTTGTGAAAAATATTCATTCAGATGTTCATTCATGTATTCCTCACAATTATCACTTCTTAAAACTTGAATCTTACCATTAAATTGGGTCTACAACATAGTACGAAAATTTCTAAATATTTTGGCTACCTCATTCTCGTTTTTCATCAAGTAAAGTCATATCATCCTAATACAGTCGTCGACAAATATCACAAACCACCTAAATCCCGAAACAATAGTAATAGGCGATGGACCCCAAACGTCTGAATGTATAAAAGAGAACGGAACCTCACTTTTACTCAAACTTATAGAAAAAGGAACTCTATGACTCTTAGCCAATATGCAAGTCTAACATTGTAAGTCCAAATCCTTCACATTCATAAAAAGAATAGGAAGTAACCACTTCATATAACTAAGTGATGGATGTCCCAACCGTCGATGCAAAAGTCATATCTCTTTATCCCTACTGATTGATATACTTCGAGCATTATTTGCACTCCCAAAACTGAAGTCATCCATGCAATACAGCCTCCTCTCTTAGTACCATGCCCAATTATCTCCTTCGTTATAATATCCTAAAATAAATAAAAGTGAGGATACATTACAACTGTGGAATTCAAATCCTCAGTAATTTGTCCAACCGAAATTAATTTAGTCTATAATGAAGGGACAAGCAAAATGTTAGAAAGAAAAAATGTAGGGGAAATTGCAACAACTCTAGCCCCAATCAACGGATAGGTGAATTCATTAGCATTTGAGATTCTACTACGTTTGCTCTCTAAGGTATGAACAAAGTCGTTAGAGGTAAAAGTCATATGATCCGTGGCTCCCAAATCAATGACCCAACGATTGCAATTGGCCTTATTGCAACTAGCCAAAACAATACCATGGTTACCTTCCGACATCACATTCTATGGATCCATGTGACTTAGCTGAGTCTCTGCAGTCACTACAGAAGTTTTCCATTTCTCTTTTGCCTGCTTTCGAGTCTTCAACTCCTTCCACCAATCTGGATATCCGTGAAGCTTAAAGAACGTCTCCTTGGTATGTTTAAAATTGCCGCAATGCAATCAACCTCTCCTAGGAGAAGTTTTTTGGCGTGGTGCTAAGGTAGTCCTTCCTCTTCCTGCGTAATTCCAGGCTTAACTATTTGCAGCAAGGAATCTGGATTTGTTTTGACGTTCGCTCTATTCCCTCGAGATATCATGGCTGCCGAATCACGAATAGTGCCACTGTTCGTTAACACCACAGTTTGTCTCATGTCTTCGCGTTGAACACGCGCATATGCTTGTTCGACCGTAAAAAACGGTTGCATCTGCAAGACATCCACTCTGACCTTGTCAAGGCGGTCATCCAGTCCATCAAGAAATATGTAGACTCGATCTTTCCCTATAGCCATATTAGGTCTTCCAATGTCTTTGGGATATTGCATTGGATTTGGACGACGAAAGTCGATCTCTCTCCACAACTCTTGAAAGTTGTTGTAATACGTCTCAATTGATCCTCCTCCTTATCGCATCCGAGTCACACGCCTCTTCAAGTCATAAACTCGAGAGGCATCTATTTCGTAAAAAAAGGTCGTAACTACATCCCAAACAGATTTTGCTGTTGGGAAACGAATAAAATTGCCAATCAACACCGGATCTATGGAGTTGATAAGCCATCCTTTCACAGTTGAGTCCTCAGTTTTCCATCTCCGAAAGTCGGGATCTGTAGAAAGTGGCTGAGGGAGGTCTCTATTTATATATCTCAGCTTGTCTTTGCCTGTGATGTACATCTTGACAACCTAAGACCATAATCCATAATTGGCTCCATCCAGTTTAATTGCAATCCGAGATGAAGTCGAATCATTCTGCAGTGTTGATGCGGGAGGAGGAGGAGGAATTTGGTTCTGAGTCAGAATCTGAGTCAGTCTGGTCGACAGATTCTCCAAAAACGTTTATGTGGTCGCATTCCCCCCTTGGTTTTAGGCAATAATCAATGGTCCAGTTGAATGATTCACCATGGATCCAAGGTCGATCGAACGAGAGATGAAGAAGATCGAGCGGGACCGTCGTAGTCGGTGATTAACGTACAGTACCCCAAGGACCAAATCCTAGGGCTTTGATACCATGTTAACACAAAGAGATTTCGAGGAAGAATACGTATTCATCTATTTTATGTATATCTTCTTCATATATTTACAATGACCTAAAGGTACATCTATACAGATAAAGGAAGGAATCATAAAAGATATATCCTCTAATCTAGATCATCTAATCTAGTTAATTACAATCCTTCAATCTCGCTAATTACAACTCATACATATCTTTTATGATTACAATATCTTTTACAGCTTATTCTAACATGTTTAAGGTGAACCAGGATCAACCTTGTGTCTCGATTTTCTTTTCTCGCTTTACTTCGTTGTGATTTGTTCGCTGAATCCTAAACAAGAATTACCAAAAAAGTCATAAACATATTGCAATTGCGTCAATTCAGTTAATCTTTTTTTTTTATCATTTTAGCCATAATTCATTTTGTATTTGCGTCAATTCAATTCATCTAGCCAATTTTGGTTAGATATTGTTGACCTAGCAGTGATGTGGCATTTTTTTTATATTGTTTTAACATTTTTTTTTCAAAATTTTTATTTTTTTTTTGTTTTTTTTCCTTCCCTCGGGGAAGGCGAGCTTCGCTTGAGGCCGGGAGTCGCCAGCCCTCACCTATATTCAGCCGAACCTTGAAGACTGATTGGAGTTTGACGAAAATAGGGAAGCAAAAAAAATATATATTTTTTTTAATAATACCTAATATTTTTTTGATATATATATATAAATATTAGGCATTATTAAGAAATTAACGTGGCGCATTGGCATAAATGCAAAATGTTTAGGATTGAACTGACAAAAAAATGATTAAAGACCAAATCGGCGCAATAATTTTAGGACTTTTTTGGTATTTTCCTCAGAAATGACTTACAGCCGTCGATAACTGCGACAATCGAATCGAACATATCGACGGAGCAATAAAAAGGAAAAGAGGGGGTAAAAAAAAAAGGGAGAAAGAGAGCCAAATTCCTAGCCGTTCTCCTTCATTTATTTAACGGAGGAAACCTTAGGAATTGGAATAATATAACGAAAGTATGTCTCGTCTAGAGCCTCCTTCCACTCCCTTATGTCCCCATTAAACATAGGCTAAGCTGTAGCCTAATTGGCCTTTAATGGAGACATAATCCTATTTTCCAGGGATTCGTCGCATAATGTTAACATCTTTGTCGCCTCAATTCCTCCCCGGCGTAGTCCCATGAAATTGAAATCCATTCGTGGGTATTGCTTCAATTTGACTTCCTCTGCGACTCGTGCCTGGAGGGAATAATTGGGGAGAGGATAGCTCTTTTATAGCCCGAGAAGAATGTAGTAGACAAGCGTGATTGGCAGGGCTATCAGCATCCCGAATATGACCCTGCGAACAAGATTTGCATGTTTCCAAAGGAAGAATATTAGGTGCTTTGCCGCAATGCAAAAAAAAAAAACAGAAAAAAAAAAAGAAAAAAAAAATTAAATTTGGAAGATTCGATGCGTTCGAAATCTTCGAAAGTTTGATAAGTTTCAGAGAACTTACGCGGTGCTGAGAATGGCCGGATGAACATTGTACTCCTTCGCGAACACGAAGGGGACTATTCCTTGCGGAAGCGCCGCCTGCCAATCATGCGACCGATGGTGAGACATCTGTTTTCTCGCGAGCTGGTCTCGCCGCAATGGATGGATCGAATGCGGGATCTCACGCTTCTTAGATGCGCGGAACCACACATTCTTCGAGTTCCTTGATAAATCGTATCAACAAGTCTTGGCACACATATTAAAGAAGATAATGACATCATAAGTGTCACTTAAGATTAATAACTTTTTCTTCGACCATTGGAGTGTAATGACTAAAAAAAAAACAACCATTTGAATGCCATAATGTTCAATCAATCACTTGAGTAACAAAATTTATATAAATATATATGGTGAACGATAGAAAATTAAATAGCATTTAAGTGATTCGGAAAAAAAAAATTATGGTAGTGGAGTGAATAGCGTATGAAATATGTGTCAGTTACGGTGTAATTCTCCCCATGTTACAGCACGCTTGTTTTCTTGAAACGTTTTGAGCACTCACTTAGAAATTGACAAAGATTGAAGCGGTAAAGAAGATTCATGTGGAATGGGTACCGACCTGGACGATGGCGATACGAAGTAGGGTCCCGCGCAACCCGATGGCGAGAGAGGCGACGGCCATCACAGCTGGGCCGGTGAGGAACCTCACGGCCATGGCGAACGTGGCAATGGAGTTCCCACACGCGATTAGTTTAGGCTGAAGAGCCATGAACAGACCTGCAGACCACAAAACACACCTAACTGACCTCGAGATCAAATCGAAACCGGCAAGAGAAAAGCACCCGGACGGGGGACCATCTCATGAAGTCCGCATCGAATCTAAACGAAAACTCTCTCCGTGTATCGCAAATTTTTCTTGCTCTCCATCTTCTCTCGCTCTCGCAACAACTTCAAAAGCAATAGCGGGGACCGAAATGGCATGTGAAATCAACCGGATGCCGACCGACCCTAGGAGTCGAGGACTGCAAGGCGACGGGGGGTCGGACCCGCTTGTAGGGCCGGGCCGAGCAGCTCGTGGGGTCCGCGGGGTTTGGTTTGGGTTGTGGTCACAGAATATACTGCTGTGGACTGCTGAGCAGGAGTTTCAAGTTTGGGGGACTACTCAAGCTTTCTGTTCATTACTGGTGGATGTCCCACACCGCCTGTTATCACGCAACCTAGACATGGGCCGATCCAGGAGGAGGAGGAACAATCATTGTTTTCTTGATTGCGGGTATTCTTTTTGTCGTGGTTAGTCAAGTGGACACGAGTTTGGTTCGGCGAATGTCTCTGGCTGATGATCGGCCAAGACAGCATTCGATTTGCTGAAATCTATCCTTAAATATTACAAAAAAACAAGGTCACCGTGGGTACCATGACTTCTAAAAAAATATTCATTCGGGTATCATAATTTTCGATTGATCACTTGAGTGCATAACTTTTGAAAAGTATCCATCCAAGCGTCTAAAACCCGACACAACAAAGAAAACTGGCGGTGAACGTTTTTAAGAAGCTGTGACACTCGAGTGACCGACTGAGAAATTTATATGGCACTCAAGCGATCAAAATAAAAGTTACGACACTCAAATGGGCACTGTAGGTAAGTTATGACACTTATACGATCTAGAAAATAGTTACGGCACTCACTCTACGAAAGTCATGGCACTCGTATTGTCATTTTTTTCCCGGAGAAAAGGAAGTAAATAAGAAATGTTGACGAAGATAACTAAGAGAGAAGAAGATGAACGGAAGAAAAGAGAGTCAAAAAAGGGCGACTCACCTAAGCTGAACATGGCCATTCCGAGCCCAGCATCAGACAGTATGGAGATTGACTTCTCTACGATCTTGGGCATTCCCACCTCCCACCTGCACCACCAATCATCGTACCTTCCACGCTAAAACTACTGAAACACCATTTATCAACAAAACCAAAGAAATCAAGACCAAATTTTCCATGTAGGTCTAGTGATTTAGTACCCATCAGTGTGATGAATTAGCGATTTTTATTTATTATTATTTTTCGTATGGATTGAAGAGCGATCGCGGAACGATAGATATGTGCTAACCGGAAGGCGATCAAGGACCATGTGAGGCCGATGAGGCTCGAGTAGGTGTTGGGGTTCCGGATCAGCTTCCTCCACACCATGATCAAGATGAGGCGGGTCATCACGCTCGCCGGTGGCATCTGCTTGCAGTCACCAGCGTCGCCGTACCCCGGCTCTCTGGCGGCAGCGGCTGCCGAGGGGGAGCTCGGGCCAAGCTTGTTGAGCCCGGCGAGCCCCGCCCCGTCCTTCTCGCCAACATCTTCTCCCTCCTCGTCTGGTTTGCCCGCGAAGCTGAACGGATCCAGCCCGGTGAATCCCGCTGTTTCCGGTGCACCTGCCACCCGAAAAAACAAAAAGCTCAGAAAATTTCTGGATAGGACAGGATGGAGACGTAAGATCAAGACAAGTCTTCAGAGTGAAAAAAGAAATATAAGGAGACGTTGTCTAACTAAGCATCTAATAATTAAGTCATTGACTACTTCAATTGTGGAAAAGGGACGACGACGACGACGTCGTCATACATTTGGTGTCGCCGTTGGGCTGGTTAGTGTCGGCGACTATCATCCGGATCTCCTTGACTCTATCGGACCGCTCGGATTGGTTATCCGGAGCCCCGAGATCCCCGCTGCCAAACACGTGGAGCCCGCCTACTTCCGAAACCGGCGAAGCGCTGGAGCTCCACACGAACATGTGGAGCTCCTTCGCGTCGTAATTATTTGCTTTGACCACGCCGCTGGATTGCTGCGCCTGCGGGAGCGGTGGCGGCTGCGGCTGCTGTTGGTGGTGGTTGGGTTTGCCGCTCTTCGCGAATGCAGACGAGAAATCTGGGAGCGGAGCGGGGTACGGAGTGGACACAACCTGGGTTGGGTAGAACCCGAACCTCGGGGACGGCAGCGAGTTCTCCTCGAAGTTCGACGGCCTTGGGGTTGGGCCGCGGGAGGACTGTACTGAGTACACGTCGGCGGGTCCGAAGTTGGAGACCCGAGGCACGCCCATCATGGAGTAGAAGTCCGAGTTGCTGAAGTTGGAGCCCCTCGGAGTCGGGTTCCGCGACGAGCTCAGGCTATAGATCTCCACTCCGCTGAGGTTGGAAGGCCTCGGCGTCATCCCGGAGAACGAGCCGCTGCCAGGCCCCAGGCTGAAGGACCGCCTCGACGCGTTCGACTTCCTCAATGTGACGCGCAGCTTCCCGTCATCGCCGACCTCCGCGTCGGTCTCCAGGAGGTCCCGGCCGTCGAGCGAGACGACGTCCGGGTCCACATTGAACGACACGATGGACGCCGCGGTCTCGGGGAACTGCTCCATGATGAGGATCTTCGCGCCCCGGTATTCGAAGAGGAAGAGGAGGAGGGTGTACCAGATTATGCACTGCAGCACGACCACCTGGACCATGAGGCTGCCGGCGACGGCGCCGTACATGGCGATAAGGAGAGGGATGCCCATGACGAGAGTGTTTGGGAGCGTGGAGAGAGAGAAGATGGTGATGGACCAGTCCAAGGAGCCACGGGAGGAGAGGTTGGCCCAGAGGGCCAGGAGGAGGAGGAGGACGAGCTTCTGGAGGGTGTCGGCGGCGATGAAGCGGAGGTTCATGGTGTAGGGGTTGTTGGTGGAGATGAAGTGGAAGGAGAGGAGGGGGACGGCGAAGATGGCGACGAAGCGGTTGATGCCGGAGCACTGGTCTGGGGAGAAGATCCTCCACCACCGCACGGAGCCGTAGGCCAGGATCATCGCCACGTAAAGCGGCACCACCGCGGCCAGTACGGTGTAGAGATCGTGCCACGTGATCATGGCGGCGGTGATTAAACAGGCGCAGAAGAGTACTATGTGCTGAGTTTTCACTGGCTGCAAATTGGAGTTTCTGTGGCAAGTGAAGAAGAAGAAGCAAGAACCATGAGAGAGAGAGAGAGAGAGAGAGAGAGAGAGAGAGAGAGAAATGCAATGTTAATAAGTCCTTGGGCATATATTATATACATGTGGGGACAAGCGGGTGTGGGTCGTGGGCCCATGGAGCGAACTTGACCCGCTTTAGTTTGGCTGTGTTAGCTCCAAGTTTGTATTCAATATTCATGACCTTAACTAGCTTTTGACTACATTGTGACACCATCTTAGGTGGGAAATTCAGCTTTAGAAAAAGAGTAAATTATCATGATGTATCTTTGGGTTGGAGCTTGGCTCGAACATCCTAGCACAAAAAATAAAAATAAAAATAAATGAATGAATTGAAAAAAAAAATCATCGCACGCAAAGACATTTAATTATGAATTCTTGTCGATAGTGAAACATTTTTTTTTCATCGGCTAACTTTTTTCATTGAAAAGTATTTTCCAAATGACTAATTTCTCGCGAAACAGACTGAACTTGAGCTCGTTCGGAGAGAATCGATAGTATGAGTGGGTCTCGCAAGAGGGAAATCGCATCACGTCTTCACCTAATGGTTTTTGGATTTATCGAAGGTCGGATGATTACGATATCATGTCCTAAGTTTATGGAATTGAAAGGTGTTTGTCCTGCCAACAATACAATAATACGCGAGTCCTTTTCATACGTCAACCAAAAAAAGAAAAATCTCTCTCTCTCTCTCTTCGCATCACCTTGTCTCCAATTGGACACGTATAGCACAAAGTAAAGAGCAAACACCTACCCGTTTCTGCCGGAACCTTGACCCGCTATTTCACACATTATTCGATCAGACTAAAGTTTCCGTTTGTTTTGCGAAAATTGAATGAATTATGAAAGTATTTCTTACCAAATAACAAACAGTATTTTTTTTTTATAGAGATAATCGCTTGTATTACTTAAAATAATTAATCTGTGAAAATATTTGCCGTGATCGACAACACTTGATATCTAAACACTTTGTGGACCATTGAAAGATTTTTTTATATTCATTTTTAGGAGAAATATAAGCGATTGTTTAGAGAAGATGTTTCGCAAATCATTCATGTTCTCCTCCGAAATAAACGAGAAACAACGACTTTCTCTTTTGGCAGCAAGCCACAATATCCAAATTTTAACAATAGCCCGGTGGATTTATCTAGCTAGGGTTAGGTCAACACTGTAGATCAATGTCTAATCAATGTCTTTCACTCTATCGAAGCTTAACATCTTCGACGAGGCAGGCAGAATTCGGGATTTGCTCCGTGCTTGATGTAATTCCTCACCTATATGTCTCTGATAAAGCTCGCTTTCTCCAGACAAAGCCCGTTCCATGTAAAATACTAAAATCATCCACAACAACCACTCACCGGAACCACCCCCCCCCCCCCCCCCCCCCCCCCAAAACAAAAAAAAAAAACAAACAAGAAAAGAGCAGCTTAGTTTTTGACTTTCTCTTTGCATTTTTTACCCTCCAAGGGAAAAACATTGATTTTACCGAGAGTCAAATGGGTGGGTTAAGTCAGGTCGAATATGGTTCAACCCATATTGACCCGTCTAACTCGTTTTGACCTATTTTAAGCTATTCACAAGTATACATTACCCGGCCGATAAAAACTTCACATCAAATAAAAAAGTAAATTAAATAATAAAAAATAAGTAAATAAATAAAAATAGCAGTACTAAAATGATTTCATGCAATAAAAAATCATGCGAAATTTTTTCCTTATTTTTATTTTTTTTCAAAAAATATGATTTTTTTTCAATTTTAATTTTAATTTTTTTAATCAACTGAAGTTTTTCATTTTTTAAGATTTTTAAAAAAATTTATTTTTTAAATATTTTTAATCAAGAGAAAGTTTCCCTTTTTGTAAATTTTTTAAATTTTTTTAATCAAGTGAATTTTTTTTTTATTAACCTTTTCTATTTTTTTTTGCATATATATATATATATTCAAATTATATTATTATTAAAAATATTAATTATATTTAAATGGTGGCTGGAGGAGGCGACAGTGGCGAAGGGCGGTAGCCAATAGTTTTTATGTTTTTTAATTATATTTTTATTTTATGATTTCTTTCGTTCACTTATAAAAATAAAAATAAATAATAATAATAACCAAGGCTTTAAGACCCTTGGCCCATTTTTAATTTATGGGGCTGACTTCATGGGTCGAAAATGAGTCCAATATTAGTCAAAACTAGGTTTAAGTATGCAACCCATTTTTTGCCCATGTGATTTAACTTAGATATTTTAGATCAATTTCTTTTTAACCCTCTAGAAACTTAGAACCTATATATAGTCCGTTTGCATGAAAACATGAGTGAAAAATGGGTCATTGACCCATATTGACGGCTCTAGTTTTACCTTGTAACATCTCAAGTGACCATTAAAAAATCTAACCTAAAAGTTTAAGTTGATAAATGGAGGGGGACAACATGAATATAAAAAGTATATAAGAACGTGGCACATAGAATTTGACTAATGAGGGTGGGCTCACATATGCGAACAACATTGACTCTAAAAATTAGAAAGTCCAACTTATAAGTTTAATCTAATAGATGGAAGGAGAACACTTGAATATAAAGATCATATAAGGTTTGTTGCCAGGCGATGTGGGATAGTAACTTAAAATAACTCTATGGCAATAGCCAATTGATTATTCTCCTTTATCGACTTTTACTTCTTTTTTGTGTGTTTCGTTTAAACTTATATCTTACAGCAAACGGACTACACGAAGTTTAGTATGCAATAACGAAAGATATTTTGCATAATCAAAGTAGCGAATTGATTATGTGATAGCTTTTTAGTGATCGTAAGACTAAGGGTCTGTTTTGGGCCACAAAAAATCAATAAAATTTCATTAAAAATTATTTTGAGGCCCACTCTTTTAAGAACTTTTGGCTCACGAGATAATTTTATTCTCACAATCACCTAAAGACTATTATGCTAGCAAAACTCATTAAATTAATTATTGTATCAAGCTCTCTCCTTTTCTGAGTTTCCATGCTTGGACAATGTAAGAAAAGATAGGAGGAGTACATGTGGCGGGATAAGGTGAAATGTGTCGGCCCATTGGGCCTTGGCCTCACGATCATAAGCCCACTTCACTAAGCCCTCATTACCCCAAAATAGCATGCACAAATTTCGCACGCCTACTTTTTTTTCTTTGGATCAGATTCTCACGCCTACTTATTAACAATCATATTTGCACAAATTTTTATGGCTAAAAATTGAAAATAATAAATTAAAATAAAATAAAAAATTTCGCGATTAGTCCTTTCCAGCATTGTTAAAAATACTCGAATATATTCAATGTCTCGTTCGGTTCGATATCGGGATAGTTCACACAAAAAAATACCGCAACATGTGAAGGGGGGGGGGGGAAGGGGTTTCATGCACGCTCTTGTTAGCTGGTCGTTGTTGTGGTAGTTCTATGCTGACCAAGCAAAATACAAAATCTCGGGCTATTGCCACAAATTAGCATTGAGTCAAACATGCGCCATCCAAAGTTTCACGTGATTAATCGCTAATTTGTTAGATCTGGGCCGGTGATTCAGCCAACAAATAATTTGATCGAAAGCGAACCATTTTATATCACCCCCAATATCCCAGACATTAGTAAAATCCTGATCTGACCATGGATTGAGTTCGCATGTAATCAAAGACTATAATCTACATAGATAGCCGAACAGCCGGGTCGGTCAAAGGAGCGTCGCATGTGATTACGGAGTTGACTAAACTCATCGTCGCTTGGACAAGATTAAGCGCAAAAAGAAGAAGAAGAGAGGAACGAAAAAATCATGTCATTTTCTGTAGTTGTTCCATACAAAATTACAGGTTTTGATGGATGATGGGAATGATCCGATTAAGCCAGGCAGGATATTCAATGCACCGTCCCATTGGCTATAACTAGACATATGTGGTTACGTTATGATAAGCAACGAAAATATAGGATCGAGAGCGGCGAAACAGCACGAGAAATTTACGTGGTTAAAGGCTGCTAGTCGGGTCGACGAGGAGGAGATTCATTTGCGAGTATTCGGAGCATAATGAAAAAGGAAGAACTCTCAAAACCCTAGCCCCCAAATACGCTCAACATCTCTCGCGCTCTCTAGGATAGTATAAATCGAATAAGAAAAGTACCAAAAAACCTCATGAAGAATTTTTAATAGGGTCACTTCGAAATTTATCGCATCGGGTCTCAAATCGATCCCGGCATGCAAAATATTCAGAGTTATAAGTTAGCAGATTATCATATGACTTCTACATTAACAAGAACTCATCATGTTCCTCCTCCAAAATTTCGTTAAACATATATGTCATATATGATTTGATGAGTTCCAACTTCCCTCATCGTCATCTGTCTCTCGACCCCCCCTCTCCAAGCTTAATCGACGATGTCTTAAAAACATTTGTTAAGTCCATCCCCAACCCAAGTGAGAGCGGATCGGTTAAATTATGTCCGCCAAATCCTAACTATCCACAACTCTATGCAATAATGTAAAAATTGTTATGTATTTATTTCCTCCCTCTGCACTAGCAAGCGGCAGACGGCTGCCTCGACTGAAGTGCGGGCCCCGACGGTTGTGACGCTTTGGGCGGCCTCGAGGTAGGGGAAGGGGCGGAGGTGGCGGTGGGGGCGGTGGAGGTGACACGCTCGCAGCGAGGGCACATGGTGAGGGTGGAAGCCGGGAGGGGCTGGCATGTGTGGGGGGAGATGACGGTGGGTGGGCCCACTTTGAGGGCACGGAGCTCTTCCACCTCCCTTTGGAGCCGCCGGTTCTGCTCCGTCAGCGATCCGAACCACCTCTTCAGGTACTCGCACTCCATCTCTGTTTGCTTCAACTTGCTCCTGCATAGGGTCCCAAGT
Source organism: Rhodomyrtus tomentosa (assembly GCA_028455895.1). NCBI lineage: Eukaryota > Viridiplantae > Streptophyta > Magnoliopsida > Myrtales > Myrtaceae > Rhodomyrtus > Rhodomyrtus tomentosa. The sequence continues at coordinate 10,176,683 of JAPCWY010000011.1, forward strand.
AGTTTTGTTTCTTCCATCGTTATATAAAATTTCATAAGATTACCACCGATTACAGTCAATCATAAACAACAATTTAGGTTATCAATAACCAAGCCGATTAACATATACATTTGACCAAACAAACAATCAATGAACAAACATTTATGACGGTCGTGTCATTTATCATTACTATGAAAGTTCAATCCCGGATACATCATGTAGTGCTTGTACGACCATGATGAACTTTTATCATTATGGACTTTCGAGTCGAGGTAAGACTTCGCCATACGACAAATCACACAATAACCTCGTGAGCGTGCACTACGGCTCGATGTGAAGCCACTATGGCGATGAAGGTGAATATGAGCATTCAAAGGATAATAAAATTTATACATCGCCCACAAGTAGATTTGAAGTATATGCGCACTGTATCGCGTACGTATGCATACCAGATACGAAAATTCCAATATAAATACATACTAGACATACATCTCTGTCATAAACATGGAGAACCATGGAGGCTCCACAAGATATCTGCACTCGCACAAGTCTCCCCATTATTTTCCCTAGACACGCTTACTCGAAAATGTCGAAGGCCAAAAACATATTATGTCTCCATTATAAACAGGTCCTACTACCCTGTCCAGAAGCTGGACGCACAATAATGGAAGTTTCCAAACGAGGCAGACAGATAGGTAGATGAACCCAGGATTACGCCTTACCAGAAAAGATGACCTAATTATTGCACCACACGTGGGAATTAGCAGTCACACGTATATATTAGGGTTTAAAGAGGAGAGAGAGAGAGAGAGAGAATAAGAAGATGAAGAAGAAGAAGAGGAGGAGGAGAGAGAAAGCGCGTGCATGGCGAGTCAAAACTGGCATTCGATGATGAGAGGAAGAGCACACGAGGACGACGACAAGACATGGAAATCTCTGCAGAAAAAAAGACATCCCTTCCCTCCCTCCCTCCCTCCGTCCGCCATTATTAATGTCGCCCCCTCCTCCTCTCTGCTATAAACAAATTGGTGTTGCACTGCCATTTTCAGACAACCATCATGGCCGATGTCTCGCAAAAGCCGATCTCCTGTCTCGCGAGATGATCACATCATTAACTGTTCATAAATATCCTCACCAACTTATGATTTCGGTTTTCTTTTTCTTAACTTTATCTTCTTCTTTTTTGGTTGGGGCTGTGTGTCGTCTTTCGAGAACCATGCAACCGTCGCTTTTGTTGACCCCGACACTTCCGATTTAAAAAATGCATGGAAACTCTCTTGCATAATAACTTCGTTTACGTAGCACAACTTTTGCTCGTGTATTTTTCCCGTTTCTCTCTTCGAATCCGTACATGTAGAACGACCCTCTTCTTCCTGTTTTCTTGCCCCAGAACTCAGAAGAACCGGACAAAATCCGCGTTTTCCCAAGGTTCTGAGACGGTGATGAGGCCCGAGGGGGTTCGAGAACAAAGACGAGAATAAGAATAATAAGCTTAATCAAGACGAAACCCATGTCTTAATCGAGCGGAATATATGAAAATACACATGTAATTCATGAAACTTTTGATAATAAGATGATTTTTGTTTTATGTTAACCCCCCCACCTGTGAAAAAAAAGAAAAACCACTTGAGCAGTCATAAAATGAAAATATAAATATATACTTAGGGAAGGAATTTATTTAATATATAGTAGAACTTAACCAAGACCATAAGGATAATTTTCGAAGGGAGAAAGGATCAATAGCCAAATTTGGGACCTGTGATTTTCCAGATAAAAGAGGTATGAGAATATCAGGCAAATCTTGAAGAAAATTGAAAAAACAATCTGCCAAATATGCCTGCATCAATCTTTTTTTTTCCCGAAAAAAGGAGAGCTATCTTTAAAATAGATATACGACAAGATATACCGTAAGGTGGTACCGGTTGGTAAAAATTAATATGCTAAGGTATACATTAACATGATAGACTCTTGTAGGGACCCAAACATAACACTCTCGTTTAAAATCGGATTTCCGATTCGGCGCATAGCTTGATATACACACTTTCTAAATCGATATTAGTATATCCTTTTTCCCAAAATTTAAAAAAAAAAAAAAAAAGAAAGAAAAGAAAGAAACCCAGAGAAAAATGCCACCAAAAAAGTTGAAGTACATCCTGCAGGTTCTTCCTCACCTCGTGACTTCACCGCTCAAATAAATAAAAATTCATATGAACGGAAGAACACATGAACTCAGTCAACGGATCATTGGCTTCACCTTCCTTTCCTCCTCCTCGAACAGAGAGAGAGAGAGAGAGAGAGAGAGGAGTTGCATACAGCCCGACGTCCTTATTGCAAATTTTAAGGATCGTTTTGAATATTTGCAGAGAGAAAGGAAGGGCGAGTAAATGCAAAAGCAGGTTAACGTAGCGCACAGCAGGAGCTCGGGAAAAACCAGAAACGGGGAGAAAAAAAAGATGAGATGAAATTATTAATGAGGGTTGACCAAACTCGAAGCTTTTGTTTACGTAAGGATCATACACAGGCGCCTCGCTCATTCCGTTGATCGATCCAATGGTCCCTCCCCTCCCATCCCCTCGTCTTTCGCTCCCTCTTTACTCTCGACATTGACCGGAGCAGCCTTCCCACTTCACCATCATCGAATCAAAGACAGTTTCTGGGTTCCTCCAACCCTTTTGACGTTTCTTGGCATTTTCGATTGGAAGGGAGGGATCCCTTTCTGTCGTTAAAGGTGCACGTTTTTTTCTACGGGGTAGAATCCGATTCAGATTACACAGACGGGAGCACCACTTTGTGACGATAATATCCTGTCAACGTTCTTGATATCCTGACCACTTTTGGTCCCAACCACAAGCACCACCAATTCTCAAATCCCCCCCCCCCCCCCCCCCCCCCCCCCCCCCCCCCAAAACACCAAAAAGAAAAAAGGGAAATTAAGAAAACGAAGCGTTTTGCAGACACCCCTTTGTTAAAAATCAGTGATCAGATTGTAAAAATTTCGTCTTTGGACCGCCTTTATCGCTCTATGTGCACTTATTATTAGCTAGATCTATGTAAAGGGTTTGTTTTCGGTTCGCTAATTCACGCGTGAACGACGCTTCTTTTCGATTACGTACATAACTTGTAGAAACCGGAAAGGATCGCTGTACATAGGAGAGAAATACGAACCTGGCCCTACGGTTTTGGAACCACACTTCGACCTGGCGCGGGCGGAGCTTCAATTGCGTTGCCAAGGCCTCCTTTTGCTTCTGCGAAACCACAGCGCCACCACATAAAATCACGCGTGCGTCTATGATGCTCTTGATAACAACAGGAAATGGCGATGATGATGATGATGATGATGATGATGATGATGATGATGATGATGATGTGCATGACCAAAAAGAAAGTCGATGATGTTCTCACAGGGTTGAGAGTGTGGTTCTGTCGGAAGCTCTCCTCGAGGAGGCGAGACTGCTCTTTGGTGAGGCGGAGCTTCTTGCGAGGAGGGCCGCCGTGGTTGCTGTCTTCCTCGTCCTCCATCACCCCTCCGCTCATCGTCATCCACTCCTCCTCGCCCCCAGACGGAACTTGGTTAATGTCCAAGTCCCTCACTGCATCATCCCCCAACATTTGTTAATTCTCAGTTGTTGATTTTTCATTTTTTTTCCGTTGAATTGATTTCATCCGACCGTTGCAGCCAGATGATCTAAACATCTTGCGCTGGGGTTCAATATCTAAATACTGTAAACGGAAAAAGAGACCACGGTAGCACTGATGAAACACGACCAAAGTGCACCGAATCTAGTATAATCCGGCGAATCTCGACATGTTTATAGCGATGAAGACGCGGGAAAAAAAAAAAAGAGAGAAAGGAGAAAAAGAAAACTAGGGCTAAGTAATGATCAAAAGAACAGTTTAAGACACATCAACACCTAAATAAGGAAAAATATCTCAAGGAAGTGAATAAGCACCCATGAAGGAATTTCTTCTTTGTTTCACATGGAAATTCCGCGATCATGCTTTATTTGCGCGGAAAGTACTTCCCGGTGAATATATCGCTCTCTTAGAGCCTAGAAAGGCAATAAAATCTATGGTCAAATCGAGACTAAACTCGACGAAACAGAAGAAGAAGAAGAAGAAGAAGAAGAAGAAGAAGGGACAGTGTTAGTGTTGCTTCTTTTTTTGCTTTTTACAGAGTGCTTTTCAGGAAAAAAGGAAGAGCTGATAAAATAATCCTCTGAAATTGAGGGATGCGTACCAGATGAAGGAAGAGGAGGAGAGGAAGAGAAGCCCGGGACAGACATGGTCAACTCCAGGCATGAAGGACTTCTGGGCAAATCTCCCATGGACATCAAAAATGTTTCAGAGGAAGGAGGAGGAGGCGGAGAGAGGGTTTATGATAAAAGGTCGGTCTTTTTGGAAGGCAAAAGGTAAAGTGCAGTCCCGAGAGAGAAAAGACGAAAATTGAAGAAAAAGTGGTGGGTCAAAAGGTCAAATAAATAGAGCGACAAAGCCCAAAAAAAAAAAAAAAGAAGAAGGAAAAACACGTTTCTCAATAATTAAAAAACCAATCCGACCAATAATAATAATTAAAAAAACCAAAAGAAAAAGGGGCTTCGTCTTTTTTTTTTTTTCGTTTTCTTTTCTTTCGGGTTTCTGCTGTTGTGGGCTTTGGGAGTAAAAGGTAGGGTTTTTTTTTCCCGAACATTGACCGCGGTCGTGAGGTCAAAGGGGGGTCCGACCCGGCCGATGACCGCCACGTGTCAGACGATGGGGTGGTGAATGACCGGCAGTTTTTCTTTTTTCTTTTTTTTTGGCCTTTTTCCCCTTCCTTCTTCTATTATCAATATCATTAAAAGACTCGAAATAAAAACAAAGGAAAAAAAAAAGGGGAAGGGATGTGTTGATGTTCATGAAGTCTCTGGGTGGGGCTGTCGGTTCAAAAGGTCAGCTTGTGAAATGATTGGGAAGACAGACTAAACGAGTGTGGCCAACCCCAGCTTCTTCTCCCTTTTCAAGAAAATCATATGATTTTTTCTTTTTCTTTTTTTTTGTCTCCCCTTGAATTTTTTCATTGCTGCCGCAGCGCAGGGCTTGAGATTTCATTCCCTGCCCAGCCCTGCCCTGCCGCGCCCCGCCGACCTCCTCCTCGGACTGCTTCGAGATACTTATTAAGCATATTTCGGACCTGAAAAAATACACGTCGTTCCGAATTATCAATTGTGACCATCTCGAGCGTAATCGATGAATTAGGAATCGCAATATTTCCTTACTTAGCTATTTCTCATAGTGCCCTTGAAGCGCCTCGAAACGGAATCTCGTCTCGTTGGCCACCTTCAATTTCCCTTCCCCCCCCCCCCTCCTCCTCCTCCTCCTCCTCCTCCTCCTCCTCCTTTTCTTTTTTCCGGTTTCCGACACTGGGGTTTTCGACAGAGGGCTGGTCACCAAGTAAATTATTGAATTAGATCATGCGACGGATCGCGGGTGGATATGTCCTCGATATTCAATAAGAGTACGTTGCATAGCTGACATCGATTTTGTAGGGATTTGAGGCCGGGGAGAAGATCCAAGGGTTGAGGGTGCTATGATACCTTGCCATTATGGCAGGGGATCCTGACCCGCCGGTCTTACTATGTGCAGAACACTGTGAATCTATCTCGAGGCGATTAAATATTAGGGTATCAACTATGCTGTTCTTGATTCGCTCTGTCTAACGCTACGGAAAAGAAGATGTTAAAGATGACTTTATGAGAACCCCATTTGAGCACAAGCAAAGCTTAAGAGTAATGTACGAACCGACCTCTTTTCATTCTCAGGACTTACAATACTAAACCTAGGCATATATCACCCGCTCGAAAGCAAGCGATTTACATGTACGCACGATTTGAGTTTGGCTCGGTGGCTAGGGAACCGACTCGTATCTGTACGTAGAAGTACAAACGACATCGTCACTTCCTTAAAACGAAAGGATCCCGTGTTCCGACCGCCCCGCCATCGGGATTTTTCGACCCCACGCTTCGGTTGACTCGTCTCCCGGGGGGGACGATGGAATATTCCATTGCTTCGAGACTTTTTTACCTTAATTTAAGATCGCTTTCTCATTATTAACGAAAGGGTAGATCCTGTTCGAGATCGGATACGACTGGCTTGTCTTTCGGTTCTCGTCAAAAACTTTGATCCCCACCTAACCAAAAATTCACTCGCTTTTGACCGAGGAAAGGAGATGAAAAAAGGTGGTGGTGCGTGGGGGGAAGGAAAAGAGTCTTTGGCGTGCGAAGATAAGGAGGCAATAAATGCAATTTACCTGCTCACGGGTTACGTCTATACTGAAGAAGAAGAAGAAGAAGACATAAAAATTTCTAGGGTTTCATTTTCCTCTTGGACGAATGTCATTTATGCGCCCCTCTGGATTCTTCATTAAACTTAAAGTGCTGCTAATAATAGCATAGAGAACAAAGAAAGAGAGAAAAGAAAATAATAAGAAAAAAAGAAAAAAGAATTAATCGCGGCTGAGTTTTCATGTCGCTTGTTAATAATGTGACGGAACCAACTTGGGATCCACATGATCAGAGGACACGAAGGAGCCGGCCCGGTCCACATGGACCGGCTCGTGCAAGTCTTCGACCCGGATCTTATGCTGTCATAAATGGAGATTATGTCGTATAACCGAGCGGTCACGGTCGCAAGGATAGATATAGAAACTCTTCTGAGTGAGGAATATTTTCTTTTGAACTACGTTATTTAGGTTTTCCTTGTTCTGAAATTATTGACTAATGACGCACTTCTATACTTTTTAAAGAAATTTAAAGGTCTTTCTCAGCAAGAGATTATCGAGCACAGCTAGGGGAAACAAAATTCATGACCTAATTCGAAGTTCTAGGAAAGAAAACTTAATTGGGAAGCAACTTTTAACATCGCTCTTTCACGGGTACACATTGCTCAGAACTGTGAGACAAAAGGAAATAATTGAGACGCAATTAAATCATACATGTACCTAATATAGAAACCCTATAATGGAATCGCTCCATAAAGAGCAGGGCAATTACAGCACAACAAATCAAGATTTTGAGTTCGGCAATGTCGCATGTCGCATTGCTCCGGTCGGATCGCATCGCAGGCGGCCCACGGCGGAGTTGTTTCCGCGGCGGCAGCGGTCGTCATCGTGACAAGAAGATAACCTCAGCTCACTCAAAACACACTACTCCTTTTGCGAAAAACCGCCCCCCCCCCCCCCCCCCCACTAACTTTGGCAGGACAGCTTCATGGGGGGTTCACTTAGGGCTACAACCAAATCATGGTAATGTCCAATTCTGAATGTGGAAAGCTTTCGAGTTCATGCACAGGCTTGACTATGATGTCCGAATGCTGAGACTTTTGTGGGCAACCGAATCGTGCTATGTGCACCTTTGCCCCCGCCCCCCCTCTCCTCATAAAGTCAGATGAATCCCACTCACTAATGAACAGGGATTTGTGTCCCCCATATCAGATGTGAGCAAGACAGATCAACTGAACTCAAAATTATCCGGAACAGATTATTTTTTTATTTCTTAAATGTGAACTTGCTAATTTACCGATTTTTTTTTTATTTCGTAGATGTAAGCATGATTTCAATTAATATAGCAAAACTAGTGTCTGTGCTGCTCGCCCGTACGGACTGCCCGGTTCGAGGACCATCCGGTCCAATTTCCGATCTCGAAAACTGGAAAAATTGGTCCCGATTTTCAATTTTTGGAAGGGATCGGACCAGTTCCCAATCACCCCAATGCCTTAATGACGTCTTTCTTGTCCGCCCCGTTCGACGCTCACTGTTGGCTTCTGAAATCGCCCTCTTTGCCAAAAATGTTTCAGTGGAGTGCACATCATAGGGGCCAGTGGCATGGTAAACTTTAGAAATGTGCTGCGGTTGGAATGTGTATGATAAAGGGTCAAATGTTAGGAAAGAGGTTGGATGAAAGGCACTGTTTTTAGGTTGCATTAGATAGCTTCGCTGCTTCTTCTGCCTTTTTGCGTCTGTCTTTTACCTTTTGGACACTCGACGGACAGCACTGTCTTTCTTTTCTTCTTGTTCTTTTCCTTCTCTCTCTCTCTCGTTTTTCTGTTTTTTTCCCCCTTCTTTTCGAGAGAGAGAGAGAGAGAGTGAGAGGGATAACACTAAGGGAATTCACATGGATCAGGTGTACGATTTTCTCGGGAAAATCGGCAGGTACTTGGTTGGACCATTGCAACGTCTCATTCTCATCGTACTTCACGATATAGAGAGAGAGAGAGAGAGAAAATCACATAATGCACGATTATGCACGATTATCATTTTTTCTGGGTGGGTCTCCCCCAGAAAGAGGCAAAAAAATAATAACAATAATGGAAATTCAGATGCAAAAAACAAGGAGAGATCAAGCTCAAAAATTGGAGGAGGTCGTTCGCTGTTTGGTCATGCCCCCGCCACGAGGCACGCCACGAGTCCTTCTCCTCCTACACGGCACCGTCCATGCGCAGCGCAATTCATCGACTCAATTGTCAAATACGGCATCCATCCATACATGGGCTAACGCACACCTACATAAGCCCCCGTCCAAAGCACTCGTCGCACTACTCACGCACGAGCATCGTGTGTCCTAATAACTTCGATCGTCTCCACCGGCCGGCCAGCCGGCCGATCGATCTTTCTTCCTTTCCTTCTTTCATTCGGGGTGATTTCGGATCATGGGTTTCGAAACGGGAAACCCGCAATTCGAACCATGAGCATACCCCGTTAAGACTTTAGGAAGTCGAATCTACACGATCAACACGGAAAATTATAGGAACGGTTGACCGGTGCTGTTGCTTTATGAAGGAACCTATGAATTTTTTGCTCTAATGTGTAGTGTCGTCCATGAAATTTTTTATCTATACAATGTGATTTTTTAAATTTGATTAAATATGTAACATCGTTCTCCTAACTTTTAAACAATTTTTAAATAGTCTGAGGGTCACGTCGAACGTTGGCCAATAACCGAGCGATGGGATTGCGCAAATTAAAGTTTTCACTGGCCACTGTCCTCGAGATGGTCGAAGGTTGATTTACGTAGAAAACCTAGTCCATCTTTATTTCTTTTTTACTCTCCAAAAATGGTGTAATAAAAAAAAAAAATTGGGGGGCAGCGTGGAGGGGAGGCGTGGGGGCCCGGGGCGATGATTAGGTAGCGGACAAAAGGGAGGGAAACAAGCGAAAAGGTGGGGACCGCAGTTGATGATTGGGTAGGGAACCGAGGTGGGCCCCGCCTGTCTGCTTGTCTTCCCGTGAATTGCTGATTGGCGTTTCCCAATCAACATTCTATCCTCTGCACAACACCAACATCCTCCCTCTTCCCCCCAACAACAACTCTGTGATATAATCAAATCCCAAATAATTTATCTTTTGTTGTCACTATTTTCAAACGACGAGAAGAGACGAGACGGCCCTGCTTTTAAAAGAGGGTTAAATTCCGGTCAGCACTTCCATCGCCTTTACGGATTAGAATACAAAAAGCTAACATCGGATCGGGTCGGTTCTAGATCCCTTTTTTGTTAATCTTTTGTCTTTTTTTTTTTGTCAAAAGAGAATTTTCATTTCATTATATATATATATATATAAAGTATATAACTTCAAATAAAACAAGTAAATCGAAAATACAAATTAATGGGATACAACTTGCAAATACTCACTTATTCCATAAAGGCGCATCAAAGCATAATTTACAGCTAAACCCCAAATCTCGTATCAACATCAATTATGAGCATATGCCGAGCTTTCCTAAAGGCAGTGCGCGCCTAAATTATGTGTCCCCGACACCATCCCCATATAGAGGAGACGACGACGACGATCCCAAGAGGTTGAAAATAACATACAACACCTTGTAAATTCCAAATCCATTTATAAATTGGAATATAAGAACACCCAAATCTAAATCTAACTCTCGATCGGGAGAGAACACCTGCAAAACTGATACCAATTGATCAAAAAATATCTTTCAGATAAGCCGACTACCAAAGTAATAGAGGAGCCGCACATCACTACATGGACCAAGCATCATAGCTGGAGCGTTCAAGCATATTTGGAATAACAGATTCTTCCAAGATACTCACGCTTCAAAATCTTAGATTGTTTTATGCTCAACAATGTTCTTCGTCGACCTCGTTGAAAGTCAAGATGATCTGTTTCAGTAATAGTCCATTGATCAAGTCAAGCGGATTGAAATCAATCAAAAGGTCATATTGAAGGACTAGCCAGCAAGGTTGACCTCATCGGCCCTCACCTCTAGCTAGTCGTCGGTCATCTATCGACTAGAGGAAGAAGGAAATAAGGAAAAAAATTTATACACGTCAGCACTGGATGTGCCACGTAAGATGGCTGGTCTATCAGCAATCTTATATCAAAATTCGTCGGGAAGACTAAATTGGCCAATTTTCCATAGGATTAGGGCTAAATTGGCAAGTTGTCAAAATGTTATAGCTAAATATAAACATTTGAAAGGGGGTATAAAACGACAGGCTTTGTTACCGTGACAGTACGACAATACTGTCATTATTTCTGACTCCACGATTTTTCAATTAATGAGCGCCTTATGCAAAATACGCCGTGATGTGTGTAGATTTATAATAAAAAATAACCGACAATATTTTCATATTGTCATGTAAGTTTTTCCCTAAAACGATTAAGGGAAAGCGGGGAAGACAATTTCTGTCTCCTTTCGGTAAGGCTTAAGCATCATTGCGCACCGTTTCGTCGAGAGAAGTAGCAAGTGACTTAAAAAATAATTGCACCCTTTGTCTCTCCCCAGTAGTGTCACATTGGGGGCACACCTTTGGAAGAACTCTCCTGCTTGTTCCTTCCATGCATGGTCCAGCCTAGTTTGTGTAAGTTCCATCGGATTATCATATGTTGTTTAGGGTGCAATTTCATGTAAACCATGCTGAGAATGGAAGCCTGTTTTGTGCGATTCGATGTTTCAAAAATTAGCGCGATCTACAGAAATGTCTTAGTCCCGAAAATTCTCTCTACACGCGGCCCCCATCCGACGAAGTCGTATGTGGAGTCGTGCGTGCTCTCTCTCTCTCTCTCGTCTGAGGCATCATTTTGACATGGTATCTCGTCTTCTGAGGGCGACTCGGTTCGTTTGGTTCAGGAACAAAATTTCCTATTCGATGCGTGCCGTCGTGACGTTAATATCTTGATGGTTAGGCCGCCAAACATGCGTTGAAACGCTAGGCATCCTCCAATAAGACAAGAGAATCTATATCTAGTCAATGATCTGCTCATACGTCGAGACGTGATGCTCAAAATGTATAGTTGCTTGCTAGACTTTGGTTGTTTTAACTTAGCCAAATAAATTAAAGTAGCAACAAAAAAAGAAGGCAAGCCAACTCACGAGCCACAAGAGGACCCATTGATGGAACGTTTGGAATGCTGGAAAACGGAGCGTAAGGGTCAGTGCACAGACGTTTTTGAGTCAAGTTTAGACGTAACCATCGTTTCTCAGAACTGTACAACGTCTCCACCTTTTGTGTTCCCTTCCCTCTTTGAAATCTCAACTAAATCATTCTAAGGAGGTGCATTGAATATCCATCGGTCATGATCCGGTTGTCTGAAAACCCTTCTTTTGTTGAAGCATTCCCCTTCCTCGTCTGACACTGTCTCCACACTATCCATCGGTCATGATCCGGAAGTGTGCAACATCTTACGAGAACAGAGCGTAGCGTCGGTCAACCGGAAGAGGTGTTCCAACCCCCACAACGCCCCCTCCTCTGCCCGCCTGTGTTTCACTTCCTTGAATCGATTTTCCCTGCTTTCCTCCTTAAAACATGGCAAGTGGTGTTTTGTGGGCAGGGGTCTTCACAACCACCCCAACAGAAAACTTGCCCAACAATCTTCCGAGACATTAGTACTACAGTTTGTCCATCTTCATATTACATGTGATTAACTTGTTAAGAAGGGATTGGGTTGTCTGGGTCAGACAAGCGTGTAGCTGCTACACGAGATATCCTTGCTTGTTCCTTCTTCTGACTTCGCATGAAATGCTCTTGAGCAGACCAGAAAACAAACATAAAATAAATAAATCACGTGACATGTTCATCCCCTACCAATTTCAGTCCGTCGGATTTCATCAGTTCCTTCCTTCCCCTCTCCTCCCCCCCTTTTCATCAGTTATTGAATGCTGTGAGGTAGAAATTGAACCGCTTCCAAATCCATTTTTTGACAGTTAAGGAGATGAGAAACTTCAATAGGTATTGCATTACAAAAAAAAGCATAATCAGCTATATAACAATTTCGAGTTGAGACAGAAAAATTCAAAAACATGTCGGAGCTTTGAGACATTAGGAGCTATGAGATCTCCAGTGGTGCATCCTAACTCAATTACTCTGGCAGTAGCATTTCCTTCCTTTATTGTAGCTCGATCGATTGATGAAAAGATCGTCTTATGCATTTAAGGCTTTAATGTAGTACTTATCTTTCGAGTCTCACGAGAATGCTTCCTCCACGACAAAATCTTCAGTTTTAAACTACTTCAGACCCTCCCGGTATGTACAAGAGCCAAGTGCAATGATGGCTCCAGTGATCATAAGAATCCTTCCCGTCATTCTAGAAAAATGACAACAATGAATCGAAACAGTATAATCAACAACCATGAGATGGATCAGAGTAGCTATGCACTAAAAGAAGTTACGTGAGGCCTATACACCTATTGTATCAGCTTACATCATGGAGATCGTACAATTATTCCGCAACTTGAAGATAAGCTCCTACTCTTAAGAGGTTAAAAAGGAAAAGGGTGAAACACTTACCAAGAAAGCACGAACCTTTCATCTTGCGGCATTAACTGCCGCATGCATACCATGACAACCAGAAATTAAGGTTATGTACATTGAGTGCGAGCTCTACAAAACGCATTTTGAGAACTGTTGAAGATAAGTCCTGCCTGATCTCTGTAGCTCTATCTTGCCAATAAATTTAATCATTTTGTGCCTTAGGCATCTTCCAATTCGAAGCTCAATCTCCAAGGGGGCTTAGTGGTTGACGCATGCTAAGCTCTGCCTTTAGCCCAGGGTAACATTCCAGGTCATGCGAAGAACCCAAAACTTTCTGCACAAAAAGAAAAACCAGGGCTCACGAGAAACTTTCTCAATTAAGTGGTGAAAAGAACTCTGATGGACATTTAAGCAAGCTACATCTTGGATATTTTCCCTAGAAAATGGATATAAGACAGGCCTTGGGAAAGGGAAATGAACCCAACAGCCTCCGTTCTCTCCCAACAAAATAAGGACAATAACAAGACGGTGGAAATGGATAAAGATGCCAACAAAGCCATATTTCAACCAATTATTCCATACGACCTGAAAGAGATGCATCTCTGGCTTGATACAAACAAAATCAAAGTTCACGCACTAACCTCGCCATGGTAACTTGACATCATATACGAGAAAGTAGATATTCAAGTTTCCACTAGTTTTGCTGAGCAAATACTTACCAGTACGGCATGATGTGCATCTTGCAAAACGTTCCCATCTATTTCGAGTCTAGCAATGGGAAATTCTGGAAGGTGTCCTGACTGTCTCTTACCAAGCAAATCACCAGGTCCACGTAAGAGAAGGTCCATATTTGCCAAGTGAAAGCCATCAGTTGAATTCTCCAGCACCTTCAAACGGGTCAAGCTATTGGCAGTAGATGCTAAAAGGATACATCTGGATTTTCTCGCACCACGTCCAACTCGTCCTCTAAGTTGGTGTAACTGAGCCATCCCAAATCGCTCAGCATTCATCACAACCATCATTGATGCATCTGGGACATCCACACCAATCTCAATCACCTGGGTGGAAAGCAGTATATTTGTATCACCTGATCTGAATCGCCGTAAAGCTTCATCTTTCTCGTCGCTTTTCATTTTCCCATGTAACAGACCACAGTTATAATCCTTGAATCGTTGAGATATGTCTTCTAGATCAGCAGAAGCTGCACGAAGCTGCGGCAGTTGCTCGGATTGCTCAATTACTGGATAAACAAGGTAAATCTTCCCTCCAACTTCTAACTCATCAAACATCATCTGCATCAATCAAAGCACAGTATAACATCATAAGTTATTCATCACTAGTCATTGTGTTTTCTTTAGGGATATGTGCACTGTGAAGCATAAGAACAGTGATTTAACAAACAGACACTTCAAGTCAACCAATTGAACAAGGAGTACTCTCAATAAGTGTATTTTTATGATTAACAGAAGTTACCAACTCAGGATTCTTAAACAAGGGGACATGTTCACCTTATACATTTCTTGAAAGCCTTGTTCATTTCCTTCAATTACATGTGTTTCAACAGGAATTCTTCCGGGAGGCAAGTCAGTGATCTGTTTGAGCAAAGCAAAAGATGGCAGTTAGGCCAGAAAGACTGCATTGACAGATGCACTGGAAAAACAAGTGCAGAATTCCAAATAAATTTTGTCAAGACAAAAAGAGCACCGGTGTGACAAGAAAGAGAAGCACTTGAAACAAAAGTGTACAGAGAAATGAGCAACAAGATGACTTTCTCACTCAGGTATTCATCGAGAAAAATAAAGTCAGTCATCTTCCCCTATGTAGGAATATGAACATGCTATACAAGCAACAATAAACAGTGTAATGTCCAGTCTACCCCATCATAAGGAAAACCTATACAAACATTTAATCCTAGCAACACTTGAGCTTGACAGTACTCTCAAAAGCAGAAGGCAGACTCAAAGTCACCTTCCCCAACCAAGAAGGGCAAGCATTATATTTAAGAACCCTCCCAGCCGAAAGTTAACATGTGAAGCTTAATAAAGCGCCCAATGTATACTCTCTATTGCCAAGAATTACAACCCCTTGCGTCCATACACACAATTAAATATGGCTAGAAAAATCTTCCTGCTTTGGCATTTATCGCCCTCACTTAGGTGGAGTAGTTTTTTCATCAAAAAATTCTACTTTTTGTCCATGAGCTCACGACTATTTCAAATCTAAGTCTTAAACTTTTAATTTATGGAATCAAGACCTTGAACTTGCATAAAATTTTGTAATCAAGTTCCTCTGGCAACAATTCCTATCAATTTGGGTAAGATGTCGCCCTGGAAAATGTCAGAGCATCACGTGAAAGAGGGGGAAAAAAACCGGAGAAAATGACCTGAATTTTTTCCTATTGAAAACTTTACCTTCATGAACAAGCCACAGTGGATAAAACTCTTTTCCCCCTCATACTCCAATATGATCTGACAACTGCATCAGCTCAAACTACCCAGGATTGGTGTCTGAAGAACTTGACTAGAAAATTTATGTTAATACAAGGACTTGATTACGAAATATAGGCTAGTTCAATAACTTGACCAAGACAAATTAACAGTTCAAAGATTTAGGTGAAAAAGTGCACAAGTTCAAGGATGAAAATTAGAGTTAACCTAGTTTTTCCCCCCCTCACTAGCCTGCCATTTAAAGTAACACAGACCAAAATACCAGGAAACTTTTTTTTTGGTCGATATCAGGAAACTTTACCTAGCTTATTTTTTTCCTAAATTTTGAATTTTAAGGATTTGGTCTTCTGGAACACATCTACAGAGAAAGAAAAGCCTAATAGAATACACATTTCCAACAAGCTAAATAGAGCCCCACCACCCCAAACGCCTCTCTGCAGACAATGGTTAAGCTCAGGTCTCCAGGACCTTGCCTTCCCACCGAATGACCACAACCAGGGGAGAGCCTCAAGTGCTTTCAACAGCACTGCAGCTCTTCCTTCATCAAGAATTTGCAGTGTCTGTCATCTTTGCTAGTGGAAATGCCCAAACAACAATTATGAGATGCCACAAAACATTCAGCAGCTGACTACCTATATACAGGAAGATATCATTCATTACAAAGTACACACCAGAAAAATATTATCGATTAGTTTGCATAATTATTTGTTCGATTATGATACAGAACCATGTATTACATGCCGAAACTATTGTTTAACAAAGCAAATATCAACCCACCTGTGTCATGGACATATCTCCATACAATGCTAAAGCAAGTGTCCTGGGGATAGGAGTGGCTGACATGGCAAGGACATGAGGGGCCATATTAGCATCACCTCTAGAAGGATCATCAAGATGAGCTGCAGCAGTTCTTGAACTTACAGAGTTAAAATACAACTGCAGAAATGAGATCTCCTATTAGAACAGATATAACAAAAGAGAAGGAAAAGGCCTCCTATTAAGAGTGATATAGAGAATAAAACTTCCTACTGTACAAACAATAGATGAAGAAAAAGCTTAAGCTTCCATCTTTAAAATTTTAGATATCTGGGATCAATATTGCAAAAGGAGGGAGAGATTAATGAGGATGTAAGCCATAGAATCAGAGCAGGTTGGATGAAATGGCGCAGTGCATCGGGATTTTTGTGTGATCGCAAAATTCCCCTTAGGTTAAAAGGAAATTTTATAGAACAGCAGTCAGACCTGCCATGTTATACGGAGCTGAATGTTGGCCAGCACAAAAGAAACATGAGCATAAAATGGGAGTAGCGGAAATGAGTATGTTAAGGTGGATGTGTGGTCATATAAGGATGGATAAGATAAGAAATGAAGAGATTCGACGGAAAATTGAAGTAGAACCGGTGGCGGAAAAGATGAGAGAGCATAGATTGAGATGGTTTGGGCATATCCTCCGAAGACCCTCAGATGCACTGGTACGAACAGAAGTTTGCTATCAAGAGCATAACACAAAGAAAGCAAGAGGTCGGCCGAAACTTACTTGGGGGAAAGCAGTAAAACAAGATTTAATAGAATGGGAAATAGATTGGCATACGGTTTGTCTTAGGACGGAGTGGAAGAAGGCTATTAGTATTGTGGAGGGGTAGTGTATAAATAGATAGATAGATAGATATTTGTTTGTTCATTTTTACACATTTATTTCTTTTCCTTCGCTTGATTCTGCTTTTATTTTCATGATTCTTTAGGGTTCATCGACCGCCGATCCCAACTAGTTTGGGATGAAGGTGTTGTTGATGTTGATGTTGATGTATTCTAGCTTCAACCAGAACCTTAAGATGTGATTCAGCAGACAATTCACTGTGTTCAGGGTTTAAATCATTTACATTCATGGTTTAAAACAAAAAACCAGAGTAAGACACATCCAGAATGTAAATATTGAACTGCAAATGAGATTTGATATCATGTCGTGGCCATTGTTCACTATCAACCAAAGCATCTTGGCACTAGGTCCAAGTGAGAGGAAGAAGCTTCTTTCCCTTACTTAATGGCTTAAAACTGATCTTTTGGACTGGTAGGAACTGTCAATTCAGAATGCTTAGTCCCCTGGAACTTCTTGCACGGCTCCGATGCTTTAAGGCCGACAAGTGATCAAAATGCAGTGGATTCTTTTTTCAAATTCATTTAGCATCCTGACCGATTTGGAGCTCCTATTCCTGAGAATGGTTGGTTGAGAGAAAGTCCAAAAGGGGGTAGTTTCATTTTCTACAAAGTGGTCTATTACACTGTTCAAACCAATGACCACCCAAACTTTGTGAGATAAGATCATTAGAAATCTTAGATGGATGAAAACTGAGAAAGGAGTCGCTCTCTTGATGACATTATACTGATTTGGCACATACGCAATATCACTCCTGCAAAAAAGACCTCAACAAACCCTTGTTCTAGGATCCAGTAAAAGGTCATCGAAGAGTAAAGGAACCGGACCAGAGAGACTTAAAAGGGCAGAAGTTATTGCCAATACTACATATGCAACAACTAAAACTCTTACGGACAACTGAGTATACATTAAGTCCCATTCCCCCCAAAACTCAAGTATGCTACCTTTCACTAATAATAACACCTCTTTCCCTCAGTGTTTTGGCTTCCACATTTTGGATGATTCCCCGCATATATAAACTCTCTGGTCATATCCAAACCGACACATTTTTTCGTTCCGAAGATTTTATTGGCATGTCGCTTGGTGCGAAAGAAGATCTATAATGATGCTGTGAAATCCCATGCTGAAGAGTCGACGGTCAGTCACTCAAAGCACAAGAAAGCATATTATTCAGAGGAGACAATCTAAAAGGTCATCCTCTAAAGGCGACAGTTACCCCTTTCAGGAAAAACCAAAGGACAAAAACCGAAGGAAAAAATAGAACTAAGGCCAAATCAGATGCTGAAGAAATGTACAACTTCACATTCCATGGCTGCTATGAAAAGGAAAATAAATTTTTATTCTATATATTCTATCCCAAAATTTATCCAAGGCAAGGGAAGGGAATGTGACATGACATGACCAGAATGCAAAGCGAAGAGAATTAACTGTTTATCTAGCCAAGCTTCTGCATAGCTAATTCTCATAAACATATGTATTTACCTTACTATTAAACCTCCCTCTTTGAACCACACCAAACCGATGTTGTTCATCCACCACGGCAATACGTAAAGCAGAAAACTCAATCCTCTCCGCTATTAAACTGTGAGTTCCAATAACCATTGATATTTCTCCAGCTTGAAGCCCCTGTTAAGCAATCAGAATGGAAGCAATGCATGACTGGAAACAATGACAACAGAAGAGAATGCATACAGATACACACCTCACGAATGACCCGAGATTGTTTTGAAGGTGTTGCACCAGTAAGCAAAGCAACAGAAGGTCTGGATTCAATGTCCAATTTCTCAAGCAAATTAAGCAAGTGCTCATGATGCTGGATCGCAAGCAACTCAGTTGGAACCATGAAAGCTGCCTAGACACGAGATAGAGAAATTATAACCATAAACTATATTAGAAACTAATCCATCTTATGGTGGGCTGCGAAGGAAAATTTCAAACTCAAAAACATGTAGAATCTTGACATTAAAAAAATATTGTGGAGAACCAACCTGATATCCCGAGCCAATTACTTCCATGCAAGCCAAAAAAGCTACAACAGTTTTGCCACATCCCACATCACCCTGTAAAGGAAGATTTTAATAGAGCACGAGCAAGCAAAACTTAGAGGGTGTTTGCCAATTACAGTTTGATTTTGGATGACCTTCAGCAGATGGAAAATATATACAATCAGCCTTACATCCCAACATAGGACCTCCAACTATAATGCAGAGGACATTGCAGAAAATGGTTAGCTAAGCAAAATATCTGAGGGTGCATAATTATTCAGTTGACTCACAAGTCACAAAACTTAGCAATCAACAATTAGATCATAATGACGTTTTTCAATACAAACCCCTAACCTGCAAGAGCCTATTCATGGGAACAGGTCTCCGTAGATCCGATATGATCTCAGAAACAGCACTTAGTTGACTAGTTGTGAGGTCATATGGAAGAATCTTCAAGAACTTTTGTGTAAGTCTGGACCATTCCTCAATATATGCGGAGCTCATTTCAGGTTTTCTGTACTTGTCTAACAACCCAACTTTCTCTATTTCTGTACCAAGACCTTCAAGCATTTGGAATAAGCGTCCCAACTGTTAGAAGATTCAGTTAATGATTGAGAATTTAATATTTGCACATCGTTAGTGCATGGACAAATAAATTACAATAAGAATATAAAAATCGACTGAGACTATTGGACAAATTAGCAGAGGATCGTGCTAAAAAGATGCCTATTACAATTACAGTGTACAGTAATACGGTTTCACCTCTTACACCATATTTAGAGATGTAGAGATGTTCTCATACCAATTCTTTCATAAAAGATATGGAGATGTTAAAATTAAGCAAGAACAGGAATAATCAACTTTTGTTCAGGAAAGCATATGCAAAAGAGTTCTTTTACCTGCAGGTAAAAAAACTCATCGAATATCAGCCTTTTGCGAGCTGAATCAGCCTCATATATATTCTTTGGCTGGTGAATTCCCATGTACGCCTGCGAATTACAAGAAAATCAATAAATGATAGAAGATAAAATGCTCCAGATTAACATCTTCACAGGAGCTTTCCAAGAATTAAATTTCTAGTCATGCCTTCATATAACCAGATAAAATTCCCCAGCATTAAGGTCATTTTTTCTTGTCTTTCCTTTTGCTTTACCGCAATTTTCTCAATAATCTGACAAAATTAACTGTTTGTTGAGAGTTTCAATGTCTATCTCCGTATAAAATCAGTAACGTAAAGTCGATCTCCAAGACTTCAAGCAAGTAACTTCCCCTTTCCGGTTTTTCACTATTAGACCCTTTTTCTTGATAGCATTTCTTATAAGAACTTCCTCATTGAGTCTATCCATAATACCAGTTATCAGCCACTTTTTTAAGTACATCAGATCAGATATTGTTGTCAGGTTAATTTTTGCCCAACATTAATACAGATACATAAGAACAAACAGAAATCCATCTAGCAGGCACTCTCTTCAATCTAACGTGAATTCAGACATATAAACATCAAAAGCACTGCTCCCATCAAACCATGTTTAGAATAAGATTGAAACTTCGATGCATGTAGACCAATCCACCTATTGCGAAATTAAATTGTTCAAGATGCACTAAGGTGAACCTCAAAACCACAAATAATTGTAAAACAAAGAATATGAAAAAAAAAAAGGAACAAACCAGATTATTTAGAGGCTTTCCCTTTTCCGGGATGGACTTGCATTAGTTAGCGATTGAAAAGAAGCCTATCTACCTATGGAGACTCAACCTGTCCCAAATTAATCCAGAAGAAGGGAAGACGAGCCAGCTCTTATAAGAGGGAGGTCCAGGTACTAAATGGCAAGGATGTAGATGGCATACAGGTCAAGGTCAAGGCCTATGTGTCATCGTATCAACTATCCACTAACATGTAGCTTAAGAAACCTAGCTGTCGCTAAATCTTTCTGTCCCTGATCCTTTGTTTATTTATTTATTTATTTATATCAGATGGAATACAAACTCGAAAAGTTAGAAAATGAATGTTTGAGGTAAGAAAAGAATTTAAAAATGAAGCGAATGAAAAGGACAAACCACTTACATCACGAAGACATAAAATTCCAAGTTCCTGAGTGACATCTTTTGGAATAGGATCCATGCCGAAAGACAAGGTTTGCAAAGCTCTGGCATGATAAAAGATGCATACACAAGACGCGTGTAAAATTGCGCAACAATGGATAAAGCAAAATTATATATCACTTGATAATACAGGGGAACATGTCTATTCACAGAGACTGTTTTTGTCTAAATAGCAATGCAGACAGAGTAATATATAGGGGAAAAAACAAGATGGTTCTATGCAAGTAGAAGTGCTTGATGAAATCCAGTCTTGAGCAATGACATTCATAGGAAGAACTAACCTTGGAATAATATCCCTAATAAAGGTAGGGTTTAAGCCACCTTTTGAAGGGTATATAGGGTATGGCCTCCCGGCAGTACAGAGAGAGGAGTCCTCTTCATCATCAAGCACGTCAATATTATACTCTCTAATTTCATAATGATCTTCAGAACTCATAGATTTTACCTGAAAGAAGAAAACTGCTGCTCAAAATTTCTAGACAAGAAACAACTCATTATTCCATCCTTGAGTTATGTTACCATCTAATAATAACTTTACACACGAATGCACATAGTAGTTTTTGTTTGCTAACAAATGAGGAAGGAGAAACAGAAATTCAAGACAAGCAAAAAATGATTTGGCAATACACTTGTGGGAACATGCAGATTATTTTTTTCCTGGCAATACACCTGTTGGAAGTGCAGTTATTACTCCATTCCACATATCTATCAAATAAAAGCCAGAAAAGAAGAGGCTGAAGAGCGTATGCAATTTATCAAAAGGCAAAATGACCAAAACAAGAATGCATGACTATCTTTTGATGATTCAAAGCATTGGCAACATATAGCTTCAGCAACGTAAATTCATGAAATTCACCATCTCAATCGGTAAACAAATATAAAGTGCACTACGCAACAACCAAACTTCCTGGAAAAATGAAGAACCAACTTTTTGCAAAATGAATTTTTGGATTTTCAGATTGCAAAATCAAAACATATATGCGTATACTGACCTTGCCACTAACACACACTATGTCTCCAACTCTGTGCTTCTCCTGAAGGATTCTTAGAAAAGATTGACTAGTAAAACGAGTACCACGAAAGAATTTCTTCAGATGCAGATAGATTATCTTTTTCTCCTTCGCACCTAGATCACCATTCATATGCTCCCAAGTTGATCTATCATCAGTGATTTCACAACCCACAACCACCTCCAAAAACGAAAATGATAAGCCTGCTCTGATTCCCCTGTGAAGAACGGGTAAGGCTCATACAACAACTTACTTATTCTTTTTACTCATATAACATCTTACTTGTCCTATTTTAAAATCACTAAATAGCCTAGGCAATCTTTTGAAAAAATATAGTTATAGCCAAGGCTGCAAAATATTTGGAACAAAGAGGGAGAGAAGCAAGTACAGATGAGTAGAAAGGGGGTTTTAACACATTTAACTATTGGAACCGCATGCTTACAGTTTTACAGAATGATAATGTTAACAAGAACAGCAAAAATTGTGTAGAATATGGCCAAAGACACACACACACACACACACATATATATCTTGCTCCAGACAAAAACTTTAATAGAGCAGTTGCAGTAGCCAAAACGTTAGTCAGAAAACTTCAGAAATTTACAAAGCTAGTAGTGAAGAAAGAACAAAATGGATGATCACAAATCATCAACAGATTTCGTCATCTAATAAATGGATTTCAGAAATACATTAAAGACCAACATGCTTGCACTATTTGCAGGAATTTCCAATAAGATTGAAGTCAGAATTCGTCATCACATTAATCACAAGATATTCTGATTAAGTTCCCCATCTTTCATATTATCTCATTAAGGGTTAAACAAAACAATTATATGTGGTGATCCACATTTAATGGCTAGACTGATTACAAATGATAAAATCATTTTTGTCAAATGTGTCGATGCACGACAGTTAAAGTGAAAATTTACTCAGCAGATGGCAAAATGCGGATCATCACTTCCCTTGAACTAGACCTAGAACAGTAATGTCAATAGGCCACAAAACAATGAGAATGGAATTACCTGGAAGACAAGATCCTCCCAACCGAGATCAAGTATTGTCCATCCTGAATTCCAATATGTGCATTCTGGAGATCAGCATAAGTCCGTGGAAAATGGTTTAGCAGTTTTCGTATCTACAAGGAAACAAAACGGTTGGTGACAATACATACTTTATTTCACGGATAAAAGCTCGAAAGTAACACAAATTTTAGATGAATTTCAGGGAACCACCGTGTGAAAGTCATTCTTTTCTAGTAGATGGCACTGCCTCTTAGTCAATCCAGTTAAGGAACTGATCGGTCTGTCAAGAATCATATCAACTGATGCACCAACCGAATCTGATTCAGCATCCACTTTGTCCAAAGATTCCTCCTCAACAACTGACCTATCCAACGTTCCAATTTCCATGGGCATGGGCTCATTAGGTAGCAAACTTGTAACATTTTCATCCATTAGCAATTGTGATGATGACTTTTCCTCTTCGAGAGAGACAGACAATGAAGACCATGTATTGCAGAGTCTACTAGGAACACCCCAATTTGCTCCAACAGCATCGTGGGGAAATCCCCAGCAACTTTGGGCTGCGGAGAGAGATGTTGTCCCGTCATACAACTCCATGGTCGGAGAACTGCCGATGATGATGGATGGGTATTTCTTGCACACCAAAAAGGCATCGAATTCGTCCTTAAGATTCGCATCGGAATTCTTCCCATCCCATTCATCCTCAATGAGATCGTGAATTCCACTACAAGCTATGACAACCCGAGAACTTAATCGGCGACCAGGAATACAGATGCAGCTATGGTGGCACGAATTCAACCGGCGCAAGTAGTAGGACGCGATGCCAGCACGCAGTGGCTGCAAAGTGAACAGATCCGTGACAAGTTGTCCAGGCAGGCCACCGCGCAAGTTCATGAGCAGCCGCTGGACTTTCATCTAAGAGAAACGAAGGTTGCCGCATTGATAGTCAAATCCTACGGGCCCCATAAATTATTCCAAGCCGATTCTTGGTCAACATGACACATCTGGTGCAATATACAGTTGCAGGCTCTAATTAATCAGCAGAGGCCAAACAAGCACGTGATACGACGATAAAACAATTGCACTCGAAATCAAGCGAACTAAGGCAATTCAAAAACAAACATTAGCTCTATCGCCAATGTTCACACGGCCGACTGAAGTTCAGAAAAGCAAAACGGCTCCAAGCGCCATCAAAAATGACGAGGAACACCGGGGGGTGAAGAAAAAAGCGAAATGGTAGTCAAACAGCCGCGACATCCCTTTCCTTAAGTTCCCCAAGTCCAATGGTACCGACTCGAATGGAACCACTACCTCGTCTCATCAGAAACCAACAGAAAGAGCGTGCATCCAAGTCGAGGGGACGCGCGGCGGCAATCAACGAGAGCAGAGCAACGCAGAGGAAAGTTTAAAGGGAATGAAGAACGACGCTTTTCGTTGAAGGAGGAGGAGGAGGAAAGTGATCTTACGAGCGGTTCCGTCTTTCGAATTTCGAAATCGCTAGCTCAAGCTTCGGAGCTGACGAGCTTTTCATTCCTGAGTGTCCCAGGCCGTTGGAGAGAGGGATGAATCGCTCTGATGTGGAGCGAATGCTCTGGAGTGCTCGAAAAGATCGTGCGCCTTTGATTTTTTCCTCACGCCCCTAATAATCATTTATTTAAACTGAATTAGAGTATACATTAAAATGAAAAAAAAATGGAAAATATTTTTAATATCGAGATTCTGTTTATTTCGCAAAAAATTAATGATTTAGACATCATTTTCGTAAAAATGGTGATACATTTATACAAAACCTCTACCTCGAACCCACTAATGCGTAGCTCAGTTGGTTAGTCTGCACTTGAGATTTTGTGGTTAGACACATTAATCTCAAGTTCGATTATCTAAATGATCACTTGTGATTTAAGTGAGGAGTGATGGCAGTGTTTTGTTGTGTTAGTATTCGAAGAATAATCGAGGTGCGCGAAAGCTGACGCGAACACATTAATTATAAAAAAAAAAAAAAAAACCTACACCTCGAGCAGAATATTTAGTCGACGAAGAATACTTTTATTACTGACAATGATTTACATCTTAATAAATGAAAGTACTTTTTATTCATTTATTTTTATAAGTGGCACAAAGCGATCATTTTTATAACTTTTGTTTAAAATTATTCATTTTTCATGAAATAAATGAAAATAAAATTTCAAAAACAAACGTAAAGAAAACTATCTGTGGTTCTATGTATCGAAGTGAACCCGTAAAATGTGCCTGAAAAGGTATAAACGAATATTTGTAATTTTAAGTATGGCGCATCATGCTGTAATTATGTTACTTGTGTACTCGAAAAAAAAAAATCTCACTTTTGCTACCCACACTCGTCATTTCTTGTGTTTTGCGTATAAGGTAAAGAGACAAGAACATTATATTCTAAGAAAATTGGAGGCATCTGAATCTTACGTACGCGGGGGAAGATGTTTAAACTACGTGCGGTAAAGTTTATGTTCTTGATAATATTTTTTTCAATATAAATATTTTTTTTATATTTCTATTCTCAGCTACAATTTTTGTTGCAAAAATGCATTTGATAAATTAAAAAAAAAAAATCGATGGGGCGACCGGCGATTAGCGGAGGCACACGATTGCGGTGGGCAGTGACCAGCGGCGGGCCACAGGAGGTCGATGGGGGCAATCGGCGTCCGACGACGGCGATGACCGCGACGGAGGTAACCGGAGACCAGGTGTGGTGGCCGTTTTGACGGCAATAGATAGTGGTTCCAAAATTGTTTCAAAAAGTGTTCCAAAGTTCATAATTTTTTTTTGTTTCTTCAAAATTGTTCCGTGTCATAAAATTGTTCCACGAAACACTTTTGGAACATTTTTGCACCATGCGCGTTTCTGTTCTAGCAGTATTCTCTTTTGGAATAGAAACACTCTCTTTGGCTACAATCCATACGCAGACTTACCATCTTAACTGCAGTAGCAGAAGAAGAGCCCACTCCCCTCAAGCATCCGTCCCTTTTGTTGGCAAGATTCATTATTATGCAAATGTGAACCAGTGAAATGTGTATTATTATGCAATATTCATAATACGCAGACTTAAAATTATTTCGCGGAACACTTTTGGAATATTTTTGAACCATACGCGTTTATGTTCCAGCAGTGTTCACTTTTGGAATATAAACACACTCCCTAACTACGATCCATACACAGAATTACCATCTTAACTGCAGTAGCAGAATAAGAGCCCACTTTGCTAAAGCGTATGTCCCTTTTGTTGGCAAGATTCATTATTATGCAAATGTGAATCAGTGAAATGTGTATTATTATGCAAGATTCATAATACGCAAACTTAAAATTGTTCCGCGGAATATTTTTGGAATATTTTTGCACCATACGACACCCTCCCTATCTACTATCCATACGCAAACTTACCATCTTAACTCCACAAGCAGAATAAGAGCCCACCCCCCTCAAGCGTCCGTCCCTTTTGTTGGCAAGATTCATTATTATGCAAATGTGAGCCAGTGAAATGTGTATTATTATTATTATTATTTTGTTGGTTTCAAAGTGAAATGTGTACTTTGATCGAACTAAATCCGATCATTAAGACAAATTTTTAACTAAAGATACATAGTCAAGTCCAAAAGCCAATTATGCAATGCCGGAAGTGTCTGTTAAGGATAAAAAAATCAATAAAGAATCTATCGGGATAACGTGTTAAGGCGCTTAAATCGCAATTTTGATAATATTTTTGATTTCGAAGGAAGTAATTTCCAAATTGCAAATTTCAAATCATATTCAACTCAGCATAAGCCAACTAGTGGAAATTTATTTGACATGGCAAATCCAATCTTCTTGGAACCTGCCCATCCTTTAGGCACAACAACAAGAAGTATGACTAAAACTAATCAGATTTCCAAGCGATGCCCTCCTGCCCATCCTGTAGGCACAACAACAAGAAGGATGACTAGAACCAATCAGATTTCCAAGCGACGCCCTCGCTCGTCCATGGAATTGGCGAGCAAGCCCTTCTCCAAAACCCAGTCCTCGATCATGGCTTGCGAGCTCATTGGCTGGTCGGTGGGCACCAGATGCCCAGCACCCAGAACCACGACATGGCTCAAGCTCCCCCACTTCTGCACATACCCAGCAAGCACCCCGTTCACCCTCCAAACCTTCCTCTCCGCGGACAAGAACTCGTCGATCCCTTCCCACTCCATCGTCTTCACCCAAGCCTCGGTCGAGACCACGCCGTCTCTCAGATCGGACTGGCCTTGGTACAGCAGGACCTTGCTGTTCTTGACCAGGTGCTCCACCATGTACTTCACGCTCTTCATCACATCCTCGCTCAGCGCAGCTCCCACCACGTCGCTGCACTCGTCGAACACTATGGACTCGTTGGCCTTCAGCGCCCTCTTCACCTCCTGCTTCTGCAAGATCTGAGTCACCCACTTGGTGTTGTACGGCACTTTCCTCGTGAAGTCGTACAAAGTGGCCAGTCCCGTCATGTTCTGCAGGAACCTCAGCACGCCAAGTCGGGCATCCGTCGCTTGACTCCAGCTCTCCATTTTGGTGAGCTTGACAGCTTCCCACTGGGCTTTCTCAAGCTCGGATTTTTGCCTCTCGTTGATCAAGCCGGAGAAGTAAGCGTTCGCGGCGTGAGTCGCAACTTGGGTCGCCGGGTCTGTCAAGCCATTGCCTATGGCGACCCCTGCTAAATTCAGGCGCTGCGACGGCGGCAACTCCGCATTCCACTTCAATGTGTAGTACCCAATCGCGGGGACATACTTCCCGGCGTAACTCTCGCCGGTCACATAAATGGGACGGGACTTAAAAGCACCGTCGAGCTTAACGAACGCGGTTATCGCGGCGAAGAGATGCTTCGCGACGGCAAACTGGTCCCTCGGGATCTCCTCGGGAGAGGCGGCGATGCTGAACCCGACGCCGATGGGGTTATCGAGGAAGAGGAGGCCGAACAAGCGGTTCCAAGAGCCAGGATTCGGCTCGACCACCAGCCGTTCGGCGTTATGCGCGACAGAGCTGACGCGCCAAGGTCCGAGCTCGTAGAAGTTGCCGATCATGGAGGAGCAACCGGGGCCTCCCTGGAGCCAAATCAGGAGCGGTGTCTGCGAGGGAGGCGTGGTAGGTCGCTGGGCTTCATAGAAAGCGTAGAAAATGGCCGAACCAGAGGTGGGGCTCACCGGGAGATAGCCGGATTTCGTCGGCAGCGACTCTTTCGGGAGGAGCTGCGCGGTCGGACCCAAAATGGGCCGCGGTGACGACGATGCGGCGGGAATGAAAGAGATGCAGGAGAGCAAGAGGAATAGCTTGAGCGGAGGAGAAGCTGTTGACTCCATCAAGATTCCCGGTCTCAGTGAGCATCGTCAGCTGGCTCTGTTCGTGGGGATAAGAACAAGCACATTATTGAGAACAGACGGAGGTCCAAAAAAAAAAAAAAAAAAGCAGATTCGTCGTCGTGCCACACCAACTTGTGTCGGGGTGTGGAAGATTTTGCGAATTCACGTGCGGCTTTTTCTGGCTGGCTCGTACTGGCGTGCGCAGGAAAAATGGAACCTCGAAGCTCTTTGTCTTCCTCGCCCTCAGCTTCAGTTTTTTGGCTCCGGGGATAATTGGGACGATGATCCGGTGAATGTATGTACGCTCCACCCGGACACCGAGCCGTTGACCATAGGATCGGATTCATGTGGCTTTGCTCGAGACTAGGGCGTTTGATCCATACGGTACATCGTCGGGCTCGAGTTCAGCTAGCCTTCGAAACTCGGTACTCAAAACTCAATTTGAACTTGATCGATTAATAATTCTCCTCTACGAACTTTATCGTCTAGGGAATTACAAGCCGAACATAGATATTAAGATGTTTTTGGTTATTATATATTTTTTTAATAAAGCTTGTAGAAGAGAATCGATACTCGATCAAGTTTTTGAAATGAGCATTATTTCAAATAAAAATTTAAAGCGTGTGTTGCCCAACCCTGCCCATTATTTGAAATTTGTTTCGTAATTTTCTAACCTAACTGGGCTGGAACAAAAGATGTGGTGGGCAGGCCTTTTTCATGCATGTGATATTTTTGTTTAAGTCCGTCAATTTACCACTTATGTCTAAGGGTGCATGGCGAATTTGAAGCGACACGATAAAAAAAAAAAAGGTGATGAGAATTGGTGAATTTATTGAGCATTCCTATATCACTAAGAGATCAGAGTTACCTTCTTCTTTACATCGCTTCATTTTCCAATCCCGCCCCCCCTTCCCCCCCCCCCCCCAAAAAAAAAAATAAATAAATAAAAGGGTCAAAGGGATAAAAGCTAAAAGTAAGAAATGGTCCTTGTGCTTTAAAATGATCTCAATTCAATTTTTCTTTAGAAAATTTTTAAATATTCATTGTTAGTCCTTTTCGTTAACATCTTCCTCGGAGTGCTAATTCAAGCAATGATCTCAGAGGAAATTACTAAAAAAGTCTTAAACCTATTGTAATTGTTTCAATTCAGTTCTAAGCTTCTTCTTATTTTTGTCGATTCTATTCTAAACCTTTTACAATTTTGCCACTTTAGGTCATTTGATGAATTTTGGCTGGTCGGCACTGACGTGAACTCCGGCTAGAAGGCAATCAAATATTTTATTATTTTGAAAATTATTAATATTTTTTTCTTTTTTTCTTTTTCCTTTTTTTCTCTTCATCTCTTCCCCCTCCGCTCACCAGAACCACCTTTGGCCGATTGCCACAGTCCGGTGACCTGCCAAAGGCACAACCGGAGAGGCCCCACCACGGCCAGGCAAGGCTCGGTCTCGCTGGCTGGCCAGAGGTGGTTCTGGTGAGGGGAGAGGAGGGGGAGAAAAAAAAATAAAAAATAAAAAGCATAAAAAAAATTATTTAAAAATTCAAAAATAATAACAAAATGTTAGGTTGTCGGCCGGCCGAAGTCCCCGTCAGGACCAGCCGGCTAAATTTCGCCAGATAGATTGAAATGGCATAATTGTAAAAGGTTAATGATTGAATTGGAAAAAAAAAATAAGTTTAGGATTGAATAGGCACAATTATAATAAATTTAATACTTTTTTGATAATTTCTCCTCTCTTATTTGGACAAGTTTTGAGTGCATGTGTCGAATTGATTTCTCTAATCTCGATATGTTGCACCAAAGTTTTTTTTTTTTTAATCAAATGTTGCACCAAAGTTTAAAAAAAAAACAAAAGAAAAAAAGACAAAAATTTGAGAGAATGGGAGAGTGGTCGGGCAACGGAGCCATTGCCATAAGGTACTATCGATCATCGCCACCCCCTCACTCGGCAAAGGCATGATTTTGAAATCTTAATCTTTGTATTTGAGCAGAAAAATCTTAAAATATGGCATGATTTATAGTATTAAGCGTCTCTCAGCCATGGCTGGATCTGGCGAAATGAGTCATAAACTCATTTCTTAACTCGTATTTAATAGTTTTTTTTGTATAGGTTGAGTTGTAACAGAAGCTGGTTATTTTCACTAAATGATTCATAAATGAGTTTAGAATGATATATTCGAAATTATATAGGTGTTAAATGTGTTTAAATATTACTTAGACCAAACCCACCTCTGTGACTCTTTTGTCCTCACTATCACATATCGTAGGAGTTTTTTAAAATTGAGTTAAAATCAGAAGTGTTTGGGTAATATAGGTCGAATTAGGTATGGATTGATTGCGGGTTGTGTTGAATATAGACCCTTAGATTTGCATTACATGAAAATGAATCAAAATAGATTAAACGAGTTAATTTAAGTAACACCATTTCGATCCGATTTAAATCCGTTTCGACCCACCCGTTTAAAGGCTCTAGTCATGACAGTGCAATACCAATCCAATTCAAATTTCGAAAAAGAAAGTCATTAATCAAAATATAGATATAAAATATAAAGAAGTTGCCCCGGGTTGCTTCTTGTTTTTTCAAGGTAAGCACGCCCTATTGGCATGCCTGTTGCTTTTATGCACTTTATGTACAAGAGAAAATTGTCGAAGTTAACAATTAGCATGCAGTGACGGTAACTACTGACCAGTCTAATGGACCTCACGAGAAGGCAGATAATTTTTTACCCAAAAAAAAAAAAAGAAGGTAGATAATCACGAAATCAATTTATGCCAAATCAGTCCTTAACTTTTTATTCGTTACCAATGTATTCCTAAAAATTTACACGGAATTCCAATGTAATGATTGGAGATTGCTAACTTGGCATCCGATTATCCCTAACCATCTTACATGATACGTTGACGTGGATAACTTTATTAGAACTGGCATCATAGGTGGATGGCCATGCCAACATTTTCTAGCATTAATTAGCCAGAAGAACTGCCTTGACGAAATTAGAGAGTTTATTGTAGAATTGGTATGAATAATTTTCTCAACAGAAAATGTTTCAGGTTGTTATCATCTTTTGTATTGACCAAAAACAAGAGGAGCCAAAAAAAAAGGATGACCATTCTCATGCGAAGGAATAGAAAATGATACTATATATATTATACATATATATTATATGTATAATATATATAATATATCACTTTCTTGGCGGAGTTATCCATTATCTCCACCATGTTTACACTCCTCTTGTTCATTTCCTGTGCTCGTATTTTAAAATAGAAAATTTCCCTCACAGTAGTATCAGTTATTTTTTACTGTGGATCCACACATCATCACCACGCGTTTTGCATAAAATATTTGATTATCTCCCAATATAAACAATTTTCTACATACAAATAAACTCGTAGATCTATCTAACATGTGATTAGAAAAAAAATTTCGTCTCGCTTCTTGTGAATTCCATAATTATTCCCAAGTACAGAAAAACAAGGCTAATAGATAAAATAAAGAATATATTTTGCCTTTTCATTATTTTTCATCATTTTATTAAGTAACCACCTATTTTTACTAAGCAACTATCCAACGTCCGTTTTAATTTAAGGAATAAATGTGTTGAAATTCGTAAAACTTATCATGAAATTTCAATCTAGTCATGATAATTGTAAAAATGTAATTAAATTCTAAAACTTGTCAAATCGGTACAATCGAATCATTATGTTGATTTTTGCCTTTTTTTATTTTCTCTCTCCTACGTCGTGATGACGTGGGTTAAAACAACTTGTTTTGATCCAGTTTTTTTTTTTTAAAGTACAAAACTTACAATTGCACAAAATGACAAAGAAACATAAAATGCGGGCTAGGGCTTGCAACTCTCGCCGCCTATCTCTACCGTCCCACCATTGCCAGTAAGGGTTGGTGACTCTCACCTAAATATTGGCAAGGAAATGCAATCGCTATCGGCCCCTATTCGAGGCATGATGATTTTCATTGATCATTCCCCTGCCATCGCCGACCATCCCTTTCCTACAATGGCGGCAACAACGAGGGCTGCACCTACGGCTTCCTTCTTCTTCTTGTTTTTAACTTAAATTTTACGTATATTGTTTAATATTATTTAAATAAATTTTATTTTAAAAAAATAAATTTGGATTAAAAAATTACATCCTTTTAGTCACATCAGCGCCACTAGGATGAAAATAATAATAATAAGAGCCATGTCATGATTT
The DNA here is from genome assembly GCA_028455895.1 of Rhodomyrtus tomentosa. Classification (NCBI taxonomy): domain Eukaryota; kingdom Viridiplantae; phylum Streptophyta; class Magnoliopsida; order Myrtales; family Myrtaceae; genus Rhodomyrtus; species Rhodomyrtus tomentosa. The sequence goes on from JAPCWY010000011.1 coordinate 10,209,179, forward strand.
TCTATCAATCAAATTAAACGAGATTGACGGAAGAATTCGATTGGTCTAATTTGACAAGTTTTAAGATTCTATTACCTTTTTTGCAAGCTTCAGAACCCAAATTATAATTTCGTGACGAATTTTAAGAATTCCATTCCAATGCACTATCTCTTAATTTAACTTCTAAGCGAACGGCCCCAACTTTTATTCTTCTTCCCACGCGACATTTCAATTTCTCGCGCCCACGTGCTCCGTGTGTCCACATACTACTAATGTTTGCGGACAAGTACTATGCTAGCAAAAAGGGCAAAGAATACTAGCGAATTGTTGGGTGCAAAATAAGAAAAAGGGAAAGTAACATTTTACAAAATGAAAAGGATATATATATATACACACACAATTTGGGTTTCATTTTTTAGGAATTTTGCAGTTAACGCACGTATGATTATGAATGTAATTTGACCTTTTTTAATTCTTTTATCACTTCACCAAGTAGCCCATCAATTTCAATGCTGAAAAAGGATTAAATCTTTTACAATTATGTCAATACAATCTCATTTTTTTTGCCAATTAAGTCATAAATCTTTTGGCATTTGTGTCAATTCAGTTCATTTGGTTAACCACTATTAACGTATATATCTTTTTAATAATATTTTAATATTTTTTAAATTATTATTATAATAATTTTTTCCTTTTCTTTTTGTTAGGGAGGCAGGAGGCGTTGGCCACTGGGTGAGGGCAGGCAATCTCTCGTCGGTTAATGGCCTCATGCATGCCCTAATAAAAAAAATGCATGAAAAAACAAAATAAATGATTAGTAAATTCGAAAAAAATTACTAAAAATGTTCATATTAGCCTTGACAGTGCCACGTCAGTCGACTTATCAAATAGATTGAATTGACATAATTGTAATAAATTTAAGGCTTTTTGATAATTTTCTCAATAACTTACGCGATTTAAAAATCAGGTAACGTCTCAACGACGACCTAAGGCTGCGTTTGATCTTCCGAATTTCTTGTCAGAATAGAATATGATAGACATGGTCAACCAAGCCCGTGGGCCCGGAACCGATCCATTGACCGTCTAAAATCGATCTGTTGATCGAGCCTAGCGGTTCTATAATTTTCGTAACCGGTGGGTTCCGGGGTGATTTCGAACTGTTTAAAAAAAATAAAAGATAAAGTATTTTTTTTAAAGAGATACAGTAGATGAGACCTGTACAAGTTGCCTCTTTTCTCGATCCATCTCTCTCTCTTCAATTTCCACCAAGTTTCAACACACGCCTTTCCATCTCTCCCTCTCCCCCCAAGCTTGAGCTGCAAGCAACGCGCCCATGGAGACGACGCAAAATGAACAAGCTAAGGAGGAGGCCGCGGCCGTTTGCGACGGCTTGATTTGCGGCTGCGAGTCTCTCGATAGTCTCCTCTGTGACAATCTCAACCCCAAGTCTTTCAGGTCTTTCTTTCTCATTGCATCTCTCTCCTCATCTCAACTGAGTTCGTAACCTAATTAACACAGAGAGGAGGAGGGGGAGGGGGAGAGGGAGGAATAGGAGGCTCAGTGTCGATCAGCCAATGCTGGCTCGCGGAGAGGTGGAAGACAGATGTGGCGGCGGGTTTTGAACTGGAACCGGTCCGGTAACCGGCTCGGAGCCGAGATCGCCCCTTCAAGGGCCGGTTCCGGTTCCACCATTTTCACGAATTGAAATTGCTAGTTCTTGAATAGCAACCGGCTCGGCCCGTCCGTCCAGTGGCTACGTTTAGGATAAGATAAGAAATGCAAGAATTTTGCCGTGTACTATCTACAATTTAACAAACTACAAATTTAAAATTGGACAAGCAAAAACAAGGCACGACTGGGATCAATTCTATTTTGCTGAAACATCGGATGTTTTAAAAATTATTCAACGATGAACTCTAACGAGTAAGTTATTGTTGAGCAAATATTTATTCCATCTGAATTTTGGCACAAAATCGATGAAGTAGGCCCCAAAGAATTGTGAGTCGTGATTTTGCGAATCCTTAGAGAATGACCTGTTGACCTTCCTCATTATATTATCCGGTGAGTAAATAAATGCTAAACAATCGAATTATTTAGTTATTTTTCACAAGTTGAAGATTCATTCTTGTAAGCTGTCCAAGAGAGACATTTCGAATGTCGAGACCTCTTTTGAAAATCGATAATTAATCTCGAGTTCTTTATGACATGTTGAGGCCTCTTTCGAACGTTGGAAAGATCTAAGTGGTTAAATAATGAGGTATGTGATCTCATATCACTCTTGACACGAGAATAGACGGGCGATTTAAGTGAGATCCAACGTGACACCAGAGAGGCGATCATACTTGACGATCGTTGGCGGCGCAGAGGCACGAAGGAGAGGCGACTTAACACGGAGGAGAAGCGGTGGTTGTGAGAGAAATTTAAATTTCCCCGTTTCTCGTCTCTTTGAGAAATTCTATCACGATTTATCCCGCCCCTCATATCTTTATCCAGATTAAACGTAAAATTTGTCCGAATCTTGGGACTCTATTCAACATTGCGCAAACCGATTCTCTGGTAAATACATGGCTGAGGAAAAAAGGCAGTTATAAAGGGGGAAAAAAAATGGAAACACCTAATTACGAAAAAGCCCAGAAAGTGGCCAAAAAAATGGAAACACCTAATTACGAAAAAGCCCAAAAAGCCAAGAAGAAGAAAAGAATCCGAAAATATTAAACGTAAAATTTGAGAATCAGGGGTGTATTTAGTAAATTCACTGGAGATTCTCTTGCACACATTTTTTTTTCTTTTCCATTTTTCAGTTTATTTTAGATAAAGATTCCCTCTGCGTCTAATTGACCGATAGACAGGTTTCTCCCGCTACAAGCAAGAGCCAAGCAGAGAGAGAGAGAGAGAGAGAGAGAGAGAGAGAGAGGAGTTGGTGGTCCGATTCGAGATGGACGATGAAGTCGTTCAGCGAGTCTTCCAAGAAGGAGGAAGAGACTACTTCCAGCAGCAACCTTCCACCTCTTCTTCCTCCTCTTCGATCCTCCAGTCCCTCCCTCTCCACGTGGTATTGCGTCCGATTGCTCTTGCGCGTTTCATCTCTTTCGTTTATTCCCGGAAATCGACACGTGCGTGTGCATTTCGGTGCTTTGCGAGGCGCCGCCTGCGATCGTCGCGAGCTCGGCGCTCGGCGGGTTTTTGGGGAGAAATGGACGGAGACGGTGCGTTTTGCTCATAGGTTGTGTTGGGAATAAGTGTGCGGATTAGCGCATTGAGGCCGGTGTTTTTGGTTTGTTCCGTGAAGCTGGTGTTAGTGTTGCTGGATTGGTGGGATTAGTGTGAAATGACTCGAGCATCGGAATTTGGAGGAAAATAGCCAAGCTTGGAGATGATGGTTTTCGCGTTATGTTCAGTAAGAGTTATTTGGTTGGTGCTTGGGAGTTAATTTATTGATTTTTCTGGAAGAACTCTATGCTTGGACTGAGGAGGAGTTTGGCGCTTTCAGTTATTCTCGCATGACCTTTTGATCCGTTGTCTGGGTCAACATTGATCGTCAACGGGCTAGGGAGATTTTCAGGAAGCAATTCCTTGTGGCGCTAATTCTTGCTGTGATCTTAATTCTCCTCGTCGCTTTTTCTAGCAATGTCCTTCAGGAACTTTTGCGTATCTTGCTTATCACATTGTTTATTGCAGTCTTTTGACCACGGGTACTATTTGTTGGTCAAATCCATTCAAGAACTTCGGGAGAAGAAGGAAGGTCTTGTTACTGTGGGGATTGGAGGACCTAGTGGTTCGGGCAAATCGAGGTACTTGTGCTATCAAACTTTGCGCTTTGTATCACAGTTTCAGCTAATTAGGGAAAACTGAAACTTGTAAACGAGTTTCCTTGTCCGAATTACACTCATTACTTAGTTGTTTAATTGTTTATAAAGCTTAGCAGAGAAGGTGGCATCTGTAATTGGCTGCACTGTTATATCAATGGAAAACTATCGAATTGGAATTGATGAGGGGAACGATTTGGACTCTATAGATTTTGATGCATTGGTTCAAAACCTTGAGGTTTGTAATCTCTTTTATCTGTTACAATAGTTGCTTATGTTAATACAAGCGAAAGCTTTTTTTAGCCATAAGATGCTAATGATTTATTGGGTCTATGGTGACAGCTTTTTAGTTAATGATTGTATACTATGTATTCTGGCTACCAAATCCTCGAAATTGATAGTTTCGCCAGTTTCTCCTTGATTTGCATTAGCTCATTTCTTGGTGATTCTTTGATATTTGATGGTATACTAAACCGAGTATCAGTGATACCGAATGTCATGCCATGAGGATAGAATTGTTGCCAATGACTTGTGTGGACTAGGACGCTTGAAGTGGAGGAGTTAACAGCTCACATGGAGTCACTGCTTACGCTAGACATGTTGCACATGTGGGTCAGGTCATAAATGGTCCATCCCAAATAGACATATTTAGCCAGTTTATGACCATTTATTATAATGCAAATCTAGTGACCTATACCCGATCTGACTCATATTCTTAAATCACCTTCATATATTATCCAATCTTAGAAAAACTCGTACCCAAACTGAGGTGAGAGTGTGGAGCGAGTGAGCGCGAGATCGAGTGAGAGTGAGAAAGAATGAAGAGAGAGTCATAGAAGTGGGTTTGGGTTTAAGTAAGTTGTAAATCCCTTTATGACCCATTTCGACCCATTTAACACTCATACTATGTTTAAGTCCATTTATGACCCATTTATTTTATATAACTAACTCGTATAACAACTTAGCGCATCATATATGTGCTAAGAAATGAGTTTATGACCCATTTTGATAGTTATAAGAGAGAGAGAGAGAGAGAGAGAGAGAGTGCGTGTAGAAGAAGAGATGAAGGTGTTTGTTTTTTATAGCGACAAAATATCATTATCATTGAGAGTAGTGGGAACTGTGGAGGTGGCATGAGGGTTATCCTCTTCACTTGCAAAGTTTTAGCTTTTAGCTGTGCAGTACTCGTATACATACCAAATCCTTGGAGTTTTTTCGCCATTTACTTTCGTTGATGTAAGTGCAGTAACCCTACGAATAATCCTCGTAGATATTCCTGCTCTAGATCACCCTCATCGCTCCCGGATTCTTCATTTCATATGGTTGGCAATTTAGAGCATCAAATGAATAGAGATCTTTGGACAGTCAACTAAAGTACACAAACTATCATACTCTCTCCTAGTGTAGCCTAGATCACTTGTGAACATTGAGGCGTGTGTACCATTGCGTAAGAGATGGTTCATCCTACATAACAAGTTTTTCAGCGAGCGTATGTTATATTCCTTTTGTGAAATTGCCCAGGCTGATGCGTGTAAATATACTCCTCTAGCTTTCCATGTGATAAAGCAATATCATGTCAAGCCGCTTTTATTCTGATTTCTGTAAATTAACAATCTCAGAAGCATATGTTGAAAGCTGTTTACATAATTGGAGAGAACAAACCATATAAGTGAATTCCTTCTCGCACTACTAGCTACTAACCATGCTTTATAGTTGCCTCTAGTCTACTGTGGACACCTTCCTTTTATTCTCGTAGACCCCTTGCAGCTTACAATCTTTTGACTGTTTTTAGTCTCACTGGCTTTGATGGCTGTTTCTTACAGAAGACTTCCAACATTTTCATTTATGGCTATTGTTCTCTATGCTGAATCAGAAGACATTCATATTAGGACTAAATATTATGCAATAACATCTGGAACCCATCCCTTTTGTGAACTCATGATCTACCTCATCCTTCTCCCACTATTCGTGTGTCATTATCACAAACTCATTAATTGCGTTTTTTGAGCTGGGTGATCCTTCATATACTTTCTTGCTACCTATAGAGCTTAGTGAAGCCCCCATGGCATGTGGACTCTAATTCCAACTTGCCAATTGTTATTTTTTTCTCATTTAATGTCGTTTTGACTTTATCATGAAGAGTTAGGTTCATAACATGAAACTAGGTGTAAGTGTGCTCAAAGTTGTGATTGTGAGCTGTTCTTGTAATCTCCTTGGTTGATCTAGTGTTGACTCATTTCTATTCTCCTTGTAAATATAGGTTAGTTGACTGAGTCTAGTGAACGTCTTATACATTATTTTGCTATTTCTGCTTGCTATGTCTGACGAGTTAGACTTTATTAATAGGATCTGACAAATGGGAAAGATACTTTGGTACCTGTGTTCGATTTTCAGCAAAAAAGATGCATCGGTTCAAAGACAATTAAGAGTGCTTCCTCTGGCGTGGTATGCTCCTATTACTCTGAGATTTGATATGCTGCTTGGCACTGTCGTAGCGCGATCATTTATTCTTCAGTTAATTGTTTTAGGTGACTGTCGATGGTACTTATGCTCTACATGCGAGGTTGCGGTCTTTGCTAGATATTCGGGTTGCTGTGGTAATTTCTTTTTCAAAAATTGCATAACTCATTCGATTCATTCTTAATATGATAATTGTATAATCAGATTTTTCTCTTCTCCGGATCAGGTTGGCGGTGTCCATTTTAGCCTCCTTTCAAAGGTCCAATATGATATTGGAGACTCTCGTTCACTGGATTCTCTCATTGACAGCATCTTTCCACTGTTTAGGAAACACATTGAGCCAGATTTACACCATGCACAGGTTGGTCTTTCATGTTCTCCATTTTTGAGCTTGCTGTCCTTGCTCATTTTTCGGATTTCTCTGCAGATTAGAATCAACAATAGCTTTGTTTCATCATTCAGGGAAGCAATCTACAAGCTAAAATGCAGAAGTGAGGTTCGTCTTGTGCAATTTTCAAACTCAAATCTGGGAGAAATCATTCCTTCACTTTCATAAGACTGTGACCTTCTTCATGTCTATGTGCCTTTTTCTTGTTTGTTTGAGTGTATATTTTGGTCGTATATTTCTTGGCACCTACTACAGTGGGTCTGAGAGCTAGTTCTTCTCTTCTCTTCCTTCTCCTCCTGGTACATTGTTTAATTTGTGTACCCCCGCTACTCTTTGTTCCTCCAGCCCCTCACCCCCGGTAAAAGTTATATAGCAAAAAGTTATCCTATGTAAACCATGATGTGCAGGCATAGAAGAGTGAGGATAGGTAAAATCATAATGAAACCTGTCCTCCGTTGGTCATCTCAGTGTACAAAAGTTTGTGGTCGCTGTTTTGATGAACTTTCTATGCCTGACCATATGAAGGGATTTTGCTTTGAAATCAGGAATAACTATATTAAAGTAATACTCTGAAAAGACTTCTTGAGAAGCAATTACTGCTATTTGTGATATGTACTCTCTCTACATCACAATAAGTTAAAATGCTGTCTTAAGAGTATGTCATACTGAAAGTCATGTTCCGTGGTAGCTTTTTAAGAAGTAATAAACCAATTATGCTATCGTAAACTCCATCTCCTGTTTGAATTCATTCTTCCTCTTTGTTTCGTGGTGGGAACTTCGAATTGATATTGCTACATAATGTTACAGTCTCCAGATTCCTTTCCTCCCCAGGTTCTTCAAGGAAATGAAGCTCAAACAGATAAGTGAGTACATCTGCAAGCTGTTACTCTTTTGTGATGAGTGAACTTGGTTGTGGAGGGTGATATCCTCTTTTGCTTTTAGCTTTATTGAGATGTACCTGAGACCTCCATCAGCCAGTGAAGAAGCACGAATAAACGATTGGATTAAGGTGCGTCAATCTGGTATTAGGTACTATCTTTCCCTGGGTGACCAGAGGATTGTCGACAAGCATTTCATTATCCGACCCAAAGCAGAGTTTGAGGTATGAAACATCTCACATCATTACACTAGATAATTGTCCTTTGAGTTTACTTGATGATTTACTCTGCTGGCGTATTGTCCTTTTTATCGGTTTTATAAGGTTTCTATTTCACTCATAAGAACCTTGACATGGAGCTATATGTAACATTTCAGACAGTTTTTTTGCAATTTGAGAATTGGCATATGTAAGAATCGACTTGCACACATATATTTGACTGTAGCCATGAAAGTAACATTATATAGAATACTTCCAATCAACTCTGTCGTGGAATTATGAAAAAGGAAACTTCTGGTGGTACTCTGACTAATAGTCATGGTCGCTTCATTTTTTTAAGTTGTCAGTTTGTATGGCTACGAATAATTATGTTTGGTCAACATTGCATGTGAGATAATTATCTGATCTCAACTGATATTATCATTTCATGGCTTTGACTAACTTTGTCCGAGAAGACTTGCCTTTTGCAATTTGGCAATCCAGTACAATTATCAACTTGGGTTGATTTTTCATCCTCGAGTTGAGTTCCTACTAAAATTATGATGAATTAGGTGTCTATTCAGGTCTGTCTCTCATTGTTCTTATATTGAAACAGGTAGGACGGATGACATTAGGTGGATTGCTGGCTTTGGGATACACAGTTGTGGTCAGTTACAAAAGGGCATCCACTTTTGTCAGTATTGACAATATCTCTACGTCCCTCGAAACCATTGATACACTTGGCGAGACATTCATGGTGCTGAGGGGTACAAATAGGAAAGTATGAATTTCTTATAAGATAGTTTAGCTTTATATTATTTTCATGACAGATGCTTACATTTTCTCTCAGTGTTTCAACTAGCATTTCCGCCAGGCTTTGGAGTTCTTCCTCTTTGGGACATTTCTTTTTTCCTTTTTTTTTATATTTTATTCTTTTTTCTTCAATTGATCTTTGCTTTTTATTTTTGTTATATTCTATTTTTCTTTTTTGGGTTCATCAACTGCCGACCCCAACTAGTTTGGGATAAAGGTGTTGTTGATGTTGGTTTGGGGCCCCGGGGGGGGGTGTGTTTTATAAACTTAAGTAGTAATCTTTTATGCAACCCATTTGACGAATGTTGCTAATGTTAGTACCCTAATTATCCCCATGCTGGATCCCATGGACATCAGTTACTGTATAAAACAATCAGTTGTTTTGGTCTCGCAAGAATAAAGAAATTAGAAGGTACCTAATGTTGTTAATCGGATAAGTTTGAAAATCAATTTCCATGTGGTCCTTTGTCAATCTGCTTGAAGTTCCTGCTGCCATTGGGGCTGTGTGTTCACTCTCTGTTGAGCTGCTTTCTCTCTGTATCATGTGTTCAAGATGCAGCTTCTTTTGTCATGTATCTGTAAATTTATGCTATTTGAATATCTAGGGCTGCTCGAATTTGCTAGTTTCAAACTGTGCATGCTTAACTGTTGGTGAATTTCCTATTTAGTTGAGAAAGTGGTATTGGACTTTATTTTGGTCACTTTGTTGTGCTTTAGGCTGTTGGTGCAGAAGCATTGCGGTTGGGTATAACAGGACCATGGATCACCAAGTCATATTTGGAAATGATTCTTGAGAGGAAAGGTTGGAATGTACCCTGATGTTCCAATTGTTCATTTATTTACTTTCTAGTTGTGACAATTTCAGCTGATGCTTTTCACTAACCTTTTATTAAACTGATTATAGGTGTCCCACGCCTTAATACACCTCCACTATTATCAAGTATATCTGTGACTGGAAATCAAGAAGGAACTGTTGTCGCCCCGAAGCCAATTCGTGTTACTCCAAATCTTGTGACACGGCTTGAGGATCTGTCACAACCATGGACTCGATCCCCTACAAAATCCAAAATGGAACCCCTTGTTGCAACATGGCACTTCATTTCATCAGATCCTTCCTATGCTGATAATGTTGTCTTAGGTATGTCACGATACTACTTTGCTTTTGTTCTTGCATCTAAATAAGCAGTTACATTGATTGTGATATACGGGTCTTTTCTTGATATATTTAAGGCTTCTCTCATAAAGCAACCGCAGATTCTTCTTCTTTTAGGGATACTATGAAGCTTGCTCCTATGCCTGATTCATATGATCTTGATAGAGGCTTGCTTCTAGCTGTTCAGGCAATTCAGGTAAGCACTGCAAATTGAGCCAGAGGCTCACAGGCTTATGTACGTAGACATTTGGGATCCTGAGTATTCCGTTTGTTTCTCTGTTTACTTAGTTTCCCATTTTTAAACAATATTCAACCTTATTTTTGGCATTTCCTGATGCAGGCTTTGCTGGAGAACAAGGGTGTCCCTGTTATTGTCGGAATTGGTAATATGGGACTTTGATCATTCATGAACACCTACCCTCTATATTACCTGATGGTTATGTTAGCAATTACTGGGTTTGCATTTGCCTGCATATTTTTCTTCAAAAAATTTCAAGCATTTAGAACCGTAGCATGAAAACTGGTAACAGTGGAACTTATAAATTGGATGGGTTCTCAGGACAGGAGTGCTTGAGGCAACTCGCATGAGACTGAACAAATCGTCTCGTGCTGTCATCCATTTTCTTATTAAAAGTACATTGGGCATGTCAAAACCCAACGAGTAGCTAAATGAGTTGGCTTGCAAAAGGTGATGAGCATGCATTCATAACTTCATTGGATAAAGTAAGTCCTTTCACTTGGTGATATCTAAGAAGATTGTTGTTTGCAACCGGAGGGAAACTGTAATTGGGCTAAACTTATTTGGACGAAAGGACAACTAAGATGAAAATGCTGTCATAAGAACTTCTCTGCTTGGAAACTTTGAATGTTCTCCTCAAGATATTCTTTTGGGCATTTAAATACTCATATAAGATTGCCATAGCTAAGATGAGAATATATTTTGCTCCTTTTTCTAGTAGCTTAGATTTTTGAACAAACAGTTACACATTTCAACATGTGTATCAGATTATAGCACGTCGTGACTCCAGGGCCGACACTCCCTCTTACTGTCATTTTGTTTTCCTGTTCTAGTCTCCTCCTTACGCGTGAGGGGGAGTGATAGGAAATATACTAGATTTAAGGCATTGCCCAATCCCTAACTGCTTAAGTTTTCCCGACGAGTTCATAGGAACATATTCCTATTAATTCCCAAAAAAATACAAATGCATACAAATTCGAACTAGAAACTAATCCCAACATGGACGTATTGAAAGAACTCATATAAGCAATAAATATATGAATGATTTGCACCAATTCACCTTTCTTGAGGTCCTAGTGTTCATCTTGACATATAGTAGTTGCGGAAAAAAGTTTTTGACTTTTATGTCTTTTGTTTGCATGCTTGTTAGATGAAAGTTCAAGGCTATCGAATAAAATGATTAAACATAGCCATTCTACTGATATATTCTTGGAACTTGGGTATTTTAGTTTGTCAATGACTTGTATGCTCTTATTGTTGTTGCAGGAGGTCCAAGTGGCTCTGGAAAAACTAGTCTGGCTCACAAAATGGCAAATATAGTTGGCTGTGAAGTGGTTTCTCTTGAAAGCTATTACAAAACTGAGAACATGAGGGATTTGAAGTATGATGACTTCAGGTCCATTGACCTATCTTTGCTTTTAAAGGTGAGCAAGAAAAGAATATTGACTTATGTTTCTCTTCATCAGATCCTTCTCCTTGGATTTAAATGCCTAAAAAAGTTTAATGGTCTTTTGTCGAATGGTAAAGAAAGGAATAGGGCGAATTGTATTTTGGTTTATATATGTTTTAATGTTCTGTGACAGAAAAATTGCTATTACTGAAGTTTCAAGTGTCAATTATCTGGATTATGTTTTATTTGCTATTACTAAAATTTCAAGTGTCGGTTATCTGGCTTATGCTTTATGGGGTAAAATTAACACTGAGGCAATGATATATTTCCAGGGACACTATTTGCAGGACATATTGAACTTGATAAATATTTCATGGCTTCTGTCATTGGCTTGAGGGGGATGGATTAGTTAGGCCTAATGTTTTTGTGCCTTTTTTTGGCTCAATACTGAAGTAGGCAACCGTTTGTTATCTTGTGCTGTCTTCACCCCAGTCACCATTCTCTTGAGTTCCGTAACTTTATTTAATCTGCATGGTGAAGGGATGTCGTGTCTGTATGTAAATTTTGCTTTTATTTTTATTTTTTTGGTCATTTCTTTGTTACTTGATTGTCGATCTTCAACTACTTGGATTTCATGAAGTATGTGCTAGGCAAATCTCTTTTATGCTGGCCTATACATTTTGTTCACTCAGATTTCTTGACTTAAATAATGAGGATGCAATTGTCTTCTTGTTGACATCTTCGAATAGTTGTCAAGCAATTATTTGGAAGTTATCTTCAGTTAATATCTGACTGTTTGAGCATTTGCAGAATATCAATGACATAAAGAAGGGTCGGAAAACAAAAGTACCAATATTTGACTTGGAGACTGGAGCTCGAAGTGGTTCGAAGGAGCTCGTAGTTTCTGAAGATTGCGGTGTGGTCCGTCTTGATGGTCCTTCTAGATTGCTCCCTTGTCTTTTCTTAGTTCAATCTCCTTAAGAAGCCTCGCAATACTAACTGCTTAGTTCTCTATGACTAAATTCTTCTCTCTTAGGAATAGATTCCTCATGGAAGAAAAGCTATAAAATTGGGTAATCCAAAGAAATAGGCTAAAAGAGGAAGTGGAACTGGTCATTTGATTTTCCAAGCTTCTTAATTTGCAAAAGGGAAAAAAATTTACGGCTAGTGTCGAGCGGAGGAGAGGAAACAAAAGATAGTGGGAGAGTTGCGATCACATTTTGGAGTCTGCACTCTTTTTTTACGATTCACAGTGGACTCAACTTGGTACAAAACAAACTATGGGTTCAGATTCTGTATCCGGATTTCATTGTAATCATGAAATCTTCTCAACTGACGAATGCATGACTTAGAAAGAAGTATTTTTCGTCAAATAGCTTAAGAGTGTCTTTCAGTGCGGACAGAACAAAAACTTGCCGGCACTCGTATAGTGTCAAATGAAGCTATTTCAATCTAAAAATCACCTCGAGGACTTGTATTTACTCAATGATCATGCACGATCATTATCAATGTAAATGAGAAACTGCTTTTGTTGTAATCGGTGTTGTGTGGGTCTTATGGGTTGTTAAATATGCTATTTTCGCTATGGGTTGTGATGATGCCACGTAGTTGTTTGCAATATTAAAACAATGCGATGGATTTGGCTTGTAATCTGGCAATACCAAAGTAAACAAGTAGAGAAAGAAAGAAATTGGATTGAAGTAGGTTTTCCAATTCTAGCATAAGCAGTCTTGATCTATAGATACTGAACAAAAGCTGTACTTCCTCCAGAATCTATGTGACTGGAGGACAGTTATCACCTTTAGGTTTGAACTCTTGTCTATGCTTATGATATAGTGAATATTAATGGCAATTTATTTTTTCCCTTTGTCCACTGGAGCAGATAATTTTTGAAGGCGTATATGCTCTGCATCCTGATATCCGAAGAGCACTTGATTTGTGGATTGCTGTTGTACGCACTGGTTTATACTTTTTATGTAGACCTTCCGATCTTCATAATTTTCTGAACCTTGAACCTCAATGTCTAAATGCCTCTCAACACTTTCCAAACAGGTTGGAGGCGTTCATTCACATCTGATATGTCGAGTTCAAAGGGACAAAAGCAGAGTGGGTTGTTTCATGTCTCAGAATGAGATCATGATGACTGTATTCCCCATGTTCCAACAGCACATTGAACCACATCTTGTTCATGCACATGTAAGTGAATCTGGGATTACAAGGCCTAAATGTTTAATTTGAGGTGAATTTTTCCTGATTTACTCTTATCAGTTAGATAACTCACCTTGGAGAAAAATCAAACTGTTAGTTGCTCCATTGTTGATTGTCTTCTTTGAGGGTTAACTTGGTCCTGCATTGCAGTTGAAAATTCGGAATGACTTTGATCCAGTACTTTCTCCTGAGAGTTCACTGTTTGTTTTGAAGAGCAACAAACAAGTAATACCACTAAAGTGGCTTTGTTGCTACTATCTTCAATATTTTTTTGGTGTTTACAATAAAACACAATGGCTTCTGTACTAGGTGGCATATCAAGATATTCTAAAAATTCTGGACCGTGGAAAGATCTGCAGTTCTGCTCAAAATTTCATTGACATATATTTGCGGCTTCCTGGAATTCCTGCTAATGGACATTTGCAAGAGAGTGACTGCATAAGAGTCAGGATATGCGAAGGTAGATTCGCTGTACTGATACGGGAGGTGTGTGATGAAGTTGCAATCATCTTTCTGCTTCTTATAGCTAATGAAAAATACTCGCTTCTAATTCTCTTCTAACAACATATGTCAGCCTATAAGGGAAGGCAATTTCATTATTCAACCCAAAGTAGATTTTGATATCAGCGTCAGTACAGTTGCTGGCCTCTTGAACCTTGGGTGAGTTATATGAATAGCTGGTCTAATTTACTATTTCCTTTATTTACTGCAGGATGTTATTTCAATTGAACATAAGTTTCGTAAAATCTTGTAGTGTATCCTTTTTCTCATGATCTAATGTTAGTGAGCTTGACATGGTTGTGTTCCAAAGTAGATAGCAGGGATTCTGTCTGAGTAATGCTTACTTTTAATAACTTTAGGATATTTATGTATCCATTGTTCTGGGTACGTAGGAAGGTTTTCATTTTTTTGAGTTTCTACTGGATATCGATGCCTTTAGAGTGATAATTGAACAAAAAAGTGATCCCTTTAAAGTTATGATGCCATATACTTCCCTTAGATAAGTGTGTGGAAGACATGCTTAGTTTTGGCTGCTGTGGATTTGCTTGAATTTCCTTAAGTATCTGCTCAGGAGCATTTTCTTATACGAGAGAGTGACAGTACAGTTGAACCGCTCTAGGGTTCTTGTTTCGTGGTTTTGTGCAATTATATGCCAAATGCTGAATAGGGTGGTGTCAGCTGTGTATTCTCATGCAAGAGAAACCTAGTCTGCGGAAGTGTCTTGATATAGATGTTGGATTCTTAAGAAAGAACTGTAGTTTTGTCTCTCGTTGGGGTGGAATGGTTTGGAATGCCTAAAAGAGGAAAAGCTCTGAGGAAAGAAACGATGCTGATTTTAGAGAGATTTGTTAAAGTATCCCACATTATTTGTCTTTGGGTCTTGTCTGGTCCTTATGTACATGTTATCTCCTTCCACCTAATAGTTTAAACTTTTGGGTCTGATATTGTGACAAAATACTAACATTATAATTCGCTTGTGGTTCTTGTATGTCTTACCGCTTTCATCATTCCACTTTGTGATTTGCATCTGAAAGGTTATGTTTAACGTACTATCTCACTTGTCTACAAGGTTTGTTGAGGTCTAATACGTATTTTTCCTAGGCCTTATAACTTAAGGGCGTGCCTACAAGGTCTTAGGCCTAGTCTCCCTACATCTTATAGCTTTCTGCCCACTCATTTGAGCCTTTTAAACCCAAAGCGCCTAAAACTTTCGTAACAAAAGAGATGTTGATGCATACATTTGCCGATAGGCATACAACTATCTGATTTAGGTCATCAAACTAGTCCGAATCCTACCGAGAGGTCCACTAAAGATCAGAAATTGTTGAATGTTTAATACTTTTTGAAATTGGATGTTATTTAAATATTGCTGGAAAGGAAAAAGGTACTTTTTGCTTATGCTGAAATGGGAATGAACAAGCTCCAAGTTTTTGGGTTGGACATTCTGATAAAACTTTTCTAGAATGGAACTGTGAATGTGGTTAAAGCTTTAGTATTACCTTAGCTAATAAGACTTTCCGTGCTCTGCCCGAATTATAATTGCCAATAATTCGAGGGCAATTTCATGAAAACTTCTCTCATTCTTCGATCACTTACTGAGATGGTTGTCTTAGGCAGTTTTAACCTTGCATTGGACCCTCCAATGAAGAATTTTAGAGCTTCTCAGAGGAGTTACATCTCATGTCTTCTTCTGCAAGGAATGGGAAGGTCAAATGATGATACCTGCATCTTACTGCCAGGATGCGACTTGATGGAACATAATCTGCCCGATGGCATACATAAGCCTATTTATTTATCTTTGATCAGGGAGAAAGCTGTTCTGTTTTCTGACATTAAGATTTCTAGTAGCTTGATATAGTTGTTTAAGAAATTAGACTCAACTTCCATAGTTCCAAGAGATAATGGTTCTTGGACTGCTTACCACCTGCTTCAAGAAGTTTACATTAGAGTGTTTGGACAAAGAGAGATGTTGTAAACTGTCTCTCACCGCAATGTAAGAGGTGCCTTCCCTCTTCTCCTTCTCCTCTTCTTCATGTGAAAACAGCTTTTGTTTCTGTGTCCTAAGTATTGAGGCTGTGGCTGTGTAACAATAAGGTTTATGGTAGGCGAGAGTGAGGAAAAGGCCTCTCTGGAGAGATATAAGAAGACTAATCCCATTTGATTGCCTTCCCCAAACCTCACAAATAGGAGCCTCGGTTGCTGCAAAACTTTTTGGAATTTCTAAACTACTATTCTTTCTTTTGCATCTCCCACATGTGTGCATTCCTCATTTAACTCTTTGATGTTTTTCTGCTACCTTGAAGAGCTCTACATACGTGCACAACTATTATGGGTGCACTCCCGCTTCCCTGTGTTTTGGGTACTATTAACTCATAGCTGGTGGCTTTGGCTTGTCAATCTGTTAATAATACTCTCTTTCTCCCTGTCTTCTCCAGGTATCAAGCTGTGGCATACATCGAAGCTTCAGCCTTCATATATCAAGATGGGAAGGTTATAATAGCTGACAACCTTTTACTTTTCTCCTTGTTGGGAAATAATAGTTGACAGCTTTTTAGTAAGCAAAACTTCTTGGGTCTTTTATGTGTGCTTAATTTGATATGTTCACTAAGTGGCATTCGATCTATGTGCATCTGGGGTCCGTTCATTTTGCTCACTTTTGGAGCTTGCTTATTTAGTCCTGTTCTCTCTTTATGTGCAGTTGCATGCAGTTAATATTGCGAACAATTAGTTGCAGTTTTTCCTCTTTCTCTTTCTTTTTCTTTTTATGTTTTTTGCCACTTGAATATGACCGATTTTCAAATACTCATGTGGAGGCCTCTCTTGACTGAGGTAAAAGGCATGTTTGTATATTTTTCGTAGTTTTCAAATTCGTTGAAGTCACATGAGGTTTGACCCAAAAAAAAAAAAAAGTAGTCACATGAGGTCAAATTTAATTCAATAGTATCATCTTCAAAGTCCACCATATGAATATTTTCTTAATAAACCAGCTCTGCCTGGAATTTTGAAGACCTGGGTCCCAATTTCTATTCGAAAATTACACTCTGAGGCCTCATTAGCAGATTATATTCTGGGCATTGTTGGATTTACAAGTAATGTTTGTGGTACATTCTCTCTCTAGAAATCTATCAGTGAATTAGAACCGAGTGTTTTAGTGTTATTACTCCAGAAGATCGGGAAATTAGTACCAGTATGCCGCAGTTCCTTTTGGAATTTTTAGGATCTTAAATAATCCAGTAAAAAGAAACCTTTAAATTTCTATGCTCCTTGGTTGCATTACAGTGCCTTTTTTTGGACAATGCAGCTGATTTCACACCTACTGCTGTGTGATGACACAAGCACTTGTCACGAGCATCTCCCTTAGTGGATCGCTTCTTATGTCTGAGTATTTTAAACTTTCTGTCCGCGTTGTTAGCATCCTTCTCTATTAGTTATCGGGCATATGACTGATCATCCGGTATTTCTGTTTATCTGTCCATATATCATGCCAAAAGCTCATTATTTCCTGATGAGTTGAGCCAACATCTTTTTCCTGGGTTTCTTGCTCGCATTTAACTTGATGACGCATTAGCGTGAGATCTTATCTGCATATCCTCCATATTATGAGTAATGTATGCATGCGGTGAGTGATGATTGACTCCCTTCGATTCTGATCTTTATTCTACATATTAGTTTATTTTTTCAGTAAAAAATATGAGTTTAGTATCTTGAATGTATTATGTAGCGGAACATGGAGCACATTCGCTTTTCAAAACTGACTGTATCTAGATGCATCTGTCAGATTCTTATTGAAGTTGACCATCTACAAGATGTTCCGAGTACTTATTTACAAATCAAAGGGGTTGATAAGGAGGCTGTAACATCTGCTGGTTCAGCTCTAAAGTTGGATGGCTCCTATACAACTAAGGTTCTTTCCTTCTTACATGAAGTTATCTGGTCATATTAAGCTTGAAGTCTTGGCACGGACAGCTGACATGCTTTAGTTAACTAAAATTTTTCTCTTCATTAGAGCTATCTTCAAATAACTATGGAAAGATTGCCAGCGATTGAAAGAAGCTCTAACGGGATTCATACTCGACAATCTGCAAGATTGCAGGAGCTTGTGGAGCTTATACAATCTCAGGTGTTTACGTCTTGCCTACTTCAATTTGCTGAAACTTTATGCAACAATGACTGGCTAGTTTCTTTAGGCAAAGCTTTTCTTATGGTACTAATGCCATGCTAAGTCAGTTCAGTCCACGATTCTAGTTCTCTTTACTTCTTCTTCACAGAATAAAGGTTGTTGTTCTGGGTCGTTGCAAAATATACATTTACTTTATCTAGTGAGGCCTAAAACTCTTAACAACTTACCAAAGTATTTGTTGTATATTGGGTGAATCTTGTGTCATCTATTTGCTGGAGTATGTTGAACTACTATGTCGTCATATTTTAGCTGAGAAGAGTGGATTTTTATCTCTACGTTCCCCCGAGATGGAACTTACCTTATTTGGATTTTGTGTTGGTTTTCAAGTGTAATACTTTTATGGCACTGATGTTGGCTAGTTGACCGCGTTAGTGTGGTATACCTATGGCAACATTTACCTGTTCTAGACAGTTAATCCTTGACTTAAATTCCACGTGATGGATATTTGCTCGTCTATAATCCATTCAACTGTAGCATTTGAACTGAATTAACCCATTTTGCGGCAGCATCATGAAAACGTAGTATTTCAAATGACAGATATTGGGGCAGACCCAAGTGTTGAAATTGAGCAATGTAGTGCGGGCTGTTTTTGAATGCTCAGTGTGATATTTGTTGTGGTAGTAAATGTCATGGATGGGTCTTTTACAAATTCAACTAGCATGCCTATCCTTATTGTGGGCATTGGTACATGCTATGTATCTGCAATGGATAATAGAATTTTGAACTTCAATTCTGTGTATTTCATTTCATCGTGTAGGGAAACTGTTCAGCTTCAGAATCCTCACCAAGTAGAGAAGTCATTCCAATAGAAGGTGTGATTGAAGACATGCAATCCAGGATTAAAAGGCTGGAGCGGTTGCATGCGATTAATACGGTACTTATCAGTCTCTCTACTCAGATATTTACCTGTTTCTTTCGTTGAGGGATTATGTGAAGTGTAAATTCGGGGTGGTGGTGAACTTGTGACCAATGCTATTCCACTCCGTGGAGTAAGTGATTCAGATCTACTTACAGAGTTCAGAAATATATGTGGGTAAATTGAGCAGTGCTTAGTTCTTGCTCAACTGCTTTTAGGCATAGCAAGCTGCATTATTGTCGGTTTTGTTGCCCTAATTTATATTCCTCTGACAACTACTATATATTCTCAGGTCTTGTGGACTTTTTTGATGTCTGCCCTCATTGGTTACTCACTTTATCAAAGAAAGCGCCAATAACTTTTCAGCCTCCTTGCATGTACATATACCTATTTTTCTGAGATAGTAATTGCATATCACAAGGGACGATTCAACTTTTGCTAGGCGACTTATCTCGAATCTCCCTCAGCAGTGATTTTGCTGAAGATCATTAATTGACCCAGAGTCAGAAGAGGAAACAAATTCTGCATGTTGTAGATGCCAGTGCAGCATTTGCTTTATTCTTTTTGCTCTGCGTGTTCTTGTCAGGGACGCTCGTAATTTTATCTATGATGACACCTTTTTAGTTAGAGATAGTAATAGGAATATATATTCTATATATTTTGATATTACTAACCAAATTTTTGAGATTGACAATGATCCTTCTTTACTGAGTGAACAAAAAAGTTATTTTTTTAGTTATCAGACTTTTGATTATCTGAAGAATGGATCTAAGAATGACGATCTGCCCTGTGATCGTTCCATGTATGATACTAAATATAGTTGGAATAATCACATTACTAGTTGCATTAACTCTTATCTTGTTTATCAAATCAGTATTGAGAGTTCCGTTTTAAGTAGTAGTGACAATTCCAGTTACAGTTACATTTATAGTTACATTTATGGTGAAAATAGAAATAGTAATGGAAGGGAGAGCTCCTGTATAAGAACTAGCAGGAATGGTATTGATTTCACTCGAAGAGAAAATTCTACTGATTTCGATTTGACTAAAAAATATAGGCATTTGTGGGTTCAATGCGAAAATTGTTATGGATTAAACTATAAGAAACTTTTGAAGTCCAAAATGAATGTTTGTGATCGACAGGTGAAAATACTTTTAGGTGCATCAGACATTATCTTTTTGGTCGCGGTACTTCGTCGGTATACTCCATCTCTCATTAAAACACCACATTAAGTTCATATCGTACTTCGTAAGGTGGATCTACCACGAAGTAGTGAGGTGAAGGCCTAAGTCGCGACCGGTTGCGCGAACATGCTCTAACACTAAAAAAAAAAGGGACTGATTCCCATTTTTTTTCCTGGGAAGCCTACCACTGTGCTTTAGTCCTTCTGCATTACACCTCGACAGGTCGGAGAGTATCCCTGGGAAAGAGCTGATTTTCAGTTCACAAAGAGGTCATTCAGCATTGAACCTTGCTGCGCGCATTTTAAGGCACGTTGGGGATGGTTCATTAAAATGCCTACCCAAGCTCCTTGAAAGATTCTGCCTCATGCTTCCTATCCCATCCCTTCTCCTTAGGGGATTTCTCAATGTCTAAAGACGCTTCGAAGCCCATGATACATGGCGGAGTTGGGTCTAACGTGTGTCGTAATAGGCGTAGAACCTGGTGGCTCCATAATTGACCGCCGCCTCAAGGTATGCTTTTCCTAACGAAGGAGGGTTAGATATAGGTGATTGAAGATGGGAATCATTATTAAACATCTATTTTCTTTGTTTTTGGTAATTAAGGGGTCAGGCGTGACTCGTTTTTGTAGAGAAAGAAGACTGGAGGGGCTCTTGGTCGATACGTAGGTTTCAAGGGCTGGAACTGAGGTAATGGGAGTTTGTGGAGTTGGGCGGGAAACTCCCCAGGGCTCCTTTTTTTTATATAAGAGTAAGGGAATAATTCAATCATGAGCTGCGGCGCTTAAACTTAAAGAAGTGTACTTACTTTTTATCACGCCAAATGAAAAAGAAATCTGCCTACTTTGCTGCGAGGAAAAACCTTGTCACCCCCTTTTTCGATCAAAAGGCAACTACTTCCTCCTATCTGGTCTCCCATTATTGAAGTTGTATCGTCCAAGCTGCTTTGATCTAAGTAAGGATACGAAAGCGTTGGCAGTGTAAATTTTCAAATAAATCCTAATATGCGAAATACATGATTGTAATAGAGAGCTTCTTAAGGTCGATGAAAGCTAAACCTCATTCTAGTGACCAAAGGCTTGATCATCTTGTTATTTCTTCTATTTTGGTAGATACTTTGATAAATGGAAAGACCCAAAAATGTTACCTGTCTCAGGGAATTCAATTTCCTCATCCTCGGGTCCCAAGGACTTTGTTTGAACAACAGGAGGAATTGGAGGAGCATCGTATGAAGAACCCGCTTATTTGGGGCAAAGGCGTCAAATCCATCAAGATCGTCAAAGCTCTACTTGGCGTTTCAGGCATCGTTGCTCATCTACAGCCCTCTCGATCGTTTCAGGCGGAATTTGTTGATGTTGCACCCACGAAGTATGGAAAGTGCCGAACATTGGGAAGTAGCCGGGGAGGAGTTAGGAACAGGAACAAGGAAAAGCGAGAACCACTTAAATAGAAGAATCGATTGTATTTCGTCCTTTGTTCCCCATAGCAACTGAATATAAAAAAGCACCAAATTTGATGACTTAGAAAGAGAACGACAAAGCAAGAGCATGCTATTGAAGATGTTGCAACATATGTCGGGGAGGCCTCCGTTGATTGTGTGCAAACAAATCCGATTTCCGCAACTGTAATCATTTGTCACTCGGTGTTGGAATATGTAAATATTAAACCACGTTTTCTATATTTATATATTCCAGCACTCCGATTATTTCATCCAACAACATTTTTTAATTATTTCAATTCAATAGCGGTACGCTCTAAAAAAAAAAGTCAAGGATAAGCTTGAAGCGATAGCTTCCTGCCTCCTTCATTCTTACTGCCTATTTCGGTGAGAATTTCTCTTCCCTTTTCTAAAATGCCCGATTGGTCTACCTCAGCAAATGTACAAAGTGGAGCCACTCGCTATTTGGCTAATCATCTTCTTCCCATTCGGGTTGGGTTGACCCAGAAGTCAAGTAAGAAGGAATGGAACCACCGGAGAGTCGTCTGCAGTTCAAACTTGGGCAAAGACGACTTACTTTGGAAGTGAAACCCGAACCGATTTTCGCTATTTCGGGTTCTTATTGAGCATAGCGAAATCAAAGTTTATGAGAAAGTCAGCGAAGTTTCTATTTCTACCTTTGCATAGTCTCAGTCCACAATGAAAGGGCCCGCACCTGAGCCTCGTTAGACTCAGCGGAAGTGGTTGGTGTAAGTAAAGAGAATAGAAGAGATGAAGTCTGTCCCTTAGATCAAATCATCGGTGCTTTTGATCCCTAGTTGCTATGGGGAACAAAGGACGAAATACAATCAATTCTTCTATTTAAGTGGTTTTCACTTTTCCTTGTTCCTATTCCTAGCTCCTCCTCGGGTAGTTCCCAATGTTTAACACTCTTCATGTCAGGTTAAGACCGGCCGATCAGGCACTAATAAGGTTGATTCTTTTAAGCAGAATAAAGAGTGACTTTGGAACCTTGATCTCTTGAAACAAGAGAATTAGTAATAAATCTATTTAACAACATGTAAAGAAGAATGAGTCCGTAACCTTTCACTTCGTTATTTGAATAGCCTTTCATAATAATCAAAATCAACTTACCGTTATTTGAATAGCCTTTCATAATAATCAAAATCAACTTAATGAGTACCGTAAGAGAATCAGTCAGCTCAATGTTTTCACTCAATAAATTGAGGGTTTGTTTTGAAAAGAGATTTTAGGAAAGCAATAAAGTCGGTGGGCTAATAGCATGTGAGCAAGCAAGCCAGATGGATGTGTGGCGGTAAATGCCCATAATTCATCTTGGATTAGTGTATAAAAACAGAAATGGAGTCATCTGCCATGAACATTGGCTGAGAGATGATAGATTCACCTAATGATTACAATCCATAGTTTATCTTCGGGAGGCTCAAGATTTGCAATCTATTTATCCACGATGGTCACGATAATATGTTCTCCGGAGATCAACAGATCCTATAAACAGTAGCATGACTGTACTCGCAGAAATAAATCTACCTCGTGCTTTTATCATGCTTAAAGATAGATCTCCAAAACCGAGTCGAGGTCAAGTACATTCACTGCACAATAGAATTCAAAGTACCAATGCTACTCATTACACTGAGGTACCTAAAATTCATTTGTGAATTTAGCTTCACTTATTTTCACGCGTAACTATCACCTTAGGAAGGAAAACTAAATGTACTAGGGAAGAGTCCCTGTCTCCTCATGAATTCCGTTGCAATTGCAAGTAGAACTATAAATATAATGAGCCACAATCTTGATCCTCCTGCATTAACAAATTAACATAAAATAATGAGACACTAGTAATAAGCTAGTGAAGCGTCACAGCTACTTTGTTAAAAGTATGCTTCAGTATGGAAAACTGACGAATATCGCAAATGATAACCAAAGAAGCTCTCTAAAATCGAAGATCAAACTTTTAAGTCCTCTAGAATTCAATGTCTAAGTCACACAAACCTTGAAAATTTTCAGAACATGCTTCAAATGAAAATACAGACTCAAGAACAATACATCCAAAGATCTAGGAGGTACTGCACTCCAATAACTAGGACTCAACACTCTTTGAATTAAGGAATTTAGTATTCATAATACTGTGGATGGTTTTAGACGTGGAGTCTCTCGATGCCACAATCTCATAGGTAAACAAGGTGGACAGATCGATATATATAAAAAGGGACCCAAATTACAGTATTCATTCTGCGGAAAGAATGAGGTTCTCTTCAATCAATTGACATGAATTGAATAAGGCAACATAGACCTCGATCAATGTTCATGAGAAAATGAACGATTAATATCTAGCATAAGATTTTTCTTCCCTTTTTGGTTTACTTCAAAGACCTTGAGTCCTTATATTATGACACCTGAGCTGAAGTTTGAAAAATTGACCTCTATGGGAATCTATAGATTCAGTGTGTGTTTTCAACTTTCAGAAGTATTCCATCATTTCCGTGCCTTTCCATACTCCCACCTCTTACACTTACATAACATTCATTTACAACAATAACACCGAGTTTGACCTTAATAAACTTTTTTCTCAAAACTGCCTTGGTTTTCAAGGCCAGATCTGTATAAGTTAGGGTATCATAGAAGTCACATACCGCCAGTTGTGTCTTGAACCTGAGTCACTGTAGCACTTGAGTCCATGGATACTGAAATAATTGCCCTGCAGTGTAATCAATTAGAGTTAAAGCGGACCCAAATTTACTGCAAAGATGAGGATAGTATCTTAATCAAGACCTTGAATCGTGAGAGAATGCTAATGCTGTTACAAAACCAAGATGTGCTTTTTTCACAACAGTCTGTGTCTTCATACTAGTTGAATTTAAGATAACGATGTCTCCTTCTTCCGTGCCGCTGCATTCAATCATTCCAAACCAGAAAAGGACTGTATGAGTGCCTCTTAAACACAAACCCAATTGATTGTGAAGTGACAAAACACGTATAGTAACCATTCAAAGTAGACATGGAATGAACCCATATATTCAAGAGAATGCATTGACTGACGTAATCAAAAGCAAAAACCAACCTAAGAGGCACGGGTAAGAGCCAAATAGCATCATTCAATACCACTCAATGTAGATATAGCCTCCAGGCAACGAGATCAGCAAGTGTTCAATCGAGATGAGTATGTCGAGTAATCATTTGAACCAAACGGACAGTTATTATCTCATCTGTTTGACCGTAACGCTGTAAGTATGACGGTTCAGAGGCCGCCCTGCATCCTCTTTCCAGTGATGGCTACTTAACTCAATTGAGCTCCAATGGCAAGTACATAAACCAAATCCTATACTTGGGGCCAGATTTGCATATATGCCTAAACAGTAAAGGGATTACTTGATACGGATGATGCATATACACTTCTTGTTCTCCACATTGATAATTAGAACTCTCAGTGCTCCAGATTTATCATGTAGGAATATTAGCATCCAAGTGTCTACAGCATTTTGTTGCTGGCTGTGGATAGCAGATTCAAAAGCACTTCATACTACATCCCGCTGACTGAGGATATACTCATCCCAGGGCACAAGAATGTGACAAACTAGGGCGCTTTCTTGAAAGGTCGTAATACAGCAGCAACGCCACACTCGTTTTTCCCCTCAACTTCCACTATATCACTGGTGATTGCAGACCCACCCTCTCTCTCCTTTACCATACAAAGTCATACTTTACAGATTCAATCAGTCGCAGTTTCCTTCCACCTTTTTTTATTTTTTTAATATGAAAGCAAAGCACATTTTATAGGTCTCGATTTTGTACCTCCCTAGGTTGTAAAGACTACTTGAAACATGTCGAGGAGTATATGAGCAGACTATCGTTACATAAATGACTCCTTTGCTACTTTGGATATTTAATAAGAGAAGCCTTCATGCTACTTAATCATCACCAAGTTGAAGGAAGTGTTCACTCATTTCAGTAGTGGACCAAACATTATAAAGGATAATCTGGTAAACTGAATTTGCTGCTCCTCACTGGCAATTCACAAAAAATCACATTCCATATCGAAATCTGAGAAAAGATTTCAATTCTTATATTTCACTTGGACTTCACTACAACAACAATTTTGTTCAACTATCCCAGACTACTTGAAAGATGTCATCTGGTACCCTTAGAACTATACAACCCTTCCATACATAACATCTTTGTTTCTTTGAACAATAGAAATGATCTATCCCATTTCCGAATATTGCAGGTTTCACTATCCCGTTAAGGCACATGATTAAGATTCAAGCTAGGCTTTATCCTTATCCTACCTAATCATCCCCGAGTTGCGGGGAGCGTTCACTCATTTCAATGATGAACAGAAGCTTATATGATCAAGTAAATCAAAGTTGCTGCTTCTCATTGGCAATTGAAAAAACAAAAATCAATCTCTAAGTTTTAGTGGAGCCAAATTCATGAAAGCTGCATAAAAAGAGATTCCGAAGAAAAAGAATTATGACAAAGGATGCCAGTCCTCATCAAAGCAAATAACTTCTCAGCTAATAAATGGGTGAAAATATGATGGCTGCAGTCAGTTGTCACATGAGGTGAGACTGTGATTACTTACATCGCAAGAAGTTTTCCATCTGCTGAAACATTAAATGCGATAATTGAATCACGAACCACATGCTTGGAGCCAATTCTCTTCCACGAGGATGTGTTCCATGTCAAAATGCTTTCCCCTTGACCTATTTTAGAGTTGCAGAAAACATGTCCAATCAAAATGGAAACGAAACATCTTAGTGAATAAAAGATGAGGCCCTCAATGTTATCACCTGTGAATGCAGTGACATACAAAACCTGCGACCCATCACTACTTTGAGAAAATCTGCAAAACCCAAATCTCTCACCCTGAACAGAGCATGGGGAGCCCATCAGCCCCAAGACCATGAAAGGGCAAAACAACTCTACTGACAATGGTAGCAGAGTAAATGTCCAAGAAATATGTCCTTATTTTGGTTATGCACCAAGGATATGTTAAGTTCGAGAATGATTGACCCATGTACTAGCTGCATAGGTTACCTTTCCCAGAATGTTTCACCAATTCAAACAAATTTTTCGTAAGGAATTGCTCGATGTGAATCCTTTCATTTCTAGATCCAAAATATAAACTTGTCTCATTCAGTTCGCTTCACAAATTAGGTCCATGCAAATCCTACAATGCATACGGAGTTCTCACAGACTACCAAGGCAACAAATTTTTCTGTAATCATAAGAATCTGCTTCAATGTTCTGTCTTTATAAACTAAAGAACACGTGCAAGAGTTCAAATTTGGATCCTCTGTAGAGAAGTTGTGAATTGCCTCATTAGACAGGATACCCTGTCTGTGTTTTGGTTGTAGTTGTTCTCTTAAAATTCAAGTCCACTTGATTGCTTGGTAGACATGGAAAAGTGTACAGATATTAAAAATACGTGATGAACCAGATCTTATATGGAGAATCCAAGAACTTTGCTTGAAAATTTATACAAGAAAAGGGTTTCATAAGCTCACATTCTCTTTTGGCAGAGAAGCTACAGCAACTGAGGAATTTAGATCCCAAACTCGACAGGGCCCAGAATTCCCCAAGGAGACAAGGAACTTTCCATCGAGGCTGCAATGGGGAGTGTGTTGTACTGAGATTCTATAATTAAGGGCCATAATACCTTATTCCTACTTTTTATGGAGCCTTACAATCAAGAGTTATTTGAGGCTTCAATAATAAGAAAACCTGAAAGCAATGTCTTTCAGAGAAGAATGAGCCTGGGCCTCATTGAGAATGATGTCCATGCTGGGCCACTTAAAGACCATTAGCTTGCCATCCTGTACTGCACCAAAAAACACATCATCTGTCATGGTATTCCAATGATTTTTTCCCAAGAGTAAAGCACAACCAGTAAATTTATAGCATGCTTCATCAGATCATTCCCTAAAAGGATGTAAACTAAGCAGCATGTTTCACCCTATTATTAAAACAGAACACGAAAAGTTCGCATGAGCGTGCCATTAACTTGCCATCTTGTACTGCATCAAAGTACACAACATCTGTCATGCATATTCCCATGATTTTTTCCCAAGAGTAAAGCAGAACCACCAAATTTATATCACGCTTCATCAGATCATTTCCCTAAACGGATGTACTAAGCAGCATGTTTCACACTATTATTAAAAAAAAAAAGAGCACAAAAAGTTTGCATGAGCTTGGGTATTCAATGCAAATGGAAGTGTTTAGAATCTCCAAAGTCACTTTACTTCTTTTACCCACCGTTCTTGATCATTAAATGACAATTAAAATAAGAATCAGGTTAAAAAAACCACCAATTTTTTCGTGACCAACCTTTAATCAATTAACCAAGGTTAAGGGTTCAAAAAAGCATCCTAAAATTTAATCTAGCTAGCCATGCAAACTGAAATGCGCTAAAAAAAAAGAATAAACTACTGTCTATATTTAAAGTTTTCTAAGTAACCCATCTTTCTAAGGGGGGGAAAAACATAAGACACTACATTAGTAAAGCATCTTTCCATCTCTCCTCATACTACAAGTACTTGTGCAATATATCCATCTATCCTTTGCGCATAAAGGGGAAAAAAGAAATGTCTACCTCGCCACCAGCAGCAAGTAAAGAACCATCGTGGCTAAATACTAATGCTAACTGTAGTCCAGCATCTTCTAACAGGTTGAGCACTTTCTCTGACGCCTTCTTAAGGCCCAATTTATGGTCTTCAGCATTTCCAGGATCCTCCCATTTATACAATCTGTTTAAGCCAAATAAAAATGTTTAATTCAAATTGTCGAACAGCAATAACCACAGCACAATCTAGCGTTTTCTTTTCAATGAATAAGAGATTATAAGTGGAAGTGGAGAGGAAACAAGGACATAAATTTCTTGACATTGCTGAAACTGCATCACAAGAGAGAACTTTCGAAAACATATAACTCGTAGTTGATTGGCTTACCTAAAGCTTAAGTAGTTAGCCAAAGTTGCCACCAACGTCAAGCTAGTGTCAAGCGACCACAACGCTCATCAGAATAGAAAGGTGGCAAGACAACATACCTACAACCTTTTGGTAATGCGCAAATGACACCTTCTCCTTGTGGGTGAACAGCCATTCTATACGGCAAATCGGAACCAGTGCTGAGCTTAGCAACCTGAGTACACAATATAAAGTAGGGGCTCCAGTTATGGGACTAATAACCCAGAAAGTTTAGATGGCAAACGCAATTAAATTGCCCAAAAAATGAACGATGCACTGGAAATAAATATCTTCCACATCCAATTACGGATACATACAAATGTAAATGATTACCCAGCATAAAACTTGACTGATACACTGCCTCCATCCATTACAAAGTCAACATCAAATCAAGTGGCGAAGAGAAACAATCAAGGACAATGTATGACTCAGAACAAATCACAGGCTAAAACACATAACAACTGTGATTCAGTGCAATATCTCGTCAAACATAACAAAAAAGCCACCTTTCACATTTTAGACAAAGCCTCACCCTCCCGAGATCTAGAACTTCCGAAACGAAATGCACTACGTCCATTCATTCCAAAATTCAGAGACACTTATGGCGAGATTCCAATGAACCGTGAAACAAACGCAGCCGATTATACTCAGGTTAGCTAGACAGCGCAGACTCGCAGCTTCACCGTGTTTAATCAATCGGAGGAAGTGATCAGACGAGCAACCAATCGATCAAACACCCAAACCGAAATGCCAACACAGTGAATCACACAGACCGATCAAGGATTTCAGATCTTACAGGCTGCGGGGAGAGAGATCCGGAGGCGAAGTCGAACTCGGAGAGGAGGACAGCGTTGGGGATGCCGCTGCTGCCCTCCCCCCCACCGCCGGCGAGGACAAGGTAGCGGCGATCGGCGTCTCCAGGCCGCTCGCCGTCTTTACCTTCTCCTTCTGCCTCTCCCTCTATCCGTGGCTTGCCCGATTTGAAGCGAGACGGAATGTGGTCGAGGGGAACCCAAGCGGCTCCGTAGAGAGGCACGCCGTACTTCTGAGTTTCGGGGAGCTTGCTTTTCCCCATGGATCGGAATCTGCCAAGGGCACTCTAGTCCGCTCTGCCTCCTGATCTGAAAGACCTAACGAGCAAGAGAGGAGAACAGAAAGGGCAGAGAGAGTGGAGACTATGCTCGTTTGACTTAAAACTAAAGGATAGTATCACGAACACAATTTAACTTAAATTATTTTTTATCATAAAAAATCCTAAAAGGATACGGTTACAATAAATTTATCTTAAACTAACATATCTCTAATAAATTTATACTCTGGTAGTTTTCATTAAATTTAATGATTAAATTACTAAATCGAATGACACGTATAATTTAAGATCGTAATAATTTGAGATTTTAATTCTATGTATATCACATGGGTATTAATTTGAAATTTTTGGTAGCATTAATCCAATTTAACTGAGGGCAAGTTTGTCACAGATGTAATAATTTAGGGTTTTTATGATAAAAATAATTAATTTATGATAAATTCATCACAGATGTACCAGTTTGATATTTATCATAATCAAAAAAATAGTTTTGGATAAATTTATCACAGATGTATTAGTTTTGTGTTTTTCATGATTAAAAAATAAAGTTGAGGTAAATTTATCATAAATATATCAGTTTGTAATTTTTCGTAGCATTAACTCTAAAATCAAAATTTACCCACCCATGGGTAGCTCAGGTGGTTAAGGCGTATTTGGGATTGTGTGGTTAGGCGCATTGGTCCTAGGTTCGATTCTCCAAATGAGCACCTGTGATTTAAGTGGGGGCTATGGCGGTCGGTTGCTGTTCTAGTCTTCCCGAGAAATAGTCGAGATGCGCGTAAACTGACCCAGATATCTTGGTTATAAAAAAAACCCTAAAATCAAATGTGCTCCGGCATTCTTTCTAGTTTACAATCGAGTCCTTGGATTTGCAATTTATTTAGTCTACCTCCTTGAGATTGCTCGAATTTGCTAAATAAGCCACTTCGACCCTGAATTCGACCAGCATCAATCGATTCGGGCATCGGATTTTGCCGACTTATGATGCAGGCTCGGACTTTGCCCAATCGCCACAAGTTTGTTCTTTTTTTTCTTTTTTCCTTTCCTAAAAAAAAACAATTTCATAGCCACACCGTTGCCAGCGGCCTCTCTCGCGTCCCTGCCATCGCCGTTCGCCATTTGCTCCTCCTCGTTTGCCGATTTTTGGTCCTCGGCTCCTGTTCGTCACTCGCCATCCGCCATTTAGAGGTCGCCGACCGAGGCCCAACAATCAGCAAACGTAGAAATTTATGTTGTTATCAATGAATTTTTTTCTAAGAACAAAAATATTGTGTCATTATCAAATGCGTGTCTCTACTTAGAAACTCGTCTATGAAATAAAAATAAAAATACATATTTGTGGCCATAAATAGAGCTCCGGAAGAGAATAATTATCATTCGCTCCCTAACTTTCACTGTCTTTCCAATTTTATATTTTTAGGAACAGGTTTGGAATATAATTTGGTAACGCAATTTTATTTTTCTATTTCTAGAACAAAGTTTTAGTCTAGAAATAGGTTTGGTACAAAAACAAGAAGTGGAAATTTTATACTTTTCTATTTCTGAAATAGAAAATAAAATAAAAAATTATTCTAATTGCTCGCTCATTCTTTCTCGCATATAGTCTCCCTCTCTCGAGTCCCTATGGCCTACCACAGATCATCATTTGCAATATGTCGATCGCCATCTATCGTCCGCTGATTGCCAGTTGCTGGCCAAAGTCTGAGGGCTAGCACCCAATAACTGTAAAAAATTTATGTTGTGTGTATGTTATCAAACACGTTTATCTGCTCAGAAACCCATCCAAGGAATATAAGTAGAAAATTAATTAACTTCCTAATTTAGAATAGCTCTTGAAAATAGAATGGTTATCATTAACACCCTTGATTATCTAGAATTACATATGTAGGAGCAATGTAGTAAATTAGTAAACTTTCTAATTCATAATAAAATTTAATCCATATTATTTCATGGTTTAAATTTGGTAATCATATATTTAAGGCAGTTTACTATTGTGACTTTAAAATTATATCACTTGTAATATGCATTATAGCATATAAAGTTGCCACGTCATAATTTTCGTATTATTTAGTGATTGCACGTTTTATACTTATGTAGGTTAGATTGCACGTTACGTCAGATTAGTTCATAACTTTGGCCAGTCATTTAATTAAGTCGTGTTATATTATCAATAATTTACTAATTTATGCAAGTTAAAGTTACGTTAAAATAGAATATAGTTTAGTCTTCAAAAATAAGAAAAACCCAAGAAATTTATCTGTAATTGCATAATCATTTAAAAATCATGTTTATATTATGCAAGCATTTGTAGTTATCATCTTGCAAACATTTGGGTGATTAATCATGGTAATGTTATGCTTTTCTTTGCATTGAGATTAGTCTCATTTCCAATAATTCCTTTAGTGCTTTGATTTTTTGAGTGTTACGTTATTGGTTATGTGACTGCATGATAACCCGTGGTTTAAGCTTAAAATCAACCAATACTACTTCCAAAATGTTTTTGAAAATAAAGAGAGAATGTATTGAAAGGGCTATAGATCAACCTAGCGTAATTAAGTCCTCGAAACCATTGAATCTTTGATTCGTAAAAGTAAAATATATTCTCAAATTTTACGTGGTGTTTAATTGACCCTAACTAATTAGTGGCAACTTTAGAAGGTTAGAAAATCGTGTGTTAAATCGAGTATCAAGTTGCAATCGGTAGAGTTTAACAGAGGCTGTGCTAAACACGAACGGTTTTTAGCACACGGTTGCCTTGTGAGAGGAACTTCGTTCTCTATAGTTGTTGACACTCAAAACTATCTCATGAGTCACGTGATGCGTACGAAAAACAGGAAATAATCAGCTACGAAAATATGTATGCAGTACAGGCAAGGATCAACTACAAAGACGCCACGTAGGGAATGGTTTTAGAGGAATTTGTCCTAAAGTGCTAAATAAAAAGGGCGCGCAAAAAAAGACACGATCAGGAGCAGTCGAAAGATTTGTTAGCAATTCCATAAAAAAGAACGAGAGAGGCGCGGAAACCGTTGAAGACTTCATCTGCAAGAATCGTCGAAGAAAATCGTGCAAAAAAAACTTGAAGGTGACAGCTGTCCAGTAGTTATTGAAGCAAGCCTCATCCAAAGGGAGATGTACTTGGATCATAAGGCAAAAACCCTTCGACGGTTTTTAGGACATGCCTATAAATACATAAAGTTATCCTACACCGAAAAAAATCTAGAAAAAAATAACTCAACAAATCTTTATCTTTCAACCTAGCTTAATTTTAGCCGTAGCTTTCAGATTTCCATCATTGATTCAATTTCGATGTGTTTCATATCCAGAGTTAGGTGTCGTCGATTAAATTCCAACTTCTACTCGATTAGTTTAGTGCCGTCAATTATCCGATACATTATTGGTTCATTTTTCACCCGTCAAGAATCGTTGATTCAATTCCGGTGCTATGTCCTACATTTCCACCCGTCCGGTGTCGTAAATTAAATTTCAACATCGTGTCATACAGTGTGGTTCAGCATCGTCGATTCATTCTCGTTATTGTGGCTCGGTTCCCTTTTTTCGTCGAAACAATTCGACAAGGTTCATTGAAATTCGTCTCGAGAAGGTTCGTCGAAATCTTATACAAAGCTGTCGAAATACACGCTACTATCAATAAGATACCTTGCGTTTGACACTTTTTGTCCATAGCTTGCCCGGAACCCTTCTTTTTTAACGAACTGCTAACGTTCGATAAAAGGAATTTTTCGCGATAGCAAACTTTTTGGGCTCCGACCTCTTTGACCGAACCCCAAGAGAATCGATTGGGTGTTACCGTGGGAGATTTTCTTGGAATAGTAGTCCATCAGCCTTACCTTGGATGGCTCACATTTAAATAAATGATCATGCCTTCACGGATGCTTTTCTTCATTTTTCCCTTTCTAGCATCCAAATAAAGTCGTAATCCAGTTTATTCAAATCATTTCTCCTCTTTTCTCTCTCGTAATTATCTAAATCTTATGCATTCCATCCAAACTGAGAATAAATTTATGTTCCATGAATTTGTCAAATTCCCAATTTCTAGGCCTATCTACTGTTTCAGTTCCACCATGCGATGACAATACGAGCCTATCTAATTCTAATACCAACACGACGACTCATCCAGAATCCAACCAAATCGTTACACCCAGCCCTTCTCTTCTCCTCCCCTTAGCAACCTCTATGCCCAATCGCCACGCCTCCCTCCGCCATCGCCACCGGCAAAGTGCCCATCGTTAACTCCAAATTGAGCCAACATCATGTGTCTAGCCAAGTCACCGCTAGCCATCATTTCTGCCTCTCTCGCTCCCTCTCGATCTTGGTGGCTCCTCCATGGCCGTTGACCCTCTGAAAATGGATGCCGAGCCTTCATATCTGGAGGCGTTGGCGACTAAGGCTATGGGCGAGGTGGCGTTAAGTTCAAAAATACAGAGAGTTTCGATAAAGAGAAGATGGTCGTTGAGGAGATTTGATCCGGTGTGCTTGAACACTCGTGGAGTATTCACGTGACGCCTTCTCATGCGTAACAGTACAGTGAGTTTGGTATTAGAGTGGAAGAGGTGGATCTATGCCCCTCTCGTCTCATGGAGCCTTCACTTGAATTAAGGCAAGCTCTTACAATTGAGAAGTATAAAACGGGAGAAAGAAATATAAATATATTTTCAATAATCGTAACAAATATTACACCGGCCTATTTATAGGCCTTAGGATATCATTATTTAAAGTAAATCAAGATACAAACAATTAAAGGTTATTCGCCCAATATTGAGAGATACAAAATATCAATATAAATATTTTAATTATTTCTAATATAGAAAAATATCCTATATAATTATTCTAATTATATCTAACACTTAATATTTTTTTCAAAGGTTAACATCATATAATTATCGAGAAAAAATAAAATTACTCACTATTTATTAAATTAAAAGCAAAACAAAGTGAAAAATTAAAAGAATGCATGTTGGATTTGTGACATATTTTTATTGCAATATATGCTTATCCAGGAATACTAAAACTCCGTTTGTTTCCCCAAAAAAATTCAAGAAAATTTTTTTCGAGATTTTTTGGCATTTGATTCGTGCAAATAAGCTACCTAAGGAAAACATTTCCCAAGATGGAAAAAACTTCTTAAAAATGGGGAAAAAAGGAAAATATTTTCCTCATTTTTCATTCATCCTCCCTTTCACATTTTCTTTAATTCTAATTATTGTATTTACTTTCTTTTCACTATTTATTTATATTTTAAGATTCATAATTTTTATTTTTCTCTTTCTCTTTTTAGTTTTTTTTATTTTCCTTCTTTTTATATTCCCTTTCTCTTTAGTGGATTGCTGGCCTTGATTGAGGGTAGCCTTGGAGGGCGAGGTTTTGCCAGCTTGTCACGAGGCTCTAGCTCGCCTTCGGTCAATCATCGTGGCAGGTGACTGGTAGAAAACGAGAGTAAAAAAACAATGCAAACATAAAAAAAATAATTAAGAGCACAATTTTTAAAAAGGAAAAGATAAAATAAAAAATTATTAAAATGAGTGCATGGAGGATGATTTTTTCATCTCAAATGACGGAAATTTTTTTTAGTGCATTTTCATATTTTAGCCAAATGCCGAAAAATTTCTTCATTTTCCTAAAAATAACTTGCTGAAAATATTCACCAGATTCATTTTTTTTTGTCATGAATCACCAAATGATTAAGCATTCACTTTGTTCTTTCACATCGAATAATTCTAAATTAGGATTTCATTGACATTTTTTTTGGGTACAAAATTTACTCGTGTTTTCTTTCTCGAGTTTGTGCCTCTTTTTGTTCTTGTTTGTTTTTTATTTTCCTTTTTATTTTTTTCTTTAATATAAATCTTGCATCTTGAAATGAAAATTTCCCTCTACAATTTGTAATTTTTTTTTTGGTAGAAAAAAGGACTCGAACTGAATACAAAAATTTAATGGTGTAAATCTACCCTTATTTTGTTGGAGGTATTGAAAAGAAGCTAATATTCAAGCGCTTATCGATTTTCAAAATTAGCAAGCTAGTCAGCATAAGCTTTCCTTCCCGAAAATTATGTTGCACTTTATACTCAAAAGTGAGAGTACAAGGGTCTTATGATATGGCTATCATTGTCAACCATATCTTCTAGACTAAGAAGATTAGTGATCAGCATTAACTTTGCAATATTTAGGATTCGTCTTATTTTTACAACAATGTTAGATCTCGCACCCTCCACTAACGAGATTTTATTTGTTTATTAACTAGCTTCTTTGGTTTGCGAAAAAATGAAACATTTCTAAGAAATGTTTTTCAGGAAGCCATTTTTCAAGAAAATGACAATATTTTTCGATATTTTGCTAAAATCTAAAAATAAACTACAATATGTTTTTCGCCGTTTGGTATGGAAAATCTGATTTGGTTTTCTTAAAGAAAATTATCAAAATATTCGAATTTCTAACATTTAACTATTTGTCATTTTTTTGTTTTCTTTTTGCCTTCTTTCGACAGGTGAAGGACGAGCTCGCCAGATTTCAATGAGCCAAGCTCTACCATCCTCGAGCGAGGCTCCATCTTGCCAAATTCGATGAGGTTGAGCTCGCATGCAGTCGGCTCGCAGACCAGTGAGCTTCGAGCTTGAGCCTTGCCACAAGCTAGTGGGGCTCTAGCTCGTCCCATACCTGTGGCTGATTCTTGAGGACCCGCGCATGGCTTTTATGGACTAGAGTTATGGTTGCACCGCCTTTATGGGACCCAAGCTCGTGTGCCAGGCATTTGCCATGGCACTAGGGCTTGTGCTTAACCTCAATAGACTCGAGTTTAGGCGTCGAGGACCTCGACCCTTGTCTTGTTGGACCAAGGTGTCGGAGACCATCATCTTGAATGTTGGGAACCTGAGAACTAGCGTTAAGGTGATTGTGTCCAAGCGTATGGTTTTGGATCCAGACATCGATTCATAATCATATTTTAAAAAATGTTTTCTGATTCTTCAAAAAGGAAATTATTTTCTTGAATTTAAGTATAGATTTTTCGTTGACCCACTTTTCCAAGAGAGCCAAATGTCGAAAAATGTATTTTTGAAAAATGTTTTTTTATCCGAAAGAAAGGAAAAGGACCAGAAATGAAACTCCCCACGAATTACAGGAACCGACCGGCAATTTCGAAATAAAGAATCCTAAGCAAAAATACTTTCCTCTCCTCTGAAAATCCTAACTGGCAGCGCCACCTTTCTTCTTCCCAACCACGTGCGAGCTCTCTCTCTCTCTCTCTCTCCCCCCAAACCACAACGAAGCATCGAAACTCAGAGCGCGCGAGCGCGAGAGAGAGAATTGAAATCGGTCATCAGAATCCATGGAAGCTCCACGCGTGATGTGAAGATCCCGCGAGCAGGAAGAGACCGAGAGAGAAGATCGGAGCCCGCCGCCTCGATTTAAATGCACGCGTACAATCGGCTCCCGAGCAGCGGACACTCGACGCCTTCCCCGCCGAGCTCGCCCCTCCGGTCGCCTCGCTACCGCCATAGCCGGTCCAAAGGCCGGTTCACCCCGGCCCAGCCCGGCCGGACCTTCGCCCAGCGGGTCGCTTGGCTCCTTCTCTCTTGCCTCCTCCGGAGGCAGGGCATCTTCCTCTTCGCCCCCCTTATCTACATCTCCGGCATGCTCCTGTACATGGGCACCGTCAAATTCGAGGACTCCACCTTTGTCAGGCACAAACCCGCCCCCGGCTCCGTCTATCGCAGCCCTCAGTTGTACGAGAAGCTCCAGCCTGACATGGACGCGGATAATTCATCCGCCGATGCGGTCAGGGTTTGGAATTTCTCTTTTGGCATGATCGATCCATTTGGTGTTGGATTTGGGTGGTATTTGATTCGGAGTCAGTCTTTGAGAATGCTTGTGAGATTGTGGTGTTTGTAGCCGAAGTATCGGGTGAATCTTGGTGAATCCTTTAGTAAGTGGATGGCCAGGAAGAGTGGATCTTTTGTCTTTTGGTTCGAAATTTGATCTAATCTGTGTTTTGTCTGCCAGTGAAATTGAATTTGGTGTAATAAAATGTGAGCGGTAGGATGTCATAGTTCTAGAATTACATTGCATTGCATTGGATGCTGTAGGTAAAGATTTGCACTTCCAAAGAATACTCTTTTTGAATTTTGAATTTTTTAAGATTTAGTCCGATTGTTCTATTTTTTCTAAATTCTCTTCTGTGCTTACAGTTCTCAGGTCTTTGATAGATATTTGAAGCTTAAGTGGTTGACAGTGTGTACTTAGTTGAATCTGTGTTTGTCAAGGTTAGGACTATTTTAGCCATTATTCATGGCAACAAAGTGACGGTTGGCAAAATATTTGTGGAGAATTGACAGACCATGTTGATGGTGATGACATCTTTTTTGTACTGCATATTGTGTCCATGGGTGGCTTTGAACTTCTTGTGGCCATGATAGCATATATTAGATGAGACAAATCTACTTCTTGGAGAATCATCTCTGGGTTCGTCTGGTCCATTGCACCCTGTTGCAACCTTTTGCTGTTTTTGGGAGGACGTGAAACTTCTCTAGATCCTCGAACCATCGGATTTTTGCTTGACCATGAAATGATGCAAGCTTTACCATATCAAAATACGATTTGCCTAGAGTTGGAAAAGCTTCTATTACTTTAGAAATGCACCTTCATACAAGTTGCTGTCTCTTCTTCTGTTAGTGTATTGATGATAAATATGTTTTTGAGGAGATTTCTCTTAGCCTATCCTTCTCTGTCCTGAGTGCTGCAATTGCCTTCTTTTCCATGACACACCCTCCCTTGCATGATTGATCACAATGTTGTTGTTAATTCAATCTAATTTCGTGTTAAATTTACTGCATCTGTAGCCTGAGTTACTAGCCATTTTTTTCGGTGTAGCAGATAGTGTTGTAGACGTGTAGATGTATCTCTGTGGTCTGTCCTAGCTTTTGGAAATTCTTCTTTCAGATCTGCTTGTTTGAAGTTTTGCCTTGTGCTGTATATTCTTTTATATCCAATTCTTATGCTGCTAAATTTTGAGGAAATGTTTTCATTTTAACTCAGATATCAACTATATGGAAACACTCCTATAAAAGCGGTGAGTGGAATCCGTGTATCAACCAGTCTGTTGGAGGTAATAACTCTATGAATAAGTAATATCTTGGTCATTCATGCTTTGTTTCTTTTGGCCCCTGATGTTGCCATTTTTCACTTGTTTTCTTGCTCCTTCCACCTTTTTGACATTTAGCTGAGCATTATTTTTCAAGGTTCAATGTATTCATCTCGTATCTCTTCCATCCACTTCGCTTTTTAGTTTGGCTTGGAATTTCTTTGCAGTTTCTCATTATGATTTTCTTTTCTTGTATTATCCATAAGTACATTATTTTTTCTATTGAATTGAAAAAAAAAAATGTGCCGGAATATCACTATTATGAGTGCTTGTTTTTCTGGTCAACTTTTTGATGAATATCCGTCGTCAGTGGACTTGTTCAGATCTTTCATAATTCCTTTAAGTATTTGCTTGCTGCTTAGTTATATCCATATGCCCTGGGCACAGCTAATGCTTGAATGAGTCCGTGTTGGTTTTGCATGGGCTTTCACGTTCTCCCCAAAAATGAATAAGTTCTGCTCTAATAATATCATTTTCAATTTATTTATGCAAGTACTAATGATAATGAGCTTAAGTTATGATTTTCTTTAGCTAATATAAATTTTTCCTATCAATGGGTGGCAATGAACCTTCTAGAACATGAATGGATGTGTTTGATCATTGGACCCTTGAGAATTCGAAGATTATTGAAGATTGTCTTCTGCTTTCTAAAGATTTATGGATTTCGTAAAATCTTGATCATGATTACTTCTGAGATGACCGATAATATGCTGCTGGAATAAAATCTGCTGAATATTTATAGGGTTACGAGTCTTCAAGTAGATCTTCTATCAGGTTGTGTGGATATTAGAAATTTGTGGTTTAAAATATGGTGACGGATAAGTTATAAGATCTGTCCATGAAAGCCTCTCGCCCAGCTTTCTATTCTTGCAACACAATTTCTGTCACCTATCACTGGAAAGCAGTTGTGGAATGTCCTATAATTGTTGGTAGTGGTTAGTGTTTAGATGAATCTTTGGAGATATCATCAAATTTGAAGCCAACTCTACCCTTACCAGTGTGTATGGACTCGTGTTTTTCGTCCTTCTAAGCATGTATCACAATCCTTCATCCTTGTCATTGTAGCAATTGCTTGCTTGTAAGTTCCCTGTTCTTGTGACTATTTTGCTGAAATTCTTTAAATGTTTGCAGTTAGCAAGCTAGAAGAACCTCAGCAGACATTTTCTTTTTTGTCTCAACTTGATTTGTTATTCAACAATTGATCTTTTCTTTGTTATTGTTGTGACCTCTTAGGTTTACCTGAATCGAACGGTTACATATATGTTGAGGCAAATGGTGGTTTGAATCAGCAGAGGACTTCGGTATGTTCATCTAAAAGACTATATGCCTTATACCCTTTATTTTATTGCTGCTCCCTTGTGAAGTTATGATTGAAATAACCTCAATGTGGCACCCTTTTGTCATTATTGTTTATAGATATGCAATGCAGTTGCTGTTGCTGGCTTTCTTAATGCGACCCTTGTGATCCCCAATTTTCATTTTCATAGCATCTGGAGAGATCCAAGGTATGACGACTCTTCTTTGACTTCCATTTTGTTGATGAAGTATGCTGCATCCATGCATCATTTCCGATTATGTTTTCATCTGAGGAAGATCGGTTCTTGCATTTTTAGTATGTTACTGAAGCATATAAGTTGGTCATATCAAGCTACCTGGCTGTTAGTTGATTCCACCTAGGTATTGTTTCAGATTGGGTGGAGCACAATATGACAGTGATATACAAGGATGTATTATGACCCTGCCCAATAGTGAAATATGTTTTGTTGAATTTCTGTTTCTGTAGTTATTTCAAATAACATGTTGACAACCTTTCCTTAGGTGTCCGTTTCCCATGCAAATTGATGCACCATGATCTTAGTCTCATTGTTAATCAGAAAGAAGAATTCTTGAGATATAGGTGAATGGCATGAAGTGACCTATAGATGACCTGTTTAGGTGATGACAAACATTTGGGGAATGAGTACACTAATTATGGCCATGGTTGTGCAAATTGCACTCTGTATCATATGATTCTATGATTGTAGGTTTTAAATCCTAAGAAATGGTCCGTGGATTTTTAGAGGTTTTCTATCCTGAGTCATTTGGTAGATATTTTTTGTGTTCGGACTGACAGTTTTACTCTTCACCTAAAGAGAAAATAAAGGAATTTCTTCGGTTCTTTTATGCATGCTAACTCGACAATGCTTCAATTTTTTCCATCTTTTTTTTTAATATCAGGTTGTGTAATCAGCCCAACGAAACTCTTTTTGCATAAATTGGGCTTATTTTACCACTATAAATCAGATTGCCAGAATCTATTCGAGAAAATGCCAATATTGGCTTCAATCTTGATCTTGCAGTTCATTTCATCATGCATTAGGTGGACAATATGCTTTGTAGTGGGATTTTTGCACTCATGGGAATTATCTGACAGTTGATTATATCTGTGCAGCAAATTTAGAGACATTTATGATGAAGAATTCTTTATTACAACCTTGGAAAATGATGTGCGCATAGTTGATAAGATTCCTGGGTATATGATGGAGCGGTTCGACAACAACATGACCAATGTTTACAACTTCAGAGTTAAAGCATGGTCGCCCATTCGATATTACAAGGATGCAATCCTCCCAAAGTTGCTGGAGGAAAAGTTAGTTGCACTTCTGACTTTGATATTCACCTCTCTTTCTATTGCACTATTTTCTTTAAGCTACATGTTACAATGCATCACTCTTCTTTGCATCTTGTAATTTGCTTAGAAATGAATCCTCAGCCACTCTCTTTTCCTTTTCTGCATCAGAGAGCAGTGCACCAGCAATAAAGTATGTCTCAGTGGTTTTGCTCAACCTACTTGAAATTAATTTTGCATAATTGGTATTATGGGTTTGCATGATGCATACAATCCATGCAGTTTACATATATGTCTGAATTATATTGGCATAAAGGAAAATGTTTTCTTCTTTTCTTGTTTGGATGTGACTTAGCATTGGGGACATGAGTTTTTTTGGCTGTTAAACCATACGATCGTATGCATAATATTTGTGAAAGGTGTCAGCATCTTTACTCATAATCCTTTTCTTCCCCGTACATTGGATGCTTTTTTTTTTTTATGGGTGTATTTTGGATGCTTGAACTTTAGAGAAACAACTCATGCATATTGATCCACTGCATGTGCAATTGACCAATCATTTATCGTTTGATTGGATCGTTTAGAGTAAGTCGGTCCAGGGACCGACTAACTTCTCCGCCTATCAATGGAAACTGGACAATTTCTTCACTTGGTAGAACAAGCACTTTGGTGCCACATCTTGATTGTCATTACCCTCATGACCTTAGAGGAATATCATGAGGTCGGTTCGGTTGTATCTCCGGGCAGCATTTTTTTTTTGTGGTCAGACCAGGCAGCATTGACATGATCCATCGTTTCACATTTTCCTAAATCTCATGAAATGGTTTTGGTTATTTGGATTGGCAAGCAGTACTCTGTTAAACTTTTGTTGCATCAAGAACATGTTTATGAAGCATTAACAAGAACTCGTATATCTGTATGCATTTAGCTGAATGGAACTTGTTAATTGCTAATATGTTAACAACTTCTCATCAAGAATGACTAAATAAAGCAGGGTATTACGAATTTTTTGTGGTTATGACTTTAATTAGTTGCTAAATGTGCAATGCTTATAAAACAGGGTTATACGGATTTCACCATTTGCAAACCGATTATCCTTTGATGCTCCTCCAGCTGTACAACGGCTTAGATGCTTGGCAAATTATGAAGCTTTAAGGTTTTCAACCCCTATATTAAGTCTGGGTGAAAGCTTGGTAGCTAGAATGAAAGAGCACAGTGTGAAAAATGGTGGAAAATACATATCGGTTCATCTTCGCTTTGAGGAGGTTAGCTCTGCATGAAAAGCGCTTTGTTGTGGTTTTTTGCTCTTTCTCTTTGTTTATTATGGTTGTTAACAGCAATCTTTGTACAGGACATGGTTGCTTTTTCTTGTTGTGTTTTTGACGGTGGGGAGCAAGAAAAAATAGATATGATTGCTGCACGGGAAAAGGGTTGGAGAGGAAAGTTCACAAAACCTGGTCGGGTCATACGACCTGGATCTATCAGGATAAACGGAAAGTGTCCCCTCACTCCTTTAGAGGTAAGGTCTAGTTTCTTTTAGTAATATGTGAATGCTACATTACAGATTGTTGACAGGCTCTATACATTGCTATTATGAAATCTAGTTTAGTTAGAGGTGTCACATTGGAAGGTGCCAGAGGTCATTGAGTAAAGTACATATGCTCAGACTTCATGTTTGTCAGCAAGACATGTTTGCCATTTTTTTCTAGCTTGTGTCCTGTTGCCTACTATCTGGGGCTGGATTGGGAATTCACATGCTATTGGTGATTATCATCATACTATGTTCAGATGGAGAGATTTGGAAATAAGGGGAAGGTTTAAGCTATTCATTAGTGAAAGGAAAAGACTAGTAACAATGTATTGAGTGGCTCACTTTGTTTATTAGGGTTGATGAGAAGAAAACAGAAGTGGAAGGAAATTTGTTATACCTTCTAGGGGGGTGTATGAAAATTGCTTGACTATGGAATAACTAGCAGGGATTCTGGGGAAGAGTGAAATCCCCCCCAAGTCGTTACTATTCCTACCACTTAAACAAACCAAACAAGTTGAGTAGGAAATGACTCCTTTAAATCCCTTCGGCCTAACGAAAGCCAGTCTTGGCTTTCCTGGCCATCTGGATGAGGGGCTGGAGTGATACAATAGCAAAGTAAGTGAATCTGTGGAGACCAGTTCAGTTTCTGAATTACTGGTATGACTGTGGGGATGGATCTATTCTTAATCTTTCCTTTATGCAATCTGGAATCAGTGCAAAATAGTGGGGAAGCTAAATTTCGAGCTTCATGCTTTAAATTAAGCTCCGATAGGTTTGATTTATTGGTGTTGTCCATGGTGTGTTCCCTGGTCACATTTGTTCGCTTATGCACGAAACATAGGGTCCACT
Organism: Rhodomyrtus tomentosa; assembly: GCA_028455895.1. Lineage (NCBI taxonomy): Eukaryota > Viridiplantae > Streptophyta > Magnoliopsida > Myrtales > Myrtaceae > Rhodomyrtus > Rhodomyrtus tomentosa. Next base: position 10,253,066 of record JAPCWY010000011.1, read on the forward strand.
TAAAATGGCTTCTCTTTATGATTGTTAGCTGGGAGAACAATTGGTTGATGCAGTGCTACTATGTTCTGGATGTTCCTAAATGTATTTGTGTAGTGAACTGTCGCGGTAAAATGGGGCAATCATCTGAATCCTTAGGTCAGTGAAATCGAAGAGGTTCTAGAAAGATATAGCAGCTACTGAAGAGGAGAAATTTTTTTAAATTTGTATCTTAAAAAGCTTCCTACTTGAGGATATCTTCAAATGCATTTACTTATAGGGTCACCTTTAAGTGATATCATTTTAGGCGTTGCATTTACTTGCCGAGAAACTGTAAATTCTCATTGAAATGTCGCATTACGTTAACAAAGTAACATGGGTTCTATTTATTGTGCCAATTTAACTTGAGAAGAGAAGATGTTACCATGGTGAATCTAATTTATCCGTTCTGTGACTTGTGCAGAGTTATTTTCCTTATTGTCACCACGCTACTTATGCATGAGATGACAAAAAGGAACATATAAAACTACAAGAGACCGAAACTTCTCTGATTTTAATTTGGAGGTTGTGGCAATTTTTTAAGCCTGAGACTGTTATATGTTAGCACCATTGAGATCTTTATTATTCTTTGGACTGTTTTATAAATAGCATGGATACAGGAAAAAAAAAATATGACTAACAAACTTGTGGACATTCAACTTGTTCTGGCAACAGTTTTTTCCATTCGTCTTCCCTACCTTTATAGGACAATGTTTCCTGTAACATAGCAATAAGAACTCTGCATCCTCTCCATTGTCCATTTAAGGTTGTAACCAGTTGCAACTTTTTGAAGGATACATGTATCTAATTTCGTGTCTTTGGTTGCATTTCTTAGGTGGGTTTAATGCTTAGGGGAATGGGCTTTGACAAAAGCACATCTATATATCTAGCATCTGGAAAGATATACAATGCCGAGAAGACAATGGCACCCCTTTTGGAAATGTTTCCCCAGCTGAAGACTAAAGAGATGCTTGCATCCGAGGAAGAACTAGCTCCTTTCAAGGTTAGAAAAATTCTGTTGTTGTTCATTTGTCTTGTTGGTAATGACTTTTATGACTTCACTTTGTGACTTTAGTAGTGCTTGTAGAACTATTCTTCCAGGATGGCTGCGATAGACTACACCGTTTGTCTTCATAGTGAAGTTTTTGTAACAACTCAAGGTGGAAATTTTCCTCACTTTCTGATGGGCCACAGACGCTACATGTATGGTGGACATTCCAAGACAATTAGGCCTGATAAGAGGAAGTTGGCATTAATCTTCGATAATCCCAATCTCGGGTATGTCATTAATTATAGATCCTCAAGCCCGTGTCCTTCAGTAACTATCATAATGTATGTCGACTGCTCTAATCTAAAATGAGGGACATTTAACTACGATGCATGCCACCCCTAGGGAAGCCCTAAAAAAATGTCTTTGCTGATGAAGGCGTGAAATAAAAGAAAAAGAGATGCATCTGGGGAATCCCTCCACAATGCTTCTTCTGGGGAGATTGTGGTGAGGGTGTGATATGCACAGGGCATTGATAATCAAAATTGGGTTTACGATCTCTTTACCAAAAAAAATTCAAATAGTCTTTGACACGATGCATCTCTTAAGTTAAATGTGGATGTGGCAAAGCTAAAACTCATTTAGAACCTGCTGGACATAGTGTAGGGTTGATGTTTTCTTCGACCTGGAACTGTAGCTCAACGTCACTGAGCTGGAATTACCACAGTTCGGCTTCGGGCTTGGCTAAATTCTGTTCTCATTCTTCCATAAATCATGCCTATAACACCAGTCAGTTCATTGTGCGTGCTGACTTGCTTTACAGCACTGTTAATTGTTTGATTAGTTTATCGGAGAGAATTAAGAATGCAAGACTGAAAAAGATCTTCGTGTAAACAAATGCCATAGGGTAAAATAGCTTGAATGGTTTGTTTCTTGGATGTGGCCCACATTTGGCATGAACAAGCTAGTTGCAGTGTTGAAGGTAACTCGTACTCTTTTCATGTGTTCTGCAGATGGAAAAATTTCAAACGGCAAATGCTGAATATGCGATCTCACAGTGATTCCAAGGGATTTGAGCTCAAAAGGCCTAATGATTCTATATACAGTTTTCCCTGCCCAGATTGTATGTGCCACAGAAACAAAACAGAGGATTCTAGACCTTCATCAGCCACGTGATTTACTTGGGCAAGGTTTTAGCGGTGTTTCTCTGTATCTACACTTCACAAGCTTACCTCTCTTCTGATTCCCCTTCAGGTGTTGTATTCTTTCATTCTTTCCCTCAGTACAGCAAGAGGGTCAGTTTACACTTGAATTTGGAAGATAGAGTTCTAACTGGAGGCAACATTGGCCGTTATCTTCCCGGGTTTGGCTGAGGGGAGTTGCATCTTTCTGCAAATCATGTCAAATGTGACCACGAACAATGTCAAAGTTCTGTTGCTGGAGTCGCTGCTCCTGACACTTACTGAGCCTTTCTAGTATTGCTGTTGGAGCTGCTTCATCTGACACTGAAAATTAAGTTGACACATCAATTGGTTCAGGCCCTGGTTCTGCCATTTTTGTACATTGTTAGGAGTTTGCTAGTCTCGCAAGAGTGGAAACTTGAAGAGGTTTGTAGCTTCGAGAGGAATCAGGGTCGTAATTCTCTTTCTGTAACACTCATTTAGAATTATTCGTGTCTAGATATTGTTCGTGTATAAATGTCACTGCATTTCGTGATAGTCTTGTAAGCTGCATTTGACAGACATTTCATTCTTGAGCTTTATGCTCCAATTCATTCTAATGGAGACAGAAATTTTGTCCGAGTTTTAACCAGCCGCTTCCCATTGACCGTGTAAACTGGGGCCACTTGTTGATCTAGTGGGAGCTCTCGCGTGTTAACGGCTAGTGTCCCTCAGAGTTGTTACATTATGCCTTTCTGTGAAAACTTGTATAGTTCGAGATGCTCAGTTCAGTACTTGATTCTTTCTCTGGAGATTAGACTCGTGCCGAACTTGATCTATGTGACCATGGAATGCGGAAGCCGTGGCCATACTTTGGACGAGTAGAGGAGCAATTGCCACATGGAGTGCCGGGTGGACGTTCCAAGAGAATAAGTAGACGAAAGCCGAAATGAAGCTAACGTCGGCTGGGCCAAAACTGCGGTTAGGACAAGAAGTCGAGAACCATGAGCAAAAGGTCTAGGGAAAATGGATGAAATTAACCCCTAAGCAGAAAAATGAGCTACTTCTATCTTGCCGTTTGCTTTTCAGAACTTTCAGTAATAAGAGGTTTTTCTATCTTTTGCAGATGTGCCCATCCGGACACGCTACTCAAAATTCCGTTTATGTGTTTATAAACACTCACATGTGATTTTAAACACAACATGGCAATTTGGAAATTGAGAAACTACGTGTTTCCACTCGCACGCTCGAATAATTCATACTTTGGCACAATTGCTTAAGCGAATGAAAATACATTTTACCATCAGAATCCAAAACAACGATAGTTGCATTGGAGCCTCAGGAAAGTACTCACTATAGTTTTTTTTTTTTTTGGATACGAAGCCTAACTCCACAAGTGCGGAGAGTGGCTTAGTTCCTACTTCCGACATGAATAGTACTTTACATGGTGAACCCAATTTGGGTTTAACCAAAAGCAGCAGCTACAGTTTTTACAGGGCTTCCCCCCTCTTTCTAAATAAATTTTGTAAATAGGAGGCGTAATTTGATTGCCATTGCTTTCCTCTTGAAATGTTGAAGGCGGTTGAATGTACAGGCCACAAGGGAACACACTACTACTCCAGAAGCCTATTGCATGTGCTCACACAAAGAGCTGCAGCGAGATGCCAACCGGCATGAAGATATGGCGTCCTGGGAAACACATCATCAGCAATGAAAAGGGCACCTCCCAGCAACGATGACATTTTGTGAATAGTGTGAGCCATCCTTAAATCTGGATCTTCCAGTGCTCTTTTTGCGAATGCTACCTGCAACATCGCTCAGAGAAATTATGCCCAAAACCAGCAAGAATTTGCAGTCTTCTTTACATCGTATGGCACTGTTATTGATTGGGTCTTCAATTTTGAAATTACCTCCATCATTCCAGCGTGAACTGCTGAGACCATCAGAGGTTGGACAGGAAGAAAAGCAGCAGATGCTGCCATCAACAATTTCGGATTCTCATTTCTGAGGGCCCTGGACAGACACTGTGGAAAACAAGAAATGACGGACATTAATCATTATGAGGGAGCAAGCTAATAGTTCAAAATACCTTGAAGCCAAATAAGAACAGGGGCCAGAACAATCAGCAGAGGAAAAAAATGAAAATGAAGGATATGTATTTGCAAATAGGATTTCATCAATTTAGTGCAAGAAACTCGAGTATTTGAAAATTTTCAAATTTCCTAAAATTAATATGCTATAGAAAGATACGTGTACATGATATCCGTTATCTAGAACAAACATTATGCCAAATACACATAATGCCCCTCTGTAAAATAAATTATTCCCGCTTCATCGTTATGGGGGTTTATAGTATCCAATCAATCTTCTGTGGATTCAAGCCCCAATTTCTTAAAAATAAATGAAAAGAAATATATAAGATGGAACCAATACTTCACACCACAAGCTCGGACGCAAGTGCGCCCAGACATATTGGAGGCCGCTTCTGGACAACTTAAAGCAGTCATTTCACATGGTGGCGAAAGAACATATCTTCTTCTTTTTTCAAAGTTCAAATCTTGAAACTCCATATTCTTTTTGGCCGTTCCCCAGTTCTCGTGCTTCCATCTATTGTCTGTTTTATATAGAAATGCTCATAGATCGTGTTTCATGTCTAAGGTCCAGTAAACGGATGGTTGCGTTAAAAGCACGCATGATTATTACAACAATTTCAATCAGAAACGCTTCATCGTGCATGCATAGAGAAGAGAAACAACAGGCATAACTGACTAGCTTCCTGACATGTTCTCCTTTCTTTGTAATTTTTTCAAGGAAAAGAAATTGAGGGGTAGCATGGAGATGGTCAGAAAGTATCATTAAAGCATTCTAATATTTGAGTCTTGAAGCTTGAACAGAGCGGAAATAAGGTGAGATAGCTGAAGCGCTATACTGCTGACAATCACCCTCCATGCGGCTAATTAATAGTTTTAAAGCTCCGTTGTATTCGTGCCTTTGAAGGATGAACATCTATATTCCTTGTTTATTGTTGGTTCAAGTACCACACATTTGTGCTCTTGCCAGAGTTCGAACAATGGTCATGCCCTTATTCCCTCCCCAATCATGCTACCAGTCAGAATGTGTAGCAACATGAATCAAATTAAAATGTAATTCTGATGGACGAAGCACAATAAGCAACAGAAAAAACATTCTGGCCTTTTCCCCTTTTTTCTCCAAATCATGACTAGCTATAGCACCAATTAACAAGACAACCACCGTGTACAAAGAACTAGCCATGACCTCACAAAGTTAATCAAGGTAAAGTAGGTATGAACCACCAGCGAGCAGGAAATTCACCAGCCACACTATATATTTAGCACCAAAATCAGTGAAAGTGTATAAACAGTCTCTTAAACCCATTTAGTAAAGCTGAGGTTTGTTTGTCATACATTCAAGACATTCAAGTCAAAATAAGAATCGATGATATCTATCATTAAACTCAATAAAAGATGAAAAGGCCAACAGATAAATATCGACCTTGTTCATCAGTTGAGCCACAGAATGGAGAATTATATTTAGCCAGTTACTCACCACGGTAGCAGTGGCTATCATTGTGTAGTCAACCCATCTAAGGAACCTCCTCAATTTCCCTCTTGAAGAATGATACAAAGATGATGCAACACCAACTCCAACTAACGAATTAGCATAGAGCTTCGTGTTGAGATTCTTCCTATTTGTGCAATCCAAAATCATTAGAACCAATGATACAAAAATAATCATGACATTGATCAATTGAACCCTCTATTAAGCGAATCACCTTGGTGCGTGCATGCCAAGAGCAATGAAAGGAAGGGATGTGAGCACATTTGCAACTGTTTCTGCAAGATGCAAATCACCTAACAAAAGAGAGAAAAATTTGAAGAGCGGTTTAGAGTGCATGCTGAATTTTGTATGAGCAAAGAAAATCTGAAAACAATGTTTAGGTTCCTCCAGCTAACACCTTCGACTTTGGGGATGGATAGGCTATTAATTTGGTAGGTGGCACAAATACATGTAAGCACCCTCGACCAGGATCATATGTTTTAAACATGTACAAGGGCAAAAGAAAGCCCAGGTACGAGACACAAATATTTTCTGCCATACCGTTGATGCAACATTGAATAGGCCTCAAACATGATGGTCTTTGCTGCCATACTCGCCTGCAAAATATTTAAAAAAATTAGAATACAAACTTCAGTAATATTTCACACTTGCATATTAATCTAAAGCAGACGCCAAACCGGGATCTGAATAAACATATATATCCGCTAAGGCTACTGACAAATGTCACTTAAGAATCTTCTTGAATTGCCATCTTTATTGTTAAACTTACTGCACAAAAAGCTGCTGATTGAGTCCAATTCTTGAACTTGATTGAGGATACTCCCCATGCTTGCTAATCTCTTCGAGTGCAAATGGGGCATGAGGCACGATATGTACCCCATGCACACCTTCTAAGGCTTTAGTGGAGTTTGATGTACTCTCGAGACTCATAAGCTATCGAGCAATGGTTCAAACCAGTCTATCCGCCAGCAACCAGCTGGCATCAATTGGCTGCTGCGTGCCAACCGCTAAATGTCTGCAATGGCACAAAATGCACAATCAAGACAGAGCAATTTACCTCAACTTAGTCTCTTAAGGAAAAAGAAATGCTAATGGAAGCTTTCAATTGGATAGGAGAAGCCTTGCATTATTTCGCATTAGCAAGCAAGCTCCTTTTCTTAAGTAGGCCTATACCTAGACAATTCCCAATAGTAGGGATTCCAAATTCACACCGACTCATCACCAAAACTGAGAGAAGGAATGAAAAACTTTCGCCACTAGCAGATTGTTACTTTCCCTGGTGCACCCAAGACCACAAGTGGAAGAGATTAATCTCGACGACAACATGGACCGGACACACTACTTTTGAGCTGAGGAAGAGCACAACCACGAATAGCTAATCTCCCGACCCCCAATTCCTTTTCCATTTCAATCAAATCGTTCAGTACTATGAGGTTCAATACGTTCTAATAAGAAGAAACTCCACTTACTGGAACCGGCAATTAAGACATATCCTCAACCTCTTACGTTAAAAACCCAGTAGTTTGCAATCATTCACATCAAGTCCAAATTCAAATAGCCAATCCAAAAGGCAAATCTTGAGCATCAAAAGCTCCAGCATCAGACTTCATTCTATTCAAGATTCATGGCTCCACCCTCAACCACACTCAGATTTTAATAAAACACCACAAAACAGGGTCACATTTTTCAAGAAAAAAGAAAGAAAGAAAGACCAGCATTTCCCAGCCCAAGAAACTGACATTGCCGAGTTCATCACCATATTAAACAGAACCATAAATCTTCAATTGCCGTTTTCTCGGTAAACAACTCGACCCTCCGAAACAAACGGCCAGAACTCCTAATTCGAAACCACAACAAAATGAAAGAAAAAAAAAAAAAAACAAGAACTTGGGCCACAATCGCCAACAGAAACACATGATGGGTCCTCCTTCGCGAACCGTTTCACCGATCAAGAAAAGGGGAGCAAAATAAGCAAAAAGAGCGGGGGATGAAAAAGAGAGAGAGAGATGGAGGAGTACCTGGAGAGATGGAACTCGGGAGCGGTTGGGGGTTACAGAGGAGAGAAGCACGAGGACGAGGGGGGTTTTAAATAGAGGACAGCTAGAGGGAGAGGGACCAACTCGTTGGTTGAGCTTCAGTTTGTGGGGAGGAGGAGGAGGAGCGGAATCTTGAATGCGCATTGACAGCGAGAGATGCGAATATGAGTTTTTCTAAAACCTTGGAGCGACGAATCTTCTTCGCTGGAGTCTCCGCATATTCTCCAGCGCCAATGGCGTGTCCCGAGGACGCCGTGTTGGACTCGCTTCGGCGGAGCCCCCCCTCCAACCGCCGCCGCCCACGTCGGCACTCCCCCCCTCCCCCCCACGCGCGTCCGGACAAACGACGTGCCACGTTTCCTCGTTCTTTCTCGCGGCCCATCGCGAGATGGAAACTGAGAAATTTTTACCTTTTTCCGGGGTGCGATTGGATGCTTCCGAAATGTTACCGGAATCAACAAAAGCCAAATTAAATCTCAAGTTTATAAATGCACTTGCTTATTTAGGCTCACTAATTTGTTAAACATTGTATGTACACGCACATCTATTTTAGATGCAATTGCATTCAAAAGTTAGCCGAACATTGTATGGAAGTGCCAAATTCCTTTTTGGAATACGATCTAGAAATACCTAATCGATTTTTTACTTGGTCGGGAAAGTAGCATCCCTCCCAACTCAAATTTGGAAGCTATATGAAGTGATAAATTTTTTTTTATTGAATTGATGCTCGAATTGGAGTTTCTCAAACTAATAAAGTGATTGAGTGGTGAAGCCAGGTCCGTACTCCGATTCCCCAACGAGTAATTTCGTACCCACGTGATCAAGTTGAAGTGATGGATTGTATCGTAAGGACAAATTAGAAATTAGAATCCAGCATAGCATCTTGTCAATAAAATATGATTATGCGGCCTTGAAATGTCTAGAATTAAAAAAAAAAAGTGCAAAAGGTCGCGAAAGTTCTTGCTTGGTTAGAGTATCTTTCTTTGAGGGAAGAGTATTCCTCTTATGTCATCTCAAAAACGTGGACATTCTCCGCTGCCTATATATGCAGATTTAATGCCAATATATATATATATATATATATATGCAGATTGATTTGACCAAAAAAATTGCTGGTCAAGTAAAAAAAAATCTACCAATTTTTTTTTTTAAAAATATAACCCAAAATAAAAAATCTGCATATATACCAATGCTACCTTTTGCATTTTTCTAATTCTAGACATTTCAAGGCCCTTTTCAAGATTTTGTTTGACCACGAATTGACCAATAAAATTAAGAAAAAAAATCAAACGAAAACCAATGAGGAATATAACAATGCCTACCTTCACAGAACAATAGAGAATCAAAATGGTAACTTTTGCGGAAATATGGAATTGTTTCTCATTTCATTGTATTCTATTCAATCACTTATTCCGATTACCGTTCAAATCTTTTTGTGATGTTTATATTGTAAAGGAAAACAAATCGGATTGGTTATCTATTTCTATGTTTCTAGCTGTTTATTGTCTAGTACAGCCAAAATATGCATGGATGATATTCTTGAATTACACCTTGAATCAACCAAATTGTTATTTCATCCAAATATAGGGAAACTATCAATTCAAACACGGTTATAAATCAAGGGACAGCCAATTGACCTTAACTTCAAGATTTAGCAAAATAATACAAAATAATTAGGGGATGTGAGATAAATATCGAACCATTTTAGTCTAATTGAACACATAATGCTACATTATACTGTTAAATTTTAAACCATAAGTACTTTATTAAATAATGTGGCACTTTCTTATAGGAATGGGTAACGAGTTAACCGTCCAATATACGGGTCTCGCTTATTTTAGAATCAAACTGAATCTTACAATATCATTCTTTGAAGAATATCTCGGCACACTTTTTTTTTTTTTGGGGGGGGGGGGTGGAAAAGCATTGAAATTCATTCACTCAAATGAGAAACTACAAAAACTACAGAAACGACAGGATTCAAAACAAAGCAAATCCCAGAGAGATTAGGGAGGGTCAACTTGCCAATAAGAGGGGAGAATCCCTTTTCTATGGGCTTTAGATACCCATCTGACACTTGATTGGACTCGCGAGGACAGTGGGCTACAGTGGCAACATTTTTGAGTTGGGCCAGAAGGTTGACACAAATGTGCCACTTGATTTCTTAGCATACTTAAGATCTCTATTTTTATAATAAAAATGTAGAAATTTCACATGCAATTTTGGATGAAAATTTGGACCCGGGGGGGGGGGGGGGGAGGGGGAGCTGGGCCATATCTTGGCTATTCTTGAATTTATGACCCACCAGACACAATTGGATCAATCGTACCAATTGAAGTGTACGAAATTTCTATTCCCGAAAACGTCTTATTTCGTTTAATTTTTAGAGTCCATCATTCTAATAGCCACAAAGCAGAAATGTCAGTAATCTAAAAGTAGAAATTTTCATTCGCTGCACAGAGAAGATCAATCATATTTTGAAATCGCCATCGAATATGATCCACTAGACACAATTTAGGTCCGAGGGCTCTTATTAGATTTGCTTATGCTTTCGTCCTCTAAATTGGACAAAGATGCAAAACTTTAAAAGACAAAAAGCAATCCCAATATTTTTGCACAGATCGTACTTTGATGGCCCACGAGCTCGCCAATAAAATAATTTTTTAACTGACCCTTTTCGTATTTTATTAAATAGTTCTTTTGGATCTGGGACGCTGCCAAAAATGAAAAATAAAAAATTCCCCCGGCAATATAACTCGCTCCCAACGCCGTACGGCTTGACTAGCTAGCTCCATCGACCATGGACGAGGGACACGTGTCCGACTAGGGGTATCTCTGTGATCTCACCTATCGTGCCGCTGTGTCATTGGAACTGGTGAAGGAGTCCGGCCGCAGGTGATCTCAACCCCCAGTTGCCAAGATACTTTCTCAACAAAAAAACAACGGTAGGCCTCTCAGTCTCCGTCTCACACCAAGAGAGAGAGAGAGAGAGAGAGAGCGAGCGAGCTTCACGGCCATGGCGTCGCCACCGTGCGGGTGGTCGTGGAGCCCGATTCGGTACTCGTCGACGAAGTCGTCGTGCTATTGCTCGTTCCAGACGCACCGGCGGCGTTTCGCTGCATGCTCTTTGCGCGACTCTCCTCGTCCTCCTTCCAGCTCTTCAAATGCGGCTAAATCAGGTTCTCAAATGCGCGAGGCTGAGAAATTAGCTGCTTCGCGCTCGAGCCCGAAGCCTAAGGAGAAAAACCAACGCCATCATGCCTCAAGTTCGGACGTGGACGTGTCCGGGGGGCGACAATCTCTGAGTTCCAAGTCGCTGCTGGGAAAGCGGCCTCCGAGGAGGAGGATGCTGTTCGCTTCGAAGAAGGTTCGGAGCATCGTTTTGCTCAATGTCGCTACCTTTATTTACGGTGAGCGTTGCTTTCTTAGACTCTCGTCGTTTTCGATTTTGGCCGTTTAGAAGTTGGAGGAATATCTTGGGAACTATCCACATATATCGATCGACTTCGTGTGCGGCGTTTCGTGCCTTCTCTTTTGGAAGTGGCACTGGATTTTAATATTCAGGATGGATGAAGTGGAGAAATATATTTAATAGTTGGGGCGATTTTATGGTGCCGCTTGAGCTTGTTTGCAAATTTAGTAAGACTATAAGAAGAGGCCAACAATGTTCGGTGGAATGAAACGCTGAATGGCCAAGCCGTAATGTGTGTAGAAAGATGTCGCAGTGGAGATGAGAATTCTTTCTCGCGTGTGTAGGTGCTCAAGGAAAGATGTGTATTTTGAGGAAAAATGGCAAAGTCAAATGAGAGAAGCTTTTCGACCAAAAAAAAATAAAAAAAATAAAATGAGAGAAGCTTGTCTGAGAATGTTCTGGAGAATGGTCTTGAGATGGTCAACTGTGAAGATGCAAATCTATGACGTTGGTACAAATTGAAAAGGATGGACTACCACTCTAGAGATCTGGAACAAAGGCGATTTGAGCCCTTAGGCTTAAATCTTGATGGAAATAAAGAATTGTTAGTAAGATAGACAGTTGACTGGCTGCCCCTTCCATTCAATGGGATAATGCTTGATGACTTTTGTTGGTTTCACTTTCATAGGTTCGCAACCTCTTCTCACTAGCTCCTTTAGGCTTGCTAATGGTCCATTCCGATTTTTCACGGACCATCTCTTCCATACTGCAAATGGTATTTTGCTTGCCATGCAGAAGTTTACTGGGCTCTATACACCATTTAAAATCTTAAGCTCACAGTTACATGTTGGATCTTACCTAAGTTACCTTATGTGTCTATCTACGTGAAACCTTCGATATGTAAGATTTTTATGCTTGAAGATTTTGGTCAGATGATGTTGCTTCTCTTTAGCAAACAAACTTTGTGAGAGCACATGGTTTTAGATTAGGGGCTGTTACTTTCCGAAGTTTTGTGAGGTCAGCGGTTCAACTAATGTTGATCCGTGGAATGAAGGATGGCATTCTGTGGGGGATTCATATACAAGGTGTTCTTTACCGAGCTAATTTTAGAACGTTCTTTCTCTAGTTGAGTCATTAGTTTCTTTTAGTGGGATGCTATTTTACTGAAAAAGTTATATGTTATGGGAACTATCCATCTCTTTGTATACATGATGACTTGGGGGATATTGCCAACTTTAGTTAATCCTGAAAAAGGGAAAAAGAATTCAGCCATGTTGCTTTTTTCCAGTAGCCGTGTAAGTTTAATATGCATGTAGTCATCCACATAAGTGGGAAATGCAAGTGTCTTCATTCATTATGATGTTTAGCTTGATGCTTCTGTGTTTTTCAGTTTGTTGGGTTGATGCTTATTTGTCTCTGAATCATGTTAGATTCTTCCAGTTTGTCTCTTTTGCAACTCTGATTGATTTGTCCTTGGCTTTTTGGTGGTGTAGCGACTAACATTCCAGTTGTGAAAGAGGTCGAATCAGTCACGGATCCTGCGGCTTTTAATGTTGTCAGATTCGCTGTTTCAGTGATTCCATTTGTCCCCATGGTGATTCAATCTTGGGATGATGTACAGACGCGGAATGCAGGAATAGAGTTGGGGATTTGGGTTAGTCTAGGATATCTTATGCAAGCACTTGGTCTACTAACATCTGATGCTGGTCGTGCGACGTTCCTGTCTATGCTAACTGTGAGTTCCTTAATAATGTGTTTATTTTTTATTCCTTTTTTGGCTGGACACTAATATTGTCTGGTAATTGCTGAAGAGCGGCTTGCTCTAAAATAGTGTGTGAAGGAAGAAATTTCGGTGTATCATGGCTTAATTTTCAGATTGTTGTGGTTCCGTTGCTCGATGGTATGCTAGGAGCAATAATTCCAACTCGCACATGGTTTGGAGCTTTTATGTCTGTTATTGGTGTTGCAATGCTGGAATCTAGTGGATCGGCTCCTTGTGTAAGTATCTTCTGTGCTTCAACATTGGCAACAATTTCTAGACTGATAGGGCACCTAATGAAAGACATGACATGCACAAGCAGATCCATCGGATCATAATTTGTATGAGGTCATTAAGAATATTGTCCAAAAACTTTTGTTTGAATAGTCTAAGCTGTTTAGTGTGCAAAAAAATAAAAAATAAAAATAAATAGTCTAAGCTGTTTTGCTCGAAAATAATAGGTCGGAGATCTATTAAACTTCTTGAGTGCAATATTCTTTGGAATCCATCTGTTAAGAACCGAGCGCATCTCTAGAGCGACAGAGAAAAGGAACTTCCTACCTTTGATCGGACATCAGGTTTGTTTACACCTTATTCTGTTCAACTTTTACAAGTGACGGCACCACTGCTTGTTTCTTGTTTATAGAAACAAATATTTCTAAACTCTCATCAGGTATGTGTAATTGCTATTTCATCATCACTGTGGTACTTCATTGGAGGCTGGGTTGGTGGCATCCAAGAATTTGATGCATCGTCTTGGACATGGCCAATGATTTGGGATTCTGTTGTTCAGTTTCCGTGGATACCAGCACTTTACACAGGCATATTCTCAACTGGCTTGTGCCTATGGGTAGAGGTATATTTCTCTCTCTCTCTCTGTGGGCTTGGCTGTTTTTTTTTTTAGGTTCTTTGCTACTCAAGTTAGTTTGGCAGGGTATGTGATTTTGTGACCAAACCATTATCTGATTTAGATTCTACTATACCAGTATGTCATGCTACCACTGCTTTCAAGAGTTTCCTACAAAGAGAAGCTTCAATTGTCTTATGATCCAGCATGCTTTTTTTTTTAATTGGGCTCTTTCATTAACTGATCATAATATCAGTTAGCCTGCCGTTTTCCTAGCAATTATTCTTGGCTGCCTCTAGGGAAGTGGATTTATATGCTGGCTCTTTGCAATTGACCTGAAGCACCTCAATCCTTCAAAGTAATAAGTAGTTGATTTAGATGAACATAATCATGTTCAATCATCGTGGCATCTTTTTTGCACCTTAAGCATCAAATGTTAAGGCGAACTCTTCATGATCAACTTTCATAATTTTTGCAGATGGCTGCTATGTCTGATGTGTCTGCCACTGAAACTGCTATAATTTATGGGTTGGAACCAGTTTGGGGCGCAGGTTTTGCGTGGTTACTCCTTGGGGAAAGGTGGGGCATCACTGGTTGGATTGGCGCTGCACTAGTACTGGGTGAGAATTGTTGTATATACATTTGTCTTTCCCTCCTTGCCCATGGGAATTACATCCACAAGTTGATGTATATCTGCCACAAAGTCGTCGGTGAATCTACATGATTAAACAGTCCTCTGCGCTTGAAAGTTCTACATCATTCATTTTTTAATAGACTTTCCCTCGTGTTCGGCTAGGGCGGTGACCCCTGAATCTAGAGCCCACAACCACCACAAGAGAAGACGTGATCATTTTGCCCCTTTTTGTCTCTTGTGCTATCTCAGGGTTAAGTGATACTAACTTACTGCTATATTTGGATAGTTGTTTCCTTGTCAAGTGCTCATGCTGGATGAGATCTATATGCTGTTAGGTGGTCGGACTGAGATTCAAATTGTTAATCAGAAGGCTCAGTTTTTGAATCTCCTGCTGATTAGGTCGCCCATGTAACTAAATCTTTGGTTTTCATAAGTAGAGTTCTTCATTTAGGGAAATTAGCTTGTCTCTGAAGGTAATTTGAATTTCCAACTTGAGGTGTACTATGATCTGTCGTAGAACCATCTTCCAAATCGAAAATCACAACTTCCTTAAAAAGGATTTCTCAGCCTCATTGCATATGTCAAGCGTGTCTTCAAATGAGAACTGTTTTGGATCTCAATTTATCGATGTGTCTGAACAGTCTTCAGAAATAGAACCAGTCTTCTGAATATGGACATAGAAAACACAGAGTTTGAAGCTAATAGAATCCTTGTTGATGCTCGCTCACATATATGTGTCACTTCACTTAATCTGGATAACATAATTCAACCCTTTCAGATGCAGATATGCGATACTCTTTCCTTGAGTCTGTAGAGGAGGTTTTCTCAATAGTGTCACTGTAGCAGCTAATAACTTCTAGTGCTTCTTATGGTTCCTTGTTTGTGGCTTTATGCAGCTGGAAGCTTAACTGTGCAAATATGTGGCTCTTCACCTCCATATGAATTGGATGACGATGAGGAAATGAGTAAACAAAGCAGCGTATCCTCTTCCCCGGTTGTTGTCAGTTCCAAGAAGGGTATTCCTGACACGTTCAAGAAGTAAGAAGAGGCGTCATTGAAGAATTTTATGACATCCTTCCAATGCAGAATATAATTCTTAGTGAATCCTGCTGATGGATGGTTGGCGGTGGTTCTACTGGTTTCTGCTTTTGTATATGAATTTAAAGGTTGTTATGTGTATGTGTATATCTGTATATATGCGGACATATTAGGGCAGAAGAACATAGATAAATTCGCAGGTGCTGCCATCCCTTTATTTTATTCTGAGGATGGTCACATGACAATGTAATTGGATAGTAAAGATCTATAGTGATGATAAAGAGGATAGAAAATGATCTACCTCTTGGCTCTGGACATTGCATATTAAAATGAGGAGGGATAATAAATACACACAATCTACCTCTTTTGGGATAAAACACGGACTCAATGCATGCTTTAAGGACGTCGTAATTTTTTTCCTGCTTAGATTGTTGGCTGTCAGTCCGTTCCTTAGTGTTGACCACGCTAAAGAGCTTTCGACCTGAGGAAAGTCCTTAAATTGCCTGCTTAGATGGTTGGCTGTCAGTCCGTTCCTTTAGTGTTGACCACACTAAAGAGATTTGGACCTGAGTAAATTCCTTAAAATACTTCCTTAAATTCGGGGATATTCTCTTGAACGAAGGGAAGAAAAATATTTTTTCCCAACTTAGGGACTGATAGTGGGGAAGGTAGATTTCTAGTTGTATATGGATGATGGGGTCGTATAGTAATGTCCAATGCCTAGGGTGGATCATTGCAGTTTCGACTCTTGCATTGTCGACCTCTGCTTTGCACGATAAGGAGATTACCATCCCTTATTCAACGAAATTGATTCATACCTTGCAAATTTCTTCATACGTATTATTATTTTTTCCTTATGGTTATGGGGATGGATCCCTTTTCTTCTCCCTTGGAAGTAGAAATGCCCTTTTCAACAACAAGGTGTGCCTATGCGTGTATGTGATTGCCAACAGAAAGGGCATGCTTCATTTGCCTGTCCATAGTTAGTCTTTTGATCTCGGTCCATACTCATCTTTATGGGGCTTTTTATCTCTTCGGTCAACTACATTGTCCTGCAACCTTGGGGGACTTCCAGCTTGTTGCCAACCATCGAATTTCTTGGGTCCTACCATTTGCATTCATCGTGCCGCTCAACGCACGCTTTAACCTAACAGAACATCTTTGACGCACAAAATCAATCTTCTGGGTTGTACAGAATGAGTTGCATCATTACATCATCTTGTGCATTCGCATTCATTTGCACAATTGAGTTGCCTGGGTGTCTCTCATTCATGACCGAGAGCAGAAGTGAACTGTCGTTAAGGTGCATGAGTTGCGTTGGGTACCATTCGAGAGTGATTTTGTGGAGATTAGGGATGTCTAGCACAGGCATCGGAACTGTGCTTCCCTTCAGGTGAAAGAACCTCCGGGCAGTCTGGCTTACCTGATAGAAATGCAATTAATTTTTGATTACTCGAATTAATTAGAATTTTTAGGGTAAAGATCATATTTCTTTCCCTGTGAGCGGAGCTGACGTAATCCCTTTTTTTTTTCTTTTTGAGAATGGAGAGTACAAAGTCCACAAACAAAAGCGGTTTGAAGTGACGGGTAGAATCGAATTCGGATCCGCTAAATTTTTGGTCGATTAAAGTAAGAGAACTCTATTAAGACCCCGCTCCTGCCTGGGTATTTAAAGAGCAAAACGGACGACCAATTTGAGAAGAGCTTGGGCACGATGTTGAGTTTGACTATTCCCCATGTTCCTCCACCCGCCTTGATTGCAAGTGGGAGTACACACGATGCAGATGTTTCGACGGATCATTTCGATCTAATTCTCGACATTTCCTGCGGAAAAGTCGGGACTAAACATATGCCGAATACGAGCACGGTGAATTTGGGATGGTTGATTGAAGGATTAGACTTCTTTTAAACTTGAAAGTGCCTCGAAATCTCAGTAATCACTGTGAAAATGTTGACGGAGTCAGAAAAGAAGAGAATTGTCCAAAAAGTCCTAAGCCTATTCGAACTCATGCCAATTAAGTTTTAACTTTTCAATTGTGTAAATTCAGTCATAAACTTTTTAATAAATTGCCAATTTAGTCCGAAATCTTTTAATGATTTGCTAAACTAGTCCTATACCTTTAAAAAAAATCTTAATTTAGGACTTCCGGCCAACTATTCCAATAATAGGTTTGGAACTAAAATGACAAAATTTCAAAATATTTAGGATTAAATTGACATAATCGAGAGTCTTAGGACTACATTGACATAATTAAAAGTTTTAAGATTGAATTGACACAAATATAATAGATTTAAGACTTTTTTTTTGTGGACTTTTTTTGGTAATTTTCCCGTTAGAAAAGTAATCCATCCTTTCCATTGTTGTAGGTACCATTTCAACAGTTAGGGCATTGATTTCTGTTCGAGGGAACATCATCACTTGGATGGTGAAGCACGCATTGTGAATTTGATTAGCGGAAGCAAAGGAAGCCATAATTCGGTTTGAAATGGAGGGGTCAAAACTCCACAATGTAAAAAGCTGCCACTAAAACTACAGGTTTATGACTTTACTAGTTCCACCGCATAATTGCGTCCAATCTGCCCTTTGTATCTAATTTGTGTAAAGAAATTGTTCTTTATTGGAGAAGTGACTCCTCTAGACTAAGATGAAGAGTGCAATCCAGGTGGTATCCTAGACATAAAATAGATTTCAACCTACCACTAGTCGGCTGAGTTTTGAAAAGGGATAAATATACTGGAAGACTTAAAACTTATTATGAAATTATAATTGAGTCCTAAAATTTTCAAAAAAGTACAATCAAGTCCTAAAATTAATGACGAAATATGCAATCGAGTTTTAGAACTTTCAAAAAGTGCCATAATCAAAATGACTTGATTTAATAAATTTGACAAGTTTTAGGACTAATTGCACTTTTTGAAAGTTGTTGGACTCGATTACACTTTTTTTGATAAGTTTTAAGATTAAATTGCACTTTTTAAAAGTTTTAGGACTCAATTGCATATCCTGACAAGTTTAAGAACTTCCACTGCACTAATCACAAAAGAAAATGCTTAAAAAATGGAATGCTACTTGACATTTGGAGATCTTTTGGATTGCCGAATCGTCCCGATGGTTGCTTAATTCCAAACCCGTAACATGTGAAACAACATTGTCGCGATTTCACGCAAGGCTTATGTATGCCTTGTCAAAGAGCCTAAAAGGTGCATCAAATTGAATAACTTGGGGAAAATTATTAACCTCAGGCGGGCGAGCGTCGAACAGATTTTTCTTCTTAGTGGACCAAACCACAGGGTTAAAAGACCTTTTTAGACAGCCTTTAGCCTGCGATACCATCTTGACTTTATATGGGGTCCTAGACTCTTTGCAATCCTACTTAAAGAATGTTTAAGATGCTCGATCGGGTGTGCTCCATATTTGATTTCTCTAGCATGATTATCAGTCCAAAACTAGAACATCTCAAGCCATGAATCACCCGTGTGTGTTTGTCTGTGACATCTTGGAAATTCAATTTTTGTAAGCGTCGCAAGTCGATAAAAATGATATGAAAATTTAATCATAGTCGACATATATTTTGGACTGTAAGGACTGAAGAGACGAAAATTTGGACGAATTCCAAAGTTTAGGTTATTTTAGATTAGGTTTCGAATTTTATCCGCCGCAAATTGGGATTGTCATTTTCGTGATCCAGCCTCATCCCGACTGAGCTTGGCCGTTGAATTACTGAAAATACCCTTCGTTCAATTTACCAAAATTTTGTTTCAATCCCGACGCGCCAAATGACCATTCTACCCTCCAATTATTTATGTATGTAAAACAAAAGCCATTAATTTTGCGAGACAAAATTACCACCACAGTCATGGTGGGACCCACCCATCTCTCTTCCCCATGCTAACTCACGTCATCCACCCCCCTTTCTCTTTTGCCTTCTTCTTCTTTGACGTCTTCTTCTTCTTCTTTTCTTTTTGGATTTGTTCAACCGTGGACTTCCCCCTCAACCGAGCCACTCCTCCTCCTTCCCTCGTCAATTTGAGCGACCACCGCCTCACCACTGTTGGCCATCACCCCCAACCACTCCCCGCCGTTGCCTGACTTAAGCTCCGACCGCTGTTGCTACCGAACGGCCACAAGGAAGCCGCGGGAGCCCCTGCCCTATTCTCGGGTCTCCTGACCCGAGCACTTCGCTACCTCCTCCGGCCATTCTAGCTGCCACCAACGCCAACCACCACCCCATAGCCGACCACCATCCTTCCCCCGACCACCCCGACTCAGCCACACCGGCCATTAGCCACCGGAGCCGCCGTAAAACCACCCAAAGCCCCGGCGCCCTATTTTAGACTTGGTTTGGTCTTGTCTTTGATCCGGCCGAACTGGCCACCACTGTTACTCCCCGCCGCCGATCACTTCCTAAGATGTCGCTCTACCCTCTTGAAGCTCGCTGCCGCCGGCCGTCGCATGTGGCGCCCGAAAAACGCCGCTGACCGCCTCCCCTGTTTCGGCGCCGTGAAGACCCGTTTCCACCCAGTTCTGTTCACGGCTGTTTCGCCGCCGTCGGCCACCTTCCGTCGCCGTCCGCAGGTCCCAATCGACTCCCACCGACCTCGAGGTGAGTTCCCAAGCCTCGGTTGGCCTTATCCAGGCCCCGTGTCGCCGAGAAACACCCCAAAACGGTCCGGTTTGCCCCGTTTCGCCACTAACCAGCTACTCTTTAGGCTGTCGACCGCCGTCCGCTAGAGGTCTGTCGCCGGCCACCTATTTTGGCGACCTCGCTGGACCTCCCCGTGGTGTTGCCAAAGTTTGGGTTCGGGTCGCTGCGCGATAAACCTTAATTTCATCGCCGCCGTCGCCGCCGTCGCTGAGTTCATCACCATCGTTCGTCGAGGCCGCTCAAGCTTAGTGAGTTGATCCTAAACCTTGATTAGGGCGCTAATTACGCTTATGATTAGTTATTTATTTAATTAGTTATTTATATAAAAAAATTATGTATACGATCGGGACCGATTTAGATAAAAATGATGATTAGGTTAAATGGTCGATTGATTAGGCTAATTTGGTTGATTAAATTGTCTGTGGCTATTTGTGTTAATTTATTTGCTGATTGATTGATTGTGTTTATTTGCGAGCAAGCGAAAGGGTAGAGACGAGCGGATGATTGAATTTATAAATCGACTAAGAAACAAGAGATATAGTACGAATTGAGCTCGAAATTGCCTGAATGAGTTAATTGCTCGTGAATGCATTATTTACCTTTTTGATTTGGTTGCCTCGCTAAAATGCCTAACCGAGAGTATTGTTGGCCTTGGGCCGAGTTTGTTACATTTCTGAATGAATTTTGGAATTAATCAAAGATAAACAATGGGTAAGGAACAATCAACCCATTGTTTTTTTTTACAAAAAAAAAATGGGTTGATTGTTCCTTACCAAAAAAAAAAAAAATAATGGATTGATTGCTGAATGTGAATTGTGTGGTCATTTAAAGGATCAATGACGTTACCTGGCAACTTCGCATTGTAATATTGGAACTAATGCCGTACTTATTGTATGAAAACTTGCGACTTGTCAGAAGCACAATAATCCATGCCCAGGACCATTCCTACGATTTTAAGGAATTATCGGGTGCCGGTCGCAGCTTGTGACAGACTGAAGCTCCTTTTTAATGAATGCCTACTCGCCGTGTCGTGCCGGGTGTACTGAATACACAGCTTGTAGTAGCCGTTGTTGAGAGGGTAAAAATGAACGTAGCCTGGTGCTCCCAGATGAGTGCGAGATCGCACTATTGATGTTTTTATCATGCCAGTAGCATGGGTCATCGTTAAATAATGGATTTGTGTGATGTCTTGCGTACGTCTGAGTGGTGATACCATGATTGGGTGCTTATTTGGTGACTATACTTTATTGATATATGTGTTTATGCCTTATGATTAATTGTTGTGCTTAGGATATCCTGGACGAATCAGCGTCCTAACCAAGTTAGGCTTGATTCACTGAGATTTAGTTCTCACTCCGTCATGAGATAACTTTTTAGGTCCAAAGTAATGAAGCGACCGGTGCGATTCGGTATACCTACCCACTCATCACACGATATCACTCTCCACCTGGTGCTAGGTACGGATCAGATGTGAGAACGCCACATCACGACGATATGGGTCGATGAAGAGATGCCACAATTGGTGGCGCATCTTTTCAAGACTTGGTATCTTCGTGATGGGGTAGATCTCTTTCGTTTGCTCAGAGGATTTGAGGGGCCACCTATTCAGGGGGTCCTAATGTCTCTGCCTGAGATCCGATAGATATTGATACGCCTGAAGAGAAAGTGGTGGATCTCGCACCTGGTATGCAGCTCGAGCTCGAGTTTGAGCAGTCCGTAGCCCCCTCTGTACATTCTAGTCAGAGTTCTTGTGATGACCCTAATGACCCGGCTTCCCCGATTGGTTACGAGGATTCGGATGCCCTTTTTACCTAGTAGAGGGTTAGGTTTCTTTAATGGTCAGGGAACTAGTGACGTCTTTTGTGGGGGTATTATTTTGGAATAGATAAGAGTTAACCTAACTTGACTCTTGTATCTTTTTGTGAGTCCTAAAGGGCTGCCCCGAAACATGAGGTTGTATTTACCAGCTGTTGGCTCTGTAAGGTTATAGATCATCTATTCTCATTAGTTTTATGTTTGTGTTTGGTTGTCTGGCTTTTCTACTTATCTATCCCATGTTGATTTTACTGTTTGAAAGATTGCACGTTTCGTATGCGCAGTACATTCTTAGGTGGATAGCAGTTGCCAGAGACGCTATCTTTTATGACCTGGTGGCGATTTGGCAAGGGATGTCGCGGGTTTAAGAGTCTGGACGTGACATCCCCTCCCAAGGTGGTATCAGAGCAAGGTCAACCTGATCCGTCTGGTCATTGGCTTGGAGTAATAAGGAGCGTTGTGAAATGGGATAGGTAATAAGATTTTTATTACTATGCCCGTGATTGTTAATTTTGTGGTAAGATTTTGGGGTTGCCTTTTGACCTCGTTTTGCTATGGAGTAAGCAGGACTCCGCATCTTTTTTGCAAAATGAGTGAATGTGGTAAAAGAGCACTCCAAGCACCTCGAAGAAGGCTTGTGAGGCTAGTGGAAGAATTAGTTGATGTTGAAAGAGCACCGCCTGTAGTGTCCCTAGTTGCACCCCCTACTGCAGCCTTTGCTGTTGAACCTACTGGACCTACTGGAAGGGAGCTGACTATGGCTGAAGTTATGCAAGCCTTATGGGCTATTGGAGATTTGATGGGGCAGCAAGTAAGGAATCAAGTTGCAGCTACTGTTGCTGCTGCTGGAACTTCATCTGTGATTCCACTTGCAGTTCCGCTAGTAAATCCATCACCTACACCTGGCAGCGAGGAGAGTAGGGCTCAAAAACTGGTGGAACAGTTCCTCAAGTTGAAGCCACCTCAGTTTACTAGAAGTGGAGACCCTGAAGCTACTACTCGATGGGTCGAAGGGATGAAGAAAAAGTTCGACTTACTGAGATATTCTGATAGGGATAAGATTACTCTGGCAGTCTATCAACTTGAAGGGAACGCTAGTACTTGGTGGAGAGCTGTCAAGGGTAGAACTTTTCCTGAAGGTATAGTTTCGGTATGGAATACTTTTGTGAAGGTTTTTAATAATAAATACTTCTCGAAAACAGCTGTAAAAAGATGGCTGAGTTCTTCAGCCTCCGTTATAACCAAATGACAATTGACCAGTATGAGGCAAAGTTTTCTAAACTGCCTAAGCATGCTCCGAGAATGATTGAGGATCCAGAGGACAGGGCTAGAAGGTTCAAGGATGGGCTGAAGCCTGAGATTAAGAGTGCGCTGGCATTGCTTGATCTTCAAGACTATGATAATATCTACGCGAGAGCGCTGATAGTGGAGCAGTACTTGGATGAAAGGACTACCGCATCTGGATCACGATTCACGTCCCCAAATAGATTTGACAGAAGGCAAGGGAAGAAATCAATGTTTAGCAATCGGAGTCACATT
Organism: Rhodomyrtus tomentosa; assembly: GCA_028455895.1. Lineage (NCBI taxonomy): Eukaryota > Viridiplantae > Streptophyta > Magnoliopsida > Myrtales > Myrtaceae > Rhodomyrtus > Rhodomyrtus tomentosa. Next base: position 10,276,534 of record JAPCWY010000011.1, read on the forward strand.
CCACCCAATTGTTGAGGGGCGATTAGTAAGCCAGCGTTTTGTCAAAGTGAGATGTGCAGTTTGTGCTGATAGAGGCATGGGCCTAGCTCGTGCCCGTATTGAGATGGTGCCTGTTTTGGTTATGGCCAGCTGGGCCATCAGGTGAAGAACTGTCCGCAGAGGCAGGGCAGATAGGTGCCGCCACAGCAGGGAGTACCGCCTAAAGGAGCTGTGCTGCCAAACTTCCAAAATCACCCGTCGGCACAAGGAAAGGTTTTTGCTATCACTCGGGAAGCGGTGAAGGATTCGCCGACCATTATAGGTACGGTACTCTTGCATAGCCAAGTAGCATATGCCTTATTTGATCCGGGTGCCACACATTCGTTTATTGTGGATTAGTTCGTTAAATTATCTAAGTTGAACTTGGTGCCTTTAGATATTGTGTTTAAAGTGTCTACGTCGTTAAAAGATAAAGTAGTGGCTACAGTGAACTGTCCTGATTGTAGACTTGTTGTGGATGACCATAAGAGTAAAATAGACTTGATTGTGCTGGAGATGTACGATTTTAACTTAATTGTGGGAATTGATTGGTTGACGAAACAAAGGGCCACGATGGACTGCTTTAATAAGGTGATTCAGTTTAATCTGATAGATGGTATTAGCTTTGAATTTTTGGGTAATCGAGGAGGAACCTTGATTGTGATGATATTGTCGTTAGAGGCGACTTGATTGTTGGAGAATAGGTGCCAAGGTTATTTGGCTTCTGTGGTTGATACGTTCGCTGAAGAATTGAAGTTGGAGAATATTGTGATTGTATGTGAATTTTCAGATGTTTTTCCCTAGGAATTACCTAGTTTGCTACTAGAAAGAGAAATTGAGTTTGTGACAGAGTTAGCTCCTGGGACGGAGCCGATCTCTAAGGTGTCGTATAGAATGGCATTGTCAGAGTTGAAGGAACTCAAAGTTCAGATGCATGAGTTATTAGATAAAGGATTCATCCACCCTAGTGCATCGCCTTGGGGAGTGCCTGTTTTGTTCGTCAAGAAAAATGATGGGTCTTTGAGATTGTGTATTGACTACATGCAGTTGATGATCAAGAATAAGTACCCACTACCAAGGATTGACGACTTGTTTGATCAGCTGCAGGGAGCATCGATATTTTCTAAGATTGATCTACGGACGGGATACCATCAGTTGAGAATCAGAAAAGAGGATATACCAAAATCGTCATTTAGGACAAGCTATGGACATTATGAGTTCACTGTGATGCCGTTTGGTTTGACAAATGCTCCTGCTGCCTTTATGGATTTGATGAACAGAGTGTTCAAGGAGTTCTTGGATCACTTTGTGATCGTTTTTATAGACGACATTCTAGTGTACTCGAAGAATTCTGAAGATCATAAGCAACACTTGAGAGCGGTTCTGGAAACTCTGAGAGTGCATCAGTTATATGCCAAGTTCAGTAAGTGCGAGTTTTGGCTGGTTCGCGTGGCATTCTTAGGCCATGCGATTTCTAGTGAAGGTATTGCGGTGGATCCGATTAAAATTGGAGCCGTTATAGATTGGTTAAGATCAATGGTTGCAACATAGATTATAAGCTTCTTGGGTTTGGTCGATTATTACAGGCGATTCGTGGAAAGGTTCTCAGCTATAGCCTCATCTTTGACTAAATTGCTGAAGAAAGACATGAAGTTTGAATGGATAGACAAGTGCGAGCGTAGTTTTCAAGAACTTAAGCATAGGCTAACTACGGCTCCTGTTTTGACAATTCCTACTAGTCCTGGTGGTTATGAAATTTATAACGATCCTTCGCTTAGAGGATTGGGTTGTGTTCTAATACAGTGTGGCAGGGTGGTAGCATATGCATCTCGTCAGTTGAGAAGGCATGAGTTGAATTATTTCACACACGACCTAGAGTTAGCTGCGGTCGTGTTTGCTTTGAAGATCTGGAGACACTATTTGATTGGGGAAAGTTTTCAGGTGTATACCGACCATCAGAGTCTGAAGTACCTATTCTCTTAGAAGGAGTTGAAGATGAGGCAGTGCCGATGGATGAAGTTACTTAAAGATTATGACTGCGAGATCCTGTATCATCCTGGTAAGGCGAATAAGGTTGCCGATGCCCTAAGTAGAAAATCAGTGATTTCTCAATTACAAGTGCATAAGTGACGTTTACTTGAGCAAGTGAGAGACTTAGACTTTAAGTTGGAGAAAAGCCACCTGTTAAGTCTTGTGGCTACTTTGAGAATTGAGCCGGAAGTGCAAGTTAAGATTAAGACTCTGTAGTTCACAGACCCCTTTATTTAGAAGATCCTTTAAGAAGACTCAACTAAACGAAGAGTCGACTTTCAAATAGCTGAGGATGGGATACTAAAGTTCAGAGGACGTTTAGTTATGCCTGCTAATGAAAATTTAAAGGAGGAGATTTTATCAGAGGCACATCGTAGCATTTATAGTATCCATCTTGGGAGCGCGAAGATGTATTCGAATTTGAAATAGCACTACTGGTGGAACGGTATGAAAACAGATATAGCCAAATATGTGGCTAAGTGTTTGACCTATCAGCAGGTCAAGGTGCAACACTGCAAACTTGGAAAACTACTGCAGCCTTTGGAAATTTCAGAATGAAAATGGGAGCATATCACAATGGACTCGTGATGGGTTTGCCAAGGAGTCAGAGAAGGCATGATTCAATCTGGGTTGTGGTAGACAAGTTGACGAAGTCAGTGCACTTCATTCCAGTAAGAAAGGACTTCGTTTTGGACAGATACGCAGAGTTGTATGTGAGGCATATTGTAAGGCTACACGGTGTGCTAGTGACAATCACTTCTAACCGGGATCCTAAGTTCACTGCTACATTTTGGAAGAGTTTACAAATTGCTTTAGGAACGAAGCTGCAATTTAGCACAGCTTATCATCAGCAGATAGATGGCTAGTTTGAAAGAATGATTCAGACCTTGGAGGACATGTTGAGAGCATGTGTTTTGGATTTCAAAAGTAGCTGGGAGGAACAATTACATTTGGTTGAGTTTGCCTATAATAATAGTTATCAGCAGAGTATTAAGATGGCGCCTTTCGAGGTCTTATATGGCAAAGCTTATAGGATGTCAGTCTGCTGGGATGAGATTAGTGAAAGGAAGATAACTGGCCCCGAGTTAGTGGAACGGTTGATGGAAGCAATTAAGGTGATTAGAGAAAGACTAAAAATAGCTTAGAGTCACCAGAAAAGTTATGCAAATAAAAGGCGCAGACCTTTGGAGTTTCAAGTAGGCGATCATGTCTTTCTAAAAGTGTCGCCTATGAGAGGAACATTTCGCTTCGGTAGGAAATGAAAGCTGAGCGTGAGGTACGTTGGACTGTTTGAAATTCTGGAACGAATTGGAATATTGGCTTATCGACTTGCGTTGCCACCCAGACTTGCTCAAGTGCATATCGTCTTTCACGTGTCGATGTTGAGGAAGTACAAGCCAGACCCCTCTCATGTGCTAAGTTATGAGGAGATTGATTTGGATGAACGAGCGTCATACGTGGAGCGATCAGTCAGGATCGTGGATAGGAAAGAGCAAGTGCTCCGAACCAAGACGATCTCGTTAGTCAAGGTGGTTTGGCAACACCATGGTATTGAAGAAGCTACATGGGAGAATGAGGAGGTCATAAAGTGTAACTATCCTTATCTTTTTGAATAATTAGGACTGTGCTGTAATTTCGAGGACGAAATTTCCTAAGTGGGGGAGAGTTGTGAAGTTCTGGAAATTCAACTTTTGTAAACGCCGGAAGTCGATAAAAAGGATATGAAAATTTAATCATAGTCGACATATAATTTGGACTGTAAAGATTGAAGAGACGAAAATTTGGACGAATTCCAAAGTTTAGGTTATTTTAAATTAGGTTTCGAATTTTATCCGCCGCGAATTGGGATTGCTGTTTTCGCGATCAAACCTAATCTCGACCGAGCTTGGCTGGTGAATTACCGAAAATACCTTTCGTTCAGTATAACAAAATTTTGTTTCAGTCCCGGCGCGCCAAATGACCATTCTACCCCAAATTATTTGTGTATGTAAAACAAAAGCCATTAATTTTGTGAGATAAAATTGCTACCAAAGTCATGGTGGGACCCACCCATCTCTCTTCCCCATGCTAACTCACGTCAGCCGCCCCCTCTCTCTTCTGCCTTCTTCTTCTTCGATGTCTAATTCTTCTTTTCTTCTTGGCTCTGTTCAACCGTGGACTTCCCCCTCAACCGAGCCACTCCTGCTCCTTCCCTTGTCAATTTGAGCGACCACCGCCTCACCACTGTTGGCCACCACCCCCAGCCACTCCCTGTCGTTGCCTGACCCAAGCTTCAACCGCCGTCGCCATTGGACGGCCACGAGGAAGCCGCGGGAGCCCCTGCCTTGTTCTTGGGTCCCCTGACCCGAGGACTTCGTCGCCTCCTCCGGCCATTTCGGCCGCCACTAGCGCCAACCACCACCCCATAGCCGACCACGTCCTTCCCCCGACCACCCCGACCCAGCCACACTAGCCTTTGGCTGCCGGAGCCGTCGCAAAATCACCCGGTTTGGTCTCGTCTTCGTTCCGGCCGAACCGGCCACCACCGTTGCTCACCGCCGCCGCTGATCACTTCCTAAGACGTCCCTCTACCCTCTTGGAGCTCGCCGCCGCCGGCCTCTACGCGTCTTGCCTGGAAAACGCTGCTGATCGCTTCCTCTGTTTTGGTGCCGTGAAGACTCGTTTCTATCCGGTTCTATTTGCGGCTGTTTCACCGCCGCCGGTCGACTTCTGCCGCCGTCTACCAGTCCCAACCAACCCCTACTGACCCCTAGGTAAGTTCCTAAGCCTCGACCGGCCTTGTCCCGGCCCGTGTAGCCGAGAAACACTCCAAAATGGTTCGGTTTGCCCTGCTTTACCATTGACCCGCTACTGTTTAGGCTGCCGGCCGCCGTCTACCGGAGCTCCGTCGCCGGCCACTGTTCTGACGACCTCGCCGGACCTCCCCATGGTATCGTCAAAGTGTGAGTTAGGGTCCCCGCGCGATAAACCCTAATTTCGCCGTCGTTGCTGCCGCCATCGCCGAGTTCGTCGCAGTCATTCGTCGAGGCCGCTCAAACTAACTCACTTAGTGAGTTGACCCTAAACTTTAGTTAGGGCGCTAATTACGCTTAGGATTATTTATTTAGTTAATTAGTTATTTATAAAAAAATTAGGTACACGATCGGGACAAGTTTAGATAGAAATGATGATTAGGTTAAATGGCCGATCGATTAGGTTAGTTTGGTTGATTAAATTATCTGTGGCTATTTGTGGTAATTTATTAGTTGATTAATTGATTGTGTTTATTTGCGAGCGAGCGACATGGTAAAGACGAGTGAGCGATGAATTTATAAATCGACTGAGAAACAAGAGATACAGTACGAATTGAGCTCGAAATTGCCTGATTGAGTTAATTACTCGTGAATGCATTATTTACCTTTTTGATTTGGTCACCTCGCTGAAATGCCTGACCGAGAGTCTTGTTGGCCTTGGGCCAAGTCTGTTGCATTTTTGAATGAATTTTGGCATTAATCAAAGATAAACAATGGGTTGATTGTGATTGTGTGGTTACGCGCACTGGTTCCAGGTTTGATTCCCCAAATGAGCACCTATGATTTAAGTGGGGGGCCATGGCGGTGGGTTGCTGCGCTAGTCTCTCCCGAAAAATAGTCGAGATGCGTGCAAGCTGGCCTAAACACCTTGGTTATAAAAAAAATAATGGGTTAATTGTCGAATGTGAATTGTGTGGTCATTTAAAAGACCAATGACGTTACCTAGCAAGTTTGTATTGTACTATTGGTACTAATGTCGTACTTATTGTATGAAAACTCGCAACATGTCAGAAGCACGATAATTCATGCCTCGTGCTAGTTGTATGGTTTTAAGGGATTATCGGGTGCTGGTCGTAGCTTGTGACGGACCGAAACTCCTATTTAAGGAACGTTTACTCGCCATGCTGTGCTAGGTGCACTGGATACACCGCTTGTAGTAGCCGTTGCTGAGAGGGTAAAAGTGGACGTAGCATGGGCTTGCCAGATGAGTACGAGATCGCACTATTGATGTTTTTATCACGCCGGTAGCATGGGTCATTTTTAAATAATGGATTTGTGTGATGTCTTGCGTGCGCCTGAGTGGTGATACCTTGATTGGGTACTTATTTGGTGACTATATTTTATTGATATATGTGTTTATGCCTTATGATTGACTGTGGTGCTTAGGATATCTTGGGAATCGAGCTTAGGCTTGATTCACTGAGATTTAGTTCTCCCCCCGTCATGGGATAACTTTTCAGGTCCAAAGTAATGGAGTGATCGGTGCGATTCGGTACAAATACCCACTCATCACACAATATCACTCTCCACCTAGTGTCAGGTACGGACCAGATATGAGAACGTCACATCACAACGATATGGGTCGATGAAGGGATGCCACAACTGGTGGCGCATCTTTTCAAAACCTGGTATCTTCGTGATGGGGTAGATCTCTTTGGTTCGCTTAGAGGATTTGAGGGGCCACCTATTCAGGGTGTCCCTAATGTTCCCGCCTGGGATCCGATGGATATTGATACTCTTGACGAGGAAGTGGCGGATCCCGCATCTGGTATGCAGTCCGAGCTCGAGCCTGAGCAGTCCGTAGCCCCCTCTGTACATTCTAGTCAGAGTTCATGTAATGACCCTAACGACCCGGCTTTCCCGATAGGTTACGACGATTCAGATGCCGTTTTTACTCAGTAGATGGTTATGTTTCTTTTGTGGTCAGGGAACTAGTGACATCTTTTGTGGGGGTACTGTTTTGGAATAGATGAGAGTTAACCTAACCTGACTCTATATCTTTTTGTGAGTCCTAGAGGGCCGCCCCGAAGCATGAGATTGTATTTACCATCTGTTGGCTTTGTAAGGTTATAGATTATCTATCCTCATCAGTTTTATGTTTGTGTTTGGTTGTCTGGCTTTTTTACTTATCTATCCCATGTTGATTTTACTGTTTGGAAGATTGCACTTTTTGCATACGTAGTTCATTCTTAGGTCGATAGCAGTTGCCTGGGACGCTATCTTTTATGACCTGGTGGCGATTTGACAAGGCATGTCGCGGGTTCGAGAGTCGGGATGTGACATTGTCCATATGTAATGTGATTTAGCTTGCTCGATTACATTTCAAACTACTATAATCAAGTGTACGCCGGTAAAATCAGGTACGAGATCCATAACCGACCAGTTCATACAGAGTAGATAAAGAGTGAAGTTCGAGTACTTTGTGAATTAGCTTGGCTCATCTAGGACGGGGATCCTCGCTCGTAGATTCTAGACTTGCTCCTAGACCTGTCCAAGCACGGCATCACCTAGATCACATATGGTATCTACAAGATCAACATGGAAGGGAATAATGCTTGTATGGATGCTCGTTATCGTCATCGGAGCATCACTACCTTTTTGTTTTGTATCTTGAGTTTTGCCTCAGGACCATCAACTTTCTCCCCTGTTCTTGTCCTTCCTTCTTTATCAAGAAACGCGCTCCACCATCATCATCTTCTTCTTGTTCTTCTTTTTCTTTATCAAGAAAGGCGCTTCATCACCATCTTTCTTCCTCTTTTGGGTAATTTATTGCGGCCGCCATGATAGTGAAGACACCAGAGAGAGAGAGAGAGAGAATCCAATTCCTTTTTTGGGTAACTTCGCCGTTCTTTTAATGTCACAATGTCTATTTAAAGGCAACAGAACTACATCAAATCACTCACCCAAAGCGGCTTGCTTTTGTTTTTGGGTTTCTCTTATTTCTAGGGTTAGTGACGAGCATGGCCAAGATGCGTAAGCTCGAAAAGCAAGCACAGATCCAGTCCCCGCCAGAGAAATTGTTCGACGTTTACAAGAACAAGATCGACTTGATGCCCAAAATCTGTCCCGGCAAGTTGCGCAGCATCGAAGTCATTGAAGGTGATGGTAAGAGCGTTGGCTCCGTGAGGCTTTGGACTTACTTCCTTGGTAAGCATGTCTGAGAAATCCGCCATTCTACGGGGCCAAATTATATCCAGCTGTTCTCACTCAAGTGTTCGGATGATAATTTTCCTTAAATTGATAACTATCTGCAAAACCTATAGCTTCTTGACCTCCATATGGTGCTATATGCTATCTGCTGACCTAGTTAGCAATTTTCTTTTTCACACTCGTGCTTTGGATGGAATGTATAAGCAGGTGATTCTGTTGTCGCCAAAGACAAGATAGATGCTATAGATGAGGTGAACAAATCGATCACATTCGACATCGTTGGCGGGGAGGTCACCAAGTACTTTTCGAGCTATAAAGCGACCATTCAGCTGGCCTCGGAGGGGCAGAACAACTTTGTGAAATGGAGCGTCGAATATGAGAAGATGAACGAACAAGTTCCTGACCCTCACCCTCAGCTTGAGTTCTTGATCACCATGGTCAAAGAGGTGGACAATTACCTTGTCCAAAATCCCTAAAATCTCATTGAGGTTAATTTGCAGTTATTGGTTGATGTTAATCACCAGCTTCCCTTGTTGAATTTGTAAGCTTACGATTCAGATTTTCTCTGTGTGGCTAGCTCTATTATCTGTGTTTGGAGGGCAAGTGTTTCTAGTCCTTATCCTTTTACCATGCTTGATAAAGTCAGTGCGTGTACTTCAACAAAAGGTTCAAAATGATAAAAGAACTTCATGCTGTGTTGCTTCTTAAGTGCCCAGTCAAAAGATTTGGTAGTATGGCATCCATTTTATGCTGATTTGGTTCATTACATCTTGTCCAGGTAAGTTGGCAATCGTTTCATAGGTTGTGCACTGCTTTTTTGAGGATACATATGCATCCATAGTTGGAAAAAACTTGGAGACATGTGGGTCTATATGCAAGGTTCACTTGATTTAAGGATGGCTATTCATGGAGAGTATGTTTGTTCAGGACATTTCGTCGGATAGGATTGGATAACAAATGTCTAAATCTCTGAATATGAAACATCCAATACCTTCTTTAGGAAATGCCCTGATATCAAGTTGGGAAAATTATCCAAAAAATCCCAAACCTATTGCATTTGTACTAATTCAGTTTTAAACATTTCAATTGTTCCAATTTAGTCCTAAATCTTTTGACGACTTGCTAATTCAGTCACATAGCTTTAAATTATGTCAATCTAGTCCTCAATCTTTTAATGATTTGCCAAACTAGTCCGAAACCTTTTAATGAATTGCCAATTTAGTCCTTTCGATAAATTACTCAAATAATAAATGTAGGACTAAAATGACAAAACTTCAAAAGATTTAGGACTGAGTTGACACAATTTCAAAAAATTTAGAATTAAATTGAAACAATTGAAAGATTTATGACTAAATTGGAAATCATCAAAAGGTCTAAAATCAAATTGGCACAATTAAAAAATTTAAGACTAAATTGACAAGTTGTCAAAAGGTTTAGGACTTTTTTTGTAATTTTCCTCATGAGGTTTGATTTATACCACCTAACTACTCTTTAGTGTCATGAGATGCGATTACATTTGAGATGAAAAAGAGATAGACATCAAATTGAAACCTTAAGCAAAGAGAAGTGTGCTGTGTTGGATTCAGTTCTCTAGAGATTCGATTTTGGAGTGTGTGTGTATATACACACACTATTGGGGCTTATCCCACCTCCTAAGTGGAATCACTCTATCCGGGAGATATTTAGTCTATATTCGGAAATATCCAAGTCGAAGAGGATGCTAAACGTAGCATATATTGAGTCAATGCAAATATGGTTCCCTTTCCACGAAATGCAGACATCACCAAAAGAGGGACAATAAAAAGGCCATTTCCCACTTTGAATTATTTAGTAGATTGGGCCAAAAAATCGAAGGTCGTGAGTACATAGATAGGGTTTCATCGATCAGGCCTTCCTGACGGATTGGGCTTCGCCTAGTATTGTATATGTTGTGATGTATCTTGGAGAACGTAAAGAGTAGATTGTCGGAAACCTTGTTGCTGCATTTGAAAATTTTTAAATCTAGGAAAAATTCCAAATAAGGGTTTAAAGTACATTTATTTTCTCAAATAAAAGTCTGCATCAAATTTTACTTTAAATAAAGACATGAAATGCTCTCTTTGTTTCAAAGAAGGGCCTAGACCAAGGATATTTTCGTCACTACACATTTTGAATTTTTTTTTTTGATTTTTTTGAATTTGTTCTTCCTTGAAGGAAATGACCACCAGAGGTGTCCTTGCTGGCTGCAGGAGAGGTCGACCAATGCTTGGGCGAGGACAGCCCTCGCTCGATTTGCAAGGTTGCTTCGCCGGTTGACCAAGGCAAAAAAAAAAAAAAAAAAAAGAAAGAGAAAAGGAAAAGAAAAGAAAAGAAAAGAAAAATATCCCAAAATATGTAATAACAAAAATGCCCTTGGTCTATTTTTTGAAATAAAAAGAGCATTTCAGGTTTTTATTTAAAATAAGATCCACTTCAGACTTTTATTTGAAAAATTGAATCCACATCATGCCCTCATTTGTAAATTTCTCTAAAAATCTATGAAAAATTGCAAAAATCATCTTCTAACTTTACTTATTGTAACAAACTAAATACATTATGCACATTTCAAACTCATAATTATCATCACCTTTTATAATTGATTTTAAGTTGCATCTCTTTTTTTTGGTTATAATCAAGTTGCATCTCTCGCTTACACATAATTGACAAAAAAACCAAACCCCTCCGACAGTCTCTCCGTAGCCGAGAGGCTTGCTCCGACTTACACACCCACCACAAAGTTCTCCCCCTCTCCAACGTGCAAGCCGCTGTTGCTCCTTTGGAAATGCTCAAAGCCCATAGTAATTTTGGGCCAGTTTTGTGCCGAAGGCTTTTAGAAGTCTTTGAAAATGCAATTGTATCTCGCCAGAACTCCCCAAAAATTTATCAGATTGTACTTGCATTTCAAGGAATTTGACGGCCTAAAGCCCTTGGAAAGTAATTCTCGGGCTCAATCGTAGCCTCTCTACCGCTATTGAGGATTCACAATTAGATTTTTTTTGCTGGCTGGGTATATGATTTAAGTATAAATATTTTCAATAAGTTTTGGCCGCTAATTTATGGAAAAAAACTTAAAATTTATTTTGTCTTTGTCGAAATGGCATGTTGGGATATTGGACTCGCGTATCATCGGCGTGTCTGGAGTGATGATCAGGTGCCGGTCGCATATTTGAGAGTGCCAGACACGAAATGAAAGCCCTCGAATAATATTGCCCAAAGAGTATTGGTGCTTCCTAGGATACCAATACCATCACAAAAGAAGCCAAATTCTTGATGGGCTAAGGTGATATTTTCATAAGAGCCCATTGTGGTCGGTCCACGAATCGTGTAGCCGATTGGTGGTTAAGGCCAGTAGAATGAATTCCTACCTTTTTCCTGGATAGTGCAACCCTAAACTCTCTTGAATTCATTTTGTTTAGATAAAATATCATTAGGTAATTCGTTTAGGCCTTAAGTTTTCAATAATATCATCGTGTTTTTTGAAAAGAAAAAAAGAAAGCTCACATGGTCAAAATTTTACCACCCCTCCGTCGCCCACCCAAAAGGAAAAGGCAAAAACCCCTAAAATATTCAGGACACTTTCTCAATCCACATCGCACTCCAAAGGTCATGTCAGCTAGATTTGACTAGATTAATGTCGGATGGGCATGGTTTGAAAACCTATAATGACTTGGCAAGTCAAAAGTACGCTGATATGATTTTAAAAAAACATGGTTATGCGTAATTCAGAAGTAAAAGTTCTCTTTTTATAGAAGGGGATAAGAAATAACAGGGAGGAACATGGGTTCAAGGTAGAATTGAGAAACTGAAATGAAAACCTATGAGAATTTGTCCAGTTTCAGGTTCCAAGTTATATAATGTCGGTTTCAAGTTTCAAAAATTGAGGAATTTGGTAGATTTCAAATTTTACTACTTAGGACTTGGAACTTGAAGAATGACGTCATGTGGCGAAACAACTTATCCCGGATCACTTTGGTTTGCTGCTAAACCTGGCTATGTGACCATTTAAGCTACAAATATCTTTTTGAGAGATTTTAGTTCAACTAAAGTCAATTAGAAGGCTAAACTTGATATATCTAGGTTCTAAATATAACATGTATGGAATCTGAAACCGCTAATCTTTACTTCTCTTTAGTAGTTGTAGCATTCACTTTCATTTTACTTAACTAAGAACGAAAAAAGAAAAGAAAAGAAAATAAAAAAATAAAAGAAATTGGCAAGTTTTCGAATATCCTTGAACTGACACTAGAACCTGTGATTGGATAGATTTCAAGTTATATTGTGACATTCTGATTTTCAGTTAGTTTCAGACTCTGCAATGAGAAGTTTATATATATCAAGCGATGTATTTCAATTGTATTCCGCTAAAATCTGATTAATTTGAGTAGGCTGACCAAAGGGGAAAGGCTAACGCGAGATGGGGTACGTGGACTCAGGCGATTCGGATAGGAAATAACGCTATGACCATAAGAATTGATGAGGGTATATTTAGAACCGCCAAAATGCCGATTTAAGAACGATTAAGGATTACCATGCGAGTATCGTACGATTGGAGCACGGGTGATGCTGCTTAACTAGCATATGATTTGCAAAATTATCCTAAATCGGACTGAGACGATCGAGACCATAGGGACTAGTGATAAACCCTCACAATTACATGACAACCAAAGCCGCCATGAATTGACGAGCCCTAAACGTGATGATAATCATGAGGTCGATACGTGTAATGTCTGCAAAAGCCGCCCGTCAGTTTGGGATAGGCTAGAATCACGTCCGATATATAAAACTATCAGAAACGAGTTCTGAAAAAGTTTGAAATGGAAAATCAAGAATTTCAATGTCATTTGGATTGGTTGTCGCCCTATCGAATAATTTTGGAACGAGAAAAACGACGTTCGGAACGTCGGGGATAAAATGACCGTTTTGCCCCTCAAGCTTAGGACTTTGCTTTTCTAATTGAAGAAGGGGAAAATGGACATTATGCCCATCCACGACTGCTGAAAATGAAGGACAAAAAAATGGCCATTGGATCTTCATTGTTAAAGCAAATGCCAAGTGTCAAAGATCAAGCCTAGCATAGTTATATCACCTTTTCATCCACCTACCATTCAACTCATTTGACCAAAAAATTGAATATAGCAACTCACACTCTCTCTTCTCTCTCTCCTCTTCTTCTATTCGGCCATTTCACCCCCCGAAGAACCGAACAAGCCCTCTTCTTCTTCTTCTTCTTCTCTGTTCTGCCGCTCGCCGACCACCACCACACCGCTTGTTCGCTGGCCATGACTGGCCCTTCTGGCCATCACATGCTGCCGGTCGACCACCCAGATGTAGATCCACGTCTTGCCGAACTCCTCTAACAAGAATCAAGGCGTTTGGAGCACTGAGGAGTTCTGGGAAGAAGTTTTTCCGAGAGCCGATGGAAACGGAATAAACCTGAGGTAGTTTCAGTTCTCACCCTTTTTGACAGCCGAAATCTTGGAATCTAGAGCTCAAATTTGGTGGAGATCAAGTAGACATATAGATGGTTATGTGGTAAAAATTAGGGATTTATTTGATAAGTTTTTGACTACGAACCGACTTTGAACATTTTGGACAGAATCTGTCGGTATTCTGGTCCTTGGTGTTCCGGCGACTTCGGACGACTTTCCGGCAACCAACCAACTCCAAACAACCAGTGAGCCTTCCAAATCCTTGGGTAGCATTATAAGAGGTAGGATAACATATAATTGATGGATTTGGAGTAAATTAGAACCTATTGGACTCGGCATGAACGGAACCGAATGGAACCGGTTCAATGCCAGGCCAAATCGATTCTGTGGGGGGCTGAGTGTGGATGGTTTGTGCTGAAAATTAGCGTTTATGATGTGAAGAGATGATGAGACACATGTTATGGATGATTTGGATTGATGAATTGAGGAATTGGACTTGAAAATTGATGGATCGATTGAATATGCTAGGTTGCGCGACAAATTGGCCATTGGACCTTGAGTGGGCCGAAAATTTGGAGCTCAAAAAGGAGTGATTTGTGTTGCTAAGCAAAGGTAAGGAAATTCCTAGACCGAGACTAGGGAGATTGGACTCGATTGGGTAAGTCGAGGGCCGATTGGAACGATATATGAGAAAATTTCCAAATGTAATAGCTTGATATGCCCTAAGACGATATAGAATGATTGTGTGACATTACCTATGCCTGAGTTGTTTGTTATGCTTGTATACCCTTTGAATTGAATTGCATGCCACGAAAAATATGAAACGCATTTGAATGCGTGCTTGCCAGTGAGTATGAAATTGAATTGACAACCAAAGCATATAATGTAATGTGGCATGAGCATGGCATGGCGAGGCCTTGAGGCGTGTGAGACGTGGGGCGGGAGGTTGAGACCCTAATGCGACGAGGTCGTGGGGTGAAGTATGAATAGGTGGCATCCTGATGCGACAAAGTCGCGGGGTTGAGATAGTTACAGTCATAATGCGTATTATTCGCGGGACGGAGTATGAGCTCATAAACCCTGTCTGGAGATGAATCGAGACTTGATGCGTTTACGCGGGTCGCCGATGATGGTCTGATGCGTTTACGCTGGCTGAGCCTGAGGCGACTAGTTTGCGGGCTAGAGAATGAGGCAGGCGGAGGTTGCTGGATGTGGTGAAGTGGCAGGCTGAGTATGCATGTGCATATGAGTGTGATGTGAGATCATAAATGCATGATTGTCTTCTGTATGTTGCTGTTTATTAAGTTGTGATTATTATGTCTATGTGTTCATTAGTTAGGATCTGTTGAGTGACGCGACTACCCAAGTGGACTGTCAACCTGATCTAGGGTTAGGTTTTTCTTATTGAGATGTATATTTCACCCATTTTGGGAAAACCTTACTTTACAAATCCTAGGTCATAGTCATGTGGCCAATACGATTTGGGGACCCAAAGGAGATGACGACGTATTATGATGAGTTTCCGGATAGATAGGGGAACGTATATGTGAGAAAGTATACCGTCGTATGGGTCGATGAGGTAAGCCTGAATGGAAGCTTCATAGGTTCGAGGCGTGATTCAAGAAGAAGGGTGACTCATAGATAGGGCCGTTGAAAGCCCATGAGGTACCACAGGGTGTCATTCCTGATTGGTGCTAGATCGTAACTGAGCAGCAGTTACCTGAAGGGTCAGTGGTAGGGTCTAGGAACGGACCAGAGCGGACATCGACCATGGAATTCATCGAGGAACAGGAGCAGAAGGAGGTTATAGTCCTAGAGGCATCCGAGGGGGACCTTGCTGAGCTGTCACTGGAGGTGACTATAGAGGATTCCGTCGAGGTTTCGTCTGAGACGTTTTCTGAGTATGAGCCTACTGAGGATGTAGAGGACACGGACGACTCCATCAACTCATCCTAGGATACTACAGTCGGTGGATTGATCTTGATTGGCGACTCGACTTTGTTCTTAAGGGATTTTGTGGATGTTCCCTTTTGATATGCTTACCCTGTCGCCTTTTGTTATGCTTACCCTGTCGCCTTTTGTTTAGCGGGCTTAGTATTCGAGTTATATGAGCAGTACGCCTTGATGTATGAATGATATATGCTATCCAAGTCCCACTTAATCTTAATATTTTGTACGGGGGTTTATGTTAGTAACGCTTCCGTATGTGTATGATGTATTTATTATATCTCTCGATTCCTATTGGTGTATCTTGAGACCGCCGAGAGATTTTTGTTGGTTTTCTTGCAGGGATGTTCACGTGCTTATGTCCGGATCGCGGGGCGTGATATATATGGCATGATAAGTAGGTTTCATGTTCCAAAACATAAGGAACTTGCTCTGATGGGTGGATTCTAAGTTTCAGGTGGTATTTATAAGGAAGCTGGAATCGCTCACCTCTAGAAATAGGGCTAATACTCAATAATGTATTGTCTTGTGTGCTCTTAGTCACTGTTCTATTAAGTAAGCAGTTTTTCAAAGACCGTAATTTCTAGCTACGAAACCCTCCCGGTCCAATCCTAGATGCTGTATGATACCTTTTCAAACCTCTACTGTTTCATTTTTACCTAACATATGCGGATTCAATCACAAGCCTAACCCCAATAACACTTGAAAATATATGCACAACCTTCATTTTCAGAGCACCGTTCAATGTCTTCCAACTAATGGTTACAACGTCGGTCGTGAAGATTTTGACAACATTAATTTAATGTGTAGCTTCTTTTTGTTGATTAAAAACAGTGAAACTGGCATGAATCACGCGATTATTCATTCGCAGTTATGTTTGTTTGCCCAGCCGACAACTCCAACATGATACTTAAAAAAAAAAGAAAAATCTGATCATTGGGACTGACAAGTCACCGCCAATTATAAGCCGATTATAATTCATTAGCATCAATATAAGAAATGCAATTACTGAAACAATTCCCTTCCTTTTTTTTTCTTAATATAATTTATGAACTTGTTTGATAAAGCTAAGCCTACGACTTAGTACTGATTATAAGCTGTCATTGTCCGAAGAAGATTCGTGTGGCTGTCGTTAAAAAAGAAAAGTCTCAGTTGAATGATTTTGCAGAAATCAATAGATTTGCGCGGAAAACTGGAGGTTGAAGTGGATCTGAAATCCCCGGCTTAAAATTCTGCAAGATTCGGAAGAGCAAGACGCAAAGAATATTTCAGTATCAAGTTAGAGAATAACAATGCGGAAAGGAGAATGATTAAATTTCTTCATATTTCGTTGTGTGTGTGTGTATATATATAAATGAAGAATGCATCAGCCCATTAATTAGATAACTACTTTATGATAATATCTTAATCAAGATATGCATCATCAAAAGGAGATGTACGTGCAATATACCGATAATAAATAAAAATACCATAATTATCCTTAACAAATCAAATACCCTGTAGAAAATGCCAAATATATCTAAGGTCCCCTCAACAGTCAACACTCAAAGTGCATAAAAGGGAACTTGAGTTTGTATGCAAATCTGATAAGTCTCCCGCGGCTGAGACAGATAAGACGGCGTTGGCGGCTGTTCGTGGTGAAACTTCTATTTGATGGTGTTGTTGGCTTCTCTGAACGACGCTCGAAAGGTTGAGTATTGGAGGAAGAATAGCAGGCGGCCGATGCGGCTGGCTTGCAAAACAGCAACTGAGTGGTGCGGCCTATACGATTGGACCGTAGCATCAAACGGCCTATAGACTGATGTCATAGCATCAAGCGGCCAAAGTGACGTGGCGTGTGCGGTTGGCATTGAAACAAAAGCCACATTTCTCCGGTGCATCGGGTGAGAGGAGGCTTTGATATCGATTTAAAAATAATGCGAAAAATAGATTTGAGAAATTTTTGTATATTTCAACATGTATTAATAAATAGTACATGAGTCTATACATAAGCTTTATTGAGAAACTATTTAAAATAGTAAGATAAGCATAATATCAAATATAATCAATTCCTTACAAAAAAAAAACAAATATAATCAATTACGGATATGCACTATTAAATAAGATATATGCATAATCTCGAGATATATGCATAATCTCGAGATATATGCATAATCAAATAAATATCATAAGAAATCTGCTAGTGTGACATTCTAATAGTACAATTATTCTGATCACACGATTTTTCAATTAATGCGCGCTTTATGCAAAACATATGGTGATAATGTGTGAATCTACAATTGAGATTGCACAATTTTTGACAGTATTGCTAGAGAAACATTTCCTTTATCTCAATATTGCTAGCATAAGGGATTAAAGTGCATGTGTTGGGATTGTTCCACAGAGGTTGTGGAAGGGGTTGGTGGTCGGTTTATAAGTATGAGAAAAAACCTCAACCTTTGAGCTAACTTTTAGGATGAGAGAGGCCCAAAGATCGCTCAACACTGGTATCAAAGCTCAGGTTACCAATAAGTCTGGATCCAACAGTCACACGAGAGATATACAGATTGTTGCTGCTTCCGATCTAGGGCCCGATGTGTGAGGGGGAGACTTTTGAGGTTGTCCCACATCGATTGTGGAAGAGGTTGATGGTCGGTTTATAAATGTGAGGAAAAACCTTATTTTTTGAGCTAGCTTTTGGGATGAGAGGAGGCCCAAAACCATCCAACACTAGTATCAGAGTCTAAGTTATCAACAAGTTTAAATCTAACAGTTACACGAGAGAGATACGAGTTTTCGCTGCCTCCAACACTAGTACCAGAGTCTAAGTTACCAACAAGTTTGAATCTAACAGTTACACGCAGTTACATGGGAGAGATGCAAGTTGTCGCTGCCTCCAATACTAGTATTAGAGTCTAAGTTACCAACAAGTCTGAATCCAACAGTTACACGCAGTTACAAGGAGATTCTAAGTTACCAACAAGTTTAAACTCAACAGTTACACGCAGTCTGTATTAGAGTCTAAGTTACCAACAAGTCTGAACTTAATAGTTACACGCGGTTACAGGGAGATTCTAAGTTACCAACAAGTTTGAACCCAACAGTTATACATAGTCTGAACCCAATAGTTACACGCAGTTACAGGAAGAGAAATGGGTAGTCGCTACACGCAGTCTGAACCTAATGGTTACTCGCAGTTACAGGGAGAGAAACGGGTAGTTGCTGCCTTCGATCTAGGGCTTGATGTGTGAGGAAAAGATTGTTGAGATTGTTTCACATCAGTTGTGGAACCCAACAGTTATACGCAGTTTGAACCCAATAGTTACATGCAGTTACAGGAAGAGAAATGGGTAGTCGCTACACGCAGTCTGAACCCAATAATTACACACAGTTACAGGGAGAGAAACGGGTAGTCGCTGCCTTCGAACACATAGTTACAGGGAGAGAAACGGGTAGTCGCTACCTTCGATCCAGGGCTCGATGTGTGAGGATAAGATTGTTGAGATTGTTTCACATCAGTTGTGGAAGAGCCTGATGATCACTTTATAAGTGTGAGAGAAAGCCTTAACCTTTGAGCTAACTTTCCAATAGTCATACAAGATAGATGTGAGGGGGAGATTTTTGAGGTTGTCTCACATCAGTTGTGGAAGGGGCTTGTGGTCGGTTTATAAGTGTGAGGGAAAGTCTCAACTTTCAAGTTAACTTTCCAATAGTCATAGAAGAGAGATACAAGTTGTTGCTGTCTTTGACCCATGATTCGATGTGTGAGGGAGATATTATTGGGGTTGTCTCATATCGATTTTGGAAGTGGCTGGTGGTCGAAAACAATAAGTCTGCTATTACATTAGCCAAGAATTTCGAATTTCATGGTAGGAGCAAGCACATCGAAATCAAGTATCACTATATTTGTGAGTGAATCAAAGATAGTGAAATTGAATTTAATTTTTGCAGATTAGAAGATCAGATTGTAGATATTTTGACAAAAGCACGGAAGGCAGATTTGTTCGACAAGATGAACAAAATACTTAGTATGGTTGAATTTCAAAATCAATTTTAATGGAGACTGTTAGAAATATAAAATCGAACAAGTGGGTGTTAGGTGGGCAACACCTTTCATGGACAACAACAACAGGTGGATTAGCTTTTAGAAATATAAAATTGAACAAGTGGGTAACACCTTGAAGATGATGGGGGTTAATAAAATAGTTTGTTTTATTAGGGAGTACTTTCATAGTGTATGTCGTGTTGCACTTTCATAGTGATTTCTATTGATGTAGTGTGGAAGATCACTCTCATAATACTTCTTTTGTTAATATAGTATGCATAATGTTATCTTCTTTAACGGAGATGTTCTGCTATTATAAGTAGCTAAAGGTTAGTATTGTATCTATATATATCCGTCAAAGAGTATTTCAAAAGAAACCATAGAAGCAAAGAGAGATTCGAGTTGTATCTATCTTTAGTTTTCTCCAATGAATATTGTTCTCCATTTGTTTCTTGCCATATTACATATATCCGAAGAGTCATTCATATTGTTTTGGTTCCAACAAAGAGAATATTAGAATTTTATAAATAAGGCATTTAATAGTTGATAGGAAGATATGACAGTGTCTCAGCTAAAATTGCTTAAGCGTATCTTTTTAGCGATCCGCAACCCTAACAGTCTGACAGTACTACTATTATTTCTGACTTTACAATTTTTCAATTAATAAATGCTTAATAGTATATGAATCTACGGTTAGAAATAGCTGACGATACTGTTAGATTATCAAGGAAGCAATTCATATAATTTTATTGGTCTAACTAAACTACATTTCAAATGTTCAGGTAATGAAAATAGCAAGGACCACGTGAATCATGATGTGGGACCTAAAGTAGAGACCAAAATGAACGCCAACAGTCTATAAGTAGCAACAACTCCTACCTTTTGTTTTCTCAAGCCAGTGGTGCGACGAACTCGTAGAACTCCTGGTGTCTCAAATCATTGCGACAAAAATGGCTCAATTGCATGGAAAGCTAGAGGCTGAAGTCGAACTGCAATCCCCAGCAGACAAATTCTTCAAGGTCTGGAGGAGCGAAGCCCACCAAATTCCCACCGCCACCTCCAAGAACATTCAAGGAGTCAAAGTTCATGAGGGTGACTGGGACCAGCATGGAGCTATCAAGATTTGGAATTACACCGTTGGTATTTCACTCAATTTTGGTCTCTCTAGCTGAAATTCAATTGATGGCCCTATAGATATTGCCTAACTTAAACCTTCTCCTTCGATTTGCCGGCGCAATCGTATAGATGGGAAATCCGGGACATTCAAAGAGAAGGTCGAGTTCAACGACGACAACATGTCGTTCACCCTCCATGGCATCGAGGGCAGCATCTACGACGAGTACAAGGTCTACAAGCCGGTGTGCAAGCTCGTCCCGAAGGCGAAAGGCAGTGTGGCTAAGCTTAGCATCGAGTATGAGAAGTACAAGGAGAGCGACCCTAACCCCAACAAGTACATGGCCTTCTTCATCGACATGACCAAGGACATCGATGCTCACGTTTTAAGCGCATGAAGGAAAAAAGATCATGGCATGGCTGCGATCATATGTGAGGTTGTGCTACATAATGCTTGAGATTTCTACTACTTTCCATGTCTGCTGACCAAATAAACCTACCTGGTTGATCAGGTGATGTGAAGTTTAGTTGGGTTTTGGGCTGTATTGTGTTCCTGTGTAATTGTGCTTGTAATAAGACACTCGTGGTTTTTGCAATAATGATTTGTTTAGGGGAAGCAACTTAACGTGCTTTGATTTGATCCTCCCATAGATTAATATCCAAGATTTGGACTTCGGTCGTAATCAAATTCTAGTCGCAATAAACGACATTGAAATGCACATTAAATCAGCTTGAATGAAGATTCTAATTCGGTAGCACAGTCGATTCGATGCAAACGATTTTTAGACATATTTAAGGTAACTTTTTCTAGGATTTTTAGGTAGTTCCTCACGTGATTTTGCACGTATTGAGCTATAGCCCGCACTGGTCGGAAAAGAAAGTATCCTAGAATCAAGGATCTACGTAGCATGAGTTACAGTTTTCTTCAATAACTTTTTCGCCCGCACTTTAGTATCGCCACTATCGTCGCCATCTCACTGTCGATGAGGAGGTGCAGCTCATAAGCAATTTTGCTAGAGTTGCTCAAAATGTTCTCAAGGATCGAAAATTCAAAATCTTACTTGCGACTACGTTGATGTGCTAACCACAGTTAATCAAGTGACCCCAAAAAAATAAAACTAAGTGGTGGCGCATATCTTCTTAGAGATAGCTTTCCGTAATCCTATTATCTCAAGCGAAATCAAATTGTCAACACATGTCCCCGTCCTCTAGATTTCTGCCTTGCTCGGTTTATGCTTTGGTTCAGGATCACCTAGGAAGGGACAATTATTACTTAATATGTATTGAATGCTGTAATTTCCATTTCTAAAAGATTAACTATTTTTAAATCGATAAGTAAAGTTCCTTGATTTTTTTTTGGGACTAGACACAATCTATGTAGCACCAATACGATACAAGACGCGGGACATGATACGGCACGTCGGTACGTGGTTTATAAAAAAATAAAGATTTTCGACACGTTGGGATATGTTATATATTAAATATATATTTATAAATATTTAAATTATCATTGAACTCTAAACATCACATATAAACTTCACATATATATCTAAATATCATAGCTATTTCATATTTGATGAAAAATATTAGCCAAAAACTCGAAAAAAGTTCACATACTCCATAAATTGTCCAAATTTTGTTTCATAGTTTAGGGCCTAAATTGAATATCCATCAATAGTTGGATCATATTGAACAAATTAAGAGTTTAGGGCCAACATTGCCCATTCAATCTAAGTTCAAAGACTATTTATCTTGTTTGAGAAATTTTAAACTTCTAAATTTTTCATCTCCTCCATTTTCCCTCAATTCCCAAACAAAGCCTAAAGGGGAGAATGTAAAAAAAAATCCTAAAAACCTATTGTATTAGTGCTAGTTTAGTCCTAAATCTTTTTTTGGTGTCAATTCGGTCTTAAACCTTTTGCATTGGTGCCAATTAAGTCCTAAACCTTTTGCATTTGTGCCAATTCCATCCTGAATCTTTTTTATTTATGTCAATTGAGTTAAACCAGTCAATTTTGATTGAAAATCGCCAACGTGGATGTTGATTGTCTTATATGGCATGACTAACGCTGACTTGGACATTTTTCTATATTATTCAAATATCTTAAATAAAATTTTAAAGCATTTTTTTGGTTTTATAAAATATTTTTAAAATTTATTTAAAATATAAAAAAAATATTGAAACTATCCACATTAGCACTAACCATGCCACGTAGAGCAATTAAAGCCACGCCAGCGATTTTTGATCAAAATTGACGGAATTGACTCAATTGACATAAATACAATATGTGGTTGGCCCAATATGCATATGCTATAGCCAAAAAATTGAAGAGTTTTAAAAGATTTAGACTCTTAAAGATCAGATTTTTTTTAATCCTATGGTCATTAGTTGTCGCGACCTAAAAATTGGGTTTCTAATTTTAGGTTAATGGATTACTAGATTAATTAATTTAATTAACTAACCTAGTTCGAACTCTCTCAAGTTCTACCAAATCATAACTTATGGTTCAAGTGATTAGTTTGAGAAGAGATTTTAAATTTTCAGGAGGCGCCACTAATCAATTTTAGGTAGGTTGATTAGAAACCTAAAAAAAATAATGGAAGAAAACTATTTTATTTCTGTGAACCGGAGATTTTAAATTCGAGACTTGGCTACATCAATTTTTCAATTAATGCCCTTTCGGTACCAATTTCAATGAAAAATGTTCAATTTGTCAATCTTATGAATTCTGAATTGAAGCTCAAAGGTGCGATTTTTTTTTTTGTCTTCTTTTTTATGATTTTTTTTTTGTATTTTTGTGAATTTTTGAAATTAAAAATTAATGAAAAATGAGGACGAATTGGTTCAAGATTAACTTAAAGTTTTCAAATTTAATTTGCATTAATTCCCAAAATTTTTTAAGGCAAATCTCTTAACCCTAAATCTACAAACTTTTAAAAGATTCGGATGGATTTGAAAAAGTAGTTATGTAAAAGTGCAATCCATTAGATAGAATTTTTAGAAAACCCTATCTTTCAAAATATGATTGAGATGGGGTTTTTAAGAAACCATATCTTGCTATATCTTTTATTTTCTGAGATTTTCTAACATGAAAAATAAACATAAGGCATGAACGATTTTTTTTTTATTTTCAGTTTTTTATGAATGTATTTAAATTAAAGTTGCAAATCTTTTAATGAAAAGATAATTACCGCCATTTATTTCGAATCAAGGTTCAATCTGAAGCCTGACAATCGACCATCGAATTCGAAATATTTGCTATGGAAATAACGATTGCGGATTAGGAAGTTCCTAATCGATCACATTTTGAAAATATTTTCGGTATCTTGAATATCTTGGGTATACTCAAAAGATTTTTTTTTCTTCGAATTAACCGGATTATCACCAACACCCAAAAAAAAAAAATCTCAATCAAAGGAGAAATCTCAAATTAGGGAAGGAAGAAACTTGAAATTTCCAAACTTGACTGGCAATTTTTATTATGGCAAGGAAAATATCAAGATGCTCAAACATATACAACTCTGAATACACGATATTCCCAAATTGGCATATGACGCGTCACCAGATTTCGCTTGAGACATTGTCACAATATTTTAGTCCTTTTTTTAACACAATTTTTTTTAACGAAATAAAATAAAAGGGCAAAAAAAAGTGACAATTATTACTTAATATGTATTGAATGCTGTAATTTCCATTTCTAAAAGATTAACTATTTTTAAATCGATAAGTAAAGTTCCTTAATTTTTTTTTGGGACTAGACACAATCTATATAGCACCGATACGATACAAGACGTGGGACATGATACGACACGCCGGTACGTGGTTTATAAAAAAATAAAGATTTTTGACACGTTGGGATATGTTATATATTAAATATATATTTATATATATTTAAATTATCATTGAACTCTAAACATCACATATATATCTAAATATCATAGCTATTTCATATTTGATGAAAAATGTTAGCCAAAAACTCGAAAAAAGTTCACATACTCCATAAATTGTCCAAATTTTGTTTCATAGTTTAGGGTCTAAATTGAATATCTATCAATAGTTGGATCATATTGAACAAATTATGAGTTTAGGGCCAACATTGCGCATTCAATCTAAGTTCAAAGACTATTTATCTTGTTTGAGAAATTTTAAACTTCTAAATTTCTCATCTCCTCCATTTTCCCTCAATTCCCAAACAAAGCCTAAAGGGGAGAATGTAAAAAAATCCTAAAAACCTATTGTATTAGTGCTAGTTTAATCCTAAATCTTTTTTTGGTGTCAATTCGGTCCTAAACCTTTTGCATTGATGCCAATTAAGTCCAAAACCTTTTGCATTGGTGCCAATTAAGTCCTAAACCTTTTGCATTTGTGCCAATTCCATCCCGAATCTTTTTTATTTATGTCAATTGAGTTAAACCAGTCAATTTTGATTGAAAGTCGCCAACGTGGATGTTGATTGTCTTATATGTCATGACTAGCGCTGACTTGGACATTTTTTCATATTATTCAAATATCTTAAATAAAATTTTAATGCTTTTTTTTGCTTTTATAAAATATTTTTAAAATTTATTTAAAATATAAAAAATATTGAAACTATCCACATTAGCACTAACCATCCCATGTAGAGCAATTAAAGCCACGCTAGCGATTTTTGATCAAAATTGACGGAATTGACTCAATTGACATAAATACAAAATATTTAGGACTAAATTGAAACTAATGCAAAAGGTTTAGGACTAAATTGACACCAATAAAAGGTTTAGGACTGAATTGGTACCAATGCAAAATGTTTAAGACTGAATTGACAAAAAAAAATATTAGCACTGAATTGATACTAATGCAATATGTTTAAGACTTTTTTGACATTTTTCCCAAGCCTAAAGGGACACATGCATATCTTTTGTCCCTTTTTTATAATTCATGACATAAGTCCACCACATTATTTGGCTTTAGACAAACAATCAAATTCTAACCAAACGCTACCACCAACTCTTGTCCCCTCCTCCCTCTCTCTTCCTCTCCCTCTCGAGGAGCTGAGTTTGAGAGTTTACTATCGCCATCAAGATCTTGGCTAAATCTTGATGGCGAGCTAGATAGAGGGCAACTGGAGAAAGAGATATGGGGATTTGGTGCTAGAGACAAAAAGCGTAGAGAGATATGATCAGGTTGGTTAGGATTCTTTTGATAAGATATAATATTTTGAAGTTGAGTGTTCATCTACTTTGTGATATATGAATTATTTGAAATATTTTTTCAAAATGATTATTAAGATCTCTTACCAAAATGGATGAACAAAAGATATTTTTATCGTTGAGGAAATTTTTAGTTATAACTTGTTATTGATAACGAAAAAATTTCATTGACTAATTCTTTCATGAAAACTAGATGATCATTTAAGGAAAATATTTTTTCAAATCATTTATTTTTTGCGAGATAAACACATTCTATAATTACTTTTGTGAGTATACAGATTCGAGCAATCTATTGTGGCAACAATGATAATGTTAATATAGTTGCCTGACAATTAAATAACCATATTTGTCAAATATCCATATTTTTCAAAAGCACGCGTATATAATGCCATATAGAAAAAAAAATTTGTTTTGTATATAGAATATTCCGAAGATACTAACCCAAATATGCATATGGCAATATTTAGAGAGAAAGGCTAACGAGAAGATTACCAAAAAATGATAAACCTATTATATGGATGTCAATTTAGTACTAAACCTTTCAATCATGTCAATTTAGTCGAAAACCTTTTAACAACTTGCCAATATAGTCCTTCCGGGCAATTTCTTTTTCCAAAAATCATTGGCGTGGACGCAGGTTGTCCTATGAGGCATGAATATTGCTGACGTGGATGATATTTGTAATTTTTTAAAATTATTTATTTTTTAAATTAGATGTTCTCTCTCTCTCTCTTGGCCATCGAGGGCCTAGCAACCCTGGCCAACCACTAGACACCAGCCATTGCCAGCCATAGGCAAGGATACGGCTCGCTCGTAACAAATCATTGGCCATTTGAGATCGGCCATTGGCGAAAATGAAAAGGAAACAAGAACTCAAAATTTTTAGAAAATAAATCGTCTTTGTTGGCACTGACCAGGCCCTGTAGAATGGTCGACGCTGACTGGATGGTTCGACTATTTCTGGTCAAAATTGGCAGGAAGGACTATATTGCCAAATTATCAAAATATTTAGGACTACGTTGACAGAATTGAAAAATTTAGAACTAGATGGTCATTGTACAATTTTCCCATAAACGACGTGATAGGATTTTTATCAAGCCTTGATAATGACTCACTAGATTAAATGTTCACTTTTACATTGTTATGTCACTTCATATACACAATTTTGCGGATCAGTGTTAATATATATAGCATAGAGACCGGAGTTTAACATATTAGGCGCATAGAAGAAACTCCATACCTTCACTCAGAAGATGGCAAAGAGGGACCCCATCTCTGAATCCATCTAGTTATATTTGTCTTCGCTTCGAAAACTTGAACCAATGAGTTATTCGGCTAAACTAACTGCTCTACCTTACACCACATGCTGTTAGAGCCCGTCTTTGAGCCTATCAATTATTTGGTTAGACCCATCTCTGCTTTGAAAGCTAAAAACAACGATCTATTGTTTTTTTTTTTTTTTGGGTAAGGTTAACAACGATCTATTGTTAATGCCCGGAATAACTATAAGTCTTGGATTATTGCTCAGGCATATCTTTTTATTGGTCCAAAATACATTTCACAAACAATTGTCAATGCCATTTGACAGGTGGGTATAATTAGTAAACATATCAAGGACCACGTGAATCATGATGTGTGGGACCTGAAGTAAATGAACGCCAAAGTCAATATAAGAAACGGTTCGCCCTACTTGTTTCTCACCACAGGCCATTGTTCCAGTAACTTCGGTGATTTTGTTGTCTCAATATTTGTGCCAATATGGCTAACTTTCGTGGAAAACTAGAAGCTGAAGTCGAACTGAAATCACCAGCTGATAAATTCTTCAAGGTTTGGAGGAGTGAAACCCACAAATTGCCCACCGCCACCTCCAAAAACATTCAAGAAGTGAAAGTTCATGAAGGTGACTGGGATCAACATGGAGCTGTCAAGATTTGGAATTACACCGTTGGTAATTCATTCAATCTGGTCTCCCAAATTATCAATTTTATTCCATGTTGTCATAGTTAGTCTAATTTGATGACCCTGCCTAACTTAAACCTTCTTTTTTTGCGGGTGCAATTATACAGATGGGAAATCCGAAGTGTTCAAGGAGAAGGTCGAGTTCGATGATGACAACATGTCGTTCACACTGCACGGCAGCGAGGGACACGTCTTTGACACTTGGAAGGTCTTCAAGCCGACGTGCAAAGTCGTCCCGAAGGGGCAAGGCAGTCTGGCTAAGCTAAGCATTGAGTACGAGAAGTACAAGGCGAGCGACCCTATCCCCGACAAGTACATGGCCTTCTTCATCGACATGACCAAGGACATCGATGCTCACGTTTTAAGCGCATGAAGGAAAAATGATCATGGCATGACTGTGATCATACGTGAAGTTGTGCTCTATTATGCTTGAGATTTCTAGTGCTTCCATGCATCTAGACCCAATAAATCAAGCTGGTTGATGAGGTGATCTGAAGTTGAGTTGGGTTTTGGGAATACCAGAATCGTGTATTATGTTCGTGTGTAATCTTGCTTGTAATAACACTTGTGGTTTTTGCAAAGTGATATGCTTATGTGAACTCATGTGATGGCTGGACCAATGGTCTAAGTTGACGTTGAAGACCCATATTATGGTAAAGGAGCTTTGAGCTAAAATGAAAGATCTTCTATTACCGCAGAACTTCGAAGAATCAATGACAAAGTTTTAATTTAGAAACTTTCTTTGGGGAAAGTGTGCGGATAATCATGACGAGTTAACATGGGAAAGTAGAGTCGCTCTCCAGCATTTGAGAATTCAAGGACAGAGATTTCCCTAACCGGCATAGATTGGTGCAGTCTAAACAACTATTCCGAGTCGAGTTTTCCCTGAGAAGGAGGAGAATGATGCAGACTAGAGGATCATCTACTTTGGAATTTTACTTTGTTTCCCTATGCATAGAACATATGATGCTATATATATATATGGTAAAGGAACGTATGATGCTATTTCTTTCTGAATAATTTGTTTAAATAGATTTAAGGTAATATCTCTATGATTTAGTAGATGATCTTCTTTTCAGTGATTTATCGGACGTACACAGAGTTCTATGTTGTCTTGCCGGCGTTAAACCATTGGGAGCAATACTATTATCGGGAGAGAGTTTAATTTTTACTTCGGTCCAGAGGGGCAAAAGTATCTGAGCAACCAAAAGCGGACTAGTTGAGGGTTTCGAATGTTTGCGCGAATTGTATCAAAGCGATGGCGATTATTAAGAAATCCAGGAGTGATTACAACAAAAGCAACCTGGTGATGATCATCGTGTGCATGACGGCTTCCCAATGAAGGGAAATCAGCTTTGCATTTCCTTGTTCTAGAGAGATTTTACTGGTCACATTTGAAACTGGAAGCTGGTGAATTGGTGCAGGGACGTCTCTTCCCGTACCGGAGGAGATTTGGGAGGACCTCCCTAAGGACGGCGTCCCGGGTTTTAAACGTGTTCAACTGGGTTTGTACTCGGTTCTTGTAGGGTTGACTGGATCTTCCAAGACGGCTCATTTCCTCCATTGCTAGAAGAAATCCAACGTGACAAATGCAGCGAAGCTCTCTCCCTCACAAATTGTCAAGTTGCACCGGGTAAATCGATCACCAGATCGTGACACTAGGGTCCTCAGTCGTTTCTGGCAAGATCCGCGTCGCTCATTCGATTTGCATTGCATTAGAGTAGCATGGCGCATCAGACTCAGGTTGTGAACCTCACTTCGGTTAATCTGATTCCAAGTATTTGCAGGGATAAAGCCTAAATGATGGTGTTTCGTTTCGGCTTAGGCGGAATTCGCATGTAATAAAGCAACTCATTTGGTTACTGAGGTTCTCTGTTGTTTACAAAACGGCTCCAGAGCGGGTTCTTGACTTGATTTCACTTCCCAAGTTGACTGACAAAAGTGTTGCTGCGCAGAGTTTGGCCATACAGGGAGACGAAGTTCTCTCAGAAACTGGCAAAAGCAAAACCCTAAATACCAACAGGCCGCGGACCAACAATGATCACATATCTTCCAGGATGGTTTACCCTTTTCAGGTTGCAGTTTTCTCAAAAGAAGGCATCGTTTCTCGAAAAATGAGCGATTTGAAAAATATTTTCTAAAAAATGATTCTTTATATCTTTAGAAAAATTAGTCAACGGAAAATATTTTCATTATCAATAATAACCTATTCCTAACTATTTTCTTAGGTAATGAAAAATTTTCCATTCATCTATTTTTTTAAGGGATATAAGCGATTATTTTTATTGAAAAATATTTTCTAAATTACTTATTTTTGTGAAACAAACACACCGTAATTCTCTTATGCTTTTCCACGATGGTACATGGCTGCAAGATTGTCCTCATGCTTCCGAATTTAATGTCCATCTAGAATTCCTGTTTGTCTTCGACCCAAAAAAAAAAAAAAAATCCTGTTTGTCCATTTTCATTGCCTCGGTACTTTGAGATGATACGACAATGATCACATATCTTCCAAATCCAATTTTGCTTTCGGCCATGACAAAATTTTGAACGTGAGTATTTGCGTGCAAGGAAAATTAGCATAAAAATTTTAAACTTATTACAATTGTGTCAAATAAGTTACATACGTTTTTTAAATCTTGCCACAGTTGAGTCCATACCTTTCAAATCTTGCCAATTAAGTACTTCTAGTCAATTTTGGCTGAAAATTAATGACATAGACGCGGGACGTCCACTAGCCATCTCACGTGATAATATCAGCATTGATGTGAATTTCTTATTAATTTTTCCTGTCCTTTTTTCTTCATTGTTGATACGCTATGATTTACCATAGTTGATTAAGTTACCCAAAAAAAATAAAATTTAGTGGTGGCGCATATCTTCTTAGAGATAGCTTTCCTTAATCCTATTACCTCAAAGCGAAATCGAAAATTCAGCACATGTCCATGTCCTCTAGATTTCTTCCATGCTCGGTTTTGTTTCCATTTCGGGATCACCAAGAAAGGGACAATTTATGTCCAATTAATTTTCTCCATGATGAAAATATTTTTTGTTTACTTACTTTTATAAGCGACGTTATGTATTTAATTCTGTAATCATAGAATTATAATATCCATGTTTGAGTTGGAAAAAATTAATACAGAAGGCAAAAATGGGCTTGTTGCGAGGCCCACTTTCCGGTCTTGCATTCGCGTACCCAAGTCGTGCGCTTGCGCCCAAGTTTCAACCCACTGTGCGCGCTCGAGGTATAGTACTTGTGTTATGATAGTTACTAATCAAAAGTAGTGTAACCACATATAAAACACTTCAAGACTTTCCTCCTTTTCAATGTGGGACTAGCATAATTTCACTTCTCATTTACTACTCTAGGTGTTTTTTGAGAAGCAATTTCTCATTCACTCACCCATCAAAATACCTCATATTTCCAATAATGGTAAAATTAAAAAATTTAGGATTGAATTTGCAAAAGTGCAATATGTTTATGATGTTTTGAACAATTTTTCTTATGATTTACCTCAGGATCAAAACTATTATTTCAATAAGTTGAGGATGCAAACAGAATAAGGAAAGAATGTTATCGATGGTTCTTATCATCTTGTCTGTTATATCGTTTTATTTTCACGTTTTACTGGAAGCGATTTTGTTTTTGGTCTGACTGGAAGAGAGTTCAGTTGCCTCTTTTTCTTAAAATCCTCGCAATGGGAGAGAAGTAGTAGTACCTCCCTTTTCCCAAGGGCCGAATTTGTGGAAGTATTGTCAATTCTTGTGGTAGATTGAGTGATGGAGTGACGATAGCTCCTCGTATTAGGGTTGAGATATGACAGTTAAATATGAGTACAGTTAAGGGTAAGCGGTTTCAAGTTTCGATAGGTTTTACCTAGAACTTGGAACCTTCCCGCTGATACATGTTTCTCATTTTTCGGAGCCTATAACCTACCTTGCATACTTTGGAAGCTGGATCCTACCCTGTCACGGTTTCGATTCTGGTTCTAGGGTACTCTAGAACCTACCAATACAATTCCCTTTGCTTCAAAACAGAAACATTCATATAGATTCAAATGAAACTTGTGAGAATGCCCAAGATACAATAGGTCTAATTGCAATTTCCCTTTGATAAAGCATGCACAAATTGAGTAGCATATTCTACATCACATGCTGTTATCAATATAATTTAGTGGAGAAGCAATGTTATTAAGAAGAAGAAGTCACCTTCGGAAATCTACTAGCTCTGTCGTACAGTTAGTTGTATATATCATCTGCAATCCAGATATAAAATAGATTGTCTAACCTACGAGCGACTATTTGGCAACATTTTCTAGGGGAAGAATACAAATTAGAAGTAGAAATAAAAAGCTAGGTTTTAAAAATACCGATTTCGGTTCCCAGTCCGGTTTCGGTTCAATTCCATAGAGAATCGAGAACCGGAACTAGAATCAGTGGTTCCTCAAAACATGGAACCGGGAACCATACCTTATATCACTAGAACTTGGAACTAGATTGGAACTACAGGTACGGTTCTCTAGTTCCCGGTTCTACTCTGGAATCATGTTCACCCTTAACTACAACATGAAAGTTGACTATAAATTAGAGTACCTCCATTTTTTTTTTCCAAAGATGATTTTGTAGAAGTATTGTCGAACCCTCAGATCAGATGATGTTTTCACTGATGGATTGATGTTATAACCTCACATTATGGTTGGGATAAGACTGAAAGTTGCTTATAAATTGGAGTTAGGAGTGTCAACGGGCCGGGTCGGGTGGGTCTCGGCCCTACTCGAGACTAAAGAGTACTAGCCTCGACCCGACCCGGCCCGAATTACATATGCCCCAACTTTTCGAGTCGGGTTGGGTCGGATTCATTTTTTCTTGTCTTTTTTTTTTTCGAATCAAAATCAATTAACAAGTCCGTTAAATGAAAGAATATACAAATAAAAAATGAAAAATAAAATAAAATTTTAAAAAATTGTGGATGCCAAAAACCATGAAATTGGGCCGGCTCGACTCGGGGCCAATGAAGAGTACCAGAGCCGACCTGAAAGGCCCAAAAATCCGGTGAATTTTCAGGCTAAATAGGGTTGGGTCAGGCCGACGCGGGCTTTTTTGACATCTTAATTGGAGTGCCTCCAATTTCCTCAAGTACGATGTTGGAGAAGTGTTGACACCTAAATTTTGAATTTTAGGAAATTCATTCATCTATTTCTTAAAATGAGAGTTAATTACAATTCTCGCAAAAATAATTCCTCATGCATTGCATATTTTCTGTCAGTTGTGTCATTTGCATCTAGATCAGAAGTGAGTCAATTGAGCTTAATTTGATGGAAAGTTGGACTCAGTTGGTGATTTTCAAGTGAGACCATGGGGAAGTGTCGAATTTCAATGAGCTATATTGAATTTATTTCTTGAACTCTATTATGTTCATCCAAGCATGTTTTGGTATTTAAGGCTTTAATTTGAAAATATATTAATTTCGAAAAGCATTTATTTGAGCCCGAGGTACCCAGAAGCCCGCATAATATAAAAAATTTTGTTGGCCCAATATGCATATGCTATAGCCAAAAAATTGAAGAGTTTTAAAATATTTAGACTCTTAAAGATCAGATTTTTTTTAATCCTATGGTCATTAGCTGTCGCGACCTAAAAATCGGGTTTCTAATTTTAGGTTAATGGATTACTAGATTAATTAATTTAATTAACTAACCTAGTTCGAACTCTCTCAAGTTCTACCAAATCATGACTTATGGTTCAAGTGATTACTTTGAGAAGAGATTTTAAATTTTCAGGAGGCGCCACTAATCAATTTTAAGTAGGTTGATTAGATACCTAAAAAAAATAACGGAAGAAAACTATTTTATTTCTGTGAACCGGAGATTTTAAATTCGAGACTTGGTTACATCAATTTTTCAATTAATGCCCTTTCGGTACCAATTTCAATGAAAAATGTTCAATTTGTCAATCTTATGAATTCTGAATTGAAGCTCAAAGGTGCGATTTTTTTTTTGTCTTCTTTTTTATGATTTTTTTTTTGTATTTTTGTGAATTTTTGAAATTAAAAATAAATGAAAAATGAGGATGAATTGGTTCAAGATTAACTTAAAGTTTTCAAATTTAATTTGCATTAATTCCCAAAATTTTTTAAGGCAAATCTCTTAACCCTAAATCTACAAACTTTTAAAAGATTCGGATGGATTTGAAAAAGTAGTTATGTAAAAGTGCAATCCATTATATAGAATTTTTAGAAAACCCTATCTTTCAAAATATGATTGAGATGGGGTTTTTAAGAAATCATATCTTGCTATATCTTTTATTTTCTGAGATTTTCTAACATGAAAAATAAACATAAGGCATGAACGATTTTTATTTATTTATTTATTTATTTATTTTCAGTTTTTTATGAATGTATTTAAATTAAAGTTGCAAATCTTTTAATGAAAAGATAAATACCGCCATTTATTTCGAATCGAGGTTCAATCTGAAGCCTGAAGAATCGACCATTGAATTCGAAATATCTGCTATGGAAATAACGGTTGCGGATTAGGAAGTTCCTAATCGATCACATTTTGAAAATATTTTTGGTATCTTGAATATCTTGGGTATACTCAAAAGATTTTTTTTTCTTCGATTATCACCAACACCCAAAAAAAAAAAATCTCAATGAAAGGAGAAATCTCAAATTAGGGAAGGAAGAAACTTGAAATTTCCAAACTTGACTGGCAATTTTTATTATGGCAAGGAAAATATCAAGATGCTCAAACATATACAACTCTGAATACACGTTATTCCCAAATTGGCATATGAGGCATCACCAGATTTCGCTTGAGACATTGTCACAATATTTTAGTCCTTTTTTTAACACAATTTTTTTTAACGAAATAAAATAAAAGGGCAAAAAAAAGTGACAATTATTACTTAATATGTATTGAATGTTGTAATTTCCATTTCTATAAGATTAACTATTTTTAAATCGATAAGTAAAGTTCCTTTTTTTGGGACTAGACACAATCTATGTAGCACCGATACGATACAAGACGCGGGACATGATACGACACGCCGGTACGTGGTTTATAAAAAAATAAAGATTTTTGACACGTTGGGATATGTTATATATTAAATATATATTTATATATATTTAAATTATCATTGAACTCTAAACATCACATATATATCTAAATATCATAGCTATTTCATATTTGATGAAAAATGTTAGCCAAAAACTCAAAAAAAGTTCACATACTCCATAAATTGTCCAAATTTTGTTTCATAGTTTAGGGCCTAAATTGAATATCTATCAATAGTTGGATCATATTGAACAAATTAAGAGTTTAGGGCCAACATTGCGCATTCAATCTAAGTTCAAAGACTATTTATCTTGTTTGAGAAATTTTAAACTTCTAAATTTTTCATCTCCTCCATTTTCCCTCAATTCCCAAACAAAGCCTAAAGGGGAGAATGTAAAAAAATCCTAAAAACCTATTGTATTAGTGCTAGTTTAATCCTAAATCTTTTTTTGGTGTCAATTCGGTCCTAAACCTTTTGCATTGGTGCCAATTAAGTCCTAAACCTTTTGCATTTGTGCCAATTTCATCCCGAATCTTTTTTATTTATGTCAATTGAGTTAAACCAGTCAATTTTGATTGAAAATCGCCAACGTGGATGTTGATTGTCTTATATGACATGACTAGCGCTGACTTGGACATTTTTCCATATTATTCAAATATCTTAAATAAAATTTTAAAGCATTTTTTTGGTTTTACAAAATATTTTTAAAATTTATTTAAAATATAAAAAATATTGAAACTATCCACATTAGCACTAACCAAGCCACGTAGAGCAATTAAAGCCACGCTAGCGATTTTTGATCAAAATTGACGGAATTGACTCAATTGACATAAATACAAAATATTTAGAACTAAATTGGAACTAATGCAAAAGGTTTAGGACTAAATTGACACCAATAAAAGGTTTAGGAATGAATTGGCACCAATGCAAAAGGTTTAAGACTGAATTGACAAAAAAAAAATATTAGCACTGAATTGATACTAATGCAATATGTTTAAGACTTTTTTGACACTTTTCCCAAGCCTAAAGGGACACATGCAGATCTTTTGTCCCTTTTTTATAATTCATGACATAAGTCCACCACATTATTTGGTTTTAGACAAACAATCAAATTCTAACCAAACGCTACCACCAACTCTTGTCCCCTCCTCCCTCTCTCTTCCTCTCCCTCTCTAGGAGTTGAGTTTGAGAACTTACTATCGCCATCAAGATCTTGGCTAAATCTTGATGACGAGCTAGATAGGGGGCAACTGGAGAAAGAGATATGGGGATTTGGTGCTAGAGACAAAAAGCGTAGAGAGATATGATCAGGCTGGTTAGGATTCTTTTGATAAGATATAATATTTCGAAGTTGAGTGTTCATCTACTTCGTGATATATGAATTATTTGAAATATTTTTTCAAAATGATTATTAAGATCTCTTACCAAAATGGATGAACAAAAGATATTTTTATCGTTGAGGAAATTTTTAGTTATAACTTGTTATTGATAACGAAAAAATTGCATTGACTAATTCTTTCATGAAAACTAGATGATCATTTAAGGAAAATATTTTTTCAAATCATTTATTTTTTGCGAGATAAACACATTCTATAATTACTTTTGTGAGTATACTGATTCGAGCAATCTATTGTGGCAACAATGATAATGTTAATACAGTTGCCTGACAATTAAATAACCATATATGTCAAATATCCATATTTTTCAAAATCACGCGTATATAATGCCATATAGAAAAAAAAATTTGTTTTGTATATAGAATATTCCGAAGATACCAACCCAAATATGCATATGGCAATATTTAGAGAGAAAGGCTAACGAGAAGATTACCAAAAAATGATAAACCTATTGTATGGATGTCAATTTAGTATTAAACCTTTCAATCATGTCAATTTAGTCCAAAACCTTTTAACAACTTGCCAATATAGTCCTTCCGGGCAATTTCTTTTTCCAAAAATCATTGGCGTGGACGCAGGTTGTCCTATGAGGCATGAATATTGCTGACGTGGATGTTATTTGTAATTTTTTAAAATTATTTATTTTTTAAATTAGTTGTTCTCTCTCTCTCTCTTGGCCATCGAGGGCCTAGCAACCCTGGCCAACCACTAGACACCAGCCATTGTCAGCCATAGGCAAGGATACGGCTCGCTCGTAACAAATCATTGGCCATTTGAGATCGACCATTGGCGAAAATGAAAAGGAAACAAGAACTCAAAATTTTTAGAAAATAAATCGTCTTTGTTGGCACTGACCAGGCCCTGTAGAATGGTCGACGCTGACAGGATGGTTTGACTATTTCTGGTCAAAATTGGCAGGAATGACTATTTTGCCAAATTATCAAAATATTTAGGACTACTTTGACATAATTGAAAAATTTAGAACTAGATGGTCATTGTACAACTTTTCCATAAGCGACGTGATAGGATTTTTATCAAGCCTTGATAATGACTCACTAGATTAAATGTTCACTTTTACATTGTTATGTCACTTCATATACACAATTTTGCGGATCAGTGTTAATATATATAGCATAGAGATCGGAGTTTAACATATTAGGTGCATAGAAGAAACTCCATACCTTCACTCAGAAGATGGCAAAGAGGGACCCCATCTCTGAATCCATCTAGTTATATTTGTCTTCGCTTCGAAAACTTGAACCAATGAGTTATTCGGCCAAACTAACTGCTCTACCTTACACCACATGCTGCTAGAGCTCGTCTTTCAGCCTATCAATTATTTGGTTAGACCCATCTCTGCTTTGAAAGCTAAAAACAACGATCTATTGTTAATGCCCGGAATAACTATAAGTCTTGGATTATTGCTCAGGCATATCTTTTTATTGGTCCAAAATACATTTCACAAACAATTGTCAATGCCATTTGACAGGTGGGTATAATTAGTAAACATATCAAGGACCACGTGAATCATGATGTGTGGGACCTGAAGTAAATGAACGCCAAAGTCAATATAAGAAACGGTTCGCCCTACTTGTTTCTCACCACAGGCCATTGTTCCAGTAACTTCGGTGATTTTGTTGTCTCAATATTTGTGCCAATATGGCTAACTTTCGTGGAAAACTAGAAGCTGAAGTCGAACTGAAATCACCAGCTGATAAATTCTTCAAGGTTTGGAGGAGTGAAACCCACAAACTGCCCACCGCCACCTCCAAAAACATTCAAGGAGTGAAAGTTCATGAAGGTGACTGGGATCAACATGGAGCTGTCAAGATTTGGAATTACACCGTTGGTAATTCATTCAATCTGGTCTCCCAAATTATCAATTTTATTCCATGTTGTCATAGATAGTCTAATTTGATGACCCTGCCTAACTTAAACCTTCTTTTTTTGCGGGTGCAATTATACAGATGGGAAATCCGAAGTGTTCAAGGAGAAGGTCGAGTTCGATGATGACAACATGTCGTTCACACTGCACGGCAGCGAGGGACACGTCTTTGACACTTGGAAGGTCTTCAAGCCGACGTGCAAAGTCGTCCCGAAGGGGCAAGGCAGTCTGGCTAAGCTAAGCATTGAGTACGAGAAGTACAAGGCGAGCGACCCTATCCCCGACAAGTACATGGCCTTCTTTATCGACATGACCAAGGACATCGATGCTCACGTTTTAAGCGCATGAAGGAAAAAAGATCATGGCATGACTGTGATCATACGTGAAGTTGTGCTGTATTATGCTTGAGATTTCTAGTGCTTCCATGCATCTAGACCCAATAAATCAAGCTGGTTGATGAGGTGATCTGAAGTTGAGTTGGGTTTTGGGAATACCAGAATCGTGTATTATGTTCGTGTGTAATCTTGCTTGTAATAACACTTGTGGTTTTTGCAAAGTGATATGTTTATGTGAACTCATGCGATAGCTGGACCAATGGTCTAAGTTGACGTTGAAGACCCATATTATGGTAAAGGAGCTTTGAGCTAAAATGAAAGATCTTCTATTACCGCAGAACTTCGAAGAATCAATGACAAAGTTTTAATTTAGAAACTTTCTTTGGGGAAAGTGTGCGGATAATCATGACGAGTTAACATGGGAAAGTAGAGTCGCTCTCCAGCATTTGAGAATTCAAGGACAGAGATTTCCCTAACCGGCATAGATTGGTGCAGTCTAAACAACTATTCCGAGTCGAGTTTTCCCTGAGAAGAAGGAGAATGATGCAGACAAGAGGATCATCTACTTTGGAATTTTACTTTGTTTCCCTATGCATAGAACATATGATGCTATATATATATATGGTAAAGGAACGTATGATGCTATTTCTTTCTGAATAATTTGTTTAAATAGATTTAAGGTAATATCTCTATGATTTAGTAGATGATCTTCTTTTCAGTGACGTACACAGAGTTCTATGTTGTCTTGCCGGCGTTAAACCATTGGGAGCAATACTATTATCGGGGGAGAGTTTATTTTTTACTTCGGTCCAGAGGGGCAAAAGTATCTGAGCAACCAAAAGCGGACTAGTTGAGGGTTTCGAATGTTTGCTCGAATTGTATCAAAGCGATGGCGATTATTAAGAAATCCAGGAGTGATTACAACAAAAGCAACCTGGTGATGATCATCGTGTGCATGACGGCTTCCCAATGAAGGGAAATCAGCTTTGCATTTCCTTGTTCTAGAGAGATTTTACTGGTCACATTTGAAACTGGAAGCTGGTGAATTGGTGCAGGGACGTCTCTTCCCGTACCGGAGGAGATTTGGGAGGACCTCCCTACGGACGGCGTCCCTGGTTTTAAACGTGTTCAACTGGGTTTGTACTCGGTTCTTGTAGGGTTGACTGGATCTTCCAAGACGGCTCATTTCCTCCATTGCTAGAAGAAATCCAACGTGACAAATGCAGCGAAGCTCTCTCCCTCACAAATTGTCAGGTTGCACAGGGTAAATCGATCACCAGATCGTGACACTAGGGACCTCAGTCGTTTCTGACAAGGTCCGCGTCGCTCATTCGATTTGCATTGCATTAGAGTATCATGGCGCATCAGACTCAGGTTGTGAACCTCACTTCGGTTAATCTGATTCCAAGTATTTGCAGGGATAAAGCCTAAATGATGGTGTTTCGTTTCGGCTTAGGCGGAATTCGCATGTAATAAAGCAACTCATTTGGTTACTGAGGTTCTCTGTCGTTTACAAAACGGCTCCAGAGCGGGTTCTTGACTTGATTTCACTTCCCAAGTTGACTGACAAAAGTGTTGCTGCGCAGAATTTGGCCATACAGGAAGATGAAGTTCTCTCAGAGACTGGCAAAAGCAAAACCCTAAATACCAACAGGCCGCGACCAACAATGATCACATATCTTCCAGGACGGTTTACCATTTTCAGGTTGCAGTTTTCTCAAAAGAAGTCATCGTTTCTCGAAAAATGAGCGATTTAAAAAATATTTTCTAAAAAATAATTTTTTATATCGTTTAGAAAAATTAGTCAACGGAAAATATTTCCATTATCAATAATAATCTATTCCTAACTATTTTCTTAGGCAATGAAAAATTTTCCATTCATCTATTTTTATAAGGGATATAAGCGATTATTTTTATTGAAAAATATTTTCTAAATTACTTATTTTTGTGAAACAAACACACCGCAATTCTCTTGTGCTTTTCCACGATGGTACATGGCTGCAAGATTGTCCTCACGCTTCCGAATTTAATGTCCATCTAGAATTCCTGTTTGTCTTCGAACCAAAAAAAAAAAAAAAAAATCCTGTTTGTCCATTTTCATTGCCTCGGTACTTTGAGATGATACGACAATGATCACATATCTTCCAAATCCAATTTTGCTTTCGGCCATGACAAAATTTTGAACGTGAGTATTTGCGTGCAAGGAAAATTAGCATAAAAATTTTAAACTTATTACAATTGTGTCAAATAAGTTACATACGTTTTTTAAATCTTGTCACAGTTGAGTCCATACCTTTCAAATCTTGCCAATTAAGTACTTCTAGTCAATTTTGGTTGAAAATTAATGACATAGACGCGTGCCGTCCACTAGCCATCTCACGTGATAATATCAGCATTGATGTGAATTTCTTATTAATTTTTCCTGTCCTTTTTTCTTCATTGTTGATACGCTATGATTTACCATAGTTGATTAAGTTACTCAAAAAAAAATAAAATAAAATTCAGTGGTGGCGCATATCTTCTTAGAGATAGCTTTCCTTAATCCTATTACCTCAAAGCGAAATCGAAAATTCAGCACATGTCCATGTCCTCTAGATTTCTTCCATGCTCGGTTTTGTTTCCATTTCGGGATCACCAAGAAAGGGACAATTTATGTCCAATTAATTTTCTCCATGATGAAAATATTTTTTGTTTACTTACTTTTATAAGCGACGTTATGTATTTAATTCTGTAATCACAGAATTATAATATCCGGGTTTGAGTTGGAAAAAATTAATACAAAAGACAAAAATGGGCTTGTTACGAGGCCCACTTTCCGGTCTTGCATTCGCGTACGCAGGTCATGCGCTTGCGCCCAAGTTTCAACCCACTGTGCGCGCGCGAGGTAGAGTACTTGTGTTATGATAGTTACTACTCAAAAGTAGTGTAACCACATATAAAACACTTCAAGACTTTCCTCCTTTTCAATGTGGGACTAGCATAATTTCACTTCCCATTTACTACTCTAGGTGTTTTTTGAGAAGCAATTTCTCATTCACTCACCCATCAAAATACCTCATATTTCCAATAATGGTAAAATTAAAAAATTTAGGATTGAATTTGCAAAAATGCAATATGTTTATGATGTTTTGAACAATTTTTCTTATGATTTACCGCAGGATCAAAACTATTATTTCAATAAGTTGAGGATGCAAACAGAATAAGGAAAGAATGTTATCGATGGTTCTTATCATCTTGTCTGTTATATCGTTTTATTTTCACGTTTTACTGGAAGCGATTTTGTTTTTGGTCTGACTAGAAGAGAGTTCAGTTGCCTCTTTTTCTTAAAATCCTCGCAATGGGAGAGAAGTAGTAGTACCTTCCTTTTCCCAAGGGCCGAATTTGTGGAAGTATTGTCAATTCTTGTGGTAGATTGAGTGATGGAGTGACGATAGCTCCTCGTATTAGGGTTGAGATATGACAGTTAAATATGAGTACATTTAAGGGTGAGCGGTTTCAAGTTCCGATAGGTTTCACCTAGAACTTGGAACCTTCCCGCTGATACATATTTCTCATTTTTCGGAGCCTAAAACCTACCTTGCATACTTTGGAAGCTGGATCCTACCCTGTCACGGTTTCGATTCTGGTTCCAGGGTACTCTAGAACCTACCAATACAATTCCCTTTGCTTCAAAACAGAAACATTCATATAGATTCAAATGAAACTTGTGAGAATGCCCAAGATACAATAGGTCTAATTGCAATTTCCCTTTGATAAAGCATGCACAAATTGAGTAGCATATTCTACATCACATGCTGTTATCAATATAATTTAGTGGAGAAGCAATGTTATTAAGAAGAAGAAGTTACCTTCGGAAACCTACTAGCTCTGTCGTACAGTTAGTTGTATAGATCATCTGCAATCCAGATATAAAATAGATTGTCTAACGTAAGAGCGACTATTTGGCAACATTTTCTAGGGGAAGAATACAAATTAGAAGTAGAAATAAAAAGCTAGGTTTTAAAAATACCGATTTCGGTTCCCAGTCCGGTTTCGGTTCAATTCCATAGAGAATCGAGAACCGGAACTAGAATCAGTGGTTCCTCAAAACGTGGAACCGGGAACCATACCTTATATCACTAGAACTTGGAACTAGACTGGAACTACAGGTACGGTTCTCTAGTTCCCGGTTCTACTCTGGAACCATGTTCACCCTTAACTACAACATGAAAGTTGACTATAAATTAGAGTACCTCCATTTTTTTTTTCCAAAGATGATTTTGTAGAAGTATTGTCGAACCCTCAGATCAGATGATGTTTTCTATGATGTATTGATGGCATAACCTCACATTATGGTTGGGATAAGACTGAAAGTTGCTTATAAATTGGAGTAAGGAGTGTCAACGGGCCGGGTCGGGTGGGTTTCGGCCCTACTCGAGACTAAAGAGTACTAGCCTCGACTTGGCCCGGCCCAAATTACATATGCCCCAACTTTTCGAGTCGGGTTGGGTCGGATTCATTTTTTCTTGTCTTTTTTCTTTTTTTGAATCAAAATCAATTAACAAGTCCGTTAAATGAAAGAATATACAAATAAAAAATGAAAAATAAAATAAAATTTTAAAAAATTGTGAATGCCAAAAACCATGAAATTGGGCCGGCTCGACTCGGGGCCAATGAAGAGTACCAGAGCCGACCTGAAAGCCCCAAAAATCAAGTGAATTTTCAGGCTAAATAGGGTTGGGTCAGGCCGACGCGGACTTTTTTGACATCTTAATTGGAGTGCCTCCAATTTCCTCAAGTACGATGTTGGAGAAGTGTAGAAACCTAAATTTTGATTTTTAGGAAATTCATTCCTCTATTTCTTAAAATGAGAGTTAATTACAATTCTCGCAAAAATAATTCCTCATGCATTGCATATTTTCTGTCAGTTGTGTCATTTGCATCTAGGATCAGAAGTGAGTCAATTGAGCTTAATTTGATGGAAAGTTGGACTCAGTTGGTGATTTTCAAGTGAGACCATGGGGAAGTGTCGAATTTCAATGAGCTATATTGAATTTATTTCTTGAACTCTATTATGTTCATCCAAGCATGTTTTGGTATTTAAGGCTTTAATTTGAAAATATATTAATTTCGAAAAGCATTTATTTGAGCCCGAGGTACCCAGAAGCCCGCATAATATAAAAAATTTTGTTGGCCCAATATGCATATGCTATAGCCAAAAAATTGAAGAGTTTTAAAAGATTTAGACTATTAAAGATCAGATTTTTTTTAATCCTATGGTCATTAGCTGTCGCGACCTAAAAATCGGGTTTCTAATTTTAGGTTAATGGATTACTAGATTAATTAATTTAATTAACTAACCTAGTTCGAACTCTCTCAAGTTCTACCAAATCATGACTTATGATTCACGTGATTACTTTGAGAAGAGATTTTAAATTTTCAGGAGGCGCCACTAATCAATTTTAGGTAGGTTGATTAGAAACCTAAAAAAAATAACGGAAGAAAACTATTCTATTTTTGTGAACCGGAGATTTTAAATTCGAGACTTGGTTACATCAAATTTTTAATTAATGCCCTTTCGGTACCAATTTCAATGAAAAATGTTCAATTTGTCAATCTTATGAATTCTGAATTGAAGCTCAAAGGTGCGATTTTTTTTTGTCTTCTTTTTTATGATTTTTTTTTGTATTTTTGTTAATTTTTGAAATTAAAAATAAATGAAAAATGAGGATGAATTGGTTCAAGATTAACTTAAAGTTTTCAAATTTAATTTGCATTAATTCCCAAAATTTTTTAAGGCAAATCTCTTAACCCTAAATCTACAAACTTTTAAAAGATTCGGATGGATTTGAAAAAGTAGTTATGTAAAAGTGCAGTCCATTAGATAGAATTTTTAGAAAACCCTATCTTTCAAAATATGATTGAGATGGGGTTTTTAAGAAACCATATCTTGCTATATCTTTTATTTTCTGAGATTTTCTAACATGAAAAATAAACATAAGGCATGAACGATTTTTATTTATATTTTTATTTTTTTATTTTCAGTTTTTTATGAATGTATTTAAATTAAAGTTGCAAATCTTTTAATGAAAAGATAATTACCGCCATTTATTTCGAATCGAGGTTCAATCTGAAGCCTGACCAATCGACCATTGAATTCGAAATATTTGCTATGGAAATAACGGTTGCGGATTAGGAAGTTCCTAATCGATCACATTTTGAAAATATTTTTGGTATCTTGAATATCTTGGGTATACTCAAAAGATTTTTTTTTCTTCGAATTAACCAGATTATCACCAACACCCCAAATAAAAAAATCTCAATCAAAGGAGAAATCTCAAATTAGGGAAGGAAGAAACT
Organism: Rhodomyrtus tomentosa; assembly: GCA_028455895.1. Lineage (NCBI taxonomy): Eukaryota > Viridiplantae > Streptophyta > Magnoliopsida > Myrtales > Myrtaceae > Rhodomyrtus > Rhodomyrtus tomentosa. Next base: position 10,321,217 of record JAPCWY010000011.1, read on the forward strand.
TGAAATTTCCAAACTTGACTGGCAATTTTTATTATGGCAAGGAAAACATCAAGATGCTCAAACATATACAACTCTGAATACACGATATTCCCAAATTGGCATATGACGCATCACCAGATTTTGCTTGAGACATTGTCACAATATTTTAGTCCTTTTTTTAACACAATTTTTTTAACGAAATAAAATAAAAGGGAAAAAAAAGTGAAGTTCCAAAATGCCGTGACCATTCAAATAACCAAGCACAATTATTAAATTAACTTCTAGGATATGCAAACCAATTTCAAGTTAACAAATTTCATGACGATTCAAAGCATCAACCTCAGACAAGTGAAATTCACGAATTAATGACTGGATTCTGATGACATTCTGGTTTTTCTGTCATTTCGAGACTTATCAATGAGAATGTATCTAACGATATATTTCAATCTTATCTCGCTCGGATCTGATCAATCTCGAGTTAACTGACTAAAAGAGAAAGGCTAACGCAAGATAAGGTATGTAGACCTAAGGAACTCGAATAAGAAATGACACTTTGACTATAAGGATTGCCGGGGGAGTTTTTAGAACCATTAAAGACCGATCTAAGAACGATTAAGGAATGCATTGCTAGCGTTATACAATTGGAGCACGGGTGATGCCGCTTAACCAAGGTGTAATTTGTAAAATTTTCCCAAATCGAACGATGACGATTGAGACCGTCGGAGCTAGTAATAGACCCTTGCAATTACATGATAACCAAAGTCGCAATGAACTGACGAGCCCTAAGCGTCATGAGAATCACAGAGTCCATACGCGTAACATCTGCAAAAGACGCCCGTTAGTTCGGGATAGTCTGAAATTTACATTTGACAGAAAAATGACCCAAAGACGAGTTTCGAAATTAGAAAATGGAAAACAAGGAATTCCAACATTCTAATCGAATTGGACGTTGCCTCATCGAAGGAAATTTGAATTGGAAAATTTACGTTCCGAATGATGAGAGCAAAATCACCATTTTGCCCCTCAAGATTTAGCTTGGTCTTAATATGTGACATTCTAATTTTTCATGTCATTTCAAGACTCATTAATGAGAAAGTATCTAACAATGTATTTCAGTCATATCTCGCTCGGATTTGATCAATCTCGAGTCGACTGACAAAAAGGGAAAGGCTAACGCGAGACAAGGTACGTGAACCTAGGAAATTCGAATAGGAAATGACACTTTGACCATAAGGATTGTCGAGGGAACATTTAGAGCCGTAAAAGGCCGATCTAAGAACGATTAAGGAATGCATTGCTAGCGTTATATGATTGAAGCGCGGGTGATGCAGCTTAACCAATATATAATTTGCAAAATTTTCATAAATTGAACAGTGACGATCGAGCCTATTGGAACTAGTGATAGACCCTCACAATTACATGACAACGAAAGTCACCATGAATTGACGGGGGTCCTAAATGTGATATGAATCACAAGGTCGATACGAATCACAAGGTCGATACGAATCACAAGGTCGATACGCGTAACGTCTGCAAAAGCCGCTCGTCAGTTCGAGATAGGTTGGAATCGCATTGGATAGAGAAATGATTTAGACACAAGTCTTGAAATTTGAAAATGGAGAATCCAGAATTCCAACATTACAATTGGATTGGCCGCCGCCTTATCAAAGAAATTTGGAATCAGAAAAACGACGTTTCGGACGTTGGGGGTAAAATTACTATTTTGTCCTTCAAGCCTTAACCTTGCCTATATAATTGGATGAGGGCATTTTGGTTTTTAATCACACCCCCATAGCTGCCAAAAATTGAAGAATTGAGAGCCATTGGATGCACTTTGATTGACATAATGGACAAGTGTCAAGAGATTAGGCCCTGAGTTGATATATTCACTTTTAACCTACCATTCAACTCAAGTTGATTCTTGAAAATATAATAAACCTCTCTCTCTCTCTCTCTCTCTCTCACTCACTTGGCCGAAATCCCCCATTCCTCCTCTGCAAATTTCTTCTTCTTCTTCCTCCTTCTGCTGATTGCTTGCCGCCCGACCGGTTTTGACCGCCGGCTTCGCTCGCTCCGATTGCCACTTCTGGTAACTTTCAGCCGCCGAGCCGACCACCCACTCCTTTCTCATCCTATTGCCAACGTTTTTGAAGTGAAAGCAAGTCGTTTGACCACCTGAGAAGCTTCGGCTGGCCAATCTCCCGAAAGTCGACAGAAATGGTTGCAACCAGAGGTAAGACACATTTTAGGCCTATTAGAACCCCGAAATCTTGGAGTTTTTCAACTAAATTTTGTGAACATCTAGGGACACATAGATGGAGCTTTGGTAAAAATTTTGGATGAATTTGATGGAGTTTTGACCCCAAATGGGTCTTGTGTTTGAAGGGCCAGAATCGATCGGTTGATGACTTGGGAAGACCGGCGCCATTCAAGGACTTTCTAGCGTTGCCTTGGCTCCAAATTTTCGGTGAGGCTTCCCAACCCTTAGAACTGCATGTTAGCAAGTATATTAGTGATTAATTGGAGGATTTAAGATAGTTTAAGGGCTATTTAGTTAGGGTATACACAGAACCGAAATTGTCCTGTTTCGGTTCTGTGCATATCGGTTATGTGGGAGCTTTTGGTGGTTGTAATTAAGCTTCAAATTCATCGTTGAGAAGTGTGAGGATGTTAATTGATTGGCCCATGAGGTGTATGATTAATGGGGTGAAGTTTTGAGCAAGAAAAATTAATGATTGGATGAATTTCCTTAGGTTGCGCGGCTGAGTTGTTCTTGAGCCACTTGGACCGAATTCTTGAGGTGCTTTAGGAGGGATTTTGTTAAGCGAAGCTTGAGATAAGGGGATTCTAAACCTTTGATAGGAGGATTGGATTCGATTGGGTGACTTGTGTGAAAATTGATCGGTTCTTGGAGACTATAATGTGGTTGTCCAATGTATGTCATAAAAAGCTATTGAGGACTTGATTGAATGATAATGCTTGTGTCATGAGTTGGTTGTTGCATTTGTGTGTCAATTTAATTGTCTCGCATGCCATGGATGTGTCGTTCGTCGCATGAGTTGCATTCGAACGTGTGCTATGAAATAAAATGAGTTTATGGCATGACTGAGAAATGGTGACACCCTGAGACGTATGGAACGCTGGATTGTGTGGATGTATGCCCTGAGGTGCTGAGGCGCGAGGTTTGAATTGAATGACACCCTGAGGCGTACAAGACGCGGGGTTGAGGAGGCCATAGTCTTGATGCGTTGCAACGCAGGACGGAGTTGTGATGTGTCGACACATGTTTGGAGTGACATTGGAAACTTGATGCGTTTACGCAGGTTTGTCAATGAGACGGTCCGATGCATTTACGCGGACCGAGCCTGAGGCGTTCTAAACGCGGGCATGAAAGTGAGGATGCAAGAAAGGGTGGAAGGTGTAATATGACTGGTTTATGTGTGCTTGAACTTAATGACGTAACGAGATGCCTGGATTGCATGCTTGACTTCCATGTGTTATTTTGTGCTAGTTGACTGCCTCTTGTGATTCCTGTATAATTTGATTGTGATCGTATCTGCCTGAGTGTACTATCAGCCTAACCTAAGGTTAGGACCCACCTTACTGAGATGTATATCTCACCTCGTTGTAGTACCCCATTTTCCTTTTAGATCCCATGCCTTAAGGATATGGCCAGTCAGATTTGGGGACCCAAAGGAGATGTCGGTTTATTTTGAGGAGTTCCTTGACGGACAGGGGACCATTTATGTTAGGAAGTGTACAGTCGTTTGGGTAGATGAGGGTGGTAGTAGCTGGAAGCCTCATAGATATGAGGCTTGGTTCAGGAAGGTAGGGGATGTTTTCACGGGACCGCTGAAGCCCACTAAGGTACCCCGTGGGGCAATCCCTAGTTGGTGCCATCCCGCTCGGGACTTAGTGGAGGCCAATGGATCGGTTGCTAGTTCGAGGAATGGTCCGGAGAGGACTCCGATCTTAGAGGACATCGATGAGGTCATAGTGATCGAGGCTATCAAGGACGGCCTGGTGGAGCCATTTGCTGACGATACTATGGAGGACACCGTGAGGTTTGCTCGGAGACCTTCTCGGAGTACGAGCCCATAGAGGAGGCTGAGGAGGAGACCGACGACTCCAATAGCTCGACCTAGGAGTTTCTGCTTTATCTGGTCTGATATTTTGTTGGTAACTCTGATGTCTGTCCCTTTTTGAGAACGATGGTGATAGTCTTTTGTACCAGCCTCGTCACCCTTACCGACCAGCAAGTCTAGTTTTGCTATGCTCTTGTAAGAATGTTTGAGAACTGATGCCTCTAATAATATTATCGTTACGCAACTCTCATTTTATATTTGTACGAAGGAGTTTTCATATTGTCGCTTCCGCGTGCTTTCTATATGACATATCTCTCAACCGGTATGGGAATCTTAGGATCTCGAGAGAGAATTTGTGCTTGCAGGGAGTTGCGTGCTCGTGCCACGGGGCGCGGGACATGACATAATAAATGAAGAAGGGCAAATTGGTCAATTGTAAACCCCCTAGGCTACCGAAAATGGGAGTGTTTTATGGCCATTGGATGATCAAAATAATTTATATAGAGACAAGTGTCATTAGATGGGGTTATGACATTAAAGGGCAATCTTTTTACCTACCATTCCTTGTGGTTGACTATCTAAAAATTGGTGTAAAGCCTCCTTCTCCCTTGCTCAGCCAAAAACCCGTGCCATATGCTTCTTCTTCTTCTTCTTCTTCTTCATCATCATCATCATCATTTTCGTTCTTCTTCCTCTTGCAGAGACCATGCTCGACCAGCCGCCGCAGCCAACTTCGCCGTTCTCGACCGCCACTTCTGACGACCCACTAACCTCATGCCGACTACCAACTTCAACCTCAGCCTCTTGCCGACAACCTCCAGGTGGTATCTTGGCCGCTGGACACCAGTGGAGCTTCGGCCAGCCGTTTTTCCAAAAGTGGACAAAATCAGACTCAATTGAGAGTAAGTCTTCGTTCGGCCTCTTAGGGACTCCGTTTTGCTTCAAATTTTCGGTGAAAGCTTCTTAACTTGTAATACTAGAATTTTTTGAGCTGAGATATTGAATTTGATGGAGTTTGGATGAGTGTTCATGGCTGTTTTGTGGTGTTTTTCTCCGGACAGAACTGACAGGCGGCAGACTCGGGGAAACTGAGGTCGATCTTGGACTTTCGGACGTCGACTCGCCGTAACATTTTTGGTGAAGCTCTATTAAACATAGAACTATATGTGACCAAGTGGATTATGTGAGGAATTAAGGTTTAAAGATAAGTTATGGACTGATTAGTTAAGCATAGGGCAGAATCGAAAATCTCCTATTTCGGTTTGTGCAAACCGAGTAATTGAGGGCTGATTGGGGTGTCGCCATACCTTAATTTCGTCGTTGAGACGTACTAGGATGTCAATTGAGATGTTATTGAGGCGTACGCTTCGTGGTTTGATGAATTGGATGAGAAAATTGATGAATTTGGATGAATTCTCTTAGGTTGCGCGGCCGCCCTGCTTTTGGACTACTAGAACCAAAACATTGGTGTGCTTGGGAGGAATTTTTGCTGATCAAAGCTTGAGGTAAGGAGTACCTAAACCTTGGTTAGGAGAATAGGCCTTTACTGGATGAATTGGATTCGAATTGGGTGAATTTTCGTGAGTTTATTATGTGATTGTTCAATGTCACTCGTTGTAGTTTGGCGAATGCGAGCATGCTTGTTTAATACATGTACCTTGTATTGAATGCCATTTTGTGAGTGATGAATTTTGTTGCCTCGCATTTTGTAGACTCTTAGCTCGATGTATGGACCTGTACTCGATCATGAAGTCTTGAAATGGAGGGGGATTTGGCATGCTTAAGAACCTTGATGCCCTGATGCGTTGAGACGCGGGGTTGCATTGACTTGTATCCTGAGGCGTTGAGATGCGGGATAGGCAAACATGTGTTGATATAAGCTTGGAATGACATTTAAAACCTGAGGCGTTTAACGTGAGTTTACGTTTATAATGGTCTGAGGCGTTATGATGCGGACCAAGCCTGAGGCGTTTTGACGTAGGCGTGAATCATGGGATAGTTCTGGATGATGGAATGTACGACTTGACCTTGTGTTTTCTTGCCTGATTTGAGTTATAAGTTATATTGATGTGCTTACATGATTATCAATCTTATGTTTCCATATGGCATATTATGACTGATGTTTGCCTTACATTGTTGGGAGTGTCTTTGCTCATTGTCTGCATTTATGTCTGGGCGTACTGTCAGCCTAATCTAGAGTTAGGACTCAGCTTCCTGAGATGTGAATCTCACCCAGTCGTGGGACCTTACTTTTTCAGACCCCAAACCTTGAAGATGCTTCTGACCCGTTTAAGCAATCTTAAAGCAATGACCCCCTATTTTGACGAGTTTTCAGATGGTCAGGGTACTATTTATGTAAGGAAGTGTACCATCGTTTAGGTTGACGAGGGAGGTAAGGACTAAAAAACCGCATAGGTTCGAGGCCTGGTTCCGTATAGTAGGTGAGGTCACGACAGGTCCTTTGAAGTCCACCGAGGTCCCTCGAGGAGTCGTACCCAACTGGTGTCATCTAACTTGAGATGAGGTAGAAGTAGAGGTGTCTGTAGCAGGATCGAGGAATATATCGGAGAAGACCTACCCTGGAGGACATTGACGAGGTGATAGAGATCTCTATTTCCGAGGATGAGCTGGAGGATGTTATGGCGGACGAAACGATGGATGTGAGCTCTGACACATTCTCGGACTATGAGCCAGGCAAGGATGCGGATGAGACAGACGGATCTAGTGGTTCGACTTAGCTAACCTTACTTAGTAGTCTTTTGCTGGTGACCATAGTTTGTTTATAATCTTTTGGGGACTCAGAACTTTTGTTGTCCTTTGGATGAGTCCCAATCGTCCCGACCCGTTTGCAGGACTAGCATATCTGCATCTTTTGTAAAAACTTTTGGTTATGTCATGTTTATATTTATAAGTTTCGCTATCCCAATGTTTCCCATTTGGACTTGTATGGAGTTTGCAATTATTTCGTTTCCGCATGCTTATTTACATCATACATCTCTCGACAAGTAAGTCCTGGGCCTTGAGAGTACAACTAAGGGAGTTGCGCGTTCGTGCTCGAGGGCGTGGGGCGTGACAATTCCAGCATAGGATATTTTATTGCAAGAACCAACAATCCAAAAATGACAATTATCTAATGGCACATCAAGAATGCAAGAGAATAGAGATCCAAAAATAAAACGTATTTAACCCAGCAATAATAAAAGGGTGGTTGAAACCTTTACCTTGAAGCGAATTTTCACGAAACTTGTTTCGAGCTTTGGTCCGATTGATATGGTAACCCTCGTGAATCGGCTCGGCTACGGACTCATGCACGGGAAAGAGGATTCCAACTGTGAAGCTGGACAAAAAACAACTCCCGAACAGCAGAAGTTTCGACGACACGAGCAGGTCTCTACGAGCATCAAGCAGCCGCAATATCGATGGGGATAGTGGAGCAACGAGAAGAAGCCGTCAAAGCTGATGACGCCGAGGGATGCTATGACTGGATCAATAGAAATCAAAAAGCACGAGCAAAACAGCAAGGCTTCGGTTTCAGCTCGGCACAAGGATCAACAGGCTTGCTTGGGATAATAGACTCTCGGGTCTATTCTTCTTGGCAATTGGAGGTTTCTACCACCGAAAAATCAAGGACAAACGTTATCCTATTTCGATGCAGCGACAGTGGTCTTCGGGTTAGGCTATAAGTGACGTCCGAAGAGAGGCGCACGAGCTGAACGATGTGCGGAATAGCTAGCAAAAACCAGAGAAATCTTCACCCAAAAAGAAAAAATCCAAACCCTCTCTTTCACTCCCCTTTTGATGTCTCACGTTCTCTTTACTTCTTGACCTCTCATGCTCTCTCCATGGCTGTGTAGGAATCGTGAATGGCCTCCTCTCTCGATTTCTCTCCCTTTTTTTTTTTTTTGTGAATTGTCACTCAATCCCCGCAAAAACCTAGACATAAAAAGATATATATGTATATATATATATGTATATATATATATATATATATAGTGGATATTAGGGTTATGCTCCAAGATTCAATTCTAGCCGTCGACTCTAAAAATTTTAGACGAGATATCAACCGCAGGATCAAAATTTCTAATTTTTGAGTAATCCTATCTGGCTATGATATCACAAAATTCGGCCACCATGGGGGATAGGGCTTCTGGCTAAAAATTCCTTTATAAATGGGCTTTTTCGCCTGAATTTAAGGCATAATTAAACTTTAATTAATTAATTAATTAATTAAAAGCCTTTCATTTTAATAGGCTGAACTAAATTTGAATTAAGCCTATTGCCCTATGAAATTCGGCCATTCCCTTTGATAATAAAATAATCCAAATTGATTTCGGTTTCGCCGCCTGTTAAATTAAGCTCAATTGATTCGCTTTCGACTGACTGTCGATGCATGACAGACAAATAAAATATGTAATGTATGAATTTTTTTTTGTGAGAATTATGATTAATTCTCATTGAGTGAATTTCCTTAAAAATCAAAATTTATGTGTCAACAGTTGCCCCTCTTTGAGTGGAGCTCGCAGAGGTTTTGTTCAAAGACTAAAATTGAAACCTAAATTTTGCAAATGCAAGTGATGATGAAATTTTTTTTGGCAGGAGTTTAAATCCCATTTTCTGATACAAAATGAAATGATGCATGAAACGCATGATTGTAAATAACATGTGCTAAAATTTCTCTTTTCACCGTTTTAGAGGAACATACACATGGATCGCATATGAAAATACATGTTTTACCAAATGCCTTATATGCTGATGATTCCCTTAATTTTCGAGCTTCCAACAAAGACACCAGGATACTAAGGTACTAGCTCATATGTTGTGAGAAGTTTTTTTTTTTCGGACGCAAAACGGCACAAGATCTGTATAGAGTTTGAAAATGTACTCGAGTTATGGTTCGAGCTGGCCATTTGTTTTTTCGAAATTACAAGAACACATACATTGTGAAATTGAAAAAGAAACCAAGATCACATGTGGATATTAGGTTTTGGGGGCCTTATCCTTTACCAAAGATTTCCCTTTGATGTGGGACAGCATAAAATGTGTATAGGGTTTGAAAATGTGCTCGAGTTATGGTTCGAGCTGGCCATTTGTCTATTAGGGACCTCATTAACGGGTCGCCATGAGTCGGTAAAAATAATCTCTCGTGGCCTTCTCACGAAGGTCTCATCGTATCCAGATGAGAGATGCCTCTTGGGACCTCCTCAACAGATCACCATGAGGTAGTAGAATGTCTCTTGCGACCTCCTCAACGGGCCAGCATGAGTTGGCAGGGTGTCTCTTGCGATCTTCTCAATAGGTCAGCATGAATCGGTAAAATAATCTCTCATGACTTTCTTTAGAAAGTCTCACAGTATCAAGACGAGAGTTGCCTCTTGAGACCTTCTCAACGGGTCACCATGAGGCGTTGTAAATAATCTCTTGCGACTTCCTCAAGCGGGTCTCATCATATCAAGACAAGAGTTGCCTCTTGGGACCTCCTCAACGGGTCACCATGAGACGGTAGAAATAATCTCTCGCGACCTTCTCAAGCAGGTCTCATTGTATCAAGACAAGAGTTGCCTCTTGGGACCTCCTCAACGGGTCACCATGAGGCGGTAGAAATAATCTCTCGCGACCTTCTCAAGCAGGTCTCATCGTATTAAGACAAGAGATAATGTATTATCTGAATTAGATCAGTATGAATACAAAATGGTGTGATGCCTGAAAAATTGTCAGTGCGACCACAAGGGGGTACGACTAAAGTCGACTTTAAAAGGGTTCAGAAAACTTACTTGGATTTTCTGGGTGACGAATGAATGATGGGTAAACTGATTGTATCATACATGTCCATTCTCTTGAAAAATGATGGCATGCATAAGCTCAATGCAACATCATATGCTGGAAAAAATTCATGAGCTTGTGCTTGCATTATAAAGTTTCACTGGGGAATTTGTCAATGAGAAAGTCTATTTGATCTTGTTGACAGTTCTAAGGAATTTCAGTCACAAAGGACTTTTCACTCTCCCTCATGAAAAGGGCTTTTGAGACCCGACCATTAATGTGGGTAAGAGAAACTCTCAGAGCTGTCATCATCATGCCTGACAAGGGCCTAGGCATTCTCGCAATTAGTATGATTATACCAATCTATAAGGTCTTTTACAAGGACTGTAGTTCAGGTTTGGTCAAGGGCTATTCAAAGGGGACTCGTATGAATCTTTTAGGCCATGAAATGAAATCTTTATCAACTGCATCGGGGTTTACAAGTCAGGAACCCTGCGGAATGAGATAACAATAATCTTGCTCGCACTTTTTCGAGCGAAATTCATAAGCATTTGAAACCCTACAGTAACCCAAGTGCCCTAATTTGAATAGACTTTTGGTAAAGATCGTAATGTAGGTTCGAGGTAGGCTTAGAAATGAAAGGCCTATTTTCAACAAGGGATTGTATAATGATGAGAAAATCAGTGATCATCTGTATCTGTCACTTTGTGCTTCAGAAATGATCTTTCCTTAAGGAACCCATTCAAGTAAGACTCTTCTTTTCTTTTGGAGTTTCTTGGAAAGAGCTCTTTTTTTTTTTTAATGAGAGTGGGCGTTTTTGCCCCTTTTTTGCACGGCAAGCTTCACCATTTTTTTTGTGCATGACAAGCTCTTTTGAAAAAGGAAATGAGATTCCTACCTGAATTGTCTGCATATTGTACGGGTAAATTTTCAAATTCCAGCTTGCCCCAAGGCATTTGCTCATAGTCTGAAAATGATTTCCTTCTCAAGATGATCACCAATTGATTTTGGAGAAGTGAATCTACCGCTCAAATTTGGCCTAGTAAAGGATTAGTGTATATCGGTGTAGAAATGAAATACTCTTCGTCATGTCTAAAGCACTTGAGCTAACACCGAATTCGCATGCAACAAACATACTCAAAGATTGATGCAAGTGAAAACAAGAAAATCTCACTCATTCTTTGAACTTTTTGAGAATTGCCCCGATGTGGGGTTGTTCCTGATAGGGTTATGAAATGAAACCATCGTTCAAAAGGCTTAGCAATGGGCCACCTGTGGTGTTTGGATAGAGGAAATAAATGCTTCATGTCATTTTGGTTATACTTTTCACGAGATAACCCTTCACCTTGTAAGCTTGGAAATTCTCATTTACTCACTGGGGATTGTTATATAGGACGTGTATGGACAAATGGATTGCCTTTCATCGTCCTGATGTTCCTAATTCAAAATGGTTAATTCAATTGGATTAGAGAAATTTCCTGATTGAAATTATCTCACAGTAGAAACTAATAATGCAAACAAGAAGCAGACAAACAGTACGTGAAATGAGCATAAGATGAATATTAAAACTTGATCAAAATATGTCAAGGCAATTCAAGTATAATACTTCTTTACAGCATCAGAGTTAACAGGACTGGTGAAAACACAGCCATCCATCTCTGCAAGGATTAAAGCACCTCCTGGGAGCACATTCTTCACTACGTATGGACCGCCGTAGTTTGGAGCAAACTTCCCTTCTGGAAGCGGAACAATAGGTAATAACTTTTGCAGAACAAGGTCTCCTACTTGAAAATGCCGAGGCCGGACTTTCTTGTTAAAGGATTTGACAACCCTCTGTTGGTAGCACTAGCCGTGGCATAAGGCTTTAAGCCGCTTTTCATCGATTGGGTTCAACTGGTCCATTCTCTGCTGGATCCAATCGGCTTCAGTCAGCTTGACCTGAGATAATATACGTAAGGAAGGGATTTCTACCTCAATAAGTAACATTGTTTCCATTCCGTACACAAGGACTACGGGGTTGCCTCGGTCAAAGTCTGAATCGAAGTCCGATACGCCATAAGTGCAAAAGGCAACCTCTCGTGTCAATCACGATGATTCTCAACAGTCTTGGCGAGGATCTTCTTAATATTTTTGTTGGTCGCCTCCACTGCACCATTCATCTGAGGACGATATGGGGAAGAGTTCAAACGCTTGATCTTGAGTTTTATGAACAAATCATCAATAAGCTTGTTGTTCAAATTTGAGCCATTATCAGTGATTATGACTTTAGGTGAACCATATCGAGTGATAATGTCTCGACTGATGAATTTCACGACATTTCGTGCCGTGACGGCCAGATACGGCGCTGCTTCAATCCATTAGGAAAAATAGTCAATGGCGACTAGAATGAAACGATGTCCATTAGAGGCCTTAGGGTTGATTGGACCGATCACATCAATCCCTCACATAGAGAAAGGCCATGGCTCAGATAATTGATGTAGCTCATTCGGAGAAACGTTGATCTTGTCGCCATGAATTTGGCATTTGTGACATCTACGAACATGTTGGATGCAATCATTTTCTAAAGTGAGCGAATAATAGCCTAACCTCATAATCTTCTTGGCGAACATGTGGCCATTCATATGTGGACCGCAAATTCCTTCATGTGCTTCTATCATCATACGGATAGCTTCAGTAGAGTCAACATACCTCAAAAGAACTGAATCAAAGGATCTTTTATAGAGATTCTCTCTTCTCAAGAAAAACTTCGAGGCCAACTTCCTTATGTACCTTTGATCAGACATCGTACTCTCTTTAGGGAATTTTTGCTCTTGAATGTAAGTTTTGATATCATGGTATCAAGATTTGCCATCAGGTTCATCGGTTACGGTCATACAGTAGGCTGGCTTTCTCAGTACCTCAATCTTCAATAGCTCAACCTCAAGCCTATTAGTGACTTGCAAGATTGAAGACAGAGTAGCCAACGCATCAGCGAATAGATTATGAGTTCTGGATAGGTACTCGAACGAAATATCATTAAATTCTTCTAGTAATTCATCCAGGTACTCATGGTAAGGTATCAAATTAGCGTCTCTTGTTATCAATTTTCCGACTGTCTGAAGAATGATTAAGGTTGAGTCTCCAAATACTTTAAGCCGGGTTACACCCATTTCGATTGCGGTCATTAGGCCCAGAATGCATGCTTCATATTCTGCAATATTATTTGTGCAAGGAAATACCAGCTTTGCTGCTATAGGATAATGTTGACCGCTTGGAGATATTAAGACTGCTCATGTACCTGATCTGGATAAATTCACAGCTCCATCAAAATACATTGTCCAGAAATAATCATTCACCGCCATGATCCCATCTTCATGTTGATATAGGTCTTTATCTTGCCCCAAATTTTCGGCCAAGATATCGGCTTTGGCTCGTCCCTTTACTGATTTTTGGGACAAATACTGTATATCGAACTCAGAAATGAGGATTTGCCATTTAGCAAGCCTGCCGATCAGGGAAGGTTGATTTAGTAGGTACTTGATGGGATCGCATTCTGTCACCAAGAGAATTCAGTAGTGCAAAGTGTATTGCCGCAATTTGTGCCATACCCAAACTAGAGCCACACATGTCTTTTCCGCTTTACAGTAATTCATCTCAGAGACTGTGAACTTCTTGCTTAGATAATAAATGGCGCGTTCCTTCCCATCGTCTTGTCTTATCTGTGCAAGCATAGCTCCCAAGGATTCACTATGGATCATGAGATAAAGGATCAAAGGTTGCTCGGGACTGGCGGGACAAGCACTAGCAAATTCATGAGGTGTTGTTTTATTTTCTCAACGGCTTCGTCACAATCATCATCCCACTCGACCAACGTGTTCTTCTTTAACAACTTGAAGAAATGCTTAGCAGTTTCAGATAGCTAAGAAATGAATCGGGCAATATAATTCAACCTGCCCATGAGGCTCCAAACTTCTTTAACTATCATTGGCGGCTTGAGCACACATATGGCCTTTACCTTGGACGGGTTTATCTCAATACTCTTGTTGCTGACAATGAACCCAGGCAATTTTCTCGAGTTAGCGCCGAAAACACATTTAGTAGGATTAAGCTGTAGCTTGAACTTTTGGAGTCTGTCGAACAGCTTTGTAAGGGTTTCAATATGATCTTCTCCTCGTCTTGTTTTTTCAATCATGTCATCGACATAGACTTCAATCTCATTGTGCATCATGTCATGGAATAAAGTAACCATGGCTCGTTGATAAGTTGCGCCAACGTTCCTGAGATCGAAAGGCATCTCCTTCTAATGAAACCTTCCCCACGGAGTAGTGAATGTAGTCTTCAGTTTATCATCCACGTTCATCAGGATTTGATTATATCCCGAGAAACCATCCATGAATGAAAACATTTCAAACCCAGTCATGCTATCCGCGAGCACATCAATGTGTGGGAGTGGGAAATCATCCTTAGGGCTAGCTTTATTTCGATCGTGTAGTCGACACAGACTCGAACTTGATCGTCTTTCTTTAGCATTGGGACAATGTTAGCAACCCAATTAAAATATTGGGTAGTCTCAATAAATCCCACATCAAGGAGCTTCATAACTTCTTCTTTGATTTTCTTTGCTAGCTCTGGTCTAGCTTTTCGTGATCCCTACACTACTGGCTTGAATAAGGGATCGGTCGGTAAGCAATGCTCAAGAATTGATCGATCAAGACCGGGCATATCTGCATAAGACCAGGCGAAGATATCCCGGTAATCCCTTAGGAGCTTGGTGAGATGTTCTGCCATTTCAGTGGATAAGTTTACCCCGATTTTTACCTTTCTTGGATTTTCTTCAATGCCCAAATTGATTGATATAGTCTCATCACCAGTCAGAGGCTTAATTATCTCGTGTTGTTCAAACTCTTAACGTATTTCTTCATAATCATGAATGAATTCGTCTAAGTCATACACTCCAGAGTCCAATGGATCACTCTCCTCATATTTGCCCTTGAAACATAAAATGGCGAAGTTAGAGAAACAAACAGCCTTAATCATGCATGCCTTGCAACTTTCGAAATCCAATGTGTCATTTTCGAAAATTTTGATTTTGATTTTTTTTCTTAAAGACCGTGGGACGAGAGATCTTGAGAAGTCCAAACCTTAGATTCTTACCATGGATAACAAATTTGTTTTTTTGTTTGTTATCGTCATCGGGCTGGTTTGGGATACTTTGTCAAGATTTCAAAATTTAATGAAAAATATCTATAATTTTATTGATATAAAATCATGAATTACTTCTTATTGAATGGAAATGAAACATTGAACGAAGTCCCAACGTGCAACATGAATTGAAAATTTTCATACGGACTACGGAAAGCTGAAAAGATCCCTCATAGGGAATTGCAAAAACTCAAAAAATGTTACTTTAAATCCTCCATTGGATCTTCGGCTACCGCATCGACAAACAGACTTAGAGATCTAGTTGCCATGCAAAGGTCCTCCTCTGGCACTTTATCAACCTATATAGGATCTTAGATATGGCTCCAACAATTAGATCATCCAACCAACCGGTGAGATCGAGGAGTCCATCATCAGATGCGTCTTCATCCAACGTTATCGGCTCAACCAAAACATCTTGGCTATGTGAAGAATATGAGAATACAATCCCTAGGTCATCTTCGAACTGGGTCAGTTCATCATATCCACCAACCACACCAGCCGATCAGAAAGTAGTGTAGAGTGGGGGAGGTAAATGACTAACTTCGGATCTTCCACGGCCCCTTCCGTCCAGTCCACTATGTCTAGACCGGCCATGTCCTCGATGTCCCAAACCAGCTGTATGGGATTGTTCATTAAGCTTATTGGGGTATGGATCCCCTGACCATATCGGTCCAGACCTGTGCCAAGTTCGAAACCATTGCCAACCATCACCTTTGCGACCATGACGGAAGCATTTGATACCTCAGGAATTGGTGGAAGACTTTCTGGTGATGCCTAAACAGTCTGCACCAACTCAAAAGCATGATACGAGTTTTCTTCATTCTAGGCTGGCTCAATGTAAGGAATAGCTGTTTCATTGAAGATCCTATGATCTTCTTCGCCATGAACGATCACTAGCTTTCCCTCAATGACGAACTTGATCTTCTGATGAAGACTTGATGGCACAGCTCCTGCATTGTGGATCCATATACGACCTAGTAGGAGGTTGAAAGCCGACGGAATATCCAACACCTGGAACAAAACATCGAACACAGAAGGCCCAATCAGGATGTCTAGATTGATCTGTCCCATGACATCTTTCTTCACACCACCAAAAGCTTTGACTGAGGTCTTGCAGTTTGCATTCTGGCCAGATCTACCCTTAGCCGATTCAGAGTGGCTAAAGGGCAGATGTTCAGTGCCAACCCATTATCAACGAGCACCCGCGCTACTAGAGTTTGCATGTGCTTTATCATTATGTGTTGGGTTTTGTTGTGGCTACGTCCCTCAGCAGGAATCTCATCATCTGCAAATGTGACTTGATCCTTTATAAGGATGGTTTCGACAAAATTATCTAGCTTGTCCTAGTCGATATCTTCCGGGACGTACACCTGTCCTAACACCTTCATCAAAGAATTTAGATGTTTTTCAGACGACTGCAAAAGTTCGAGCAAAGAAACCTGAGCTGGTAACTTCTGCAGTTGGTCAACGATACTATACTTGCTCATTTTGATCACAGCAAGGAACTCCTTCGTGTTTTTCTTTGTGACTGTCTTGGTCGGTTGCTCTTCATTATAAGCGTGTCCAGACCTCGCTACCAGGGCTAGATCATAAGACCAAGGAATGGCCTTATCATCCTTGTAAGGAATCGACTGAGGTGTTGTGATCACCATGGCTTCCAGTATGACAATTCCTAATTCACCATCCGATGCATCTTCGAGGGGAGACATGTCAACCAAATCGAGATCGACCAGACTTGCTACATCAACTTCCGCTACTTCTTTCTTTGGAAAATGCTTAGACTGAGTCATGGTCAGAGCGGCAAACTCCTGGTCCCAATCAATGACGATTTGAGATATAGTGGCAATTGTTTTCACATGATTGACTTTAACTATCAACCCATTCTTCACAAGGGTTGAAATTATTTTCTTTAATTCATCCAGCGACAGTAGCTCTCCAGTCCGGTAATATCCTACTCTAACTAGAGCATCAAGAACGTCTGCTAACTGGATTGTAAACCCTTCTTTCGGTTGGGTATTATAATCAAACACAACATTAACTTTACCATAATGATCGGGCTTGGGATTATTCTGGACATTTGGCTAAGTGTTGCCCTGGAACGAAAACGCCTTTGAATTAAGCAAATCTTGGATGCGATTTTTAAGCACAAAGCAATTATCTGTGTCGTGACCAACCTCACCACGATGGTAATCGCATTCTTGGACGCGTCATAATCTGCATATGACGTATAATTTAGCCTCAACGGTTCAGTTGACAACAGGTTCTTTTTGTGGAGGACAACCAAGACTTGAGAAAGTGTTCTCAGCAAAGGTGTGTATTATCTAGGCGGGCGTGAATTTCTCCTCTGCTTCTGTTCGCCAAAGTTCCCTTGCTGTTTGACGGGAACTTGTACAGCCGGTGTGGAGCTTATCATGTTGATCTGAGGAGCGACCTCCTTGTCCTTCTTTATTTCGAATCGTTTTGCGGGCGTGCTAGCATCTCCGTACCAGCCTTTCTTCATGCCACCTTCCACTTCCTCGACTATTGCTATGAGGTGAGCAAATGATATTGCAGAGGTGCCAAGAACCTGTGTCCGCATAATCTGTGGAAGAATAGAGACAAATAGCTTCATGAGTTCCCTCTCAGGGGGAACAGGCTTGAGTTGGGACGCAATGTTCCTCCACCTGGTAGCGTACTATTTGACCGTCTCACCCTTCTTTATTTCAGCTTGTTCGAGGTCCTCTCTAGAGACAATGACGTTTATGTTGAAACTGAAGTGCTTGATAAAAGCAGTCGCCGCTTGTTTCCAACTCCCCATGCTATATACCTCATAATCAATATACCATCGCATGGCTGCATTTTTCAGACAAGCCTGGAAAGTCTGAACCAGTAGAGGGCCATTGTCAGCATATTTGCTCATTCTCGCCTGGTATATTTGAACATGTTGCACAAGATTGGACGTGCCATCGTATTTCTCAAAATCAGACACTTTAAACTTCTCTGGTATATCAACTTTTGTGAAGGCAGAAAAGTTGACATGAGGGATGCTGTGTGTTCCTTCAATCTCTTGGAGTCTTTCTTCAATCTTTTGCTCCATCTTTAGCTCCATCTTTTGCTCCATCTTTTGCTCCATCTGTTGCTCCATTTTAAGCCATCGGTCTTGTTGTATCGTAACTCTGCTCTGCTGCCACAGGGCTGGCTTGGTGAACTGGAGCCATTGGCAGAGCATTCATACTAGAGCTTGGGATAAACATGTCATCCAGAGACAAGAACTGCTCTTAGTTCTTACTTGGACCATCAGCTACCGGAGGTGGAGGAGGTGCCAGAGGTTGAGATGCTTGGCCAGGCAACTGCATCTTAACCATGAGACTTGCCAACACCTTGTTTGCCATTTGGGAGACAATGTTATCCATCCTGTTATTCATGGCTTCTATATGCTCTTGGAGGGCCTCTTGGATTGCAGCGTTCATTTCAGCTTTGTCAGCCATTTTCCTCGCGACTGACCTGGTGATGTGTGGATGACCCGTGATAAACTAACTTCAAAGAAAGACCGCACGGAGATCAGTAAAATGAGTGAGAATAGTGAGCTGGTCCATGACAACTTTTTAGACTTGATGAGCAAGACAAATATAAGCAAGAAGTCAAATCAGGCAGTTTTTCGGTTCTGTCGGCCGTTGCGATACAATTCATCATAATTCGCACATTGATCGAAACATTCCAAAATTTTACGAGCTGATACAAGACTTAATCATGAACAATTTTAATGTTTAGACTTAAGGCTAAAAGTGGAACGATCAATACAGTTTAATATTTCTTTTGAAAATTCTGCACAGAAAACTGTTATGTCCGATTTTTGTTAAACTAATGAAGTACCCCCTTAAAGTGCGAATTAAGATCTGGAATTTTGTAGGTTATTAGTTTAAACATCAACCTAAAATTTTTAAGTTTGGAGATTTAGCAAAGTATGTTGTTTATTAGTGGTATTCTGCAAAATATTCAGGAATTTGAAAAACGTGAGAAATTTCAGCCTGCTCCACTATGGCCATTAATTCTGTATTAAATAGAAAACACATCGGATTGGCGCCAAAATTTGTCTCATGATAGTTCTGAATTTTACGAACACGTTTCATTTTAAGTGTTGAGACTAAATCCAATTTGAATAAAGTGCAAAAAATCGAGCAAGCCAACAAGGTTGGAAAGAAAACATAACTAAAATACCGACTGAAAGTGTAAATAAAAAATTTAAAATCCGACGAATGATTCAAAGTACGAACTTGAAAATGCAACAACGAGACTTTCTAAACAAAAAAAAGAAACCAAACAGTCTTTCTTTTCTTGGGGGCAACATGCTCTATAGATGAATGAGTCTTCAAGGCATGCCGTAATCGTGCATTCTCCTCAGCCAAGGAAGAAAAATCAAATTTGTAAAAGCTCAATTGGGGCTCGAAAAGTCTTTATCTTTTTCTTTCTTGCTTTGTTCTTTATTTAAAGATTTGAAACGTGTCAAGGAAATGAAAGTTTCGGCAAGAATAGTATTTACAAAATTAACTCCACCACAAATCTGTTTTACCGTCCAGGCTATCAACAGATTAATAGTGTTATGATGGAATGGATAAATAATAAGTCCGAAAAAGGCTAAGATAAAAATCCTAGACCTCATGAGGTCAGCATTATTTTCAGAACATTCGATGAGGAAAGACAATGGGCATGCTTGACAATTACCCTTCAGCACCTTTTCAATTGTCTTTTTAGTCAAACCCAAAAATTCAGTAAGTGCTACCACATGGTCCACTCGAATGGGAGGTTCAACTACATCTAACTCAATTGATTTTCCAATGGCAACACTGTAATCCTCTAGAGTGGGTGTGAGCTCAAACTTACCTCCTAGCACAAATGTAGTCGTCTTAGCGCACCAAAAATGAGCAAGTGCCTGCATGATCCCGCTCTGGACATCAATGTCAAGGATTGGCAACATGAATCCAATACGCTTGAGCACATACCGCTGACTGTCCGGCTTCAACTGCCGCTATAGCTTCTTGGGCTCTAGCTTCGGAGTAGGCACGAAATGAATATCGTCACGACCCATTCGTATATATATCACGAGCCAAGATAACCCAACCTAGATCATGGACCAACCCCAAAATAAAATGAGATGACAAGAAGATAAAGTACAAGAAGTTACCACCATTGAGGAGAAAAATGTCGATCACAAAGACATGCACATGAGTCGTGGATTCAATTTTAATTCTTAGCAAAAATGAAATGAAGGACGGAACGACATGTCACAGCCTCGTGCACGTTCATCATAACCAGTTGCCGCCTCGCATACATAGTCATGGCTAGTCGAGTCCAATCATTTCGGCTTGGTTCGGTCGACAAGGGTAACGCCCATGCATCATAGCCTCACGTGCATGAGATCGACCCTTGAGCCATTTTTAAAAGAACTTCGGGACCCAAGTAGGATAACCTTTAGCGAAGCCTTATAGCCAAGGTTAAAGAACCACTTAAATACCATCGTAAAACTATTGGGTGACTCGAGTTCGGTCACAAGTGGATGAGGTGTAGTGCAATTATTCTAAAGACATGCACAACATTTTAAATCAATTACCGCTCCCATAGTTCAATAATTAAAAAACAATCACCAAGCCTGTAAAACAAAGGTTTAGCCACAGACTACTTCCCTTATAACGTCCATTCTGCAAAACCATTTAACACCTAAAGATAAGAATTCGACCATGATTGCCAAACTGAATGCATTTTTCACAAAAAATCTCGGCCTAAGTCCTCCCTAAATTTTTTGAAAAAATTTAAGCAGATCCCTAAGGGAGTCGCCAAGCTGTCGCGACCTAAAAATCGGGTTTTCAATTTTAGGTTAATGGATTACTAGATTAATTAATTTAATTAACTAATCTAGCTTGAACTCTCCCAAGTTCTACCAAATCATGACTTATGGTTCAAGTGATTACTTTGAGAAGAGATTTTAAATTTTTAGGAGCCGCCACTAATCATTTTTAGGTAGGTTGATTAGAAACCTAAATAAAATAGAGGGAGAAAACTATTTTATTTCTGCGAACCAGAGATTTTAAGTTCGAGACTTGGTTACATCAATTTTTTAATTAATGCTATTTCGGTACCGATTTCAATGAAAAATGTTCAATTTGGCAATCTTATGAATTCTGAATTGATGCTCAAAGGTGCGATTTATTTTTTGTCTTCTTTTTTATGATTTTTTTTTGTATTTTTGTGAATTTTTGATATTAAAAATTAATAAAAAAAATGAGGATGAATTGGTTCAAGATTAACTTAAAGTTTTCGGATTTAATTTACATTAATTCCCAAAATTTTTTAAGGCAAATCTCTTAACCCTAAGTCTACAAACTTTTAAAAGATTCGGATGGATTTGAAAAGGTTGTTACGTAAAAGTGCAATCCATTAGATAGAATTTTTAGAAAACCCTATCTTCCTAAAGATGATTGAGATTGAGATGTGGTTCTTAAGAAATCATATCTTGCTATATCTTTTATTTCTAAGATTTTCTAACATGAAAAATAAACATGAGGCATGAATGATTTTTATTTGTTTTTATTTGTGATTTTTAATTTTTTATGAATGTATTTAAATTAAAGTTGCAAATCTTTTAATGAAAAGATAATTACCGCCATTTATTTCGAATCAAGGTTCAATCTGAAACTTGACAGATCGACCCTCAAATTCGAAATACCTGCAATGGAAATAGCGGTTGCGGATTAGGAAATTCCTAATCGATCATATTTTGAAAAGATTTTGGTATCTTGAATATCTTGGGTGCACTCAAAAGATTTTTTTTCTTCGAATTAACCGGATTCTCACCAACACCCAAAAAAAAAAAAAATCTCAATCAAAGGAGAAATCTCAAATTAGGCAAGAAACTTGAAATTTCCTAACTTAGACTGGCAATTTTTATTATGGCAAGGAAAATATCAAGATAATCAAACATATACAACTCTGAATACACGATATTCCCAAATTGGCATATGACGCACCACCAGATTCCACTTGAGACATTGTCACAATATTTTAGTCATTTTTTTTAACACAATTTTCTGAACGAAATAAATAAAAAGGCAAAAAAATGTGAAGTTCCAAAATGCCGTGACCATTCAAATAACCCCAGCACAATTATTGAGTTAACTTCTAGGATATGCAAACCAATTTCAAGTTAACAAATTTCATGACGATTCAAAGCATCTACTGAAATTCACGGATTAATGACTGGATTCCGGCATAGGATATTTTATTGCAAGAACAAACAATCCAAAACTGACGATTATCTAGTGGCACATCAAGAATGCAAGAGAATAGAGATCTAAAAAAAAAATGTATTTAACCTAGCAATAATAAAAAGGTGGTTGAAACCTTACCTTGAAGCGAATTTTCACGAAACTTGTTTCGAACTTTAGTCCGATTGATATGGTAACCTTCGTGAATCGGCTCGGCTACGGACTCATGCACGGGAAAGAGGATTCCAACTGTGAAGCTGGACAAAAAGCAACTCCCGAACAACAGAAGTTTCGACGACACGAGCGGTCTCTACGAGCATCAAGTAGCCGCAATATCGATGGGGATAGTGGAGCAACGAGAAGAAGCCGTCAAAGCTGATGATGCTGAGGGATGCTATGACTGGATCAGTAGGAATCAAAGAGCACGAGCAGAGCAGCAAGGCTTCGGTTTCGGCTTGGCACAAGGAACAATAGGCTTGCTTGGGACAATAGGCTTTCGGGTCTATTCTTCTTGGCAATTGGAGGTTTCTACCACCGAAAATTCAAGGATAAAAATTGTCCTATTTCGATGCAGCGGCAGTGGTCTTCGGGTTCGGCAACAGGTCCGAAGAAGGGCGCACGAGCTGAACGATGTGCGGAATAGCTAGCAAAAATCAGAGAAGTCTCCACCCAAAAAGAAAAAATCCAAACCCTCTCTTTCGCTCCCCTTTTGACGTCTCATGCTCTCTTTACCTCTTGACCTCTCATGCTCTCTCCATGGCCGTGTATGAATCGTGAATGGCCTCCTCTCTCGGTTTCTCTCCTTCTTTTTTTTTTTTTCGTGAACTGTCAATCAACCCCCAAAAACCTAGACATAATATATATATATATATATATATATATATATATATATATATATATATATAGTGAATATTAGGGTTATGCTCCAAAATTTAATCCTAGTTGTCGATTCTAAAAATTTCAGATGAGATATCAATCGTAGGATCAAAATTTCTAATTTTTGAGTAATCCTATCGGGATAGGATATCACAAAATTCGGCCACCATGGGGGATAGGCTTCTGGCTAAAAATTTCTTTATAAACGGGTTTATTCGCGCGAATTTAATGCCTAATTGGATTTTAATTAATTAAACGGATAATTAATTAAAAGCCTTTCATTTAAAGGACCGAACCAAATTTGAATTAAGCCTATTGCCTTGTGAAATTCGGCCATTCCCTTTGATAATCGAAAAGTCCAAATTGATTTCGGTTTCCCCACCTGTTAAATTAAGCTCAATTGATTCGCTTTCGACTGACTGTCGATGCATGATAAACAAATAAAATATGTAATGTATCAGAATTTCTTTTTGCGAGAATTATGAATAACTCTCATTGAGTGAATTTACTAAAAATCAAAATTTATATGTCAACATTGATGACTCCTACCTTGACTAGGCTAAGGGAATTTTTAGTCTATAAATATGAGGCTATGCTTAGGGTTTTAGAGGAGTCCATAGACATTGAACATATGGCCATACTTTCTACACGAGAGAGTATTAAGAGAGAACGCCAGTAAGAGAGGAAAACAAAGTGGTTCTTTTTCCTTCGGTTGACCGATGAAGCGGCTACCTCCATGACCGAGGTTGACGTGTCCGTATCACCATGCTTCTGACCTTCTGGTCTTTCTTCAAGT
Organism: Rhodomyrtus tomentosa; assembly: GCA_028455895.1. NCBI lineage: Eukaryota > Viridiplantae > Streptophyta > Magnoliopsida > Myrtales > Myrtaceae > Rhodomyrtus > Rhodomyrtus tomentosa. The sequence goes on from JAPCWY010000011.1 coordinate 10,345,132, forward strand.
GCTCCTGGTCGCCACCCAGCATCTCCAAGCGAATTCTGGCAGATTTCCAGTTGAGCCAGGCGAGTTCCAGTAAGTTCCCAGCCAACTCTCCTCTGTTCAACGAGTTCAAAGCAACGCTAGTGAGCTCTCCGTTCCTGCTCGACGAGATCCTGCCTTGATGTAAAGCCTACTCCCCGGATGCAACGATTCGCAAGTTGGACAATTCCCTGCAGTGCCTTCACGTCTGTGAGCAAAAAAATCAGCAATCTCTGTCCTTCCATAGCTTCTGTGTCTCACATCCCTCACCACTCTCCAAATAGGTTTGGAAGAAATCCAATAAAGTTAATTTCTTTCTCCTTAATTGTTAAGTAGATGCAGGTCTGAAGACAACGCCCAGAAAAGAGAGGCCAAATAAGGAGACATGCGGTGGTGTTTGTCCTGATGGATCCATACCAAAAGACAAAGAGAAAAGGTGAAAAGAGAGAGATGGCGTTTCCTTCTCATGCATAAATTTAGAGAACACTGGAGTATCAAAGATTTTCTTATGTCCACGCATAGATTTTTTTTTTTTTTAAAAGGCCACTTTTATTGATTATGAGGCAGAAGTTCAGAGGCCAGCATATTGAATACACGGCCAAAACAGATCACGTAGAGAGGGCGGGAGACTCTGGTTCATCCTCTGGAAGATCCATTACCCCAAAGGCAAACGTGTTCACAAAGGAAAGGAGGTTCGTGGTTGTGGTGGCCAAAAAAGCCGGTGTGGTTCGCCAGACTAGGTCTTGGCATCTCCTCGACAAACTGCATTAACAACGATGAAGAGGTTGCTATCCTTGCCATCGCTCGAGCACCATCGAGTCTGCAACGGCCGTCGACTCAACGTGTGGAGACGTAGATTAGAAAGACCATATGCGGGTTAAGAAGAAGGGGTCGGGCACACGTTGGCTAAAATGTAGAAAATCAATCCACAAGCAAGTCCAAACCCAAAGGGAAAAAGTCAAGCGGTGGAATCTGTATTCTTTTGATTTTTTGTCTCGGTCTAATTTTCTTTCGAGTGTTATACAGATTTGATAGTAACGTTGTTCTTTTGTCACTTTATTTCATGTAAACAAAAGAATTCTCTTTCTTTTTGGGCAAGAGATAGTGAAATTGTCGACTTCCACCGTACGCTATTCTTTTTGCAGGCTGATGATTCAGGCCTCCTCCTGGAGCCGGGGGTCTTCATCATCGGCCGTGATCTCAAGCTTTCCCGATCTGTCAGTGGAGATATATCCCGAGATATCCTCAAATATTTTAATTTGGAGGATCGAGCACCTTATAATCAAAAAAGAGAGAACGAAAAAAGAAAAAGAGCAATAGAGGTTGCTCGACAACGGGAGGAGCTCAACCGAACACCATCCATCCGACGATTTGCTCCACCATCCGCGCGCCACCGAAGCTCCATCCGCCATCCATTGCCGTGCAACCATGTCCCCTATCATCCACCGCATCCCACCGGACCCGCTGCTAACGAGCTCGACATCAACTGGCCCATTCTCGCCTGGAGTTGCTGCTGTCCAGTAGCTTACTGTTCGTCTTTACTTAAGGTCTTTTCAGTCCAGTATTTGATTGATATTTGCTCACTAACTTGTGTATAGTCTGAAGCTAGAACTTTTGCTGTTTAGAGTGGGAATTTAGCTCAAAAAGGGGTTACTATGGGCATGATTCACAGCCTGCAGATGCTGGAAGTTTGGCATTGATAAGGTAAAATTTTCTGACTTTTTATCTCTATTCATGCTTGTTTCATTTGGGAGGCCTGCACATATGTTTATTTGATTCAATGAATGTGTTTGATTTGCGGTCAAAATTGAAAACTTGAATCTTTTGTGCCACCTTTTGCAAGAAACAGAATTGATATCAATTGCACGAGAGTAGTATTTTGCTTATTTTAGATGGTGTTTTGCATGGATTGCGGGCTGTTTTCTTGCTGTTTTTTACAAGTAAAGATCGAACCTTTTTTCGGAAATTCAAGGTAACAATTTTTCGATCTAAACTGCCAAGACTAATTTTCGACAAAAAATGTCGGATTTAGTCCATCCGATTTGCTGCCTCCAAAAGGCAAATTTTTATTTTAAAATGCAAAAATTTCTAGAAAATTCTAAAAGGGAATGATGCAGCGATCTTGGCGATTTCTTTCCTTATCTTGTCGTGGATATGGTTGATGGATTGCTATCTTTATTGATTTTTGCCATATACTAAAAATTTACTGAAGCTTTAGTAAGATATGGTTTCCTAGAAACCCTATTTCTAGAAACCCTATTTAATTGAAATTTTTAGGAAGATGGGGTTTCCTAAAAATCTCATAAAACTTTAGACAATTAAATCAATATAAAAGAATCTTCAAGATATTCCCTTGGTGGCCGAGTTAAAAAAAAAAAAAGGAAAGCGGAGAAAATCTTATCTATGCATATCTTGTCATACGATATATTTCGCATTAATTAGGATAGCATATATTCAATCTTGTGCACATGTCATGTCTGCATATTAGGTTAAATAAGACAACTTCTTAATTCATTCTTTTTTTATAAATCCAAAAAAAGGTGCAAAAAAATTCCAAAAAAATAAAATATTTGTCAAATCATTTTGCCAAATCATTTTGCCACGTCATTTTGCCATGTCATTCTTCCACGTCATTTTTCATGTCATCTTGCCATGTCATTATGCCATATGTTCATCCATTGCCATGTCATTCATTATATTTTCGAAATTGCATATACCCATGCATCATCATTTTTTTTCTTTTTTTTTTGAAAATCATTATCGCATTTACATTATTCCATTTCTATGTCGTGTCATTTCGCATGCCTTAATTAATTAGTTAAATTTTGCATATAGGAAAACATGACTTTAATTCCGCATTTATACCATTCATGCATTGCATAGAAAAAGTGAAAATCCCAAAGAATGAACTTCATTTCTCGAGCTTTAAAATAAAATATAATTTGAGTTGTCAAATTATGACACCCTTTTTGGAATTAAGGTATCGAAAGCTTTAAAATAAAATTTAATCTGAGTTGTCAAATTATGACATACTTTTTGGAATTAAGGTATCGAAAGGGCATTAGTTTTAATTAACTAATGTAACCAAGTCCCCGAATTCACAATCTCTGGTTCGTAGAAGTAAAATGGTTCTCCCGCTATTTTACTTAGGTTTCTAATCAATCTACCAAAAATGATTAGTGGCAGCTCTAAATCCTAAATCATTCTAATTAATCAAAGTTACGATTTGATAAGGTTTGGGAGAGTCCGTATTAGATTAGTCGTTAAAATTAACCTAATAGTCTATTAGCCTAGAATTTTAAATTTTTAGGTCGCGACAAGAAGGGCTGCTTCTGAAGTGGTTGGATAAAGCTATAATCTAATAGACGAGCCAGAGACAAGAGTTCACCAAATTTGTGAGAAAATATATATCAAGATCTGATGAAGATTTATGCAAGGCTGTTCAAGAGATATAATGATATAAGAAAAATTTAGAGTTGATATTTTTTTCTTAGTTTAGAGGGAAAATTTCAAATAACAGCGTCAAATGCTTTCATTTTATTAAATAAGAGCTTGAAGTGAATTTTGTTTGAAAAAAGAGCATTAATTGGCCAAATGGTCTAAGATAAGGACTTTTGACCAGCATGTAACTATTTCAGCCATCGAAGGGGTATTGTAATAAAGACAAAAATGAAGAATAATTTTTTCTTTTCTTTTCTTTTTCTTTTTCTTTTCCTTTTTCTTTGTCCCTTCTCCCTCCCTTGGCCTTCTCCAAGCCTCATCGATGGCCGCTTGTCGTATTTGAAGATTTCCCTCCTTTCTCTCCTAAATAGAATTTTAAAGAGAAAACGATACAAACGACCCATGAACTTTATCTCAATGTGTAATATTCTTCCCGAATTTTTAATTTGCTCAATGTAGTTCTTTAACTATTAATAAATGTTCAATGTATCCCATCTGTCAGCTTAAATGGAAAATTAGACATTACTTGATGATGTGATTATCAAATGCGGAGTTAGATTTTTTAAAAATGATCAATCGGCGTGTCATCTTTTTATCCATCTTCTTTAGAAAAGAAAATAAGATTATTAGGTGGTTAAAGGTGACAAGATAAGGGGAAAGAGATAGAGATGAGGATTTGGTATTAGCGGCAGAATCGTAAAGAGATGTGATCAGGGTGGGTTAGGATTCTATTCATGAGAACTTAGGTCCATTAGTTGAAAGAAATTTTTCCAAACATGATTGCCTCTGTCACTTCTAAAAAAGAATGAACAAAAAATATTTTATTATCCACGAAAATTTTAGTCATAGGTTATGATAATGAGATAAATTTTATCGACTAATTATCTCAATAAATATAAGCGAATATTTTAGGATAATATTTTTCAAATCATCCATTTTTCGCTAAGTAAATGTACCCTACAATTACTTTTGTGAACATACAAATTCAATCAATGTTAATACTGCTGCTTGATAATGAAATTACTATACGTGTTGAATATCTATATATTTTTTTTAAAAAAACTCGAGTGTATATGCCATAAAGTAAATATATATTGTGAGTAGAGCATTTTAAATTAATCAACCGAAATATGCAAATGGTAAAATCTGTAGAGAAAGGTTATGTATACCTAGACTATATCACAAAAAAAAAAACCTAAATTTATTGTCCGGATTCCAATTCAGTCATAAATATTTCAATACATGTCAATTTAATTATAAACCTTTTAACAATTTATCAATATAGTCCTTTTGGTTAATTTTGGAAATTGGTGACATGAACACCAACCATCCTACTCCTTGTTGGTGTCGAGCTTTGCCTTTTGTATAGCTGCGTTTTGGTTAAAGTCAATACAAATCTTACCTTCACCCCAAAAAACACCAACCATCCTAAATGGCATAATCAGTGTGGTCGTAGATTTTTTTTATAATTTATTTGAAAAATATTTTTGTGAATTTTTAATTAATTGATTTAATATTTTCTCTATTTTTTTTATATTCTGGCCATCGAGGGCCCAACGACCTTGCTATGCCAGAGGGCACAAGCTATTGCCAGCCACTGTCGAGGGTTGTGTCCCTTGTCAACCATAGGCAAGGCAGCCATTGCCTTAGATTGGACATTGGCGAAAATGAAAAGAAAAAAAATTGAAAAAAGAATTTATTAAAAAAATTAAATTTGCTAGTGCTGGCCAAGCCAATAGGATGACTGACCTAGACTAAATGGCTTTGTTAGTGATTTCTAGTCAAAATTGATCGGAATGACTACATTAGGAAATCATCAAAAAGTTAATGAATAAATAGAAACAATTGAAAGATTTAGACAAGGTGGCCGTCGTACATTTTTCCCCTATGCAACGTGACAGCTTTTTATCAAGTCTTGAGAATGGCCCACTCGATTAAATGTTCACTTTCACTCTATTATCTCACTTACTCTACAAAACTTTGTTGTCCGATCTCAGTAATTCTAGTTTTCAGACCAGTGTACAACAATTGTTTAGGCACACAAAAGAAACTCAATACATTCACTTGGAAGATGGTGAAGAGAGAGCCAAACTCTTAAAAATATATATATAATTTATTTTGGAAAAGCCAAAAAAGGGAAGCAAAATCCGAGTTTGCTTTGGACAGCGCATTTTCACATTGAACTCGGCAATGTGGGGGATCCCATTGGCGGTGAAGTGCAGGAGATTTTTTTGGTCAAAGTAAGACTTCCATTAGCTGTCTAAGTGGATGAAGCAAAGACCAAGTCCAGATTTTCTTTTTCATTGCCTGTTGAATTGCAGGCGGTGGACTTGGCTATAAATATAGGTGGTCATGATAGTTATTTTGTTTCTTAGAGTAAGATATAGAAGCCTTAGAGTGAGAGAGATAAGGAGTTGTGAGTTTGTATTAAAAGCTTATGGTTAAGCTTGTGTTTTCTCTATGTAAACCCCCTGCAAAGGCATTTTGAATGCAACTCTAATATTGACATACTCGAGTTCTCTCGCATATTAAATCCTCCAAACTTCCGCAACCCTTTTGATCCTACAATTGGTACCGGAGCTAGCGATGGCATCTACCAATTCCGTTCAATTGCAACTTCCAAATTTGAACAAGAGGAATGTCAACAACCGGCCCGTCCAAACGAAGATTCTATTCAAATCGCGGATTTTTGGAACCTAGTGGAGAGTGGCTACACCAAAGTAGCAAATGTCGAAGAATTCAATGCTTTGAAAAAGAAGGAGAATGATTCGTTGATTGAGTGCCGAAAGAAAGATTAGAAAGAATTATACGCGATTTTTCAAGCTGTGGAGGAGATGAAATTTGAAAAAAATATCATGTGCAGAAATCGCCAAAGCAGCATGGGGTATTCTGCATAAATCCTACAAGGTTGATGATCGTGTGAAGCGGGTTTGACTTTAAACACTTCGAGATGATTTTGAGTCTTTATGCATGAATGACTCTGAATCTATATCTTCGTACTTTGATAGTGTGCAAACCATCGTTGACCAATTGAGCGTTAATGGTGAAGAACTCCAAGATGAACGAGTCGTAGAAAAAAATCTTGAGGTCTTTGATTGAAAGATTTGACTACGTTATTGAGACAATCAAAGAAGGCTAGGATATACCAACCATGATGCTTGAGCCGTTGATGGATTTATTATACTCGCATAAGCAAAGAATGAATAAAAAATTCATTGGTGCTTATCTTGAGCAAGCTTTGCAAAGCTGGGTTGCTCACTCGACTCAAGCAGGACATCATGGTGTTCGAGGTCGGAGAGGTGGATGAGGTAGAGGTGGAAATTCCAATTCCAATGGAAGATATAAAATACGAGACAAATCAAAGGTCAAATGTTTTAAGTGTAACAAATTCGGACATTACAAATCTAATTATCGAGTAAACATGGGGCATGAGTAGCTAGAGCAAGTACATGCCATTGATGCTAATGAAAACATCGTATTAGCATGCACAATGACTCGAGTACTAGTGATGCCAATATATAGTACCTCGACACTGGATGCAACAATCACATGTGTGACCAAAAAGAGCTATTCTCACAGCTAGACGAAACAGTTCGTGGTGAAGTCAACTTCGAGAATAAATCAAAGGTTCTCGTGATGGGCAAAGGTAACAATGTTATCAAATCAAAAGATGGTACTAATGTTACTGTTGCATATGTTTTCTTTGTGCCAGGACTCTTCGAGAATTTGCTACGTATTAGGCAACTTTCAGAAAAAAAAAAAAGAAGTCACAAAATTAGCATTGAAAATGGAGTTTGCATTATTAGAGGGGCAAATGATAAGTTGATCATGGCGGTGCATATGACAAAGAATTGGATGTTCCTTCTATCTATCCAGACGAAGTCTTTGTTGAGTTTTCAAGCCATGACAAGAGATAGCAAGTGATTGTGGCATCTTTGCTTCGGCCATTAAATTTTCGTGAACTACAATGATTAGTCTAGAAAAAGATGGTAACTGGAATGCCTTTAATTGATTGTCTTGATAGTCTATGTGAAGGATGTCTCGTCGGAAAACAACATCGAGAACCCTTTTCAGTCAAAAAGGCAAGAAGAGCCAAGTAGCATCTGGAGCTGGTACATACAGTTATTTGTGACCTAGTTGAGGTAGAATTAGTTGGACAAAAAAGGGACACATTAATATTTGTCAACGATTTTACGAGAAAAATATGGGTATATTTCTTGAGAGAAAAAGCTGAAACTCTTGGCAAATTCAAAAAATTTAAATCCTATGTTGAGATATCTCTGGAAACTCCAGAGCATCTTCTCATGTTAAGTGAATGGACAAAAGAAATGTGGTCAAACCAACGACTAGATTTTGATACTTTACCCACAAGGATATCGAGAATGGACAAGTGGTTGGAGGACAACTTGGTCAGTAGCAGGAACTTTTCCGTCTGATGACCCTCCCCCAGTGTCGATCTTAGCCGAGACCCTTTGGGCAATCTGGAAGACGCGTAATGCTTGGGTGTTCTAGAAACGGAAGCGCAAACCTTAGAGCATCGTAGATGAAGCAGTTTCCTCGTTTAGGTTGTAAGAAAGATGGAATCCGAAAGGAAAAAATAAGGGGGAAAAGAAGAACACCTTACTTGCTCACTGATGCTTCCCGAGCCAGGGATTCTAGAAATTAATCGTTGATGCATCGTGGTGTACCAAATCGAATGAGGCAATAGTGGTTGGAATAATTTGGGATGCTTTCGGGATACCGTTCTCTGGCTTTGCAAGGAAAATTCGAGCTCCATCCGCAAGTATAGCAGAAACACTAGTCGTGCACGCTGGTTTGGATCAACTTCTGCAAGTATGAAAAGGTAAGTTGTCTGAAAGTCTTCTAGATGCATATCACACTGCCCCAACAGTATAGATTGAGACAGATTGTTTGCTTGTGGTACGGTGGATCCAAAATCTGGAAGACAACCCATGGATAGTAAGACCAATTATCCAGGATAGCAGAGCCCTGATGGACCAATTTGGACAACCTGCATTGGCCCGTAGCTATCGGTTCGCCAACCAAGCCGCCAATTGGGTGGCCAAGGCCCAACAAATTGATTCTCTTAATCCAAATTGGCTTCTTAGACCCCCTCATCAGCTTTGGTCTTTGTTATCTATGGACAGTGATGACCCTAATGTGTTTCTTCTCTTTGATTAATGAAAGCAATATGTTTCCATAAAAAAGTCTGTGCTGAGAAACATAATGGATTTAGTCTAATGACTTTGAGATCAGATAGAAGTGAAGAATTTACTTCCAATGAATTTGATAAATATTATAAAATTCATGGAATAAAGCGTTAATTGACTGCTAGCTATATTCTTCAGTAAAATAGTATAGGAGAAACAAAAAATCGAACGATTTTTGAAATGGCAAGAAGTATGCTCAAGGCTAAAGGTTTAGCAAAGAAGTTTTGGGCAGAAGCTATTGCTTGTGTTGTATTTGTCCTAAACGAGTGTTTAACAAGGAGTGTTCAGGAAGAAACCCAGAAGAGGCTTAGATCGGCAACAAGCCAGATGTTTCATATCTTCATATACCAAACGAACGAAGGAAAAAGTTGGACGACAAAAGCCATAAGTGCATCTTCATTGGTTACAGTAAGGTGAGTAAGGGTTATAGGCTATATAATCCAATCATAAAAAAGGTAATTATCAGCAAAGATGTTCAATTTTTTTATCATGAAGCCTGGGACTAGAACTAGAAGACGGATCCTGAAAACATCACCATTGAAGATGAACCAATAGCGGGAGAGTCGGAAAAATCTCCAACTAAAGATCCATCATTTTCACTTGGCAATTCATCTTATTCACCAACAACGGTTTTAGAATTGTCAATTTGGCGTTCGAAACGACCGCAACAGACTCTAATAAAATTCAAGGACTACATGATCACAAGAGATGATGATAGTGGCAGTGACGTGATCACTGATGAAATAAATAGCAAATTTTTATTTATTTGTTGAACGTGGCCTATATCTTATGATGATGCAATTGTAGATGAGAAGTGCACTCAAGTGATGGATGAAGAAATTCACTCCACTGAAAAGAATGGCACATGGGTGTTGACTTCTTTACCACCTAGTAGGAAGCCCATTGGTGTCAAGTGGGTATACAAGACGAAGTACAAGCCCGATAGTTAGGTAGATCGTTACAAAGCCAGGCTGGTTGTGAAAGGCTATAAGCAAAAGCAGTGTATTGATTATTTTGAAGTGTTTGTACCATTGGCTCGAATGGATACTATTTGGATGATCTTAGCACTAGCAGCTCAAATTCATTGGAAGATCCATTAAATGGATGTGAAATCAGTATTTCTCAATGGTTTCATTGATGAGGAAATCTACATGAACTAGCCACAAGGTTGTGAGAAGAAAGGGCATGAAAATCAAGTTTACAAGTTGAAAAAAGCATTATATGGGCTAAAACGAGCATTTCGAGCTTCGCACGCGAGGATCGACACATATCTATTGAAGCATGATTGTCAAAAGTGCCCATATGAGCATACACTGTATATCAAGTTAAATACTAATGGTGATCTCATCATTATATGCCTTTATGTAGATAACTTGATATTTACAAGAAATTGTGAAAAACATTGTGAAATTTAGGGAGGCCATGATAAGTTAGTTTGAGATGACAAACTTGGGATTGATGTCATACTTGTTAGGCCTTAAAGTAAGCAGACAAATGATAGCATATTTGTTTTGTAGCAAAAATATGCTAATGATGTTTTGAAGCGATTCAATATGGAATCATTCAAAGCAATTCAGACTTCCATAACATAACAGTTAGAGCTGAAGAAAGAAGAAATCGACGAGTTAGTAAATTTCACTTATTTTAAAAGTATTGTTGGTTGCTTGGGATATTTGACATCTATAAGATTAGATATTATGTATGGCGCAAGAATTATGAGTCGGTTCATGGACAGACTGTACCAATCACATTTGCAGGCAGCAAAAGAATTCCATAGTATGTCAGTGGAACTCATATCATGGAATTTTATATTCTCACATTGACATTTTCAATTTAGTGGGATATATAGATAGTGATTAGGCATGTGATATTGAAACAATGAAAAGTGCTTTCGGTTATGTGTACTTTCTCGGATCAGGAGAAATTTCTTGGTCCTCGAAAAAGCAACAAGTTATTATACACTTGACAGCTGAAGCAGAATACACAGTAGTAGCTTCGCCAAAATGTCAAGGGGTATAGTTTTGTAGGATGATTAGCGAACTGATGCATGAGTAGAAAGATCCTACCAAATTGATGTGTGATAACAATCAGCGATTGTATTATATTAGTCATGAATCCTATTTTTCATGGCAAGAGCAAACATTTCGACATCAAGTATCATTATATCCATGAGCTGATCAAAGATGGTGAGATTAAACTTGATTTATGTAGGTTTGAAGATCAAATTGCACATATCCTGATAAAACCATTGAATGCAGATTCGTTCGAAAAATTGAAGGCAATGTTTGATGTTATGAATTTTCAAAATTAATTTCAAGGGAGGGGAAGCAAAATTCAGGTTTGCTTTGGACAGCTCATTTTCACATTGAAGTCAACAATGTGGGGGAGTCCAATGGCGGTGAAGTGCAGGATATTTTTGGTCAAAGTAGGACTTCCATTAGCTGTCCAAGTGGATGAACAAAAGACCAAGTGCAGATTTTATACTTCATTGGCGGTGGAATTGCAGGCGGTAGACTTGGCTATAAATATAGGTGGTCATGATGGTTATTTTGCTTTTTAGAGTAAAACATAGAAGCCTTGAGAGATAGAGTTGTGAGTTTGTATTAAAAGCTTATAGTTAATCTTGTGTTTTTCATATGTAAAGCCTTTGCAAAGGCATTTTGAACACAACTCTCATATTTGCATAGTCGAATTCTATCCCACACTAAATCCTCCAAGTTTACGCAACCCTTTTGGTTCCTACAATTTGAACCCATCAATATATCTAGTTTTATTCGTCTTTACTCTCAAAACTTGAGCCAATGAGTTATTCAGCCAAACTAATTGCTCCACCTTACACCACATTATGGAAGAGTCCGCCTCTGAGCCTATCAATTTGCATGGTAAGATTCACCTCCATTTCGAAATCTTAAATCAATGATTATTGCCAAATGACTGAAATAAATTGAAAGTCTTGAATTGCTTCCCATCAACAGGCCACGACCATAATTGCTCGGGCGTTTGACAGGTGGGTATAATTAGTAAACATATCAGGACCACGTGAATCATGATGTGTGGGACTTGAAGTAGAGAAGAAAATGAACGGCAAAGTCAATATAAGAAACAACTCGCCCTACTTGTTTCTCACCACAGGCCAGTGCTCTAGCAAATTTGGTGCTTTTGGTGTTTCGACATTTGTGCCAACATGGCTAACTTGCGTGGAAAAATAGAAGCTGAAGTCGAACTGAAATCACCCGCTGATAAATTCTTCAAGGTTTGTATTAGGATGCACGTGTGAGTTGTGTTGAGCAGTTAATATATCTAAGTTGGCTCATAACTCATTGACTTAAACTTTTAAGAGAAGATGCGCCCAACTGGATATATTGACGAGCTCGGACTTAAACTCTCTCTTGGTGATCTTTTTAGGTGAAAAGTATTGGATTTTCACTGCGTGCTCCCAACAAATGGAATTAGAGTGGATGGTTGATTGGTGTGCCTCCAATCAGTTCCGGTGAATATCTTAAGAAGGAATCTGAATATGGCAACCGATGCAGTTTCTGGGCTAGTGAGCCTTGTGTTGTAGCAACGTGGGCCTGCTGGGTGTTGATGGAGATTTAAATTGAGATATGTTGGTGCGGAAGGATACTTGGATTAAAGAGGAGCAAACCTAACACTGGAGGTCACACGTAAGGGAGAGATTGTTAGGATGCACGTGTGAGTTGTGTTGAATAGTTAATATATCCAAGTTGACCCATAACTCATTGGCTTAAGCTTTTGATTGACGGGCTCGGACTTGAGCTCTCTCTTGGTGATCTCCTCACTGAAAAATATCGAAATTTCACTGCGCGCTCCCAACAGTTTGGAGGAGTGAAACCCACAAATTGCCCATCGCCACCTCCAAAAACATTCAAGGAGTGAAAGTTCATGAAGGTGACTGGGATCAGCATGGAGCTATCAAAGATTTGGAATTACACCGTTGGTAATTCATTCAATCGGGTCTCTCTGATTATCAATTTTATTCCATGCTGTCGTGGAAATTCTAATTTGATGACCCTGCCTAACTTAAACCTTCTTTTTTCGCGGGTGCAATTATATAGATGGGAAATCCGAAGTGTTCAAGGAGAAGGTCGAGTTCGATGGTGACAACATGTCGTTCACACTGCACGGCAGTGAGGGACATGTCTTTGACAATGGGAAGGTCTTCAAGCCCACGTGCAAACTCGTCCCAAAGTCGCAAGGCAGTCTGGCTTAGCCGAGCATTGACTACGAGAAGTACAAGGCGACCGACCCTAACCCCGACAAGTACATGGCCTTCTTCATCGACATGACCAAGGACATCGATGTCACGTTTTAAGCGCGTGAAGGAAGAAAATCATGGCATGACTGTGATCATATGTGAAGTTGTGCTGTATTAATCTTTAGATTTCTAGAACTTCCATGTATCTAGACCCAATAATTCAAGCTGGTTGATCAGGTGAAGTGAAGTTTAGTTGGGTTATAGGAATATCATATTCGTGTATTATGTTGGTGTGTAATCGTGCTCGTAATAAGACTTGTTCTTTTTCCAAAATGATATGATTATGGGGAAGATCGTACATGCTTTGATTTGATCCCTCCATGGACGAATGTTTCATGATTTCCAATCAAATTAAGTGCTTAATACGTCAGTTGCACTTCGAGCTCGTTTACTCGAACACTTCTATATATCGAGATGCAGAAATATAGTTGCAATAGACGATATTATGATACAAATTAGATGAGATTGAATGAGGATTGCATTACTGTATTATAGTGGATCCAATGCAGGCGATTTTCAGTTTTATCTTACACGACTTTCTAGGAATTTTAGATGGTTCCTCGCGTGATTTTTCACGTATTGAGCTTTAGCCTAACTGGCCAAGAAAGCAGCATTGTACAATTTAGAACCGATGTAGTTTGAATCATGAGTGCCTTCAATAATTGGTCTAAATTCATTTGAGCAATTGGTCACACCTTAGTATGGTGACTATCATCGCAGTTTCGCCATGGATGGTGAAGTGCAGCTTATAAGCGATTGCTAGAGTTGCTCAGATTGTTCTCAAGCATTGAAAATTAAAAATTATTGTACACTCGTCTATATTGATTTGGTATAATTTACTACAGTTAAGATTAGGCAGATCTTTTTCAAAACAAGGAGTACAGTAGGAAATTGAAAATTCTTGCTCAACTTGTACACTAATCTGATCTGCGTTTAGAAATGGAAGTTGGTTATAGATGAGAGTATTCCCATCATTTTAAGGACGATTTTACAGAAGTATGGTGAATTCTTATGATAACTTGAGTAATGGAGTAAATAAATCCCCTCAAATTAGTTTTTTATGTTAGAAATCTATTAATTCAGATGAGGTGATCACTGATCACTGTTGAGAGCGAAATACTTAGTAATTGTCATCAATAAAGTCACGTTGAAGGCCCAAATAATGGTGAAGGAGCTTTGAGCTCACGAGAAAATTTGCTCGAGTTTACTCTGCAGAAAGATTTTCTATTACTGCAGAACTTTGAATCAACTACAGAGTTCGACTTAGAAACTTTCTTTGGGGAAAGCGCGGATTATTAAGGCGAGTTAGCATGAAAAAGTAGAATCGTTCTCCAACACAGGAGAATTCGAGGGCGAGTGTTCTCTAACTGATATAGAATTTTCTTTTTGGGGGTCAGAAAACTGGAGTTCTTTTATTTAGCATCCTAAGGTGACATTTGACAAGCCCAACACAGGGCATCACAACACAAAAGATCCATTAGGATTGGGGGGGGGGGGGGGGGGGGTTACAAAACTATGTAAAAGGGGGATAATTTAAACGGAAGGCCTTCGAAATCCAATCAGCAACATGATTTGTTGTTCTATTGCAATGGGCCACGATGAGGTTCGTAAACCTTTGTAGTTGGGCTTGGGTCTCCAGGATGACAGTTTCAGCTTCCCACGGTACAGGTACACGAGCAGAACTGCATTAACTAAAGTTGCGCGGTTAGACTCCAAGTACGGAACTTCTTCTGTTCTAGATCGGAAAGTCTCCAGTGCTTCCATAAGAGCTCGCGTTTCCACATGAAGAGGGGATAAAGCTCGGATCTTTTTAGCGAAACCATCAAGCAGCGTCCAGATTGGTCTCGAAGAACTCTAGCTACAGTCGCTTCTTTGGTTTCAGAGTTGAAGGAGCCATTAATATTGATCTTCAAGGCATGACCTTTCGATGGAGACCAAACGGATTGCGCGTAAGTGAAGCTCTTTTCGAATCTCCCACTCACTTTGTTCCACCTGCAATAGCTACAGAGTGTCACTTCTGCCGTGTCAATTAGGGATTTTGGATTTGGGTTTTTTCCTTTGAAGATCCGATCATTTCGAGTGCTCCAAATTGACCATAGGACTGATGCAATCTTCTAAAAATGGAGGGGGTTTTTTCATTGATGTGGTTTCT
Source organism: Rhodomyrtus tomentosa (assembly GCA_028455895.1). NCBI lineage: Eukaryota > Viridiplantae > Streptophyta > Magnoliopsida > Myrtales > Myrtaceae > Rhodomyrtus > Rhodomyrtus tomentosa. The sequence goes on from JAPCWY010000011.1 coordinate 10,360,226, forward strand.
CTTCTAACAATCTGTCGACTCGTGAAGTATTCGTATCTGATATTAAAAGGTTAATTGCAAGGTGGTTCCAGACAATACTCGACTAGGCGTAGTGGATGAAAAGATGTTCCACAGTTTCAACTTGACATTCACAAAAAGAGCATAGAGCTTCATCAATGATTGTTCTCTTGAGAAGATTTTCTCTAGTGGGGATTGCATTTTGGCATACTGTCACGCCCCGCGCCTCATCGCGAGCACGCAATCATCCTTGCAAGTAAAACAACAACAATCTCTGGGCGGTCTCAAGGATCCACCTATATAAAAAGAAAGGTCGAGAGATAAAATAATTTACATTAAACATACGGAAGCGGTTCCCAACAACTTCCCGTACAACATATATATATACACACACACCAAGACTAAGCAGGACTGGATAGCATCAGAAGGCCATACATTATCAACCACTGGTCACGTCATACTACAAACCGCTATATCAAAGCGATGGGTATGCATGCCAAAAAGGTATCCACAAAATTCACCAGGGAAGGGGTCATGTCGCCAGTCAAAAAGTCAGGTCACTATTCGGAGTCGCCTAGGAAGAACTGCTGGAATCTCCGGTGTCCTCACTCTCCTCTGATGACTCGTATTCGGAGAAAGTCTCCGACGGAAACTCCACAAAATCCTCCATAGTTGCCACCTGCGACTGTTCAGTTGGGTCTCCCTCCATGGTCGCCTCCTGATCCGGCTCGGATAGGTCTCCCTCAGACAGCTCCACCACGATAACCTCGTCCTTTGGAGGTGGCACAGAATACTCACCTGTTGGCATCCACTCCGAGCCGTTCCTCGACCCAACCGCTGATCCCTCGGGAAACTCCTAGTCCGAGATCGTCTGACACCATGGAGGTGCGACACCCTCCGAAACCTCGTGGGGCTTCAGAGGCCTGACCTCTCTATCCCCGTCCCGTCTAAACCATGCCTCAAACCTGTAAGGCTTCCAATCCGGCTTCCCCTCGTCTACCCAAACTACTGTACATTTCCTTACATAGATATTTCCCTGCCTATTAGGGAACTCATTGTAAAAAGCTGTCATCTCATGCGGGTCCCCGAATCTGATAGGCCACATTGCTACTGCCTAGGATCTGCAAAGTAAGCTTTCCCCAAAAGGGGTGAGATACACATCTTAGTAAGAAAACCCTAACCCTAGGTCAGGTTGACTGTCCACTCAGGTACCCGAGTCACTCAACCTATCCAACTCATGGTCACACGCAGGTGTAATATTCATAATTCAATAAACAACAATACACAGAGGACAGACATGCATTTATATTCTCATGTCACACACAAATGCACATATATGCTCGGCCTGTCACTTCATTACATCAATCAATCTCTGCCCGCCTCATTCTCTAGCTCGCAATTAGATCGCATTCGGCTCGGCCCGCGTAAACGCATCAAGCCCTAATTCAATTCCAGACAGGGTTTATGAGCTCATATTTTATCTCGCGATTAGATCGCATCAGGACTGTGGCTATCTCAATCCCGCGACTTCGTCGCATCCAGGCGCTACCTAATCATCATCCACCCGCGACCACGTCGTCTCAGGGTCCCAATCTTCCGCCTTGTGTCTCACATACCTCAAGGCCTCGTCATGCAATGCTATAATCAAGATTCATGCCATGATCTTCTATCATTTACGCAGTCAATGTCAAATACATTTCAAGTAGCATTCATAATCCCATGGCATGCAAAGTAATTCCATTATTATCCAAACATGACACGCGATTCCAATACAAGTCAAGGCACACATAAACTCATTATTTAATCCTAAGACATACTAAGGCTCATTACTTTAGAAATATGCCTTTGATCGATCAATTTTCCCACTCAACTTACGCAATTGAGTCCAATCCCCCAAGCCTTGGTTTAGGAAATTCCTTACCTTAACTTAGCAACACAATTCACTCCTTCTTGCACCTCCTAAATTCGGTCAACTCAAGTCCAAGGCCAATTCGTCGCGCAACCTAGGATAATTAATCGATTTGTCAAAATTCCAAGTCCACTTCCTCAATTCATCCATCCAAATTATCCATTACTCAATCCCCAACATCTTAACACATCATAAACGCCAATTTAAGTCCCATAAGCTTCTGTTCTTGCAACCCGCAGAACCAGTTTTGCACAGAATCGAACCGGTTCACTTCGGTTCTATGCAAACCGAACGCTTCCAGCCCTCAATCCTCCTCAATTCCTTAATTCAAGCATTATTCTACCTTTTAATATGTCTACCTAAGGGTTTGGGAAGCTCACTGGTCGCTTGGAGTCGGTTGGTCGCCAGAAAGTCGTCCGAAGTAGCCAGAACGTCCAAGCACAGAATACTGGCAGATTCTAGGCATAATGTACAAGGGTGGTTCATGATAAAAAATCTTATCAAACAAATCCCCAATTTTTACCACAGAACCATCTATATGTCTACTTGATCTTCACCAAATTTGAGCCAAAGATTCCAGGTTTTCGGCTGTCAAAAGGGTTTAGAACAGAACCTACCTCAAACTGGAGAAAAATCTGTTAACCTGTGAGAGAATGTTTGCCCCGAATTTCACGGAGCTCCAAATGACCTGATTCATGTTGGAAGACTTCAGTAAGACGTGGAGCTACGTCTGGGTGGTCGGCCGGCAGCAGGGGATGGTCGGAGGCGGCGGTCGTGCGGTCCGAACGGCGAGTTTCGGTCTAGTCGGGCGAGCGGCTGGATAGAGAAAAAGAAGAAGAAGATGTTCAGTTCTCTTGGGGGGATGAAGTGGCTGAATGGTAGAGTGAGAGGGAGAGAGAGATGAGAGGATTTTCCCCAAAAAATATAATTAATTGAAGTGATTGGTAGGTAGGCATTAATTGATGACTTGATCTTCCACCCTTGGATGCTTGACACTTGTCCATTGTTGTTGCCGAATAGATCCAATGGCCCCATTTCTCTTCAATGTTCGACATCTTTGAGGGGGGGGGGGAATGTCCATTTTTCCCTTCCTTCAATTATAAAGACAAAGTTCTAAGCTTGAGGGGCAAAATGGTCATTTTACCCTGATGTTCGGAACGTCGTTTTTCTTGTTTCCGACTTCTTCGATAGGGCGACGACCAATCCAATTGACGTCGAAATTCTTGATTTTTCATTTCAAACTTTTTTAGGATTCGTTTCTGATCGTTTCTTCTATCAGACATGATTCCAGCCTATCCTGAACTGACGAGCGGCTTTTGCAGACTATACGCGTATCGATCCCGTGATTCTCATCACGTTTAGGGCTTGTCAATTCATGGCGGCTTTGGTTGTCATGTAATTGCGAGGGTTTATCACTAGTCCCTAAGGTTTCGATCGTCATAGTCCGATTTAGGATAATTTTGCAAATCGTATGTTGGTTAAGCGGCATCACCCGCGCTCCAATCGTACAACGCTCGCATGGATATCCTTGATCGTTCTTAGATCCATCTCTTGGTGGTTCTAAATATCCATTCAACAATCCTTATGGTCAAAGCGTTATTTCTATCTGAGTCGCCTGGGTCCACGTACCTCGTCTCGCTTTAGTCTTTCCCCTTTGGTTAGTCTACTCAAATTGATCAGATTTGAGCGGAATACGACTGAAATTCATCGCTTGATATACATGAACTTCTCAATATAGAGTCTGAAGTTGATTGAAAATCAGAATGTCGCAACTCTTCCCCCCTTACAAAATTTTCGCCCTCGAAATTTACATTACACTTAGCTACTCAAATAAATGGGGGTGCTGTCTCCTCATTGTCTCTTCATTCTCCCATGTGATTCCTTTCGTTCCGTGATGCTCCCATACTACTTTGACAAGAGGGATCTTCTTATTCCTAAGGATCTGCTCCTTCCGGTCCTCGATCCTTATTGGCTTTTCTATATAAGATATTCTGTCGTCCATCTCTATGGCTTCGTAGTCCAGCACATGTGTCGGGTCAGGTTCATACTTTCTTAGCATCGACACATGGAATACATTATGTACCTAGGATAGATTTGGTGGTAAGGCAAGCCGGTAGGCCAAGGTTCCAATTCTCTCCAATATCTCAAAAGGATCTACATATCTTGGGCTCAGCTGCCCTTTCATTCCGAATTGCGAAAGTCCTCTCATTGGCAACACCTTGAGGAAGACATGATTGCCAACTTGAAACTACAAAGGCTTGCGCCGCTTGTTTGCATAGCTTTTCTAGCGACTCTGCGTCGTCCTCAATCTATCCCGGATGATTTTTACTGCTTCCACCGATTGCTCTACCAATTCGAGGCTTGTGATACTCCTTTCTCCTACCTCGTCCTAGCATATCGGCGTTCTGCAGGCTATGCCATAGAGTACCTCAAATGGTGCCATCTGTATACTCTACCAGGTGTAACTGCTCTTCCCATCCGCCTTTGAAATCTATAACGCACGCTCCCAACATATCCTCGAGCGTCTGGATCGTCCTTTCTGACTGTCCATCTGTTTGGGGATGATACGCCGTACTGAACTGTAGTCGGGTCCTCATGGCCTCTTGCAGGCTCTTCCAGGAATTCGTCGTGAATTTTGGGTCCCTATCCGAGGTGATCGTCATCGGCACTTCGTGTAATCTGACTATGTGCCTCATGTATAGATCTGCGTACCTATCCATAGCGAAGTCCTTTTGCACGGGAATGAAGTGGGCGGACTTAGTCAATCGATCCACGACTACCCAAATTGAGTCATGACCTCTTTGGCTCCTCGAAAGTCCCATTACAAAATCCATGGTTATGTGCTCTCACTTCTATTTCGGAATCTCCAGTGGCTGTAGTAGTCCTTCAAGCTTACAGTGCTGCGCCTTCACTTGCTGGCAAGTCAAACACTTAGCCACATATCTTGCCACATCTATCTTCATTCCGTTCCACCAATAATGCTGTCTCAGGTTCTGCTACATCTTTGTACTTCCAGGGTGGACACTGTAATTGCTCTTATGAGCCTCTGACAAGATTCTTTCTCGGAGTCCTTCATCCTTTGGTACACATAATCGCCCTCGAAATCTCAAAAGTCCATTCTTAGACACCCGGAACTCTAACTTCCTCTTCGTCGCATCCATTTCGATAGCTTTCTGAATCTCTGGGTCCGTAGACTGTAATGCCTTAATCATTTCTTAGACCTCAGGTTCCACCCCCAAAGTCGCTATCAAACTGGATAGCTGATCAACCTCCAATCTGAATTCAGAATCTCTCAGATCCTCTATAGTCGACTAACTTCTCACCAGTAGGCATTCAATACTCGACTTTCGACTTAATGCATCTGCCACTCTGTTTGCTTTCCTAGGATGATATAATATCTCGCAATCATAATCTTTCAACAGCTCCATCTACTTGCGCTGCCTCAAGTTCAGCTCTTTCTGGGAAAACAAATACTTCAAACTTGGGTAGTCTGTATATATCTGAAACTTCTTGCCACAAAGATAGTGTCTCCAGATCTTTATGGCAAAAACAATCGCCGCTAATTCCAAGTCGTGGGTCGGGTAATTCATCTCGTGTGGCCTCAACTGTCTGGATGCATAAGCTACCACCCTGTCGTGTTGCATCAATACACAACCCAGTCCTTTTAATGAAGCGTCGCTGTAGATCTCATATCCTCTCGATCTTGACGGAATGGTCAGTACTGGCGCGATTCTCAATCTATGCTTAAGCTCTTGAAAACTTTACTCACATCTATCAGTCCATTCAAACTTCGTTTCCTTTTTCGTCAACCGCGTCAGTGGGACGGCTATGTATGAGAACTTTTCCACAAAGCGCCTATAATATCCCGCCAGTCTCAAGAAGCTCTCTACCTCCGTGACCGTAGTAGGCCTTGGCCAATTGGTTACAACCTCTATCTTTGCAGGATCTACTGCAATCCCTTCGCCTGACACAACATGACCCAAAAATGCTACCCTGTTCAGCCAAAATTCACATTTGCTTAGCTTCGCATATAGTGAATGTTCCCTCAAGGTCCTCAGTACGATTCTTAAATGCTCTTCGTGCTTTACGTCGCTCCTCGAGTAAATTAAGATATCATCAATGAAAATTATGACGAATCTGTCTAGAAACTCTTTGAATACTCGGTGCATCAAATCCATAAAAGCAGCTGGAGCGTTCGTCAATCCAAACAACATCACCGTAAACTCGTAATGACCATAACTCGTCCTGAAGGCAGTCTTGGGTATGTCTTCCTTCTTGATCCTTAACTGGTGATATCCCGTCCTCAAGTCAATCTTTAAGAACACTGCTGCTCCTTGCAGCTGATCAAACAGATCGTCGATCCGGTAGCGGATACTTATTCTTCACCGTCACCTGATTCAGCTGCCGGTAGTGAATGCATAGTCGCAAGGATCCGTCCTTCTTCTTTACGAACAGCACCGGTGCTCCCCACGACAAAGCACTTGGTCAGGTGAATCCTTTATCCAACAACTCTTGCATTTGCACCTTTAACTCCTTCAATTCAGACAAGGACATCCTATGTGGTGCTTTCGAAATCGGCTCCGTTCCAGGAGCTAATTCAATCACAAACTCTATTTCCCGTTCCGGTGGTAATCCCGACAATTCCTGGGGAAACACATCCGGAAATTCACGCACCCCAGGAATATTCTCTAACTTGGGTTCCTCGGCCATCGTATCCATTATGGCTACTAAGTATGTCCGGCATCCTATAGACATCAACTTAGTTATTTCCAGAGATGAAACCAAGGGAATTGAGACTCCTCCTCGGCTTCCTACCAATTCATAACTAGAGCGATCTTTCGGATAAAACTGAATCGTCTTATTGCCACAGTCTACTACTGCTCCTTGCTCACTTAGCCAATCCATTCCTCTAATCACGTCAAAATGAAACATAGGCAATACGGCTAAGTCGACACTTTCCTTACTTCCTCCAACCACGATCTCACACCCAGCACACCCTAATGAAACCAAGACATTATCCTTCAATGGGGTGGCAACATGCAATATCATGCTCAATAGTTCCAATCTCATGCCTACTAACTCAGCAAACTGAGCATATACAAAAGAATGCGTGGCACCCGAGTCGAACAATGCATAAGCAGTCGAATTGCACAAGTAGATCATACCTATGACTACTCCGGGCGCCTCCTCCGCTTCGCTGCGAGCTACAGCGTACACTCTGCCCTAAGCTTGTGGTCTGTTCTATTCTATCCGGTGTGCGGCAGTTGACGGTCCTACTTGCGGCCTCGGTCCTTGTGGTCGATTGGCCGGTGCTTGACTTAGACATGTCCTCATCTGGTGGCCCAGCTGACCACACTTGAAACAGGCTCAGTCCTCATGGGGTATGGTCCATTCCCATGCCTTCTGCCACACAGTCTGCAGCTCCAGTTCGCCGGGTTTGGCGGCTTTGTATATTCCTCCTTGCAGGCGGCACGAAACGTCTGTTACCTGCCATCAGCCTCTTACCCAATTGGCGATGGTCTCTGAACGATAGGAACCGCAATCCAGTTACGGTATTTCTTTCTCTCAAGTCTCACTCAATCATTTGGCCTCATTCATATATCTCCCGGTAGGTCCTCAAGTCCAAGGCTATCATTTGGTTGCGGAGTTCAGGCCTTAGACCATCCCTGAATCTCCGTGCCTTCTCCAAAGGATCCTCCACAGATCGAGGGGCGTACCTCGAGAGCCTCGAGAACTCAATTTCGTACTGATCTATCGTCAGCTGGTTCTGACGTAGTTGCAGGAACTCAATCTGTTTCCTTTCCCTGGCCGTTTCTGAAAAGTACTTATCATTGAACGCCCTCTCAAAAGTGTTCCAGTTCAAGGCCATACCTTCAGGAAAGACTCCGTCCTTAGTGGCAGCCCACCAGTCATTTGCTGTACCTTCCAACTGATATACGGCTAGCAGCACCTTCTCTTCTGTACATCTTTGCACTCCAAAGGCCTTCTCTAGTTTCTCTATCCATCGGGGTGCTAGCTCGGGATCTCCAATCCCGTCAAACTGCGTCGGCTTTACTTCATAAACTGTTCCACCAGTTGGCCCATTTGTCTAGCCACTACGATTTCCTCTTGGGCATTCCTTATTTCATTACTCTGGTTTGGTTCTCCTTGACTTCCATTACCCCTAGTGTTGCCTTGGTTGGCGTTGACGGCTGCTATGACAGCTCCTACTGCCTGAGCTATGGCAGCGTCTCGATCCTGGGCCTGTCGATCGATCATGTCTCCAATCCTTTCTAACGCCCTAAGTACACCATCCATCCTTGGGTCCTCGGCTACGGGCGGCCTCGAGCTAGAAACTCCGCCTCTTGGTCTTCCTGGTCTTCTGGATGGGTTGCTCATCTCTGTCACTTACTAACCAACCTGGTCTATCACAAGTTCAGTAACAGGTTAGCAACTTACTCAATCATCTAATCCAGGGTTACTAACTACTCCTTAACAAAACAATTACACAACAACAGTACTTCGTACATCAACATCAATTCCAGAAATGTCTCAACTAATGGCTCCTGGCCATTACCCAATTCCATTCGCTCCGGTGATTCACTAAAACCAATCACTTCCAAGCATCAAACAAGCCAAGGTCTAGAAATGACCTTCAATCCTAAGCAAGGGACTTAATTCTTTATACCTCACCATGATCTCATCAAGGTTAAACACCACCCATAGGTGTCAAGTCACAAGTTAGGCATCCCATGTCTTACCTTGACTAGTTTCGTAAGGTCTAGCTGTCTATCCTTGTCCCACTTAGCCCTCCTTATCACTCCAATCCTCAACCAATTTTGTATCAGGCTGACCTTTCTCTAATACAAAAACAAGCGGGGATGTCACGCTCCGCACCTCATCGCGAGCACGCAATCATCCCTGCAAGTAAAACAACAACAATCTCTCGGCGGTCCCAATGATCCACCTATATAAAAAGAAAGGTCAAGAGATAAAATAATTTACATTAAACACACGGAAGCAGTTCCCAACAACTTCCCGTACAACATATATATATATATATACATATACGTCAAGACTAAGCAGGACTGGATAGCATCAGAAAGCCATACATCATCAACCACTGGTCACGTCATACTACAAACCGCTATATGTCAAGGCGACGGGTATGCATGCCAAAAAGGTATCCACAAAATCTACTAGGGCAGAGGTCAGGTCGCCAGTCAAAAAGTCAAGTCACCATTCGGAATCGCCTAGGAAGAACTGCTGGAATCTTCGGTGTCCTCGCTCTCCTCAGACGGGTCGTACATGGAGAAACTCTCCGACGGAAACTCCACAGAATCCTCCATAGTCGCCACCTGTGACTGTTCAGCTGGGTCTCCTTCCATGGTCGCCTCTTAGCCCGGTTCGAATAGGTCTCCCTTGGACAACTCCACCATGATAACCCCGTCCTCTGGCGGTGGCACAGAATACTCAGCTGTCGGCGTCCGCTCCGGGCTGTTCCTCGACCCAACCGCTGATCCCTCGGGAAACTCTTGATTCGAGATCGTTTGACACCATGGAGGTATGACACCCTCCGGAACCTCATGGGGCTTCAGAGGCCCGACCTTCCTGTCCCTGTCCCGTCTAAACCATGCCTCAAACCTGTGAGGGTTCTAGTCCAGCTTCCCCTCGTCTACCCAAACTATTGTACATTTCCTTAAATAGATATTCCCCTGCATATCAGGGAACTCATCGTAAAAAGCAGTCATCTCCTACGGGTCCTTGAATCTGATAGGCCACATCGCTACTGTGTAGGATCTGTAAAGTAAGGTTTCCCCAAAAGAGGTGAGATACACATCTCAGTAAAAAAACCCTAACCCTAGGTCAGGTTGACTATCCACTCAGGCAGCCGAGTCACTCAACCTATCCAACTCATGGTCACACGCAGGTATAACATTTATAATTCAATAAACAACAATACACAGAGCACAGTCATGCATTTATATTCTCATGTCACACACAAATGCACGTATATGCTCAGCCTGTCACTTCACCACATCAACCAACCTCTACCTGCCTCATTTCTAGCCCGCGATTAGATCGTATCAGGCTCGGCCCGCGTAAACGCATCAGGCCCCGGTTCAATTCCAAACAGGGTTTATGAGCTCATATTTTGTCCTGCGATTAGATCGCATTAGGACTGTGGCTATCTCAATCCCACGATTTCGTCGCATCAAGGCGCCACCTAATCATCATCCACCCTGCAACCACGTCGCCTCAGGGTCCTAATCTTTCGCCCCGCATCTCACACGCCTCAGGGCCTTGTCATACCATGCTACAATCAGGATTCATGCCATGATGTTCTATCATTTACGCACTCAATGTCAAATTCATTTCAAGTAGCATTCATAATCCCATGGCATGCAAAGTAATTCAATTATTATCGAAACATGACACGCGATTCCAATACAAGTCAAGGCACACATAAACTCTTTATTTAATCCTAGGACATACTAAGGCTCATTACTTTACAAATATACCATTGATCAATCAATTTACCCAATTGAGTCCAATGCCTCTAGCCTTGATTTAGGAAATTTCTTACCTTAGCTTAGCAACACAATTCACTCCTTCTTGCACCTCCTAAGTTTCGGCCAACTCAAGCCCAAGGCCAATTCGTCGCGTAACCAAGAATAATCAATCGATTTGTCAAAATTCCATGTCCAATTCCTCAATTCATCCATCCAAATTATCCATTACTCAATCCCCAACATCTTAACACATCATAAACGCCAATTTAAGTCCCATAAGCTCATGTTCTTGCAACCCACAAAACCAGTTTTTTACAGAACCGAATCGGTTCACTTTGGTTTTGTGTAAACCGAATGCTTTCAGCCCTCAATCCTCCTCATTTCCTTCATTCAAGCCTTATTCTATCTTTTAACATGTCTACCTAAGGGTTTGGGAAGCTCACTAGTTGTTTGGAGTCGGTTGGTCGCCGAAAAGTCGTCCGAAGTCGCCGGAACGCCCAAGCACAGAATACCGGTAGATTCTAGGCATAATGTACAAGGGTGGTTCATGGTCAAAAACATATCAAAAAAATCCCCAATTTTTACCACAGAACCATCTATATGTCTACTTGATCTCCACCAAATTTGAGCCAAAGATTCCAAGTTTTCGACTGTCAAAATGGTTCAGAACCGAACCTACCTCAAACTAGAGCAGAATCTGTCGACCTGTGGGAGAATGCTTGCCCCGAATTTCACAAAACTCGCAATGACCTGATTCAAGTTGGAGGACTTCGGCAAGACGTGGAGCTATGTCTGGATGGTTGGCCGGCAGGGGATGGTCGGAGGCGGCGGTCGTAAGGTCCGAACGGCGAGCTCCGGTCTGGTCGGGCGAGCGACTGGATGGAGAAGAAGAAGAAGAAGAAGATGTTCAGTTCTCCAGGGGGGATGAAGTGACCGAATGGTAGAGTGAGAGGGAGAGAGAGATGAGAGGAGTATCCCCAAAAAATTTAATTAGTTGAAGTGATTGGTAGGTGGGCATTAATTGATGAGTTGATCTTCCACCCTTGGATGCTTGACACTTGTCCATTGTTCTTGCCAAGAAGATCAAATGGCCCCATTTTTCTTCAATGTTCGGCAGCTTTGGGGGGGGGGAGGAGAATGTCCATTTTTCCCTTACTTCAATTATAAAGACAAAGTTCTAAGCTTGAGGGGCAAAACGATCATTTCTCCCCGACGTTCGGAACGTCGTTTTTCTCGTTTCTGACTTCTTCGATAGGACGACGACCAATCCAATTGACGTTGGAATTCTTGATTTTCCATTTTAAACTTTTTCAGGACTCGTTTCTGATCGTTTTTTCTATTAGACGTGATTCCAGCCTATCCCGAACTGACGAGCGGCTTTTGCAGACTATACGCGTATTGACCCCGTGATTCTTATCATGTTTAGGGCTCGTTAATTCATGGCGGCTTTGGTTGTCATGTAATTGCAAGGGTTCATCACTAGTCCCTAAGGTCTCGATCGTCACAGTCCGATTTAGGATAATTTTACAAATTGTACGTTGGTTAAGCGACATCACCCGCGCTCCAATCGTACGACGCTCGCATGGTAGTCCTTGATCATTCTTAGATCAGCCTTTTGGTGGTTCTAAATATTCCCTCGACAATCCTTATGGTCAAAGCATCATTTTCTATCCGAGTCGCCTAGGTCCACGTACCTCGTCTCGCTTTAGCCTTTCCCCTTTAGTCAGTCTACTCAAATTGATCAGATTTGAGCGGAATACGACTGAAATGCATCGCTTGATATACATGAACTTCTCATCACAGAGTTTGAAGTTGATTGAAAATCAGAATGTCACACATACCTTCCAGAGAAAAATTCTAATTTTGGATGGGGCCTGCATATGCCAGATCCGATTCCACAGCTTGCGTGATGGGCTAAAAGAGGTAGAGGCTTGACCTGGACTCTGACTGTTGTTCTTTTTGTGTAGTGTATTGTAGGCACTTTTAATTGAAAAGGCTCCAGACTGCGTTGCTATCTAGATCAATTTGTCTTATGTTGCTTGAGAACTAAGTAGGATTACTAAGATCTCATTTACAAGGTTATCCTCAAAGAGTCTTCTTAGAGTCTGTACATCTGAGTGAGGGTACCCTCGAATCATCAGTTCATTTACCTTCATGGGATCATCTTAGTTAGCCGGTCCTACGATGATTCCATGCTTCAGCCATTTATCTTCCCAGATGTCGATCCTCTTTTCAATTCAAACTGACCACTTGACCTCATCATTTATCGTTTCTCTTCCCGTCAAAATACTCAGTCACCCTTAGGAGGGGCGAGATCCCTTATTTGCCTGCCAAAAGTTTCTATTGGGAAATTAAAGACCTTTAAGCACTCTTCTTCACAAGGAGTTATAGTTTTGAGTAAGACGTCATGCTTGTTTTTGTAGCATAGCTCTATTAAAAGGTACAAGGTCTCTAAATTCCATTCCTACTTCGTCTTTTCTCCTTTTTAGAACCTCTCATTTTTTCCAGTGAAGTCAATCCTTTGAATCACAATTTTTCCACCAGAAAGTAGCAATTCTCCTCTCAATCGATTTGCAAATAGATATTGGAATCTTAAGTATAAACATAGCTTATTGAGGGAAGACTTGAACCACAGATTTGATTAGGATCTCCTTTCCAGCCTTCGATATCAAATTTTCTTTCAATCCCTCAATTTTTTATTTCATTTTTGCCAACAGCTAAACGAACATTTCTTTTTTGGAACTCCCCCAGTTAGATGGGATACTTAAGTATTTGCCAGTTTTTTTCATAACAGGAACCCACCCTCAACTCTACTGGCATATTTCTCTTAAGACCTGGAGGCAGTTGCACTAAAAAAGACTCCGGATTTGTTAAGATTTACAGCCTGCCCCAAGGCATAGCAATATGGGTTCAATATCATCATCAAGTTTTGGCATTCGATGATCCTACCATCCAAGAAAAATATAAAATCATCCACAAATAGGAGGTGAGAGAGGGTTGGACAATATCTATTAAGCTTAATCGCTGTTATAGTTCCCTTATCTACTGCTTTCCTCATTAACACCGAAAGAGAGTTAGCTATAATGATAAATAGGTAGGGAGAGATGAGATCCCATTGCCTAATTCCTCTCGAAGGTTTAACATAAGGAAGAGGTTCACCATTGAGTTTAATGCTCATTGAGGCTGAGGTAACACACGTCATAACTCTATCCACCCACCAATCACAAAAACCCATATTCCTCATGCAAGCTTCCAGGAAGTCCCAATATGCTTTCTTCATATCAAGTTTTAGGATAGCTTGAGACTTTTTCTTTCTTTTCCATACTCTTAGATGGTGGAGCACTCCTTGGACCACTAGAATGTTGTCTTAAATCTATTTGGCCACCACAAAAGCACTTTGTCCATTCTCTATTAGAGAATTCAGCCAAGGTTTAAGTCTATTTGCAAGAAATTTGGATATGATCTTATAGGAAAAGTTGCATTAACTTGATCTAGTTTTTCTGGGCTTTTGACTTTTGGAGCAAGAGTAATATGAGTTTTGTTAATCTCAGGGTTTAAGACTCCTATATCAAAGAAGTGTTGTACCTCTCCCAAAACTTGCAGCTTGATTTCCTCCCATTTTGATGAAAAAAAAGGTTGTTTAAACCATCGGGTCCATGAGCTGTAAGGGAACCCAATTGAAATACAACAGTCCGAGCTTCTTGCATAGAGATTCCTGCAGATAAAGCTTCATTCATCTCATTAGTAACAAGAGTGGAATAGTTTTGCAACACTAGGCCAAAGTTTCGAGGGCCAACTAAACTATGGAGACCCTCAAAGAAACTTTTTGTCATTTCCTTTAAGTTTGTAGGGTCTCAGATCCATATGTTGTTGTCATTCTTCAACATTGAAATTCTATTCTGTTGCCTTCGTTGAATTGTTGTTGCATGGAACAATTTCGTGTTTATCACCCCATCTGAGTCAATTAATTCTTGACCTCAAGCCCCAGTAAATCCCTTCCCTTCTCCACGAGCTCTCGATATTCGCGGTAATTTCTCGCTGTTTTTCTTTATCTTGGGACAAATTGTGGTCATTTGTTATATTCTGGAGCTCGGCCAGCAGGTAATTTATTTAGTTCTGGTTGTTTTCAAAAGTATTTTTACTCCACTGAGCCAAAGGAGTGATAACTTTGATCCTCTGGACTAAATATGATGTTTCGAGGTTGGGTGAACTCCAGGTCATTTTACTAATCCTCCTACATTCCTCATGTTCCTGCCAAAAAGCCTCAAATCCAAAAATATGCTTCCTTTTCACTAGATCTTTGGCTAAGATCATCAATAAGGGAATCTTAGCCTATTGCTAGAAGGGCAATCATTTCATCTTCTGGGAACTCTGCCCTCCATCTATAGTACATACAGCTCAATCAAGTCTTTTCTTTACAAAATCCCGACCTTATTTTCCCATGTAAATGCACATCCCTTGCTATCTATATCCATCAAACCACAGTTGTTTAGTAAGTCCTGAAATGCTTGCATGCGGTAATGCTTGGAGTCCCTCTAGCCAATTTTCTCCAAAAAATATAAAGTTTCGTTGAAATCTCCTACACATACCCAAGGAAGGCTGTTGTGAGCTTTTATTTGCTTTGCTGCAACTGTTCCCAGGTCTGGAGTCTTTTCTGAAAAGTGGCTGGGGCATGTATAAAAGTAACTCTGAAAGGAGTCTTGAGCTGTGTGTCCACATATTGAATATCAATAAAATCCTCATTAGCTAAGAGAACTATCACTAAGGCCTCTTCCATCCAAAATAGTGCTAAACCACCCCCAATCCCAATTGGATTAACAACGAATTGAAACTAGAACTTTAGTCTTTTGCAGATACGGGTGACTAGTCCCTCTTGATTCTTAGTCTCACAAAGAAAGACTCAGTTGGGCTGATCACGAGCCACGATGACCCTTAAGGCTTGAACTATCAAGGGATTGCCTAACCCTTGATAGTTCCAACATAGTAGTGTCATTTGTAACCCAGTGGCTTATTAGGGCCAGCCACCATAGCCCGAAGGGTTGTGTCCTCTACCTCAACAACTTGAGTTTCTAACAATCGGGAGTCATCAAAGAACTGACGGCTCGAGCTTCATTTTTATACGGACTATATCTTTTAACTTTTTTCACCTCTCTGCCTTTATTAGTACCCTTGGCTATCTACAAGGGTATATAACCTTCCTGAGTTGAAGGGAGCTCTAACATCAGTGGGGGCTGTTTGTCACGCCTTGAACCCGTCAAGCATGCGTACATCCCACCAGACCGTTAATCTTCAATAATCTCTCAGGATACCTCGGCCAATCATATCGTAAATTGAAAAAGAAACAAGATCACAGAAGCTATAAAAATGCTCCATACAATTCCATAATGAGATGACTCGGGACAAAGAGTATTTCTTTTTCATAAACTCTTAATACACGTCAGAGATTATGATTCTATCTTCAATACAACATGAAATTCTTAAACCACCAAAAGGGCAAACCCATTTCTATACAAATTCTGCTTCATATACACTGATCCTGGTCAACCTTGAGAGTTCACCGCCTGAGACCTGAAAAAGTTAAGCCCCCGCTAGGATGAAATATAAATCTTAATAAATGAAACCTAACCCTATACCTCAATACCAGTCCTCCCAGATCACACACACAAATGTCACTTAAATGCAAAATAACAAATAACGCAATGGCACAAGACGTCACACAACAATAATATCAATTATCAGTCAGGGATAGTCAGTACAAATAATAATGCTCAATTCCAGGGTCCCAAGATGCAATCACGTGCACCACATACATCACAGCCACCACTTTCTCATTCATCCACATACTCATCTAGCACTCCTGCCACCTGACATCTCTAGGGTCATCAGACCAAACGATGTCCATGTACCACTGGGGTCATCAGACCAATCGGTACTCTCCAGGTTTACAACCACTTAATGCCACCGGGGTCATCAAGCCAATCGGCATTCTTATTCTTATTCAATTTCAGCACCCTCCGATACCACCGGGGTCATCAAACCAATCGGTATCCTCAACATAAATCACAATACCAACAAAACACATACGATTCAATTCATACAAATTCACCAGTCAATCATTTCGTTCAATCACTCAACCAGCACTGTCTTGGCATTCAGAGAAAGGATTAGGAAACATTTACCTCTTCAAGCAAGCTAGCAATTTTAATCCAAACGACCTTCCTAGGTCAACAAGCTCAAGGCCAAACAGGGCACCCATGGCGTGCCTAGGAAAACCACATCGAAACTCGATTATTTCTCAATTCCATTGCGCCAGTATATCAATAACACCGACAACACCTCACTCTCACGTCGTCACAGTGTTGAATCAATGACCCTAAGCATGACAATTGTCATGCCCCGGGCTTCAAGCGCGAACACCCAACTCCCTTCCCTATACTCTTGAGTCTCAGGACTTAAATATCGAGAGATTGAATAATGCATTCAAGCATGCGGAAACATAATATGAATAACACCTCCGTACATAAACCAATGGGGACCTGGGTAACGAGAACCTAACATATATAAACATCACATGAGTTCTTACAAAAGCGCAGTCTACTAAACTTGCTGATAGATCGGGGCAACGGGACTTAATTAAAGACCATAAGTTTCAAGTCCCCAAACGAAAACAGACCGACGAGGTCATCATAAAAAAAACTACAAGGTAACGTCAGGAAACCCCAAGGTCGAGTTGCTAGAACCGTCAATCTCAACTGCATCCTCATCAGGCTCGTAGTCCGAAAAAGTCTCGGAGTGCACTTCCACAGTGTCCTCCATGGTAGTATCCTCCAGCTCGTCCTCTAAGGCCTCAATCACAATCACCTTCTTGGTGTCCTCCAAGGTTGGGGTCTTCTCAAGCATGTTCATCGAACCAGCAACGGACACCTCTACTTCTACAGAATCCCGAATAGGATGACACTAGCTAGGGATGCCTCCTCGAGGCATCTCAATAGACTTCAACGGACCCGTGGTGACATCGCCTACCCTACGGAACCAGACCTTAAATCTATGTAGTTTTCAGTCTTTACCACCCTCATCGACCCAGACCACCGTACACTTCCTAACATACACAGTACCCCAACCGTCCGGGAACTCATCAAAATAAGCTGTCATTTGCTTCGGATTGCCTAATCGAGTCAGTAGCATTCTCAAAGCTTAGGGTCTGAAAAATATGGTCCCACGACGGGGTGAGATTCATATATCAGTAAGATAAATCCTAACCCTAGGTTAGGCTGACGATACACCTAGATGAATGCCACTAATGAACAAGAATACGCACTCAACAGTATAATGCACTCATCAATAAAAAAT
The DNA here is from genome assembly GCA_028455895.1 of Rhodomyrtus tomentosa. Taxonomy (NCBI): domain Eukaryota; kingdom Viridiplantae; phylum Streptophyta; class Magnoliopsida; order Myrtales; family Myrtaceae; genus Rhodomyrtus; species Rhodomyrtus tomentosa. Next base: position 10,377,974 of record JAPCWY010000011.1, read on the forward strand.
GACACACGGATACAAGCGATTGAAAATCAAGCAGTCATGTCATCGTAACTTATCAATCAAGCCAGGCATGGAATACAAAAACAAACCATACATCCTACCCTTCAGAACTTCCTCATGATTCACGCCTGCGTATAAAACGCCTCAGGCTCGGTCCGCGTCATTATGCCTCAGATCATCAAATTGACAAACCCGCGTTAAACGCATCAGGTTTTCAAATGTCATTCCAGGCCTGTGTCGACACATAATCAATCTCGTCCCGCTTATCAACATCTCAGGACATTCGTCACCACAACCTCGCTTCTCAACGCATCAGGGTACTAACCATCACAACCCCGCGTTTCAACGCATCAGGGTACCAACCGTCACAACCTCGCGTCTCAACGCATCAGGGTATCAAGTTCTCAAGCACGCCAATTCTTTTCCAATTCAAGACTTCATGATTGTGCAGGGAGGCTTCGGCTAAGAAGAAAAGAGGAAGAAGAGGAAGAAGAGGATGGTGGCTGGTGGAGTGTTCGGCTGACGGAGGGAGAGAGGAGTGTATACACCAATTTTAAGAGTCAAACCCCAAAGAATAGTAGGTTAAAAGTTGATCAATTCATGCTAATGCTCTATCTATTGACACTTGTCATTTAGCTCATCATTTCTTCATCCAATGACCCTCATTTCTTCTTATTTTCGGCAGCTATAAGGGTATGGTCAAAGACCAAAATGCCCTTATTCATTTATGAAGACAAAGTCAAGACTTGAGGGGCAAAATAGTAATTTTACCCTCGTCGTCCAAAACGTCATTTTTCTAATTCAAATTCTCTTCGATAAGGCGACGTCCAATCCAATTATACTGTTAGAATTCTTAATTTTTCATTTTCTAATTTCGAGACTCGTCTCTAGGCTATTTCTCTACCAAATATAATTTCAAGCTATCCCGAACTAACGGGCGACTTTTGCAGACGTTACGTATATCAACTCTGTGATTCTCATCACATTTAGGGTTTGTCAGTTCATGACGACTTTGGTTGTAATGTAATTGCGATGGTCTATTACTAGTTCCAACGGTCTTGATCGTCATAATTTGATTTAGAAAAATTTCGTAAATTATACGTTGGTTAAGCGGCATCACCCGCGCTACAATTATATAATGCTAGTAATGCATTCCTTAATCGTTCTTAGATCGATCTTTAATGGTTCTAAACACTCCCTCGGCAATCCTTATGGCCAAAGTGTTATTTCCTATTTGAGTTCCCTAGGTCCACGTACCTTGTCTCGCGTTAGCCTTTCCCTTTTGGTCAGTTATCTCGAGATTGATTAGATCCGAGCGAGATATGACTGAAATACATCGTTAGATATTTTTTATTGATAAGTCTCGAAATGACAAGAAAAATCAGAATGTTACAACTCTTCTCCCTTACAAAAATTTCGTCCTCGAAATTTACATTAAATCCAGCTATTCAAACAAATGAGAGTAGTGATGCCTCACCTTTTCTTCGCTTTCCCACGAGGCGCCCTCGGTTCCATGGTTCTCCCAAATTACTTTGACCAGCGGAATTGTCTTATTCCTCAGCACTTGCTTCTTTCGATATTTGATCCTAACTGGCTCTTCCACGTAGGATACTCTATCGTCTACTTCAATAGTCTCGTAATCCAATACGTCATCGGGTCTGGCTCGTATTTTCTCAACATTGACACATGGAAAACGTTGTGTACTTGAGATAAATTAGGTGGAAAGGTAAGCCTGTAGGCCAAGGTCCCAATCCGTTCGAAAATCTCAAATGGACCTACGTACCTTGGACTCAATTTCTCTTTCTTTCTGAATCGAGACTGTTCTCACATCGATGAAACTTTAAGAAAGACATGCTCACCCACTTGAAACTCCAGAGGTTTGCGTCGTTTGTCCGGATAACTTTTCTGACGACTCTGTGACGTCTTCAGTCTATCCAGTATTTTTTTTACAGCCTCCACCGATTGCTCTACCAACTTTAGGCCTGTAATACTTCTTTCTCCAACTTCATCCCAGCAAATCAGGGTCCCACGGGCTCTTCCATACCATGCCTCAAAAGGTGACATTTGAATGCTCTGCTGATAACTATTGTTATATGCGAACTCTACCAAATGCAATTGATCCTCCCATCCACCTTTGAAGTCTATAACACACGCTCGTAACATATCCTCGAGCATCTGAATCGTTCTTTTTGATTGTCTGTTCGTTTGGGGATGATACGTCGTACTGAACTGCAGTCGAGTTCCCATGGCTTTTTGAAGACTCTTTCAGAAGTTCGTCATAAATTTGGAATCTCTGTCCGATGTAATCGTTACGGGTACCCCATGTAGTCTCACTATCTAACGCATATACAAATCAGCATACTTGTCCATTACGAAATCCTTTCGCACCGGAATGTAATGCACAGACTTGGTCAGTCAGTCCACAACTACCTAAATTCAATCATGAACTCTTTGTCTCCTTGGTAATCTCATCACAAAATCCAAAGTCATGTGTTCTCATTTTCATTCAGGAATCTTCAAAGGTTGGAGTAATCCACCAAGCTTACAGTGTTGTGCCTTTACCTGCTGACACGTCAAGCACTTTTCCACATATTTCACTGCGTCTACCTTCATCCCGTTCCACCAATTGTGTTAACGTAAGTTCTGGGACATTTTCGTGCTACCTAAGTGGATACTATAATTGCTTCTGTGAACCTCCGATAAAATCCTTTCCCTAAGTTCTTCATCCTTGGGCATGCATAGACGCCCTCGAAATTTTAAAACTCCGTCCTTTAACACTTAGAACTCTGGTTTCCTTTTTGTTGCATCCATCTCTAGGATCTTCTGAATTTCCGGTTACGTAGGCTGCAAGACTTTTATCCTTTCTTGGATCTCAGGTTCTACTCCAAACTGGACTGCTGATAAACTTCCAATTTGAACTCTCAATCCCTTAGATCTTCAAGTAATGACCATCCTTTAATCAATAGACAAGTGATACTTGATTTTTGACTGAGCGCACCCGCAACCCTATTTACTTTCCCAGGATGATATAAAATGTCGCAATCATAATTTTTAAGCAGTTTCATCCGTCAACGTTGTCTCATGTTCAATTTTTTCTGGGAAAAGAGGTACTTCAGGCTCTGGTGGTCTGTATAAATCTGAAACTTCTCGCCACACAAATAATGTCTCCAGATCTTCAGAGCAAATATGATTGCAGCCAATTCCAAATCAAGAGTCGAGTAGTTCATGTTTGCGGTCTCAGTTGTCGTGATGCGCAAGCTATCACTCTCCTATGTTGTATTAGGACACAACCCAGTCCTTTTAGCAAAGCGTTGCCACATATTTCATAGCCTCCAAGTCCTGATGAGATCGTCAATATTGGTGCGGTCGTCAACCGATGCTTAAGCTCTTGAAAACTCCTTTCACACTTATCCATCCATTCAAACTTAGTTTCCTTCTTAGTTAGCATCGTCAATGGAATGGCAATGGATGAAAATATCTCCACAAAACGTTTGTAATACCCTGCCAATCCTAGAAAACTTCAGACTTTCGTGACCATAATAGGTCTAGGCTAATTCATAACGGCTTCAATCTTCACAGGGTCCACATCAATCCCTTCTCCAGATACCACATGACCAAGAAATGCCACTTTATTCAGCCAAAACTCGCATTTGCTAAACTTAGCGTACATCGAGTGCTCTCTCAAAGTCTGTAAAACAATCCTCAAATGCTCTTCTTGCACCTCGTTACTCTTTAAGTAAATCAAAATGTCATCAATGAAGACTATAACAAATCTGTCCAAAAATTCCTTGAACACTCCATGCATCAAATCCATAAACGCAACTGGAACATTAGTCAATCCAAAAGGCATAACGGTGAACTCGTAATGTCCATACCTTGTCCTAAAAGCTGCCTTAGGTATATCTTCTTTCTTAATTCTCAACTGATGATACCCGGTCCTCAGGTCTATCTTAGAGAATACCGAAGCTCCTTGCAATTGATCAAATAAGTCATCGATCCTCTATAGTGGGTACTTATTCTTTATCGTTACTTGATTCAACTGTCTATAGTTAATACATAAACACAAGTACCCATCCTTTTTCCTCACAAACAACACCGACGCTCTCCACGGTGAAACTCTTGGTCGAATAAACCCTTTATCTAGCAATTCTTGCATTTATACCTTTAACTCTTTCAATTTCGATAAGGACATCCTATAGAGTGTCTTCGAGATTAGCTCTGTTCCGGGAGCTAACTCAATCACAAATTTAATTTCTCGTTTCGATGGCAATCCTGGCAATTCTTGGGGAAAGACCTCAGGAAATTCTCGCACTACCGGAATATTTTCTAATTTAGGTTCCACGGTGGTCATGTCCATAACTGCAACTAAGTACGCCAGACATCCTTCGATCATCAGCTTTGTCACTTCCAACGATAAGACTAAAGGAATCGAGGTTCCTCCTCGACTTCCTATAAATTCAAAATTAGGGCGGCCATCCGGATAAAAACAGATTACTCTGCTACCACAATCGACTACTGCCCTTTGCTTGCCCAACCAATCCATTCTTATGATCACATCGAAATCATACATGGGCAGCATAGCCAAGTCTATACTCTCTTCGCTACCACCAATGACTATTTTATAGTCACCACAGCCTAATGAAACCAATACATTATCCTTCAACGGGGTAGCAACATGCAGTATCACACTCAATGGTTTCAACTCCATATTAACCAGATCAGCAAATTGAGCATACACAAACGAGTGCGATGAGCCAGGATCAAACAAAGCATAAGCAGCTTGGTCACACAAATAAACCGTACATGTGACCACGTCAGGTGCTTTTTCCGCTTCCCTGCGCGCTACAACATAGACCCTTCCCTAAACTGGTGGTTGGTTATGATCATTTGGGGAGTGGTAGTTGACGGTCCTACCTATGATCGTTGCCCTTAAGGTCTGGTCACTAGAGCTTGATTGGGGCAAGTCCTCATCTAGTGGCCCATCTGACAACACTTGAAACATGTTTCGGTCCTAGCCGAACAAGATCCATTATCATGCCTCCTGCCACAAAGGCGGCAATTCCAATTTGCTCGGTTCGGTGGCTTCACTATATTCTTTCTTACTGGACGGACAAAGCGTCTATTACCAATCATAGGTCTTCTACCAGTCTGGCGATTATCTCGGAATGAGCTGAACCGTGATCCGGATGCGACAGTCCTCTCCTTTAGATCCCTCTCGATCATCTATCCCCATTCATATATTTCCTTGTACGTTCTCAAGTTTAGAGCTATCATCTGGCTGCGAAGTTCAAGTTTCAGTCTATCCCGAAATCTCCACGCCTTCTCCAGCGAGTCATCTACTGATCTGGGCTCATACCTCGACAATCTGGAGAACTCAACTTCGTATTGGTCCATTGTCAGATGATTCTGACGCAACTATAGGAACTCTACTTGCTTCCTTTCTTGAGTTCTCTCGGAGAAATACTTGTCATTGAATGCCGTAATAAAATCATTCCACATTAGGGCCGTTCCTTCTGAAAAAACTCCATTCTTGGTGTCAGTCCACCAATCATTAGCAATACCTTCTAGTTGGTACACCACTAGTAACACTTTTTTTTCATCTGTGCACCTCAATACTCTAAAGACCTTCTCAAGTTTCTTTATCCACCTTGGCGCCAATTTAGGGTCTCTAGTTTCATCGAACTGGGTTGGCTTCAACTTAATAAATTGTTCGACCAGTTGGCCCATTTACCTAGCCACGACAACTTCTTCCTAGGCATTACCTACTTCATTGCCCTGGTCATGGTCGCCGTTATTTGCGTTGCCTCCATTATTGCCGTTATTGGCGTTGACAGCAGTTATCGCGGCTCCTACCGCTTGAGCTATGGCAGCATCTCTATCCTGGGTTTGCTTGTCAATGAGATTGCCGATCCTTTCGAGTGCCCTCAGCGCTTCATGCATCATTGGGTCTTCCGCCACAGGCGGTCTGGAGTTAGAAGCTCCGTTCCTAGGTATTCTAGGTCTTCTGGGCGGATTACTCATTCTTGTGTTCTCTTACTACACCTGAACCACTATAATTCCACCACGGTATTAGTAACTTACTCATCTAGTCAAGTCTAGTGATACTAAACTATATCTTAAAAGAAGTAATCACCACAAAACAACCTTCCACTCAACTATTTCTAGAGGCACTTCAATAAACAACCATGGCTATTACCCAATTTCATTCACTCTAGCGGTTCATCAAAACCAGTTATGCTCATTTACTCAACACGCCAAAATACAAGTATAACTTCCAACGATAAACATGGAGCTTAATCTTCATAAGTCATCACAATCGCACCAAAACCACATGTCAATCACATGCGTCAAGTCATATGCCATGCATTTCATGTCTAACTCTAACAAGTCTCATAAGGTCTCACTACCCATCCTGTCCCAACTTATTCCATCCTTATTACTCTAATCCTTAATCAACTTGGATCGAGCTGACCTTGCTCTGATATCAAACAAACGGGGATGACGCGCCTCACGCCCTCGAGCGCGAACACACAACTCCCTTCCATGTAATCTCGAGTCCCATGAATTAAATATCAAGATATTGCATAATGCATTCAAGCATACGGAAACGTAATATGAATAACACCTCCGTACATAAACCAATGGGGACTTGGGTAACGAAAACATAACATATATAAACATCACATGAGTTCTTACAAAAGCGTGGTCCACTAAACTTGCTGAAAGATCGGGGCAAGGGGACTTAATCAAAGACCATAAGTTTTAAGTCCCCAAAAGAAAACAGATCGACGAGGTCATCATCAAAAGTCTATAAGATAACGTCAGGAAACCCCTAGGTCGAGCTGCTAGAACTGTCAGTCTCAACTGCATCCTCATCAGGCTCATAGTCTGAAAAAGTCTCAGAGCGCACGTCTACAATGTCCTCCATGGTAGTATCATCCAGCTCGTCTTCTGAGGCCTCGATCACAATCACCTCATCGGTGTCCTCCAAGGTTGGGGTCTTCTCATGCATGTCTCTCGAACTAGCAACGGACACCTCTACGTCTACAGAATTCCGAGTGTAATGACACCAGCTATGGATGACTCCTCAAAGCACCTTGTAGACTTTAACAGGCCCGTGATGACGTCGCCTACCCTATGAAACCAGGCCTCAAACCTATGTGATTTCCAGTCTTTACCACTCTTGTCGACCCAGACCACTGTACACTTCCTAACATACACGGTACCCCGACCGCCCGGGAACTCATCAAAATAAGCTGTCATTTCCTTCGAATCGCCTAATCGAGTCTGTAGCATCCTCAAGGCTTAGGGTCTAAAAAATATGGTCCCACAACGGGGTGAGATTCACATCTTAGTAAGATAAGTCTTAGCCATAGGTCAGGCTGACAGTACACCCAGATAAATGCCCTTAATGAACAAGAATACGCACTCAACAATACAAGGCACTCATCAGTCAAAAATGTCGCACGAATACAAGCGATTGAAAATCAAGCAGTCATGTCATCGTAACTTATCAATCAAGTCAGGCATGGAATACAAAAACAAACCATACATCCCACCCTTCAAAACTTCCTCATGATTCACGCCTGCGTATAAAACGCCTTAGGCTCTGTCCGCATCATTACGCCTCGGACTAGCAAATTGACAAACCCGCGCAAAACACATCAGGTTTTCAAATGCCATTTTCGACTTATGTCGACACATAATCAATCTCGTCCCGCGTATCAATGCCTCAGGACATTCGCCACCACAACCCAGTATCTCAACACATCAGGGTACCAACCGTCACAACCCCGTGTCTCAACACATCAGGGTATCAAATTCTCAAGCAGGCCAATTCCTTTCCAATTCAAGACTTCATGATCGAGTACAAGCCCATGCAACGAGCTAAATGTCTACGGCATGCGAGACATTCAAATTCATCACTTAAATGTGGCAATCAACTAATGGCATATGCATTTAGCAAGCATTCAAACATTCATCAATTCATAATGACGAACATTGGACAATCACACAATAATCTCACGAAAATTCACCAAATTCACAATCAATTCATCCAATCGAGCCTTATTCGCCTAGCCAAGGTTTAGAGACTCCTTACCTTAGGCTTAATTTAGCAAAATTCTCCTTCCAAAGCCCTCCAACAATTCAGCCCTAGCAATCCAAAACAGGGCAACCGTATGACCCTAGGGAAATCCAATCGATTTGTCAATTTTCTCGCTTAATTCACCAATCCATGGAGCACAAACCTCAATGAAATATCAATTGTTATCCTAGTATGTCTCAACAAAGAATTTAGAGCTTAACGACACCCCTAAATAGCCCCTAAGATTCGATTTGCACAAAACCGAAATAAGACATTTTCGGTTCTATTCTCATTCCAGCCACTCAGCCCACAAATCAGTCTCAATCTCTAATTTATCAATTAAACTACTTGCTAACATATAGTCCTAGGTGTTAAGGAGACTCACCGAAAATTTGAAGGCAAGTCGACGTCGGGAAGTCCACGAAAAACACCGAATCCTTCAAGTCATACCGCCGGTCACTTTTGCCCTCCAAACACAACAATATTTTGGCATCAAAACTCCATCAAAACCGACCAAACTTTTTACCTCAGCTCTGTATACAAGTACCCTACTTGTCTACAAAATTTAGCCTAAATTTTAAAGCACATCAAGGTCCTACGGAGGTCAAACGAAGGCCTACCTCCTGCTGCGATGAAATACGTTGACTTCCAGGAGACTGGCTGGCCGGAGCTCCTCAGGTGGACAAATGTCAAACTGCCACTTGGAGGTGGTCGGCAAGAGGTAGAGCTACGGGTTGGTGGTCAGCACGGGGGTTAGCAGTCGTCAGGCGTGGGGGTCGACAGCAGCGATGGAGGCGGTCCGGTCTAATCGTACAGGGAGGCTTCGACTGAGAAGAAAAGGGGAAGAAGAGGAAGAAGAAGATGGTGGGGTGTTTGGCCGAGGGAGGAAGAGAGGAGTGTATACACCAATTTTGAGAGTCAAACCTCAAAGAATGGCAAGTTAAAAATTGATCAATTAATGCTAATACTCCATCTATTGACACTTGTCATTTGACTCATCATTTCTTCATCCAATGGCCCTCATTTCTTCTTATTTTCGGCAGCTATAAAGGTATGGTCAAAGATCAAAATGCCCTTATTCATTTATAAAGATAAGGTTAAGATTTGAGGGGCAAAACGATAATTTCACCCTCGTCGTCTAGAACGTCATTTTTCCAATTCATATTCTCTTCGATGAGGCGACGCCCAATCCAATTATATTGTTAAAATTCTTGATTTTCTATTTTCTAATTTCGAGACTCGTCTCTGGGCTATTTATCTGCCAAATGTAATTTCAGGTTATCCCGAACTAACGGGCGACTTTTGCAGATGTTACGCGTATCGACTCTGTGATTCTCATCACACTTGGGGCTTGTCAGTTCATAGTGACTTTGGTTGTCATGTAATTACGAGTGTTTATTACTAGTTCCGATGGTCTCAATCGTTATCGTTTAATTTGGGAAAATTTCGTAAATTATACATTGTTAAACAGCATCACTCGCGCTCCAATCGTATAACGCTAGCAATGCATTCCTTAATCATTCTTAGATCGACCTTTAATGGTTCTAAACACTCTCTCGAAAATTCTTATGGTCAAAATTTCATTTCCTACTTGAGTTCCCTAGGTTCACGTACCTTGTCTCGCGTTAGCCTTTCCCTTTTGGTCAGTTACCTCGATATTGATCAGATCCGAGCGAGATAGGACCGAAATACATCCTTAGATATTTTCTCATTGATAAGTCTCAAAATGAAAAGAAAAATTAGAATGTCACACCAATTGTCATTATAGCAAGGCAAGTCATCCAAAATATCAATTTACCAAAACTGTCCAATTTGAGCCCCCACAACCAGGTTCAGTCTCAAAAAAATTAAAATTTTTCTACCGACTTTTTGAGAAAAAAATACAGGATCTTAAATGTCAAGATCTTACGGACGCGTGGGCGAAAATGGAGCTCAATTTGGATATCATACGACTTAGAATGACCCAATTCAAAATTGGTACGCGTTTTGGGCAAATTAGACGGTATATCACGTTTTTCACCTCAAACAGCACCTAATTCATCTTTAAACTTCCATTTACCACAAAACCAACATGTCATAATCTCAATCTACATGTTGAGAAAGCTCACCAAGTGTTTCGGAGTAAGAACACCTCTTTTGGTCCTTTGATCAGCCCATTTCCTTCCAGCGCCTAAACGGTCAAAATCTGTCCATTTTTTCTCGTCAATATTCAGCCATGAAAACCTATTTTAACACCATCCAACTTGCAACCACAGACCATCAAACCTTAGTACTAGATGTTATAAAGCTCTTCTAAAAATATTTAAGGACAATTGAAGTCTCTAAGAGGTAGAACGAAGACCTTACCTCAGCTCGCGTGATTGCTGTCCGGTTTTGGTCTAAGGGCTGGTAGGGAAAAATCGCTCAACGAAACCTCGAGTTACCACTTGGAACGTGTCAAGGACACATCTATCTAGCTCTTGGTTATCGGAGCTCAGCTAGGCAGCGCCGGAAGAGGGTCAGCGATCTAACCGAACAGCGGGGCAGATTTCTATCTTCTGGGGTAGTTTTTGGTGAAACCAAAATGGAGAGGAAAATGCAATGAAATTGAAGGGGATGGTATACAAAGCTGATGAGGGTCTTCAAATGGTTGTCTCACACCCATAATTGGCTTGAAATTGATTAGATAATGTTTGGTGAGGACAATTAATGCTTGAGGCTTAAATGGTTGACATGTGGCATATGCTCAATAATACAAACCAAGCTTTGACTTATCCTTATAGAAATTTTCGACAGCCATATGAGTAGGAAAAATGTCCATTTTGTACTTCTTGAGTTTTTAAGGCAAGGGCAATTGGTTGAGGGGCAAAATGGTAATTCTACACTTTCAGTCCATACTTCACTTTTTCAATTCGAAATTACCATTTGGCGAGACGTCGTCAAATTCTTGTTTAGAATTGGAATTCTCTATTTCCAATTGCCACTTTTGAGCTCCCATTTCATGATCATTCGTTTATCGATTGTAACTCTAGTTTGTCTCGAACTAACAGGCGACTTTTGTATACATTACGTATATCGACTCTGTGATTCTCATCACGCTAAGGAAAAGTCAAGTTATAACGGCTTTAGTTGTCATGTAATTGCAAGGGTTCATCACTATTTCCAATGGCTTCGATCGTCATGGTTCAACTTAGGAAAATTTACAAATTATACATTGGTTAAGCGGTATCACCCGCGATCCAATCGTATAACGCTAGCATTACATTCCTTAATCGTTATCTGATCGGCCTTATTGACTCTAAATGTTCCCTCGACAATCCTTTTGATCAAAGCGTCATTTTTTTTTTCGAATTTCCTAGGTCCACATACCTTGTCATGCATTAGCATTTCCCTTTTTGGTTAGTTTACTCAAAATTGATCAGATCTGAGCGAGTCAAAGCTGGGATAAATTGAAAAGTACATTCTCATTCAATAGCCTCTAATGGTAGGAAATTCAAAATGTATTGATCAGATCTGAGCGAGTCAGAATTCTTCCCCCTTACAGAAATTTCGTCCTCGAAATTTGCAACCTTCCAACTCCCTAGTCCTTTGGGGTATCACCATCTCACCGTATTCTCATTCTTCAGGATAATTCCTTTCATGACTTAACGTTCTTACTTATCCTTTCTGACAGAAATCATCCTTTCCTAGGACTTGTTTCCTTCAATCCTCAATCTGTATCTACTTTTTTCTATTCTCTTTCGACATTTATGCATTTGTTAGCGGTTTATCCACAAACATTCACATCGTGTCTTCCATTTGCCTATCATCATTATTACTAAATCCTTGCCAGAATGTACTTTTTAATGCCCATACCATCTAGCGTATCACTCTATTCATATGTTCTTTCATACCATAAGAGATTCATAGGCTTTATCAAATTGCCCTTATTTATCCCAATCGAATTATAGCCTTCGACTCCATAAGCAAATTTAGGGTCATTTTCGTAGTAATCCGTTCTCGACTCCCTTAAAAAATCCCATTGGATCAAGTGATCCATCAACTTTCGTGGTCTTATCTCTCTCTTATCGGCATGTCTAATGTTCAACTACATGATAGACTAATCCAATTCTCAGTCCATATCACCGATAGTACTAAAGAAAAGATCTTGGCAAATCCTTTTGTCATCCTAAAGGACACCATAATTTTTCCTTCGAATTTTCGATGAGGCCATCTCTTTACATTCCTCTTTCAATACTGGACTCATACCCTCATCCATGGAACGTCAAGGTTTCTATTCTTAACTTCCATAATTTCTTCCCCAAGCATTGGAAGTTTGGGTTTCTTTCCTGCTATGTTCACTCTCATAATCCATTGGATCTTAGGGTCCACTTCTCGCAACCCCTTAATTCATTTCTGACTTTCGGACCCGATTCTTCCAGTAGCCATCAACCTAGTCAATTAGCGAACTTTCAATTTAGAAATTGAATCTCTTATTTCTCAAGGGAAGATCTGTCCCTCCATCACCAATTACACAATGCTCAACTCTCAACCTCTTATAGTTCACGTAACTTTGAGGTCTTTCTTTTATACAAGCGACGCTCTCATATTCATCGGCAATTTCATACATCCGTATTGCCTCTTGTTCAACTCCCCTCAAGAACCTACTGCTTTATTTTCTTTTGGCAGTTTAAAGACTCAAAATCTTCTTCCATCCAAACAAGGTTTTCCAAACTTTGTCGTGAGGACATTCGCAAACCAATTCCAATCATGCTCTAATCATTTCAACTCATATGGCATCATTGTCACAGCGCATTCGCGCAGTTCGTATCAGTTTGCCATGTAACGCCTCAAATTCCCTTCTTATGCTACGTCATTATGATTCTTTTGACTCTTTTGATTCCAAACAGGAATGCCATTATCGGCGTAGTCGTCAACTTGACTCAAGTCCTCAAAGACTTATCTTGTTCACCCATTCGGGTTATTTTTCATCATAAGTTCATTTCATCAAAGGGTAGCTCTCGTGGGGAATCCTCCCATAATCCGTCTATAATAATCCATCAATCCCAAGAAACTTCAAGTTTCAGTAACTCACATCGACTCTAGTCGATTCATCACTCATTCCCATCCTCAAAGGCTCCAAAGGATTTTGTTTTTCATAAATTTCACGACTGAGGAATCTTACCTCATCAGGCTCGTAGCTCGTAGCTTGTGCTCTTCACAATTTGTATACAACAAGCATCTCTTTAGAGTCCATTGGATACTCACGAAAGTTACTCATGTTTCTCATGACTCCCTGAATGAGTCCCATCATCGTCTCTCAAGAGGGTAACTGTCAACCTAATTATTCCTCGGACATTCAATCCAATTATTATCAGCCTCTTGCTATCAGATGTCGAATCATCCAAACTATTCATCATACTTCTCACTTAAGAGCTTAGACCTTGGCTCTCTTCGTCACGGGTCTCCTCTAGGAGCACACGACATTTTGTTCATTTTTGTAACTCTTTTCTCAATAAGTATTAGTGCTTTAGCCTCTGAGTTCCACAACTCCTTAACGCGACCTTATCCCAATTCTGTTCATTCAACTAAACATCGACATCATCTTGGAATTCAACATTATCTACAAGACAGTCTCTCGGATTTCACTTCCAGGAATCATTCAACTTCTGCGTTTTCTTTCTCCGTCCAAACGCTCAGTTTTAATATCAAGACAATTAGAATTTTCTCTTCCTTCCATACTAGGGTCAGTTATCCTATGAAGGAAACTGTGCACTTTAGTGGCATTCTCTTACTTTGAATCCACCTTGTCTTTTCCATTCCATAGGACGTCAACCTTGGAGTCTATGTCAACAGAAGTATTTTTAATCCAAAATTCAGATGCCACCATACTTGTCAGTTTTATTCTAATGACACAGTCACCTCAAGTGACAAGATTCTTTCGTCTTTGGTCTCCGTCAATTCACGTATCGAATACTCAATTCAACCACCTCAAATCAATCTGCAATTACTCTCTAAGCGCTCTTTTCGCTTACTCAGCCATTCACTAGAATTACGAACAGTCAGGACTATCAAGTCCATTCCCTTTCCCTTTCCTCAACGACCATCTCATGGTTCAATCATCCTTAAGGATAACGCTCTATTTTTTAGGGGACAACAACTCATGTTTCCATTTCTAATGGTTCCAGTTCAATCAACCAATCTCAGGAAATCATTAAATCTAGGCAAACTAGCATGCCGATTTTTCTCGACTCCTTCCGTAAAGAAGAGACGGACTACTCATTTTCCACCATGGGTCTTACGCCTGGGTAATCAACCATTTCTCGTAGGGATGTTCCATTTTTCACAATGAACATCTCTTTGCTCGTAATCCATGAGCAGGAGTTCTCTTATTCATAAGTCTTTCGATTATTCTCTTCTTTTACTGAGTTCCATTACCATTCATCAAAATCAGGAATAACAACTAGCCATAAGGCTTTCAAATTTCAATCCACTTAGGAATTTACTTATCTTATTCAAAGGTTCTCGACCACTCTTAATGTACTTAGGCGACCTTGAGAATTCTATCTCACATTGGTCGATCATTCTCTGATCCTTGCAAAAGTATCTAATGCAAACAACCTTTGCTCTCAAGCAATTCTAGGAAAGTACTTCCATTAAACAACTCAATAGGGGTAGTCTAGGCAGATATCATGCTTTCGAGGAAACTTTTCCTTTGGTGACCTTTCACCAACTATCAACAGCCTCTTAAGGCTAAAACTGTCAAGGTCACTCTCTTTCCTCAGTGCACCCAAAACCTATAAGGTTTCTTTACCAATATCCCCAATCCAGAAGGAGACACTTTCAAATCTTATCCCTCCATCAAACTCAGTCAATCTCAATTTTATTCGTAGCTTCACAAGCTTTTCAAAACTCTCAGGGTTCTTCCCACACATTCAACTTTCTCGTGAATGAAATAACTTAGAGTCACCTTTCTCGTGACTTTCATTATTTAATTCATCAGCACTAGCATCTGTTACCACAGTGACTCAAACAATCATGGCAACTCCTTACGAGCCTACCTACCCAATAAATTTTCTCATTTCCATTTAAAGCTCTCATGACCCATTCAACTCTTGGGTCTCACGTGATTAACAAAATTGAGCCATCCACTCTGCTAGTACTTACATTTCAGTCGGTCATCTTTATTCAATTCTCATTATCCATCTTAGTTCTTAGATCTTCCCATATCTTACATACTCGAGCCCAATGCTCTTCTACGACTATACATGGGTCGTTCAACATCATTAGGCTCTCATGTCACTTGAACCACTATGATTCCCTCCAAGAATCAAAGACTTAAGTCATCTAAGTATAGCAGTCTCAGATTGCTCGTCTCATTATCTTTCACCATTAACCATCATGTGGTTTCCGAACAACTCTCAACTAGTTGCTCATTACCCAAGGATTCCAAATCCTCCTTAGTCAATGACTATTCGACAGGCCAACCTCGACAAGGTAATTTCTCAGTTAACAGCCAATTATTAAGCAAGGCTCAACTAGGCAACTATCAAACAAGCATCAAGACAGCAATTCACTGAGTCAATAACTCACGCTTTTAGCTTAGAGGCATCCGCCACTCTGTCACAAACACGATAGGCTATCTCATTCTCAACAGGCATAAGTTCAACGGGGTATAAACTCCCCACACGTTGTCTAATCTCTCAGTTAGACCTTAGTTGTAACAATCACACGATGTCAATCATAAAGCACGCCTAACAGGCCCATCACAAACATCACTTTTTTTTTTTAAATTGCATCCACTACCAAGCACAAAGCTATTAACCATGCTACTCACAGGCGTCATTTCACACGCCATGCCACTTTTGAGCATTCACTTCGAAAATAAATCTCGTGCCAAACATCTCTTAATCACAATTGGACTTAACCTGATACCTAGACTTTTCTTTTCAAGTTATGACTTTGGTCATTCCTACCTCTTGCCATCTTAGAAGCCTACGGGGAGCTGCTTCTTCTCTGGACCTCTCTGTCTCGACTATCAATCTTCGCCCTCATCAGACCATGGCCGTTACAGGTTGTTCCAAGTCATACATCTAGGGAGAAAGCCTCGTTTCGCACGTCCCATGCCATGCTTCATTACAGTTTATAGGTATCTCATCAATTTATCTCATACCAAGCGACAGTTTATTATGTCCAACAGCGATAAGTTCATGCATGCACCCTCATCAACTTTCCTTTCAATGCTACAAACACATGCACAACATGTTCATTCTCGCCACTTATCATACCATAATCGTTATCACATCAAGCCTCACTTATAGAAACCCTTTGGTTCCACCAATGATCATCGCATCTCACATATCAATTACCTATATTCAATTATATACCTCAAATCTAGTCACTATTCAAGTCAAATCCTTATACATTCGATCACAACTGATCTTCAATCTAAATACTCCTTGTATACATCTCATCTCATCACTCAAAGTTGTCAACAACCATCGATAACTAAACCATCAAGGTATAACACAATTCAAGCCTGAATCTGCTGGTACCCATCGTCTCTTTATAACTTGTATTCTCCAAGCTGGGTCATTGACAAATCACAGTCACAATCATATACAACAATTGACCCTTTGTTCAAAAGCTATTCTCTAGCATCCTTAAATCCAGACTTATTACTCTTCAATCGCTACTCACTTCCTTGTGAGCCTTATTCATAAAATTACTCAAGATCATCCATTAAATCAACACTAAGACCATTAGAATACATTACAAGTTCAAGCCTATAATCCTCAAAATTCAGCAACTTATGCTTAATCCTATAGGTCTCACTATCTAATTGTCCCCAAGTCATCACGCCTTATCACTCCAAACCTCCATCACAATGGATTGAGCTAACCTTGCTCTGATACTACTTAAACGAGGATGTCACGCCCCGAACCCGTCGAGCACGTGTACAACCCACCAGACCGTTGATCTTCAATAATCTCCCAGGATACCTCGGCTAATCATATCATAAATTGAAAAGGAAACAAGATCACGAAAGCCATAAAAATGCTCCATACAATTCTATAATGAGATGACTCAGGACAAATGGTACTTTTTTTTCATAAACTCTTAATACACATTAGAAATTACGATTCTATGTTCAATACAACATGAAATTCTTAATGTCACGTCCCGACTCTCGAGCCCGCGACATCCCTTGCCAAATCGCCACCAGGTCATAATAGATAGCGTCCCAGGCAATTGCTATCGACCTAAGCTTATATTGCGCAAGCGGAACGTACCATCTTCCATTCAATAAAAACACATGGGATAGATAGAAAGTAAAGCCAGATTGCAAAATACAAAAGGTTGATGAGAATAGATGATACATAACCTTACAGAGCCATCAACTGATAATTACAACCCCATGCTTCGGGGTGGCCCTCTAGAACTCACAAAAAAAATACAGGAGTCAGGTAAGGTTAACTCTCATCTATCCCAAAACAGTATCCCCCACAAAAATAACCACAGTTCCCTGACTACAAAAAGGCCCTAACCCACTACTGGGAAGACTCGACATCCGTGTCGTAATAATCAAACGGGGGAGCCGGGTCATTTGGGTCATCACAAGAACTCTGGCTAGAACGCACAAAGGGGGCTACCGATTGCTCAGGCTCGAGATCGAGCTCCATATCAGGCGCGGGGTCCATCACTTCCCCATCAGGTGTATCAATATCCATCGGGTCCCAAGCGGGGATATTAGGGATCCCCTGTAGAGGTGGCCCCTCAAATCCTCGAAGCGGACCGAAGAGATCCATCCCATCACGAAGATACCAGGCTTTAAAGAGATGTGCCACCAGGTGTGGCATCCCTTCATCAACCCATATCGTCGTGATGTGACGCTCCCACATCTGGTTCGTACCTGGTACCGGATGGAGACTGATATCAAGTGATGAGTCAGTGGGGGTGCCGAACCGCACCGGTCTTTCCATTACTTCGGACCTGAAAAATTTATCCCGCGACGGGGTGAGAAATGAATCTCAGTGAATCAAGCCTAATCTCGGTTAGGATAATGATTCGCCCAGAACATCCTAAGTGCCACAAAAAGATCACAAGATAACAACAGATATATATACATATATATATCAATCATAACAAGTCTGACAAATCTACCACCAACAGAAGTACAACCACTCAGGCATACACAAGTTCATTAATAATCAATGACCCACGCGACTGGCGTGATAAATACATCAATAGTGCGATCCCGCACTCTTCTGGCAAAACCAGGCTACGTCCACTTTACCCTCTCAGCGACGGCTACTACAAGCAGTGTATCCAGTGCACCTGGCACGGCACTGCGAGTAGGCATTCCTTAAAAAGAAGCTTCGGTCCTTCACAAGCTGCGACCGGCATCCGATAATCCCTTAAAACCGTACGACTGGCACGGGGCATGGATTATCGTGCTTCTGACAAGTCGCAAATTTCCATACAATCAGTACGGTACAAGTACCCACGGTACAAAGCGAACTTGCCAGGTAGCGTCATTGACCCTTTTAATGACCACACAAATTGCACTCGGCAATCAATTCATTGATTATCTTGGATTAACACCAAAATCCACAAGAAATACAGTCAACTCGGCCCCAAGGCCCACAAGATTCCCAATGGAGCATATCAGCCAGGCAGACAAACCAATCAAGCAATTTACTCATTCTCAAATAATCAACTGAACCCGGCGATTTCAAGCTCAATTCATAATAGAAATCTTAATCCTCAGTCAAACTATAGCAATCAATCGTTCGCTCGTCTCTAACCTGACACTCACTCGCGAGTAACTCAATCAAACAATTAATTGTTAAATTACCACAAATAGCCACAGACAATTAATCGATCGACCATGTATCCTAACCATGGTTTCTATCTAAACCGGTCCCGATCGAAATATTTTTTTTTTATAAATAAATAAATAATAAATAATTAATTAATTAACTAAATAAATAAAACAGACTAATCCTAAGCGCAATTAGCACCCTAACCAAGGTTTAGAGTCAACTCACTATTTGAGTTAGCTCGATCGGCGACGGCGGCGGCGGCGGCGGCGATAAAACTAAGGTTTATCGCGCGGCGGGTTGGGCTCAAACTTCGGCGACACCCCGTAGGAGTTCGGCGAGGTCGCCGGAACAGGTGGCCGGCGGCGGAGCTCCGGCGAGCGGCGGCCGGCAGCCTGCAACAGTGAGAAACCAGAATATTCAACCGACACTTCACGGTTTTTGGCCGTTTTCCGGCGACACGGGCCGGGACAAGGTCGGCCAGGGGTCGGAGGCTCACCTAGGGGTCAGTGGGAGTCGGCCGGGACAGGTGGACGGCGGCGGAAGGCGGCCGGCGACGGCGGACAGCCGCGATCAATGGCTGTCCTATTTTTGAGCCGAAACAGGGCTCTCGGTCGGTGGCGGTTTCCGGCGGCCACGCGCGGCGACCGGCGGAGCTGAGCTGGGTGGCGGTAGAGGAGACTCAGGGGAGTCGTTTGGCGGCGGCGGTGTGGTACGGCGGCGACGGTGGCGGCCGAACGAAGACCGGAACAACCCGGTTTCAAAAACAGAGCACCGAGACTTTCGGGCCGGATTCCGGCGGTTCCGGCGGCTGACGGTCGGCGACGAGGGGTGGGATCGATCGAGGGGAGGTCGGGGGTTAGCTGGGTGGTGGTGGTCGGCGTCGGTGGCGGCCGTGGCGGCCGGAGAAGACCTCGAAGTCCTCGGGTCGCCTGACCCGAAAACAGGGGACGTTCGGCCGTGGGTTTTCTTCGGCGAAACGGCGGCGACGGCGGCTCGGCCGGGGTCCAGGCGACGGCGGCGAGTGGCTGGGGACGGTGGCTGCCGGTGGGGGTGTGGTGGTCGCGAAAAATGGCGACGGAAGGAGGAGGAATCGGTCGGCAAAGGAGTCGTCGGTCAAAGAAAAACAAAATGAAGAAAGAAGAAGAACAGAAGAAGAAGAAACAGAGAAGAAGAGAGAAGCGGCGGAATGGACGTGCGTTGGGCAGAGAAATGGAGAATGGCCCACCTTGACTTTGAAGACCAAATTTTAATTTTTTTTGTCTTATATGAATGAATTATTGGGAGGGGCAAAATGGTAATTTTAGCGCGCCGGGACTGAAACGAAATTTTTGGTGTACTGATCGATGGGTAATTTCGGCAATTTCACTAGTCAAGCTCGATCAGGGTTAAGCTCGTTTGCAAAAACGACAATTTAAAAATCGCCGCGGATTAATTTCGAAACTCAATTCGAAATAATCTAAAGTTCGGAATTCGTCCAAATTTTCGTCTTTTCAGTCCTTATAGTCCAAAATGGCGTCGACTATGAATATACATTCATATCATTAAATCGACTCCCGGCACTTACAAGGGTTGAATTTCTAGGACGTCACAACTCTCTCCCACTTAGGAAATTTCGTCCTCGAAATTACAGCACAGTTCTAATCACTCAAAAAGAGAAGGATAACTAAGCTTCATAACTTCTTCATTCTCCCATGTAGCTCCTTCTGTGCCATGGTGTTGCCAGACCACCTTGACTAACGGAATTGTCTTGGATCGCAGTACCTGCTCTTTTCTGTCCACGATCCTGACTGGTCGCTCCACATATGACGCCCGTTCATCCAAATCAATTTCTTCGTAACTCAGCACATGAGCAGGGTCTGGCTCATACTTCCTCAACATCGATACGTGAAAAACATTATGCACTTGAGCCAGTCTAGGCGGCAATGCGAGTCGATAAGCCAAAATTCCGATCCGTTCTAAGATTTCAAATGGTCCAACGTACCTCGGGCTCAGCTTTCCTTTCCTGCCAAAACGGGATGTTCCTCTCATAGGTGACACTTTCAAAAACACATGGTCGCCTACTTGAAATTCCAAAGGTCTGCGCCTTTTATCAGCATAACTCTTCTGGCGACTCTGAGCTGTCTTTAATCTATCTCTAATCACTTTAATTGCTTCCATCGACTGTTCTACTAACTCAGGGCCAGTTATCTTCCTTTCCCCAACCTCATCCCAACATACTGGTGTCCTGCAAGCCCTACCATACAAGGCCTCAAAAGGTGCCATCTTAATACTCTGTTGGTAGCTGTTATTATAGGCAAATTCAACCAAATGTAAATGTTCCTCCCAATTACCTCTGAAATCCAGAACACATGCTCTCAACATGTCCTCCAAGGTCTGAATCGTTCTTTCAGACTGACCATCTGTCTGTGGATGATAAGCTGTACTAAATTGCAGCTTCGTTCCTAAAGCAGTTTGTAGACTCTTCCAAAATGTAGCGGTGAATTTAGGATCTCGATCAGAAGTGATCGTCACTGGCACACCGTGCAACCTTACAATATGCCTCACATACAACTCAGCGTATCTGTCTAAGGCAAAGTCCTTTCTTACCGGAATAAAATGCGCTGACTTCGTTAGTCTATCCACCACGACCCAAATTGAATCATGCCCTCGCTGACTCCTCGGCAAACCCATCACGAAATCCATCGTGATATGCTCCCATTTCCACTCTGGAATTTCCAAAGGTTGTAGTAGTCCTCCAGGTTTGCAATGCTGCGCCTTGACCTGCTGGCAGATCAAACATTTAGCCACATGTTTGGATATATCAGTTTTCATACCATTCCACCAGTAATGCTATTTCAAATTCTGATACATCTTTGTACTCCCAGGATGAATACTATAACTACTACGATGTGCTTCTGATAAAATCTCCTCCCTTAAATTTTCATCCTCCGGCACAACCAACCGTCCTCTAAATTTAAGTATCCCATCCTCCGCTATTTGAAAATCGACCCTTCGTTTGGTCGGATCTCCTTGCAGGATCTTCCAGATAAAAGGGTCTGTGGACTGCAAGGCCTTAATTTTTACTTGCACTTCTGGCTCGATTCTCAAGGTAGCCACGAGACTCGACAGCTGGCTTATCTCCAATTTAAAGTCTGAGTCTCTTAATTGCTCAAGTAAACGCCACTCCTGCACCTGCAATTGAGCAATCACTGATTTTCTACTCAGGGCATCAGCAACCTTATTCGCCTTACCAGGATGATACAGGATCTCACAGTCATAGTCTTTTAATAACTCCATCCATCGGCGTTGTCTCATGTTCAGCTCCCTTTGAGAGAACAGGTATTTCAGACTCTGATGGTCGGTGTATACCTGAAAACTTTCCCCAATCAAATAGTGTCTCCAGATCTTCAAGGCAAACACAACCGCAGCTAACTCCAGGTCGTGTGTGGGATAATTCAACTCATGTGGTCTCAACTGACGGGACGCATACGCTACCACCCTGCCATGCTGCATCAAAACACAGCCCAGTCCCCTAAGCGAAGCATCGCTATAAATTTCATAACCGCCAGGACCAGACGGAATTGTCAGAACAGGAGCCGTAGTTAGCCTATGCTTAAGCTCTTGGAAACTACGCTCGCACTTGTCCGTCCATTGAAACTTCGTATCTTTCTTCAGCAATTTAGTCAAAGGCGAGGCTATAGCTGAGAATCCTTCCACAAATCGCCTGTAATAACCTGCCAAACCCAAGAAACTTCTAATTTCTGTAGCAGTTGTCGGTCTCGACCAGTTAATAACTGCCTCAATTTTAACTGGATCCACAGCAATGCCTTCACTCGAAACTACGTGGCCTAGGAACGCCACGCTAGCTAACCAAAACTCACACTTACTGAATTTAGCGTATAATTGATGCGTTCTCAGAGTTTCCAGAACTATTCTCAGGTGTTGCTCATGATCTTTAGAACTTTTCGAGTACACTAGGATATCATCTATGAAAACAATCACAAAACGATCCAGAAACTCCTTGAACACTCTATTCATCAGATCCATAAAAGCAGCAGGAGCATTTGTCAAACCAAACGGCATCACTGTGAACTTGTAATGCCCATGACGTGTTCTAAATGCCGATTTCGGTATATCCTCTTTTCTGATTCTCAACTGATGGTATCCCGTCCGTAGATCAATTTTTGAAAATATAGATGCTCCCTGCAGCTGATCGAACAAGTCGTCAATCCTTGGCAGTGGGTACTTATTCTTGATCGTCACCTGATTCAACTGCCTATAGTCAATACACAGTCTCAAAGACCCATCCTTTTTCTTGACGAACAAGACAGGCGCTCCCCATGGCGAGGCACTAGGGCGAATGAATCCCTTGTCTAACAACTCCTACATTTGAACCTTAAGTTCTTTCAATTCTGATAACGCCATTCTATATGGCGCCTTAGAAATCGGCTCTGTCCCCGGAGCTAATTCCATCACAAACTCGATTTCTCTTTCTGGTGGTAAACCAGGTAATTCTTGGGGGAAAACATCTGGAAACTCACATACAATCATAATATTCTCCAATTTCAATTCTTTAGCAGATGTATCTACCACAGAAGCCAAATAACCTTGGCACCCATCTCCCAACAATCGAGTCGCCTCTAACGACGATATCATCACAGTCGAGGTTCCTCCTCGATTACCCAAAAATTCATAACTACTGTCATCCATCGGATTAAACCGTATTATCTTATTAAAGCAATCCATTGTGGCTCTTTGCTTTACCAACCAATCCATTCCCACAATCAAGTCAAAATCGTACATTTCTAGCACAATCAAATCTATCTTACTCTCATGGCCATCCACCACTAGTCTGCAATCAGGACAACTCACTGTAGCCACTACTTTATCTTTCAATGGCGTAGATACATTAAGCACAATTTCTAAAGGTACCAAGTTCAATTCAGATAATTTAACAAACTGATCTGCGACAAATGAATGAGTGGCGCCCGGATCAAATAAGGCATATGCTACTTGGTCATGCAAGAGGACCGTACCTGTAACAGTCGGCGAATCCTTCGCCGCTTCCCGGGTGACTGCAAAAACCCTTCCTTGTGCCGGCGGGCGATTCTGAAAGTTTGACGGCACAGATCCTCTAGACTGTCCCCCCTGCTGGGGTTGTGCCTGTCCACCTTGCCTCTGTGGGCAGTCCCTCACCTGATGGCCCAGCTGGCCACAACCAAAACAGGCACCACCTCGATACGGGCACAAACCAGGCCCATGCCTCTGTCGACACAAGCTGCACACCTCATTCTGACGAAATGCCGGCTTACTAATCGCCCCTCGGCGATTTGGTGGAATGTGACCCCGATTGTTAAACATGGGTTTCTTCCCTTGTCTCCTATCGAATCTGTTTGGGGAAACAAATCGTGATCCAGATGCAGTAGCCCTTTCAGACAAATCCCTCTCCACTATCAACGCCCTCGCGTAGATATCATCATAATCTTGAAGGTCAAGCGGTGCCAGGGCACTCTTAATCTCGGGCTTCAATCCGTCCTTGAATCTTCTAGCCCTATCCTCCGGATCCTCAATCATCCTCGGAGCATACTTAGATAGTTCAGAAAACTTTGCCTCGTACTGGTCAATAGTCATCTGATTCTGACGGAGGCGGAAAAATTCAGCCATCTTTTGCTCCCTAGCTGTCCTCGAAAAGTATTTATTATTGAAAACTTCTACAAAAGTATTCCATACTGGAATTGTACCTTCTGGAAAAGTTCTACCCTTGACAGCTCTCCACCACGTACTAGCATTCCCTTCAAGTTGATAAACTGCCAGAGTAACTTTATCCCTATCTGAGCATCTCAGCAAATCGAATGCTTTCTCCATCCCTTCGACCCATCGAGTAGCAGCTTCAGGGTCTCCACTTCTAGTGAATTGTGGTGGTTTCAATTTAAGAAACTGTTCCACCAGCTTTTGAGCCCTACGCTCCTCACTGTCATGTATAGGTAGGGGACTCACCGACGGAACTGCAACCGGTATAGCAGATAAAGTCCCAGCAGCAGCGACAGTAGCTGCGGCTTGATTCCTTACTTGCTGTCCCATCAAATCTCCAATAGTACCTAAGGCTTGCATGACTTCAGCCATTGTCGGTTCCCTTCCAGTAGGTCCTGTAGGTTCTGCAGCAGAGGCTGCAGTAGGGGGTGCAATAAGGGACACCGCAGGCGGTACTCTTTCATCATCAACCAATTCTTCCACCGGCCTTAAAGGCCTCCTTCGAGGGGCTCGAGGTGCTCTTCTACCACGTCCGCTCATTTTACAGTAAAAGGTGAAGTCCTGCTTACCCCATAGCAACACGTGGTCAGAAAGAAATCCTTAAATTCTACCACATAATTAGCAATCACAGGCATAATAACCAAGAATCTTACTAACTATCCCATTTCTCAACACTCCTTATCACTCCGTGCCAATGACCAGATGGATCAGGCTGACCTTGCTCTGATACCACCTTGGGCGGGGATGTCACGTCCCGACTCTCGAGCCCGCGACATCCCTTGCCAAATCGCCACCAGGTCATAATAGATAGCGTCCCAGGCAATTGCTATCGACCTAAGCTTATATTGCGCAAGCGGAACGTACCATCTTCCATTCAATAAAAACACATGGGATAGATAGAAAGTAAAGCCAGATTGCAAAATACAAAAGGCTGATGAGAATAGATGATCCATAACCTTACAGAGCCATCAACTGATAATTACAACCCCATGCTTCGGGGTGGCCCTCTAGAACTCACAAAAAAAATACAGGAGTCAGGTAAGGTTAACTCTCATCTATCCCAAAACAGTATCCCCCACAAAAATAACCACAGTTCCCTGACTACAAAAAGGCCCTAACCCACTACTGGGAAGACTCGACATCCGTGTCGTAATAATCAAACGGGGGAGCCGGGTCATTTGGGTCATCACAAGAACTCTGGCTAGAACGCACAGAGGGGGCTACCGATTGCTCAGGCTCGAGATCGAGCTCCATATCAGGCGCGGGGTCCATCACTTCCCCATCAAGTGTATCAATATCCATCGGGTCCCAAGCGGGGATATTAGGGATCCCCTGTAGAGGTGGCCCCTCAAATCCTCGAAGCGGACCGAAGAGATCCATCCCATCACGAAGATACCAGGCTTTAAAGAGATGTGCCACCAGGTGTGGCATCCCTTCATCAACCCATATCGTCGTGATGTGACGCTCCCACATCTGGTCCGTACCTGGTACCGGATGGAGACTGATATCAAGTGATGAGTCAGTGGGGGTGCCGAACCGCACCGGTCTTTCCATTACTTCGGACCTGAAAAATTTGTCCCGCGACGGGGTGAGAAATGAATCTCAGTGAATCAAGCCTAATCTCGGTTAGGACAATGATTCGCCCAGAACATCCTAAGTGCCACAAAAAGATCACAAGATAACAACAGATATATATACATATATATATATCAATCATAACAAGTCTGACAAATCTACCACCAACAGAAGTACAACCACTCAGGCATACACAAGTTCATTAATAATCAATGACCCACGCGACTGGCGTGATAAATA
This sequence comes from Rhodomyrtus tomentosa, assembly GCA_028455895.1. NCBI lineage: Eukaryota > Viridiplantae > Streptophyta > Magnoliopsida > Myrtales > Myrtaceae > Rhodomyrtus > Rhodomyrtus tomentosa. Next base: position 10,404,386 of record JAPCWY010000011.1, read on the forward strand.
CATCAATAGTGCGATCCCGCACTCTTCTGGCAAAACCAGGCTACGTCCACTTTACCCTCTCAGCGACGGCTACTACAAGCAGTGTATCCAGTGCACCTGGCACGGCACTGCGAGTAGGCATTCCTTAAAAAGGAGCTTCGGTCCTTCACAAGCTGCGACCGGCATCCGATAATCCCTTAAAACCGTACGACTGGCACGGGGCATGGATTATCGTGCTTCTGACAAGTCGCAAATTTCCATACAATCAGTATGGTACAAGTACCCACGGTACAAAGCGAACTTGCCAGGTAGCGTCATTGACCCTTTTAATGACCACACAAATTGCACTCGGCAATCAATTCATTGATTATCTTGGATTAACACCAAAATCCACAAGAAATACAGTCAACTCGGCCCCAAGGCCCACAAGATTCCCAATGGAACATATCAGCCAGGCAGACAAACCAATCAAGCAATTTACTCATTCTCAAATAATCAACTGAACCCGGCGATTTCAAGCTCAATTCATAATAGAAATCTTAATCCTCAGTCAAACTATAGCAATCAATCGTTCGCTCGTCTCTAACCTGACACTCACTCGCGAGTAACTCAATCAAACAATTAATTGCTAAATTACCACAAATAGCCACAGACAATTAATCGATCGACCATGTATCCTAACCATGGTTTCTATCTAAACCGGTCCCGATCAAAATATTTTTTTTTTTATTTTTTTTTATTTTTTTTATAAATAAATAAATAATAAATAAATAATTAATTAACTAAATAAATAAAACAGACTAATCCTAAGCGCAATTAGCGCCCTAACCAAGGTTTAGAGTCAACTCACTATTTGAGTTAGCTCGATCGGCGACGGCGGCGGCGGCGGCGGCGATAAAACTAAGGTTTATCGCGCGGCGGGTTGGGCTTAAACTTCGGCGACACCCCGTAGGAGTCCGGCGAGGTCGCCGGAACAGGTGGCCGGCGGCGGAGCTCCGGCGAGCGGCGGCCGGCAGCCTGCAACAGTGAGAAACCAGAATATTCAACCGACACTTCACGGTTTTTGGCCGTTTTCCGGCGACACGGGCCGGGACAAGGCCGGCCAGGGGTCGGAGGCTCACCTAGGGGTCAGTGGGAGTCGGCCGGGACAGGTGGACGGCGGCGGAAGGCGGCCGGCGACGGCGGACAGCCGCGATCAGTGGCTGTCCTATTTTTGAGCCGAAACAGGGCTCTCGGTCGGCGGCGGTTTCCGGCGGCCACGCGCGGCGACCGGCGGAGCTGAGCTGGGTGGCGGTAGAGGAGACTCAGGGGAGTCGTTTGGCGGCGGCGGTGTGGTACGGCGGCGACGGTGGCGGCCGAACGAAGACCGGAACAACCCGGTTTTAAAAACAGAGCACCGAGACTTTCGGGCCGGATTCCGGCGGTTCCGGCGGCTGACGGTCGGCGACGAGGGGTGGGATCGGTCGAGGGGAGGTCGGGGGTTAGCTGGGTGGTGGTGGTCGGCGTCGGTGGCGGCCGTGGCGGCCGGAGAAGACCGCGAAGTCCTCGGGTCGCCTGACCCGAAAACAGGGGACGTTCGGCCGTGGGTTTTCTTCGGCGAAACGGCGGCGATGGCGGCTCGGCCGGGGTCCAGGCGACGGCGGCGAGTGGCTGGGGACGGTGGCTGCCGGTGGGGGTGTGGTGGTCGCGAAAAATGGCGACGGAAGGAGGAGGAATCGGTCGGCAAAGGAGTCGTCGGTCAAAGAAAAACAAAATGAAGAAAGAAGAAGAACAGAAGAAGAAACAGAGAAGAAGAGAGAAGCGGCGGAATGGACGTGCGTTGGGCAGAGAAATGGAGAATGGCCCACCTTGACTTTGAAGACCAAATTTTAATTTTTTTTGTCTTATATGAATGAATTATTGGGAGGGGCAAAATGGTAATTTTGGCGCGCCGGGACTGAAACGAAATTTTTGGTGTACTGATCGATGGGTAATTTCGGCAATTTCACTGGTCAAGCTCGATTAGGGTTAAGCTCGTTTGCAAAAACGACAATTTAAAAATCGCCGCGGATTAATTTCGAAACTCAATTCGAAATAATCTAAAGTTCGGAATTCGTCCAAATTTTCGTCTTTTCAGTCCTTATAGTCCAAAATGGCGTCGACTATGAATATACATTCATATCATTAAATCGACTCCCGGCACTTACAAGGGTTGAATTTCTAGGACGTCACACTTAAATCACCAAAAGGGTAAATCCATTTCTTTACAAATTCTGCTTCATATACACTAATCCTTGTCAACCTTGAGAGTTCATCGCCTGAGACCTGAAAAAGTTAAGCCTCCACTGGGGTGAGATATAAATCTCAGTAAGTGAAACCTAACCCTATGCCTCAATACCTATCCTACCAGACCACACTCATATGTCACTCAAATACAAAATAAAAAATAACGCAATGGCACAAGGCGTCACACAACAGCAATATCAATTATCAGGCATGGATAGTTAGTACAAATAATTATGCTTAATTCCAGGGTCCCAATATGCAATCACATGTACCACATACACCACATCCACCACTTTCTCATCCATCCATGTCACGCCCCGACTCGGAGGGCGCGCGAACATCCCTATCCATGCCGTTCCTTCATTAACGCTCCAGGATCCAACGGCCAATATCATACAACTCCTCTAATGGAATGCATGCAGAAGCGACGCCTTCTTCAATTATATAAATACAACAACATACGATGACTTAGGACACAAGGGTACATCAAAATCACCTTAACTAATCACTAAAAGATCATTCCCCAATTCAACATCCGAAGTACAACCACAATATCCACAATTGGCAATTTCATTCTAATGCAATTGATCAACTATCTCTTCAAACGCCAATCCTTGGCAAGCTTGTGCCACCTTCGACTAGAACCTGTAAAATGTAAGCCTCCATTGGGGTGAGATATAAATCTCAGTAAGGTGGGTCCTAACTCTAGGTTAGGCTGACCATCCACTCAGGCAGTCGCATCACTCTTCAGATCCAACTTATGAACACGCGCATGCATAACAATCGCAATTCAATACACAACAACATACAGAAGACATGCATGCATTTATGAGCTCGTGCTACACTCATGTGCAAATGTATACTCGGCCTACCTTTTCGCCACATCCATCAACTCTTGCCTGCCTCATTCTCTAGCCCGCGATTAGATCGCATCAGGCTCGGCCCGCGTAAACGCATCAGACCGTCATCGGTGACCCGCCTAAATGCATTAGGTCCCAATTCAATTCTAGGCAAGGTTTATGAGCTCATACTCTGTCTTACGATTCGATCACCTCAAGACTATGGCTATCTCAACCCCGCGACTTCGTCGCATCAGGGCGCCATCTAATCTCACTTCACCCCACGACCTCGTCGCATCAGGATCTCAACCTTCCGCCTCGCGTCTTACACGCCTCAGGGCCATGCCATGCTATGCTCATGCCACATCATATCTAATACTTTGATTTTCAAATCAATTTCACAATTAATGGCAAAGCTCATTCTAATGCATTTCATAAATTCCGTAACATGCAAATCAATTCAAATGATACATAAACAAGACAAGCATCTCAAATACAGGCTATGTCACACGATCGTTCTCTAACGTCTTAGGACATATCTCAACTATCTCATTTGGCAATTTCTCAAAATTCGCTCTAATCGACCCTCGACTTACCCAATCGAGTCCAATCGTCTTAACATAGGGTTAGGAATTTCCTTACCTTGGTTGTAACATCACAATTTCCTCCTCTTGAGCCTCCAAAGTTTCGGCCTCTAATGTCCCATACCGAATTCAATGCGCAACCTAGCATATTCAGTCAATTTCATCAATTTCCATGCTCAATTCCTCAATCTATCAATCCCAATTGCCCATAACACAACCCTCAACATCTCATCACATCATAAACACCAATTTGAAACTCAAAATTACCCATCTCAGTCTCCAACAGATTCGATTTTGCACAGAACCAACCGGTTCATTTCGGTTCTGTGTAAATCGTGTACTTCCAGCCTTCAACCTACTCCTAAATCCTTCATTTAACCATCAATCTATCTTTTAACACGTCTATTTAGGGATTTAGGAGGCTTACTGATGGTTTGAGGTCAATTGGTCACCGGAAACCCAACGAACGTCGCAGGTTCGCCCAAGGTCAGAATCTGGCAGTTTCTGGGCAAGATTAACAAGGCCGATTTGTGGTCAAAACTTAATCAAATTCATCTCATCTTTTTACCACATAACCATCTACATGTCTACTAGGTCTCCACGAAATTTCAGCTCAAAACTCAAAGAATTTATGCACCAAAAGGGCTAAAAATAGGACCTACCTTAGATTGGAGCAGATTTCGTCGACTCTCGGGAGAATCCTCGCTCCGGACTCCTCGGTGCTCAAAATGCTCCGATTCTTATTAGAGAATGTCAGAAAGACATAGATCTTTGTTTGGGTGGCTAGCCGGCATCTAGGGGTGGCTGGAAGTGGCCGTGGTGGCCGGCGAAGTGGAGCCCCAGAATTTGTCCAGCGACAGTTGAATGGAGGAGGAAGAAGGTGATGGTATCTGGTGTTCTCTCTTGGGGTTTGGCCGAAAATTGCAAAGGTGAGGAGAGAGAAGAAGCTTTATTCAAGGCTTGATCAAAGCCTTTTGATTGGTAGGTGGGAAAAAGTGTGATATGACCATAGCCCTTAGATTCTTGACACTTGTCATTTGCTCTATTCAAGGAGATCCAATGGCTCTCTCCTTGTCCTTGTTTTCGGCAGCCATGGGTGAGTTGTAATACCCATTTTTCCCTTCTCCAATTATAATAACAAAGCTCTAAGGTTGAGGGGCAAAACGATCATTTTACCTCCGACGTTCCGAACGTCGTTTTTCATGTTCCGGAAATCTCCGATAGGGCGACGGCCAATCCGAATAATGTTGGAATTCTTGATTTTCCATTTCGAATCTTTCAAGGCTCGTTTCTGATAGTTTTCTCTACCAGACGCGGTTCCAGCCTATCCCGAATCGACGGGCAACTTTTGCAGACATTACGCGTATTGATCCCATGATTCATATCACGTTTAGGGCTCGTTAATTCATGACGGCTTTGGTTGTCATGTAACTGTGAGGGTCTATTACTAGTTCCCTCGACAATTTTTATGGCCAAAGTGTTGTTTCCTATCCGAGTTCCCTAGGTCCACGTATCTCGTCTCGCGTTAGCCTTTCCCTTTTGGTCATTCTACTCGAATTGATCAGGTTCGAGCGGGATACGAGTGAAATCCATCTCTAGATACACGCTTCTCATTACTGAGCCTGAAATCGACTGAAAATCAGAATGTCACAATCCACATACTCCTCTAACACTCCTGCCACCCGACATCTTCGGGGTCATCAGACCAAACGATGTCCACGTACCACTGAGTTCATCAAATCAATCAGTACTTTCTAGGCTTATAGCCACTTAATGCCATCGGGGTCATCAGACCAATCGGCATTCTCATTTTCATTCAGTTTCACCACCCTCCGATACCACCGGGGTCATCAGACCAATCGGTATCCCCAACATGTTTCTCATTAAAATCATAATACCATTAGAACACATACGATTCAATTCATACAAATTCGTCAATCAATCATTTCATTCAATCACCCAACCAGCAGTGTTCTGGCATTCATAGAAAGGATTAGGAAACACTTACCTCTTCAAGCAAGCTAGCAAATTTAATCCAAACAACCCTCCTAGGTTAGCAAGCTCACGGCCAAACAGGGCACCCATGGTGTGCCTAGGAAAATCACATCGAAACTTGATTATTTCTCAATTTCATTGTGCCAGTATCTCAATAACACCGACAAAATCTCATTCTCACGTCATCACAGTGTTGAATCAATGACCCTAAGCATGCCAATTGTCGTTCTAGCAAGGCAAGTAATCCAAAATCTCAATTTACAAAAACTGTCCAATTTGAGCCCACCCACAACTAAGTTCAGTCTCACAAAAAATGCAATTTTTCTACTGAATTTTTGAGAACAAAAATCAAGGATCTTAAACTTCAAGGTCTTATGGATGCATGGGCGAAAACGGAGCTCAATTTGGATATCGGACGACGTAGACAACCCAATTCAAAATTGGTGCGCTTTATGGGCAGATTGGACGGTATAACATGTTTTTCACCTCAAACAACCCCTAATTTATCTTTAAACTTCCATTCACCACAAAACCAACATGCCATAATCTCAATCTACATGTTTATAAAGCTCACCAACAGTTTCAGAGTAATAACACCTCTTTTGATCCTTTGATTAGCCCGTTTCCTTACGGCACGTAAACAGTCAGAATCTATCCAGTTTTTCTCATTAATATTCAGCCATGAAAACCTATTTTAACACCGTCCAACTTGCAGCCATAGACCATCAAACCTTAGTGCTAGATGTTATGAAGCTCTTCTAAAACAATTTGAGGCCAATTGGAGTTTCTAAGAGGTAGAACGAAGACCTTACCTCAGCTCGCGCAATTTATGTCTGGTTTTAATCTAAAGGCTGGTAGGGAAAAATCGCTCAACGAAATCTCGAGCTACCACTTGGAACGTGTCAAGGACACATCTATCTAGCTCTTGGTGGTCAGAGCTTGGCGAGGCGGCACCGGAAGAAGGCCAACGATCTGACCAAACAGCAGGGCAGAATTCTATCTTATAGGGTAATTTTTGGTGAAAGCAAAAATGGAGAGGAAAATGCAATGAAATTGAAGGGGATGGTATACACAGCTGATGAGAGTCTTCAAATGGTTGTCTCACACCCATAATTGGCTTGAAATTAATTAGACAAGGTTTGGTGAGGACAATTAATGCTTGAGGCTTCAATGGTTGACATGTGGCAATTGCTCAATAATACAAACCAAGCTTTGACTTATCCTTTGACCCCTTGTATAGCAAGTTTTGACAGTCATATGGGTAGGAAAAATGTCCATTTTGTTTTTCTTGAGTTCTTAAGGCAAGGGCAATTGATTGAGGGGCAAAATGATAATTTTACACTTTCAGTCCACAATTCACTTTTTTCAATTCGAAATTACCATTTAGCGAGACATCGTCAAATTCTTGTTTAGAATTGGAATTCTCTATTTCCAATTGCCACTTTTGAGCTTCTATTTCATGATCATTCGTCCGTCAATCGTAACTCCAGTTTGTCACGAACTAACATGCGTCTTTTGCGGTCATTACGCGTATCGACTCTGTGATTCTCATCACACTGAGGAAAACTCAAGTTATAACAGCTTTGGTTGTCATATAATTGCAAGGATTCATCGCTAATTCCCACAGCTTCGATCATCATGGTTCGACTTAGTAAAATTTGCAAACTATACGTTGGTTAAGTGGCATCGCCCGCGACCCAATCTTATAACACTATCATTGCATTATTAATTGTTATCTAATCGACCTTATTGGCTCTAAATTTTCCCTCAACAACCCTTATGGTCAAAGCGTCATTTCCTTTTTCGAGTTTCCTAGGTCCACGTACCTTGTCCGCTCCTCCTATGGTAGTTCGTAAAAAGACTTCTAGAAAGGGCTAAAGGTATTGAACTCAATTTTTAGCCAAGAGCCATAGAGTAAGTTTTCATCCTTTGAGAAGAACTCGTCCACATAAGGTATCTCTTTACAATTTTGGGCATAATGCCCCATTTTTCCACACGAATAATAGAAAACATGTAGTTTTTCGTAACGAAAATCCAGCCATTATTCCCTTCCTTTAAAACTATAGAGTAATCCAGAATCAAAGGGGTTAGATAGCTTTAGCATCACCTTAGCTTTTCCCATAGATAGAGCAGAAAAGCTTTTTTATCAACTTTAACAGCAACCACTTCTCCCACCTTCTCAGCAATACTCCTAATTACTTCCTCTTTTCTTCCCTCTGTAAGTAGCCGATGGATATGCATCCAGAAAGCACAGGTGTCGAACTTAATGCATTGTGGCAGAAGGCCAGGTTTCAGAACAAGCGCACGGCGGGCAAAAGACCAAGGTCGGGTTTGAGATTGAACTTCTCCTCCTCTGTAGGAAAAACGAATTGGAAGAAGCTAGGAAGTAACTGTTCACATATTACGCTCTCACGTTTCCAAGCTTTCCTCATTGTTGTCTGAAGCTTGGAAGTTCACTTCCGGGTTACCATGTAATTTGCCAAATTTTTTCATCTTCCCGTAAACCTTCCTCTGTGATGATATCATCCACAGCAACAGTTTTCTTTTTGGCCAAAGGTGTTTCAATCTTTTAGTAAGAGCAGCCATACGCATTTCGCGTTCCGCCTCCATGATTCTAGAGAAAACAGGAAAGAGCCAAAATAACTTACTACGTGTCCTGAGAACAGGTTCAAATGGGAAGACAAGATGTACCAATAACTTGTGTCAGCTGCCTATTGTAGAGGCTTGAGTGAGGGTTTAGGTTGTCGGTGTGGAGGGGGTCCAGATCTGGGTTTTTGTTGGTGGGTCAGACGAGACATTTCCATAGTGGCAGGGAAGATTTAGGGTTTTCGGCAGGGACAATGAAAGCTAGGGAAGGAGAAGGATTCAGGGGTATCATTAAGGAAGAAAACTTCCATGGCAACAGCTAAGGGTAGGGTTTGAGGGGTAAAGGGGGAGAGGCTACCGAGAACGGGTAGAGAGAGCTCTGAAACGAGAGGGACTATCATAATGCTATTTGAAAGACGTACCGATATAGATTTGTGCAGTCTAAACAACTATCTGGAGTCCAGTTTTCCCAAAGGAGCAGAAGGATGCAGGCTAGAGGATAATCTAAATTTGGATTTTTACTTTGTTTCCCTATCCGTAGAACATATGATGCTATTTCTTTCTGAAAAGTCTTTTATTTGGATTTATGGTAACATCTCTATGATTTAGTAGACAATTTTATTTTTCGTGATTTATCGAACGTGTGACATGGAGTTCTACGTTGTCTCGCCAATGTTAAAGCATTGGGAGCATTATTTTTGACCGGGAGAGAGTTTATTCTGTACTTCGGTCCAGAGGCGCCAAAGTATCTGAGCAATCGAAAGCAGTGACCTGCATCCGTGTCGGTGTACTTTTGTTCTGCAGATATTCCTGTATAAGTGAATCCAGAAGTCCGACATGCTGAACTGAGTTGCAAATTCTCTTAGTAGGCGCAAAGTTGGGGGTTTCGAATATTTGCAGGAATTCCATCAAAGCGATGAAAAGTTTTAAGTAATCTGGGAGTGATCACTACCAAATCAACCTGGTGATGATTATCGTGTGCATGATGGCTTCATAATGAAGAGAAGTCAGCTTTGCATTTCCTTGTTCCAGAGAGATTTTATTGGCCTGACGTAGAGAGAAGCGAATTTGGAAAACAATTCCAAAAAATACTCGAATTTCATTGAATGATAATGTCCATATTACAAAAGTTGACGTACTACATAGAGATAGGACTCCTTTGGGCATCAGAATAATTATATATAACGTAACATAAATCGTATCTAACTTATTCTAATGGAATATGAATCAAATATTAAAGATAATCAGAATATTGAAAATTTTTTGAATTAGAAAACTGCCTGAAAAGTGATTTAAACGAATCCGGAATGCCAAAATCCATCGTATCTCACGGCAAAGCTGGTGGCTTTGAATCAGACAGCCGTTTCGCTTCAACCGATCAGTTTTGAGCGATCCGAGATCGTTTAACCCAAGATTCGAAATTACCGAAGAAATCGCGCTCGCTTTTGACGATCTAATTTAACGAGATAATCACATGCCGGTTGTTCTACATCATAGCCACAACTGAAACCGGAAATAGGTGAATTGGTGCAGGGAAGTTTCTTCCTGTCCCGGAGGAGATTTAGGAGGATATGTCGAAGTACCGTGTTCCAGGTTTCTAAACTTGCTCAATTGGTTTGTACTCAGTTCTAGTAATGGTCGACAGGATCTTCCAAGATGGCTCACCTCCTCCCTTGCAGAAAGACGTCGGACACGACAGATGTGGCCGAGCTCTTCTCAGAAATTGTGAGGTTGCACCAGGTTGCTAAATCGATCACCTCAGGTCGTGACACTAGGATCCTCAGTCATGTTCGGAAAGGTTTGCGGCACTCATTCGATTTGCATTGCATTATAGCAGCACGACGCATCAGACTGAGGTCGTGAACTGCACTCAGGTGTAATCTGATTCGAAGTATTATAGGGATAAGCCTAACTATGGTCTTTTTTTCCTGCTTAGGGCAGAGTTCGCATGTAAGAACGCAACTCATTTGGCTACTGAGGCTCTCGGACGTCTACAAAACAGCTACAGAACGGGTTGCTGAATTGGTTTCACTTCCTCTGACGAAAGCGATGCTGCGCAGAAAATTTGTCCAGACGGTCCCATTCTGCAGGAGAGGAAGTTCAATCAGAGACTGGCTAAAGCAAAATCCTAAATATCGACAAGCCGCAGACTAACAATGATCACACCTTCCATTCACGATGGTAGATCGTTCCCAGGTCGTGGTTCTCTATTACAAATTTGCCTCTTCCGCTTTTTCAAGATGGTCTGTAGTTGCAAGATTGTTTTATTACTTCAAAAAAGAGCCCGAAATGACTTCATTTTCTCATATCAAGACCTGTCTTTATTTCAAATAAAGGTCTGAACTATCCTCATTGTTTCAGGGCTTGAAGTGGATATTATTCAAATAAGATACTAAAATGACCTTATCAGTCCTAAAAAAGGGCTTGACTCACCTGTTAATAGGGGCATTTTAGTCATTTAATTACTTTTCATTATTTTATTATTATTTTCCTTTTTTTTAATTAAAACTAGAAAAAAGGACAAAAACACAAATGGGAAGGGGCTGCCCTCCTACCTATGGCCGGCATCGGCGAGTCTTTGCTTGGTGAGGTTAGCGGCTCTCGTTGTTGAGCAGAGGCTAGGGCGCCATGCCCTCACCTCAACCATTGTTGCCTTGGACCGGCTTGCCTAGGTCCAAGGGACAGCCGTGGCCCTCGGCAGGTCCAGGGCAACGATAGTTGACCCTTCGTCGATCGTTGCCTTGGATTGGTCGAGGATCGCGCCCCCCGACCTAGGTGAGGGCAGACGACCCTCACAGGATAGGATCAGGGCCCTCTCCCTTCTGAAGCGAGGGCTTGCCGCTATTACGTCTGCTCGATGAGGTTGCCGGCCCTCGCCAAGGCGCCGACAACCCTGCTAGCCAGAGCCGTTGCCTCACAGACATTGGGGCGGTGGCCACAGGCAGAAAGAGGGAACTATTGTTTTTTTTTTCATTTTTTTAATTTTTAATTTAATTTAACTAAAAATTAGGTTAAATGTGTATTTTTAGTCTTATTCAACTGGAATTTTTAGCCGACCGATGAGGTGAGCCTCTTATTTGAAACGGTCATAGTCATTTCAGGTCCTTATTTGAGATAATAAAGATATTTTAGGCCTGTACTTGTAATAATGACCGCGACCTTGTTCGAGAAAATAATAGCCTTTAGGATTTTTATTGAAATTTTCCCACGGAAAAATGATGATTCTTTTTTTTTTTAATTTCCTCACATAAAGGAAAACATCGAAAACAATTTCAAAAGGACCACGTGAATCATGTCTTGTGGAACCCTATAGACAAATATATTACGCAAATCCATGGCTTTCTCCTTCTTTACAAGTGAAGTACGACCACGACCATTCTTTTTTTTTTTATGCCTCCCTCGCGTCGGGAAAGGGGTCTCCTGCCATTTCTTCGTAAGGGCATGCCTGCATTTGGAATTTGTGACGTATATATTATAAATATACGGCTCGGATTATTATTAAAAATAATCAAAAAATTATCCTTAAAAATAAGAAATTTGGGCCGTCCGTAAAAAAACGGACGGTCTGAATATCAAGGGCATACACCTGTATTTCTGAAAAAAGTACAGATGATCCGGATCCCCTCACGTAAAGACTTTGCATTTTGAATTTTCGATATAGTAATATAATATGATTAGACCCATCTCCGCTCTGAAAACTAAAGCAAATTACTCATTGAGTCAAATTAATTGCTCCACCTTACACCCCACTTCTGAAGTGGAATTTCTTTTGCCGAATATCTTCAAACTTGCGCTTAAGCAAATCCACTACATGTCTAAGCCTCTTGCATTAGGCTAGCTCCCCCTTAATTTAAGTATGCTAAATCAAAATTCTCAGCTTGAATCGCCACCTCAGCCTTGCCATGTGTGGCCAATTTTCTGCTTTGGGTAGATTATTAAGTTGACCTTGGCGCATCAATCAGCTTAGAGGAGCTTATTTTCTGTCCGTTCGCAGCTTTGACATAATTTTAGAGCTTATTATGAGAATGCAAGAAATGTATGAATAGGCATTTAATTGCTAATGGCTGAGAAAGGGTAAAAGTGTCAGAAATTCCTAAATCTATTATATTGGTGTCAATTTAGTATTAAGTCTCTTGACTTAGAGCCAGTTCAACCCTTCCGATTAATTTTGTCCGGATATTGCTAGCGTGGACATGGAACAACCTACGTGGCACGGTCAATAATACTATTTTAATAATTTTCAATTTATTTTTCTTTTTTCCTTTCTTTTTTCTGTCTTTTCTTTCGAGGAACTTTTTTCCAAAGCAGGAAATTTTTTTTTTTACCAATTCTGGAGGAAAAAATATATATTTACCAAACCAAGCCTGGCTCGACAGTCACACAACCGAGCGAGCTTCCCATGCTCGCTCGAACGAGTAGGGTAATGAACAGTGCCCACACGTCTGCTGCGTCTAAGTGTCGAGTAAGCACCAACGGAAAGGGATCGCCTAACTTTTCCTCAGAAGGTTAGGTCTTCAAATTCGGGCCGTTTGTATTATGAATGGATGACTCAGATTATTACTAATAAAAAAATATATAAATAATTCAAAAAATTGCCTCTAAAAACAGGAGATCTGGGCCGTCCGTATTATGAAGGATGACTCGGATCCCCAGGATAGGCGCCTAATCTTCCGAGGAAAGGTTAGACAATCCGGATTATTGTTTTTTAATTTACTTGCCGAGCAGCAACAATAACACCCACTTCATCACAAATTTACACGTTCTTCACTTTAATTGATGCACGAAACGGGGACGAACACATACATCTTGTAAGCACGAAGAGCAACAAATGCAGTCAAATGAAGCCTCATGTTCTTTGAGACAAATGAATGGTGCCATAAAGTAAAATAAAATACAAGGATGATGTCTCAGAATATTTCTTGAATTTGACAGATGATGAGTAGAATTTAGAAAACCAGAAAGTTTAGTCCCGAAAACCCGGTTACGGATTACGTTCCAGACATCTCTACCGATGACCGCTCGCGACAGGGAGGGCCCAATTTGAAAATGTTTTGCAAATCCGGTTACGGATTACCTTCGGCTGCGTGCGTGCATGCATGCGCATATGCGCATGGTCATCTATTCTCTTTGCGAATGGCCTCAAGAAAAGAGCAGCTAGGTTTAAAGTCATTCATCCTATTCATTCCAGCGCGCGCGAGAGAGAATGGAATTACATGCCTTGACCCCGCAGAGCGAACGATCGAACTCGACCCCGCAGAGTGAGCGAACGAGCGAGTGAGCCAATGAACGAACGAGCAACCGAACGAACGAGTTACCGACGTCATCTTAAGTTTGTAAATAGGAGGGGACGGATACATTTTAACATGCTTGAACGAAAAAGAATTTTCAACAAAAGAACCTTACAAGCCTTCTGGTTTGAAGTGTCTGAGGGAGTATGATCTTGAAGAAATGAGGTGTCTCTGCCTCTCTGGTGCAAAACTTCGCCGGCGCTTTTCATCGTTTGCTTGCTTCTGGGATCGAGGCTCGCCTTGACTCCGCGGTGCGTAAATATTTTTTTTTACGTAAATATGATCATTCTGCGACCTCGTGAGCGAACGTCGTTGTCTCGCCCGTTCGTCCGTTTTTCTCGGAGTAGAGACGTGTAATTTTTTTTTTTAATATGATTGCTCTACGATCCCGTGAATGAATGAGGAGCAATCATATTTACGTAAAAAAAAAAAAAAAAATAGCACGCCTCCACTCCGATGTATGTGTTCGTCCCCGTTTAGTGCATCGATTAAAGTGAAGAACGTGTAAATTTGTGAAGAAGTGGGTGTTATTGTTGCTGCTTGGCAAGTAAATTAAAAAACAATATGTTCGTGCTTGCTCGGCACTCAGACACAGCAGAGTGCACCTAACCAATGACACAGAGAGATCCTGGAGAGTTGCGAAGTGGAGCTCCCGAGCAAGATTAATTTTTTTTTTTTTTTAAAGACCAAGACCGCCCGGCTGACCAGCACGGGAAGCTCGCTCGGCGGTATGATTGCCCCGCTCGGCAGTATAACTGCCAAGCGGGACCTAATTTAGTAAATATATATTTTTTCCTCATGAATTGGTAAAAACTTATTTTTTTTTTTTGGCCTGCTTTGGAAAAAAAAGCCCTCCTTCAAGTTTCTTTGGTGGCCGAAGAAGGCAAATGTCGCGAGAACGACCTCGCCCAGGTGACTATGAGGGAAAATGCCACTGGAGAAACTGGGAAAATAAGACAGAAAAATGAGAAAGGAAAAAATATAAAAGAATTAAAAAGAGAAAAATTGAAAATTATTAGAATATCATTTAAAATGTCATCATCAATATTGGCTGTGCCACATAGGTCTTTTGATATCCACGTCAAAAATGAATTGAATTGACATTAGGTCAAAAGTTTTAGGATTAAATTGACACTGATGTAACATATTTAAAACTTTTCTGACACTTTTCCCGAATAAAGTATAAGTCTTCTCTTGGTTCTATTATTTAATAGTCTATCATTGCTCAGGCATATATTTTATTCGTCACCTAAACATCTTATTGTGGGCAATACAATTTGAAAGGTAGATATACTTAATAAAAATACCACGTGAATCACGACGTGGGACTTTAATTAGAGAACAAATGACTGCCAAGCTCCTACATAAGAAAAAAGCCATCCCTTGTTTTTTCCCTCAACTCGGGTCGGTGTTGTGACAAGCTTAGAGAATTTTGGGGTCTCCATACAGTAATCATTCGGGAAAAAAACAAAAAAAACGGGGGTTAAATGGCGAATTTGCATGGAAAACTAGAGGCTGAAGTCGAGCTGAAATCACCAGCCGACAAATTCTTCAAGTTTTGGAGGAGCGAAACCCACAAAATGCCCACCGTCACCTCCAAACACATTCAAGGAGTCAGAGTTCATGAAGGCGACTGGGATCAGCATGGAGCTATCAAGATTTGGAATTACACCGTTGGTAATTCATTCAATCTGGTCTCTCTAACTGTCAATTTCATTCGATGTTGCCATTGGAATTCAACTGATATTCCTTTTCATATTGACTAACTAAAACAATTTTTCATTTCGCTGACGGAAAATCTGGGACGTTGAAAGAGAAGATCGAGTTCAACGACAATGGCATGTCGTTCACCCTCCACGGCATCGAGGGCCACCTCTCTGATGAATACAAGGTCTACATATTAGAGTATATTATAAAATATATTTGTTGTGGGCTTTATTAATTGTTATTGTAAATTAATTGGTCTAGTAAAGAAATATATATACAGTTTTCTAATACTAGTCAGATATGGGCCTGGACAGTGTGGGCCGAGATAAACCTAATTTTTAATGAATGGATATGTTTCATTCTCTATAAATAGAGCTCAACTCCCTCCTTTAAACCCTGATGTTCGCAAAACCTCACATAGAAAGTCGTCAAGGAGTCGTCAGAACGATACGTGAGGGATCGTCTCATTGAAACCAGTGATAAAGGGGGTTCATAGAGGAGAAAATCTTGTGCATCGGATCGTCGGAATTCCGCATTAAGAACGATAGATCCGCAACAAGATGCGTTTATTCTTTAACTTTATGTATTGGTGATTCATGTATCTATACGTGCGATTCTTGAGTCGCTGCATATGGATAAAATTTGCAGCTTACATGTGGTAGCAGAGCCTACACGTTTTAAATCTCGAAATCACGTATTGGCTAATTTTAAATAAAAAATATTCAGATTCAAGAACGCCTTCGGCGTTTTTAATTCTACTTCTTGGTAAAGTATTGTGCAGCCATTAAAGGGAAAAGCTTAATAATAAAAAAAAATCACGTTTTGGCTAATTTAAAAAAAAAATTATTCAGATTCAAGAACACCTTCCGCGTTTTTAATTCTACTTCTTGGTGAAGTATTGTGCAGCCATTAAGGGGAAAAGCTTAATAATAATAAAAAAATCACGTTTTTTCCATCTCCGGATGGAGAGAAAATCCTTTTTGCCTATTTTCCTGCAAAAAAAAAAATCCGTAAAGGCCCAAAAAAAAAAAAAAAAGAATCCGTATTAGTGGCGCGATGCAGCTGTTCTCCTTTTCCTCAATTCTCTCCTTCGTCTAGTCAAAGTCTGCATAAAACACAAGGCCAAGTGTGAATTTACGAAAGGACAGTGCGTTTGAATGGTCAAGATATTGAAAACCTCTGCTTTTTTTTTTTTTTTTTTTTTGCTCAAAGGAGTTTTTACTCTTATTAATTATACAAATAAGCATCGAATTTGAGATGTTGCCAACAAGGTTTGAGTTTGGACGATACTTGAATGTGCCCGGTAGATTTTGGAGAATTGGCCGGTAGCTTCCACATGATGAAATTCGTGTGGAAGCTACGCGCTATGAAATCTCCACGCAAGCTAGATCTGGGTCCGCATGTGCCTGGCATGTGCAGGTTGACGACGTCTGACGTCACTCAAGCCCGGGTGACTCCACTCAACTCGGTGACCCGATCCGACTTGTGAAGCTGACTTGACCAATTAACTGTTGACTCGGGCCATCCGGTCGAAATGGTCATTGACCGTTTCGGCCGGATCACATGACCTAGTTTGATGGTCAGCTAAGGGGGTAACAGTTGGATTGAATAAATCAATCGAATCGATTTTCAGTACTGGCTGAGACCGAACACATGCGATGTATGTGTCAACGCTTGGGGATCACGCGTAGAGAGAAAAAGGCTCGCATGAGGGCACGTGACTACTCCGATTGGTGAACTCCATGCACCGATATGCATGTATACTCATGCTCTACAAGATGGTATATTTAGTTTACATA
The DNA here is from genome assembly GCA_028455895.1 of Rhodomyrtus tomentosa. Taxonomy (NCBI): domain Eukaryota; kingdom Viridiplantae; phylum Streptophyta; class Magnoliopsida; order Myrtales; family Myrtaceae; genus Rhodomyrtus; species Rhodomyrtus tomentosa. The sequence continues at coordinate 10,421,428 of JAPCWY010000011.1, forward strand.
TTTGGTGCATCTATGGTTTAAAAATACGTACGGAACCCCAAATACATGTATTTTGTGGGTATTTTTAGGGTATTTTTAGGTATTTCTATATGGTTTCGTGAAATATAGGTGCAAGCTCATATCTAAGTACCACATATAGATATGTTGAGCATAATTTGTAAATACGTGTTTATGATTTGTCATGTATTGTTTTGTGTATCAATGTAAATTAGCGGTGTGTAATTTTGTGGATGATTGCCCTTAATTTCTGAAATTACATGCATACGATAAATGTGAAAAATAAAGTCATATCTCAATTTCAGGTAAATTCAATTGGGTTGTGACCGCTAAAGCGGCACACTTAGTTGAGTTTAATAAAGAACAGTTTACAAAATATTGTGATGTCTCCTATTTTAATGCATAGTTATAATCCCAAAGGAGGCAATTTCGTATTTTTACATGGATGGTTACATGTACAACATATGGTTGAGGATTGATTAGTCTAAGTGCTGTCATGCACCCAAAGGTGGTGATTAACGAAGGTTGAAATAAATTCTCATGGTCGTTGTAATGTAGAAAGTATACAATTGCATGTCATATTTTTTGCCCAAAGGTGATTATATGATGATGTATGTATCTCTCACGGTAAAATTTCACATTATGCTAATTGAAAACATTGATTGTTTTTCAGCACCGTTTCTATGAACGGCAACTCTGTTAACATTGATAATTAAGATTCATTAAGAACTGAGTGAAGATTATCTGTTTATAAGGATTGACAAATATTTGTATGCTCTTATCAAGAAATACCCTGTAGTTCTCACTTTCAGTAGTAAGAACTTTCAAAAGTATAATATGCTTATTGGGTAAACAGCGATTTGATTCGTTTGTTTGATATAAAGCGATCCATTAAAGAACACTTGAAAAATATTTTTGCTAGTTAACTGCATTGCTAAGTAAATAAAGGAAGCCTTTGAGGCTTTGAAATTATATCTCGTTTATTATCGAGAATGTTATATGTCTACAATGATTCGTCAATATCAGGTATAATGGTTCTATTGAAATTAAAGATTACGTCTTAAAGTTGATGGAATTACATATTAAATGGTTATGAAGTCATACTCGTGAAGTACTATATTAAACCATCGATCATTGTAATGATTTGGATCCATGAAAAACATCCTTTAAGAAGGATGATGATCGCCATTTCTTTTATAAGAAGAATGGTCACATAGAGAAAGATTACAGTTAAAACAAAGACTTGGTTATCAAAATATGAGAATAAAATAATGATTCTTTGATATTGGTTTGTGAATTTATTCTATTTAAAGTCTTATTTGGTTTGTAATGGCTAGATAGTTGTGAGACATATTATGTTACGTTTACCATATGGAATTCACAAATTGAAAGATATCAAATGAGGTTAAATTAAGCTAATTATGGAAACAACTATAGAGCTGGCGTTGAATTGATGGGAATGTTCGAATTATGATTTTAATGTGACATTAAGAAACATATTTTATGTACTCTCTTTAAATACAAAATTTATTTTTCGTATCAAGTATAGATATGTGTAGTTACTCTTTTGAAATTTCAAATGAAACAATTATTGTTTTTTAATTAAAATAAAGCTTGGTACTACACTATGCCCAATGGATTGTATGAATTATGTTTATTTCCTAATGAATTATACGACACTTATACAACTAAAAGGTTATTTCAAAAGGACCTGTATAAGGTAAAGTCATACGCATTGCAGAAATTCTTGATCACATCTCTAAAGAAAAAGTATGATTTGTAAAACCAACTTATATGATTTTCTGTGGGGTGAAACTTTGAAAATAATCCATTATATTTCTACTAAAACTATTTCATTGATTTCTTTTGAGTCATGGATTGGACGTTAATCTAGTTTAAGCCATATTAAAATTTGAGGTATTTATGTAGAAATAAAGTTACATGATCCAACATTAGATAAGTTGGATTCCAGAACCACTCCGTTTTACTTCTTACCTTATCCAGATCATCTAAAGGGTTATTGATTTGTCATCCCAAAAGAGGAACAAGAATTGTGGAATTATAGATAGCTAAATTGTTAGAGCTTGATATAGTCGAATAATTGTAGTTGCTCACGGACTATTAAAGGTAACGGTATGGTAGGGACTACTGTATCGTTTTTCTCTATCTATATAGATGATCATGAAGTATTTTAAGTTATGGTTTGATTCTGTTGGGGTTCAGAATTTTGTTATTATGATAATTTTTTATAAAGTTTATCAAACCCCACAAGCGCAGAATAAAGGTTAAAGTTGCTCTACTTAAAAGATTTATCGGGCAGAGGCAATTAGTTGTACATAGTCCTACTGAATAGTCTATCCAGAAGAGCATGACTATAAAAATTGACTATGTAATTGATCTATTAATTTATGCAGTTGTTATTTCTTGTTCATAATTAGAACTGTGGTTAGGTACATAATAGATGAGATACAGATTATGAAACATACGATGTTTGAAAGCTTATTAGCATGCCTCAAGGTTACAAGTTCATCTGCTGCAATTGGGTGTGTATATCTTAAGGGGACTCCAAATGAAAGTTTTTGTCTACTTTATTAAATCAAATTATATTTTGATCAATGTTTTATTTGAGAAGTTTAAAGATAAACTGATAGTAAAATTTTTTTACTCATAAAGAATGAGCAGACTTAATATATATTTTCTTTTCAGTCTCTCATAAAGTTTTTCAGAGTGATTAAGGTATTAATAACTCGTTATAATGAGAAGTTTTACCATACAAATATTGAAACTTTTTTTATTGGAGTTCTTAATATGAAAGCTTTTTTCATATAACTCGAAGGTTTTGCAGCAGATAATTTAGATAAACTTATGCGTAAAGAAAGAGGAATCTCATATAATGCCATGGAATAAAGCTCGAATATATTCATGGATATTTTAAACTGAATAGTCTGTTTATAGGTTTGAGTAAGCTTTCAGACAATTATTGCTTAAAGTTTCATAATGTTGTTGCTATATTATGTTCTGTCAAGAATGAAGTAATTAATATATATGCAAGATTAGTTGGAGGAATTTATTTTCCTTGTGTCTTATAGAGACAATATCTTGCTTGAAAGTGGTTTTCTTGAATTACTGCGTAAGGTAAAACAAATATTGTTAAATCATTTTGACATGATTGATCTTAATAAAGAATATTTTGCCATAGGCATTGAGATTCATATGGATCGTTCTCGCCACATGTTGGGTTTTTTCTTGTCACGCCCCGCGTCCCTAGCACGCGAACATCCTGTAAACAAACAACACATCTCTTGTGGTCCCAAGATCCACGAACAAGTCGAGAGATAATATATAAACATAAGCATGCGGAAGCGATACTTAAATGATCCCCGTACAAATATAAGTTAAGTGGGACTTGGATAGCTTAATAACTTTCATACATCATAATGTACAGTTCGCTAAAATACCGACTACTACATCAGCTAGGTAAGGGCGACGGGGTAAACACATCAAAATATGACCATCATCGACATTCCAAAACACCCATGGTCGGGGTCGCCATTACAAGATCGAACCAATAAGTTAAGACATCGAAAATGAGCTGTTGGAGTCTTTTGTGTCATTTGCATCCTCTGTCGGCTCGTACTAGGAGAAAGTCTCTGATGGAACCTCAACGGAATCCTCCATGGTCGCTTCGTGTGACGGCTCCGCCAGGTCCTCCTCGAATACCTCCAAGACTATGACCTCGTCCTCCTCAACAGTAAAGTCCAGCGTCGGGGTCTTCTCCGGCCCGTTCCTAGAGCCAACCACAGACCCCTTTGGCAACTCTTGCTCACCAGCAGTCTGACACCAAGTAGGGATAACTCCTTGGAAGTATCTCGTGAGGCTTCAGTGGCCCGATCTGTTCGTCCCCAGCTCTCTTAAACCATGCCTCGAACCTATGAGACTTCTAATTAGGGTTACCCTCGTCGATCTATACGACCGTGCACTTTCTTACATAAATGTTCCCTGACTATCTAGGAACTCATCAAAATACGCTGTCATTTCTTTGGGATCCCCAAAACGTATATGCCACATATCTAAGGCCTAGGATCTGTAAAAATAAGGGTCCCCAAAGGGGTGAGATACTCATCTCAGTAAAAGATTCCTAACCCTAGGTCAGGTCGACCGTCCACTCAGGCAGTCGTACACCTCAATCATTCCAAATTCATAAACATACAGGCATATCAGACACAAATAAATGAAACAACAGCATACAAATGACATGCATGCAATGATGACCTCATGTCACACTCATGATCATGTACACCCATCCTGCCACTTCACGATATCCACATCTTCTTGCCTGCCTTAATTTCTAGCCGCGATCTCGTCGCATCAGGCTCGATCCGCGTAAATGCATCAGACCGTCATCGGCAACCCACGTAAACGCATTAGGTTCCGATGAATCCCCAAGTCAATCTCATCATCTCACACCTCCGTCCCGCGAATAGTTCGCATCAGGACCGTGGCCATCTCAATCCCGCGATCTCGTCGCATCAGGTCACCACACAACATCAACTCCACCCCGCGATTTCGTCGCATCAAGGTATCCACCTCCCGTCCTGGGTCTCATACGCCTCAAGGCCTTGCCATGTCATGCTTATGCCATGATTTTCAAATTTATTTTCCATACGAGACAACATGTGCAATTCAGGCACAATTCAAAGATCTCATGGCATGCAAGGCAATCAAGTGACACACACACATGACGAATGATTTAAATACACACAATAGCACATATAACCTTCCTATAACCATTTAGGATATAACAAGAGTTGTCCTTTTGGAAAATTATCATAAATCGATTAATTCAATCTCCAACTCACCCAATTGAGTCCAATCTCCCTATTCTAAGCTTAGAGTTCCCTTATCTTGCGTTTAATATCACAATAATTCTTTCTTGCAAGCCTTGAAGTCTCGGCCAAACCAACTCAAGGGTTAATTCACCGCGCACCTAGGATATTCAACGAATCCATCAATTTTTCATATTCAATTCCTCAATCCATTAACACCAATCATCCATAACATAGCCATCATCATCTCATCATGTCTTAAACATCAATTTGCAACTCAAAATCGCCATCCTCAGCTCTCAACAGATTCGGTTTTGCCCGATCTTGCAAAGAACTAGACCGTTCTCTCTCGATTCTATGCAAATCGGGTACAACTGATCCTAATCCTACTCTAAATCCAACATCTAATCCTCATCCTACCTCTTAACATGTCTACCTAAGGGTTTGGAAGGCTCACCGTGAGTTTGAAGCCAATTGGTCGCCGGAATCCTTTTGAAATCGCCGGATCCTCCTAGGTCAGTTTTCCTGGCAGATTCTATCCAATATTTACAAGGCTGGTTCATCGTCAAAAATTCATCAAATTAAGCTCCAATTTTTATCACAGATTCGTACACATGTCTACTAGATCTCCACAAAATTTGACTCCAAAAATCCAAGATTTCAGCCTTCAAAAGGACTAGAAATCGGACCTACCTCAGGTTGGAACGGAATCTGTCGACTTCCGGGAAATCTCTTGGCCGGAACTTCTCGGTGCTCCAAATGACTTGATTCTTATTCGAGGAGGTCGGCAAGACGTAGGGCTCCGTCGGTGTGGTCGGTCGACTGTCAGATAGTGGCCGGAGATGGTCGTCATGGCCGACGAAGTGAGAGACCAGAAGCTATCCGGCGAGCAACAAGAAGGAAGAAGAAGATGAGGAAGTTTCGGGAGTTTGAGGTGCAAATGGTCGGTCAAGTGAGGTGAGAGGAGAGAGACTTTGCTATATACAAAGGCTTAGTCAAATGGTTGAATGTTAGGTGGCCAAAAGTTTGACGTGACCACACCTTGCCCATCTCTTGACACTTGTCCATCTTGTCTTCCCAATGAGATCCAATGGTCCACATCTCCCCCTTGTGTTCGACAGCCTTGGGAGTATGTAAGGACCAATTTTCCCTTCTTCAAATGCATGGACAAAGTTCTAGGCTTGAGGGGCAAAACGTTCATTCTACCCCCAACGTTCAGAACGTCGTTTTTCTCGTTCCAGAATTCTTCAATAGGGTGATGACCAATCCGAATAACATTGAAATTTTTTATTTTTCATTTCAAATTTTTCAAGACTCGTTTCTGATGGTTTCCTCTATCAAACGTGGTTCTAGCTTATCTCGAACCAACGGGCGATTTTTGCGGACTTTACGTGTATCGACCCTGTGATTCTCATCACATTTAGGGCTCGTCAATTCATGGCGACTTTGGTTGTCATGTAATTGTGAGGGTTTATCACTAGTCTCTTTGATCGCGATTTTCACTGTTCGATTAAGGAAAATTTTGCAAATCATACATTGGTTAAGGGGTATCACCCATGCTCCAACCGTATGGCACTCGCAAGGCGTTCCGTTCATGGATTGTCCTTTTTGTGGTTTAAATATACTCTCGATAATCCTTATGGTCAAAGCGTCATTTCCTATTCGAATTCCCTAGGTCCACGTACCATGTCTCGCATTAGCCTTTCTCTTTTGGTCAGTCTACTCGAATTGATCAAATTCAAGCGAGATATGACTGAAATACATCTCTAGATTCCTTTCTTATTAACGAGTTTGAAATTGACTGGAAATCAGAATGTCACATTTCTAGAGGGCACTAGACTGTATGCTAATTTACAGACATATTCAGGATCTGCAGCTAGTAAGACCTTTAGATTCAAGCTTTATTAGCTGTTAAGATGATATGAAGTTAACAACTACACACATTTATATGTCTAAAGAGAAGTGCAGTGCTATAAAAAAGCGTAAACAGAAATCTATGTAATCCTCTATCAAGAAAGCGGAGTTTGTAATATGTTTTTCAACTGCTATTCAGGTTATTTGACTCCGGAATCTCATTAAAGAGTTGGCCATATTTAATTTTGTGGCTAGACCCATACAGTTGTATTGTGATTATAATTTTGCAATATTGTTCGTTAACAATAGCAGAGGTCCTAAGGGGTCTAATCATCTGGCGGTCAAGTTTTTGACCATAAAAGTTACAGAGGTAACACTATAGTAGAGCTTATTACACAGATGATAATGTTGCAGACTCACTAACTTAAAGTCTTCGCCCATGAATATTTGGATGACATGACGCCGACATAAAAGTATCGTGGGATGCTAATATGACATGTTAATTGATGGGCTAAGTAGCATCATGAGATGCCGTTGTTCAGTGGGAGCTGTTTTCGATGTTTGCTCTAATAAATTTCATATCTGTGTTTGTTACATTTTGTAACATTTAGGTATGTATCGACTCTATTGCATGCAATAAAGCATTTTATGATTAAGGTGAGTTGAATACATATATCAGTTGAAAATCTCAAAGCATCGTGTAAACCTTAAATGATGGTTGAAGTATTTATTTTTAACCAAAAGCATATGTCTTGTTACACGTAAAGTATAGTTAACTATAAAGGTAAGACATATGTTGGTTCGATGGAACCATAAAGATGTTCTCTCGTGACATATCCAGTTTCGTGATACATAAAGTAAGATAATGGTGACTGACAAAGAGGATAATATATGAGGTGTCTCTGTTATTTGAGATGTTATCCAATTGCCACACTACCATATCAAATCTATATCAATAAAGTTAAGAGTATTCGTGATCATGGATGGCTTTGTGTCTTCTGATGTAGTTACCGGCATGGGTCGGTGCTTAATACTTTATAGAATCGGATTGACTGTTGGGAATTATCTCTAGACCAATATAAAGATGCGTTTATACAGTACAATTTCAATTAATATAGCTCAAGTGGAAGAATGTTAGAATATATTATAAAATATATTTGTAGTGGGCTTTATTAATTGTTATTGAAAAATAATTGATCTAGTAAAGAAAGATATATACAGTTTCCTAATTCTACTCACATATGGGGCTGGATAGTGTGGACCGAGATAAGCCCAATCTTTAATGATGTGATATGTTTCATTCTCTATAAATAAAGCTCAAGTCCCTCATCTAAATCATGATGTCCACAAAACCTCACATAAGGAGTCGTCAGAACGATACGTGAGGAGCCGTCTCATTGAAGCCAACGATAAATGGGGTTCATAGAGGAGAAGATCTTGTGCATCGAATCGTCGCAATTCTGCATTAAAAACGATGGATCCACAACAAGGTGCGTTTATTCTTTAACTCGATGTATTTGTGATTCGTGTATCTATACGTGCGATTCTTGGGTCGCTGCATACGGATAAAATTCGCAGCTTACACTACAAGTCAGCGTGCAAGTTCGTCCCAAAGGAGCAAGGCAGCGTGGCTAATCTGAGCATCGAGTATGAGAAGTACAAGGTGAGCGACCCTAACCCCGACAAGTACATGGCTGTGTTCATCGACATGACCAAGGACATCGATGCTCACGTTGCAAGCGCATGAAGGAAAAGATCATGTCATGACCATAATCACGTGTGAGGTTGCGCTATAGAATGCTTTAGATTTCTAGTACATTGATCCAATAAATCAAGCTGGTTGATGAGGGGATGTGAAGCTGAGCTGGGTATTTGGGAATATGAGAAATCGCGTATTGTGTCCATGTACAATATTGCTTGTAATAAGACATTTGTGGTTTTGGCCAAATGACGTGGTTATGGTGAAGTTAGTGCATGCTTTGCTTTTTTTTCTGCCCCCTCCATAGACGGATGTTCGAAATCTCCAATCAAATTAAGAGCTTAACACATGGCGTGACTTCGAGTGTGTTCACTTGAACACTTAATTGGACGACAGGGTATATAGAATAATCGTCTCATGACTAAGAGTGCGTTTGTTTTAAATAAAATTTCATGGTGAAAGAACAATATTTTTTTTAAAAAAATCATTATGAAAAAATTGTTCATAAAGTGTTAAACTCATTGTACGGCGATCGATTCCGTCCTGAACATTCGATGGGTCGATTTATTCTTACAACTTTCGACAACTTGCCAATTTTAGTTCTAAACTTTTTAATTGTGTCAATTTAGTTCTAAAACATTAGATGATTTGCCAACTTAGTTTTTAAAACCTCTAACGATATTTGCCATGTTAGTGGTTTTGGACAATTTTAGCTAAAAATCGCTATGATAAAAGAAAAAATATTTTTCATGAAAATCATTATGAAAAACTCGTTTACAAATTCTTAAACCCGTTGTACTGCGATTGATTCCGTCCCGAGCATTCAATTGTGTCGATTTAGTTTTAAACTTTTGACAATTTGCCAATTTTAGTTCTAAACTTTTTAATTATGCCAATTTAGTCCTAAAATATTAGATGATTTGCCAACTTAGTTGTAGAACCTCTAACGATGTTGCCATGTTAGTGATTTTGGACAATTTTAGTTGAAAATCTCTGATGTGGCAGTTTAGTCAGCACTATTTGTCCTACATGATATGGCTTTCGAAAAAATGATAGATAATTTTTGCGATTCTTCAGAAGGACTAAATTAGCAAATAATTAGAAAGTTTAGGATTTAAATTGGTAAATAATCAAAATATTTAGGACTAAATTGGCAAGTTGTCAAAAGATTTAGGACCAAATTGACCACCCTGCAATAAATTTATGACTTTTTGGATAATTTTTTCAAATCATTTTCAAGGCTAATTGTTAGTTTTAATAATATGATAACTTAAAGAAAGTGATTTCTTTCTTACCAGAAAGGGAAGTAATTTTTCCTTAATTTAAGCTTGTTATTTTTTTGTTCATAAAAAAAAAATATTCCCACTGAAAAGATTAGCCCCTAAGAAGAGTACAATTTGAAATGAAAAAGCCCGCTCAACTTGCACTCGATCTTAATCTCATCTACTATGGACATGTTTTAATAATTTTTCTCACCTAGTCACATTTCTCATGGGGATATTTTAAGTAGTGGGAGTCGCAGTCAGTCATCCAACCTGTCGAAATCGAAAATAATTGGTAGCACAAACAGTTCGTGAATTATTTTGAGTGGGCTTCGGGGAAGATGGACTTTGTAATATTTTCCCTAGTGTCTGAAGCAAAGCCCAAAATATTATTTTCCCGACAAGATATGTCGATATTAAATGTTATTCTTTGTCCTTTCATCGATGCTTTCCTAATCATAGAGTATTAATGCGGTGTGAAATGATCAGTTTTTGCGAAACAATCAGAAGGGAAGTCGGAGGTGAGGAAGGAGAATGTGGAGTTAGACGATTCGAACATGAAGGTGAGCCTTCACGGCCAGGAAGGCGTTGTCTTCAAACTGCACGAAGTGTGTCAGGCGATCTGCAAGGCTAGCTGCAAGCCCACTCCGAAGAAAGAATGGCCGTTTGGCAACACCACCGATCGAGTATGAGAAATGGAACCCAGATATTCCGGTGCCGGATAAGTTGACCGGTGTCTTTACAACTGTTCATGCAAATTTTTATGTTTAGGACATTGTCATAGATCAGAGTAACCGGTACACCGTGACTCGCTTACTCATCGAAGTTGCAATTAAGGGGAAAAAAAAAACGGAGAGATGCTCTCACCAATTTGCAACAGATAAAATGCGTCATGATATTCATCGTTCGCCCATGACTAAGGCGCCTCAGTAGCTACGCAGATCATCTTATTCATCGTTCGTCCACATATATACAACTTATTTAATGGATCCACGACCAAATCTCCTCAGTCTTTGTCTCTATTTTTCACGGGGACAGACCATGTAGAATCTGATTCATCAGTGACCACACAGCCGTGAATTTCATTTCATTTTTTTTATTGCAATTGGCCAATTTGATCCGTAGATTGTTCCTCTTATGCATAACAAAAGCTTCCTTGCTGGTGAACACAGGCATATCCTCAAAATAGATAATGGATGACGCTTGGGAAAAGGGATATTATAGAATCGCAACCACCCACATTTTGTTGCTGCTCGCCTTTAGAGACAATGCATTTTGTAATTCGTGAGATGTTACACTCATATATCCGATCAAAGTTGGGATTCCTTGCGATCATGCATCACCCATATAGATGAATTTTGTTTCAAGCGCTTACCATGTTAACGCAACGTTCAGCGATAAAGAATAATCAAATCTTTGCTTAGAGAGACTACTCAAAAATTCAATTTTGATAATAATGTTATGTCGTCCAAAAACCCCAAAACAAGCTTATATAGAGTATTAACCCTAATGACACCAAAATCAGCAAAATTACAAAATTGCCATTAAAAATAAAATTAAATCCGAAAAATGCTAAAATAATTCAAAAGACCATCTAAATGATCTTGAATCTCTAAAATCCATCGTAATGCCAAAGGCATTGTGTACTGATGAGGCGACCGTTTCACTTCAATCGACCGAATCTGAACCTATTATGATATTGTTGGCTCTGAATTTGAAAATTCTAGACGCATCTTCTCTACTTTCATTGAGATTTCTGCCTATCCAATTGGTCCAGAAACGCATTGCTAATATGCTCCGCATCACATGGCGCAACACTTTATATTGGAACCATTCTGCCTCATTTACAACATAGAAAATGGATTTTCTTTTCGACTAATATGTCATGATCTGAGAACATTAAAATGGACTAAAGTGGCAAAGGTCCATATGCATGCCCAAGCCCTAAGCACTTCTATAAATTGCCTTGAGTTCTAGCCTTCGTATTCGTACAGTCTAGCTTCAACATACGTACACTTCTTCACAAAGTTTCTTAACCTTTCCTTTTCCCAAGAGCAGAAGGAGAGAACATGGGTGAACTGGTGAAGGTCGCGTCTCAGATGGAGTTGAAATCACCAGCTGAGAAGGTATTTGATATCTTGCGTAGAAAATCCCATCTCTTTCCAAAAATCATCCCTCAAATGGTTAAGGATATAAAATTGGTCAGCGGTGATTGGGGGCCTGTGAGCTCAGTAAGGCTTTGGACTTATGTTGCTGGTAGGTCCACAAATTTGCAACTGTATATTTAATCAGTAAATCGATTAAAAAATTCACCTTTTCTTCTGTTTTGTGATTTAGAGTTCGATCTCTGTCTGTTTTCTTTTTGTTTCCATCGAATTGATCCAATTGTCGTCGTAGTTAATCCATCGGCGTGAGTTCAAGAATGAAAGCTGAATATAAGGTCAACATCAAGCTTGAATCTTTTAGCTTGCGGAAGATCTCTACAATTCATCAATGTTCCATGAGCTTTGGCTAATTTGACGACCTCGGAACTAAGCTTCGATGGGATGCGTTGTTTCGATGTAGAGTCTCTACTGATTTCCGATCTCAGAGTCTAAGTCGGCGGCGCTATTCATGTATTAACCTTGTGAAGTCCAACTGAACTGGAGTCGCATGCTAATTTTAAGGACTAGTAAGTATTCGTATGTCAACTGAACTAGAGTGCATACCACAGGTGGTTGCGAAAGCGGGAAGGAGACTGGAAGCCATCAATGATGAGACAAAGTCCATCACATTCAATGGTTTGGACGGAGCGGCGATGATTCTTCACAAGAGCCCGAAGGCGCTCTTCCAGTTCTCTTCAGACGGTGAACACTGCACGGCAAAAGCATTTCTTACTTATGAGAAGAAAAACGCCGACTTTCCCGACCCCGATAAATATTTCAAGTCCAGGCGCGCTATGCTCATGGGTGCTGATGCCTACCTTCTCAAGGCTTGAAAAATAAAATCTGATACCAGATGTACGTGGTTCGATTATAGAGACTTATGTCCACGAGGAGGGCAGTAATGAATTCTACTATAGATCAAGCGTTATACAGAGATTACAAATCCACTCGAGTCGCTCAAGTAATTTCAGTATTTTTTAAGTCACAATTACATCCAATAACGTATACGGTATTTAGCTCCCAAGTACTAACGAAATAATCTCTCAATTTCACAAAGAAATTACACAAATATTAGCTAAAACACGAACATTATGGAACTTCCATAGAAATAAATTATCTCCCAAGAAGAACTCTGCAATCCTAGGCACACCAAAGGAAATGGGGGCAAAGACAAAACTTTCTGTTGAAACCTAAATTTTGATTTTTTAGGAAATTCATTCATTTAAACAAAAAATAAGAATTAGTTATAATTCTCGCAAAAAAATAAATTCCTCATGCATGGCATATTTAATTTTTCGTATGTCGCGTTATTTTATTTAAGGTCAAAGTGAGTCAATTGATGTTTATCTAGCAGGCGACTGGACCAGACTTAGATTGAGATTCTCAACTAAGGTATAGAGGGTGGATCATACTTTTCTCATTTTCTTTATTCGTCTCATTCACTCACGTATTCTCATTAAAATATGTGCATCACTGGTTGAATTTTCTTTACACTTTGATGCGCTGGACATGTACATGGGAAGATCTCACAAACCGATGACAAAAAAAAGTTTATGCTCATGATCTTCGAAGCCAAGTTCTCTCTTTGCCATCACGATGGCCAGTGTGGATTCCCGTGACCTTATTTTTCCGTGGCGCAACACCATGAAGTTCCATCGTTCCAGATCAGCCTTCATCTCACTATGCTAATGAGCACTGGTTTCTGGTTTTTGCAGGTGTGTCGATAAGATCTGGTCATGACATGCAGGCAATCGTCGCACTATCCGCTGTCCATGATGCAGCCACGTCTCTCATGTCATTGATCGAATCCGCGGCAGCCACAAACCGAGACCATCGAGCTGACGAATCCTCAACCCGGCGAAGATGAAGCGTATTGCTTCATCACTAACATCGTGTTGCTCCTCGGATGAACGCAATCTCAAATCAGCCACTGCTCTGTGATCGACAAAATTTGGTCTAGCAAGATTAGCTCACTTTTTTCTCAGTCACGTCACAATTTTTTTTTTTTTTCAGTTTGGATAATATGGTTATCTTGGTTCAATTTCTAGCAAAGGAAGTCAACGCCTGATAGCATTCTGACATCCCAATTTAATTTGTTTTTGACCATGTTCTATTAATTTCTTCACAGGATATGTTGATACTCTCCCACCCGTGAATTCCAACCTTCGTGGGCGTTCCAAGGCTAATCAGGAAGAATCTCCTTTATTGATCAATGTTTGGGTTGTTTCTTCAGTCCAAAACTAGCCCTCAGAGTGTTCACCGAGCCAAGGACTACGAGATACTCTCATCGAGAAACTGAGTGCGTCGTCGACCGAACGTCCGTGATCGAGGCAGTTCGCAATCCGCGACCCCTTCAAATTTGGAAAGCTATCACTGGAATAAGCAAAATCTTTTACCAATTTGATTTCATTCTGTTATTGCCTATTTTAGATAAATCATTATCTAACAAAATCTTTTTGAGCCGCAGGTGATGAATTAGAAAAAATCTTTCCCGAATTCGCAACCACACACATGGAATTAATTCTATCTATAAGGCTTTAGATGGAATTAATAATATAGCAGGTATTTCGAATTTTTAGGATTGATCTATCAAACTTTAGATCGAAACTTGATTCGAAAGAAATAGCGAAATACTCAAGTTGATTTATTCGATTTCCATATGTAAATTGATTTTGGATTGGATGTTTATCTTGCATATCTTTATCTGCACGCTTTAAAATTCTAAAATGTTGTACATGCAGATAATTTTCCTTTTAAAATAGATTTACATGTCACTCTAGGCAGATTGCATATTCAATTCTTAGACTAGAATTTCATTTAGATCAACATTGCAGTTTAGCATGTAATTTGCATGTTTAGGTAAGTCTGCATGTTTAAAATAATCCATTCTAGATTGGATGGGATTAGGATATATTTCATGCATAATTTAGGTCGAAATAACCACTTGAGATGCTTTATTTTAGGTCTTCCTTAAATCCGAAAATCATAAATAAAAAAAAAATCATCATGCTATGTTATCACGCATTACATGTCATCTTTACCATGTCATTTAGAGTTGTATGTTTAGATCAATTAACTAATTCAGCATTTAGATTGCATGTTAGGATTAATTTTAATTATCAATCATATAGGATTGTCATGCAGTTTAATTAAATTCATATGCATTCTTATGTTAGTTTTTATTTATCTATGTCATTGCATTTAGATTAAAGTTACATGCATTGCATATAGATTAGGTTTCATTAAAATGTGAAAAAACAAAAAGAGAGAAGATTGTTTGACGCATGCTCCTTGCATATTTATCTTGAAATCTGGATGTTTACTTAATTGATTGTGCACCCGCATGATAACCTATGCTAGTGGCTTAGGTTAAAATCAATTAAAGCTGCCCGATCAAATGATTTCATGAAATAAGATGGTATCGAAAGAACGTTAGAGTAATTTAGCGTAATCAAGTCTCCGTATCCAAAACCTCTAGTTCGTAGAAATAAAATAGTACTCCCGCTATTTTATTTAGATTTCTAATCAACCTACCATAAATAATTAGTGACGACTCCTTTTGAAAATTTTTACATGTTAGTAAATGAACCTAAGTTGCGAATTGGTAGAGTTTAGGAGAACTCGAGCTAGATTAGTTAATTTAATTAATCCGGTAATTCATTAACCTGAAATTAATATTTTAGATTGCGACACTTTCTTGTTTGGACACATTCAAGACCTCCCCGCAATAGAAGTCTACAAAGGAAATGAGGCCTCTCGGCCACTATCATTGATGATAGACGCAACGTTGCTTAGTTGTTGTTTTTCTATGTATGTATTAGTTTTATGGATGGTCTTCGCTCTCTCTTTAGACTGTGTATTTTGACGCATCATTCAACGAGGGAAATAAGCAAATCTTGTTTTGAGAGAAAAATCATGAATTCAATATCAAAAAAATATATTTTGTTCGCTAAAAAATCATAAAACAACTTTTATATGAGGTGTTAGACCTAAACCCTACTAGAATTTCGAATACAAAACTCAAAATTTTAATATTGCCACTAATAATAAAATTTAAACAAGCCTAGATTGCCGAAATCCATCGTAGTTCATCGCCTAGAGGCAATGAGTACTTATTAGAATGCCGTTTTGTTTCAACCGATAAAATTTAAGCTTAATCCGATGCCGTCACCCGAGTCCGCCGGTTGTAGTCGCACCATCTTTTTGCCGTCCGATTGAATTTTTGCTGATCCAATCGGTCCAAAAACGCATTACTAATAGCTTTTGCATCATATTTGGTCATGCTTTATTGTTGTTGTGGCTTTGTCTTGGCCCCTAGATTGTAATCGAGCTGCATTGGCTCCATCTGGCCTATTTGGCTTGGTTGGTGGTCGACTTTGGTCGGACTTTGGCCGGCTGTTTCGATACTCCAATTCAGCTTTGCTCAGATTTTATACAGGTCTGATTCTAGGTGGCAGATTCATACGTCCCTTTGTCGTTCCAAGACCAGGCTGCTAGCTCTCCTTCATGCCTTAGGTTGTTGCGGATCGAGTTGCTATTACGGTATTGTTCGGTTTACCTTAGGTCAGCTAGTTCGATTCCTTTTTGGCCGACTGTTTAGCGGCTCTACTATTGTGCCTCTTACATTTTGGTTGCTAAGTTGGCATATTAGACTTAGATGGTTACTCGCTATTTTGACCATTTTATTTCCAGCCTTACTCTTGATGTCTACTTTTGGCCGTTTGTTTGGCTTTGTTCTTGTTGTTTCTCTTGATTAATGTTGGCCTTAGATTGGGAGCGTGATTCACTGTTGAACTCTCTTTGACACATAACGGTGCCACTTTAAATTCATGATTTTGTATTCGGTTTCTTTTTTATAACTAATGTTCTGAAAAATTCAATACATATTTACCTAAAAAAAAAAAAATCTATGCACACGACGCACTCGCACGAAACTATAAATATAAAGGGAAAAAAAAAATGAAGTTGCAGATTTCAATGTGGAGAAGAGATTTGGTCAACCACTTCAAGATTTGGACTTATCCCTTTGCTTCTTGATCACGGCCAATATTCATATCTAGAGTAAATCAATCTTGGCAGAATCGTACTTACTCCCTTCTTTTGCCTTTTTCTTGACTTTTGGAGTTATTACTCCCCCCCCCCCCCCCCCCCCCCTTTTCACATACGAACTCCCAATCCCACCGTGGACTCAAGGTGAGAAATTATCAAAGCCATTCAAGCACAAACGATGACTTCCTTATTCCGGATCGATTTCACGTAGCAAATAAATCAATTCGGATACGATTCATTAAATGGATTTAAACTCGAGATACATTCTAATAGTGTTAGAGTACTACGTCGTGTGAAAATAAGATACTTTGGAAACATGAAATGAAAAGGATGTTAAGCCCCGGCATGATAACACTTATGTCTTTTGATTTTTTTTACCATAAATCAATCTAATAGATAAATCCATTTGATAAAAATATTGTCGAATTAGAAATGCGTTTGGTAAAAAAAGTGACTTATAGTAAAATTTTTGAACAACTTCGAGAAGTAAATGACAAAGAAATCACTTCTTCCGCCATACTAACGTCCGCCACGGACAACTCCCTCCCACCGCCGTTGGTCACCGCCGCTCGCTGCCGTCGGCCACCCGTCGCCACCACTCGCCACTTGACCACCGACGCTAATGATTTTATTAATAACCTTTCAAAAATAAAAATTGTCAATCGTTACCAAATGAATTTATTTGATCAGAAGTCAATCTGGAGCACAAGTAGATAAATCAGCTTCTGCTTTTAAGGTGAAGAAGATAAATCAACTTTTGGCCAGAAGTCACTTCTAGGTAGAGATGTGCTCTCACTTCTCTCAAGTTCTACCAAATCATGACTTATGGTTCAAGCAATTATCTTTCAAAAGATTTTAAATTTTTAGGAGCCACATTTTTAGGTAGGTTGATTAGAAACCTAAATAAAATAGCGGGAGAAAATTATTTTATTTATGTGAACTAGAGATTTTAAATTCGGGACTTGATTACATTAATTTTTCAATTAATTTTTACAAAAAATGTTCAATTTGGCCGTTGTGATGAATTCTGACTCGAAGTGGAAAGGTGCAATTTTTTGTGTTTTCTTTTTATGAATTTTTTGTATTTTTTTTATGTATTTTCGAAATTAATAATAAATGAAAATGAGAATAAATTGGTTCAAAATTAACTTAATATTTTCGGATTTAATTTGCATTAATCCCCAAAATTTTTAAGAAAATCTTTTCTCCCTGCGTATACATATTATAAAAGTTGAAATGGATTCAAAATATTTTATTTATTGAATGTGGCCCGTGAGATCGGATTTCCAGAAAATCCTATATTATCTTTCTAAAAAAGGATAAGATGTGGTTTTTAAGAAACCATATCTTGCTACACCTTTTATTTTTTGAGATTTTCTGACGTGAAAATTAAACATGAGGCATGAATGATTTTTATTTGGTTTTTTTTATCTTTTTGATTTTTTTTATTTTCAATTTTTTTTATGAATGTATTTAAATTAAAGTTGCAAATCTTTTAATAAAAAGATAATTACTGCCATTTATTTTGAATCGAGGTTCAATTTGAAACCTGACAGATGAACCCTCAAATTCGAAACACCAGCTATGGAAATAGCGGTTGCGGATTATGAAATTTTCCTAATCAATCACACTTGAATAGATTTTTGATATCTTGAGTATCTTGAGTAATATTCAAAAGATTTTTCAAATTAACCATATTACCACCAGGAGTAAAAAATCTCAATCAAAACATAATTTTCATATTTGGCAAGTACGGTATATATTGTAAGAACATCAAAATATGCCATCCAACGCAATCGAACAAATATCAAGAAGACATTCATGAATCTCAAAAATCACGTGATCATACCTTATTTGCCGAAAAATTCATATCTTTTAGGTTAAGCTATTATCTTTCGATTTTTTTTATTTTAAAAAAAGTATTTTTAGACAATGCTTAGTCCTTTAGAGATACCTTCCTACGCACTACATTCATTAGCAAATTCGGATAATGCTATTGAAAACACCCAAAAAAAAAAAAAAATCAAACAAGACCAGCTCATCCACCAGTTCGGACAAAGGCTAACATCCATCCACCAATACGAACAAAGATATTCATCATGGGTACAAAAAATACCAATCCGCAGGTCCAGACGAAGATTGATTAATTGAAAGAATCTCACCGCCAAAACTCAATAGAGTGCTGCCCTTCTTTATTTTGTCAAGATTCGCTCGTTGATTCTTGAACCAAACCTTGACGCCAAACAAAACTCCTTCCACCAGTCGACTAGGGGATGTTGCACATACGCCAATTAGTAAGGAGCTTGAGCAGTGAGTAATGAACCAAACGAGAATGAATAACCGCTCTTCTAATCGCCGAACAGTGGTGATCTTGGACCTGACAGCAAAGAGAGAGAAACAATACACCTGGACAGTAGCGTTTCAATAGTTCGGACGAGTCACTATGAGTATCTAATTGATATAGCGTTGCGGCGGATGAAAAGGTAAGGACCGAGGATCGTCGGAGTCGTAAGTGCTGATGGAAGAAACAATCGTAGCGACAAGACGGTGGCTGTTTTGTGTGGCTACCGATGATACACGAAAGGAATTTCGAAATTTGCATCCTTGAAGAGTTGCAGTCATTGATATAGAAGAATCGACGTCCTATCAACTTTTTTGGAGGCCTAGAAGAGCAACCATCGAAGTTCATACCATTCCTTTGTTCTATTCCCAATTTTATCCATCATCATCAATCTATTTTCACTTACATTTCACCCATCTTCCATCAAAGTTATTATCCCGATCCTTTTATTCAAAGTAGCCTACCTCGGGATGCACCACAAATTATTTCACCATATATAGTATAAATCTCCTAGGGGTTGGTTTATCGCAGTTGGGAACAGATTTTTGGGTGAAAATTAGGCGTACAATCCAAATTCAACTTCTCAAATCATCGAGAGCAAACCAGAAGTCAAAGTAATTTGGACTATGCACTTAGGCACTTAGGTTTTGACTCGCGTTTTATTAGATTATTAAATTCGGTAAAATTTTTGATGAAATTTGTACTCTAGCCCTATAAACGGTGGCCTATTTCCGTTGGCTTGCCTAGCTTGGGAGCAGATCATTGATCACGTCTGGTTGGCAGGGAATCCCTAGCCTGTCACAATACATAAAGAAAAGTTGAAGATGTTATTGGTCTTGTATTGCCGGAACTCCCTGCAGATATTGAATCTGGGGAATTCAACAGTTTTCAGTTTTGTAGAGTACGCAACTTTACTCGGATACCACTTGTAGGGTATGTGGAAACACTGTGGCGGTAGTACGAGAGAATTTGTTAGATAACTCAAGACGCTCTTGTCATAGTAGACGGCGGTACAAGTTACTAGGATATAGTTTATCTCACCACATTAAAAAAAAAAAAAAACTAGCTAATGCAAGCGGACTTAGCTATTCGATTTCTCTATTAGGAGGCTCACATCTTGGCAATCTCTCACGAGGTCAACTCTATTCTTCACTTTCACGACTAGATACTTTTTGTGGCCTTTCCTGAAACTCACACCTTTGCTCTCAGTCTCTCACGCTGCGAGTAGATTTCCTGAGGCTCACCTTTGTTATGGTGGATTCAGACCCTCTCGGGCCTTCTCTAGCCTGAGGCTCTTTGGCCTACCTCTTTTGCTTTGTCAATTGCCTTTTTTGCAGGCTAAGATTTGCTATTCAAAGGTTGGCTTACCATTGCTTCTCTTGCGTTCACATGTTAAGCTCTTCTTTTGTTGACTTCAGCATGTGGACATATCTTGAAGCTGGACTTTTGTTGTTTTCTACTTTTAACCAAAAGTTCGACTTACCGAAGAAGAAATTCAAGTTCAATACGGGCTACACAAATTGGCGCCTACTTCTTGGCCGCCATTAGAGAGGTGTCCAATCGCCAACAAGTTTTCTCTTTAGTTTCTTCAGAATTTGATCTGGTGCTGTGACCGATTAAGGATGAACTGTGAAATACATGTGTGGCATTCGGGCCAACATTTGGTGGCTGAGGGTGAGGGACAAAGCCTTGAATTGACAATGTCTAACAAAGATTCAGTCAGGGCTATCCCCAGATGTAGATCAATGCATTGACTCTGACTCTCATGCAATTGTGCCCTCTTCAGCATAATTGCAGCGCAAATTACGTCGACATCACTGTAGCTACTGTTTCTTTAAGGTTTTACTTTCTTCTGCGTCATTAAATGGTACCAGAGGAGTAGGAGATTTAAAAATAACACAACTGAAACAACCTGGTGAATGCTCACCGCCGAAGGATATCACAGAATACACGGGCATATCATATGGCAAGCGTTCACCGCCGAATAATTCCACCTCAGTATCCAATGCATGTAATTTCTGGGACCACAACGTATATTTGAGAAAAGTTCAGGGCCTACATTGAACAAATTAAAATTTTAATTTCTACATTGTATATTAGATCAAACTTCAAGGACAGCTAAGATTACTATCCCTTCAAAAAATAAAGTGAAATTGTCATTGTTCCTCAAAGAAACTTTAGAGAGGTTTACATAGGCACAACTTAGAACAACCCTCCAGCTAGGCAAATCCCAA
Organism: Rhodomyrtus tomentosa; assembly: GCA_028455895.1. Taxonomy (NCBI): domain Eukaryota; kingdom Viridiplantae; phylum Streptophyta; class Magnoliopsida; order Myrtales; family Myrtaceae; genus Rhodomyrtus; species Rhodomyrtus tomentosa. Next base: position 10,442,834 of record JAPCWY010000011.1, read on the forward strand.
GATGCTAACCGTTTATTTTTCAAGATAAAGGACCAACAACCCCTAGACAAAACTTGAACAAGAATATTGACTCTAGAATTGAACCAAACCGAACTAGCCCAAAATCAGTGGCTCCGATGAGGACCGATCCGTTTCTCAGTTCCAATTTTCTGGAACTGGTGAGTACGGTCCGGTTCCAAGTTCAAAGCGTGAAACTACCGCTCATGCACTCGATCGGACCGGACCATATATATATATGTAAAATTCAGTTTGCTTTCAGTAAAGTGAGTTTTTCTTGTTTTCTTTTTGCCATTTACCCTGCATTCCTACTTTTATCTCGCAGTCTTTGAAATAGAGCGTGCATTTAGATGCTACCATTTACCCTACAGTCATTCTCGACCCGTGTGTCTCCGTTGAGATTAATGTGTCAAAATGACAAGCAAGAGACGGAAACAACTGATTGGAATGTTATTCCATGCTCACCTATATAAGTGTACTAGGATGAATGTAAAGGCAGACTTGATTACTGATAAATTATTGCCTTTGGCTTGAAAAAAAAAGGAGTTGTTCTTATTTTACTCTTATCCCTTTGGGTTGATTCCTAGGGATGGCAAGTATTATATCCTTTTACTCTATCTTAGGTGGATTAGTACAAGTGGCGAGTATCTCATCCCTTTTAGTTCTCACTTGTACTACCTCTTATCTATTGCTCTCTCTCTTGGCGTCAAGGAAAAAAAAAAAAAAGATGCCCACACCAACTTGTGACAGACAAAACACATTGTCCTATTCATCGTTTGTCCATGACAAAAGCACATCATTAGCAACAGAGATCATCTAATTCCATAGCTCTCCTCGACGTATACAACTTTAGTTAATGGATCCACAACCAAAGCACTTGAGCTCTTGTCTCTATTTTTCACGGGGAAGGACCATGTAGAATCTGATTCATCAACGACCACACGGCCGTGAATTTGATTCCACATACTATTTTAGCTGGGCAGTTTGATCCCTATATTCCTCTTATCCTTACCAAAAGCTTCCTTTTTCGTGAACCTGGGTAAGATAATGCTCGAAGAAAGGGATATGACAGGGATCCTAACGACCCACATTTGATTGCCAATACAAATTGACGTAACTCGCCTTTCGTGACAATGCATTTTCAAATTCGCGATATTTTTTATACTCATATATCCCAATCTATGGTGGGATTCCTTGCGATTATAAGGGAAAACATGAGACTCAAGAAACAATCTACCGGGGGACAATGGATGTGCCCCTTTTCTTTTCGAATAACATGTCACGATCTGAGAAAAGTAAAATCGAGTAAAGTGGCAAAGGCCCATATATACATCCAATACATCGAGACAAGTTGCAGCTGTTACCGCTATTGTATGGCCGAAACAATTAATTCAACATGTTTGGTGGATGAATCTTAGTATATTTGATATTGATGAAGGAATCTAACTAAAGATATTAATATGTACTGTGTATATAAAGCTACGTCGCACGGTACTCATATCACATAGCTGAAGCGCACATACCATCACTATATCAGCTTGATCACTGAGGATTGAACACAGAAAAGAGAAAAATACAATGTCTCTCCACGGTAAGGTGGAGATAGACGTGGAGATCAAGGCTCCCGCTGACAAGTTCCACGAGCTCATCAGCTGCCGGCCGCATCACATCTCAAACATGTCCTCCGATAAGGTCCAGAGCGTCGAGCTGCACGACGGCGAATGGGGCAAGGCGGGATCCGTCATCTGCTGGAGCTACAGGCACGGTAGGTATTCGAATAGTACTAATGAAACGGGCTTTGTCCGATAGCTTAACCATTTTGCGTCCAATGCACTCTGAAGATGGAGAGGCTAAAGTCGCGAAGGAGTTGATAGAAGCCATAGATAACGAGAAGAACTCGACGACAGTCAGAGTGATCGAAGGCGACCTGATGAATCTGTACAAGAACTTTGTCTTCGTCGTCCAGGCCACATCTAAGGAAGGAGGCGGGAGCATCGTTCACTTGACGCTCGAGTATGAGAAGCGGAGCGAGGAGGTGACTGAGCCTGACTCGGTGGTCCAGTTACTCGTTCATCTCAGCAAGGACGTCGATCTTCACCTCATGGAACAGGCTTAGGCTCAGGCCTAGTAGAAACAAAGGAACTGGTTTGCTGCCTCTGGTGAGTTCGATGCTATGAATGAGCATGTCCTACGGTGTGTCTCTGCACAGAAAGGAATAAGCTGAGAAAGGAATGGTCTTCAGATAGATCGTTAATATCTCTACTGTTTCCATGTGTTTGTGGGACTTTCATTAATTGTTGAATTGATGATGTGCGTCGCAAAGTGATTTGATCAGCGATACAACATAAGCAATTATTCAACCACCGGTCATAGAGCGGTGACGAGTGAACAAGACAGTAAATTCTGGTAATATTAATATTAAGCAGTGTCCTAAGATCACCATAATTAGATATGCGAATCATAATATTGTAGTAAAGGAAACTTGTTTGGATCCATCGTTCTTGATGTGAAATGTTGATGAATCAACACTTATAACCTCCCTTGAATAAGTGGCTTCAATGAAATCATCCCTCACGTATGCTTCTTGAGACGACTCTTTGTGTGAGCTTATTTGTGCATTAGGATTATTCAGATAAGGAACTTGAATTTCATTTATAGAGATTTTAACATGACTCTCTTATTAACGATAAGGTTTAACTCGGCCCACAATATGTTGCATTTTGGCCACTTCATTCCTAATCCTTTTAATTGCGCTAATTACGTCCTAAACTTTTTGGTAGTTTGTCAATTTAGTCATTCGGACTAATTTTGGTTAAAATTATTCACGTTCTAGCCTTTTTATGTGACATGGTCATTGAAATTTTTTCGTACTTTTTTTGTAAAAAGATATTAATATTTGCCCTTTTTGGTTCTTAAGGATCGGATGAGGTTCGTCGACCCCAAGCGTCGGCCGTGGGTGAAATGCCCCCATCATTAGCTGGTGAGGCTCGCGACCCTCGCTAGCCACTGCGCGAGGGCTGCTAGCCCTTGCCAAAAGCTATGAGAGCTCATGGCCCTCACTCAGTTCTGGACGAGGGCGCGACGTCCTCGCTAACTACATGCGAGAGTTGCAAGACCTTGCCGGCCATGGGCGAGGATTGTGGCCTCCTTGCCCAGCTGTGAGCATTGGCTGCAACACCTCGCCTAATGGTCAGTGAGGATTTTGCATCCCTACCCAGTAGCAGTCAAGAGTTGTCAATGACTGAGGGCCATTAACAATTAAAAAATTGAAAATTTTGGAAATTTTAAAAATTTTCACGTTAGCATCAACTGTGCTATCTAGGACGGTTGTCATTCACGTTAGCAATTTCAGGCTATAATTGCCGAAAGTATTAAATTAGTAAATTAACAAAATGTTTAAGACTCGATATAATTAAAAAGTTTAGGACTGAATTAGCCAAAGTACAATAGGTTTATGACTTTTTGGACAATCTTCCATCTTCTTCATCGTTTTGCTCATGCTCGAAGAATCTCATTACTAACACAGATCATCTTTTTCTATAGCTCTCCTCAATAAATACAACTTTAGTAAATGGATCATGTTGTACGCAACAAGCAATCGAATAATAAAATAGACAGAACAAGAAAGTAAATTGAACACCAAATGAACGTGGTTCGGTAGTAAAAACCTACTCCACGGGGAGAGCAACACTGAATTTTATTATAGAACAAGCGATGCACAAAGATTACAAACCATACTCGAGTCACTCAAACACTTTCGATATTTTCAAGCTCCAATTACATGTAAGAACGCACATAATATTTAGTTCCTAATTTCTTGCTAAATAATATCTCAATCTCGTAAAAGAAATTATACAAATTTAATCATGAAATTTAAGTAATTTCGACACTTAAATTCTTAACGTAATTCTGACTAATAAATCAATTGCCAAACACTCGTTAAAACCACGCTTCAATATGTGCACGTATTTAATGCGTCCAAGCACTGACATAAATGGGCTATTCAAGACTCTCGCATCAACCACGGCCTAAAAGAAATCCAACAATATAATATTTTATATACCCAATGGAAAGACACGCAACCTGCAATAGGAGTTCGGTCAACTCAGAGTCATATTTGTAATTCTCCCTTTTCACGCCACATTCTGACGTAGATTAGGAAAGAGGATTTATTTTACTTTCTCCTTTTTTTTTACTTCAGGCTTTTGCTTGGCAACAATCTTGCACGCTAGTGATAATCCAAGTTGACATATCACCCAAAAGAATATATCTTTCCGTATTCTACAATTGCACATATCCACATAATATTCAAATTTTTCGTTTCGAGCTCAAATTCGAGACATATTTTAAGAGATCCGTGACCAACAATCCTCAATTCTTGGCTCTATTTTACACTGAGAAGGACCATGCAGGATCTGATTCATCAATGACCACACAAATGTGAATTTGATCCAAGGTGGGATTCCTTGTGATCATAAGGGAAAGCAAAAGAACGTATCATTTATAAGAATGAATAAATTTTGCTTCAAGTGGTTACCATGTCACAAACACTTTTCTTTTCGAATAACATGTTTATTTTCTGAGAAAAGTGAAATCGGCTAAAGTCTCAAAGATCCTAAGCACTTGGCTCTAGTGGTAGCTGCTCATTGGTACAGTCTACGACAACATCACACTTCTTCACAAAGTTTCTTAACCTTTCTTTCTCCAAGAGCAGAAGGAGAGAATATGGCTCAACTGCTGAAGGTCGAGTCTCAGATGGAGTTGAAATCACCAGCTGAGAAGGTCTATGATATCTTAAGGAGAAAATCCTACCTCTTCCCAAAAACCATCCCTCAAATGGTTAAGAATGTAAAATTGGTCAGCGCTGATTGGGAATCTGTGGGCTCAATAAGGCACTGGACTTATGTTGATCGTAGGCCCATCAATCTGTAACTGTATATTTAGTCAGCAAGTCGATTAAACATTTACCCTTTTCTTCTGTTTTGTGATTTAGCTTGAATCTTTTAGTTTGTGGAAAATGTGGATAATGATGGGAGAGCAGAGCAGAAATCCAATACATTCGCTTAGGGAGATCGCCAAGAGGGAATCCAAGTCCGAATGCCCGTCAATATATCGAGTTGAACCCACATTTACTCAATGTAAGACTTCTCTAATAAAACTCACAATCTTGAGAGTAGGCCACCAATAATTCTATTTGATAGGAGAGCACAACAGAAATCCAAACATCGATACATATTGGGAATAAGTTATTAAAGATACTATTTGATGGGAGAGCACAACGAAAGTCTAAACATCGATACATATTGGAAGTGGGCCACCAATCAACCATCAACTCTGATATTATTTGATGAGAGAGCACAGCAAAAGTCTAATACATTTGCCTAGGAAGATCCCCAAGAGAGAACCCAAATCCGAGCTCATCAATTTATACAATTGAACCTACTTTTACTCAAAAGCTTAACTTAATTAGTTATGGGCCAATTTAAATATATTAATTGCTCAACATCACATTAATTATTCAATATAAGATTTCTCTAACACTACTCACATGTGCATTCTAATAGACAATTCATCAATGTTCCATGAGCTTTCGTTTGATGACCTCGGAACAAAGCTTCGATGAGATGCTAGTTAGTCGGTGGTGTTATTCATGTATTAAGCATGTGAAAATATTTCATACGCCTAAGCAAGATGTGAAGTCCAACTGAACTGGAGTCACGTGCGAATCCTAAGGGCTAGTAAGTAGTCGTATATCAACTGAACTGGAGTACACATACCACAGGTGATTGGGAAACTGGGAAGGAGACTCTGGAAGCCATCGATGACGAGACGAAGTCCACCACATTCAATGGTTTGGACGGAGCGGCGATGAATTTTTACAAGAGCCTGGAGGCAGGCTTCCAGTTCTCTTCAGAAGGCGCACACTGCATGGCGAAAGCAATTATAACGTACGAGAAGGAAACGCCGATGTTCCCGACCCGGATAAGTATCTCGAGTTCACGCGCTGTATGCTCATGGGTGTTGACGCCTACCTTCTCTAGGCATGAAAAATAAACTTAGAAGTGGTAGGCCAATATGTTCGGCTCGCGACATACTACGTGTATTGCAGTTCTAGGTGGCGTGAAGATAATGATGCTTCCGAAACATGAAAGGAAAAGTATGTTAAGTGGGTAATCTTTTTAGAGCATTCAACAATGCATGGTATCGTACTTTGTAGTAAATATGTTGGATACACGAAGCAGAACTCTGATACTTTTCACTTGGAGAGATCGCCAAGAGAGAGTCCAAGTCCGAGCGCATCAATATATCCAGTTGGATTTAACTTCACTCAAAAACTTAATACAAACGCGTCAACATTTCCAGTTGTATTTAAATTTACTCAAAAACTTAAGTTAATGAGTTATGGGCTACCTTGGATAATATTAACTGCTCCACACCATATTAATTCTTCAATGTATGATTTCTCTAGTACAACTCACACGTGCATTCTAACAATCTCTCCCTCATGTGTGAGCTCCAGCCTCCACACCAACTTATCTCTCCATCAACGCCCATTTGGTCTGCATTGCTACACCACAATGCCACACCGGCCTGGAAATCGAAATCGCGTTAGTCACCAAATTCCTTTGTGGAGATATTCACCGGAACAGATTGGAGGCTCCTTCTTGGAGATACTCACTGGAACAGATTGGAGGCCGACCAATCAGCCATCGGCTATGATATCATTTTGTTGGATGCACGCAGTAGAAGTCCGATGCTTTTCACCTTGGGAGATCGCCAATAGCGAGTTCAAGGCGGAGCGCGTCAACATATCCAGTTGAACCCACATTCACTCAAAAGCTTACGCCAATGAGTTATAAGCCAAATTGAATATATTAACTGCTCTACACCACATTAATTATTCAATATGATACATTTCTAAAATAACTCACGCGTGCATTCTTACAAAATATAATATAAGTATTACTTTGTGTGTCTACGTTCATCCAGATTTGTTTACAGAAAAATTCTGCATTGGGTGTGATAGTTTCATAATTTTTTGTGGGCTGAAGTTTGCTTTCTGGTACGAGAAAGAAAAGACCAGACAAAGCAATGAGTTCGAAAATTGAGGAGTCGTGCAAATCTACCATGTTCTTATATTACTCTAGTCAATTAAAAGAGAAATACGTTCTTGGGACAATTTGATTGCTGATGAAGATAAAGCAGTAGTTTATAGTTTTTTGATACTTTGATGCGTGATGACGATAGCCGTCCTTGAGGTATTATTTGCCCCCGTTATTGTTACCATCGGGGTTTAGAATAAACATGCATCCATGATATACACTAAAGCCGTAGAGAAATGAGATTAGAGAGATAAGTTCAGCAATTACTCAATTGATCTCCTGAAATTTCACCTTAAATTTGTTGGTAAAGTTGTGCGTATTAAAAGAGAAGAAGAGAGAGTTACGAAGAAGAAGTTATAGGCTAAGATTCGCTGCTCGATGGTGGCCCATCATTATTTCTCTTGCTCTCCCCTTCTTTTGCCGACTTCAACATGTGAACATATCTTGAAGCGGAGTCAGACTTATCGAAGAAGCAATTCAAGTTCAATATGGACTTCCCGTATTCGCACCTACTTCTTGGCCGCCATTAGAGAGATGCCGAATCCCAACAAGTTTTCTCTTTGGCTCTTTCGGAGTTTGACCCATTTATAAGGATGGTGTTGTGACTGGTTAAGAATGAGCTGTGAAATGCATGTGTGGTACTCCTGCCGACAAAGATTCATTCGGTTTTCCACATATGTGGCCACTGGAATTTATCCAAAACAGTGCAATCTCGTCCCTCGACTTTTAATTTATTCAATATGATTTATGAACTTTTGGTACTTGTTCAACTTAATCCATACTTTATGAGAATATATAGTATTGTCACTTAGCTAGAATTAAGGAAAGGGCAATGTCAAATATTTTCATATAGTTTAAGAACTAAATTAAACAATGTCCCAAATATCCAGGGGCCACATTGATCAAATTTGAAAGTCCAGTGATTACATTGCATAATGAATCAAACTTTAAGGACCTTTTAATTATTATTCTTTCAAGAAAATTAATTGAAATATCATTTTTCCTTCAAAGAAACTTTAGAGAGGTTTACACAACTTAGAACAACCCTACAGTTAGGCAAATCCCAAGTTGCTAACCATTTATTTTTCAAGACAACGACCAAACACCCCTAGACAAAACCCAAACAAAAATATTATCTCTCGGCTGAAGTGATATGGAAAATGATGGGATTTATCGCAACCGAATTGGATGATCATATAGAGAATCAAGAAAATTGAATGACGCACAAGATTACTCAGGTTCACTCTAGAATAGGGCTACGTCCTGTAAAGAGATTTCACTATAATTGTCAGTTTACAACCACTCAACTAGTTACAATGAATAGCAAAAACGAGCAAAATATATATGCCCCAAACGGGCCCAAAACCTAAACCTGTCTGAAACTTTTTGATCCGACAATAAACGGGCCGACTTAAACTAAAATCCAAACTTGTTGAGGTTTCGGGGGCGCTACCCCAAACCTCCGCCCGCTCACCGGCGAGCGAGGTAGCCGTCCGCTGACTAGGCAGCGGAAGCCCGGTCCGCTGATCAGGCAGTGGGACACCCGTGTCGGGGGCGCTGCCCCCGAACCCCCGCATCTTGCGCGTGTGATTTACATGTCGTCAAATAACATTTTAGTTTCCTTAAGCTCACGTGGTCATATCCCGCGTGAGAAACAAAGGTTTCCGAAATATTCGCTTACTCCATCAAAAACTAAAACAACATACACTTTCTAATATTTCCCTACTGCATGAAGCAAAACCAAAAAATATTATTTTCCCGCGAGATATATCGATTGCAATTGAATATTATTCTTTGTCCTTTCATCGATGCTTGCCTGATCATAGAAGGTGAACGCAGCGTGTAACTGATCAATTTTTGCGGAATTATCAGAAGGGAAGTCGGAGGTGTTGAAGAAGAAGCCCGAGTTAGATGATGCGAACAAAAGGTGAGCCTTCACGGCCTGGAAGGCGATGTCTTCAAACTGTAGAAGGTGTGTCGGGCGATCTGCAAGCTCACTCCGAAGAAGGAGCCGCTGTTTTGGCAACAGTGATTGTCGCGCACGAGAAGCTGACTTCTGGCGCTGATAAATACATCGATGTGTTTACCATTGTCAGGGTCTATAGATCTTTGTTTGGGCATATATATGGTGGTCTATAAATGCATTGTATAGGTATAGACAGAATACATATATAAGGTCTTGATAGTTAATCAATATGCTCAGGAAACTTTCTATGTTTAGGACATGGTCACAGGTTAGAGTTCAGGATACCGTGACTTGTTTAAATTAATCATCGAACGAGTAATTAAGGGAAAACGGAGAGATGCTCTCACCAATTATCGACAGTCAAAACGCATCATCTTATTCATCGTTTGTCCATGACCAAAGCACCTCATTAGCAACGGAGATCATCTTATTCCGTAGTTCTTCTCGACAAGTACAACTTTAGTCAATGGATCCACGACCAAAGCATCTCAGTTCTTGTCTCTATTTTTCACGGGGAAGGACCATGTAGAATCTGATTCATCAGTGACCACACGGCCGTGAATTTGATTCCATGTAATATTGCAACTGGCCAATTTGATCCTTAGATTATTCCTCTTAATCTCTTATCCTTCCCAAAAGCTTCGTTTTTTGCGGACCTGGGTATATCCTCAAATTATTTTGAGGACAATGCTCGGAAAAAGGGATATGATAGGGATTGTAACGACCCACATTTTGTTCCTATACAAATTTCCGTAACTCTCCTTTAGTGGCAATGCATTTTCTAATTCGCGGTATTTTACACTCCCATATCAAGGTGGGATTCCTTAAGATCATACGGGAAAACGTAAGACTCGAGAAACATTCTACTAGGGGACCATGGAATATGTCGTTCTATTCAATAAGTTTATTGGATAAATCTTAGTATACTTAATATTAACAAAGGAATCTAACAAAGATATTAATCTGTAATGTGTATATAAAGCGACGTCTCAAGGTATTCATGTCGCACAGTTGAAGCGCACATAGCGTCACTCTATCAGCTAAAGAATGACTGTCCACGGGAAGGTGGAGATAGACGTGGAGATCAAAGCTCCGGCTGACATGTTCCACAAAGTCATCAGCTGCCGGCCCCACCACATCTCCAACATGTCCGCCGGTAAGATCCAGAGAGTCGATCTGCACGAGGGCGACTGGGGGAAGGCCGGATCCATCATCTGCTGGAGCTACATGCTCGGTATATATTCAAATAGTACCAATGGAAGGGGCTTTGTTTCGTAACTTAATTCTTTGCGCCCAATGAATTTTGCAGATGGAGAGACTAAGGTCACAAAGGAGGTGATAGAAGCCATAGATAACGATAACAACTCGACGAGATTCCGAGTGATCGAAGGCGACCTGTTGAAGCAGTACAAGAACTTTATCTTCATCGTCCAGGCCACAAACAAGGAAGGAGGCGGGTGCATCGTCCGCTGGACGCTCGAGTACGAGAAGCTGAGCGAGGAAGTGACTGCGCCCTACTCGCTGCTCCAGTTAGGCGTCCATGTCAGCAAGGACATAGATCTTCACCTCATGGAACAGGCTCAGTGCCAGGCTCAGGCCTAGCAGAAGCTAGGGAACTGGACTTTTATGTATATGCACTGGTTTGCTGTCTCTGGTGAGCTCGACGCTATGGGTATTTGAACATGTTTCACGATGTGTCTATGTACTGAAAGGAATAAGCTGAGAAAGGAATGGTCTTCAAGTAGATCGTTAAATATCTCTACTGTTTCCATGTGTTTGTGGGGCTTTCATTAATTGTTCAAGTGATGATGTGCGTCGCAAAATGATTTGTTCCGCGATGCAACATAAGCAATTGTTCAAACTCCGGTCATAGTCTCATAGAACGGTGATTGGTGAACAAGACATAGTAATTTCTAGTAATATGAACTCTATCGGGCCAAAGGGGTCTAGGAACTCATCTCACTTTCTGAATAAGGGTTTGTATAAAACTCTTCACGCCAACATAAGTGACCGGGATGACGACGAACGGCCAACAAAGCACAAGTAGTTTGAAAAATCGTTCCACGGAAATCATTTGATCAAAGCAAATGCACCCAAATGTGCATGTGTCTAATACATTTCTGAAATGATTGGCGAAATTAAGGTGGTTCGGAGCCTGAATCCTTTGCCTCTCCTCCTCCTCCCCTTCCTCCTTAAGCTGGTAGCGTTATCCATCGGAAGAGCTTCGCGAGCTTGGGTCGACCATTCACAACCCTGGGGGACAACAGAATATAGGCCATTGCATGGCAAGCCTCAATGTGGATAGAATCATGCTAGCTTGTGAATTTATGCAGCGTGAACTGATTAGTTTTTGCGAATTATCCGAAGGGAATTTGGGGGGGTTGAAGGAGAACGTGGAGTCAGACGATGGCTTGAAAACTACAGGAAGGTGTGTCGGGCGATCTGCTAGCTCACTCGGAATAAAGAACGGCGGCTTGGCAACAGTGACGAACGAGTACGAGAAACCAACTCCGGTGTTCTGGCAGTGATGATAAGTACATAGATGTGTTTACCTATGTCGCCAAAGACATTGATGCTTACATGAATGCTGCAGCATGAAAAGAGAAGGGAAGAAAAAGGATGAAGCTAGGATCTATATATCTTTTTTGGAGCTTCTATAAGGCGATCTATGGTTTTTTTTTTTAATGTATAGACTAAATATATATAAGGTCTTGATAGTTAATCAATGTTCAGGCAAATGATTATGTTTCCGATATGATCATACACCAATGTTACTGGCATACCGTGACTCATTTAACCATCAATGAGTAATTCAGGGGGAAAAAACTGAGAGATGCTCTCACCAATTTGCGACAACAAAATACATCATCTTATTAAACAATTATCCAAAAAGTCCTATACATATTACACTTTGTTCACTTCAATGCTAAACATTTTAATTATGTCAATTGAGTCCTAAATATTTTGATAATTTATCAATTTAGTCATTCGATTAATTTTGACCAAAAATAGCTCACGTGGATGTCAACATTCCTACGGGATATTGTATACATTGATATAATTTTTTTGAATTTTTTATTTTTCTTTTTGAAAATTATATTAATATTTTTCCTTTTTTGTTTTCAAGGACCGACTGTCGTTGGCCACCGACCAAAACCCGACAATCCCTACTGTTGGCTGTGGACAAGATCGTGATGGATGTTGCGCGAGGCCAACGAGACCTTGCCAGCTTCCCATCAGCTACTAACAAGGCTTGCAACCCTCGCTAGCCAGTGGGTGAGGGCTGCCAGCCCTTGCCAGCGGTTGTGAGGGCTCATGGCTCTCGATGAGATCTGGGTGAGGGTAGGGAGACCTTTGCTAGCCATGGGCGAGGATTGTGATCTCCTTGCCCAGCTGTGAGTGAGGACTGCTAGCCCTTACCTTGTGGCTGACGAGGGTTTCGCGACCCCACTTGATGGCCCTTAACAATTAAAAAATAAAAAAAGTTAAAAATTTAAATTAAAATTTTTTAAAAAGTTTCACATAAGCATTTATCATGCTACGTAGGATGGTCATCATTCACATCAACAACTTCTAGCCAAAATTGACATGAAGGATTAAATTAACAAATTGATAAAACTTTTAGAACTCAATTGGCAAAATTAAAAAGTGTACAATTGAATTGGACAGAGTGCAATAAATTTTGGACTTTTTGGACAATCCTCTATCATCTTCTTCATCGTTTGTCGGTGATCAAAGCACCTCATCACTAACCCAGATCATCTTATTCTATAGCTCTCCTGGACAAATACAACTATAGTAAATGGATCTACGACCAACGCACTCTCAGTTTTTGTCTCTATTTCACGGGGAAAGACCATGTAGAATCTGCTTCACCAGTGACCACACGGCCTTGAATTTTGATCCATGTAGTATCGTAATTGGCCAATTTGATCCATAGATTGTTCCTCTTATTCTTAACAAAAGCTTCATTTTTTTTTTTGGACCTGAGAATATCCTCAAAATATAATGCTCGAAAAAAGGGATACGATGGAAATAGTAACGACCCACATTTTATTGCTAATACAAATTGCCATAACTCGATTTTAGTGACAATAAGTATTTTAATTTTGGATAATTAAGAGTCATATATCCCAATCTAAAGTGGGATTCCTTGTGATCATAAGGGAAAACAGATGGAAGTATCATTCATACAAACGAATTTTGTTTCGAGTGCTTACATTGTCATAACACTTTTCTCATCGAATAACATGTCATGTGCTGACAAACGTAAAATTGACTAAAGTCTCGAAGATCCTAAGCACTCCATAGGTGGCTGGCTAGCTGCTCATTCTGAACAGTCTGGCTAGTGGCTACGACAGACACTTCTCGACACAGCCTCTTAACCATTTCATTTTCCAAGAGGAGGAGGAGAGAACATGACTCGATTGGTGATGATCTATGAGAACTTCCGGAGAAAGTCCTACCTCTTCCCAAAAATCGGCCCTGAAATGGTTAAGGACGTAAGGTTGCTCACCGGTGATTGGGAGTCTGTGGGGCTCAGTAAGGCTATGGACATGTGTCGCCTTGCTGCTAGGTACTGTATTTCTTCAGTCTTGTGATTGAGAGTGCCATCGCTACTCGATTTCTTCTATTTCCCATCAAATTTGTCGTTAAGTCGTCATCGGTCACTAGTTGAACAATTGAGGCCAACATGTAAGGTCAATGTCAAGCTCTAACTTTTAGCTGGTGGAAGATCTTGGACGTGTTCTTTCTATGTATAGTCTCAGATGATTTCCCAATCTGAAAGGCTAAAGTCCGGTTGCGCTGATGTGGACACTAGCAGGCGACTCATTATTTTAATATTTTTTAATTTTTATTTTCTTTTTCTTTCTTCTTTTTTTCTCCTTCCTTCTTTTTCCTCGAGCAGATTTTCGGCAACCGGCCAGAAAATTTGCAATAAGTTTAGGACTTTTTGATAATTTTCCTCTCGGCCGAAGACATAAGTTGTCTGCGTGTCCTATGCGCCGTGGCTGTGATGCCACCGGAGGCTATTGTCCCTATTCACGCCGGTGTCACATCTAGGAGACCGTCCATCGTCCCTTGTCAGATACAACATTTTTTTTTCTTAGGAGCGCTTGTATGACAAGGTTTCCTATTGCATCCGTCTTTGAATCTTTGATAGTAATTGTTTTGTCCACTATATTTCACATGAACGCGCGAAACTAGAACCTCGAATCCCCAATTCAAGACTTGGAAATTTTTTGTGTCAATATAAGTTCATATAATTTGGATCATCCACCGATATTAAAATCCCCAAATCTTCTCGCATGAAATTTGCCGGTTTCAGTCACAGTACATCATAGGAAATTGCAGATTTTAACTTCTGACACATTATTAAAGGGTGGAGGTGTGAATAGTTAAAGAGGAGCCGTGAAATGCTGTGGCCAATGTAGGGTGGCTGAGGAATAAAATCCTAGAATTTGACATGTCCAACGAAGATTTCAGTTGCGTAAGCTCCACAGGGATTGCCTTTGATAATCATGGCACTGATTGCTCCCGGGACAAGGCATCTTCCGAGTGGGCCAGGTTCAATTAATAACTCTATCGCTTGAGATTTGTCTTTAATTCCAAGGGCATCGTTACTTAAATAGGTATTCAAGATTAAAATTATCTTTGTGGTACATAATTTCGTGATAGTTTGACAGTATTATCAATTATTTCTTACTAAAAATGTAAAAAAAAAAACCCGCACCAGCCAGGCTCGACACGACTCGGCCTAGAAATATCCCTAATTTTCGGGTCTTTTGGGCAAGCCCTGATTCCGTTCATCGACCTAGTTTCGATTTTCTTTTTTTTTTTTTGCACCAATGTTTTCTTTTTAATTTATATTTTATATTCTTTTATCCGACAAGATTGTCAAGTGATTTTTAATTCAAAAAAAAAAATCTGACCGGTTCGGCACGAAAAGTTGGGTCATATGTAATTCAAACCGGGCCGGTACCTCTTTTTTTAACAATAGATCTACACATCATTATTGGGTGTTTTGTATAAAGTACTCAATAATTAAAAAATCGTGGGGTTAGAAATAATGACATTACTGTCAGACTGTCTCGATAAAAATTCCCTCCTCTCCATAATCTTCCTTTTGATTGGCAAAAAGACAGAAAAAAAAAAAGGAACCTTTGCTTCATTTTACATGTCTTTCGATAAGTATTCTAATATCTCATGAAAATTAGCCGCATGTTTTACACATATGTAAGGTCATATTATTCCTGAGCAGCATTTGGTAGTTTGTAGAAATTTTCTCTGAAAGCCTCCAAATTACTTGAGACTTGATTCATTAGAAGCTAGACACATGGGGCTTTCCAATCATTTAATTTGTCACCATAATGGAGAAAGAAAAGTCCCTCCAGCATCTAAGAAAGTGACGCCGGCGATTCAACCAGCAGAGATACACGTTATCATGCTCCAACTAATTTTGCCTTGATCATTTGATGAGCCTTTTAATCTTCCTGAACCATATTGGCATAAAGGCATTTAGAGTGTCAAAAATTTCAAACCGCGCTCGCATTTGTGTCAAAAATTTTCGCCGGCTCATTTAAGTGTCAAGTCGAAGAAAAACGATTACTTAAGTACCTTCGACGATAAATTCTAGCCAAACATTTTATATGGGTTTTATTATATTACGTATTATCCAAAATTGACTTTTTTATATTAAAAATGGAGATCCAAAGTGGAATATAATGTGGTTGGACTCTCCATAAATGACGTTGTATGAAAAAGAATCATTCAATACGTTCTTTGATGGTGCGAACACGACGTGTGAGAAAATTACCGAAGAGAGAGAGCGCGCGAGCGCGAGAGCGAGCTCTAGATCTAAACGTGGAGAGGGAGAACTCACCTGGTAGATCCAAGTTTGCAAAGTACATCTGGCTGGTGCAAATAAACAAATCGGAGATCGACGGGAAAAATCTATTTGCCATGAAGAACATCAATGCATGGACTGTGGTGATACTTGCCAGAGGTATAGCGATAGAGAGAGGGATCATTTAGGACACGTCGACGCTCTCAGCAAGTTTTCATTTCGTGTAATGTCGTGTCGTGTCGTGTCGTGTCCGATACTCTCTAACACTTTGACACTCTCTGATAAAGGATCGATAAGTGGTCAGCGCTCCAGACTCACCAACGACATGTGAGTCTGTTATGATGCACATGTGAGTTGTGTTAGAAAAGTCCTACATCGAAAAATTAATGTGGTATTGAGCAGTTAATATGCCAAAGTTAGCTCATAACTCATTGGCTTAAGCTTTTGAGTAAAGGTGGGTTCAACTAGATATATTAACGGACTCGAGCTTGGACTCTCTCTTGGCAATCTCTCCAAGTGAAAGTATCGGACTTCCATTCTGCACGCTCCCAACAAATGATACCAGAGTCGATGGTTGATTGGTGGGCCATGGAGATTTAAGTTAAGATATATTGATGCGGAAGAATACTTGGATGCACGTGTGAGTTACTTTATAAAAGTTCTACATCGGAGAATTGATGTGATATTGAGCAGTTAATATACCCAAGTTGGCCCAAAGCTTTCGAGTGAATGTAGGTCCAACTGGATATATTGACGAGCTCGGACTTGGGCTCCCTCTTGGCAATCTCTCTAGGTAAAAGTATCAGAATTTCGCTACATGCACCCAACAGAGTCCAACATCCCAACACGCACTGGGTTAATTTTAAGCATTTTCAATAAATTACAAGTGAAAATGTAAATGTATCAAAAATCTATATGCTTAAGTCATATAACCAATCACCCTAAAATTAATATAGCCCGCCTGCAAAAAAAAAGAAGAAGAAGAAGAAACCTAATCGTCAATAGAAGAAACTCACTGTTATTTATGAGATAAATTATCATATAGATACAACGTGTCCCAATGCGTCAAAATTCTCTTTTTTTAGAAATGATGTGTCATGTCGTATCGTGTAGCTTGTCAGTGTTATCGTGATAGTCTCACAATACTGTCATTATTTCTGACCTCATAATTGTTCAATTAATTAGTTTATGAAAACACGTGAAGATGATTTGTGGATATACAACTTTCCAAATAATACGAGGGAGTGTTCATGAACTAATTTTATTTTTGTATAATCCTAAAATGTCTCGAACTAGTGGTATAGGGAAAAAAATCAAGAATTGTTGTCCTAAGATTATTAAGTCACAAATCTGTCAAACAAGATAAATATCCTTTGTGAGCTATTTTGTGAAAGGAAGCTGCTACCATGATAGTCGGACATTACTCTCATTATTTCTAATCCCATAATTTTTCAATTAATGAATGCTTTATGAAAAATATGTGGAGATGATGTATGAATCTACGGTCAGAAATAACTGATAGCACTATAAACTGTGAGAGAATCATTTCCCTTTGTGAAATACATCATCTTTCTAAAATGAGAAAAGAAGAAAATTCTCTACCATGGTACATATGATTGAAAAGAATGAGTTTCAATTTTATTAACAACAGTCTCCATTATACCATTTGCTAACAAATATTGTTTATCTGTGGACGATGTTTGGGCCCTCTAGCATGTTTGCTCCAGATCCAGCCCTGTCTTCTTTGCAATACACGGGGTTTAAACCCGAACATTGAACTACAATTCTCATACACTTCCCCAAAATAAAGCAACCAATGGCATCAAAACAACGCGTACTTGACTCCCATAAAGCACGCGGGGACAATGAATCATTAACTCTTCATTGATCGAGTAGTGCTAAAACGTAAGGACATTGATTCAAACTCGTCTACTAAATAATATATTGAATAATGCGCAATTTTAGGGCTAATAGCATAAATGTTCCATGAACTTTAGTTCAATAAGTAACATTGTTCTTGAACTTTTAATATATTTAATGTGCTTCCTGAATTATTGGTAAATGTTCAATATAGTCCACATACTACGTAAAAATGTCTAAAAATTTGGGGACCAAGTTGAATATTAGACCAAATGTTAGAGACCGCATTGAATAATTCAAAAGTTTAAGGATAATATTACGTATTGAACCAAAGTTCAAGAGTCATATTGAACAAATTAAAAGTTTATAGATGACGTTACATAGTACGATAAAATTCAATGATCGTTTGTGCCATTTTTCCATAATTATGTTAGTAAGTAATCAACTTATTTAAGCACCCAAGAGGATTTTTTTGTTCTATTTAACAAATTTGATGATGCATATTGATATATTTAATGTTGACAGTGGAAGTGATATGTTCTCCCACTAGCGAAGTCCCATTAGTCCTCCCATTTTTTTTTTTAATCTTCATTCCATTATTTTATCTTTGAGGTAACAAATAAGTATGTCTCCCTTGTGGGTAGACATGTCCAAATAAATAGTGGGCTCGGAACCGGCCCGTTGATCGGGCGCATAGTTTCGAACAAGAACTGGAACCAGACTTCAAGGGTCGCAACCGTTTCCACATTTTTCGAAACAGGCCCAGGCCGAACCGCCATTTAAAAAAAAAGAAAAATTGAAGAAAATGACAATTGCTTGAACTGGGATTCAAGCCTTTATTCTTTTGATTGAAACAAGAATCATAAACCACTCAACTACCTACATTTTGATTGTCCATATTGCAAAAAAATTATATATAAAAAAAGATATAAGTAAATTGAACCGGTGAAACTGACGGTTCCTTGAACTGGCCCAGAACCTTCAATTCTAGCTTTTTTAGGAATCGAAACCGCCGGTTCCTGAACCGGAACTAGAGGTTCCGTGGAATCGGCCACGTCTACGGCATGTGGAGTACATTTCAATTTATTTTCCATCTTGTTTGCGCACCAGCTATCTTCGACTTGCCTCGAGATGTTCAAGCCAGTCCACGTCCTGGGGGATTTGGATTTTGATGGGAGAGAATGCATGTTGATTTGACTAATGCATGGGAAAATGTAATTCAAAAATATGTTTTAAGGGTGATAAATTTATCTTGAGAGGTATTGATTCTATATTATCCCAAAAGCTAGGCTAGAAAATGAGACCTTCCCTCCCACTTAAAAATTGATCATCAGTATTTTCCACAATCAGTAAGAGACAATCCCAACAATCTCTCCATCACACATCCGGCCTTGAGTTAGAGGAGCGATCCATATCTCTCTTGTAGAGAGTTAGGTCTAGACTTGTTAGTAATTTCGATCGTTAGGTTCGGACTTATTAGTAGTTTTGGCTTTGATACCATTTAATGAAGCATGTAGCAAAAGCCTTATACATCTAGTAAGATCGACAATAGGGAACTCAACTCCGAGCTTGCCAACATATCTGATTGGACTCAATTTCGCTTAAAAGATTAAAACAATGAGTTAGGGATAACTATGATATATTAACTATTACACACTATATTAATTATCCGATGTGGGGTTTTTCTAATACAACTCATAGATGTATTAGAATAATCTCTCCCTTACGTGTGAGTTCCAATGTTAGCTGTTAGGTCCACACCAATATATCTCAACTTGAATCTCCTTCAATACACGTTGGCAATCTTCTTCAATGCACAGTGGGTCGGCGTTGCTATACCACAACGCCCACTAGCTTAGAAACAACGTTGATTGTCAAATTTGGGAGTAACCCACTAATCAACCATCGGCTATGCGTTGACACACCACAATGCCCAATAACCCAAAAATCACATTTGTCACCATATTTGAAAGTGGGCCACCAATTAATCATTGACTCTGATACCAGTGTTAAGTGATCTTGGCCTCTCTTATCCCAAAAGTTAATTTAAAACGCGAGGCTTTCTCTCACACATATAAATTGACTACCAGTCATTTTTCACACCCAATTCTCATCCTTATCCTAAATGTAACACAAGCATCAAGCGAAATTCTATCCGTCATCGGCAATTAATATGGGGAAAAACATACTCAACCTGAGCTAGGTGAGGTTCCTGACCCTTTTGGATGTGGGATAACCCAACAAACCCTCCTCACACATCATTGGAGTAGTAACAGTGTCTCTCTCGTATGACTGTTGAGTCCAGACTTGTTGAAAACCTATGCTCTAATATCGTCTTGGGCCTCTCTCATCCAAAAAGTTAGATCAAAAGATGATCATTTCCCTCACATTTGTAAATCGACTACCAGCCTCTTCCACAATCGATATGAGACTACTCCAACAATCTAGTGGTCCATCATATCTCTTCCACCACATCATAAGTTCAAATTACAAAGTAAATGGCCAATAATGTGTTGCCAAATTGTGATATATTTCATGTGAAGAAACTTTATGGCTGCAGGATCAATCGTCGAAATGCAGAATCATTATGGCACAAATCGAATGTTACGGGACGAGGGTCATACTCTTAGTGCTAGTGGTCGGTGCTCATCCTTTTACTTATAAAAGAAATTGCGTGAGCAAATAAAACAGCTCTGGACCATTTTAATTGATATATTTAAAAATTCAAAATCAGAAGTTAGAGAAATTTTCTGAGCAGTTTATCTTTTTAGAAATATTTTAGGACTAGTCATGTCGAAAATGATAGGTCTATCTATTGGATAAATATGATAAACTCGGGAAAAATTGGTGTTACAAAATTTCACTGGCTTTCACTGGCCAGTTAGTTAAATAAATCCTGACTTTTACTTTAAAATTCATTTTTCTTTTTTTTTCGTACAAATATACTAGATATTACTTGTCTTATAATAAATCCTTATTCTATTTTTTTTTGTGCAATACTCATGAGAGTAGGCAAGTGAAGACAGATACTATATGTATATACTATGATTGCTATCGGTTTTCCAAATAATATACATTTTGATGCTAGCCCAATAATTTCGGTTTCACGTGAATCAATAGATTCTAAAACCTTAAAAAAGGTTATAATTAAATTAGATAAGTGTAGATGTCAATGGAGTACAATTGCAATTGCTCCTAGGAGTATGTGATGAAGCAACTAGAAATTATATGATTGAACGCTAAATTAAAATAAGCAATCATCCAAAGGTTTTTTATTGCGATCAGGGAGAAAAGTACCAAAAAAACCTTAAATCTATCGTATTGGTAACAATTAGTTCTGGACCTTTCAATATAAACAATTTAATCATAAACATTTTCATATTGATATCAATTCAATCCATCAGGTCAATTTTGGCCGAAAATCGCTGATATAAACTATGACCCTTCTACATGGCACGGCTGGTGCCAAGGTAAACAATATAGTAATTTTATAAAAAAAAATTATTTTTAATTTATTTTTTCATTTTGGTCAGCAATGGTCGCCGACAACTCTCTCGGGCCATTGGGCGAGGCTTGAAAGGCCCTTGCCAGATCTAGGCAATGGCTATTACCTGGCTCGCAGTTGGCGCGGCTGCGAAGGCCCTCAAGGCCATTACAACCTAGCCCAAATATGGGCGAGGGCCAGCGGGCCAGCGGCCAAGGTGGTCCTCGCCTAGATTTGGTGAGCATCGTGACCCTTGGCAGCAGCCGACAACCTTCCTAGCCTAAAGTAAAGGTAAAAAAGGAAAAAGAAAAATATAATGAAATATCCACGTGAGTGTCAATCAGGTCATGTAGGACGACCAATGTTCACATGAGCGACTTTCAGTCAAAATTGGCCGGATGAAATTGACACTATTATGAAAAAGTTTAGGATTAAGTTAGTCCAATTAAAATATTTAAGACAAAATTAATATCAATGCAAAATATTTAAGATTTTTTTGGGTAATTTTCCCTGCAATCAGGCTATGTGATGCATGCATGATATGCATCTACAGTTTGATAGACAGTAGTCTCTCTCTCTCTCTCTCTCTCTCTCTCTCTCTCTCTCTCTCTGAGTGCGCTCTCGAAATTAGTTTTTGTTCTCTACGAGTTCTTACGTGAAGGGGTGTGTGTGTATATATACATTAAAAGTAGGAAAACCACATATACATTGTGTATATAAAGGGTCCTGGGAGAGAACTCTCTCTGATCATATTCCTCACTCACTCTCTTCCATCTCACAGCCGAAGATCAAGAATGACAGTCCACGGGAAGATGGAGATTGACTTGGAGATCAAGGCTCCGGCCGACAGGTTCCACGACGTCTTCAGCCGCCGGCCCTACCACATCTCGAATATTTCCACCGATAAGATCCATGGCGTCGATCTCCATGACGGCCCTTGGGGCAAGGCCGGATCTGTCATCAGCTGGAGCTACACCCTCGGTGAGTACTCAAATAATACTAATGAAACGGGCCTTTATTTGATAACTTAAGCTTTTGTGTCCATTGAACTCCGCAGATGGAGAGACTAAGGTTGCGAAGGACGTGATAGAAGCCATAGACGACGAGAAGAACTCGACGACCTTCAGAGTGATCGAAGGCGACCTGATGAAGCTGTATAAGAACTTTGTCCTCATCGTCCATGCCACGCCCAAGGAAGGAGGCGGGAGCGTCGTCCACTGGACGCTGGAGTACGAGAAGCTGAGCGAGGAGAAGACTGAGCCCTACTCGCTGCTCCAGTTCTGCGTCCATGTCAGCAAGGACATCGATCTTCACCTCATGGAACAGGCTCAGGCTCAGGCTTAGGCCTAGCAGAAACTAAGGAACTGGACTTTATGTATATGCACTGCACTGGTTTGCTGTCTCTGGTGAGTTTGATGCTACGTATGTTTGAACATGTTTTACGACGTGTCTATGTACTGAAAGGAATAAAGCTTGGGTTATGTCATTATGTGTGGTTCTTGTGGTTCTTATGAGGAAAATTAATGGAATGGTCTTCAGACAGATCATTGAATATCTCTACTGTTTCCATGTGTTCTTGTGACTTTCATTAGTTGTTCAAGGGATGATGTGTGGTCCGGTGTGCGGCCCCAAGATTCATGGGGCTGTTTTCCTCTCCATCTCTGACTTGTAGATGCTTCTCAAAACATCTGCATAGTGAACTTTCTTTAACAAATTTCACACGTAATAATTCAACCAACCCGATGTATAAATCGAATAAAGAACCCCAGTTTCATGATTCGTGTGTATGCGATCTCAAGTGGAATCGATTCAGAGGTCGCCTGTGGCTGACAATCACAAATAAACCTCAGATCTGAGGTTGCGGAGACTTGGGAGGGGTGGGTGGGGTGGGGTGGGGGGCTGGGGGGCTGGAGCTCTTTAGTGTTAAGTTTTGCGCATGTTAAAGTAACATATGAATCCGACCAAAAAAAAAAGTAACATATGAGTTCGACCAAAAAAAAAAAAAAAGTAACATATGAGTCGCCCTTAAACGTGTAAATCACCTGTCGTAGAGTCGTGATGGATGAACATAACATGGTAATTTCTGGTAAAATGAATTCGATCTGACCAAATGGGTTTATGAAAATGCTAATATCGAACATTGAAACAAAGCCAATTCCAACTTATGAAGGAAACGATACATTTCGTTTTTACTTGAAAAACTTTTCTCATTTCGCTTTCTGAATAGTGGGTTTATATTAAACTTTTCACACCAACACAACCTAATTTTACATTTCGGCGATACGCATGTTTCTATTCATCAAATTAGAGACCGATGACAGGAAAATTTCCTCGAACGCTTTCAGATATTCACCCTCGGGGAGGAAAATTCATCTTTTTAAACACGGAAAGGTAGAAAATTCGCAAAAAAAAGATGAAACTTGGCAAGTTTCTTTCCAGAGGGAGATCTTATGGGTGCAAAGAAGCGAGAGCTATATTCAGGGTTAAGTACACTAGAGGTGCCATATTTTTTATGCTGCGTTCACTTAAATGTCATAACTGTTAAAACGTTCGCTTGAATGCCACATTGGAGTAAAAACGTTCAGGTAAGTGTCAATTTTGGCCAAAATCGTTCATTCAAGTGATATTTTTGTCAAAAAAGGCGATGTTGAATTTTTATTATTATTTTATTAATTCTCTAAGTGCCACGTGGATTTTCTTTTTATTTTTTAATGGTTTATGCAATTTTTTATTCAAATAAAAAAACAAAGGGAAAAAAAACTAAATGATTTTTTTTTAAAGAGAAACCGAAGAGTTTCTCATTGGTGGCTGGCCCAGGAGCCAAGTCGACTCACCTTAGGTAAGCGAGGTCGCGATGTCTTTGAACGATGGCCATTGCAGCCTCGACAGTGATGGAGGGCGCGAAGCCCTCGCCCACATCTGGCAAGGGTTTCAAGCCCTCATCTGCGCCACCCGAGGCCGCAACGGCCCTATATGGCTGTCGCGACCTCCTGGCCGAGGGCTAGCCGACCCTGGCCCCCAGCCTCCGGCCAGTCTCGACCCTCGTCTGCCACCATCAAGAAACACTCAGGTTTCTCTTAAAAAAAATCATTAATTTTTTTTTTGCCTTATGTTTTTTTGATTTGTACAAAAAAAATAAAAAAAAAATTGCATAAACTATTAAAAAATGTAAAGTAAATCCACATGGTACTTAGAAAATCAATAAAAAAAATTGTTCGTCAGCCCATGTCACCATTTCTGGCGGCCACGTTAGCCATGGCACTCAAGTGAATGTTTTTAAAAGTTATGCCACTTAAGCGAACGTTTTAAAAGTTATGGCACTCAACTAACGCTGTACAAAAGTTATAATGCTTTTAGTATACTTATCCCGCTAGATTCATATGTAAACTTGTAGTTAATGGACGCTGAACTTAAACCCAAATTTAGCTCAAACTTTAGCAAAAACGTGCCCCTGATGTAGCGAAAAGTCCAAGATAAGGCTTGAAAGAACCATCGTGATGGGCTTCGCTCAAACTGTTATTTCGACCTCCATTTTCACAAAGGGATGGGATGTTAGCGGCAATTTGAATATGCTATCGGTCAATACATTAAATTAGGTGATTGGGTAAGCTCTGTAGCACATAAGGATTAGACGTTAGTAGTAATTTGAGAATACAAAGATAATTGTGAAAAAACAAATCATAAACCTATAACAATTATGTCAATTCAATTTTAAATCTTTTTTTGGCTAATTTGGTCATTCCGGTCAATTTTGATTGGAAATCGCTAATGTGACATGACCGGCACTAACATGGCAATTTTTAAGAGTATTTAATATTTTTTTTTCCTTTTATTTCTCTTAATTTTTTCTTCCCTTCTCCTTCAGCCGACTACAGGACCTCGGGGACCTGTCAGAGACAAGAGCTTGGCCAGCGATGATGAGAATTGCCTCTAGCCAGTCATTCACCGTTGCGGAATATGGTGAGCGGTTGAAAGAAGATGTGAAAAATAATAAATAAATATTATTAATAAAAATTACCATGTTAGCACCACTAAGGCCACGTCACCGATTCTCTATCAAAATTGGCTGGAAAGACTAAAGAAGCACAAATACAAAAGTTTTAGAACTAGATTAGGGGAAAAAAGAGAGATTAATACTGAATTGGCACAATCGCAATATGTTTAGGATTTTTTTGGCAATTATCCCGAAAAATTTGTCCAAAAAGTTTTCGACCTGTGGCACTTTGACCGATTCAGTCATAAATCTTTCAATTTTACCAAAGGAGTCCTGAACCTTCCAAGATTTTTTCAATTAATCCCATTCGGCTAAGTTTGGCAGAAATCACTTATGTGGAAGTCAAGCATCTTATGTGGGATGATCGGTGCTGATATGGACAATTTTGAATAATTTTAATATTTCTTAGATTTTTTTCTTTTATTTTTTCTTCGTTTTTTTATGCTAGTGAGGGTCACCTACAACCCTCACCAGTCGCGAAGGCTTTGGCAAGGCTGCGGTCCTCGTCCAAATCTGACGAGGGCCTTAACGCCTTCACCTACAGTCGACAAGGTCGCAATGGCACTAGGAGACCCACCAACTGCGGGCAAGGCCTTTATGGCACAAAAAAGACAAAGTAAAACAGAAAAAATAAAAAATAAAAAGAAAAAACAAAATAAAAATTATAAATATATTATTAAAATTATACATGTTAGCGACGACCATGTTATATAGGATATACGTGTCCACGTCAGAGTTTCAGATAAAATAGTTTACATGACTATTTTAAGTGAGTTAGCAACATAGGGTTACGAGGCCGCCTCCAAGGGCAGCAACCACACTTTGTGGGAAGATCAGCCACTGCAGCCTGGTGTAGGATCCCGGACATAGCCGCTGCTGGACACTGGACATCGCTAGACTTCGTGGTTGCTGCCTGTTGCCGATTGTTGCTAGTGGAGGAAGAAGAAAACTCGATGATTTCCTAAAAAAATGAAAAAGAAAAAAAATTAAAAACTTAAAAAATAAGAAAAGGAAATTTACAACAAACAAGTTTTTTTTTTAAAAAAAAAAAATTGGATCAAATATAAAAGAGTTTTATCAATACCGGTCGAGTTGGTTATGAATTAGGTCTGATATGGGTGGCTAGTTTTGTATTACATGAAACGGAGTGAATGTGTGTTGGGTTATTTTTAATCCGACCCACCAACCCACCCATCAGTCGGCAAATATAGACTGTTGACAAGGCCATTAAACTGTTGCCGACAGTAAAAACAAAAAGAAATTACTAAGTCGTAAGACATGCTTATCGACGAACGAAGCTCAGTTTGATCAACAAGAAGGCCATGACTAAAACTAATCGCGACGGCTTGTCCAAGTAAATAATTTGATAATTTCGATGCTTAGGTAAACTGATATGGCCATGGAGAAGTATGATCGGCACGGTCCTGTTATTGTAGAGCCGTAGATCACAGAAGCCACTAACTATAAAGGTCGAAAATATAGGTCGTTGCCACCATTAGGAAGTGGATCGACGAGCTACACAAGTAATTGTCGATGTTTGTTAATTAATGCCTGTTGAAGTAATTGGTTTACGTAGTAACTGCTTGTAAATACATGTTGCTGAATTCTAAAAGTCACGTAGTTGTGTTTGCTTTTGTTGTAACCATTGTTAACTATAGAAAGTAGTGCAAGTCGCTGAATGGTCGTTTGGAGCAAAAAACTACCAATCAGTTGTGCAATTTTATCTTCCCGTAATCTTTACATTTCAAATGCATTTTTACGTGGCTGGTCACGACTGCCTCTAGTCTCAGAACATTTAATTTTCTTGTCAAATCACATTTCCTTTTTAGGGGTCAACAAGGGACCATTCACATCATTTGTCAATTTTATATATCGATCCACACTTTGAAATGTTTTTCGATGGTAACTTTTTTGGCGAATACATCGTCGTTCTCAAACGCGGGAAAAAGAAAATTTTTATTCCATGATGCATGTTAATTCTTTCAACTTACTTAACAACATTCTCTATTATAGATTAGATATAAAAAAAAAATTATCCATTTGTGGACTATACTTGGCCCCGCCAACATGTTTGCTGTAGATCCGCTCTAAGTTCTACTCCATTCGTCAAAGTGAATGAAAATTGATGAAAATAGTTCGAAAGACTTTAAAGAACCTCAGTTCTTGGCAATACAGATTTCAAGCTTCATATCCAATTGCGAAATCTCCATTGGATGTTATATAACTTCGTGGGGGGATAATAGGATTAAACCCGAACGATCAATTTCGATTTTTCGACCCACAAAAAAAAAAATCGATTCATGTACTTCTACTCCCAAAATTAAGCAACTAATCATATCTAAGTCACACATACAATGTTAATGACATGCATGTCTGGAGGGGGAATTGTTGTTAACTCTTTAGTGATTGATTACATGTAAAAAATTAAGGATTCTAATTAAAAACCGTCTACTAAATTACTATTAAACAATTTGTAAGTCTACTAGTAAACAACTTACTCATTCAAACAATCAAGAAGAGTCCGTGGTTCTATTTAATAGATTTAGTGAATGAATCGCTACATATATAATATTATTATTTGAAGTTAATTTTATGTCACAACTTGTGTAGCCCTATCCGTCCTTCAATTTTTTCTTCGCTACATTATTTTAAATTATATAGTACATAAAAAAAGTTTGTGTCCGTTGTGTGCCTACCAATTGCGTCTAGGATATATGGATTAGGTTTCAATTATTTTCCCCGTCTCCTTTTAATTTACCTCTATATTTTCAAGCCTATACAAATCCTTTTAATTTACCTCTGAGATCTAAGGATCGGCAACGGCAGGCTGGAGTAGTTATGGTTCAAACCAAATCATAGTTGCTATTTTCATGCCTGCAATTATTTTATCAAATCATACTTTTTTTTAATTCACATAGTGGCAGTGGGCCAACAATTTAGGCTTAACGTGAATCATGTGATTAAAGAATCCCCCCCAAAAAAAAAAGAAATGAATTTAAAAAGTTTAAAGCGGAAATCATCCAAAGTTTAGGAGATTCCGCATCAACACAAGCTAGCATTGTTTAATGTGAAATTGTGAGGGAAAAGTTGAGAAAATTATCAAAAAAGTCACAAACATATTATAATTATGTCAATTCAATCCTAAATTTTTTTATTTTCAGTTGAGTTTTAAACATTTTGTATTTGTGTCAGTTCAATCCATTCGGCCAGTTTTGGCAAAAAATCACTGACATGAAAACTGATCCTCTTTTTTGAAGCATCAGATACTGACGTGGAAACTTTTAAATAATATATATTGTTATTTTTTTTCTTTCTATTATTTCTCCTATTTCACTCTTAATTAAACGAGTGAAAACTTTCGGCACTAAAGTGAATGTTGTACCAAACTTTTGGCAGTTTCTAGTGTACTTATCCCCTAATTTTCACATTCTATCATATATTATATGCTTTCCTTTTTTTTTCTCTAAAATGAATAAATTATAGTTGAATTAGAATGCATGAATCGGCTATTTATGTGGATCGTGCTTTGTTTATTAACTCAGTTTATTTTCTTGCAAAAAAAGAAAACCAACAAAATTTTTAATATGTATGCATATATAAAGCCTCGTATAAGAGAGCTCTCCGTCATTCATGTTCATATCACTCCCACCCTCCAGTACCCACTTGAAGCAAACATACCATCATCATATCAGTTTGATCATTGAGGATCTAAGGAAAAAGAAAACCAAAACGAAGACAAAAGGATGACAGTCCACGGGAAGATGGAGATAGACTTCGAGATCAAGGCTCCAGCCGTCAAGTTCCATGACGTCTTCAGTAGCCGGCCACACCACATCTCAAACATATCCCCCGATAAGGTCCAGGGCGTCGATCTGCACAACGGTGACTGGGGCAAGGCCGGATCCGTCATCTGCTGGAGCTACACGCACGGTACATATTCGAATGGTACTGATAAAACGGGCTTTGTCCGATATCTTAACCCTTTTGCGTCCAATGAGCTTTGCAGATGGAGAGACTAAGGTCGCAAAGGAGGTGATAGAAGCCATAGATAACGAGAAGAACTCGACGACATTCAAAGTGATCGAAGGCGACCTGATGAAGCTGTACAAGAACTTTGTCTTCATCGTCCAGGCCACGTCCAAGGAAGGAGGCGGGAGCATCGTCCACTGGACGCTTGAGTATGAAAAGCTGAGCGAGGAGGTGACTGAGCCCTACACGCTGCTGCAGTTAGGCGTCCAAATGAGTAAGGACATCGATCTTCACCTTATGGAACAGGCTCAGACTCAGGCCTAGAAGAAACTAAGGAACTGGACTTTTATTCATATGCACTACTTTGCTATCTCTGTTGAGCTTGATGTTATGTATGTGCGAAAATGGTTTACGACTTATCTATAATGAAACGAATATGCTTGTGTTATGTGTGGTTCTCGTGAGGAAAACTAATGGAAGGTCTTCAAAGAGATGGTTAAATATCTCTACTGCGCGATCCCAATAGATGGAATGATTCGGGTGGGCAACACCCGGCTTCATGGGGCTGTTTTCCTCTCAATATCTGGGGTTTAGATCCTTCTCACAATATCCTGATGGTGGATTTTCTTGAAAACGTTTCTCGTGTGTGTACCATCTTGAGTCGAAGCCAATCAGAGGTCGCATATGGCCGACAAAACAATCACAAATCAACCTCAGATCTGAGGTTGTGGTGGCTTGGGAGGGGGAAGGGGAGTTATAGCAGTTAAGTTTCGTGCATGTTAAAGTAATACATGTGTTGCCTTTAAATGTGTAGACCACCCGTCATGGGACCGTGATGGATTAAAAAAACTTTGCAATTTCTGGTAATATGAACTCGATCCGGCCAAATGGGTCTAAGAAAAGGAGCCGGATCCCCTGTCATAAGCCAGAGGATCCTCTCAAATCTAATCCCTCCATTAATTTCCCCATATAATAGGAGTGGAGGATCCAGATTTCAGGGAAGTAGGGGATCCGGATCCGAAAAGAAAATGCTCATGTTGAACATGGAAACGTAACCAAGTCCAACTTAGTCGGTCAAAGGATACTGATTTACTTCCATTTCTATTTAAATAACTTTTCTCATCTCTCTTTTGGATAGTGGGTTTATATAAGAAAACTGCTAGCTTGACAATCTTAATTATTGGATAATAATAATAGGGTTACGGTGTGCGCCCATGCGGGCAACCACACTCCTAATCGTTATCTGTTAAAGTCAAACGAAAATATACGTTCCTTCATTATCCGTTAAGTTGAACGAAAGTGAACGAAATTATACGTTCCTTCGTTATCCATTAAGTTGAACGAAAGCATACGTTCCTTCGTTCAACAGACGTCACTTGAACGAAATTATACGTTCCTTCATTCAACAAACGCTGCTTAAAAGAATGTCGTCCTCTCCAGACGATCGTTGTTGAAGCATTCGACTTACTCAAAAAACGAACGAAGAATTCTCTTCCCTACCGACTGTCGATCGTCGTTGGTCAAAGCGACGTCAAAGCAACTTCGTTATCGCAAAGGGCTCTTAACTTGTGACTATTAAGGTATGTCCTCGTGATATACTTTTATGATCAGTGATTCAAGTGGTTAGTATAGACATGTTTCCGCAATTAGAGATTGAATACAGAATGGGTTCAGTACCCAACATTGGTATCAGAGCAAACGTTACTTGATTCCTGATTGTTTTATGTTAATTTCGTGCAACTAAGCCCTAATAATGATGTTACTGTTCATGCATGATATTCTGAGTTTGGTGTGTCGAAAATGTATTTTGAATATACCATTTGAATGGGCTCGCTAAGACGATCGTTTTGAGTGGTCGCCGGCCCCGAGGGGACATCGGAAATCGCTGCATACGGGCCACACGCCGCGACGGAGCGGAGTCCCTCGAGGCCGAGGCTATTTGTCCTTTTTAAGCCACTTTTTGTTTGTCAAAATTGAGGTCTGAATATACCATCGTATTCTTCTCAACGAGACGAGAATTTTGACGGGTGGACGGTCATCAGAGGAGGTCAGACGGCAGCGCACGCGCCGGCAGTGTCACTGCCGTTGCGAATCATGAGCCACGTGCGGCGCAAGTGGTCCGCCCACGCTGCTGACGTCATCATGACTTCAGCCACGTGCAATGCACCCGGCCCTGCCTGGTGGGCTGACGTCAACGAACCAGGTCCAGCCCTACCCACGACGCAGCCCAGCCCATTTAAAAAAAAAAGGGGCCCGACCCATTTTTCAAATGTTTTCTAATTCGACCCACGTGGACGTGGCCCGACCTGTCTGATTTTGACCCGATCCGTTTGACCGTGACCCGACCTGACTGACCGTTGACCCTACCAGTTGACTTTGACCGTTGGCAAAAAAAAATGTTGGTCATTTTATAGGGGCTTGTTTGATATCTTGTTTTGCTTATTATTTATTACGATATATTCGTAATAATAATTGCATAATTGATGGATTTTAGTAATTCACTTTGTATTGCATTCGTTGCAAGAATAATGCCCTCAAGAAAAGCACCTCTGCATAAATGGAGGGTGCTAAAAAACAAGAAACCTCCAAAGCTAAGGAGACAAAGACAAAGGCAAATAGAAGCCCTTAATGAAAAGATTGAGATCTTGAACAAATGGGATAATTTATGTGACATTATAACCCATGTAACAAAGATCAACATTATAATCCAAGAGATTATTTGGGATGCTCGTATAGTGGAAGATCGAAAAGCGTTTAACACACTTAAATATTCTATGCCTGAGGATTGGTATGATCAGCTCGACCGCACTTGGGATGAACAATGGTTATATAAGACGTTTGCACTACATTTTTTACAAAAAGTTGTAAGAGTCGGGGCGACGAAAACGTCGTCACTTGGGATGAATGGATCGCGTAAGCACAGTGCACCCTAGCTAAAAACCAAGGGTTCTTAGAGGGGTTTTCCTAAGGCAGCGATATGGGCTCCTGATTTTGTCAAAAATCCCCCTAGAGAACTTGCGAATTCCCTACCTTATATAAGAAAAATTACCTGGGTCAATCGTCAAACCTTAGAGGAAATAACAACACATGATTATGTTTAGACTATAGAAACTTACTATTATTTGTAACTATTGTAAGTTCAGTTTATGTACATCGCATTTGCTAGATGTAATAATTCGTGTATGTGTGTGTATATATATATAAATATATATAATGCTATATATGTTTGAGTGGGGGTGTTCATGAGTTTTAGTAACTGTATGATGAGCACACATGGATGATTGTATTGAAATAGATTTTAGATTAGAACATCTAGATGATGATGGGAACTTAGTGAACCGTTGATTTTGGAATCTTTTCTGAAATAATATATCAATACAATCTAAATGCATAAATAGAGTTGCATTTGTTGCATACAAATAGACTTAAAATCCGTGCAAAATGTCTAATATTCAGATACAATGGCAATAGCTTCAAAGAACATTGTTGCTAAACTCAACAAAGGTGAGAAATTGAATGGAGAGAATTATGAAATTTGGAGTATGAAAATCCAGTATGTGCTAGAGGAGCTTGAGGCATTGGAAGCTCTTAACCTGACCATGGCTGAACTAGAGGATAGTAACACTGCACAGTATAGAAGGGACAAGGAAACCTTCGCTGCTTGGAAGAAAAAGAACTCAACTGCTCGCATTACGTTGTTAAGTAATATGGATAATAATATAATGCGAGAGTTCAAGCAACACGAGAATGATAAAGACATGTGGGATGCCTTGAAAGCTAGATTTGAACAAACTTCTGTTACTAAGCTAAGCCAGCTTACTATCAGGTTCGATACATATAAGATGCCACATGGGCAAAATATGAGACAACATCTGAGGAAAATGTCGAACATGATTAGCGAGCTGAAAGATGCTGGTCATATATTGTCTGATGAACAACAAGTGCAGGCTGTAATCCGCTCTTTGCCTAATAATTGGGAACACATGAAGGTTAACTTGACTCACAATATGAATGTCACAACCTTCGAGAATACTATGCACCATCTGGAGCTAGAAGAGGACCGCCTTCTGGCGGCTAAAACACAAACTGATGTGTATTTTGTTGTTTCTAACTCACATAGACCTTTGAGTTCCAAGCGCAAGCACCATGGTAGTTTCAAGAAGTGGAAAGGTAAAGGAGTGGAACAATCAAGTAAGAAACCAAAGGTTGAGAAGCATGGAAAAGGGAAGCGTCCTGTGAAGAAAAACATTTCAAGGATGAAATGTTACAATTGTGGCAAGAAGGGTCACTTCGCTCGCGACTGTGGTGAGTTGAAGAAGGTAGAAACTCTGAGCACTCTTAAAAGTGTTAGTTTTATGTCCGGTTCTATATTTTTTGCTGAATCTCATCCTTTGTGAATGGTAGACTCAGGTGTCACAAACCATGTAGCTAGAGATAGAAGTATGTTTGTGGAATTTCGACGAATTCTAAGTGGAGTGAGATTGATCTATGTAGGAAATAATTCTAGAGTAGAAGTGAAAGGAATTGGCACCTGCCAACTGATCATGCATGGTAGACGCACATTATTCCTACACGATGTTCTATATGCTCCAAAGATTCGTTGAAATCTAATCTCTGTATTAGTTTTAGTCAAAC
Source organism: Rhodomyrtus tomentosa (assembly GCA_028455895.1). Taxonomy (NCBI): domain Eukaryota; kingdom Viridiplantae; phylum Streptophyta; class Magnoliopsida; order Myrtales; family Myrtaceae; genus Rhodomyrtus; species Rhodomyrtus tomentosa. The sequence goes on from JAPCWY010000011.1 coordinate 10,476,689, forward strand.
TTGATTTTAGTATGAATTTCCATAATAATTGTGTGAATCTATTGTTAGGTGCAACTTACTATGGTTCTGGTTATTTCGTGGATAGGTTTATTATATTAAATATTGAACATGCAAGTGTAAATCTATATTATTCCTTATTCGCATCTTTCAATTCTAGTGAAAATGATGTGAATGTTTGGCATGCTAGGCTTGGTCATATTGGTCAACAGAGAATGAATAGATTAGCCAAATATGACTTATTAGGCAATACTGAAAAAATCAAATTGCATGTTTCCGAACATTGCCTAGCTGAGAAAACTACACAAAAGCCATTTAGAAAGAGAACTAGAGCTGAATTCCCTTTGCAATTAGTCCATACAGACATCTGTGGTCCAATGAATGTAAAGCAAGGCATGGTGCTGTTTATTTCATCACATTTATTGACGATTATACTCGATATGGATATGTTTATTTGATTTCTCATAAGTCGAAAGCATTAAGTTGTTTCAAGAAATTTATGATCTTAGTGAAAAATCAGTTAGATGAGAAAATAAAATCCTTGAGATCCGATCGAGGTCGAGAATATTTATCTGATCAGTTTAGATATTTATATGATGAAAAAGGAATAGATGGACAATTATATATTCCATAAATTCCTCAACAAAATGGAGTGACTGAAAGAAAAAATAGAACCTTACTAGAAATGGTTAGGTCCATAATGGCGCAAGCTAATTTACCGATCACTTTTTAGGGTGATACATTATTAACTACTGCCTATGTACTTAACCGAGTGCCTTCCAAATCAGTCTCTTCCATCTCATATAAGTTATGGACAGGTCGAAAACCTAATTTAAGCTTTCTTAAACCTTGAGGTTGTGCTATCTATACTCATGAGTCCTCTCATAAATATGAAAAATTAGGACCAAGAGATAAAAAGAGTATCTTCATAAGATAGTCAGAACACTCTAAAGGATATGTGTTTATAAGTGAGCAAGAAAGCGGAAGCGTGATTGAATTTGAATCAAGAGATGTCACATTCTTAGAGAATGATTTTCCAAGAAATGACGAAATAGGTGAAGACTGTTCTCTATTTGAGACCTTAGATCAGGATAATAGAACTGCTATATATAATGATCCAAGTGGGAGCAATGTGAAAAGTGGGGAGTTGAGTGCGAATCAGTCTCAATTTCAACCACTTGATACATCAATACCATTATCTTGTCATAGTGGGGACATAATGGAGAATGAAGTACCCCAGGTATAATTTTCTCCATAGCAAACAAGTCGCAAAAGCATTCCTCGACGTCGTTTTGAAATTGAAGGGGAAGTTTTCATGATCGCTTCACTAGAAGAGAATGATCCAAGAAATATAAATGAGGTTTTATCATGCCCTGATAAGAAAAAATGAATGAAAGCAATTGAAGAAGAAATGGAATCAATGTGATCAAATCACGTTTGGGAACTGGTTGATCTTTCAAAATGACGCAAAGCCATTGGGAACAAATGGGTTCTCAAAATAAAGTGCAAGGCTGATGGTTCAATTAAAAGGCATAAGGCTCATCTTGTGACGAAAGGGTATAACCAATAGGAAGGAATTGACTATGAAGATACTTTTTCTCTTATGGTAATATTTACCTCAATTCGTCTTATTCTAGCAATAATGACTAATTTGGATATTGAGTTACATCAAATGGATATTAAGATTGCTTTTTTCAATGGAGAATTAGATGAAAAGATCTATATGGAACAATCTGTAGGGTTTGATAAAAAAAAAGGCCAAGAACGAAAGGTTTGTCGACTTCTGAGATCGATATTTGGTCTTAAACAGTCTTCTAGATAATGGAATATACGCCTTCATAATGCTATAATGGCATAGGATTTTGAGATGATCAATGAAGATAATTACGTGTATTTCAAAAGATTCAAAGGTCACTTTGTTTTTTTGTCATTATATGTTGATGATATATTGATTGCTGGAAGCAATATGGAGTTTGTCAAGATAGTTAAAAGTTGGCTATCTTCTAATTTCGAAATAAAAGATATGGGTGAAGTTACATACATTCTCGGAGTTAAGATTTCGAGAGATCGTTCGAAAAAGTTGTTATCTCTTTCACAAGAGACATGTCAATAAAGTTCTTGAACGATTTCGTTTGCAAGATTACAAATTCATTGATACTCCTATTGCAAAAGGTGAAGGGCTGAGCCGAAGAATGTGTCCTAAGACTCCACAAGAACAAGAACATATGAAAAACGTTCCACATGCCAATGTTATTGGAAGTCTCATGTATGCTATGATGTGTATAAGATCTGATATATGTTATGCAGTTGGACTGGTTAGTAGATATCAATCCAATTCAGGTCAAGCACATTGGACTGCCAAAAAGAAAATCTTGAGGTATCTGAAAGCAACTGCCGATTATTCGTTGACGTATCAAGGAAGTGTTCTGCACCTTGAGGGCTACATTGATGCTGACTGGGAATGAGATTTGGATAAGAGAAAGTCCACTTTTGAAAATGCATTCTTACTAAATAATGGCGCCATATCGCTGAGTAGTAAGAAACAACAGTGTATAGCCTTATCCACCATGGAAGCCGAGTTCGTGGCATTATCAGCGGCAACACAAGAGGATGTTTGGCTTAAAAGATTTCTGGATCATTTGGGTGTTGCTATAGATACTGCAAACCCTGTGAAGGTTTATTGTGATAGTTAAGCAGCAATAACTTACACTAAGGATCCTAAATTCCATGGCAAAACCAAACACATAGACATTAAGCATAACTATGTCAAGGACATGGTAGCACGAAAGGAAATAAACCTACAATATGTATTTACACATAAAATATTAGCAGATCCTATAACAAACCCAATTCCTAGAAATGTCTTTCTGAGTCATATAAAGACTCTAGAATTACGTAGAGGTTGATATATTGAATATTTGTATTTTTTCCTTGAACATATATAATTGATGATGTTGTTTATCAATATGGAAGTCGAAAAGTATATTTGATATTTATGCGCGTTAGTGTTTGATGCATTATATTGAGAAGGTATGTCAGACATATGAGAGATTAACCTACTTACATAGGTAATCGCTTCTATTTATTGTAATGAATAGAGATGAGGCAATTTTAAGCTTATTATCTAGGTGATAATTAAGAGCTCAAGTTTAAAATATTTTATGCCGCCTTAACAATAATGTTAGGATGAGGACTTAAACATTATAAAGTTCGAAAGTGAAATGATCCACATATTTCACTTTGCCTGCATTTATTGTTAGATGAGAGTTTTGATGGAAACTCTTGACTGGAGTTATAACGTGAACTCAAATCAAACACTGAGTTTGTCAAAATAATCATTTGTACGATATTAAAATAGAAAGATATACGCTCCATGAGGAATGAGAAAATATCGTAATACGTATTTCAAATTAGGTATGCATAGTCGACCAATGAGAGTTGGCAAAATTTATGATCTCAACTTTCTTAAGCCGTGTGAAACTCTCGAGTATAAAATTCTCTTTTTTTTTTGTACCCTCATGACTTTTCGTTATTTTTGAAATTTTTATTTAGTGTTTGTTATCTTAGAGTGTTGCTTATGGTCATGGAATTGATTCGATCTAAAGAGACACTTCTAGAAAAGCAAGCTAAACTGAAATTGAGAGATCTAATTAAAGAGGAAGATTGATTTGGAGGTTTTAGTCACATTATGGACTATATTCACAAACCGGTCAATTATGGTTATTTAGTGAAATCATAATTGTGAATATAATATATCTAATTATTAAATGAGATCCAGTGAGAAGTACAAATGTGACTGATTGATCTAGGGTACAACATACTAAAATCTTTCTTTGATTATGCATTTTTAGAACTGTCATATACTCCCAACGGATATATGATAATGAGCTCTCAACGTATGCTGATCGCACGGGTTATTTGTCAATATGAACTTTGCAAAGATATTAAGAGCTATGCTTGGCCCTCTGTGGCTGAGTGGGATTCGTTTGCCCTATATAGGTAAGTGGGAGATATTGGATAATAATAATAAGTGAAGTCCAGGGGATTACGGTGTGCGTCCATGCGGGCAACCACACCCTTGATCGTTATCTGTTAAAGTCGAATGAAATGATACGTTCCTTCGTTATCAGCTAAGTTGAACGAAAGTATACGTTCCTTCGTTCAACAAATGTCACTTGAACGAAAAGATACGTTCCTTCGTTCAACAGATGCTGCTTAAAAGAACGTCGTCCTCTCCAGACGATCGTTGTTGAAGTATTCGACTCACTCACAAAACGAACAAAGAATTCTCCCCCCTACCGACTGTCGATCGTTGTTGGTCAAAGCAACGTCAAAGCAACTCCGTGATCGCAAAGGGCTCTTAACTTGTGACTATTAAGGTATGTCCTCGTAATATACTTTTATGATCAGTGATTCAAGTGATTAGTATGTGCATGTTTTCGCAATCAGAGATTGAATATAGAATGGGTTCAGTACCCAACACTAACAGTACTGTGGTTTATTTCTGATCACACAATCTCTCAATCAATTAGTGATTTATACCAAAAATATTATCTTTCCGTCGAGATATATCAATTGCAGTTTGTCCTTTTTATCGATGCTTGCCTAATCATAGAAGGTGAATGCAGCGTGAACTGTTTTGCGGAATTACCAAACGGGAAGTGAGGTGTTGAAGGAGAAGCTCGGTTTAGATGGTGCGAACAAAAGGCGACCCTTCACATTCACAGCCTGAAAGGCGATGTCTTCAAACTGTAGAAGGTGTGTCGGGCGATCAGCAACCTCACTCCGAAGAAAGAGCCGCTGTTTTGGCAACAGTGATTATCGAGCACGAGAAGCTGACTCCGGTGTTCGGGCGCTTACCTCTGTCGCGAAAGACGTGGATGCTCGTATGGACTCTGAACCATGACAAGGGAAGGGAAAGAAAATGGAAAGGATGAAGCTAGGGTCTATATATCTTTGTTTGGGCTTATATATGGTGGTCTTTGGAAGCATTTTATAGGTATAGACAGAAGATATATAAGACCCTGATAGTTAATCAATGTTCAGGCAAATGTTTATGTTTCGGACATGATCATGGGCCAACGTTACATAGATACCGTGGCTTGCTTAATCATTGACGAGTACTTAAGGAAAAAAAAAGTCAGAGATGCTATCATCAATTTGTGACTACAACAAACATCATCTTATTTAAAACTTATCCAAAAATGGCTAAACTTATTACACTTTGTCCGCTTCAATCATAAACCTTTTAATTGTGTCGATTGAGTCCTAAACCGTTTGATAATTTGTGAAAGTCATCCTAATCAATTTTGACCCAAAAATTACTCATGTGGACCCTAGACTTTCTACGGGACAAGGTCAATGCTTATATGAATATTTATTGAAATTTCTTATTTTTATTTTTGGAAATTTTATTAAAATTTTGCTTTTCGTTCTTAAAGCTCCGCTGGGGCCACAAGTCGAGGCTCGACGACCTTGTCTATTAATTGCGAGCGAGATCATGATGCCCCCATCCGCAGCTGGCAAGGTTTGTGACCCTTGCTAGCTACTGAGAGAGGGCTGCCAGCCCTTGCCAGCGATTATGAGTGCTTGTGGCCGTCGCTCAGATCTAGGCGATGGCAAAGAGACATCGCTAGCTATAGGCAAGGATGGCAGCCTCCTTGCCCAGCTATAAGTGAGGGCTGCTAACCCTAGCCTAGTGCCAGGCCAGGGCTTCGTGGCCCTACCCAGTAGCCGTAGAGGGTCACCAGTGATGACGACCTTTAACAATTAAAAAAATAAAATATTAAAAAAATTATGTCGGTATAAATTGTGCCACGTAGGATAGTCGTGGTCTACATTAGCAAATTGTCTAGAAAGATTAAACCGGCAAATTGATTAAAATGTTTAGGACTTAAGAGGAGCATGCATGAGTCATAAGGTAAGATCGGTGGAGAAACAAACAATGAAAGAGGAATTGTCAACCAGAGAATTACGGAAAAAAAATTGCTAAATTTATTATTATTTTGTCAATTTAATAGTATTTTTTTCTAATTAAGTCCTAAACCTTTTGCAATTATATCAATTTAGTTCATCCGAATAATTTTGGCAAGTCACCACTGACGTAAACGCTGATCGACAATAATATTTTTTACTCCTCTTTTCTTCCTCAGGGCAATTGTCGCCAACCAGATAAAGAAGTTACAATAGATTTAGTAATTTTTTGGTAATTTTTCCGTGGGCCAAAGACATAAGTTGTCTTCGTGTTCAATGAGATGTGGCCGTAATTCCACTGGAGTCTATTGTCCCTATTCACGCCGGTGTCACATCTGGGAGACTGTCTAGAATCCCCTGTCAGATACAGCATGTTTTTTTTTTTTTTTCTTATGAGCGCTTATATGGCAAGGTTTTCTGTTGCATCTGTCTTTGAATCTTTGGTAGTGATTGTTCTGTCCACTGTATTTCACATTAACGCGCGAAACTAAAATCCCGAATCGCCAATTCAAGACTTGGGACATTTTTTGTGTCAATAGGTTCAAATAATTTGGATCATCCACCGAGACTTTCATTGAAATCCCCAAATCTTTTTTCATGAAATTTGCCAGTTTCGGTCAGAATATACATCATGGGAAGTTGCAGATTTTATAGGTATATTGTCTGGCGGAAACAATTAATGCTTGCAACACTTTTCGGCTCTCTTTAATTCATCCAGACTTCTGACACATTATTAATGGGTGGACGTGTGAATAGTTAATGAGGAGCCGTGAAATGCTGTGGCCAATGTAGGGTGGCTGAGGAACAAACAAATCCTAGAATTATCTCTTGACAATCTATTTAAGTGAAATTATCGAAATTTCATTCTGCATGCTCCCAATAAATGATACCAAAATTAATGATTGATTGGTGGGTCATGAAAATTTAAGTTAATATATGTTAATGCGGAAGAATATTTGGGCGAGTGAATGGTTAATGAGGAGCCGTGAAATGCTGTGGCCAATGTAGGGTGGCTGAGGAATAAAATCCTAGAATTTGACATGTCCAACGAAGATTTCAGTTGCGTAAGCTCCACAGGGATTGCCTTTGATAATCATGGCACTGATTGCTCCTTGGATACGGCATCTTCCGAGTGGGCCACGTTCATTCAATGAAAAATGCTTATATAGGGATCTTTCGCCTCCTTATTGGATAATTCATCTTTGGACTCACTCGAGATTTGTCCTTAATTCCAAGCGCATCATTACTCATATATGGAAAAATTGTAAAAAAAAAAACTTAAACTTATTATATTAATGACAATTTAGTTTTAAATATTTTTTTATGTTGATTCAGTCTTAAAATTTTTATATTTATATCAATTTAATCCTAAATCTTTTATCGATTTTAATTCAGCCCTAAACTTTTTACGTTAGTGCCAAAATTTAGTTTTAAATATTTTTATTTATTTATGTCAATTGAGTTAATTCGGTCAATTTTCATTGAAAATCATTGGCGTGACTATCAATTGTCCTATATAGCACGACTTGCGATAACATGTATATTTTTTAATATATATTTTTAAAAAATTATTTAAAATTATAAAATAATGTTAAAAATATCCAAGTTAGTGTTTGTTATGCCATATAGGAGACTGATGTACATGTCAGTCATTTTCTGTCAAAATTAGTCGGATTAACTCAATTAACAAAAATACAAAAAATTTAGGATTAAATTGGTATCAATACAAAAAGTTTATAACTGAATTAACACCAATAAAACGTTTATGACTTAATTGATACAAATAGAAAATTTTTAGGACTAAATTGGTATAAAAAGTTTAAGACTAAATTGACACTAATGCAATAGGTTTGAGACTTTTTTGACATTTCTCCCCTTATATAGGTATTCAAGATTAATATTCTCTTCATAAAGAACGCTTTCCTAATTGTCTGATAGTATGTTAGTTATTTCTATTAATAAATCCACACACCATTATCGCGTGTTTTGTATAAAACACTCATTAATTGAAAATTATGAAATAATGATAATATTGTCAGACGGTCAGGATCAACTCATTTCTCCCCATGATCATCCTCTTGATTGGCAAAAAGAGAGAGGACAAGAAAAAGGAACCTTTGCTTCATTTTATCTGTTTTGCGATGACTATTCCAATATCTCATAAAAATTAGCCGCCTGTTTTACACATATGTAAAGTCATATTTATTCCTGAGCAGCATTAAGTAAGTCTCTTGGAATTTTCTCTGAAAGACTCCAAATTACTTGAGACTTGATTCATTAGAAGTTAGACACATAGAGGTTTCCAATAATTTAATTTGCCACCATAATGGAGTAAGAAAAGTCCTTCAAGCATCAGAGAAAGTGACGCCGACAATCCAACCAGCAGACATGCACGTAATCATGCTCCAACTAATTTTGCCTTGAATATTAGATGAGCCTTATAAGCTTCTTGAAACATATTGGGCATAAAGACATTTTAGAGTGTCAAAAGTTCCATACAAAGCTTATTGGTATAAAAAATTTTCGTCAGCCTATTTAAGTGTCAAATCAAAGAAAAAACAATTACTTAAGTATCTCCGGCGATAAATTCCTGCCAAAAATTTTATGTGGGTTTTATTATATTACTATAAACACAAAAAATTTCCCTAGGGAGCACGTGATGCGCACATTGGAGAGGAATGATCAGTTACGGCAAGGTGTGCAGAGGCTAGGTGAAGATTGACTATGGACACGCCACGTGTGAGGGGTAACTTTGGCGGTATCTTTCCCCAAAAGGCCAAGAGAAAAAGCGCCCAGAAGAAGACACGATTAGAGCAGTTACAGGATCTGGCAGCAATTGCACGAAACAAAGCGAAAAAGGCGCGGAAACCGTCAAAGGCCTTATCCATGAAGGTCATCGAAGAAGGATGTGCTTGGAACCTGAGGTAGGGACTGTTCGATGGTTACTAGAGCACGCCAATAAATATCTAAGGGTATCCAACACACATATACACATAGCACATCTTATATTTTTAATAAGCTCTTAGCTTAGCTGTAGCTTTTCAGATTTCCATTGTCGATTCAATTCCGATGTGTTTCATATCCAGAGTTAGATGTCGTCAATTCAATTCCGGCGTTTGCTCGCCAGTTTAGCACCATTGATTAAATTCCAGTGTTATACTGTTCATTCACCCATCCAGTGCTGTCGATTAAATTTCAGTGCTATGTCCTACATGTTCATCCATCTGGTGTCGTAGATTAAATTCCGACATCTTGTCCTACAGTAAGATCCAGCATCGTCAATTCAATTTGGTGTTGTATCTTGGTTACCAATACGTCGAGATGATTCGACAAGTTTCATCGAAGAGTCGCCAGAAGGTTTGTCAAGAGTCTATACAAAGCTGTCGAAAGTCACGCGTTTCATTAATAAATACCCTGTATTTGACACACTCTATCCAAAACTTACCCAAAACCTTTCTTACTTAATGAATTGCTAACGTTCGATAAAAGATTTTCCACGTCTGTAATTTTTTTGGATTTTAACCTCTTGGGCCGATCCCTAAGAGAATAATAAGGCCCAGCCGAGGGAATTTTTACGCCCAACAATCTTTTGTGGCACGCCTAGTGGGACTCCAACCCATAATCACTTGCAAGCAAATTTTAAGATGTAAGGGAGAAGCTTGAGATTTGCAGCACAAAATTATGTATAATCCAAAATTGACATTTTTATATTAAAAATGGTGATCCAAAGTGGAATATAATGTGGTTGGACTCTCCATTCAATACGATCTTCAATGGTGCGAACACGAAGAGTGAGAGCAAAGTACTAGAGAGAGAGAGCGCGCGAGGGAGCGAGCTCCAGATCTAAACGTGGAGAGGGAGAACTCAGCTGGCAGATGTGAGCTTGCGGAGTACATAGGGCTGGTGTAAATCCACAAATCGGAGATCGGCCGGAAAGTGCTGCTTGCCATGGAGAACATCAATACAGAAACTTTGGTGCTACTTACCAGAGCTGTTGCAATAGAGAGAGGAATCATTAAGAAGCACTGTCTTCGTGTCGTGTTGTGCCTGACACTTCAACATTCTCCAACATGTGATCGACAAGTGGTCAGTGCTCTAGACACAGCACCTACACGGAAGTCCAACATCTCGTCCACACTTGATCAATTTTAAGTATTTTCAATAAATTATGGGTCAAAATATAATTATATCAAAAATCTATATGCCTAAGTCAATCTTGCCCCCCAAAATTTATATGCCCAGCCAACAAAAAAGAAAAATAAATAAAAAATCTTAATCGTTGGTCCCTACAGAAGGAGAATAAGAAACTTACCGCTGATATTTTTATATATACATAATAAATTATCGCACACGCGTATATATATTAAAAAATACTTGTAATATATAACGTTTCGATTTTTTTTTAAATAACGTGTCGTATCTTATCGCATCGCGTGGCAATATTGGTATCGATACTGCTTATGGGACAAAGGATTTGGGTTTGGCGAGAACAAATAGTTGGTCATCCGGAAGAACTTCATAAGCAGTATCAGAGGCCGTGTTTCGAAATGTCGAAGAACTTGTCACCTGATTAGTACGGTGTCTTCACGGGAAGAAGAGGAGGGTTTTCAGGTTCCGGATCTGACCATTTTCAGGGTAGGGGCAGGTGAAAGCACTCAGCTTCGATGACAGCAGCGATGCTATCTTTTCTCCCCTTTGTCCGGTAGCTTCAATGGTCACGATTGAAGCGGCAGCCTTCATTAATTTCCTCATATTCATCAGCACATCATCATCTTCCACCTTTTCTTCTTCTTCGGTTGTTCCTAAAAAAAAAAAAAACCTGATTTGTCTCTAATTTTGTTTGCAAACAAAAAAATAAGGGCTTTCATTTGCGGAAAGATGTAATCAGGGTCGTTTAGGGCTATTATTGTGGATTGGGCACGCCGGCAAGCGACGTTGTTCAGGTAAAAAATTAATAAAATGTTACTATTGTCAAATTTTTGGCAGCCCAAATGGGAGTTCACACTTAAGTTGTCCTTTTTATTAGTGACACTTAAGCTATCCAACAAAAAATTTTGACTTCAAAATGAGCGTTGTATAAAAGTTTTGATACTTTTAATTTCTTTATTCCGACCATATAGTAATCCTAAGCCTATTGATTGATAGGCAGATCTTTTTCTATTGTTTTAGATCCTTATGTTAAACTTATCTCCTTCTACCAAAGAACTTCGACAGATTTAGAGGGGAGCAGGAGGGGCCCTTCCCAAATTTTTTGAAATTATGCTTAGACCAAAATTTTGCAAAAAAAAAAAAAAAATCACAAAATGTAAGAAATAATAATCAGGAATTTTGTACCAGAAAAATTCCTTCCAAATTTAAGAGCTATATTTTGCGAAAATGATGCTTCTAATTGTTAAATATGAGCGAGGATGAGTGATTATTTCTAAATTTAAGAAATAATGCTTTGGCATAGACGGAGTGATTTAACTTTAGTATAAGACCTATGTCCATTCTGGTTAACATTATCCACCAATCGAAAACTTAACAGTACATGTTGGGAAATTTGCGCCCATTAAGGGCAATATTTATTTCTGCCTTTATTATGATATTTAATTGTGATAATTAATTGTAATTAATAGAACTTATTTCCTATTCTAAAAGAGAGAGAGAGAGAGGAGACAAACTCTTCACTTTACACAAAATGTACATCGTTTTTTTTTTGGGCGTTAGAAAACTCTCTCATAAAAAATCTCTCTGGAAAAACTCTCTCGACGGACGATCGATTGGCGGATCCGAATCTGTTTTCATCTGCGATGGGGCTCTTAATTTGTGGCTATTAAGGTATGTTCGTTATTCATGATATACTTCATAGATCATTGATATAAGTCGATTATAGGGCATGTAATTCAATTTAATCCGTTGCGTGTGTACATATTGTATCGGGATCCATTCCCTTCACTATAGCTATCCAAAAAATACGAGGGAGTGTTTAGGAAATAATTTTATTTTATTTCTAAAACATAAAATTAAGTTAGTCGTAAATCTGTCAAACAAGTCAAATATCCTTTTTGAGCTATTTTGTGAAAAACATCATCTTACTAAAATGAGAAAAAAGAAAATTATCTACCATGATAAATATGATTGAAAAGAATGAGTTTCAATTTTCTTAACAACGGTCTCCATTATACTAACTATTTGCTAACAAATATTATTTATCTGTGGACAATGTTTGGCCCCTCTAGTGTGTGCGCTCCAGATCCAGCCCTGTCTTCTTTGCAATATACGTGGTTTAAACCCGAACACTGCACTACGATTCTCACACTCTCCCCCAAAACCACGCGCACTTGACGCGAACAAAGCACGTGGGGACAATGAATCATCAACTCTTGAGTGATCGAGTAGTGTTAAAACGTAATGACATTGATGTTGGCATTAACTGTAATTTTTTTTTTTAGGAGATTTGATTTTTTCTGTGATTTGTAGAGGACTCTTTTTCTTATTTCGTAGAGACTTGACTTAAGTCCGTCTGAATATATATTTATGAGTCTGTACATACTTGATGTGATGATTAAGAAGAAAAAGAAAAAGAAAAAGAGGGCGAGGTGTTTAATCGAGGGCGTAAGCACATTGCTGAACCTCGTAAATTTGTGTGTTTTTCTATAATTTTTTCTTTGCTCTTCAACAATTGATTCAAACTTGTCTACTAACTTATTGTATTGAATAATGTGTAATTTTAAGGGTAGTAGCATAAACGATCTCTAAATTTTGGTTCAATAAGTAATGTCATTTTTGAACTTTTAATTTATTAATATATTGCATGAACTATTAGTAAATATTCAATATAGTTCATATACTAAATAAAAATATCTAAAAAAATTTGAGACTGCTTTAAACATTAGACCAAATGTTAGGGACCGCATTGAAATAAATTTAAATTTCAAGGTCGATATTGCGCATTGAACCAAAGTTCATGAATTATATTGAACAAATTAAATGTTTATGGACGGCGTTAAGTAGTAGGACAAATTCCAATGATCGTTTGTGTCACTTTTTTCGTAATTATATTAGTCGGTAGTTGAATTATTTAAAGCACCCAAGAGGATTTTGTCGTTCTAACGACAAATTTGATGATGAATATTGATATATCCAATGTTGATAGTGGAAGTGATATCTACTCCCAGCTAGCGCAGCCCCATTAGTCCTCACATTTGTTCTTCTTTCCATTATTTTATCTTTGACGTAACAAATCAAATAAGTATATGTCTCCCGCATGGGCCTACCAGTGCGTCTACGATGCGTGGATTACGTTTCAATTATTTCCATCTTATCTGTGCACCAGCTATCTTCGACCTGCCTCGAGATTTTCAAGCCAGTCCACATCCTTGGGGGAGATTTGGTCTATGTTGGGAGAGCATGCATGCATGCATGTTGATTTGACAAATGCATGAGAAGATACCCTTGAAAAATATTCTTTAAAGGTAATTAATTTAGTGGTTGATCATATCTCATCACCACATCACGAGTTCAATATACATCGTAAGTGGCTCATATTGTATTGCCATACTACGATATATTTCATGTGAATAAACTTTATGGCTACAGCACCAATGGTCGAAATGCGGAATCATTATGGCTCAAAACCAAATATTGCGGGACGATATTCTTAGCGCAAGTTGTCAGTGCTCATCCTTTTACTTATAAAAGAAATCGCGTGAGGAGATAAGACAGCTTAGAACCATTTTTAGGAATAGTCCTGTTGAAAATGATAGGTCTATTGGATAAATATGATATACTCGAGAAAAATGGCTATTACAAAGCTTCACTGGCCAGTTAGTTAAATAAATGATGACTTTTACTTCATATATATATATATAAGAAAAGTAATAACTAGTGTGTGTGCGTGTCTGTATATAGATAAATATAAGTTTTTACTCCAATTTTTTTTTTTTTGGCAATACTCATGAAAGTAGGCAAGTGAACGCAGATACAGGAGCTTCCTACAAAAGCATCTAATCACAGATACTATTTTTTTATGATTGCTATCGGCTTTCCACATCATATACATTTTGATGCTAGCCCAATAATTTCGGTTTCACGTGAATCATGAGATTCTAAAACCTTAAAAAGGTTATAATTAAATTAAATAAGTGTAGATGTCAATGGAGTGCAACTGCAACTGCTCCTAGGAATGTGTGATCCAGCAACTAGAAATTATATTGTTGAACGCTAAATTAAAGTAGAAATCATTCGAAGGTTTTTGTTGTGATTGGGGATAAAAGTACCAAAAAAAGCTTAAAACTATTGCACTGGTATCAATTTAATTTTAAATATCTCAATGTGATCAATTTAGTATTAAATCCTTTCATATTGGTAGTGGTGTTCATATGGGTCACAAACCCATATTTGCATAAAATTGGTCGAATATGGGTCATTAACTTTTAAATGATTCACTAAAAATGGGTCAATAATGGGTCACACTTAAATCAATTTTCGACCCATATTGGATATATTTTCGACCCATAAGGATAACATCCTTCCATAAGTTACAAATGATTCCGGAGACCGGGGACAGGGTCGGCGATCGAGGCCGGGATCGGGACCGACGAACGGGGTTAGGACCGAGGCCCGGGGCAGTGACCAAAGCCAACATCGTAACCAGGGCAGGGGATGTGGTAAGGACCCGGGACCCGGGGAGGGGTGCCGGCAATCGGGTTTCGAGGCTAGGGCCGAGACTCGAGGCCAGCGCTGGGTCCCGGGGCGGGGGTTGGGTATTGGAGCCGGGGCCTGGGTACCGGAGCCGAGGTCGGGACTAGGACCTGGGCCAAGGCCGGGGTCGTCAATGCGACTGTGGCCAAGGCTGGGAACGTGATCGAGGATGAGGCTGGGACCCGGGGTGGGTGCCGACAATCAAGTCTGGGGGCCGAGGTAGAGACTCGGGGCGGGTCTGAGGCCTGGTCCTAGGGCCAGGGCGGGGGCCAGGTCCGGGTTCGGGGTCGGGGCCAGGACCGTGATCGAGGATGAGGCCGGGACCCGGGGTGGGTGCCGACAATCAAGTCTGGGGGCCGAGGTAGAGACTCGGGTCGGGTCTGAGGCCTGGTCCTAGGGCCAGGTTCGGGTTCGGGGTCGGGGCCAGGACTGTGTCCAAGTTCGGGTCTAGGTCGGGTCTGTGGCCATGACAGTGACCGAGGATGGGCCAGGACCTAGGGCTGGTGCCGGCGACAGGGGCTGGGTCCCGAGACCAGGGCCGAGGCCGTGGTCATGACTGTGGTTGGGCCTGAGACTGTGAACGGGGTTGAGGATGGGGCGAGTCTTGGGTCCGGGTCTAGAGATCGGGGCTAGGGCCCTAGGTCGTAGCCTTGACCATAACTGGAGTCGGGACTGTGATCGGGGCCGGAGAGGGGGTTGAGACCCAAGTCGGGTCCCAAGACAGAGACTGGGTCCAGGGACCAAGATCGAGTCTAGGGACCGGGGTCGAGGCAGGGGCTGGGGTCATGACCGGGGTTAGGCTGGGGATGGTACCTAGGTTGGGGCCGGGACCAGGCTGGTGCGAGGATCGGATCCGGGGCAGCGGTCGAGACCCGAGGCCGGTGCTGGCGACCGGGGTGGGGACTCGAGATTGAGGCCGAGATAGGAGTCGGGGCCGAGATCGAGACCGGGAGTTGGGTCAGGGCCAGTGTGGGATCAAGGACGGGGTTGGGGTAAGGGCCAAGGACAGGGCCAGTGCAGGGACCAAGGCTGGGGCTGGGGCCGAGGCCGGGAAGTATTTTATTAATATCATTTTCTTAAAATATTATTGTGTTTTATAATATGAGTCAAAACGGGTCGAGTGTGGGTTAGTCACGGGTTGAGTCGAGTTTGGGTCATTAAATATGGGTCGATATGGGTCAGATGGGTCGATATGGGTCGGACCATATTCGACTCGACTCGACCCACCCATTTGACACCTCTACATATTGGTACCAATTCAATCCATCTGACCAATTTTAATTGAAAATCACTGATGCGAACTTTGATCGTTCTACATGGTAGAGCTATTGCCGATGTAAACAACTATGATAAATTTATTAAAAATTAAAATTTTAATTATTTTTCATTTTGGGCTACAGTGGTAGTTGACAACCCTCTCAGGCCATTGGCGAGGGCCGACAAGCCCTTGCCAGATCTTGGGAATGGCTATTGCCTCGCTAGCGGTTGGCAGAGCTACAAAGGTCCTCCAGGCCATTACGACCTATCCCAGATCTGAGCGAGGGCCAGCGAGCAAGGTGGCCTTTGCGTAGAATTGGTGGGCGTCGTGACCCTTAGCAGCGATTGACAACCTTACCACCCTAAATGAAAGGCGACAAAAAAAAAAAGCTAAAAGAAAAAATACTAATGAAATGTCCACCCTTAGGATGGTTGGTGAATACATCAGCGATTTTCTTTTATCAAAAGTGGTCGGATGAACTAAAGTGGTGTCGTTGTGAAAAGGTCTAAGATTAAGTTAGTCCAATTAAAAGGTTTATGACAGAATTAATACAAATGCAAAATGTTTAAGATTTTTTTTTGGTAATTTTCCCGGCGATCAGGGCATGTGATGCATGCATCATATGCATCTACCGTTTGATAGATAGTAGTCTCTCTCTTTCTCTCTCTGAATGCGCTCTGTAATTTAGTTTTTATATCTCCACGAGTACTTACGTGAAGGGGAAAATATCTATACACATATTTTAAAAGACGGTAAACCACAAAGACATCGTTATATACTTGTGTATATAAAGGGTCTTGGGAGAGAACTCTTTCTAATCATATTCATATCACTCACTCTCTCCATCACACAGTTGAAGCGCAAGAATGACAGTCCACGGGAAGATGGAGATAGACTTGGAGATCAAGGCTCCCGCTGACAGGTTCCACGACGTCTTCAGCTGCCGGCCCCACCACATCTCGAACATCTCTACCGATAAGATCCATGGTGTCGATCTGCACGACGGCGCCTGGGGCAAGGTCGGATCTGTCATCAGCTGGACCTATACCCACGGTGAGTACTCAAATAATTCTAATGACAGGCCTTGATTTGATAAATTAAGCTTTCGTGTCCATTGAACTCTACAGATGGTGAGACTAAGGTCGCGAAGGAGGTGATAGAAGCCATAGACGACGAGAAGAACTCGACGACATTCAGAGTGATCGAAGGCGACCTGATGAAGCTGTACAAGAACTTTGTCCTCGTCGTCCATGCCACGCCCAAGGGAGGAGGCGGGAGCGTCGTTCACTGGGCGCTGGAGTACGAGAAGCTGAGCGAGGAGGAGACTGAGCCCTACTCGCTGCTCCAGTTCTGCGTCCATGTCAGCAAGGACATCGATCTTCACCTCATGGAACAGGCTCAGGCTCAGGCTTAGGCCTAGCAGAAACTAAGGAACTGGACTTTATGTATATGCACTGCACTGGTTTGCTGTCTCAGCTGAGTTCGATGCTACGTATGCTTGAACGTGTTTTACGATGTGTCTCTCTACTGAAAGGAATAAAGCTTGGAATATGTCATTAAGTGTGGTTCTTATGAGGAAAATTAATGGAATGGTCTTCAAACAGATCGTTCAATGTCTATACTGTTTCCATGTGTTTGAGGGACTTTCATTAATTGTTCAAGGGATGGTGTGGCTCGGGTGAGCAACGCCAAGATTCAAGGGGCTGTTTTCCTCTCCATCTCTGACCTGTAGATCCTTCTCACAACATCTTCATAGAAAACTTTCTTTAACAAATTTCACATTCTATCAACCCCATGTAAAAATCGAATAAAGAACCCCAGTTTCGTCAGACTTGCGTGTGTACTATCTCAAGTGGAAGCCATTCAGAGGTCACCTGTGGCCGACGATCACAAATAAACCTCAGATTTGAGGTTGTGATGGCTTGGAAGGGGAGGGGTTGGGGGGAGCTTTAGCTGTCAAGTTTTGTGCATATTAAAGTAATCCATTAGTCGCCTTTAAACGTGTAGACCACCTGTCGTAGAGCGGTGACGGATGAATAAAACATAGTAATTTCTAGTAATATGAACTCGATCCGGGAAAATGGGTCTAAGAAAAGGAAAGGGCTAATATTTGAACATCGAAACATAACCAAGTCCAACTTATGGTGAAAGAACAAATCTTTTGCCGAGGAGTATTCTACGCCCTGATTTTACATTTCGCCATGATTTTACGCGGAAGAAAATTCCCTTATTTTAACACGGAAAGGTAGAAACGGCACAGCAAATGATAAAATTGGCATGCTGCAATTTCGGAAGCAGACTTTATGGATGCAAAAAAGTGAGCTAAATTCGGCTGTAAACTTGTACTTAATGGACGCTGAACTCAGACCCAAGCTGAGCTCAAGCTTTAGCAAAAACGTGCCTCAGATGTAACAAAAAGTCCATTCGATATGTATGCATGAAGACCTATTATAGCATCTGCTCCCCCTCTCTTTAGGGTTTTTTCTCCAGCCGCCAACCCCAAAACCTCCTCTCTCTTGAAGATCGTCCTTAGGGACCCTCCCTCTTTCTCTCTATATCTCTATCTTCCCATACTTTCATCTTTAAGAATCTTCAAGAACTTTTCGATGATTTCGTGGACGACGTTCTTACGTTCCGCAATCTCTGAAACTCTTATCACTGCGTTCAATGGTGAATTTATCTAAAAGTGTTTTGATCAACTGTATCTGTTTTGCAGCTTTTCTATCTCGAGTTAGAGTTAGAGTTAGATATAAATTTGAGAGCTCTTCTGTCCCGAACCAGAGATCGCTATAAGATTTACAAGTTATTTCTGTCTTTTCAACTTATTTATATTGTTGTTATCTCTATACGATTATGACGCAGGAATGTCGTACCTAGGCGCGCACCATCTTTTAAAAATTCATAGTTACAATAGATGAAGATTTTGGTGTGTGCTCATCACGGATGATGACACGAGTTTATGTTATTGACCGCTGATTGTGCTATGACGCTATCATATCTGCTCTTGTGGCTCCAGGTTAAGTTGATTTATTTTTCAAATTTGCATTGGATTGTAATGATCTGTAATTGATTTTATGTCGAAGTTATATACTTCTTTTCGAAGTGAAATAAAAATTTCCTTCAAACAAAAAACAAAACTGCTCATGAAAGCCAAAAAAAAAAGAGAAAGAAAAATAAATCAATAAAAAATTAAAATATTGTTAGAAATTTCCACATAGATTTAGTACTTTTTGGCAATTAAAAAGTTTTGCATTGGATTGACAAAAGAAATGTTTAGTACTAAATTGACACAATTCCAATAAATTGAGTACTTTTTAGCAATTATCTTAGAAAAATTGTCCAAAAGTTATTAAACCTATTTTTTTCCTTAAACCTATTACATTTTTCTCTTTTAGTCATAAATCTTTCAATTTTAGCAATGGAGTCCTAAACCTTTTAACGTTTTGCCAATCGAATCTATTTGACTAATTTTAGAAAGAAAAAAACACTGACATGAATGTTGCATGTAGACATGGCCAAATGGAACCGCGGACCCAGAACAGGCTCTTTGACCGGGTCTACGATTTCGAGTTGGAACCGGAACCGGCCTTCAAGGGCCGGTTCCAAACCGCAAAAAAGAAAAGAAAAGGGTGGATCAGGGGGCGGGGCCCGCCCGCCCCTCGGGAAGAGCCAAACGGTTCTTCCCCAGATGGCCGTCAGCGGTTGGTTCTTCTTCGCCGGTCTTCGGGCCATTGCAATTTTCTTTAAAAAAAAAAAATTTGCATAGAAACCTCTCAATCCCTTTTTATTTTTTCTTAAAATTTCTCTCAATTCTCTCCAATACTCTCCAGTCTCAAATTCTCTCAAACTCTGTCAATTTCTCTCAATCCTCTATTATCTCTCTATTCCGTCTTAATTATTTGAATCAACCTTCCAATCAATTATATAAAAAAATGGCAAGTGGAAGCAGAAATATTGAAAAGGGAAAGAGCCCGATAGAAAAATTCGATTATCTTGTTCATGAATATGATCCTCGTGAATATGTATATTGGGAAGACGACGATGTTTCCAATCCCAACGTCAAGCACCTCCGAATGCAAGAAAGTCTTTATCATCCTACTGGTGTCGAAGAAATGTTGATAGCAAAGGAGCCGGGACGGAAGAGCCAAGAATCCGACTTATGCCCACACTTCAACAAAGTATGGAATGAAAATGAAGGCAAGTTTGACATAAGCTGTAAATATTATCCGCAAACATACAAACTTGGTAAAGGAGATGGCTATGGAACATTTTGTTAGCATCTGACGAAAAAATATCCAAAGTAAGTGGAGATCGACACTGGTCAACAACAAATTTTTGAGTTTGCCAATCCTAACCCCCATCCTTTATTCCGTTTCACTAATGCACTTTATAAACAAACATTAACTGAATATGTTGCCCTTGAGCATGCTCCGTTTAATACTAGTGAAAATTTTAATTTTAAATATTTAATAAACACTGCGCTAGCTTCGCAAGCACAATCTGTTTCGAAAACTACTCTTAGACGCGAACTTAAACAAGTTTATACAAAACGAAAAAGGATTTTAAATTTTTTATTGGAGAATTCAATGGACGTGTACATATATGTAGTGATATTTGGAGCGATTCTTAGAATATTAATTCTTATGTGGGTGTCACATGTCATTAGACAGGTGATGATTGAGTTATTCAAAAATAACTTCTTGCATTTCGAGTTTTTCCTGAAAGTCATATGGCCCATAATATTTATAGACTAATTAGATATGTTTTAGAAGAATATGATTTGATTAATAATTTTTTAATTGATTTTGATAATGCCGCCACAAATACTGCTTCCATTCCCAAGTTAGAAAAAAATTGTAAATCCTCTTTTGGTGGATAATTTTTTCACATTAGATGTGCTTGCCATGTTTTGAATTTATGTGTACAAGATGGTTTACGTGTTCTTGTGGCTTCTCTCCCCCAATAAATAGTGCAATTATATTTTTATGAAGCTGTCCTCATCTTATGAAAGAATGAGGAAAATTTTGTAAGCAAAATGAGAAAAAAGCAAAAATGTTTCCAAACGATATTCCGACTCGTTGGAATTCTACCTACGAGATGCTTTTATAAACTTTTGATTATAATGATTTATTATGTTCCTTGATTTTAAATATTGTTCCCTCTATTGTTTTACTCTAGCAATATTGGGACGTTTGCAAAAAAAAAAATAATAGATTTTTGGAAAGTTTTTAATGATGCTACTAATACTTTGTCTGGTATTTATTATCATACTACGTATTTATTTTTAATAGAGTGCGTTGATATTGCTAGTATTTTTAATAAATATGAAAATGATATTGAATTAGCTTTGAGTATTTTAATAATGCGAGAAAAATGGTTACATTATTATTTGAACAATCGTCTTGTCTATTTAGTGAAGGGTTTCCTGGATTCACAAAACGCAGCGGAACGAAACCCTAAACAAGATCCATGTGCATATCAAAATCAAAATAGGTTCAAGACGTACCTTTTAGATTGATTTTAAATTGACGATCAGTTGTGTTTGGATCAGCGCCCCAAGTGTTGCGCCTCTACCAATATCTACACACACAAACTGAATTCTCCAACGATCCAAGTGCTAGCTTTCAAATCTTTGAGTGTTTCTCCTAATCTCCTGAACAGAGAACTATTTTCTATTTTTCTCCTTCGGGATAAAAAATAATCACAACCGGTTTGAGGCGTCTCTATGGTTATTACTCGTAACCCTACACTTCACGGTTTGGGCCCCATGACATAATTGCCTGGGCCCACGATGTCCTCTAAACCGTCAACTTAATCATGCGTTTAATCGTTATCTAAGTATATTTACTCGTAACCCTACATAGATATTCGTAATAGGAGAATAAATAAAGCTCTACTTCTTAAGTAGATTTAGGCCTAGAGAAAATAAGAAATCAGTTCGCTATTGTGTGCGACCCTGTAGGTTCACTAGACATTAGTTATGTGTCCAAAAACTCTTTTGACCCATAAGTCATAAGCGGTCTCTAGCAAGACATTATAACTATCTAAGTATAGTAAATGTCGATTTTCCAACACAACCTAATTCATAACTAATGTTAGAGTATCAATCTTAATTGGTTCTTAGAATAGACCACTAACAATCTCCCATTTGCACTATAACCAATTATACAAACTAAATCACTTTGTCATTTGATATCTGAGTTAAGAATAACGCAGGACAAGTGTCATCCTTATGTAGCTCAAACTCATTTTTCAGATACCGCAGTTAGACTGTCAAACCAAATAGTTGACTCTTCAACTCACTTGAGCATGGCCATCATTTCACAGTCTCAACTCTATGAAAGGCCATGATATCATATTCTCGTTATATGAGAGAGACAAATCTCATATTGTCTATTCACATCCTGCAGCACAATTCATGACATGCCCAGCCATTACCTTTATAATCATCAGCTACTGTTGACATTTGGTAATGTTAAAGCATGTCAATTCACGTATAGGAAACCGTAGTAAACTCAGGTCAAAGAACTATACTCTATAGCTGTGATGAGAAACACCGATGACATCATATAAAAATCCTACAATATTCTCATAGCGGGTCTGTTCAATACAATGTTCTCCAACATGTATTTCATGTGATCAACATTATATCTCTATATTTATGACCCGTGAAATTTGGTCATCGGTTGACTCACATACTAGTTTCAAACACCATTGACGTCTCAATACACAATGATAATTGACTAGAGACATTTAGAATATCAATATCCATTCTATTAATAGAGTTTCGCGATCAAATCACATATTTGATCTTCTATTAAGGACATTCAATATTCAGGGGATAAAGATTTCACATTCAATCATATATTCAAATTAAATCGAAATCAAATATAACATATGTCTTATTAATTAACAATAAAAATGTATATTACATATACTCCCACTCACATCAAGACCAATCACTAATGTGTCTAAGGCCTAAAGCATTACAATGACGCTTATGCTTAGGTTGTAGAAGAGACTTTGTCAACGGATCAGCTACATTTAACTCTGTTGTAACTTTACACATTTTGACATTGTCTCTTTTAATGAATTCTCGAATGAGGTGATACCTCCTGAGTATGTGTTTTGTCTTCTGGTGCGACCTAGGCTCTTTAGCCAAAGCTATGGCCCCATTGTTGTCACAATAGAGGTCCACTGGATCCGAACCAATAGGATTGATTCCTAATTCTTCTATGAACTTTCGAATTCATACAGTTTCCTTTGATGCTTCTGAAGCAGCAATATACTTAGTTTCTCTGCAATAGTGTCATGCTTGGAACTCTTCCAGCACACCGCTTCACCATTCAAGCAAAAGACAAATGCTGACTGTGATCGAAGGTCGTTTTTGTCGGTTTGGAAACTAGCATCAGTGTAACCACTTACAATGATCTGTTCCTCAACTCCATATACTAAGAATAAATCCTTAGTTCTTCTTAAGCACTTAAAGATATTTTTTACGATTATCCAGTGAGCTTCTCCTAGATATGACTGGTATCTGCTTGTCATGCTCAATGCATAAGAAACATCAGGACGAGTGCACAACATGGCATACATGATGGATCCTATGGCTGATGCATAAGGAATCCTACTCATGCGGTCTTACTTATCTTGTGTTGAAGGATACCGAGTCTTGCTAAAACTTATGCCATGTGACATTGGGAGAAAACCTTTCTTGGAATATTGCATATTAAACCTATTGATGACTTTGTCAATGTATGTACATTGACTCAATCCAATAAGTCTCTTTGATCTATTTCTATATATCCTAATCCCCAAGATATAATTTACCTCTCCCATGTTCTTCATGGAGAAACATTTTGCTAGCCATGTCTTAACTGACTGAAGAATAGGAATATCGTTTCCAATGAGCAGTATGTCATCCACATACAACACTAGAAACACAATTGCGCTCCCGCTAGATTTCTTGTATACACAAGCTTCTTCTTTGTTTCTGATGAAGCCAAACTCTTTGACAGTTTCATCGAAACGAATATTCCAGCTCCGTGATGCCTTCTTCAATCCATAGATAGAACGTTGAAGCTTGCATATCTTCCCAGCATTGTCTGGTGATGTAAAACTTTCAGGTTGTGTCATATACACTTTCTCCTCTAGGTTTCAATTAAGGAAAGATATCTTTACATCCATTTGCCATATCTCATAGTCATAATATGCGACAAACGCTAGGATAATCCGAATGGACTTGAACATGGCCACTGGTGAAAAGGTCTCATCATAGTCAATACCATGGGTTTGTTTGAAACTTTTAGCTACCAGCCGTGCTATATGGATGTGAACATTTCCATCCATATCAGTTTTCTTCTTGAAAACCCACTTTCACCCTATAGGTTTGACACCTTCGGGTGGATCAATCAAAGTCCAAACTTTGTTTTGATACATCGAGTTTATTTCGGATTTTATGGCCTGAAGTCATTTATTGGAGTCTGGGCCCACCATAACTTCCGTATAGATTGTAGGTTCATCATTTTCTATTAAGAATAGATGACGATGTTCTGTGACATGAAAATCATATCTCATAGGCTCATGATATGTTCTTTTAGACCTACGAACTATAAGTGCCATTAGAGTAGACTCTACGACTCTTCGTAGATCTAATTGAGGTTCCTCAATACTCTCTTGTGGCACAATAACTTCTTCGAGGTTTACCTTACTTCCATTGGTTCCTTTATTAAGAAACTCTTTCTCTAAAAAGACACTATTTCGAGCAACAAACACTTTGTTCTCTGATCGGTTGTAAAAATAATATCCTTTCATTTCCTTAGGATATCCCACAAAGAAGCATTTATCGGATTTGGGCCTAATCTTATCAGAGATTAAACGTTTTACATAAGTTTCGCAGCCCCAAATTTTTAGAAAAGACATACGAGGAACTTTTCTTATCCACATCTCATATGGTGTCTTCTCTACAGCTTTTAATGGATTTCTATTTAGTGTGAATGCTGCCGTCTCAAGTGCATACCCAAAAACGATAATGGAAGATCTGAATGACTTACCGTTGATCAAACCATGTCTAACAGAGTTCGATTTCACCTCTTAGAGACACCATTCCACTATGGTGTTCTAGGAGGAGTGAGCTAAGAAACTATTTCACACTCCTTAAGATGGTCATTGAACTCTTGGCTTAGATATTCTCCTCATCGATTAGATCGAAGAGCCTTGATATTCTTGCCAAGTTGATTTTGTACTTCATTATGAAATTCTTTGAACTTTTCAAAAGCTCAAATTTATGTTTCATCAAATAAATATATCCATATCTACTGAAATCATCAGTAAATGTAATGAAGTACTGATAAACTCCTCTAGCTGTAGAATTTAGTGGTCTACACACATCAATATGTATAATGGCCAACAATTCTTTTGTTCTCTCACTTTGATTAGTAAAATGAGCTTTTGTTATTTTGCCAACTAAACAAGATTCACGTGTATCATATGATTCAAAATCAAATGAATTTAATAGTCTATCACTATGGAGCTTGTGAATTCTTTTCTCGTTTATGTGGCCTAATCGACAATGTCATAGATAGGTCGAATTCAAATTATTAGATTTAAACCTTTTTGTATTTATGTTATAGATTGACACATCAAAATTTATCCACAATATGGGCACAGCCATAAAACAATCCATTAAGATAAAATGAACAACTGTTGTTCTTTCTATCAAAACAGAAACCTTCATTGTCCAAACAAGAAACATAAATAATATTCCTGTGTCTAGCAGGTACATAATAGCAATTGTTCAACTCTAAAACCATGCCTGAAGGTAAAGCTACATCATATGTTCCTACAGCTAATGCAGCAACTCTTGCTCCATTTCCAACGCGTAGTTCCACTTCATCTTTGGCTAGTGTTCTACTTCGTTTCAGTCCCTGCACATTCATACAAATGTGAGTACCACAACCGGTATCTAATACCCATGAAGTAGAACTAGTAGTAACATTTACTTCTATAACATAAATACCTGAAGTGGAAGTATCACTTCCCTTCTTCTTCAGATCCTCAAAATATTTCTTGCAATTCCTCTTCCAGTGTCCCTTGTTACCACAATGGAAGCAGACAACATCAGCAGTCGGACCCGTTTTGGTCTTGGATTTAGGTTTAGGCTTAGTGCCCTTGCTTTTATCCTTAACCATGTCTGGCTTCTTAAAGCCTTTCCCCTTTTGAACCATGAGAACATTAGGGATAAGGTCTTTCTTGATATTCTGCTCAGCAGTTTTGAGCATCCCATGCAATTAGTCAAAGTCTTATTCAGGTTATGCGTGCTATAGTTCATAACAAACGTGTCATAATCATGAGGCCGTGACTGAAGAGTAATGTCAGTAGCCCAATCATGACTAATGGGAGAGCCCAGTTACTCTAGGTTTTCAATATTACATATCATCTTTATGACATGTGGGCTAACTGAGCTCCCACTTGCTAGCTTGCACTCAATTAAGGCATTTACCGTCTGGTATCTTTCAGTGCGTGCCTGCTCCTGAAATAAATTTTTCAGATTCATGATCATATCATAAACATCTACGTTCTCAAACTGTTTCTGAAGGTCTGAATTCATGGTAGATAACATTAGATAAGATGCACCCAATGCATCATCTTTATGCTTCCGGTAAGCATTTCTTTCAGCATAGGGAGCATTGGAAGCAAGTGCCTTCTGAGGGAGTGATTTTTCCAAGACATAATCCATTTTCTCCTGCTTGAGAACAATTCTCAAGTTTCTATACCAGTAGAAAAAGTTTGAACCATTCAATTTGTCCTTCTCAAGGATAGATTGCAGTAAAAAGCTTGATGCTGGGGTATTTGACATTATCTACAACTAATATGTAAAGTGAATTGTTCATTAATATAATTTATAATTGTGACATTTTGACTTCCAATCAACAGACTCTGTAATGAGAAGTTTATATATATCAAATGATGTGTTTTAGTTGTATTTCGCTCAAATCTGATCAATTTGAGTAGAATGACCAAAGGAAAACGGCTAACGCGAGACGAGGTACGTGGACCTAGGCGACTCGGATAAGAAATGACGCTTTGAACATAAGGATTGTTGAGGGGATATTTAAAACCACCAAGAGGCCGATCTAAAAACGCTCAAGGATTACCATGCGAGTGTCGTACGATTGGATCGCGGGTGATGCCGCTTAACCAACGTATGATTTTCAAAATTATCCTGAATCGAACTGTGACGATCGAGACTATAGGGACTAGTGACAAATCCTCACAATTACATGACAACCAAAGCCGTCATGAATTGACGAGCTCTAAACGTGATATGAAACACGGGGTCGATATGCGTAATGTCTGCAAAAGTCGTCCGTTAGTTCAAGATAGGCTAGAATCACGTCTGATAGAAAAAACTAGCAGAAACGAGTTCTGAAAAGTTTGAAATGGAAAATCAAGAATTTTAATGTCATTTGGATTGGCCGTCGCCCTATCGAATAACCTTGGAATGAGAAAAACGACGTTGTGAACGTCGGAGGGTAAAATGACCGTTTTGCCCCTCAAACTTAGAACTATGCTTTTAAAATTGAAGAAGGGCAAAATGGACATTATAGTCTCCCATGGTTGCCGAAAATCAAGGGGGATTATGAGCCATTGGATCTTCATTGGAAAAGCAATTGCCAAGTGTCACAAGATCAAAGGGTTATGGTCATATCACCTTTTTAACCACCTAACATTCAACTTCATTGACCAATAATCTAATATAGCAATCTTCTCTCTCTCTCCTCAACCCCATTCGACCAGACCAGCTCCCCTCAACCACCGAAACTGCTTCTTCCTTCTTCTTCATTTTGTCGCCGCCTGACCAGACAGGAACTCGCCGTTCGCCGCCCACGATCGGCCTCTACGGCCATCATCTGCTGTCGGTCGACCACCCAGATGAAGATCCACGTCTTGCCGAGCTCCTCCAACAAGAATCAAGGCGTTTGAAGCACCGAGGAGTTCTGGGCAAGAGATTTCCCAAGAGCCGACGGAATCGGGAAAAACCTAAGGTAGGTCTGGTTCTCAACCCTTTTGATGGTCAAAATCTTTGAGTCTTGAGCTCAAATTTCGTGGAGACTCAGTAGACACATATAGAATTCTGTGAAAAAAATTGGGGATTTATTTGATAAGTTTTTTACCACGAACCGGCCTTGAACATTTTGCCCAGAAACTGTTGGTATTTTGACCATAGGTGATCCGACGACTTTGGACGAATTTTCGGCGACCAACCGACTCCAAACAACTGGTGAGCCTTTCAAACCCTTAGGTAGACATTCTAAGACGTAGGATAGTGCATAAATGTTGGTTTTGGAGTAGATTAGGACCGGTTGGACCCGGCTAGCACAAAACCGAGTGGAACCGATTTGTGCCAGGCCCAAACCGAATCTGTTGAGGGCTTTGGGTGATGGTTTCGAGTTGCAATTTGATGATTGTGATGTGATGAAGTGTTGAGAGTTAAGTTATGGATGATTGAGATTGATGGATTGAAGAATTGGGTTCAGAAATTTGACGAATTGATTGAAATTCTAGGTTGCGCGACAAGTCCGGGTGTGGACCTTGGTTGGCCGAATCCTAGGTGGTCCAAGAAGAAGAAATTGTGTTGTCCAGTCAAAGGTAAGGCATTTCTTAAATTGAGCCTAGGGGGATTGGACTCCATTGGATAAGTCGAGGGTCGATAGGAATGATTTATGAGAAATTGCCAAATGGGGTAGTTGTGATATGTCCTAAGACGTTAAGGAATGATTGTGTGACACCTATGTCTGAGTTGTTTGCCATGTCTGTGCACCATTTGAATTGATTTGCATGCCACGAAATTTATGAAATGTATTTGAATGCGCACTAGATATGAGTGTGAAACTGAATTGAAAATCAATACATACGATATGATGTGGCATGAGCATGGCATAGCGGGGCCTTGAGGCGTGTGAGACGTGGGGCGGAAGGTTGAGACCCTGATGCGATGAGGTCGCGAGGTGAGGTATAGCTAGGTGGCGCCCTGATGCGACGAAGCCACGAGGTCGAGATAGTCACAGTCCTGATGCGAATTATTCGCGGGACAGAGTTTGAGCTAATGAGCTTTACTTGGAGATTCATCGGGACCTGATGCGTTTACGTGGGTCACCGATGGAGTGTCTGCAAGCTTACAATCTAGCATGCCGACTTCGGTCAAAAGATCAAGCACATACTTCCGCTGAGACAAATAAATCCCTTCTTTCGACCTAATAACCTCAATTCCTAAGAAATATTTCAAACCTTCCAAGTTTTTCATCTCAAACGCCCTAGGTAATAATTCATGTAGTCTCATAATCTCGACACTATCATTGCCTGTAATAATCATATCGTTTATATGTATGATAAGAGCTGTTATTCTTCCTTGAGTACCTTTTAAGAACAAAGTATGATCTGAATTACTTTGGGAGTATCCATACCTTTTCATAGCTGAGTTAAAGCGACCAAACCATGCACGAGGGGACTGTTTCATGATCTTTCCAGCTTACAAACCATGTTCGATTGATCCGCGCGTCTATATCGAAGTGGAAGCTCCATATAGATCTCCTCCTCCAAATCTTCATGAAGAAATGCGTTCTTTACATCATATTGATGCAAAGGCCAATCCAAGTTTGCAGCCAGAGATAACAATACTCTTATCGTGTATAACTTTGCAACTGGAGAGAATGTTTCCTGATAATCCACCCATAAGTTTGTGTATACCCGTTAGCTACCAGTCGTGTCTTATACCTCTCAATAGTGTTGTCTGCTTTATGTTTTACTGTAAACACCCACCTACATCCAACCGGCTTCTTATCCTCTGGTAGTTTCACAAATTTCCAAGTTCGATTTTTCTCCAATGCCTCCATCTCTATCTCCATCGCTTGGAGCCATTTCGGATCCTTCATGGCTTTTTCAACCCTGTTTGGAACTTGAATTGAGGAAACCGTGTGTCACGCCCCGAATCCGGCGAGCGCGCGAGCATCCCACCAAGCTGTTCCTTATGAAAGCTCCAGGATCCAAGGGCTAACGTTCTATACGCTTAAAGGAACAAGCATGCGGAAGCGATGCCAAGAACAACTTACAAATAAATCAACACTCGTTGACTTATGACAGATACATCAAAATTTCATTAACCAATTCATATAGGTTCAATTCCTAATCCACCAATTTGAAGGACAATTCCTAATATCACAAAATGTAAATCCATGTCTTGTAATTCTCTTAAATACAACTGAACAACTATATCTTCAAATGCCACTTCATGGCAAGTTCGCGCTTTCGTCGCTTGGAACCTGAAAAGTTAAGCTCTCACTGAGGTGAGACATAAATTTCAGTAAGGTGGGTCCTAACCCTAGGTTAGGTCGATCGTCCATTCAGGTAGTCGTATGCCCCAATAATTCCACTCACAAGCATATCAAGCACAAATCAATAAAACAAAAACATAAGATGACAGGCATGCAACTATGACAACATGTCGCACTCAGATGATAATGCACAATTCCTCCCGCCATCTCACCACAACCATCTCATCCTGCCTGCCTCAATCTCCAACCTGCGATAAATCGCATCAGGCTCGGTTCACGTAAACGCATCAGACCGTCAGGCGTAAACGCATTAGGTTCTGATGAATCTCCAGGCCAATATCATTATCCCATACTTCCATCTCGCGAATAGTTCGCATCTGGACCGTGGCCATCTCAACCCCGCGATTTCATCGCATCAAGGCACCACACGACATCAACTCCACCCTGCAATCTCGTCGCATCAGGGTATCCACCTCCCGCCCCGCTTCTCATACGCCTTAGGGCCTCGCCATGTCATGCTCATGCCACAATCATAACTCATGCCATGATTTTCAATTCATTTGCACACATAAGGCCAAGTGCAAATTCAAGTGTAAATCGTAAATTCTATCGCATGCAAAGCAAATCAAATGATATCCGGACATGCCAAATGACTCAGGCATAAGCAATGTCACACACAATCATCGTATAACATCTTAGGATATAATAAAAGCTATCCCCTTGGATGAATTCTCATAACTCGATCAATTCAACCCTCGACTCACCCAATTGAGTCCAATCTTCCTAGCATAAGGTTAGGAATTCCCTTACCTTGCGCTTGATAACACCAAATTCACTTCTTGGATCCTCAAAGTTTCGGCCTCCTAGGGTTCAAGGTCGAACTCACCGCGCAACCTAGGAATTTCAACCAATTCCATCAATTTCCAAGTCCAATTCAACCATCCATGAATTCTAATCCTCTATAGCATGAGCCTCAACATCTTAACATGATTTATTCGCCAATTTGAGACTCAAAATCCAACGCCAACAGCCCCCACAGCCTCGGTCTTGCACAGAATCGAACCAGTTCTTCCCGGTTCTATGCAAATCGGGCACAATTAGCACTAAACCAACTCAAAATCCATCATTTAATCCTCATCCTACCTCTTAACATGTCTATCTAAGGGTTCTTGAGGCTCACCGTGAGTTTGAGGTCGATTGGTTGCCGGAAACTCGTTGAAAGTCGCCGGATTCCTCAAGTCAGTTTTCCCTGCAAATTCTATCCATAGTTCACAAGACCGGTTCATGGTAACAAATTCATCAAATTGAATCCTAATTTTTATCACAGATTCATCTATATGTCTACTAGATCTCCATAAAATTTTACCTCAAGATTTTAACAGTTCAGGGTCCTAAAGGGTCAAAAACATCACTTACCTCAGGTTAGGTCAGATTCCGTCGGCTTTCGAGAAAAAGCTTGGCCGGAGCTCCTCGGAGGTCCAATCGCCGTGCTTGTACTTCGAGGGGGTCGGCAAGACATAGGGCTACGTTGGTATGGCCGGCCGGAGTCTAGGTGGTGGCCGGAAGAGGTCGTCAACAGCAACGAACGGGAGGTCCAGAAGCATTCTTTGGGCGAGCAAAAGAAGGAGGAAGAAGAAGAGGAAATGGCGTGAGCTTGAGGGGTTTATATCCGGTCAAGAGTGAAGAGAGAGAGAGTGAAAAAGCTTTTATTCAACTCTCATGATCAATGGTTTGAATGGTAGGTGTATAAAGTCAGACATGACCCTTCCTTGCTTGATCTTGTGACACTTGTCCTAAGTGTCAATCAACTGATTCAATGGCCACCATCTCTTCTAGTTTTCGGCAACTTATAGGGTAGGGATGGAGACCAAAATGCCCTTCTTCAATTGTACGGGCAAGGTTTAAGCTTGAGGGGCAAAAGGGTAATTTTACCCCCGACGTTCAGAATGTCATTTTTCTCGTCCAATAACCTTCGTTAGAGCGACGACCAATCCGAATGTGATGTTGGAATTCTTGATTCTCCATTTTCAATTTTCAAGACTTGTTTTAGATTAATGAGTCTGAAAATGACAGGAAAATCAGAATATCACAACTCTTCCCCCCTTAAAAAAAATTTCCTCCTTGAAATTTGCAACCTTCAACCATCCAATCCTTTGGAGCATTAACTCCTCATCGCATCCTCACTCTTCCGGATAATTCCTTTCACGACTTGGCGATCTTACTCGTCCTTTGCAGTCCAAAACCATCTTCCCTAGGACTTATCTCCTTCAGTTCTCAATCCAATTTGCTTCTCTCCATTCTCTTTTGGTATTCAAAACATTTGTCAGCAGTTCATCCTCGAGCGTTTATATTATCTCTTTCATTTGTCCATAACCATTAACACTAACCCTCGTTGGAATGCACTCCTTAATGTCTTTACTAGTAACAGTTTTTATCCTTTAGCACTCGTTTCCCTTTTTGTCCTCAATCTATGCTCACCTTCCTTTGTTTCCAATCGATATTCATAATATTTGTCGGTGATATACTCTCAAGCATTCAAATCGCCTTTTCAATTTATCTAATGGTCCGAGGGTATATACATTATATTGCAATCCTGCTTTTCAAATTCCTTGACGGAAGGTTTTTTCAAAACGTCGTATTAAACTCAAGATCTTTACCTATCCGCCATTACTAAATCGTCGCAAAAATGCACTCTTTGGTGCCCATACCGTTTGGCGTATCACTTCCTCCGAATGTCCTTTCGTACCATTTATGATTCAACGGCTTTACCAACTTGTCCTTTATTATCCAAGTTGAATCATAGCTTTCTCGACTCCTTAAAAAAGTTCATGATTACCTCCGAAGTAATTCACTCTCGATTCAGTCCTAAAATTTCAATGATCGTGGTAATCCATCAACTTTCAACGTCTTGCCCCCTTTCTTGTCAGCATGCCTAATGCTTGACCTCATGTTAGACTAATCCTACTTTCAGTCCATTCATCGATAGCATTGATGCGAGTCTGGCACACCTTTGTGCCATCCCAAAGGACACCATAATTCCTCATTTGACTCTCAATGAGGTCATCTCCTTGAGTTTCCCTCCAATACTAGACCCGTACTTCTGTCCATAGGCCTCAAGGGTTCCATCTATTCCTATAATCCCTCCAGTATCGGTGTTTAATCATGACACACCTCAATTTCCTTATGGTCTTTAGGCTAGGTGTTTCCAATAGTCATCACGTTAGTCCATTAGCGAACTTTCAATTTAGAAGTTGAATCTCTCATTTTTCGAGGGAAGATCTGTCCATCCATTGTCAATTACTCAATGCTCAAAGTTCAATTATAAACATCCGCTAGATAATTCACCCCTCCTTAGCGATATGGTTATCGTTTAACAACATTTGGGTGGTCTTTTCGTTCTACGTGCCTTTCCATCAATTCCCTTTAGACAGTCCATGCTCTCAATCTCTTATAGCTCACATAACTTCGAGGTCTTCCTTTGCACAAGCAACGTTCCTACATCCACAAGTAATTTCATCCTTCGGCATTGCCTCTCATTCAATTTTTCTCAAGAAATTACTACGTTATTTTCTTGGGGTAGATATTAACTTAAACCTTTTTCCACTCAACAAGGTTTCTCAAACTTTGTCGCGAGCTCTAAGCATTGCAACTCATGTGGCCTTACTATCATGGCGTACATGTAATACCTACTTCAAATCGCCTTGTCACGCCTCAAATTTCCTTTCCACATCACATCATCAAGATTCTATCGACTTTTTTGATTCCGAACAGGAATGCCACTACCGGCGTAGGCATCAACTTGACTCAAGTCCTCGAAAGTGCAATTCACGTCTGTTCCTCCCTTCGCATTACATCTCATATTTAACCCATTTCATCATTGGAACAGCTCTGGTGGGGAATCTTCCCACGATCCGTCCGTAACAATTCACCAATCTCAGTAAATCTCAACTTCCCACAACTTACATCGACTATAGTTGATTCATCACTTATTCCAATCCTCAAATGATTTATCACTTATTCCAATGTGCGAATCTTACTTCATCAGGTCCACAACTAGCGCTCTTCACATTTATCATGTAATATGCATTTCCTTAGAGTCTATATGACACTCTAAAAAACTGTTCATGTTTCTTATGACTCCTTACATGAGTTCAACCATCGTCTCTCGAGATGGTAACGACCAACTCAATCATTCCTTGGGCACTTAGTTCGACTATTATCCACTTCTTTCTACCAAGTATCGAATCTTCCAACTATTTCTCGCACTTCTCACTTGAGAGCTCAGACTTTGGCTCTCTGTTGTCATGGATCTCTTTTAGGACCGCACTATATTTTATTCATTCTTGTCATTCTTCTCTAGAGATGCATTAGTGCTTTAGCCTCTGAGTTCCATACTCACCAAGGTGACCTTATCTCAATTCCGTTCGTTCCACTGAATGTCAACATTATCCTGGAATTCAACATTGTCTACAAGACTGTCTCTTCGATTTCACTTCCAGGAGTCATTTAAGTTTTGCATTCCCTTTCCCGGTACAGACGCTCAATCATAATACTAAGCCAATTTAGAGTTTTTCTTCCTTTTACAATAGGGTATCTTATCCTAAGGAAGAAACTACACAACTCTGTGGCATTTTCTCACTTCAAATTCACCTTGTCATTCACATTCCATAGAATGGCAACCTTGGAGTCTGCGCCGACGGCGATACCTTTACTCCAGGGTTCAAATGCCACCATGCTTTCACATTCTCTTTCCCATATCTCAGTCACCTAAAGTGACAATATCTGTTCGTCCTTGGATCTCCACCAGTTCACGTGTCGAATGCTCAATTCGATTACCTCAAATCACTTTGCAAGTATTCTCTAAGCGCGTTTTTCATTTACTAAATCATTCATTAGAATCACAACCAGTCAGGACTATCAAGTCCATTCACCTTTTTCCTTTCATCAATGACCAATTCATGGTCCAATCGCTCTTTAAGAACAATGCTATATTCTTTAGGAAATAACGACTCATGATTTCATTTCTCATGGTTCTAATTCCATCAACTGATCCCAAGAAATCATTAATTCCAAGCAAACTAGCATGCCGATTCTTTCTCGACCTCATCTATAACAGAAAAGACTTACTACTCACTTTCCACCATGTGTCTTATGTCCAAGTAATCAGTCATTTTTCGTAGGCACGTTCCATACTCATAATGAACATCTCTTTGCTCGTAATCCATGAGCAGGAGTCCTCTTATTTATAAGTATTTTGTTCATTCTCTTCTTTTGCTAAGTCCCATCACCATTCCTCAAAATCAGGAATAACAACCAACCATAAGGTTTTCAAGTTGCAATCCACTCAGGGACTTACTCATCTTATTCACAGCTTCACAAGCTTTTCCAAGCTCTCGTGGTCCTTCCCACACATTCAATTGCGAAAAGATTAACTCAGAGTCACATTCTTCGTGATTTCTATCATTTAACTAGTCAGCACAAGCATTTATCACCATAGTGACTTAGAGAATCATGCCAACTCCTCCTCGAGCTTGCTTAACCAACAAATTTCCTCATTTCCATTTGAAGTTCCTACGACCCATTCAGCTCTTGGGTCTCGTACGATTAACAGATCGAGCCATATTCTTTTTTGGTATTCATACTCCAATCGCCCATCTTTACTCAATTCTCATGATTCATATCAGTTCTTGGATCTTTCATAGCATGTATACTCGAGCCCAATACTCTTCTACGACCATACTGTTGTCGTTCAACGTCCTTTGGTTCTCATGTCTCCTGAACCACTATGATTCCCTCCAGGAATCAAAAACTTAAGTCATTTACTCAATCCGACAGTCTCAAGCTGCTCCTCTCATTATCTTTCACCACCAACCTTCCAGTGGTTCCCAAACAACTCTCTAATGATACATAGAAAATTCTCGACTAATTGCCAAATATTCAAGGATCTCAAATCATCCTTGATCCGCAATTGTTCATCAAGTCAGCCTTAACGAGGCATTTCTTCACTAACAGTCGTTACTAGGCTAGCCTCAGCTAGGTAACTATCAAGCAATCACTCAAAGCAGCAATCTACCGAGTCAATAGCTCATACTTTAAGCCTAGAGGCATCCGCCATTCTAGCATAATCACAACAGACTATCTCATTCTCAGCATGCCTCAGTTCAATGGGTATAAACCCCTTACGCCGTCTAACCTCTCAGTTATACCTTGGTCAAGTCAATCACATGAGACTAATCATAAAACATGCCTAATAGGCACATCACAACCATCACTTTTCTTTTTCATACGGCATCTACCGTCAAGCACGAAGCTTTTAACCATGCCACTCATAGGCGTCATCACACATGTCATGCCACTTTTGATCATTGTTGATGAGAATCGATCTCGTGCCGCACATCTCTTATCCACAATTAGACTCAACCTGATACCCAGACTTCCCCTTTCATGTTATGACTTGGGTCATTCTTGCCTCTTGCCATGTTAGAAGCTTGCCAGGAGCCGCTTCTTGTCCGGACCTCTCTATCCCGGCGATCACTTCCCGCCATCATCAGCCAGGCCGTTGCAGGTTGTCCCAAGTCATACATCTACGGAGAAAGCCCCGTTTCACATGTCCCATATCATGTTTCATTACAATTTATAGGTATTCCATCAACTTGTCCTATACCAAGCGACAGTTTATTAAATCCAATAGTGATAAGTTCATGCATGCACCCTCATCAACTTTCGTTTCAAAGCCACAAACTCAAGCACAACATGACTGTCCTCACCACTTGTCATATCAAAATCGCCTTCAGATCAATTCTTATTCATTTAGGAGTTCTAATTCCACCAATGACGATCACATCTTACAGATAAATTGCTTATATTTAACCATGCACCTCAAGTGGAGTCGTTAACTAAATCAAATCCATAAGCATTCGATCATTACTGGCCTTTAATCATATATTCCTTATCTGCTCCCTTGTATGCATCTCATCTCATATCATCCAAGATTATCAATGGTAATTGATAGCTAAATCATCAAAATATCACGCAATTCAAGCCTGAATTCACTCATATCAGTCGCCTCTTCATAACTCGTACTCCTTAAGTTGGGTCATTGACAAACCAAGATCACAATCATACATCTCAATTGACCCTTCATTCATAATTTATTCTCTAGCAACCTCAAATCCAAGCTCATGACTCCTTAATTTCTATTCACATCCTTGGGAGCCTTATTCATAGATCACTCAAGATCATCTCTTAATTCGACACTAAGACCGTTATAATACCTCACAAGTTCAAGCCTATAATCCTCAAGATTCAGCAATCCATGCTTATCCCTAAAGGTCTCACTACCTAATTGTCCTCAAGTCATCGCTCCTTATCACTCCAAATCTCAATCACATTGAATCGAGCTAACCTTGCTCTGATACCAAATTAAATGGGGATGTCACGCCTTGAATCCGGCGAGTGCGCGAGCATCCCACCAAGCCATTCCTTATGAAAGTTCCAAGATCCAACGGCCAACGTTCTATAGGCTTAAAGGAACAAGCATGCGGAAGCGATGCCAACATCAACTTACAAATAAATCAATACATGATGGCTTAAGATAGACACATCAAAATTTCATTAACAAATTCATACAGGTTCAATTCCTAATCCACCAATCTGAAGGACAATTCCTAATATCACAAAATGTAAATCCATGTCTTGTAATTCTCTTAAATATAGCTGAACAACTATCTCTTCAAATGCCACTCCATGGCAAGTCCGCGCTTCCGTTGCTTGTAACCTGAAACGTTAAGCCCCCACTAGAGTGAGATATAAATCTCAGTAAGGTGGGTCCTAACCCTAGGTTAGGTCGACCATCCACTCAGGTAGTCATACGCCCCAATAATTCCACTCACAGGCATATCAAGCACAAATCAATAAAATAAAAACATAAGATGAGAGGCATGCAACTAGGACAACATGTCGCACTCAGATGATAATGCACAATTCCTCCCGCCATCTCACCACAACCATCTCCTCCTACCTGCCTCCATCTCCAGCCCCCGATAAATCGCATCAAGCTCGGTCCGCGTAAACGCATCAGACCGTCATCGGTAACCCATGTAAAAGCATCAGGTTCCGATGAATCTCCAGGCCAATATCATTATCTCATACTTTCGTCCTACGAATAGTTCGCATCAGGACCGTGGCCATTTCAACCCCGCGATTTCATCGCATCAGGGAGCCACATGGCATCAACTCCACTCCGCGATTTCGTCGCATCAGGGTATCCACCTCCTGCCCCGTGTCTCATACGCCTCAGGGCCTCGCCATGTCATGCTCATGCCATAATCATAACTCATGCCATGATTTTCAATTTGCCATGATTTTCAATTCATTTGCACATACAAGGCCAAATGCAAATCCAAGTGCAAATCGTAAATCCCGTGGCATGCAAAGCAAATCAAATGATATCCGGACATGATAAACGACTCAGGCATAAGCAATGTCACACATAATCATCCTATAACATCTTAGGATATAAGAAAAGCTATCCCCTTGGACGAATTCTCATAACTCGATCAATTCAACCCTCGACTCACCCAATTGAGTCTAATCTTCCTAGCATAAGGTTAGGAATTCCCTTACCTTGCGCTTGATAACACCAAATTCACTTCTTGTATCCCCAAAGTTTCAGCCTCCTAGGGTTCAAGGTCGAACTCGCCGCGCAACCTAGGAATTTCAACCAATTCCGTCAATTTTCAAGTCCAATTCAACCACCCATGAATCCTAATCCTCCATAGCATAATCCTCAACATCTTAACATGTTTTATTCACCAATTTGAGACTCAAAATCCAACGCCAATAGCCCCCACAGCCCCGACCTTGTACAGAACCGAACCGGTTCTTCCCGGTTCTGTGCAAACTAGGCACAATCAGCCCTAAACCAAGTCTAAATCCATCATTTAATTCTCATCCTACCTCTTAACATGTCTATCTAAGGGTTCTTGAGGTTCACCGTGAGTTTGAGGTCGATTGGTTGCTGGAAACCCCGTTGAAAGTGGCCGGATTCCTCAAGTCAGTTTTCCCGACAGATTCTGTCCATAGTTCACAAGACTGGTTGATGGTCAAAACTTCATCAAATTGAATCTCAATTTTTGTCACAGATTCATCTACATGTCTAATAGATCTCCATAAAATTTAACCTCAAGATTCTAACATTTCGTGGTCCTAAAGGGTCAAAAACTTCACTTACCTCAGGTTGTGTCAAATTCCATAAGCTTCTAGGAAAAAGCTTGGCCCGAGCTCTTCGGAGGTCCAATCATCGTGCTTCCACTTTGTAGAGGTCAGCAAGACGTAGGGCTACGTTGGTATGGCTGGTCGGAGTCTAGATAGTGGCTGGAAGAGGTCGTTGATGGCAACGAATGGGAGGTCCAGAAGCTGTCTTCGGGTGAGCAGAAGAAGGAGGAAGAAAAAGAGGAAATGGCATGAGCTTGAGGGGTGTTTGGCCGGTCAAGAGTGAAGAGAGAGAGTGAAAAAGCTTATATTCAACTCTCATGGTCAATGGTTTGAATGGTAGGTGTATAAAGTTGGACATGACCCTTGCTTGCTTGATCTTGTGAGTGTCAATCAACTTGATCCAATGGCCACCATCTCTTCTAGTAGGGATAGAGATCAAGATGCCCTTCTTCAATTGTATGGGCAAGGTTTAAGCTTGAGGGGCAAAAGGGTAATTTTACCCCCGGCGTTCAGAACGTCATTTTTTCTCGTCCCAATAACCTTCGATAAGGCGACGGCCAATTCGAATGTGATGTTGGAATTCTTGATTCCACATTTTCAATTTTCAAGATTCATTTCAAATTAATGAGTCTGAAAATGATTGGAAAATTAGAATATCACACCGTGGACACGAAGGCTTATAGTGGTGTGAACAACGTCGTGGCAGACACATAATCTATAATAGGATATCGAGATCGGCAGTCTTCTACATATAGAGAATATCGATTCGGTGGTTTACCCCTATTAAGCCTATCATGCAGCTTATAACCAGTAAGCACATCAGTATCTTCAAACGAATCAAGTATAGTAGAAGTACTTACCTCAGGTACATTTTCAGGAGCTTGGAGTGGTACTAAAGAGGGCGAAGAGGGCGAATACAAGGAGAGCTGTTGCTGCTATGTATCTGTTGACACCTGCTTGGTTGCTAATGCTTCTATGCCGCTCAGTCATGCGATTCTCTTATGGCCGTGAGGCAGTAGCTCAAAATCTTTAGCCTCAGAATCGCGTGGCTGTGCACACCTATCCGTTGCTTCTATAGTCTCAACCTCCCATGCACAACCATCCGTCACTCCTGCAGTCCCAACCTCTAACCAATGTCTGGTTCTACATTTAGTCTCCCCCTGAACAGGAAATTAGGGGGAAGGAAAATAGAGCTCCGTCTCGATAAATGTTACATCCATGGTGAC
The DNA here is from genome assembly GCA_028455895.1 of Rhodomyrtus tomentosa. Taxonomy (NCBI): domain Eukaryota; kingdom Viridiplantae; phylum Streptophyta; class Magnoliopsida; order Myrtales; family Myrtaceae; genus Rhodomyrtus; species Rhodomyrtus tomentosa. The sequence goes on from JAPCWY010000011.1 coordinate 10,517,377, forward strand.
ATACATGCGCTTTCCGGCAATATCATAACACCGATACCCTTTCTGAGAAGGGCCATAGCCAAGACACACACACTTGACTACACAAGGGTCAAGTTTGGTCCGCTGATTTTTGTGAAGATGGACATAAACGACACACCCAAATACCTTAGGAGGTAATGTAAGAACCGAAGGAAGAGACACATAGGCGGCAAATACTTGCATTGGCGTTCAATAGCGCAGAATGTGGAAAGGCGTTCAATTCAACAAATAAGCAGCTGTAACTATGGCAGAATCCCAAAAACGATGAGGAACATGGCTACCTCCAACAATGCTCAAGTGGTTTCAAGTTGATGACGATTCTTGCGCTCAACAACACCATTTTGCTGAGGAGTCTGAGGGCAAGAAGTTTCATGTATCATACCATGTTCTTGAAAATAAGTTGCAAGAGGTTTACTTAAGTATTCGCCACCGTTATCAGACCGAAGAACCTGAAGTTTGGCCCCAAACTGAGTCTGAATCATACAGTGGAAAGTCTGAAAGATAGCTTGAGCCTCATTTTTATGTTTCATCAAATATAGCCAAGTCATACGTGTGCAATCGTCAACAAAGACGATAAGCCATCGAAACCCAGATACAATAGTAATAGGAGACGCACCACATACATCAAAATTAATTAAGGAAAAATGAGTAGAACTGATATTCAAACTGGGAGGAAAACAGGTGCGATGGCTCTTTGCCAAAATACAAGTATCACACTGAAAACTAGAGTTTAATAGACCATGAAATAACTTGGAAAACAAATGCCATAAATACCCAAAAGATGGGTGACCTAAACGACGGTGCCATAACCAAAGTTTCTTCTCTTGAGCTAACTATCCACGAGAATGATAGGTCTGTCCAGAAGTAATGTCATCCGCAAAATACAGCCCATCCCTCTTAGTACCACGCCCAATAATCTCCTTGGTGAGAATATCCTAAAATAGGTAAAAATCAGGGTACATAATTACACAGTTTAACTAGCTGGTAAGCTATCTAACTGATAACAAATGACTAAACAATGTAGGAACAAGTAAAGTATGAGATAGAGAGAGATAGAGAGAGAGAGAGAGAGAGAGAGAGAGAAGGCGTGATAGATACATGGCCCGCAGTCGTTACAGGAAAGCTATGTCCGTTGGCATTATAAATATGATCTCGACGTGGTGTAGTTGATGTAAGAAGGTCATTAGATTCTAGAGTCATATGATCAGTAGCGCTAGAATCGATTATCCGCCCATGATGACCATCACCATGTCCATTAGCAAAGACAAACCCGTAATTACCTTCAGGAGATTCGGCATTAGCAGATTTAGGCTCCATAGGAATTAATGACAAGCTGCTAGTCACCAAGGAGGCTTGCTTTCCATTCCACCCCTTCTGTGAGCCTGGTTTCTTCTTCTTGGTTTGAAAATCATCCCACTAATTCAGATAACAGTGTAGTTTAAAACAAGATGTTGCTATATGTTTAGGATTTCCACAGTGAGAGCACCCCTCATATTGAATTTGCATACCAGGTCTAAGATGAGCTCCTGGGCAGAGGCACTAATTGGAGGTGCGAATCACCCTTGCCCCGCTGTGACATCATGGCGGAACCAGATGCGACTCTAACGAGAGTGGATAGCATGACAGATTCGAGCATATCCTCTAGCCTGACCCGGGCATACGCTTGCTCGATAGTGGGGAATGGATCCATCTTCAGAACATTAGCACAAACAATGTCCAGGCGGTCATCGAGACCGTCCAAAAAAGTATAAACTCGATCTTCATGGACAATAGCATTGTATCTCTGAATATCGAGTGGAAATTGCATAGGATTAGGACGTCGGAAATCAATCTCACGCCAGAGCTCTTGAAGATCATTGTAATATTTCTCGATGGGTCCACCGCCTTGCTTCAATTAAGAAACTTGCCACTTAAGATCATAGATTTGGGAGGTGTCAGATCCATAAAAAAAGTCGTTGTCACAGCATCCCATACGGCTTTGGTAGTAGGAAACCGAATAAAGTTTGGTATCAAGGTTGGATCCATAGAATTGATAAGCCAACCTTTCATCGTTGAATCATCGATCTTCCATTGTAGAAAAACGGATCAGTAGGAAGGGGCTCAGGAGAACCACCGTTCAAATAGTCCAGTTTGTCTTTGCCCGAGATATACATCTCAACAACCTGGGACCATACGCCATAATTTTTGCCATCAAGCTTGATAGCAATCGGTGCAGTAGGAGGTTCAACACGCGGCGGCGCGGCCTGTTGGGTTAAGAGCTGCTTCATCGCAACGATCAGGTCTGCCAGAATGGCAGTAGTAGAGGCACTAGCATTCGCTTGGTCAGTTGCAACAATTGGCTGATTGTTGGCCATGAGATCAGGTCCATAGAATGATCGTTCAGAAAGGACGAAGTCGATCGGCGTGAAAACGACGACTCCATGACGAAAATGGCCCAAAAGTCGATTGCAGCGGGACAGCCGTAGTTGATGATTGACGTACAGTACCTTAAGGATCAAACCTTAGGGCTCTGATACCATAAAGAAAAGAAATACTCTTCTTTTTTATTCAATGAATATTTTTTATGTACATTTACAATACTCAATCCTGTCATATATATAGGACAATAGGTAACCTAATGAGGATATACACAATAGGAAGGATTCTATACTACGAAGAAATATAAAATAAAAATTCCTAATAAATAGGCTAAACTAGCTCACGACCACTGACTTTACCTTGCCGACCTGACTAATCGAAGTTACACAACGGGATGAATCGCACCGAAACAGTCCCTCTTGGTTTGGATTTGCAACCGAAGCTATCGTCGAATCCACTGGAGCTTGGTCAACTGGATATTGGAGCCGTGGGAATAACCTGCCAAAGAGGAAAACAAGGTTTTTGTCTTTTACTCCATTTGTATTCTTCTCCTTTTGTATCTTTTGTAGACTAATAGTTGGACTTCACGCCAAGGAGACTTCAACGCCACCGATCTTCATGTAGGGACTCAACTGGATGCTTGTTGGATTGATCGAAGGAGCTTTTCCACTGAGAGCCTGTGAGATGCAACTATATGGATTGTCCGAGCAAATTTTTCCTTCTGCTCGTGAACTTCACCCTGAAGGCCTCCCTTTCTCACTCTCTTCTCTCTCTTGTATTCTGATTTTTCAGTGCAATTTTCGGTCCCCCCCTTTTTAACCCTAAACATTAAAAGATGTATATAGTGGATATTAGGGTTATGCTCCAAGATTCAATCCTAGTCGGTCGTCTCTTAAAATTTCAGATGTGATATCAACCGCAGGATCAAAATTTCTGATTTTTGAGTAATCCTATCGGGCTAGGATAATAAAAAATTCAGCCACCATGGAGGGATATAGGGCCTGACCGAAAATTTCACTACTAATGGGCTTATTTGAGCGAATTTAAGGCTTAAATGGGCTTTAATTAATCAAAAAGTTAATTAATTAGAATACTTGCTCTTAATTAAAATGGATTGAAATGAATTTAAATTGAGCTTGTCCATTAAATTTCTGCAATTCCACTTTCATGATAGAAAATTTCCAAATTAATTCAGGTTCAGTTGCCTGTTAAATCAAGTTCAATTGATTCGCTTTTGACTGACTGTTTATGCATGACAGACAAATAAAGCATGTAATGCATGAAAATTTCTTTTTGCGAGAATTATGAATAACTCTTATTTTGTGAAATAAACAAAATTTCTAAAAAATCAAAATTTAGGTGTCAACAAGGCTCTATTAGACATAGAACTATAGATTAGCAAGTGATTTATGTAAGGAATTAAGGTTTAAAGCTACGTTATGGACTAATTAGTCGGGTATAAGGCAGAATCGAAAAACATCCTATTTCGGTTTGTGAAATCTGAGTTCTTGAGGACTGATCGGGGTGTCGCTAAGTCTTAATTTCATCTTTGAGACGTACTAAGAAGTCTATTGATATGTTATTGAGGTGTATGCCCCGTGGTTTGACGAAATGGGCAAGAAAATTGATGAAATTGGTTGAATTTCCCTAGGGTATACAACTGCCCTGTTTTTGGACTACTAGGCCAAATCCTTGGAGTGCTCGGGAGGAGACTTTTGCTGAATTAAGCCTAAGGTAAGGAGTCCCTAAATCTTGGCTAGGAGGATAGGCCTATACTAGATGATTTGGGTTCGAATTGGATGAATTCTTGTGAGATTCCTATGTAATTGCTTGATAACGATCCTTGTGGCTTGGTGTGATATGTGTGTTCTTACTTGATGCACATACTAATGTTGAATGCCATGTGGTGTGTGATGAATTTTGCCGACTCACATGCTATAGACTCTTAGCTCGATGAATGAGTTTGTACTCGATCATGAAGTTTTGAAATGAAGGAGATTTTTGGCATGCTTGGAAACTCTTGGCACCTTAATGCGTCAAGATGCGAGGTTATGATGGCTAATATCTTGATGCGTTGAGACACGGGATGAGATTTTGTATGTGTCGACACAAGCCTTGAATGACATTGAAAACCTAAGGCGTTTAACGCGAATTCATGTTTATGATGGTATGAGGCATAATGACGCAGACCAGGCCTGAGACTTTTTGACGCAGGGAAGAATTATGAGAAAATTCTAGAGGATGGAATGTATGACTTATCCTTGTGATTCCATGCCTGATTTGAGTTGTGAGTTATGTTGACATGCTCACATGATTATTAACCATTTGTTTCTATATGGCATTTTATGACTGATGTTTGTCTTATATTGATGAGAGTATTCTTGTTCATTGTCTGCATTTATCTGGGTGTACTGTCAGCCTAACATAGAATTAGGACTTAGCTTACTGAGATGTAAATCTCACTCCGTCATGGGACCTCACTTTTTTAGACCTTTAACCCTAAAGATGCTATCGACACGTTTATGCGATCCTAAGGATATGACCGCCTATTTTGATGAGTTTCCTGATGGTCGGGATACTGTTTTTGTGAGGAAGTGTATAGTTGTCTGAGTTGATGAGGGAAGTAAGGACTGAAAACCGTATAGGTTCGAAGCTTGGTTCCGTAAAGTAGGCGAAGTCACCACAGATCCGTTGAAGTCCATAGTGGTCCCTTGAGGAGTCATACCTAGTTGGTGTCATCCTACTCGGGATTTAGTGAAGGTAGAGGTGTTCGTACCTGAATCGAGGAATATACCTGAGAAGACCCCTACCTTGGAGAATACTGACGAGGTGATAGAGATCGACGCCTTTGAGGACGAGCTGGAGGATGCCATGATGAATGACTCAGTGGAGGAGCGTTCTAAGACCTTCTCGGACTATGAGCCAGACAAGGATGAGATAGATGGATCTAGTGGTTCGACCTAGGGGTTTCCTGACTTTACTTAGTAGCCTTTTGTTGGTGACCCTCGTTGGCCTGTAACTTTTGGGGACTTAGGACTAGTTGTCTTTTGGTTAAGTCCCGATTGCCTCGATCCTTCAGCAGGTTTAGTTTACCTACGCTTTTGTATGAACTCATGTTGATGTATATATATTTATTTAATTTCTTGTTATCCAGGCTCCCATTGATTTCTGTACGGAGATGATTATTCATTTCTTGTTTCCGCATACTTATTTACACCATGCATCTCTCATTAATTAAGTCCTGGGCCATGAGAGTAACACGAGGGAGTTGCGTGCTCGCACACGAGCGCACGGGTCGTGACAATGTACAATTTGATTATAATTTATAATTTATTTATTTTATTTCATTATTTTAAAATTAAAATTAAAAGTTCGGATGTTTCAAACCGGAACTGGAACTGGGAACCGGCCTAGAAGCACCAGTTCCGAACCAGAACCGAAATCAATCTCTTAAGGGCCGGTTCTAGTTCCACCAAAAGGTGAAACCAGAACTGTTGGTTCCTGAACCGGAACCGTCGATGTCTAATTACATGTCTAGTGGCATGGATGACATTAATGTGGAAATTTTTTTAATTTTTTTTATGCCAGTGAGTCCCCTACGACCATCGCCAATTGCGAAGGTCTTGGGCGAGACTGTTGGTCGTGGGCCAAGCGGCCTTAATCCATATTTGGCGAGGGCGACCATCGCCCGCTGCCGATATAGTTGCAATTGCCCAGGCCAAGGGCTTCATAGCCCCATTGACAATGGGTAAGGCCTTTGCGGCACAAAAAAAATACACAAGGAAAAAAAAGAAAAAAAAGGAAAATGATAAAAAAAAATTAAAAAAAATTATTAAAATTTATTCACGTCAGGGCAGCCACGCCACGTAGGATAGATGCATCCACATCAGAGATTTTCGGCTAAAATGGGTTACCTAACATCTTAAGTGAGTTAGGTCGTTGCCGACAATCGGAGGATGTTGCCTCCACCGAACGCTAGACGCAGCGGCAGCCTAGTGCCGGTCATTGCCGGCGTAGGAAGAAGGAAATTCGGATATTTCCTAATAAACTCAATTAAAAAGGAGAAAGGAAACTCGGTCCTGTTATTATTGTTATCATTATTTTTTGGTAACCAACTCGGTCCTGTGATTGTAGAGCCGTAGATCACAAAAGCCTAGTAACTATAGAGGTCAGAAAACATAGGTCGTTGCGACTGTTCGGAAGTGGATCGGCAAGCTACAGAAGTAACTGTCAACATTTGAGTAGTAATGCCTCTCGATGTAACGAGTTTGCTTATTAACTGCTTGTAAATACATATTGCTGAATTCTAAAAGTCACGTAAACGTGTTTGCTTTTGTTGTAACCATTGTTAACTATAGGAAGTAGTACAACTAGCTGAATCAGTTGTTCACTCTATTGGATCTTATATAACTTCATGGTGGGAAAATCATACGTGGATTAAACCCGAACAATGAACTTTGATTCATGTACACGTTCCCACAATTAAGCAACTAATCATATCAAAATCACACATACAATGTCAATGACATGCGTGCCCAGAGAAGGAATTGTTAAATTTTTTTTTTGTTAAGTATGCATACGACTGTTCAATGCGCCAAATACAATGTGGATGTCGAACACAAAAACATTGATCCCAAAAGGACAAAAGTACTTGTCTTAAAGGGTACAAAAGTGTGCTGGCATGCTAAAAGAATAGCACCTAAGCGCCATTAACCCCCAGCCAATCAACGGCCAAAAGAAGCACCTACTACAGGCCTAATAACAGCCCAAAAAAATTGACCGAGGGCAGAATAAAAGGAGAGGGCCAAAACAATGGCAAAGAGGAAACAACACGGTCAGTTTTGACTAAACTAATCGGGACCTATCTTCAAAAATAGCGAAGAAGAGGCCTCAATTTCTTTGTAGTTGCCTATTGCGTTGGTTGTCTTAGATGTTATGCATGGAATTGTTAACTCTTCAGCGATTGAGTGCAGGTAAAAATTAAGGAATCTAGCTAAAACTCGTCAACTATACTATATTAAACAGCATGTAAGTCTTCTAGCAAGTAACTTACTCATTCAAACACTCACGAGGAGTCTGTGGTTCCATTAAATAAATTTAGTGAATCAATCGCTACATATACAATATTATCATTTGAAGTGAATTTTATGTTTCAACTTGTGAGGTCCCACCTGTCCTCCAGTTTTTCTTTGCTACATTATTTTAAATTATATAGTACATAAAAAAAGGTTTGTACCCCTTGCGTGCTTGTCAATTGAGTCTATGATATATGGATTAGGTTTAAATTATTTTCCCCAACTACTTCTGATTTACCTCGATATTTTCAAGCCTGTCCAAATCCTTGGTGGGATCAGGTATATTATTATTATTATTATTATTATTATTATTATTATTATTATTTTATTGAGACGGAGGATATGCATTATAATTTAATTGATGCGTGAGAAGATATAGTGTTAAGTTTTCCACGAAATCACTAGCTCAATTCATGTCGGTCACAATGACTTGTATTGCATTACCTAGCTACCGAATACTTCATGTGGAGAGTTTTCGTAATTGTTGGCCTCTTGGTGTGCTGCAGTGACGGCATGCCAACTTCGAATCTATGGATGGTCCTTAATGCGAAGTATTTATGGTCAAATCGAACCATTCATAGTGAGTGTGGGACTCTTATGATAACGCCCAAAGCAGTCATTACCGCTGATCAACCCTCTCAGCAGTCATTCCGGCTGATCAACCCTCTCAATCTTTTTATTTGTTTACAAAAGAAAGTGCAGGAGAAAATAGGACAACTGACTCTTATTGCTTGTGCCGCATTAGCTAGCTAGTACATACCTCATGCGGGGAAATGTTGCGACTGCTAGCATAATGATGGGGCTACAATAACGGGGGCACTAATATGAGATCTAAAGATCAGCAACGGTAGGCCGGAGTAGTTATGGTTCAAACCAAATAATAGTTTTTTTTTATTTCACGCAGTGGCAGTGGGCCAACAATTTAGGCTTAACGTGAATCATGTGATTCAAGAATCCCCCGCCCCCCGCCCCCCCCAAAAAAAAAAAAAGAAAAGAAAAGAAATGAAATGAATTTAATAAGTTTAAAGCAGCAATCATCCAAAGTTTTGGAGATTTAGCATCAACATAAGCTAGTATTGTTTAATGCGAAATTGTGAGGGAAAAATGTCGAAAATTACCAAAAAAAACTCATAACTCTATTGTAATTATGTCAATCCAGTCTTAAATTTTTTTTTTCAAATGAGTCCGAAATTTCTTGTATTTTTGTCAATTCAGTTCATCTGGCAAATTTTGGTTAAAGATTGTTGACATGGATGTTGGTCTTCCTACTTGAATTAACTAGCAATAACATGAATAATTTTAAATAATATATTATTATTTTTTGAATTTTTACTTTTTGCTTTTTTTTTTCTTCTTTTTCTTCCCTTCCTTCTTTCTCTCGTGGATCACCAAACCTGGGTGATTGGCCAGAGCCAAGGGCAGGCAAGATCGACCCCACTAACCTCCGACAAAGCTCGCCTCCTCTGGCCACTAACAAGGCTCAGCTTCCATGGTTCTTTGCCAACTCTGTCAAATCCTATCTCGAGCTTTACCTCAAGAAGTCCCCGTCCTTCTTCTCATTCGGCACAGTAACTCTTCAATCTTGGCTTGACCTTATCTTAGCGTCGCGCCTCTAGGACGAGCCTCTGACGTTACTCCAATCGTCGAATTTACCGTCACATCTATTGCTACGCCCCTCAAACCACTAAGACGCCTATTGGTACGTTTCATAAACTTCGTCCCCGGTTAGAGTGAGCGCTGCAAGCCCTCGCGGAGCACTGGGTGTAGGCTCACGAGCCTCGCTCACAGCTGGCTGCTGGCGAGGACTCGTAGCCCTTGTCGAGTGGCAGACAACTGGTGGTCAACGGACTTTTCAATAACAAAAGGAAATGAAAAAGAAAGGACAAAAAATTAATTCAAAAGAATTTAAAAAAAAAATGAAGCCGTGTAGAACGGCTAGCGTGCATGTTATTAATCTCCAGTTAAAATTTCATGAATGGACTCAATTGACCAAAAAAAAAAGATTTAAGACTAAACTGACATAATTGCAATAGATTTATGATTTTTTTGATAATTTTTTCGAAAAAATTGGACCGATCATGTATCTTGAAAATCATTCGCTAGCATTATTTGCTAACCATCCCAATATAAAAGCACCTGCATAAGCATTGTCATAGCTAGAAGACCGGTTCATTAAGCCCGACTTAGACTCGTATTTTTGGATCACTTAATTACCACTTAAGAAAACAATGATCACTTAATAGGTAACTCTAATTTAAATTGGCAAAAATCCTACCTGATGATATTTTATTAATTTCTTCGGCTATCTTGGCCGCCCACGATCCCAGTCCGCATGTAGACCTCCAGACGACTGGTCTTCCACGTTTGCCCCAAAACACGAAGCCCAAAGCGCAAATTGAAAGAAATTCCCCAGTTCGACCATTCAACCGAAAATCGAATTGGGCAACTCTCGCGTCTGAAGAAGTTTGACAAGTCATGATTAAATGCGGGAACCGTATTCATGGATGAAGTTTGACAAGATACATGAAAAATCATCCTCCTTTTCCCTTCGAATTTGAACAACTCTCGTGAAAGTAGCAAGAAAAAATGGAAGTAGAAGAAACAGAGATTAGTGGCGCACCAGATAATAAGAACTTCCCAAATATGTCAGCTTTGGGTTTCAAGGACAGAGACGAAGTTAGTATATACGGCAGATTGGCTCGACGGACCGCCCCATGGTGGCTCGTCCTCCTCCTGCTCCGCCAAGTCGTCATCATCGAGGTCCCTCGCGAGTTGCTCGCGGAAATGCCCCGATTCCTCTCCAGCATCGGGCAACCATCGTCAAGCATCGCGCAAGATTGATGAGTCCCGAACGTGATCAATCGATTTGGGGGACCTGAACTAGGGCTTTTCGGAATTGGGCGGGCAACAGATTTGGGGGAAGAAGGGCTTTTTCTTAATTGAAACGATTAAAAAAAAAATGTTGGACTGAATTTTTTTAAAAAAAGGGCCAACTCATATTCAAATTTCAATTATAAAAGTCACATAATCATTTTGGTCATAATTTTTCGCCGAAGTCACTTAAGTGATCATTTTTTCTCTAATTTGTCGCTTAATGGAGCCAGCAAAAACTTTCAACACTAAAGTGAACAACGTACAAACTTTTGACAGTTTCCAGTGTCCTTATCCCTTAATCTCACCTTCTAACTCAAGTTGGTCATTGACAAACCACAATCACAATCATATAATCCAATCGATCCCTTATTCATAAACAATTCTCTACTAACCTCAAGCACAATTACTACCTCAAAATCCATGCTTATGTCTCCTTAATTTTTGCTTGCTTCCACTTGAACCTCAATCACAACATCACTCAAGATTATCCATTAAATCGACACTAGGACCATTAGAATATTACATACGTTGAAGCCTATAATTCTCAAGATTCAGCAATACATGCTTAATCCTAAAGGTCTCACTACCTAATTGTCATCAAGCCATCACTCCTTATTACTCCACGTCTCAATGAAATTGGATTGAGCTGACCTTGTTCTGATACAAACCAAACGGGTATGTCACGCCCCGAACCCATCGAGCACGTGAACATCCCACCAGGCCATTCTTGTTCTCGATAGTCTCCTAAGATCCCTTCGGCCCACGACTATTAACTTCATTCAAATGATATGCACTTGTGGGAGCGACATAACAACTCCATAAGTAAAAGCAACAAGATGATTTATGATAGAAATAGGGTACACTTCAAAAGTTACAACTCTAAATCCTCTAATTCATAAAAAATCCTTAAGGTTACAAAAAGGGCTAATATTTACTCTCTTCCAAAGATGTCTTCTGACGTTAATCCATGGCAAGCTTGGGTTTTCATTGTCTGAGACCTGAAAATGTTGGTCCCACGACGGGGTGAGATAAAAATCTCAATAAGTCGACTCTAATCCTGAGCTAGGCTATTAGTACCACCAAGCATATTTGAAAATATTTTCTTTTCAAGCACGACTAGCAAATAATTGGCAAAAGCACATCATTTCAGACAATCAAGTATTTAAGTCATTCGCCTATTTACTTTCTAATTTGAACTTCACAAGGCACACGGGCATAAAAGGTATTCCATGCACTCAAGCACACTAACCCAACAATAAATCCACAAGTCAAGGATTTCATCTTGAAGGCCTCATAATTTCTCAAATCATCATCATTTCTCAATTTAAGAGTTGGCCTGCGTTCTGACGCATCAGGCTCAATAACTCGCAAACCCGCGTTCTGACGCATCAAGTTTGGAATGCCATATGAAGGCTCATGTCGACACGGGGCAAGCTTATCTCTAGTTCTGACGCATTAGGATAAAACAATTCAAACCGCAACCCTGCGTTCTGATGCATCAGGGTGCCAAAGGTCCTTAGGCTCATATTTCACTTCCAACCAGCTTGCCATAATTGCAACCTTGCATTCTGACGCATCAGGGTACCATCATATAACATGTTTCTCAAGGCTCAACAGCCACATCGTTTCTCAAGGCTCAATAGCCAATCTCATCAAGTGACTCCATAATTGAGTATAGTCACATCAAGCAAATAGCAATTCTTTTGACATGAGAAATACCAAGGCCGAACACTATCATTGCATGGCACAAATTCACATGTTACGACAATCAATCGCACAATTCATTTACTTGCCAACTCAAGCATATTTTTCCACACAATTGCCATTCAAGATTAAATGCCACATGGCCATGCAAGCATTCATGATAACCGAAATCTCACAATGCCAATTCACATCTCCTCATAGCCGTAACAATATACTCATGCTTTCTTATTAGGTACCTAGCCGCCGAGTAAGCAATCAAGCATCAAGCACGCAATTCAATCAAATTCATCGTCACAAACCATATTTCACTCATGGCATCTCATTATCAAGAAGCCACAACTTCAATTCAACACTTTTAAACATGTTAAAGAGGCATTCAGTCAAGCCAAGTCATCATTAGTCTCAATTCACAAGCATTGCCCAATTAGCCTTCCATGACCAGGTCCACTCACAAGAAAATTGGTATTGATCTGCTGAGTTTTTAAGGAAACAAATCCCAAAGTCTTGTCCTTTAGGATCTTACGGACGTGTGGAAGAAAATGTGGCTCAATTTGGATATCAGATGACTTAAAAAGACTCGTTTTAAAAATGGTGCGTGTTGAAACAAAAAAAAAAACGGGTTTGCATAGCTCTCGGGTTTCACCTCAAATTGTCTTTTCAAACACTTTCAATTCAATTAAAATCCACCCACTAGTAACCCAACATCCTAACAAAGGTTTAGAAGTCTTCTTACCACAAAATCAAGCAAGCAAAATCCCACAATTGGCAGCCACAAGTCACGGTTCAGCTTGGTCGGGTGCGGGGCAGCTCGGTCCTAGGGGATTCCACACAAAATCGGTATCAAAATCCCTCCTGAACTTCATTCTAATCCATATACTTCAAGCCAACATATAGTAGTACGTTTTAGAGGGCCTTACCAATAATTTCCGAGCGAGAAATTGCCTCAAAGGACCTCAAGAGTGCCACGGTTCCAAGCTTTTTGGACGAAGACAGATTCTGCTCCTATGAAGTTTATAAATACTTAACTATCAAAAGCCATCTAAACTACAACCATACCTCAACCTCAAGTTTTCAATACATATTTACATGTCTAGGAGTCTCACCGAGAATTTTAGAGCAAAACAATACTTCAAAGAGCCTTAAACAACTCGGTTCCTTAGCCGGCAGCAGGGAACATAATTTGTCTTGCAAAAAATCCAACGTTTGTCCATTAAAACCTTCCTAATCTCGAATCATTTCTCCATTTCAGCTTACCAAGCCTTTATACTATGTGTTGAGAGTAACTCACCGAAGATTGAGTGCCAAAAGAAGCCTTGAAGGTGGTGAAAATAGACTCCTATCCAGGTTGGGTCAGATTCTGACCTCTTGGCGCTCTTGGGGATGAATGGGGCACAACCGATGATCAATGGCCATCGGAGATTTGTAGAGGAGAGGTTATGGAGTGGCGTAGTGGCTGGCAATTGGCTTTGGGATAGCCGGAGGTGGCCGTCGTGGAGGGCGAACGGCGGCGGCAGAATTGGTCGGGCAAGGAGCTCTCAGCCAAGAGGAAAAAGAAAGAAGAAAAATGGAGAGAGAGAGGAAGGGAGGGTGTTCGGCTAAGGAGGAGGAATAAGAACTCTTTCGCAAGTTTTCCCTTGGTCAAAGATGGAATGGTAGGTGTAATAGTAAGCTAATTAATGCTAACCACCTAATGGAGACACTTGTCCCTTGTTAATAAAAAAGTTGATATCCATTGACCATTTTATCCTCGTATTTTCGGTAGCCAATGGGGGTTTGCAATTGACTAAATTTCCCTTTTTATAATCTTAAGGCAAAGTTAATTCTCGAGGGGCAAAATGGTCATTTCGCACCTTCCGTCCAAAATTTGACTTTTCCAATATAAATTACCGAGGCAACATCTAATTCCTATCAAATTTTAGAATTCCTCATTGTTCGATACCCAATTTCGAGGTCTAATTTTATGTCAAGCTCTCGTCAACTATAATTCAAGTTTATCTCAAACTGATGGACGACTTTTATAGACGCTACGCGTACCGACCTTAGGATTTCTCAAGCTGTGGCGACTTTGGTTGTCATGTAATTGTGAGGGTTTATCGCTAGTTCCTACGATCTTGACCATCGAAATCCAATTTAGGAAATTCTCGCAAATTACACATTGGTTAAGCGGAATCACCCGCGTTCCAACGTATAACGCTAGCAAAACATTCTATAATCGTTCCTAGATCGATCTCTGCTGGCCCAAAATATTCCCTTGGCAATCCTTTTGGCCAAAGTGTCATTTCTCATTCAAATTCTCCAAGTTCACGTACCCGACTCCGTGTTAGTCTTTCCCTTTTGGTCAGTTAACTCAAGAATTGCCAACTCCAAGCGAGTTATAACTGAAATACATTGATCGATATACGTCCATTCAATAGCCTCGAGAGGTGTCTAAATTCGGAATATCACACATCCAAATACTTTAAAAATCGTTATTTCTTAAATTCAACTGAATATGACACTTTGGCGGTCACAACTCAATTGAATTTTTTTTTTATGAAATTGGGATATAAACTTTGCATTTCACATTAACCATATGCATGTAATTTCAAAAATTAGGGACAATTCTTACAAAATAAAATTACATGCCTTGCTAATTTTCATTGATACACTGAACAATACATGTTAAACTATGCATATGTAATTAATAAATGATATTTCACAAATCTGTATGTGGCACTTACATGTAAGTTTGCATCTGTACATGATGAAATCATGTAGAAATATCTAGAAATACACTTAAAAATATCCTAAACAATACATGTATTTGGAGTTCTGTAGGTGTATTCTATCCACAAATGCATCAAACATATAAAATAAATATATCACTTTGTGGAGCACCATCATACAAGCATGCGGTACCTGGAATTCCCCAATCGGATGCCGTACACTCCCTCATCCACCACCCCAAACCTCGGTGCATGAGGCCCACACGCTGACATGTGTAGCGCACGTGTTTAGCTTTCCAGCCTATCTCAAAACAGTAACCACCCATGTCCAAACTTAATACAAAAATTAAATTCCGTCTAAAAGAAGGTACATAAATGTATTCCTTAACATCAAATTAGAACTAGAACTATGAAAATGACATATCTCACGAACTCGGTGACGGCTTTATTGTTGTTCCCTACAGTGATCTTTGATACATCCTTATTTGGCTTTCTTCCGTTTATGAATCTCTGTATGGTAAATGCAACATGATTAGTTGCAACGTTATCTGGCCACTGCAAACAAGTTGGGACTTCCGATAAATTAGATTCACAAATCAATGCCAAAGAATCATTATATTTAGGCACAAACTTAAAAAACTAATTTTTATATTTAGCTCAATCTTTCTGTGACATTTTAATTTTTCCTGGCATTTCAAGACTCATTTATGATAATGTATCTAATGATATATTTCGGTCATATCTCGATCGGATTGGATCAATCTCGAGTTAACTGACCAAAAGGGATGGCTAACGCAAGATAAGGTACGTGGACCTAGGGAACTTGAATAGAAAATGACACTTTGACCACAAAGATTATTGAGGGGATATTTAGAGCCATAAAAGGCCGATCTAAGAACGATTAAGGAGTGCATTGCTAGCGTTATACGATTGGAGCGCGGGTGATGCTACTTAACCAATGTATAATTTGTAAAAATTTTCTAAATTGAACGATGACGATCAAGACCGTCAGAACTAGTGATAGACCCTCGCAATTACATGACAACCAAAGTCGCCATGAACGGACGAACCCTAAGTATGATATGAATCACAGAGTCGATACGCGTAACATCTGCAAAAGCCGCTCGTCAGTTCGGGATAGTCTAAAATCGCATTTGACAGAGAAATGATTCAGAGACAAGCCTCGAAATTAGAAAATGAAAAATCAAGAATCTCAACATTATAATTGGATTGGACGTCGCCTAATCGAAGAAAATTTGAATTGGAAAAACGACATTCCGGACAATGAGAGTGAAATCACTGTTTTGCCCCTCAAATCTTGGTCTTGCCTTAATAAGTGGAATAATGGCATTTTGGTCTTTGATACACCCCTATAGCTGCAGAAAATTGGGAGAAATAACAGTCATTGGATGAAAAATTGATGGACATGTGGACAAGTGTCAAAGGATATCCAATTGGCATTTATTAAACACTTTTAACCTACCATTCTCACTTGTTTGACCAAGCCATTTTGTGTATACACGCCTCTCTCTCTCCCCATCAGCTGAACCTCCATCACCATAGCCATCTTTGGATCTTCTTCTTCTTCTTCTTTCTCAAACCGTGATTGCCATCGCACGACCAGACCAGACCCTCTCCGTCGCTGCCGTCGAGCACCCATTTCGGCCGCCGCCTGGACTCAAGCCAACCACCAACCTCAAGCCCCACCTCTTGCCGACCACCTCCAAGTGGTAGCTCAGCGTTTGGCCCCCTGAAGAGTTACGACCAGCCATTTCTCCGAAAGGCAATGGAATTCGTCGCAGCTGGAGGTAAGTCATCGTTTGAGCTCCGTATGACCTCGAATTGTCTCAAAATTTGGGCCAATTTTTATAGACATCTAGGGCACTTATATACTGAGTTGTGGTAAAAATTTTGGACGATTTTGATGGAGCTTCGATGTCGAAACGATGTTGTATTTGTAGGGCAGAATCTGATCGGTGAAGGGATTGGAAGAATCAGCACCGTTCGTGGACTTCAAGGTGTCATCTTGCCCTCAAATTTTCGGCGAGGCTTCCCAATATCTAGAAATATATGTTAGCAAGTAGCTTAGTGGATAATTTGAGGTTTAAGGATAGTTTAGGGGCTGATTCACTGGGTACCAAATAGAACGAAAAATGCCCTGTTTCGGTTATGTTCTTGCCGAACCCCCTTAGGGGCTATTCACGGTGGAATCGAGCTCTAAATTCTTCGTTGAGGCGTATTAGAATGTCAATGGATATGTTATTGAGGTTTTTGTTTGGTGGTTTGATGATTGGGCGAAGAAAAATTGATGAAATGGATGGAACTTTATTAGGTACAAGCTGCCCTGTTTTGGACTGATAGGTGTCGAGTACTTGAGGTGCTTGGAAGAGGATTATTGTTGATTTTAGCACAAGGTAAGGAGTTCCTAAACCTTGGCTAGGATGATTGGACTCGACTAGATGAATTGGGTGTGAATTGAGTTAGTTTTTGTGAATTATGGTGTGATTGATCAATGTTCGTCCTTGCGAGTTGTTGATGGCTTGAATGCTTGTTAAATGATTGTACCATGAGTCAGTTGCCACCTTTGAGTGATGAGTTTGACTGTCTCGCATGCCATAGATATTTAGCTTGTTGCATGAGCTTGTACTTGATCATGAAGTCTCATATTAAAATGAATGTTTGGCATGTTTGAGAAACTTATGGTACCCTAAGGCATTGAGATGCGGGGTTGTGTTGAATTGTACCCTGATGCGTTAAGACGCGGGGTTGAAATGGCCAATGTCCTGATGCGTTGAGACGCGAGACGAGATTTGTTGTGTCAACACAGGTCTGGAATAAAATTGAAAACCTGATGCGTTTACGTGGGTATGTCTTTGTCAATTGGATGGCCTGAGACTTAATTACGCGGATCGAGCCTGAGACGTTTTAAATGCTGGCGTGATTCATGATATAGTTCTGAAGGGTGGAATCCGTGGCTTGACTTAGTATCTCCTGCCTGGCTTGATCATAAAGTTATGATGCCATGATTGCTTGATTGACAGTCGTCTGTATCCTGTGGTGTATGACTGCTGAGTACCGTATGTTGTTGTCTGTGTATTCTTGTTCATGATTGCGTTCATCTGGGTGTACTGTCAGTCTAATTTAGGATTAGGACCTATCTTACTGGGATGTCAATCTCACTCCGTCGTGGGACCATATTTTCAGACCCCAAGCCTTGAGGATGCTGTCGACTCGATTGGACGACCCGAAGGAAATGACGACCTATTTTGATGAGTTCCCGGAAGGTAGGGGTACTGTGTATGTTGGGAAGTATACAGTAGTTTGGGTCGACGAGGACAGTAAATATTGGAAACCGCATAGGTTCGAAGCATGATTCCATAGAGTAGGCGAGGTTATCGCTAGTCCGCTGAAGGCCACGGAGGTACCTCGCGGGGTTATTTCTAGTTGGTGTCATCCCACCCAGGATTCAGTAGAGGTTGAGGGGTCTGTAGCTGGCTCGAGGAACATACATGAGAAGACCTTTACTTTGGAGGACACGATTAAGGTGATTGAGATCGACGCCTCAGAGAATGAGCTAGAGGACGACACGATGGAGGACACCATGGATGTGCGTTTCGAGACCTTTTTCGACTACTAGCCTACGGAGGATGCTGAGAAGACCAACGATTCCAGCAGTTCGACCTAGGGGTTTCTCGCTTTTACTTGTTCGCTTTTGATGACCTCGTCGGTCAATTTCTTTTGGGACTTTGATATAGTTATCTTTTGGTTCAGTCCCACTACCCCGACCTATTAGTAGGATTAACTCACCTGCACTTTTGTAAGAACTTGTGATGCATATATATATATATATATATATATATTTATACGATATTTTCGTTACCCAAGTTCCCTTTGATTTTGTACAGAGGAATGTATGCTATCTCTTCTGCGTACTTCTTCATTTTTGCATCTCTTGGTAAGTGAATCCTAGGACTCGAGAGTGCGCTCGCAAGGAGTGGCACGCCCGTGCGCGGGGTGCGGGGCGTGACACTTTCTCTATATGCCCTCGCCTTTTACACAAGAAACAAAGTACATCCTTGCCAGCATTGCCGTCCTTTTTAAAGGTTGCTTTCTTTAGACCTAAATTGTAAAATGGACCGGTGGATGAATGAGTTTCTTTATGAGCACGATTTTTATGCCCCTTACCCTTCTTGACACTAGAATCAGAAGCAGCATACATAACAATATGTGCTTTACCATTCTTCAGCTTCATCTCCTCTGACACTACCCTCGCAATCAAGTCGTTGATTGTACATGTCTGGTCAAAGGTATTATACTGTCTTTAGATAATACCAAATTCAGGTGAAAGAGAGTTGAGCGCCAGAAGCACAATACAAGCATCATGAATATTAACATCAAGTATCTTGAGCTTTGATTGCAAATCTACCATCCTCAAGACATAATCCTTAGCATCGACAAAACCTTCATATTTCAAACTGAATAATCTTGACATATGTATCTCAACTTCAGCATTAGGAGAGTTACAATTCCTTGCCACCAAGGCCTGCATCATCTGCCGGTAATGATGTCAGCAACAAAATCCCTTTTAAAATGTTTCTGTATGGTTTGCTTCATAGACAGTAAACAAACCTTATTGCTCTTTTCCAAGTAGCAACCTATGTTTTTTGAGCATCTGTACTAGCCTTAGTGAGAGTTGTAGTTTATCCTCATTAACAGCAACATGTACATTTGCTAGCACATATCAAACAGAAAATCCTCTCTCCATTTTTTAAAATTAGAGCTAGTAAGAATCTCAATGGCTATGAAGTTATCGTTTACAGAAAAGATGATTGAAAAATAATCAATAATTATAATTACCATAATTTGAAATTTTATCTTGAAAGTTACATCATCATATAATCACATTTGAATAGAAAACACGATATGCAATTGTATATTCTCTACATTACAGCGGCCATGAAAATTTATTTTAATCTTCATTAATCACCATCTTTGGGAATTTGAAAGCACTTGGACTAATCAATTCTCAATCATATGTTGTACATGTAATCTTCCATGCAACAATATATAATTACCTCCTTTAAGAGTATGAATACACATTTAAACAAGAGACATACAAATACTTTATATATTGTTCTTTATTAAACTCAATTAATACGCTAATTTGGCAGTCACAACCCAATTGAATTTTTTCTGAAATTGGGATATAAAATTTATATTTCACATTTACAATATGCATGTAATTTCAAAAATTAGGGACAGTTCTTACGAAAAAATTACATGCCTTGCTAATTTTCATTGATACACTGAACAATACATGTTAAACTATGCATATTTAATTAATAAATTATTTTCCACAAATCTGCATGTGGCACTTTCATGTAAGCTTGCATCTGTATTTGATAAAATCATATCAAAATATATAGAAATACACAAAAAAAATATCCCAAACAATACACGTATTTGGAGTTCTATAGGTACATTCTATCCATAAATGCATCAAACTTATAAAATAAATATATCACATTGTGGAGCATAAGCATACAAGCATGCGGTACCTAGAACTCCCCGATTGAATGCCGTATACTTCCTCATGCGCCACCTAAAACCTCGATGCATGAGGCCCACGCGCTGACATGTGCAGCGTACGTGTTTATCTTTTCAACCTGTTTCAAAATAGTAACACACATGTTCCAGACTTGTTACGGAAATTAAATTCTATCTAAAAGAAGGTACATAAAATGTATTTCTTAGCATCAAATTAAAACCAGAACTTAGAATTAAGATGACATATCTCACGAACTCGGTGTCAGCTTTATTGTTGTTCCCTACGGTAAACTTTGATTCATCCTTATTTGGCTTCCTTTGATTTATGAATCTCTATATGGTAAATGCAACATGATTAGTTGCAATATTATCTAGCCACAACAAACAAGTTGAAGCTTCCAATAAATTAGATAAACAAATCAATGCCAAAAAATCATTACATTTAGGCTCACGCTTAAACAACTAATTTTTCTATTTAGCGTAGTCTTTCTCTACATGTTCTCGCTTTTTACAGAAGAAACAGAGACCAACATTGCCGTCAATTTTAAAGGTCGATTTCTTTGTACCTAAATTGTCGAATGGACCAGTAGATGAATGAGTTTCTTTATGAGCATGATTTTTGTGCCCCTTACTCGTCTTAGCACCAGAATCAGAAGCGACATACATAACAATATGCGCTTTACCATTCTTTAGCTTCTTCTCGTCTAACACTACCCTCGCAATCAAGTCATTGATTGTACATGTTTGGTCGAAGGTATTATATTGTCTTTGGATAATACCAAATTCAAGTGGAAAAGAGTTGAGAGCAAGATGCACAATACAAGCATCAGGAATAGTAACATTAAACACCATGGGCTTTGATTGCAGATCTACCATCCACAGGTCATAATCCCTAGCACTGGCAGAACCATCATATTTCAAACTGAATAATCTTGATATATGTATCACAACTTCAACATTAGGAGAGTTACAATTCCTTGCCACCAAGGCCTCCATCATCTGCCTAGTAGTGATGTTAGTTACAAAATCACTTTTAAGATGTTTTTGAATGGTTTTCTTCATAGACAGTAAGCAAATCTTATTGCTCTTTTCCCAAGTAGCATATTGTGCTTTTTGAGCATCTGTACTAGCCTTAGTGAGAGTTGTCAATTTATCCTTATTAACAGCAACATGTACATCATCTAGTCCATACCAAACAAAAAATTCTCTCTCCATTTCTTAAAATTAGAACCATTAAGAATCTCAATAGCTATGGAGTCATCGTTCACAGAAAAGGTGATTGAAAAACAATCAATGTTTATAATTAGCATAATAAGAAAATTTATCTTTAGAGTTAAATCATTGTATAATCACCTTTGGATAGAAAACATGATATGTGGTTGTATACTCTCTACATTACAACAGCCATGAAAATTTATTTTAATCTTTGTTAATCACCGTCTTTGGGAATATGAAAGCACTTGAACTAATCAATTCTCAACCATATGTTATCCACGCAATCTTCTATGTAACAATATGCAATTAACATCTTTGGGATTTTAACTACGCATTAAAATACGAGACATCCAAATAATTTATAAATCATTATTTATTAAGCTCAACTAAATATGTCACTTTGGCGGTCACAGCCTAATTAATTTTTTTTTTCTGAAATTGAGATATAAACTTTATATTTCATATTTACCATATGCATGTAATTTAAAAAATTAGGGACAATTCTTACAAAAAACTACCATACCTTGCTAATTTACATTGATACATTGAAGAATAAATGTTAAAATATGTAAATGTAATTAATAAATTATACTCCACAAATCTGTATGTGGCACTTCCATGGAAACTTACATCTGTATTTGATGAAATCATATAGAAATAGATAGAAATATACTGAAAAATATGCCAAACAATACACGTATTTGGAGTTCCATAGGTGTATTCTATCCATAGATGCATCAAACATATAAAATAAATATACCAACTTGTAGAGCATGAGTATACAAGCACGTGGTACATGCAACTCTTCGATCGGACGCCGTTCACTCTCTTATGAGCCACCTCAAACCTCGGTGCATGAGGCCCAAGCACTAACATGTGCAGCGCATGTATTTAGCTTCCCAGCCTGTCTTCAAACTAGTCTGATCGGTTTAACCAGTTTGACCTCTCTCCTGACCAAACTGACGAAATCTATCAAGCTTAACCAGTTTGACCGGTCAGCGACTAGTTCGATCAGGAAGTCTGAGTCAACAATCAATAGTCAAATGTGTCGGATCGGGTCATGAGTCGGGTCGAATCTTGCCCGGACTAAGATAACATCAAATCGGCACATGTCGAGCATGTGCGAGGCCTGAGTCTAGCGCGTGGGATACCTGTTTAGTGCGCGGCCGTGTGTGTCAACATATCTAGTGGTCGCTGGAGACGATCTTGGCATGGTTTTTCTCGTCTCTACAAGTACTTTTAGAATATATAATTATTTTTCAATTTTGATGAAAATAAAATTTTGAGAAAACCTTGATGACGTGATTCGAGATCTAATATGCGTGAGTTTGATACCACGTGTTAGCTTCAATTAACTACTTTATGCAGCGGTCCAAGATCATCACGTATAAACATGTGAGTCAGAGATTCATAAAGCAAAAGAATTGATGCACCTTGTTTCGGATCCATCATTCTTGATGCGGAAGTGCGACGATCCAATGTTCAAGAGCTTCTCCTCTATAAACTCATTTTTTGTCACTAGCTTCAATGAGACGGCTCCTTACATATCATTTCTGATGACTCTTTATTTGAGGTTATGTGAACATTAGGATTTAGAGGAGTAACTTGAGATTTCTTTATAGATATTGTAACCCATCCCCTCATTATAAATAAGACTTATTTCAGTCCACATTATCCAGCATAATATTAGACTAAATAAAAAACTATATATATATATATATATATATATATCCTTTATTAGACCAATTCATATTTACAATAAAAATTAATAAAGCTCACATAGAATATTAGAATATACTCTAACATGTATTAGAATAGTACTGATGAAACGGGCTTTATCTGATAGCTTAACCCTTTTGCGTACAATGAACTTTGCAAATGGAGCGACGAAGGTCGCGAAGGAGGTGATAGAAGCCATAGATAACGAGAAGAACTCAATGAGATTCAAAGTGATCGAAGGCGGCCTGATGATGCTGTACAAGAATTTTGTCTTCGTCGTCCAGGACACGTCCAAGGAAGGAGGCGGGAGCGTCGTCCGCTGGATGCTCGAGTACGAGAAGCTGAGCGAGGAGGTGATTGAGCCCTTCTCGCTGCTCCAGTTAAGCATCCATCTCAGCAAGGAATCGATCTTCACCTCGTGGAAGAGGCTCAGGTTTCTGGCCTAGCAGAAATCAAGGAACTAGACTTTTATCCATATGCACTGGTTTGCCGTCTCTATTGAGCTTGATGTCGTGTATGTTTGAACATGTTTTACGACGTGTCTATAGTGAGACGAATATGCTTGTCTTGTGTGTGGTTCTCGTGAGAAAAGCTAATGGAAAGGTCTTCAAATAGATGGTTGAATATCTCTACTGCACGATCCTAACATACGTAATGATCCGGGTGTGCAACAGGATTCAAGACCTTTTTTCCTCTCGCTCTCCGACTATCTCAAGTTTGAATCTGAATCGAAAAAATACATTACAAAAATAAATTGAATATATATGGACATACTTGGAAATATAGAATTTCGTGAATTGTCTTAATATGAAATTAGCGTGCAAGAGTGGACGGCCAAGAAAAGAAAAAATAAATAAAAGGGAAAAGTGGAAATTCTGACTTGGACTGTTGACCGAACTACACAATTACCAATTCATGAGTCGGCCACTGTCATGCCTCTTTCATAGGTCTATGCATATTAGTTCTGTTTGTGGGATTTCGGAATGCTGCTGTTGATCATCAGAGTCACTTCATCATGGGCGTGGGGATCACCTGCCTTAAAATGCAGGTGACTTACCCCATCCCCACCCTCCATAAAGCTTTCCTTCCTATAAAAAGGGAGAATGGAGGGTGGGGTTCACCCTGCCTTAGTACAATTAAGGTAGGGGATCTGAATCCTCATCGTGGGGCTTGAAAGTTCCAATAACTATGTCTGGCTAAAGGTTTGCTAGTGTTTTAACAACCGATAGAAATATTGCATTAAGATTTGTGTAACTTCATCCTAAGATACAAAGATTATTTCGGGAAAAATTGAATAGTTAAACACTACATGAGCAACTAGATGTAATTGGAATTAGGAAACATCGAGAATGTTTGAGTAACTCAAGGATGGTTTACAATCTCCTTGTATGTCTTGGTCTATAGTGGAATTTATCGTTGTTCTCCCAGTGGAGATAGATCTTTATGACCAAATCACGTAAATCTGATGTCTGATTTATTTTTTTACCTTGTCTATTTTAATGTTTGATTGATTGTTTCCACTATACTTCTCACAACACCTTGATGGTGGATTTTCTTCGAAAAAATTTCTCATGTGTGTACAACCTCAAGCCGAAGCCAATTAGTTTTAATTTTATGACGTTTATAACTGTTTTCCTTTTTTCCTTTTTCTTTTTTATTCTACTAATCTGGTCGGTTATTTGTTGTTACCACTAATCGGCAGGACGCCACCTCTGCCCGGGCGTTGGACTTCGCCACAACCGCCAATCCCTCCGATGCCTGCAGAGAAAGAGGGAAACTCGGCAATTTTCTAAAAAAAAAAAAAAAAGAATGATAAGTCTTGGATATCAAGTAATTTGCCAAGTAAAGAGAGTGATTATTTCGATGCTTAGGTAAACTGATGAGTCTGATATGGCCATGGAGAAGCATGACCAACACGGTCCGGTTATTGTACAGCTGTAGATCACAAAAGCCACTGACTTGTAACTGTTGATGTTTGAGAAGTAATGGCTGCCAAAGGAATGGGTTTGCGTCGTAACTTATTGTAAATATATGTTGCTGAATTCTAAAAATTCTATAAAAGTCGCGTAAATGTGTTTGCTTTTGTTGTAACCGTTGTTAACTACATGCAGTAGTACAACTAGCTGAATTATCGTTTGTAGCAAAACCTTGCCAATTAGTTGTTCAATTTTATCTTCGCATAATTTTTACATTTTTACATGGTTGATCACGACTGCCCTTAGTTTCAACACTTTTAATTTTTTTCGTCAATTCACATTTCCTTTTTAAGAGTTAACAAGGGATGATAATGCCGAAACGCAATAAATATTGACTAAATAGAAAATCAGAATTGAATAGATGAACAATTTGTTCTCGCAGTTACAATTATCAAAATCAATAGAATGTCAAAAAGTCTGCCTCCACTACGAGTCCTAAATAACCTTTTATACGGTATTAGCCCTGATTAAAATAGAAAATATAAAATTATGAAAATGCCACATAAATTACAAAAAAATGCCCAAAACCCATCAAAACGACTCAGAAACTCAAATAAATGACGTCGATTATGGCAAAACGGTGAGTTTTGATCAGCGGTCCATTCCCATGTAGCCGACCAAATTTCAGCCCATTACGAGTTTGTCAATTCTAAGTGCGTCGGACGATTCACATTATTTGTCAACTTATATATCGATCCACATTTTAAAAGGTTTTCCGTTGGTAACTTTTTTGGGGAATATATCATCTTTCTCAAATGCGGAAAAAAGAGAATTTGTATTTCATGATGCATGTGAGTTATTGAGAAGAACGAACTTCAATTTTCTTAACAACATTCTCTATTATGCATTAGATACAAAAAAACAAAAATCAATTTGTGGACATTATTGGCCCATCCAATTTATGTAGAAATTACTTTATTTATTAACTCAGTTTATTCCCTTGCATGAAAAGGAAAACAACAAAGAATATATAAAACAGATGACTATGTGACAGTCTTTAAATTACTATGAGATTAACACCCTATTTTTAGGCCAAAAAAATGAATCATAAATAATTAAAAATTATTGTAGGGCCCATTCATTTGGGAATTTGTGATCCACTATGTGCTGGTTATATCATAGTCACAGTTACCTAAAGACTATTATGCGAGCAATGCCTATGAATATATGTCTATAAAAAGCGTCATATGAGAGAACTCTATGTCTTTCATGTTCATATCACTCGGTCCCTCCAATACACACCTGAAGCACGCATACCATCATCAGATCAGTTTAATCACAAGGATCTAACACAAAAGCAAACGAAAACGAAAACGCAAGGATGACGGTCCACGGGAAGATGGAGATAGACTTCGAGATCAAGACTCCTGCCGACAAGTTGTTAGAATATATATTTTTTGGATATATTCATTTGTGGTCTTTATTAATTGTTACTGTAATTATTAATTAGTCTAATAAAGGTAAAATATATACAGTTTTCTATTCTAGTCGGATATGAGGCTAGATAGTATGGGCTGAGATAAACCTAATCTTTGATGAGGGGATATGTTTCATTCTCTATAAATAAAGCTCAAGTCCCTCCTCTAAACCCTAATGTCCACATAACCTCCCATATAGAATCGTCTGAAGCGACAGTAAGGGGCCGTCTCATTGAAGCCAGTGATAAAAGAGGTTCATAGAAGAGAAGATCAGATTCTCGCAATTTCGCATCAATAACGATGAATCCTAAATAAGGTGTGTTAATTCTTTAACTCTATGGATTAGAGATTTGTGTATTTATACGTGTGTATCTTAGGTCGCTGCATACGGATGAAATACCCAACTTACATGTGGTATTAGAGCCTGCACGTTTCAGATCGCGAATCACGTTATCAGTGATTTTTTCAAATTTTATTTTTATCAAAATCGATAGAAAATTATATATTCAGAAAGTACTCGACGAAACGAGCAAAACCATATAAAAATTGTCGTCGGTGACCTCCGGATGCGCCGCCACGTGCCACCACTCGCAGGTGGCAATCGGGCCCGTGGTGGCCACGTGCCCCACTCGTTACACGCGCTGATCCGAGCCCCGCACGTGCTAAACCGATTCAGGGGGTAGCGGTCGGACTGGTTTGAAGACCGGCTAAGACACTGAACACGTACATTGCATGTGTCAGCGCGTGATCCTCACGTGTCGAAACTTCTGGTGGCGCGTGAGGGCGCGTATGTGATCCGATGGGGAAGTTTCGGGTACCGGCGTGCTCGTATGCTCATGTTCTACAAGGTGGTATATTTATTTTACATGTTTGGCACTTTTATGGATGGAAAATACTTGTGGAACTCCAAATACGTGTATATTTTCGGGTATTTTGCGTATTTCTAGGCATTGCTCTATGGTTTTAGGAAATACAAGTGCAAAACTTACATGTAAATGCCACATATGGATATGTGGAGCGTGATTTATCAGTTACATGTTTATGGTTTGACATGAATTATTGAGGTACCAATGAAAATTAGCGAGGTGTGTAATTTTGAGATGATTGCCCCTAATTCTGAAATTGCATGCATACGGTAAATGTGAAATATAAAGTTGTATCACAATTTCAGGTAAATTCAGTTGGGTTGTGACCGCCAAAGCGGTACGCTTGGTTGAGTTTAGTAAAGAACATGTTTTATTATATTGGGATGTATTCTGTTTTAAGCATATTTATACTCTCAAAGGAGGTGATTGCGTATTGATGCATGGAGGGTTACATGTACAACATATGGTTGAGAATTGATTAGTCTAAGTGCAGTCATACGCCCAAAGGTGGTGATTAACAAAGATTGAAAAAAATTCTCATGGCCGTTGTAATTTAGGGAGTATACAACTGCATGTCATGTTTTCTTCCCAAAGGTGATTATATGATGATGTATGTATCTCTCAAGGTGAAATTTCATATTATACTAATTAAAAATATTGTGTATTTTTCAGTCACATTTTCTGTGAATGGCAACTCCATAGCTATTGAGATTCTTACTGGTAGTAATTTTAAGAAGTTGAGAGATAATTTTCTGTTTGGTATGTAACTGGCGGATGTTCATATTGCTCTTAATGAAGATAGACCAATAGCTCTTACTGATGAGAGTACAAATGCCCAAAAGGCACTTTTTGCTACTTGGGAAAAGAGCAATAGGATTTGCTTACTGTCAATGAAGCGGCCCATACAGGAACATCTTAGAAGTGATTTTGCTACTGACATCACTACTAGACAAATGATGAAAGCCTTGGTGGGTAGAAATCTGACTCTCCTAATGCTGAGGTTGGGACACATATGTTAGGATTATTCAGTTTGAAGTATGATGGTTCTGCTGGTGTTAGGGACTATGTCATGAGGATGGTAGATCTGCAATCAAAGCTCAAGGGGCTTAATGTTCCAATTCCTGATGCTTGTGTCATACATCTTGTGCTTAATTCTCTTCCACCTGAGTTTGGTATTATCCAAACACAATATAACACCGCTGATCAGGCATGGACAATCAACGACTTGATTGTAAGGGTGGTGTCAGAAGAGACTAAACTGAAGAAAAGTAACGCGTATATGGTTATGTATGTTGCTTCTAGTTCTGGTGTCAAGAAAGGCAAGGGCAACAAGAATTGCAAAGGAACTCATTCATCTACTAGTCAGCATGACAACTTGGGTCCAAAGAAACTGACCTTTAAAAGGGACGGTAATGCTGGTAAAGATGGTCTTTGTTTTTTCTGTAAGAAGGGATGACACGTAAAGAAAGATTGCGCTAAATATAAGAATTGGTTATCTAAGCGTGAGCATAAAGGTAATGGTTCTTTGGCATTGGTTTGTGAATCTAATCTATCAGAAGCCCCATCTTGCTCATGGTAGCTAGATAGCGACGCAACTAACCATGTTGCGTTTACCATACAAGGATTCATAAACCTGAGGAAGCCAAATAAGGATGAATCAAAGCTCACAGTAGGAAACAACAATAAAGCTGATGTCGAGTTCATGGGAGATGTTATTTTAATTCTAGATTTTGGTTTTAATTTGATGTTAAGGAATACATTTTATGTACCTTCTTTTAGACGGAATTTAATTTCCGTATCAAGTTTGGACACGTGTGGTTATTCTTTTGAGATTTCAAACTCTGCAATTTCTATTTCTTTTAATTCAAATAAAATTGAGTATTGCACTATGTCCAATGGATTGTACAGATTATGTTTGCCTCCCAATGAAATATACATCATTTATATAGCTGAAAAGGTTGTTCCCAAAAGGCCTCTACCTAAGGAACAGTCCTACGCTATATGGCACAAACATCTTGGTCACATCCCTAAAGAAATAGTGGAAAGACTGATAAAAGCTTCCATTCTACCCACTCTATAAGTGACCTAGACACATGCGTAGACTGCTGTAGAGTTAAGATGACCAGAATAAAGAAGAAAACTACAGTCCGTAGTTCTCATTTGTTAGAAATCATCCATACAGATATAA
This sequence comes from Rhodomyrtus tomentosa, assembly GCA_028455895.1. Lineage (NCBI taxonomy): Eukaryota > Viridiplantae > Streptophyta > Magnoliopsida > Myrtales > Myrtaceae > Rhodomyrtus > Rhodomyrtus tomentosa. The sequence goes on from JAPCWY010000011.1 coordinate 10,547,040, forward strand.
GTGGACCCTATACAGCAACGTTGTGTAGAAATTTTTATGTCATCACATTTATAGATGATTATTCCCGATATGGTTATCTATGTTTGATTAAGAAAAAGTCTGAATCTCTCGATAAGTTCAAGATTTTCAGAACTGAAGTTGAGAAACAGCTAGGGAAGGTCATAAAAATTGTCAGATCTGACCGTGGTGGTGAGCACTATGGTCGACATGGCGATATTAGACAGCTTAAGGGGCCATTCGCTAAGTACTTGGAGGATTCTAGAATTGTGGCTCAGTTTATTATGCCCGGTAGTCCTGAACAGAACGGTGTAGCTGAAAGGCATAATCATACTCTTATGGATATGGTGAGGAGTATGATCAGCAGATATAATTTACCTAGTTTTTTATGGGGCGAGACTTTGAAAACGATGCTTTATATATTGAATCGTGTTCCTACTAAATCTGCGCCACTTACTCCTTTTGAATTGTGAACTGAACATAAGCCAAGCTTGAATCATCTGAAGGTTTGGGGATGCCCTGTAGAAGTAAAATTGTATAATCCAACTTTGAGTAAGTTGGACTCCAAAACTACTCGTTGTTATTTTGTGTCTTATCCAGATCATTCAAAGAGATACCGATTTTATAATCCCAATGGATGAACAAAAATTATGGATTCACAGATAGCAAAATTCCTAGAGCTTGATGTGGTAGAAGAGGGTGATTGCTTACAGATTATGGACGATAACATCACGGTGAGTACTCTTATGTCATTTTCTGTACCTATACAGACAATTGTGGAAGTTCCAGTAGCACATATTGAACTTGTTGAGGTTGAGGAACCTGTTATTGAAATAGTTCCTAATGAAGTTCCTCAAGTCTAGATGGAACAGAATGAGGTAGAAAATTGTGACATTTTGATTTTTTCAGTCATTTTCAGACTCATTAATGAGAAGCTCATCGGAAACGAGTCTTGAAAATTAAAAATGGAGAATCAAGAATTTCAACATCGCCATTGGATTGGCCGTCGCCCTATCAAAGAATTTTGGAGGGAGAAAAACGATGTTCTGAACGTCGGGGGTAAAATTCCTTTTGTCTCTCAAGTTTAGAACCTTGCCATGCATTTGAAGAAAGGTATTTTGGTCACTAAACCCCCCTCAAGGCTGCGAAAATTCAAGAAGAGATGAGGGCCATTGGATCACCTTGAATGACTTTAGGGACAAGTGTCAATAGATGGGGTAAAGGTTAGTCATGTCCAACTTTACAAACCTACCATTCAAACCATTGACTATTTCACTCTCTCTCCTCTTCAATGGACCAGCCAAACCCTCCCTCAAACTCCCTCAAGCCACCGAAACTCCCTCTTCCTCTTCCTTCTTCATTCTGTCGCCAGCGACCAGTTATGGTCTCTCTGTTCGGCGCCCACAATAGCCACCTCCAGCCACCGCCTGACAGCCGACCGATCACACCAACCTAGATCTATGTCTTTCCGACCCCCTCGAAGTAGAAGCGAGCCATTTGGACCAACGAGGAGCTTCGGCCAAGTGTTTTCTCGAGAGCCAACAGAATCTGCTCCAGCCTGAGGTAGGTCTTGTTTCTGACCTTTTTGAAGGCCGAAATATTGGAGCTTTGAGATCAAATTTTGTGGAGACCTAGTAGACATGTATATGAACCTGTGGTAAAAATTTGGGCTTGATTTGATGAAGTTTTGACCTTGAATCAGTCTTGTGAACTTGGAACAAAAAACTGTCGGTACTGACCTAGGGAGATCCGACGACGTTCAACGGGTTTCCGGCAACCAATCGACTATAAACTCATGGTGAGACTCAAGAACCCTAAGATAGACATGTTAAGAGGAAGGATAAGGATTAAATGATGGATTTAGAGTTGGTTTAGGGCGGGTTGTGCCCGGTTTGCACAGAACCGAAAAGAACCGGTTCGGTTCTGTGCAAGGCCAGGGCTGTGGGGGCTGTTGGCGTTGGGTTTTGAGCCTCAAATTGGTAATTAAGGCACGTTAAGATGATGAGGATTATGCTATGGAGGCTTATGGTTGATGGATTGAGGAATTGGACATAGAAATTGACTAAATGATTGAAATTTCTAGATTGCGTGGTGAGGTTTGTGTTGGACCCTTGGGACCGAGATTGTGAGGAAAAAAAGAAGAGAATTTTGGTGTTATCAAATTCAACGTAAGGGAATCCCTAACCTTATGCTAGAAAGATTGGACTCAATTAGGAGGGTCGGTAAAAGATTCAATTAGTCCTTGAGTAATTCCATGGTAGTTGGTTATGGTATGTGTTCTTGAATGATTTGGAGGATTTGAAGTCTTGTTAATACTTGGGTTTAAATCATATGCCATGTCGAATGTCATTGATCGTCCTGCATGCCATGAGAATTCAAATTGTGCATGAGTTGCACCTTTTGTTTTATCTGTGAGTGAAATTGAGAAGCATGGCTTGAACATAACATGGTAAGGCCCTCAGGCGTATGAGACACGGGGCAGGAGGTGGATACCCTGATGCGATCTAATTGCGACGTTGAATTGGTTATGATCCTGATGTGAACTATTCACAAGATGGAGGAATGAGGTGATGATGTTGGCTTGGAGAATCATTGAAACCTGATGCGTTTACGCTGATTGCCAATGCTACCCTGATGCGATCTAATCGCGGGGTTATGATGGCAACGGTCCTGATGTGATCTAATCGCCGGACAGAGATATAAGGCGTTGGTACCAGCCTGGAGAATCATTGGAACCTGATGCGTTTACGCTAGTTGTCAATGACGGTCTGATGCATTCATGCAGACCGAGCCTGATGCGATCTAATCGCGGGCATGAGAATGAGGCAAAGGGAAAATGATAATTGTGCTGAGGTGGCAGGATGAGTCGTGTATGAACCTTTGAGTGTGTTATGATACCATATTTGCATGCTTGTCACCTGTGTATGGTTATCTGTATTTGAATTGACTGATGTGTATATGAGTTGAACTATTGGGGTATATGACTATCTGAGTGGACGGTAGGCCTAACCTAAGGTTAGGACCCACCTTACTGAGATTATATCTCACCCCAGTGGGGGTTTAACTTTTCAGGTTCCTGGCGACGAAAGTGCAGACTTGCCATGGATTGGCATGGAGACGTGGTCACTAACGGAAAAATGAAGACTTCTCTTTTGTGACCTTAGAATTAAATAGTATTGATTTCGAGGATTTAGATTTGTAATAACGAAAAGTATATTTGACCTTTATTAAAGGTGTACCCTTGTGTCTTAAGTGATCGGGTGTTGCTGTATTTGTAAATAGGAGTTGGCATCACTTCCGCATGTATGTTTCTTTCAGCACAGAGAACATTGGTTGTTGGATCCTAGAGCTTTCATAAAGGAACGACACAGTGGGATGTTCACACACTCGTCGGGTTCGGGGCGTGACATCCCCACTTAAGTGGTATCAGAGCAAGGTCAGCTTGATCCAATGTATTGAGATTTGGAGTGATAAGGAGCGATGACTTGAGGACAATTAGGTAGTGAGACCTTTAGGAATATACATGGATTGCTGAATCTTGAGGATTATAGGCTTGAACTTGTGAGGTATTCTAACAGTCCTAGTGTCGAATTTAGAGATGATCTTGAGTAATTTATGAATAAGGCTACCAAGGAAGTGAATAGAAATTGAGGAGCCATGAGCCTGGATTTGAGTTTGCTAGAGAATAAATTATGAATGAAAGGTCAATTGAGGTGTATAATTGTGATCTTGGTTTGTCAATGACCCAACTTGAAGAGTATGAGTTATAAAGAGACAGCTGGTATTGGTGGATTCAGGCTTGAATTGCGTGATTTCTTAATAGTTTAGTTATCGATTACTATTGATAGTCTTGGATGATATGAGATGAGATGCATACAAGGGAGCGGATAAGGAATATATGATTAAAGGCCAGTTGTGATCGAATGCTTGGGGATTTGACATAGTTAGCGACTTCACTTAGGGTGTATGGTTAAGTATAGGCAATTGATCTGCGAGATGTGATGGTCATTGATGGAATTAGAACTCTTCAAGGGATAGGAATTGATTTGAAGGTGATTTTAACATGACAAGTGGTGAGGACCGTCATGCTGTGCACGTGTTTGTGGTTATGAAATGCAAGTTGATGAGGGTGCATACATGAACTTATCGCTGTTGGACTTAATAAATTATCGCTTGGTATGGGACAAGTTGATGGGATACCTATAAACTGTAATGAAACATGGTATGGGACATGTGGAACGGGGCTTTCTCCATAGATGTATGACTTGGGACAACCTACAATGGCTAGGTCTGATGAGAGCGGGGAGTGATCGCCGAAACAAAGAGGTCCGGACAAAGAGCGGCTCCTGACAAGCTTCTAAGATGGCAAGAGACAGGAATGACCCGAGTTATAACTTGAAAGGGAAAGTCTAGGTATCAGGTTGAGTCCAATTGTGAATTAGAGATGTGCGGCACGGGATTGATCCTCATCAAGAATGATCGAAAGTGGCATGACAAGTGTAATGGCGCTTACGAGTGGCATGGTTAAAAGTTTCATGCTTGACAGTGGATGCCCTTGGAAAAAGAAAAGTGATGGTTGTGATGGGTCTGTTAGGTATGTTTGATAATTAGCCTCATGTGATTGGCTTGGCCAAGGTATAACTGAGAGGTTAGACGACGTAGGGGGTTTACACCCGTTGAACCGAGGCATGCTGAGAATAAGATAGTCTGTTGTGATAGTGCTAGAGTGGCGGATGTCTCTAGGCTTAAAGTATGAGCTATTGACTCGGTGAATTACTTCCTTGAGTGCTTGTTTGATAGTTGCCTAGTTGAGGCTAGCCTAGTAATGGCTGTTAGTGGAGAAGTTGCCTCGTTAAGGCTGGCTTGATGAATGATTGCAGATTAAGGATGATATGAGATCCTTGAATATTGGCAATTAGTTGAGAACTTCCTATATGTCATTAGAGAGTTGTTTGGGAACCACTGATAGTTGATAGTGATGAATGATGAGATGAGCAGCTTGAGACTACTAGACATGAGTATATGACTTAAGTTTTGATTCCTAGGGGGAATCATAAAGGTTCGGAGACATGAGAACCTAATAAGGTTGAACGACCAAGGTGTGGTCGTAGAAGAGCATTGGGCTCGAGTATACGTGGTATGGAAAATTCGAGAGCTGATATTGATCATGAGAATTTAGTAAAGATGGACGATTGGGGCATGAGTACTAAAAGAAATATAGCTCGATCGGTTAATCGTACGAGACCCACGAGCTGAATGGGTCGTGACAACTTTACATGGAAATGAGAAAATTTGCTAGTTAAGCAAGCTCGAGGAGGACCTGCCATGATCCTCGAAGTCACTGTGGTGATAAATGTTTGTGCTGACGATTTAAGTGATAGAAGTCACGAGAAAGGTGACTCTGAGTTATTTCATTCACGAGAAAGGTGAATGTGTGGGAAGGACCATGAGAGTTATGAAAAAACTTGTAAAGCTGTGAATAAGAATGAGATTGACTGAATTTGATGGAAGGATAAAAGTTGAAATTGCCTTCTCTGGATTGAGGATCTTGATAAGGGAATCTTGGAAGTTTTTGGTACACTGCAGAAAGAAATTGACCCTGGTAGTACTAGCCCTAAGATACTATCGATGATGAGTAAAAGGTCAGTAGACTATCTATAGTTTGCCTGGAGTTAATGATTTCCTAGGATCGGTTGATTGAATGGGAACCATGAGAAATGAAATCATGAGTTGCTATTCCCTAAAGAATAGGGCATTGTTCTTAAAGGGCGATTGGACCATGAATTGGTCATTGACGAAAAGAAAAAGGTGAACAGACTTGATAGTCCTAACTGGTTGTGATTCTAGTGAATGATTTAGTAAATGAAAAGAGCGCTTAGAGAATACTTGCAAAGTGATTTGAGATAATCGAATTGACCATTCGACAAGTGAACTGGTGAAGACCCAAGGACGAACAGATATTGTCACTTAAGGTGATTGAGCAATGGGAAAGAGAATGTGAAAGCATGGTGGCATTTGGAATCCTAGAGTAAAGGTATCGTTGTCGGTGTAGACTCAAAGGTTGCCGTCCCATGGAATGGGAAGGACGAAGTGAATTTGAAGTGAGAAAATGCCATGGAGTTGTGTAGTTTCTTCCTTAGGGTAATAGACCCTATTGTAAAAGGAAGAAAAACTCTAAATTGTCTCAGTATTATGATTGATCGTCTGTACCGAGAAAGAGGACACAGAACTTGAATGACTCTTGGAAGTGAAATCTAAGAGACAGTCTTGTAGACAATGTTGAATTCTAGGATGATGTTGACGTTCAGTGGAACGAACGGAATTGGGATAAGGTCGCCTTAGTGAGTATGGAACTCAGAGGCTAAAGCACTAATGCTTCTCGAGAGAAGAGTGACAAGAATAAGTAAAATGTCGTGCAGTCCTAGAGGAGACCCGTGACGATAGAGAGCCAAGGTCTGAGCTCTCAAGTGAAAAGTATCAAGAATAGTTGGGAAGATTCGACACCTAGTGGAAGGAAGTTGATAATTGCCGGACTAAGTGCCCAAGAAATGATTGAGTTGGTCGTTACCATCTCGAGAGACGATGGTTGAACTCATGTAAGGAGCCATGAGAAACATGAACAGTTTTTGAGAGTGTCATATGGGCTCTAAGGAAATGTCTATTACATGCTAAATGTGAAGAACGCAAGTTGTGAACCTGATGAAGTAAGATTCATGCATTGGAATAAGTGATAAATCCTTTGAGGAATGAAATAAGTGATGAATCGACTATAGTCGATGTGAGTTGCAGGAAGTTGAGATTTACTGAGATTGGTGAATGGTAACAGATGGCTACAAGAGCTGTTCTATTAGTGAAATGGGCTAAGGATGAGACGTAACACGAATGGATGAGCGAACGTTAAAAGAATTGTTGAAGACTTAAGTTAAGCAGATGGCTACACGGTTAATAACCTTTCGTGTTGAAAATTGAAAGGCTCATGAAGGTTGTAGTGACACGACACAGAATGAAACTTGGGGCATAACAAGGCGATTTGAAATGGATGTTACTTGTACGTCGTGACAATAATGCCATATGAATTGGCATGCTTAGAGCATGATTGGAGTTAGTTTGCGAATATTCCCGCAACAAGGTTTGGAAAATCTTACTTGGGTGGAAGAAGATTTTGAGTTTATATCTACTCCAAAAGATATCAAATAGTAGTTTTCTTAGAAGAATTGAACGAGAGGCAATGCAGATGTATAGAATTGCTTGTGGATATGAGAGCGTTGTTTAAATAAAGAAAAACCTCGAAATTATGTGAACTATAAAAGATTGAGAGCATGGACTGTCTAGAGGGAATTGGTGAAAAGGCACGTGGAACGAAGAGACCACCCAAATATTGTTACAGCGATAAAGGTATCGCTAAGCAAGAGTGAATTGTTTAACGGATGCTAACAACTGAGAGTTGAACATTGAATAATAAGCAATGGAGGGACAGATCTTCCCTCAAGAAATAAGAGATCCAACTCTTAAATTGGGAGTTTGCTAATGGACTAGCATGATGGCTACTGGAAACACCTAACTTGAAGGCCAGAAGAAAATTGAGGTGTGCCATGATTAAACGCCGATACTGGAGGGATTATTGGAATGGATGGAATCCTTGAGGCCTATGGACGGAAGTATGAGTCCAGTATCGATGGGAACTTAAGAAGACAACCTCATCAGAAATCTAAAGAGAAGATTATGGTGTTCCTGGGGATGGCACAAGGATGTGCCAAGATGCATATATATACTATCGGTAACAAGGTTGAAAGTTGAAAATTTATCTATCATATAGTCGAGCACCAGACGTGTCGATAAAAGGAAAGGACATGACCACGAAAGTTGAAGGACTACTTTGATCCAAGAGAATTTTCGGATGAAATCGGGAATGGATTACTACAGAAGTAATCATGTAATTGTTTAAGGAGCCGAGAGGGCCATGACTCGATTTGGTTAATGGAGGACAAATTGATAAAGCCCTTGAATCTCTATTGGTGTGAAAGGAAGCTTGAAAGGAGTGATACGCCGAATGGTTTGGACATTAAGGAGTGCATTCTGGTAAGGGCATGGGAATGATGGTTGTGGACAAATGAAAAAGATAATGTGAACGCTTGAGGATGAACTGCTGACAAATGTTATGAATACCAAAGGAGAATGGAGAAAAGCAAATTGGGTTGAGAACTGAAGGAGACAAGTCCTAGGGAAAAGATGGTTTTAGGTTGGAAAGGACGAGTAAGATCGTCAAGTCGTGAAAGGAATTGTCCAAAAGAGTGAGGATGTGATGAGGAGCCGATGCTCCAAAGGATTGGATGGTTAGAAGGTTGCAAATTTCGAGGACGAAATCTCTTTAAGGGGGGAAGAGTTGTGACATTCTAATTTTTTCAGTCATTTTCAGACTTATTAATGAGAAGCTCATCGGAAATGAGTCTTGAAAATTGAAAATGGAGAATCAAGAATTCCAACATCACCATTGGATTGGTCGTCGCCCTATCGAAGAATTTTGGAGCAAGAAAAACGACGTTCTGAACGTCGGGGGTAAAATTACCCTTTTGCCCCTCAAGTTTAGAACCTTTCCATGCATTTAAAGAAGGGCATTTTGGTCATTAAACCCCCCTCAAGGCTGCTGAAATTTAAGAAGAGATGAGGGCCATTGGATCACCTTGAATGACTTGAGGGACAAATGTCAATAGACGGGGTAAAGGCTAGTCATGTCCAACTTTACAAACCTACCATTCAAACCATTGACCAAGCCTTGGATATATAGCAATTTCACTCTCTCTCCTCTTCAATGGACTGGCCAAACCCTCCCTCAAACTCCCTTAAGCCACCAAAACTCCCTCTTCCTCTTCCTTCTTCATTCTGTTGCCGGGGACCAATTCTGGTCTTTCTGTTCGGCGCCCACGATAGCTATTTCTGGCCACCTCCTGACCACCGGCTGACTACATCAACCTAGATCTACGTCTTCCCGACCTCATCGAAGTGGAAGTGAGGCATTTGGACCACCGAGGAGCTCCAGCAAATTGTTTTCCCAAGAGCCGACGGAATCTGCTCCAACCTGAGGTAGGTCCGATTTCTGACCCTTTTGAAGGACGAAATGTTGGATTTTTTAGGTCAAATTTTGTGGGGACCTAGTAGACATGTATATGAATCTGTGGTAAAAAGTTGGACTTGACTTGATGAAGTTTTGACCTCGAATCAATCTTGTGAACTTGGAACAGAAAACTGCCAGTACTGACCTAGGGAGATCCGACGACGTTCAACAGGTTTTCGGCAACCAATCGACCTCAAAATCACGGTGAGCCTCAAGAACCCTTAAATAAACATGTTAAGAGGAAGGATGAGGATTAAATGATGGATTTAGAGTTGGTTTAGGGTTGATTGTGCCCGATTTGCACAGAATCAGGAAGAACTGGTTTGGTTCTGTGCAAGGCCGGGGCTGTGGGGGCTGTTGGAGTTGGGTTTTGAGCCTCAAATTGGTAATTAATGCATGTTAAGATGATAAGGATTATGCTATGGAGGCTTATGGTTCATAGATTGAGGAATTGGACATAGAAATTGATTAATTGATTGAAATTTCTAGGTTGCGTGGTGAGGTTTGTCTTGGACCTTGGGACCGAGATTGTGAGGATCCAAGAAGAGAATTCTGGTATTATCAAATTCAATGGAAGAGAATCCCTAACCTTGTGCTAGGAAGATTGGACTCAATTGGGTGGGTCAGTAAAAGATTAAATTAGTCCTTGAGTAATTCCAAGGTAGTTGGTTATGGTATGTATTCTTGAATGATTTGGAGGATTTGAAGGCTTGTTAATGCTTGAGTTTAAATCATATGCCATGTCGAATGTCATTGATCGTCCTGCATGCCATGAGAATTCAATTTGTGCATGAGTTCACTTGTTGTTTTATCTGTGAGTAGAATTGAAAAGCATGGCTTGAACATGACATGGCAAGGCCCTGAGGCGTATGAGACGAGGGGCGGGAGGTGGATACCCTGATGCGATCTGATCGCGGGGTTAAATTGGCCATGGTCCTGATGTGAACTATTTACGGGATGGAGGAATGAAGTGATGATATTGGCCTGAAAAATCATTGGAACCTGATGCGTTTATGCGGGTTGCTAGTGATGCCCTGATGCGATATAATCATGGGGTTATGATGGACACGATTCTGATGCGAACTATTCGCGGGACGGAGGAATAAGGGGATGGTATTGGCCTGGAGAATCATTGGAACCTGATGCGTTTACGCGGGTTGCCAGTGATGCCCTGATGCGATCTAATCGCGGGGTTATGATGGCCACGGTCCTAATGCGATCTAATTACGGGACGGAGATATGAGGCGTTGGTACCAGCCTGGAGAATTATTGGAACTTGATGCGTTTACGTTGGTTGTCAATGACGGTCTGATGCGTTTACGTAGACCGAGCATGATGGGATCTAATCGCGGGCATGAGAATGAGGCAAGGGGGAAAGGATGATTGTGTTGAGGTGGCGGGAAGAGTCGTGTATGAACCTCTGAGTGTGTTTTGATACTATATTTGCATGCCTGTCACCTGTATATGGTTATCTATATTTGAATTGACTAATGCGTCTATGAGTTGAACTATTGGGGTATATGACTGCTTGAGTGGACGATCGGCCTAATCTGGGGTTAAGACCCAGCTTATTGAGATTATATCTTACCCCAGCGGGGGTTTAACTTTTCAGGTTCCTAACGAAGGAAGTGCAAACTTGCCATGGATTGGTATAGAGACGAGGTCACTAGCAGAAAAATGAAGACTTCTCTTTTGTGACCTTAGAATTGAATAATATTGATTTCGAGGATTTATATTTGTAATAAAGAAAAGCATATTTGACCTTTATTAAAGGTGTACCCTTGTGTCCTAAGTCATCGGGTGTTGCTGTATTTGTAAATAGGAGTTGGCATCGCTTCAGCATGTATGTTTCTTTCAGCGTAGAGGACATTGGCTGTTGGATCTTGGAGCTTTCATAAAAGAATGGCTCGATGGGATGTTCGCACGCTCGTCAGGTTTGGGCGTGACAAAAATGCTCCTCTAAGGAGATCTGTTAGGCAGAAACGATCACCAATACCACCAGAATATATAGTCTATTTGGGAGAACATGATTATGATATAGGTTGTGTTGTTGATCCAGTGACTTATACATAAGCTATTTCTTATCATCAATTTGATTTCTGGTTAGATGCAATGAAAGATGAGATGTTGTTTATGAAACATAATGATGTTTGGGAAGTTGTTGAATTACCTGAAGGTTATAAACCTGTTGGTTGTGAATGGGTTTTTAAGACCAAAAAAGACTCCGCAGGAAAGATTGAAAAATTTAAAGCTAGACTAGTAGCTAAGGGATTTACTCAGAGAGAAGGAATAGATTATGAGTCAACTTTTTCTCCAGTTTCCTTTAAAGACTCTTTTAGAGTGATTATGGCCTTAGTAGCTTATTTTGATATGAAGCTTCATCAAAAAGATGTTAAAACTGCTTTTCTGAATGGAGATCTAGATGAACAAGTTTTTATAGCACAACTAGAAGGTTTTGCAACAGATGGCACATGTAATCTGGTTTGTAGATTAAAAAAATCTATATAAGGTTTGAAGCAAGCTTCCAGACAATGCTACTTGAAATTTCATAGTGTTGTTACTTCTTTTGGTTTTGTTGAGAACAAGCTAGATCAATGCATATATTGCAAGGTCGTGGGAGAAAATTTATTTTTCTCGTTCTTTATGTTGATGACATCTTACTTGCTAGCAGCAATATTACATTGATGCATGAGACAATTTTGATATGAAAGATCTTGGCGAAGCTTCTTTTGTCCATGGTATTGAGATCCATAGGGATCGTTCTCGCCACATATTAGACCTATCTCAAAGGGCTTATATTAATCGTATTTTGAAAAGATTCAATATGCAAGAGTGCAAGTCAGGGATTGCTCCAGTCTACAAAGATGATAAATTGAGTCTTTCACAATGCCCTCATTCAGATATTGAGAAAACACAAATGAAGAATGTACCTTATGCTAGTGTACTTGGTAGTATCGTGTATGCTCAAGTTTGTACTAGGCCAGACATTACTTTTGCAACGGGACTTTTAGGCAGGTATCAATCGAATCCAGGATACGATCATTGGATTGTTGCCAAGAAGGTTTTGAGGTACTTAAAAAGAACTAAAGACAATATGTTGATTTATAGATGTGTTCAGAACTTGCTGCTAGTGGGGTATTCATATTCAAATTGTGCTAGTTGTCAGGATGACAAGAAGTCGACAACAAGGTAATCTTTATGCTAGCAGATGGTGCAGTATCATGGAAAAGCGAGAAACAGAAAATGGTATCATCCTTTACTATGCAAGCGGAATTCATAGCATGCTTCACAGTTGCTACTCAAGCTATTTGGCTCCGGAATCTCATTAGGGAGTTGACCGTGTTTGATTTTGTTGATAGACCCATACAGTTGTATTGTGATAATAGCTCTGTAGTATTATTCATTAATAACAACAGAGGTTTCAAGGGGTCTAAGCATACGAAGGTCAAGTTTTTGACCATAAAAGAATCTGTGTAGAATGGTGACGTTGCAGTAGAGCATATAATTACAGATGTTATGATTGCTGATCCACTGACGAAAGGTCTACGCCCTTGTGTATTTGAACGAGAAGTCATTAACATGAGCTTAGAAGCATCATGGGATGCCATTGTTTAGTGAGAGCTTTCTAGTTTTTGCTTTAATAAAATTTATGGTATTATGTTACTTTTAGTAATGATTCTAATATGTATTAAACTTTTACATTCTTTGAAATATTTTTTAATGTGATATTGTTATTGAATGCATATCTATTAAAAATCTCAAGGAATTATGTAAAACCTTGAGTAATGGTTGAGGCATTTATTTTAGCCAAAAGGCTTATGTCTTATTACACGTGAAGTATAGTTAACTATAAATGTGAGACATATGTTGGTTCGTTGGAACCGTAAATATGTTCTCTCGTGATACATTTGGTTTCGTGACACATAAAGTGAGACAATGATGACTGACAAAGAAGATAACATATAAGGTATCTCTATTATTTGAGATGTTACCCGTTTTTCATACTACCATATCAAATCCATATCAATAAAGTTAAGAGTATTCGTGATCATGGATGACACTGTGTTTTCTGATGTAGTTACTAGCATGGTTCGGTGCTTGGACTTTATGGGATCGAATAGACTTTTGGGAATTATCTCTAGACTAGTATAAAGATGCGCATATACAGTACAGTTACAATTAATTTAGCCCAAGTGGAAGAATGTTAGAATATATTCTTTTTGGATATCTTCAATTGTGGGCTTTATTAATTGTTACTGTAATTATTAATTGGTCTAATAAAGGTAAGATATATACAGTTTTCTATTCTTGTCGTATATGGGGCTGGATAGTATGGGCTGAGATAAACCTAATCTTTGATGAAGGGATAGTTTTCATTCTGTGACATTCCGAATTCCGATCCTCTCAAGGCTATTGAATGTAAGGATATTGATCGATGTGTTTCAGTTGTAACTCGCTCGGAGTTAGCCACTCTCGAGTTAACTGACTAAAAAGGAAAGACTGATGCGGAGTGGGGTACGTAGACCTTGGGAGTTTAAATGAGAAATGACATTTTGACCACAAAGATTGTCGAGGGAATATTTTGGGCCGGCAAAGATCGATCTAGGAACGATCATGAAATGTCTTGCTAACGTTATACGTTGGGATGCGGGTGATTCCACTTAACCAATGTGATTTGCAAAAATTTTCTAAATCGGATTTCGATGATCAGGATTGAAGGAACGAACGATAAACCATCGCAATTACATAACAATCAAAGTCATCACGGCTTGAGAAAAATCCCAAGGTCGATATGCGCAGGGCCTGTAAGAGTTGCCCGTCAGTTTGAGATAAATTGGAATTACAGTCGATGAGAGTTCGACATGAAATCGGACCTCGAGATTTGGGTATTGGACATTGAGGAATTCCAATATTTGAATTGAAATGGACGTCGCCTCATCGATAGTGGTTTATATTGGAAAAAATGGAAGTTTGGACGAAAAGTGCAAAATAATCATTTTGCCCCTCGACCTTTGGCCTTGCTTTAAGAAGTTTAGAAGGTCATTTTGGTCATTCAACCCCCTCTATGTGCTGCCAAAAATTGATGACGATTGGTCAAGGGAAGTCAATGGTGGACAAGGCCTTCTAGAAGTAAGACAAGTGTCACTATTTGAGAGGATAAGCATTAATTAAACTCACCTAACCATCTTATCCTTGACCAAGCTTAATTATTCTAGAAGACTCTCTCTCTCTCTTCCATTTGGTCGCCAAAACCCTCTCTCTATTCTTCTTCTTCTTCTTTTCAATCTCATCCTAGCAGTTTCTCACGGATAGGGAAAAACGTCTCTACTGTTCTGGCCATAACTTTACTGTCCGACTTCGGATTGAGGTAAAACCATCACCATCTTAAATTTTATCGTCTTGCCATTCTAGGAAGGTATTATGAGCATAATTTAGCTCAGCCGTTTGTCCAGTAGGTCTATTTTAGTGGGCAAAGGTCAGGATGGAGGCTGATTCCTACTAGTTTTGGGGAAAGGTCTGTTTCGGGGGCTTCTGGACTTCAAATGGCTTCAAATTTTCTGTGAGATATTCATAACATCTAGTATTAAGGTTGGATGATCTGTGTTTGTAAGTTTGATTTGGCTTGGAGCCACGGCTATGATTTGGCTTAGAGCCATGGCTATACATCGCGGCCGTGGGCCTTGGCAATGATATGTTTGTTTTTGTATATGTTAGAAGCTTGAACCCATGAGGTTCAGTGTGTATAACTGTGACATGTGTTTATATCTATCTTAATGAGATAGTTGATTGATGAATGCCTGCATTTGATAGCATGTGCGAGAGTGGTCTGGAGGGACTAGTGTTCAGGTTTAGGTTTAGGTTTCACTTATTGAGATTTATATCTTACTCTAGTGGGGCTTAACTTTTTTAGGTCTCAGGCAAAGGAAACTTGGATTTGCCATGGGATGGCATTTGAAGAAATCGTTTGAGTTAGATTTGTAACCAACCTTATTATTTATGAAAAGTGTATACCCATTTGTCCCAAGTTATCTCATTATGGAATTGTAAGGAGCAATTTTATAGCTTCCGCGATCTTGTTTCTTTGTCAAGTTGTTTTATGATTGGTCGAAGGGATCTTGGGAGATAATTGCAAATATTAACGTCTAGGTGGGATGTACGTGTGCTCGACGGGTTCGGGGCGTGACATCTCCGTTTAAGTGGTATCAGAGCAAGTCAGTTCGATCCAATATGATTGAGGTTTGAAGTGATAAGGAGTGATGTCTTGAGGACAATTAGGTAGTGAAATCTTTAGGATTAAACATGGATTGCTGAATCTTGGGGACTATTTGCTTGAACTTGTGAGGTACACTAATGGTTCTTGTGTTGATTCTAATGGATGATCTTGAATGATGCTATGATTGAGGTTCACAATGAAGCAAGTAAGAAATTAAATAGTCATAAGCTTGGATTTGAGGTTGCTAGAAAATAGCTTATGAATGAAGTGTCAATTGGAGTGTATGATTGTGATTGTGGCTTGTCGATGACCCAACTTGGGGAGTATGAGTTATAAAGAGACGACTGGTATTAGTGTGTTCAGGCTTGAATTGCATTGTATCTTGTTGATTTAGTTATTGATTGCTATTGATAGTCTTGGATGATATGAGATGAAATGCATACAAGGGAGCGGATAAGGAACATATGGATTAAAGGCCAGTTGTGATAGAATGTATATGGATTTGATTTAGTTAGCGACTCCACTTGAGATATATGATTGAATATAGGTAATTGATCTGTGAGATGTGACAGTCATTGGTGAAATTAGAACTCTTCAATGGATAGGAATTGATCTGAAGACGATTGTGGTATGACAAGTAGTGAGAACAGTCAAGTTGGCATGTGATTGTGGTTATGAAATGAAAGTTGATGAGGATGCGTGCATGAACTTTTCGCTATTGGACTTAATAAACTGTCGCTTGGTATTTGACAAGTTGATAGGATGCCTATAAACCGTCATGAAGCATGGTATGAGACATGTAGAATGGGGCTTTCTCCTTAGATGTATGACTTGGGATAACTTGCAACGGCCAGGACTGATGAAGGCGGGGAGCGATCATCGGGACACAGAGGTCCGGACAAGGAGCGGCTCCTAACAGGCTTCTAAGATGGCAAGAGGTTGGAATGACCCAAGTCATAACTTGAAAGGAAAGTCTAGGTATCAGGTTGAGTCCAATTGTGGTTAAGAGATGCATGGCACGGAATTGATCCTTGAAGTGAATGTTTAAAAGTGGCATGGCATGTGAAATGACACATGTAAGTGGCATGGTTAAAAGCTTCATGCTTGGCAAAGAATGCGTTTGAAAAAGAAAAATGATGTTTGTGATGGGCCTGTTAAGGGTGTTTTATGATTGGCATCATGTGAATGTTATGGCCAAGGTCTAACTGAGAGATTAGACGGCATGTGGGGCTTATACCCATTGAACTGATGCTTGTTGAAAATGAGATAGCCTGTCGTGTTTGTGATAGAGTGGCAGATGCCTCTAGGCTTAAAGTATGAGCTATTGACTCAGTGAATTGCTGTCTTGAGTGCTTGTTTGATAGTTGACTAGTTGAAACTTGCCTAGTAATGGTTGTTAATTGAGAAATCGCCTTGTTGAGGCTAACATATTAAATAGTCATTGACTGATAAGGATTTGGAATTCTTGGGTAATGGACAACTAATTGAGAGTTGTTTAGGAACCATTGGAAGATTGATAATGATGAATGATGAGATGAGCAGCCTGAGACTGCTAGACTTGAGTAGATGACTTAAGTCTTTGATTCCTAGAGAGAATCATAGTGGTTCAAGTGACATGAGAGCCTAATGACGTTGAACGACCCTAGTATGGTCATAGAAGAGAATTGGGCTCTAGTATGTAAGATATGAGAAAATCCAAGAACTAAGATGTATCACGAGAATTGAGTAAAGATGAGCGACTGGAATATAAGTATCAAAAGATAATATGGCTCGATTTGTTAATTGTGCGAGATCCAAGAGTTGAAGGGGTGGTGAGAGCTTTAAATGGAAATGAGAAAATTTGTTGGGAAAGTAGGCTCGTGAGGAGTTTCCATGATTGCTTAGGTCACTGTGGTGACAGATGCTAGTGTTGATGAATTAAATGATGGAAATCACGAGAAAGGTGACTCTGATTTATTTCATTCATGAGAAAGGTGAATGTGCGGGCATAACCACAAGAGTTTTGAAAAGTTTGTGAAGTTGTGTATAGGGTCGAGATTGATTGAGTTTGATGGAAGGATAGAATTTGAAGCTGCTTCTTTTAATTGAGGGTTTTGCGAGAAAACCTTAAAGGTTTTGGGTACACTGAGGAAAGAAAGTTACCCTTACAGTTATTAGCCTTAAGAGGCTGTCGGTAATTGATGAAAGGTCACCAGAGGAAAGGTTTCCTCAAGGGCATGAGATCTACCTAGACTACCTCTGTTGAGTTGTTCGACGGAAAGTATTCTCCTGGGATTGCTTGAGAGCAAAGGCTATTTGGATCCTAATACTTTTGCAAGGATCAAAGGATGATCGATCAGTGTGAGATAGAGTTCTCAAGGTCGCCTAAGTACATTAAGTATGGTCGAGGACCCTTTGAATGAGATGTGAAATTCCTGAGCAGATTGGAATCCGAAAGTCTTATGGCTAATTGATATTCCTAGTTTTGAGGAACTGTCATGGATGTTAATAAGATGAGTGAATGATTGGAAGAAATATGAGTAAAGAGAACATCGCTTGTAGAACGCGGAAAGTGTCTTCAAGGAAAGGTTGATTACCTAGGCGTAAAACCCATGGTGGAAAATGGGTAGTCTGTCTTTTTTTGTTATGAAAGGAATAGAGGAATATCGGCATATTAGTTTGCATGGAAATAATGATTCCTTGAGATTGTTTGATTGAACTGAAACCATTAGAAATGAAATCTTGAGTTGTAGTTCCCTAAAGAGTAGGGTGCCATTCTTAAAGGGCGATTGGATCATGAAATGGTCGTTGATGAAAAGACAAGTAAACGAACTTGATAGTCCTGACTGGTTGTAATTCTAATGAATAATTGAGTAAGCGAAAAGAGCGCAGAGAGAATACTTTTAGAGTAATTTGAGGTAATCGAATTGAGCATTTGATATGTGAACTGGTGGAGACCAAGGACGAACGAATTTTGTCACTTGAGGTGACTGACTCATTGGAAGAAAAATGACAAGTATGGTGACATCTGAATCTTAGATTAAAAATACCTCTGTTGACAAAGATTCTAAGATTGATGTCCTATGGAATAGGAAAAACAAGGTGGATGCGAAGTGAGAGAATGCTACTGAAAAGTATAGTTTCCATAAAAAGGGTAAGAGACCCTAGTGTAAAAGGAAGGGAAAACTAATTGTCTCGATATTAAGAGGGAGCATCTGGATTGAGAAAGAAGACGCGGAACTTGAATGATTCATGGAAGTGAAGTATGAGAAACTGTCCTGTGGATAACATTGAATTCCAGAATAATGTCGACGTTCAGTAGAACGGACAGAATTGGAATAAAGTCGCATTGATTGGTTATGGAAATCAGCGGTTGAGATAAAATTCTTCCTCAAGGAAGAGTGACAAAAATGAACAAAATGTAGTGTGGTCCTAGAGGAGACCCATGGCAACAGAGAATCGAGATCCGAGCTCTCAAGTAAAAAGTGTGAGGAATAGTTTGGAAGGCTCAATACCTGGTAGAAAGAAACTGATGATAGTCTGATTAAGTATCCAAGGAATAATTAGATGGATTGTTACCGTCTCGAGAGACGATGATTGGACTCATCTAAGGAGTCATGAGGAACATGAACAACTTTGAGAGTATCCTATGAACTCTAAGGAGATGCTCGTTATATGCTAAATGTAAGGCGTACAAGCTGCGGACCTGACAAGGTAAGATTTCTTGGCTGTGAAATCTCTGGGAAATGAAATTCTTGTGGAACCTTTGAGGATTGAAATAAGTGATAAATCGATTAGAATCGATGTGAGTTGCGGGAAGTTGAAATTTCCTGAGATTGATGAATTGTTACAGACGAACCGTGGGAAGATTCCCCACAAGAGCTGTTCCATTGGTGATATGGACTAAAGACGAGACGTAGCACGAATGGATGAATGAACGCGAAAAGAGTTTTCGAAGACTTGAGTTAAGACCACCTGAGTTGAAACACCTAATGTATGATTAAGGTGATTTACATTTGTCTTTGCGACAAAGTTCGGGAAACATTGTGGGTCAAAGAAGACTTCAAGTCAATATCTACCACGAGAGAATAAAGTAGAAGTTTCCTGAGAGGAATTAAACAAGAGGCAACGCAGATGTATAAAATTGCTTATGGATATGAAATCGTTGTTTAGATAAAGAAACACCTTGAAGTTATGTGAACTAAAAGAAGTTGAGAGCATGGACTGCCTAAAGGGAATTGATGGAAAGGCACGTGGAAAGAAGAGATCACCCAAGTGTTGTTATAACGATATTCATATCGCTAAGGAAGAGTGAATTGTTTAGCGGATGCTTACAGTTGAGAATTGAGCATTGCATAATTGGCGATGGAGGGGCAGATCTTCCCTCAAGAAATAAGAGATTTAACTTCTAAATTGGAAGTTCGCCGTGTGGCTAGTTTGATGTCTACTTGAAATATCAGGTCTGAAGGTCATAAAAGAATTGAGATATTTCCATGATCAGACTCTGATGTCTAAGGGGTATGGAAATGAATAGAATATGGAGAATTAAGGTGTTCTTTGGAATGGCACAAAGGTGTGCCGAAATTGCCTTAATATTATCGGTGATATGGATTGAAGGTCGAATTAGTCTAACGTGTGGTCAAGCATTAAATATGCGGACAAGAGAGAGAGACATGACTTTGAAGGTTGGTGGGTTGCTACGATCGTTGGAAAGCTTCAAATGAAGTCAAAAGTGAATTACTACGGAAGTAATCATGAGCTTGATTAAGGAGTTAAGAAAGTTATGACTCGATTTGTTTGAGAAAGGGCAAGTTGACAAAGCATTGAATCTCTGATGGTACAAGAGAACATTTGAAGGGAGTGATACGTCAAATGGCATGAATGACAAAAAGCATATGATTGCGATGGTTTAATAAGGAATAGAGTTATTTTGAAGAATGAGAATGCGATGAGGCGTCAGTACCCCATGAGATTGGATAATTGAAAAATGAAAAATTTCGAAGACGAAATTTCTTTAAGGGGGGAAGAATTGTGACATTCTGAATTCCGACCCTCTCGAGGCTATTGAATGGAAGGATATCAATCGATGTGTTCCAGTTGTAACTCGCTTGGAGTTGGCCACTCTCGAGTTAACTGACTCAAAGGGAAAGACTGACGTGGAGTCGGGTATGTGAACTTGGGGAATTTGAATGAGAAATGATATTTTAACCATAAGGATTGTTGAGAGAATATCTTGGGCTGGGAAATATCAATCTAGGGACGATCATGAAATGTCTTGCTAACGTTATACGTTGGGACGCGGGTGATTCGGTTTAACTAATGTGTAATTTGCGAGAATTTCCTAAATCGGATTTCGATGATCAGGATTGAAGGAACGAACGATAAACCCTCGCAATTACATGATAATTAAATTCGCCACGGCTTGAGAAAAATCCCAAGGTCAATACGTGTAGCGCCTGCAAGAGTCCCCCGTCAGTTTGAGATAAATTGGAATTACAATCGACTAGAGTTCGACATGAAATCGGACCTTGAGATTTGGGTATTGGACATTGAGGAATTGCAATAGTTGAATTGAAATGGACGTCGCCTCATCGAGGGTGGTTTATATTGAAAAAATGGAAGTTCGGACGAAATGTGCAAAATGATCATTTTACCCTTCGACCTTTAGCCTTGCCTTAAGAAGTTTAGAAGGTCATTTTGGTCATTCAACCCCCTCTATATGCTATTGAAAATTGATGAAGATTGGTCAATGAAAGTCAATGGTGGACAAGGACTTCTAGAAGCAAGACAAGTGTCACTCTTTGAGGAATACAAGTGTCACTATCTGATAGGATAAGCATTAATTAAACTCACCTAACCTCACCTAACCATCTTATCATTGACCAAGCTCAATTATTGTGGAAGACTCTCTCTCTCTTCCATTTGGTCGGCCAAAACCTGCTCTCTTCTTCTTCTTCTTTTTCTTTTCAATCTCAGCCAAGCTGTTTCTCGCGGACAGGGAAAAATGTCTCCACTGTTCTGATCATAACTTTATCGTCTGACTTCGGATTGAGGTAACACTACCGCCATCTTAAAGTTTATTGCCTTTCCGTTCTAGGAAGGTATTATGAGCTTAATTTGGCCTAGCCATTTGTCCCATAGGTCTGTTTTAGTAGGAAAAGATCAGGATAGAGATTGATTCTGACCAGTTTTTGGGAAAGGTCTGTTTCGGGGGCTTCCGAACTTCAAATGGTTTCAAAATTTCGGTGAGATCTTCATAACATCTAGTATTAAGATTGAATGGTCTGTGTTTGTAAGTTTGATGGTGTTAAAATAGGGTTTCATGGTTGATTATGGATTATTAAAACTGGATAGAATCTGCCCGTTTGAGGACTGTGGAGAAAACCGGTTGGTTCGAAGGCTTTATGTTATTATTTTGCTCCAAAACTCTTGGTGAACTCCCTTAACATGTAAATTGAGGTCTTAGCAAGTTTATTTTGTGAGGAATTAAGGTTTGGGATTGAAGTATAGCTTGATTGAATGGATTGAACTAGAAATCGGTTCTGTTTTGGGAGTTCCCTGTCATGACTGATTCTGTTGGGGGTTAATTAAGGAGTATTTTGACTTCAAATTGACTCATAAAACCCCATAAGACATGATGTGAAGTGTTAATGGGGGGTTGGTGAAGTGGATTGGAAATTAGAAGTGATTTAAGGGCTAAATTGGTGCATAAAACTTTGAGTTATATTCAACCTTGCATGTGACTACAGAAACCGAATGAATTGAGAGTTCGTTGAAGTATTGTCATGTGTTCAATTGAGCAATAAGACATCCTGAGTTGCCATTTCAATGGTTTTGGGGGAATTGGTTTAATAAAAGTAAGAATGCAACGGCTTTTTGACTCAAAATTGATGAACCTTTATAGGTTGGTGAGGAATTCTTGGTAGATTGCATACTTGTGGCATTGAAGAGAGTCACCTGGTTTGGATTTTTGCTACTTGATCAAGGTAAGTGTTTCCTAAATCCTTACCCGAATGCTAGGACACTATTGAATAGGTTAGTTGGATAAATTGAATGATTGGTGAAGCCTGCAGCTTAGATTGCTTGATGCATTCGTGTGGTGATTATATTATGGTTGTTAATTGGGATTTAGAATGGCTAGAGAGCTCCAGTGATAAAAAAATGGTTATAGTTTCATATGTGAAATGAGATGGCTATAGAGCATTGTGTCGAGAAAAGGCTGTAGAGCCTTGGTATTGATTTGGCAGTGGTGCATGTACTATTGAATTGGTTATAGTGTTTATGCTATATAGATGGCTATAATGCCTATGCTATATAAACGGCTATAGTGTCGATGCTATACGAATGGCCAGTAGTGCCCCGCGATCGTTGGCCTGTGGCCCCGGAGATCGCATTGGCTTGATGCCTTGATGATACCAATTGATCTATGACCCTGGCGATATCGGGTGTGATTTTACTGTGAACGATTATGAGGATACCGAATGGCCTGTGGCCCTAGTGATATCGAATGACTATGAGCCATGTTCTTGTTATTGAATTGGCTATGAGCTTTGTTACTGTTATTAGATTGGCCGTGATGCCTTGGTAATGAATTGACCGAGATGCCTTGGTAGTGAATTGGCCGTGGGCCCTGGCGATGATTTGGCTTGGAGCCCTATGAAATTATATCACGGTTTGGAGCCCCGGCGATACATCGCAGCTGTAGGCCCTAGCGATGATATGCTTGTTTTGGTATAAGTTAGAAACTTAAACCCATGAGGTTAAGTGCGTATAACTGCGACCTGTGTTTATGTCTATCTTACTGAGATAGTTGATTGATGAATGTCTACATCTGATAGTATGTGCGAGAGTGGTCTGGAGGGACTGGTGTTAAGGTCTAGGTTTAGGTTTCACTTATTGAAATTTATATCTTACTCTAGTGGGGCTTAACTTTTTCAGGTCTCAAGCGAAAGATACCCGGACTTGCCATGGGATGGCATTTGAAGAAGTCGTTGGAGTTAGATTTGTAACCGACCTTATTATTTATGAAAAGTGTATACCCATTTGTCCCGAGTAATCTCATTATGGAATTGTACGGAGCAATTTTATGGCTTCCGCGATCTTGTTTCTTTGTCAAGTTGTTTTATGATTGGTCGAAGGGATCCTGGGAGATAATTGCAATATCAACGGACTGGTGGGATGTACGTGTGCTCAACGGGTTTGGGGCGTGGCACATTCTTTATAAATAGAGCTCAAGTCTCTCTTCTAAACCTAATGTACACATAACTTCACATATAGAATCGTCTGAAGCGATAGTGAGGGGCCATATCATTGAAGCCAGTGATAAAGGGGGTTCATAGAGGAGAAGCTCTTGAGCATCGAATTCTATCAATTTCGCATTAAGAACGATGAATCCTATACAAGATGCATTAATTCTTTAACTCTATGGATTAGGGATTTGTGTATCTGTACGTGTGTATATTGAGTCACTGCATACGGATGAAATACGCAGCTTACACAGGTTCCATGATGTCATCAGCTGCCAGCCACACCACATCTCGAACATGTCCGCCGAAAAGATTCAGGGCGTTGAGATGCACCATGGCGAATGGGGCAAGCCCGGATCCGTCATCTGCTGGAGCTACACCCACGGTACGTATACACGTGGTACTAAAGAAATGGGCCTTCATCTGGTGACTTAACCTTTTGCATCCAATGAACTCTGCAGATGGGGAGGCCAAGGTCGCAAAGGAGGTGATAGAAGCCATAGAAGACAAGAAGAACTCGACGACATTCAGAGTGATAGAAGGCGACCTGTTGAAGCTGTACAAGAACTTTGTCTTTGTCGTCCAGGCCACTTCCAGGGAAGGAGGCGGGAGCAATGTCCACTTGACGCTCGAGTACGAGAAGCTGAGCGAGGAGGTGATTGAGCCCTACTCGCTGCTCCAGTGTGTCGTCCATCTCAACAGGGACATCGATCATCACATCATCGAACAGGCTCAGGCCTAGCAGAAACTAAGGAACTGGACTTTAAATTATATGCACTGGTTTACTGTCTCTAGTGAGTTCGATGCTACGTATGTTTGAACATGTATTGCAACGTGTCTCTGTACTGAAAGGAATAAAGCTTTGGTTATGTGTGGTTCTTATACGGGAAACTAATGGAATGGTCTTGAAACAGATTGTTGAATATCTCTACTGTTTCCATGTGTTTGTGGGACTTGTAATTGTTCAAATTATGATGTGTGTTGTGAAATGGTTCGTTCAGCGATCCAGCAAAAGCAATTATTCGGATGTAAAACACCAAGATTCAAGGGGCTCTTTTCCTCTCCATCTGTGAGCTGTAGATCCTTCTCAAAAGATCTTGATAGTGGATTTTCTTTAAAGACATTGTAATTTCCCGTAATATGAGCTCGATCCGTCCAAATAGGTTGGACGGCGCCTTAGGAAGTTGGATTTCCATCCAACTCTGTCGACACTTCTGTCAGGTCCAACGAGCTCCGATTTGGCTCATTTTTTTAGTTTTGTTGACTTTTTGCAGGCCGAGACTTTGACTTCTCCACCGGTGCTCATCCGGCGACCATTGGTGATGCCGTCGGTCTCGATCGACAGTTCTGACCACGAGGGATGAAACACCCACCAGAATTCGATCAATCATCGTCGAGTTGGCCTTCAATTCTCTGATCAAAATTCCGCCGAAATGAGGAAAGAGATGAACAATGTTTATCTGGGTCTGTGGATCGAATCCGGTCTGACTTGCAAACCTGGTTGAGATCAATTTTTAAAATTAATGAAAATATGTGGGGAATTTTCTGAATTAAACCTCAAAATTGAATTCAGAGACATCAATATCATTTAAAAACATGATTTTCCCCAAAATTTCATCACGAATTAACAAAAAAACCACAAATTGATTCTAAGATCCGATTAGGAAATTCTACAAATTCAAAGTGCTAATGAAATCAGACCAAACCACCTGTGCCAATCAATTCAGAATGTTGAATAACATAGGAAAGTGGCCTCATTTTCTCATGGCAATCCCTAGATTTTGATTAATTTCATTTTATGCACAATCGAGAGACTACATTGAAAGAAAATTATGCCACTTTGTCCCATCTATGGAATCATGCAATTTTAGTCAACAATTGGAGTAAATCGCAATGCAGGGAATTCCAATTGAATGTCATAACTCTAAAAATGCAAAAAAATTACAAATTAAAAGGCGCAAATGGCATTTTCTAGGCAAATACAACCCTATGTGTAATGAAAGAACACACAAAATTGAACTTGAATTTTGACTTTTTGAGAGGTCAAAATGAGCAAGGAATTAAAAAAAATACTTACTATTTTATGTGTTTTTGTGACCTCGAGAGCTATTTTTCTTGATTTTCCAAGCATTTTTCTATTTTTTGAAAATATTAAAATATGTGAAAAAATGAAACATTATTTTTTGGTCAAGAATGGTTCCTTAAGCTTGGCCAAAGTTACCAAAGTTTTTTTTTTTTGATAAAGTAAGTATAGATTAAACTTTGCAAAGCATAATATACAGAGAGGTAGCCGAACACAAAAATCCATTAATACTTGTTCTAAAAGGTGCAAAGGTATAGCAGTACTGTAAGGTACAAATAAGCTAATGCGCAATAGCAAGAGGGCCAAACAGGCAACCCAAATAGCCCTAAAGGACTAAAATAACGGCCAAAGAAAACCTAAAAGAAACAGCAATTAGGAAGGAGTAGCATCCTCAAAAATAGAAGGCAAGATGCCCCAATTAACTTGTACTCTCCTATTGCGGGGGTTGTCCACGATATTAGTAAATGTAAGATCTTTATCTCTCACTACTTTCACAAGATACTTGAGGAGAGCCGACATAAAAAATGTCATATTCTTGAATAGGATATTGTTCCGCTCCATCCAAATGATATGACATAACGTCCCCTCCCCCCCCTCCCCCCCCCCCCCTCAAAAAAAAAAAAAACGAGCAATATGGTGACGAAAATATTGACCTCCCATGCAACGAGTGGCCCAAAGGATGTTGTCTTGCTAGGAACCATTCCACCAATAGATGTTGCATGCTAGAGAACCAGTGGTAGCACGACCAAAAAATAGGTGATCAACGGAAGCCGGTCTATATTGACAAAAAGCACAAGTATCTTCTTGGATTCTCTGGTAATTCAACAATAACACCTGGGTTGGGAGTCTGTTAAGAAACATGAGCCAAAGGAGGAACCTATCCCTCCAGGAAATGATATGGTTCCACACATACGAAAACCAAGGGATGACTATATCTGATGAGGTCCCAAGCCGACGCAACTAAAAAGTCATCAAAGGGATTACTAAAGTTGACTTTGTAATTTTTTTTTTTTTTACTTTTTATGAATTTTTTTATGAAATTCTGGAAAATAAATGGGAAAAAGACTGACTAAAAAATCAGGTATCAACACTGGTTTCTAGGACTTTATTACTTTTCAAGTTCCCATGCCTTGGTCTCTTTCCTATGAAGACCCACCCATGCTTGAAGGGTTATTCCATGCTCATCTATATAAGTATAATAGGATGAATGTAAAGGCGGACTTGATTGATTTATAATTATTGCCTTTGCCTTTAGATTGAGGAGATGTTCTTATTTACTCTTATCCCTTTGATGGATTCCTACAATGGCGAGCATTTTATCTTTTTTAATTCTCATTTGTGTTACCTCTTATCTCTCTATACTTTCTCCCGGCGTCAAGATCCGGCCTAAGTTATTCTTTATTCGTCAAAGCAATTGAAAAAAACGTGCAAGTGTAATCATAGGTAATTTACTCATTCAAGAAGCTAAAGAGGTATCTGCCGATTTAACAAATTTAATGGATGAATATCCATATATTTGTTACTGTTATTTGAAGTGATTTTACGTCACAACGCGTGTAGTCCCGTTCGTCCTCCCATTTTTCTTCCTTCCATTATTTATCTTTTACGTAATACATCAAAAAGGTTTGTGTACCTTACGTGCCTACCAACTGAATCTATGATAGGTTAGGTTTCAATTATTTTCCCAGCTACTTTTGACTTATCTCGGGATTTTCAAGCCAGTCCATATCATTAGTGGGATCCGGTCATTGAATTTTCTTTTTCATGAGACATAGATACATGAGTGAATAATTTAATGAAAGTTGCTAGCCTGATAGCTTGACAATATTATTAGTTATTTCTGAACACGTAATTCCTCAATTTATGAGTATTTTATGCAAAATAACACGATGATGATGTATGAATTTATGGTTGTGATTGCATTGTCTCCAATGGTACTGCCAAGAAAGCATTTCCCTAATTTAATTGATGAATGAAAATATATACTTAAAGGATTTGGGTCTAGCAAAGATCACATGCCTTTCACGTGATCATTAGTTCAATTCATCCTGTAAACTTATGAATGACTTATATTGGAGAAGTTTTCGAAATTGCTCACATCTTCGTGAGGCTGTAATGATGGCACATCGACCTCGGATCTCCGGATGATCCGTAGTGCGGAGTATTTAAGGGTCAAATCAAACAATTCATAGTCAGCGCGGGAGACTCTTATGGCAACGCCCAAAGCAATCGTTGATGCTAATCGACCCTCTCAATCCTTCCGTTTATTTCTAAAAGAAAGTGCGTGAAATGATAGGACAAATGACTCTTATCGCCTATGCTGCGTTTGCTAGCTATGACACGGCTCATGTGGAGAGATTTTGTGTCTCGTGTGATTATGTGAAGACAAACACAGAAACTTCTTATAAAGCATCTAGTCGCACATGCTATATTCATGCTTTTCTAGGTTTTGCCAAACAGTACTTTTTTATTTTATTTCACATAATGGCAGTGGCCAATAATTTCGGCTTAGCGTGAATCATGTGATTGGAGAACCCAAAAGGAAATTAAAATTAAACAAGTGTAACGCAGAAATCATCCCAAGTCCTGAAAATTTTCATTAGCTTTGTTTCTTGGCGATGATTCGCTGGCATTTTTTGCTAACCATTGCAAGATAGAAGCAGATGCTTAAGCATTGTGTTAGCTAGAAGATTGAATCATTAAGGCCGAGTTGACTCGTATTTAGTGATACGGGCGCATTTGTGTTTGTTACTAATTTTCATCTTTTTCTTGGTACAGGCTTGAGTAATTTCGTTTTTCCTCAAAAATGAATAAGTATATGTGAATTTTTTTTTCATCGATCTGTATATTTATGTAGAACTCTCTTTATTTATTAACTCGGTTTATTTCCTTGCGTAAAAAGGAAAACAACAAAGATGATATAAAAAGATTGATCATGTGAACATCTTTAATTTATTATGAGATTAACAGTCTATTTTCAGAAAAAAAAAAAACTAATATAAATAAATAATTAAAAATTATTGTTGGGCTTATTCATTCGAGAATTTGTGGCTCACAGTATGTTGGTTATCTCACAGTAATGTAAAAAATGTTATGCGAGCAAATCCTATGAATATATGTGTATATAAAGCGTCATATGATAGAACTCTGAGTCATTCATGCTCGTATCACTCGGTCCCTCCAATACACCGCTGAAGCATACATACCATCATCAGATCAGTTTAATCACAAGGATCAAACACAAAAGCAAACCAAAACGAAATCATAAGGATGACAGTCCACGGGAAGATGGAGATGGACTTCGAGATCAAGGCTCCTGCTGACAAGTTCCACGACGTCTTCAGCTGCCGGCCCCACCACATCTCGAACATGTCCGCCGATAAGATCCAGGGCGCTGAGCTGCACGACGGTGAATGGGGCAAGACCGGATCCACCATCTGCTGGAACTACACCCACGGTATATATTCAAATGATACGAATAAAATGGGCCTTCATGACTTAAACTTTTGCGTCCAATGAACTCTGCAGATGGAGAGGCTAAGGTTGCGAAGGAGGTGGTAGACGCCATAGATAACGAGAAGAAGTCGACCACATTCAGAGTGATAGAAGGTGACCTGATGAAGCTGTACAAGAACTTTGTCTTTACCGTCCAGGCCACATCCAAGGAAGGAGGGGGGAGCATCGTCCACTTGACGATTGAGTACGAGAAGCTGAGCGAGGAGGTGACTGAGCCCTACTCGATGCTCCAGTTTGGCGTCCATCTCATCAAGGACATCAATCTTCACCTCATGGAACAGGCTCAGGCTTAGGCTTAGGCCTAGCAGAAACTAAGGAATTGGACCGTTATTATATGCACTGGTTTGCTGTCTCTGTTGAGCTTCGTGTTATGTGCGTTTGAACATGTTTTACGATGTGTCTATAGTGTAAGGAATATGCTTGTTCTATGTGTGGCTCATGTGGTTCATCTGAGGAAAACTAATGGAATGGTCTTGAAGCAGATGGTTGAATATCTCGACTGTTTCCATGTGTTTGTGGGACTTTCAGTAATTGTTCAAGTAATGATGTGTGTTGTGAAATGGTTTGTTCAGCGATCCGGCAAAAGCAATGGTTCGGATGTACAACACCAAGATTCGAGGGGCTGTTTCCCTCTCCATCTGCGAGCTGAACATCCTTCTCGGAAGATCTCGATAGTGGATTTTCTTCAAAGCATTATAATTTCTGGTAATATGAACTCGATCCGGCAAAAGGGGTCTAGGACCAAATATTGAACATTGAAACATAACAAAGTCCAACTTATGGGTGATTTACTTCATTTTCAGTTAAAGAATTTTTGTCATCTCACTTTCAGGCAGATCTTATGGGTGCAAAGGAGTGAGAGCTACATGTCTGTAAACTTGTACATAATGGATGCTGAACTCAGACCCAAGTTGAGTGCAAGCTTTAGCAAAACGCGCCTCAAACCTAAGTAAAGTCCAACATAAGCAATACGAGATTGCGATGAAACTCCAGTCGGATAGTTTATACATACACAACTTGGAATGACCCTCCAAATTAGGCAAATTCCAAAAAACTCGTTTTATTTTTCAAGATAAAAATCGACAACCCCTAATCAAAACATAAATAAGAACATTGACTCTGGACCCAAATGATCTAAAAACTAAAGGCAATGCACATGACTTAACATAAAAAATACTGAAAAAACAATCGTTCTCAGATTTCCTGAGTAGCATTTACTATTTTGGGATAATTTTCTCTGGAATCCTCATAGTGCTTCAAACTCGATTTATTAGAAACTAGACACGTAGGACTTTTCTATTATTGTAATGTTTGACCATATTGAAGTACGGAAAGTGTCTATCCCGCAGAGATACACGGCCCAACCGGAACCATATGGGTTTTGGGCTCTCTCTGACCAGACCCATTGACACCCAAATAATGTTACATTTACTATTAGATGAGCCTATGAATTGACAGGCGAATTTCTTCTTGTGTTATAGATCTATATGTCATAAGTAAAGCCATGTATCGATGACTTGGGGCGGATTTAGAGGAGAGCTGGAGGGGGCTCCGGCCCTCCCAATTTTCTCCAATTTTGTTTAGGCCTCTACTTTTCACAGACATTCAAATTTCCATCCATAAATCTTGGCCCCACAAAAATTGGCTAACCTCTTCACAATTAAAAAAAAAAATTAAGGAAGTACTGCTAATGTATGTTTACCAAAAAGTCCTTCCAAATTTATGAGCTAAGTTTTAAAAAGATGATGCTTTTAGTTGCGAAATACGAGGAATGATGAGTACTAGTCTCCAAACTTGAGAAATAATGCTTTGGTACAGATGGAACGACTTAACTTTGCTATTAGGTCCCTCTCCATTTTTGTAGCATTAACTATAAGGGAAAGCTTACACACTAGTGGGATAATATGAGAGATTTTTTAAGAAAAAATTTCAATGTTCAATAATCCTAGAAAATAAAAAAGTGGTGATGTAGGTAAAAAAATGTCCTGAGCTATTGTCCGAGGATTATTAATTTATATCTTTATTAAAATTCGATATCCTTTGCCAATTATTTTGTGAAGTTGTTGACACAAAAAATTGCCCAAATTCCCAGCTGTCGACTAGGACTAGGAGAGGCCGAGCAAGGTGTTGCTGAAGTACAATTCACTAACGATTGGTGGCTTTAGTCGGCAAATATAGATAGTCGACCAGACCACTAAACAATTGCCGATAGCAAAAGCAAAAGGAAATTACTAAATCCTGCGGCGTGAGTGTTGATGAATGAAGCTCGATTTCATCAACGAGAAGGACATGACTAAAACTAATCACTACGAATTGGATACCGGGAAACTGCCCAAGTAAAGAGTTTGATAATTTTGAACGCTAATTGCTTAGGTAAACTGATATGGCTATGGAGGAGTAAGACCGACACGGTCTTGTTATTGCAGAGGCCTAGATCACAGAGGCCACTAACTATAAAGGTCCAAAACATACGTCGTTACCACCGTCAGGAAGTGGAACCACAAGCTACAGAATTAACTGTTAGAAAGTAATGGCTGTCGAAGCATCGTCGTTACATGGCTGGTTAGATTGTCTTCAATCCACGTCTCCTATTTAAGAGTCCAAGAAGGGACCATTCACATAATTTGTCCATATATATGTTGATCCAAATTATGAAAGATTTCATCAGTAACTTTTTGGCGAATAAATCATCTTTCTCGGATGCGGGAAAAAAAAGGGAGAGAATTTTTATACTGTGGAGCATGTTGATTATTGAGAAGAATGAACTGCAATTTTTTCAGTATCCACTAATTCGGAACCTTTTTTTTTTTTTTTTGGTCGAAGGAACCTAATTTAAAAGCCATGTTTCGGCTTGGACATTTTCGGGATGCTCCTAATAACTAAAGAATGACATGTGTTTTTTTTATGTGGATCCTACAGATACAAAAGATTAGCTGTCAGTGGACAAAAGATTAGCCGTCTGTGGACAATTTCCCCCCCCCCCCCCCCAACATGTTTGCTCTAGATTGATGTATAACAACTGGCATATGATTTCTTGGAAAAACATGATCGTCAGAAATCAGGGTGAGTCTATTGGTAATTCTGATTCTAGGACTGGCGAGCTCGAATTGTGCTTAAATTCGGTAGGTTTAATCGAAACGACCTTCTAATCAATACCCACATCCTTTGGTCGTGAACTACGATGTATTTTCGCATTTCTGAGTTGTTTAGATGGGTTTTCGAGCATTATGTGACTTTTCGATATAGATAATTGCAATATTTAATTTGAATTCTAATTAGATTTGATTCGTTTAATGTTTTCTTTGAATATTTATAATTCCTAAAGGAGTCCTATCTATATAAATGACGTCCATCCTTTGTAATCTTTATGAATTATCTATCAAATTTCAGAATGCATTTCGGAAAGCTTTTCCAATTATCACTTTTTTTGCGTCATTTGATAATAAAGCAAGGTTTTCCCTACGACAATGGCTAATAACATGAATGTCAATCTCCCCGTAGCTGAGGGCCTTGCAAACGAGCCAATTACACTAGATGAGTTTAACCAATTCGTGGAGCAAAACGAACAGAGGTTTCAAGAATTACCTATTATCATCCAACATTTGTCTATAAACCCCATACCTAGCGTTCTTCCGGCCGAACATATTCATGTCTGCCGCGACCTAAAAATTAAGAAATTCTTAGGCTAATTGATTATCATGTTAATTTTAACAACTAACCTGATACGAACTCTCCCAAGCCCTACCAATTTGCCACTTAGATTAATTAAAAATGATTTAGAATTTGGAGTCGCCATTAATCATTTTTGGTAGGTTGATTAGAAACCTAAGTAAAACAGTAAGAGAACCATTTTACTTCTACGAACCAGATATTGTGAATTCGGGGACTTGATTACACTAGTTAATTAAAACTAATGTTCTTTCGGTACCTTAATTTCATATGAGATGTCCTAAATTGACGACTCGGATTGAATTAATTTGAAGCTCAAATGACGTGTTTCTCTTTTTTTAGATTTTCGCTTTTTATAATGCAATGCATAAATGACGTGGATGCAATGACGTGAAACTATCTAAATGATGGAGATGATATGCAATGGTATGCAAAGTAGGCAAATTTAAGATCAAATTGCCCTACGTACAAAATTTAGCTAATCAAATTTAACGCATGCAAGTGAGATGATATTTACATAGCATGCAAAACAAAGATTTCAAGCTAACATGATATGCTAATAACATGAACATGCGACATAGCAAAATATGACAATGAGACATGCGAATGATAATGCAATGCATGTAATTTTCCAAAAAAAAAAAAGTGGGTGATGCATGTGTATAATTTCCGAAAATTATAATGAAATAATAATTTCCGCTAGTGAGAGGATGTCTTTCTGAAAATTCTCTTTTTCCCCGTTCAGTTCCGTAGAGAGCTTTGTTGAAGAGTCCTCAAAGCTGAGCACATTAAAATATGCGTATATTGACTTGCTCGGTGATGATTTCGTTGACTTAAAACTATTTCATGTGTGAAAGTAACAGAAAGGCCAATCAAGGGTGAGAGCTCCCTTATGATAAGCTCCAAGTATTGAAAACCTGCACAATAAAGAAACTCAAGCGCGATCACAAATATGAAAACATAAGACTTATTTGTTAAGATCGCAATCGGCTAGAGATATCAGGAGCGCCATGATTCCACCAAGAAGGGACATTGGCCTAGTGTCGCGGTTGGGCGTCCGCAAAGACCTTCATGGAAGGTCTATGGGCAACGACATGATTTCCAAGTCGTCGCAATTGGTCTAGCTGTGAACGTAGGCTCGTGATCGGCTATCTTCTCAGGGTAGTCAGCGGGGAGCTTCGCTGGACTGATCTTTGGGAGTCATCACGACGAGGAGTCCAAGGCAATAGCTTGGGTAAGACTTCAAGACCGGCGCTGGTGGGAGCAAGGACATATCACGAGCATGACAAGGAAATAAGTGCCCGAACAGAGGAATTCCTTCTTTCCTATTCGCTTTCTTCCTAAGCCTCCTCCATGATCCGGACGAAATCCACCGAAGAACTTCCACCCTTTCAAGCTCTCATATATTGCTTTCCTTCGTCTTCTTTCTTGCTCGTCACCGTGTCTTGTGGCCGTGTATTACAATCAATTGGCCTCTCTCTTTGTTACGTGACCTAAAAGTGTTTATATAGAGAACGTGTAGGTCAAACCCTGATAATGCGGGCCTAAACTTTGACCTTATTTCTATTAATAAACTTTAATTTAAAGGCTTTTTTCTTGAATTAAAATTTAGTGGGCTGAATTAAATATGAAAATAAATCCAAGCCTGCAACCCTCATGCCTTAGCCGAATTTCTCATGCTATATCGATTACTTGTCAAATTTTGGGTCCACTTCCATCATTAGTCCAATGCAAAATGTAATGCATGGGTGCATAAAATAAAAATCCTATATAACAAATGATTTAGTTATTTTTTATAGGAACTAAAAATTTAATTCTTGATTTTATATGCAAAATAAATGATTAAAAGGAAAAATCAAAATTTAGGTGTCAATAATGTCGCTCGTGTCCCAAAAGTAGCTATGGAACATGGGAGAAATCCTCGACAAAGACGTTAAGATTACGTCGAGGATTTTGAAGAAGAAGATGAAGAGTATTTCCAGGACATGCCTGTTTGTGGGGGACGCCAACATGGGGGATTTCAAGATGAGTATGTTCGTGGAGGTCGTCAACATGGAGGATACAAGTATTGTGCAAAGACATAGTAAGCAAATTTGAGACAAGTCGAAAGTTCGGGCACACAGAATGGTTGATATGTGGCAGGAATTAGTGAAGATGGGAGAAATAATGCAAGTAATGGGAAACGTCATGCTTGAGGTTTTCTTAGAAAAGGTGGAGGAACGTGGCTTTATGCATCGAAAGAGGTAAGTTATTCATTGCACCATTGAGGTATATTACAACTAAGAGATCTAATATTGAATATAGCCTTATATGTTGACATATGGATAAGAAGCTATATTCCTGCTCGAGATCACAGGGCAGTCATTAAGGGTAAAATTGTGAGATGACTTGATGTCAGAACAATATGATGAAATGATCAACGAGTTGGGAGAAGGCCTAGCTTCAACATTAGAAAAACTAGTCGCTTAGAAATAAAGAGATGCTACTGCGTGCAATAAGTATATGAAGATTAAAACATTTTGACATAGGCGGCTGGAAAACCATTTTGCCCATGAGAATTTGGCAAATGGTCGCCGAATTGGGAAGGACCACGCCAGATAGTTGACGTTCTCCCCAAAAATACATGTCGAATAGGAGAGATTGATGGGCAGGAGTTGCAGCGGTCAATTAAGGAGAAATGCCTAAAGAAATTATGTCTATCTATATGAGAGATGCGAGAGGTAACAAAAGAACAAGGGAACATGGAGTGAGAAAAAGCATTTCATTCGTAACAAAAGAGCAATACGTATTCCTATTCTTCTCTCTTTCCTTCTCTCTTTCTCTTTTTTATCTCTCTTCCTTCCTTCTCTTCCTTTTCTTGCTCTTCTTGGTCCACTTTCACTTTGACTTGAGGTGCTCCCTAAAGCAAATGACGAAATGGCGCATCCGATCTCCCAGCTTGATGTTTTCCTCCTTAGCACCGTTCTTGGCTTGAGCCAACTCGTCCGTTGAGGCCTCCAAGACGTACCATTCATTTTCCAGTTGTTGGAGGCGTGTTATTTGGGTCTGAACATGATTGTTGATAACGCCAAGCATAGTTTTCAGGGCTTAACATTAGTCTCATCTGAAGCTAAGGATCGGGTCTCACAACCTTTAGCAAGCTCGTGTTCTTTCCTTTCTAGACTCCTTAGAAACTTCTTCAAATGTTGCTGGCTGGTTTTCAAGCGACTGGAGATGATGTCTCAGAGTTGGAGGACGCTGAACTATGAAGCGTGAAAGATTTCTTGAACATTGCAGAGTTCCCGATATGCCACTTCTCCATTTTTGATTTCTTCAATCTTGCACCACAATTCATGCTCAGTGAAGTCGTGCCTGGATATTGCTTCCATGTTTTGTCGAAATCTCTCGAGCCCATAGTCAAAAGTAGTGATGAAACATCACAGTCTACTTGAAAAGGATGATCGACATGGAGATTTGGTGGTGCAGTGCATTGAAGCAAGGCAGTCAATTTCTCAAGAGCCTTAGGTTTCACCATCAACATGGTGTAAGTGTAATTAAGGAGGGAGATGATCTTTTTCTAGAGAGCGGTAAAATCGTGATCGTAAGGAGAGAAGATGATTAAGGCATCATCATGGTTAAGGAAAGGTTTGCTTGCGAATTCAAGGCTAAGGTATTTAGATGAGAACCTGTGTGGTACAAGACATGCTATTTATAAGTAAAGATTAGAAGCAGCTCCTTCATGACGCTCATTTGGCATTTAAAAGAATTAAAATTATTTTAATTCTTTTAAAAGGGGTATCTGTTGACATCAAATAATAAAAGTACCGAGCGGGCATCAAGGTCATTAGATCCTGATTTAATCCTATTTCGGTGAAATAAAAATGGTTTACTAAGAATCGACAAGTTGACCGTGATGCACTAAGAACTGCAAAAACCCGATAGTTAGGAAATGGGCAGTAAAGCTATTTATTCCCGAAAATTAGTAAGCAGTCATGAATCGGTAAACTTCCTGAAAAATATAAAAGCTAATGAAGAGTGGTCACGAACATACAATGGATCACCCAAGTCAGCCATGTCTGGGGGAAGTTATGAGCAGGGAGTGAAAATAATGGGTACGAGTAGATCATGGGAAGTTATTTAAGAAGTTCAAATCTAAAGTCATGGGAGCGGTTGTGACATTCTGATTTTTCCTATCATTTCGAGACTTATTAATGAGAATATATCTAACGATGTCTTTCAGTCGTATCTCGCTCGGATTTGATCAATCTCCAGTTAACTGATCAAAAGGGAAAGGCTAACGCGAGACAAGGTACGTGGACGTAGGGAACTCAAATAGGAAATGACACTTTAATCATAAGGATTGTCGAGGAGATATTTAGAGCCATAAAAGGCCGATCTAAGAACGATTAAGGAATGCATTGCTAGCATTATAAGATTGGAGCGCGGGTGATGCCGCTTAACCAATGTATAATTTGCAAAATTTTTCTAAATTGAACGATGACAATCGAGACCATTGGAACTAGCAATAGACCCTCGCAATTACATGACAACCAAAGTCGCCATGAATTGATGAACCTTAAGTGTGATATGAATCATAAAGTCGATACACGTAAAATCTGCAAAAGCCGCCCGTCAGTTCGGGATAGACTGAAATCACATCTAATAGAGGAATGATTTAGAGACGAGTCTCAAAATTAGAAAATGGAGAATCAAAAATTTCAACATTATAATTGGATTGGTTGTCGCCTCATAGAAGAAAATTGAAATCAGAAAAATAACGTTCTGGACGTCGAGGGTAAAATTACCATTTTGCCCCTCATGCCTTAGCCTTGCCTTAATGAATGAACAAGGGCATTTTGGTCATTGATACCCCACTATAGCTGCCAAAAATTTGAGAAATTGGCTGTCATTTGATGAAATATTGATTGACATATGGACAAGTGTCAATGGATGGTGAATGAGCATTTATTAAATCACTTTTAACCTACCATTCCACCAAGTTGACCAAGCCATTTGTGCATACACACCCTCACCCCTTCATTCTGCTGAAACCCCCTCTCTCCACAGTCTTCTTTTTCTTCTTCTTCTTCTTCTTCTCCAGCCGAGAGCTGCTCCTCGCCCGACCAGACCCGACCAGACTCGATCGCTGGCTTCGCTTGTTCCGACTGCCCCTTCTGACCACCACCTGAGCTCGAACTGACCACCAGCACCTTCCTCATCCTCTTGCCGACAACCTCCAACTTGAATCACCGCATTTGACCCATCGAGGAGTTCCATCCAGCAATTTTTCCAAACCGTTGAAGCTGGAGGTAAGCTGTTGTTTAGACTCCGTAGGACCTTGAAACGTTTGAATTTTTCAGTCAAATTTTGTGGACATCAAGGGGACATGTAGACTGAGTTGTGGTAAAAGGTTTGGATGAATTTGACGGAGTTTTGACCCTAAATGAGTCTTGTGTTTGAAGGACAAAAACTGACTGGTTGAGGACTTGGAGGAACCGGTGTTGTTCGTGGACTTTCCGACGTCGCCTTGAGCTCAAATTTTTGGTGAGGCTTCCTAACTCCTAGAAATCCATGTTAGTAAGTATATTAATAGATAAATTGAGGATTAAGATTGGTTTATGGACTGATTAGTTGAGATATGAATAGAACCAAAAATGTCTTGTTTCGGTTCTGTGCATACCGAATCTTGTGGGGGCTGTTGGTGATGGAGTTGAGTTCAAATTTCATCGTTGAGACGTACTAGGATGTCAATGAATGCGTCGTTAAGGTTTATGCTCCATGGGTTGGTGATTTGAGCAAGAGAAGTGACAAATTGATTGGATTTCCCTAAGGTTACACGGCTGCCCTATTTTGGAACCCTTGGAGTCGATTACTTGAAGTACTTGGAAGAAGATTTTTGTTGAATTAAGTTTGAGGTAAGGGGTTTCTAAACCTTGGCTAGGAGGATTGGACTCGATTGGGTGAATTGGGTGTGAATTACGTTGGTTCTTGGGAGTTATGGTGTGATTGTTCATTGTGCATCCTTGAGATGTATAGATGGTGTAAATGCTCTTTGAATGCTTGTGTCGTGAATTGATTACCACATTTGAGTATTGAATCTAATTGTCTCGCATGCCATAGATGTGTTGCTCGTCGCATGAGTTTGCACTTGACCATGAGGTTCTGAATTGAATTGAGTTTTTGGCATGTCTGAGAAACTTGTGATGCCCTGAGGCGTTGAGATGCGAGGTTGTATGGATTGATACCCTGAGGCGTTTACGCGGGGTTGTGTTGAGTTGTACCCTAATGGGTTGAGACTCGGGATTGAAATGGCCAAGGTCCTGATGCGTTGAAACGCGGGTCGAAATTTGAAATGTGTCGACACAGGCCTGAAATGAAATTGAAAACCTGATACGTTTACGCTGGTTTGTCAATGAGATGGTCTCAGGCATACTTACGCAGAACGAGCCCGTGGCGTTCTAAACGCGGACGTGAATCAAATGGAGGCATGGAAGGGTGGAAGGTGTGACTTGATTTAGTTGTGTGTGCATAATTGGAATGGTGAGATATGATGTTATGGTTGTGTGCTTGACGCTCATCTGTGCCTTATGTATTTTAATGACTGTTGAATGCCTCATGTGATTGCTTGTGCATTTTTGTTCGTGATTATATTCACCTGAGTATACGGTCAGCCTAACCTAGAGTTAGGGCCTGTCTTACTGAGATGTAAATCTCTTCCCGTCGCGGGATCACATTTTCAAATCCCAGACCATGAGCATGCTGCCAATCAAACTAGGTGAATCAAATGAGATGTCTACATATTTTGAGGAGTTCCTGGGCAGACGGGAGACTATGTACATCAGGAAGTGTATGGTAGTTTGGGTTGATGAGGGTGGAAAGAACTGGAAGCCTCATAGGTTTGAGGCTTGGTTTCGGAAGGTATGGGAAGTTACTACTGGGCCATTGAAGCCCACCGAGGTACCTCGTGGGGTAATCCCTAGTTGGTGTCATCCCGCTCCGGATTCTGTGGAGGTCAAGGGGTCAGCAACCGGTTCGAGGAACATTCCTAAGAGTACCCCAACCTTGGAAGACACCTACGAGGTTATTGAGATCGAAGCCTCCGAGGACGACCTGGTGGAGCAGTCAGCAGACGAGACGATGGAGGATACAATAGAGGTACGCTTGGAGACCTTTTCGAAGTACGAGCCTACCGAAGATGCCGAGGAGACTGACGACTCCAGCAGCTCGACCTAGTGGTTTCTTGGTTTTACTTAGTAGTCATTTGATGATGATCCTCGTGGGTTTGTTATCTTTTGAGGAATTTTGATCTTTGTCGTCTTTTGGTGGAGTCCCGATTTCCCCCGACCTGTTAACAGGGTTGGTTTACCTACTCTTTTGTATGAATTCTTGGTGATATATATATGGATGCTCTCGTTACCCAAGTCCCCTTTATTATTGTATGGAGAAGTTTGTATGTTATCGCTTCTGCATGCTATGATCTTTCGCATCTCTCGATATATGTGAATCCTAGGACGCTCGAGAGTTTACACTTGCAGGGGGTCGCGCGCTCGTGCTTGGTGTGCTGGGCGTGACAGCGGTTGAAGGTTAGTTTGGCGTACAAAAGCCACAAAGAACGTGGGCAAAAAAGGGCAGTTATTGAAGGCGCCAAGATTCAAGATTTGAAAATACAAAGATAACCGCCTGAGCAATTGCAAAATGCAAGGAAGTACAAGTACTTAGAAGAAAGAAGAAGAAGACAAATCAACAACACATGCGAAAAACCTAACAAATTGCCTATGCAATTTAGCTTTTGTTGTCCTTTATATTTCCTGCACTTCTACTTTCTACAAACCAGTTTACTTCTCAATCATTTACAGCTTTTCTAGGCTTATTGTGATTTAGTCTGGTCCCTTTGTTGATCTCAAACCCACTATGAATTTATACATTTTCATCCATGTTCGTATCTTCTATGTGAGATTTGTTGTTCATCGTATATTTCTTCATATATTGAGACATGGAACCTTCTTAATAAAAATCGAAGAACGAATTTCCGGTGAAAGGTTTTTCTTGTTGCGAAACGAGCAAACACTATCACTTAAGCATTAACGAGGTTATCATCATCCTTGAGCACGAACCTCCTGTAGCCTTGTCCGAGATCCTGAAGCTGCGACGGAGCCCCACGTCGACAAAGCCATGATTCCAACAGCGCGCTTCGATCTCCATTGTCCCGCTCCGCATTGAACAGCTTCGTCCCAAAGAACACACCAACACAGGCGGCGCAAATCCAAGCTCATGCACGGAACGATTTTGGTTTCGATCCAAGACCATATTTGGTCATACAGGAGGACATGTACAGATTGTGGAAGATATCACCCCCGGGCATGGTCACAAAAGACAAAAAAGCAAAGTTGGTGAACAGCAAGGGAATTAATGTGATAAAGTGGTGAGATTTGGTTTCTTCTCAATTAATTTATAAGGCAAATCCATTTTTCCTTTGGTCCTTGCTTTGTCTTCTTCTCGCTAGTGGGGTCATCCGTCATCAGGTAATCAAGGTTGAACCAAGATAACCAAGTAGTTTCTTTATCCCCATGAGCCTGTTGCTTCCGCGAGCCATTGAGGAGTGGAGCTTACTTCCAGACGTAAAGCAATCGCCAATCCAGTCGTGCATGTCATCGAAGCTATAGTCCTAGAACAACAGCGCGTTTAACAGCAAAGGACAACCTCATCCGCACCGATATTTGCTTTTAGTCGAAGCGGTGGAGTTGTTCTCTTTGCCCAAATTTAATAGTTATGTTCTATGATTTTATTTGCTGCAAACAAAATACTACTTTTTTGGCAAGGAAACCGCGGTGTGGAAGCGGCTGGATTTGTCGTCTTCTTTTTCTTTTCTTTTTTTGTCAGAATTTGTCTTCTTCTTGAATGTATTTCATATGTGGAAATCTAAGAAAAGCTTTGTCCTTCTTTTTGTCGTTTTTCCTTGTTGTTCTCGGTTACATATAATTCAGTATAAAGCCATCGGCACAAACCATGGTCATCCGCAATCCACCAATAGTGATCCCCAATTCGGTCCGATCCATCAAATTCTAATCGGAAATTGATATCTGCGATCCATTCAAATTTGGAAAGCAAATCTGCAAATTATGTAACGAGATTGTCTAAGAATATTTAGAATATCTAGTTGCTTATTTTGAGTTACTTGTTATCAAATTCAATCTTGCAGATATTGTCACATATTTGGAAAATCTAATCTTATAGATAAGATAGTATTGTGTTAGAGATAACGCAATATTACCTTAAGAAGATACATTACTAGAATATTCCCGGATGGAGTCATTTTGATTCCTCTTTTATTTAATTCCGCATCTTTATCTAGTATTTATTTTAAGATTGCATGATTGTTTAATTTGCACGTCAGTAAATAACCCCAAATGTGCATTATCCCTCGAAAAACGTACTTTAAAGTCAACATATAACTTTGATCTCAAAGTACGATTATGCTCATACGTGTGAATTAGACATTAAATCCTCAATCTCGAAAAGCGGTTGCTAATTTCTAAATAGAATTTTGAGGTTTGCCCTATGTATATAGGGATGACGGTAATTCTATAATGTATTAACTTGCAAGCCCTAATCTTGGGAAATGTTGCGAATAAAAATCGAAATTTTGGATATAAAGGTGTTTTATGGGCAACATTGTTTATTTGTTCAAATTTCATTGTTTTCATGGTTTAAATAAATTTCCAAAAAATCCCAAAAAAGATGTCACATTTTCTTATGTTAAATCATGTTTTCTCGTACCTTTTCACGTAAAATAAACCCAAGTAAAGTTTAGACTTTGAGAAATCAATTTATTGAATTAAATTGGGTGTTATTTGACTTTAGGGTAGCACTTCACTCCAGTTTTTCATAAATCCAAAAATGCACAAAAATACCCAAAACATGTATTTTGCATGTCATATAGTCATGCATCATTATACCATGTCATGCCTATTTTTACCACATCACAGTATGTCATACCATGCACATTTTTCCACGTCATCATTGCCACGTCATGCACTCTTGCCATGTCATGCACGTCATTCATGCATATTTTTCCATGTTATTTGCATTCGCATTACACCTAACCATAGAAAATCTTAAATCATCAAATCAAGAATATTTCATGAAAATTGGTACCGAAATGGTATTAATTGAAAAAATTAATCTAACTAAATCCCCGAACACTTAATCTTTGGTTCGTAAGAATAAAATTGTTCTCCCGTTATTTTATTTAGGTTTCTAATCAACCTACCAATAACGATGATAAATTTTTGCATGAAATTGAACTTAAGTTATGAATTGATAGAGCTTGAGAGAGTTAGAATTATGTTAGTTAATTTAATTAATTTGATAATCCCGTTTTCCAGACCATATCTATGTCATCTTCCTTTATTGATTAATTAGTTGTCTCGCTGTATTACTAATCAGAAGAATGATTACTTACCATCAATTATTTTGTTTTGTGATCGATAGTTCAGTCGAAAAAACGAGGAGATTGTCGTCATTAATTCATCTCATGAGTTCAACTA
Organism: Rhodomyrtus tomentosa; assembly: GCA_028455895.1. NCBI lineage: Eukaryota > Viridiplantae > Streptophyta > Magnoliopsida > Myrtales > Myrtaceae > Rhodomyrtus > Rhodomyrtus tomentosa. Next base: position 10,590,382 of record JAPCWY010000011.1, read on the forward strand.
CTTAATTCCCCTTTCAGATCGAGGAAGATTGAACATTTGATTATTGTTCCATGATGTTTGGTTTGCGGACCTGAGGACATTGCTTTGATTAATTGTTGCTAACGTTGGCTGCGTTGTTTCAATACGTAGTCTTTACTGGTTTCTAGTTTGAGTGGCAAGAGGACATACACGTATTGCACTTTGTGGTAAATATTTCATGCATGAGCATAATGTCAAGTCTGACTGAACAAGTGTCGTATGTTAGGACCAATAAGTACCAATGATTTTCACCAACGATAATTCACAAGCCATGAAACTCTCTAGGTTTGTTTTAGAATCTCCTAAAAAAAAAATATTGGTTACTGAGATTGACTTCCCAAAATATATATATATACTGCAGATGATGGCAAAAGCTGGTTGGACAACGAGCAAGCCATCGACGACAAAAAGATGTCCATCACATGGGCATTGCAGGACGGAGAAGCGCCCAAAAAGCTTTTACAATAGCCTGGCGTTGACCCACCAGTTCACTCCGGGTTTACAAGGCTGCACGACGACAGCGGTTCTGAAGTTTGACATGAAATATGACAATGTCAATCCCAACGACTAACTGAACTTCGTCCGCGAAATGCTCAAAGCAGTCGACCAGTATCTTCAAGGCCCTGCTGGAAAGTAGAAAACGTGCTTGAAAATGGTGAATCAAATATTTGGGTGTGATATACTATTACGTGTGGTTAAAGTACTCAATAACGTGCTTTGGAAACATGGAAAAGGTGTTTTTAACTGTCTATTAAGTGTGTAGGCTTTCACCAATGCATGGTGGTGTACTCCAAATAAAATACATAATATAAGCAGTGTTTTGTGTGTATAATAAGTTCAACCAGTTGTGCTTATAGAAAAGTTCTTGCATGTGGTATAATAACTTATTAATTTTTTTCTGGCCTGAAACTTGATTTCGAGGACGTGACAAAAAAAAAAAAAAACTTACGCAAACCAAGAACGTTCGAAACGAGGGGTGCAAACTTTTGCCATGTTCTTACATTGCTCTATTGACATCATTTAAAGTAAAAGAGATGCATACGTTATAGATATGGCGGATGTATGTTTATGGGGGTCGAGGAACGAAATCTTGTGTGGAAAATTAGGCACACAGCACAAGCTCGGTTCCTCAAATCTCCAGGGGCAAATCAAATGTTCACTAGAAATTGAGGATGTATTACTATGAATATTTAACGAAAAGTCCTTCAAAATTCAAGAGCTGTATTTTACAAATTGAGACGATGCTTCTTGTTGTGAAATACGAGGAATGATGAGTAATAATTTCCAAAGTTGAGAAATAATGCTTTGGCACAAATAGAACAGCTGAACTTAGCTACGAGGCTGAACCTTGTCGGCCATGGCCGAGCGGATTTGGCCAGCTGCTAGCTGTTGCTGTGGTTGCCGATCGGCAGAGGAGGGAAAAAAAAAAGAAGGCCGTCAGCTCTATGTGAGGGCCGTGACGTCCCTACCCGAGGGCCAACCGTGAACACCTAAATTTTCATTTTTCTTTAATATTCTATTTTAGACAAAAAAAAAGAGAATTAGTTTTGATTCTCATAAAAAATAATAATTAATTAGTCTTCACGCATGGAATATTTATTTTAGCATGAATTGCATTTTCTTCTTCTTTTTTGCAGTCATTCGGCCCAACACCAAAGAAATTGAGTTTGACAGGCAATGAACCCAAAGCCCATCATTGAGTGTTCGGTGGGAGTAAATTTCTCTCGCTTGTCTCTGTGGGAGGGCTTGTGCAGAACGTGCTAAAGGAGAAAATTCATAAAGGGCGCATGAGGGGGAGGTTGAACAAGAAGACAAGGGAGCTTCCTGTCTAGGTTTTCCTCGGTCAACGCCATAAACAAAAGGCCGCACTCTCCAACGAAGGAAGCTGTACCAAAGGATTTTGCAAGAAGAAGAATCCCTCTAAGAAGTGTTAGAGAAACCATTGAAAGTTTTGAAACTGTCATTTTTCCTCAGAGAAATGTTCGAGGGGCTTATACATGCACAACTTGGAATGACCCTCCAAATTAGGCAAATTCCAAAACAGTTAACGTTTTATTTTGCAAGATAAAGATCGCCAACCCCTAGACAAAACATAAATAAGAACATTGACTCAGGACTCAAATGATCTAGAAACTAAATGCCATGCCCATTACTCAATAAACAAAATACTATATATATATCATTCTCTGATTCCCTCAGTAGCATTTGTTGGAAAAAACCCTAAATGGTTTTGAAGTAGATAAAATAATTCATAATCTCTAATATCTAAGTTAATACAATACAATATTTATTTTGCATATTATCCTAATGTATAATGCTTTGTCACAAATGGAACAACTAAACTTTGCTATTAGGCAAGCGGGACCTCGCCGCATTGGCCGAGTGGATTTGGCCAGCCTCTAGCTGTTGCTGTGGCTAGCGATCGGCAAAGAAAAAAAGAAAAATAAAAAATAAATAAAAATTAAAAGCAATTAAAATTTTTGGAATTTAAAAAAATTAATAAAAAGAAAAGGAATGTAAAGGAGTTGAGGAAGCAAAGATGATGGAAAATGTTTTCTTCTTCTCAAAAAGAGGGAAATATTTTTCCCACTTTTAAATGTGTTTTTTTTTCATGAGTGAATAATGTTTTCTTGACTTGTTTATTTTCCACGAGCCAAAAACCAAAAAATCTGAATTTTTTTTCTAAAAGTTATTTTTTCGAGAACAAACAGAGCCTAAATATTCAGAGTTTTTAATCGGCAAATATAGACAATTGAACTTTTTCCAACAGTAAAAACAAAAGGCTCTCCCACGCCGTCAGTAGGAGAATTACCAAAAAAAATCTAAAACCTATTATAATTGAGCCGACTCGGTCTAAAATCTTTTTTTTTTTGTGCCAATACAATTTTAAACCATTTTGCGCTAGTTCCAATTTAGTCTATTTAGCCGGTCAGAGCTGATGTGGTGCTGTCGGCGTTGATGTGAAAAATGTTTATTAATATTTTATTATTATTCAAAATTTTTATTATTATTTTTTCCCTTTTCCCTTTCCTTTTCTTTGGATTTTTTTCTCAAAACCTTAATAATCTATGAGGGTCATCGGCTCTATGCGATGGCCGCAATGCCCTTGTCGACCTCTACACAAAACATAACTAAGAACATTGACTCCGGACTCAAATGATGTCACGCCCCGTGCCCTGGGCACGAGCACGTGACCCCCTGCAAGCGTAAACTCTCGAGCGTCCCAAGATTCACATATATTGAGAGATGCGAAAGATCAATAGCATGCGGAAGCGATAACATACAAACTTCTCCGTACAATAATAAAGGGGACCTAGGTAAGGAGAGTATCCATAAATACACCATCAAGAGTTCATACAAAAGAGCAGGCAAACCAATCCTGCTAACAGGTCCAGGGAATTCGGGGCTCCACCAAAAGACTACTAAGTAAAATCAGGAAATCCCTAGGTCGAGCTGCTGGAGTCATCAGTCTTGTCGGCATTTTCGGTAGGGTCATACTCCGAGAAAGTCTCCAAGCGTACCTCTATTGTATCCTCCATCGTCTCGTCTGCTGACTGCTCCACTAGGTCGTCCTCGGAGGTTTCGATCTCAACCACCTCGTCGGTGTCCTCTAGGATCGGGGCCCTCTTAGAAATGTTTCTCGAACCGACTGCTGACCCCTTGACCTCCACAGAATCCCAGGCGGGATGACACCAATTAGGGATTACCCCACGGGGTATCTCAGTGGGCTTCAGTGGCCCAGTAGTAACTTCCCCTACCTTCCGAAACCAAGCCTCGAACCGATGAGACTTCCAACTCTTTCCACTCTCATTGACCCAAGCTACCATACACTTTTTGACGTACACAGTCCCACGTCCGTCTGGGAACTCCTCAAAATACGTAAACATCTCTTTAGGGTCACCTAGCCTGATTGACAGCATGTTCACGGTCTGGGATCTAGAAAAGTGAACCCGCGATGGGGTGAGATTTATATCTCAGTAAGACAGGTCCTAATCCTAGGTTAGGCTGACCGTATACTCAGGTAATTACAATCACGAATAAAAATGCACAAGCAATCACATGAGGCATTCAACAGTCATTAAAATACACAAGGCACAGACAAGTGTCAAGCACACAACCGTGGCATCATATCTCATCATTCCAGTTATGCACGCACAACAAAATCAAGTCACACCTTCCACCCTTCCATGCCTCCATTAGATTCATGCCCGCGTTTAAAACGTCTCAGGCTCGGTCCGCGTAAATACGCCTCAGACCATCTTATTGGCAAACCTGCGTAAACGTATCAGGCTTTCAATTTCATTTCATGCTTGTGTCGACACATCACAAATTTTGTCCCGCGTTTCAACGCATCAAGACCTTGACCATTTTAACCCCGCGTCTTAACGCATCAAGGTATAACTCAACACAACCCCGCGTAAATGCCTCAAGGTATCAATCCACACAAGCCCGCATCTCAACGCCTCAGGGTATCACAAGTTTCTCAGGCATGCCAAAAAATCAATTCAATTCAGGACCTCATGGTCAAGTGCAAACTCATGCGATGAGCAATACATCTATGGCGTGCAAGGCAACTAGATTAAACACTCAAATGTGGCAATCAAATCATGGCACAAGCATTCAACAAGCATTTACGCCATCTATACATCTCAAGGACGCATAATGAACAATCACACCATAACTCCCATGAACCAACCTAATTCACACTCAATTCACTCAATCGAGTTCAATCCTTCTATCCAAGGTTTAAAAACCCCTTACCTTATGCTAAATTCAACAAAAATCTCCTTCCAAGGTCCTCCAAGGGCTCGGCCTTAGCACTTCAAGACAGGGCAGCGTATACCTAATGGAATTCCATCCATTTCGTCAATTCTTCGTCGTCCAATTATCAAACCTCCAAGCATAAACCTAAATAACATATCCATCGACATCCTAATACATCTCAATGATGAAATTTGAGCTCAATATAATCCCAAACAACCCCCATGATCTCGGCAAGAACAGAACCGAACATTGCATTTTTCGGTTCTGTTTAGTTTCCAACCAATCAGCCCATAAATCATCCTAAATCCTCAATTTAACCACTACTCTACTTGCTAACATGTAGTTCTAGAGTTAGGAAATCTCACCGAAAATTTGAGCTCAAGGCGACGTCGGAAAGTCCACGAACAACACCGGTTCCTCCAAGTCCTTAACCGGGCAGTTTTTATCCTTCAAACACAAGACCCAATTGGGGTCAAAACTCCATCAAATTCATCCAAACTTTTTACCACAACTCAGTCTACATGTCCCCTTGATGTCCATAAAATTTGACCGAAAAATTCAAATGATTCGAGGTCCTACGGAATCTAAATAGTAGCTTAACTCCAGCTGCGACGGTTTTCGTCGACTCATGGGAAAATGGTAGGCCGGAGCTCCTCAGTGGGTCAAATGACTTTATTCAAGTTGGAGCTAGTCGGCAAGAGGCTGAGGAAGGTGCTCTTGGTTAGCTCGGTGGCTGGAGGTCGCCGAAAGTGGCGGTCGGAACGAGCGAAGGCGGCGGCAAAACCTGGTCAGCAGTGTAGCTCTCGGCTGAAGGAAGAAGGAAGAAGAAGAAGAAGAAAAACGACAGAGGGAGGTGGTGTTCGGTTGAGGGAGAGAGAGAGAGAGGTATATACAAAATTGAGAGTCAACCATGAAGAATGGTAGGTTAAAAGTGATTCAATCAATGTCAATGCATAATCCTTTGACACTTGTCTTCATGTCAATCAAGACTCATCTAAGAGTTGTGGTTTTTCTTGATTTTCGGCAGCCTATAAGGTGTGGTTAATTACCAAAATGCCCTTATCTATTTATTAAGGCAAGGCTAAGGCTGGAGGGGCAAAATAATGATTTTACTCTTGACGTCCGGAACGTCATTTTTCTGATTCCAATTTTCTTCGATGATGCGACGACCAATCCAATTATAATGTTGAAATTATTGATTCTCCATCTTCTCCGTCAGATGTAATTCCAGCCTATCCTAAACTGACGAGTGGCTTTTGCAGACGTTACGCGTATCGACTCTGTGATTCATGTCACACTTAGGGCTCGTCAATTCATGGAAACTTTGGTTGTCATGTAATTGTGAGGGTCTATTACTAGTTTCGACGGTCTAGATCGTCACTATTCGATTTAGAAAAATTTTGCAAATTATACATTGGTTAAGCAGCATCACTCGCACTCCAATCATATAACACTAGCAATGCATTCCTTAATTGTTCTTAGATTGGCCTTTTATGGCTCTAAATGTCCCCTCGACAATCCTTATGGTCAAAGTGTCATTTCCTATTTGAGTTTCCTAGGTTCACGTACCTTGTCTCGCGTTAGCCATTCCCTTTTTAGTTAGTCAGCTCGAGATTGATCAGATCCGAGCGAGATATGACTGAAAGACATCGTTAGATATGTTCTCATTAATAAGTCTCGAAATGACAGGAAAAATCAGAATGTCACAACTCTTCCCCCTTACAAAAAATTTCATCCTCGAAATTTACAATAAACCAAATTAGTCAAACAAATGGGTATATTGACGCCTCATCGTTTCCTCGCCTTCCCACGTAGCGCCTTCGGTTCCATGGTGTTCCAAACGACTTTGACCAATGAAATCGTCTTGTTCCTCAGAACCTACTCCTTTCAATCTTCGATCCTGACTGGTTTTTCTACGTAGGATACTCTGTCATCCACTTCGATAACCTCGTAATCTAGTACATGCGTCAGGTCTGGCTCGTACTTTCGTAGCATTGACACATGGAAGACGTTATGTACTTAGGACAAGTTAGGCGGCAAGGCAAGCTTGTAAGCTAAGGTCCCAATCCGTTCCAAAATTTCAAATGGGCCTACGTATCTTGGACTCAGCTTTTTTTTTTCTTTCCAAATCGAGATAATCCTCTCATTGGCGACACCTTAAGGAAAACATGATCGCCTACTTGAAACTTCAAAGGCTTACGCCATTTATCCTCATAACTTTTCTGACGACTCTGTGCCGTCTTCAGCCTATCCCGAATTACTTTCATCGCCTCTACTGATTGCTCTACCAACTCTGGGCCTGTAATACTTCTTTCTCTAACCTCATCCTAGCAAATCGGGGTCCTATAAACTCTTCCATAGAGTGCCTCAAAAAATGCCATTCGAATACTCTGCTGATAACTATTGTTATATTCGAACTCTACCAAATGTAGATCCTCTCATCCACCTTTGAAATATATAACACACGCTCGTAACATATCCTCGAGCATCTGAATTGTCCTCTTTGATTATCCGTCCATCTGTGGGTGGTATGCCGTACTAAATTGGAGTCAAGTTTCCATGGCATCTTGAAGACTCTTCTAGAAGTTCGCCGTAAATTTGAGATTTCTGTCCAATGTAATCGTCACGGTTACTCCATATAGCCTTACTATCTGCCGCATATACAGTTCGGTATATCTGTCCATCGCAAAATCCTTTCGCACAAGAATGAAGTGTGCAGACTTGGTCAATCGGTCCACGACTACCCAAATAGAATCGTGGCTTCTTTGGCTCCTCGGTAGTCCCATGACAAAGTCCATAGTTACGTGTTCCCATTTCCATTCAAGAATCTCTAATGGTTGTAGCAATCTACCAGGCTTACAGTGTCGTGCCTTCACCTGCTGGCATGTCAAGCACTTCGCCACATATTTCGCTACATCCATTTTCATCCTGTTCCACCAATAGTGCTGACGCAAGTTCTGGTACATTTTCGTGCTACCTAGGTGAATACTATAATTGCTTCTGTGAGTCTCTGATAAAATCCTGTCCCTAAGCTTTTCATCTTTTGGTACGCATAGATGCCCTCGAAATTTCAAGATCCATCCTCTAACACTTGAAACTCTAGTCTCCTCTTCATAGCACTCATCTCTAGGATTTTCTGAATTTTTGGGTCTGTAAACTTTAAGGCTTTTATCCTTTCTTGGATCTCGGGTTCTATCCTTAGTGTGGCTACCAAACTAGATAGTTGACAGACTTCCAATCTGAACTCAAAATCCCTCAAGTTCTCAAATAACGACCACCCTTTTACCAGTAGACAGACAATACTTAATTTCCAATTGAGCGCATCCGCGACTCTATTTTCCTCCCCAGGGTGATATAATATGTCGCAATAATAATCCTTAAGTAGTTCCATCCATTGACGCTGCCTCATATTCAGTTCCTTCTGGAAAAATAGATACTTCAAGCTCTGGTGGTCCTTATAAATCTAAAATTTCTCGCCATACAAATAATGCCTCCAGATTTTCAGAGCAAAGATGATCGCTGCTAGTTCCAAATCATGGGTCGGGTAGTTCATCTCATGCGGTCTCAGTTGTCGGGATGCGTAGGCAACTACACTTCCATGTTGCATTAGCACACAGCCCAGTCCCTTTAGCGAAGCATCGTTATATATCTTGTAACCTCCAGGTCCTGATGGAATTGTTAATATCGGTGGGGTCGTCAACCGATGTTTGAGCTCTTGGAAGCTCCTTTCACACTTATCTGTCCACTCGAACTTCATTTCTTTCTTAGTCAATCTCGTCAGTGGGATGGCTATGGATGAGAACTTCTCCACAAAACGTCTGTAATATCCTGCCAATCCTAAGAAACTTCGGACTTCCGTGACCGTAGTAGTCCTAGGCCAACTCATAACGGCTTCGATCTTTGTAGGATTCATAGCAATTCCTTCTCCAGATACCACATGGCTAAGAAATGCCATTATTCAGTCAGAACTCGCATTTGCTAAATTTATCGTAAAGCGAGTGTTCTCTCAAGGTCTGCAAAATAATCCTCAGATATTCTTCGTGTTCTTCGTTACTCCTTAAGTAAATCAGAATATCATCAATAAAGACTATGACAAATCTATCCAAGAATTCCTTGGACACCCAATGCATCAAGTCCATAAATACGGTTGGAGCATTGGTTAGCCCAAAAGGCATCACAGTAAATTCGTAATAACCATATATTGTCTTAAAAGCGGTCTTAGGTATGTCTTCTTTCTTAATTCTCAACTGATGATTCCTGGTCCTCAGGCCAATCTTTGAGAATATCGCAGCTCCTTGCAATTGGTCAAATAATTCATCAATTCTCGGCAGTGGACACTTATTCTTTACAGTCACTTTATTCAACTGCCTGTAGTAGATGCATAAATGCAAGGGCCCATCATTTTTCCTCACAAACAGCATCGACGCTCCCCACGGTGAAGCACTCAGTCGAATAAATCATTTATCCAGTAATTCCTACATTTGTACCTTTAACTCCTTCAGTTCTGATAAAGACATTCTATAGGGTGCCTTCAAGATCGGCTCCATCCTTGGAGCTAACTCAACAACGAATTCAATTTTGCACTTTGGAGGCAACCTTGGTAACTCTTGGGAAAAAATGTTAGGAAACTCACGCACTATTGGAATATTTTTTAATTTAGGCTCCTCGGTCGTCGTGTCCATAACTGCGAGTAAGTACGCCTCACATCCTTCAACTATCAGCTTTGTCGCTTCAAGAGACGAGACTAAAAGAATCGAGGTTCCTCCTCGACTTCCCACAAATTCAAAACTAGAACGACTTTCTGGATAGAAACGGATTATCCTGCTACCACAATCAACTATCGCTCTTTGCTTACCCAACCAGTCCATTCCTATGATCACATCGAAGTCATACATGGGTAACACGGCCAAGTCGATACTCTCTCTACTATCGCCAATTACGATTTTACAGTCAGCACAGCCCAATGAAACCAGCACATTATCTTTCAACGGGGTGGCAACATGCAGAATCATACTCAACAGTTTTAACTCTATATCAATCAAATCAGCAAACCGAGCAGACACAAATAAGTGTGATGCGCCAGGATCAAACAAAGCATACACAACTTGGTCACATAAATAAACCGTACCTGTAACCATGCCTGACGCTTCTTCTGCTTCCCTACGTGCCACGGCATAGCCTCTTCTCTAAGCTGGGGGTCGGTTCTGATCAATTTGGAGAGTGGCAATTGACGGTCCTGCCTGTGGTCGTTGCCCTTAAGGTCTATTCGCTGGGGCTTGGTTTGGGCAAGTTCTCATCTGATGGCCCATCTGACCACACTTGAAGCATGCTCTAGTCATTGCCCGGCAAGCTCCATTACCATGCCTTCTTCCACAGATGCGACAACTTCAATTTATTGGGTTCGGCGGCTTCACAATGTTCTTTCTTATTGGAGGGATGAAGCATCTATTGCCAGTCACCGGTCTTTTACCAATCTGGCGATTATCTCTAAACGAATTAAACCGCGATCTAGATACGGCATTTCTCTTTTTCAAATCTCTCTCAATCATCTGTCCCCATTCATAGATATCCTGTTAACTTCTCAGGTTCAAGGCTATCATCTGGTTGTGAAGCTCAGGCCTCAGTCCATCCCAAAATCTCTACGCCTTTTCCAAGGGATCCTCTGCCGATCGGGGTGCATACCTTGACAATCTGGAGAACTCAGCTTTACACTAGTCTACGGTCAAATGATTCTGACGCAGTTGTAAGAACTCCACTTGCTTCCTTTCTCGGGCTGTCTCCGAGAAGTACTTGTCATTGAATGTCGTGGTAAAGGCATTCCAGGTCAAGGCCGTTCTTTCTAGAAAGACTCCATTCTTGGTGGCAGCCCACCAGTCATTTGCGGTACCTTCCAACTGGTACACCGTCAATAGTACTTTTTCTTCGTCCGTGCATCTCAAGACTCCAAAAGCCTTCTCGAGTTTCTCGATTCATCTCGGTGCTAGTTCGGGGTCTCCAGTCTCATCAAACTGGGTTGGCTTCAGCTTGATAAATTGCTCAACCAATTGGCCCATCTACCTAGCCACAACAACCTCTTCCTGGGCATTCACTGCCTCATTGCCCTGGCCATGATCACCGTTGTTTCCATTGCCTCCATTATTGCCATTATTGGTGTTGACGGTAGCTATTGCGGCTCCTACCGCTTGGGCTATGGCAGCATCCCTGTCTTGGGTCTGCTTGTCGATGAGGTCACCAATCGTTTCCAGTGGTCTCAGCACTCCGTCCATTCTCAAATCTTCTGCCACAGGTGGCATCGAACTAGACGCTCCGCTCCTGGGTCTTCCAAGCCTTCTAGGCGAATTACTCATTCTCGTATACTTTCACTAAGCCTGGACCACCATAATTTCATCAAGGAGTTAGTAACTCATTCATCCAACTAGGTCTAGAGCTACCGAACTATGTCTTAATAGAAACAGTCACCATATAACGACCTTCCACACAACAAATTCCAGAGGCCCTTCACTAAACAGTCCATGGCCATTACCCCATTTCGTCCACTTCAACGGTTCACCAAAACTAGCCATGCTCATTTACTCAACAGACCAAGATCCAGAAATGACTTTCAACGCTAAACATAGAACTTAATCTTCATAAATCACCACAATCTTGTCAAGACCAATGCCAATCACATGCGCCAAGTCATATGCCATGCATCTCGTGCTTTATTCTAACAAGTTTCCTAAGGTCTCGTTACCCATCCTGTCCAAACTTAATCTTCCTTATCACTCCAATCCTCATTCAACTTGGATCGAGCTGACCTTGCTCTGATACCAAGTAAGGCGGGATGTCATGCCCCGTGCCCTAGCATGAGCGTGCGACTCCCTACATGCGTAAACTCTCGAGCGTCCCAAGATTCACATATATCGAGAGATGCGAAAGATCGATAGCATGCGGAAATGATAATATATAAACTTCTACGTACAATAATAAAGGGGAACTAGGTAACAAGAGCATCCATAAATACACCACCAAGAGTTCATACAAAAGAGTAGGTAAACCAACCCTGCTAACAGGTTCGGGGAATTCGGGGCTCCACCAAAAGACTACTAAGTAAAACCAAGAAACCCCTAGGTCGAGCTGCTGGAGTCGTCAATCTCCTCGGCATCCTCGATAGGCTCGTACTCTAAGAAGGTCTCCGAGCATACCTCTACTGTATCCTTCATCGTCTCTTCTGCTGACTGCTCCACCAGGTCGTCCTTGGAGGCTTCGATCTCAATCACCTTATCGGTGTCCTCCAAGGTCGGGGTTCTCTCAGGAATATTTCTTGAACCGGCTGCTGACCCCTCGATCTCCATAGAATCCCGAGTGGGATGACTCCAACTAGGGATTAGCCCATGGGGTACCTCAGTAGGCTTCAATGGCCTAGTAGTAGCTTCCCCTATCTTACGAAATCAAGCCTCGAACCGATGAGGCTTCCAGCTCTTTTCACCCTCATCGACCCAAACTACCATACACTTTTTGACATGCACAATCTCCCGTTCGTCCGAGAACTCGTCAAAATACGCAGACATCTCTTTAGGGCCACCTAGCCTGATTGGCAACGTGTTCACGGTCTGGGATATGGAAAAGTGATCCCACGACGGTGTGAGATTTACATCTCAGTAAGATAGGTCATAAACTTAGGTTAGGCTGACCGTACACTCAGGTGATTACAATCATGAATAAAAATGCACAAGCAATCACATGAGGCATTCAACAGTCATTAAAATACACAAGGCACAGACGAGTGTCAAGCACACAACCGTGGCATCATATCTCATCATTCCAGTTATGCACACACAACCAAATCAAGTCACACCTTCCACCCTTCCATGCCTCCATTAGATTCACGCTCGCGTTTAGAACGCCTCAAGCTCGGTCCACATAAGTACGCCTCAGACCATCTCATTGAAAAACCCGCGTAAACGCATCAGGTTTTCAATTTTATTTTAGGCCTATGTCGACACATTACAAATTTCGTCCAGCGTTTCAACGCTTCAAGACCTTGGCCATTTCAACCCCGTGTCTCAACGCATCAGGGCACAACTCAACACAACCCTGCGTAAACGCCTCAGGGTATCAATCCACACAACCCTGCGTCTCAACGCCTTAGGGTATCACAAGTTTCTCAGAGATGCCAAAAATTCAATTCAATTCAGGACCTCATGGTCAAATGCAAACTCTTGTGACGAGCTATACATCTATGGCATGCGAGGCAAATGTGGCAATCAAATCATGGCACAAGCATTCAACGAGCATTTACGCCATCTATACATCTCAAGGATACACAATGAATAATCTCACCATAACTCCCAAGAACCAGCCTAATTCACACCCAATTTAGCCAATTGAGTCCAATCCTCCTATCCAAGGTTTAAAAACCCCTTTTCTTGCGTTAAATTCAACAAAAATCTCCTTCCAAGGTCCTTTAAGGGTTCGTCCTTAGCACTTCAAGATAGGGCAGCGTATACCTACTGGAATTTCATCCATTTCGTCAATTCTTCATCGTCTAATTATCAAACCTCCAAGCATAAACCTAAATAACATATCCATCGACATCCTAATACGTCTCAACGATGAAATTTGAGCTCAATATAATCCCAAACAACCCCCATGATCTCGGCAAGAACAGAACCGAACATGGCATTTTTCGGTTCTATTTAGTTTCCAACCAATCAACCCATAAACCATCCTAAATCATCAATTTAACCACTACTCTACTTGCTAACATGTAGTTCTTAGAGTTAGGAAGCCTCACCAAAAATTTGAGCTCAAGGTGACATCGGAAAGTCCACGAACAACACTGGTTCCTCCAAGTCCTCAATCGGCCAGTTTTTATCCTTCAAACACAAGACCCATTTGGGTTCAAAACTCCATCAAATTCATCCAAACTTTTTACCACAGCTCATTCTACATGTCCCCTTGATGTCCACAAAATTTGACCGAAAGATTCAAATGATTCAAGGTCCTACGGAGTCTAAATAACAACATACCTTTAGCTGCGATGGTTTCCATCTACTCATGGGAAAATGGTTGGCCGGAGCTCCTCAGTGGGTCAAATGATTTGATTCAAGTTGGATTTAGTTGGCAAGAGGCTGAGGAATGTGCTGGTGGTCGGCTCGGTGGCTAGAGGCTGCAAGAAGTGGCGGTCGGAACGCTCGAAGTCGGCGGCAGAACTTGGTCGGCAGTGCGGCTCTCGGCTGAAGGAAGAAGGAAGAACAAAAACAAGAAAAATGGCAGAGGGAGGTGGTGTTCGGCTGAGGGAGGAAGAGAGAGAGAGGTATATACAAAATTGAGAGTCAACCATGAAGAATGGTAGGTTAAAAGTGATTCAATCAATGTAAATGTCTAATCCTTTGACACTTGTCCTCATGTTAATCAAGGCTCATCTAAGGGCTGTGGTTTTTCTTGATTTTCGACAGCCTAAAGGGTGTGGTTTATGACCAAAATGCCCTTATCCATTTATTAAGGCAAGGCTAAGGCTTGAGGGGCAAAATGATAATTTTACCCTCGACGTCTGGAACGTCATTTTTCTGATTTAAATTTTTTTCGATGAGGCGATAATCAATCTAATTATAACGTTGGAATTCTTGATTCTCTATCTTCTAATTTCGAGACTCGTCTCTAAATCATTTCTTTGTCAGATGTGATTCCAACCTATCCCAAACTGACGGGCGACTTTTACAGATATTATGCGTATCGACTCTGTAATTCATGTCTCACTTAGGACTCATCAATTCATGGCGACTTTGGTTATAATGTAATTGCGAGGGTCTATTACTAGTTCCGACGGTCTCGATCGTCACCGTTCGATTTAGAAAATTTTTGCAAATTATACATTGGTTAAGCGACATCACCCGTGCTCCAATCTTATAACGCTAGCAATGCATTACTTAATTGTTCTTAGATCGGCCTTTTATGACTCTAAATGTCCCCTCGACAATCTTTATGGTCAAAATGTCATTTTCTATTTGGGTTCCCTAAATCCACGTACCTTGTCTCGCGTTGACCTTTCCTTTTTAGTCAGTCAGCTCGAGATTGATCAGATCCGAGCAAGATACGACTGAAAGACATCGTTAGATCTGTTCTCATTAATAAGTCCCGAAATGACAGGAAAAATCAGAATGTCATAAATGATCTAGAAACTAAATGCAATGCACTTGATTCGACAAATAAAATATTGAAAAAAAAAATTCTTTCTCTGATATGCCGAGTAGCATTTGTTGGGAAAAACCCCTAATTGATTTGAAAGTTAATAAAATAATTCATATTCTCTAATATCTGAGTTAATACAATGAAATACTTATTTTTCATGTTGTCCTAATGTATATTCGAGTGTTTAAGAATGTTGTAGAGGATTGAATCTAGCAAAAAAGACTAAGACGATGTCTGGAAGTCTCAAACATTGTTTGAAGAAATCGGACATTATTATGATGCTCAAGATCTGAGAAAGTATTTCATGTGCAACAATCAAATTATTATGTGCTATCTTCAAGATGATTTAATTGATATTATATCATCACTACGGCTAGCCAATCAAGTAGGATCTATTCTTAAAGATTATCAATCATGAAAATCAATCAATGACTTTGATTAAGGGGGATGAGTATGACTTACTTTATGAAGAACTCTATCTATGGAAACTCAAGATTATAATCGTATGAAAGATTTGCTCTAACGGGAGATTTATGTGATGTCAATAATGATTTTCGTTGGCATTCATGATAGAAAGATAGATCATGTCACACCTCGCTCACCTTGTGAGTGCATTCATTTGCTCATGCCGTAAATTCAGTCCCAGGATACCCTTCTTTACGGCGATAAATAAATGAGACTCGCATGTGGAAGAGTAAAAGAAAATAAATACATAACTCCATGCAAGGTAATTCAAGACAAAATAAAGAATGAGACACGAGAGAAAGAAAAGGGTGATTTACATATCACGATGACGAGTTTATACAAATGAGGCCAGGGACTAGCTAATACCACTAGCTAAGGTCGAGGAAGACAGAAGGGCGAACAAAAGACAACCATTAAGCTCCACCAAAAAGATCGTCACCACCAAAAGACAACTCCAACGATCGTGTGATCTCAAGCCCACTAAGTGGGACTAGTGTCTTCGGCTCGACTCAAGTCCTCTGCGGGATTGTAATCCGAGAAAGTTTCAGATCGTACTTTTATGGTGTCCTCTTCCATCTCATCCTCCAAGTCAAAAATCTCGATCACCTCAATACTCTTCTCTCTAGCCGGACTCTCCTCTGGAACGTTCCTCAAGCCTATCACGGAACCCTCTACCTCGATCTCATCTCGAGAAGGATGACACCAAGATGGTCAACACATTTAGGAACCTCATGCGTCTTTAGCGGACTGGTGGTAACTACTCCGGCCCTCCTAAATCAAGCCTCAAAACGATGCGTCTTCCAGTGCTCACCTCCCTCATCGACCCAAACTACAATGATCTTTCTAACATAGACTGTACCTCGTCCATCGGGAAATTCATCAAAATAAGCTGTCATCTCCTTGGGATCTCCTAGGCGCGTAGGCTACATATTCAAAGTTTGGGATCTGAAAAGAAAAAGGATCCCACGACGGGGTGAGACTTACGTCTCAGCAAGCTACCTTAATCCTAAATTAGACCATCGGTCCCACCAGATAAAACAATCATAACAACAAACAACGGTGGCATAAAGACATATAACATTTACACGAGAGCGTTACATCGTACGACTTGTAAAGAGATGACACATAAAATAAATATAGAAAGAAAGTGACCCAAGCTTTTGTACTCGCCAAGAACCACATCAACACCACATGAATTAATAACCAATAAAATTCTCAATCCACAACTCAATGGATTAGTCCGCGTTCAACGCATTAGACTACCAAGACAAATATACCCGCGTTAAGACGCATCAGGTTTTCGAGCTTATTTCCAAACTCATGCTAGCATGTACAAATTATTATCCCGCGTAAAAACGCCTCAGGATAACATTCGAGTCACAACCCCACGTTAAAACGCCTCAGAGTATACTCACGATGTGATCCCGCGTTAAGACGCCTCAGGATATCTTGTACCTCATTAAACATCTCAAGTCAAGAATTATCTCCACAATCATTTAATCACATTCTCACCACAAGAAACTTCAGAAAACCGATCATAAAGCGTTTGCTTACCAAAATGATCGTACTTTATCGTCAAACATAACTTGAGAGTCACATACCCTATCGCCACATAATCAAGTATGACATACCAATAAGCACATCACCAAGTCAGTCAAAAGAACTGCAATTTTAATAACAAGCAAGCGCTCTTGGCCCACTCCTCAACAATTCCAGTCAATTTCCACTAAACTAATCATAACAAAATCGTCAACTCATCGATTCAGCAATAAAACCAACCAGTTTCGTCCAAATGTTCTAATATAGGTTTAGGGTCGCTTACCTTCATTCCAATTACCAAATTTCCACCGAAAATCCCTTGTCAAAACCGGCTTCAATACCAAACACCGCTGTCCAAAAACAAGGCAGCAAGATACTTCAGCGACAAATCATCGGTTCAATCCATTTCTCTTTTCTAACTTCAATTCCACCCATCGCACATGTGGCACTCCGAATTTCCGACCCCTCGAGGCTTGAGACATGAAATGGAATCTCAAAATTAAAAAATGAAAAATAAAGATTCCAATGTTCTAATCAAATTAGGCATCGCCTCATTGAAGGTAAATTAAATTTTAAAAAAAATGATGTTACGGACGGCGAGAGCAAAATTATCATTTTGCCCCTCAAGGATTGACCATGGCTTAGCAAATGAAGAAGGGCAATTTGGTCATTTTCAAGACACCATTGCTGTCGAAAATGTGAGGGAATATTGGCCAATGAAAGTCAATGTGAGCCAAGACATTGTTTAGATGAAGACAAGTGGCATAGTGGAGATGGAGACAAGTGGTATTATGTGATTGGTTAGCATTTAATGCAAGCTTTTAACCTACCATTCAAAGGATGTTGACCAAATGGATTAAGTTATATCACTTTCTCTCTCTCCCCTTCACTCAATTCGCCACTCTCTCTCTCTCTCCACCCTTTTTCTTCAATTTCTTCATCTTGGCCGAGAGCTCCCAGCCGACCAGTCTCGACCCGTCACACTATTCCGGCCATATCTCCTTCATCCGATACCGGATCAAGATAAAACTACCTCCAAATGAAAGCTTATTGTATTATATTTCTATAGACATATTATAAGCTCAATTTGGCCCAGTAGATCTTCCCATAGCTTGATTGGAGTGGACAAAGGTCCAGACGGGACAAATTTTGACCAAGTTGGAAGAAGGTCTTTGTTTGGCCACTTCAAGACTTCAAATTGCTTCAAATTTTCGGTGAAGACTTCTTAACTCATATTGCTTGTGTAGGTTGAGATGAAATTGTGAGTTTGATGTGGTTTAGATGGGTTTCCATGATTGATTTGTGAGGGTTTCTGTGGAACAAAATCTGCCAAAAATGGATCGAGTAGAACCAAGGCCGTTTGCAGCACTTTGAGGCTTCGACTTGCTCCAAAAATTTTGGTAAGACTCCTATAGATGTAGTAGGACGTGTTAACAAGTTGATTTTATGGTAAATCAAGGTTTGGAGTTGAATTATGGACTGATTCAGGAGGCAGAGGGTAGAACCGAATTTTGCCTTGTTTCGATTTGGATGAACCGAGCCCTTTGAGGGCTGTGGGAGGTGTCGCCATGCATTAAATTCATCGTTAAGATATACTAAATTGTTAATTGAGATTATAAGGAGGCGAATGCTCCGCGAATTGGTGATTGGAATATAAAAATTGATCGTTTGATGAACTTTGGACTAGGTGGCACGGCTGTCCTGTTTTGGGATCAAGGGAACCGAATCTTTGGAGGAGTCTTAGAGGGAATTTTACGGATTAAATTGAAAGGTAAGTGACTCCTAAACCTTTGCTAGGAAGTTAGGGCACTACTGGATGTGTTTGGATGATATATTGATGAATTTGAAAGTTTATTGCATTGATTGTTCATGATTGACTGAGAGAATGGAGGTGTGAGTCGTGTGTACTCCTAATGATGAGAAATCATAACTCTCATGGCTAAATTGTTGTTGTGTGCATTTAATTGACATGGATGCTGATATGACTATGTGATATTTGACATTGAATGGCGACTGTTGAGAAATATGAATGAGTTGGCAAGAGAACAAATTGTGAGATTGATTGTCTTGTTGTGTACTTGATATCACGTTGTGGGCGTTTGGCCTCGACGTCTCGCATGATAATGATTCATTACTTGGCTGATAAAAATCGTACTCGATTATGAAGTTCCTTAAGAGGGGAGTTTGATTTGTGAGCTTAAGAGTTGTGGCACCTTGATGCGTTGAGATGCGGGGTTGTGATGGTTAGTAACCTAATGCGTTGAGACGCGCGGTTGTGGTGGCTAATGTCCTGATGCATTGAGATGCGGAACGAGATTGATTATGTGTCGACACAGGCCAGGAATGGCATTGAAAACCTGATGCGTTTAATGCGGGTTTGTCAATTTGATGGTCAGAGGCGTATTAGCGCAGATCGAGCCTGAGGTGTATTGACGCAGATCGAGCCTGAGGTGTATTGACGCGAGCATAACTATTGAAAAGAGAATTGATATCCTGATGCGTCAGAACGCGGGATAGTCTTGATACGTGTCGACACAAGTATTGAAATGGCCTTTGGAACCTAATGCGTTAGAACGCGGGTTGCCAATCGTGATCATGATTAGCTTGATGCGTATTGATGCGGGCTTGGCCATTAGGATTAAATTTGTTATTAGCCTGATGCGTATTAACGCGAGCTTGGCCATTGGGATTAAATTTGTGATTAACTTGATGCATATTGACGCGGGCTTGGCTTTTGGAATTGAAAGTTGTGATGAAATTGAGGACACACCTTTGCTTATGAACTTAAGGTTGGGCTAGTATGAAGCTTAGTTCTAATAATATGATTGTCCTTGAATCGTGATTGCGTTATGCCAGACGTATCGAGGTGCCTTGATGTTTTATTGTCATGTGTTGTTTTATCAATGAATCCTTGTCTATTGTTTTATTGCATAATTTGGGAGGACTAATGGCCTGGTCTAGGTTTAGGGTGAACTTGCTGACATTAATATTTCACCTCGTCGTGGGATTAACTTTTTCAGGTCCTAGACGATGAAAATCTGGGCTTGCCAATGATCGATATTTGAAGAAGTAATTATAGAAAATGGATTTATACTTTTGTGACTTTAGGGATTTCATGTCGCATTGAAGTTAGAGTTGTATCCTCAGAACCTGTAGTCAGTAGTTATAAGCCGGTGTACCATATGTCTTGAGTCATCTTAGGTCTGAATTGGATGGAGAAATTTCATCGCTTCCGTATGTTTGTATCATTTAAAAGTTATAAATTGTTGGCCGACGAATCCTTGGTACCACCAACACAAGACGGCCTTGATAGGATTTTGCGTGCCTGATAGGTTTGGAGCGTGACGTCCCCGTTTCAGTGGAATCAGAGCAAGGTCAGCTCGATCCAATGTGATTGAGACTTGGAGTGATAAGGAGTGATGTCTTGACGACCATTAGGTAATGAGACCTTGAGGGATAAGCTTGGATTGCTGAATCTTGAGGACTATAGGCCTGAACTTGTGTAGTATTCTAATGGTCTTAGTACCGATTTAATGGATGATCTTGAGTGATTTTATGAATAAGGCTTACAAGGAAGTGAATAGAAATTGAGGAGTCATAAGTCTAGATTTGAGGTTGCTAGAGAATAGCTTATGAATGAAGGGTTGATTGGGTTATATGATTGTGATTGTGATTTGTCAATGACCCAACTTGGGGAGCATGAGTTATAAAGAGACGATTGGCATTAGTCGATTCAAGCTTGAATTGCGTTGTATCCTGATGGTTTAGTTATCGATTGCTATTGATGACCCTGGATTATGAAATGAGGTGTATACAGGAAAGCGAGGAAGGAATATTTGGATTAAAGATCAGTTGTGATCAAATGCATATGGATTTGACTTGAATAGCAACTAGATTTGAGGTATATGGTTGAATATAGGCAATTGATCTGTGAGAGGCGATGGTCTTTGTGGAACTAAAGATTTTCTATGAATAAGGCTTGATGTGGAGACGATTGTGGTATGACAAGTGGTGAGAACGAACATGCTGTGCATGTGTTTATGGATTTGAAACGAAAGTTGATGAGGGTGCATGTATAAACTTATCGTTGTTGGACCTAATAAACTATCGCTTGGTATGGGACAAGTTGATAGGATACCTATAAACTATAATGAAACATGGTATGGGACATGTGGAACGGGGCTTTCTCCGTAGATGTATGACTTGGGACAACTTGCAACGGTCAGGACTGATGAGGGCGGGGAGTGATCACTGGGACAGAGAGGTCCGGACAAAGAACGGCTCCTGGCAGGCTTCTAGGATGGCAAGAAGCAAGAATGACCCAAGTCATAACTTGAAAGGGAAAGTCTAGGTATCAGGTTGAGTCCAATTGTGGTTAAGAGACGTGTGGCACGTGATTGATCCTCGAAAAGAATGATCGAAAGTGGCTTGGCATGTGTAATGACGCATATGAGTGGCATGGTTAAAAGCTTCGTGCTTGACATTGGATGCCCTTTGAAAAAAAAAGTGATGTTTGTGATGGGCCTGTTAGGCATATTTTCTGATTGGCATCATATGATTGGCTTAGCCAAGGTATAACTGAGACGTTAGATGACTTGTAGGGTTTATACCCATTGAACTGATGTCTGTTGAGAATGAGATAGCCTGTCGCGTTTATGATAGAGTGGCAGATGCCTCTAGACTTAATGTATGATTGATTAACTCGTTGAATTGATGCTTTGAGTACTTGTTTGATAGTTGTCGAGCTAAGGATTGCTTAGTAGTTGACTGTTAATTGAGAAATTACCTAGTTGAGGCTGGTTTGATATGTGGTTGTTGCTTAAGGATGATTTGGAATCCTTAGATAATTGGCAATTAGTTGAGGGTTGCATAGGGACCACTAGATGGTTGTTTGATGGTGATAGATGATGAGATGAGCAGCCGAGACTGCTAGACTAGAGAAGGAGCTGCCATTGTTATCCTAGTCACTAAGACAACAGTTGCTTTTGCTGGCAAAGTGAATGGTAGAGATCATAGGAAAGGTGATAGAAAATAAAAATCACTTGATGGAAAGCTTATGGAACGATGTATAAGACTGAGATTGACTAAGGTTAGATGGAGAAAATAATGCCTAAACTGCCTTTCTCTGGATTGAGAATTTGGAAAAGAACCTTAGAGGTATTGAATTCATTGAGAAAAAGAAGCGACTCTAATAGCTATTAGCCTAAAGAGGCTGTCGATGATTAATGAAAGGTCACCAAAGGAAGAATTTTCCTTGAAAGCATGATATTTGCCTGGATTGTCTTCGTTAAATTACTCCATGGAAAGTACCTTTCTGAGGTTACTCGAGAGTAAGGATTGCTTGAACTTTAATAGCTTTGAAAGGACCTGAGGAAGGATGATCATTATGAGACAGAGTTCTCAAGGTCGTCTAAGCGTATTACGGGTGGTCAAGGACCCTTTAAATGATACGTGAAGTCTCTGAGTAGATTGGAATTGAAAGCCTTATGGTTAATTGTTATTCCTGAATCTGATGAACCGTAATGGACATCAAGGAAAGAAGTGGACGATCGGAAGAGGAATAAGTAAGAGAATTTCTGTTCATGGATTGTGAGAAAAGAGAACTTCACGTATGGAATATAGAATGTGATTGTAAGGAAATGTCGTTACTATGACATAAGGCTTATGGTGATTAACCTTTTGTTGTCGTGAGGAATAATAAGGAGATTGATGTGTCAGTCTGTTAGACCCTGTGGATTTTATGAGATTGATTGAGGTTGAATCGAAACCACTAAAAGTGGCATTGCGAGTTATCACCCCTAGAGAATAGGGCGTTGTCCTTAAGGATGATTGGATCATAACATGATCATTGATGGAAAGAAAGATGAATAGACTTGATGGTCCTAGTTACTTGCGATTTTAATGAATTGATGAATAAGCAAAAAGGTGCTTAGATTGTAATCGCAAGGCGATTTGAGGAAGTCGAATTGAATATCTGAAATTTGAATTTGTGGAGATCGAGGAAGAATGAAACTTCTCACTTGAGGTGGTTGAACTATTGGAAGGAGAATGTTAAAGTGTGGTGGCATTAGATTCGGAAGTAAGGGAACTGTTGTAGGTGGATTCAAAGTGAAAGAATGCCACTAAAGTGTATGGTTTCCTTCATAGGGTAAGAGATCCTAGTGTGGAAGGAAGAAAAAAAAATGCCAATTGTCTTGGTGCTAAAATGAAACGTCTAGACTAATGAGGAGGACGCAAGCTTGAATGGTTTTTGAAAGTCAAGTCCGAGAAGCTGTCTTGTGAACAACGTTGAATTTCAGGATGGTGTTGAGGCTTAGTTGAATGGACGAAATTGAGATAAGGTCGCATTAGCTGGTTGTGAAACCAAGAAGTCAAGACACTAATGCTTCTTGAGAAAAGAGGGACAAAAATGAACAGAATGTTGTGTAGTTCAAGTGGGAACTCATGAGAGTAGAGGGCCAAGGTTTGAGCTCTCAAGTGAAAAGTATGAATAACAGATTAAAGATTCGACACCTGGTAGAAAGAAACTGATAAAAGTCAGATTGAGTATCCAATGAATAATTGGATTAATTGTTACCGTCTTTAGAAACGATGAATAGACTCATTTAAGGAGCCATGAGAAACATGAATAACTTTCGAAAGTATTCCTACGGACTCTAAGGAAATGCTCATTGTGTGCAGCTAATTGTGAAGAGCATGAGTTGTGGGCTTGATGAGGTAAGATTCCTCAGTAGTGAAATTTCTGGGAAATGAAATCCCTATGGAGCCCTTGAGGAATGGAATAAGTGATGAATCGACTAAGATCAATGTGCGTTGCGAAAATTGAAAGTTCCCGGAATTGGTGAACTGTTATGGATGTATCGGGAGAAGATTTCCCACAAAACCAATTCCATGGATGAATGAATACGAAAAGAGTTTTCGAGAACTTAATTCAAGTTGATGACTACGCCGACAATAGTGTTCCTATTTGGAATTAAAAAGGGGTCGAGTGAATTATAATGACGTGACACAGAAAGGAAATTTGAGGTGTAGCAAGGCAAACTGAATTGGACTATGCGAATATGTCGTGATAGTAAAGCTACATGAGTTGGAACGTATAATGCGTGGTGGAGTTGGCTTGCAAATGTTCTTGCGAGGAAGTTGGAAAACACGACTCACATGGAGAGGTTTCAAGTTTACACAAACCATAAGAATTTGAAGTATGTGGTTGCTCAGAAAAAAAAAAATTTGAATGAGGAACAACATGTATGAAAGAGATTGCTTAAGGACTAAGGATGAAATAACCTATATCGCCTAGAAAAGGGTGATGTAAGTAGCGAATGCATATAAGTGAAAATTGAGCATCGTGCATTTGGCAGATAAAGTATAGGCTTTGCCCAAGGAAATAAGAGATTCAACTCCTAAATTGGAAGGTTTCCAATTGACTAGTTTGATAATTAACTGAAGCATCAAGCTTGAAGTCAAAAAGGAATTGAGATACTGTGATGAACAGACCCTGACATTTAAAGGGTTATAGAAATGGATAGAACATGGAGGAAATCTAGATTTTCGGATACTTGGGAAAGAAACCTCAAAGTTGAGGGTTGAAACCTTAAAGTCCCATGGACGAGAGTACGAGTCCAATATTGAAAAGGAACTTAAAGAAATGACCTCATCAGAAATTCAAAGGGAGAATTATGGTGTCCCTTGGGTGGCACAATGGTGTGCCAGACTTGCATCGATATTATTGATGGAATGGACTGAAAATTTGGTTAGTCGAACATGAGGTCAAGTATTAAACGTGCCAACAAGAAAAAGACATACCCTTGAAAGGATTGATACGTCGAATGGTATGGACATTAAAGAGTGCATTTTGGTGAGGATTTAGTAATAATGGTGATGGACAAATGGAAGAGATGAGGTGAACGCTCCAGGATGAACTACTGACAGGTGTTATGAATATCGAAAGAGAATGGAGAGAAGCAAATACAGATTGAGTACTGAAGGAGACAAATCCTAGAGAAAGATGGCTTTGGTCGGAAAGAACAAATAAGATCGTCAAGTAATGAAAGAAATTATTCGGAAGAATGAGGATGCAATGAGACGTCAATACCCCAAAGAACTGGATGGCTAGAAGATTGCAAATTTCAAGGACGAAATTTCTTTAAGGGGGAAGAATTGTGACATTCCGAATTTCTAATCTCTCGAGACTTGAGATATGAAATGGAATCTCACAATTGAAAAATAAAGATTAAAGATTTCAACGTTCTAATCGAATTAGACGCCGCCCCATCGAAGGTAAATTGAATTGGAAAAAAAAAAATAATGTTTCGGACGGCAAGAGCAAAATTACCATTTTGCCTCTCAAGGATTGACCTTGTCTTAGTAAATGAAGAAGGGTAATTTTGTCATTTTCAAGACACCATGGCTGCCGAAAATATGAGGGAATATTGGTCAATGAAAGTCAATGTGAGCCAAGACATTATTTAGATGAAGACAAGTGGCATAGTGGAGATGGAGACAAGTGGTATTATGTGATTGGTTAGCATTTAATGCAAGCTTTTAACCTACCATTCAAAGCATGTTGACCAAGTGGATTAAGTTATATCACTTTTTATCTCTCCCCTTTACTCAGTTCAGCACACTTTCTCTCTCTCCACCCTTCTTCTTCAATTTCTTCATCTTGGCCGAGAACTCCCAGCCGACCAGTCCCGACCTGTCACACTGTTCCGGCCATATCTCCTTCGTTCGGAACCTGATCAAGATAAAACTACCTCCAAATGAAAGCTTATTGTATTATCTTTCCATAGACATATTATAAGCTCAATTTGGCCCAGTAGATCTTCCCGTAGCTTGATTGGAGTGGAGAAAGGTCCAGACGGGACAAATTCTGACCAAGTTGGAAGAAGGTCTTCGTTTGGCCACTTCAAGACTTCAAATTGCTTCAAAATTTTGGTGAAGACTTCTTAACTCATATTACTTGTGTGGGTTGAGATGAAATTGTGAGTTTGATGGGGTTTAGATGGGTTTCCATGATTGATTTGTGAGGGTTTCGGTGGAACAAAATCTACCACAAATGGACCGAGTAGAATCAGGGCCGTTTGCGGCACTTCGAGGCTTCGACTTGCTCCAAAACTTTTGGTAAGACTCCTATAGATGTAGTAGGACGTGTTAACAAGTTGATTTTATGGTAAATCAAAGTTTGGAGTTGAATTATGGACTGATTCAGGAGGCAGAGGGCAGAATCGAATTCTGCCTTGTTTCGATTTGGATGAACCGAGCCCTTTAAGGGCTGTGGGAGGTGTCGCCATGCTTTAAATTCATCGTTAAGATATACTAAATTGTTAATTGAGATTATAAGGAGGTGAATGCTCCACGAATTAGTGATTGGAATATAAAAATTGATCATTTGATGAACTTTGGACTAGGTCGCACGGCTGTCTTGTTTTGGGATCAAGGGAACCGAATCTTTGGAGGAGTCTTAGAGGGAATTTTATGGATTAAATTGAAAGGTAAGTGACTCCTAAACCTTTGCTAGGAAGTTAGGACACTACTGGATGTGTTTGGATGATATATTGATGAATTTGGAAGTTTATTGCATTGATTGTTCATGATCGACTGAGATAATAGAGGTGTGAGTTGTGTGTACTCCTGATGATGAGAAATCATAACTCTCATGGCTAAATTGTTGTTATGTGCATTTGATTGACATGGATGCTGATATGGCTATGTGATATTTGGCCTTGAATGGTGACTGTTGTGAAATATGAATGAGTTGGCAAGAGAACAAACTGTTAGATTGATTGTCTCGTTGTGTACTTGATATCACGTTGTGGGTGTTTGGCCTCGACGTCTCGCGTGATAATGATTCATTACTTGGCTGATAAAAATCGTACTCGATTATGAAGTTCCTTAAGAGGGGAGTTTGATTTGTGAGCCTAAGAGTTGTGGCACCTTGTTGCGTTGAGACGCGGGGTTGTGATAGCTAATGTCCTGATGCGTTGAGACGCGGGACGAGATTGATTATGTGTCGCCACAGGCCAGGAATGGCATTGAAAACCTGATGCGTTTAACGCAGGTTTGTCAATTTGATGGTCTGAGGCGTATTGACGAGGACCAAGCCTGAGGCCTATTGACGTGGGCGTAGCTATTGAAAATAGAATTGATATCCTGATGCATCAGAACGCGGGATAGTTTTGATACATGTTGACATAAGTATCGAAATGCCCTTTGGAACCTAATGCGTCAGAACGCGGGTTGCCAATCGTGATCTTGATTAGCTTGATGCGTATTGACGCGGGCTTGGCCATTGGGATTAAATTTGTGATTAGCCTGATGCATATTGATGCAGGCTTGGCCATTGGAATTGAAAGTTGTGATGAAATTTGAGGACACACCTTTGCTTATGAGCTTACGGTTGCGCTAGTATGAAGCTTAGTTGTGATAATATGATTGTCCTTGAAATGTGATTGCATTATGCCAGACGTATCGAGGTACCTTGATGTTTTATCATCATGTGTTGTTTTATCAATGAATCCTTGTTTATTATTTTATTGTATATGCTGAGAGGACTAATGGCCTGATCTAGTTTTAGGGTGAACTTGCTGAGATTTATATCTCACCCCGCCATGGGATTAACTTTTTCAAGTCCCAGATGATGAAAATCTGAGCTTCCCAATGATTGGTATTTGAAGAAGTAATTATAGGAAATGGATTTACACTTTTGTGACTTTAGGGATTTCATGTCACCATGAAGTTAGAGTTATATCCTCAGAACCTGTAGTCGGTGTTTATAAGAAGGTGTACCATATGTCCTGAGTTATCTTATGTCTAAATTGGATGGAGAAGTTTCATCGCTTCCGTATGTTTGTATCATTTAAAAGTTATAAATTGTTGGCCGACGGATCTTGGGTACCACCGAGACAAGACGGCCCTGGTAGGATTTGGCATGCCTGACATGTTTGGGGCATGACAGTACACCTTATTAACACCCTAAATGACATTATAATATTCAATAACACCACATTTAGAACATGATTACGCCAAGAACAGCCTCCAACAGAATCGGTTTGCACAAATCCAAAACAGAGCAGAATCGGTTCTGCTTCCTCATGCATTAAACAGTCCATGCATCACCTTAAGCTTCAATTTATCATCAATTACTCTTTCTAAAACCTCAATTAACATGTTATATAGTCCCACGATAAAATTCAAAGCTAAATAGCACTCCTAAGACCTCCGAACAGCTCACTTCATCCTAGACCAACCGGCGGTCAGATTCTGCTCTTAAAAACCACCTCAATTCAACCATCAAAACCTAATTGAAACTTAACCAAAATAGTAGCCCCAGCTCAGTGAACCTAGTACTACACGTCATGTAACTTCCATAAAATATTTGGAGCCATTTGAAGTCTCTAAAAGGGTGAACCATAGCCCTCTCTCAGTTTGCTCAGAATCCATCCGGTTTTCTTCCAAAAATTCCTATAAATTAACCAGACCTTCAAAAATCACAAAACCAATTGGAACTTGTCAAGGACAGATTAAATAAACTGTGGTTGTTGGCTCCTGGCCAAAAACTCACCGGAGGTGCCTTCGTACGGACCGAACGGGACCGGCAGAACTGGTTGGGCAGAGCAGTTTTCTGTTCTTGAGGAAAAAGGTCAAAATGAAGGTGAAGAAGAAGGTGGCTCAAATTGCTTTCTTGCCCCCTTAATTTTTGGTAGCCTCCTTGGGAAAGTAGGAAATTTCAAATGACTAATATGCCCTTCTCAAATCAATTAGGCAATGTTAACTTTCCAAAGGCAAAATGGTCTTTTCACACTTATCGTCCGAAATTTCATTTTCCTGATATTTTTCACCCTCGATAAGGCGGTGTTCAATCCATATCAAATGTTGGAATCCCTCATTTCCAATTTCAAATTTCGAGGTCCTATCTCATGACCGATTTTTCGTCGATTGAATTTTCAATTTGTCTCGAATTAACGGGTGACTCTTGCGGACTTTACGCGTATCGACTCTGTGATTCTCATCACACTTAGGATAACTCAAACTAAGGCAACTTTGGTTGTCATATAATCGCGAGGGTCTATCGCTAGCACCAACGGCAACGATCGTCACGATTCAATTTAGGAAAATTTTGTAAATTATACTTTGGTTAAGCGGTATCACCCGCGTCCCAATCGTATGACATTAGCCATGGTTTCCTTAATTGCTTTTAGATCGGTCTCGGCTCTAAATGTTCCATCGACGATTCTTGTGGTCAAAGTGTCATTTTCTAATCGAGTTTCCCAAGTCCACGTACCTCATAGCGCTTTAGTCTTTCCCCTTCGGTTAATTAACTCGAGATTGATCAGATCCGAACGAGTCATAACTAAAATACCTCGATAGATATCTTACATTCAAAGGTCTCGAAATGATAGGAAATTCAGAATGTCACAGATCATTTACTTAGGCCTAATGCCCAAAAAAAAAACTTTAACTTTAGTATTTATATCAATTATATCCAAAAAAAAAAAATTTGTCTCATAAAAAATCCCAAACTTCTACTTTTATTTCAATTCTACCCAAAAATTTTACTTTTATCCTAATTTTACCTACATAGTACCAAAAAAATTCTCAATTTTTAATTTTATCTTAATTCTACCCAAAACTTTTACTTTTGTCCAATTTTACCGGCCTAGTACTAAAAAAACCTTCAACTTTTAATTTTATTCCAATTCTATCACCCTCAGCCTTTTGTTCATAATCACCATTAGTTAATCCTATGTGACTCAAATTTTCTTTTTGAATTTACCGATGAATTTTCGAAATTTAGAAATATTAAGTGTCAAAAACAACGAGATTTTAAAAAGTTCATAAGAATAACTCCATGTCTAGCCATTCTTTGGGCTGTTAAGTGCGGAAAAGAATACAAAATACGTCGTCTTTAGTGATTATATATCTCTCACCAATATATAGGGGTAGCAAAAAACAAAAGAGAATTTCAAAATTTTTTCATGTCAACTTTGTCGAGGTGTAATTCATTAATGACGTGATAATGTCACGTAAGATTAACTAACGATGATTATAGACAGAAGGCTAACGATGATAAAATTAGGACAAAAATAAAAGTTGAGGTTTTTTGGTACTATGCCGATAAAATTGGTACAAAAGTAAAAGTTTTAGGTAGAATTGGGACAAAAGTAAAAGTTGAGGATTTTTTTGGTACCAAACCAATAAAATTGAGTCAAAAGTAAAAGTTTTTGGTAGATTGAGACAAAAGTAAAAATTTGAGGTTTTTTATAAGACAAAAAAAGTTTTGGATATAATTGTCACAAATACTAAAGTTGGAGGATTTTTTGGGTGTTGGGCCCATTTACTTATACATATGTCATGCATAAAAACATCGAAAGTACCATAACTTTCATAAGACGCTCACTTGACTATCATATCTTTTATTTTTCACTCAATTAAGTGCAACATGTGAGTAAATCAATCATTTGATGCTAATTCCAGCAAATTGACCTACATGGACTTAAAATAAACATAAGTCCACATGGATTTTTATTTTTATTCTTTATTTTTTTGTGCCAGCAAGACACGTTAGCCCTCGCCAAATCTGGTGGAAGCTACCTTGCTCACAGTCGGCGTGTAGAAGAGTCCGCAAAGGCCAAGCGAGGGTCATTGGTGGCCTTCACCAACACTAAACAAAACAGAAAAAAATCAATAATCAAAAATAAAAATCTAAAAAAAATAATAAAACAATTCTTCACATTAGTGCCGGCAGTGCCATGTAGGACAACATATATCCATGTCAGATTTTTTGGCTAGAAAGCTCGCTAATGATGCTTAAATGATCAATTTTTGAAGTGTGTGAAAGTTAAATGAGCAAAAAAAAAAAGTTATGAAAATCAAGTGAGTACTATACAAAAGTTATGCATCTTGTTATTCTTATCCCTAGTTATTTTGTATTGCCTTGAATTCACGTTTTTTTTTTTTGTTGATATCATGTTAAGTTATAAGATGATCTGCTACCTTAGATTATAAATTTTCTTTATTGGGTTTCGGCTCACTCATTTTTTTTTTTTTAGTATTTGTAGGCTGGATCACCCTCCACTATTGCAGATTGGAGTTCCTGCGTATAATGATTACTACTATCAAGATGTGTATAGTTCCACCATATTGGTCGGGGAGAGCTGGTTGCTGTTTTTTGTATACTTGGGGGTCTCGATGGTCCCCTGGTCTTGATGGTGAATGAAAAAGAAAACGATAAATTGATTTCGCCGTGTAAATTCAACTCTGAATGTGAATGTGCATTTTCAATATTTGAAGTCCCTACTAATATCTTTAGTTACAACTATCCGAAGGAGGTCTTGGTTCCATCATTTAATTTAGGGTAAAAGTCACCAAAAGTCACTATTATGTTTACTATGACACATTTATTATAATATATTTCTATGGCACAAAAAACTTCAAAATTTTACTTGAGTGACACATTTACCTCCATCAAAGTCTTGTCAATGAGAACCGATAAAAGTCTACCTTTATGGATGACAGAAAGTAATATCCATGTGGCTTAGGTGAAGTCAAGATGACGGTGTTATTGTTGTTTTTTGGACCATTTAGGGGTCTCGATGGTTCCCTTGTGTCAATGGTGAATGAAAAAGAAAACGAGAAACCGATTTGTCCGTATAAATTCAACTCTCAATGTGAATGTGAATGTGAATGTGCATATTCAATAATTAAAGTCCATACCAATATCTTTCGTTACAACTATCTGGAGGCGGTCTTGGTTCAATCATTTAATTTAGGGTAAAATTCACCAAAAATCACTAACTATGCTTACTATGACACACTCATTAAAATGTTTTTTACGACACAAAAAACTTAAAATTTTACTTGTGCGACATATTTACCTCCGTCAAAGTCTTGCCAATAAAAGCCTGCCTTCATTGATGACAGAAAGTAAACGTTATTAACATGATATCCATGTGGGTTAGGTGAAATCAAAACGACGATGTTGTTGTCTTTTGGACCATTTAGGGGTCTCAATGGTTCCCTGGCATCTACGGTGAATGAAAAAGAAAGCGGGAAATTGACTTGGCCATATAAATTCAACTCTCAATGTGAATGTGAATGTGCATATTCAATAATTGATTACTCGAGATGCAGAGTGAGGAGGTGAGCCCTACTCGCTGCTCTAGTTTGTCCGTGTCAGCAGAAACTAAGGAACTGGACTTTAAATTATGTGCGTTGGGTTGCTGTCTCTATTGACCTTGATGTTATGTTTGTTTAAACATGTCTTACGACGTGTCTATATGAAAGAAATATGCTTGTGCTCTGTGTGGTTCTCCTGAGGAAAAAAAATGGGCAGAATAACTCTTCGAGTGCCAATATTTGTGTACAGCGCTCATTTTAACATCAATTCTTTTCACCAGCTCACTTGAGTGCCAAATTTTTTGAAAAACAGTTATTTTAGTGCCAACTCTAGTGCACGTTGTCTGAAATCTGACATGGCGCATCGTAGAAATTTTTTTAAAAAATAAGCTAAATAGTTTTAAAAATAAAAAATAAAAAAAGTTAAGGAGAGGACTGCGCCAGCTCTTGCCACACCCAGCCAGCGGGGGTTGCCAAGCCTTGGCTAGTGGCTGGCTACTCCCGCCGGTAGTTGACAAGGGTTTGACCTCGCGGGCAAGTCCGGCATTGCCCAATCCCAATGGGGCTCGACCTCGTCGAGATCTGCGAGGTGGAGCACTTGCCAACCACCTGCGGGAGTCGCTAGCCGGGGTCGCTAGTGGCTGGCGACCCCCATTGACCCATTCTCCCCCTTCGCTGCCCTTTTTCGACCGTGGGGGACTGTGGCGGCGAGAGCTGTGCAAGCCCTCGTCGCTGCATTCTGTTTTTTTACCTTAATTTTTAGTTTATTTCTTAGTTATTATTGTTTTGTTCAGGATTTCTTAGTTATTTAGCTTTGTTTAAAAAATTCAATATTATGTGGAAATTGGTTTTAATTTTTGGCTTTTTCTTTTGCCACATGTGATGCTCTTTTTTTAAACAATTGCCACATAATATTAAAACATTAATAACAAAAAATGTCACGTACACGATTTAGCCAGAATTTATATTTAAGTTATCATTTTTGGTCAAAATTGGCACTTAAGTGAGCCGGCAAAAAAATTAACACTAAAATGAGCGTTGTACATAAATGTTACCACTCCATGTGTCCTTCTGCTAAAATAGATGGAATGGCCTTTAAACAGCTCTATTGAATATCTCTACTCTTTCCATGTTTTTGTGGGACTCTCCGTAATTATTCAAGTAATGATGGGTGTTATGAAATTTTTGTTCAGCGATCCAACAAAAGCAATCATTCGGACGTACAACACCAAGATTCAAGGGGTTGTGTTCCTCTTCATCTCCGAGCTAGATTTGTCTGTCACTTGTACTTAATGGACGCTGAACTCTGACCCAAATGAGCTCAAGCTTTAGCAAAATCTGCCTCAAATGTAAGTAGAGTCCAACATAGGAAATACGAAGTTGCGATGAAGCTCCAATCCCGGAGTTTCCTTTTTTTTTTTTCACTCGGTGGAACCAATCCAAGAGTTCAATCCAAAAAACTCATTATTAAGAAAGAATTTCAATGTTCAATAATCCTATAAAATAAATCTAGTGAGGAACGGAAAAAAAAAAGTCCAGAGTTATTGTCCAAGGATTATTAAGTTATTTACCAATCTTTATTAAAGTTCAATAGCATTTGCTAATTATTTTCTGGAGTTGTTTACACAAAAAAAAAATGCCCAAATTCGAAACTGTAGGTGGCAGGGGACCTCGTGTGCAGCGAATTTATAGCACGGGAACCACCCCAATAAAATATTTCACGATCGACGGAGAGGAGGGTGGAAGAGGAAGAGGATAAGAGTGAAAGCGACGGAGCGGTGAAGGAGAGCTTCTAACTCCGGTGGTGAAGGATGAGGTTTGGGGGATTTGGATGATGTTTCCATCATCTCCTTTATCGGCCCGCCCCGGATGAACCCATGCAGAGCATCGTGGCTTACGGTTTTGACCTGTCCTTCCTTTGTCCTCTAATATATCACATCTCCCTTGTTCCATGTTCTTTTGTGTTATTACAAATAGGCCATAAATCTATTTTTTAACCGATTGAATTGGTATACGGGCTAGCTACATTCACTAAATGCGTCATAAATTATGAGTGTGTTAATGGGTAATATACGGGTCATAAACGGGATATAAATGGATTTACAATTTATTTAGATCCGACTCACTCAATGAAATTCACACGCACGGGTATTACTTTTGAGGACGACATGTGTATTCGAATGCTCTTCCGTAAAAACCCGTTACATCCCATAAATTATGCCAATCTTGTCCTCCTACCGTAGATATTACGAGAAGCCGAGGCACCGTCCTCTGAGTGGTGGCGATACTATCGATGGGGATTTAGAACGATTGTTGAAGATGACGTTTCAGTTAAGGATGTGAGTATGAGATCCATGAGTTGCACGCAAGGCATAGGTCATGGGAAGATGGGGGGATAATGGTTCTCCCCCGCTCTGCATCGGGTGATTGGGAGTGTGATGTCGTCCGTCGTAGTAGTATCTGGTATACATCGTCAGCATGATTACGATGGGCCGTACGGTCATGCGGTGAGCAGTCGCGCTCTTTTGCAATGACTGAGTTGTTTTTGGTTTCTCTTTGTTTTTACTTGATCCCCTGCGGCTCGTTAAGCTCAAGAGGGCATGAATGCGGACATCCCGGGTACGATGAACGTGGACACCGGAAGAAATGAAAGCCCAAGGAGAGATGTTAAAAAGCTGATTTTATTGAATTGGCATCAGGTAACGGGGTTAGATTGGATGCTGTATATGGTACACTGATTTGATACCAAAAAAAAAAGCCCAAATCGTGAAATATTTCATTTGCAGTTAAAGTTCAGTATAGTTTTCCAATTGTTTTCTGAAGTCTGTTGACGCACAAACCCAAATGCTTTTCCGCAGTGGTGATTTACCCCATCCCTTTAAAAAAAATAATTTATTAATTCTATCCTAACTATTATGCGTGCCCCTTTCTATCTTTCATTTTTTTTCCACACAATTTCTCTCAAATTCTCTAAATGCCCTCAATTTTCTAAATCTACTTTCCGCTCAATTCTTTCCAAAAATGGCAACGGGAAGCAGAGCTAGTGATAAGAGAAAGAACAATATGGGGGAATCCAATTATCTTCATGATCTTGGTGGCTTTGTATGTTGGGAAAGTATGTTGATGATATCAATATTATTTCCAATGCCGAGCACGTCCCAATATAAAAAAAGTCTTTATCCTCCTATCGGAATAGAAGAAATGTCAACAATAAATGAGAGGGTACATCAGAATATAAACATTGTGGAGCAACATACAAATATAAAGGTAGAGCCAGCTAGGGAACGTTTAAACGGTATTTTGTGGCGAAACATTCAACCCAAGCAAAGATCGACACCGGTCAACAACAAATTTTTAGATATGTCAATCCTAATACTCATCCTTTATTTCGATATAGTGAAAAAACTTATAAAGAAGAAATAGCTAGGTGGGTTGCCGTTGAACGTTTATCATTTAATGTTCGTGAAAATTTTGGTTTTAATGATTTTATACGAATTGCATGTACTCCACAAGCAACACATATTTCGAGAAATATACTTAAACACCAACTTTTTTATCTTTATAAAAGAGGAAAACAAAGATCTATAAAACTTTTTTGTGAATTTTAATGGATGTGTGCATATAGGTAGCGACATTTGTAGTGATCTTTAGCAAACTCATTCTTATATGATATTAAATGTCACTAGATAGATGATGATTGGAATATTCAAAAAAGAGTTATTACATCTCAAATTTTTTATGATAGACACATGGCAAATAATATTTGTAGAATAATTATGCAAGTTTTATAAGAATATTTTTTGCTTAATAAAGTTTTTTCAGTTGGTTTTGAAAATGCCACTGTAAATCCCACTTCAATTCCCGAGTTAGAAAAGATTTGTAAATCCGCTTTTGGTGGATAATTTTTCTCACATTAATGTGATTGTCATGTTTTAAATTTATGTGCACAAGATGGTTTAAAAACTCTTTGATATTTTTCTCAACCCAATAAAAATAGCAATTCAATTTTTATGAAAACATCCCCACATTATGAAAAAAAAAAATGGGCCAAATGTTGTAGAACACATGGAAGAAAAGGAAAAAAAATCAAGAGATATTCCAACTCGTTGGAATTCTACGTACGAGTTGCTTAATCAATCTTTTGGATAAAAAGATCTATTATGTATATTTATTTCGGATAATGGTTCTCAAATTTATTTATACCCATTAGAGTGGAAAATTTGCAAAAATAATAAAATTTTTTTAAAAAAAAATTAATGATGCAACTTGTACTTTATCCGATGTTTATTATCTTATTACGCATTTATTTTTAATAGAGTGTATTAATATTGCAATGCGAACAAATTTGTTGCATTATTATACCAAAATTCTTCTTATTTATTTCGTGCTTGTGTTTTCGATCCATGTATCAAATTAGATGGTTTAGGTGATTATTTGACTACGTATGATGATTGTTTATATTTGATTGAAATGGTAGATGTTAGAGCTATACAAACAGTGGTTAAAAATGCAATAGTAGAATTATATAATGAATTTTGTAGGAAATATAATCTATGTGATAGTGGATCTTTTCAATCTAGTGATGTACAAAGTGAAGACCTCGGTAAAATTAGTAGAGGGCACAAACTTCTGATAAATAGGCAAAAAAGATAAAATGGAGCAAGAGAAAATATTTCTGAAATAGAGACCTATTAACTATTTCTTTTGAGTTTGGTGAATACAAAGGCCGCACAAATTTCTCAATTATAAGGTGATGGAAAAAGCATTCAACCTGATTCTCAGTTCTCGCTCTCATCGCAAGACAGGTTTAGCAACTTCGTGTTCAACAGTTGTGGTTGAATAAGCATTTAGCGCAGGAGGCAACATTTTGGACGACTGACATTCAAAATTATCTCCGAATTTGATGGAGACTTAAGCTTGTCTCGATGATTGGACAAAGTCTCAATATCGACAACAAGAGATGGATCGCAACAATGAAGATGAATTCTTCGATAATGGAGATAGCACCACCACGAATATTAGTATCAGAACAGATAGGGACAATTGACAATGAGTTAAGTATAGGGTTATCAAGGTAAAAGAACTACACAGACATTGATTCTTCTCTCCCCAAGAAGATAAATAGGCGCTTAATATAATTCATTAAGTTCAAGCTCATTCCTCCTCTCTTTTTTTTCCCATATTTGATTACAATTTACAATTTGATTACAGTTTGTATTTGATAATTTATTATTTCATACTTTATTATTTTTTATTTCATAATTAATTATTTAAAAATTAAATTTAAAATCGTAATCGAAACCGGAATCGATGGTTCTACGTTTAATGTAGGGCAAAACTCACCAAAAATCACTAACTATGCTTACTGTGATACATTTATTATAATATTTTTTTACGACACAAAAAACTTCACAATTTTACTTGTGTGACACATTTACCTTCGTCAAAGTCTTGTCAATGAGAATCGATAAAAGTCTGCCTTTATGGATGACAGAAAGCAAACGTTATTGACATGATATCCATGTCACTTAGGTCAAATGAAAATGATGATGTTGTTGTTTTTTGGACCATTTAGGGGTCTCTATGGTTCCTTGGTATCTATTGTGAATGAAAAAGAAAACGGGAAATTGACTTGGCCATATAAATTCAACTCTCAATGTGAATGTGCATATTCAATAATTGATTACTTGAGATGCTGAGCGAGGAGGTGACTGAAGCCTACTCGCTGCTCTAGTTTGTCCATGTCAGCAAGGACATCGATCTTCACCTCATGGAACAGGCTTAGGCTCAAGCTCAGGCTTAGCAGAACTAAGGAACTGGACTTTAAATTATATGCGTTGGGTTGTTGTCTCTATTGACCTTGATTATGTATGTTTGAACATGTTTTACGATGTGTCTATATGAAAGGAATATGCTTGTGCTCTGTGCGATTCTCCTGAGGAAAACAAATGGGCAGAACAACTCCTCGAGTGCCAATATTTGTGTAAGGCGCTCATTTTAGTGGCAAATCATTTTAAATGGCTCACTTGAGTGTCAATTTTTTTGAAAAACGATTATTTTAGTGCCAACTATAATGAATGTTGCTTGAAATCTAACATGGCATCTAAGTCACTCACCAGAGCATTGTAATGAGAAAAAAGGAATTTTTTTAAAAAATAAGCTAAACAATAAAAAAATAAAAAATTTAAGGAGAGGGTTACGCCAGCTCTTGCCACACTCGGCCCGCCACTGTCAGCAATGGCCGGAGACAGTGGGGGATGGGTCGGCAGGGGTTGCCAAGCCCTGGCAGTGGCTGGCGACCCCCGCGAGTGGCTGGCAAGGGCTTGACCTCGTGGGCAAATCTGGCATGGCCCAACCCCAATGGGGCTCGACCTCGTCGAGATTTGCAAGGTGGAGCACTCGCCAACCACCTGCGGGGGTTGCTGGGTGGGGTCGCTAGTGGCTGATGACCTAGTGACCCCCATTAACCCATTCTCCCCCTTCACCGCCATTTTTCGACCATGGAGGGACGATAGTGGCGAGAGTTGTGCAAGCCCTTGTCGCTGCATTTTGTTTTTTTTTTCCCTTAATTTTTAGTTTATTTCTTAGTTATTTAGCTTTTTTAAAAAATTCAATATTA
Organism: Rhodomyrtus tomentosa; assembly: GCA_028455895.1. NCBI lineage: Eukaryota > Viridiplantae > Streptophyta > Magnoliopsida > Myrtales > Myrtaceae > Rhodomyrtus > Rhodomyrtus tomentosa. The sequence goes on from JAPCWY010000011.1 coordinate 10,629,074, forward strand.
TGTGGAAATTTTTCTAATTTCTGGCTTTTTCTTTTGCCACATGTGATGTTCTTTTTTTAAACAATTGCCACATAATATTAAAACATTAATAAAAAATGCTACGTACACGATTTAGCCGGAATTTGCATTTAAGTGATTATTTTTTGCCAGAACTGACATTTAAGTAAGCCGGCGAAATATTAGCACTAAAGTGAGCGTCATACATAAATGTTAGCACTCTAGGGTCCTTTTGCTAAAACAGATAGAATGGCCTTCAAACTGCTCAATTGAATATCTCTACTCTTTCCATGTGTTTGTGGGACTTTCTGTGTTATTCAAGTAATGATGGGTGTTATGAAATGTTTGTTTAGCGATCCAACAAAAGCAATCATTCAAATGTACAACACCAAGATTCAAGGGGTTGTTTTTGTTGGAAAGTATAATCAAATGGAGTAACAATGTAATCGAATTTTGAGGCGTGTAATCTGTGACATTCTGAATTTCGACCCTTCTCGAGGCTATTGAATGGAAGGATATCGATTGATATATTTCAGTTATAACTCGCTCGGAGTTGGCCACTCTTGAGTGATCTGACCAAAAGGGAAAGACTGATGTGGAGTTCGGTATGTGGACTTGGGGAATTTGAATGAAAAATGGTACTTTGATCATAAGGATTGTCGAGGGAATATTTTGGGCCAGCAGAGATCGATCTAGGAACAAACGTGGAATGTCTTGCTAGTATTATACGTTGGGACGCGGGTGATTACGTTTAACCAATGTGTAATTTATGAGATTTCCTAAATCAGATTTCGATGATCAGGACCACAGGAGCTAGCGATAAACCCTCACAATTACATGACAACCAAAGTCGTCACGGCTTGAGAGAAATTCCAAGGTCGATACGCGTAGCACCTGCAAGAGTCGCCTGTTAGTTTGAGATAAACTGAAATCATAGTCGACGAGAGTTCGACATGAAATTGGACCTCGAAATTTGGGTATTAGACATTTAAGAATTACAACATCTGAATTGAAATGGACTTTGGCTCATCAAGGGAAATTCGAATTGAAAAAAAATGGAATTTCGAACTGTAAGTGTCAAAGTACCATTTTGCCCCTCAAGCCTTAACCTTACGTTAAGATTATAGAAGGACAATTTAGTCATTTGGTTCTCTATGGGCTACCGAAAATTGGTGGGGGAGGTGGTCAAAGAGAGTCAATGGAAGAGAAGATATTTTATAAATAATGACAAGTGTCAAGGTTGGATTGATTAGCATTAAGTGAGCAATTTTTAACCTACCATTTATGCTTATTAACCAAGAGGGATTAAAGACTAAACCCTCTCTCCCTTCCTCTCATTTTGGTCACCACTTTCTCTCTCCTTCCTCTCTTCCTTTTCGTTTCTTTCATCTTGGCAGAGAAGACCCGTCGCCAGCTTGCTGTCCTGTCCCGACTGCTTTACTGTTTCGGCTATATCTTTGTTGTTTCATATCGAATTGAGGTAAAAATATTTTCATCTAAAAGATTATTATCTTGTGGTTCTAGAGACATAATATAAGCTCAATTTGGCTCAGCCGTTTGTCCTGTAAGTTAGTTTTAGTGGGTAAAGGTCAAGCAAGGTCAGATTCTGACAGGTTTGAGGGAAAGACATGTTTCGAGGGCTTCGAGACTTCAAATGGCTCCAAATATTCGGTGAGGACTTCTTAACCCATAGTACTTGTGTTGGCTGAGTTAAAATGGTAAATTTCATTGAGTTTAGAGGGGTAACCATAGCTATTTTGTGATGATTTCTCCGGGGCAGTTCTGACCGCCGGTGAACAGAGTAAGATCGAGGCTATTTACGGCACTTTGTGACGTTAACTTGCTCCAAAACTCTCAATAATGCCCTTATAGATGTAGTATGACATGTTAGCAAGTTTATTTTGTGGTAAATCGAAGTTTAAAGTTGAGTTATGGACTAATTAAGGAGGTAGAGGGCTGGACCGAATTATGCCCTTTTTTGGTTTGGATAAACGGAACCCTTGAAGGCTGTTGGGGGTGTCTCCATGCCGTTAAGTTATTGTTAAGGCATATTAGAATGTTAACTGAAGTGTTGTTGAGGTCTTGGTGAAAAGGAATTGAAGAACAATTGAGCTTTGACGTGGAAAATGTTATTTTTCCTAGGATCATGCGAAACTGCTACTTAGCCGTGAGCTTGCTGACCTTGGGGAGTCGTTTGGATTGAATTGGCTGATTGGATCAAAGGGTAAGTGACTCCTAAACATTTGCGAGGAAATTAGGACACTATTGGATGGATTTGGATAATATATTGATAATTTTGGGAGTCTATTACGTTGATTGTTCATGATCGACTGAGATAACTAAGGTACGACTCGTGTGTGCTCTTAAGGATGAAAAATTGTAACTCTCATGGCTAAGTTGTTATGTGCATTCGATTGACATGGATGCTGGTATGGTCAGGTGATATTTGGCCTAGAATGGCGACTGTTTGAGAAATATGAATGAGTTGGTAAGAGAACAAATCGTTAAATTGACTGTCTTGTAGTGTATTTGATATCACCTTATGGGTAATTGGCCTTGACATCTCGCATGATAATGATTCATTACTTGTCAGATAAAGATTGTATTCGATCATGAAGTTCCTTAAAAGAGGAGTTTGATTTGTGAGGCTAAGGCTTGTGGCATCCTGATGTATCAGAACGCGAGGTTGCAAGTGGAGTTATACCCGATGCGACAAAATGCGGGGCCAGCTTATATTCTAATACATCATATCGCGGGATAAGTTTAGTACGCATCGACACAAGCATGGTTGTGGCATTTGAAACCTAAGGCATTTTAACATGGGTTTGTAAATTTTATGGTCTGAGGCGTATTTACGCGAGCCGAGCTTGAGGCATATTGATGCATGCATATCTATTGAAATGAGAATTGATATGCTGATGCGTTAGAACGCGGGATAGTCTTGATACGTGTCAACACAAGTATCGAAATGGCCTTTGGAACCTGATGCGTCAAAACGCGGGTTGCCAATCGAGATCTTGATTAACCTAATGCGTATTGATGCGAACTTGGCCATTGGAATTGTATTTATGATTAGCCTGATGCGTATTGACGCGGGCTTGGCCATTGGTTTTGCATTTATGATTAGTCTGATGCGTATTGACGTGGGCTTGGCCATTAGAATTGCATTTGTGATTAGCTTGACGTGTATTGATGCGGGCTTGGCCATTAAAATTGGAAGTTGTGATAAATTGAGAATACACCCCCGCTTATGGATTTAATATCGTGCTAGTACAAAGCTTGGTTATGATAATATGATTGTCCTTGAATGCTAGTTATATAGAGGTGTCATGATGTTTGATTGTCATGTGTTGTTTTACCTAAAGAATCCCTGCCTATTGTGTTTGAGATGTTGTTTGGGGAGACTAACGGTCTAGTTTAGGTTTAAGGTGAGTTTGCTGAGATTTATATCTCACCCTATTGTGGGATTAACAATTTCATGTCCCAGGCGACGATAAACCGAGCGTGCCATGAGTTGGCATTGGAAGACGACATTGGAAGAATAGATTTTAACCTTTTGATTTGACCATAGACGTTGTATCTACTATTGGTGTTGGATTTGTATTGGACTTTAGTTGCATAAAAAGATGTACCTTCTTCATCCTAAGTCATCTCATTTGTATTTTGAGATGGAGATGTTTGTCGCTTCCGCATGTTTATAGACTTTGGATGTCTCTATGGTTGTAGGCCGAAGGAATCCTGGGAGACTATCGACAAGAAGAATGGGTTAATGGGATGTTCGCATGCTCGCCGGGTTTGGGGCGTGACATGCCCGTTTAAGTGGTATCAGAACAAGGTCAGCTTGATCCAATGTGATTGAGGTTTGGAGTGATAAGAAGCGATGACTTAGGGATAATTAGGTAGTGAGACTTTTAGGATTAAACATTAATCACTAAATCTTAGTGTCCTAGTGTTGATTTAATGGATAGTCTTGAGTTATTCTAATGGTACTAGTGTCGATTTAATGGATAATCTTGAATTATTTTATGAATAAGACTCACAAGAAAGTGAGTAGAGATTGAGGAGTCATAAGCCTGGATTTGAGGTCGCTAGAGAATAACTTATGAATGAAAGGTCAATTGGAGTATGTGATTGTGATTGTGATTTGTCAATGATCCAACTTGAGGAGTATGAGTTATAAATAGACGACTGGCATTAGCGGATTCAGGCTTGAATTGCGTTGTATCTTGATGGTTTGATTATTGATTGTTAATGATAGTCTTGGATGATATGAGGTGAGATGTATACATAGAAGCGGACAAGGAATATTTGGATTAAAGACCAGTTGTGATTGAATGCTTGTGGATTTGACTTGAATAGCGACTAGACTTGAGACATATGGTTGAATATAGGCAAATGATCTGTGAGATATGACGGTGATTGGTGGAACAAGAGGTTTTCTATAATTGAGGCTTGATGTGAGACGATTGTGGTATGACAAGTGGTGAGAACGAACATGTTGTACATGTGTTTGTGGTTATGAAACGAAAGTGATGAGGGTGCATGCATGAACTTATCGCAATTGGACTTAATAAATTGCCGCTTGGTGTGGGATAAGTGGATGGGATACCTATAAACTATGGTGAAGATGGTATGAAACGTGTGAAATGGGGTTTTCTTCGTAGATGTATGACTTAAGACAACCTGTAACGGCCAGGTTTGATGAGGGCGGGGAGTGATCGTCCGGACAGAGAGGTCCGGACAAGGAGTAGCTCCTGGCAGACTTCTAAGATGGCAAGAGGCAAGAATGACCGAAGTCATAACTTGAAAGAGAAAATCTTGGTATCAGGTTGAGTCCAATTATGGTTAAGAGATGTATGACACGGGATTAATTCTCAAAGTGAATGTTCAAAAGTGACATGGCATGTGAAATGACGCTTGTGAGTGGCATGGTAAAAATCTTTGTGTTTGGCAGTGGATGCCATTTGAAAAAGAAAAGTGATGTTTGTGATTAGCATGTTAATCGTGTTTTATGATTGGCATCATGTAATTAGCTTGGCCAAGTTCTAACTAAGAGATTAGACGGCATGTGGGGTTTACACCCCATTAAACTGATGCCTGTTAAGGTTGAGATAGTTTGTTGTGATTATGCTAGAGTGGCAGATGCCTCTAGACTTAAAGTAAGAGCGATTGACTCGGAGAATTACTGTCTTAAGTGCTTGTTTGATAGTTGCCTAGTTAAGACTTGCCTAGTCATTGGCTGAAGATTGAAAAGTTGCATTGTTGAGGTTGACTTGATAAATGGTTGCTGATCAAGGATGATTTGGGATCCTTGAATAATTGGTAATTAGTTGAGAATTACCTAAGAACCATGAGAGAGTTGTTTGGGAACAACTGACGGTTCATGGTGAAAGATAATGAGATGAGAAGCCAGAGATTGCTAGACTTAGATGACTTAAGTCTTTGATTCCTAGAGGAAATCATAGTGGTTCAAGTGCCATGAGAACCTGACAAGGTTGAATGACCAAAGTATGGTCGTATAAGATCATTGGGCTCGAGTATGTAAGATATGGAAAGATCCAAGAACCGAGATGAATCATGAGAATTGAGTAAAGAGAACAATTGGAATATGAGTACGAGAAGAGCGTATGGGTCGATTTTGTTAATCACGTGAGAACCAAGAGCTGAATGGGCTGTGAGAATCTTAAATGGAAAAGACAAAATTTGTTGGGTAGGCAAGCTCCAAAAGGAGCTGCCATTGTTACTTAAGTCGCTGAGTCGACCGATGCTAGTGCTAATAAGTTAAGTGATGAAAGTCACGAGAAAGGTGACTCTGAGTTAATCCTTTCTAAAGTGAATGTGTGGAAAGAACCACAAGAGTTTTGAAAAGCTTGCGAAGCTATGAATAAGGTTAAGATTGACTGAATATGATAGAGGGATGGAATTTGAAATTGTCTCCCTCTAGATTAGGGATCTTGGTAAGGAAACCTTAGAGGTTTTGGATACTCCGAAGAAAGAAAGTGATCCTAGCAGGTAATAACCTTAAGAGGCTGTTGATGATTGGTGAAATGTCACCAAAGGAAAAGTTTTCCTTAAAGGCATGATATCTGCTTGGATTACCTCTGTTGAGTTGTTCAACGGAAAGTATCCTCCTAGGATTGCTTGAGAGCAAAAATTGTTTGGATCCTGATAATTTTGCAAGGATCAGAGGATGATCGACTAATGTGAGACAGAGTTCTCAAGGTCGCCTAAGTACATTAAAAGTAGTCAGGGACCCTTGAATAAGATAAGTAAATCCCTAAGTGGATTGGAACTTGAGAGCCTCATGGCTAGTTGTTATTCTTGATTCAGAGGAACTGTAACAGATCCTAAGAAAGGAAGGGGATGATCAAAAAAGCAATAAACAAGAGGATGTTCGTTCATGGATTATGAATATAGAGATTTCCACAGAATGCGCTCGCAAGGGATGGTTGTTATCTTGGCACAAGTCTCGTAATGAGAGGTTGACATGCCGTTTCTACCGTCGTGGGGGAAAGTTGAGGAAATAGATATGTCAGTTGTTTGACATTGATGATCCTATGAAATTGATTGAGGATAAATCTAGACCACTAGAAGTGGCATTGTGTGTTATCGGCCCTAAAGGGTAGGGCGTCATTCTTAAGGGATGATTAGATCCTGGCATGGTCGTTGAGGGAAGGGAAAGTGAATGGACTTGATGGTCCCAGCGATTTACGATTCTAATGAATGGTTGAGTAAGCGAAAAGAGTGCTTAGAGTGTAATTACAAAGTGACTCGAGGTAGTCGAATTGAGTATTCGATACGTGAATTGGTAGAGACCAAAGACGAACGAATCTTGTCACTTGTGGTGACTGAGTCACTGAAAGAAGAATGTCAAGTCTGATGACATTTGAGAATCTTGGAGTAAAACACCGCCGTTGGCGCAGACTTCAAGATTAATGTCTTATGAAATGAAAAGGACAAGATGGATTCGAAGTAAAAGAATACTACTAAAATGTATAGTTTTCTTTTTAGGGTAAGAGACCCTAGTATGAAAGGAAGAGGAAACTAATTGTCTTGGTATTGAGGTTAAGCATCTGCACTGAGAAAGAAGATGCAAAACTTGAATGATTCCTAGAAGTGAAGTCCGAGAGACTGTCCAGTAGACAATGTTGGATTCTAGGATGATGTCGATGCTCGGTTGAATGGATGGAATTGGGATAAGGTCGTAATAGCGAGTTGTGGAACTCAGAGGCTAAAGCACTAGTGCTTCTTGAGAAAAGAATGACAATAATGAACAAAATATTGCGTGGTCCTATAGGAGACTCGTAATAATAGAGAGCCAAGGTTTGAGCTCTCAAGTAAAAAGTGTGATGAACAGTTTGAAAGATTCGACACGGAGTAGAAAGAAGTTGATAATAGTCGAATTAAGTGCCCAAGGAATAATTGAGTTGATTGTTACCGTCTTGAGAGACGATGATTGGACTCATTTAAAGAGTCATGAGAAACATGGACAACTTTTGAGAGTGTCCTATGGACTCTAAGGAGATGCTTGTTATATGATGAATGTGAAGAGCACGGGTTATGGATCTGATGAGGTAAGAATCCGCAATCGTGAAATCTCTCAGAAATGAAATTCCTGTGGAGTCTTTAAGAATTGAAATAAGTGATGAATCGACTAGAGTCGATGTGAGTTGCGGGAAGTTGAAATTTTCTGAGATTGGTGAATTGTTATAGACGGATCGTGGGAAGATTTCCCACAAGAGCTGTTCCATTAGTGAAATGGACTAAGAACGAGACATAACACAAACGGATAAATGAACGTGAAAAGCGTTTTCGAGGACTTGAGTCAAGCTGATGGCTACGTTGATAATAGCGATCTTGTTTGGAATCAAAAGGTTGATGGAATCATAATGACATGATGCAGGAAAAAAATTTGAGGCATGGCAAGGCAAACTGAAGCAGGATGTGCGAATGTGCCGTAACAATAAGACCACCTAAGTTGGAACGCTTAATGTATGATTGGGGTGGTTTGCATTTGTCCTTGCGACAAAGTTCGAGAACATTGTGGGTAGAAGAGTACTTTAAGTCAGTATCTACCACGAAAGAATAAGGTAGTAATTTCTCGAGGGGAAATGAACAAGAGGCAAGGCTAATGTATAAAATTACTTACGGACATAGGAGCATTGATCGTGTAAGGAGAGACCTCGCAACTATGTGAACTGCGAGAGTTGGGAATGTTGACTGCTCCAAAGGGATTGAAGGGAAAGCATAACCGTTTCAAGTTGGTGGATTAAATTAGTCATTGGAGAATCCCGAATATAATCGAGGAAAAGCTATTAAGGGCTCAATCATGAGTTTGCTTGAAAAGTCAAGAAGGCTATGGTTCGATTTGGACAATCGAGGGTAACTAATGGAAATTGTGTGTTACCGACGATACGAATGGACGTCTGAATTGAATTATTATTCCAAATGGTAGAGGTGCCAATGAGTACGTTTTCATGATGATTTGGTAATGTTGTGAGAGGAAAAGAACATGAATTTAAGGCGACGTTCTGGAAAGAGCCTTCTGACTGGAATTTCAAAAGCAGGGTTGCAGTGTGATGCACGTATTTTCCTCGGACCCATAGGAGATTGAAAGGAAGAATCGAATGCTCGAAGGTGTATTACCGACAGATAGTATGAATGTCGAAAGAGAATAGAGAAAATCAAGTACAAGTTGAGGACTAAGGAAAGTCTTGGAGTAGGAAGACTTTTGTCAGAAAGGACAAATGGAAGTGTGGAAAGTAAGGATGCGGTGAGGCATCAATACCCCCATGGAAGCTGATAATTGAGAAATGGTAAATCTCAAGGATAAAATTTCTTTAAAGGGGAAGAGTTGTGACATTCTGAATTCCCACCCTTCTCGAGGCTATTGAATGGAAGGATATCGATCGGTGCATTTCAGTTATAACTCGCTCGGAGTTGGCCAATCTTGAGTGATCTAACCAAAAGGGAAAGACTGACGTGGAGTCCGGTACGTGGACCTAGGGAATTTGAATGAGAAATGACACTTTGACCAAAAGGATTGTCGAGGAAATATTTTGGGCCAGCAGAGATCGATCTAGGAACGATCATGGAATGTCTTGCTAGCATTATACGTTGGAACGTAGGTGGTTTTGCTTAACCAATGTGTAATTAACGAGTATTTCCTAAATCGAATTTCGATGGTTAAGACCGCAGGAGCTAGCGATAAACCCTCGTAATTACATGACAACCAAAGTCGCAACGGCTTGAGAGAAATCCCAAGGTCGATACGCGTAGCCCCTGTAAAAGTCGCCCGTCAGTTTGAGATAAATTGGAATTATAGTCGACGAGAGTTGGACATGAAATTGGACCTCGAGATTAGGATATTGGACATTTAGGAATTACAACATCTGAATTGAAATGGATGTCGCCTCATCAAGGAAAATTTGAGTTAGAAAAAATGGAATTCCGGACGGTAAGTGCCAAAGTACCATTTTGCCCCTCAAGCCTTAACCATACCTTAAGATGATAGAAGGGCAATTTGGTTATTTGGTTCTCTATGGGCTGCCGAAAATTGGTGGGGGAGGTGGTCAAAGAGAGTCAATGGAAGAGAAGACATTTTATAAATAATGACAAGTGTCAAGGTTGGATTCGTTGGCATTAAGTGAGCAACTTTTAACCTACCATTCAAGCTTATTGACCAAGAGGATTAAAGACTAAACCCTCTCTCCCTTCCGCTCATTTTGGTCACCACTTGCTATCTCCTTCCTCTCTTCCTTTTCGTTTCCTTCATCTTGGCCGAGAAGACCCGTCGCCAGCTCGCTGCCCTATCTTGACTACTTCACTATTTCGGCCATATCTTTGTCGTCCGTTATTAGATTGAGATAAAACTATTTCCATCTGAAATCTTATTGTATTGTGGTTCTACGGACATATTTTAAACTCAATTTGGCCCAGCCTTTTATCCCCTAGGTTTGTTTTAGTGAGCAAAGGTTTGGTAAGGTCAGATTCTAACCGGTTTGAGGGAAAGACATGTTTCGCGAGTTTCGAGACTTCAAATGGCTCCAAATATTCGGTGAGGACTTCTTAACCCATAGTACTTGTGTTGGCCGAGTTGAAATGGTAAATTTGATTGAGTTTAGAGGGGTAACCATGGCTATTTTGTGATGATTTCTCCAGGGCAGTTCTGACCGTCGGTGAACCGAGTAAGACCGAGGCTATTTGTGGCACTTTGTGATGTCGACTTGCTCCAAAAATCTCGATAAAACCCTTATAGACATAGTATAACATGTTAGCAAGTTTATTTTGTGGTAAATCAAAGTTTAGAGTTGAGTTATGGACTGATTAAGGAGGTAGAGGGCTAGACCGAATTCTGCCCTTTTTCGGTTTGGATAAACCGAACTCTTGAGGGCTGTTGGGGGTGTCGCCATGCTGTTAAGTTATTTTTAAGGCATATTAGAATGTTAACTGAAGTGTTGTGAGGTCTTGGTGCAAAGGAATTGAAGAACGATTGAGTTTTGATATGGAAAATGTTATTTTTCCTAGGATCGTGTGTGACCGCTACTTAGCCGTGAGCTTGCTGACCTTGGGGAGTCTTTTGGATTGAATTGGCTGATTGGATCAAAGGGTAAGTGACTCCTAAACCTTTGCTAGGAAGTTAGGACACTACCGGATGGGTTTGGATGATAAATTGATAAATTTTGGAGTCTATTGCGTTGATTGTTCATGATCGACTGAAATAACTGAGGTGCGAGTCGTGTGTAGTCTTGATGATGAGAAATTATAACTCTCATGGCTAAGTTGTTGTTGTGTGCACTCAATTAAAATGGATGCAGGTATGGTTAGGTGATATTTGGCCTTAAATGGCGACTATTTGAGAAATATGAATGAGTTGGCAAGAAAACAAACCATTAAATTGACTATCTTGCGGTGTATTTGATATCACCTTATGGGTAATTGGCCTTGACGTCTCGCATGATAATGATTCATTACTTGTCAGATAAAGATTGTACTCGATCATGAAGTTCTTTGAGAGGGGAATTTGATTTGCGAGCCTAAGGGCTTGTAAGACCTGATGCGTCAGAACGCAAGATTGAAAGTGGAGTTATACCTTGATGCGTCAAAACGCAGGGCAGCTTATATCCTAATCCATCATAACGCAGGATAAGTTTAGTACGTGTCAATACAAGCATGGTTATGGCATTTGAAACCTGAGGCGTTTTAACGCGGGTTTGTAAATTTTATGGTCTGAGGCGTATTGACATGGGCCGAGCCTAAGGCGTATTGACACGGGCATAGCTTTTGAAATGAGAATTGATATCCTAATGTGTTAAAATGCAGGATAGTCTTGATACATGTCGACACAAGTATTGAAATGACCTTTGAAACCTGATGCGTCAAAACGCGGGTTGCCAATCGAGATCTTGATTAACCTGATGCGTATTGATGCGAGCTTGGCCATTGAAATTGCATTTGTGATTAGCCTGAGGCGTATTAACGCAGGCTTGGCCATTGTTTTGCATTTGTGATTAGCCTGCGTATTGACACGGGCTTGGCCATTGGAATTACATTTGTGATTAGCATGATGCGTATTAACGTGGGCTTAGCCATTAAAATTGGAAGTTGTGATAAATTGAGAATACACCCTTGCTTATGGATTTAATATTGTGCTAGTACAAAGCTTGGTTGTGATAATATTATTGTCCTTGAATGCCAATTATATCGAGGTGCCCTGATGTTTGATTGTCATGTGTTGTTTTACATGAAGAATCCCTGCCTATTGTGTTTGAGATGTTGTCTAGGGGGACTAGTGGTCTGGTTTAAGTTTAGGGTGAGTTTGCTGAGTTTTATATCTCAACCCGTCGTGGGATTAACATTTTCAGGTCCTAGGCGACGATAAACCGTGCGTGCCATGAGTTGGCATTGGAAGACGACATTGAAAGAATAGATTTTAACCTTTTGACTTGACCATAGACGTTGTATCTGTTGTTGGTGTTGGATTTGTATTGGGCTTTGGTTGAATAAAAAGATGTACCTTCTTCGTCTTAAGTCATCTCGTTTGTATTTTGAGATGGAGATGTTTGTCGCTTCCGCATGTTTATAGACTTTGGATGTCTCTTCGGTTGTGTGCCGAAGGAATCTTGGGAGACTATCGATAAGAAGAATGGCCTGATGGGATGTTCGCATGCTCGCCGAGTTCGGGGCGTGACATAATCACTCTCTTTTAGGATAAATTTGCCCCACAAAGTAGCTACAGGTTTCTGGAAAATTTCCTTCAAGATACAACAAAATCGCGGTGAGAATACTAGATAGCAATTCCAGTAAATCTCCTGAAACTCTATGCTAAACAATGAAAAGATAGATGTCTCTCTTTTGAAGGAAAACGTAGAAATGAAAGATGATTCTAAAAACTGAACAAAATTGTCTATATATAAAAACTAATAAACACATCTCTTGGTGTCTAAACTGTCCATGTACGAACGCACCAATTCATGTATGAAACATCGCATCAATTCATGTATGAAACATCTCAATATTGACATGACCGTTCGTGGTGATAATAGTCATTCGGACACAACTGTTCGTAAGTGACAACCGCTGTTCGGACGCAACTTTTCATGTCTGAATAGTCACAATTAAAAAATATATAATATAATTATAAAAACAATTGATTTCGAGATAAATAAAAAATAATTAAGCATTATTTAGGTCCACGAGGCGCAAGCGTCTAATAATGGCGCATATAGTGGGGTCTAGCCCACTTGTCACTTTCTTTGTTCTGAAATACTAAAGTAGACTTCTAACTATTAAAGAGATTTACACCTTTTTTTTTCTATCTTATGTGGGATTAAAAAAGGCAATATTTTCCTTACCCAAAAAAAAAAGGCAACATTTTTGTTTGTTTTACAAACAAACTTCAACAGTTTTCCTCTTCATCTCCAAGCTAGATTTGTCTGTCACTTGTACTTAATGGACGCTGAACTCTGACCCAAGATGAGCACAAGCTTTAGCAAAATCCGCCTCAAATGTAAGTAGAGTCCAACATAGGAAATACGAAGTTGCGATGAAACTCCAATCACGGAGTTTCCTTTTTTTTTTCCTCGTCGAACCAATCCAAGTGTTCAATCCAAAAAAATCATTAAGAAAGTTTTTTCAATGTTTGAGGAACGGGAAAAAAAAATCGAAAGTTATTTTCCAAGGATTATTAAGTTATTTATCAATCTTTATTAAAGTTCAATATCTGCTAATTTTTTCTGAAGTTGAAGATCCAAAAAAAAAAAAGCCCAAATTCGCAACTGTAGGTGGCAAGGGACCTCGTGTGCAGCGAATATATAACACGGGAACCACCCCAATAAAATATTTCACGATCGACGGAGAGGAGGGTGGAAGAGGAAGAAGATAAGAGTGAAAGCGACGGAGCGGTGAAGGAGAGCTTCTAACTCCGGTGGTGAAGGATGAGGTTTGGGGGATTTGGATGATGTTTCCATCATCTCCTTTATCGACCCGCCCCGGATGAACCCATGCAGAGCATCGTGGCTTACGGTTTTGACCTGTCCTTCCTTTGTCCTCTAATATATCACACCCCCCTTGTTCCATGTTCTTTTGTGGTTATTACAAATAGACCATAAATCTATTTTTTAACCGATTGAATTGGTATATGGGCTAGCTACATTCACTACATGCATCATAAATTATGAGTGTGTTAATGGGTAATATACGGGTCATAAACGGGATATAAATGGGTTTACAACTTATTTAGATCCGACTCACTCAATGAAATTCACACGCACGGGTATTACTTTTGAGGACGACTTGTGTATTCGAATGCTCTTCCGTAAAAATCCGTTACATCCCATAAACTATGCCGATCTTGTACCTCCTACCGTAGATATTACGAGAAGCCGAGGCACCGTCCTCTGAGTGGTGGCGATACTATCGATGGGGATTTAGAACGATTGTTGAAGATGACGTTTCAGTTAAGGATGTGAGTATGAGATCCATGAGTTGCACGCAAGGCATAGGTCATGGGAAGATGGGGGCATAATGGTTCTCCGCCGCTCTGCATCGGGTGATTGGGAGTGTGATGTCGTCCGTCGTAGTAGTATCTGGTATACGTCGTCAGCATGATTACGATGGGCCGTACGGTCATGCGGTGAGCAGTCGCGCTCTTTTGCAATGACTGAGTTGTTTTTGGTTTCTCTTTGTTTTTACTTGATCCCCTGCTGTTCGTTAAGCTCAAGAGGGCATGAATGCGGACATCCCGAGCACGATGAACGTGGACACCGGAAGAAATGAAAGCCCAAGGAAAGATGTTAAAAAGCTGATTTTATTGAATTTGCATCAGGTAACGGGGTTAGATTGGATGCTGAATATGGTACACTGATTTGATACTAATATGGGGGAATCCAATTATCTTTATGATCCTCGTGGTTTTGTATGTTGGGAAAGTATGTTGATGATATCAATATTTTTTCTAATGCCGAGCACGTCCCATTGCAAAAAAGTCTTTATCCTCCTACCGGCATAGAAGAAATGCCAACAACAAATGAGTCAAAACGGGAGGGTACATCCGAATATAAACATTGTGGAGCAACATACAAATTTAAAGGTAGAGCCAGCTAGGGAACATTTAAATTGTATCTTGTGGCGAAACAATCAACCCAAGCGGAGATCGACACCGGCCAACAACAAATTTTCAGCTACGCCAATCCTAATACTCATCCTTTTTTTATTTCGTTATAGTGCAAAAACTTATAAAGAAGAAATAGCTAGGTGGGTTCTCGTTGAACGTTTATCATTTAATGTTCGCGAAAATTTTGGTTTTAATGATTTTATACAAACTGCATGTACTCCACAAGCAACACATTTCAAAAAATACACATAAACTCCAATTTTTTTTTGACACCAACTTTTTTTATCTTTATAATTTGCAAAAAAAACTTTGCGAATTTTAATGGATGCGTGTATATAGGTAGCGACATTTGTAGTGATCTTTAGCAAAATCATTCTTATATGGTATTACATGTCACTAGATAGATGATGATTAGAACATTCAAAAAAGAGTTATTGCATTTTGAATTTTTGATGATAGACATATGGCAAATAATATTTGTAGAATGATTATGCAAGTTTTAGAAGAATATTTTTTCTTAAGAAAATTTTTTCAATTGGTTTTGAAAATGCCGCGGTAAATACCACTTCAATTCCCGAGTTAGAAAAGATTTGTAAATCCACTTTTGGTGGATAATTTTTTTATCTTAATGTGCTTGTCATGTTTTAAATTTATGTGTCAACTCAATAAAAATAGCAATTCAATTTTTATGAAAACATCCCCACGTTATGAAAAAGAAAATGGGGCAAATGTTGTAGAACGCATGGAAGAAAAGGAAAAAAAAAAAATTCAAGAGATGTTCCAACTTGTTGGAATTCTACGTACGAGTTGCTTAATCAATATTTTGCATATAAATATTTATTATGTACATTTATTTCGGATAATGGTTATCAAATTTATTTATACCCATTTGAGTGGAATATTTGCAAAAAAATAAATAGTTTTTTTAAAAAAATTTAATGATGCAACTTGTACTTTATCTAATAGTTATTATCTTACTACGCATTTATTTTTAATAGAGTTTATTAATATTGCTAGTGTTTTTGAAGAAAATAGAAAATATGATCAATTAGGTCAATCTATTATAGCAATGCGAACAAAATTGCTGCATTATTCTACCAAAACTCTTCATATTTATTTGGTGCTTGTGTTTTCGATCCATGTATCAAATTAGATGGTTTAGGTGATTATTTGACTACGTATGATGACTGTTTATATTTGATTGAAATGGTAGATGTTAGAGCTATATAGGTTAAAAATAGTAGAACTGTGTAATGAATTTTGTAGGAAATATAATCTATGTGATAGTAGGTCTTTTCAACATAGTGACGTATAAAGTGGAGACCTAGGTAAAATTAGTAGAGGGCACGAACTTCTGATAAATAGGCAAAAAAGATAAAAGGGAGCAAGAGAAAATATTTCTGAAATAGAGACCTATTAATTATTTCTTTTGAGTTTGGTGAATCCGAAGGCCGCACAAATTTCACAATTATAAGGTGGTGGAAAAAGCATTCAACCTGATTCTCAGTTCTCGCACTCATCGCAGGACAAGTTTTGCAACTCCATGTTCAACAGTTGTGGTTAAACAAGCTTTTAGCACTAGATGCGACATTTTGGACAATCGACATTCAAAATTATCTACGCACTCGATGGAGTCTTAAGCTTGTGTTGATGATTAGATAAATTCTCAATATCGGCAACAAGATAGCACCGCCACGGGTATTGGTATCAGAATAGATAGCGACGATTGACAATGAGGTAAGTATGGGGTTATCAAGGTAAAAGAACTACATGGACTTTGATTCTTTTAACCCCAAGAAGATAAATAGGTACTTAATAATAATTCATTAAATTCAAGCTCATTCCCCCCCTCTCTCTCTTTTTTCCCATATTTGGTTACAATTTGTATTTGATAATTTATTATTTCATACTTTATTATTTATTATTTCATAATTAATTATTTAAGAATTAAATTTAAAACCAGAACCAGAATTGATGGTTCTATGTTCGGTTTTGAACAGGAACCAGGCCTTAAACTGGTTTGGAACCGCCAATTCAAAATCGAAACCGGAACTGCCCTTTAAGATTCCAGTTTCGGCTCCCCCATGGTCACGAATCGGAACTGCCCGATTTCGACCCGTGGCCATGACTACTAGGGAGGAGCACAAACCCTTGTGTGCCTCCTAATGAGGCAAGATGTCACGGCCCACGCCCTCCAGCACGAAAGCGCAACTCCTTTCCCTGCATAATGTAAGCAAGCATCCGAAAACGAAATAAACAAATTCTCCATACACAAATCGACGGGAACTTGGATAACGAGAACATAACATATATAAACAACAACATCATGAGTTCCCACAAAAGTGCAGGTAAGCTAACCCTGCAAACGGATCGGGGCTAACAGGACTTTACCAAAAGACAACACAGTTCGAAGCCTTCCAAAAGAAAACAGACCAACAAGGGTCATCGTCTAAAGACAATTTAGTAAAGTCAGGAAACCCCTAGGTCGAACCACTAGAATCGTCGGTCTCATCTGCGTCCTCGTCTGGCTCGTAGTCCTAGAAAGTCTTGGAGCGTACATCTACTGTGTCATCCATCGTATCATCCTCTAGCTCGTCCTCCGAGGCATCGATCTCAATCAACTCATTAATGTCCTCTAGAGTAGGGGTCTTCTCAGGCACGTTCCTCGACCTAGCTACAGACACCTCGACCTCTACTGAATTCCGAGTTGGGTGACACCAGCTAGGGATGACTCTTCGAGGCACCTCTGTAGACTTCAACAGGCCAATAGTACCCTCACCTACCCTACAAAACCAGGCCTTAAACCTGTACCTCACTCATCGACCCACATAATTGTACGTTTTCTCACATGCACAGTACCCCGATCGTCCGAAAACTCATCAAAATAGGCGGTCATTTCTTTTGGATCGCTTAGACGTGTCAGTAGCATCTTCAGGGTTTTGGGTTTGAAAAAGTAAGTCTCACGACGGGGTGAGATTGATATCTCAGTAAGATAAGTCCTAACCCTAGGTCAGGCAGACAATACACCCAAATGAATGCAGACAATGAGCAAGAACACGCACGACAGCATAAGGCAACCATCAGTCATAAAATGCCACACGGAATCAAATAGTTGATAATCAAGAAGTGGTCAGCTCGACGGCTGGAGGTCATCGGAGACGGCGGTCGAGCGGCGTGAAGACGATGGCAGTAGCTGGTCGGGGGTACAGCAGCTCACGGCTTGAAGAATAAGAAGAAGAAGACGGCTATGGAGAGAGGGGGTTTCGACAGAATTGAGGGGGTGAAGGGTTGTATGCACAAATTTGAGGGTCAACCATGAAGAATGGTAGGTTAAAAGTTAGACATTTAATGTCAATTGAGCATCCATTGGCACTTGTCTTCATATCAATCAAGTCTTCATCCAAGGGCTGTTACTTTTTTCCTAATTTTCAGCAGCCAAGGGGTATTGTAATTGACCAAAATGCCCTTATCCATTTGTTAAGGTAAGGTCAAGACTTGAGGGGCAAAATAGTAATTTCACCCTCGACGTCCGGAACGTCATTTTTCTAATTCAAATTTACTTCGATGAGGCGACGTTCAATCCAATTATAATGTTAGAATCCTTGATTCTTCATTTGCTAATTTCAAGACTCATCTCTGAATCATTTCTCTGTCAGATGTGATTTCAGCCTATCCCAAACTGACTGGTGGCTTTTGCAGACCTTACGCGTATCGACTCTGTGATACATATCACACTTAGGACTCGTCAATTCATGGCGACTTTGGTTGTCATGTAATTGCAAGAGTCTATTACTAGTTCTGACAGTCTCGATCCTCATTGTTCGATTTAGGAAAATTTTGCAAATTATACATTGGTTAAGCGGTATCACCCACGCTCCAATCGTATAACGCTAGCAATGCATTCCTTTATCGTTCTTAGATCGGTCTTTCATGGCTCTAAATGTCACGCCCCGCGCCCCATCGCGAGCACGCAATCATCCCTGCAAGTAAAACAACAACAATTTATCGGCGGTCCCAATGATCCACCTCATATAAAAAGAAAAGTTGAGAGATAAAATAACTTACATTAAGCACACGGAAGCGGTTCCCAATGTCTCCCGTACAATATGTATGTACACATACAGACTAAGTAGGACATGGATAGCATCAAGAAAGCCATACATCATCACCTACAGACCGATAATGACTAAATCCACTAAACATCAGGGGCGACGGGTAAGCATGCCAAAAAGGTATCCACAAAATCCACCAGAGAAAGGGGGTCAGGTCGCCAGTCAAAAAGTCAGGTCATCATCCGGAGTCGCCTAGGAAGAATTGCTGGAATCTCCGGTGTCCTCGCTCTCTTCTGACGGCTCGTACTTGGAAAAAGTCTCTGACGGAACCTCCACAGAGTCCTCCATGGTCGCTTCCTGCGACTGCTCAACTTGGTCTCCCCCATGGTCTCCTCCTGGTCCGGCTCGGATGGATCTCTCTCGGAAGGCTCCACCACAATGACCTCATCCTCTGACGGTGGCACGAAAAACTCAACTGTTGGCATCCGCTCCGAGCCGTTCCTCGACCCAACCACTGAACCCTTCGGAAACTCTTGATCCGAAGTCGTCTATCACCATGGAGGTATAACACCCTTCAGAACCTCGTGAAGCTTCAACGGCCCGACCTTCCTATCCCTGTCCTGTCTAAACCAAGGTTCAAATTGATGAGGCTTCCAGCCTGGTTTGTCCTCATCTACCCAAACTACTGTACATTTCCTTAAGTATATATTTCCCTGCCTATCGGGGAACTCATCATAATGCGCCGTCATCTTCTACGGGTCCCTAAACCTAATAGGCCACATAGCTACTTCCTAGGATCTGTAAAGTAAAATTTCCTCAAAAGGGGTGAGACACACATCTCAGTAAGAAAAGCCTAACCTTAGGTTAGGTTGACCGTGCACTCAGGCAGTCAAGTCACTCAACCTATCTAACTCATGTACTCATGCAGGTATGACATTCATAATTCAATAAGCAATAATGCATAGAGGACAGGCATGCATTTATATTCTCATGTCACATACAGTTGTACGCATGTGCTTGGCCTGTCACTTCACCACATCAATCAACCTCTGCCTGCCCTCATTCTCTGGCTCTCGATTAGATCGCATTAGGCTCGGTCCGAGTAAATGCCTCAGGCCCTGATTCAATTTCCAGGCAAGATCTATGAGCTCATATTCTGTCCCGCAATTATATCGCAACAGGACTGTGGCTATCTCACCCCGCGACTTCGTCGCATCAGGGAGCCACCTAATCATCATCCACCCCGGGACCTCGTCGCCTCAAGGTCTCAATCTCCCGCCCCGCGTCTCACATGCCTCAGGGCTATGCCATGTCATGCTACAATCAAGATTCATGCCATAATCTTCTAACATTCACACACTCAATGTCAATTACATTTCAAGTAGCATTCATAATCCCATGGCATGCAAAGCAATTCAATTATTATCCAAACATGAGATGCCATTCCAATACAAGTCAAGGCACACATAAACTCTTTAATTAATCCCAAAACATACTAAGTCTCATTACTTTAGAATATGCCCATTAATCGATTAATTTCCCCACTCGACTTACCCAATCGAGTCCAATCCCCCTAGCCTTGGTTTAGGAAATTCCTTACCTCTACTTAACAACGCAATTTTCCCCTCCTTGAGTCTCCTATCGTTCGGCCAATCCAAGTCCCAAAACCGACTTGTCGCAACCTAGTTTAACCAATCCATTTGTCAAAATCTCAAGTCTAATTCCTCAATTCATCCATCCAAATCACTCATAACATAGTCCTTATCATCTTAACACATCATACACACCAAATTACAACATAATCCCAGCCTAATCAGCCCTCCATAGAACTGGTCTTGGCCCGGCATTGAACCGGTTCCATTCGATTCTGTTCATACCGGGTCCAATCAGCCTTAATCTATCTCAAATCTATTAAATATACACCATTCTACCTCTTATAATGTCTACTTAAGAGTTTGGAAGTCTCATCGTAAGTTTCAAGTCTCGTGGTTGCCGGAAAGTCATCGGAAGTCGCCGGATCACTCAAACACAGAATACCGGCAGATTCTGGGCATAATGTACAAGTGTGGTTCATGGTCAAAAACTTATCAAATAAATCCTCAATTTTTACCACAGAACCATCTATATGTCTAATTTATCTCCACAAAATTTTAGCCAAAGATCCCAAGTTTTCGACTGTCTAAAGGGTTCAGAACCGAACCTACCTCAAATTGGAATAGAATCCATCGACCTGTGGGAAAATGCTTGCCCCGAATTCCTCAGAGCTCCAAATGACCTGATTCAATTTAGAGGACATCGACAAGACGTGGAGCTACGTCTGGGAGGTCGGGCAGAAGCAGGGGACGGTCGGAGGAGGCGGTCGTACAGACCGAATGGCGGCGTCCAGTGGGGTAGAGTGAAGCAGAAACTGGAAAAGAAGAAGAAGAAAGGGAAATGGTGGTGCTCTGCAATTTTTTTGGCCAAATGGGGGGCTTTGAGGAGAGAGAGAGAGAGCTGGTTATTCCCCCAAAATTTTAATTAATCGAAGTGATTGGTAGGTGGGCATTAAATGAAGAGTTGATCTTCCTTGGATTTGTGACACTTGGCAATTGTTCTTCTCAAGGGCATCCAATGGCCATCAATTGCTCTTCAATTTTCAGTAGCTTGGGGGGGGAGAAATGTCCATTTTTCCCTTCCTTCAATTATAAAGACAAAGTCCTAAGCTTGAGGGGCATTATAGTATTTTTACCTCCGACGTTCGGATTTTTTGTTTTTCTCGATTCTGGCTTCTTCGATAGGGCGACGACCAATCCTATTGACGTTGAATTCTTGATTTCCTTTTTCAAACTTTTCAAGACTCGTTTCTGATCGTTTCTTCTATCAAATGTGATTCCAGCCTATCCCGAGCTGACAGACGGCTTTTGCAAACTATACGTGTATCGACCCTATGATCCTCATCACACTTAGGGCTTGTCAATTCATGACGGCTTTGGTTGTCATGTAATTGCGAGAGTTTATCACTAGTCCCTAAGGTCTCGATCATCACAGTCCAATTTAGGATAATTTTGCAAATCGTATGTTGATTAAGCGGCATCACCCGCGTTTCAATCGTACGACGCTCGCATCGTAATCCTGGATCGTTCTTAGATCGGCCTTTTGGTGGTTCTAAATATCCCCTCGACAATCCTTATGGTCAAAGCGCCGTTTCCTATCTGAGTCGCCTAGGTCCACGTACCTCGTCTCGCTTTAGCCTTTTCCCTTTGGTCAGTCTACTCAAATTGATCAGATTTGAGCGGAATACAACTAGAATACATCGCTTGATATATATAAACTTCTCATTACAGAGTCTGAAGTTGATTGAGAAATCAGAATGTCACACTAAATATCCCCTCGATAATTCTTATTGTGAAAGTGTCATTTCCTATTCGAGTTCCTAGGTCCACATACCATGTCTCGCGTTAACCTTCCCCTTTTGGTCAGTTAACTCAAGATTGATAAGATTCGAACGAAATACGATTGAAGTACTTCGCTAGATATATTCTCATTAAGAAGTCTCGAAATGATAGGAAATCAGAATGTCACACTTAGTATCTATCCATTAAATATTTTAAGTATAATAGTACAATTCATTATTTAATGAAAAATTTTATTAAGAAATGATGGAAGGGAGTCAAAATAATAATAATAAAATATTTATAATTAAAAAATAATAAAAATGAAGTCGAAGAAACTAGATTTTAAGTAAATATATTCAAAATCGAAAATAATTTCTCTAATTCTTGAAGAGAATGAGTAATGAAATTTCTAAAAAAATAGCATCTTCGTCTTCGTCTCTCTAACTCTAGTTCATGTAGAAGTTTCATGATTGTTTTGCAGCTTTGTAGCTTATTATAAAAATTTATGAAAATAGCGAGATAGTTGAAACTTACTCTCCTTCTTCGCTTTCTGGTTCACATCAAAAGTTGAAGAAAAGTAGAAAGAGAGTCAAATCTTTTTCTCCACCAAAATCTTGTGTTTCATATGGAGGTTTAACGAATGTCACGAAAAATGCAAAATTTTACAACAAAAGTTAAATATTTATATTTTCTTTCTTTTACTAGATTCAGCAGTGAATTACAAGATATTCTTATACTTTTCGCTTATGCTTTTTCAAATTCTGTGACATTCTGATTTTCCTGTTATTTTGAGACTCATTAATGAGAATGTATCTAACGATGTATTTCAGTCGTATCTCACTCGGATCTAATCAATCTCGAGTTGACTAACCAAAGGGGAAAATCTAACACGAGACAAGGTACGTGGACCTAGGGAACTCAAATAAGAAATGACACTTTGACCATAAGAATTGTCGAGGGGACATTTAGAGCCATAAATGGCCGATCTAAGAACGATTAAGCAATGCATTGCTAGGGAAATACGATTGAAGCGCGGGTGATGCCGCTTAACTAATGTATAATTTGCAAAATTTTCCTAAATCGAACGATAACGAATAAGATCGTCGGAACCAGTAATAGACCCTCATAATTACATGACAACTAGAGTCGCCATGAATTGACGAGTCCTAAGTGTGATATAAATCACAGAGTCGATACGCGTAACGTCTGCAAAAGCCGTCCGTCAGTTCAGGATAGGTTGGAATCACAATGGATAAAGAATTGATTTTGAAACGAGTCTCGAAATTAGAAAATGGAGAATCAAGAATTTCAACATTATAATTGGATTGGACATCGCCTTATCAAAGAAAATTGAAATCATAAAAACAAAGTTCCGAACGTCGAGGGTAAAATTATCATTTTGCCCTTCAAGCCTTAACCATACCTTAATAATTGGATGAGGGCATTTTGGTTTCACAGCACCCCAAGGCTGTCGAAAATGAGAAAAAATAACAGCCACTGGATGAGCCCTGATTGACATATGGACAAGTGTCAAAGGATTAGGAATTGACATTGATGGAAACACTTTTAACCTACCATTCAATCTTGGTTGACTCTCAACTTGGTGTATATCCCCTCTTGCTCCCCCTATTTGGCCGAACACCATCTCCATTTGCCATCTTATTCTTGTTTTCTTCTTCTTCTTCCCCAGCCGAGAGCTCTCCAACCAACCAGATTCTGCCTGTCTATTCGCCGTCGTAGACCACCACTCCCGGTGACTTCCAGCCGCCGAGCCACCAACTCCTTCCGTATCCTCTTGCCGATAGCCTCCAAGTGGAATCAAGTCATTTGGCCCACTGACGAGTTCCGACCATCCATTCTCCCGGAAGTCGACGAAAACCGTCGCAGCTGAAGGTAAGCCACTGTTTAGACTCATAGGACCCCGAAACCTTTGAATCCTTCGGTCAAATTTTGTGGACATCTAGAGGACATGTATACTGAGCTGTGGTAAAAGTTTTGCATGAATTTGATGGAGTTTTGACCCCAAAAGGGTCTTGTGTTTGAAGGATAAAAACTGATCGGTTGAAGACTTGAGGAACCGACACCGTTCGGGGACTTTTCGATGTCGCCTTTACTCTAAATTTTTAGTGAGTCTTCCCAACTCCTAGGACTACATGTTAGCTAGTATATTGGTAGATAAATTGAGGATTTAAGTTAGTTTAAGGGCTGATTGGTTGAGATATGCACAGAACCAAAAATGCCCTATTTCGGTTCTATGCATACCGAATCAGTAGAGACTGTTGGTGATGGAATTGAGTCCCAAATTCATCGTTGAGACGTACTAGGATGTCGATGAACATGTCATTGATGTTTAAGCTCCATAGATTAGTGAATTGAGAAAGAAAAATTGACGACTGGATGAATTTCCTTAGGTTGCGCAGTTGACTTGTTCTTAGGCCATTAGAATCGAGTGATTGAAGTGCTAGGAAGAAGAATTTTGTTGAATTAAGCTTGAGGTAAGAAGTTTCTAAACCTTGGCTAGGAGGATTCGACTCGATTGGGTGAATTGAGTGTGAATTAGATTGGTTCTTGAAAGTTTATGGTGTGATTGTCCATTGTGCATCCTTGAGAGATATAGATGCCTTGAATGCTTGACAATGCTTGTGTCATGAATTGATTGTCACATTTGAGTATTGAATTTAATTGTCTCGCATGCCATAGATGTGTTACTCGTTGTACGAGTTTGCACTTGATCACGAGTTCTGAATTGAAATGAGCATTTGGCATATCTGAGAAACTTGTGACACCCTGTGGCGTTGAGACGTACGGTTGAGTAGATGGATACCCTAAGGCGCTGAGGCGTGGGGTTTGTGTTGAATGGTACCCTAAGGCATATGAGACGTGGGGTTGAAATGGCCAATATCCAGATGCGTTGAGACACGGGACAAAATTTGAGATGTATCGACACAGGCTTGGAATGAAGTTGGAAACATGATGCATTTATGCGGATTTGTCAATGAGGTGGCTTGAGGCGTATTTACGGGGCCCGGGCCTAAGGCATTCTAAACACGGGCATGAATCAAATGGAGGCATGGAAGTGTGGAAGGTGTGATCTGGCTTGATAATATGTGCTTGATTCCACTGATGTGACACGATGTCATGATTGCATGCTTGACACTCTTTTGTATCCGTATGTTATTTAGTGACTGTGGAATGCCTCATGTGATTGTTTGTGCATTGTTGTTTGTGATTATACTCACCTAAGTGTACGGTCAGCCTAACATAGGGATAGGACCTGTCTTACTGAGATATAAATCTCATCTCGTCGTGGAATCACATTTTAAGATCCTAGACTGTGATTATGTTGTTGCCCCCCAGATTTGGTGACCCGAAGAAATGTTGACGTATTTTTAGGAGTTCCCGGACGGACAGGGAATCGTATACGTTCGAAAGTGTACGGTGGTCTGGTTTGACGAGGGTGCAAAGAGCTGGAAGCCTCATAGGTTCGAGGCTTGGTTTAGGAAAGTATGGGAAGTAGCTAGAGGACCACTGAAGCCCACTGAGGTACGCTGTGGGGTAATCCCTAGCTGGTGTCATCCCGCTCGGGATTCTGTGGAGGTTGAGGGGTCAGCAGCCAGCTCTAGAAACATTCCTGAGAGGACTCCAACCCTGGAGGACACCGACGAGGTTATAGAGGTCGAAGCCTCCAAGGACGACCTGGTAGAGCAGTCAGCAGACACGATGATGGAGGACACAGTAGAGGTACGCTCGGAGATCTTCTCGAAGTACGAGCCTACCGAGGATGCTGATGACTCTAGCAGCTCAACTTAGGAATTTTCGTTTTTTGGGTTGTTATTTTGATGATGACCTTGTTGCCATGTTTCTTTTGGAGATGTTGATGATCGTCTTTTGTACTGGTCCTGTCACCCCCACCGACCAGCAAGTTTAGTCTGCCAATGACTTTGCATGAATAGTTGGGAGATTAGGTTTATTCATTGGCGTTCTCGTTACCTTGGTTCCCTTTATTATTGTACGGAGGAGTTTGTATATTATTGCTTACTCATGCTATCGATATTATGCATCTCTCGATATGTGAATCCTAGGACATTCAAGAGAGTTTGTGCTTGTAGGGAGTTGCGTGCTCGTGCCCGAGGCGCGGGGCATGACATTCTCGTTTGCTTAGTATCAGAGCAAGATCAGCTCGATCCAAATTGATTGAGGATTGGAGTGATAAAGAGGATTAAGTTGGGACAAGGCGGGCAGCGAGACCTTAGGAAACTTGTTAGAATGAGGCACGAGATGCGTGTCATATGACTTGGCGCATGTGGTTGATATTTGGTCATGGCACGATTATGGTGGCTTATGAGGATTAAGTTCCATGTTTAGCGCCGAAAGTCATTTTGGATTTTGGTCTGTTGAGTAGACGAGCATGGCTAGTTTTGGTGAATCGTTGAAGTGGACGGAATGGGATAATGTCCATTGACTGTTTAGTAAAGTGCCTTTGGAATTAGTTGTGTGGCAAGTTGCTATGTTATGACTGTTTCTGTTAAGGCATAGTTTGGTAGCTTTGGAATCGGTTGGATGAATGAGTTGCTAACTCCTTAATAAAATTGTGGTGGTCTAGGCTTAGTGAAAGCATACAAGGATGAGTAATCCGCCTAGAAGACTTGGAAGACCCAGGAGCGAAGCCTCTAGTTCGAGGCCACCTGTGGCAGAAAACCCGAGAATGGATGGAGTACTGAGGGCGCTCGAAAGGATTGGCGACCTCATTGACAAGCAGACCCAGGATAGGGATGCTGCCACAACTCAAGCGGTGGGAGCCGCGATAGCTGCCGTCAATACCAATAATGGCAATAATGGAGGCAATGGAAAAAATGGCGATCATGGCAAGGGCAATGAGGCAGTGAATGCCTAGGAAGAAGTTGTTGTAGCTAGGCAAATGGGCCAACTGGTTGAGCAATTTATCAAGCTGAAGCCAACCCAATTTGATGGGACTGGAGACCCCGAACTAGAACCGAGATGGATCGAGAAACTGAAAAAGGCCTTTGGAGTGTTGAGGTGCACAGATAAGGAAAAAGGGATCGAAATGATTGGTGGGCTGCCACCAAGAATGGAGTCTTTCCAGAAGTAACGGCCTTGACCTGGAATGCTTTTACTATGACATTCAATGACAAGTATTTCTCTAAGATCGCTCGAGAAAGGAAACAAGTGAAATTCTTACAGCTGCGTCAAAATCACCCGACAGTGGACCAGTATGAAGATGAGTTCTCCAGATTGTTGAGGTATGCACCTCGATCGGTAGAGGATCCCCTGGAGAAAGCGCAGAGATTTCAGGATGGACTAAGGCCTGAACTTCGCAGCCAGATGATAGCTCTGAACCTGAGGACTATAAGGATATATATGAATTGGGACAAATGATCGAGAGGGACCTAAAAGATAGGAATGCCGCATCTAGATCGCGGTTTAATTCGTTCAGAGACAATCGCCAGATTGGTAAAAGATCGGTGACTGGCAATAGGCACTTCATCCTTCTGGTGAGAAAGAACATTGTGAAGCCGTCGAACCCAATGAACTGGAGTTGCCGACTCTGTGGCAGAAGGCATGATAATAGACCCTGCCCGACAAGAACTAGAGCGTGCTTCAAGTGTGGTCAGATGAGCCACCATATGAGGACTTGCCCGAACCAAGCTCAAGTGAATAGACCTCAAGGGTAACGACCGTAAGCAGGGTAACGACCGTAAGCAGGACCGTCAACTGCCACTTCCCAAATTGATTAGAACCGACCCCCAGCTCAGGGAAGAGCTTATGTCGTGGCCCACAGGGAAGCAGAAGAAACGCCAAGCGTGGTCACAGGTGCGGTTTATTTGTGTGACCAAGCTGCATATGCTTTGTTTGATCCTGGCGCATCACACTCATTTGTGTATGCTCAGTTTGTTGACTTGGTTGATATAAAGTTAAAACCGTTGAGTGTGATTCTACATGTTGCCATCCCGTTGAAAGATATTGTGTTGGTTTCGTTGGGCTGTGCTGATTGTAAAATTATAATTGACGGTAGTAAAGAGAGTATGGATTTGGCCGTGTTACCCATGTATGACTTCGATGTGATCATAGGAATTGATTGGTTGGGTAAACAGAGGGTAGTAGTGGATTGTGGTAGTAGGATAATCCATTTTTATCCGGAGAGTCACCTTAGTTTTGAATTTTTTGGGAAGTCGAGGAGGAACCTCGATTCCTTTAGTCTCGTCTCTTGAAGCGACAAAGCTGATAGCTAAAGGATGTCAGGCGTACTTAGTTGCAGTTATAGACACGACTGGCGAGGAGCCTAAACTAGAAAGTATTTCGATAGTGCGTGAGTTTCCTGACATATTTCCCCAAGAGTTACTAGGGTTGCCGCCATAGCGCGAAATTGAATTCGTGATTGAGTTAGCTCCCGAAACGGAGCCGATCTCAAAGGCACCCTATAGAATGTCCTTATCAGAACTTAAGGAGTTAAAGGTGCAAATGCAAGAATTATTGGATAAATGATTTATTCGACCAAGTGCTTCGCCGTGGGGAGCGCCGGTGTTGTTTGTAAAGAAAAAGGATGGGTCCTTGCGTTTATGCATCAACTACAGACAGTTGAATCAAGTGACTGTAAAGAATAGGTACCCATTGCCGAGAATTGATGACTTATTTGATCAGTTGCAAGGAGCTGCGGTGTTCTCTAAGATTGACCTGAGGACTGGGTATCATCAGTTGAGAATTAAAAATGAAGACATACCTAAGACTGCTTTTAGGATAAGGTATGGTCACTACGAATTTTCTGTGATGCCTTTTGGACTGATCAATGCTCCAGCCGCATTTATGGACTTGATGCATCGGGTGTTCAAGGAATTCTTGGATAGATTTGTTATAGTCTTTATTGACGATATCCTGATTTACTCGAAGAGTAACGAAGAACACGAAGAGCATCTGAGGATAGTTTTGCAGACCTTGAGGGAGCACTCGCTTTACGCTAAGTTTAGCAAATGGGAGTTCTAGTTGAATAAAGTGGCATTTCTTGGCCATGTGGTATTTAGAGAAGAAATTGCGGTGGATCCTGCGAAGATCGAAGCTGTTATGAATTAGCCTAGACCTACTACGGTCACGGAAGTCCGAAGTTTCTTAGGATTGGTAGGATATTACAGACGTTTTGTGGAGAAGTATTCATCCATAGCCATTCCACTGATGAGATTGACTAAGAAAGAGACGAAGTTTAAATGGACGGATAAGTGTGAAAGGAGTTTTCAAGAGCTCAAGTATCGGTTAACGACCGCATCCGTATTGACGATTCCATCAAGACCTGGAGGCTACGAAATATATAGCGATGCTTTGCTAAAGGGATTAGGTTGTGTGCTAATGCAGCATAGAAGAGTAGACGTGTCCCGACAATTGAGACCGCATGAGATGAACTATCCGACTCACGATTTGGAATTAACAGCAATCATCTTTGCTTTGAAGATCTGGAGACATTATTTGTGTGGCGAGAAATTTCAGATTTATACGGATCACCAGAGCCTAAAGTATCTATTTTCCCAGAATGAACTGAATATGAGGCAGCGTCAATGGATAAAGCTGCTTAAGGATTATGATTACGACATATTGTATCATCTTGGGAAAGCGAATAGAGTCGCAGATGCTCTCAGTCGGAAGTCGAGTATCGCATGTCTACTGGTAAAAGGGTAATCATTATTTGAAAATTTAAGGAATTTTGAATTCAGATTGGAAGTCTGTTAGTTATCCAGTTTGATGGCCACACCGAGAATAGAACCTGAGGTCTAGGAAAGGATAAAAACCTTGCAATCAATAAACCCGAAAATTCAGAAAATCCTAGAAATAGATGCTACGACCAGAGTTCCAAGTGTTAGAGGATAGAATCTTGAAATTTCAAGGGCGTTTATGCATACCAAAGGACGAAAAGCTTAGGGAAAGGATTTTATCAGAGGCTCACAGAAGCAATTATAGCATCCACCCAAGTAGCACGAAAAGGTATCAGAATTTGCATCAACATTATTGGTGGAACGAGATGAAAGTGGATGTGGCGAAGTATGTAGCGAAGTGCTTGACACGCTAGTGGGTGAAGGCACAACACTGTAAGCCTGGCTAATTGCTACAGTCATTAGAGATTCCTGAATGGAAATGGAAACACATAATGATGGATTTTGTGATGGGACTACGAAGGAGCCAAAGGGGCCACGATTCTATTTGGGTAGTCGTGGACAGGTTGACCAAGTCTGCACACTTCATTCCTATACGAAAGGACTTCGTGATGGATAAATATGTCAAATTGTACATGTGACAGATAGTGAGGCTACATGGAGTACCCGTGACGATCACATCGAACAGAAATCCCAAGTTCATAGTGAACTTCTTGAAGAGTCTTCAAGATGCTATGGGAACTCGACTACAGTTTAGTATGGCATACCATCCACAAACGGACGAGCAATCGAAGAGGACAATTCAGACGCTCAAGGACATGTTACGAGCGTGCGTGATAGACTTCAAAGGTGGATGGGAGGATCAGCTGCATTTGGTAGAGTTCACATATAATAACAGCTATCAACAGAACATTTGAATGACACCTTTTGAAGCGCTTTATGGAAGGGCTTGCTGGACGCCGATTTGCTGGGATGAAGTTGGAGAAATAAGCATTACAGTCCCCAAATTGGTAGAGCAATCAGTAAAGGAGGTGAAAATAATTCGAGATAGACTGAAGACGGCACACTGCCGTCAAAAGAGTTATGCAGATAAATGACATAAGACTTTGGAGTTTCAAGTAGGCGATCATGTTTTCCTTAAGGTGTCACCGATGAGGGGATTATCTCGATTTGGAAAGGAAGGAAAACTGAGTTCAAGGTACATAGGAACTTTTGAGATTTTGGAACGGATTGGGACCTTAACCTACAAGCTTGCCTTACCGCCTTACTTGTCTCAAATACACAACGTCTTCCATGTGTCAATGCTACGGAAGTACAAGCCGACCCAACACACGTATTGGATTACGAAGTCATAGAAGTGGATGATGGAGTATCCTACGTAGAAAAACCAGTCAAGATCAAAGATCGAAAGGGACAGATTCTAAGGAATAAGACAATTCCATTGGTCAAAGTTATTTGGGAGCACCATGGAACCGAAGGCGATACATGGGAAAGCGAGGAAACGATGAGGCGTCAATACCCCCGTTTGTTTGAGTAATAGGTTTATTGTAAATTTCGAGGATGAAATTTTTGTAAGGGAAAAAGTTATGACATTCTGATTTTCCTGTCATTTCGATACTCATTAATGAAAATGTATCTAACGATATATTTCAGTCGTATCTCTCTCGGATCTGATCAATCTCGAGTTGACTGACCAAAGGGAAAAGACTAACACGAGACAAGGTACGTGGACCTAGGGAACTAAAATAAGAAATGACACTTTGACTATAAGGATTGTCGAGGGTACATTTAGAGCCATAAAAGGCCGATCTAAGAACGATTAAGGAATGCATTGCTAGTATTATACAATTGGAGCGCGGGTGATGCCGCTTAACCAATGTATAATTTGTAAAAATTTTCTAAATCGAACGATGACGATTGAGACCGTCGAAACTAGTAATAGACCCTCGCAATTACATGACAACCAGAGTCGTCATGAATTGACGAGCCCTAAGTGTGATATAAATCACAGAGTCGATACGTGTAACGTATGCAAAAACCGTCCGTCAGTTCGGGATAGGCTGTAATCACATTGGATGGAGAATTAGTTCAGAAATGAGTCTCAAAATTAGAAAATGAAGAATCAAGAATTCCAACATTATAATTGGATTGGACGTCGTCTTATCGAAGAAAATTTGAATCGGAAAAACGACGTTCTGGACGTTGAGGGTAAAATTACCATTTTACCCCTCAAGCCTTAACCTTGCCTTAATAATTGGATGAGGGCATTTTGGTCTTTCATAACACCCCAAGGCTGTTGAAAATAAGAAAAAATAACAGCCATTGGATGAGCCTTGATTGACATATAGACAAGTGTCAAAGGATTAGACATTGACATTGATGGAAACACTTTTAACCTACCATTCAACCTTGGTTGACTCTCAACTTGGTGTATATCCCCTCTTGCTCCCCCCATTTGGCCGAACACCATCTCCATTTGCCATCTTCTTCTTGTTTTCTTCTTCTTCTTCCCCGGCCGAGAGCTCCCCAGCTGACCAGATTCTGCCATCCTATTCGCCGCCGTCGACCACCACTCCCGGTGACTTCCAACCGCCGTGCCAACCACCAGCTCCTTCCTCATCCTCTTGCCAACAACCTTCAAGTGGAATCAAGTCATTTGGCCCACTGAGGAGTTCCGACTAGCCATTCTCCCGGAATTCAATGAAAACCGTCGCAGCCGGAGGTAAGCCACTGTTTAGACTCCGTAAGACCCCGAAACCTTTGAATCCTTCGACCAAATTTTGTGGACATCTAGAGGACATGTAGACTGAGCTGTGGTAAAAATTTTGGATGAATTTGATGGAGTTTTGACCCTAAATGAGTCTTGTGTTTGAAGGATAAAAACTGATCAGTTGAAGACTTAGAGGAACCGGCGCCATTCGAGGACTTTCCGGCGTCACCTTGACTCTAAATTTTCGGTGAGGCTTCCCAACTCCTAGGACTACATGTTAGCAAGTAGATTAGTGGATAAATTGAGGATTTAAGTTAGTTTAAGGGTTGATTGGTTGAGATATGCACAGAACCGAAAATGCCCTGTTTCAGTTCTATGCATACTGAATTTGTGGGGACCGTTGGCAATGAAATTGAGTCCTAAATTCATCGTTGAGACGTACTATGATGTCGATGAACATGTCATTGAGGTTTATGCTCTATGGATTGATGAATTGAGCAAGAAAAAGTGACGATTGGATGAATTTCCTTAGGTTGCGCGGCTGACTTGTTCTTGGACCATTAGAACCGAGTGATTGAAGTGCTTAGAAGAAGAATTTTGTTGAATTAAGCTTGAGGTAAGAAGTTTCTAAACATTGGCTAGTAGAATTGGACTCGATTGGGTGAATTGAGTGTGAATTAGACTGGATCTTGGAAGTTTATGATGGGATTGTCCATTGTACGTCCTTGAGAGATATAGATGGCTTGAATGCTTGACAATGCTTGTGTCATGAATTGATCGTCACATTTGAGTGTTAAATTTAATTGTCTCGCATGTCATAGATGTGTTACTCGTTACATGAGTTCGTACTTGATCATGAATTCTGAATTGAAATGAGCATTTGGCATGTCTAAGAAACTTGTGACACCCTAAGGCGTTGAGACAGCATGTTGAGTGGATAGATACCTTGAGGCGCTGAGGCGTGGGATTTGTGTTGAATGGTACCTTGAGGCGTACGAGACGCGGGATTGAAATGGCCAATGTTGTGATGCATTGAGACGCGGGAAAGAATTTGAGATATGTTGACATAGGCCTGGAATGAAGTTGACAGCCTGATGCATTTACGCAGGTTTGTTAATGAGATGGTCTAAGGCATATTTACGCGGACCAAGCCTGAGGCGTTTTAAACACGGGCATGAATCAAATGGAGGCATGGAAGGGTGAAAGGTGTGATCTGGCTTGATAATGTGTGCTTGATTCCACTGATGTGACACGATGCCATGATTGCATGCTTGACACTCGTTTGTATCCGTATATTATTTAGTGACTGTGGAATGCCTCATGTGATTGTGCATTGTTGTTTGTGATTATACTCACCTGAGTGTACGGTCAGCCTAACCTAGGGTTAGGACCTGTCTTACTGAGATGTAAATCTCACCCCGTCGCGGGATCACATTTTCAAATCCTAGACCGTGATCATGTTGCCCATCAGATTTGGTGACCCAAAAGAAATGTTGGCGTATTTTGAGGAGTTCCCAGACAGATAGGGAATCATATACGTTCAGAAGTGTACTGTGATCTGGGTTGATGAGGGTGCAAAGAGCTGAAAGCCTCATAGGTTCGAGGCTTGATTTAGAAAAGTAGGGGAAGTGATTACGAGTCCACTAAAGCCCACTGAGGTACCCCGTAGGGTAATCCCTAGCTGGTGTCATCCCGCTCGAGACTTTGTAGAGATTGAGGGGTCAGCAGCCGGTTCGAGAAACGTTCCTGAGAGGACTCCGACCCTAGAGGACACCGACGAGATTATAGAGGTCGAAGCCTCCGAGGACGACCTGGTGGAGCAATCAACAGGCACGACGATGGAGGACATAGTAGAGGTATGCTCGGAGACCTTCTCAGAGTACGAGGCTCCCGAGGATGCTGACGACTCTAGCAGCTCGACTTAGGGATTTCCGTTTTTTGGATTGTTATTTTGATGATGACCTTGCTGCCATGTTTCTTTTGGAGATGTTGATGATCGTCTTTTGTACTGGTCCTGTCACCCCTGCCGACCAGCAAGTTTAGTCTGCTAGTGCCTTTGCATGAACAATTGGGAGATAGGTTTATTTATTGGTGTTCTTGTTACCCTAGTTCCCTTTATTATTGTTCGGAGGAGTTTGTATATTATCATTTCCGCATGCTATCGATATTATGCATCTCTCGATATGTGAATTCTGGAACGTTCGAGAGAGTTTGTGCTTGTAGGGAGTTGCGTGCTCGTGCTCGAGGCGCGGGGCGTAACAAATTCATTTTACATTAATATATCGTATATACCAAACAATGAATATGATATGATATGAACATATCCGGCTCGATTACTACGATTCACCAAACACAGGATAAGATATGGCAAAATCCATGGATTTCATATTCTATCCTATCCAATAATATCCTAACTAAAAATTCGGGCGACCAAATGTAGCCTTAGATCTTACGTACTTATAGCATTACATGTAAATCTACAATGCATAGATTTTTAGATTTAGACTAATGCATAGATTTTTAATAATAAAAAAAACAAATAAACATCACACTAGATTGCGAACAGATTGCGTGTACGCTTAGGGTTAATTTGTCTCGTGTCATAGGATTTTTGACACGTCATGCCATTAGCTTTAGGAATTAATTACATAGCATTGCACATAATTAATTCATTATAGTATAGCACGTATGACATGTTGGACTTTATGATAGTGTTCGAATATATTTTTATATGGGAGCTATTAATTCTCATTAGAATTATTAATGGGTCTAATAAATAAAACAGTACAGATTCTTATTTAGTCTAATATGGAGCAGAATAGTGTGGGCTAAAATAAGTATTATTTATAGTAAGGGGATAGGTTACAATTTCTATACATAGAACTCAAGCCCTTCCTCTAAACCCTAATATCACATCACCCCATATAAAGAATCGTCAAAAGCGATATATGAGGGGCCGTCTCATTGAAACTTGTGCATAAAGAGGGGTTCATAGAGTAAAAGTTCTTGAGCATCGAATCATCACAATTCCGCATCAAGAATGACGAATCCGAAACAAGGGGTGTCAATCCTTTTTCGCGACCTAAAAAAAATCAGGTGAATTGATTGTCAAATTAATTAAATTAACTAATTTAATTCGGACCATTCCAAGTCCTACCAAATCGCAACTTAGTTTATTTCATGAAAAAATATTCAATTGGAGCCGCCGCTAATCATTTATGATAGGTTGATTACAAACCTATATAAAATAGCGAGAGAACTATTTTATCTTTACAACCAGAGAAATTGTGTTCATGGACTTCGTTACAATAATTTGAAAAATTAATGCCCTTTTGGTACCAAATTTCCATGAAAAATCCTTGTTCGATTGATCGACATGAATTGATTTTAATTTAGAAAAAATGTGACATGAGACCATGTGTTATGCACGAAAATGACCTAATTTTTTTTTTGTGTGTTTTTCGGGTTAAGCGCAAGAAAAAGAAACATTCAAAAGCAAACAAAAATTTGAACAAGATTAAACAAAAATACCCATAAAATATCTTAAATTCCAAATTTTCAAAAAAATTCACTCATCCCCAAAGTTATGGATTAGAGAATAATTTTTATCAGCTACATCCTCGAAAATTTGAGCCAGTATGCGAGTAGTGGAATAATATGACAATGTCCCTTATTCCAAAGGAAACACGATGTCTTACACTAAATTGCCATCTCATTCGATGAGATCGTGGTCAAGTCGTGCAATTTAATTTTCTTAAGGATCTAGGCACAATGGAGCATATGTTATGGGCGTGTTTGTTTAAAGATGTGCAAATTTTATAACAAACAAAAACAAACATGCACAACAAAAATAAAATGAAAATAAATCAACTGAGCTCAAAATTTTTAAAATTCAAGACGGATGGCCGAATTTGTCAGAGTGAGGTCCACCTTTACTCATAAAAAATTCGATCCAATTTTAAGGAAATTATTTCTTAGACTTGAAAAATTGAATTTAAGATATTTCTCAAAATTTTGGATGAATTCAAATTTTTCGAATTTTATCAGATATTATCCACGAACCAACAAAGTGACGCCATCCAATTCACAGATTAAAGATGTCATTGGGATGAAAAAAGTCTATCCACGGCAGATCGAAAATTCATCCATATCATGATGTGACGTTAAATAACTAAAGATGTCGTCATTCAAACCAACATGCTACAAAAACAATCATCGTGGAAGTCATCTGAGATACATACTTTCAGTCAAGAAAAGTGATAAAACCATGAACATCAGATTCCACCCGCAAGAAAATATATATGAATTCGGATCAGGCAATGATTACCAAAGACAAAGGCCATCCACTCACATGCAATTTTCGTCTATGAAAGGATATGCCAAGGTTCACGATTGATTCACAAAAATTCCCCAATTTTCAATTTCAAATTGATCCAAAAATCTAGCGGACAGCTTGGTATTATAAGGAAAGATAATGGTTCCAATTTTACTTATCAATTCCGAAAGTGTCCATCACTAGAATTTATTTCACAAAATCAGATGTTCGGTGCTTGAAAAAATACGAACTAATATTGCTTATCGAAGATCAAACTATTTTCGATATGCTAGGATGTAAAACTTTCCAAGCAACTTCAGACAAGGGGCATATGCGGTCGATTGAAGGAAATACATCAAAGCAACATATCAAGAGTATTTCCTTTAACGATCAATATAAGTTCGTCCCATCATTGGTCAAAATAGTTCCAATTTTTCAACTTTAATTGCAAATCAAAGTATATTCACGAACGCGCATGCATGTTACCAAGTTAACGAGCATGGATTAGCAATCAAGAATTGAAATTTTTACCTTTTCCGAACCCAATTTCCAGCAGCGCGCTTGATGAATTCCACCCAAAATATGTGCTTTTTTCTTTTAAGCACAGATCACCAGAGATTGCTTTGATTGCTCTATCACACGTAGCAGAAGGATTAAATCTTTAAATAATGGTAAAACAAAGACCAATGCACCTTGAACCGAAGCTAAACAACGATGCAAATTGAACTGGTCAGCAGTTATAGCTTGGATTAGCAATCAAGTTAACGAGCATGGATTGGCAATCAAGAAATGAAATTTTTACCTTTTCCGACCCAATTTCCAGCAGCGCGCTTGATGAATTCCACCCAAAATCTGTGCTTTTTTCTTTTAAGCACAGATCACCAGAGATTGCTTTGGTTGCTCTATCACACGTAGCAGAAGGGTTAAATCTTTAAATAATGGTAAAACAAAGACCAATGCACCTTGAACCGAAGCTAAACAGCGATACAAATTGAACTGGTCAGCAGTTATAGCTTGGATTGCAACGATAAGTGCACTTGACAAGCTATTTGAGTGACAAACGAGATCAACCACGGCTGGACAGCAACAGGACAGCAAGAAACGCCCAGAGTTGCGTGGTTCAACGACTGAGCGTGCGAGGAATACCAGTTGATCTTCGGAAGGCTTCGGCTGAGGAGATTGTCTCGGGAAACCCCTCCGTTCAGCTCTTAGAAGTGTCGTCAACAGAGTCCCACCCCCCCAACCCCACCCAACACCCCCCCTCCCCCCCACAAATGTGAATGAAAGTCGTCCATCTTTTGTAAGAGAAGTCCGCTCATTTCCCTTTGGAAGTTCGGGATTTATGGAAGATGATTGATGACACTCGATCGATATTGCTCTTTCTTTGCAATCTTGTAATTTGCCCTTTTACCTTGGTCGCGTCCACGTTCATTCATCATCATCCAGCTCGTTCAATGAGCATTGATCTCACGCCGATATTCGAGTGATTTCTTCCAATCATATCCGTGTTCTTGCCTTTCTGCATACCACTGATTGATGTCTGAAATTTTTTATTGAATATTCCCACCCATATGCCTTTGACACGCCCAAGATTTGCTCCTGCTTTGATGATGATGCTGTTGAACTCATGGACTTCTTTATCCTTAATTAGTTTCTGGAAATACTCCTGTTTCTCCTCCTTCACTTGAGCACGTGTGTATAGTGAATTGCATCATCTGACCTCAAGCAACATTTCAATGAATGCAGGAGATCCTTGCGCTTGTTCATTGACCTCGGCCGCTCTTAGATCACGAAACCAACCTTATCAAGGCACTCTTTTTTGGGATCTTTAAACGCTTACTTTTTGGCCTATTGATGAAACGGATTAGAAACAATTGATCTGTCCTCGACATTAAATCTTTTAAGAAACTAGTTCCATTATAAACATCCTCCATAGCACCCGAATCCTTGGCAGCCATCTCATTCTAATAGCTTCACAGGGCGACACTTCGGCATTAGGACATGAAATTTCTTTTGTACAAATGATGGGAAACTCTGCATCCGCATTGTCATTTGAAATGACTCGATCCTTGGGTTTTAAATCTTTTGAACTCGTGATGGTTGCAGCATCTTCTGACTAGAGTCGCAAAATATACATAAATGTCCCTAATATCTATATGCAATTAACTAATTCTTTTTTTCTTTTCCCTCCCT
This sequence comes from Rhodomyrtus tomentosa, assembly GCA_028455895.1. Lineage (NCBI taxonomy): Eukaryota > Viridiplantae > Streptophyta > Magnoliopsida > Myrtales > Myrtaceae > Rhodomyrtus > Rhodomyrtus tomentosa. The sequence goes on from JAPCWY010000011.1 coordinate 10,667,984, forward strand.
TTTTTTATGAATCGATGTCGGTCTCCAATTTTCCAATACAATGAATAACAAAAATAGGGCAGTCAAAATTTAGATGTCAACATACTTCTACTTTACCAAACTATTATTCACATATTAAAACGTGATTATCTTGGGTCATTGCATAAATTAATTTATCGAAGCTCACATGTGGTATCAGTGCCAATGCGTATCAGATCTCAAACCACATTCTATGGGTTGAAATTTTATTCTTGTCAAAAGTGAAAAATAATTATTTATTCTTGTTAAATATGTCTTGAATTTTATGCACTTGGTCCGGTTCATCACCCGACCCTACATGTTCTTTTTGTGCGGCCCAAAAGTGGAGAAAAATTGAGATTTTGCTCATGACGCAAAGAGTTGGGCCGATAGGCCCGACTCGGAGCAAGCGAACAAATCTCTATAGGCTACAAACAGATCTCTATGAGGGTTCAGGGGCAACGACCCTAATAAAAAATTTTTGGACTCTATTTATGCTGCGGCTAGGGTTTATTTTGTGATATCGAGGTTTTTCGGTATATGAGAGTTTCGTAAACCGTTTTGTTTTAGTTGCCAAGACCGACTTTTGTAACGAGTACTCTCTTTGATTATAGTGGAATCTTGTTTTGTCTTGCCTATGGACATAAATCACCTTGATCGAACCACGTAAATCATTGTGTTCTATGTTTGTTTTTCCTCATTTGTTTCAATAAATTGGTATCAGAGCTAGTTCATTTCTAGGACTCTTTGAGATGGCATCTTTGAAGTTTCAGAAATCATCCATTGACGGAAAGAACGTGTCATGTCCTGAACCCGGCGAGCATGTGAACATCCCACCAGGTCATAATCAAGCTATGCCATCTAGGATCCTTCGGCCCACATGTTCTCAAATCGTATAAATACGAAAGCAAGAAACTACTCCATACACAAATAAAATCAAGATGACTTAGGACAAAAAAAATAAATAGTACACTTATCAATTTATAAAATACACCCCAATTCGTTCCAATGAACAAAACTAATCCACCAAACAATATACAATTTTTAAGGTCATCCAACATCTTAAAAATATTTGGTCAACTACTTCCTCAATATCACAGTCGATTACAAATCCAACTCCAAACAGTACATAGTTCCTGCGGTCTCATTCAGATTCTTTATGACTTCTGCCAACAACTTCCTGAAATGCCAACCCATGGTAATTTCGGGTTTCCTTCACTTGGGATTTGAAAAAGTTAAGCCCCTACTAGGTGAGATATATATATATATCTCAGCAAGTGAAACCTAAACCTAAACTTGAACATCGGTCTCCCCAGACCGCACACATTGCCACCAAGATGCAAGCAATCAACAATAGCGCATGACGTCAAACAAACAGGAATATCAATAGCCAAGTATGGGTGAGCATTACAATCAATCACACTCAACTTCAGGGTTTCAAGCTCCTTGCACAAGCAACATATAATTCGATACTCAATTATCACAACTTTCACCTCTACTTTCGTACTTCTCTAGCACTCCTGCCAACTAACATCACTGGGGCCACAGACTAATCGGTATCCCCAATATCTTTTAAGCTCACTACTATTTCATACCACTAGGGCCACAGGCCAATCCGTATTTTCAGCGTCAAGACTTTTAGTCAATTGGTAACATTAGAGCCACAGACCAATCGGTACTTTCGAGGCTCACAACCAATTATCATCTTAGGGACTCACAGCCAACGCAATCTCCAAGGCCACAGGCCAACGATCGTTGGGGAACCATAGCCCGTTCATAACATACAAGCATTATAGCCAATTCAATATTATAGGCACTATAGCCAAATTCAATAACATGACATCATTGCCAATTCATGAATATAGGGTCAATAGCTAAATATGTCATCAAGGCCTATCACAGTCTAATCGTCATGCTATGTCATTCAAACCATGGAATCCACTACTCAATCAAGCAATTCAAGGCATAGGCTTCATAAAGCAATCAGATCACTCGACCACTCTATTTAGTAATGTCTTAGCATTCGGATAAAGGTTTAGGAAATACTTACCTTGATCGATTAGCAAAACATCACACCAAGGAATCCTTTTTCAAGTCCACAAGTATGCGATTCACCAAGAATCCCTCGTTAACCTAGAAAGGTTCATCAATTTCGAATAAAAAACCATCGCGTTCAACTTCCTTTAAATCAATCTCTCAATAGTCATTCAATTGGCAACTCAAGATGCCTTATCGATCAATCGAACACATGACCATACTTCCACGAACCCTTAATACATTCGGTTCATGCATCAACATACAAGGCCGAATGTAATTCGGTGTTTTATGCACCAACTAGTCCTTAAATCATTTCAAATTCCCAATCCACTTCACATACACCCCATTAACACTTCCCATGACATCTTATAGGGTTTTAACGATAAATTTAAAGCATGGCGATACCTCCCACAGCACCAAATGGCTCGGTTCATCCAAACTGAAATAGGGCAGAATTCGGTTCTGCCCTTCCTCTCCTTAATCAGTCCATAAATCAATTTTAAACTTCAATCCATCATAAAACTAACTTGCCATAACCTTAATATACATGTTAAGGGAGCTCACCGAGGATTTCGAAGCAAAATAACACCTCAAAGCATTCGAGCAACCCGGTTTCCTCCACAATCCTCAAATGGGCAGAATATGTCCAATTTTAAACATCTTTGTTCAGCCATGAAAACACCTTAAATTCAAAAATAAAATAACCATACTTGCTCAACAAACTCAAGTACTAGCTGTTATGAAGATCTCACTGAAAATTTGAGGCCATTTGGAGGCCGGAAACTCCCAAAAACCGTCCCTCTCCAAAATCAGGTCAGAATCAGACCTTTGTCCACTCAAAAGAACCTGCAGGACAAACGGTTGGGCCAAATTAAACTTATAATACCTTACTAGAATGAAAAGACGATAATATTTAAAATGATGGTGATTTTACCTTAATCCGATATCGGACGACAAAGTTATGCCCGGAATAGTGGAGCCGGTTTTCGCTGTTCGCGGGAAACCTGCTAGGCCGAGAAAGAGGAAGAAGAAGAAGATGGTGAGAGTGAAGGTGGCCGGCCAAAATGAAGAGAGAGAGATGGTATTCCATTCCAATAATACACTTTGGTCAATTTGATATGATGGATAATTAATGGATATTTAATGATTGGCTTTCTCTTTGATCGACATATGGCAAACTTCTATTGGTTGCTCCATTAACTTTGACTTCCTTTGACCACATCCATACACAATTTTCAGTAGCTATATAGATGGTTAAATGACCAAAATGACCTTCAAAGTTTTTTAAAGCAATGTCAAAGGTCGAGGGGCAAAATGGTCATTTTGCACATTTCGTCCGAACTTTCATTTTTCCAGTATAAACCACTCTCGATGAGGTGACATCCATCTCAATTTCAATGTTTGAATTCATCAATATCCAATACCCAAATCTCGGGGTCCAATTTCATGTCGAACTCGCGTCAACTATAATTTCAGTTTTTCTCAAACTGACGGGCGACTCTTGTAGGCGCTACGTGTATCGACCTTGAGATTTTTCGTAAGCCGTGGCGACTTTGGTTATCATGTAATTGTAAGGGTTTATCGTTCGTTCTTTCGATCCTAATCATCGAAATCCGATTTAGGAAATTTTCGCAAATTACACATTGGTTAAGCAGAATCACTCGCGTCCCGACGTATAACACTAGCAAGGCATCCCATGAACTTTTCGAGATCAATCTCTGCTAGCCCAAGATATTTCCTCGACAATCCTTATGGTCAAAGTGCCATTTATTATTTAAATTTCACAGGTTCACGTACCCAACTCTGCGTCAGTTTTTCCCTTTTGGTCAATTAACTCAAGAGTGTCCAACTCCAAGCAAGCTACAATTGAAACACATCGATCGATATCCTTCCATTCAATAGCCTCGAGAGATTCGAAATTCGAAATGTCACAATTCTTCCCCCTTAAATAAATTTCGTTCTTGAAATTTGCAATTTCCCGATTATTCACTTCCACGGGTTATAGACGCCTCATCGCCTCCTCACTTTTTAAAATGGTTCCTTCCATTACTTGACACTCCCATTTGTCCTTTCTAGCAAAAGTCATCCTTCCCTAGGACTTGTTTCCTTCAGCCCTCAATTGACGTTTACTTCTCTATTCTCCGTTGACATTCACAACATTGGTCGGTGGTACACCTTCTAACATACGAACCTTCTTTTCAATCCGTCCCATGGTCCAGAAATAATATGTTCGTCATAATGTAATCCCACTTTTCAATTCCTTGTCGGAAGGCTTTTTCCAGAACGTCGCAGTAGATTCAAGATCGTTTTCTATCACGATCATTACCCAACCGTCATGAAATGGCACTACTTGAGTGCCTCTATCAATTGGCATAATCATCCAACTCAAACGTCATGTTGCACCGTCAGGAACACACAAGTTCCATTAACTTAGCCTCGATTGTCCAAATCGAACTCTAGCCTTCTCGACTTCTCAGGCAAACTCATGATTGAGTCCTTAATAGCTTTTCCTCAATTATATTCGAGATTCTCAAATGACCAATTAATCCACCAGCTTGCAACAATTACAATTTCCCTTCATTAGTACGTTTCCTTGTCTATGGAGCTCCATAGTTTCCATCCTTAATTTCAACATTTCCCCTCCAGACACTCAAAAGTCTGGATTTTCTCCCAATTGCTCTTATTCGTAGTCCTTACGCAACTTCATCTATGTTGTTTCTCATTCAACTCCCGTCGGGAAGCTACTACCTTATTCTCTCGTGGTAGATATTGACTTGAAGTCTTCTTTTACCTTCAATGTTTCTCGAACTTTGTCGCAAGGACATTCGCAATCCAACTCCAATCATGCTCTAAGCATTCCAACTCATATGGCCTTATCATCCCGATGTATATGCAATGCCTATTTCCGATTGTCTCACTCTGCCTCAAGTTTCATCCTGCGTCGTGTCACTACAACCTTCATAAGATTTTCAATTTTCAACCAAAAACCTAGTAACAACGTAGCCATCAGCTTAACTTAAGCCCTCAAAACTCTTTTCACGTTCATTCATCCATTCGTGTTATATCTTGTCTTTACTCCATTTTACCAATGGAACAGCTCTTGTGGGGAATCTTTTCACAGTTCGTCTATTGCAATTCATCAATCTCAAAAAACTTCAAGTTTTAACAACTCACATCGACCCTAGTCGATTCGTCACCTATTTAATTTCTCAAGTGCTTCACAAGAATTTCACTTCCCAGAAACTTCACAGCTAAGGAATCTAACCTTATTAGGTCCGCTACTCGTGCGCTTCACATCTATCATACAGCGATCATCTCTTTAAAGTCCACAGTATATTCTCAAAACTGTTCATATTTCTCATGACCCCTTAAATGGGTCCAATTATTGTCTCTCAAGACGGTAACAACTAACTCAATCTTTCCCTAGGCACTTAATTTGACTATTATCAACTTCTTTTTACCAGGTGCCAAATCTTTCAAACGGTTCTTCATACTTTGCACTTGAAAGGTCAAACCTTGACCCTATGCTCTCATGAGTCCCCACTTGGACTACAAAGCATTTGCTTCATTTTTGTCACTCTTTCCTCAGGAAGCATTAGTGCTTTAGCCTCCGAGTTCTATAACTCGCTAATGCGACATTATCCCAATTCCACATATCCAACTAAACATCGGCATCATCTTGGAATTCAATATTGTCTACAGGACAGTCTCTCGGACTTCACTTCCAAGAATCATTCTAGTTCTACGAATTCTTTCTCAGTTCATACACTAAACCTCAATATCATGACAATGAGTTTCCTCTTCTTTTCACACTAGGGTCACTTACCCTATGAAGGAAACTATACACTTCAGTGGCATTCTCTCACTTCAAATTCACCTTGTCCTTTCCATTTCATAGGACATCAACCTTGGAGTTTGCCCCAACGGTGATACCTTTACTCTAGGATTCAAATGCCACCATGCTTTCACATTCTCCTTTTCAAAATTCAGTCACCTCAAGTGATAATATATGTTCATCCTTGGTCACCACCAATTCACAGATCGAATGCTCAATTCGATTACCTCAAATCACTCTGCAAGTATTCTCGAAGCACTCTTTTCACTTACTAAATCATTCCCTAGAATTACAATCAGTCAGGACTATCAAGTCCGTTCACTTTTCTTTTCATCAACGACTATTTCATGGTTCAATCGCCCTTTAAGAATAATGCCCTATTTTTCAGGGAACAATTTCATTTCTCATGGTTCCAATTCAATCAACCGATCCCAAGAAATCATTAATTCAAGGCAAACTAGCATGCTGATTTTTCCTCAACTCCTTCCACAACAGAAGAGACAGATTACCCATTTTCCACCATAGGTCTTATGCCCAGGTAATAATTCATTCTCATAGGCACGTTCCATATTCGATAATGAACATCTCTTTGCTCGTAATCTATGAGCAAGAGTTCTATTATTCATAAGTCTTCCGATCATTCTCTTCTTTGACCGAGTCCCGTTACCATTCCTCAAAATCAGGAATAACAACTAGACATAAGGCTTTCAAACTACAATCCACTCAAGGATTTACTTATCTTATTCAAGAGTCCTTGACAACCTTTACCATATGCTTAAACGACCTTGAGAACTCCGTCTCACACTGGTCGATCATCATCAGATCCTTACAAGAATTTTAGGATCCAAACAACCTTTGCTCTTGAACAATCCCAGGAGGCTACTTTCCGTTAAACAACTCAACAGAGATAGTCCGATCAAATATCATGCCTTCGAAGAAACCTTTCCTCTGGTGACCTTTCAACATTTATCGACGATCTCTTAAGGCTAAAACTGCCAAGGTCACTTTCTTTCCTTAGTGTACCCAAAACCTCTAGCGTTTCCTTACCAAGATCTCCAATCTAGAGGGAGACAATTTCAAATCTCATCCCTACATCAAACTCAGTCAATCTCAACCTTATTCACAGCTTCACTAGCTTTTCAAAACTCTCGTGGTTCTTTCCATACATTCAATTTAGAATGAAGTAACTCAGAGTCACCTTTCGCATGACTTCCATCACTTACCTCATCAGCACTATCATCAGTCGTCTCAGCGACTTGGGTACAATGGAAGCTCCTTCTCGAGTCTGTCTACTCAACCACTTTTCTCATTTCCATTTAAAGTTCTCACAAACCCCCATTACACTTGGGCCTTGCACGATTAACAAAATCGAGCCATATTCTCTTCCAGTACTCATACTCTAGTCGCTCATCTTTACTCAATTCACATGATCCTTTTCAGTTCTCGAATCTTCCACACAACGTATACTCGAGCCAAGTGCTCCTTTAGCGACTGTACCTTGGTCGTTCAATCTTATTAGGTTATCATATCACTTGAATCACTATAATTCCCTCTAGGAACCAAAGACTTAAGACATCTACTCAAGTCTAGCAGTCTCAAGCTGCTCACATCATTGTCTTTCACCATCAACCATAAGTAGTTCCCAAACAACTCTCTAATGGTTCCTGGGTAATTCTCAACTAATTACCAATTATTCAAGAATCTCAAATCATCCTTGATCAACAATCATTTATCAAGTCATCCTCAACAAGGCAACTTCTCAATTTTCAGCCAATTATTAGGCAAGCATCAATCAGGCCAAAACTAAATTAGGTCAACACCCAGCAAATACTCAAGACATCACTTTCATGAGTCAAACGCTCATACTATTGGCATAAGGCATCTGCCACTCTTTCATAATCACAACAGACTATCTCGTTCTCAACAGGCAACAGTTCAATGGGTATAAACCCCACCTGCCGTCTAATCTCTCAATTAGACTTTGGCTAAGCCAATTACATGATGTCAATCATAAAACACACCTAAAAGGCCAATCACCACAACATCACTTTTCTTTTTCAAATGGTATCCACTACCAAGCACAAAGCTCTTACCCATGCCACTCACATGCGTCATTCCACATGCCATGCCACTTTTGGACATTCATTTCAAAAATCAATCCTGTGCCATGCATCTCTTAACCACAATTGGACTCAACCTGATATCTAGACTTTCCCTTTCAAGTTATGACTTGGGTCATTCCTACCTATTGCCATCGTAGAAGCCTGCAAGGAGCCGCTCATTGTTTGTACCTCTCTATCCCAGTGATCACTCCTTGCCCTCATCAAAACTAGTCATTGCAAGTTGTCCCAAGTCATACATCTACGAAGAAAACCTCCTTCCACGCGTCTCATACCATGCTTCATGACGGTTTTAGGTATCCCATCAACTTGTCCCATACCAAGCGACAATTTATTAAGTCTAACCGCGATAAGTTCATGCATGCACCCTCATCAGCTTTCGTTTCAAAGCCACAAACACATGCATAGCATTTTCGTTCTCACCACCTGTCATACTGCAATTGTTTACACATCAAGCTTTATCCATAGAAAACCTCTAGCTCTACAAGGACCATCGCCTCTTACAGATCAATTGCCTATATTCAACTATGTACCTCAAGTCTAGTCGCTATTCCATTCAAATCCATTCGATCACAATTGGCCTTTAAGCAAAATATTCCTTGCCCGATTCCGTGTATACACCTTACCTCATATTATCCAAGACTGTCAATAGCAAGCGATAACTAAACCATCAAAATACAATGTAATTCAAGCCTGAATACATTAACACCAGTCGTCTCTTTATAACTCATATTCTCCAATTTTGGTCGTCAATAAGCCACGATCACAATCATATACTCCAATCGACCCCTCATTCATAAGCTATTCTCTAGCAACCTCAAATCTAGACTTATGACACTTCAATCTCCATTCAGTTCCTTGTGAGCCTTAGTCATGAAATCACTCAAGATCATCCATTAAATCGACACTAGAACCATTAGTGTACCTCACAAGTTCGAGCCTATAGTCCTTAAGATTCAGCAATCCATGCTTATCCCTAAAGGTCGCACAAGCTAATTATCCTTAAATCATCACGCCTTATCACTCCAAGCCTTAATCACATTGAATCGAGCTGACCTTACTCTGATACTACTTAAATGAGGATGTCACGCCCCGAACCCGGCAAACACGTGAACATCCACCAGGCTATAATCAAGATATGTCATCCAAGATCCTTTAGCCCCCATGTTCTCAAATCGTATAAATGCGGAAACAAGAAACTAAACCATGCACAAATAAAATCAAAATGACGTAGGACAATATATTTATATATAGTGCACTTATTAATCTATAAAATGCACCTCAATTCTTTCTAATGATCAAAACTAATCCGCCAAACAATATACAATCTCTAAGGTCATCCAACGTCTTAAAAACATTTGGTCAACTACTTCCTCAATATCACAGTCAGTTACAAATATAACTCCAAACAACACATAGTTCCTACGGTCTCATTCAAATTCTTCATGACTTCCGCCAACAACTTCCTGAAATGCCAACCCATGGCAAGTTCGGGCGCCTTTCGCCTGGGACCTGAAAAAGTTAAGCCCCCACTAGGGTGAGATATATATATATATATATATATATCTCAGTAAGTAAAACCTAAACCTAGACCTGAACATCAGTGCCCCAGACCGCACACAATGCTACCAAGATGCAAGCAATCAACAATAGCGCATGTAACATATAATTCGATACTCAATTATCACAATTTCCACCTCCACTTTCGTACTTCTCTATCACTCCTGCCAACTGACATCGCTAGGGCCACAGTCTAATCGATGTCTTCGTACCACTAGGGCCATAGGCCAATCGGTACTTTCAAAACTCAAAGCCATTCGATGCCACTAGGGCCACAGGTCAATCGGTATTCTCATTTCATTAAGATCATCATCATCTGATACCACTAGGGCCACAGGCCAATCGGTATCCTCAACATCTTTTAAGCTCACCACCATTCCATACCACTAGGGCCACAGGCCAATCGGTATTTTCATCATCAAGACATTTAGTCAATTGGTAACATTAGAGCCACAGACCAATCGGTACTTTCGAGGCTCACAACCAATTATCATCTCGAGGACTCACAGCCAACGCAATCTCCGAGGCCACAGGCCAACGATCGCTGGGGCACCATAGTCCATTCATAACACACAAGCATTATAGCCAATTCAATACTATAGGCACTATAGCCAAATTCAATAATAGGACATCATTGTCAATTCATGAATACATGGCTCAATAGCTAAATATGTCATCAAGGCCTATCACAGTCTAATTGTCATGCTATGTCATTCAAACCATGGAATCAACTACTCAATCAAGCAATTCAAGGCATAGGCTTCATAAAGCAATCAAATCACTCGACCACTCTATCCAGTAGTGTCCTAGCATTCAGATAAAGGTTTAGGAAACACTTACCTTGATCGATTAGCAAAGCTTCACAACAAGGAATCCTTTTTCAATTCTACAAGTATGCAATCCACCAAGAATCTCTCATTAACCTATAAAGGTTCATCAATTTCGAATAAAAAACCATCACGTTCAACTTCATTTAAACCAATCTTTCAATAACCATCAATTGGCAACTCAAGATGCCTTATCGATCAATCGAACACATAACCATACTTCCACGAACCCTTAATATATTCGGTTCAAGCATCAACATACAAGGCCGAATATAACTCGGTGTTTTATGCACCAACTAGTCCTTAAATCATTTCAAATTCTCAATCCACTTCACATACACCCCATTAACACTTCACATAACATCTTATAGGGGTCTTAACGATAAATTTAAAGCATGGCAGCACCTCCCACAACACCAAAGGGCTCGGTTCATCCAAACCGAAATAGGACAGAATTCGATTCTGCCCTTTCTCTCCTTAATCAGTCCATAAATCAATTTTAAACTTCAATCCGTCACAAAATTAACTTTCCATAACCTTAATCTATATGTTAAGAGAGCTCACCGAGGATTTAGAAGCAAAATAACACCTCAAAGCATTTGAACAGCCCAGTTTCCTCCACGCTCCTCAAACAGGCATAATATGTTAGATTTTAATCACCTCTGTTCAGTCATGAAAACACCCTAAATTCAAAAATAAAATAACCATACTTGCTCAGTAAACTCAAGTACTAGTTGTTACGAAGATCTCACTGAAAATTTAAGGTCATTTAGAGGCCAAAAGCTCCCAAAAATCATCCCTCTCCAAAATCGGGTCAGAATCAGCCTTTTGTCCACTCAAATAGACCTACGGGACAAACGGATGGCCCCAATTAAACTTATGATACCTTACTAGAATAAAAAGACGATAATATTTAAAATGACGGTGATTTTACCTCAATCCGATGTCGGACGACAAAGTTATGGCCGGAACAGTGGAGCCGTTTTTCCTTGTCCGCGGGAAACTTGCTCGGTCGAGAAAGAGGAAGAAGAAGAAGATGGTGGGAGTGAAGGTGGCCGACCAAAATGAAGAGAGAGAGATGGTATTTCATTCCAATAATACACTTTGGTCAATTTGATAGGGTGGATAATTAATGGACATTTAATGCTTGGCCATCTCTTTGATTGACACATGGCAAACTCCTATTGGTTGCTCCATTGACTTTGGCTTTCTTTGACCACATCCATACACTATTTTCGGCATCCATATAGAGGGTTTAATGACCAAAATGACCTTCTAAATTTTTTCAGGCAATGCCAAAGGACGAGGGGCAAAATGGTCATTTTTCACTTTTTGTCCGAACTTTCATTTTTTCAGTATAAACCACCCTCGATGAGGCGACGTCCATCTCAATTTCAATGTCTGAATTCCTCAATATTCAATACCCAAATCTCGAGGTCCAATGTCCTATCGAACTCTCCTCAACTATAATTTCAATTTTTCTCAAACTGACGGGCGACTCTTGCATGCGCTACGCTTACCGAACTTGGGATTTTTCGTAACCCGTGGCGGCTTTGATTGTCCTATAATTATGAGGGTTTATCGTTCGTTCCTTCGATCCTAATCATCAGAATCCGATTTAGGAAATTCTCGCAAATTACACATTGGTTAAGCAGAATCACTCGCGTCCCAACATATAACGCTAGCAAGACATCCCATGATCGCTCCGAGATCAATCTCTGCTGGCCCAAGATATTATCTCGACAATCCCTATGGTCAAAGTGCCATTTATCATTCAAATTTCCCAGGTCCACGTATCCGACTCTGCGTCAGTTTTTCCCTTTTGATCAGTTAACTCAAGAGTGGTCAACTCCGAGCGAATTACAACTGAAACACATCGATCGATATCCTTTCATTCAATACCCTCGAGAGAATCGGAATTCAAAATGTCACAATTCTTCCACCTTAAAGAAATTTCGCCCTCGAAATTTGTAATTTCCCGATTATTCACATCCCTGGGGTATAGACGCCTCATCGCCTCCTCACTTTTTAAAATGGTTCCTTCCATTACTTGACACTCCCATTTGTCCTTTCTGGCAAAAGCCATCCTTTCCTAGGACTTTTTTCCTTCAGCCCTCAATTGGCGTTTACTTCTCTATTCTCCGTTGACATTCACAACATTGGTCGGTGGTACACCTTCTAACATATGAACCTTCTTTTCAATTCGTCCCATGGTCCGGAAATAATATGTACGTCATACTGTAATCCTACTTTTCAAATTCCTTGTCGGAAGGCTTTTTCCAGAACGCCGCAGTAGATTCAAGATCATTTTCTATCACGATCATTACCCAACCGTCATGAAATCGCACTCCTTGAGTGCCTCTATCAATTGGCATAATCATCCAACTCAAACATCATGTTGCACCATCGGGAACACACAAGTTCCATTAACTTAGCCTCGATTGTCCAAAACGAACTCTAGCCTTCTCGACTTCTTTGGCAAACTCATGATTGAGTCTTTAATAGATTTTCCTCGATTATATTCGAGATTCTCAAATGACCAATTAATCCACCAGCTTGCAACAATTATGATTTCCCTTCATTTGTACGTTCCTTGTCTGTGGAGCTCCATGGTTTCCATCCTTAATTTCAACATTTCCCCTCCAGACACTCAAAAGTCTGGGTTTTCTCTCAATTGCTCTTATTCGTAGTCCTTACACAACTTCATCTATGTTGTCAACTCCCGTCGGGAAACTACTACCTTATTCTCTCGTGGTAGATATTGACTTGTAGTCTTTTTTTACCCATAATGTTTCTCGAACTTTGTCGCAAGGACATTTGCAATCCAACTCCAATCATGCTCTAAGCATTCCAACTCATATGGCCTTATCATCACGATGTATATGCAATGCCTACTTCCGGTTGCCTCACTATGCCTCAAGTTTCATTCTACGTCGTGTCACTACAACTTTCATAAGCTTTTCAGTTTTCAACCAGAAACGCTATTAATGGCGTAGCCATCAGCTTAACTTAAATCGTCAAAACTCTTTTCACGTTCATTCATCTATTCTTGCTATATCTCGTCCTTACTCCATTTCACCAATGGAACTGCTCTTGCGGAGAATCTTTTCACAGTCCGTTTATTGCAATTCATCAATCCTAGAAAACTTCAAGTTTCAACAACTCACATCGACCATAGTCGATTCGTCACCTATTTAATTTCTCAAGTGCTCCACAGGAATTTCACTTCCCAAAAACTTCACAGCTAAGGAATCTTACCTTATCAAGTCCGTTGCTTGTGCGCTTCACATCCAGCGTACAACGATCATCTCTTTAGAGTCCATAGGATACTCTCAAAGCTGTTCATATTTCTCATGACTCCTTAAATGAGTCCAATCATCGTCTCTCAAGACGGTAACAACCAACTCAATCATTCATTGGGCACTTAATTTGACTATTATCAACTTCTTTTTACCAGGTGTCAAATCTTTCAAACTATTCTTCATACTTTTCACTTGAGAGCTCAAACCTTGGCGCTACACTCTCATAAGTGTCCACTTGGACTACAAACCATTTTCTTCATTTTTGTCACTCTTTCCTCAGGAAGCATTAGTGCTTTAGCCTCCGAGTTACACAACTCGCTAATGCGACCTTATCCCAATTCCACATATCCAACTAAACATCGACATCATCCTGGAATTCAACATTGTCTACAGGACAGTCTCTTAGACTTCACTTCCATGAATTATTGAAGTTCTATGTATTATTTCTCAGTTAAGACACTAAACCTCAATACCATGACAATGATTTTCCTCTTCTTTTCACACTAAGGTCACTTACCCTATGAAGGAAACTATACATTTTAGTGGTATTCTCTCACTTCAAATTCACCTTTTTCTTCCTATTTCATAGGATGTCATCCTTGGAGTCTATGCCAATGGCGTTACCTTTACTCTATGATTCAAATGTCACCATACTTTCACATTCTCCTTCCCAAAACTCAGTCACCTCAAGTGACAATATATGTTCGCCATTAGTCTTCACCAGTTCACATATCGAATGCTCAATTCGATTACCTCAAATCACTCTGCAAGTATTCTCTAAGCATTATTTTCGCTTACTAAATCATTCACTATAATTACAACCAGCCAGGTCTATCAAGTCCATTCACTTTTCTTTTCACTAACGACTATTTCATGGTCCAATCACCCTTTAAGAATAACGCTCTATTCTTTAGGGAACAACAACTTATGATTTCATTTCTCATGATTCCAGTTCAATTTCAATCAACCGATCTGAGGAAATCATTAATTTCACGCAAACTAACATTTCGATTTTTCCTCGACTCCTTCCATAACAGAAGAGACGGATTACCCATTTTCCAACATGGGTCTTACGCCCAGGTAATCAACCATTCTCGTAGGCACATTCCATATTCCATAATGAACATCTCTTTGCTCGTAATCTATGAGCAGGAGTTCTATTATTCATAAGTCTTCCGATCATTCTCTTCTTTGATTGAGTCCCCTTACCATTCCTCAAAATCAGGAATAACAACTAGCCATAAGGCTTTCAAACTCCAATTCACTCAGGGATTTACTTATCTTATTCAAGGGTCCTTGACTACCTTTACCATATGCTTAGACGGACCTAGAAAACTCTATCTCATACTGGTCGATCATCAGATCTTTACAAGAATTTGAGGATCCAAACAGCCTTTGCTCTTGAACAATCCCAGGATGCTACTTTTCGTCGATCAACTCAATAGAGATAGTCCAGTTAGACATCATGCCTTCGAGGAAACCTTTCCTCTGGTGACCTTTCACCATTTATCGACAACCTCTTAAGGCTAAAACTGCCAAGGTCACTTTCTTTCCTCAATGTACCCAAAACCTCTAGCATTTCCTTACCATGATCTCCAATTTAGAGGGAGACAATTTCAAATCTCATCCCTACATCAAACTCAGTCAATCTCAACCTTATTCACAGCTTCACTAGCTTTCAAAACTCTCGTGGTTCTTTCCATATATTCAATTTAGAATGAAGTAACTCAGAATCACCTTTCTCATTACTTCCATCACCTAACTCATCAGCACTAGCATCAGTCGTCTCAGCTACTTGGGTACAATAGCAGCTCCTTCTAGAGTCTATCTACTCAACCACTTTTCTCATTTCAATTTAAAGTTCTCATGAACCCCATTGCACTTGGGTCTCGCATGATTAACAAAATCGGGCCATATTCTCTTCCATGAATCATACTTTAGTCACTCATCTTTACTCAATTCTCACTATCCTTCTCAGTTCTCGGATCTTTCACACCATGTATACTCAAGCCAAGTGCTCCTCTAGCGACTGTGCCTTGGTCGTTCAACCTTATTAGGTTCTCATGTCACTTGAACCACTATGATTCCCTCCAAGAACCAAAGACTTAAGTCATCTACTCAAGTCTAGCAGTCTCAGGCTGCTCACATCATTATCTTTCACCATCAACAATAAGTAGTTCCCAAAAAACTCTCTAATGATTCCTAGGTAATTCTCAACTAATTACTAATTATTCAAGGATCCCAAATCATCCTTGATCAACAATTATTTATCAAGTCATCTTCAACAAGGCAACTTCTCAATCTTTAGCCAATTATTAGGCAAGCCTCAATCAGGCCAAAACTCAACTAGGTCAACACCCAACAAATACTCAAGGCATCACTTTCATGAGTCAAATGCTCATACTGTAAGCATAAGGCATTTTCCTCTCTTTCATAATCACAACAAACTATCTCGTTCTCAACCTGCATCAGTTCAACGAATATAAACTCCACTTGCCGTCTAATCTCTCAGTTAGACTTTGGCCAAGCCAATCACATGATGCTAACCATAAAACATGCCTAAAAGGCCATTCACCACAACATCACTTTTCTTTTTCAAACGGTATCCACTGCTAAGCACAAAACTCTTACCTACGCCACTCACATGCGTCATTTCACATGCCATGCCACTTTTAGACATTCATTTGAAGAATCAATCCCATGCCATACATCTCTTAACCCTAATTGGACTAAACCTGATACCTAGACATTCTCTTTCAAGTTATGACTTGGGTCATTCCTACCTCTTGCCATCTTAAAAGCCTTCCAAGAGCCGCTCCTTATCCGTAACTCTCTGTCACGGTGATCACTCCTTGCCCTCATCAGACCCGATCATTGCAGGCTGTCCCAAGTCATACATCTATGAAAAAAAGCTCGTTCCACATGTCTCATACCATGCTTCATAACCGTTATATGCATCCCATCAACTTGTCTAATACCAAGCCATAGTTTATTAAGTCCAACCACGATAAGTTCATGCATGCACCCTCATCAGCTTTTGTTTCAAAGCCACAAACAATGCATAGCATGTTCGTTCTCACCACCTGTCATACTGCAATCGTTTCCACATCAAGCTTTATCCATAGAAAGCCTCTAGCTCCACAAGGACCATCGCCTCTCACAAATCAATTGCCTATATTCAACTATGTACCTCTACAAATCAATTGCCTATATTCAACTATGTACCTCTACTCTAGTCGTTATTCTAGTCAAATCCACATGCATTCGATCACAATTGGCCTTTGAGCCAAATATTCCTTGTCTGATTCCTTGTGTACACCTTACCTCATATTATCCAAGACTGTCAATAGCAATCGATAACTAAACCATCAAGATACAATGTAATTCAAGCCTGAATACACTAATACTAGTCGTCTCTTTATAACTCATATTCCCCAAGTTTGGTCATCGACAAGCCACGATCACAATCATATACTCCAATCGACCCCTCATTCATAAGCTATTATCTAGCAACCTAAAATCCAAGCTTATGACACTTCAATCTCTATTGAGTTCCTTGTGAGCCTTAGTCATGAAATCACTCAAGATCATCCATTAAATCAACACTAGAACCATTAATGTACCTCACAAGTTCAAGCATATTGTCCTCAAGATTCAGCAACCCATGCTTATCCCTAAAGGTCTCACTAGCTAATTGTCCTTAAGTCATCATGCCTTATCACTCCAAGCCTCAATCACATTGAATCGAGTTGACCTTGCTCTGATATTACTTAAACGGGAATGTCACGCCCCGAATCCGGCGAGCACGTGAACATCTCACCAGGCCATAATCAAGATATGCCATCTAGGATCCTTCAGCTCCTATGTTCTCAAATCATATAAATGCGGAAGCAAGAAACTACTCATGCACAAATAAAATCAAGATGACTTATGACAAAAAAAATATATATAGTACATTTATTAATCTATAAAATGCACCTCAATTCGTTCTAATGATCAAAACTAATCCGCCAAACAATATACAATCTCTAAGGTCATCCAACGTCTTAAAAACATTTGGTCAACTACTTCCTCAATATCATGGTCAGTTACAAATATAACTCCAAATAATACACAGTTCCTATGGTCTCATTCAAATTCTTCATGACTTCCGCCAACAACTTCCTGAAATGCCAACCCATGGCAAGTTTGGATGCCCTTTGCCTACGACCTAAAAAAGTTAAGCCCCCACTGGGGTGTGATATATATATCTCAGCAAGTGAAACCTTAACCTAGACCTGAACATCAGTCCCTCAGACCGCACATAATGCCACCAAGATGCAAGCAATCAACAATAGCGCACGGCCTCAAACAAGCAGGAATATCAATAGCTAAGCATGGATGAGCATTACAATCAATCACACTCAACTTTAGGTTCTCAAGCTCCCTGCGCAAGCAACATATAATTCGACACTTAATTATCACAACTTCCACCTCCACTTTCGTACTTGTCTGGCACTCCTGCCAACTGACATTACTAGGGCCACAAGCCAATCGATGTCTTCGTACCACTCTGGCCACAGGCCAATCGGTACTTTCAAAGCTCGAAGTCATTCGATGCCACTGGGACCACAGGTCAATCGGTATTCTCATTTTATTAAGATCATCACCATTCGATACTACTAGGGCCACAAGCCAATCGGTATCATCAATATCTTTTAAGCTCACCACCATTTCATACCACTAGGGCCACAGGCCAATCGGTATTTTCATCATCAAGACTTTTAGTCAATTGGTAATAGTGGGGACACAGGCCAATCGATACTTTCGATGTTCACAGGCAATTATCATCTCAGGATCTCATAGCCAACGCAATCTTCGAGGCCACAGGCCAACGATCGTTGGGGCACCATAGCTCATTTATAACACACAAGCATAATAGCCAATTAATACTATAGGCACTGTGACATTCTGATTTTCCTATCATTTCAAGACTTATTAATGAGAAAGTATCTAACGATGTATTTCAGTCGTATCTTGCTCGGATTTGATCAATCTTGAGTTGACTAACCAAGAGGGAAAGGCTAACGCCAAACAAAGTACGTGGACCTAGGAAACTCGAATAGGAAATGGCGTTTTGACCATAAGGATTGTCGAGGGGACATTTAGACCCATAAAAGGCCGATCTAAGAACGATTAAGGAATGCATTGCTAGCGTTATATGATTGGAGCGCAGGTGATGCTGCTTAACCAATATATATAATTTACAAAATTTTCCTAAATAGAATAGTGACGATCAAGACCATCGAAACTAGTGATAGACCCTCACAATTACATGACAACCAAAGTCGCCATAAATTGACGAGCTCTAATTGTGATATGAATCACAGGGTCGATACGCGTAACTTCTGCAAAAGCAGCCCGTCAGGTCGGGATAGGCTGGAATCGCATTGGGTAGAGAAATGATTCAGAAACGAGTCTCGAAATCAGAAAATGGAGAATCAAGAATTCCAACATTACAATTGGATTGGTCGTCACCTTATCGAAGAAAATTAAAATTAGAAAAATGACGTTCAGGACGTTGAGGGTAAAATTACCATTTTGCCCCTCAAGCCTTGGCTCTGCCTTAATAATTGGACAAGGATATTTTAGTCATGGAAGCCCCATTATAGCTGCCGAAAATTGAAGAAAATAAGAGCCGTTGGATGAACATTGATTGACACATGGACAAGTGTCAAAGGATTAGGCTATGATGTTGATGGAGTCACCTTTTTACCTACCATTCAACAAGTTGACTCTTGAAAATGAAGCATAAACCTCTCTTTCTCTCTCTCCTCTTGGCCGAACAACCTCCTCCATTCTTCCATTTCTCTTCTTTTTCTTCTTCTTCCTTTCTGCCGACCGCTTGCCGCCCGACCAATTCTATCCGCCAGCTTTGCCGTCGTCGATTGCTACTTTCGGTGACTTCCAGCCACCGAACCAACCACCTGCTACTTCCTCATCCTTTTGCTAACATTCTCCAAGTAGAAACAAGCCATTTGACTCAGTGAGGAGCTCCGACCGGCTAATCTCCCGAAAGTCGACGGAAACAGTCACAGTTAGAGGTAAGCCACTGTTTAGGCTTTATAGAACTCGGAATCCTTTGAATTTTTTCACTAAATTTTGTGGTCGTCTAGAGGACACATAGACTGAGCTGTGATAAAAAATTTGGAGAAATTTGATGGAGTTTTGACCCTAAATGGATCTTGTATTTGAAGGGCCAGAACTGAACGGTTGAAGACCCGAAGGAACCGGCGTCGTTCAAGGATTTTCTGACGTCACCTTGGCTTCAAATTTTCAGTGAAGTTCCCAACCCCTAGAATTACATGTTAGCAAGTAGATTAGTGATTAAATTGAGGATTTAAGCTGGTTTAAGGGCTGAATAGTTGGAGTATACACAGAATCGAAAATGCCATATTTCGATTCTGCATACCTATTTTGTGGGAGGTTGTTGGTGTTGAAATTGAGCTCTAAATTTATCGTTGAGAAGTGTGAAGAAGTTAATTGATAGGTCCATGAGGTGTATGTTTAGTAGGGTGACGATTTGAGGAAGAAAAATTGATAATTGGATGAATTTCCTTAGGTTGCGCGGCGGATTTGATCTTGGATCATTATAACCAAACCCTTGAGGTGCTTGGAAGAAGACTTGTATTGAATTAAACTTGAGGTAAGGGGATTCTAAACCTTTGATAGGAGGATTAGACTCGATTGGGTGATTTGTGTGCGAATTGATCGATTCTTGGAGGTCATAATGTGGTTGTCCAATGTACGTCCTAGAAACAGATAGAGGACTTGAAGGTTTGACAATGCTTGTGCTCTGAATTGATTGCCACATTTGTATGTCAAATTTAATTATCTCGCATGCCATGGATGTGTCGTTCGTCGCATGAGTTTGCATTCGAATGTGTGCTATGAAATGAAATGAACTTGTGACATGTATGAGAAGTTGTGACACCCTGATGCGTTGAGATGCGGGGTTGTGTGAATGGATACCCTGAGGCGCTGAGGCGCGGGGTTTGAATTGAATGACACCCCGAGGCATACAAGACGCGGGGTTGAGAAGACCATAGTCCTGATGCGTTGAAATACGGGACGAAGTTGAGATGTGTCGACACAGGCTTCGAATGAGATTGAAAACCTAATCCGTTTACACGGGTTTGTCAATGAGGCGGTCTGATGCTTTTACGTGGACCGAGCCTAAGGCGTTCTAAACGCAGGCATGAAAGTGAGGAGGCAGAAAAGGGTGGAAGGTGTAATCCGGCTTGATAATGTGTGTTTGAGTTGAAAGATGTAATAAGATGCCTTGATTGCATGCTTGACATCTGTGTGTTATTTCGTGATAGTTGAATGCTTCATGCGGTTTTGTATAAATTGTTGTGATCGTAATCGCCTGAGTGGACAGTCAGCCTAACCTAGGTTTAAGACTCACTTTACTGAGATGTATGTCTCACCTCATTGTGGGACCCTTTTTTTTTCAGATCCTAGGCCTTGAGGATGTGGTCAATCAGGTTTGGTGACCCAAAGGAGATGTCAGTATATTTTGAGGAGTTCCATGATGGACAGGGGACCGTTTATCTTAGGAAGTGTACAGTCGTCTGGGTAGATGAAGATAGTAGTAGCTGGAAGCCTCACAGGTACGAGATATGGTTTAAGAAGATAGGGGACGTTTCTACAGGGCAATTGAAGCCCACTAAGCTACCTCATGGGGGTGATACCCAGTTGGTGTTGTCACGCCTCGAACTTGGTGAGCACGCGAACATCCATGTCCATGTCGTTCATTCATAAATGCTCTATGATCCAACGGCCAATTTTTCAACGTGCTGTAAGAAACATACTCGCTGAAGCGATGCCAACTCCAATCATACAAATACAACAACACACGATGACTTAGGACACAAGGGTACATCAAAATCTCCTTAATTCATTCTCGATGATTCAATTCTATAATCTACCAATCATAAGTATATTTCCAACTTCGAAGAAAGGCGAATCCAACCTAGGTACAATTAGTCATCTATCTCTTCAAATGCCGATCCTTGGTAAGTTCGTGCCTCCTTCGCCTGGAACCTGAAAAAAATTAAGCCCCCACTAGGGTGAGATATAAATCTCAGTAAGGTGGGTCTTAACCCTAGGTTAGGCCAACCGTCCACTCAAGCAGTCATCTATCTCAAAATCCAATCTCATAAAATGCTGGTGCATCAAGCACAAACCATAAAACAGCAAAATGTAGCAAACAGGCAAACCACAATGACCTCACGTCCCACTCAGACATTCTTGTCCACTCAGCCTGCCACTTCACCACATCTAGTAATCTTCGCCTGCCTCAATCTTTAGCCCACGATTAGATCACGTCATGCTCGGTTCGCGTAAATGCATCAGACCGTCATCGACAACCCGCGTAAATGTATCAGGTTCCGATGAATCTCCAAGCAAAGCTCATTAACTCATACTCCGTCCCGCGATTAGATCGCATCAGGACCATGGCCACTTAACCCCGCGAATTCGTCACATCAGGGCGCCACACAACATCATCTCCACCCGCGAACTCGTTGCATCAGGGCATACATCTCCTGCCTCGCGTCTTATACGCCTCAAGGCCTCTCCGTCTCGCGAATACTTCGCATCAAGACCGTGGCTGTCTCAACCCTGCGATCACATAGTATCAGGGCGCCACATCACTTCACTTCACCCTACGAACTCGTCGCATCAGGGTTTACTTTTCCTGCCCCGCGTCTCGTATGCCTCAAGGTCTCTCCGTCTCGCAATTAAATCACATCAGGATCATGACTATCTCAACCCCGCGGTCACATCGCATCAGGGCGCCACTCAACAATAATTCCACCCCGCGATCTCATCGCATCAGGGCATCAACTCCCACCTCGTGTCTCATACACCTCAGGGCCTTACTAAGATATAAATCTCAGTAAGGCGGGTCCTAACCCTAGGTTAGGCCGACCGTCCACTCAGGCAGTCATCTACCTCTTAATACTTCCAAGCTCATAAACTCGCAGGCATATCAAGTATTATCAATAAAACAATAACATGCAGATGGCAGGCATGCAATAATGACCTTATGTCAAACTCAAACGCATGCGCACACTCGGCCTGTCACTTCACAATATCCACCAACCTCCTCCTGCTCATTCTCTAGCCCTCGATTAATCGCATCAGGCTCGGTCCGCGTAAACGTATCAGACCGTCATCTGTAATTCGCAATCTCCAAGTAAACGTATCAGGTTCCGATGGATCTCAGGTAAATCTCATTATCTCTTACCTCCATCCAGCGAATAGTTCGCATCAGGACCGTGGCTAACTCAATCCCGCGATATCGTCGTATCAGGGTGCCACACAATAAAATTTCACCTCGCGATCTTGTCGCATCAGGGTATTTTCATACCTTCGTCCCGTAAATAGTTCGCATCAGGACTGTGGCCATCTCAACCCCGCGATCACATCACATCAGGGCGCCACATCACATCAACTTTACCCCGCAAACTCGTCGCATCAAGGTGTATATCTCCTGTCCTGCGAATCATACGCTTCAGGGCCTCTTTGTCCCGCGATTAGATCGCATTAGGATCGTGGCTATATCAACCCCATGATCACATCGCATCAGGGCGCCACGTCACCTCAATTTCACCCCGCGAACTCATCGCATCAAGGTATACGTTTCCTGCCCCGTACCTCATAGGCGTCAGGGCCTTTCCATGTTATAGTCATACCATGATTCCCACTTCAATTCACAAATAAAGCACATGTGCAACTCATGCACAGTTCTAGTATTCATGGCATACGAAACGATCGATGATACACATACATGGCGGACAATTCAAATATATGCAATATCATACATGAACCTCCTTTAACCACTTAGAACATATTAATGGTTATCCCTTTGGAGTACTCTCATAAATCGATCAAATTATTTCTCGACTCGCCCAATCGAGTCCAGTCTTCTTAGCGTAAGGTTAGGAATTTCCTTACCTTTGATTTGGCAACCCAAGTTACTCCTCGTGGACCCTCAAAGTCTCGACCAACCATGGTTGAAGGCCAATCCACCGCACAACCTAGCATTTCCAATCAATTAGTAAATTTCTATGCCCAATTTCTTTAATCCATAAACCATAAACCTTTAATGCATAACCCTCATCCTCTTATCATGCTTTAATCATCAATTTGGAGCCCAATTCATTCATCCTCAGCCCCCTCATAGATTCGGTTTGCACAAAACCGAACCGGTCCTTCTTAGTTCGGTGCAAACCGAACACATTCAAACCTTAATCAACTCATAAATCCATCATGTAATCAACATTCTACCCCTTAACATGTTTATCTAGGGGTTTGGGAGGCTCACCGTGAGTTTCGAGTCGATTGGTCGTCAGAAACTCGCCGAACGTCGCCGGTTCCTCCAAGTCGGTTTTTCGACAGTTTCTGGGCAAAATGTACATCTCCTCAGGATCGTGGCTATATTAACCCCGCGATTTCATCGCATCAGGGTGCCACGTCACCTCAACTTCACCCCGCGAACTCGTCGCATCAGGGTATATATATCTCCTGACATGTCACACTTGTGCCATGGTTTTTTTTCAAATAGCTCTCCATACAAGACGATATGTGCAATTTAAGCACAACTCAAGATCCATGGCGTACAAGCCAGTCAATTGTAATCCGGACATGGCGAACAACTCAAGCATATCTAACATCACACACGATCATTCTATAACATCTAAGGATACAACAAGGCTATCCCTCTTAGACCAATCCTCTTAACTCATCAATTCAATCCATGACTCACCCGATTGAGTCCAATCTTGCTAGCTTAAGGTTAGGAATTCCCTTACTTTTGATTTGGCAACACAAACTACTCTTCTTGGACCCTCTTGGTCTCAGCCAAGTCACTCCAAGGCCAACTCATCACGTAACCTAATAGAATTCAACCAATTTGTCAATTCTCAAGTCCAATTCAACCATTTATAAATCCTAATCTTCCATAGTATGATCCTCATCCTCTTAAAATGCTTTAATCATCAATTTGAGGTTTAAAATCCAACCATCAACAGCCCTACAGATTCAGTTTGCACAGAACCGAACTGGGCTATGTTCGGTTCTGTGTGAACCGAATAAATCCAGCCATATATGTGACATTTTGATTTCCAGTCAACTTTAGACTTTGTAATAAGAAATTTATATATATCAAGCGATGTATTTCAGTCATATTTCGCTCAAATCTTATCAATTTGAGTAGACTGACCAAAGGGGAAAGGCTAACGCGAGACGAGGTATGTAGACCTAGGCGGCTCGGATAGGAAATGAAGCTTTAACCACAGGGATTGTTGAGGGGATATTTATAATCGCCAATAGGTCGATCTAAGAACGATTAAGGATTACCATGCGAGTGTCATACGATTGGAGCGTGGGTGATGCCGCTTAACCAATGTATGATTTGCAAAATCTTCCTAAATCGGACGGTGAAGATCGAGACCTTAGGAGATGGTGATAAACCCTCAAAATTACATGACAACCAAAGCCTCCACGAATTGACGAACCCTAAATGTGATGAGAATCACAGGGTCGATACGGATAAAGTCCGCAAAAGCCGTCCGTCGATTTGGGATAGGCTAGGATCACGTCTGATAGAGAAAACGATCAGAAACGAGTCTTGAAAGATTTAAAATGGAAAATCAAGAATTCTAACTTCATTTGGAATGGTCGTCGCCCTATCGAAGAAGTCAGAAACAAAAAAAACGACGTTCGAAACGTCGGGGGTAAAATGACCATTTTGCCCCTCAATCTTGAAGCTTTACTTATACAACTCAAGAAGGGCAATTTGGACAACGGACACTCTCTTGGTTGCCAAAAATGAAGACCAAAATGGAGCCCTTGAATCATCTAGGGAAGAGGCAATGCCAAGTGTCAAAGATCAAGCCATGGATGGTCATTTCACCTTTACCCATCTACCATTTCACTTTGACCAAACTTGGGAATAAATAGAAGCTCTCTTTTCTCTCTCTTTCACTCTCTCACTCGGCCAAGTTACCAAGAGAAACCACCGAAGCCCTTCATCATCTTCTTCTTCCTCCTTCAACTGATGTTCGTCACCCGACTAGAACCACACCGCTCGTTCGTTCGGTCGATTCGAAAGCCCCTTCCGGTCATCAATCGACCACCGACCGATCATCCCGACGTTGCTCTACGTCTTTTCGACATCCTCCAATAGGAATCAGGCCGATTAGAGCACTGTGGAGTCCTGGCCAAGCAATCTCCCAAGAGCCAACAGATTCTGCTCCAATTTGAGGTAGGTTCAGTTCTCACCCCTTTTGATAGCCGAAATCTTCGAATCTAGAGCTCAAATTTGGTGGAGAATAAGTAGACACATAGATAATTCTGTGGTAAAAATTTGAGCTTGATTTGATAAGGTTTTGACCATGAACCAGCCTTGTATATATTGGACAGAATCTACCAGAATTCTAACCCTAGGCGTTCCGACGACTTTAAACGACTTTTCGGCGACCAACCGACTCCAAATGACTCGTGAGCCTCCTCAACCCTTAGTTAGACATTATAAGAGGTAGGATAGTGTATAATTAATGGATTGGGAGTAGATTAGGACCGGTTGGACCCGGCATGAATAGAATCGAATGAAACCGGTTCAATGCCAGGCCAAATTGAATCTATTAAAGGCCTTGGGCCATGGTTTTGAGCTGTAAATTGATGATTGTGATGTGATGAAGTGTTGAGAATTGAGTTATGGATCATTTGGATTGATAAATTAAGGAATTGGACTTGGAAATTGACATATTGATTGAATATTCTAGGTTGCGCAACAAATTGACCCTTGGAGTTGGTGTTGGCCGAAACTTTGAAGCTCAAAGAGGAGTAATTGGTGTTGTCAAGTTAAGGTAAGGAAATTTCTAAATCAAGGCTGGGGGGATTGGACTCGATTGGGTAAGTCGAGGGTCGATTAGAATGGTTTGTGAGGAATTATCAAATAGGGTAGTTTTGATATGTCCTAAGACGTTAAGGAATAATTATGTGACATTGCCTACACCTGAGTTGTTTGTCATGTTTGTATGCCATTTGAATTGACTTGCATGCCACGGAATTTATGAAATGCATTAAATACGTGTTTGCCAGCGAGTGTAAAATTGAATTGAAAAATCAATGCATGTGATGTGGGGTGGCATGAGCATGGCGTAACGGGGCCCTGAGGCGTATTAGACGTGGGGCGGGAGGTTGAGACCCTGATGCGACGAGGCGCGGGGTAAAGTATGGTTAGGTGGCGCCCTAATGAGACGAAGTCGTGGAGTTAAGATAGCCACAGTCCTGATGCAAATGATTCGCGGGACGAAATACGAATGAATGAGATGCGCCTGGAAATTCATCGGGACCTGATGCGTTTACACGGGTCACCGATGACCGTCTGATGTGTTTACGCGGGCCAAGCTTAAGGGGACTAGTTCGCGGGCTAGAGAATGAGACAGGCAGAGGTTGATGGATATGGTGCTGTGACAGGCTGAATATACATGTGCATATGAGTGTGACACGAGATCATAAATGCTTGCATGTCTTTTGTATGTGGTTGTTTATTGAATTGTGATTGTGATGCCTATGTATTCATGAGTTTGGATTTGTTAAGGGATGCGACTACTTAAGTGGACTGTCAACCCGACCTAGGGTTAGGTTTTTCTTATTGAGATGTGTATTTCACCCCTTTTGGGGAAACCTTATTTTACAGATCCAATGTCATAGCTATGTGGCCAACATATTTTGGGGACCCAAAGGAAATGACGGCGTACTATGATGAGTTGCTAGATAGGCAAGGAAACATATATGTGAGGAAATGTACCGTTGTATAGGTAGACGAGGGTAAGCCTGAGTGAAAGCCTCATAGGTTCGAGGCGTGGTTCAAGAAGGAGGGTGACTCACAGAGAGGGCCGCTGAAGCCCCATGAGGTACCATAGGGTATCATACCCGATTGGTGCCAGACCGTGGCGGAGCAGGAGCTACTTGAGGGGTCAGTGGTAGGGTCTAGGAATGGACCAGAGTAGACACCGACCATGGAGTTCACCGAGAAGCAGGAGCAAGAGGAGGTGATAGTTTTGGAGGCGTCCGAGGGGAACCTAACTGAGCCATCACAGGAGGTTACCATGGAGGATTCAGTGGAGGTTCCGTTTGAGACGTTTTTCGAGTGTGAGCCTACTGAGGACGCAGAGGACACGGACGACTCCAGTAGCTCATCCTAGGATACTTCAGTTGGTGGATCGATCTTTACTGGCGACCTGACCCCGTTCTTGAGGGATTTTGTGGATGTTTCCTTTTGATATGCTTACCATGTCGCCTTTTGTTTAACGGGCTTAGTATTTGAGTTATATGAACAGTATGCCTTGATATATGAATGACATATGCTATCCAGGTCCCACTTAATCTATATATATTGTACGGGGATATATTGGAGTATCGCTTCCATGTACGTGATGTATTTATTGTATATCTCGATTCCAATTGGTATATCTTGAGACCGCCGAGAGATTTTTGTTGGTTTACTTGCAGGGATGTTCGCGCGCTCATGCCTTGGTCACGGGGCGTGACATCCCCACTTGTTTGGTATCAGAGCAAGGTCAGCTTGATACAAAGTGGATTGAGGATCGGAGTAATAAGGAGGATTAAGTTGGGACAAAGACGGATAGAGAGACCTTAGGAAACTGGTCAGGGTACGGCATGGGATGCCTAGCGTGTGACTTGACACCTATGGATGGTGTTTGGCCTTGGTAAGATTGTGGCAAGGCATAAGGAATTAAGCTCTTTGCTTAATGATTGAAGGTCATTTCGGGACCTTGACTGGCCTAATGAATGAAAGTGATTGGTTTTAGTGAATCACTGGAGTGGATGGAAATGAGAAAAAGCCATGGGCCATTGGTTGAAATGTTTCTGAAATTGATGTGCGGAGTACTGTAGTAGCATGACTATTTCTGTTAAGGGTTAATTAGTAACTCTAGATTGGATGAATGAGTAAGTTACTAACTCATTGTTGAACTTGTGGTGGATCAGGTTCAATAGCAAGAAGCAAGGATGAGTAACCCATCTAGAAGACTTGGAAGACCAAGAGGCGGAGCCTCTAGTTCAAGGCTGTCCGTAGCTGAAGATCCAAGACTAGACGGTCTACTGAGGGCAATAGAGGGACTTAGAAACATTATAGAGAGGCAGGCCCAAGATCAGGACTCTGCCATAGCTCAGGCAGTAGGAGCTGCCCTAGCTGCCGTCAATACCAACATTGGCAACGCTGGTGGAAGTGGAAGTCAGGGCGAGCCGAACCAGAGTAACAAAAGGGTAAACCCTCAAGAGGAAATCATTATCGCCAGACAGATGGGCTAATTGGTGGAGCAATTCATGAAACTGAAGCCGAAACAGTTCGACGGGATTGGAGATCCCGAGCTAACGCCTAGATGGATAGAAAAGTTGGAGAAGGCTTTTGGGGTACTAATATGCACAGACGAGGAGGCTTTTGGGGTACTAATATGCACAGACGAGGAGAAGGTATTGCTGGCTGTGTACCAACTGGAGGGTACAGCAAATGACTGGTGGGCTGCCACCAAGGATGGAGTTTTTCCTAAATGAGTGGCCCTGAATTGAAATTCCTTCAAGACGGCCTTTAATGATAAGTATTTTTTAGAAACGACTAGAGAGAGCAAGCAGGTGGAGTTCCTACAGCTGCGCCAAAACCAGCTGACAATAGATCAATACGAGGCTGAGTTCGCGAGACTTTCGAGGTACGTACCTCAATCTGTAGAAGACCCTTTTGAGAAGGCAAGGAGATTCAGGGATGGTCTGAGACCAGAACTCCGTAGCCAAATGATCGCTCTGAACTTGAGGATTTACCAGGAGATATATAAGCGAGGCCAAATGATTGAACGGGATTTGAGGGAAAGAAATACCGCAACTGGATAGCGGTTCCCATCGTTCAGAGACCATCGCTAGATGGGCAAGAGGCCGATGGAGAATAATAGACGTTTCGTGCCGCCCGCAAGGAAGAAAATAGTGAAACCGCCAAACCCAATGAACTGGAGCCGCAGACTGTGTGTCAGAAGGCATGGAAATGGGCCATGCCTAGTGAGGACAGGAGCATGTTTCAAGTGTGGTCAACTTGGTCACCAGATGAGAATGTGTCCAAACCAAGCGCCGGTAAGTCGACCACAAGGACAGAGGCCACAAGTTGGATTGTCGACTGCCGCACCTCAGATCGAACAGAGCAGACCATCTGCATAGGGAAGGGTATATGCTGTAGCCCGCAACGAGGCAGAAGATACGCTATGAGTGGTCACAAGTACGATCTACTTGTGCAACCGGACTGCTTATGCATTGTTTGACCCTGGTGCCACACATTCTTTCGTGTCTGCATAGTTTGTTGAATTAGTAAGCATGAAATTGGAACTACTGAGCATGATCTTGCATGTTACCACACCCTTAAAGGATAATACAATAGTTTCGTTGGGCTGTGCTGGTTGTGAGATAGTGATTGGGGGAAATAGAGAAAGCATTGACCTAGAAGTATTGCCCATGTTTGACTTTGATGTAATAATAAGGATGGATTGGTTGGGTAAGCAAGGGGCCGTAGTAGACTGTGGAAGCAGAACAATTCGATTTTATCCGAGAGGCCGCCATAGCTTTAAATTGGTGCGAAGTTAAGGAGGAATCTCGACTCCCTTAGTCTCATTTTTGGAAGTAACTAAGTTGATGTCTGAAGGATGTCGGGCATACTTAGTAGCAATAATAGATACAACTATCGAGGGACCAAAGTTAGAAAATATTTCAGTGGTGCGTGAGTTTCCGGATGTTTTCCCCCAGGAACTACCAGGATTACCACCAGAATGGGAAATAGAGTTTGTAATTGAATTAGCCCCTGGGACGGAGCCGATATTGAAAGCACCTTACAGGATGTCCCTGTCAAAATTAAAGGAGTTAAAGGTGCAGATGCAAGAATTGCTAGATAAGGGGTTCATTTGACCAAGTGCTTCGCCGTGGGGAGCACCAGTACTATTTGTGAGAAAAAAGGATGGATCTCTGCGACTGTGCATTGACTACCGGCAGCTGAATCAGGTGACGGTAAAGAACAGGTATCCGTTGCCGAGGATTGATGATCTATTCGATCAGTTGCAAGGAGCAGCAGTATTTTCGAAGATTGACTTGAGGACGGGGTATCACCAGCTGAGGATCAAGAAGGAAGACATACCGAAGACGGCATTTGGGATGAGGTATGGTCATTACGAGTTTACGGTGATGCCGTTTGGATTGACATACGCTCCAGCTACTTTAATGGACCCAATGCATCGAGTATTCAAGGAGTTTCTAGACAGATTCGTCATAGTCTTCATTGAAGATATCTTAATTTACTCGAAGAGCGATGCAGAACATGAGGAGCATTTAAGAATTGTACTGAGGACCCTGAGGGGACATTCACTATATGCGAAGTTAAGCAAGAGTGAATTTTGGTTGAACGAGGTAGCCTTTCTGGGTCATATTATGTCTGGTGAAGCGATTGCAGTAGATCCTGCAAAGATAGAGGCTGTAATCAATTGGCCGAGGCCTACTACGATCACGGAGGTCAGAAGTTTCTTGGGATTGGTAGGATATTATAGGCGATTTGTGGAGAAATTCTCATCCATAGCCATCCTACTAACACGGTTGACGAAAAAGGAAATGAAGTTTGAATGGACTGATAAATGTGAGCAAAGTTTCTAAGAGCTTAAGTATAGATTGATGACTGCGCCAGTGCTGACCATTCCGTCGGGACCGGGAGGATATGAGATTTACAGCGATGCTTCACTGAAAGGATTGGGCTGTGTATTGATGCAGCATGGAAGGGTAGTAGCCTATGCATCCAGGCATTTGAGGCCACACGAGATGAATTGCCTTACCCATGACTTGGAGTTAGCGGCAATTGTATTTACCTTGAAGACTTGGAGGCACTATCTTTGTGGCGAGAAGTTTCAGATATATACAGACCACCAAAGTTTGAAATACTTATTTTCCCAGAAGGAGCTGAATATGTGACAACGTAGGTGGATGGAGCTGCTCAAGGATTATGACTGTGAGATATTGTATCATCTTGGGAAAGCAAACAGAGTAGCGGATGCATTAAGTCGAAAGTCAAGTATTGCATGCCTGCTAGTGAGAAGTTGGTCAACGATAGAAGACTTGAGAGATTCTGAATTCAGATTAGAGGTGGATCAGTTATCCAGTTTCATAGCGACTCTGAGGGTGGAACCTAAGGTCCAAGAAGGGATCAAGGCATTACAGTCTACGGACCCGGAGATTTAGAAAATTATCGAGATGGATGCAACAAAGAGGAAGCCAGATTTCCAAGTGTTTGAGGACGGAATTTTGAGGTTTCGAGGACATTTATGTGTACCAAAGGATGAAGGACTCCGAGAAAGAATTTTGTCAGAGGCTCATAGGAGCAACTATAGTGTCCACCTTGGAAGTACAGAGATGTACCAGAATTTGCGACAGCATTATTGGTGGAACGGAATGAAAGTAGACGTGGCAAGATTCGTGGCTAAGTGTTTGACTTGCCAGCAAGTGAAGGCGTAGCACTGTAAACTTAGAGGACTGCAACAGCTACTGGAGATTCCGAAATGGAAGTGGGAGCACATAACCATGGATTTCTCGTAATGGGACTTCCGAGGAGTTAGAGAGGTCACGACTTGATATGGGAAGTCATGGATCGATTGACCAAGTCCGCCCACTTCATTCCAATACGGAAGGACTTTACTATGGATAAGTACGCAGATCTGTACATGAGGCAGATTGTAAGATTACACAGAATGCAGGTGACGATCACCTCGGATAGGGATCCGAAATTCACGGCGAATTTTTGGAAGAGCCTGCAAGAGGCTATAGGGACCCGACTACAGTTCAGTACGGCATACCATCCCCAGACAAATGAACAGTCAGAAAAGACGATCCAAACGCTCGAAGACATGTTGAGAGCGTACGTTAAAGATTTCAAAGGCAGATTAGAAGAGCAGCTACACCTGGTAGAGTTTGCGTACAATAATAGCTACCAGCAGAGTATACGGAGGGCACCGTTTGAGGCACTCTATGGCAGAGTCTGCAGAATATCGATTTGCTGGGACGAGATAGGAGAAAGAAGTATCACAGGCCCTGAATTAGTAGAGCAATCGGTAGAAGCAATGAAGGTAATTCAGGATAGATTGAGGACGGCGCAAAGTCGCCAGAAGAGCTATGCAGACAAGCGGCGCAAGCCTCTGGAGTTTCAAGTGGGCGATCATGTCTACCTTAAGGTGTCGCCAATGAGAGGACTCTCGCGATTCGGAAGGAAAGGGAAGCTAAGTCCAAGATATGTAGGCCCTTTTGAGATATTGGAGAGAATTGAAACATTGGCCTACCGGCTTTCCTTGCCGCCAAATCTATCCCAAATACACAACGTATTCCATGTGTCGATGCTAAGAAAATATGAACCTGACCCGACACATGTACTGAATTATGAGACCATAGAAGTGGATGACAGATTGTCTTATGTGGAGAGACCAATAAGGATCGAGGACCGAAAAGAGCAGATCCTCAAGAATAAGAAGATCCAACTAGTCAAGGTAGTATGGGAGCACCACGGAACGAAAGGAACCACCTACCATTCCACTTTGACCAAACTTGGGAATAAACAAAAGCTCTCTTTTCTCTCTCTCTCTCTCTCTCTCTCTCTCTCTCTCTCTCTCTCTCTCTCTCTCTCTCTCACTCTCTCACTCGGCCAAGTTACCAGGAGAAACCACCGAAGCCCTTCATCATCTTCTTCTTCCTCCTTCGGCTGCTGCTCGTCGCCCGACCAGCACCACACTGCCCGTTCGATCGGTTCGATCGCCCCTTCCGGTCATCGACCATCTCAACATTGTTCTACGTCTTGCCGACGCCCTCCAATAGGAATCAGGCCTATTGGAGCACTGTGGAGTCCCGGCTAAGCAATCTCTCAAGAGCCGACAGATTCTGCTCCAGTTTGAGGTAGGTTCGGTTCTCACCCCTTTTGACAATTGAAATCTCAGAATCTAGAGCTCAAATTTGATGGAGATCAAGTAGACACATAGATGATTCTGTGGTAAAAATTTGAGCTTGATTTGATAAGGTTTTGACCATGAACCGACCTTGTATATATTGGATAGAATCTGTCGGTATTCTGACCCTAGGCGTTCCAGCAACTTT
Organism: Rhodomyrtus tomentosa; assembly: GCA_028455895.1. NCBI lineage: Eukaryota > Viridiplantae > Streptophyta > Magnoliopsida > Myrtales > Myrtaceae > Rhodomyrtus > Rhodomyrtus tomentosa. The sequence continues at coordinate 10,701,891 of JAPCWY010000011.1, forward strand.
GGATGACTTTTCAGCGACCAACCGACTCCAAACGACCGGTGAGCCTCCCAAACAATTAGGTAGACATTATAAGAGGTAGGATAGTGTATAATTGATAGATTAAGAGTAGATCAGCACTAGTTGGACCTGGCATGAACAGAACCGGTTCAATGCCGGGCCAAACCGAATCTGTTGATGGCCTTGGGCGATGGCTTTGAGCTATAAATTGATGATTGTGATGTGATGAAGTGTTGAGAGTTGAGTTATGGATGATTTGGATTGATAAATTGAGGAATTGGACTTGGAAATTGACGTGTCGATTAAATATTCTAGGTTGCGAGACAAATTGACCCTTGGAGTTGGTGTTGGCCAAAACTTTGAAGTTCAGAGAGGAATAATTGGTGTTGTCAAGCTAAGGTAAGGAAATTCCTAACCCAAGGCCAGGGGAATTGGACTCGATTAGGCAAGTCGATGCTCGATTGGAACGGTTTGTGAGGAATTGTCAAACAGGGTAGTTTTGTTATGTCTTAAGACGTTAAGGAATAATTATGTGACATTGCCTATGCTTGAGTTGTTTGTCATGTTTGTATGCCATTTGAATTGACTTGCACGTCACGGAATTTATGAAATGCCTTAAATGCGCGTTTGCCAGTGAGCGTAAAATTAAATTGAAAAATCAATGCATGTGATGTGGGGTGGCATGAACATGGCGTAGCGGGGCCCTGAGGCGTGTGAGACGCGGGATGGGAGGTTGAGACCCCAATGCGACGAGGTCACAGGGTGAAGTATGGTTAGGTGGCGCCCTGATACTACGAAGTCGCGGGGTTAAGATAGCCACAGTCCTGATGCGAATGATTCGCGGGACGAAGTACGAATAAATGAGCTACGCCTGGAAATTCGTCGGGACCTGATGCGTTTACGCGGGTTACTAATGACGGTATGATCCGTTTACGTGGGCCGAGCCTGAGGCGACTAGTTCGCAGGCGAGAGAATAAGGCAGGCAGAGGTTGATGGATGTGGTGAAGTGGCAGGCTGAATATACATATGTATGTGAGTGTGACACGAGATCATAAATGCATGCCTGTCTTCTGTATGTGGTTCTTTATTGAATTATGATTGTGATGCCCATGTGTTCATAAGTTTGGATCTGTTGAGGGATGCGACTACCTGAGTGGACTGTCAACCTGACCTAGGGTTGGGTTTTTTTGCTGAGATGTGTATCTCACCCCTTTTGAGGAAACCTTACTTTATAGATCCTATCTCAAAGCTATGTGGCCAATACATTTTAGGGACCCAAAGGAAATGACGGCGTACTATGATGAGTTCCTAGATAGGTAGAGGAACGTATATGTGAGGAAATGTACCGTTGAATGGGTGAACGAGGGTAAGTCTGAGTGGAAGCCTCATAGGTTCAAGGCATGATTCCAGAATGAGAGTGACTTACAGATAGGGTCGCTGAAGCCCCATGAGGTACCACAGGATGTCATACCCGATTGGTGCCAGACCGTGGCAGAGCAGGAGCTACCTGAGGGGTCAGTGGTAGGGTCTAGGAACGGACCAAATCGAACACTGACCATGGAGTTCACCGAGGAGCAAGAGCAGGAGAAAGTCATAGTTCTAGAGGCGTCCGAGGGGGACCTAGCTAAGCCATCATAGAAGGTTACCATGGAGGATTCAGTGGAGGTTCCGTATGAGACGTTTTTCGAGTATGAGCCTACTGAGGATGCAGAGGACACGGACGACTCCAGTAGCTCATCCTAAGATACTTCAGTTGGTGGATCGATTTTGACTAGCGACCTAACCCCGTTCCTGAGGGATTTTGTGGATGTTTCCTTTTGATATGCTTATCCTATCGCCTTTTGTTTAGCGGGCTTAGTATTCAAGCTATATGAACAGTACACCTTGATATATGAATGACATATGCTATCTAGGTCCCCCTTAATCTATATATATTTATATTTTACGGGGATATATTGGAGTATCGCTTCTATGTGCGTGATGTATTTATTATATCTCTCGATTCCTATTGTTAGATCTTGGGACCGGGAACATTTTTGTTGGTTTGGTGGCAGGGATGTTCGCGCGCTCATGCCTGGGTCGCGGGACGTAACAATATATCAACTCCAAATCCACCATTTAAACACTATACTACCTCTTAACATGTCTATCTTAGGGTTTAGAGGTCTCACCGAAGATTTGAAGTCGATTAGTCACCGGAAACTCAACGAATGTCGTCGGTTCTTCCTGAGTCAGAATCCGGTAGTTTCTAGGCAACATTCACAAGGTCGGTTCATGGTCAAAAACTTATAAAATCAAGCCCAACTTTTTACCACAGATTCCTACACGTCTCAGCTTGATTTCCACAAAATTTGAGCTAAAGATTCCAACATTTCGACCACCAAAGGGACTGAGAATTGAACCTACCTCAGTTTGAGTCCTAATCTGTCAGCTTTTGGGAGAATCTCTGCTTCGGACTCCTCATTGCTCCAATCGACCTGATTCTTATTTGAGGATGTCGGCAAGACGTGTATCTACGTCCACATGACTGGTCGATATCCAGAGGTGGCCGTCGTGGCTGGCGAACAGGACCCCTAGAAACTGTCGCCGATGAGTAGGATGAAGAAGGAAGAAGAAGAGGTGTTCTGGTGTTCACTCTTTAGTGGTGGTCGAAAAAATGCAGAGGGAGAGGGAGAGAGAGTTGTTTATTTAATCTTGGTCAATGGGGTTTGAATGGTAGGTGTGAAAAGTTGGACAAGACCTCACCCCTTGATCTTGTGACACTTGGCATTTTGTCCTCCCAAGAGGGTCCAATGGCCACCATTAATCCTTGAATTCAGCAGCTTTTGGGAGGGTTTATCATCCATTTTGCCCTTCTTCAACTGCAAGGGCAAAGTTCTAAGCTTGAGAGGCAAAACGATCATTTTATCCCCGATGTTCAGAACGTCGTTTTTCTCGTTCCGAAAATTTTCGATAGGGCGATGACCAATCCGAATAACGTTGGAATTCTTGATTTTCCATTTTCAATCTTTCAAGGCTTGCTTCTAATAGTTTTCTCTATCAGACGTGGTTCCAACCTATCCCGAACCGATGGACGGCTTTTGCAGACATTACGCGTATCGACCGCGTGATTCATATCACGTTTAGGGCTCGTCAATTCGTGGTGGCTTTGGTTGTCATATAATTGTGAGGGTCTATCACTAGTTCCCTCGACAATCCTTATGGCCAAAGCGTCGTTTCCTATCCGAGTTCCCTAGGTCCACGTACCTCGTCTCGCGTTAGCCCTTCCCTTTTGGTCATTCTACTCGAATTAATCAGATTCGAGCGAAATACAACTGAAGCACATCTCTAGATATATTCTTTTCATCAATGAGCCTGAAATTGACTGAAAATCAGAATTTTACATGTGCCAACCCGCTCGAGATTCAGTGAAGGCCGAGGGGTCAGTCGCTGGCTCGAGAAATGGTCCTGAGAGGACCCCGACCCTGGAGAACACCGATAAGGTTATAGTGATCGAGGCCACTGAGGATGATCAGGTGGAGCCATCAGCTAACGAGGCAATGGAGGACACTGTGGAGGTTTGCTCGGAGACCTTCTCGGAGTACGAGCCCACTGAGAAGGCTGAGGAGGAGACTAAGGACTCCAATAGCTAGACATAGGAATTTTTGTTCTGGTCTGATATTTTGATGGTGACCATGATGCCTGTCCCTTTTTGAGAATAGATATAATCGTCTTTTGTACTAGCCTCGTCACCCCTATTGACTAGCAAGTTTATTTTGCCATGCTCTTATATGAATATTTTGGAATTTATGCCTTTATTAGTATTATCGTTACCCAAGTCCCATTTTGTATTTGTACGGAGGAGGTTTTTATATCGTCGCTTCCGCGTGCTTTCTATATGATATATCTCTCATCCTATATGTAAATCCTAGGATCTCGAGAGAGAGTTTGTGCTTGCAGGGAGTTGCGAGCTCGTGCCTGGGGTACGGGACGTGACAGGCACTATAGCCAAATTCAATAACAAGGCATCACTGCCAATTCATGAATAGTGGGATCAGTAGCTAAATATGTCATCAAGGCCTATCATAGTCTAATTGTCATGTTATGTCATTCAAACCATGGAATCCACTACTCAATCAAGCAATTCAAGGCATAGTCTTCATAAAGCAATCAAATCACTCGACCACTCTATCTAGTAGTGTCCTAGCATTCAGATAAAGATTTAGGAAATACTTACCTTGATCGATTAGCAAAACTTCACACCATGGAATCCTTTTTCAATTTCACAAGTATGCAATCCACCAAGAATCCCTCGTTAACCTAGAAAGGTTCATCAATTTCGAATAAAAAACCATCGTGTCCAACTTCATTTAAACCAATCTCTCAATAACCATTCAATTGGCAACTCAAGATGCCTTAGCGATCAATCGAACACATGAGCATACTTCCACGAACCCTTAATACATTCGGTTCATGCATCAACATACAAGGCCGATTGTAACTCGGTATTTTATGCACCAACTAATCCTTAAATCATTTCAAATTCTCAATCCACTTCACATACACTCCATTAACACTTCACATAACATCTATGGGGTCTTAACGATAAATTTAAAGCATGGCGACACCTCTCACAGCTCTCAAAGGGCTCGGTTCATCCAAATCGAAATAGGGCAGAAATCAATTCTGCCCTTCCTCTCCTCAATCAGTCCATAAATCAATTTTAAACTTCAAACCATCACAAAACTAACTTGCCATAACCTTAATCTACATGTTAAGGGAGCCCACCGAGGATTTGAAAGTAAAATAACACCTCAAAGCCTTCGAACGTCCCGATTTCCTCCACGGTCCTCAAACGGGCAAAATATGTCCGATTTTAATCACCTCTGTCCAGCCATGAAATTACTCTAGATTCTTAATAAAATAATCATACTTGCCTAGCCAACTCAATTACTAGACGTTACGAAGTTCTCACTGAAAATTAGAGGCAATTTAGAGTCTGGAAGCTCCTAAAAACAATCCCTCTCCAAAATCGGGTTAGAATTAGACCTTTGTCCACTCAAATTGACCTACGGGATAAACAGTTGAGCCAAATTAAGCTCATAATACCTTATTATAACGGAAAGACAATAATCTTTAAGATGACAGTGGTTTTACCTCAATCCGATGTCAAACGACAAAGTTATGACCAAAATAGTAGAGCTGTTTTTCCCTATCCATGAGAAACCTGCTCGGTCGAGAAAAAAGAAGAAAAAGAAGTTGGTGGGAGTGAAAGTGGCCACCAAAATGAAGAGAGAGAGAGGGGGGTATTCCATCCCAATAATACACTTTGGTCAATTTGATAGGATGGATAATTAATGGACATTTAATGCTTTGCCTTCTCTTTGATTAACACTTAGCTAACTCCTATTGGTTGCTCCATTGACTTTGACTTTCATTGACTACATCCATACACTATTTTCGGCATCCATATAGAGGTTTAAATGACCAAAATGACATTCTAAATTTCTTAAGGCAAAGCCAAAGATCGAGGGGCAAAATGGTCATTTTGCACTTTTCGTCCGAACTTTCATTTTTTCAGTATAAACCACCCTCGATGAGGTGACGTCCATCTCAATTTCAATGTTTGAATTCCTCAATGTCCAATACCCAAATCTTGATGTCCAATTTCATGTCGAACTCTCGTCAACTGTAATTTCAATTTTTCTCAAACTGACAGGCGACTCTTGCACGCCTACGCATATCGACCTTGGAATTTTTCGCATGCCATGGCGACTTTGGTTGTCATGTAATTGTGAGGGTTTATCATTCATTCATTCGATCCTAATCATTAGAATCCGATTTAGGAAATTCTCGCAAATTACACATTGGTTAAGTAGAATCACCCGCGTCCCAACGTATAACACTAGCAAGACATCCCATGATCGTTCCTATATCAATCTCTGCTGGCCCAAGATATTTCCTCGATAATCCTTATGGTCAAAGTGCCATTTCTCATTCAAATTTCTCAAGTCCACGTACCCGACTCTTCATCAGTCTTTCCCTTTTGGTCAGTTAACTCAAGAGTGACCAACTCCGTGTAAGTTACAAATAAAGCACATCGATCGATATCCTTCCATTCAATAGCCTCAAGATGGTTGGAATTTAGAATGTCACAGAACAACTTTGGATTATGAAGAATACAGATGAAGGCTTTATTAAAGTGAGAAGGTACTGTTAGGGAACTGGATGGAAATTATGACATTCAGAATTTCGAACCTCTTCGAGATTAATGAAATAGAATGGGATCTCAAAATCGGATATAGGGCAATAAAGAATTCTAAAAATTGAAAGGAATAGGACGTCGCCTCATCAAGGGCAAATTAAATTGGAAAAGTGAAATTTCGTACGGAAAGAATGAAATGACCATTTTGCCACTAGAAGGATAACCTTGTCTTAATATTTAATTTAGGGCATTTTAGTCTTTTGCTAATCACCCAAGGTGGCCGAAAATCACAAGGGTATATTGGACAATTGGGGCCATGATATTATTGATAAATGCCAAGTGTCATCAAGAGGTGATTGGCATTTAATTCTTTTTTTTACCTACCATTCTCACATTTGACTAAACCAATAATTGGTGGAAGCCTTTATCTTCCTCTTCTTCATCTTGCACAGCCATTTCTCTCTCATTTCTCCGTTTCTTCTTTTCTTCTTCCTTCTACTCGACCGAGAGCACGACCAGCTCGCGTCTAACCCAACACCAATCACTGTTCTGCCCATAACTTATTAGTCTGAGATTGGATTGAGTAAAAATATCCCTATTTGAAAGCTTATTGTCTTACGATTCTAGGGACATATTATAGGCTTGATTTGGTCCAGTATTTCATCCTGTGGGTCCGTTTGAGTGAGCAAAGGTCAGATTGAAGCAAAATCTGACCGGTTTTAGGGAATGGGCTAATTCATGATCTTAAAGGCTTCAAATGGCTTCAAATTTTAGGTGAGCTCTTTTACACTCATAGTACTAGGGTTTGCTAAGCTGGGGTTGTAGGTTTACTTGAGTTTTGATGAGTTTTCATTGCTGAAATAAAGTAGTTTATGTGGAGCAGAATCTAACAACCTGAGCACCGAGAGGAATCGGGCTGATTGGAAGCTGTTGAGGTGCTATTTTGCTTCCAAATTATCGGTGAGCATACTAAACATGTAAAATAAGGTTTTGGCAAGTTGATTTCATGATGAATTGACACTTAGATTTGAAATTGTGGGCTGTTATGCATGATTCGTTGAGAACTGATTCTGCCCTATTAAGGTTTTGTGGAAGCTGAGCACTTTGAGGCTTAGAAAGGGTGTCGTCTTGTTGTTAAATGATCGTTAAGGCACCCTAGGATGTTAATTGATATGTTGTTAGGGTGTGAACTTGGTGGATTAGAGATTGGAAGAGTTTTAAGGGCTGTTGAGGTGAAAAACGTGAAAGGGCAACCAATCTGTCCATAATGTGCACCGGTTTTGAATTGAGTCATTATAAGTTGTCCGATATCCGAATCAAGCTCCGTTTTTGCCCACACGTCCTTAAGACAATGAAGTATAAGATTCTGAAGTTTTTTTTATAAAACTTCTAAGGAGCAATGTCAGTTTATCTATGATTGAATCTGGTCGTGGAGCCTATGAAAGGGCAGATTTAGTGGAAAGATATTTATGGTGATTTGCTTTGATAGAACGACCCTTGGTTTGCTTAGAGGGATTGATTTAACACAATAACGACTTGAGAATAAGGTGTTGTGTGTGAAATTGAGATGTATGTGCCAGGGAATTGAGAAGTGAACGTGTTTTGATGTGGAATTGGTGAAATTCTCTAGGACCGTGCGTGATCCTTATTGGCCGAGAGCTTGCCGATCTAGGTAGCTCATTTGGATGGAATATGCTAACTTGCTTAAAGAGGTAAGTATTTCCTAAATCCTTACTTGAACATTAGGACACTACTAGATGAATTTAGTGGATGGATTACCTGAAATGATGAGAAATAGCTAAGATAGGACATGTGCTCTTTATCTTATTTAGCCAATGATTGATTGATTCATTAGTGCATATTCATGTGATGCCTTAATGCGTTAAATGTGGGGCTTGAGTAAATCCTGAGGAGTATTGACGTGGGATTCAAACTGAGACGTATTGATGTGGGTCGATGAATAGCAAATGGTATCCTGAGGCATATTGACGCGGGATTCGACTTGAGGCGTATTGACGCGGGTTTATGAATGGCAAATGGTATCCTAAGGTGTATTGATGCGAGATTCAACTTGAGGCCTATTGACGCGGGTCTATGATTGGCAAGTGATGTCTTAAGGCGTATTGACGCGGGATATTGCACTTATCCAAGTAAGGATCACTAACCTGATGCGTTGTTACACGGGTAGTATCTTAGTCTGATGCGTTATTACACGAACTGCCTAATACGTGTTACGCGGGCATTGATATTGAGAATTGAGACACATAATGAGATTTATTTTTTTTTGTGAACTTGGGATCTTAAATGGCCAAAGTGCCTAGAGAAGTACATCCCGGCTGAAAGCCCATGCAATGGATGACTATAATGACTTGTGAAGTTACATGTGTTTGTTTGTATGCCATACGTTTGAAGCTTGAACCCATGAGGTTGAGCATGATTGATTGTAACTCTTGTACATGTCCGGCTTGTAGAAATGTTTGATCTATGAATGCCTTGTGCCATGGCTTGTATGATTTTTTTCTGTAGTTGGTATCATATTGTGGTCTGGGGGGACTGGTGTTCAGGTCTAGGTTTAAGTTTCACTTGCTGGGATTTATATCTCGCCCCGTTAGAGATTAACGTTTTTTAGGTTTCAGGCGATGAAGCATTAGTTTGCCGAGGATTGACATTTATGGGAGTAATAAGTGAATGAGTACAAGATATTCTGTGAACTTAGGGATTGTAGTTGTATTTATGAAAGTAAATGGTCAATTGATTGTAGAACCTTTTGTGGCCTTAGGGGTTGTATTCTATTTTGCGGATGTAAAATTAAACCACTACTATTTATCCCAAGTCATTTATTTTATTGAATGAGTGGAGATGACTGAAGCTTCCGCATGTAATTGGACTATATGTGTTGTGGGCCGAAAGATCCTGGAAGGCTATCAGAAAGGAACGGCCTGGTGGGATGTTCGCGAGCTTGCCGGGTTCGGGGCGTGACAGCAATTATTCAGACGACATGACCACGGCTGAGATTGAAGAGATTTATGAGAAGGCGCATAGCGCAATCCAGTTGTCTTTAGATGACATTGTTTTGCGAGAAGTCGCCGATGAAGAAACAACGGCTGGTCTCTAGAAGAAACTGTAAAGTCTCTACATGAAGAACTCTTTAACATCGAGACTTTATTTGAAGCAGCATCTTTATACTCTAAAGATGCATGAAGGTACCCATGTTCAGGAATACTTGGATGAGTTCAATAAAATTGTTATGGATATGAAAAATCTAGATATTAAACTCAAGGATGAAGATCAAGCTTTGATCGTGTTATGTTCACTGCTGCCTCATATGAGAATTTTGTGAACTCGATGCTTTATGGACATGAATCCATAACTTTGGAGGATGTTAAAACATCCTTGAATTTTGTAGGACTGAAAACAAAATTGAATGGGAATACCAGTAGAGACAGGGTAGATGGTTTGCTTGTGAGATGCAGGACCAAGTGCAGGGATAAAGTTTTACGAGGGAAATCTGTTAGTTGTTCAAAATCTAGGCCACTTGGAGATAAGATAAACGTCGAGTGCTACTATTGTCACAAGAGAGGACATTACAAATCAAATTGTCCTTTGCTGAAGAGAAAGGATAAGCAGCATGATCAAAGACAAGATGCTGCGAATGTTGCTAACAAAAATGAGTCTAATGTGTCAGACAATGTTCTTACGGTGTATGCTGCAGTTAGCTTCCCCAACGATGTTTGGATAATGGACCCAGGAGCATCATATCACATGTGCCCAAATAGGGAATGGTTCACCACATATGAGCCAATGAATAGTGAATCAGTCTTGATGGGAAATGACGTTGTATGCCAAGTTGTGGGAATTGGTACTGTTCGGATTAAGTGCCACGACAAAGCAGTGAGAACCTTGATTGAAGTAAGGCACATACCAGACTTAAGGAAAAATCTTATCTCATTCAGCAGTTTGAATTTCATTGGGTGTGTGTACTTAGGTGGAGGTGGAGTTCTCAAAGTCTCCAAAGGCAATCTGGTTGCGATGAAAGGAAGCAAAGTGAATCACTTGTATCATTTGCAGGATAGCACAATTATAGGTTCTTCAATTGGCACATCCAATTCCATTTCTAATAATGATAAAATGAAATTGGGGCATATGTGTTTGGGCCACATGAGTGAGCGTGGCATGACAGTTTTGAGTAAACATGGTTTACTTTGTGGTAAGCAAACGATCTCACTAGATTTCTGTGAGCAATGTGTACTTGGCAAGCGGTGCAGAGTCAAATTTAGTACGAGCACGCATTCGACGAAGGGCACACTCGACTACGTCCATTCCGATCTATCGGGACCAGCACAGGTTCCATCTGAGGGTGTTGCTCTTTACTTTGTACCGTTTATTGACGATTATTCTAGGAAGGTTTGGGTTTATTTTTTGAAAAGAAAAAGTGATGTGTTTGAAACCTTCAAGAAGTGGAAAGCCCTTGTTGAGAATCAGACAGAGAAGAAGATCAAACGTCTTAGGACTGATAATGGTCTTGAGTTCTGTGGTGGCAATTTCAATGAATTCTGTGCAGATGCAGGTATCGTTTGACACCGTACAGTTAGGCACACTCCACAGCAAAATAGAGTGGTAGAACGAATGAACAAAACTCTATTGGAGAGAGCAAGATGCCTACTCTCTAATGCTGGCATGGAAAAGGATTTTTGGGCTGAAGTAGTTAACACGGCTTGTTTTCTGATTAATCGTTCTCCTTCAACAGCAATAGAATGCAAGACTCCTTTTGAGATGTGGTCAGGTAAGTCTTGAGATAATTCTAATCTAAAGGTTTTTGGATACCCTACTTACTATCATGTTAAGGATGGCAAGTTAGAACCTAAAGCAAAGAAATATATCTTTGTTGGGTATGCTGATAGGGTGAAAGGTTACGTTTGTGGTGCCAAGAACCTAACTCACCTAAGTTCATTATTAGTAGGGATGTTACTTTTAATAAAATGCTTATGGTTGATCAAAGGAATGTTGTTGATGAGACTGTAGGAAAACATGAGAGTGATATGAATGAGGTGGAGGTTCAGGTAGAACTTCGAGAAAAGACCTCTCATAATGATTTGAGCAAGCAAATTGTTACTGTTGATTCAAGTTTAGATGAGGAAGTTTTAGATGAGGTGGAGCAGCAATACTCTATTGCTACCGGTAGAGGAAAAAGGCAGATTCGGCCCCCTAAAAAATATGGATTCTCTAATCTAGTGGCTTATTTTTTCGATAGCAGAAGATATGGGTATTCAGAAACCTTCTACCTCTATTGAAGCTATTACTTGCACAGAATCAGAGAAATGGGTTGTTGCTATGGTTGAAGAACTTGAATCACTTCACAAGAACTATACTTGGGATTTGGTGTCGTTGCCTAAGGGAAAAAGAGCCATTTGGTGTAAATGGGCCTTCAAGAAAAAGGAAGGCATTCCAAGTGTTGAAAATGCTAGATGCAAGGCACGGCTTATAGCTAAAGGCTACAATCAGAAGGAGGGAATTGATTATGATGAAGTGTTCTCTCCTGTGGTAAAACACACTTCCATTTGTGTGGTGCTGGCTATAGTTGCTCAATTTGACTTAGAGCTTGAGCAACTTGATGTGAAGACTGCTTTTTTGCATGGTGAGCTTGAGGAAACTATTTATATGGCCTAGCCCGAGGGCTATTATGTAGAAGGCAAGGAAGATCATGCTTGTAGATTGAAGAAATCATTGTATGATTTGAAGCAGTCTCCAAGACAGTGGTATAAAAGATTCGACAGCTTTATAATAGGGAGTGGTTATCATAGGAGCAGCTATGATACTTGTGTCTACTTCAGAAGGGTTCAGATGGATCCTTTGTCTATCATCTCTTCTACATGGATGACATGCTCATTGCTGTAAAGAACATGTCACACGTGTTGATCTTGAAGAAATGTCTCAGTGAGGAGTTCGAGATGAAAGATATGGGTCTTGCCAAGAAGATCTTTGGAATGGAGATTCAAAGGGACATGAAAGCAGGGAAGTTATATCTCTCGCAAATGAGTGATATTGAGAAGGTACTTGAGAAGTTTGGCATGCAAAATGTTACACCGTTAGCATCCCATTTTAGACTCTCAGTTATACATTCACCTCAATCAGAGGTCAAGGAGACTGTGATGTCTCATGTCCCATACTCCAGTGTAGTTGGTAGCATGATGTATGTTATGGTATGCACTCATCTTGACATTGCGCATGCAGTTAGTGTGGTTAGTAGATATATGGCACACCCTGGAAAGCTTCATTGGCAGGAAGTGAAATGGATACTTAGGTACTTAAAGGCTCCGCAGGGCTGGGCCTAGTGTTTGATAGAAACAGTTCCAATGGTACCTCAGTTGTGGGATTTGTGGATTCTGATTATGCAGGTGATCTCGATAAGAGAAGATTTTTGACTGGTTATTTTTTCACTCTGTCTGGCTTGGCTATTAGTTGGAGGTCAACCTTATAGTCGACAGTTGCTTTGTCTACTACAGAGGCAGAGTATATGGCAGTAGCAAAAGTAGTGAAAGAAGCTATTTGGTTAAGGAATCTTGTTCAGGAACTTGGGTTCCAGCAAGAAGACAATTCAATTATATTTTGTGACAATCAAAGTGCTATATACTTGATTAAAAGTCAAGCATATCATGAGAGGACTAAGCACATCGATATCAGGTACCACTTTATTCGAGAAGCTTTTGCTGAGAGAAATATGATGGTAAAGAAAATTGGTGTTGCTGACAATCTTGCTGATATGTTGACAAAGTCAGTCCCCGCCAACAAGTTTAAGCATTGCTTGAACTTGGTTAGCATACTTGGTTGAGCTTTGCCCCTTCTGGGGCCTGGTGGCAAAGTAAATGAAAGTACTACATTCTTTTGATGAAGTGGATATGTTCTTTCGTTGCACCCCTTGTTTCCTACACCAAGTTAGCTCACGTAGGCTTAGGGATGCTGGGATAATGTGTTTGGCTTCTTGACTGTTTTCTTTAAATTCAAGTCAAGGTGGAGATTTGTTGAACATGTCTTGAATTTTATGCACTTGGTCTGGTTCATCACCCGACCCGACATATTCTTTTTATGCAGCCTAAAAGTGGAGAAAATTTGAGGTTTATTTGTGACGCGAAGAGTTAGGCCGATAAGCCCAATGCAGAGCAAGCAAACAAATCTCTATAGGGGTACGAACAGATCTCTATGGGGGTTCGAGGGCAACGGCCTCAAGAAAAAAAAATTGGCTCTATTTATGTTGCGGCTATGGTTTAGAGGTTTTTCGGTATATGAGACTTTTGTGAGCCGTTTGCTTTGTTTTAGTTGTCAAGACCGACTTCTATAACTATTACTATCTTTGATTATAGTGGAATCTTGTTTTACCTCGTCCGTGGATGTAGATCACCTTGATCGAACCACGTAAATCCTTGTGTTCTGTATTTGCTTTTCCGCATTTGTTTCAACAATTCTGAATGTACTCGATGAGATAAGCAAAATCATGTGAAGATCACTACCGGAGGACGCCAGACGAGTTGCAACACGCGGCCACACACCTCTGCCTATCAAGCGCATGGCGGCCATGCACCATAGTTCCCCATGCACTAGATCCAACCTGCACATGCCTGGCATGCACAGGGCTGAGGTCAGCTGATATCATCTTTAGCCAGGTGTAAATCCAACCCAACTCAATGACCCAACCCAATCCAAGACCTTGACTCAACCCAATTGATGTTGACTCTGGCTTTCCGGTCATTGTCCGATCAGATAGGGTTAAGCATGAACTAGTTCGCCGATTCGGTCAAGGGGCTATTGGACCGAAGAAAACCAATCGAGTCTACTTGAAGAACCAACTAAGGGATAAACACATGTGATGCATGTGTTAGTACGTGGGCCTCACATGCCAAGAATTGAAGTGGCATGAGGAAGCGTGCAATGTTGGACCGATGAGTTCCAAGTACCAACATGCTCATATACTCATACTCTACAATGTGGTATATTTATTTTACATGTTTAATGCTTTTATGGAATAAAAATACATATGAAACCCCAAATATGTATATTGCTTGGGGGTATTTTTTATGTATATCTATTTATTTCTCTATGATTTTATGAAATACAAGTGCAAGCTCACATGTAAGTACCATATACAGATTTGTGGAGCATAATTTATCAACTATATGTATATGGTTTAACAAGTGTTGTTGAGTGTATCAATGTAAATCAGCAAGGCATGAAATTTTTTGTGGATAATTATCCCTAACTTCTGAAATTACATGCATGCTGTAAATATGAAATATAAAGTTAATATCCCAATTTAGAAAATTCAATTGGGTTGTGACCGTCAAAGTGGTATATTTTGTTGGGTTTGCTAAATAACAATTTATAAATTTTTGGGATGTCTACTGTTTTTGTACGTAGTCATACTCTCAAAGGAGGTAATTGTGTGTTATTGCATACAGGGTTACATGTATAGCATATGATTGAGAATTGATTAGTCTAATTTTTTTCATACACCTAAAGGTGGTGATCATTGGAGATTAAAATAAATTCTCAAGGCCGCCATAATGTAGAGAGTATACAACTGCATATCTCATTTTCTAAAAGTGATTATAGTGATGTGTGCAATTCTTAAGGTAAAGTTTTACATTATGCTAATTATATATATATTTCAGTCACAATTTCTGTGAATGGCAACTATGTTAAAATCAAGATTCATATTGGTTCAAATTTTAAGAAGTGAATGGAGATTTTCTGTTTGCAATGGATTGGCAAATATTAAATCAAGATTTTTATTACATATAAACTTGCAAATCTCACTTTCATTAGTGATGAATTCTAAAAAGTACTGTGTTGCTAGGGAAAAGAGTAATCGGATATGCTTAATGTTAGCCACGAAGAAATAAATTAAGGAACACTTGAAAAGTATTTTTGCCAGCTGACTGCACTGTTAAATAAATGATGAAAGCCTTGGAGGCTTTAAACCATGTATCGTTTAATGTTAAAAGTGGTATACATCTGCAATGACTCTTTAAACATCAGGTATGATGGTTCTGGTAAGATTAGTGGTTATGTCTTAAAGATGGTAGCATTGCATATTATGTGATTCAAAAATCATATTCATAAAGGAAATCATAAAAACACTGGTCATTCTAACAGTTTTGGTCCATATAAAACATCCTTTCAGAAGGATGGTCACATAAAGAAAGACTGCAATAAATGCAAAGAATTGGTTGTCTAAACATGAGATTAAATGTAATATATTCTCTGGTATTGATTTGTGAATTTAATCTATCAAAAGCTCAATCTTATTCGTGGTGGCTAGACAATGGTGCAACAAATCATATTGCGTTTACCATGTGGTGATTCATAAACTCAAAGATAACAAATCAGGGTGAATAAAGCTCACTGTAGAAACTGTTGACGCCTAAATTTTGATTTTTAGAAATTCATCCATTTCACAAAATGAGAGTTAACCATAATTCTCGTAAAAAGAATTTTTCGTGCATTACACATTTTATTTTGCAGCGGCAGCCAATCGGAGGCGAGTCAAATGAGCTTGTTTTAACGGGCATTCAAAATGAAAATCAATTTGAAAATTTTTAGGGGAATTGCCGAAATTTAATGGACAAGCTCAATTTAAATTCATTTCAGTCCATTTTAATTAATTACCTATTTCATTAATTAAAGCCCATTAAGCCTTAAATTCGCGCAAATAAGCCCATTAATAGTGAAATTTTCAACCAAGCCTATATCTCTGTCCATGCTGGCCGAATTTTTGGATACCCTAGCCCAATAGGATTCCTTAAAAAATCAGAATTTCTAATCCTATGGTCAATATTTTGTTAAAAATCTCAACGGCTAGGATTAAATCTTAAGGTATTACCCCGATTTTCATTATATATACCTCATTATGTTTAGGGTTACAAGGGGGAACAGAATTTTTGAAGAGAATTTTTGGACAAAATTTTCATACACTCTCTCTCTCTCTCTCTCTAGCTCGGGCGATTTCCCTCCCCTCTCTACTCGGTGATTGCGGCTCCTCCATCAACGTCGTTGTTCAGCCGCCATCGCGACAATGCCCCTATCCGAGACACCATCGCGGCCCTGCTTCCACCGAAGAACGTTGTGCTCTGCCTCTGCCTTGCTTCTGTCGAGCACCGAAGATAGTCGCCGTCCTCGCTGATCCCTAAGCACAACGCTTCCTTCTGCCACATGCCGTCCCAATCCTACTTTGCTCACTGCTGCTGCAATGCTGCCGTCAAGCAATACTCCAACGTTGCTACTCAATCATCCGAGGACCATTGTTCCATGACACCGTCTAAGCTCCCTCTTGATTCCCGCGGCTATCCACCGAAGCTCGAACACCCAACCAGCCTCATTTTTTTTTTTGTTTCCTCGCGGATTAAGGTAACGTATCAGTTCTTCAAGGGTGAATCTGAGTATGTTCGTGAAGTGATTGCTTGCTATTTTCATATGATTAACTTGATTGATCCGAAATAAATTATTCTTGCATGTTTTGATGCCCTGATCGAATTGAAAATTGGACCTTTTTTCAATAATGCAAAGAACACATCAAATCCTAAATTTTGTCAAGAAAATCTTGGATATAGCTAATCTGACCTATCACCGTTTAGGTCTGATTTGCTGTCTCTGAAAAAATCAATCTTTAATTCAAAATGTGGGACTTTTTGAAAAATTCGGAAAAGGATAAATGACAAATCGCGATTCGGCTATGGATGTTAGTTGGCAGATTGTTATCCTAATTAATTGATTGATTGATTGACTTTTGCCATATCTAGAAAATTGGTCGCCGAGAATAGGATAGTCTTTTTTAAAAAAATATGAAAATCCATAAACTGCATTTTACATAATTGCACGTCATTTTGCCACGTCATCTTGCCACGTCATTCTTACACGTCATCCACGTCATTCGTACACGTCATTCATGCCTAAATGCCACGTCATCTTTTATGTCACTGCACCTCACATGTCATATAGTTAGGTTGCATTAGTATCACATTTAATAAAAGAGAAAATTTTAAAAAATCAAGTCACATAAATCAATCAAAAGACCTTTGCATGAAATTGGTACCGAAAGGGCATTAGTTTTGATTAACTAGTGTAATTAAGTCCCCGAATCCATAATCGTTGGTTCGTAGAAGTAAAATGGTTCTTCCACCGTTTTGCATTGGTTTCTAATCAACTTACCAATAATGATTAGTGGCGACTTCAATTTATAAATTATTTCAGTGAAATTTAAAGTTGCGAACTGGTAGGGCTTGGGAGAGTCCGTATTAGGTTAGTCATTAAAATTAACCTGATAATCCATTAGCCTAATTTTTTTAGGGTCGCGATAGCTTGGCGACTCCTCTGGGGAATTAAATTTTTAATTCATTCGAAAATTGTAATGGATGAATAGATTTTTCCAGTCAATTTTTTTGGAAATAAAGCTCAAATTTCGAATTTCCTTAATTCACCTCTAATTTTTGAAAAAAATTTAAAAAAATTTATGGACTAAGGCCATGGATTTCATGTTATATGTATTGATTGATGACTTGGGTTCGTTTCTGACCATTAGATCGAATCTTTTAGGCCGAAAAGCTTTGTTTCGATTATGCGGAATTTGGCGAAAAACAGGCAAATGTGCTCGGAATGAGCCCAAATTTGGTGGGCCAAAGGAAAACAGTCTTCTGATCAATTAAAGCGGCCTTTGGCCGCGATGTGCGATGGATTTTCGCGATCCGGGGTCATCTTGATGGGTTTGGAGGCCCTTTTTGAATTTTCAACGGATTTTTTCTTAGTTTTCGGCTGTTTATATGCTTGCTTTAGAGTTCTTTCCTTGATTGAGCCTCACCATTAAGATGTTAAATGTTCTTGCAGACTTGGAGTAATAAGGGGTTGAGTGTTTGTTAACTTCTTCTTGTAGGCTGGAGTAGGAATGTATGTCTTGAGGGATTATATTAAAGTATTGTTCTGATATAAACTCATGTGCTTGTCTCTACTACCTTTACATACACACTTAACACACACAACCCGCCATTGGACCCGAATGATTAGGCTTAGGATGTTATTTGATTAGGGACACTTTGGCCATCACCGCCTGGCCTGAGTCTCCCTCTTCAAGTCTCGTACTCTTTCAAATCGGTGCCATGGTTCATCACCCCTATCATTCGCCATGTAATACGAGTTGATACTTAGCTAAGCCGAATGTCTACAGGAGACCCTGATACAATCACAAATCAAGGTGGTTCAATTTGGGTATCTTTGGGGCTCCACTTTTGTTAAACCTTACTAGTTAGAAAGCGAGTCTCGCGTCGCATTTTCATGCGCATGTCTATGTGTTTGTTCATTTCACCTATCTAAAGGTGGTATTCTCTTCAACCCTTTACTTATGCTTTCCTATTTACTTACATTTTCGAGTCGTTCCATGGCAATTATAGTCTCAAGATGTAGATTGTGGGGATGATTCGAGTCATAACTCCAGCAAAAGATCAACTAAAGCAGTGGTGGAGCGATCTGAATGAAGATGGCCGAGAGATAGTCAGATTCAGTGTTGGCCAGATGTTGCTCTTGATTCATATTCATATGCGGTTTGGTTTCATTCAAGCATTGGTGCAGTTCTAGGGTCCACGGGCTACTACCTTCATATTTGGTAAACACGAGCTAACTCCAACTCTAGAAGAATATAGTGCTCTCGTTAGAAAGTCACTAGACTCGGGTTTAGTCACTTCACCAATTGGCGAAGATCCTGTCCTTGTTTTGTCCGAATACTTGAACGTCAATCGAGATGAGGTGACAAAAGCTTTAAAAGGGAGCCGCGGGAGTTGTCCCCTTTCATTCCTAGAAACATGTTTTGGAAAAGCTCCCTATGCATATGATAAGGCTAAAATCTTTATCTTGTTATTTTTTGGCTCAATCATTTTTCCACATAAGGAGAAAACTATAGACCCCATGATAGCATATTTTGCAAGACATGTTAATAATAGAAAGAATTTTGTTAATGCTATCTTGGTTGAGACCTTCATCTCGCTCACCAAGTTCAAAACTAATCAGGATAAAACACTTAGAGCTTCGCCTGAAATTCTCCAAGTTTGGTTCCTTTCTCATTTTTTTGAATTTGGAAAATACCTAGAAATACCTAAAATTTCAAAACTTGAACATCCTCTCTTGAAGTTTAAGGACGAACAAGACCGTGTTCCCGAGTATCATTATTCCCGACTAGTAGTCCTGTTAGCAAACCCGAGTCCCGTGACTTTCCTATGGCATGCTCTCTAGTTCAAAGTGGAAAAAGCTAGGATCATAGGACGAGACGAAGCACCTGTCCCTCTTTTGGGAATCTCTGGCATCACAGAATACTATCCGGCTAGAGTTGTTCGGCAATACGGCATGATACAGTCGATCCCTCCAAAGCCGAAGGGTATAGAAATTCGCATACATTTCGATTTGAAGGATCGAAAATTTGAGAAACACACTACCCTTGCTCATGCCATGTGGAAGCATTGCAGGCCAACCAAGCTAATGTTTCCCAAGGGAATCATCTCAGGGAATGTCAAGACGTACCATGACACAATTAGTTATATCGAGAGGCATGTTGTGACATTCTGATTTTTCCTATCATTTTGAGACACATTAATGAGAATGTATCAACGATGTGTTTCAGTCGTATCTCGCTTGGATATGATCAATATCGAGTTAACTGACCAAAAGGGAAAGGCTAACGCGAGACAAGGTGCATGGACCTAGGGAACTCAACTAAGAAATGGCACATTGACCATAAGAATTGTCAAGGGGATATTTAGAGCCATAAAAGGTCAATCTAAGAATGATTAAGGAATGCATTGCTAGCGTTATACGATTGGAGCGCGGGTAATGTCGCTTAACCAATGTATAATTTGCAAAATTTTCCTAAATCGAACGATGACGATCGAGACCGTCGGAACTAGTAATAGACCCTGGCAATTACATGACAACCAAAGTCGCCATGAATTGACGAGTCCTAAGTGTGATATAAATCACAGAGTCAATACACGTAACGTTTGCAAAAGCCGTCCATCAGTTCGAGATAGGCTGGAATCACATTGGATAAAAAATTAGTTCGGAAATGAATCTCGAAATTAAAAAATGGAGAATCAAGAATTCCAACATTACGATTGGATTGACTGTCACCTTATCGAAGAAAATTAGAATCAGAAAAATGACATTCCAGACGTCGAGGGTAAAATTACCATTTTACCCCTCATCCTTAACCTTGCCGTAATAAATGGAATGGAGGCATTTTGGTCATCAATACCCCATTATAGCTATCGAAACCTTTGAATCTTTCGGCCAAATTTTGTGGACATCTAGAGGACATGTAGACTAAGCTGTGGTAAAAATTTTGGATGAATTTGATGGAGTTTTGACCCCAAATGGGTCTTGAGTTTGAAGGACAAAAACTAACCGGTTGAGGGCTTGGAGGAACAGGCGCCGTTCAAGGACTTTTCGGCATCGCCTTGACTTTAAATTTTCGATGAGGCTTCCCAACTCCTAGAACTACACGTTAGCAAGTATATTAGTGGATAAATTGAGTATTTAAGTTAGTTTAAGGACTGATTAATTGAGATATGCACAGAACCGAAAATGCCCTATTTCGGTTCTGTGCATACCAAATCCGTGGGAGGCTGTTGGCGATAGAGTTGAGTTTCAATTTCATCGTTGAGAAGTATTAGGATGCTAATCGATAGGTCAATGAGGTGTATCTTTAGTGAATTGACGAATTGAGCAAGAAAAATTAACGATTGGATAAATTTCCTTAGGTTGCGCGGTTAAATTGTTCCTGGACCATTAGGACCGAACCATTGAAGTGCTTGGAAGAAGATTTGTATTGGTTTTAGCACAAGGCAAGAAGTTTCTAAGCCTTGGCTAGGAGGATTGGACTCAATTGGGTGAATTAAGTGTGAAATTAGATTGGTTCTTTGAAGTTTAAGGTGTGATTGTCCATTGTGCGTCCTTGAGAGATATAGATGGCTTGAATGCTTGACAATGCTTGTGCCATGAATTAATTGTCACGTTTGAATGTTGAATTTAATTGTCTCTCATGCCATAGATGTGTTGCTCATCGCATGAGTTTGCACTTGATCATGATTTCTGAATTGAAATGAGCATTTGGCATGTCTGAGGAACTTGTGACATCCTGAGGCATTGAGACGCGGGGTTGTGTGGATGGATACCCTAAGGCGCTGAGGCGCGGGGTTTGAGTTGAATGGTACCCTGAGGCATACGAGACGCAGGGTTGAAACGGCCAATGTCCTGATGCATTGAGATGCGGGACGGAATTTGAGATTTGTCGATACAGGCCTGAAATAAAATTGAAAACCCGATGCGTTTACGCGGGTTTGTTAATAAGATCGTCTGAGGCATATTTACGCGGACTGAGCCTGAGGCGTTCTAAACGCGGGCATGAATCAAATGGAGGCATGGAAGGGTGGAAGGTGTGATCTGGCTTGATAATATGTGCTTGATTCCACTGATGTGACACGATGCCATGATTGCATGCTTGACATTCGTTTGTACCCGTATGTTATTTAATGACTGTGAAATGCCTCATGTGATTGCTTGTGCATTGTTGTTTGTGATTGTACTCACATGAGTGTATGGTTAGCGTAACCTAGGGTTAGGACCTGTCTTACTGAGATGTAAATCTCATCCCATCACGGGATCACATTTTCAGATCCTAAACCGTGATCATGTTGCCCATCAGATTTGGTGACCCGAAAGAAATGTTGGTATATTTTGAGGAGTTCCCGGATGAACAGGGAACTATATATGTTAGGAAGTGTGTTGTGGTCTAGGTTAACGAGGGTGCAAGGAGCTGGAAGTCTCATAGGTTCGACGCTTGGTTTAGGAAAGTAGGAGAAGTGACTACGGAACCATTGAAGCCCACTAAGGTACCCCGTGGGGTGATCCCTAGATGGTGTTATCCCGCTCGGGATTCTGTGGAGGTTGAGGGGTCAGCAGCCAGCTCGAGAAACATCCCTGTGAGGACCCCGACCCTGGAGGACACCGACGAGGTTATAAAGGTCGAAGCCTCCGAGGACGACCTGGTGGAGCAGTCAGCAGACACGACAATGGAGGAAATGGTAGAGGTACACTCGGAGACCTTCTCGGAGTACGAGCCTACCGAGAACGCTGAGGACACTGACGACTCTAGCAGCTCGACTTAGGGATTTCCTTTTTCTGGGTTGATGTATTTTGATGATGGTCTCGATGCCCCGTTTTGTTTGGAGATGATGATAACCCTCTTTATACTGACCTTGTCGCCCCTACCGACCAGCTGGTTTAGCCTGCCAGTGTTTTTTTTTGTATGAACAAGAAGGGAGGTTATGTTTATTATTGGTGTTCTCATTACCTTGATCCCCTTTATTATCGTACGGAGGAGTTTGTATATTGTCGCTTCCGCATGCTATTGATATTATGCATCTCTTGATATATGTGAATCTTGGGACGTTCGAGAGAGTTGTTGCATGCAGGGAGTCGTGCGCTTGTGCCCGGAGGCGCTGGGTGTGACGCATGTCATCCCGAAAGAATGGCTCCCTGTGATACCTCAAGTGGCTGTTCAAGATACCAAGCGTTTCGAGATCAATCGCCTCAAACAGAAGCTCGCCAAACTAAGGAAGAAGCCATAGGAATGAGGATAAGTACACGAAGCTCAAAGCTCAAGGTGTTCCCCAGAAGTCTACCGCTCGAGATAGCTAGAGTCTTTATTTGCTAATTTTTGTTCATTGTTTCTTTTGAATATTGTTCTGGTTGTTTTTATTTCTGAGCGAATGCTCTGTACGACCCGATTTTTTAGAGCTTTATCTAGTCATATTTGAATATTGGCGTCTAAATGGAAAATGTTCAGAACATCTGAGGCTATCATCTATAAAAATTAGAGAATAATTCGTGGGGTTTTCCATTTATTGGACGAATTTTCATCAAGGATAATGTGGGTGGGAATTTCGGCAGTTTACTCACACTTGCTTTGTTTTGCAGATTACTATTTTTAAATGATCTCCTTTGCTGGACCATGCAAAACGAAAGTTGTATATTGATGTCTAAACTAGTAATTGGCAAAATTTCAGACCTTAATTCACATTTTAAGGGGGTCCTTCACTCATTTGACAAAAATTGGACATAACAGTTTTTCTAAGAAGAATTTTTCAAAATAAGAATTAAATTGTACTGTTTGGTCCACTTTTAGCCTTAAGTCTGAAGATAAAAGTTGTTCCTCGTTAAGCCTTAGATCACCTCATAAAATTTTGGAATTTATCTATCAACGTGAAAATTATGAAGAATTGTATCGTGAAGGTCGACAAAACTAAAAAACTGCCTGATTCAGATTTTTGCTTTATTTATTGAGTCTAGAGAATTGTCATGGACAGACTCACTATTCTCACTCACTTTACTAATCTACGTGTGGTCTTTCTTTGCAGGTAATTTATCACGGATCATCCACACATCACCAGGTCAGTCGCAAAGAAAATGGCTGACAAAGCTAAAATGAACGCTGCAATCCAAGAGGCCCTCCAGGAGCATATAGATGCCATGAACAACAGAATGGACAACATGATCTCTCAAATGGCAGATAAAGTGTTGACAAGTCTCATGATTAGGATGCAGCTGCCTAGTCAGACATCTCAAACTCCGGTGCCTCCACCTCTGAGAGCTGATGGTCTAGGCAAGAACCAAGAACAGTTTTCGTCACTTGAGGACATGTTCATCCCAGGCTCTAGTATAAATGTTCCGCCGGCAGCTCCAATTCACCAAACCAACCCTGTGGCTCCAAAGCAAACTTACGATGCAGCCAAGCTGATGGCTCAAATAGAGCAACAAATGGAGTTGAAGATGGAGCAAAAGATGGAAGAAAGACTCCAAGAGATTCATGGAACACACAGCATCCTTCACGTCGACTTTTCAGCCTTCACAAAAGTTGATATGCCAGAGAAGTTTAAAGTGCCTAATTTTGAGAAATACGACGGCACGTCTAACCCTATGCAACATGTTCAGATGTACCAGACGAGTATGATCAAATACGCTAACAATGGCCCTTTACTAGTTCAGACTTTTCAGACCAGTTTGGAGAATGTAGCCATGCGATGGTATACTGACTATGCGGTATATAGCATGGGAAATTAGAAACAAGCGACAACTGCTTTTATCAAGCACTTCAGTTTCAACATAGACGTCCACATCTCTAGAGAGGACCTGAAACAAGCCGAGATGAGGAAGGGCAAGACTGTCAAGCAATACCCTACCAAGTGGAGGAACATCGCATCCCAACTCAAGCCCGTTCCCCCTTAGAGGGAACTCATGAAGCTGTTTGTCTCTACTCTTCCACAGACTATGCGAACACGAGTCCTTGGCACCTCTGCAATATCATTTGCTCACCTCATAGCAATGGCTGAAGAAGTGGAATGTAGCATCAAGAAGGGTTGGTATGGAGATGGTAGCACGCTCGCAAAATGATTTGGAATAAAGAAGGACAAGGAAGTCGCTCCTCAGATCAACATGACAAGTTCCGCGCTGGCTGTAAAAGCTCCCGTCAAGCAGCAAGGGAATTTTGGCGAACAGAAGAAAAAGAGAAATCCACGCCCACCCCAACAATACACACCTTTGCCGGGGACACTTTCTCAAGTCCTAGCTATCCTCTACAAGAAAGACTTGTTGTCAACTGAACCTTTGAGGCCAAATTATACATCGTATGCAGGTTATGACCCGTCCAAGAAATGCGATTACCATCGCGGTGAGGTTGGCCACGACACAGACGATTGCTTTGTGCTTAAAAATCTCATCCAAGACTTGCTCGAGTCAAAGGCGTTTTCGTTTCAAAGCAGCGCCCAGCCAAATGTCCAGAATAATCCTTTGCCCGACCATTCTGGTAAAGTTAACGTTGTGTTTGATTATAATGCCTAACCGGCAGGAGTGTTTAAAGTTCGATTAGCAGATGTTATTGATGCTTTGGTTAGAGTAGGATATCACCAGACTGGAGAGCTACTGTCGTTGAATGAGTTAAAGAAGACAATTTCGACCCTTATGAAGAATGGGTTGATAGTTAAAGTCAATCACGCGAAGACGATTGACACTACTTCTCAGATCTTCATTGATTGGGACCAAGAGCTTGCTGCCTTAACCATGACTCGGTCTGAGAATTTTTCAGAACCTAGAGTAGCTAAAGCCGACATAGCAAGTCTGGTCAAAGTTGACTTGGACTTGGCTGACATGCCACCCCTTCAAGATGCATCGGATGATGAGTTAGGGATTGTCATACCTGAAGCTCTGGTGATCAGTTCGCCTTAACCATTTCCTTACAAAAGCGATAAGGTTGTCCCTTGGTCGTATGATATGGCCTTGATGATGAGATCCGGACGCGCGTACAATGAAGACCAACCAACCAAGCAGGTCATAGAAAAGGATGCAAAGGAGTTTTTAACTGTAATAAAGACGAGCGAGTACAATATCGTCGATTAGCTGCGAAAGTTGCCTGCTCAAGTTTTTTTACTCGAGCTCTTGCAGTCATCTGAAAAACATAGGGAATTCCTCATGAAGGTACTAGGGCAGGTACACGTCCTAGAAGATAGAATTTTGTCGGGACTATCCTCTTGAAAGATTAAGTGGCATTCGCTGATGATGAAATTCCTACTGAGGGACATGGCCACAACAAAGCCCTACACATAACAGTGAAGTACAAACAAACTCTAGTGGCGCGAATGCTCGTTGATAATGGTTCGACACTGAACATCTACCCTTTAGCCACTCTAAATCGGCTAGGGGTAGATTTGGCCAGGATGCAGGCCGCCAAGACCTCAGTTAGAGCTTTTGATGGTGTGAAGAAAGATGTCATGGGGTAGATCAATCTAGACATCCTGATTGGGCCTTCCGTGTTTGATGTTTTGTTCCAGGTGTTAGATATTCCATCGGCTTTCAACCTCCTACTTGGTCATCCGTGGATTCACAATGCGGGAGCTGTGCCATCAAGTCTTCATTAGAAGATTAAGTTCGTCGTTGAGGGAAAGCTAGTGATCGTTCATGGTGAAGAGGATCATAGGATCTTCAATGAAACGGCTATTCCTTACATTGAGCCAGCTCAGAATGAAGAAGACTCGTATTATGCTTTTGAACTGGTACAAACTATTCATGCATCACTAGAAAGTCCTCTAGTCATTCCTAAGATATCTCACGCTTCTATCATGGTGGCCAAAGTAATGGTTGGCAATGATTTCGAGCTTGGCACAGGTCTAGGCCGACAAGGTCAGGGGATCTGTACCCCAATTATGCTTAACGGACAATCTCATACAGCTGGTTTGGGACACCGAGGACGTGGCCGGTCTAGACATAGTGGGCAATACGGAAGAGGCCATGGAAGGTCCGAAGCTAGTCCTTTACCTCCCCCACTCTACACTACTTTTCG
This sequence comes from Rhodomyrtus tomentosa, assembly GCA_028455895.1. NCBI lineage: Eukaryota > Viridiplantae > Streptophyta > Magnoliopsida > Myrtales > Myrtaceae > Rhodomyrtus > Rhodomyrtus tomentosa. The sequence continues at coordinate 10,728,491 of JAPCWY010000011.1, forward strand.
ATTAGCTGGTGTAGTCGGTGGATATGATGAGCTGACCTAGTTCGAAGACAACATAGGGATTGTATTCCCAGATTCTCCACATGGCCAAGATGTCTTGGCTGTGCCGATGACGCTGGATGAAGATGCATCAGACGATGGATTCCTCGATCTCACTGTTTGTTTTGATGACCTCATCATCGGAGCCATATCTGAGGATCCTGTACAGGTTGATAAAGTGCCAGAAGAAGACCTTTGCTTGGCGTCTGCATCTCTAAGTTTTTCTGATGATGCGGTGGTCGAAGATCCAATGGAGGGTTCAGAGTAACATTTTTCGAGTTTTTGCAATCCCCTGCGTTGGATCTTTCCAGTTTCCTTTAGTTTTTCCATACTGCAATAGAATTTTAAATTCACGTCACATTTCATTTCAATTTAATGTGACATTCAATAAGATGTAATTCGTTGATTTTTTATATCAATAAAATTACAAATATTTTTCACTAAATTTTGGAGTGTTGACGAGGCATCCCAAATCAACCCGATGATGATAGCCAACGAGTGAACAATCTGTCATCCATGGTAAGCATTGAGGGTTGGGCTTCCTCAAGAGTTCTCGTCCCACGGTCTTAAAAAATGTGTTCGAAAATACACACTAGTTTTCGAAAGAAGTTGTGATGCATGCATGATTAAACCCTGTTGTTTCTCTGACTTCGCCATTTTATCTTTCAGGGGCAAATATGAGGATGGCGATCCATTAGATTCTGGCTGTGCGATTTAAACGAATTCACTCCTGATTATGAAGAAATTCGTCAAGAGTTTGAACAACACGAGATGATTAAGCCTATGACTGGCGAGGAGACTATATCATTCAATTTGGACAATGAAGAGAACCCAAGAGGGGTGAAAATTGGGGCAAACTTGTCCACCGAAATGGTCGAACGTCTCACCAAGCTCCTGAATGATTACCAGGATATCTTCGCCTAGTCCTATGCAAATATGCCCGGTCTTGATCGATCAATTGTTGAGCATTGCTTACCGACCAATCCCTCATTCAAGCCAGTAGTGTAGGGATCACGAAGAGCTAAGCCAGAACTAGCAAAGAAAATTAGGAAAGAAGTCATGAAGCTCCTTGATGTGGGATTTATTGAGGCTACCCAATATTCTGACTAGGTCGCTAACGTTGTTCCGGTGCTAAAGAAAGACGGTCGAGTTCGAGTCTGTGTCGACTACCATGATCTAAATAAAGCAAGTCCTAAAAATGATTTCCCACTCCTGCACATTAATGTGCTTGTAGACAGCACAACAGGATTTGAAATATTTTCATTCATGAGCGATTTCTCAGGCTATAATCAAATCCTGATGAACGTAGATGATAAACTGAAGACAACATTCACCACTCCGTGGGGGATGTTCCACTATAAGGTGATGCCTTTCGGTCTCAGGAACGCTGGCGCAACTTATCAACAGGCTATCGTTACTTTATTCCATGACATGATGCATAATGAAATTGAAGTTTATGTCGATGACATGATTGCAAAAACAAGAAGTGGCGAAGATCATATTGAAACCCTGACAAAGCTATTCGACAGACTCTGGAAGTTCAAGCTACGGCTTAATCCTGTCAAATGTGTTTTCGGTGCGAACTCGGGCAAATTACTCCAGTTCATCAGCAACAATGGTATTGAGATATACCGTCCAAGGTGAAAGCTATATGTGAGCTCAAGCCACCAACGACGGTAAAAAAACGTTTGAAGCCTCATGGGCAGGTTGAATTATAATGCCCGATTCATTTCTCAGCTATCTGAAACTGCTAAGCCTTTCTATAAGTTGTTAAAAAAGAATGTGTTGGTCGAGTGGGATGAAGATTGTGATGAAGCCTTTGAGAAAATAAAACATCTCATGAATCCGCCAGTGCCGGGCCAACCATTGATACTTTATCTCACGATCCATAGTGAATCCTTAGGAGCTATGCTAGCACAAATAAGACAAGATGAAGGGAAGGAACGCGCCATTTATCTGAGTAAGAAGTTCACAGCCTCCGAGATGAATTACTTGAAAGTTGAGAAGACATGTGCAGCTCTAGTTTGGGTGCTGCACAGGTTACGGCAATACACTTTGCATTATCAAACTTTCTTGGTGACAGAATGCGATCCCATCAAGTATCTGCTAAATCAACTTACCCTGATTGGCAGGCTTGCTAAATGGCAAATCCTCATTTTCTAGTTCGATGTACAGTATTTATCTCAAAAGTTGGTAAAAGGACGGGCCATAGCCGATGTCCTGACCGAAAATCCGAGGCAGGATGAAGATCCATAACAACCCAAAGATAGAGTCATGGGGGTCAAAGATTATTTCTAGATCATGTATTTTGATGGAGTTGTTAATTTATCCGGATCGAGTACAGGAGCAGTCCTAATATCTCCAGGCGGTCAACATTACCCTATGACAGCAAAGTTAATATTTCCATGTACTAATAATATTACAGAATATGAAGCGTGTATTCTGAGCCTACAGGCAGCAATTGAAATGGGTGTGGCTTGGCTTAAAGTATTTGGAGACTCAGCCTTAATCATCCTCCAGACGGTTGGAAAGTGGAAAACAAGAGACGCTACATTAATACCTTATCATGAATATCTGGATCAGTTGGTGGAGGGGTTTGATGATATTTCATTCAAGTATTTATCCAGAACTCAGAATCAGTTCGTTGATGCATTGGCTACTCTGTCTTCGATGTTGCAAGTCACTAATGGGCTTGAGGTCAAGTCATTGAAGATTGGGGTACTAAGAAAGCCAGCCTATTGTATGATCGTAACCGATGAACCTAATGTCAAGCCTTGGTACCATGATATCAAGACTTACATTTAGGAGAAAAAATTTCCTGAACGGAGTTTGATGTCTGATCAAAGGTATAAAAAGAAGATGGCCTCGAAGTTTTCCTGAACGAAGAGAGTCTCTATAAAAATTCATTTGATTCAGTTCTTCTGAGATGCATTGACTTTACTGAAGCTGCCCACCTGATGATAGGAGCACATGAAGGAATCTGTGGTCCACATATGAATGGTCACATGCTCGCCAAGAAGATTATCAGGTTAGGCTATTACTGGCTCACTTTGGAAAGTGATTGCGTCCAACATGTTCGTAGCTATCACAAGTGCCAAATTCATGGTGACAAGATCAACGTCCCTCCTAATGAGCTACATCAGTTATTTGAGCCATTGCCTTTCTCTATGTAAGGGATTAATGTGATTGGTCTAATCAACCCCAAGGCATCAGATGGGCATCGTTTCATTTTAGTCGTCATTGACTATTTTTCTAAATGGATTGAAGCAGCGTCGTATCTGGCCGTCACGGCGTGAAATGTGGCGAAATTCATTAGTCAAGACATCAACGCTCGATATGGTTCACCCGAAGTCAAAATCAATGATAATAGCTCAAATTTGAACAATAAGCTGATGGATGATTTGCTCACAAAATTCAAGATCAAGTGAACTCTTCCCCGTACCGTCCTCAGATGAATGGTGCAGTGGAGGCGGCCAACAAAAACATCAAAAAGATCCTTGCCAAGACTTCTGAGAATTATCGCGATTGGTACGAAAGGTTATCTTTTGCACTTATGGCATATCGGAATTCGATCCGAACTTCTACCGGGGCAACCCCGTATTCCAATCCCTTGTATATGGAATGGAAGCAATGTTACTGGTTGAGGTAGAAATCCCTTCTCTATGTATATTATCTTAGGTCAAGCTGACTGAAGCCGATTAGATCCAGCAGAGGATGGACCAGTTGAACCTGATCGATGAAAAATGGCTTAAAACCTTATGCCACGGCCAATGCTACCAGTAAAGGGTTGCTAAATCCTTTAACAAGAAAGGCAGGCCTCGGCATTTTCAGGTTGGAGACCTTCTTCCGCGAAAATTATTACCTATTGTTCTGCTTCTAGATGGGAAGTTTGCTCAAAATTACGGCGGCCATACGTCGTGAAGAAGGTACTCTCAGGAGGTACTTTAATCCTTGCAGAGATGGATGGACGTGTTTTCACCAGTCCTGTCAATTCTGATGTTGTAAAGTAGTATTATAATTGAATTGCCTTGACATCTTTTAATCAAGTTATAATACTCATCCGATGCTCATTTCACCTCATCATGCCATTATGTGTGCATTATAAATTTCCATTGTGAGATAATTTCACTTAGGAAATCTCTATGATCTTTTTGAATTGATCATTTTAAATGAGGAATGTCATGACGACGAAAGGTAAACTATTTCCATACACGTCCTATATCACAATCCTAGCGAGCAATATGAGAATTTCCATACTTACAAGGTAAAAGGTTATCTCGCGAAAAGTATGACGGTTAAAACGATATGAAGCATTCATTTCATCTATCCTAAATACTACAAGTTGCCCATTGCTGAACATCTTTTGAACGGTGGTTTCATTTCATGACCCTGTTAGAAACAACCCTACATCGAGGCAAATTTCAGAGATTCAAAGGATGAGTTGAATTTTCTTGCTTTCACTTGCATCAATCTTTAAGTAAGTTTGTTGCATGCGGATTCGGTGTTAGCTCAAGTGTTTTAGACATGACGAAGAGCATTTCATTTCTACACTCATATATACTAATCCTTTGCTAAGCCAATTTGAGCGGCGGATTCACTTCTTTAAACCCAATTGATGATCATCTTGAGCAAGAAATCATTTCAAACTATCTGGGGAAAAAAAAAAGAAAAATGTATTGGGGCAGGTCGAAACTTGAAAGATCACTTTATGCAATAAGCAGAAGAGAGAATGGGAGAAAATAAAAAGCTCTATCGAAGAAACTCCAGAAGGAAGGAAGGGTCTTACCTGAGTGGGTTCCTCAAAGAAAGATCATTTCTGAATCATAGAGTGACAGAGATGGATGATCACTGATTCTCTCATACAACCCATTGTTGAAAATAAGCCTTTCATTTCCAAGCCTACCATGAACCTACATTATAACCCTCACCGAAAGTCTCTTCAAATTAGGGTACTTGGGTTAATGTAGAGTTCAAATGCTTATAAATGTCGCTCGAATAAGTGCAAGCAAGATCATTTTATCTCATTTTGCAGGGTTCCTGATTTGTAAGCCCAATGCAGCTGATGAAGATTTCATTTCATGACTTAAATGACTCAATTGGATCTCATTTTGAAAACCTTTGACCTGGCCCTCATTACAGTCCCTGTGAAAGACCTCATGGATTGACATGGTCATACTAGTTGCGAGAATACCTAGACCCTTGTCAGAGTTGATGACAACAGCTCTGAGCATTTCTCTTACCCTCATTAATGGTCGGGGCTTAAAAGCCTTTTTCGTGAGAAAGAGTGGGAAATCCTTTCTAATTGAAATTCCTCATTCAATCTGATTAATTTTGTCAGAAAAATTAGATAGACTTTCTTATTGACAAATTCCCCAGTGGAGCTTCATAATGCAAGCAAAAGGTCGTGAACTTTCTCTAACATATGATGTCGCATTTACATTAAACTTATGCATGTCATCATTTTTCGAGAGATTTGGACTGGTATAATGCAGTCAGTCTACCCATCATTCATTCGTCACTCAGAAAATCCAGGTTAGTTTTGTGAACCCTTATAAAGTCAACTTCAGTCTAACCCATTTGATGCTTGCACTGACAATTTTTAAGGCGTCACACCATTTTGTATTCATACTGATTTAATTCAGATGATACATCAACTCTCTTCTTGATACGGTGAGACCTATTTGAGAAGTTCGTGAGAGATTATTTTATCGACTCATGGTGACCCGTTGAGGAGGTCCCAAGAGGCAACTCTCGTCTTGATACGGTGAGACCTGCTTGAGAAGGTCGCGAGAGATTATTTTACCGACTCATGCTGACCTGTTAAGGAGGTCGCAAGAGACACCTTACCGACTCATGCTGACCCATTGAGGAGGTCGTAAGAGACACCTTACCGACTCATACTGACCCGTTGAGGAGGTCGCAAGAGTTATTTTATCGCCTCATGTAACCGGTTGAGGAGGTCCCAAGAGGCATCTCTCGTCTTGATACAGTGAGACCTTTGTAAGAAAGTCGTGAAAGATTATTTTTACCAACTCATGGTGACCCTTTAAGGAGGTCCCCAAGAGATAAATGGCAGCTCGAACCATAACTCGAGCACATTTCAAACCCTACACATATCTTGTACTATCCCGTATCAAAGGGAAACCTTTGGTAACGGATGAGCCCCCAAAACCTAAGATCTACAAGTGATCTTGGTTCATTTTCTCAATTTCACAATGTATGCACTCTTGTGATTTCGAGAAAACAAATAGCTAGCTTGAACCATAACTCGGGTACATTTTCTGTCTACACAGATCTTGCGCCGTTTCGCGTCAGAAAGAAACTTCTGGCAACAGATGGGCTAGTACCTTAGTACCCTGGCATCTTTGTTGGAAGCTCAAAAATTAAGGGAATCATTAGTATATGAGGTATTTGGTAAAAAAAGAATTCTCATATGCGATCGATGTGCATGTTTCTCTAATACGATGAAGAGAGAAATTTTGGCACATGTTATTTATAGCACTGCATTTCGTGAATCGTTTCACTTGCATCAGAAAATGGGATTCAAAAAAAACTCATCATCATTTGCATTTTGCAGAATTTAGGTTTCAATTTCAGTTTTTGAGCGAACCCTCTGCGAGTTTCCACTCAAAGAGGAGCAACTGTTGACACCTAAATTTTGATTTTTAGAAATTCATCCATTTCACAAAATGAGAGTTAACCATAATTATCATAAAAAGAAATTTTCATGCATTACACATTTTATTTTTCCGCGGCAGCCAATCGAAGGCGAGTCAATTGAGCTTGATTCTAACGGGCGTTCGAGACAAAAATCAATTTGAGAATTTTTTAGGGGAATTGCAGAAATTTAATGGACAAGCCCAATTTAGATTCATTTCAATCTATTTTAATTAATTATATATTTAATTAATTAAACCTCATTAAGCCTTAAATTCGCGCAAATAAGCCCATTAATAGTGAAATTTTCGGCCAAGCCTATATCCATGTCCATGGTGGCCGAATTTTTGAATACCCTAGCCCAATAGGATTCCTTAAAAATCGGAATTTCTAATCCTATGGTCAATATATTGTCAGAAATCTCAACGGTTAGAATTAAATCTTAAGGTATTACCTTGATTTTCATTATATATACCTCATTATGTTTAGGGTTACAAGGGGGGACCAAAATTTTTGAAGAGAACTTTTGGATAGAATTTTCATACACACGCTCTCTCTCTCTCTCTCGCTCTCTCTCTCTCTCTCTCTCTCTCTCTCTCTCTCTCTCTCTCTCTCTCTCCCTCTCTCTCGGGTGATTTCCCTCCTCTCTCTGCTCGGTGATTGCGGCTCCTCCATTAACGTCGTCGTTCAGCCGCCATCGCGACGCTGCCCCTGTCCGAGATGCCATTCTAGCCCTGCTTCCCTCGAAGACCTTCGTGCTCCGCCTGTGCCTTGCTCCCGTCAAGCACCAAAGATAGTCGTCGTCCCCGCCGATCCCTTCGCACGACACTTCCTTCTGCCGCACGCCGTCCCAATCCGACTTTGTTCGCTGCTGCTGCGACGCTGCCGTCAAGTAATACTCCACCGTTGCTTCTCAATCATCCGAGGACCACTATTCTGTGACACCGTCTAAGCTCCCTCTTGATTCCCGCGACTATCCACCGAAACTCGAACACTCAACCAGCCCCTTTTTTGTTTGTTTCCTTGCAGATTAAGGTAACATATCAGTTCTTCGAGGGTGAATCTAAGTATGTTCATGAAGTGATTGCTTGTTATTTTCAGATGATTAACTTGATTGATCCTCAATAAATTATTCTTCCATGTTTTGATGCCCTGATCGAATTGAAAATCGGACCTTTTCTCAATAATGCAAAGAACACATCAAATCCTAAATTTTGTCAACAAAATCTTTGATATAGCTAATTTGACCTTTCACCGTTTAGGTCTGATTTGCCGTCTCTGAAAAAGTCAATCTTTAATTCAAAATGTGGGACTTTTCAAAAAATTTGAAAAAGGACAAATGACAGTCGCGATTCGGCTATGGATGTTAGTTGGCAGATTGTTGTCCTGATTGATTGATTGATTGATTGACTTTTGCCATATCCAGAAAATTGGTCGCCGAGAATAGGATAGTCTTTTTTAAAAAAAAATTGAAAATCCATAAACTACATTTTACATAATTGCATGTCGTCTTGCCACATCATTCTTACATGTCATTCATGCATAAATGCCATGTCATCTTGCCATGTCATTCGTACATGTCATCCATGCATAAACGCCATGTCATCTTTTATGTCACTGCACGTCACATGTCATATAGTTAGGTTGCATTAGTATCACATTTAATAAAAGAGAAAATTTTAAAAAATCAAGTCACATAAACCAATGAAAAGACCTTTGCATGAAATTGGTACCGAAAGCGCATTAGTTTTGATTAACTAGTGTAATTAAGTCTCTGAATCCACAATTTCTGGTCCGAATCCACAATCTCCGTTTTACTTAGATTTATAATCGACCTACCAATAACGATTAGTGGCGACTCCAGTTTATAAATCATTTCAGTGAATTTTAAAGTTGCGAACTGGTAGGGCTTGGGAGAGTCCGTATTAGGTTAGTCGTTAAAATTAACCTGATAATCCATTAGCCTAATTTTTTTACGGTCGCGACAGAAACAACTATAAAGTCGATGTTGAGTTTGTGGGAACATCATTTTGATTCTAATTTTAACATCACATTAAGAAACACATTTTTGGTACTTTCCTTAAAGACGAGACTTTTTTTCGTATAAAGTGTGGACTTGTGTAGCTACTCTTATGAAATAAGGAGCGCTGGTATTTTTATGTTCTTTTATTCAGATAAGGTTAGGCGCTACTATATTCCCAACGGATGGTACATATTGTGTTTAACTCTAAAAGGTTGTTTTCAAAAGACCTCTGCATAAAGAACATCTTACTCATAAATATCTTGATCACATATCTAAAAAAAGAGTGGAAAGACTAATGAAGACAGACATTTTATCCACTCCTAAAAGTGACCTAGATATATGCGTAGATTGCTATAGAGATAAGATGACTAAAATAAAGAAGAAAACTATAGTCTATTATTCTCGCTTGTTAAAGATCATCCATACAGATATAAGCAGATCTTATACAGCAATGTTGTGTAGAAATTTTTATTCCATCATATTTATTGATGATTATTCCTAATATGGTTATCTATACTTGATTTAGAAAAAGTCCGAATCTCTTGACAAGTTCAAGATTTTTCGGACTGAAGTCGAAAAACAGCAGGGAAAAAATCTTAAAAATTGTTAGATCTAACAGCAGTGGTGAATATTATGGTCGACATAGCGATGTTGGATAGCTTAAAGGGCCATTCCCTAAGTAATTAGAGGATTCTAGGATTGTGGCTCAGTTTGCTATGCCCGACAGTCCTGAAAAGAAAGATGGAGTAGCTGAATGGCATAATCACACCCTTATGGATATGGTAAGGAGTATGATTTGTAAAACCAATTTATATTATTTTATGTTGTGAAACTTTGAAAGCATCCATTTATATTGTGAACAGTGTTTGTACGTTTCCATTGACTTCTTTTAAGTCAAGGACTGGACATTAATCTAGTTTGACCCATATTAAGAATTTGGATTGTCTTATAGAAGTGAAATTGTAAAATCCAATATTAGATAAGTTGGACTCCAGAACCGCTCATTTTTACTTTATATCTTACCCAGGTCATTGAAAGGGGCATTGATTTATGATCCCAATAGAGGAATGAGAATTGTCAAATCACGCATAGCTAAGTTGCTCGAGTTTGATGTGGCCGAAAAAAAATTGTAGCTGCTTACAGACTATTAAAGATAACAGTATGGTATGGATTATCATGTCATTTTCCTTTGCTTATGTAGAACCGTACAAACTTCTAAACGACAAACTAAACTTATTGGGGTTCATATCAATGTGACATTTCCTAATTAAGTTTTTCAAACCCCACAATCTCATGATACGGTGGAAGTAGTTTTACTTAATAGACCTACCAAGAAGAGACGATTGCTATACCACTGCATTCAATAGACTATATGGGAGATCACGACTACAACATTGGCTACATGATTGAATTACACAAATGCTATTTCTTATCCTCAATTAGAACTGTGGTTGGGTGTATTGATAGAAAGATATAGACTATGAAGCATAAGGTGTTTGAAAGCTTATAGATCACAAGTTCATTTGCTGCAATTGCGTACATAAAACTAAAAGGGACTCCAAATGAAAGATATAGTCAGATTGATAGCCAAATTTTTCACTCATAGATAAGAATTAAAGTAGGCTTAAAATTATTTTTTTCCTTCATTCTCCGAAAAAGAATTTTTCATACTGGTCATGGCATTAATAGCTCTTTAGGATAAGAAGATTTATCATATAGATGTTAAAATTTCTTTTATGAATGAAGACATTAATAATAACGCTATATTATGTAACCCGAAGGCTTTGCAATATGTGGTTCAAGTAAGCTTGTATATAGAGAAAAAGGAATCTCATATAAATACCATGGAATAAGGTTTGATCATATTCATGGAGATTCTAGACTGAAAAGTCTATTTATGAGTTAAAGTAAGCTTTTAGACAATGGTACTTGAAGTTTCATAGCATTGTTGCTTTATTCAGTTCTGTCAAGAACAAAGTAAATTAGTGTATAGATTAGAAGGTCAGTGGGAGGAAATTTATTGTGACATTATGATTTTCAATCAACTTTAGACTCTATAATGAGAAGTTTATTTATATCAAGCGATATATTTCAATTATATTCCACTCAAATTTGATCAATTTGAGTAGACTGACCAAAGGGGAAAGGCTAACGCAAGACGAGATACGTGGACTTAGGTGACTCGAATAGGAAATGGCGCTTTGACCATAAGGATTATCGAGGGGATATTTAGGACCGCAAAAAGGCCGATCTGATAACGATTAAAGATTACCAAGTGAGCGTCATACGATTGGAGTGCGGGTGATGCCGCTTAACCAACGTACGATTTGCAAAATTATCCTAAATCAGACTGTGACAATCGAGACCATAGGGACTAGCGATAAGCCCTCGTAATTACATGACAATCAAGATCGTCATGAATTGACGAGCTCTAAACGTGGTGAGAATCACGGGATCGATACGCGTGTAGTCTGCAAAAGCCGCCCGTCGATTCGAAATAGGCTAGAATCACGTCTTGTAGAAGGAACGATCAGAATTGAGTCCTGAAAAGTTTATAAAAAGAAAATTAAGAATTCCAACGTCAATTGGATTGGCCGTCACCCTATCGAAGAAGTCAGAAACGAGGAAAACGACGTTCCGAACGTCGGGGGTAAAATGATCATAATGCCCCTCAAGCTTAGGACTTTGCCTTTATAATTGAAGGAAGGGCAAAATGAATATTTCTCCCCCCCTAAGCTGCTGAAAATTAAAGAGCAATTGATGGTCATTGGATGCCCTTGAGAAGAACAATTGCCAAGCGTCACAAATCCAAGGGTGGAAGATCAACTCTTCATTTAATGCCCACCTACCAATCACTTTAATTAATTAAAAATTTTGGGGAAATAACCAGCTCTCTCTCTCTCCCCCCGCCCATTCGAGCCAAAAATCACAGAGCACCACCATTTCCCTTTCTTCTTCTTCTTCTCCAGTTTCTGCTTCACCCGACCACACCAGACGCCTCCGTTCGGTCCCTTACGACCGTCGTCTCCGGCTGTCCCATGCTGTCGATCGACCACCCAAACGTAGCCCCACGTCTTTCCGATGTCCTCCAACTTGAATCAAGTAATTTGGAGCTCTAAAGAATTCAGGGCAAGTATTCTCCCGCAGGTCGACGGATTATGTTCCAGTTTAAGGTAGGTTCGGTTCTAAACCCTTTTGACAGCCGAAAACTTGGAATCTTTGGCTCAACTTTGGTGGAGACTCAGTACAATGTGTAGGAATCTATGGTAAAAATTGGAAATTTATTTGATAATTTTTTTACCAGAATCTGCCGGTAATTAGGGCCTTGGACAACCGGCGAACTTCCGATGACTTTCCGGCATCCACACGACTTGAACCCCACGGTGAGCACTCTAAACTCTTATGTAGATATTATAAGAGATAGAAATGTGTATAATTGATGGCTTTGAGGTGGATTAGAACCGGTTGGACTCGGCATAAGTAGAACCGAATGGAACCATTGCAATGTCGGGCCCAAACCGAATCTGTGGAGGGCTAATTAGGCTGGAATCGAGTTGTAATTTGGTGTGTATGATGTGTTAAGATGATGAGGAGTATGTATTGGGTGATTTGGATGGATGATTTGAGGAATTGGATGTTGAATTTTGACAAATCGATCGATTATCCTAGGTTACGCGACGTATTGACCGTGGACTAAAGTTGGCCAAACCTTAGGAGATGCAAGGAGGAGTAATTTGCGTTATTAAGCGGAGGTAAGGAATTTCCTAAACCAAGGCTAGGGGAATTAGACTCGATTGGGTAAGTCGAGTGGGGAAATTGATCGATTAATGGGCATATTCTAAAGTAATGAGCCTTAGTATGTTTTAAGATTAATTAAAGAGTTCATGTGTGCCTTGACTTGTATTAGAATCGCGTGTCATGTTTGGATAATAATTGAGTTACTTTGCATGCCATGGGATTATAAATGCTACTTGAAATGTAATCGACATTGAGTGTGTGAATGTTAGAAGATCGTGGCATGAATCCTGATTATAGCATGACAGGGCATGGCCCTGAGGCGTGTGAGACGTGGGGCGGGAAATTGAGACCCTGAAGCGACGAGGTCACGGGGTGGATGATGATTAGGTGGCGCCCTGATGCGACGAAATCGCGGGGTGAGATAGCCACAGTCCTGATGAGATATAATCGCAGGACAAAATAGGAGTTCATAAATTCTGCCTGGAAATTAAATCGAGCCCTGATGCGTTTACGCGGGCCGAGTCTGATGCGATATAATCGTATGCCAGAGAATGAGGGAGGTAAAGTTTGATTGATGTGGTGAAATGACAGGCCAAGCATATACGTGCAACTGTGTGTGACATGAGAATATAAATGCATGTCTGTCCTCTATGCGGTATTGTTTATTGAATTATGAATGTCGTACCTGCATGAGCACATGAGCTGGATAGGTTGAGTGACTTGACTGCTTGAGTGGACGGTCAACCTGACCTAGGGTTAGATTTTCTTACTGAGATGTGTATCTCACCCCTTTTGGGGAAATTTTACTTTACAGATCCTGGGCAGTAGCTATGTGGCCCATCAGATTCGGGAACCCACAGGAGATGACTGCATATTACGATAAGTTCCCTAATAGGCAGGGAAATATATACTTAAGGAAATGTACAGTAGTTTGGGTAGATGAGGGCAAACCAGACTAGAAGCCTCATCGGTTTGAGGCTTGGTTTAGACAGGACGAGGATAGGAAGGTAGGGTCGTTGAAGCCTCACGAGGTTCCGGAGGGTGTTATACCTCCATGGTGTCAGACGACTTCAGATCAGGAGTTTCTGGAGGGTTCAGTGGTTGGGTCGAGGAATGGCTCGGAGCGGACGCCGATAACTGAGTTTTCCGTGCCACCGCCAGAGGATGAGGTCATCGTGGTGGAGCCGTCCGAGAGAGATCCATCTGAGCCGGACCAGGAGGCGACCGTGGAGGGAGACTAGGCTGAGCAGTCCCAGGAAGCGACCAAAAGGACTATGTGGAGGTTCCGTCGGAGACTTTCTCCGAGTACGAGCCGTCCGAGGAGAGTGAGGACACTAGAGATTCTAGCAGTTCCTCCTAGGCAACTCTGGATGTCGACCTGACTTTTGGACTGGCGACCTGACCCCTTCCCTAGTAGATTTTATGGACACCTTTTGACATGTTTACCCGTCGCCTTGCTGTATAGCGGTCTGTAGTAAATGTGACCAGTTGATGTTGATGTATCACTTTATGATGCTATCCAGTCCTGCTTAGTTTTGGGGTGTATATATATATATATATCGTACGATGAGTTGTTGGGAAACGCTTCCGTGTGTTTAATGTAAATTATTTTATCTCTCGATCTTCCTTTATATATAGGTGGAATCTTGGGACCGCCAAGAGATTATTGTTGTTTGCTTGCAAGGATGATTACGTACTCACGATGAGGCGCGGGGCGTGACATCTCCGCTTGTTTTGGTATCAGAGCAAGGTCAGCTCGATACAAAGTTGGTTAAGAATTGGAGTAATAAGGAGGACTAGCTATGTGACATTCTGATTTTCAATCAACTTCAGACTCTGTAATGAGAAGTTTATTTATATGAAGTGATGTATTTCAGTTGTATTCCACTCAAATCTGATCAATTTGAGCAGACTGACCAAAGGGGAAAGGCTAACGCAACACGAGATACGTGGACCTAGGCGACTCGAATAGGAAATGGCACTTTGACCATAAGGATTGTCGTGGGGATATTTAGAATGGCAAAAAGGCCGATCTAAGAACGATTAAGGATTACCATGCAAGCGTCGTGCGGTTGGAACGCGGGTGATGCCGCTTAACCAACGTACGATTTGCAAAATTATCCTAAATCGGACTGTGACGATCGAGACCACAGGGACTAGCAATAAGCCCTCGCGATTACATGACAACCAAGGCCACCATGAATTGACGAGCTCTAAACGTGACGAGAATCACGAGGTCGATACGCGTATAGTCTGCAGAAGCCGCCCGTCGGTTCGGAATAGGCTGGAATCACGTCTGGTAGAAAGAATGATCAGAATTGAGTCCTGAAAAGTTTGAAAAAGGAAAATCAAGAATTCCAATGTCAATTGGATTGGTCGTCGCCCTATCGAAGAAGTCACAAACGAGAAAAACGATGTTCCGAACATCGGAGGTAAAAAGACCAAAATGCCCCTCAAGCTTAGGACTTTGTCTTTATAATTGAAGGAATGGAAAAATGGACATTTCTCCTCCCCCAAGATGCTGCAAATTGAAGAGCAATTGATGGCCATTGGATGCCCTTGAGAAGAACAATGGACAAGTGTCAAGCATCCAAGGGTAGTAGATCATTTCACCAATTAATGCCTACCTACCAATCACCTCAATTAATTTAAATTTTTTGGGATAATAAACAGCTCTCTCTCTCTCCTCAAATCCCCCATTCGGCCATTTTTGGTTCCCCCAAAGACCAGACCAAGCTTCTTCTTCTTCTTCTTCTTCTTCTTCTTCTTCTTCTTCTCCAGTTTCTGCTCCACCCGACCCCGCCGGATGCCGCCGTTCGATCCGTACTATCTCCACCTCTGACCGTCCCCTGCTGCCGGCCAACTACCCAGATGTAGCCCCACGTCTTGCCGACGTCCTCCGACTGGAATCAGGTCATTTGGAGCTCCGAGGAATTCGGGGCAAGCATTCTCCCACAGGTCGACGGAATCTGTTCCAGTTTGAGGTAGGTTTGGTTCTGAACCCTTTAGACAGTCGAAAACTTGGAATATTTGGCTCAAATTTTGTGGAGATCAAGTAGACATATAGATGGTTCTGTGGTAAAAATTTGGGATTTATTTGATAATTTTTTGACCATGAACAACCCTTGTACATTATGCCCAGAATCTGCCGGTATTCTGTGTGTGAGTGCTCCGGCGACTTCCGACGACTTTTCGGCAACCGCGTGACTTGAAACTCATGGTTAGACTTCCAAACTCTTAGGTAGACATTATAAGAGGTAGAATGGTGTATATTTGATGGATTTGAGATAGATTAAGGCCGGTTGGATCCGGCATGAACAGAACCGAATGGCACCGGTTCAATGCTGGGCCAAACCAGTTCTGTGGAGGGCTGAATAGGCTGGGATTGTGTTGTAATTTGGTGTGTATGATGTGTTGTGATGATGAGGAGTATCTAATGGATGATTTGGATGGATGAATGGAGGGATTGAACTTGAAATTTGACAAAATCGATTGATTATCCTAGGTTGCGCGATGGATTGACCTTGGACTTGAGTTGGCCGAACCATAAGAGGTGCAAGGAGGAGTAATTTGTGTTATTAAGCGGAGGTAGAGAATTTCCTAAATCGAGGCTAGGGGGATTGGACTCGATTGGGTAAGTCGAGGGTCGAACGGAACGATTTATGAGAAAATCCTCGCATGTAATAGCTTGATGCGCCCTTGGACATTATAGAATGATTATTTGACCTAGCCTATGTGTAAATGGTCTGAGTGCCTGAGTAATATTTGAATTGAATTGCATGCCACGAAATTTATTAAACATATTATCATGCGCATTGGCCATTGGTTATGAAATTTGATTTTTAAAAATCAAGTTAATTGATATGATGTGGCATAAGACATGATTGTGATATTGCATGGCATGGCCCTGAGGCGTATGAGACGCGGGGCGGAGGTTGAGACCCTGATGCGACGAGATCGCGGGGTGGATTATGAAAAGGTGGCGCCCTGATGCGACGGAGTCACGGGGTTGAGATAGCCACGGTCCTGATGCGATATAATCGCGGGACAGAATACGAGCTCATAGACTCTGCTTGAAAATTGAACCGGGGCCTGATGCATTTACGCGGGCCGAGCCTGATGCGATCTAATCGCGAGCTAAAGAATGAGGCAGACAAAGGTTGATTGGTGTGGTGAAGTGACAGGCCGAGCATATACGTGCAACTGTGTGTGACATGAGAATCTAAATGCATGCCTGTTCTCTATGCATTATTGTTTATTGAATTATGACTGTCATGTCCGCGTGAGTTCATGAGTTGGATAGGTCGAGTGACTTGACTGCCTGAGTGGACGGTCAACCTAACCTAGGGTTAGGTTTTTCTTACTGAGATGTGTATCTCACCCCTTTTGGGGAAATTTTACTTTACAGATCCTAGGCAATAGCAATGTGGCCTATCAGATTCGGGGACCCACAAGAGATGATGGCATATTACGATGAGTTCCCCGATAGGCAAGGTAATATATACATAAGGAAATGTACAGTAGTTTGGGTAGATGAGGGCGAACCTAACTGGAAGCCTCATCAATTTGAGGCTTGGTTTAGACAGGACGGGGATAGGAAGGTCAGACCGCTGAAGCCCCATGAGGTTCCAGAGGGTGTCATACCTCTTTGGTGTCAGACGATAGCGGATCAGGAGTTTCCTGAGGGCTCAGTGGTTGGTTCGAGGAACGGCCCGGAGCGGACGCCGACAGCTGAGTTTCCCGTGCCACCGCCAGAGGATGAGGTCATCAAGGTGGAGCCGTCCGAGAGAGATCCATCCGAGCTGGACCAAGAGGCGACCGTGGAGGGAGACCGGGCTGAGCAGTCGCAGGAAGCGACCATGGAAGACTCTATGAAGGTTCCATCAGAGACTTTCTTCGAGTACGAGCCGTCAGAGGAGAGCGAGAACACCGGAGATTCCAGCAGTTCTTCCTAGGCGACTTCGGATGATGACCTGACTTTTTGACTGGCGACCTGATCCCCTTTCCCTAGTGGATTTTGTGGGCATCTTTTGACATGTTTACCCGTCGCCTTGGTGTATAGCGGTCTATAGTAGATGTGACCAATTGGTGTTGATGTACAACCTTTTGATGCTATCCAGCCCTACTTAGTCTTGGGATATATATATTCATGTGGTACGGGGAGTTGTTGGGAAACGCTTCCGTGTGCTTAATGTAAATTATTTCATCTCTCGATCTTTCTTTATATATAAGTGGATCCTTGGGACCGCCGAGAGATTGTTGTCGTTTTGCTTGCAGGGATGATTGCGTGCTCGCGATGGGGCACGAGGCGTGACAAGGTAGGACAAGGACGGATAGCTAGACCTTAGGAAACTGATCAGGGTAAGGCAGGGGATGCCTAGTTGTGACTTGATACCTATGGATGGTGTTTGATCTTTGTAAGGTTGTGACAGGGCATAGAGGATTGAGTTCTCTACTTAGGATTGAAGGTCGTTTATAGACCTTGACCGACTTGATGCTTGAAAGTGATTAGTTTTAGTGAATCACTGGAACGAATGGAATTGAGTAATGGCCATGAGCCATTGGTTGGGACATTTCTGGAATTGATGTTGACGTATGAAGAACTGTTGTTGTGTAATTGTTTTGTTAAAGAGTAGTTAGTAACCCTAGATTGGATGATTGAGTAAGTTGCTAACATGTTACTGAACTTGTGATGGACCAGGTTCGTTAGTAAGTGACAAAGATGAGTAACCCATCCAGAAGACCTGAAAAACCAAGAGGTGGAGCCTCTAGCTCGAGGTCGCCCGCAGCTGAAGATCCAAGAGTGGACAGTCTACTGAGGGCAATGGAGGGACTCAAGGACATCATAGAGAGGCAGGCCCAGGATCGGGACTCTGCCATAACCCAAGCAGTGGGAGCTGCCCTAGCAACCGCAAATACCAACACTGGCAACGCGGATGGAAGTGGAAGTCAGGGCGAGCCAAACCAAAGCAATGAAACGGTGAACCCTCAAGAGGAAATCATAGTGGCCAGGCAGATGGGCTAACTGGTGGAACAATTTATGAAGTTGAAGCCGACGCAGTTTGACAGGATTGGAAATCCCGAGCTAGCACCCAGATGGATAGAGAAGCTGGAAAAGGCTTTCGGGGTACTAAGATGCACTGATGAGGAGAAGGTGTTGCTAGTCGTATATCAGTTAGAGGGTACGGCAAACGACTGGTGGGCTACCACCAAGGATGGAGTCTTCCCTGAAGGTACGGCCCTAAACTGGAACACTTTTAAGAGGGCGTTCAACGACAAGTACTTTTCAAAAACGGCCAGGGAAAGGAAACAGATCGAGTTCTTGCAGCTGCGACAGAACCAGCTATCGATAGATCAGTATGAAGCTGAGTTCTCGAGGCTTTCGAGGTATGCACCTTGATCGGTGGAGGATCCTTTGGAGAAGGCACGAAGATTCAGGAATGGTTTGAGGCCCGAACTCCGCAGCCAGATGATAGCCCTAAACTTGAGGACCTATAGGGAGGTATACGAGCAAGGCCAGATGATTGAGCGAGACTTGAGGGAAAGAAACATCGCAACTGGATCGCAGTTCCCGTCGTTTAGAGAGCATCGTCAAATGGGCAAGAGACCGATGGCAGGTAACAAACATTTCGTGCCACCTGCAAGGGGGAATATCGTGAAACCACCAAACCCGACGAACTGGAGCTGCAGGCTATATGGCAGAAGGCATGGGAATAGACCATGCCCTATGCAAACTGGAGCCTATTTCAAGTGTGGTCAGCTGGGCCACTAGATGAGGACATGTCCAAACCAAGCATCGGCCAGTCGACCAAAAGGACCAAGGCCGCAAGCAAGACCGTCGACTGCAGCACCCCGGACAGAATCGAACAGACCACCAGCTCAAAGTAGAGTGTATGTTGTACCGCGCAGCGAGGCAGAAGATGTGCCCGAAGTGGTCACAAGTACGGTTTACTTGTGCAACTAGACCGCTTATGCATTATTTTACCCAGGTGTCACGCATTCTTTTGTATCTGCACAGTTTGATGAGTTAGTAGGCATGAGATTGGAACCATTAAGCATGACATTGCATATAGCCACCCCATTAAAGGATAATGTCTTGGTTTCATTAGGGTGTGCAGGATGTGAGATTATAGTTGGAGGAAGTAAGGAGAGTATCGACCTAGCTGTATTGCCTATGTTTGATGTTGAGGTGATTGTAGGAATG
This sequence comes from Rhodomyrtus tomentosa, assembly GCA_028455895.1. Taxonomy (NCBI): domain Eukaryota; kingdom Viridiplantae; phylum Streptophyta; class Magnoliopsida; order Myrtales; family Myrtaceae; genus Rhodomyrtus; species Rhodomyrtus tomentosa. Next base: position 10,748,149 of record JAPCWY010000011.1, read on the forward strand.
GATTGGCCGAGTTGGCAAAGAGCAGTAGTAGACTGTGGCAATAAAACGATTCGGTTTTACCCGAAAGATCGCCCTAGTTATAAATTGGTAGGAAGCCAAGGAGGAGTCTCAATTCCCTTGGTTTCATCTTTGGAAGCAACTAAGTTGATATCTGAAGGATGTCAGGCATACTTAGTAGCCGTGATGGATACGACTATTGAGGAACCTAAATTAGAGAACATTCCTATGGTACAAGAGTTTCCGGATGTGTTTCCCCAGGAATTACCGGGATTGCCACCGGAGCGAGAAATAGAGTTTGTGATTGAATTAGCTCCTGGAATGGAGCCAATTTCGAAAGTACCATACAGGAAGTCCCTGTCAGAATTAAAGGAGTTAAAGATGCAAATGCGAGAGTTGCTGGACAAAGGATTCATCCGACCAAGTGCTTCGCCGTTGGGAGGGAGCACCGGTATTGTTCGTAAAGAAGAAAGATGTATCCTTGCGACTATGCATTGATTATCGGCAATTGAATTAGGTGACGATGAAGAACAAGTATCCGCTACCGAGGATTGACAATCTTTTTGATCAATTACAAGGAGCAGCAGTATTCTCGAAGATTGACTTGAGGACGGGGTATCACCAGCTGACGATCAAGAAGGAAGACATACCGAAGACTGCATTCAGGACGAGGTATGGACATTATGAGTTTACGGTAATGCCGTTCGGATTGACTAACGCCCCAGCTGCATTTATGGATCTAATGCATCGAGTATTCAAAGAGTTTCTGGATAGGTTCGTTATAGTTTTCATTGACGACATCTTAATCTACTCGAGGAGCGACGTAGATCACGAAGAACATTTGAGAATCGTATTGAGGACCTTGAGGGAACATTCGCTACATGCGAAGCTAAGTAAATGTGAATTTTGGCTGGACAGGGTAGCATTTCTGGGTCATATTGTGTCTGGTGAAGGGGTCGCAGTGGACCATGCAAAAATAGAGGCTGTAACCAATTGGCCGAGGCCTACTACGGTTACGGAGGTCAGAAGCTTCTTGGGCTAGCAGGATATTATAGGCGATTCGTGGAAGAGTTCTCATCCATAGTCGTCCCACTGACGTGGTTGACGAAGAAGGAAACGAAGTTTGAATGGACTGATAGATGTGAGCAAAGTTTCCAAGAACTTAAGCATAGGCTGACAACCGCACCAGTACTGACCATTCCGTCGGGACCGGGAGGATATGAGATCTACAGCGACGCTTCTTTGAAAGGATTGGGTTGTATATTGATGCAGCACGGCCGGGTAGTAGCTTATGCATCCAGGTAGTTGAAGCCACACGAAATGAATTACCCGACCAACAACTTGGAGTTAGCGGCAATTGTGTTTGCCTTGAAGATTTGGAGGCATTACCTTTGTGGCGAGAAGTTTCAAATATATACAGACCACCAGAGTTTGAAGTATTTATTTTCCTAGAAAGAGTTGAACCTAAGGCAACGCAGGTGGATGGAGCTATTGAAAGATTATAATTGTGAGATATTATATCATCCTAGGAAAGCAAACAGAGTGGCAGATGCATCAAGTCGAAAGTCGAGTATTGCATGCCTGCTGGTGAGAAGTTGGTCGACAATAGAGGATCTGAGAGATTCTGAATTCATATTGGAGGTTGATCAACTATCCAGTTTGATAGCGACTTTGAGGGTGGAATCTGAGGTCCAAGAAGGGATTAAGGCATTACAGTCTACGGACCCAAAGATTCAGAAAGTTATCGAAATGGATGCGACGAAGATGAAGCCAAAGTTCCAGGTGTCTGAGGATGGACTTTTGAGATTTCGAGGGCGATTATGTGTACCAAAGGATGAAGGGCTTCGAGAAAGAATATTGTCAGAGGCTCATAGGAGCAATTACAGTGTCCACCCTAAAAGTACAAAGATGTAACAGAACTTGAGACAACATTATTGGTGGAATGAAAAGAAGGTAGACGTGGTAAGATATGTGACTAAGTGTTTGACTTGCCAGCAAGTAAAGGCGCAGCACTGTAAGCTTGGAGGATTGCTGCAGCTGCCGGAGATTCAGGAATGGAAGTGGGAACACATAACTATGGATTTTGTGATGGGACTTTCGAGGAGCCAAAGAGGTCACGACTCAATCTGGGTAGTCATGGATCGATTGACCAAGTCCGTCCACTTCATTCCTGTACGAAAGGACTTCACCATGGATAAGTACGCAGAATTGTACATGAGACACATAGTCAGTTTACACGGAGTGCCAGTGACGATCACCTCGGATAGGGATCCGAAATTCACGGCAAATTTCTAGAAGAGCCTGCAAGAGGACATGGGGACCCGACTACAGTTTAGTACGGCGTATCACCCCCAGACAGATGGATAGTTAGAAAGGACCATCCAGACACTCGAGGATATGTTGAGAGCGTGTGTTATAGATTTCAAAGGCGAATGGGAAGAGCAGTTACACCTGGTAGAGTTCGCGTACAATAATAGCTATCAATAGAGCATACAGATGGCACCATTTGAGGCACTCTATGGCAGAGCCTGCAGAACACCGATATACTGGGACGAGGTAGGATAAAGGAGTAACACAGGCCCCGAATTAGTAGAGCAATCGGTGGAAGCAGTAAAGATCATCCGGGATAGACTGAGGACGGCGCATAGTCGCCAGAAGAGTTATGTAGGCAAGCGGCGCAAGCCTCTGGAGTTTCAAGTGGGCGATCATGTCTTCCTCAAGGTGTCGCCAATGAGAGGACTCTCGCGATTCGGAAGGAAAGGGAAGTTGAACGGAAGATATGTAGGCCCTTTCGAGATATTGGAGAGAATTGGAACCCTGACATACCGGCTTGCGTTACCGCCAAGTCTATCCCAGGTACATAATGTATTCTATGTGTCGATACTAAAAAAGTATAAGCCTGACCCAACACATATGTTGGACTATGAAGCCATAGAGATGGACGACAGAGTATCCTATATAGAGAAGCCGATAAGGATCGAGGATCGAAAGGAGCAGATCCTCAGGAATAAGAAAATCCCTCTGGTCAAAGTAATATGGGAGCACCACAGAATGGAAGGAGCCACGTGGGAGAATGAAGAGACGATGAGGCGACAGCACCCCCATTGATTTGAGTAGTCGAGTGTAATGTAAATTTCGAGGACGAAATTTTTGTAAGGGGGGAAGAGTTGTGACATTCTGATTTTCAATCAACTTCAGACTCTGTAATGAGAAGTTTATTTATATCAAGCGATGTATTTCAGTTGTATTCCGCTCAAATCTGATCAATTTGAGTAGACTAACCAAAGGGAAAAGGCTAACGCAAGACCAGATACGTGGACGTAGGCGACTCGAATAAGAAATGGCGCTTTGACCATAAGGATTGTCAAAGGGATATTTAGGACCGCAAAAAGGCCGATCTAAGAACGATTAAAGATTTCCATGCGAGCATCGTACGATTGGAGTGCGGGTGATATCGCTTAACCAACTTATGATTTGCAAAATTATCCTAAATCGGACTGTGACGATCGAGACCACAGGGACTAGCGATAAGCCCTCGCAATTACATGACAACCAAGGCCGCCATGAATTGATGAGCTCTAAACGTGATGAGAATCACGGGGTCGATACGCGTATAGTCTGCAAAAGCCGCTCGTCAGTTCGGAATAGGCTAGAATCACATCTGGTAGAAGGAACGATCAGAATTGAGTCCTAAAATGTTTGAAAAAGAAAATCAAGAATTCCAACGTCAATTGGATTGGTCGTCACCCTATCGAAGAAGTCAGAAACAAGGAAAACGACGTTCCGAACGTCGGGGGTAAAATGACCATAATGCCCCTCACGCTTAGGACTTTGCCTTTATAATTAAAGGAAGGAAAAAATGGACATTTCTCCCCCCCAAGCTGCTGAAAATTGAAGAGCAATTGATGGCCATTGGATGCCCTTGAGAAGAACAATTGCCAAGTGTCACAAATCCAAGGGTGAAAGATCAACTCTTCATTTAATATCCACCTACCAATCACTTCAATTAATTAAAAATTTTGGGGAAATAACCAGCTTTCTCTCTCTCCTCAAACCCCCCTATTCGGCCAAAAATCACAGAGCACCACCATTTCCCTTTCTTCTTCTTCTTCTTCTCCAGTTTCTGCTTCACCCGCCCCCACCTGACGCCGCCGTTCGGTCCGTATGACCGCCGTCTCTGGCCATCCCCTGCTGTCAGCTGACCACCCAGACGTAGCCCCACGTCTTGCCGACGTCCTCCAACTTGAATCAGGTAATTTGGAATTCTGAGGAATTTGGGGCAAGCATTCTCCCACAGGTCGACGGATTCTGCTCCAGTTTCACTGTCGAAAACTTGGAATCTTTGGCTCAAATTTGGTGGAGACTCAGTAGATATTTGTAGAAATCTGTGGTAAAAATTGAAGATTTATTTGATAAGTTTTTTTATCATGAACCACCCATGCCAAATTCGCCCAGAATCTGCCAGTAATAAGGGCCTTGGACAACCGGCGAACTTTCGACGACTTTTCGACATCCACGCGACTTAAACCCCATGGTGAGCACTCCAAACTCGTAGGTAGACATTATAAGAGATAGAAATGTGTATAATTGATGGCTTTGAGGTGGATTAGAACCGGTTGGACCCAGCACAAGTAAAATCGAATGGAACCGTTGCAATGTCGGGCCCAAACCGAATCTGTGGAGGGCTAATTAGGCTGGAATTGAGTTGTAATTTGGTGTGTATGATGTGTTAAGATGATGAGGAGTATGTATTGGGTGATTTGGATGGATGAATTGAGGAATTGGATGTTGAATTTTGACAAATCGATCGATTATCATGGGTTGCGCGACGTATTGACCGTGGAGTTGAGTTGGCCAAACCTTAGGAGATGCAAGGAGGAGTAATTTGCGTTATTAAGCGGAGGTAAGGAATTTCCTAAACCAAGGCTAAGGGGATTGAACTCGATTGGGTAAGTCGAGTGGCGAAATTGATCGATTAATGGGCATTTTCTAAAGTAATGAGCCTTAGTATGTTTTAGGATTAATTAAAGAGTTCATGTGTGCCTTGACTTGTATTGGAATCGCGTGTCATGTTTGGATAATAATTGAGTTACTTTGCATGCCATGGGATTATGAATGCTACTTGAAATGTAATCGATATTGAGTGTGTGAATGTTAGAAGATCGCGGCATGAATCCTAATTGTAGCATGACATGGCATGGCCCTTAGGCGTGTGAGACGCGGGGCGAGAAATTGAGACCCTGAGGTGACGAGGTCGTGGGTGGATGATGATTAGGTGGTGCCCTGATGCGACGAAGTCGCGGGGTGAGATAGCCACAATCCCGAAGGGATATAATCGCTGGACAGAATACAAGTTCATAGACTCTGCCTGGAAATTGAATCGGGGTCTGATGCGTTTACGCGGGCCGAGCCTGATGCGATCTAATTGTAGGCTAGAGAATGAGGCAGGCAGAGATTGATTGATGTGGTGAAATGACAAGCCGAGCATATACGTGCAACTGTGTATGACATGAGAATATAAATGCATGTCTGTCCTCTATGCATTATTATTTATTGAATTATGAATGTCATACTTGCATAAGCACATGAGTTGGATAGATTGAGTGACTTGATTGCCTGAGTGGACGATCAACCTAACCTAGGGTAAGATTTTCTTACTGAGACGTGTATCTCACCATTTTTGGGGAAATTTTACTTTACAGATCTTAGGCAGTAGCTATGTGGCCTATCAAGTTCGGGGACCCGCAGGAGATGACGGCGTATTACGATGAGTTCCCCGATAGGCAGGGAAATATATACTTAAGGAAATGTACAGTATTTTGGTTAAATGAGGGCAAACCAGACTGGAAGCCTCATCGGTTTGAGGCTTGGTTTAGATAGTGCAGGGATAGGAAAGTCGGGCCGTTGAAGCCTCACGAGGTTCCGGAGGGTGTTATACCTCCATGGTGTCAGACGACTTCAGATCAGGAGTTTCTAGAGGGTTCAGTGGTTGGGTCGAGGAACGGCCTAGAGCGGACGCCGACAGCTGAGTTTTTCGTGCTACCGCCAGAGGATGAGGTCATCGTGGTGGAGCCGTCCGAGAGAGATCCATCCGAGCTGGACCAGGAGGGGATCAAGAGGGAGACCGAGCTGAGCAGTCGCAGGAAGCGACCATGGAGGAATATGTTGAGGTTCCGTCGGAGACTTTCTCCGAGTACAAGCCGTCTGAGGAGAGCGAGGACACCAGAGATTCTAGCAGTTCCTCCTAGGCGACTCTGGATGTCGACTTGACTTTTGGACTGGCGACCTAGCCCCTTCCCTGATGGATTTTGTGGACACCTTTTGACATGTTTACCCGTCGCCTTGCTGTATAGCGGTCTGTAGTAGATGTGACCAGTTGATGTTGATGTATGACTTTATGATGCTATCCAATCCTGCTTAGTCTTGGGGTGTGTGTGTGTGTGTGTGTGTGTGTGTGTGTGTGTGTGTGTGTGTGTATAGATCGTACGGGGAGTTGTTGGGAAACGATTCCGTGTCGATCTTCCTTTATATATAGGTGGATCCTTGGGACCGTCGAGAGATTATTGTTGTTTGCTTGTAGGGATGATTGCGTGCTCGCGATGAGGTGCAGGCGTGACATTTATTCTCCTTGTATTTTATGTAGATAATATTTTACTTGAAAGCAGTTTTCTTGAATTACTACACGAGGTAAAACTGATACTGTCAAAGCATTTTGACATGATTAACCTTGATAATGAGTATTTTATCTAGGCATTGAGATCTATATGGATCATTCTTGCCGTGTATTTGATTTATTTCAGAAGATATGTGTTGATCGTATTTTTGGAAAGATTCAGTATATGATATTGCAAGTCAGGAGTGGTTCCTGTCACTAAGGGCAATAAACCGAATCTATCACATTGTTCTCATACAAAAGTTAAGAAAACCCAAATAAAGAATGTACCATATGCTGGTGACTTAGAAACATCATGTATGGTCAAGTTTGCATTAAATCATATGTTGCTTTTGCAACGAGACTTCTAGGCAGACATCTGTTAAATCTAAGATACGATTACTAGATTACTGATAAGAAATTTTTGAGGTATTTAAAGAGGACAAAAGACTATATGCTAATTTACAGATATATTCAGGATCCGCACCTAGTACGATATTCGAATTTAGACTTTACTAATTGTTAGGATGATGTGGAGTGGCTACATGTAAATATTTGTATGTTAAAGTAAGTGTAGTATTGTAGAAAATCAATAACAAAAATCTATGTCATTCTCTATCAAGCAATCGGAGTTTGTAGCGTACTTTTATGCTCATATTAAGATTATTTGGCTCTGAATCTCATTAGGGAGTTGATCGAATTTATTTTTATGGATAGACTCCGTGCAGTTGTATTGTGATTACAACTCTGCAAAGTTGTTTATTAACAACAACAAATGTCCCAAAGAGTCTAAGTATATGGCGGTCAAGTCTTTTACCATAAAGGTAATAGATAAGAATAGTTACACTACAGTAGAGTTTATTACACAAATGACATGGTGCATTTGTATTTATTAATAATTTTCAACGTTTTTTCACATATCTAATTTCCTTTTTCCTCGAAAATGAATAAGTAAAGATGAAATTTTTTTCATCGGACTGTATATTTATGTAGAAATTACTCTCTCTTTTTGTCGCATAACTTACTTTATTTATTAACCCGGTTTATTTCCTTGCATGAAAAGGAAAACAACAAAGAAGATATAAAAAAAATTGATTATGTCACAATCTTTAAATTACTATGAGATTGACATCTTCTTTCTAAGCCAAAAAATGAATAATAAATAATTAAAAATTACTATGGGGCTCATTTGTTTGAGAATTGGTTCTCTCACAGTCACAGTCATCTAAAGATTGTTATGCAAGCAATGCCTATGAATATATGGGTATATAATAAAGCCTCATATGAGAGAACTCTATGCCATTCATGTTCATGTCACTTGATCCCTCCAATACACAGATGAAGCACACATACCATCATCAGATCAGTTTGATCACAAGGATCTAACACAAAGGCGAACCAAAACGAAAACACATGGATGACAGTCCACGGAAAGATGGAGATATACTTCAAGATCAAGGCTCCTGCCAACAAGTTCCATGACGTCATCAGCTGCTGGCCCCAGCACATCTCGAACATGTTCGCCGATAAGATCCAGGGCGTCGAGATGCACGACGGCGACTGGGGCAAGGCCGGATCTGTCATCTGCTGGAGCTACACCCACAGCATGCATTCAAATGATACTCTAATAAAATGGGCCTTCATGACTTAACCTTTTGCGTCGAATGAACTCTGCAGATGAAGAGGCTAAGGTCGCGAAGGACGTGATAGGAGCCATAAATAACGAGAAGAACTCTACCACATTCAGAGTGATCGAAGCCGACTTAATGAAGCTGTACAAGAACTTTGTCTTTGTCGTCCAGGCCACGTCCAAGGAAGGAGGGGGATAGCATCGTCCACTTGACAATTGAGTACGTGAAGCTGAGCGAGGAGGTGACTGAGCCCTACTCGACGCTCCAATTTGGCATCCATCTCAGCAAGAACATCGATCTCACCTCATGGAACAGGCTCAGGCTCAGGCTCAGGCATAGTCATAGCAGAAACGAAGGATCTAGACTTTATATATATGCATTGCACTGGTTTGCTGTCTCTGGTGAGTTATAAGCTATGTATGTTTGAACGTGTTTTGCGATGTGTCTCTGCACTGAAAGAAATAAAGCTCGTGCTATGTGTGGTTCTTATGAGGAGAACTAATGGAATGGTCTTCAAACAGATCGTTGAATATCTCCACTTTTTCGTGTGTTGTGGGACTTTCAGTGATTGTTCAAGTAATGATGCGAGTTGAATTGGGTATGAATGGCTAGATTTGTATTAATTAGAAATGAGTCAACTTGGGTCGGATCATTTTCCACCTAACCCAAAATCTACCTGACTCACTCATTTGATGTCGTCGCCTAAGTGTTCGTATATATAAAGTAAAGTTAATTGACATACCTGAAACTAAACGCAAATGAGCAATCTGAATGTAGAATAATTCAAGCCCAACGAATTCACGTTGTATTCGTAAGACAAATTTGTCCCCTCCATCGGTACCCAAGGTTCTTGGCAGTTGTCTCCCGGGATAGAACGGATCGCCTTTCCTCTAAAGCGATACTTTTTCAGAGAAAACCTTCGAATGCAATTTCACAGAATAATCGCACAAAATGCTGAAGATGAAGAGTGGATGGTGAAAATAACATTATTTGGATGCGGCAATCAATGGTTGTATTTATAGGCCATGAAGCAATTAAGAACAAAGAGCCACGAAATAGACAGTGAATATATTAAGAATAAAGAGTCACGAACCCGAACAGATCTCTTTCAAATGAACATGTTTGTTTAAAAAAAAAATTTCTAACAAACATATATGTTCGAACAAGAAAAAGTCAGAAATTTCCAGACATGTCTCTTCGAATTGTGTTCGTTCGGTTTAAAGAAAAATTTTCGAACAAACATATATGTTCGAACAAGAAAAAGTGTCCAGAAATTTCCAGACATGTCCTTTTGAATTGTGTCAGTTCGGTTTAAAAAGAAATAAAATAAAATAAAATGATGGGCTAAAAAAATAGTAACAAGCCAGACCCAAACCCAAGCCCAAGCCCGAATAGAGCCGGCCGGCCGGCCACGTCGACCCGACTTTGTGTAGATCATCTCCCTTCCACAAAAGTGGGATGACTCTTGGGCCCAAGCCCATTTGTGAGGTTATTATATTTAAACACATCTTTCAAGGCCCAATCCAAAAAAAAAAAACCTCAAACTTTAGCTTTTGTCCCAAAAGTATTCATAATTTTTTTTGTCTCCTAAAAAATCTCTAATTTTTTATTTCGTCTCAAGTCTATCAATCCAATCCCAAAAATATCTCAAACTTTAATCTTTGTCCCAAAAATATCCACAACTTTTTTTATCTCCTAAAAAACCTTCAAATTTTGAATTTGTCTCAAATCTACTAGTCCAATCACAAAAAATCCCTCAAAACCCATATCGTAGAATTCCTGACGACCCCTACATCGGCTGTTTAGCTTCTGTCAAAACTTCAAGTGATTCTCAACCGTCACCCGATGATGTGGCCTTATCCCAAGACAATAGCAACGATTGGAAGTACATTTTAATCTTTGTCGAACAATCATGGGTTCTATTCAACTGGGCGCAAAACATTCTTCTTCTTTTTTTAATAACTGTGATAATTTGGGACAAAATCAAAAGTTGAAGGTTTTTTAGGAGAAAAAAATTGTGTATATTTTGGGACAAATATCAAAGTTTGAGATTTTTTTTTTACAAAATCAAAAGTTGAAGGTTTTTTAAGAGACAAAAAAAAGTTATGAATATTTTTGGGACAAACGTCAAATTTTGAGGGTTTTTTTGTTAAAATTAGGCCCATCTTTCAACTACTCTTTTTCCAAAATTGGACTCTCCATCCCTCACTTCTCATTCAATATTCTTATGGAACTTGGAGTGCAAGGTCCCAAAATTTGATAGTTCTATTAAAGCTCCCCAAATCCTCCCCTCCCATGCCGCCACAACCTCAGAGATGGTTTGTTAGGCGATCCAACAAAAGCAATCATTTGATGTACAACACCAAGATTCAAGTGGTTGTTTTACTCTCGGGAGGGAATTTTCCTAACTTTAAATGTATCTTTCATTCTAGAATGCCTGCTGCTCATTGCTCGCCTTACGAATCTGAAAGATTGAAGATATCAGCATAAGGTTGATGAACCATCGAAATCGCTTAAAGGTCCGAGTAGATCTGGTGGAACAACAGCGTCCGATAAAGCCACGGTCATTCCTCCACCAGTTCAAAGGATGACGCATGGCTAAGATGCGTTCATCGGTTTTACATTCCCCGTGTCAATTGCAGTCACGAAGGAATCGTGCAATTTAGGAGGCACCTGAAGGACAAGGTCTCTTCACTTATTTCACTTATTCCGTAAAAGCATGTATGATCAAGTGCTAAGAGACAATAGGAAGAAAAATTGCCAACTCAATTGCTGATTAGGTCTTGACCAACCCAAAAAAAAAAATTGCTGATTAGGTCCTATTCTCAGTAATTGCCATTGAAATACACCATGATCAGTAAGTGCCGGTGGCGGAGGCGGCGGCGGCCGATCGGAGGTCGGGCGGTGGTACCAGTAGGCGAGGCGAGCAAACTAGCAACTGGACTTTTAATTTGTTATGTAAAATAAAAAAAATTACAAAATTGTAAATACAAAAATTAAAATTAAAAAATGTAAAAATCATTCAAGGGGCACATGAGTGGGTTAGCTCGACTAATAACCTTTATAAACTAAATGAGTTGTTAAGGGATTAAATTATGGGCTTATCTTTCAACCCATTTACCACCCACATATAATTAAGTTCACAACTCTAACCCATTAATAATTCATTTACTAAAACTTGACTGACCCATATTTTGTCGAATCTCTTGAAATATGAGTTCTCAACCCATTTTTTACACGTCCAAGCATTAACTGTTGAGTTCTGCGCATGTTAAACTAATTCATGAGTCGTCTTTAAATGGGTAGACCCCCCTGTCTTAAAGCGATGATGGATTAACATGGTAATTTCTGGTAATATGAACTTGATCCGGCCAAATGGGCCTAATAAAATGCTAATATCGAACATTGAAACGTAACCAAGCCCATTTTATGGGTGAAAGGATACGTGGAAGTTCATATGGCCAGAGTTCTTTAAAAAAAGTTGCAACATTTGATAACAATTTTTTTTTATAAATAAAGTGTCCGGACCAGTTTGCGCGCACCTCATAAAGATCACGTAATTAATTTTTGCCGGAATTTCTTCGATTTTAGCACTTAAAAGGTCATCATTTTGAAATTTTTGACATTAAAATAAACGCAGTATACAATTTTTGACAATTCTAACCTATTTCTGGCATGTTGCAATTTGTTGATCTTATGCCCGTAAAGAAGTGAGAGCTAGATTCGTCTGTAAACTTGCACTTAGTGGACGCTGAACTCATACCCAAGTTCAGCTCAAGCTTTAGCAAAAAGGTGCCTCGATGTAGCAGAAAGTCCAAGATAAAGCTCGAAAAAACCATCGTAACGGGGATAGGTCAAACTAGGGGTGTGCAAAAAAAAAAATCATGAAACATCCAAATCGAACATGACTGTACTCAATCGATTGATTTTGAGTGAAAATCGACAGATACGGTTCGATTCCGATTTCAATTTTATGTAACCAGCGGGTACGGTTCGATTCCTAGGTTTAGATGAAACCATCCAACCGGCCCAACCGAACCAGCCTAATATATTTTTTTTTAATTAAATCCCTCCTCAAAACCCATATTGCTCGCATTGTGATAATGTGTTTGTTAAACCAAAAGACACCTTCACGCATTGTCTACTTCAGGTGGATGTACTTAATCCATCTATAAACAAATCTTCATCTCCCCACCTTTACGCTTCTTTTTTTCATTTTTTGCTCAGTAGAAACATAACCGGAATCCAACCAAAAATCGTGCTGGATCAATGATTCGGTTGGTTCACTGTTTATGGAAAAAGCGGTTGGTTCACGATTCGCGTTTTGCAAAATCGATCTCTAATGGATGGTTCTCGATTCTAGAATGAAAACCAGCCACCCTAGAACCAATCACCCCTAACTCAAAACTTTTACTTCGACCTCCATTACATATATGGGTTGCATGTCAGTAGCAGTTGGAATATGTTATCGGTCAATGCATTAAGTACAATTTTTCTCTTGCACCTCATAATCTCATTTCGTTCTTTCGGCATAATACACATTTTTCTCCTGCGTAATCTTAATAAAACCGTGCCTTCCCCCCTAATTAAGCGGTGAAGTATCCATGTTTTACTCTATCGTATCTGAATTCTGCAAGCAAAAAATCATTCAATCCACCAAACTTTCCACACGATAGGTTAACTCAAAACATAAATTCATGTTCCTGAAGCCAGTAGATGAATTCATATTACAAGGCAGGTCACTAAAGCAACGCAAGGACGACCCATTTGCATCTTATTCCAGATACAATCACAGCACACACGGTGTCTTTTCCAGCCATTCCTCGAGAAAATCACAGCTTTCGAGGGATGCCGGTGAGGTCGACCCACTCCAGCTGGACCTCCACCTCGCCGGACTCGACATTGTTCAACCGGAGCACCATGTCCTGGTAGATCTTGCCGTCTCTCCAAACGATCGAGCTCTCGTCCGCCAGGCAGTTGCCCTTGGTAGGCTGGACTCTGGCGATCGTGGTGGGGGTCGGGAGATTCTCCAGGCGCTTATCTATAGCATCTAGGTACGGCTTGATGTCAATCGTGGCCTCTCCCATCTTGTCGTCCGCGGTAAACGTGTCCTTGTCGTAAACAGTCTGCAAAAGAGCAAGGTTCGGACAGGACTATTACTACTCTATTGCAGGATGTGACCATAACCTCGTCCAATCCCTAAAGCGATCTCAAGTTTCGGTTCAAGAGCAATTCAACGGGCGATCCTCCTCAAACATCATTCCAGAGCGATCATCCTAAACTAAGCGCACACGTACAGAATATGATCGAATGAAACTCTCGAACAGAACATCGAATCATCTCAAACGTATGGCCAGTTTTGTGCATCATCCGATTCGGCTTCATTTCGGGAGGGTCTCCAAGCGTCGTGTCCTTAAGTCATTGCTAAGCATGTCGAACCCAAAGCAGATCGGACAATCCAGACACACGACTCGACATGGTTATTCGCAAAATCGACCAGTAAAAAGGATGATGAGCGTGAGGGAAGAAGCACTGACTAGATTGACAGGAATGTTGGAGTCTTTTATGGAAAGAGTCAGCTGATCGTTCCATTCTGGGTTGCAATCGTTTTGCACCACCCGAGTCTTCAATTTCTGCAACCACATAAGTACCATCCAGGTGACGTCAGCCAAACGGTGCGTACTATGTAGTAAAACAATATACTACGAAAATTCGTGCCACGCAAAATGATAAAGCCATAGGCCAACATAAGGTTCGAGTTAGGTGAACGAGTAAAAACTTAATCCTAATCCTAAAGCCTAAGTAAGGAACTTAATGCCAATTGAAAGAACCAAAGACAAATTCAAAGATCAAAGGCATAAATTTATTTTAGATAATTGCACTTGAAAAATGAAACCCATGTTTGTTTAGGCCAACATGGGCAACCAGGAAAATGATGTATCAGACGAGAACATTATCCCTATCCAAATCATTCGAGAAAATTATCAAAAATATCCTACATCTATTATAATTTTATGAATCCAACTCTAAACATTTCATGTTTATGTCAATTATGATGCGGCGACATAGGCCCTAAACCAGAAAAAAAAAACTATAAAAATTTAAAATATTATTCAAATATTATTAAAAATTATCGTGTCATGATCGATGAGCTCAACATGAGCTCCTGCTTGCAAACCTCACCATAAAAATTAAATTGACGCAAATAAAAAAAATATAAATAAATTAATATAATTACAATAAATTTAAAAAAAAAAAATTAGTATCTTTGTGTAACAAGGTAAATCAATTGCCATCAAGACACGAAATTCCGCAAAAACGACGACTTCAATCATCCAAAACTCTGACCAAAAAAAAAATCATCCACAAGAAAGAGAAAATCGGAAAAACCCACGTTCTCTAAGTTCAAGAAAAGTGTTGAGAGATCCAATCGATGACGGCACCCACAAACTAATCAAAGAATCACGGGGGGGGGGCGGGGGGGGTGGGCGGTTGACCTGATGACCCACGGAGACGACGATGTAAGGATCGCTGCTGCTAAAGGTGTCGCGGACGGCGAGGTTGATGCCTCGCTTCACACCAATTTTCAGAAGCCCCAAAACGTTCTCCATTCTCCTCCTCCTCCTCCTCTTCTTCTTCTTGTTGCAGACACCTAACACAAACCAGCGAGAGAGAGAGAGAGATGATGGCTTCTGGTCTTACCTTTTAATTATTCTCTGCCTCGTCCTTCTCTCTCCTCATTCTTCCTTTCTTTCGTTCGTGTTTTTTTTTTTTTTTTGCTGCTGTAGAGGTGATATCGAGATCAAAACCAGTGGATGGTCCCGCTCTTCTCAGGAGGGTTTTACCAATGGAGCGAGACACGTGCAGGGTCGTGAACCGCGCACGCGAATCACCAGGAACAAATTTGTGGTCGAGAAGAGACGTGTTTGGTTTGCTGGGTCGATCGGACACACACCCAATGGGAATCTTCATCTAGTACCATGAAATGAACACAACCGTGACTCGCTTTGTCATGGGAAAAGGGTCAAATTCTGTACATGTCCCTTTGCTTTTTGCTGTTCTTTCCACAGATATATCTTCCTGGCATCTTTGCTACAGCTAGCGCTAACCGCCATGATGGAGCCATTTGGGAACAGAACCTCTCGTGTGAATTTTTTCGGTTGTATGAGAGATTGGGAAATGTATTTTAGCACAAGTTGTGTGTTTAAGTATGCCTCTATTTACAATGCGTCTTTCTCCTTTGAGCGAAATAAAAGTAGAACTCTTGGTTCATATCGTATGATACTATAACGATATAGAGGCCAAGACAAGATGTAGATAACTGGTAGGAAGTTTCTACCGATCATTGCTATACGATGATAAAAGAAAAATTTATAAGTAATTAACATCATAAATGCAAAATTTGGAGAAAATAATGAAAATCTTTCAAGGATGTATTTGATAGGAAGAGGGATTACGTATAATAGAACATTCAGTAATTGCTAATTGGTAACATTATAAGTCAGTACGATTAATTATCTTTTTCGTCGGCCAAATTAGCTGGAGCAAAATGAGTGGAGAGTGTAAGAAAGTATATCTTGAGAGGAACACGATCAACACCTTGCAAGCTAGAGTCTTACGTGTTCACTCTTCGAGGTGACTTACTGAGATGTCAAGTGTCACGAGAAAGTTATTTAGATGTGATGATATGAAGTTCTTCGGCATGGCTTGAGTGAGAGAGAAAGAGTGTGTGTGTGTTAAGTAATGTGGCAATCTTATAAGTTTTCCGAGAATTGAAAGTTTACGAAGCACGAAAATATATCGTGTGGTTTACAAATTATGTGGATCAAATTCATCTTGTTGATTTAATTATCAATACTTGAGATGATATTGATTCGGGAGAGCACCTAGGGATGATGAAATTTTCAACAAATTACAAAAATGAAATTACCTCATAATTCTTGTACCTGGCTCTGTGAAATTCAATACATATTTAACTTATTCAAAAAATTTACCTCATAATTTGGCATGCACTAGCGGGAAAATATTTTTGAAAAAAAGCGGGAGATTTCGATCGAAAATGGTGGACGGTGCTTTTCCTACCTTGAGTAGAAATTAGAATAAAAAATGGTGGACGGTGCTCTTCCCATTCCCAGGACAGAATCGTCGGAGAGCTTGGCGATTTCGATCATGTGAAACACATGCAGCACCTCGGGGAACGCACACGCCTGTAACCATTGCTAGAGATAGGAAAGAAACCCAACATGGTCCCCCCGAAGCGAATCACCTCGAAAAATCTAGTCGTAACATTCGTGCGTCGGTTCAAAAGCATACTTTGGCATGTTGCAATTATGCAACACCTACCTACGCCAGCATGAATTATAATTCCAACAACCAACAAAAAAAAAAAAAAATTGTGATCGACATGTCCACATTACTATGGAACTTTTACACTGTGGATGAAAACTTATACGGTTCTCGACTTGACGAGATATCAATATACGTCGAGACAATGGAGCCACAATGGCCTGCGAATAGCTTAGGTTCGATAGTAAACTACATGTGTGTCTATTGACGCAAATCTTTTATTGTACGTAAACAGTTCATTTTTCAATAAGGAGTTCCGTGCCAATTTTGAATAGAGAATGTCAAACGCAGAAGTTATATTAATATCGAAAGCACAATATAGACTTTTAAAATAATCTATGAATGATGCGATCGATGGCTTACAAAGTGCTAATGCTTAAGATACAACACCGGAATTTATTCAATGATGTCGGTTGCCGGCGACCACCGCGGATGTGTTTGTGTTCCTCAAACGTTTTTTTATAAATTGGGTGTTACATTTGTTGCTTTTTGTCCACTAAGCAATAATCATGGAGTCTTAATTTAATAAGTGCGATTGTGGGGACCTCTATGTGAAGTTATTGTCCATTCTGAGTTGTTGTCCCAAAAGAAGCTACATATAGTCATGGTTTCAAATTTGGGAATTTGATACAAATTGCGATTTAGGGATTTAATTTGGGCAAACCTAGCATGCAGCGTCGTTTGGGGGTTAGGTCCTGGCTATGGCTCTGCCAGTGGGGCACCTTAGTCTAAGAACTTAATAAACTAACGCGACGTAGAATTATCAACAATTCCGATTGGAGTTACCACTAAAAATATCGTCTTTTCAACAACAACAAAAAAGGCGTTAAAAGTAATCATCGCGCATAATTTTTGGCATTTTTTATTATCTTTTTACCAAATTGAACTTGCAGTGAAGTCACATCGAATGCATTGGCTAGAATCCTCAGTCACTTCCCCTTGGTATCTCTTACCTTCACTATAGTCATAAATAAGAGAAATTACTAAAAATTTCATAATCTTATTATACATCTATCAATTTAAAAATAAACATTTTAAATTGAACAATTTAATCCTAAACATTTTAACAATTTGTCAAGCCCTTTTAGCTAATTTTGATCGATAATTGCCAATGTTAACCGTCCCACAATAGCATAGTTAACGCTAACATGAATAATTTTTAAAAAATTTTAGAACATATGTGATTTTTTTATATATTTCCTTTTTTCTTTTCTTTTTTCTTTCTTTCTTTTCTTTTGTTTTCTTGTAAGCATAGGGAGGGTCGCCAGGTGACCAACCCTCACTAGTGGCTTTCTGGTCAAAGATCATGACCCTCGCCAAAATTTGTAGAAAAGAAATAAAGAAAAAAGGAGTAAAATAAAATATTACCATAACATTATGAAAATCTTATGAAAAAAATAAATTGTAAAAATTGTCGATACCAATGCCGGTCGTCCTACATGGCACTAGCAGCTTTCTAGTCAAAGATCGTGAACCTCGCTAGAATTTGTAGAAAAGAAATAAAGAAAAACGGAGTAAAATAAAATATTACTACAACATTATGAAAATCTTATGAAAAAAATAAATTGTAAAAATTGTCGACACCAATGCCGGTCGTCTTGCATGGCACTGACAGCGTCCACGTTAGACATTTTCAGTCAAAATTGGCCAAAATAACTAAATTGATAAATTGCCAAAAGGTTTATGACTAAATTAATCAAATTAAAATCTTTATGTAATTAGTATAATTTTTTTTTTTTTGTAATTCTCCAGTCGTGAATATGTTACTAGACAGCTATATATAAATCTCAAAGCAAACTTAGGGGAATCACACTTCACTAGAATTTTGGGACGAGGGTCTTCCCTCATTTGATGGATTTCCAATGTATCTTTTAGCCCAATCAAGAAAAGAGAGCCTGTTGAGCCGCTACCACGTCCACAGGCCGTACCCGGCAAGCCCCAATACGAGGTTTTAAACCAATTGGTCCAATAATCTTTATTTTTTTTTTAAGTGACTCTCTTGGCAATTTATATTTAGATTTGGCCCCGTTTCGTGTGTCCGAACGAAAGTGTTTTTCATGTGAGAATATCTCGAATTATCTTCACTATTACTCCCATGCCCTTTTGAAAATACGATTTACATGTTCTTACTCGGAAGAAAGACATGCGTATTTGAAGATAACTAGGCAACCGAATCTTCCCACATTTCGACTTTATATCAAAGGGACCCGACCAGGAAATCTCTGGATGTCACATGATTAATAGATGGATCGTGGAGACCGGGGTTCGGCTTCTAGGGTACAGATGAGGAGTCGGGTCCAGCCGAGAGGGGTCTAATTGCGGATACCTTGGATCGAGGCTCGGCAGCAAGCTACCCCATGGCCGATCTAGTTCGCCCAACATCCTCATATTCGCCAGTATGAAACCATCTTCTTCCTCCTCGAGAAAGTCAAAAAAGGAGGACTTCAAAAAGCGGATTGATGGTCGATGCTTTGTCTAGAAAACCAAAGGCCAGCATTGGGTCCTTGGGGAATCATTTCTAGTCGAGGGCATCTCAATAATGGAGGCGGTCGTGCCAAGAACAATCATAGCTTAAAAACTAAGATCCAACAGACAAACAAAAGCACAACTTAAAGCTTTGATTCGTATGAAATTACGCTACTAATGTCCCACCTCGAAGGACCAACAATTACCAACCTCTCATGTCGATTACTCCCGGCCGAATCGAATTTACGTCGCCCCTTTCGGAATATGCTTTCCTCTTTTGGATGCACCACATTTTGATGGGAAAAAGAAGAAGAAGAATTGATTGGAAAAGCAAAGAGGAAAGCAAATAATCAAAGGACATAATGCTAAGTTAGGGTGGGAATCGTCAAGGCGGCGAGGGGCCAACATATATGGTGCTTTGAACTGATATGGCTGAGGCCTTTTCCATTGAATTTTGCAGGAACCATGTTTGAAAGTATGGAAACGAACTTGAACAAGCTATCTTAAACATCACGTGAGCTTCAGCGCAAATCATTACCAATGCGCTTTGTGGAAATTTGGTTGCTGATGATGATAGAGTGGTAGTTTACGGCACGCATGGTAGCATGTATGTTCATGTCTAACAATTACATCTCTTCATGATAACAAGCTATTTCAACAAATGTGAAACTTGGAACGATGTCCATTGTTATATGTTTGCGGGGAGGGCATGATACATGCTAGATTCAAGACTAATCTTGCTTTGGTCGAAGGTACTTTCTTTGATATTATTCCCTATGGGTCTCCAAGACCCCAACCCACCCCATGCCTTGGCTCCTACCGATTCTACGCTCTTCCATGGCGGGCGATTGAATTTGTGTCCTCCAACGTTAGTTGTGCATGTAAAAAACCATCGTCTTGTAGACGGAAAACACAACACTTATTGGTCTAACCAACAAATTCACAACCTCCTGCGTGGGACAAACGTATCTCATACATCGGATGAATGACCGGCATGGTAGAATGCGTCAATCACACAAAAATATTCCCGATGGAAATAACATGGCGGGTATGTCTGCTCAAACCCGGGGATGCCGACAGCATCGGCTTGTGCCGACCGCCACTTTTACCATTCTTGGAAAAGCCAACGATACCAAAAAAAAAAAACAAGGCCACTGTTTTCCGTCATGCGGCCGTTAACGTTTTGTGAATTCCGCCGTATTCCCAGGAAAAATAATTAGCTCTAAATTTCATGGGCGTGAAGGACAAAGCACCTTCGATTAATTTTCAATTTGATGCAAACGAAGATGGAAGATGCCGATGGATATTTGATTCGCAAACATTTTGACAACTAAGTTCGTTCCCTTGACGAAGGAATGGATTTTTCTCGTGGCTGCTTTCTGATAAAATAATGATAATCTCCACACGCGTAGAATTTTCAATTCGGCGGAATTCATGGTCGCCAAAAATCTAAGAAAGTTAAAACGGCACCCCCCCGAGAGATATTGACCTCGCAAGTGCCCGTACTTTTGTTCGTTTTATAATTTAGTGCCTAAACTTTTTTTCTTTTGCTTCAATTAAGTACCTTAATCTTTATCTGCTTATCAATGCAAGGGCTCCGGTTTCAAACCGCGAACAGAAAAATCGTTGGTTTGTACGCTAACGCCACTTGAATCACCGTTGATGATCTTCATTGGCATGCGATGTGTGGCCTCTGGATAAGTTTAGGACTGAATCTTCTGTTGATTTTCGCCAATTTAGTCCTTCTGGTAAATTTTGGAGTGAAATCACCAAAGTGGTAGCCAATGTCACCGCCCGTCGGCCACGCTACGTAGGGCAGTCAACGTCCACGCTAGCAATTTTCAGAAAAAAATCAGCCCGAAGGACTACATTGAAAAATCACCAAAAAATTTAGGACTAAATCGATAAAATTAAAAAATTGAAGTCAGAATCGATGATTGCATAAAAAGGTTTAAAATTTTTTGGGATATTATCCACGGAATTTATCGCCAATCAATTTGAGCGATCAACCTCAGCAAAACCACCCGATAAAACAATCTATATAAGGAATGTCTCACGTGAAGTCAAACTGGCAAAACTTGAGATATAAACAACAATTTGATGTAGGTTACCCCACCTCCTTAAATACCATCGCCCCAAACCTGAGGACTCACAACCGGTCTTTCTTTACTCCTTCCTTGCTCTTTCAATCTCTCGCCGGAATCATTCGCCTTCTCAATCAACGGCGAGATCGAGGAGGTGTCGTGAATGGTGGGAATCCCGACCGACGTCCAAGACCGGGTTTTGATGCTCTCCCTCTGCGATCTCCACCGGTGGAGGGCGAGCTCACTCGTTTTTGCTTTTGGCTACTGCAAACGGGGCTGGTACTATCGTTGCCTTGGCCTCGACCCCTGAATTCTAACATAGTAAATCCGTTTAGGCTTTCGGAGGCAAGAGAAACGTTTCTTTTTTCTGTTTTGGTCGAGTGTGAAGATTGAGGGAGGGAATGCAGATCCATAACAGCAAGCAGCAGAGGAAGACCCAGGGCGCGAAGGGTAACGTGGGCAGGTTGCTGATAAGCATCAACGTGGTGGGGAGCCCCGGGCCAATCCGGTTCGTGGTGAGCGAGGACGAGCAGGTGGGCTCGGTCATCCACACGGCCTTGCGATCATACGCTCGCCAGGGTCGCCTGCCGGTACTCGGGTCCGACCCCGGCAGCTTCTTGCTCTACTGTGCCAACGCCGAATCAGATGGTAAATGCATACAGCTTTCTCCACCCCCATCTCAGTTTTTAACGTGCTTTCGGCTGATGAATCCATCTTCTTTCTATACAAGTTGGATGAAATTTTGAGGTTAAATCCCATAGAATCAACCAGAGTTCTGCTCCTTTCATTTAGAATTTTGCTGACAATTATATCAGCAAACCAAATGAAAGATTAATTACAGTTTTTGTGTTTCTCGAATAATCGATATTAGAGGAATCAAAATATACTTCTTTTTTTCCTAACACGAGTAGACAAAGCTTAAGGAATAAGGAGAAGCGCTATAGAAGAACCCATATGATTTGTTGCTTGCTGTTCTTTGATGCAGCTCTGAATCCATGTGAGACGATCGGATTGCGGGGGGCTCGGAATTTTCTTCTCTGGAAGAAGCAGAAGGCAAAGGAGGAGAACGAGGCGGGGAATCCGCCGCCGGCCATCAGTCCGAAGGGGAGATGGAAGGCGTGGATTAATAAGTCCCTCAATCTAAAGATTCCTTCACATTAGTCACCAAATGACAATATTTTTAGCTCTCTGTGTAACCATATTGCAGATTTTGTCAGTTCTTGGATTTCTTTACATTGTTGCCTTTGGTTTTTGTCGTGAAGAGACAATGAAGACATCCTCATTCCTGAATTTATGCTTTCCATTCGCAACTCTGTACACATTTGTTAATGCTATTATAGAAACTCGGTTCTAAAGTTCGAGGATCAAGTCTCGTATCTGTATTGTCGGAAGCCTAATGAAACAGCCAAGCCGCTCGCCAACTTGGTCGTGAACGAGACCACCAGCAGCCGCTATGCCCGGGATGCCTCTAGAAGGCCCCGCCCGTGTGCCGAGCTTCACATAGTTAGTCGGTGGAGGAGTCCTTCCAACCAAAGCATCTTGTTCCCCCGAATTACTGGATATCGGCATCTCAACTAGCCTCGCCTGTAATTGTCGAGAAGCTCGCAGTTGTGACATTACGTTGAAAAGTGCTCTTATTTGGCCAGCAACCTTGGCCGGATGTTACCAGCCAAAGCGAATCTTCTAGAGAGTGATGGCTGCAGAGATTTGGAAATAAGCCGCCTTCTGATACTGCAGGCAAAGAAAGTATGCCTCGAGGCAGTCGCCGCCGGTCTTGATGTCATTGTCCGAAAAGCTCGCAGCGTTGCCGTAAAATCCAGCAACCTACGCCAGATGTTGCCAGCCAAAGCGAATCTTCTTGAGAGTGACGGCTGTAGAGATTTGGAAATAGCCGCCTTCTGATACTGCAGGCAAAGAAGGTTCTCGGACCACAAGGTCGTATCGTGCGCGACATTCTCTAAGCACATGTAAAACTGCGTAATCGGAGGGCATAGACCACGATGCGGATCGCCTGTGAGACTCCGTTCACAGCGATCCTCTCGTCGGCAAGTGGTCTCTTTCACGAGCCACGAAGGAACGATCGAGCGTACTCTTCTCTCATCTCATCATCTGGATCGCGGCTACGACAGCCCCCGCTCTCTCCCTCAGACAAGCAGCATTCATGTCGTTTCATGATCCCGTAGTTCCGAACCGGCCCCTCATGATCACCGGGTCGACATTAAAGTTTCCGAACCCGATCGAACGGACTCTTCTCTTTACCATCACGAAGTTCCTGCGACTTCGTTCGTTTGATTCGCGGGCTTGGTCGCTTCTGCATCGTGTGGGTCGGCGTCGTCGACATTGCCGCTGACCGATCTCAGCATGTAAATGGGCCTTGCGATTCCAGAAACCCATGAGCCCAAAAGGAAGAGAAATTTCCACTTCCCGAAGTTGACAGTTCTTTGTAACTCTGAAGAAGTTGGTGAAATAACATGGCATAATCAGTCATCAATGTGGCCCGTACCGATCACAAGTATTCATAAGCAGAACTTTATGGTACACATTATGTTTTATAAATCCAACAGTCAAATTCGATTTTTATTTTTCATACGTTATAACTCCGGGGCTGTTACCTAAGGGTGAGTAAATTAGACCGCTCAAATCGGATCAAAACCGGTGATCCGGTTCCCGATTCTAGACGATAATGTCCGATTCACAATTCTTAAAATTGAAACATATAGCCAGGCAATTCGACTTCTAGTTCCAGGAGCATAAAATCGGACCGGATCGCCCAAACCAGATCGGTTGATTTTTTTTATTTTTTTTTTGTTAGAGATATGACTATCTTACCGTAAGATAGGGCATTACTCTTTTGACTGTGAATTGGTGCCCTATAAGGATGAGGATTTCAAAACTGATGAGGGGAGATTGTTTGGCTCCTGTCTGAAGGCTGAGGTGAGTAGTAAAAGCTCATTTTGGAAGATATTTCTCGGTAAAGACACTATGGAAGAGGAAGTAGTCCCACAATCAGAACAAATGATTATATATGAAGGCAAGAATCCAGCTCTATCCAACAATCTTACTGGCTCCTTGGAACTGCCCGATTTTCGGTCTTCGGGGTGGCCGGTCCTGTCCCCGGTTCTGAAAAATGAAAAAATCGAGATCACCGGTTCAGTTTTTGGTTCTTGAGAAAAATCGAACTGGATCGAGAACCAATCACCCCTACTATTACCTAACAAATATCTTATTTTTTGTGCGCACATTATCGCTTTCAAAATTCATATGTACATTCCTTGCAAAAATGATTTCGAATCAGTCATGAAAGAACTAAAATACATGTACAAACACATGCAAATGATAAAAAAGGCTAAGCTCTCTTGACTTGTTAGTGTCTTTAAACTTGTTTGTTATGTTGTTATTTGTTTTTTTTTTCCCCTTGTGGTTGACTAGGAATCGTATACTTTATTATGTTAATTATGTTGACGGAAATTTGGGACGTATGTTTTCATGTTTGGCCGGCCCATCCAAGCAAAAGTGGGCTGGGTAAATCCGGATTATTTCCTACGCGCAATATAAACTTGACATCTTCATCAGGGGAGATCACCAGGAGTGAAACAAAGCCTCAGTCTAATCTCGTCAACGTATCCAGCTTAGTCCATATTCACTTGGAAGTTTAAGTTAAGAAATTATATGTTTACGATGACATATTAACTTATTTTACATCATGTCGATGTTGCGACATGTAGCTATTGCATAGTTATCTTTTCTTATAGTTCTCATCCATTAGTTAGTTAATTGCTGTTTAGAATTTTAGTACTTTCCTAACCTTAGAATTCAAAGGTTATCACCGAGCAGTTGCGTCGACGAGCATGTGGTGTCATCTTCTTCGTCTATTTATCCAAAGGCATTATCTGGAGTGCACCATTGACGTTACCCTATCATCCGCTCCTTCTCTTCGTCTCCTTCATGCTTTCTCTTAATTGGCTATCACTTCAAGGCTAACCGAGGAAAATTAGAGTCTTATTGTACAAGGTAGATATGTCAAACAGGTGAACCAAGTTAAGTTTGGTGCGGGTCATAAATTGTATGACCCAAATAAACTCATTTAACCCATTTATAACTCATTTATTGCAATGCAAATCTAGTGGCCCATTAGCGACTCCACCCATACCCAACATATACCCGACCCAGCCAATATGCCTAAAACACTTATATATTTAATACAATCTTAAACTATGACGTGAGTGTGAAGTGAGTGAGCGTAAAATCGAGTGAGGCGACAAAATAAAAAAAAAAGTCATATAAGTGGGTTGAATTAAATTGTAATCCATTTATGATCCATTTAACACTTATTTTACATTTAAACTCATTTATAACCCATTTATTGAATATAAATACCCCGCCCCTCGTATGTGAGTTAAGGTGTCCATTTTTTACAGGTCTTATCCAAAGGATAAGATTTTCACGAGAGTCGATGGTATCGGACCACGAAACCTTATGGGAAAATCATTGTCTTTTAAGACAGTATCATCGATACGCTTTGGCTAAAAAAATTCATCTCTTTCTTTGAATCATTACCGCAAAAATGGCATAATGTACCCCCTCAGCAAAATGCATTGGAATTGCATTATTAAAGTTGAAACAAGCTATTATGTCTCCGTTTAGCAATAGTTTTCATTTTAATTACTCCACGTTGAAGACATAGGGAAGATTTGGTTAGACATTTCTTAATCGAATATGTATGGATTTACATGTTGATTGTTGTGTTTGTACTCTTAGGTACATTTGGTTGGGGGCAAAATTCATGAGAAAAGAAAATATTTGAGGAAAATGGTTAGCTTTCCTATGCTTGGTAATATGTGAGGAAAAAAGTTTTTCGATTTTTGGATCTCATTCTGACTTCATGCTTTATTTGAGAAAAAAAAATCCAGTAAATTATTTTTTTTATTTGTACTAATTTATTTCGTTTTCTTTTTTCTTTTATTCCCTTCTCTCTCAGCCGGTAGCCAGCCATGGCCATGGCGACAGGCTATAAGTGAGGGCGAGCTTGCCCAAGGATAGCAAGGCCATGAGCTCGCTGGCCTTGGGCGAGCTCGTCCTCTCCTGTGGCTGCACAAGAAGAAGCGAAAATGAAAAATATGAAATAATCTAAAACTACAAATTTAACTTATACTTCAAGATAAGTGATTCTAGAAATTCTTTTTCTCAATTTTAAGTCATTTTCAGCAAACCAAAAGATTAAAAGTCCAGAAAAGCAATTCCTAGAGGATGCCTTTATTGAACAAAGGCGTGCGTTCTTTTCGAGTCTGCGCAATATAGGATTTCTAGTTACAATAAAAAAAAAAAAAAAAAGGTTGAGTACACTTGGTGCTTGACCTCCCTTAATCATTAACCTGCTTTATACTTGATCAACCAATAATAAAAATTCCGAGAACTTGCTTTACTTGATGATTAAGGATCGACAGCAAGATTATTTAGCAAAAGTCATCACTTGTTCGATGGGGGAAGGAGCCAATCTCAACTCCTTTCGTACGGGACTTGGCTATCTCATGTTGTGGCGTGCTAGCGAAGGGGAAAGAGAAACGCCAAAGAAAAACGAAGAAGACATCACAAGCACTAATGATCAAAATAATGCTAAATTATAAGCGCTTCAAAGTCACTTGTTAAGAGGCTTATCAACGTTGGATTTTAGATTAGAAAATGCAAGTAATCTCATATTGCAACCTCACGTCCGAATTCAGATTTGCATTTTACTCGTTCACGAGTTTAATGGCGGATTATATTTCATATATCTAATTAAGACGGCTTTTCCTATCATTACGGGTGGTTTAGCCTTCCATCCGAGTGGAAACTTCTCATGGCCGTTGCCGTCGCTGTCGCCGTCGCTGTCAACCTTAGCTGTAATGCTTAGATTGGAATATGCTTGACCACACTTTGACCGTTCGTGTGGGTTTTGTGGACTAAAATTTCGACCAAACGCTGATCGACCAGTGAAAGGCGAGTGAAGAAGCAAAGTGCGAGAAAGAAAGTTGGAACGATGGAGATGGTCAAAACGGAATTTTTTATTTGAAAGACGGCGGATCACGCTGAAACATATGGATCGCTATTGCACACGAGGGGCTCGGGTCGATCCTGATTGACGGCAACCAATTCCGCGGGTGGGTTTGACTGAACGGTCGATGATGACTCGAGGGGTCGATTTGGTGGAACGTGGAAATTTCAGCGCCGAGGCAAATTACCCGGTGGGAAAGATTATTTGCGGATGCTCCCCTATACTTTGGCGAAATTCGACTGGCGGCCCTAGGTTTTCGAAGACTCTTCTCCTATGCCCCTCGTTCGAGACAAGAAAGCCCGACCACGGTCTTCGAGAAGATCGAACCCCTTTGTGTTTTGCGACAAGTGCTTCAAAGTGGGACGCCTCTAGCAAATCTCGTCCGGGGTTTCGCGGCTCGTTGAGTCCCAAATGAAAGTAATTCATTGAAAGACGGGCGCCCTCAATTTGTAGGTGTCGATCGACTCGATCATTGACCCTCGAACCCCGAGATCCATAAGGGCTTTCTGGTCGTGTAGCTTCCCCCGATGGGAATAAGAGGGCCCTGGCCATCTTCGCGCTCGCGATTCGACGGGCCAGGGGTCGTAAACAAAATTTTCGAAAAGTTAAGGGAATATTTGTCGAATTTGGTCAAAGTTGTGGGAAGCGTTCGTGAAAATTTCTCAGGACAACGTCGCAGTGTATGCAATCTACACGTTGATGTTTAGCATCAAAGGCTGAAGGAGTGACAGATGATCCAACAAGGAGATGAGCCAACTCCATGGGATGTCGTGGACCAGAAAACGATCACGAAGAATATGGAGATATAAACCCACCATATTCGACAATTTTTTCTAGCTTAAGATGATGTTTGAATTGACTCTGCAAACCGATGGTCCCAAAAGGGTAAGGAAAACAAAAATTGAACTTCCGTTCTAATGGATGATCCAATAATTGGATAGTGTAAAAGGCGATGTCGGGAGCTCGACTTGATAAGATATGTACATATTAAATTATGTCTTATTCTGACAGTTTAAATTTTTAAAATAATTAACAGTGGAAAAAAAAAAACTGAACTCGTGCGTGTCAAAATTCGACAAAAAAAAAAAAAGGAGACGAAACTCAATCAATAAGATAAAATCGATACATTACTCAATGTCTAGATCCGTCTCTGCACTCAAGTCAACAGGCTCTAACTTAAAATGAAAATCGACTATGCATGACACATGACAGGTGATACTTTTTTTTTCCTGCACGATAACATGCGGATAAGGGGAAGTTGAGTGGAACACACGTAAGTCTTTTTGGCATAGACATGGCAACGGTTTGAAGCCGGCCCATTCCGGTTCATGAATCACCGGTTTCAGTTCGCGGTCAGGATGAATCGAAACAGGCCCCTTGAACGACGGTTCCGATCGGCTCAAGGGCCGGTTCGGTTCACGGAACCGCCAATTTTTTATTTTTTTAAAAAAAATTAAATACTAAATTTAAAATTTAAAAAAATAATAAATAATAAATTGTGAAATAAAAATAATAAATTATCAATTATAAATATAATCAAATTGTACATTGTAATTCAGTTTGGGAGAAAAAAAGGAGAGGGAGAATGGGTTTGAACTTAATGAATTATCATTAAGCGCCTGATCTTTTTGGGATAGAAAAATCAAAGCTCATGTAGTTCTTTTCCCTTTAATAACGCCAACTTGCCTCATGTTCAATCGTCGTTACCCGTTTCGGTACCCGTGACGATGGTATCTCTATTATCATCATTGAAAAATTCGGTTTCAATGCTTCAATCTAGCTCTTATTGTGACGTCCTGGAAATTCAATCATTGTAAATGCCGGAAGTCGATTAAATGATATGAATGTGTAGTCATAGTCGTCGTCTATTTTGGACTATAAGGATTGAAAAGATGAAAATTTGGACGAATTCCGAACTTTAGATTATTTCGAATTGAGTTTCGAAATTAATCCACGCCGATTTTTGAATGGTCGTTTTTGCAATCGAGCTTAACCCTAATCGAGCTTGGCCAGTGAAATTACCAAAATTACCCTTCGTTCAGTATACCAAAAATTTCGTTTCAGTCCCGGCGCGTCAAAATTACCGTTTTACCCCCACAATAATTTACCCACAAAAGACAAAAAAAAAAATTAATGTTGGGCAAAAAAAAGTCTTGGCCATGGATCCCACCATTCTTCTTCCCCATGCACGCACGTCCCCTCCTCTGTCACCACCTTCTGCCTTCTTCTTCTTCTCTGCTCTTCTTTTCTTCATTTTTCTTTGACCGACAAATGCTCTTCCTTGAGCCGATCAATCCTCCTCCGTTCGTCGCCATTTTTCGCGACCACCGCTCCACCACCAGCAGCCACTGTCCCCAGCTACTCGTCGTCGCCGCCTTGACCCCGGCCGAGCCGCCGTCGCCGTCGTTTCGCAGAGTAAACGACACGGCCGGGTCTGCCCTGTTTTCGGGTCAAAAGACCCGAGGACTCCGCGGCCTCCTCCGGCCGCCACCGACGCCGACCACCACTACCCAGCTAACCCCCTACTTCCCCTCGACCGATCCGACCCCTCGTCGCCGACCGTCAGCCACCGGAATCGCCGAAATCAGGCCTTGAAGTTCCGGTGCTCTGTTTTGAACCCTGTTCAATCCGGTCTTCGATCCGGCCGCCACAGTCGCCGTCGTGTCTCACCGCCACCGCCAGACGACTCACCTGAGTCTCCTCTACCATCGCCTAGCTCGCCTATGCCGGTCGTCGCGCGTGACCGCCTGAAACGGCCGCCGACCGAAACCCCTGTTTCGGTGTAGAATAGGGCAGCCACTGATCGTGGCTGTCCGCCGTCGCCGGCCGCCTCCCGCCGCTGGCCACCTGTCCCGGCCGATCCCCACCAATCCCTGGGTGAGCCCCCGACCCTTGGCCGACCTTGTCCCGGCCCGTGTCGCCGGAAAACGGCCAAAACAGTAAAGTCGCCAATTGATACTGATTTTGTACTGTTTCAAGCCGCCGGTCGTATCTCGCCGAAGCTCCGCCGCCGGCCACCTGTTCCGGCGACCCCGCCGGACTCCCACGGGGTGTCGTCGAAGTTTGAGCTCGATCCGCCGCGCGATAAACCTTAGTTTTATCGCCGCCGCCACCGCCGCCGATCGAGCTAACTCACATTGTGAGTTGACCCTAAACCTTGGTTAGGGTGCTAATTGCGCTTAGAATTAGTTTTATTTATTTATTTATTTAGTTCTTGTAAAAAAAAATTATATTCGATCGGGACCGATATAGATAGAAACCATGGTTAGGATATATGGTCGATCGATTATTTGTCCGTGGCTATTTGTGGTAATTTATCAATTAATTGATTGATTGAGTTGTTCGCGAGTGAGTGACAGGTTAGAAATGAGTGAACGATTGATTGTTATAATTTGACTGAGAATTAAGATTTTTAATATGAATTGAGCTTGAAATTGCCAGGTTAAGTTGATTACTCGAGAGCGCGTGAATTGCTTGATCGGTTCGTTTGCCTGGCTGAAATGCTCAATTGGGAGTCTTGTGGGCCTCGGGGCCGAGTTGATTGTATTTCTTATAAATTTTGGCGTTAATCCAAGATAATCAATGAGTTGATTAACAAATACAATTTGTGTGGTCATTTAAAGGATCAATGACGCTACCTGGCAAGTTCGCATTGTACCGTGGGTACTTGTGCAGTATAGATTGTATGGAAATTCGCGACTTGTCAGAAGCACGATAATTCATGCCTCGTACCAGTCATACGGTTTTAAGGGATTATCGGATGCCGGTCGCAGCTTGTGATGGACCGAAGCTCCTTTTTAAGGAATGCATACTTGCAGTGCTGTGCCGGGTGCACTGGATACACCGCTTGTAGTAGCCGTCGCTGAGAGGGTAAAGTGGACGTAGCCTGATTTTGCCAGAAGAGTGCGGGATCGCACTATTGATGTATCTATCAAGCCAGTCGCGTGGGTCATTGATTAATAATGGACTTGTGTATGCCTGAGTGGTTGTGCTTCTGTTGGTTGTAGATTTGACAGATTTATTTTGATTGATATTTATATATATCTCTGTTGAAATCTTGTGATCTTTTTGTGGCGCTTAGGATGTTCTGGGCGAATCAATGTCCTAACCGAGATTAGGCTTGATTCACTGAGATTCATTTCTCACCTCGTCGTGGGATAAATTTTTCAGGTCCGAAGTAATGGAGAGACCGGTGCGGTTCGACACCCCCACCCACTCATCACTTGATATCAGTCTCCATCCGGTACCAGGTACAGACCAGATGTGGGAACGTCACATCACGATGATATGGGTCGACGAAGGGATGCCACATCTGGTGGCACACCTCTTTAAGGCCTGGTATCTTCGTGATGGGATGGATCTCTTTGGTCCGCTTAGAGGATTTGAGGGGCCACCTCTTCAGGGAGTTCCTAATATCCCCGCTTGGGACCCGATGGATATTGATACACCTTATGGGGAAGTGGTGGACCCCGCGCCTGGTATGCAGCTCGAGCTCGAGCCTGAGCAATCAGTAGCCCCCTCTGTGCATTCTAGCCAGAGTTCTTGTGATGACCCGAACGACCCGGCTCCCTCGGTTGGTTATGACGACCCGGATGTCGAGTTTTTCCAGTAGAGGGTTAGGTTCCTTTTGTGGTCAGGGAACTGATGATGTTTTTGTGGGGGATACTGTTTTGGGATAGATGAGAGTTAACCTTACCTGACTCCTGTATCTTTTTGTGAGTCCTAGAGGGCCGCCCCGAAGCTTGGGGTTGTAATTATTAGTTGATGGCTCTGTAAGGTTATAAATCATCTATTCTCATCAGCTTTTAGTATTATGATATCTGGCTTTACTTCTTATCTATCCCATATGATTTTATTGGATGGAAGATTGTACGTTCCGCATGCGCAATATAATCTTAGGTCGATAGCAGTTGCCTGGGACGCTATCTATTATGACCTGGTGGCGATTTGGCAAGGGATGTCGCGGGTTCGAGAGTCGGGACGTGACATCCCCGCCCAAGGTGGTATCAGAGCAAGGTCAGCCTGATCCATCTGGTCATTGGCATGGAGTGATAAGGAGCGCTGAGAAATGGGATAGTTAGTAAGATTTTTGGTTGCTATGGCTGTGTTGTTAATTTTGTGGTAAAATTTAAGGGTTTCTTTCTGACCACGTTTTGCTATGGGGTAAACAGGACTTCACCTTTTACTACAAAATGAGTGGACGTGGTAGAAGAGCACCCCGAGCACCTCGAAGGAGGCCTTTAAGGCCGATGGAAGAATTCGTTGATGTTGAAAGAGTGCCTCCTGCGGTGTCCCCTATTGCACCCCCTACTGCAGCCTCTGCTGCAGAACCTACAGGACCTACTGGAAGGGAACCGATCATGGCTGAAGTCATGCAAGCCTTAGGTGCTATAGGAGATTTGATGGGGCAGCAAGTAAGGAATCAAGCCACAGCTACTGTCGCTGCTGCTGGGACTTCATCTGCTATTCCGTTTGCAGTTCCGTCGGCGAGTCCTCCACCTATATATGACAGTGAGGAGTGTAGGGCTCAAAAGCTGGTGGAACAGTTTCTCAAATTGAAGCCACCTCAATTCACTGGAAGTGGAGACCCTGAAGCTGCTACTCGATGGGTCGAAGGGATGGAGAAAGCGTTCGATTTGTTGAGATGCTCAAATAGGGATAAAGTTACTTTGGCAGTTTATCAACTCGAAAGGAATGCTAGTACGTGGTGGAGAGCTGTCAAGGGTAGAACTTTTCCAGAAGGTACAATTCCAGTATGGAATACTTTTGTGGAAGTTTTCAATAATAAATACTTTTCGAGGACAGCTAGGGAGCAAAAGATGGCTGAGTTCTTCCGCCTCCGTCAAAATCAGATGACAATTGACCAGTACAAGGCAAAGTTTTCTGAAGTGTCCAAGCATGCTCTGAGAATGATTGAGGATTCGGAGGATAGAGCTAGAAGGTTCAAGAACGGATTGAAGCCCGAGATTAAGAGTGCCCTGGCACCGCTCGACCTCCAAGACTATGATGATATCTACGCAAGGGGGCTGATAGTGGAGCGGGACTTGTCTGAAAAAGCTACTGCATCTGGATCACGATTTACTTCCCCAAACAGATTCGACAAGAGACAAGGGAAGAAACCCATGTTTAACAACCGGAGTCACATTTCACCAAATTGCCGAAGGGCGATTAGTAAGCCGACATTTCGTCAGAATGAGGTGTGCAGCTTGTGTCGACAGAGGCATGGGCCTGATTTATGCCCGTATCGAGGTGGTGCCTGTTTTGGTTGTGGCCAGCAGGGCCATCAGCTGAGGGACTGCCTGTAGAGGCAAGGTGGACAGGCACAACCCCAGCAGGGAGGGCAGCCTAGAGGAATTGTGCCGTCAAACTTCCAGAATCATCCGCCGGTCCAAGGAAGGGTTTTTGCAGTCACTCGGGAAGTGGCGAAGGATTCGCCGACTGTTACAAGTACGGTCCTCTTGCATGACCAAGTAGCATACGCCTTGTTTGATCCGGGCGCCACCCATTCTTTTATTGCGGACCAATTCGTTAAATTATCTGAATTGAACTTGGTACCTTTAGAAATTGTGCTTAATGGCTAGCCAGAGCTCCTCAATGGGTCAAATGACTTGATTCAAGCTTAAGCTGGTCGGCAAGAGGCTGAGCTTGATGTTGGTGGTCGGCTCGACGGCTAGAAGTCCTCGAAAGTGGTGGTCGACGGTAACGAAACCGGCGGCTGTGGCTGGTTGGGCGTGGAGCTGCTCTTTGCCAAAGAAGAGAAGAGGAAGAAGATGAAGAAGATAATGGCTGGTGGAGTGTTCAGCTGAAGGGAAGAGAGAGAGAGATGTATACACAAAATTTAAGAGTCAACCATGAAGAATGGTAGGTTAAAAGTTGTTCAATTAATGCCTACTCTTCATTCTTTGACACTTGTTCATATGTCAATCAATACCTCAACCAAGGGCTGTCATTTTTTCAAATTTTTGGCAGCCATGGGGTATTGCAATTGATCAAAATGCCATTATCCATTTATTAAGGCAAGGCCAATGCTTGAGGGGTAAAATAGTAATTTTACTCTCGACATCTGGAACGTCGTTTTTCTAATTCAAATTTCTTCGATGAGGTGACGGTCAATCCAATTATAATGTTGAAATTCTTGATTCTCCATTTTCTAATTTCGATACTCATCTCTAAATCATTTCTCTGTCAGATGTGATTCCAGCCTACCTCGAACTGACGGGCGGTTTTTGCAGACGTTACACGTATCGACTCTGTGATTCATATCACACTTAGGGCTCGTCAATTCATAGCGACATTGATTGTCATGTAATTGCGAGGGTTTATTACTAGTTCCGATGGTCACGATCGTCATTATTCGATTTAGAAAAATAATACATTGGTTAAGCAACATCACCCGCATTCCAATCTTATAACGCTAGCAATACATTTCTTAATCGTTCGTAGATCGGCATTTCATGGCTTTAAATGTCCACTCGATAATCCTTCTGGTCAAAGTGTCATTTCCTATTCGAGTTCCCTATGTCCATGTACCTTGTCTCGCGTTAGCCTTCCCCTTTTGGTCAGTTAACTCGAGATTGATTATATCCGAGCGAGATATGACTGAAAGACATTGTTAGATATATTCTCATTAATAAGTCTCGAAATGACAGAAAAATCAGAATGTAACAATTGGGTTGAATGCTTTTACCACCACTCCAAAATTTTGAAATCTCTATCGTCTTTGGAATCACCAAACTAAAAAAAAATGGTTAAATAATTTTATATTTCGCAAATATTACTTGTTGCTCCCTTATGTCTTTTTTGCCTACTTTTCATTGTCTTTAGCGTTTAGTATCATATACTAATTCTACTACTCTCACCGCCTTGTACGTCACTACGTTGGGAAGATACACTATCAACTAAATCATATCTACTACAAAATTCATAATATAATTCTATTATTGTGTCTTTAGACGTTTTTTGTATAGCTCTAATATTTTGGGACTCGCTCGATTGTAAACATAGATAATACATATTTAAATAATCACCTAAACCTTCTAATTTGGTAAGTGAATCAAAAACAAAAGCAACCAAATAAGTAGAAGGAATTTCGATATAATAATTCAACAATTTTGTTTGCATTGCTGTAATAATTGGAGCTAATTCATCATCTTTGTCATATTCTTGGAAAACAACAGCAATATTAACGTACTTTATTAAAAATAAATGTGTGGTAGAATAATAAACACTAGATAAAATATAAGTTGCATCTTTAAAAACTTTTAAAATTTTAAAAAAAAATTACAAATATCCCACTCTTACGACAATAAACTAATTTCGAAAATATTATCTGAAATAAAAAGCACACAATAAATCTTTATAAGCAAAAGATCGATTGAGCAACTCGTAGGTAGAATTCCAACGAGTTTGAACATCTTTTGAAAATCTTTTTTGGTGTTCTTCCATGTTGTTTACAAAAATTTCTCCTTTCTTTCATAAATCGGGAATGACTCCATAAAAATTGAATTGCTCTTTTTATTGGAGTGATAAAAGCATCAAGAGATCGTAAACCATCTTGTACACATTAATTTAATATATGGTAAACACATATACTATGAAAAACTTGTCCACCAAAATAGGGTTTACAAAAATTTTCTAATTTAGGAATAGAAGTGGTATTTGCCACAATATTATCAAAATCAACCGAAAAAAATTTGTTAATCAAATTATATTCTTCTAAAACTTGTCGAATTACTCTATGAATATTATTGGTCATATGCCTCTCATTAAACAGTCAAAATACAATAATTCTTTTTTGAATGCTCCAATCGTCATCTCTCCAATTATATGTGATACCCATATACGAATGAGTTTGCCAAGGATCACTCCAAATGCCGCTACCTATATGCACATGTCCATTGAATTCTGTAAAAAAGTTTATCAAAGCTTTTTTTTCCTTTTTTGTAAAACCGAAAAAGTTCGCGTTTAAGTGTATTTCTCGAAACAGGTTTTGCTTGTGGAGTGCATGCAGTGTTTATAAAGAAATTAAAAATCAAATCTTTCACCAATATTAAACGGTAAATGGTCAATGGCAGCATATTGGGCTAATGTATCTTTATAAACATGATCATTGTAACGAAATAAATGAGGAGTGTTAGGATTAGCGTACCCGAAAATTTGTTGTTACTTGGTATCGATCCCCGCTTGCGTTGGATGTTTATTTCTTAGATGTTGAGCATATGTTTCGCAGCCGCCCCCAATTGCAAAAGTGTACGTAGTCGTGTAGTATTTACATTTTACCTTAAACTTGTCTTTACCTAAATGTTCCTTCTTGAAGTATCACCATATGTTGGATGTACCTTCTCGTGCCGGCTCATTTGTTGTCGACATCTCTTCGACACTGGTAAGAGAACAAAGAATTTCTTACGTTGGGACTTGCTTGATGTTGAGAATAGTATTGATATTATCGTCTTCATCTACCCAGCATAGATACTCACGAGTATCGTATCCATTAGGATAATTGGATTCCCCAATCGCCATCGGGTTTTTTTCGATATTTCTACTTCCACTTGCTATTTTTTTTAAAGAATTGAGCAAAAACCAATTGAGAAAATTAAAAAAATTAAGCCGAGATTGAGAAAATTGAACGAATTGAGAGAATTAAGACTTGAGAAAATTTATGAGAAAAATATGAAAGGGGAGGAGGGGTATTTATAGATGGGGGATTATAATGAGTTAAAAAAGAATGGGGCGGGTGGTGCCCTGTTTCCTCTTGCAATTGTAACAATATTCGGGCTGTGCGGCAGGGCCCCAATGTAAAGAGCTCAACGTCTCTTTCCCCCACGCCCCACCTCACCCCCCCCCCTTTTTTTAAGAGGCCTAATAGGCGGTTCGAAACCGGCAATCTCGGTCAACGTGCCGGTTCTGATTTTTCCACAAGCTGATTCCGGGCTGTGTCCATGTCTACTTTGGCAACTAAAGTGCATTTTTTTCATGAAAAATTTAATATTTGAAAAAAAAATTAGGAAAATGATCGTCTTAAAAATTCAAAGATTTTTAAAAAAAAAAGTAAAAAAAAATGATCGTCTTTATAGCTTACAAAAATAAATAAATAAAAAATATTTTTATCGTCCATAAAAATAACTAGTCATAAATTATTTTCTATAATATCATTGACTAATTTTTCTAAGAAATGTAACCGGTTATTTTTTGAAAAAATATTTTCCCAAATTTTCCGTACAACAAAAGAATAAATTATTTGACTAGAACAATACTGCCGTCGAGGAGTCATTTTCATATCCATCCCTTTCCAAAAGTTTTGCACGTATCAAACGAGATTACCCAAGGGAAAATGTTTTCTAGTTTTTTTCTTATAATTGTGCTAAGATAGTATCAACGGCACATAGTAGGATGAGGAAGCACGTATCAGGGTTAATAGTTTTTTTTTTTTTTGTGTGTGGTTACTGTGTTTTGTAGAAAACTCATTTTAATTTGACATTAAGCTCCAATTGTCTCGTGAAAAGCCACTTTCAAGAAAAAACGTTTTTCGAATTTTTCGACATTTGGTTCGCCAAAAATAAGCTAGTCAAGAAAAATATTTTCAACATGTGAAAAAAAAAATTCCTCTTTCGAAAGTGGGAAAACGCTTTCCTCTTTTTGAGGGGAGGAAAATATTTTCCCTCATCTTTGTTCCATCAATTCTTTTACATTTATTTTCTTTTATACTGTTTTTTATATTTTTTTTTCTTCTTCTTCTTCTTTTTTACTTTTGCTTTGTTTTGTTTTCTTTTTTATTTTTCTTTTGTTTTTTTCTTCCTCCTTCCTCTGCTGGACCTCGAATACAGCCGGTAGCTCGGTTTTGTCTTTACGTTGAGAAACTATGTAATCCAGAAAACTATATAATAATAAAAGAAAAGAAAAGCATTCGCAGAAATTGGTAACTGGGATTTACACTTTAAAACGTTTGATAATTTCGTAGAATTATCTGGAATTGTTCTGAGGCATGTCAGGATTCCCCGACACGGTGACAACTGACAAGTGAGAGTTGTCAAGGTTGGTACGATTAGGGAATATTTAGGGTTTTATATGGTCTTCTTGTACGACAGTTGACTCGGGTCAACCAAGCAATTGCGTTGCTCCCTCCCACATAGGCAAATTCTGAAATAAAATCCACCTTTTTTCGAAATGTGGTCTGTTGTTTTGTTGTTTTTTTTTTTTACCTTCTCTGTATGCATGGATCTCCGGGTTAGAATTATCCGGTACAACGGGTTTATCGCAAATATCTCCTAACAATTCAATGTATATAGATTTTGTTGGAAAAGCGAGAGGATTAAAAATAAAAGCATATAACTTTCGATCAATTGACTTTGAGATCGTCAACGTGACAATCCAACAAATTATCCATGTCAGCATGCCAAGCAAGACGATCGGAAATGACTAGACAACGTTAGCATTTTCAGGCAACGATTAGCTGTAATAATTGTATTGAAATTTCAATGCAAAAGTTAGGAACTAAATCAAATGTTCATAACCGAATTAGTATCGACGGATGTTATTATTTGGAAAGAAAGATATTTCATCACGTGGAAGGGGGTGGGTCTATAGATGGCGGCGAGGGCGCGCTGTTTCTTCGAATTTGGAATTTCGATTTTGAAGGGTTTTTTCTCCGAGCGCGTGTTGTCATGTCAACTTCGGGTAGTTTGAATACAATCTGATTTGCCCCGTTTTTTGGGGCATTTGTAGGGCTTACAGAATCTCAACGCTAGACTTGCGTAAAAACGTTGATTGAGTGAATATGCTTTAGCTACAAAAACTGCGGAGGACAGGAGATACCAGTTATCATTATCTGTCTCTGTCAAAAGGGGAAACGACGCCGCACTACTCGTAGTCGTAGGTACTTAATACCTCTTAATTGTGAATTTATAGGGTTAATCAAGACAAGTGAAGGCGTAACCTAATCCATCATTGTCTAGCTCTTTGAGCACGCTTGCTTTGACCTCTTTTTCTTTCTTGGGCGACATGACATGCCTGGTGTGAAAACTCCCCACCCTTTGCACTCGGCACTTCAGATTGGTCGAATCGAAATATAAAACCCCCACACCCCACCCCCAACCAAATAAGACGTTCCAACACGTGGGAGGATTCAATTGTGGACGGCTCGCGATTCTTTTTCGAGCAGAGCAGATCGACGAATCTTTTTCGAAAGGGCATTTCACCCACTCCTCCCCTTTCGAAGAAGAGAAAGCGGTGATCCAAAAGAAATAAAACAAAGAGAGGAAGGCGAAGACTTTCTAATTATGCAAGTCCCAAAAACATCTTTCATAAAGTCTTTCCCCAAGGCTAACCTATCTCTGCTTTTCCACCAATTCCTCTCTGTAAAAGCAGAAAAGAGAGACCACGTCCCGATTCATCTCCCTCGGGGACCGCCTCAGCACTAGGAGTGAGATCCCACTCCCACTCCACGGCAATTGGACTAAAAGATATTTCGCGAGCGAGCTATCTATCATCTGATCGATCCTCATTAGTCTGCGGTTGAGCCTTTGCTTTCGGTCGCCCGGCAGATGATATGGCAACAGCGCACAATAGCTCCCATTTGCTTTCGACGGCGCCCCTCGACTCGATGGGAGTGAAGTTCATGCTTTCGTCGCCACCAGTTCAAATGAAAGCGAAATAGGCTTTGTTCTATTGCCTCTTATTACACCACTGCTACACCCATAAATTACACATTTCACCCTCTTGGAATATATACCCCCTCAAAATTACACAAATAGGTACCCAAAAAAAAAAAAAAAAAGACCTACTGACTCGAGCTAAAGAGGATAAACTAGAATTTTTTATTTTTTTCCTGGTTGTTTTCATTTTCCTTTTCTTGATTTGGGGTGAAGGGGGCCGGAGACAAGTGGTGAGTGGGAAGTCTCTGTCAGTGTCTGAAACCAGCTCACAGTCGCACGTTGACACACCACCAGGCTTTGTTGGTGGGGGCCTCCCCTTCCCCCCCCCCACCTCCCCCCGATTCGGCTGAGCCGACTCATTGCGCCGCCCCCGCATTCGGTCAGCCGATCCGCCACGCCGAGGTAGCGATGAGCGGCCTCGTGTGCCACCCGAGCGTCAGGCATCCGCCGTTCTCCTCCACCCTGTACCCGTCCGCGCCGGCGAACACCGCCAGCAGCATGCTCGCCTGCTTGAACGCGTTCGACCCCAGGTGGACCGGGACGAACCCGGCCGACCCGAGACGCACCCTCCACTGGGTTAGGGTCTCGTGCCGCTCGACCCGGTCCGGCCCCTCGCACGCCACCACGTTGCAGATCTGCTTCCCCAGGTAGACCTCCGACATGGCCTTGTCCTGCGTGTTCGCGCACCCCTCCAGGGAGTCGAACATGGTGGAGTAGTAGTGCAGCGACTCGTTGAACCGGTCCACGAAGACCGGCCCGTTGTGGTCCGCCTCCTGCTCGACCACCGTCACGATCTCCGGCCTCACCTGCCTCACCACGCCCAGCACCTTCTCGATCGCCCCCGGCCGGGCCAGCAGCTTGTGCAGCTCGAACACCGAGTTGACCGCCACCGCCTCGCCGTCGCTCGGCCTCAGCTCCAGGATCGCCGCGTCGAGGTCGGCGAGGCTGTTGGCGACGAACCCGCGGTACTCAAACTCGACGTGGATGGCCTCGGCCAGCTGGGCCAGCTTCCAGCCCACCTCCTGGAGGCGGTCGGAGTTGTCGGGGGCGGGAGGGCCGATCCCCGTGAGGCGGAAGGATGGGGGTACGCCGGGACGGAGGGCCAGGGCCTGCATCAGGGCCGGCCACTGGAGGCCCTGGTTCATGCTGAAGTCGATGACATGAACTCGGCTCTTGCCCTCGAAGGCCTCCAAAATGGCCTGATTCGCGGTGAAGTGGGCGAATTTGAGGTAAGGGCAGGTCTCGTAGAAGTGCATCTGGAGGGCGTCGGTGAGGGAGTGGTCCAAGGGAGGGTTCTGCGGATAGACCCGGTAGATCCGCCGCGCCAGCGCCTCCGCGAAGCAGGTGGCGACCTTCCTCATCGCCCCGGCTTGCAACATCGCCAAGCGCCCGATTTGCTTCACCAGCGTCTCGGCGATGCTGACGTTGTTCTGTTGGACGGCCTCGGCGCAGGCCATGAGCGCGTGCACGAGGCGGACCCCATTCTCCTGCGAGTCGACCAAGACGACCGGCCGAGTCGACTCCGCGGCGACCCCGACGGCCACATCGCTGGGAGAGGATTTGAAGCGCTTGGCGGTTATGGCGCTCGAGGAAGAAGAGGAAGAAGACGAGGACGCGAGGTGTGTCCGGGTCTGGGCTCGGCCGAACATGGCCTTTCCTGGAATAGCCTTGAGATCGTAATC
Source organism: Rhodomyrtus tomentosa (assembly GCA_028455895.1). Classification (NCBI taxonomy): domain Eukaryota; kingdom Viridiplantae; phylum Streptophyta; class Magnoliopsida; order Myrtales; family Myrtaceae; genus Rhodomyrtus; species Rhodomyrtus tomentosa. The sequence goes on from JAPCWY010000011.1 coordinate 10,789,688, forward strand.
GGAAGACGACTCCTCATCGAACACGACCACAGACGAGTCGATCTCCTGACGCGGGTCGTTCTTCTGGACGCGTTGGTCCGCCGCGAAGTCGACGGTGGTGATGGAGGAGGACTCCGCATGAGCAAGGAAGGGGTCGCTCACGGGCTGCGGCAACGTCGGCGGGGCGGGGAAGGGAAGAGGGGCGCCGAAGTTGCTGGGCGGGAGGGGATTGAGCTCGGAGAGCATGCTCTGGAGCCAGGAGGAGAGGTCGGAGGGGTTGTAGTGGACGGTCTCGCAGGCGAGGTGGGAGAGGCCGTCCTCCTGGGCGCTGAACATGACCTCCTCGAGCTGCTCGAGCTTCTGGGCCACCTCGGCCATGTCGGAGGACCGCACCTTGTAGCCCAGCACAGCCAGGAGCTCGTCGTCGCCGCTGCCGTCCTCGTCCCACATCTTGGACTTCCCGGCGGCGGAGGCGGAGGCGGAGGCGGAGGCGGAGGCGGAGGCGGAGGTGGAGCGGTCCGTCTGGGGATAGAGATGGTGGTGTTCCCGCTTCATCTTGTCGCTCTCTGTCAGGGTTTTCGGATCTGGGTATGGCGCCGTGAGTGGATCAACAGATATGGGAAAAGCGAAGGAGGAGGAGGAGGAGAGGAGGAAGGGCCGAGGAGGAATCTGGACATTTGGGGGGTGAAGTTTCTTGCTTGGTTTTTCACTGCTGCTTTGAGTACTTTCATCATCATCGTCATCACCATCACCATCACCATCACCATCACCATCGCGACCCCAACAAAAACCAATTAAAAATAAAGATAAAATAATGGTGAAAAATATATTATTATTATTATTATTTATAATTATGATTATTTTTACGGGGAAAGGCTCGCGATAGGGCGCGAGCTCCGATGCACCCACCAGGGCATTACGACTCCCCGCTCAAGTAGATAAGAAGGAAAGCGCGCATTTTCATCTGGTTTTTGCCCTTTTTTCTTCATATCCACATATTTTTCTGCCAACACCTGTTCAGAAGTTTGAATCGGAATTTCTCCTGTGTTTCCTCGGACCGCCGTGCGCATCGCAGCCGTTGATCATCTAACGAGACTCGCGTACGTTCGAGCTCGGATTCAACCGAGAAGTTTTCTGCGCCTATTTGATCAAACGAAATTTGCGACATCCTATGTCCTATCCTATGTAGTAGCACATGTGTCTCATTGTGTGGGTTATTGCTAATTTGGACAAGCGAATTACTCCAAATTAAGTATGGTTAAAAGGAAATAATTCTAATTTTTCAGGAGATTGGCTCATCTGACATTTGCAATCGTTGCATAAAGAAATCGTATGCGTGCGTACGATAAGTACTTTTTATTTATTTATTTAAAGCCCTTAAGGCAATGCACCATCGAATGGCTAATAAAATAAGAAAGTCTTATAATCCTGAATGTATTGATCGTTCTCACGATTGATGTAATCAAGGATTTATTTTTCTCAATTTAATAAAAAGCTCTTGAAAATTACTTTTTTCTTTCCTTTAACGAGAAAAGGACTCGGGAGGATATTTATTGTTGAGTTAGAATATCTACATTTTTTTTTATTTATTTATCGATATTGTACCGGCGAGCCATAGATACTTATGTCACTCTAAAAAAAGAAATTGAAGCTGTCCAATTTAGATTTTAAAAATATCCAGAGTCTTTCTAACAAAGATAAATAAAACAATTTCTTCTTTGCGAGTTCACGTCAAAGCCTCCGCTCTATGCAGTTCTCCCTAATCAAATTTTTGGTCGGAATATATTTTGTTGCAGTTCTTCCTTCCTTTCTTTTTTTCTTTTTCGTCTATCTTATCTCTAACTCTCCGTCTCTCTAACATTTTTTTGACCTGTCTCTTTGTAAATCATGAGGTCGAATCTGCGCACCTGTAATACTAATTATATAGTATAATACTACTTACAATTATTCAGCATTGAAAAGCCCCTTTGTTGCTTTTTATGGAACTTCTTTTGGGGACCTCGTAATTATAACTTTTTGGGGGGGTTCGGATTCTGATTTAGTTTTGCACTTTCCCTAAAAGGTTTCTGTTTACTTAGGTTGTTGTATTTTTCTTTTCTTTTCTTTTCTTTTCTTTTTTATGGGAATTTCACGGTAAAGCAAAAGGTGTTTGGCTTCCTATAACGATGGCGTCCATTTATTGAGAGTCCCATGATCCAAAATCCCAACTGCTGCTCCTTTTTGCAAGTGATTATTAGGGCTATGGCACGGGATTACGGCGTCACTTAGTTTCTGCATTAATTGTTTCCCTACATGTTTTAATGAAGACTAGGCCTCGAAAGATCTGATAGCGTAAATGGCCACCAATGAGCTCCTACCATCCACACAAATCTGGACAGCGAGTCGAATCTCAGACTGTGTAGGTCGAGTCATGTTGTTCGATTAGCGAAAGCATCTCCACCCAACTCGACCCGACCCAATTTGATTAATATAACTTTAAGGGTTAAGATAGTTGATGGCCATTTTTCTAGGGAAAAAAAAAAGGAAATAAATTCAGAACCACGTTCTGACGAGCCTTCATTATTACGGTGTGCGGATGGTGTGGTGTGGTGTGGTGTGGGGTGCAGAACGTGACTGCTCCAGAAAACCGGCAAAGATTGGAACTGAACTGACACCACCACCATCACTCCCAACCATGAGTCTGTCCACGCATTTGATCTTGATCTTGATCTTGATGATGATGATGATGATGAGCATAGCAAGTCACTGCTCCTCGCGGTCCTCGCCCTGCCAAGTGAAGATGACACGTGTAAGATCCCGGTCTCGGGCGGGGCCATCGGAGCGGGGCGGCGTTGTCTGGCCGGGGTCTGCCACAGACGCTATTTTTAGGGTGGTGGGGGAGGGGAGGCGGGTGCACTTCGACATGCGGCCATGCACACGACCCCATCGCCTGTCCCCTCACCGACAACCAGCCCAGACGTGAGTTTTTTTTTTTTTAAATTATTGTCTCACCGCGGTGGCAGGAATCTGAACTCCGGCCGCGCCGAACAGATACGATGACTCGACCGACCAACGGACTTGCTGCTCGAAGTCTGATTTGCATTTCACCCTACCATCATTGAATCTTTTCGATTAAGCTCGACTTGATTGGACTTGTTCGAATTTTATTAATAAATGAAGGAAAATGCTTACTTCAATCGTAGATCTGCAAATTATCATCGCATGTTTTGCATAAAACACTTTATCGATTGGGATATCGTGCGATAAAAAATACCTCATAATACTGTCAGGCTGTCAGATTCCATAAATGAATCCGACCTTCTACACTTCCTATATGTAATTAGGAAATAAAAGCTCGATTAGGTTTAGTGAGCATGTCGTGCTTGAGTTTTGAGGGGTTCGAGTTGTGATTCGACGAGATACTCTCGGCAACACGCTCGAGCTCTATTTGAAGTTGAACATCATTTCATGCGATTCATTGTTGACAACCAAAGGTAGGAACGACGATAACAATTTCATTCCTCATTCTCGTCGATCCCTCAAGCCACTTTTGTACTTGTCTACTTCTATTACATCGTTACGAACTTGGTCAAGGAACACTCAAGAAACACATACAGCTAAGCCTGATCGAGCAAGTTCTTACTAAAGCAGATAGATAAGCAATATTAACTTCGACCAAAAAATAAATTAATAAATTAATAAACAAGATTAACAAAAAAAAAAAACTTCCCATTCCTCGAGTCAACTGAGTTAGAGAACCCCCCCCCCCCCCCGCTTAATGCGTGCTTAAGATGCCTTAATTGCCTTAATTAGTCGAGCTGAGTTGGATCGACAACTGATGACCTTTCCCAGGAAAAAAAAAGAAATAATAATAAAAATAAAAATAAAGAACTGCACGAGAACAGACAGCTCACGTCCATTGGGCCTAATCAAGATTACAAACCTTGGAAATACCCGCCCGGAGAAATATTCTCCGTCTTGATTTTTGCTAATCAAAGCTTGAGATGCCCTGTTTATAAGATCAAGGTCACATCCCCCATTAATAAACTATGCGATATCCCAAAGATTCTAACATTAAACTAGTGGGAATCCTCCTCCCCCTCATCTCGGTGCACGATAGTCGGAAACCCTAGCCCGAACTATTTTCTTGGGAAAGACTGATTGATGTTTAGGCTTTTTATAATATAGGGGATGGATCAATCATCTCTTGTTTTCGTGAGGTCTACTGCGCCGGCCGCGGACGGAACGGGACGATGTGCATGTCACCAAACACTACGCGCCTGGACGTGTTAGGGCCCTGATGTGGACTTTTTTTTTTCCTGGATTAATGAAGAGAGGTTTTTTCTTCTTCTTTTTTCACGTGGGCCGGACTAATCTACGGTTTTGGTGATAATCGAGCATGATTAGGGGGAAAAAAAGTTTAAAGAATGGATCATCTGCATGTCATCTTGGTGGGCACTCGCATTTTGAAAATTGCTGGTGTCATTTTCCATTAGTCAGGGTGGGGGGGGCACGAATGAAGAAATCTCGGGCTTTTAAAAAGCCGTTCGCTTTAATTGTTTTTTTCACGAACCCTAGAAAACCCTAATTCTAATTTAACTCATCAACGTATGGATCAATCAACGTAGGTATTACTTTTGTCATTGCTGACTATTGGCACCATAAAGTCTACGTGAAATACTTCCATGGTATCAACTCGTAAATGAGATCCTCGTAGGATGAGAAAATTACAAAAAAAATAAAAAAATTAATCCTTATTTTTTTCAATCTATTCAGTCATAAATTTTTGCATCATGTTAATTCAATCCATCCAGTCAATTTGGCTGACCGTTGACATAATATTTTTTTAAAAAAATTAGAATTTTTTTTCCTTCCCTCCTCTTCTTCTTCCATTAGTTCAGAGGCCACCTCGCCAGCCTCACGCGAAGCTCACTCCCATTGGCCATTGGCAATGTTTGGTCTTATCACCTAGAGAAAGAAGAAGAAGAGAGAAGAAAAAAAAATAAAAAATAAAAAATAAAACAAAAAAAATATTAATAGAAATGTTAAAATATTATGTCGATGGCCAACTGGTGTCCATATTAACGTCATCCAGCCAAAATTAACTAGATATGTTGAACTAACACAATTACAAAAAATTATAACTGAATCGATAAAAAATAATTTAAAACTGAATTGATACAATTAAAATATATTTAGAACTATTCCTTGCAAGACTGATAATCGACTAACGTGTGTAACCATCATATATCTTTCGAAAATTGCATATTGGATAAGGAGAAAATTGCTTAAAAAGTCATAAACTTGTTATAATTATATCAATTCGATCATAAATCCTTTTTTGTCTTAATTGAAAATTGCTGAAAAAGTTATAAAACTATTACAATTATGTCAATTCAGTCACAAATCCTTTGTTGTATTAATTTAGTCTTAAACTTTTTCTATCTGTGTCAATTCAATCTATCACACTCATTTTGGCCTAAATTGCTAACATTAACATCAATTGGTCTATGTGACATTGTTGGCATTGACGTGGATAATGTTTCTGTTTTTTTTTTTATCATATTTCTGAAGTTTTTGTAATTTTTTTTTTCGTTCTTCCCACTTGGTCGTCGGCCTCCTTGATGGCTGATGTTTGGCTACGACATCGAGCCTTGCTAGAGGCCAGCGAGGGTCGACCTCAGCTTCGGACGAGGCTCAATAGAGCTCTTCCCTAGCTCAAAGTCGGCGAGTGGTGGGATTCCCCGTTTCATTCCATCTATTTTCTATTTAATTTTTTCTTTTCCTCCTAATCTCTCCGCTCACCCTAAAATGCTGCACGATGACCATATTGGGCCGGAGCGAGCCTCATGTGAACAAAACTTGGCAATCAGTAGCTCTAGGGGCTCGGCCCAATCGATACCCTCAAACAGATATCCGAATACTTTCGCAAGCGGATATCTTCCTTACGTAAACGGAGTCAAATGGGGCAAAATTTCTATTACACACTTCGCTTCAAATACACGTGTCACTCATCTAACGATGCTGTACGATGTTTCCAACACGAACGGTGGACCTAATAACAATTGCAAGTCGGAGAATCTATTCGCAAGAGATAGGGTAAAGGATAGTATGCTAAATACAGTTTCTAATGTCACAGAGAAAATGACGGAGCCGGTTCGCTATGTCTGTCCAGCACTACCTCCCGTCGTTCGATTCAGCCCTTCTTGAGCCAAAAGCAACTCTCGTCGACTGTACAATCAGAATCAAAATAACCCTGATCTGTTTATATTTCCTACGTCTCCAAACCTCTGTGTTAGTAAACAACAGGGTTCTTCGCCCTCCTTCCTTGGTCGCGGTCGCGCGTATGTACAGCTCCGTGAGCAGTCTCAACAAGGCTGGCCCTTGATGCAGTTGAGGGCGCCCGCAAAGCGCGTGAGCCTCGTCACGAACGTGCCCGGCTTAGCTTTGATCACGTCGTTCTTGTTGACTTTCCTGATGGGGTTCCCGGACTCCACGAAGAAGGCCCCGTTCAGCATCAGGTCGTCCTCCGATGTCCACGTCCACGACTTCCACACGCTGTCGGGTGCGTAGTCCCTCTTGGTCACCTGGCCAACCCCGCAATAGGCAGAACTAATCACGACCGGAGAAAAATGTCGAAACGTGCATCGTTTTCTCTTCTTTTCGGGTAGTCCAATGTATGTTGAGCCCGAGTACAAGACAATATGTACACGAATTGAATTTGACAGGATGTGTGTACGCAACAATCGATTAGGGTACGACTTTGTGACAGATGAAGGCACAGATTTAGGGTCAATGCTGAACGCAACAACAGTAAGTGATTGATTACCTCTTTACAATTCGGATCGACCGGGGCGATGAAACGGTTGCCCTGGCTGACGATGGTGGGGTGCTGGCTCCCTCCGATGGCGTACATGAGCCAGTGGGTGTAATCGTTGTTGACCACATGAACGAAGCCCCACCTGCACCTCGGCATCCTCTGGACCAGCCCTTGCCCAAAGTGGTTGAACGCCACTGTGATTTGCATGCGTGCATCCTCCGAGTAGCTATCGCTCCCCCCAAATAACATCACCTATGCCGTTTCCCCAATCTTTGTTAGTCGATCAAATGCATGTCGATCGCAAAAATTTGGTCGTCGTCGACGACCCTTTTCATCTTTACTTACTTACCTCATTGTGCCTGGTGAAATGGCAGTTGGATATGGTGATGGCCGTGGACGCCTCGATCGCATCGATCAGCCCATCAAAGCAGTGTGACATGGACACATGATCGATCCAGACGTTGGTGGCGCCGAAGAGGGAGATGCCATCCCCGTCGCTCCGCGTGCGGAACCCAAAGTGCTCTAGGGAGTCCCTGATGAGCCCGCCATTCCCTGGGTGGGTGTCGTGGATGTGGAGGCCGTGGATGATCACGTTCCTCACAAACTGCACGGTGATCTGGGCCCCGTCGCAGATGTGCACGTTGGCGCCGCGGCCATCGATCGTCTTGTTGTCCGTCACGATGAGCTCCTCGGAGAGCCGGATGACCATGTTGTGGGCGAATATGATCCACAGAGGTTCAGGCTGGATCACGGCGTAGCGCAGCGTCCCGGGCTTTGGTGTCATCAGGTTGTTGTCGGACGGGTCAGTCACCGTGTAGATCTTGCCGGCCTTGCCTCCAGTGGTCCCGCGGCCGAAGCCAAGGGCACAATTGGCCAGCCTCTTGCGGTGGTTGGCCCAATCTTTTTGGCATCGCCAGCACCGATCAATCGGGTTAGTGGCCAAGCATCCGCCCTTAGATTTCTTCAAGCTCCTCCTCGTGTTGTTACTCCCTTGCATGTCCCTACACCATGATCGCCAAAAAACCATTGGAAAACAAAGAGATTTCTTCATCGATGATACAAGAATAACAGAAGACATTCTCTTATTAATGAATGCTTGACGAGGTAATCAGTAACATAATGTTAGACAAAGCTCCTCAAAAGAGAGGGAGAGGGAGAGAGTACTTACTCATGCACGCGTTGGTTGAAATCCTCGGCCACTTTGCCTGGGTCGGGCTCGTAGGCCTCCATGGCGGCTTTCTTGGCTTCTTCGGCTCGCTTCTGCCACACCTCATCGAAGTCGGCGATGTTGGCCTTCAGAACCGGAACCATCACCGCGAGGAAAGCCAATGCAAACCCTAGTTTGTGATCAAGTGCTCCCATGGTGATCTCTATACGTTTGCTTCGCACGTCCTTTCTTCAAAATCTCTCTCCAGTGGCTCTTTTACTGTTTTCCTTTTTGGTAAAAGGATGACACGTCTATGGGGCATGAATCATGCATGCGTCTGGGGTTTCCATTGTTGCGGGGGATCGAAAGTTTCGAAAATGTCGTCAATGGCCTTAATTGGATGTCTTATAGCAAAATCCACGATCACAAATTGAGATCAAAGATGGAAAAAAACGAGAAGTAGAGAGAGAAGTGTGGGGAGTCGCTTCCCCCTGACCTTTTATGCCTCTTACTTTGTTTAGCCTGTAGGATTTCTTGACCTATAGTCACATTAGGTCCACAACCCGATGGGGGAGAGAACTTTTGGTAAGCACCATGCTGTTTCCAAGGTTAGTTCTAAGAATAGTTCTTGTCGTTTGATTGATTACATACATTGACTTAAGAATGTGAATTGGGTATCGAATGCCGGTGATCATAGTTCCCAAATCAATATATTTCTCTAGTGCACGAGATAATTCAGAGAGAATGTGCTATTACGGGAAACATTTGAAAAGACACGTGAAAACGCAGAGATCTCAGCACGGACCAAAACAATTCAAGCAAAACATTTAGGATAGAGCGAATTCATCTCAACAACAGCTTCAACGGTCCCGTCCTATCCCGTCCCCGCATCGGGTATTAGGGACCATTCGAATAAGCAAAAAGAGGGACAACATCCTCTAAGGAACATTCACGAGTGGGGGAGTACGTCCGTCAATAAGAAGCTTTGCAAAGTTACATTTTTTAGTAGCCATTGATTCTTTACAAGGCTATACGAGACAATGAATACCGAAAAACAATTAGTAGATACACAAGTAACCCAGAAAGAAGATAAGAAATACGGTGAAGCTGAATTGGATATGTAATGTAATAAACTCTCATTCGTAATCTTCAGGCTGAGCAAAAGGGTACTTGCGATATGAATTCTTGACCAGAGAAGGATCTTCAGGAGTTGACCATGGATACTTCAGTGATGGATCTCGCGGGAACTTTCTGAAGTTCAGGAACGGTGCCCAGAGCAGAACCCTGCCACACACATGGTGGAAAACAACAGAGTTCATGCGCGTAATAAGAAAACATTTCCGAGGAACTTATCATTCGAATGTGGATGGACGTCGTATCGGGACCTAGAACAGGAACATGGTTCTAGTGGGTGAGACGAGAATACGAATCGAATTCGCCCCCTCGATCGACGAAAGGGAGACTAGAAATGGAAAGAAACGCGAATGGGAGTGAACCGAATTGCATAGCAGATAGGTTGCACCCGAGGACCCAACTGACAGAACAAGCGTGTGCTGTCGATGTTGATGAAAAGTATTTTCGAACAAGAATCAGAATTAACTCGGCGGGATTAAAATCATTGTTTATATGATCAACACGAAGGGAAACTCACCCGGGGAAGAACATGAAGACGAACATGAACTGCAAATACATCTCAAACACGTTCCTCTTGTACCACCTTATCCTTAGCCAGTTCATGATGATTGGCTGCCATTTCCCAGACGTAGAAAATTGCAAACAGAATCGATGATGATTGAATCAAGCAATTGTTTACCGAAAAAATACGATTTCACTCACCGGCATTATGAGGAAGTACCAAAAGGCGACAATCCCGAGCTGTATCAGAACCCAAGTGAAATCTTCCTCATCGTTCACGCCGGTCACCGCAATCGCAGGCTGCTCAAACTGCAACGTAATTGGCAAGATCAAATGAACGAAGCAAAACCCATTAGACTCTTTTCAGTCTCCGACGATTTGCAAGATTAATCAAACGCAATCGTATGTGGCAGACGTGGGTTGGATAAGGGTACTACAGCAGTGGCCAGAAATGCTCCGACTCGGATTGCCAAGGCAGATTTTTGCAGGCCAATTGTCTCCGAGCAATCCCGGAAGATCCTTGCCATCGCCAGTGTCTTGGGATGCAATCAAGATCGCGGATTGAAGAAAACCCATTAGTCCGAAGGGATGACAATTTTGAAGGGGGGGAGGGGAGGCGCGGAAGAGAGGTAGATTCACTTGTTACCTGGTTTGGAGCAGCAGCATTATCAATCTGTGAAGGCTTGTGAAAGGAAGCGATGGAGGGAGGCTTTCTGGGTCGAGATGCGGAGAGAGAAGGGAGAGAGAGGACGTGGACGGGAAGGACTCGAGAGCTTAATGTGAAGCTCATGGCGAGCTCTCAGCGTTCTCTGTTCTCTCTCTCTTTCTGCGCAAAGTAGAGAGAGTGAAGGCGGATTGTCTTATCCATTGGAATTCTTTCGTCCGAACAAGAAAAAATTTGTCTATTTACCTCGCTTACTTCCTGGGTTTCTCAAATTTAATCCCTAGATCACCTTGACTTGAGTTTGAGCTACTCCGATCAAATTCTCAGTCGCATGTCGCAACTGAAACGATTCGATTCACGCGATGGTAAATTGAGAAGAGTTTAGTAGATGAGGCAAGTGACACTCTCAATCCATCTTATGCTATGTAGAGCAATTCATATCCAAGGAAGAGCCAAAGTATATTGATTTATATTAGGAAATTTTTCAAATGAAGGCACGAGATGTCATCAATTTTTTCAATTAATTGCATGAATTAGAGCTTATTTCAAATAAAAGTTTGAAGTGTTTTCATTATTTCGAGAGAAAATTTCAAAAAAAGGGCCGGAATTGCTCGAATTATTTCAAAAAAGTCATAGCCGAAAGGCATTTTTTTCATTTGTTATTTTATTTTATTTTTTATTTTTATTTTCCTTTTTTTCCTCTCCCCTCCGTTTCCCTCCCCAGGCCATCGTCTTGTTGGTCGTCGGAAGTGTTGTAGGCGAGGTCTCTCCATTTATCCTTCTCTGTCTGGTTCCCCTTATCGATCTCGGTGCAAACCCTCAAGCTTCACGACGAAGGCTTAGGGTTGGTGACCCTGGAGCTCGCCTTTTTCAGGCTGTTGCCCAAGAAGCCTGAGGTCCAGATCGCCGAGCTCGAGTTGTTGAAGCTCAACTACATCACAGCACATGAGCTTTACCAACATAAGTCCACCGGCACTAGAATACAACCTTCTCCCCAAGGCAATACTATATCATACTACTTACATAGTCGATCATCTCAGATTAAAGAACGACAAATAGGAAAACGGATCACAATCTACTGGACTTTACTTGCTCAACGACTCAACAATATGTTGCTGAGCATCAAGTAGAAAACTGACATGACATCAGCCACTGAATAGAAAGCGAAGGACAATATAGAGATGAACATCGAACGAAACGAAGTATCAGCTTCCCATTAACGGTTCCGATCGTTGAAATTGCAGCAGCCATTTTTGGACTACCCTCGCTGGGGCTGGCGAGGCCACCCACGCCTGATGCTGGCCTCAGCGAGGGTAGGCCGACGCTGGCCCAACCGAGGCCTGCGATGATTTGGGGAGGGGAGGGGAAAAAAGGAAAATAAAAAAAATAAAAGTCCACTTTGAAATAAAGTCCCTTTGACTAGGCCCTTTTTTTGAAGCTATTGGAGTATTTTAAGGTCTCGTTTGAAATAAAGTCCACTTCAGACCCTCGTTTGACAAAATAAGGATACTTCGAGCCCTTCTTTGAAATTTCCTCTTATTTCAAAGAGAAGCTTGATGAATAGCATTTTTTTCATGTGATTTTTTTCCTTTTTTTTTTATCCCCTTCCTTCTCGTCAGTGGCCGGTCTTAGGCGATGACCGGCCACCAATGAGAAGGAAGGAAAAAATGGGGAAAAAAGAGAGAGAAGGAATGACTTTGGCCAGGATTCCCTTTTTTGAAATAATGAGAGCACTTTAAGCTCTTATTTAAAATAAAAATTTATCTTTAGGGCGTTATTTGGGATAACGAGGAATCATTATTCAAAATTTTCTTATTATATAACGTTGTACATATAAGCAATGGGCTATGGCTTCATTAATATTCTACATGTGGCTTTGATTAGGCCCAATCTCGAAACTTCAAATGGGCTCGAAAACTGGCCCTTGGTCCTTCACTGTGTGAAAGGCTGACTGGTTGAACGATGTAAGACAATCTCAACTACGTTCTCCTCATAAAATAGCGCAAACCTTTTCAAGTGTAAGCTATTTCTCATCAGTTAACGATAGAGTGAAAGCCTGAGCAAATCCCTGTCAATTACCAAGTGTTGGAAAACTAGTTTTGTGTTATTTGACCTCGCTGCACGAACGCATCCATGCGTCGCAATTCGTGCCTGAGGTTGGACGGCGAAGATTATCGGTACCAACGGAGCCATATCGAGTGACAATTATGCAACGCACCGCATGGTATCACCAGATTTATTACGTGATGTCGCTCTTTGGACGTGTGAAAAGAGACTCGTTCGATTGGATGATCTTATAGTAGCTTTTATCAGAAAATAATAATAATAATAATAATAATAATAATAATAATAATAATAATAATAATAATAAGTGATGAAATCGAAAAATATAGGGGGAATCAAAGGAAAAGGATGCAAATAAAAGAAATGAAAAAAAGAGGGAGGTCATGGGACGTTCTTGGCTTTCTTGTCATGATGTTTACTGATGTTTATGTATGTCCCACTACCTCGAACGCTCTTAGATCGCCATCATTGCAACATTTCATTACTTAATTTGAGTTTTAATTCTCTTTCCCTCCTACTTTTCCCCCCTCCATTTCGTCAATCTGTCCTCAGAAAATTCGCACACTTCTCGTGTTTCTGCCGACAGAAGATCGAGAAGAGTTCGAACCACTTACGCTAAGATAATGATATCATAAATTGGATTAATTATTATTATATAGTCGGCTAGCTTACCAATGGCGATGCACAGGGTGTGTGGACTTGTGCTTTTCTATTGCTTATTTCCTTTAAAATTTTGAAAAAAAGGAAAGGGATTATTGAGACATATTTGAACTACTTTTATTTATCCCGAAAAATTTTTCAGATATTTTTGTGTTAAATAAGAACCGAGTCGTAAAAGTGGCAAAATTCAAAAGAATAATAAAACTAGCAGGCATCGGAAGAGGGTCGGAGTGATTGGATCGGAGCACCGAGTCGAACTCTCATGGTGGCTTACTTTGTAATTCCGGTCTAGTACCGAAAAATAACGCGGGCATGGGTTCTCTACTTAAATTTCAGACATTTCTAGACACTAACCCATTTGATTAACAAAATAGGCAAAAAGATGTCATTTTTTCAATCCTTTTGAAAAGCATGAAGTTATGATTAATCAGAGATGTAAAAACGTAGGTCTACCTAACAAGATTCTCCCGAAAAGGGATTTGACTAGGGGAAGATCATCCGACAGATAATTCTATAATTCGTGGTGGTAATAAAATAAAACAAAGACGAGAGCCAGTGCCTCCTATAATGTCACTGTTTGGAATGTCCCCAAAAGTGCATGTGCTCTCCGGGCAAAAGCAAAAGTCATCGATCGTGCCATTAGAAATTAATATGTAAACTTGGCGTTTAGAAATCCCTTTTTTAACATTTTTATTTTTTGACAAATTAATGTTATGGTCGTAAATGATCATTAAGTCCTAACACACGCACGCGTAGTCGTGATTCGTGAGATGGGTGATGCAGATAAGGACAGTCGAACCATCTCCAAGCTTAAAAGCCTTAGCTGATAAACATTTATCGAGGGAGGGTCCATATTTTCGCCATGCATCTATTATCCTCTCTACCTTCTATCGTAAGTCTGAATCTCCTCTCTACTTTTTTGTTTATTTTTTAATCATTACTTTCATTTTGTAATAATAAAGAAGTACCCGTTATGCACCCGGGAGAGGAAAAAAAAAATGATGTTGCGAGGGGCAAAATTGTAAAAAAAAAAAATTATAAATCTATTGTATTTTTGCCAATTCAATTATAAATCTTTTATATTTGTGTTAATTCAGTTTGGCCGGCTGATATTGATTTGGATGATGGTTGGCACTAACGTGGCCTTAGGTGAGGCTTGCCCTCACTAGTGGGCGGCAAGGGCAAGCCTCGCTTGAGGCTGGTGAGGTTGACCTTGTTGGCCTCAGCCTCTGGCCAGTCGCCATGGGTAGAAGAAAGAAATAAAAAAGGAAAGAGAAAAGAGAAAAAAAAAAGAGGTATTATTAAAAATTATCCACGTTAGCCTAATCGGCAACAGTTAGCTAGATCGATTAAATTGGTACAAATGCAATATATTTTAGATTGAAATAACACATGAAAATTTTTAGAACCGAATTGTCACAAATACAAAAAGTTTATGACTGAATTGATAAAATTAAAATGTTTATAACTGCTAAAATATATAAATATTAAACCACGCATTATTTTAACAGCTTAAACTTTTAGAACAGTTTGCAAATGGTCCCATCAAATCTTTTATGATATTAAAGTAGGAGGTTTTGAATTCAAATCTTTTAAATATGAATACGTCCACGTTTAGTATTAGACAAAAGACTAGACTAGATAAAAGATTAGACTAAGCGTAAAGGAGATTATTGAAATATATAAATATTAAATCATGTATTTTTCTAACAACTTAAAATAAAATATTTAATTCTAGAAGATTAGAAACTCCCTGAGCAATGATGCCACTCGAATAAAATGCCCTATAGAATAGGCAACTATGCTCTTGCCCAAGAGCCGTATGAATGCCATCATAGTGAACATGTAGATACGGGGCCCATTGATTTGTACCATATAATTACAAGTACATAAAAGATTGAGAAAAGAAAACACTTCATGTAGCTAATAATTACTAGCTCAGTCGGGAAATAACTATGTGTTGTGTGTGTCTATATATGAAAGCAAAGGAAAGCGAACTCAATCGGCCCCGGCCTCCAATTTGGACCACAGTGATCAGTCAGTGACCGTCATTATCCAGGTCTTTGCACTAATCTTTTTTCCTTAATCAATCGTCAAATTTGAAACTTTCTTTTTCTTTTCTTTTTCTTTATTTATCATTTATTTATTTTTAAAATTTTTCTTTTGGGTATAATTGGACGCCTCAGATAAAAGAATTGGGGAGACGCGTGCACAAAGCAGCGGACCATTCGAGAGAACATGGGGGCCTGGGGCCACAAGAGATTAAATGAAAAAATCAGGAAAAAAATTTAATTAAATGGAGGTTGATAAAACTTTTTTATTATTCAAGTATGTTTGTGGTGGCCACACATAGGTGTACGCCCATTTATTTATTTATTCCATTTAAAGTTATATTTTAGTAGGAAATTTAGGGTTGCTTGCACAATCGTTTGGATTTGGTCCAAAAACATGTGAGCTGAAAGAAATTAAAGAGGAGCAGATTGTCCGCATACTTTAGAGGATGTTTCCTTTAGCTAGCTGACTTAGAAAAGTCGATTTCGCTTTAATGTATAATTTAAAAATCCAACCAATAGTATTCCTACTTCTAAACTTAAGTAAGGGTGTGTGTGGTTCCGAAATAAAAACTTGATTTTAGATTTTAAGGTATGCATGGTAAATTTCAAATTAAAAAAAAATGCGAAACATAGGTAAGTTTCAAGTTCTATGCAAATATAACTTACGAATATTTTCATGTCATATTTTGAAAAGTAGAAATTATTTTCATGATATCCAACTCATGAAATTTTCTATTCTTAATCTAGAATAATCCATACATTCCTCTCTTTTTTCCTGCATTTTTGTAAAATCATATTAGTAGCTCAATCTCGCCAAGGATAGTTGCCAAACAATCCCAAAGCCAAAGGCTACGATATTAGGAAAGGGTATCTCAATAAAAAGCAATAAGCAGCTAATGAAAACTAGCCTAGGATTCAAGGAGGTCATACCTAGATGAATAGTAAATCCGAAAAGACATAAGGATGCTGCGAAAAAAAAAAGGCAAAAGCAATTTGAAGGGACAAAGCACGGCAAAAGTTGACAGCTTCCTCTCGAGGAGGATTGATATGCCGATGGTCACCATCACCAACTCAAAGCAATTGGACTGGAACACGTACGAAATTTGAAAGATTCCATGGCAAAAGTGTTTTTATTTTTTTTAATTACGTTGGTATTGTTTTGAGATTTTTTATTATTATTATAAATAATTGTGAACGGATCTTCGTTCGAAATGAGGAAGAAGATAGAGAATTTAGGCGATTTAGGTAGGGTTGGGCGGTGCAGCCCTTCGACCGCCTCCCCTCGCACGGTCTTGAAAAACAGATTTCAAGAAAGGCTAGTCGTTTTCGGTGACCTAGTTTCGCCCATACTTTATTGATTTTTTATGCTTACCCATTTTCGTCAACACGAAGGTGACGAGCGTGTGATCATGCAAAAATGGAAATTTGATGGTTGGAAAAGAGCGATCGAGGGGGCAAAGCGTGTTCAGATGGTGGGAAACGAGCACACCGTTTTCATCCCTTGCGTACACTTTACGATGATGACCCAATCTCTAATATGTAGTCCACAACGGCAAAATTGTCAAAGGAAATTCCTGAATTTTTCGCATTTTTATCAATTTAATCTTAAACCTTTTAAGTTTACCTATTCGATCCTAGATATTTTCACATTTGGCCAATTCAGTCATACTGACCTATAGTCGCTGACATTGATACTGACTGTCCTATGTGGTATCATCGGTACTGACGTGAATAATTTAAAATATTTTTTAGTATTTTTTCCCTTTATGGGTTCGGGGCTAGCGACCCCCGCTTGCCCTTGAACCCAAAAAGGGGGAAAAAAGGCAAAAAATTGAAAATGCATTAATAATTTATTAAAAATTATCCATGTCAGCGTTGACGTTGCCACGTAGAATGACTGTTGTCCACATCAGGGATTTCCAATCAATATGACTGAATTGGCAAAAGTTGAAAAGGTTTAGGACTGAATTGTCAAACTTAAAAAGTTTAGAACTGAATTAACAAAAGGCGTGAAAGGTTTAGTATTTTTTCGACAATTTTTCCTGTCTACAAGAATGTGCATTTATATTTGTGGAGCCAATAATTCGGGCTAGATATACTAAGTTGGCAAAATGGGGAGCTGATTAAGGGCACTTCGAATGATAGTTCACATAATAATTTTCAAGTAAGGGTACAAAGTAACATCGTTTTATTAAAAGACGGCTTAAATTGGGACCTTGTCTTAAATAAGACACTGAAGCATCCAACCTGATATGAAACAAGGCCTCAAGCTTGCTGGTTGCCCAAATCTTCGTTAGCCAGCGAGTCTGTGAGCTGCACGGGTTCGCGGATGAGGTCCCGCAGTTCTCCAGCCTCCATCTTCCTTCCATTTCTTTGTATTTTCCATCTTTTGCGTTACTGTTGGCGTGACTCCACATCATCATTACTTCACCGAAAATTTTGGTTGCATGCCGATCAAAGTACAAACATTTATAAATAATCAAAGTTTGATACAACATGCATTGACATTCCTTCAACACCAATATCATCTTATCTTAAATCTCCTTGTAGTACGATCTAGGTAGTGTTTTACAAGATTAAGAACTAAGGAAACTCATACCCTATCAATAAAACGGACTGACACGACAAGAAAATGACAAAGATACTTGAATTGGAGAACCCTTGTGATTCTTCGTTTGCAAAAGCTCTCATATTGTGGCAACTTACTCAAAATTTTAGACGACAAAATTATGTCAATGGAAAAAATTGTTGGGATTTTGTTGTAAAATCCCATAAGAATTGAATAAGAAAAGAAGGAGGATGGAGAGCCCAATATATGAAATAGTAGATGGAGGATGCGTTTAAATATTAAAACTTCACAAATGGATTTGGGCCCCAAGGGGCATCGCACTTTTATGGACAGGAAAGTACCTACGCAATGGCTCACACACGAGCGCCACCGCTGCCCGCAAGCTGCGGTTCGATTCGGTTCGAGCCCGGGTCCGCGCGTTTATTTATTTTTACACCATCATTTTTTTTATTTATTCCTTTAAATTTGAAGGGACACGACTTGAATAGACATGTCCGAAAATTTCTGGACATTCTTTTTCTTCCGAACAGATATGTTTGTTCGGTATTGAGCGAACATGAAAGTTCGTCGAACATACATGTTCGTTTGGATTAAAGCGAACGAACATATTTATTTGAACAAGTTTGATCGTTGAACATACATGTTCGCTCGGAATAAAGCGAACGAATATGTTTATTCGAAACAGAATTCTGTTTAGTTCGCATTCATTCGTTAGCATAAATGTTCGATTTTGCAACTCTTCATTGTCTATAAATACAAACTCCGACTACTGAGACTTTTGTGTTCCACCACTCATTACTCATCTTCATTATTTGTGCGATTGTTCTGCAAAGTTACGTTCGCCGAAGTACTTCAAAGAAGTACCGCTTCAGAGGAACGCTTTCTATCTTGAGAAACAATTGTCCAAAGTCCTCGAGTACTGATTGAGGGGGCAAATTTGTCTTAACGATACAACGTCATTTCTTTGGGCTTTGGCCTCGAATCAACATTCTGCTTACTTGTTTCATTGGCTGCAGGTTAGTCTTTCAATTGCAATTCTGATTATATGAACTTAGGCAATAACAATCTTAAGAAAAAAAATTTATTGCTGTTGACGATCCTCGTGCCTAATTTGGGTGATATTTTCTTTAGAAATATTCTGTACAATCGGTCACATATAACGTTTATTTGAATCAATCGTTTCTCGAAACTCTATAAAGTAGTTCGAATAGTCCTTTGTCGAATTCCAATTGACGTCGTCCTTACATTTCTTTTGAAAAAAAAAAATCTATGACTTCGTTTATATAATTATTTGATATTATATATGTCCTTTTTTTAATAGAAATGACTTCGACTCCGATCACTCCTACTCCTAATCATGGAAAAAAGTCAGAAAAGTTTAATGGTTATGATTTCAAAAGATAACAACAAAATATATTGTTCTATCTCAAGATCTTGAATTTGGCAAGATTCCTCAATTAGGATGGTCCTAAATTGGACGCTGGAGAGACAAACAAGGAAAATGTTGCTGCCGTGGATGCATGGAAGCATTTTGACTTCCTGTGTCGTAACTATGTTCTCAACGGTGTGGATAATACCCTGTATAAAGTTTATAGTCCACTGAAAATGACTAAGGAGTTATGGGATAGCCTGGACAAGAAATATAAAACATAAGATGCCGGATTGGAAAAATTCATTGTCAGCAAATTTCTAGATTTTAAGATGGTCGATTCTAAAACTGTCTTAAGTTAAATTCAAGAGCTTCAAGTGATCATGCATGATATTCATGCTGAATGAATGACACTAAGTGAATTATTTCAAGTGGTTGCCTTCATTGAAAAATTGCCACCGTCTTGGAGATATTTAAAAAATTATCTCAAACACAATATAAATGAGTTATTACTTAAAGACTTGATTATTCGATTGAGGATCAAGGAAGACAATAGACTTTTTGGGAAGAAAGTTGGCAAAAATCTATAGGTCTTAAGGGCCAATGTTGTTGAAGAAGAGACGAAACCCAACAAGAAGAGAAAAATGCCTAGCAAGTCTGGAAAGAGATTCACCCAAGGCCTGAAGAAGTTCGATGACAAATGCTTCAACTGTGAAAAGTCTGGACATTGAGCCAAAAACTGCAGAGCCAAAAAAAGACAGAAAACTCAGGCCAACATGTTGGAACAGATTTCCAATGGTGTTAATGATATCAATCTTACCGCAATGATATCTGAGTGTAACATAATGGGAAACTCTAAGGAGTGGTGGATTGATACTGGAGCAACTCGTCATATTTGTGTAAACATATCGATGTTCTCGTCTTATACTATTGTGGGGGGTAATGAAAAATCATATATGGGTAATTCATCGACCTTTAAGGTGGAAGGTGTTGGAAAGATTACTCTGAAGATGACATCTGAAAAAATCGTGACACTAAATAATGTTCTACATGTGCTAGATGCTCGCAAAAATTTAGTGTCTGGATCTATCCTTAGCAAGAATGGTTTCAAGTTAGTGTTTGTGTCTGACAAGTTTGTACTCTCCAAAAATGAAATGTATGTAGGAAATGGTTATCTGAGTGATGGTTTGTTCAAGATGAATGTAATGACTGTTGTAATCAAAGATGGTATGAATAAAGCTGTTTTTACTTATGTGGTTGAGTCTCTTGATATTGACATGCTAAACTAGGACATGTTAATTATAAGTCGATAAAAAAATTAATGAATGTGGGATTATTGCCGATATTTGACTGTCCAAGTGAAAAATGTCAAGTGTGTGCTGAATCTAAGTTATCTAAGCCTCCTTTTTATTCTGTAAATAAGAGAATAACAGAACCTTTAGATTTAATACACACAGACATTTGTGACATGAAAGTAATACCTTCTAGAGGTGATAAGAAATATTTTATCACATTTATAGATGATTGTTCAAGGTATTGTTATATCTATTTACTAAGTAGTAAAGATGAAGTTGTGAATGCTTTTAGAATTTATAAGTCTGAAGTTGAAAATCACTTAAATAAGAAAATTAAAGTGATAAGAAGTGATAGAAGAGAAGAATATGAATTTCCTTTTGAGGAAATTTATTCTGAGTTTGGTATTATTTACCAAATCACCGCTCCTTATACACTACAATCGAATGGTGTGGCGGAAAGGAAAAATCGATCTTTAAAGGAAACAATGAATGCATTGTTGAATAGTTCTGGTTTATCACCAAATTTGTGAGGGGACGTTGTCTTGACGACAAATTTTATTTTAAATAGAGTACTCCACAAAAAGACACAATAAACTCCCCATGAGAAATGGAAAGGCAAATTCCTAATTTGAAATATCTCAAAGTGTGGGGGTGTTTGGCTCAGATTGCGGTTCCTAAACCTAAAAAAAAGTTAAGATAGGTCCAAAAATCGTTGATTGTGTCTTTATTGGATATGCTCTTAATAGTAATGCATATCGATTTCTTGTTCATAAGTCTGAGATCCCGATATACATGTTAATATGATTATTGAGTCAAGGAATGCTTCGTTCTTTGAGAATATATTTTCGTATAACATAGTATATGAGCCAATTAATAACGATAAGAGGTCCCGAGATGCTACATCTAGAAGTGATCCAATAGAGTATAAACCTAGACATAGTAAAAGACAAAGGATTTCTACGTCTTTTGGACTTGATTTTCTAACATATTTGTTAAAGAATGAGCTTCGGACATTTAAAGAAGCTGTGACATCTCCAGAAGCCCCGCTCTGGAAAGAAGCTATCAATAGTGAGTTGAATCTATCTTGTCTAACCATACTTGGGAATTGATTGACCTTCCTCCGGGTAATAAGCCACTACAATGTAAGTGGATATTTAAGAGGAAAATGAAAGCATATGGTATTATTGATAAGTATAAGGTTAGACTTGTAGTAAAAGGTTACAGGCAACAAGAAGGTCTTGATTATTTTGACACTTATTCACCTGTCACGAGAATTACATCTATACTGTTGTTAATCGCTATAGCAGCGATGTATAGACTTGAAATCCATCAAATGGATATTAAAACGGCTTTTTTAAATGGGGATATGAAAGAAGAAATATATTTGAAACAACCTGAAGGGTTTATTATTTCAGGACAAAAGAGGAAAGTATGTCGGCTTATCAAGTCACTGTATGGCTTAAAACAAGCACCAAAACAATAGCATGATAAATTCGATCAATTCATGTTGACGAATGATTTCAAGATTAATGAGTGTGATAAAAATGTATATGTTAAGAACACTCATAATAACTTTGCCATTTTATACTTGTATATAGATGATATGCTTATAATGAGAAGTAATAGTGAGGTTGTTAAGGCAACCAAACGCATGCTCACAATCAAATTTGATATGAAAGACATGGGGGTTGCAGACGTTATTTTAGGAATTAAAATCCGTAAAACATATGAAGGATAATCTCTATCGCAATCCCATTGCATTGAGAAGATTCTTGAAATATGCAAGAATCTAGGCATTACACCAGTAAGTACCTCGATAGATGTTAATTTACATCTTTCAAAGAATACTGGTGAAAGCAAGATTCAAAATATGTATGCTAATATACTAGGCAGTTTAATGTATGTCATGAACTATACTAGACCAGACATAGCTTGTGCGATAAGCAAGCTAATTCGATTTACAATTAGTCCAAATGAAAATCACTAGAAAGTTATGAAACGTGTGTTAGGCTACTTGAAACATACTCAAGACTATGCTTTGCATTACACAGAATATTTAGCGGTACTTGAAGGATATTATGATACAAATTGGATAACTGGCACAAAAGATACAAAATCAACAAGTAGATATATGTTCACACTTGATAGGGGAGCAGTGCCTTAAAAATCATCCAAATAAATTTGTATAACAATATCTACTATGGAATTAGAATTTATTGCTTTGGATAAGGCCAGTGAAGAAGTGAAGTGGCTTCAAAATTTCTTGGAAGATATTCCTAATTGGCCTAAACTAGTGCCAGCTGTATGTATTCATTGCGACAGTCAAGCGGCAATAGGAAGGGCAAGGAAAGTCATGTATAACGGTACGTCTCGACAGATACATCGAAGACACGATACTGTAAGACAACTTTTTTCTAGTGGAATTATCACAATTGACTATGTAAAGTTAAAGATAATGTTGTGGATCCACTAACAAAAGACCTAACTAGAGAGTTGGTTGTAAAAACATTAAGGGTAATGGATTTAAAGGCCTACAAATAAGTCATCATAACGGAAACCTTACCTAGTTGACTGGAGATTCCAAGATCTAGGTTCAAATGGACAACTAAATTATGAAGACAGTTTAGAGTACTGTAAATTCTTACTCATTCCCGGATGAAAAACAGTACTAACTTGTGGAGGTTAAGCGAAAGCTTTTAATGATTCTGAATTAAATATATAATACACCGCATATTCAGAAATCACCTATGTGAGTGTGAAGTGAGAGCCGCTTCTGCGAGAATTGAAAAGGCCGAATTCTTTAAAGTACTTATGAGACCAGGCAGTGTTTAAGGCCAAAATGAACATAACAGTGAGAACTAACTTTGTTCAAGAGATAATTGTGTGATTTCTATTGTCTAGGCTTATACCAAAGGTCAACAATTCAAAGACATCAAATCTACTGATTGACCGAGTAAGTCTGATAGGTCTCACTAGGAAAAATTCAAAGTCTCATACTACTTATCCTAATACAACGTTCTCTCATGAAATAATCGCACATTGCATCTCATGTATACACGAAGAGTCGTGATATCTGAAAATCTTATTCATGCAGGGGATTATTGGGATTTTGTTGTAAAATCCCATAAGAAGTGAATGAGAAAAGAATAAGGATGGAGAGTCTCACATAGGAAAAAGAGTATATGGTGAATGTGTTTAAATATTAGAACTTCACAAATAAGTTTGGGCCCCAAAAGGCACCTCACTTTGTAGACGGGGGAGGACCTATGCAAAGGTCCACGTGTTCGCGTCGCCATAACCTGCCGACCGATCAGCTCGGTTCGGGCCGGGGCCGGGTCCGTGCGTTTATTTATTTTTATACCATCATTTTTTTATTTATTCCTTTTAATTTGAAGGGACACGACTTGAATAGCCATGTCCAAAAATTTCTGAACATTCTTTTTTCTTCCGAACAAATATGTCTGTTCAGCGTTGAGCGAACATGAAAGTTCGTCGAACATACATGTTCGTTCAGATTAAAGCGAACGAGCATGTTTGTTCGAACAAGTTCGATCGTCGAACATACATGTTCGTTCGGAATAAAGCAAACGAACATGTTTGTTCGAAACAGAACTCTATTCGGTCGCATTCCTTCGTCAACAGAAATGTTCGACTTCGCAACTCTTTATTGTCTATAAATACAAACTCCGACCGTCATTTTTTGACTACTGAGACTTTTGTGTTCTACCACTCATTACTTATCTTCATCATTTGTGCGATTGTTCTGTAAAGTTACGTTCGCCAGAGTCCTTTGAAGAAGTACCGCTTTAGAGGAACGCGATTCGTTTTATCCTAGGAGATAATTGTCCAAGGTCCTCGGGTACTGATTGAGTGGGCAAATTTATCTTAAGGACACAGCGTCATTTCGTTGGATTCGGATCAACATTCTGCTTACTCATTTGCATTGGCTGCAAATTAGTATTTCAATTACAATTATGATTATACGAAATTAGGCAATTAACAAAAACTATGCCATCAGCCGCAACTTTATGTTCTCATGCTGTATCAGGAACAATGGTTCGCATCGAGTAAAACTGACAATGTACTTTGATTAAGGGGCTGTTGCGAATGTCGAGATGCTTCAGCTCTTGAAATCCTAGGTGCAAAACCTGTGAGTGTTCTTTTTGAAATGTCTCAGCCCGTCCAAATGCAAGTATCGAGACTTCAGCAGAGTTTTCTGAACCGACTCTCTTGATAAAATATTGTTGCGCAGTTCCAGTTTGAGCTTCATGATTCTCAATCCTATCGTGAACCAAAATCTGATCGGGATCATGAATGATAGGTCATCATCCTCCAAGAGTATGATGGGATCATAGGTTGATATCTCCAGAGTGGCTAGTTTTTGTCTCACTCTTCAACTCAGCAAGCCTAGTATTACACGATTCTAACGGTACTTCATCATTCCCATCGGTCGATCAAAGCTTCCCTTCTTATATGACTCTTCCAAGTTGATGTAACCTTTGAGGAGGACATCAGACTCAATTGTCTAAAGCACGTGGCAATTACTTAGATTTAACGAGCTTAGATTCGTCGGTTCCCTGACTTCTCTAATGTCACTACGCACGAGATGCATCTCACATGCATCTTTTGTGAGCCTGAATGCATGGGTTTGTCGACCAACGAAGATTTGATCGCGGGGCAGTTAGGGGTGTTATTTGAGATTAGGTTGGCCATTCCAAGACCATCTTTGAGATAAGGTCCATTTTGGATAATCTTTTAAGAAAATGATCTCACTTTAAACTCTTATTTGGAAGTTTCGCTAAAATTCATATAATCAAATTTATACATGAAGCACATCATTCATGATTCACTCGAACTATATTAGTTGCATCCGTTCTTGATGAGCTTTTATATTGATTGATTGTCACGGTATAAGGGGCTTTATAGAATCCTAATCGAGAATACGGATATATTTTACCAAACAATCTTAGATGTCGACCCACCACGTTGCACAATTAAAAAATGCCATTCTCAAATACAAAAGGATTATAATTGAATGGTAAAATTATGGAGAGTTCAAGTCTAGCAATTTACAATCTTAGATGGCACACTTAGAAGGGCTTAATATCGAAAAAAAAAAAAAACTCTAACTTTAGCATTTGTGTCAATTATATCCAAAACTTTTTTTGTCTCATAAAAAACACCAAACTTTTAATTTTTTTTCCAATTTTACCGGTTTAATATCCAAAAAAACCTTTCCAAACCTTTTTTTATCTCCTAAAAAATCACCAACTTGTATTTTTATCCCAATTTTACCATCATTTGCTTTTTGTTCATAATTACCGTAGTTAATCCTAGGCGATTCGAATTTTCTCGCCAAATTTACCAATGAATTTTCGAAATTTAAAAATAATAAGTTTTAGGGACGACGAGATTTTAAAAATTTCGTCAGAATATCCCCATATCTAACCGTTTTTTGGGCTGCCTTCTTAAGTGACTATATATCTCTCGGCAATATATAGGGACAACAAAAAACATAAGTTTGAAATTTTTTCATGTCAGTTTTGCTGAGGTGTAGTTCATTAACGACATGAAAATGTCTTGTAAGATTAACTCGCTATGATTATAGACGAAAAACTAACGGTGGTAAAATTGGAACAAAAATAAAAGTTGAGGGTTTTTTTTTTGTACTAAGCCTGTAGAATTGTGATAACAGTAAAAGTTAAATAATTTTTTTGAGATAAATTTTTTTTGGATATAATTGTTACAAACGTTAAAGTTAGAGGTTTTTTATGAGATAATTTTTTTTATATAATTGTCATAAATGCTAAAATTAGAGATTTTTTTTGGGTATTCGGCACACTTAGAAGCAACACTTAATTTTTTTTCCTAATGCATTAATATTGACATAGGAAACCCTCTCGAGTTAAAAAGGTTCCCAGTACTTGAAATAGAGACTAGAGACTAGGTGCTTTGAATTCCTAGCACGATTACATATATCCTTAGAGAGGAGTCCAAAATAAATGGACTTGAAAATCTCGATGATATCATTCGACCAAACATGGGCAAAATAATTTTAAAAAAATAATACATTTATTGTAATTGTGCTAATTCAATCTTAATTTTTTTTAATCAATTCAGTTCTAAACATTTTATATTTACACAAATATTTTTTTCCGTCTTCCTCCTCCAGTCTGTAACTGGATTAGCGAGCTCGCCCTTGCCGACTTTCTCCTCCGACGACCAGCTAGAGAAAAAGAAGAATAAAAATATATATATTATTAAAAATTATCCACGTCACCGTCGGTCAATCATAGTTAGTTGGATGGAATAAATTAGTACAAATGCAAAAGATTTAAGATGAAATTGACCTAAAAAAAAAATTCAGCACTGAATCGACACAATTACAATATGTTCATGACTTTTTTTCATAATTTTCCAACCAAATGTCATGGTATTCTCTGTACATGTTTCAAAAGATAAAAATGTAGTAAAAATATTAAACTATTTTCACCATTTTCTTCTTCTAAAAGTGGTAAATTGTTATAAAAATAAAGGTATCACTTTTATGATAAATTGTTTGCGCATGATCTACTAAGGAAGCATCTTTACGAAAAAAAGAAAAAGAAAAAGGAAAAGAAAAATAAACTTTGGATTATGAATGAAGCACCGGCAAGGGCATCATCAACGGGCCCCCCACACACACACTTTTACTTTAATACTGGCCACCAATTTAGGGTCATTGTTGGTGGGCCACCTATTTCCCCTATCCTTATTTATTCAACTTATACTATTTATTTTTTGACCAAAAAAAACCATACTATTTAAGAGTTTCCAAAAGAAAAAACTATACTATTTAAATTTTGGTCATTAAATTTTTGGCCGTCAAGGCAGAAATTTGCTGAGACTAAGAGTTTGTGAATAAATTAGGTTGATAACCGAGATTTATTGTTATCATGTCTTGCATTGATGGCCAACGATTTCCTACCAAACCCGAGCGATCTTAAGATCAAGACATGCTTCAATATGAATGATGTACGACATAAGCATGTAAATTCCTATTGTGTTTTTCTTTAAAAGATCGGTAGAAAAAAAAATAGTGATGTGCTGCTTGGGAAAGTACTGATAATAGGACTCAGGCAAAATCCCAAAAAAATCATAAGAGAAGGATTATCAAGATTTTATACATATATATATTTATTTAAAAGTAGATGTGAAAATTCGAAGGCAACGGTGAGATGAAGAGAATGTTGATGGTTACTAAACTTTGTCAAAAGAGGCTTAGATGATGCTGCCAAGACATTCTTTTTAAGTTTTTCCTGTGTCGAAGAGTGACTCCTCTTCTCTGTTTCTCCTGCTGAACTGCTCTGTCTCCTTCAACATCATTCTCTCTCTCTCTCTCTCTCTCTCTCCCCCCAAACAAACACCATCTTCTCTGCAAAAACTCTGTATTACAATCTCTCTCTCTCTCTCTCTCTCTCTATAGTCTGTACAGTACATATTGATCGTCATCTCCAATGGCAGCCAACAAGTTTGCGACCATGGTTCACAAGAACACCAACAAGATGACCCTGATTCTGATCTATGCCGTTCTCGAATGGATTCTGATCGGCCTCCTCCTCCTCAACTCTCTCTTCTCTTACCTCATCGTCCGATTCGCCGATTACTTCGGCCTCAAGAGGCCCTGCCTCTTGTGTTCCAGGATCGATCACCTGTTTGAGCCCGGCAAGACCAAGCTCCATCACAGAGGCCTTGTCTGCGAGAGCCACGCCAGCGAGATCTCCCAGCTGGTCTACTGCTTCAATCACCAGAAGTTAGTAGAGCTCCGAGACATGTGCGAGGATTGCTCGTCCTCTTTGCAAATCGAACCGGCTAAGGATGATGATGGTGATGAGAAGGCGAAGTGTTGCTGTTGTTGCTGTGGAGCGAGTGTGGAGAAGAAGTCCCACTCCTCTCCCTGTGCTTCAATCAAGTCTTGTTTTGATAATCCTGATGATACCCGGAAGGGGTATTTTGTCACAGAGGCAGAGGATGGTGAGGATGGAGATTTTCGGAGCGGATCGGAGCTGTTTGTGAAGGAAGGCATTCGGCGGATTGAAGAAGCTGGAAGATTCGTGGTGGTTTCTGAAGATTGTCAAGCATTTGGGGATGTTAAAGTGGAGCCAGAGGAGGACAACAAGTGTTCATCGCCTTCATCAGAATCCGGTGTTAAAGAAATGGTGGAGACTGACGATTGGAAGGTCGAACTGGTGACTGAGAAGGAGCGCGATGTCATTGCCGAGGATGATAGGAATGTGTTCGTTGTTGAGAGGCATATGCCTGATGAGACTGATCAGAGCATGCTTCAATTCGGTGGCGGAAAAGGCCAATCAGCGGCCGTCGACGAGCTCTCCTCTCGCCACTTGGAGTTCGTGGAGATTTCTGAAGATCGCCAAGCATATGGGAATGTTAATGTCGAGCCAGAGGAGGAGGAGGACAAGTGTTCGTCGCCTTCTTCTCAATCTGGTATTAAAGAGATGGTGGAGAATGAGGCTGACAAGGTCGAACTGGCGATTGAGAAGGAGCAGAGAGTCATTGCCGAGGATGATAGAAATGTGTTTGTTGTTCAGAGGCATATGTCTCATGAGACTGATCAGAGCATGCTTCGATTCGGGGACAGAAAACGCAAATCAAAGGCTGGCACCGAGTTCTCATCTCACCACTTGGAGTTTTACATCGGAAACAATGACTGCGAATTGATTCCGGTGGAACTGAAAGGGCTGTACACAATCAAAGAAGAAGATCATGAGAACTGTGGACAACAGGATGTCATTTTGGACTTCTGCTCCTCTCCTGGGAGGCAGATTGAGGTTGTGGAGGATAAGGTCAAGGGCGATTCACTTGAGGGTGAAGGTTTCACTTTAGAGTTCGCAACCAAGGAGCTGAAAAAGACCGATTCTTCCGAAGCTGCAGAATTGGATGAGAATGTCTCATATCATGCACAAGAAAGGGAAAGCAATGAGCAAGTTGCTGTTACGCAAGCTACCAGGACTTTCGAGGTGGGAAGTGATGATGTTTTTCAAGGAACTGCAGAAACGACAGGAGGATTCGAAAGTTCAGACTTCCACCCAGGTAATTGTTGTATTTTGAATATCCAACTCGATAGCTTTGCTTCAGCGAAATTTCAATGCGAAAATTGAGAATGCTCCACACATATGTAGGGCCCGAAGAGGAGTGTAATTCACAGAACGACGAGGCTGACGCAGAGGTTTCAATCGGGACAGAGATTCCTGATCAAGAAACGTTAGATGAGATTCATACTCAAGAATCATTCCCTTCGTTTCATTGCACACAGGAAGATACTTCTACTGGATATGACATTCTCAGCGCTAATTTCGACCACGGTAAGCCTTAAGAATATTTTGCGAAATGAAGGACCTTGCAAATGGTTCTTCATTTGTTCTTAGTCTAATGCCATGTTTCTCCTGTGGATCTAGGGTTTATGCAAACTGACAGAAATATAGAATTCCAAACTGTCTCGTTTGGAGCGAGCGAGCAAGAAGATAATGGTCAATTGCAATTGTGTATGGAGAGTAATGAGAATATTGAAGATGAGAAAATGCCGGATACACCCACTTCCATTGATAGTCTGCATAGGAGATTCCTCCTTCTGGACAGGAGAGACTCAGGGACGGAAGATTCTGTAGAGTCGTTGGACGGGAGCATGATCAGTGATATTGAAGGTGGTGAAGGAAGTCTCACTGTCGAGAAGCTGAAATTGGCGTTGAGATCCGAAAGGAAGGCCTTACATGCTCTATATGCAGAACTTGAAGAAGAGAGGAGCGCTTCTGCTGTCGCGGCGAGCCAAACAATGGCGATGATCAACCGCCTCCAGGAAGAGAAGGCTGCGATGCAAATGGAGGCCTTACAGTATCAGAGAATGATGGAAGAGCAATCAGAGTACGATCAAGAAGCATTGCAACTTCTTAATGATCTTATGGTGAAGCGAGAAAAGGAGAAGGAAGAATTGGAACAGGAGCTCGAGATATATCGCCAGAAGGTCGAGGAGTACAAGGCCAAGGAACATATGATGATCATGAGAAGACACCGAACCTCATCTGCATCTTGTAGCAATTCCGAGGACGGTGATGGGTTATCGGTCGATTTGAATGGTGACGCGAAGGAGGAGGGCGGCCTTCATGGTGACCAAAATGGAAGCCATGAGAAAACCCCAAGTGATGCAGTTGTGTATCTGGAGGAGTCATTGGAGGACTTTGAGGAAGAGAGGTTGTACATTCTAGAGCAGCTCAAGGCTCTGGAAGAGAAGCTCTTCGGCATAAGCCATGAAGAAGGGCAACATTTTGAGGACGTGAAGCCAATGCTCAGTCATTCCTACAAGGAAAACGGCAACGGCCACAGTGATCACTTGTCAAATGGCGAAGGTAATGGGAATGGGAACGGGCATTCCACAATGAACGGAAATCACCAGGAACACAGGGGACTCGGGGGACCTAAGGCGAAGAGGCTGCTTCCTCTTTTTGATGCGGTTGGTGCAGAAACAGAATTAGATGTCAAGCTGTGCGCAGACGAACACCGTGCTGATGACAATAGGCTCGCGATCGAGGAAGAAGTAGACCATGTATATGAGAGATTGCAGGCTCTTGAAGCTGACAGGGAGTTCCTAAAGCACTGCGTCAACTCATTGAGGAAGGGCGATAAAGGATTGCATCTTCTACAAGAGATCTTGCAACATCTTCGCGATTTAAGAACCGTTGAGGACCGTGTTAGGAACATGAACGGCGGCATAATGCAGTGAAATTTGTCGCCGTTGCTGCGACGTAGAAGTCAAGGTGGAGCTCTTGATTCTAATAGTCACTTTTGATTAACCATTAGTCTTTAATCCTAAATTTGATATGATGTCAGTTCCTGATCATTATCAAATTTCCCCTGAAACTTTGCAGATTATCTTATTGGAGTCCCGTCAGCCGCTGGAAAATCTCAGCAAAGTACCGGCAGCCAAGCAGCATTCAGGCAACACCAGACACAGTGGCGAAGTACATTTCATGAACAAATGTTAAGGGATGCACCTTCAGGGAGAGGGAGGCCCCTGGTCCTGGTCCATTTGGTCTCATCTTGGTGGACAATGAGGAAAGAGTCTACCTTCACGTGTTTTGACTTTCTTTTCTGTTCTTACTATAAGCCCAATTTTTAATTTTCTGGGTTTATGCCTACCAACCCTTTTTGTGCAAAAGGGTGATGGCGGGTGTTATGTGCATGTAGGCTAGTGTGGGGGGAGGGGACTAAAAACACGCTGTCATTTGGAATTCTTTTTGCTTCTTTCTTCCTTCTGCTGTCCTTTTCTGGTTGTAATGTTACAGTTCTGTCGTTCGGAGTTTGTGAGAGTAGGCATGGCATGGCTTGCATAGCTGGAGAGATCCAACCAAGATACCAGTGCCAGTTAGGAAGTTTTTAGAAACAGGACACTCTTTTTTGGCTCATTCCTTTGTGGCCTTCACCTGCTGGGGAAGCTAGGGGAAAAGTAAAGTCACCCCCCTCTCTTTCTCGTCATTGCATCAGTTTCCATCACATTAGGGTTTGGCTTTCTTTTTTATTATTTGGAGGAGCTTATGAAGTTGTCTCTACTTGTATACCCCTGTGTACTCATCATCTGTAATTATGAATGGTGTGTGTTGTTTTTTTTTTTTTTTCCCCTTTGTTTTTTACTGTCTTGGAGTTTACCTACTTGGTCTTTTTGTATATTCTTTTGTTGTAAGTTTCTGAGGACATGAAGGCTCATCCCAAAAGGATTGTCATTAAATTATTCAGAGGAAGCAAGCATTGCTGTCTGTCGCTGTGGATTATGCTTTAAGCATAAAAAATCTCTTGGTTGGTGTAGAGAAAAACAACAATCAATCAAGTACAGTGGAACCATTCTAAGGATAATGAAAGCAACAGCATTCAGCTCAGCCAAAAACCAAAAAATATAAGCACGAGAATATGCACCTATAAACCCAGTTGTCTGTGTGTGTGTATATATATATATATATATATATCTCAAACATCAATATAATTATGGAAAACGATATACCCTGGCTTATAATTGATCAACTCTATTAGACTTGACTCATGAAAATTTTCAATCTTTTGATTAAGGCAACACCTAAGGGAGTAAATTTGTTGATTAGCTCTTTTACGCACCTTTTTTCCAATTGTCGAGGAGGGTTCCGTTTCGTTAGGAATTGATGATCTTTTAACAATACCCTTTAAGAGATGGTTCGTACAAGATCCTGACTCGGTCAAGTGGGTACTCTTTCTTACATCTCCCCATGACCTGGCTCGAGTCATGCGATACCTAGTCATGATCAAGAGATGCTTGAAGGTCAAGCATAGGCCAAAGTCAACCCTTTGCTTTTAGGACTTCCCAATGACATTTCAGAAATCGAAAAGACATCAGAGATGATGGATTAATATTAATATCTATAAGCCCTTTTAAAAAAAGATTTATCTAATTGATTTGTTGAACCAGTTCACCCACGATTTGACGCTATGATTGCTCATTAAAAACAGAAGATATGAATTATATTTCTCCTGTATAATTAGGTAAGTATGTAAAGTAACATGTACACAGCATAAAAATCGACTGAATTTTTCTTTTGGTCGAAAAGAAAAGTTTTCATTTTATTTGAGGTAAATTAATTTGGTATAGCTTGCAGAGATTCGCTCATTTCACAAAAACGAATCCATCATAGTATTAAAGCACAATCTTGACCGATCACCATATCTTATATTAGCATCAATCACAAGCACATGTCAAAACTTCCCTCTCCAGTAACTACGGCTTTGCCAAATGGCGGTATGCATTTAGGTTCGGCGTTCCCAGCACCATCTGAAAACAACACCAATACCAACACATTGTAGAAGCACATTGAATTTTGGATATCTCTATTTTGCGCAGAGCCCAAAACAGGTAGATCACATCAAACCTACTCCCCCTCGTCCATAATACCATATATATATATATATATATAGGTCGAACCATGATGGATATTTCAAATATTGAAAACGTAACATATGCCAACTAAAACAAATTTATGGATAAAATGTGTCGAAGTTGGATTTTCGCGGAGATAAATCGCCAGAAATTGAAAATTTTGAGGACCGAAATCTATAGGATTAGGTATGCACGTGACTAATGATGAAAGAAGAACATCGGATTGATAAAGCAATTTGTGATTGGGCGGGGGGGGGGGGCGCGCGTTTCCCCTTTTTTCTTGTTTTTGCCGAATCATTTCACTCCGAGGTCAATTGAATTAGGTAGAACGAGGACAAATAATTCTTTATACTGTTAAATCTTAATTTGAATATCTTCTTAACCTAGCGGAAGAAACGAGGAGATAAAATATGCGAAATAATTAAAGAATTAAAGGGATTAAAATAAGTCACGTCATCATTTTTTTTTCTATTAGTTTAATCAGACGGAACTAACGAAAAGATTCGATTTCACTAACTCAACAAGTTTTAGGACTTGATTGCACATTTTTTGTAAATATTTTAGAAATAAATTGCACTTTGGTGATAAATTTTAGGATTTCGAATTAATTTATCCCAAAATTTTAAAATTTTTTTAAAAAAAAAAATTGAAGGCGCCGGACTGAAGATGTCCTAACTGGCTCCTCCACGTGCAATTGCGCAAGTCCCACGTTGTCATTTGAAAGGCCTTGGCACTTTTGGGTACGAGGGGCAGCTCAGGACAGCAAGAGTGGCACTAATGATTCTTCATCGATGGATCACTTTCGGCGATGCTTAATTGGAAAGGTTAATGATATAACCCAATCCCGATTTTTTTGTTTATCACGCCCCCCTTTGGCCAATTAATTAGTTCAACAATGTCTCTCAAAGAAAGGGGCGTTAGGTTTTGTGCTTTTATCATCGTTTCAAGCTGCTTTTTACACAAGCCTAGACCATCTAAAGTATTGTTTTTCCAATCTAGGGTAATCCTTCCTAGTTGCTAGTTGGGAGTGTTGCTAAGGTAAACTTAGAGCAATGTTAAAAGCTTTTAAGTAAAAAGAGCGCGAGCACATAGCCAATGGGATCACCGATTTAGACCGCGCAAACAGCAAGAAGGGCGCCCGAGCGTGACCGATATCTCCTTTGGAGCCGCAACGTACGTGGTTGGATTCTGACTTTGAAAAAAATAGTCATTTGGTATGAGTCGATTAGCAATATCAATTTCTTTTACTTATTTTTAGCCATTGAATTAATCTTGATTCTCTTTTATACTTAGCCTATCTCCATGAACCCAAACAAATCCATCCGATACTGCCAGGCAAACTTCCTCTTAATTAACAAGTTAGGATCTCATTCAATTTCATTCTAGCCGAACTCCTTGCATTGGTGTCTGACCAAAAAAAGAAAAAGAAAATCCTTGTAATGGTATCTTTTTAAAGAATAATCTTTAAAATTGGAGAAAAGTACCCAAAAAAAATCCTAAATTTATTACAATTATGTTAATTCAGCCCTAAACTTTTTTTTGGCTGATTCAATCTTAAGCCTTTTGCAATTGTGTCAATTTAGTACATCCAGTGAACTTTCGCCTTCCGACGCTGGCATGGATGCTAGCTTGCTGGCAACCTAATATTTTATAATATATATTTAATGTTTTCTTACTTTTTAAATCCAGATCTGGGCTTGCGAGACGAGCCTCTCTGGCATCGCCTAGCCATGGCGAGGTCAAGCGTCATCCCACCATGGCGAAGCCGACAAGGCTCTTGCCAGTCGTCCTATGATCGGTCGTCGGAACAGAGGAAGAAGATGGGAGGGAGGATGAAGAGGGGAGGAGAAAAAAAGAAAATAAATAAATATAAAAATAAGAAAATATTTAAAAAACACATTAAATATTACGTCGTCGGCTGGCCGATGTCCACGTCAACATCGTCCGGCCAAAGTTCATCGGATTGACTGAATTGATACAATTATAAAAGGTTTAAAACTGAATCGGCAAAAAAAACAGTTTATGACTGAATTGACACAATTGCAATAAGTTTATGATTTTTTTTGATAATTTTTCCCTAAAATTGACACCTCGAGGTTTATATGTCTAGAATGGCTTTCTTCTCAATGGAAGAAATGAATTTGTTACATTCTCCACAAAGAGACTGCTATCTAGGCGTCACCTAAGCAAATTTACAAATCCATATAAAGCGGATTTTAATCAAGAGAATATAAGATGGCACATTAGATTAAGAACTTGTGGGGAAAAGTGTCAAAAAAGTCCTAAATTTATTGCATTAGTGTCAATTCAGTCCTAAATCTTTTTTTGGTGTATGTTCAGTCCTAAACCTTTTGCATTGGTGCCAATTCAATCCTCAATCTTTTATTGGTACCAATTCAGTCATAAACATGTAACATTAGTATCAATTTATTCAAAATCTTTTGTATTTTATACCAAATGAATCAATTCGATCAATTTTGGTTGAAAATCGCTAGCGGTGGATATTAATTATCCTACTTGGCACGGCTGGTGGTAACGTGGACTTTTTATAATATGTTTTTTTTAATATTTAAACCAAAAATGCTTAAAAAATTATTTAAAATATTAGAATAATATGAAAAAAAATGTCCAATCCAGAACTAGTCGTGCCATTTAGGATAATTGACATCCACAATAGCGATTTTTGGCCAAAATTGATCAAGTCAACTCAATTGACATAAATACAAAAGATTTAATACTGAATTGACAGCAATGCAAAAAGTTTAGGATTGAATTGATACCAATAAAAGGCTTAAGACTTCATTAGCACCAATGCAAAAAAATTTAGGATGAATTGGCACAAAAAAAATTAGGACTGAATTGACACTAATGTAATAAGTTTAGGAATTTTTTGACATTTTTCCCCTAACTTATTAATAGTGGATTCGGGACAGTCTTGGTTATGTGGCAAGCATATTGTGGATTAGCAAATGAGACAAACAATTCAATTTGGGCAGGTTGTGAATGCATTCTATACACGGAAGAGAAGAGGCCATTATATCTAGATGCATTCTTCACCGCATGACAACGTGTTTACCATCCGGATAATTATTCAAAAACTCATGAAGTTATTGTACGATTATCAATTCAGTTTTAAACTTATTTAGTCATAAATAATCATTATAACCAATTTTGATCATCAATTGCTGACGCGGACACCGATCATTCTACGTGGCATGGTTAGCATTGATATGGACAATTCTTACAAATTTTTATGATATTCTAAACTTTTTCGTCTTTTTGCTTTTTCTTCTTCATTTTCTTTTCTTTCTCTTTTTTATTTATTATTTTCCTATTTTTCTCGCTAGTTGCCAAGGCCTTAGCTATGGCCAGCGGAGGTCACCAGCAACAGGGGAGGGCCGATGGGGGCATCCATGCTCGCAGGACCATTTCCTTTGATTGCCATCCTTTTTGGCCTACTTGTTGAGGTCAGCGACCTCCACAATCCATCGCGGAGGCCCCGACGATTGCCGCGTGTCAATAGGAAAAAAAGAAGAATAGAAAATGGAAACAAGGAAAATAAAAACATTACAAAACTTACAAAAGGTGTCAACATCAGCTACTACTAGCAAAATTAACTGGGAGAATTATATTAATAATTTATCTAAAGGTTTCGCATTAAACTGACTAAATTAAAAGTTTAGAACTGAAATCATTATTTATTTATTTATTATATTGCGGTGCAAGCAATGATCCGCGCGTAGCGGGAGACGGTCTAGTAATCAACTTTTGGCCAGGGTATGATGAAAACTTAGTTAAAGAAATGGTGAGATATGAAACTAGTGGTGGAATTGGAAATTGTTTGTGTTTGGGGAAGAGAGAAAATTTCATACTATTCAACTCTTTACATATTATACACTTTCAAACTCGCGTATGGTGATCCATTAGAATTTACAATCGATATTAACTCCTTTATTTATATCAAGAGTTGAATAGTATGAAATTTCACGTTTTTTCCTTTACGTATTTATCCTTTGTTAATACATATCTAAATACAAATATCTTCGATATTTTATTATGCTTTTTAATAAATTAATCTTTTCTATTTTGTGATCAATTTTACTTTTCTGTTTTTATCAAGATCGACTAAAAATGAAGGTAGATTTGTAGGTTAGCCTGATAAGAAAAAAAACATTTAATTGAAGAAAGAGAAGTGTATTTTAGTAAGTTAACTAGCAAAAAGGAGTGTTTTAGCCAAAATAGGAGTGAAAATAGCGCCGCCCTAAATTTTAAGTGAATGTGGATACGATTGGATATATAGATAGATTCCAACATGGCATGCATCTTAATGTTATCTTCAAAATGAGTATTGAATTTTGTTGTACATTTAACAAGGGATTAATTATGAATCTAAACCTATTATATTTGTGTCAATTTAACCATAAATCTTTAAATTTGATCAATTTGGTCGTAAATCTTCTTGATAATTCATCAGTCTAGTCTATCGGGCCAATTTTAACAGAAAATTGTTGACGTGGACAGTGGTCATTTTACGTGGCAAGGCCGGCGCTGATGAAGACAATTTTTACATTTTTTAGTACTATTTTGAGTTTTTCTTTCTTTTCTTTTTGACTTTTGTATGAGTCCGGTTAGGGCGCCATGGTGCTTGCTTGTGACCTTTAGCCTCTGTCAACCAAAGCCGAGGTCATGGACTAGCAGAGGAAAATAAGAGAAAAAGGAAAAAAAAAATTCACAAAAAAAGGTCCACATCAACATCAGGCGTATTGCGTAGGGTGGCTGTTATTCACGTCAGTAATTTCCAACTAAAATTGATCGAAAGGGCTACATTGCCAAATTGTCAAAAAGTTTAGGATTACATTGACTAAAATAGAAAGCTTAAGGATGAAATGACACAATTGAATAGGGCATAATTTTTTTTTTGTGTGTGATTATTTCCCTTTTAACAATTGATAAGCTAAGTTTTAGCATTGGAGTGATGGTTCGACATGCCGACTCCCAATTAATTAAGACAAAATGGAGTGAAGAAAGCTTATGCCGATATGGACGAGACGACTATTAAAAGTCATTCCAAAATTGAGGGTTACTCAAAATAATAAGCATGTTTGTTTTACTCTCGAAAAATTTCAATTAAGGATACAAAGTGTCCTTATATTCTCAAATAAGAGTATTGGAGTGCCCTCCTTATTTCAAATAAGAGCCCGAAATGACTATATATGTTTTAAAAAAAGGGTCTCTCCTCACTGGCAGGTCGACTGACTAAATATTTCGGTCGATCAGGGGCATTTTAGTCAAAATACAGTTTTAATTCAATTTTTTGTTAAATTAAATTTAAATTTTAAAATTTAAAAAATACCCAAAAAAAGAGAAAACAAAGGTGGAAGGGTTGCCATCCCACCACCAGTGTGGAGGCAGCAGTTGCTGTCGGGGTCACACGACGCCACCAAGGTGCTAGCAACCCAGACAACCAGTGGGGCAACGTCCATAGGCAAGAGAGAGCCCCTCCTGCCTGTGTACTTTTATATATATATAAGAGTATAAACAAAGAGACAATTCAATTTTTTTTTATAAAAAATGACAAAAATGCCCTTACTTAATTAGTGAGAGACCCTTTTTTGAGATTAAATGGTCATTTCAGGCCCTTATTTTAAACAATATCCAATATATGCCTGTATTTGAAACAAGATTTACTTTAGGTCTTTATTTAAAAAATAAGAATATTTCGGGTCCCCAATTGAAATTTTCCCTTTTCGTCTTTTAAGGCCGGAGTTCAAATCATCAAACTGGCATATTTTGTTGAGGACATATCTGCGAGTACAAAACTGTGTAACTCTAAAAATTACCTGGCGCATGTGGGATGGCACTGCTGGACTGGTTCAATCCATGAAGACTTGTCGAGTACTCGAAAAACCTCGGACACCTGACCATGTAAATGTAAAAAGAAATGTACTGCCCTTTCAAGCAATACAATAGCAAGTAATTCTCTTCTCCTCAATTGACATCCAACTCCAATGTCCTTTGCATTTCTCCCCCCTTTTGTTTGTTTGTTTGTTTTTTTTTTTTTTGGGGGGGGATGGGGTTTCGCCCTCGTAGACACGATGTCTTCCCGTGTGATAAGTAGATTTCCGCTCACAAGAATAACAAAAATAAGAGCATGTTCGGTTCGGCTTTGCCAAAGTCCTTTAGGGCCTCAAAGCCTCTAAGATAAATGCAAGGATATTTGGCATCTCCAAATGTCTTTAGTCCAACTTAGGTCAAGAGGTACTTTGAGCATTTTTGGAATGCACATACATTTTCCTTCCAACTTTGCCCTTGCTGAAATTTCATAATTCCATAAATGCCCCCACCTAACGCGATGCCACCAGCAATAATTTAGGTTGCTGGCGCCTCCCAATTTAGCCAACTTGGCAAGGGACCGGCGAGCATCTGGGGAGACTTCGGCCAGGTCAAATGGGGCTGCTGGCGCCAACCCAATTTAGCCTCGCCGACCGTTGAGTCCTTGCCGATTTTGATTTTGATTTTTTTTTTTTTCTGAAGAACAACACAAATGCTTTCCGAAGTGTGATTCTTCCAAATACTATTTAAGCTCAAGTTGTTTCCCAGCACTTTAAAATTACAATGTACTAAAGCGGTTTAAAAGCATTTTTTTAATTTTTTTTTTAAAAAAACCTCGAAACGAACAAGGACTCAACCTAAACCCCTTTGCATTTTCTAAAAAATAAATCCCCAAAAACTGATCAAATGAACCCTAAATATCCTAATGCAAGTTCAATCCCCGAACGCAAGGCATTGGCCATGCTGCTCCTAACTCAAATAAATCCTTTTTCAAGTCTAAACCCAAGGCACGGCACTGCACAAAGCCGTTGAGAAATCCGTTTATCGCCATTTTACCTAAGTTGGATTTTTGTCTATCAATTTATAAAATGTCGCAATGTACAACCCACTTCAAAAGAGTTTGCAGATGAACAATTAAATATTTTTGAAAAAAAAAATAGATCTACACCTTTTTACGTGATTGTACGTCACGGCATCTTGAATTTGTGTGAATGGAATTTTAGAAAGAGCTTATATGTAATTGTGAAATCATCCTTGGTCCCAGGTCACGCATCGAACTGATCGAAATAGAAAGGAAGGGAGAAGCGAAGCCTAGTAGAATTCACATGGAAGGACCCTGGAAAAGCCAGGAGCGATCTTTCTTGACTTTGACTTTTTCTACCCCTCTTGCATTTAAGAGGGCTGCAGCCATTAATAGTTTAATACTAAATAATAATAATAACGACGACGACGACGACGACGGCCATACACACGTAGTCTAGTCACATCAAAGAGATAGTGCAATTTGCACGTCCCGAATTTGGCAGGAAGTAGAACGTTCCTCTTTTCTCGCAGAGGCAGGATCAAACGAGCACGAAGAGATTATTCACGTTCTACAATCGTTTTCTTTAAAATTCGGACTAATTGAAATTTTCACATGATGTAATACTTAACACGTAAATTCGTGCATGATTTTTCTTGATAGCTTTTCTTTGAATGTAAATGATACCGTAAATTCTAATGAGAAAGCAAAAAATAAGTGTGCACGTATAGATCTTAGCGTGAAAAATACGAGTTCTCTTAAAATTCCGGTAATATAAACCTGAAACGGTGTGACACTGGACCATCGAAGAGGGTAACAATTATAAGAAAATTCGATCATTTCGAGAGTTTGAACCTTTTAAATGTCACTCATTTTGAATGGTCGGAGGTTTCACTATCCGAGAATTGAAAAGAAATTTGAATTTGAACTATTATTAAAGTTGTTGAAATATACCCTTCACTTATCAAAGATTCCGGAATATCTTATATGGTACCAAATACCCTTTAATACTGAAGCCATTTGGACCTCCATCACCATAATATCACAGTAATATGTCGCCTAAGTTGCACCTAAAGCCAAAAAGGCCTCTATTCGGATATTTGAAATATTGAATAACAAAATTTATAAACTAAATTTAGACAAATCGATAGAAGTAACGAGATGTGTAATCTCAAGTGAAATGATCCCGCAATTCACATACACAAAAAGAAAAGAGAAAATTATACAAATGATCTGTGAACTTTAACCCAGTGTGCAATGTAACTTATGAACTTTTATCCAATGTGGTATTTAAACTTTATCCCAATGTGCAACGTGCTTGATAAACTTTTAATTTGTCCAACGTGATCTGTGCACTTTTGACACATGCTCAATTTAATTCATTTATTTTGAAAATGTTCAATGTTGTCTATGAATTTGAATTAATGAAAGTATCATAGTAAACATCTTTATATAATTCAAGGGCCAAATAGAACATATACAAAAAATGCAAGAATCACAATGAACAAGTTAAAAGTTTTGAGGACCAAATTGAATAAGGCTTTTGGGACGAGAGCGAAATGATTTTCTCTTTCCCATTAGGTTTTTTTTCGATAAAAATAAGCATTTGTCGCATAAGCAATGTAAACACAAAGATAATATCTTCCGCTTCATGTGTATTTCCCTGAGAGTACGATACAGATGCGTGACATGTAAATCAGAATTAATAAATATGGAGTGGTTGACGAGAAATGGAGTGGAATTACATACTTATAGTCGTTCTACAATATTTTTAAAGCCAAGAACCTCTTGTAAATGACGATATTCTCCCCGAAATACATGACTCGATCATGATGAGTTACCAGTCGCCGCACTTAGGGTCAATAAGCTTCTCGGCGAAAGTACACTTTGTGGCTTATGATATTATTTCACTTCCAGTCTTGGTAATTAATTCATTTCTTCAAAGACTTTGTCCTTTTTTTTTTCTTTTTCTTTCTTTAGCAAATCAATCCGCGTCTTAAAAGTGTTTGAGCACCCGATTAGTCTCCATCGAGTGCTGGAGTTCCTATGTCTCCCGTATACCGGCTGATAATATGAGAAAGGAAAAACTTTTCGATTTGGGTTCGTCAATTTTGCATGTGTCAAAAATGAAAAACAAGGATATACATTACCATTTTTTTTTAAATAGTATATTATGCTTTGAATATGTGTTGATTCTGCAGGTATCGACTGTGAGTTTGATTTTGGATCAAAGTAGAAAGTCACATATAACTCGGTGTCGGTGGATTATTATCTAATAGTCCATGTTACTGAACTTATCGAGTGACTCATGTAAAGATATTGCCGTTGCGAATGTAATAGTTAATCTCCAAAAACTTTCATAATTGCGTATATGAAAAGTCTAAAGACCGACACATCTTACCAAAGACTGCAAATTTCAAAAGGTCCCAAAAATAAGAGTAAATTCTTGCTCTACATTTACTGAATCGATGACTAAAAATTAAGAATAGAGTGAAACTGCTGAATACACGGCCAACTTTCGCCGAAATGACTCCAATACCTCCTCAACATCGGCGAAATGATGTTTGACGGTTCCATTCGAAAACCCGACCCCGAATTCTTAGCCGGGATTGGCGAACGAATACGATCCGAAGCTCCAGAAGTTGAACTTATCTGGCGAGCCCTCGAAGGAGAAGTTGGTGATTGCATTGGCTCCGCACAGCTCGCTTGCTGCTTTGTCGTGCACCTTCGCAGCCTCCTCGGCCGTATCGTATGTGCCCAACCACCACGGCGCACGTCAATTCGGCTCTCGGACCTCTAGCCATCACAGTGCACATCGATTTGGCTCTCAGATCTTTGCCGCCCATCTCCTTGATGGCCTCTACCTTACACCCCGGAACTTCTTGCTGCCACCCCGGCAAAGTCCCTGGAACTTCTTCCCTCCACCTTTGTGAAGTCGCAACAACGAATCCAATGCCGAGAGCTCGGTGGGGAAGTTGGTGATTGCGTTCATTCCGCGCAGCTCTATCGACGCTTTGTCGTACACCCTTGTACATCCTTGTTGAAATGTGGCCCAAAACTCTTATTACTTTTCAGGAAAATGATTAGTTTTCTCTTGGCCTCGGTCGGCTCGAGTTCCATCGGCTCGAGGCTAGATGTGGCGAGCTCGCTAGCGAGTCAAGCCTCGCCGAGCCGCACCAATGGCCGGTACTGGCAACTGGCCAAGAGAAAATTTTAAAAAAAGAAAAATACATATAATATAGTAAATTATTAATTATTAAAATAAAAATGAAATATTTAAATATTAAAAAATTCAAGAGGAAAAGTTCGGAAAGTGAGGAATTCAATTTTCTGAATTTATGAATCAAAATTTTCGTTTACCAAAACTGTTTTCAGTTGACACCTCGTTTTCAGTGAATCAAACGAATGAAAGTCCAGAAAACCAATTCTCAA
The DNA here is from genome assembly GCA_028455895.1 of Rhodomyrtus tomentosa. Lineage (NCBI taxonomy): Eukaryota > Viridiplantae > Streptophyta > Magnoliopsida > Myrtales > Myrtaceae > Rhodomyrtus > Rhodomyrtus tomentosa. The sequence goes on from JAPCWY010000011.1 coordinate 10,833,157, forward strand.
AAAGCCTTTCCATGAAACAAACACACCTGAGAATGGACGACAATGACAACAAACATACACGATCGAACACACATATATCACGGGCTGACTTTTAAGGGACCGTATGTGCAAGCTCTGGGAGAGAATGCTTTGAATGGTTGGATGGATTCAAATAATGGGGGGCACCTCTATTTATACTAGAGGGCCTCTTATTACAACCATTGATCTATTCTTAATATAATTGCTAAGATCGTATTTCCCCATCTGCTCAACTACCTATATTAAATAAGAAAGTTCTAGAAGACGGGACAATTATAGTATCGTCCACCTTTAAAAACACTCTAGACTAGATGCCAAGACACTTCGGCTATCGATGTTCTTCTCGGCCATATATCTCTAATCCTCGAGACATATTAGACATTTTACCTCTTCGGTATTTGATTACCAGACAAGCTCCTCTGTCATGTGAAATTCATATATTTAATGTAGAGATTTGATTATAGATTTGAGATTCCCAATTAACAAGTTGATAAATTGTCCTCGTTGCTATAATATGAGTTAATACACTTAAAAAATTCAAATAACATACTTAAAAAAATAAACTTAAATTTCTTCAAATTGTTGACGACAACTCTGATGGAAAAAGTCAGGCGATACGAGATATTTACTTCAAACTTTCTTTTGTGCCACAAAGAATTCTAAATTTGTACATTTATGACAAATTGACTTTCCGTTACATTTCCGTCAAGAATCACTGTTAAAAGTTGTACGTGACGGTTCACGTTGGACGACGGAATGCGAACGACGCTGATGTGGTGGTGTCCATGTGAAATAGTAAAACAGATCAATGTTTTCGTCAAAAAATTGACGGCTAACGTGGACGACAGAATGTAAACTGCGCTGGCGTGGCATCCACGTAAAAGAGAAACAACGTCATTTGTCTTGGATATCAAGGTAGTGCATGAAAACAACGTCAAACTTGTTCTGTGTTGTTTGTCAACGCAATTTCAACCTTGTGTCCGATTCATCTTTTGCGTGTCCTATGTTGGGATTCAGTCATCTCAGGCATGATTGGATTTACTCGTATTGGAACGCTTCTACCCTAGCCAACCAAAAAATAAAAGACTGATATTCGACTTGTTTGGGTCCTGTGCCGTTGGAAATTTCTCATTTGTGGGTGGTTGCCCTTGTCTGTGGATAGATGTTTCATTGATGACTGATGTCGTTCTCGAATGCAAGTTCTTTGTACATGTAGAAGTTCACATCAGGCGGTACGTTGTTGGGGGTAGTTGCAGTATTCGTTTGATAGATGTTTCAGCTAGGAAGATAACATAAGCTAGTCTTGAAATTGAATGCAGGCTAACAAAAGTTGCGCTGGTGGTCTCTGTTTATTTATCGTGAGCCAAATCACGAGCTTGTGGGGAAACTGCAGCTTTACTCAATCAGTTCCGAAGACAATAGTCATCTCAAGGTGAGTTTCTAGTTTTGCACATGAATTATTTGAGATCTCACGTACATGTCTTCCAATATGCAAACACATGAACCGTTGCAACTATTGTGTCTCCAAGTTGTCTCTGATTTGATTGGGCATTAAAGAAGAGCGTGTGAGATTATGACAGAGATTTTCTTGAAACTGCTGAGGGGTGGTGTGTTGTTATCGTATTTATATTAAAGGGCATGCTAGAGAGGAGAGTCAAAGATACGTGTCATCGTGAATCGTTTTGAACATTTCAATCTCCCAAATCACACGAAAGGGCAGGGATCGAAGACGGAAATGTACTGAACAGTTATGCTTACACAATTAACAATTTCATAAACTAACTTGGGAAGAGTACTTAACTAGACAACTTCTTGCTTCATGCTTTCTGTCCACATAACATTCCTTTTGACATTCTATCAGATTTGTTCAACAGGAATACAATCATATAATCCAGACCTTTCGCAAGGATTGTATTACGTCAACAGAGGTAGGGATATGCGCAACTATTATGCTTTAAATTGACTGTTTCAGCAGAAGTTTTGATATGGTTGCTGAAAATGTATTATTTCACTGATTCTTATGCAATCTGCACATAAGCAAGTTCTCGTTGGATGTGATGAGTGTTTTACTTCATTATAATGATTTGGCTCATGTTATGCTCCATTAGTTTACATTAAATGGCATCCCAAAAAGAAACGGTCACTGCTAAGTGAACCGAGCCATTGACGTAATTGTTGGTAAGCTTGATGGTAGACGAGGTTAAAAAGGGGAATCGAACCTCCTCTACCTTCAACAAAGCTGAGTGGAATAACATTCGGCGCGAATTCAATAAGCAGTCAGGGTGCCAGTATTCTATGGACAAGTTCAAGAACAGGGTATTCAAACTGAAGACTCTATATGGTAGCTTCAAGAAGCTTCTAAACCAAACCGGATTTGGATGGGACAACGTAAACAACAAAGTTGTGGATGATGAAACTATCTGGGAGACTCACATCAAGGTATAGCCTCACTTTTGAGCCAATGTTCTAGCTTTGTACATATGTGGATTTATTGCAATTTATTGGCGTATGTCCTTTTGAAAATGGTGCAGAAACATCCAGAATGGGCTACATTCCGAAAGGCATGCTGTCCTTTGTATCCCCAGCTTTGTGTGGTGTTTGATGGTTCCTATGCTACTGGAAAGTTTACGATAGGACATGCGCAGGACCAGATTTCATCAGAGGACGGTGATAACTGCGCTGGGGATGAATTTGCTTGGGGTGTTACATATGGTACACCGGACGAATTAAGGGTGGAAGAGCAACAAGCTGAAGCTGGGTTACATAGTGAACAATAAAGTGGGCAAGGCTTGGATAATGAACCGATGGCTACCCCAGAACCTCAGAAGCAAAAGTTGAATAAGACTTCAAATTCTAAGAGGAGGAGAAAGAGCACATCATATGATTTTGCCACCACATGCAAAGTTATTCAAGAATCTATCCAAATGAAAATGGCTCAATCATCGCATACCTCTGTCACATCACAGGCCCCACAGCCTGTAGACCCCTACTCCATGGGAGCCTTCATTGACATTTTGAAAAGCATGCCTGACATGGAACCTACTCTTTATGCTATAACTCTGAATCATGGTTCCATGAATGCTGCTTGGAGAGAGGGTTTCATCTTTGACAGGCCCTAAATGGCGATGTGCAATTCTTAATTCCATTTAAGTAGATGTTGGCATATGTTATGAATTTCGTAGTGGCTTTATTTCACAAGACCTATGTGTTTGAGAAATTTCAGCTTCGCTTTTTTTATGCGACTATGGTTATGTTGTGACTGGCTCTCTAGTTGATATTGGATTGCTAGTTATGTGTTGATTATTATTCAGATTTCTTTACTTATCAATAGATAAAGTCTGTTATAACTTAGTTATAAAAAAAAGTATGTTATAACCTAAAAAAAAAAAGTATGTCATTGCTTTCGCCCTTTTCACCTAACACTATGGTGTGGTAATATGGAGGAAGTTAGTGATGAAGTAGCTCCAGTTGACGAAAATGAATAAGATCGTGGAGACTTTGATGAGAAATATTATCATATACTGCATGCATGGTTGTGTCTTGGTGAGTTGCATAGGGCCATTCGTACGAGAAAATGTATTAGGGACAGTGCTTTGTCAGGAGCGGCATGGATAAGTGAAATTCTTAATGGACATTCTGATAGAGTATATGAAGCTTTTAGAATGGAGATACATGTTGTTCTTAACCTATGTGGCTTGTTGACTGCAAGAGGTTGGTTGGCTGACAGTCGATGTCTTAAAGTAGATGAACAACTTGGGGTTTTCTTATTTTTAATCTGTCATGGTAGTTCCGATAGAGTCTTGTCCGAGAGATTCCAACGTTCGAGACAGACTATTAGTTGGTACTTTAAAGTAGTTCTAAAAGCAGTTCGAAAACTTGCGAAGGAGGTTATCGCATCCCCTCCCTTGGATGCTGTCCCACAGGAGATTCTTATGGATCCTAAGCATGAACCTTACATGTATTATTTTTATCGCATCCCCTCCCTTGCAAGTCTTGCCCCTCCAAGCTGGTTTTCTGCCGAAGTCATCTGATGCATTAGCTGTTGGGGGAGTCCAAGACATTGTCACTTAAGGTTGATTTGAGTTGTTTGAGTTGAGGTCGTGCATTTGACATAAATGTGACGCATCAGGTGCGACTTTGAAACTCCATGTTATTTATTTTTGTCACTCTGTTTGAACTTCTGCTATTGGATTTCCCTCACCAGGTTATCTCTAGAGTCTACCAATGATGGTACCTTGTTGAATTTATTCGCATCCTTCCTGTTTTTGACTGTCCACTGCAATGCACTAGCTCTCTGACAATCATATGTATATAACAGTTAAGCTATTGTTCTATTATAATTGAAAAAGGTTGCTTTTCTTTTCTGATGGTACATTTATCAGAATAGATATTTACAGACTTTCTTTCACAATTTGGATTCTATAGATAATCTGGGATGAAGTTGGGGAGTCTGCTGCATATTGTGATCAAATGCTTCTTGAACTTTGAAACTGCTGTAGGAAATAACATGCTGGTGTTATTATTAGTTCCTCTTAGTTTTGTCGGTGCATTTACTTTCTGACTTTTTGCGAATGTTTCCTCTCTTCTGACACAGAACATGCCAAGAGTGTCCGTAAAACTTGACGAAGCATGGCACCATTGTCGACAGAGTACATTACAACATTCAAAATGTTGCAACTACCGTGGAGGAGGGGCAGAAACAGCCGCAAAAGCAAGACACGTTGTAGGCATATAGATTGCCACATGCCACATGTTGCCAAGGAAGGAGGATTTATCATTGGTTGGATCAAAAAGTGTTATTTGTTCGGTATTTTGTACTCATCCAGTTAGGGGGTCAATTCTTGCATCCTTACATTCGGCATTATGTACTGATGGATTTGGCAATTGAGATCGATTGTGATCCAAAGCACATTGTAAAGTAGTTTCTATGTTGACGATCTAAAGCAATCAATTTAGGTCAGTGGATTTTCTCTGCCTTCCATGATGTGATAAGCATGGCATTTGAGCAGCTACATTTCATTACTTGATTAGAATGGAAAAAGAGAGATTAATTCCAGGTTTGGTGAGTTAAGAACTCTGATATTGAGGGATTATGAACTACTGAAGATCGTAGCTGAAATATGTGTCTTATATGGAGTCACTCAGCGTATGTTGTTTTTGCAGGAAACAGATCATCCTTGTCATCAAATTGCAAGAAGCTGAGACCACTCATTTCATAGTTCATTTGATAACACTGACCATTCCTTTGGGATCCAAAGGTAGAAAAGTTGAACAGACGCACATGTCTTGACAAACCAAAAATTAAACGCGGGAACCAATCTAAATGAAATGCAAACTCGAATAATCAGACACAAAAATGGCTAGGCATACAACGGATTAAAGCGGAATGGACATATGAGGAAAAAAAAAATGGCCATTTACGAAAAAGTAAATTCGCAAACCGAATAAAATACGCCATAGACTCGACTAATTGAATATGAAACACGATAGATTACAATACGAAAAAAAGGACTGCATGGACATCGGTTATCCTCCGTTATAAAGGAAATGCAGAAACGCAAACGAAATGGTTTTGTTGTTTTTCCGATTTTTTTTTTTGCTTTTTGTAATATAAAAAATAAACAGTTTTCTGATTCTACGCTAAAAAAAAGGCTTCGTATTACAAGAGATGTGGATTGGAATGCAAAACCAAGGTTAGGTGTGGACTATGAAACAAAGGTGAGATTGCACAAAAGCACGTTGCCTCTATTTTTGCCTTTCTTTTTTATGCCCTTTTGCTTTACATTCGTTTTGCTTCGGATGTCTCGCTCCTCTATCTTCTCAGCCAATATTCTCTACGCGGATACGATGTTCTGCCCGCCGTTGTCGATATTCTCAGATATCCTCCACCGTGGATATTCTGAGATATTCTCTATTTTCAAATTCTCGATGCATGTGTTTTTTCTTTTTCTTTCTTTCTTTTCTTTTTTGAAAGTGGCTACATCCCCTTTTTTTTTTTTTCATCTTTTCTTTTCTTCCTTTGCCGCACTCAATAATTCAATCCTAAATCTTTTGTTTTGCTTTGTTTTCTGTAAGTGTTTTTTCTTTTTCTTTTTCTTTTTTTCATTTTTTTTTTCATTTTTTCCTTCTTTGTTTTTTTTTGAAAAACGAATGTATTCACATAAATCGATCTATTCTATTTTTGTGGCGAAAAAATAAAATACAAGGCTGACAAAACTATGTGTCAACGTCCGTATATTGCTCATTCGGCATCACGTACGTTGAGAAGTACGAAGGGCACGTATCTAGCAGCCTCTTCTTCAACAAATTCCACCTATAGTCGTCGATCACCACAGCAACGCAGAACAAAAAAATAAAACCATTTCCCATCTGTGGACACATATGTAATAAGGAAACAGAGCAAAATCTCATCTCTAGTTGAATTCCCCAAATAAATGAAGCATCATAAACTACCAAAATGAACCCAGAAAACCCAGGATCCAAAACGAATAAGCGCAAAGCAGACACGAATCTCATAGCAGCTCATCAGTTCATTCCTAATATTTCAGTCTCAACGGGGTAAGACATAACGCAACCAACATTAATCCCACTATTTATTTACTGCTAAATGACTCACTCCACCTCAATATAAGCTAACTTCATATCAGCTAACTTTATGTGTGGCCTGTCAATAAATTATGCTTTTAGCAAATAGCAAGATAACAGGACATCACGAGAGAGACACTTTTTTGGCAAATAGCAAAATAAAACACCATTCACTTCATTTACCCTACTCATAGAGAGCATATGCATACAAAATAGGTTCACGATCCTTTTTACTCTATGACAGCTACCTAAATTGTGTTATCAATATTAACAATAACAATACAACGACAAGTATCTTCAATCTACAGTTTTCTTTCTTCAAGTATACCGACTCTTGTTTTACTTGTTTCAATTGTGCCCTGAGAGCTTTGAACAACCATCATCCTCATCATGAGTCGATCTTGGTTCTTCTTTGGCATTCTTCTGCTGAAAACTTCCGGACAAACTACTTAACGATTCATTGATTTCCCCGTCAACCCAAATAAAAAAACTACAACTTTCCCCTTTATTACTGCAATTGTATCTTGGGCAGCCATGGTATCGTCTTCCCCAGTTTTCCTTCGTCGTTGCTGTTCGCAGAGGAGCTTTTAGGCCACAATAGCAAAACACATATGTATCTTTGTCCATTGGAGGAACCAACGTCTTCAATTGTGCCATCTGCGATGGAAAACTGAGGATAGCATGAAATTCCTTAGGAAAAGAATAGGGCTTATTGTATTCCACATATGGACTCACCCTGCACGCATAAAGCACAGAAAACAGGTTAACAAACGAGCACCTTGTTCTATTGTCGAGTCGGGGAAGGACAAACAGTTGGATGACAGATTTGATGAAGAGATCCCGATGAACAACCTTATGGCCAAAGATCCCAAAATGACACCACTGCAACTAGGAGCCGCAATTGCACTTTCAGCCTGCAACTGCGGCGAAGATTGTCAATGAGCAGTAATACAGGGTCGGCAATAAAAATAAAAATGTTGTACTGATTTTGCTGAAGAAAACATGAGGCACTGCTTTATACGTTATAGATGGTGAACGCAGAAGGAGGCGTGTCATGAAAGATTCTACAAGTAGAGATATTGTCATCAAAGAATCTTAAAGCAAACATATTTTTTCAGCATACAACATCAAGTAATCAACAGTGCCAAAAGAGATTTCTCACTTTGGTCAAGCCAGTATCTCTTTTAAGTGACTGCAATAAATTTCCTTTATTTCATATCCCATAACAGCAGATTTACAAGAAGTAGAGACTCAAAGTCTCGTGAACATCCTTAAAAGTTTCTGGACAAGTCTTATTGTGCTAGCTTGACTCTTGCGAGCTAAGCATATTCATAGTGACATACAGGGGATTAGGAAATGACCTGTGAGAAGTGGATTGGGGTGTTGTGAAGATTTCAAATGTTGAAGTGATATTATCACAGCATACAGAAAGGAAGAAAATCATCTCACTTTATAATTTGATTCTCTGCCGCAAATGGATTTGCTTTGATGTATCCAATTCAGGAGCCTGTGTTTCAAGACAATCAGGAAAGGGCATATATTAAGAGACGAAGTTGCATATAAGCTGCATAAACTGGCGCCATTTCCTGATTTACTCATGGCCTGGTTTGGTCGAACAGTCAGAGCCCCTGACCTCTCTAAGAAATTCAAATGTCACAAACTTCACAGTTCTTCCAGCAAATTTATCCTGGCTTGACTTCCCTCTCTTCAGCACCTTATATTCTTTCGGGAGGACCCCGAGTAGGTCATCTTTTTTTCTTTTTTTTTTCCAGGGTAGGGGGAGAAACGCCATTTCTACATTGTGGTGGCCACGGAATGCAAATGTAGAGAAAGAAATTTTGTGGGTTTAGATTATGCAGTGAAGATTTTAGCTAATTAAAGGTGGGTTTTGATGCGAACACCGGTTGCATCCTAACCACAAGAGTAGCATATTAAGAATGAACAGACGAACGCGATGAAAGGGTTGTCCAATGACTATGATGCATTTGAAATCACACATTCAGGAAGACCCTAAATGGAATTTGCAGAACCTTTACAAATGTAAATACCCACAACGATAGCACACCGGTTGGTGATTTAGGGATTGCAGTCGACCGGGGGAACTCACCGAGGCGTTGTGGTGCGAAAATCCCCAGGCCCATCGTCAGAGTCATTGGCCGTCGTCTGTCGTCGAGGGCTCAAGGGCTTCGACGAACGCGAGTGGCGACGAAGGAGAGGAGCGACGGTCCTCGAGCATCTGACGCCGTCGACGGCTGTCTTTCGTCCTCAAGGATTGACGATCTCCGATGGAGTTAGGTTTCCAACCAGGACAGATGTGCTTTTGGGAGGAGCGTGGGTAGAGCGTCGATTTTGATCTTGCCCAGAACCTCTCCATCAGAAGAAAAATTGGATCTTCGATAGTTTTTGTAAAAGCAATAAAACACTTTGAAGTAGAAATATGCAGCCGTATCAAACAAATTTATATTTCAAAAACATAAATTTTCAATCCATTAAAATTTATTTCGCTTACCAAACACATTTTTTTTTTATCAAAAATTAATTTCTGAATCAGAAATCCAACTTTTGCTCAAATGAAAAAGTAAAAAATTCAACTTTTGAAACGAAGAAGTATTTTCATAGACTGCCCAACAAAACGGTGTCATGCTCTTCAGTCCTGTTGCTGTTTGCCTCTCATTTTGGGGTTTAGGGTTCTTCGTGGGGGCTTGGTTGCTCTCCATCGCCCTCGATTGATCTACAGGAAGGAATTCGATTCGTGGCCAAACTCTTACTTGAACTCTCACACTTCCTGCCCGATTCGTGGTTGAAATCTCGCGAAAGCCCTCTGCCTGCCTCCCACCATAATCCGAGAAAACAGTCCTAATCCGTGTTTTAGGCGACGGATAGAGTAGATAGATGTCCTTGGAAATCTAAGGACGATGTTCGACAGAATAGTATGGAGACTCTCAAAGTAGAACTCTCCCCCAAAATCTAACGACGCGCTTCAACATAACAGTACCCGTCCATGGACATCTCTCGGAATCTCCCAAAATCAGATTTTTTTTTTTGTTTCATCAAAAATCACAAATTTGTATCCGTGTGATAAGTTTACTTAAAAATCGAGAAAATTACCAAAAAAGTCCTAACATATTGCATTAATGTTAATTTAGTCATAAAACTTTTAATTAAATTAATTTAGTCATAAATCTTTTTGCATTTATATTAATTGAGCCCATCTAAAAAAATTTGATCGAAAATCGCTGACCTTAACGTCGGGTGTATTATGTGGTACGACTAGCATTGACGTGGATGAATAATATTTTAATAATTTTCTAAATATATTTTAAAAAAATTGGTTCTTTTTTTTATTTTCAATACTTGATTTCTTTTTCTTTTTTGTAGTGGGATGGCAAGGGCTGCAACCCCGTCCGATATGGGCGTCGCAGCCTTGCCCAGACCAGGCAAGGGCCGCGAAGCCTTTCGCGTGGCTGGCGAGGACTTCGCAGCCCTCACTGGGTCTAGGCGAGGGGCCGCACAAGCCCTCCCTCTAGTGGACGCTGAGTGAGGAGCCGAGAAAGGCTATGACAGCCTTGTCTACGGCCAGAGGGTCCTCGCCGGCAAACACGAAGTAAAAGTACAAAAAGTTGAGAAGAAGAAGAAGAGAGAATAAATATCATTAGCATGCCCACAGTGCAGCAGCCATCTGCCCTTGAAAGAAAAACCAACGGAAATTCTACACCCCGAAGAGACAAAATTAAATAATACAAAAATGGATTACGACCAAATTCTATCTATCTTTACAATAATAATAATAATAAACATGTACTCCCGTCACATCCAAGAGATGTTGCAATTTTTTGCGCGTCCCAGAATTTGGCAGGAAGCGTTCTTTGACTGTTTTATTCGAATTCGAAGTAATTGAAAATTCCCCGGAACGTGATAATGAACAAAGCAAAAAGTTATTTTTACATTTTGGTCAACCTGAAACATACATGCCCCCTTCTTCCTTCATCCTGCCTCGTCACATACATTGCTTCGTGTGAAAAGCATACTGAGTTATCCTAAATTCCCCAACTTTATTTCTCACAACAAATATAATTTTTTTTTTCATTTATATTCCCTATACAAGTTTCTTGAACAAAATACGTATTTGATAACGATTCAATTTTTCTATTTCTGAAAATAAAAATTCGTTTGACATTGTCAAAAAATTTCTATTTCCAGACGAGCATTTCGCCGTCGCCGGAGTTTGGCCGGGGAATAAAAAAACTATATTGTGTTGTCAAACGTATTTCTGTTCCAAAGTTATTCCCTGAAACAAAAAAAAAAGAGAGAGAAATAGAAAGTGTTTCATGCACCCTTAAATCATCAAAGAGGGTAACTATTATAAGGATATTCGAACGTTTCGAGAGCTCAAACCCTGCAAATGTCACGCCAATTTGAATGGTCGGAGTTTTCGCTGTCTGAGAACCGAAAAGAAATTGGATTTGAATATGCCCTTGACTTATCAAAGGTTCCGAATATCTTCTGTGGAACCGAGTACTCTTTAATACTGAAGCCATTTGGACTTCCATCGCCATAATAGGACAATAATATGTCTTAATATTTGCTTAAGTTGCACTTAAAAGCAAAAAAGACCTCTATTCGGATATTCGAAATATTGAATAACGAAAATCATAAATTAGATTTAGATAAATAGATAGAGGTTACGGGATGATGTAATCTAGATTGAAATCATACAGCAATTTACATACACAAAAAGAAAAAAAGAAAATTATACAAATAGTTTGTGAACTTTGACTCAGTGTGTAATGTAGTCTTTGGACTTTTAATTTATTCGATATGATTTTTGAATTTCACCTCAATTTGCAATGTGAATGTGGTTGATGAACTTTTAATTTATCCAATGTGGTCTCTGCACTCAATTTAATCTCTATATTTTACGAAAATGTGCAATATCGTTTCCGAACTTGAATTATATTAAATATTTTCATATAATTCAAGGGTCAAATTATATGTATATATACATATATATATATATAAATAAAATTTAGGCATCATAACGAACGAATTAGAAATTCGGACCCCTCGCTACACATCCAAATAAAATTAAGAGACCCTATCAAGTAAATTAAACCCTGAAACACCATCCCAAAAGCTTGTTCATAGTTCTTACTCTTCCAGCTGGGTATGCAATTGTCGTTCCTGCTGACGTTTCGCCTTCGATTCGGTCCAAGTTCTTGCAAAAACCCAATTTGGTTGAGATGGTGTCTTGTGCAAGAAGACACGGAACCTTTGTAGCCATAAACCCTTTTTTTGCTGTTGACCTTTTTCCCCTGCACGAAAAGAAAAGAACGAAGGATGGAAGAATTCATAGGTCGTCATGTGGGTCAACACGCCCAGCTATCGTACCAAACCTCCAAACTGCGTTCCGAATCGGAAACAGAGGGTCTCGCAGACCCATTTTTCATTTTGCTCGAAACCCAGCAAGAAAAATCAGTTCTTGCGCAAATCCTCTCCGTTTCTTCTCCGTCTTTCCCTGCCGCGAAGTTCCAATTCTTTGAATTTCGCCAAACAAGCTGCTGATAACTGCTCCGTCGGCTCTTGTTCCTTTTTTCTGGGTTGCGTCTCACATGGATTAGTTCTTGAATTTCTGGAGAAGCATGCTCAAATCGAAAAGCTTCATGCGTAATCTTCTGAAAGCATTCAAATTGGGCTCGAGCAGAGGTGAATGGAGAGACCCGGCTGGCTCTGTTTCCGGCAAACATTTTTCATGTACTTTGCGCACGGTTTCTTGTTCTGTTTCATGGTCTGATTACGTTATTGATCTCTGTCGTTGCCGTGACCAGAGGGACAAGGGGAAGAGGACTGGGAGAGAATAGCTGCTCAAGAGCAAAAGCATTTCGCATTCGAAGTGCTGGTTCATGCAACGAAAGATTTTCACCCAACCCACAAACTCGGTGAAGGTGGTTTTGGACCCGTATACAAGGTCAGACTTCTGCCGTGCAATTCACTGCAAGTTTTAAAGTTCCAGTTGCTTTCTCATGTACTGAGTACATCGCCCTTCGATTCTCTAGCTCGGAGCAGAAGTGGGAATTTATGGTGAAATTGTGGGGTTGTCTTTCTGTGTCTTGCTCGCAATTGAGTCAATCCCATCAAAGTAAGAATAGCTGGAATGGAAGTTAGAATGCTATATATCTGTAGGGATATTTGCAATATGTGTCTTGGGTTCTCAAAAACGTATTTGCTGATGGACTTGTATGTTGACAGATTTAATTAGGTGCGGTCATTGGTTTAAGGCACTAGCTATTAGTTAAAATAGCCAGTCTGTCAGTTCAAGAGATGTTGGTATCTAGAGTTGTACGTGCTAATTATTAGTTACAGCATATACTGTTAGTTCAAGAGACACGGTGATGGTAGAGCTGTCTAATGGGACATCTGGAATTTTTTTTTCCCCAAAGACTTGTGAATTTGATGATTCTGGGATGTCATGAATAGAGGTTACAGTATATGCCTTGGCTTTCTCGTTTTCCGTGCAAAGATCCTGCTTTCTCGGTCTTGCTGTGACTGAAAGTTGGACATGGTTACTCTGGATTTCTGTTGCTCGCCTGATTTCTTGTTCTCCTGATTCTACACGTTATTAAGAATAACATATGAACTTGTGCTTAAGGGAGTACAGGAATTAAGTTCAGAAATTTCAACTGTTCTGCTTGCCTATCTTGTTGTTGAACTTCTTGCTAATTGTGACCGAGCTTCTATCGTGCATGTTCAACCAATAGAGGGCAGTGTTTTCAGTCATCAAACATAAATTTCAGAGATTACTTCATCAACCTTGCAGTTGTTTCTCTTCAGGGAAAGTTGGAAGATGGGAGAGAAATTGCGGTGAAGAAGCTTTCTCATAGCTCAAATCAAGGGAAGAAGGAATTTACAAATGAAGCAAAGTTATTAGCACGTGTACAGCACAAGAATGTTGTAAATTTGTTGGGTTACTGTGCTCACGGAACAGAAAAGTTGCTAGTTTATGAGTATGTCCCCAATGAGAGCCTTGACAAGCTTCTGTTCAGTAAGTATCGGTCAATCTTTGTAAATGCTTCCCTATCTGGTCCTCTTCTAAAATGTCATCATTCATCCTTGCACAATTGACCAGCACAAGAAAAAATTTCAACAGCTGGTGAAGAGTTCTCTCAATCGCGATGTGGTGGGCTCTGTCTTTTGGCTTCCAAGCTAAGATTTGAAAAAAAAAAAAAATGCTGCTCTAAAGTTATTGACCAACTAAGTCTGATATCTGATTCTTAACGAGACTTCAGAATACCTTTTAAATTTGAAATGGTTTGCTTGCTGCAATTGATTGATCGCTATTTCCACCATAAGTTTTTTATGTTATATTTACTTTGGTATATATATATGATGTATCCGTCAGTTCGGATGAATACATAACAATATAGATTCCATGAAGAAGGTCAAGTCTTTGGTTTTATCAGTTTGCCATAGGAGTGTGCATTTTAATTTGAATCTTGACTTCTTACTTTCCAAATATGTATGGGACAGTCCTTACACTTTGCATGAGTTTGATTTGGCCAACTTGTATACTCACTGGCTCTTTTGTATGTGTTTTCTTGTCGAGTTCAAAGATGCTGCTGACGAATAAAAAAACGTTCCAGAATGTGTATGTATATTTGGTCAGTCCCAGGTTGTTGTTGGTAAAATTCTTAACTGTGGTCAAATTTACCTGCCATTGACAATCTTTCGTTGAGAGAGTTCCTTCATAAAAGGAATAAATGATGAGTTATTATTGTTTAGATTTAAATGTTCTCGAGAAACTTCTGGGTACTTAAACTGAATATTACATTTGCCTAGTGAGGAATCGCATATTCTGCACAGAATCTTTTTCCTTAATAGATGAAGATGTTCAAACTGACTATTACATTTGCCTGAGTGAGGAGTCTCATATTCTTGATAAATGAAGATTTTCATCTAAGACTTAAACTTCTAGGTCAGCTTGTGGTGCTTGTTCAATTTTTCATCTGAAATACTTTAGTGTGAAAATGAATGCTCACATTTAGCTGGCACTTGTTCGAATTCTTCCTAAGAAATGTGGTAGGTGTATCTCTGTTCAAATTTACTGTAGAGATTTGTTCACAATTGGAGTTATTTTCACAAGTAGAAGCAAAGGAAACCTCATATGATTACCTTAGTAAGTTAAGCAATGTCATCTGAAGCCTTCATTGTGCTGTGACGTCATCTATCTGCAATGTTGCCTTAATTTCATTATTCGTTCCATTTGTATTCGTTAAACTATGACAGTCAGGTATGAAACCCAAGTCAATAAGTTGTCTCCTTCATGCATTTAAGCATAAAATGAGAGACAGGTTCTCTCTCTCTCTCTCTCTCTCACTTACTCACTCACTCACACACACCCCCTTCTGTTTTTTAGGTGGAGCGGGATGGTCCGTTACCTCTCACATGACACATGTAAATCTTCTGTAACTAGAAAGCAATTATTATGAAGCCATATGCTCCTTTCCGTGGTGACTGTTGAATATTCAATAAGAGTCGGATCTGATGTCAAAATGCAGAGTTGCGCAATGAATGATGAAATGTTAAACATAAAGGGGCTTGTGTGTAGAATTCCCGGAGTTAACTACTAGAGCCCCAAACTGTATTGATTTTGCTGTCAAACCTCTTTGTTGTAAGCCGTTTTGTTTAGTACTATTTATTTTGCAGTCAAACCACTTTGTTGAATGCCATTTTATTTACTCCGTTTTTCCTTGATCTGATGCATGATCCATTGTTTTAGAAGTAATCAATGTCTATCTACTTTGAATAACCCCATCGTTCCCAACTTTAAAAAATTCCTTGGACACGCGTTTGCACATTCCATTTTGACACAGTTCTTTGCATACTTTTCCCTCCTAATTCATTGAATGCATTGAAGTCAAAACTATAGTGATTCTTATCCCGATGGCGACTTCATTGGTCTGAATGCAGAATCCAATGGTAAGGAGCTTCTTGACTGGAAGAGGAGGTTTGATATCATTGCGGGCATCGCTCGCGGCTTGCTCTACCTGCACGAGGACTCGCACAACTGTATCATTCACCGCGACATCAAGGCGAGCAACATACTCCTTGACGACAAGTGGGTCCCGAAGATTGCGGACTTTGGGATGGCTCGCCTCTTCCCGGAAGGCGAAACGCACGTCAACACACGTGTGGCCGGTACCAAGTAAGTGGTTGAGCATTCCTACTAATATATGTGGTTCAGTGCGGTCAATCTTGGTCCCTGATCCAGTAGATGTTCTTCTATTTATACGAGTATTTAATTGGTGGTTAGTTGAAAAATATAGGGGATGATTTGTGATTATGATAATTGGTTACAGTGGCTATATGGCTCCAGAATATGTGATGCATGGAAGCTTGTCAAAGGCAGCGGACGTGTTTAGCTTCGGTGTGGTGGTTCTGGAGTTGATCACTGGACAGAGGAATAGCTCCTTTCATTTGGACGTTGATGCGCAAAATATGCTCGATTGGGTAAGTATGTTGCAACCTCGTTCTGACTTCTTTTGACAAATATTGGGGGACTCCCAAACGATACGCTCTCTTTTGTTTGGGGATAGCATGAGTATCAGAACTTTTGACTCAATTAGTTCCCACAGATACACAAAAGTAATAAATTTAAACTACTTGAAAAGGATCTGCTGTAGTGATTCATACTCAGTTTTAGTCCTAAATGAATGGAGATTGATTTGAGACAGTTAATTGTTAACGTGTGTGCAAACTCCCTTCAATCAGCATGCGGTACATGATTTTTCTTTCAACATTGTAATAATATGGCTGCAATTTCAACTTTATCCTTTAATATATATATTTTTTCCTTGGCCAGAAAATGAGAATCTGGTTCCACATCTTAAAAATTAAATTGTTAGGTGAGGGTCCAAATATAAATATTTAGAAACAAAAGGGAAATTCTTTAAATTGACTCTTTCAAACCACTTGGGTCCACTTTGTGAAAAGCCAACCACCATGTGCTACGCAAAAAAGCAATGTTTAAATGCTCTTGGATGCACATGTTGTGTTGACAACTGAACATTTCCCCTCATATTTTTGATTTGAAGTTATTAGGAAAAAGGAAAAGCGTGTGCCATGCGAAACGGTCTTAGGTTGTATTTATATATTCATGTGAGGTTGACCCAGGTGGTTTGGAAGTCCACAGTGCTTTCAGACCTTATTGATTATTAATGTGAGTGAGATGGGGTGACCGTCTCTTGATTTTTTACATAAAATTGGCAAGTGACGTGCATAAGTGGGCACATGTCCTTATCAAAAGCTCTCTATACACGCTACAAACCAATACCAAAAGCAAGCTTATTGTGGTTGATCATGTGTAAAAGCGAATTTGTTCAGATCTGTACTTCTAAATTCTCAAACTCTAGAAGGTCTATCTATGTCGTTTTGTGTGGTATTGCATTAAACAGTTTTTGGTCGAAGTTACGCTCACACATACTTAATTTTCCCCAATCGAGCTGGACGCTTTGAGCAAGACTTGCCCATTTGATGGATTATTAGTCACTCAGTTGAAAAAGAAACTGAGGCATCTGATTTTCTTTTATACTCTAGTTGAGTTAGAACTATATGTGAATCTCTCAGCCAATTATATACTGTAGTTTTCACAATTATGAATCTCATGTATTGAAGTGTGATTTCTGAAAGTATAGGCATACAAA
The DNA here is from genome assembly GCA_028455895.1 of Rhodomyrtus tomentosa. Taxonomy (NCBI): domain Eukaryota; kingdom Viridiplantae; phylum Streptophyta; class Magnoliopsida; order Myrtales; family Myrtaceae; genus Rhodomyrtus; species Rhodomyrtus tomentosa. Next base: position 10,850,457 of record JAPCWY010000011.1, read on the forward strand.
ATGTACAAGAAAGGGAGAAGCTTGGAGATTGTGGACTCGGCATTAGCCTCCTCAGCATCCGCAGATCAAGTGGCCATGTGCATCCATATAGGGCTTTTGTGTACGCAAGGCGATCCGCGCCTCCGCCCGACCATGAACCGGGTCGTGGTCTTGCTGTCGAAGAAACCCGGCAGCCTGGACGAGCCGATCACAAGGCCGGGCATACCAGGCACCCGTTATAGACGGTCCCACCGGCCTTCCGGCTTGTCTAGTTCTGCCGGAACGACTACAGGAACTTCCAGCGACTTCGTGATGCGCTCCTTCGGCTCAGGATTGAACAGGAGTTCCGCGACGGCGTCGACGGCCACAACCACAACAATGTCTACCCTCGCGAGTCCTTCGGCTTCGGATCCTCACGGGAAGCGCCCTATGCAGAGTTAGGTACATCACTTCTATTGAGGTGCAGGAGTTTTTGACTATTCTTTGTATGCCCAAATTAGAGTTTAAATGCTTAATGAGGGAATTAGTCAAGTAAGGTGTCTACGGACGTGACTGGAGAATCTATGGAAGATGACGAAAAAAAAAAATGGTTGTGTTGAAGTTTGTAATTTGCCAATGTATGTGTAAATTAGCAAAATTCATTCTTTTCTGCGACGCTTTTGTGTAAATACCTTCATAAAATAGTGATACAAATATTAAAATTAGTTCAAAAAATGAGTGCTCGACTATGGTCCGCTAGTTTAAATATTGTCTGCAATCTCAGATTGTCATTAAATCTTGCATAATGCAGCTTCTGTACGGCAAAATATACAGCGTCTTCACGTGCAGACACTATAAATAAATGAATGAAAAATGATTTCCATCATGTTTTAGATAAGAATTATTGCCGATACTGAATTTTTATTTCAATGGGTCAATTATTTTAAATAATACAGGCGGTCGCTTTTAGATTCGCGAAATAAACGGAGATTTATTCCTTTCCGAATGGATGAGACATACAAACTTGCAATATATTACATTTTTTTAACCATATTTTGTAAAATAGTATCGCGTGCTTGATTTGAGTCGCTGCCGCTGAAAGCTCAATACTCGATCCAAACTTGATTGGGATGTATTTTTTGAGATCTAGATCGATTGGCATAATTTGTTCAGTGACCTTGAACTTGACTCGACTAGATGAGACTCAATTAATGAAAACGTTGACAGATATAATTTGTTTAGTGACGTTGAACTTGACTCGACTAGGCTCAACTAATGAAAACTCGATTTCAATCTCGGGATCGAGCTCAAATTCTAAAATAAATATACATCACAATCGATAAAGAATATAAGTATATAAACTAAAGCTTATAAAATGAAACTATTTAATCGGGCTTGGAAACTGCTTGAAAGTGAAACCTGGTCAAACTCGAAGAGAAATGAACAATAGTATTCAACATTATCTTTTTCTTAAATTACTTCGTCTCTCTCTCTCTCTCTAGAAAAGAAAGAGCAACGACACTTGTCCCTCCCTCATTTCATCACCTTCGTGTCACCAAAATCCTCCGTCCTTCTACCTCCATCCAACAGTCCGTCACTGATCCGTTTCTTCACTTTATAGCTACATCGACGTCGCAATCGCCCATCGCACTCACGTTCTCCGTGCTTGTGTTATTACCAGCAACGGGCGGAGCGAACGTGGTGGCGTTCACGGTGTCCAGAGTGGAAACCGCGCCTTTCGATGGCCAGAAGCCCGGCGCTTCCGGTCTCCGTAAGAAGGTCCTCGATTCTCTCGCTCGATCAGTCTTGGGAGTCGTACCCGTTAAAGCTTTGTTTTTGCGATTTGCAGTTACTTGGATTTGATTCGCTCCCTTCTTGTGTAATGCGCGGGTGTTCTGAACTTTCTGAAATTTGTGCATCCGAGCTGGTTTTTGGTCCTTGATGATTGTTCTTGGACTTAGTTTGTGTAATTGGACTATATTAGATCGCTTACAGATGCAGAGCACGAAATGACAGTATTTGGATGAGTTGATTTATCAATTAAGTGATGAGCAAATTGCTGGTCGGCAAAGGAAAAAGAAGAAAATGAACCTCAGCACGTATGACTTGCTATTGCAAATTGACTCAAAAACTTCTCCAGTGCCACCAAGAAACTAAACTTCAGTTGGATTTCGCACCTAGATACCAATTTTTTCTCCCCGAGATCATGCACAGTTGTGAGTTGTGCTGATAGGCTTTTTACTTCGTAGGCAAGTCTCCTTCTTTCTGAGAACTTAGAATCGAAGTTTGAAGCCTAGTTCGTCTGTTTGGAATGTTCACATTATGGATTCTTTTTTTTTTTTCCCACCTCAGCGAATTTAATTCCCTTAGAATTAAGCTATTTAGTTCTATATCCGACCTTGTCAGCTACAACTTGCACTATCTATCCAGCAGTCAACTGCAACTGCAGCATATAATTCTCTTTCTGCAACATGGGAAGTTTTCTGCCTTAGCACTTTGATGGGTGTAGTCTGACATGTTGAAGCCACCTTTTGCATCATTTTTTTCAAGTTGCGGTCTTCTGCTTGTGTAATTTGTTTTTCCTTTAATCCTATCTCATTTCTTTATATTCCTTAAATTCTTTTTAAATTAGTTGCCGTGTTGTAATATTCCCTCCATTGATTGACTACACTCATCATTGCTGAACTAAGTATGGCAAACTCATGCTTTGTGACTTGCTTGATTTATTAACTAGACATTCCAGTCTCTCTACTTGTAATATAGAATTAGCTTGACTGCAAAGAAGCCATGGCTTTACCATCGTTAATTGTCATTACAAGAAGGGATTCTAATAGTACCAACAATTTCCCATTCATTTGACCTATTCATTTTACAGTTCATGTTAGTCGAAAACATACTGTATGCAAGCATAATGACTTGGATATTGTCTTCTTGCAAATTTTTAGTCAAACATTTGGGTTCATAAGCTTTCATGAGAGATGAGCACAAGTGTATAATGGATTGAGGTGTATTGAAGTCCCACATCAAATTCTCATGGATGAGTTGATGGCTTTTAACCTGGTTCTGTGATTCCTAAGGTTGGTCCTTCTGGAACTTGTGCGTTGGGCTCTATAAGCTCTTGGCTCATCTTGTGTGCTCAAGTGGGTTTCAGGCACTAAGCCCAGCCCACTTACACCTCTATTCTCTTTGAAGTCAACTTTATTTATAAAAAAGATTTCATGTTTGTTAATCTTATTTTATTGGATGTTAACCAGACCGTTTGTATTTCTTAGTGAAACTAGTTTTGAGCATTCTGGAGTCTAGGAATGATATCTGAAAATTGAGCACGACAATATGAAAGCTCGCTTGACTTCATGTTGCTGTATCTTTTTCCAGGTGAAAGTGTTCATGCAACCTTGTTATTTGGAAAATTCATTCAGACAACGTTCTACGCCCTTTCAACTGAAAAAGTTAGAGGTAGGTTCTTTTCAATTCATGGCAACATTGTATGTCAATACGTTCTCTTTTTCTGCTTTGCTGCCGATTTCTTCAAAATCAGGTTCATTAACTGTAGTACCTAACTATACGTGCTCATGATTCTAAAAGAAATGGTTTGCAGCAATTGTAAACCAGCCTGGCTTTCAAATGGATAAGAATATGAAGGATTTCATAGCTCATTAATTGGATTTGACAGGTTCGTGATGTTCCTATGATACAATGACATAAAGGTTTTCCAATAATAGTGTTCTTGCGGGTGGAATTGTTTATTAATAGGAAATATTGGAGTAGACATCTAATTATTGCTTTTCTACACCGTATATGAGACTCTAGTTTTGGAGCTAATATGGTGGATGGGCAGAAAATCTGGACCAATAGAGTGAATGCTGGTTTTGTTGTTCTTTTGTCGATTGGCTATTAGCCAATGGTTCAGAAAGAATTCTCAAGTGTTTTCATGTCATACTGTATCTGAAATTCACATAAAATTCTCTTCAGTACCATTTTGAATCTATTGGAATGATGTCCTTTGAATTGGGTGATCATAAGCTTGTAATAGGTCTCATGAATTGATGTCAGCATGGTCTTATAAGGATTGAAGGCCTTCTGAAGGATTTTCTTTTTTGGGTAGTATTTGGTTTGCTTGTATCTTCTTCATATATGTTGAGAGTCGCATTGCTTATGCGGTATTAGTGGTTCTTATATACACGTTCCTTCCTCCGTCAAAAAGCTTGAGCTGTTGGCTGGAAACCTCTTAGCAAGGTACCGGAGCCTCAAATGATTTCTTTCACGCCCCTTTCTGTAAGCGTCTCGTTTCACTATCCGTCGCCTGGCTTGGACATGATAGGAGTTTTTAAAAGGGTCCCCCTTCTTTGAAATATGGATTTTTAGTGGATTTTATGCTGAATTTCTTCTTCCTAAAAAGTAATCTTTGGAATTGAAATCTTTCCTCAACTCACGGACTCTCTGCCCACCAACTGGCTCACGAAGCCACCTCCTACTCTTTGGTCTTTGTTATGTTTAGACTGCGGTCAGACAATTGTCTTCCCTTCAGTTGATGAATGAAAGAAGAAAAGTTTTACCGTCCCAAAAAAAAAAAAAAGGAATTGAAACCTTTCTGTTATCCTTGGCTCCCTCACATTTACTACTTCAAAAATTACAGTAGTTGCAGCATCGCCCTTCATAATGCTTCTGATTTGCTCGTGTTTGCCTTTTCTATTTTTAATTGAGAAACTTACTCTTGATTAATGAGAAACTTATTTATTTTGCTGTAAAGTGGTATTTGGACTTTTTTGTTGCTCAATTTGAAAAATGCCCTAAGATAGTGAGGGTGTGTGCCTTAAAAATCCTCAAAAAAGTTGCTGTGATGACGATTTTCTTTACTTAAATGCCACATTGCAACCTTGATGGGTAATATCACACTATTAGTTTGGATTTTCTGTTGGACTACCAACCATTTCCTAAACTATACATGTCACTGATTTGTGTTGTCATGGCAATTTGAGGTTATAAAGCTTCAAACTTCTGCTTGAGTTGAGAATAAATTGGAGATTACAAATTAGCCTGCAGTAGAGGGTCAAGTTGGGAGTGCCTCTATTTGTGTTTTTTCTTTCTTTTTTGTTTTGTTTTTTTGTTTTTTTGTTTTTTTTTTTTTGGGGGGGGGGGGGGGGGTTGGGTGTTGGTTTATCTGTTGCAGTTTAATTTGAAGTATAAAGGTCTCATCATCAACTAGATAGTACAAATGGATGAGAAATGACTTTTGGGATAAGGCTATCATGGAAATTCCTATGCAAGAACACTTGGGGAGAGAGAGATAGCATAAATTAGTTCCACTATTCAACCTTGTGTTGGAAAACTCACCTGCTAGTGCTGCTGGTATATATAACCTGCTGTCCATATTTATGCAGGACTTTGGGATCAAGTATAACATGGAAAATGGTGGGCCTGCTCCTGAGAGTATTACCGATAAGATCTATGCTAATACAAAAACTATAAAGGAATAATTTATAGCGGAAGACCTACCTAATGTAATATCTCTCATCCTCATCCTTCTGTAATTTTGTTCTTTTGCTTGAACAATGCTTTTGCAGTATACTTCCTTCTCATTTCCTTGAGTGATGATGAAATGAATTGTAGGTTGACATTACTGCTTTGGATGTCACGAGCTTCACTGGGCCCGAAGGGCCGTTTGATGTTGAAGTCTTCGATTCAGCTGTCGATTATGTAAAACTAATGAAGTAAGAACCCTGCATAAACAATTTATGGTGAAAGCTGCTTTTTGCTGGAATGAAATTGTTGCACTATATATGCTTTCGCATATTGCACGGAAGGATGGGGTGATGCTCTAGAATGCTATTGTTAGCTACTTCACTCGTCTCTTCAATGTCATATTTGTACAAAACAAGCTTTAGCCCTATATACTCTGCATTTTATCTTCTGATCTGCTTTTTTTTGTAAAATGGGCATGTCTATGTCCTCAAATGGTAACATTCATTCTGGTTAATGATATATTTTCCATTTTTTATCAATGCCCCAGGTCAATACTTGATTTCCAGTTGATTAGCAAATTGCTTTCATGTCCAAAATTCACCTTCTGGTAAGTAGACAGTACTTTACATTGTCCTTGAATAACAATAAATTTTTCGATAGATATTTGTGGTAGATTCTAATAGCCAAAATCTTTCTCTGCCTTATTCAAAGATATGAGGCACTACATGGAGTTGCAGGAGCTTATGCTCGGCATATATTTGTGGAAGAGCTCAGTGCTAATGAGAGCTCTCTGCTTAACTGCACACCTAAGGTCTTGCATGCACAGATAAATTGCTTAAAGGTCTTCCTTCGGTTCTTATAGGTATTTTAGAGTCACAGATCGATGCTTATTGTGTGCAGGAGGACTTCGGAGGAGGTCATCCAGATCCTAATTTAACCTACGCAAAAGTGTCGGTAGCACAGAAGGGTTTGGGAAAGTCAACTCCAGAAGATGAACCACCCGAGTTTGGTGCTGCTGCTGATGGAGATGCAGATTGCAATATGATCCTCGGTAAAAGTTAACACTAAATTACATTACCTTTTTCTCTAGAGACTTTAGCATGGGTGTCATAGTTTCTCTTGTGCTGTGGATTCTTTGTTACTCCATCAGATTCTGTTGCTATCACTGCTGCAAATGCTGTTGAAGCCATATCCTACTTTTCTGGCGGCCTCAAGGGATTTGCCAGGTCCGGGTGGGTATTTGTAGATGCTCTCTCTATCATGCATTAGTACATGTGAGTGCCTATTAGTTGATCAGCAGATGGCACTGTTCCAAGCCAATTGTCGTATTATTGTGCTCATTAAGTTACACTTGATGTTGAGTCACCTTTCTTCTTTGGTGAGTGATCCTCAAGCCAAAAAGATTTCGAAGTCTCGCAAAATCGAGTGACACATAGAGGTGATCAGTGGGTGGGCCCTTAACCCAGGCTTGATTTGTTGCCCAAGCCCGCCCACAGCAAAAAAATTGTGCAGAAAATTTCCAGCCAGACCGGTAGCACCATGGGCCCATTTGTACTGTCTTTATAACTAATAGCTTTGCCCAAGCCCGCCCAAAAAGTGCCATTATCTGGCCGGCCCAGTGGGCCCGTGAGATGCCAAGCCCATGATCAGGTTTAGACTGAAACACTGCATCTTTTCTCTGGTATTTGCGTCCGAATAACAGATTACTTAAATCACGGGTATCTTGTATAGAGTTGGATAAAAGAACAGGATCAAGTTTTGTGCAGGAGCGACCAACAATCTTTACTGGGTTGTTTCTGTTGTGTGGATCGCCTTACAATGGCAAATGCTGGTTTTATCTTTGAATGATGTCCTCTTTGCCGCTTGCTCCTTTTTATCTTTTTCATAGAACATGAAACTGACAGGTATACAACTAACATGTCCACATTCCTTTGGTCCTGTAAAAATGGTACAGGTTTTTTGCCTCTTGGGCACAGGCTCAGAAAGCGCAACCGTTTGTCTTTACATAGGGCAGTATGAGAAGGATCCAGCAAAAACCGGGAGAGAGTTTTCCTCGGGCTGATGTTGATGGATTTAATTGTAGGTGGAAGTTGCTCTCAAGCTTTCAAAAATGCAGGAATTTACTGGGCGATCTGCCCCAGCTGTGATCAGGTAGATCTGCTTCCGCTACAGTGAGATTTTACAGACCCTGCATTGGTGTAATGGTGTATACAGTTATTGCGAGTGTGGTGCACCTTCACAGTGTATGAAGTCTTTTAGCACTTCCTTCGGCCAAGAGCATTGTCCGATTATGAAATGTCGACATAATTCCGGCATCAGAATATAATGACAACGGCAATAGCAGTTGATGCTATTTTAACTAGTATGTAAATCATGATGTGGTTTTGCTTCATATATGTGCTTGCTTCTATTAACATCTCCTGATCAATGTGTGTTTGTTAGAGTGAAAACGTACGCGTCAGCACTGACTGTACCACGTAAGATGGCCGGCGTCCGCATCATGATTTACTGTCAAAATTGGCTGGATGGAGTGAATTGGTATCGACGTTAAATGTTTAGGAGTAAATTGGTCCAAATGAAATATTGATGACTTGAATTTATACCAATGCAATATGTGTAGAACTTTTTTGGTACTTTTCCTGACATATTGCTGATTTGTCGGGTCGAGACGTGCCACCATCGGTGACCCAAATATTCAGTAGACAAGACCGACAATTATAGATCTGGTGATGATTCTTGGGTCGCTAATAACATTCTACTTTTGCTAATTGTAGCGTTCACAGCAACATGAAATGCCACTGATCTCTTTCTTACACCCCTGACTCGTTTCTGGCTGCTCTATGTTGTCGTGCTCTTATCGTTGGTGGGAGGGAACACATCTCTGCTCAAAAGTAAGAATGTGGTTCCCATATCGAGTCGAAGGATTTAACTCGAAATTTTAGTCCTTATATAGATGGAATGACACGTTATATGAATGTTACTTAAATCACGTTCTTTAACTAGTGAGTTACGCTCAAAATATTAGACACATTATGCCGAACCGTTTAGTTGGGGGGCAGGTCCGGGGTGGGTTATCAAAAATAAAACTATTGCATTTTTTTTTTTTTTTTGCCGAGCGCTACTTAACGCAAACTTGCATTTCAACTGATTTTCTTTACCAAATGTCATTTTACATTTTCCCAAAATCACTCGGGCTAAAGGCATTTGTATTTGCTCAAAGCTTATTTTCAAAGTAGGACCAAATGCTCTCTATATTGATAACTGTTAATATTGAAATGACATAATTTAAAAGTTTAGGGTTGAATTGACACAAGCGTAGTAGATTTAGGGCTTTTTGAATAATTTTTCCTTAAGGTGCGTGTGTTAAACATAACGGCAATAATTTAGAAAAAAAAAAATTCTTAAAAAAAATTGCCTTGATCGCTTAGAAACTCAAAAGTTTTTTCATTATCAATGAAAAAGTTGGGGGCATAAATTGTTGTTTGAAACAGATCGTGACTGTTTTCACGAAACAAACACACCCTCAATTTCCGGTAGAATCGAGCTTTGGCGGTATTCATACTCGAGTTTTTTCTCCACAATCGGTTGAATACACAGGTGATATCAGATCTTCTTCTTCATTTTTTTTTTTTTAAATTTTCGAATCGATCCTCTCCGGTTGAATAGTCTCCACTCAGACACGTGCTAATTAATTAGAATTAATTCCCACCGAATACCCTCTTTCTTTAGGTGGCAAAAGGTGAAGAAAAAGCATATCATTATTGGCCTAATTTTTTTTGGTCGGAATTATTGTCCTAAGCTCGTTTAATAGAGAGAGTCGTGAAGAGTCAGGCCTGGATCCTCCTGTCCTCTTAATAATTAGTCGTTAAATAATGAATTCGCATAAGAAATTTATTGTTCTTTGCTCTTCTGATTGCAAAAATCCACTAGTGAACATCTACCCACGTTTCACACGGACACATGTTCTCCATAACATATCGAATCAGATTAGAAAAAAAAAAAATCTTTTTAGTTTGGCCTTGTTTCGTAGCTCTATGGTCCGCACAATTTATATTGCATGGTGCCAAAAATCAAAAGGGCATATAATTGTGCATGCTAATAGGCGTGCAGCCTCGTTTATAGAAAGCATTGGGGTGGTGGGGACGCTAGTATCGTAGGTGCGTGATTCAACTCTAGCACTCTACAAAGAGACAGCAAAAGCCAAAGAGGAGAGTTAAAGATAAAACAGACAAACCCACAATTCTTTGAAATAGCTAACTTGTGAAGGATACTATGTAAAAAACAAAAACAATGGTTATACATATAAATGATAAGTAATCCCATTGTTATTTATACAAAAAGAAAAAAAAAACCATTGTTATGAATGTGGGGCCCAGATCCTCCTTTCATTTTATAATAAACTTTTTGAAATGCTTGTACTACGTAATAAAATTATTATTATTATTGCTCTCTTGATTACAAAAAAAAAAAAAAGTATTATATGATCCACCCACATTTCACAAGGGCAAATATTCTCTGAATCCGATTCTTTAACAGTTGTATCTCTGCGTGTGACAGGTGATCTCTACGCAATATAAACATTACACAAAAAAAAAAAAAAACACTCAAACACACACACACACTTTGCTCCTTCTATCATCTTCGTTTGTAATTTTCCACCGTAATTGGGTGGGGCTTCAGACCCGACGTAATCTTTATTTTGTGCACAGGAATCCACATCGTTTCTGTTTGATTTTGGTAAGCGAAGTGTTAGTTGCTTTCATTAATTAAACGCTTAACCACTCAGTCAATTCCTTGAAAGTTGTAAAGGAACAATTTGGGGACAAAGAAGCCCCGAATCCTAATGGACAAGAGATTGAATGACTAGGGGAAGATTTCTTAAGCACGAGGTTGCTCTGCCAGTTCTCTCCTCGAGAAGGCGCAGTGGTTATGATCCCTGGCCCCCCGGGGTTTATGAAAAAAGGTTGAGCATGGGCTCAGTGTTGTCGGGATGTTTTGCGGAAGGTGGCTACAGATTATGCTCTTTCCTCAGCACACGCGCTTGTGAAAAGATACGACATAGAGAAGTGATGGTGATCATTCGCAACCCGGCCGCCTCCATCGGTTCATGACCTCAATTGCAATAGGATTAGATAGTTGGGTGGTCTTGAAACTCTCTCGACCCAAAAACTAGCTTAAAGGTTGGAGCTTTCCCTCACACTTATCTATCGACCACCAGCCCCTTTCACAATCGATGTGGGACAATCCCAATAATCTCTCTCTCACACATCGGGTCATGGGTCAGAGGAAGCGACAACCCGTATCTCTACCGAGTGACTGTTGAGTTCAGACTTGTTGGTAACTTGGACTCTGATACCATTATGTTGGGAAAAATAACAAATAACTTTCCCTCTTTGACTAAACCCATGAGAAACCAAATCGATCACAATCAATGAAAATATAGAAACTCAAAGAAAATATAACACTAGAATTTTTACGTGGAAAACTCATTCAATGCGAAAGATAAAAATCACAAGACCGATCACGGAGTCCACCCGAACCTCCACTATATATTAATCGTTTAGGTACACAACCATGCCGAATACAATGACAATAAAATCTCAAATTATAAGTGGAGATCAAGCAACAACATCACCTTAAACGAGAGAACCAAATGAAAATCACCCTCAAAATTACAGTCCCGAAATACCCACGAACAGCTACAATAAATACCTTCAAATCACAATCCAACCGCACAGAATCAAGAACAACGAGTCTTGAAGCTTCTGTCAAAATTTCAGCCCAATCGGACCACGAGAAGACCTTCAATCATTGGTTTGATCTCAACTAGACACTCAAAAAAATTGCTGCACTTTTTTGCGTTTTTTTTTGTGTGGCTGCTGCTGTTTTATTTTTTTTTTCTTCTCTCTCATGTAAGTGTGTGTGTTATAACACTATAAAAGAGAAAATAAAACCATGCGCTGGACCGGCTTAAAAAAAAGCCCAACAAATCTCCCCCTCTAGTCCATTGAGGGAGATCACAATATAAAAGAATTCATCGGAAATCCATGTCGGCCTGACTCCGACAAAACTCATACTTCTCTCCAGTGAGAATTTTTGTTATCATATCTGAAGTATTATCTTCTGTGTGTACTTTTTTAAGTTCCATTTCTTTGGATTCCAAAGTTTCTCGTATTTAGTGATACCTCACATCAATATGCTTTGACCTAGGATAAAAAGTGAAATTCTTTGCAAGATGTATAACACTTTGATTATCACAAAGTAAAACATACCTCTCTTGAGTGAAACCAATTTCCTGTGTGAACTCTTTCATTCAAAGCAATTCCTTACATGTTTCGGTTTCTGCGATGAATTCTGCCTCTGTTTGTCGACAAGGCACCACATTTCCGCAACGTTGACTGCCAAGCCACAGCTCCCCCTGAAAAAGTAATCAGATAACCTAAAGTTGATTTCCTTGTGTCAATATCCCTTGCCATGTCTGAATCAGTATATCCGATAAGAATCGGCTTCTCACTCCCAAATGAAAGTCTCAAACTAGAAGTGCCTCGGAGATATCTAAGAATCCACTTCAATGCATTCCAATGCTGTCTACCTGGATTTGACATAAAACGACTAATCACTCCAACTACATGAGCTATATCTGGCCTTGTACAAACCATTGCATACATCAGACTACCCACTGTAGAAGCATAAGGAACGTTTTCCATCTCTTTCATATCTTTCTCATTGGATGGACATTGCTTATGACTAAGCCTAAAGTATATAGCAAGAGGTGTACTTATTACTTTAGCTTTATCCATCTTGAACCTTTGAAGTAATTTCTCTATATACTTTTCTTGAGACAATCATAATCTCTTTGCCTGTCTGTCACGAGTGATTTTCATATCAAGAATTTGCTTAGCTGGCCCCAAGTCTTTCATCGAAAAAGACTTGCTCAAATCTTGCTTTAACTTGTCTATCCTAGAAGCATTCTGACCAACTATGAGCATGTCATCCACATAGAGCAATAAAATAATAAAATCACCTTCAGAGAATTTCTGTACAAGTACATAATGATAAGAAGTAATCTTCTTATAGGATTGCTCCCCCATAAAAGACTCAAATTTTCTATACTATTGCCTTGGCGCCTGCTTTAAGCCATATAATCTTTTCTTCAGTTTACAAACATAATTCTATTTAATTTTTACCTGGAAACCCTTAAGCTACTCCATGTATATGTCTTCTTCCAAATCATCGTGAAGGAAAGCGGTCTTCACGTCCATCTAGTCAACCTCAAGATCAAGACTAGCTGCTAAACTCAAAACAACTCAAATTGAAGACATTTTTACAAATGGTGAGAAGATCTCGTCATAGTCAATTCCTTTTTTCTGATTGAAGCCTTTAACAACCAATCTAGCTTTATATCGAGGACGCGAAGTCGTCTCATCTTTCTTCAATCTATACACCCATCGGTTCTTCAAAGCTCTTTTACCCTTAAGTAATATTACCAACTCAAAAGTATGATTGTCATGCAATGACTTCATCTCATCATGCATTGTATCAAGCCATTCCTTCTTATTCTTTTCTTCTACTGCTGCTTCAAAAGTTTCAAGTTCACCTGCATCTGTCAATAGAATATACTCATTAGAAGAATATCTAGTAGGTGAGGTGCGATCTCTGGTAGACCTCTTCAAAGCGGTGGTTGATGGAGCTAATGGTGCAATCTCTTGAGCATCATTGTCATCTGATTGCTGCTGATCACCCTGGGCCTAATCTTGAACCTACTAATCATTTTGAGTATGACCCTGAACCTGTTGATCTGGAGTTTGACATTGAAAACCATCTTCAACTTGATCATGCAACTGTTCTTGCAACTCAAAAAGTGGGACTGAGCTAGTATCAACTGATATATTAGAATAACGAGAATCCGTCTTCTTTATTTTCTCAATATCCCAAATTGTCTCATTCTCAACGAATACCATATCTCGACTTCTGACAACTTTCTTTGCAACTGGATCATAAAATCTATAGCCAAATTCATCAGAACCATAACCAAGAAAGATGCACTCTTTTGTCTTAACATCTAACTTGGACCTTTCATCCTTGGGAACATGAACAAAAACTTTGCAGCAAAACACCTTTAGATAATTATATGAAATTTCCTTTCCAAACCAAACTCTGTCTAGAACATCAGTAATAGGAGAAATATTGAGAACATGTACCATTGTATTCAAAGCCTCGCCCCAAAAGGATTTTGGCAATTTTGTATCTGAAATCAAATATCTGACTCTCTCAATCAATGTTTTGTTCATTCTTTCCGCTATACCATTTAATTGAGGTATTTTAGGAGGTGTCTTCTAATGTCGAATCCCCTGTTGCCTGATGTATTCATCAAATGGTTCGATGTATTCACCGCTGTTATCTGAACAAATGCATTTCAAATTCTTTCTAGTTTGTCTTTCAACTGATACTTGAAACTGATTGAATGCATCTAACACTTGATCCTTCGTCTTCAAGAAATAAACCCATAATTTTCTTGAATGGTCATTGATGAAGGTTATAAAGTAGGCTGCACCACCAAGTGTTAGTGGTTTTATTGGACCACAAACATCCGAATGTACCAGTTTTAGCAACTCTGATTTCCTCGAAGGAGGATGATTCTGGAATGAAGCTCTTCGTTGTTTACCTTCTAAGTAATATGCACACTTCTTAAATCTTTCACTCTTTACTCCAGAGAGTAAACACTTTTTAGCCAACAAACTAATTCCTTTCTCACTTGTGTGACTTAGTCTCTTGTGACATAATGTAGTCGCATTTTCATCTTCCACAACATTACACATGTTCTTAAAAATCTTAGCCTAAAACAAATACAAGGAAGATTGTTTCATACCTCTAGCCACAATTAATGAGCCTCTGGTGAGCTTCCGCTGTCCATTGTCAAAAGTACTACAAAATCCTACATCATCAAGCTTTTCAGTTGAAATCAGATTCAGACGAATATCAGGAACGTGTTTAGCATCTTTCAGAATTAGTTTTGCTCATGTACTAGTCTCCAAGCACACATCTTCTATGCTGACAACAGCAGCCAAACCGTCATTACCCATCATTAAGGTATCAAAATTTCCTGACCTATAGAATGTAAAGAACTCTTTCCTAGAGGTAATATGAAGAGAAGCTCCACTATCAATAACTCAATTTGAATCATTGCATGCAAAACTAACATTGTCATTATAGCAAACAATAACAAGTTTATTAGTAGCAGTTGTTACCCGATCAGTACTATTGTTATCCCCTTTATCATTATTCTCATTGCCATTTTTCATCTCATTCATCTTCTTATTTTTCAGCTAAAAATAATTTTTCTTCATATGACCCTTCTTACCGCAGTACGACACTCAATAGTCTTCTTCCATGATCTTGACGTGCTTCGACTCTTGTATCTACCTTTCGGACCTCTACTCTGACATCTGCCTTTGTTTTGAACAACTAGAGCTTTAGAATGAGAGAAAGAACCATGCATTTTTCTCCTCATTTCTTCATTTAGAACGCCACTTTTTGCAAAATCCATGATAACAATACCATCAGGTGCAACATTAATCAAGGACATACGAAATGTCTCCTAAGATTCCGGTAAGGTACATAGCAGCCAAAGTTCCTGCACTTCATCATCAAATTTAATATTCATGGCAGAAAGTTGATCTCTCACTCCCTGAAACTCATTCAAGTGATCTGATATAGATTAGTCATCTCTATAATGCAACTTCATAAATTGTTTAATCAAGCATATTTTATTGTTGGCAGTCTTCCGTGCATACAATGATTCCAGCTTATTCTATAAAGTCCTAGCATGTGATTCTTTGCTAATGTGATTCAAAATATTATCATCGGCAAATTGTCGAATAAATCCACATACAATTTTGTGCTCAAGATTCCAATCGGCATCGCTCATATTATCAGGTTTAGTATAAGCAAAATCGGTAAATGCCAACGCTTCACATATAGAATATCTTCCATTTTTCCTCTCCATACATGATAATTCTTTCCATTCAAACTAATCATCCTACTCACATTCGGTTCCATCGTTTAGTCAAAAAATAATGCTATGATACCACTATGTTGGGTGGTCTTGGGCGCCTCTCAATCCAAAAGCTAACTTAAAAGTTGAGACTTATCTACCGACCATCAGCCCCTTCTACAATCGATGTGGAACAATCCCAATATAAACCTGTCAAAATGAGTCATAAATTGATTTTTTTTGCTCACATATAAGAGGTGAGTTGTTATATAAGTCAATTATATTCAATAAATGAATCGTGGATGGGTTTAAGCATAATAAGCATGTTAAATAGATCGTAAGTGCATTATACAACTTACTTATATTCAACCCGTCTTTTATAACTCTCTCTTCATTCTCTCTTGCCCTCACTCGATCTCGCACTTACTCACTCTGCACTCTCATCTTAGTTTGAATATGAGTTTTCATATATTTGATTAAATATAGAAATATTTTAGTAATATCGGCTACGGTACAAGGTTGGTATGTGCTGGGTCGGGCATGAGTCATTAGATTCGTATTGGATGAAAATAGGTCAAAACAAGATAAACAGGTCTACTTGGGTTGGACTCTTTTTGACCTAATCTAAACTCTACCCAACCCACCTGTTTGATTGTTCTAAATAATATAGGACATGCATGCGGGCCAACATGTTAGGCAAGTGCATATAGAAAAATAGATGGAAGGTTGAGCATCCTAATAATGCGAAAATTCAAAGCAATTTCATTAACCGTATCTAATATCGAAATGAAAAATATAATTTTCTAGATACTTAAAAGTGCTAAAAAAATCCCATGTTTAATATGCAAGTTGAACCACAAAAATATGCGCAGTGCTTATCGTTTCTTCTTACAAAAGAAGGCAAAAATAAAAATAAAAAAACGAAGCAACCAATCTCACATTCCCAACATAATGTTTTGTCAAGTATGATTATATCCCAATGTTCCTCCTTAATATCTCCGACTGGTGGGGGTACATACAAGCCACGAATATGTCTCTCGTGCACATTTATTCATCTTTGCATCCTGAAGTGCGTTCATATGTGCTTCGCCCGATTAGTTGCTATCGAAAATTATTACGTTAGACTTAGTTTGTGTAGATTAATACCGTCGTATCCATGGGCTAATCTTTTATAATAACTTTTCATTACTACATTATTTGTGCGATATCGGAGAATTATCACATTCGATTTGGATTAATCGGGGCGATCGAAAATCCCGGGCATTCGAACTGCTAAGGGAAAAAAAACGAAAACCTAGCACGCCAAAAAAATTTTACAATATTACAAGTCACAACAAATTGAAGAAGCAGTGAAAACAAAGAAAAAAGAAGAAAAAAGAATAAAAAGAAAATTCACACGCTCTTGCTGGCTCATCAAGGGCCAGCCTGCTTTTTCACGTAACTTTTGACCAGGGCCAAGGCGTTGCTCGTCACCTTCTTCACCGACCCGGCCCGGCCGGACACGCCGGACTTCACCGGCCCATCTGCCACGTCCTCAAACCCGTCCGTGCACGTCTCCTCGTACGTCAGCGCCGCGCTCATCCACGTCTGCACGTTGCTCATCTGGAACCGGAACGACTGCTCACCGCTCCCCGCCGGCCCGAGCTCGAGCTGCTGCATCTGCTTCAGCGAGTCCCGCATCTTGTCCGCCGCGTCCCCGAAGTTCTCAACGCAGTCGTGCAGTGCCGCCGCTGCGCGCCGGTCGGCCCCGTGGTCGGCCTCCTGCGAGAGGTTGGACACGTACTTGGCCGTATGCCGGGCCCCCGCCAGGCTCACGGCTATAGCGGCCCAAGCGAGGTGGGCAGGGTTGCGGCGCACGGAGGCTGCGTAGCGGGCGAGGGTGGCGTAGCAGATGTCAGGGTACAGGGTGACGTTGTTGCAGCTGGAGCGGATGAAATTCAAGCCGTCGGCACGCGTGGGAGCAGGCATGGGGGATCCGGCGGCCGGGACTGACTGCAGGTGGGAGAGGAAGAGCGTGAGGAGGAGACGGAGGCGGAGCGATGGTTGCGCGCGCATGGTTGGCGGGTTGTTTTCTGTCGGTCCTTCGGAACGGAGTGTGATGGAGCAACTGAGCTCGTGAAGGTTATAAAGGCTTTGTTATGTGGTGCGATGACAGATAAACCCCGCACATGTGAACGTTATAACGAGAATGCCATCCCTGCTTATTCGTGCATATTTAACGAGTAGGGCCATGTTGACCTCCATCCCTTAAAAAGAGGGAATTCAGTGTTCATCCACGTTAATCTACCGTCAGGTTTGATTCCTTTTATATTTTAGGAGATTAGGTTGGATCAAGTTTCATTAAGCGAGTTTTGGTGTAACATTAGGGCTTCGTTCCCTTTCGTTATCCACAAAAAGAAAAAATCTCTACTCTCTGGTTAAGTTTATATTCGGGTCATGTATCCAAATTGGAATCCATCAATCAATCGAATGTGAGATTGAGGAAATTTTCCCCTACTGGGAACGGAATTAATCTTCGTCTTAAGATAGCTCCTCCCTCATTTTCTTCTTGTCATCGACATATGTTTACATGCACTATTATATGTCTTTTTTTTTGTTTTCCGAAAGAAACATTCCATTTGGTGATCAAGATAATAATCGAGAGGATTACATAGATTGCTTTCAAGCTTCCAAATATATGCAGAAAAAGGAAAATACCATAGAGCAAATAACAAAGTATATTCTCCAGCTAAAAGTCCACTCTCATCTTCTAAAAATAGAATTGCTATCATAAAATTTCGGCGGCCGATCAACAAAGTCAGTGACGAGCATGCATCGAGAGCTCTCGCACCAATTGCAAATGCTTGCGGTGTGCGTCTAGGTTCAACGTCCTCAAAGCAGTAACACCGATATCAGTTATGTTAAATAATAATAAAAAATAGACACAGATAAGACACATGTAAAAAACTCCCAAATCTATATCTAGATTTAGATTGGGAGAGAAAAATCCCTCCATGTAGGCTTGAATCTAAGCCGAGAGAGGAGAGCGGCCTAATCTCAGAGAGTTTGTGGAGTCACGTCACGAACATTCTCATTGATGGGCAATTAGACGAAAGGCCGAACTAATATGTACATTCACCTAAGATCAATTGCAGAAAATTATTCATAATCACAAACTCTCCAAACATAGTGAGAAAATCGATGGCGAGTCGAAGGCTTCGGGTTGACGGTCTTCTTCCGAAGGTCGACGATCTCCTGAAGAGCATAAACCAGAACTAGCTTCCAACCCAAAACCCAACCGAGAAGAAAGTAGAGAAGACGAGAGGGATGGCGAGAAATGGACAGAAAAGAAACAAGTTGAGGCAATCAGAGGAGGGGAATGGCGGTTCAGCTCAACACACTTTTGGATTTAGTTACCTCCGGTATGCGTTCTATATGATTTATGAAGGGAATGTTGTCCAGATAGTCCCAAAACTTTTGCACTTTAGTCAATTCAGTCTTAAAATTTTTAATTGTATCAATTGAGTCCTAAATCATTTAACAATTTATCAATTTAATTATTCTCATTAATTTTGACCGAAAATTATCAACATTTTACGTGGCACCGTCGAGGCTAACATGAATTTTATTTAAAACATTTAATCTTTTTTGAATTTATATATATTTTTATTGTTAAGGGCCGACAGAGCGCTGCAAGCCATTGGCCGTAGCCCGGCGACCCTTGCCAGCCACTAGCCAAGCTTGCGGGCCCTTGCTTAGCCTTGAGCGAGGGTCGTTGCCCTCACCCATCTCTGAACGAGAGTTGGGACCCTTGCCGCGGCTGGCAAAGGCTGATAGCCCTTGCTAATATTTGGTCAAGGGTTTGCGGCTCTCTCCAACTTTCGACAGGGGATTGAGGCCCTCGTCCAATGGCCCGTGGGGACCATCAGGCCTCAGTTGGTAGCCCCCTATCCGGCCATTAACCTTTTAAAAAATAAGAAGCAAAGAAAAAGAAAAAGAAAAATAAAAAGAAAAAGAGAGTGAGGTCAAATAACAATAAACTAAACAAAATTCAAGAATATTTTATGAACGGCGGGATCAATTTCTGGTCCAAAGAAGCCTGCTCAGTGGTTACGCCTCTGTGTCCTCTCACCTTCACTTTATTTATAAAAGGAGCGTTTATGTTTGTTAATCCTACTTTACTCGATGTTAACCGGAGCATTTGTGTTTCTTTGGGAAACTAGTGTTGAGCATCCCGGAGTCTAGAAATCTCGTTTGACTTTCATGTTGCTTTTTTTCACGCGCAGAGTGTTCATTCATGCAGCCTCATTATTTGCCAAACTTTATTCGGTCAACGACGTACGCCCTTTCTGCTGAAAAAGGTCAGAGCCCAAATCTAGCGACTCGGCCCATCATCATGGTCGGCGACCGGCCGAAGAAAAGTCAATAATAATAATAATAATCATAAATAAATAAAAGAGAAAAAATAGGATTTAAAACAAAACAAAAAAACTTATTCAAGGGAATGCATGGAAGAGACGCAAATCCGATTTTCCATACTTACTTTTTAGGTCATTTTCAAGCTTCAAGGGAATATAAATAATTATTTTTCAAACTCACTTCATTTTTTGCGAAACGAACGTAGCCTAAGTTTCACGAAATAAACAACGAGGTAATCAAATCAATGGGTAACTCCTTAGCCCTGGATTAATTTGTTGTCCAAGTTCACTCATATCAAGATAATTACATAGAGAATTTTCAAATCGGGCCTGTTGGATCTATGGCTGCGTTCGGTGGTCCGGATAGGATAACAAATTATCCTATTTGATATTTGGCGATGTTTTCCGAACCGGATAAATCCGGATATACCTAGATAAAACATCGTATAATAAATTTGGGGGAGGAGGGTAGGATATACCCGAATTGGATAAAAATAACTAACCCTAAGGACCACGCCTCGCCGTTTCCTCCCTCATCCATCTCCGCCGACACCCAAGGCGGCGCCCTGACCTCCAATGACGACCTCGAGAGCATCTCTGCCCGCGACGGAGGGGCCGATGACGACTCTAATGAGGATGACTCAAACAGCGACTCCAACGATGACTCCTTTGGCGGAGGGGCCGGCGACGACTTTGACCATTTAGACGAGGACTCCAACTACGATCCCGAAGATGTCCTATAACCGCTGTCCGACAGCAGGAGCGCTGCGGCTGCCGCGGCATTCGAAAAGAGGAAGTCACAGAGCCTCGACGACAGCCACTATCGACTTCTTCAAGGCCTCACCAGTACGCGCCCTTCCAAGCCCTCATCTTCCATCAACCGAAACCGCCCTCCTTCGCCTCCTGCTTTTCATTTGGGTTTCGCTTTTCTCTCTGTGCCGATTAGTTCCCGTCCTTTTTGTTTCTCGTTTGGGGATTTTTTTTTTTTAATTATTCTTGCTTTGCGGGGGAGTAATGATTTTCGGGGATCTGTAGGCTTTGGCGCAGGGATGGAAGAGCCGTCATCCGTCGTTGAAGACGATCGCGATCTCCACGAACATGGCGGAGGGGATGCTCTTGCCTGCAAGTCCGCCGCGCTTCTGATGTCTGCCTCAGCTCCTCGATTCCGCCGCCACCGATTGGAGCCTTGCACGACGCCCTCTGCATCCTTGAATTCCACGGCCTCGGCTCCTCCGCTGCCACTGCTGTAACAGCCCGACTCAACCTCAACCTCCTAGCAGTGTGAATATCATACTCTATTTGGACATCTACCAAATATATTATGTGATTTTACAAAATCCAAAAGGCAATTCGTTGGATTTCCAATTAAACCTTATCCTATACTATTCATGCTCAAATTTGGGTTACCAAACACAACCTATATGATTTTGAAGAACTCGCTCCATATATCTACTACGTGGCAGTCCAGATATTTGGTGGTTTTTTTAAAAAAAAAAAAAAAATTAGCGTTGGATGTTGTTGTGTCCGAGTTTCTCTCGGTAAATACGTAGTTTTGTCGAAGCCGTGCTCTCATGTTCTGTCGAGAATTGCTACCCCTATCTAAGATATTCACGCCACGTTCGATCTTTGGTCTTCATCCTAGAAAATTTTCCCCAATCATCATCGTGCGACGAAAAATTTCGGGATACGGTTAGAAAACATAGATATAATGCCGAATTTTCGGGACCCCAGTATTCAGGAGACGAGACCAATAATTTTGAGAACTTCGTGATTTTTATAGCATGAGTTGTATGTTTGCTAGCGAAGGCACGGACAATGACCCTCGGGCGTCGCTTACGCTCATCTTAGCTTTGGTCCTTCTCTTACCATCTTGTAGCAAAAAGCAGTCGCTCTTCATGTTCACGTGTTGCTTCTTTGTCTCTTCATCAAATAGATTACAAAACTTAAAAGTCCGTCCTTGGATAAAAGCCAAAATGCTTGTCCATGCATAATAATTCTTGGGTCGCTCTCACTGATTTTTTTGGCTTATTTCGACGTGGACAATGAAATGAAATGAAATAACTCGTTTCACGTTGCTCGTGCCGGGGGAAAGTTACCCAGGAAAAAAATTTATAAGTCAATTGTACGAATGTCAAATTCAATCATATGCCTTTTTAATTTAGCCAATCTAGTTTCAAACGTTTTGACGATTTGTCAATTTAATCATTCTGATCAATGTTGGCCAGAAATCACTGACGCACTAGGTGAACATATCTCGGTTGGAAAGGGAAAAAAATGTCGTTCTCATATCATGTTGAAGGATCTAATTCAAAATTGTAGTCCTTGGATAGATGAAAAATCACATCGAATGAATTTGAGCTAAATCACGTTTGTTAAATAAGTAGAAGACATTATTTCAAACACTTTAGGTCGATGGTATGTCGAAGGTGGGGAAATTATTAGGGACAGGGATATGCTGCCTTAGCTTTTTCTAAGGTAGCACATCCCCACCCTTGAGTGTTTGCCACGCCATATTAAGGGTGGGGATTTCCCTACCCAGGAAAAACCAATATAGGGGATTCGGATCTAGTTATTAGACGTCTTTTCACGTTCTGTGCCAATCGTAACTCACTTAATTCGTAATCAATCGAATGCACAAATGATATCATGTTCATATATTTGGAATTAAGTCATCAATATAAAACAAATTACCCTTTTTTTATGAGGAAATTATCCAATCAACCTTAAATAGATTGTGTGAATATCAATTCAGTTATGAACTTTTTAATTACGTTAATTTGTCCTAAATTTTTCTGCGAAATTTTAATAAAGTAATTTTAATCAATTTTCGCTAGAAATTGCCAACTTAGTGACGATGCTTGGACCGAGTAAGATACCCTGCAATAATAGGACCGTCGCGTCATTGATTTCTGCGAAAATTAACCGAAAGGGCCACTTTAATATTATTTCTTTCATATATTATGATTCCTTACGAAATTGTCATCTTTAATTTTCCTTTCCTCTCACTTTTTTAAAAAAATTAAATCCATCCTCTCCAGTTGAATATTCTTCCAGTCTGACATGTGCTAACTAATTAGTACGAATTGCCGCCGAATATCCTCTTTTCTAAGTGGCAAAAATCAAAAGAAAAAAAAGCACGTCATTATAGCCTAAGTTCGTTTAATAAACAGGGCATGAATAGCAATAGTAATAATTCTATTATTCTTGCTCATTTGATTGCCAAAATCCAACTATTAAATAATCTAGCCGCATCTCGCACGGACAAATTAAATATTCTCCATAGTACAAATAATCAGGATCTTTTTAATTAGTCTCGTTTCCTAGTTCGTTTGCGGGATTTTAATTTTTTGGGTTGTTATGTGGTTTACATAAACTGTGTTGTATTGTGCCAAAAATCAAACGAGGGCATAAATTCGCCATACCAACAATCATGGTCTCTTTAAATTAGGGTTGATTAGTTTCGGAGTGGGTCATTTCCCATCCAAAAACCGAGAAATGGACCGGACATGGTTGATTCCCATCTTGGAATTAGAAACTAAACCGGAAAGGGTCATTTCCTAGGCCGTGGAACCAAGAACCGACCGTGGAATAAAACATGACTGGATCAATCAATCTCGATAGATTTCTGGATTATCCCGGAAACTAGCAATGTTTTTTTTTCCGTAAATGTTTTATTTTCTGTTTCAAAAGTTCCAAAAAGTGAAATTAGGAACCGGAACGATTTCTACGAGAGCAACCCAAAATCGGCCAGTTCAGTCCGGTTGGGCTGCTAGCTTGAATTGGCACCGATGCACGATCCTATTTTAAACAACTAATTAAAAAATTATACAAATTCAAAAAAAAAGATACTTACCCAATTCAACTATAATTAATGACATTATTATTAACGTGGGACCTAGATCCTCCTTTCCCCGTCTTAATTATTTTTTAGGTTGTCGTAGTTCTCTATTTCCTTTTTTATTTCCTTTCCGTTTTGAGAGTTTTTCTCTTTCGATTTTGTTTAGATATGAAAGCTTAATTTTTTCAGTTTCGAGGAGATTTCTATCTCAATGTAACCTAGATTTGAGGTTTTTTGCGGGTATACCCTTGGGATTTCGCTTTTTTTGGATTTGATTAGTGAACAAGTTCAGTGTTAAAGAAGATCAAAGGAGTCTCGTGACTCGTTCAACCTTTTTACTATGCTCGGTGATGGTGTTGGAGACATCAAACATAGGCATACACTGCCGAAAGGCAAAACCGTGACAATAAATAGAGTTCTTGGTGCGTGTTCAGAGGATTAACCGATGATTTTGGTATGAAGAAGTCATAGACATGCTCCTTTAGTGTGTGACCTATGATTTTGTTCTAATGATTTATCTTTTTGTGAACATGTTTTGTTTTGAAGTTGTCTGGGATTTATCTTGATTTGATGTTGTAATCTTTTGAACCAAGATGTTTCTCTCTTTTTCTTTTTTTTCAAGAAAAATGAATGAAATCTTTTGTTTTAATAAAAAAAAATATCTACGCCAGATATCATCAATAGCGACTGAAGTATACTTTATTTTACAAATAATCTTCACAAAAACCTGTTCCTTCCCCGACGCATCTTTAGTTTATGCAGAAATCCACCTTGTTTCTGTTTGAATTTGATAAACAACGAACATTTGCCTTCATCTCTCAATCAGGAATAAGGACGAATGCTTATGAGTCTCGGTGAAGGATTCTAGGATAGCTTTGTGTTCCACTGGAAAGCTATCCTGTCGAGATCGGTTCCTAATTTTTAGAACTTGGAACTTACCACTTATACTCTAAGATCATACTTTGTTTCAGGATCTATCCGAAACCAGCCAATTTCTTTTTTTCTTTTTCTTTTTTTCTTCATTTACGACAAAAATTTCCTGCAAGATAGATTGAGTTTCATCAACAAAACTACTTACCCCAAATAGAATCGTCAATAAGTGATGTAACATGTCGAGGGAAAATTGTAAAAAAAAGTATTAAACATATTGTATTTTTGTCGATTCAGTTTTAAAGCTTTTAACTTTGTCAATTCAATCATAAACATTTTGCATTTGTGCCAAAATCAGTCCTAAACCTATTTTAAAAATTGCCCCAAAAAGTCGGCCGGCATTCACGTCAGCTCCGGCCTGTCAAAATTAGCCGGATGTACTGAATCGGCGCAAATGCAACATATTTAAGACTAAATCGGCATAAATGCAAAATATTTAGGACTGAATTGACAAAAGTGCAATAAGCTTTAGCATTTTTTCTTACAACATTAAAAGAAGAACAACAAAGCAACACTCACACTTCAACGTGGTGGTTCATCATGTATGATTAAGTTCCAATGTTCTTAATTGACGGATTTCTGGTTGGTAAGTACAAGTTAAGAATATGACTAACATACAAATTGAATGCAAACTCGAGCGATGCAATTGCAAAATATCGGCCGAAAGAATGTTAACATAAAATTCGAGAATGCGAAAATGGGGGCCCACATCAACTTTCGACTTCGCTAGCGTAATAGCGGGTCACTAAAAATATAAGTATATTATGGGCCATAAATTTTTTAAAAAATGGACTCCACAATAATTTTTAAATATTGTTAACATAACAGTCATCCAAAAAATTGTTACATAATCAATTTCGATCAATTTTCTTTGGCTTTCGTTTCATTTACGTCGGAGAGATAAAAGGAAGAATCCATCAAAGGCTACGAAAGTAAATAGCGTTCTCATCTTTTCGGTTCTTATTCGAATCATCACGTCTATGTGCTTAGCCCATTAGTCACAATCGAAAAAAATACTTAATAGACTCATTAGTTTACCATGTAGACTGACACCGTCACCCACTCGCTCACTTTATATAATAACTTCTCGTTACTATCTAATTCGCCAAACATCGGAGAATTACCACATCTGAATTACGATTAATCGAGCAATCGAAAATCCCGGGCATCCGAACCGCTAAAGGAAAAAAAAAAAAAACCAAAAATCTGCATGCCATATTTTTTTTATTTCAGCTGTCTCACTTATTTAAACATTAAATCTTGGTCAGCATCGGATTACATAAAATACCAGTTAACCACTTAACCTAATTCTCTCGGTCTTAGGAGTCGCAACTACTTCAAGAAGGACAGAGAAGGAAAACACCGCTTCTCCGCGCCTGACCCATTAACGGCCAGCCTGCTTGTTCGCGTAGCTGTTGACCAGGGCCAAGGCGTTGCTCGTCACCTTCTTCACCGCCCCGGCCCGGCCACACACCCCGGACTTCACCGGCCCGTCCGCCACCTCCTTGAACCCGTCCGTGCAAGTCTCCTCGTCCGTCAGCGCCGCGCTCATCCACGTCTGCACGTTGCTCATCTGGAACCGGAACGACTCCTCCCCGCTCCCCGCCGCCCCCAGCTGCCGCATCTGCTTCAGCGAGCCCCTCATCTCGTCCGCTGCGTCCCCGAAGTTCTCGAAGCAGTCCTGCAGTGCCGCCGCCGCCCGTCTGTCCGCCCTGTAGTCGGCCTCCCGCAAGAGGCTGGACACGTACTCGGCCGCGCGCCGGGCCCTCGCCAGGCTCACCTCGATGGCAGCCTGGGCGAGGCGGGCCGGGTCACGGCGAACAGAGGCAGCGTAGTGGGCGAGGGTGGCGTAGCAGACGTCCGGGTACAGAGTGACTTTGCAGCTGGCGTGGATGAAATCGGAGTCGGAGGCGGGCGCAGGGGATCCTGTGGCCGGGACCAGTCGTAGGTGGGAGAGGAAGAGCGTGAGAAGGAGGAGGAGGCGGAGAGATGGTTGGGAGTGCATGGTTGGCGTGTATGTTTGCTGGCGTTGGTGTTGGTTTTGCGTTTTTTGTTGGGAATTTCCGGCTTTTTGTGGTGGGTTGAAGCGGAGTGTGACGGGGAGCGATTGAGTTCATGAAGGTGTTAAGGCCCTTTTTAGCGGATCCGGATCCGGATCCCCTGCGATCATAGCAATATAGGCCATTGGATCTACAGGGGAATATCCAATGGGTAAGGGAGTGGTGCCTGTTTAGCGGCGTGATTACAAATATACCCCACACATTTGAGCATTATAACGAAAATGCCACCATCATTTGTCCTCGAATATCCGACAAAATGGGTCATTTTGGTTGCACATGGAAACAATTTTGAAAGTGAATTTCTAGTCTATAAATGCTTTTGGAGCAAAAATTTATTTGTGCGCATGCTAATAATTCTCAACCATAAATCAAATTCTGATCAGAAGTTGATTTCTCTACTTTTCAAAAGCAGAATTTGATTTTTCTACTTCTATTTTAGATTAATTTTTGATCAGAGAAATTCGTTTGGTAATGTTGGAAATTTCTACTTTTGAACATTATTAACAAAATCTTTGATGTTTTCACTCGGTGTGGCGGCGTCGATTGGCGGTCGATGGCGAGCAGTGGCCGTGACGGTGATCAGCGAAGGCCGATATGATTGAAGAAGTGATTATGGAGCCAAGAAGTAAAAAAAATTTACTTATCAAAGTTGGCCAAATACCTACCCATAAGTTGAAAATCCTGCCATAAGTTAAAAATCTTACAATAAATCAATTTTTTTACCAAACGGACTTCTACTTTGACAGGGTTTTTTATCATACGGATTTCTCTGCCATATTAATTTATAGCAGAGAAATGGAGAAGGACAAGTGTTATCATACCTTAAAAATTTTTACTTTCGAAATTATTTTTTACTCAATTTGAAAAGTTAAGGGTGCACATTATAACACTTCTCTACTAGAAATGAACTTCTGACCAGAGTTGATTTTTCTAATTCTGCTCTAAATTGACTTTTGATAAGAGAAATTCATTTGACAGCGATTGAAAATTTCTATTTTTGAAACATTATTTATAAAATCTTTGGCGGCGATGTTCATCGGCGGGCGGGTGGCGGCGGTGATAGGTGGCAGCGGACGGTGGTCATCGGAGGCGCGTGGAGGGAAAGAAGGGGAGAGAGAAAAAAGAAAGAAAGATAAAATGAAAAATAAAATAATAAAAAATTAAAATATTATGTCGTCGGACGATCACCGCCAGTCGACGTCCACATCAGCACCAGCCTGCCAAAATTGATCCGATGGACTGAATTGACACAATTGTAAAAGGTTTAGAACTAAATTGACACAATTACAACAGGTTTAAGACTTTTTTGGTAATTTCCACATAATTTTCCTGAAATTTAAGGTTCTTGTTAACTAGTGCCCAAGTAGTATTAACCTTATTTAATACGAAACGCTTACAATACATCCGTTGTGTATGAGACGATAAAGATTATACCTTGAAAAATCAACCGGTGCTTTAAAAAATCCTAAATCTAATATGCAATTTGAACCACTGAAAATAAGAAATTTTGCGGATCATTTCTTCTTACATAGGATTCCTAGGGAGGAAAAAATAGTAGAAGAAGATGAACGAAGCAACCCTCGCATTTCAACGTAGTGGTTCGTCAAGCACGATTTTGTTCCTACGTTCCTGACTAATATGTCTGATTGATGGGGGCGGGTGCAAATTATGAATATGACTAGCGTACGAATTTAGTTCTAACTCGAGCGGATTAGGGCGCTCATGAAAACCTTTATGTTATATAAATTGATTTCTAACTGGAAGTAGTTTTTCCTATTTCTGTTTCTGAATGAATTTTTTAACAAAAAATGTGTTTGATAACAACATAAAATTTCTTATCTTAAAATAATCGTTCCCGACCGGTGTCGGCGACGACCGGGGGTGGCCGGCGAGCGGCTGAAGACCGGTGGGCAGCGACCTCCGGCGCCTGACTGTCGGCGACTGGCGGCGGGCAGTGACGGCAACTTTCGGCTATGAAGATTTCTATTTCTCAAAAAAGTAATTTTTTTTTGTTTCTCATTTCTACTTCAAATCTATTTATGAAACAACTTTTTATTTCAGAAATTAAAAATTAGAACTATGTTGTCAAACGAGTTTCTATTTCAGAAACTATTTCTAAAACAAAAATTGAGAAATGAATGGTTTGCATGCACATCCTTAATTGTAAACCTCCAATCAGAAGAGCGTAAATAATAATAATAATAATAATAATAATAATAATAAAATCGAGAATGCTAAAACTGTGGACCCGAATCAAAAAGAATTTTCTTTCGCATTCCCTTCATTTTGGTCGGAGAGATAAAAAGAACGGACATCAAATTCAAAGGCAACTAAAGCAAAGAGCAATCTTTATCTTTTCAATTCGTGTCGGAATCATCACATTTATGTGTTTACTCATTAGTTACTACCGAAAAAATTGTTACACGGACTTAGTTTATGTAGATTAACACCGTCATGTACCTATTTGCTAAGTCTATATATGCAATAACTTCTCGTTGCTACCTAATGTGTGAGAGATTGGAAAATCACCGCACTCAATTAGGATCAATCAGGTGGTCGAAAATCCAGGCATCCAAACTGCCAAAAAAAAACAAAAAAGAAAAGAAAACCAAAACGCCAATTTTTTTTTTACAAATCAGTCGATCATTCAATTACATATTCTTGGTCCAGAAATAAAACGTACCTTAAACTTCGTTACACAAAACATCAGTTAACCACTTAACCTAATTATCTAGGTCTAAGAACTCACTCAATAACTTCAAAAAGAAGGAAAAAGGAAAAAGAGAAAGGTAAATTCACACACTCTTGTCCTCGTCTGTCTCCATCATTTCAAGGTCCAGCCTGCTTGTTCACGTAGCTGTTGACCAGGGCCAAGGCGTTGCTCGTCACCTTCTTCACCGCCCCGGCCCGGCCGCACACCCCTGACTTCACCGGCCCGTCCGCCACGTCCTCGAACCCGTCCGTGCACGTCTCCTCGTCCGTCAGCGCCGCGCTCATCCACGTCTGCACGTTGCTCATCTGGAACCGGAACGACTCCTCCCCGCTCCCCGCCGCCCCGAGCTGCCGCATCTGCTTCAGCGAGCCCCGCATCTCGTCCGCCGCGTCCCCGAAGTTCTCGAAGCAGTCGTGCAGTGCCGCCGCCGCCCGCCGGTCCGCCCCGTAGTCGGCCTCCCGCGAGATGCTGGACACGTACTCGGCCGCGCGCCGGGCCCTCGCCAGGCTCACCGCGATGGCGGCCCGGGCGAGGCGGGCCGGGTCGCGGCGGACGGAGGCGGCGTAGCGGGCGAGGGTGGCGTAGCAGACGTCCGGGTACAGGGTGACGTTGCAGCTGGCGCGGATGAAATCGGAGCCATCGGAGGGGGCGGACGCTGGGGACCCGACGGCCGGGACTGGTCGTAGGTGGGAGAGGAAGAGCGTGAGGAGGAGGAGCATGAGGCGGAGAGATGTTCGGGAGTGCATGATTGGCCTGTGTCTGCTGGTGTTTCTTCTGTTTTTCTGTTGGGAATTTCCGGCGTTTTGTGCGGCGTTGCTCTTTTCTTTTGGAGCGGAGTGTGACGGAGCGATGGAGTTCGCGAAGGTTTTAAGGCCCTGTTTAGCGGCGTGATGACAGATATGCCCCGCATATTTGAGCGTTATAACGAAAATGCCATCCCCGTTTATCCTTGCGCTACTGCACAAAAAGTGACATATTGGCCTCCATCCCTTAAACCACGTTAACATCCAAGTCAAGCCCATATTTCGTGGTCATGTCCACAAATTGTAATCCATCGATCAAATGTGAGATTGAGGAAATTTTCTCCGGCCGCAAAGGAAAGTAATTATAGCCCCGAGCAAGTTCCTCGATCGTTTCCTCATTGTCATCGTTTTTAAATGCCCTATACTTTCAAGCTATTCAGATCATCACTACTTAATTTTAATTAAACTTAGTCACCCCTATGCTTTCCGTATGGTTTAGAAATGTAATCTGATGAGCTCAATGCGTTCACTCGTGATGGGGGTAATGACCTTGCTGCCTCACAATGTGCTCAGCAACGGAGGGCATTCCTATCTTTCGTAAAACCCATATAACCGTGTTTTCCTCCAGTCCTAGTAACTAGTAAAGGGAGAACATCCTCCTGTGCTGCCGACCCTCGATGCCGGAGGCCAGCCAAGACAGCAAGGGCATTTTGGGAAAATTGAGCTTAGCCGAAGTTAGAAATCGACTTTCGGTGAGTTGCAATCAGGCGTGCGGTGGGAAACCGAAGCACGACGGGGCATTTTCATGTGCTTTCATTTGCGGCTGGCTCAATGCTGTGTGAACCATTGACCCTCCCCCCTTCGTTCATACGTTCTGTCCGTTCGGGTTTCGTTTGTGTCAAGGATAGGAATGTTTCCAAAAATATTTTCATAAAAATGATGATTTGTATCATTCGCAAAAATGAATGAACGGAAAATATTGTCATCGTCCATCAAAATATTTAAATATAAATTATTGTTTGTAACGAAAATATTTTTTGTTGACTAATTATTTCAAGCAATATAAGCTATCATTATTTTGAAAAAAAAAATCGAACAATTCATTTTCCGTGTAACAAACGGAACGAGAAAATGAATAAGCCAAATCATATAGCTTCCTAAGGTCCTTATGACCTGCGTTGGGCACCCCGATTCGCGTGTAAATTCGTCTTTCAACCGAATCAATTATGAGGAACTAGATGGTCCGAGACCGTCCAATCATGGACATTTCGAAACTTCATTCTTTTCTCCAGAACGATGATATCAAGTGATATGATCCGAGCATTTCGCGGTTTAAGTACCGAGTTTCGCGGTCGAAATTTGAGCTGACGATCTCGACACTGTTCGCGTGGTCCTAGAACCGAAACCACCCGACTCCTCTTCACAAAGTGTGTAA
The DNA here is from genome assembly GCA_028455895.1 of Rhodomyrtus tomentosa. Taxonomy (NCBI): domain Eukaryota; kingdom Viridiplantae; phylum Streptophyta; class Magnoliopsida; order Myrtales; family Myrtaceae; genus Rhodomyrtus; species Rhodomyrtus tomentosa. The sequence continues at coordinate 10,881,988 of JAPCWY010000011.1, forward strand.
ACGGGATTAAGCAGAATGGAAGTACAAAATTCACGGACGGCAAGATACAAATTTTAAGATTCAAAAGATGGGCAGATCAATTGGAAGTACCTCAAGAACACCTTATAATTCCAAAAAATTAAAAAAAATCAAGCGGCTTGTATAAGGACGAGCGTGATGATTTCGCACTATCTCCCTTGATGGGTAGGTAGGTGTGTGTCGTGGGCACGCTTAGGTTTTTCAGCCGACCACGATCGTCGAACGAGGGCGGTTAGAATAAGAGAGAAAAACTTGTTCGGGCATAATCCCACTATTGCCAATTGCTACGGGCGTGCGACTTTAATATGTTCACTTTTTTTTAGCATGATTGCGGCCGGTCCTAAAAAAACACAGCTTTTGGAGATTTGAACTTTACTCCACCACGCTTCTGCTTCTAGTTTGGTCCTACTTGCCCTACAAGTGAGAAAATTACCAAAAAAAAGTCTTAAATTTATTGTGTCCGTGCCAATTCAATCATAAACCTTTCAATATTACAATTTAAAAAATTCTTCATGTCAGCAATTAACTCCGCCTATGTAGTTTACATAGCATGTCTCAAGTTAGGTAAAAGATAAGAGTTACGTCAGGCGTAACGAGCCATTTATAAAATTAAAAAAAAAAGCTACATTTAATAGATGAACCCTATTGATATTTCGTCGGAGCGTACCATTCTTAGCAACGGGTTGCATCGGTGCTCGAGTGTAGCGAAAAATGAACAAGTGTCTTTAGGATAAGGAAGCTAGCCTTGGGCCATCATTTCCAGAATGATGCGCCATATCGGTGCTCGGATGTGGTGATAAATGAGCAAGGATCCTCACACTTTCGTGGACGAGTGTGGGGGGCAAGAAAAACCCAGGGGGTAAGGATTCGATTGGGGAGTTGGAATGTATGAACCTTAACGGGTAAAGTGAGGGAATTGACAGATACTTTTGCTAAAAGGAGATTGAATATTGCTTGCCTACAAGATACTAAATGAAAGGAGAGAAGGCTAAGGAAGTGGATGGTACCAGATTCAAGCTATGGTGTACAGGCACAACAAAGAGTATAAATGAAGTTGGGATTCTAATCGATAAAAATTTTAAGGATAGAGTTGTTGATAGTAAAAGAATTAGAGATATGATTATTTTAGTTAAGCTAGTAGTGGGGGATTTGATTCCGAATATACTTAGTGTGTATGTCCCTCAAGTTGGACTGTAAGCATCCGAGAAGAGCAGATTTTGGGAAGATCTGAAATAGGTTTTAAGGCGGATACCACACGAGAAGAATGTATTCATAGGAGGAGATCTAAATGGACATGTCGATCAAAGTAGTAGAGGTTTTAATAGAGTTCATGAAGATTTTGGATATGGGACTAGAAATAAAGCTGACGAAGACATTTTGAGTATGACATTAGCTTATGACTTGATCTTGGCAAACACCTTCTTTTGGAAAATAGAGTTACATCTGATTACTTTTCGCAACGGTCAAAAGTGTAGCCATATTGATTTATTTCTTACCAGAAGAGAGGATAGATCCTCGTATGTAGATTGAAAGATATACCCCGGTGAATGTGTAGCTACACAACATAAGTTGGTGGTCTTAGAGGTTCGGTATAACAAAGTACAGAAGATGAAGAGAAGTGCGCTACGCCCTAGAGTAAGATAGTGATAGTTACATTAGGAGAAACAAACATAATTCAATGAAAAAATACTACAGGAAAGACCGTGGCAATTGCAGGGCGAAGTAAATATGATGTGGATGAAGATATCTAACGGCATTCATACAGTGATAAAAGGGGTGTTAGGGGAAAGTAGATGGAATGAACATCAAACAAAGAAAACCTGGTGATGGAAGAAGTGCATGAGGCAATTAAGTAAAAGAAGGAGTATTTCAGATGTCTACATAAATGTTCTAATGAAGAGAATTTGCAAAAGTTTAGATTGGCGAGAAAAAATGCCAAGAAAGCTATGCAAGAGGCTAGAGGCAAGGTTTTCATCGACATGTACAAAAAACTTAGGAGCAAAGAAGAAGAAAAAGACATCTATAGACTTGCAAAGTCAAGGGACAAGAAAAGTAAAGATTTGACACATGTTAGATGTATCAAGGATGAAAGTCAAACACTCTTGATAAGATATTAAGACGTTAAGGTCAGGTAGATGAGCTATTTTAACAAATTTTTTAATGGGAAGAGCTATAGAAGTGAGGTAGATTTGGAAGATACTTCTGATAATTCAAACAGAAGATTTGTGCGTAGAATCAAAGCATGGGAAGTTAAGGATGCATTAAAAAAGATGAAAATTAGTAAAGTTTTGGGACCTGATGGTATTCCTATTGAAGTATAGAGATACTTAGGGGATGTAGTAATAAGTTGGTTGACTAGTCTTTTTTAACAAGATCATCCAAACTAATAAAATGCTTGATGAATGGAGGAAGAGTATACTTGTGCTTATATACAAGAACAAGGGAGATGTCTAAAATTGTTCTAACATAGAGGCATCAAGCTTATAATGAAGCTGTGGGAGATAGTTATTACGCATCGTTTGAAAATAGATATCAAGATTTCTGTCAATCAATTTGAATTTATGCTAGGAATATCTACCGTGAAGGCTATTTTCTTTAAATGACAATTGATGGAGAGATATCGAGAAAGAAGGAATGACCTCCATATGGTGTTTATTGATCTCGTGAAGGTATATGATAGGGTTCCAAGAAAGGTTCTGTGGTAGAGTTTTGAGAAAAAAAAAGTGCATTCAAAGTATGTAGAGGCAATCAATGACATGTATGACGGTGCTACTACATGTGTGAAGGTTTGTAATGACACATCAAATTATTTTTCAATCACAATAGATTTACATCAAGGCTCTACTTTGAATCCTTACCTTTTTGCCCTAGTTATGGATGAGCTAACAAAAAATATTTAAGATGAAGTGCCGTGGTGTATGCTATTTGCAGACGATATTGTGCTTATAGATGAGACCAGGGTTAAGGTTAACGCTAAGTTAGAAGTATGGAGAAGCACGTTAGGGTCTAAAGGATTTACGTTAAGTCAAAATAAGACTGAATACTTGAAGTGTAAGTTTGACACGGTAGGAAGAATGAATCAAGAAGCCATAAATATGCTCGGACATGAGATATTCAAGAAAGATACATTTAGATATCTGAGATCAATATTGCAAAAGGAGGGAGATATTGATGACGATGTAAGTAATAAAATCAGAGCATATTGAATGAAATGGTGTAGTGCATCGAAATTTTTGTGTGATTGCAAAATTCCTCTTAGATTAAAAGGAAATTTTTATAGAATAGCAATCAGACATGTCATGTTATACGGAGTTGAATGTTGGCCAGCACAAAGGAAACATAAGCATAAAATGGATATAGCGAAAATGATGATGTTAAGTTGGATATGTGGTCATATAAGGATGGATAAGATAAGAAATGAAGAGATTCGACGAAAATTTGGAGTAGAACTGGTGGTGAAAAAGATGAGAGAGTATAGATTGAGATGATTTTGGCATATCCTTCGAAGGTTCTTAAATGTACTGGTATGAACAGAAGTTTGCTATCGAGAACATAACACGAAAAAAAACAAGAGGTCGGTCAAAACTTACTTGGGAGAAAACAGTAAAATAATATTTATTGAAGTGAGAAATAAATTAGCGTACGGTTTATGTTAGGACGGAGTGGAGGAAGTCTATTAGTGTTACGGAATGGTAGTGTATAGATAGACAGACAGATATATATATATATATATTTTAAGTATTTATTTCTTTTTCTTCAATTGATTTTGCTTTTATTTTTATGATTCTTTGGAGTTCATCGACCACCGACTCCAACTAGTTTGGGATAAATGTGTTGTTAATGTTGATATTGATCCGTGTCAGCAATTCTCGATGTCGAAATTAGTTAGAACGATTGCATTGGTAATTCAAAAGTTTTAGGATCAAATTCGTAAATCTTCAAAAAGTTTAAGACGAGATTGTCAAATTTAAAAGGTAGAATATAATTGACAAATTATCAAAAAGTTTATGATTAAATTAGTCGAATTAGAATTGACATATTCGTACTAGGTATATAGATCGAGGGATAAGGAGAGAGTTATGCTGACAGCCATCGGATAAGATTCCACTAAAAGACGTACGGACAGAGATGTCACTTAAAGTTACTCTTAGTGGAAGATTGTCATGCGAATATGAGTTCCATCCCATCCCTGTAGTGCCGACGAAGCGGTTAATGTGTTGATTAATGTCTCGCGATTTGCCAAAATATAATGTGTTTTAAAGTTGAATCAAGATAATGATACACTGGATTCCTCAATTTTTAAATGCCGAAATTTTACGAAACTCTTGTTGACGATCATTTGTAAAATTATATTTATGTTCGTAACCAAATTGAAGGAGTTCTTAGTACATTATAACAAGAAATGCCAATTCTACCACTCAATTCTTCAATTCAATATATGAATATATCTTCGTACAGTATATTTAACGAATAATGACGTGACGCTATCTAAGAAACCTACCTTAATTGATGGAATTGGGTTAGATCGAGAAGTCTAGTCTCGATAATAATCAAAACCCTAGAAAATTGCATAAACTCCACCCATGGGTTTTGAAATGTAAGATTTTGTGCGATCGCTGTCAACTATCCTAAAAGTTTAAGCTATTAGATGAGAGCGTAATTTAATATTTGAATTATTCTATGACTCTCCTCACAATTAGTTTGATTTTTTGCATAATACCAAGGGTGAACATATTTAATTAGGGATGTCCAACCAAAACAAAAAAAAAAAATGAGGGATGCAAAAAATGGGGCCTCTAGGGACTTCCTACTCTAATAACACATATGAAAGTCTGACCCAAAATCTTATTATTGATGATGATCCAATAAATAAAATCTCATGCGAAAAAAGTCGGAAGTTGCAGTAAATTGATATGTATATGCATTCGCATGGAGAAGGAAGATGCTTTGAACGACAGTATTTCGATTTCTCTTGCAAATAAAATGATGTGATTTAACCTTTAAGGACTTGCTTAAGCTAGTCATGGTCCTCCTAGGACTTAAACGTGGATTTCGCGAACAAAGTTTCAATATTTCAACTAAAAATTTTTTCCCCTTTGATCCATTAGATTCGTTCAGTCCATTGCTGCTAACCAACTGGAAACGAATCCATGCTCGTACGTCGATTGCGGACTTGTCCCAATTTGTCAACGAGTTGACTTCTGTGACCGGAAGACGTCGTCCTTCCACATGTATAAAACGAAGAACGAAAGCCCAAGTTTTGACATTTCGTGAACACCAAACAAGTGAAGTTCCGGATTGAAATCGACCGTAGAAAACCAAAAGTTGACATTACTTGTTCGTTTGCAACTTCCTCCAACTCTTATTACCAGCTGCACATGGTGGTCAAGATTTCGTTCCGTTGAAATTTTGTGTCCTTAGTTATAGTATATTTCGAAACAACATATATTCTTTCTGTCCAGCTATATGCAAGAACAACGTATCCTTGACTTTGTATCTCTAAGTTTTTTTTTTTTTTGGTCGAATATCTACAAGGTTAAGCCCCTGAGGGAAAAAAAAGGCATAAATAGAAAGAGTTTCGATTTTTTTTTGGTAAAAAAAAAAGTGTTTAGATTACTTGACATGAAACCACATTTTAGCTTACTATGCGTCATTGTAACTGTTGTGCAGAAGCAAGTGATCGTAATCTCATACTCACATGATTTAACTAGCTTCAATACTCTACACCTTGTGTATTTCACAAGTAGAAGCTCTTCTTTAACACTCTTCACAATATAGATCCGGTTATAATAGGCACGGGTTACATCCAAAGTGAGAAACCTTCTCCAAATAGTATTAGGAAATCTATTCGAAGTAAAAATTATCATGCGATTCCACCAAGAATAGATTTCCATGAGATTCAAAACAAATCTTGTTAATTTAAAATTCAAGTTTGATCAACTCATTTCCATACTAGATTTTTCTTTGATTTTCTTGATCTATTGTCTTAGGACGGAGTGGATGAATGCTATTAGTATTGTAGAGTGATAATGTATAGATAGATATATATATACTTATTTATTTTTACATATTTATCTATTTTCCCTCTATTGATTCTACTTTTATTTTTATGATTTTTTGGGATTCATCGACCGCCGATCCCAACTAGTTTGAGATAAATGTGTTGTTGATATTGATGTTGTTCTTGATCTATTCCAAAAGCCAAAAGAAGATTGCATGCTCCTTTATCTCATTTTTAATTTCACGATCAAGATATATTTATTTTTGAAATTCATATTTTCATTTCGACTTCAAACTCTAGACATATTTTCAATAATAACTCTTTAAAGATGAATAGACAATATATATCACCATAACAAAAATTAAATGCCGAAAAAGGGTCATTTAATGGGGCCGAGACAAGACATAGTGGAATCTAGAGCTAAGAACGCATCAATAAAATCGGGCAACTAGAAAGAGGATCATCTCGTCCGCTCTTTTTCCTTTCATTAGGGTTTCCTCGAATGTTGCATTATATTTTCGGGGTCAATGTCGCGGTTGTCGAGGTTGTTGGATTGTCCTTTTTCACTGGGGTCCTTTTTGACGTATCCTCAACAGATTAAACGGACGCATCGCCGTAATTGACTCCACATAATGATCCCAACCTTTGACTTCTAACCTTCCAATGGACATGATGTATTTGCGCTAACGACATCATTCATCTTCATCTGGAGAGAAAAAGTGTGGACTAGGGAACACTACCCCGGATTCTGTCTGTCTACTCAATCATGTCGTGTGTTCTAGACTCGAGAGGAAACTATTTGAGCATCTAAGGACCGTGAAAGATAATGGAACCGCCCCACCAAAAAGTCCTTAATTTTTTCCTAGTTTGATATTGGTACTTCAAATTTCCTTTCATCTCACTTGTGCCTAAAAATTTGCAATGGTAACCCAGGATTACAATCCGTCCGTGTGCCCGTTAAGTGTTCGACGTGACAGTTTGTGTGGCCGCTAAAAACCTGATGTGGTCACGCTCCGAACCAACGTGGCAATGTATGTTCATTACTATGCTAGATCTGTTTGCCCGGCGTCGTCCGCGAATGTTGCTGCCAGTTCGAATTTTTCATGACCAATATGGATGGAAGTTTGACAGTAAGTACTTTTGGGTCGTTAGTACAATTAAGTTTAGTCTATTGGCGAGATTATAAAAAAATGTATTGGTGCGGGCTAATGCCCTAAAAAAGCCTAGATTTTAAGTCCAATAATGATTTTAGCCTAAATTTTATTTGTCTCATAAAGTTTATCAACTTTTACTCGAGTCTCAAATTTGATCCGAAAGTTTTTTTTTTGTCTCATAAAAAATTATAAAATTTAACTAGAGTTTTAAATTTGACCTTTGTTAATTTTGGAACCATTAGTTGTCCAACATGGTAATTTCACGTCATCAATAAATCTATGTGCTTTGCTAACGTGGATTTAAGGCACTATTCATTATCTTCTTAGTATGAAAATCAAAGTTATTCATTTGCTTCACTTTGATCACCGTTGATGGACGACGATTAAGCTATTTATCATCTTCTTCATTTCACCCGCAAAGCCTCCGTTGTCTTATTAGAATATGAAGCTATGCATTATCGCCCATGGAGAGACGCTATGGACGAGATCCACCAAGCTCATGACTAAAGCTTTTTATTATTATTATTGAAACAAACCCAAGCCCTCCCTTTAACCTACGAAATAGTAAATCAAGTTTTCGCATTGTCCTTTTTTAACTTCTGTCACTGTTTATCATTTTTGTGGCCACAGCATCATTGGCGCTTAGCCACAGTTTCCTAAAAAAAATTATCTTTGAAAAAAACATTGGCTTACTATTTCGAAGATTGGGGGAGGAGGGTGGCAGCTTGTTAAAAAAAATTACTCTAGTCATGAGATTGGCCGATTTGCTGTCTCATTGGAATCTGAAGTTATATGACAACCCATCCTTAACTATAGTACTTCAAGGTATGACCAAGGTGAAGCGGATGACCAACTTGGGATTTCATTCTGAGAAGATATGAATAGTGTCTTGAATCTATGTCAGCAAGCTACATGGATTCATCGACGACATGAAATTATCGCGTTGGACAACTAATAGTTCCAACTTAAAGAGGCTATATTTTGGGATTTGAGTTAAAGTTTGTGATTTTTTATGAGACAAAACAAAAATTTGGGTCAGATTTGAAATTCGAATCAAAGTTGGTGATTTCTTATGAGACAGAAAAATGTTCAAGCCAAATTTGAGATCCAAGCTAAAGTTGTCGAATTTTTACAAAATAAAAAAAAATCGGGGTCAGAATCGTCATTAGAATTAGAGTTTGTGCTTTTTTAAGGAATCAGCCGGTTGTCATGGGAAAAAGTTTAAGATTTTGGTGAAGTTATCTCCGAAAATTATTGATTAGTAAAGAAACAAAGTAAAATATTAGTGGGGAATGATGATACCTTTAGGCCTAAACACATCAATGTCAAGACAAAGAAGTTGACTAATTTATTCCGTGATTGAGGGGAATCGTTTTGCTTTATATTGCTTTCTATTCTGCTTCATGGGAAGTAATGTCAGCAGGTGGTCTGAAAGGCCATTATTCTTTCATACGTGAGAATGGGCTTATCTTTAAAGAAAGACATTGGCTAAGCAAATCAAAAATGCGAAGGGCAAAAGGCAGAGTAGCAACCGATAAGCGGTTGATCAAATGACCAACTGGTTTGATTCGGATGCAGCAGATCTTGTATCTAAATCACGTCGCGGCCTCGCCTCATCGGCCCTTGGGGGTAACGTTATCCGGTGGGGAGATAAGCAGTGAGGATCTTGAGAGCATGGCGGAATGGCGAGGATGTTTTATGGGTGTGTTGCATGTGCAAGAATTTGTATTGAATAGAAAGAATATTAAACACCTTTATCTTCTTCAAGAGACCCACAATAAAAAGGACGAGTGATCACGTCGATGTAAAAGGCCTTCTATCTTCTTTGCATGCATATGCTTTGATGTGACGAAAGCCCAAAGAGAGAGCTTAGAACCATGGACGTTGATTTTAACGAAGTAATTGAGGACTTAGCAAAACAAGTCCTGCCATTTTTCTTGACCTAATACCCAAAAAAAAAAAAAATCCTGACTTTAGCTCTTGTCCCAATTCTACCTTTTGTTTCATAAAAAATCATTCAACTTTAGGTCCAATTCAAATTCTACCTGAACTTTTTTTTTTGGTCCCATAAATAACCTTCCACTTTTGGTCATATGTCGTAATTCTACCTTTAACTTTTATTTCCTACAAAAAAAACAGAATTTTAGGTCTTGTCCTAATTTTACAGTGCAATCCTAATTTTACCTTAAAATTTTACAGTCTCATAAAAAACTACAAACTTTTACTTGAATCACAAATCTGTCCCCCTTAATCTTCCGTATGAAATTTCTTGTTGATAGCAGAGAAATAGAAAACTCCTAAGCATGAACTATACGAGCTTCCCAGAATCATTTCCAAGCACGAGAAATCGAAGACCGAGCGCAAAATCGCTAGAGTGATTTGATGATTTGTTAATTGAGACAAATTTATTACTCAAGTAGAAGCTGGTGATCCTTTTCCAAACAAAAAAAATTAGAGTAAAATTGAAACTAAACCTAAAGCTGTGATTTTCTTAAGAGGCAAAAAGAACGTTTAGGCTAGAATTGATACTAGACTTAAAGTTGATGGTTTTTTATGGGACAAAAAAAAAATTATGGTAGAATTGAGACTTGATCGGAAGTTGGGAATATTTTATGGGATAAAAAAAAACTAGGGTAGAGTTAAGATAACACCTAAAATTAGAGATTTTTTATAATACAAAATTTAAATTGGGACAAAAGCTAGAGTTTTTTTCCAAAATAATATTAAAAAATAAATATTTTCAAAATTAATTTTTAAAAAAAAAATCTACTTCTTTAGGTCTCCCCGGCGATGAATTGCCGGGGGAGACCCGCAGGCCCTCCCCCGCCCACGGCAGATGAATTGCCGTGGGAGGAGTGGGGTGCAAATCCCCACATGGGGGCCCACCCCCACCTTCTCTAGTTACTTTTTTTAAAAATAAAAATAATATAAAAAAATTTATAGTATTAGATTAAAAATGATTTATTGAAAATTTTTGGTCTTGCATCTTTAATTTATTTGCTTTGCTCAACTGTCGAGCAAAGCATTTTAATTTTTTTAATTTATGTAAATATTTTTTGACGTTGCCTCGTTACTTCACGATCATGTCGTAAATATTTTTTTTAATATAAATATGATCGCTTCGCGGCCCTACGAGCAAACACTGTCGCCTCGCTCGTGCGCTCGCTTTTCTTGGAGTCGAGGCAACGAGCGAGACACGTAAATATTATTTTGCCTAAACACGATTGCTTCGTGGTCCCATAAGCGAACATCGTCGCCTCGCTCATTCGCTCGCTTTTTTCGGGGTTGGGGCATGTAAATATTTTTTTTACATAAATATTATCGCTCCTTGACCCCGCGAGCGAACGTTGTCGTCTAGCTCGATTTTCTCGAAGTCGAGGCGCAGAAATATTTTTTTTACGTAAATATGATCGCTTTGCAGTCCCGCTATCAAACATCATCGTTTCGCTCGTTTGTTCGCTTTTTTCAGAGTCGAGACAAGTAAATATTTTTTTTACAAAAATATGATCGCTCTGCGGCCTCTCGAGCAAACACCGTGACCTTTATCGTTTGCTCGTTTTTCTCGAAGTCGAGGCGCGTAAATATTTTTTTTACGTAAATATGATCGCTTTGTAGCCTCACAAGCAAATATTGTCGCCTCACTCATTCGCTTGCTTTTCTTAGAGTCAAAGCACGTAAATATTTTTTTTATGACATGATCACTAAGTGACGAGGCGACGTTGAAAAAATATTTACATAAATTTAAAAATTAAAATGCTTTGCTCGACAGTATAACTATCGAACAACTGAAAATTTTAAATAATTTATTTTTTAATCTAATATTATAAATATTTTTTATTTTTTATATTTAAAAAAAAAGTAAGATGGGGAGGGGGGGGTGGGGCCCCCACGTGGGGGCTTGCACCCCCAATCCTCCCACGACAATTCAATTGATGTGGGAGGGGAAGGGCCCCACCCGCGGGCCCCCAGGTCTCCCTCGGCAATTTAAATGTCGGGGAGACCTAAAACAGTAAATATATTTTTTTAATATTAATTTTGTAATTATTTATTTTTTTAATATTATTTTAGAAAAAAACTTCAAAAGCTAAAGTTTGATGTTTTTTAAGACATTATTAGGCCCATGTTTTCTTACAAGCTCCTCAATTATAACAAAATTATGCTTTCCTTCCTTCTTTCTTTCTTTTGTAGCAATTACAGAGAAGAATATTTTCCCACCCCTCCGGCGTCATTTGTTTAGTGGAGAATGAGTCATTTGGAAAATTTTTTCTCCTAAATGAATCTCTTGTATCGCGTGTAAAAATAAATGGACGAACAAAACTATTTTAGATGTCCATGAAATAAATTAGACATAAATTATTGTTGGTAATGAAGTATCTTTCAATAGCAATGTAATGAAATTTTCTTCAATGAGTAATTACTTTAAACGACGAAAGCATTAATTGAGCATATTTTTTTCAAATCAATCATTTTTGCGGAATAAATAGATCTCTTTTAACATGTCGATGAATTTCAATCATTACTCCATTCAGTAATAAATTTCAGAACTAATCTTTTTTTCCATCCGGATCGCTTAGTCTTGGTCTACTCTTAGGCCCTTTATCAATGACAGCCCAATAAGCCTGCCCTGCTTTACTTAATTTTAGAATTAGGCCCACAAAAATCTCAACCTAGAAAAAAGAGAAACCGAGCCCGATTACCTACGTGCAACAATAACGTCCTTCGTATGTTTTTTGGATTGCGGAAGTGTCTGATGATAATGTAAAATATACTAGCACGAAGTTTTAAAAACTGGCATATCAAGTGATACAGTCGACTTTTTATTATATATTGCCCACAACATTATTTGTGTAAAGACTCCGGCGGCCGACCGAAGGAAGAAAGAGAAGGGAAAAAATTTAAATTTAAAAAAATTTAAATTTTATTAAAAATTGTAATGTCAACGTTGGCCGGCAAAAGTTGGCTGGATAGACTGAATTGACTCAAATGTAAAATTTTTAGGTTTGAATTGGCAAAAAAAAAAAAAGAGAGTTTAGAATAGTACTATTGCAATAAATTGTGGATTTTGTTGGTAAATTTTCCTCTCTTGCAATAAAAACTGCACTCGGGACATCTTTTTCCCTACTTCCTTCAATCCTGATTTAGATCAGTGAATTACAACTTATGAATATTACCTGCATGCAAGCTTACACACGCGATCAAAAATCTCATTGGAAGAAGACTTTTCCAATCCAAGATGGAAGAAAAACATGATCTTTGGAATACGACTAGGGACAAAGCCATATACCCGTCCCGGACATGAGGTCTTTCCTAATCGGGACAATTCGTCAACTACTTAAAACAATTCAACTCAATCGATTTCTTAACAGTGACAAGTGAAACCTAGCTACGTAGATCGAGGCTATGTTAAGTTAACATAAAAAATATATATATGTGAAAAAGAATCTTTTTAAAGAGATTGTCTAAATATTATAGGAAAATAGATTTAACCCTACGTGTTCGCATTCATATGTTTTTTAAGTGTTCCGGGATAGCGCAAATTTAGAGTGCGGGCACCGTACGATTTCAAGTAAGCAAAAAGCAGAAAGTAAAAATCAATCCAGTCGGGCCCTAAACCTTGTCGCTAATGGTTAGATACATCAGCAAAGTGTTGTGGCTAGGCACAACTATTAGCGCCAAGAGTCCGTAATTTCGTCGCTCAAGTTTAACCATGACACAACATCTTGCCAACGTCCGTGACGGCGGAAACTTATTCCGACGAGATTTTATCTGATCTGTAACTTGTTGTGAACTGGATTCAGAAAGATCGATGCTAGTTTGGGGAACCGATGAATTTCTCTTATGGATTGGTCGCTTGGCACTAAACTCAGAAAGAGAGATCCTTTCGAGTGCACGTCCCCGTTGCCCGACGGAAAAAATAGGGCATGAATGATGGTGCTCCCCAATATCGTTTGTCACTACGTGCATGCACGTATGTACGAGAGCCAAATACTACTTAGGAAAAGTAGAGGACCACGAGGGGAAAGTACAACGTTAGCGTGAGAAAGGACCACTTCCTCATGCACATAACTTTGAAGTGGAGATGAATGGAAGGTGTATGTTCCCAATCCCCGATCACGAGTATATACACTCAAGCTGCGTTTAGTAGTCAGGATAGGATATGTTATATCTTATCCGATGTTTGGCTGCCGTGTAGGATAGGATAGAGTCGGATATAGAGAGGATATAATCTGTACAAAAAAATTCTAGGGAGGGAGGTGGGATAAAGCCGGATAGAATATCTAACATAGAAAAAAAAATTGAGTAAAATGTTAAAATAAGGCAAAAATGGATTTGTTTCCCGTTCACTGTTGTCGCCGTCCCTCTCAGGTTTGCATCTCTCTTCTCGCCGTCGGCTCACTGCTTCTATTCTCGACCTCTACTCCCATCGCCTTACACGACCGCGTGGGAGGCTTCGCCGACGATGCTGATGACGTTGAAGACGACAACGGCAGTTTTTCATTCGCGGCCATACTTGGCAAACAAAAACAAGAAAAGGGAGAAAATCCAAACGCAGGTTCAGACATCACCCAATCGAACCTCTCTTCATGGAATCGATCCTCTTCTTTGGTGTCGGTTCCTCAAATTAGAGTTTCTTTTTGGCTGCATGCAGAGGAAATCAACTCGGGTCGCTGGTGCTTAGACCAAAATCTTGATCTTTACGATTGTTAGGGTTGGGTTTTTACTCCTTGGATCTGCAGGAGGGTTCGATCTTCTTCAAGACTGGTCAGGGAGAGAGAGCGACTATGGCTGAACCTTATCCTATCCGAACATCACCAAACGATGTATAGGACATTTCAAATCCCATCATATCCTTATCCTATTCGACCTTATCCTATTCGGTAAAAAAATCCGAACGGCCAAACGCAGCCTCATGGTCTTGAGAAATTCAAGGGGGATATTTTTCCACCTCTTTAGGATCAAGCCTTCATTCTTCCAATTTAATCATTAAATATGCCATAAGAGGAAAAAAAATGTTTAAAGATAAGAGAGTCGAAGGTGTTGGAAATTCTAACTCGAAAGTTTAACATGATAAGTGGAAGAAGACTGCATGTACATAACAAGCATATAGGACCCTTTGTCACGCAATGCGGGACAATATTTCATTATTCTATCTCACTTGTAAGTCAGACTGAGAGCGAAGTGTGGAATTTGATTGATGAGATTGGACGCAATGCATGATTATAAAGAGCATTTAGGACTCGACACAATATTTCAATTCCCCATCTTACGTGTAAACAAGTCGCATATACGATGTTAGAATATCCAACCGAAAACCTAAAAAGGTAATAGATGAAAATAGACTATATGAATGTAAAGAGCACAAAAGACTCATTATCAAACGCTGTGGGAATAAGAGGACAAGACGATATGATAGGTACCACATTGACATAAAAGGACCACTTCTCGTGCACGCTACAACTTTTGTATATAGTGGAGATGAATGAACAACACATGTATCGAAAAAATCAATCATTAGGAATTTATTAGGGTGTGGTTCATACTTCTATGCAACAGGAAAGTACACGGGTCTCGCTTCATGATGAGCGAGCGAGGGTTCGAGAGAACCGCCCAAGCGATGATCTCAAGGAGACAACGCCTCCTAGACATCAGCGAGCTTTTATGAGTTAAGTCCATAATTTTTATTAGTATTTTGGGCTTGAGCTCATGAATAACTACTGATATATATATTCTTTTTCGCGTGTTTAGCTATGAAAGAATATGTATTCGTGCCAAAGAAAAAGAAAAATAAGCTTGAGAGCAAGTCAGAGAAATGCATATTCATTGAGTAAATGATGGTATTAAAGGATATAAACTGTGGAATTCTTATACTAAGGGCATGTATGGTAACACTCCCTTGAAATTGTTTCTATTCTGAAAGTGTTTCTTAAACACTTTCAGAACAGAAATGCATATGGTAAAAAAGTGTTTTCAAAATGTCCCGATAACATTTTTGAGAAACAAAAACACTTTTAGAGCAAAAACAAAAAACAAAAAAAAAAATTCTTCTGTATTTATAGAGCGCTTTTTAGAAACACATTAGGAAATTTTTTTTAAATAATTGGAAAAAAATTTATTTTTGAACACAATCTCTTCTCTTTTGTTCTGGCATGATATTGACACATATTTTTTTATCATTTTATTTTAAAAAATAATTAAAAATATCAAAATAATTCATAAAATTACAAAATCAATCTTGAAAGCTTTGTCCAAGCCTTAGGAACCAATTTTGAGCAAAAATTAATTTCTTAATTTTTTATTATTTTTATTTTAATTATAAAAAATAGAAAAAAAACATGAAAAATAGTGTTCATGGTCAGAAAAATGAGAAAAAATAGTCTTTTTTTATTTTAATTCACTTTTCATTTTGGTCTCTTAAAGTTTTAAAATTTTAGTTTACGACCACATGCCTCTTCATTGAACATAATCCTAAATTGACTAAAAAATTTCATGTTAAATCATTTTAGGCAAAATTTTTTAATTTAGAGTCATAACATGAGACTTTGATACCATGCATCTCATTTCATTCCATACGTTTGAAAAAAAATTGCACAATTTGACTAAAAGTACCTAAATGCACAATTTTTTTTTCATTTTAGTCTCCAATTTTACTCAAAGTACAATAAACAATTTTCTATGGATCACCACTTCAAGGTAATAATATTTTTAATTATTCAAGAACGTTTATGTGTGAATTACGATTTTAATTTTTTTTATCTATTGAAAACATATTTGATGTTCTCATTGTTCATTTGCAATTCGCGTTCTCTTTCATATTAATTTTTTTATAATTGATCCCATTCATATTGTAATTTGATAAAGTGTGCATAAATTACTTATACATATATTGTTCTAATTTGATTTAATAAATTGAAAAATGAGATTTACTTTGATTTAGTAAGTTAAAAAGATAAAGACACATTACTCTTAATATATATAATTCCCTTAATTAAACGACAAAAATAGGAACAATTTTTTTAGTTAGCAAATAAGTTTTTTTTTTCAGGAACACAAACTTTATATAGTTACCAAACACATTTCTGTTCCCAAAAATCGCAGCTGGGAGCAGAAACGCAAAAAAAAAATTCTATTTCAAAACTATTCCCAAGAACATAAACGTTATCATGCGCAGCCTAAACGTATTATCTACGTTAAGGATGTCATGTTTAGATAATCTACGATAAATCAGATCGTTTCACAGGCTCCTAAAGAACCACTGACGATTAATTTAGCTGTTAGTTTGCAAGGAGAGAAAGAGGTTACACAAGCGGAAACTGAAGGTTCAAATTATGAAGCCAATGAGCCTGATGTGGAGGATGATATTGTAGATTTGATATTGAGTTTGAAGTTGAGGCACCACCTGAACCAGTCTTAAGGAGGTCTACACGATAGAGAAGACACCCTGAGAGGCATGCCTTATTTTCCAGTAATGAAAATTGTGCTCTGACTATTACAAGTGATGATCCAAATACTGTTAAGGAATTAAAAAGCATGGAAGATGCCAAACAGGGGAAAGCCATGAAAAATGAGATGTCATTAGATAAAAACAAAACATGGATTTTGATAAAATTACTTGCATATCGGAAGGTAATTATTTGTAAGTTGGTATTCAAAGAGAAGTTGTCTGCAGATAGAGATAGAGAACGACATAAGGCTCGTTTCGTTGCGAAGGGGTACTCGCAAATAGAGAGAGTCAATTATGGTGAGATTTTTTCTCATGTTACTAAATTAAATTCCATAAAACTTGTCTTATCTGTAGCAACTACATACAATCTGGAAGTAGAGAAGCCTGATGTAAAGACAGTATTCCTACATGGTCATTTGGAGGAGGACATTTACATAAAGCAACTAGATGATTTTGCAGTCAGAGGAAAAGAAGATTTTGTTTGGAAATTGAACAAGTCTTTGTGTGGCCTGAAGCAATCTCCAAAAATGTAGTACCATGCCTTGAAGCTTGACTTTATTTGCTGTAATACTAATTGTTGAGTTTATGTGAAGAGGTTAGATGTGATTTTGTTATCTTAACCTTATATCTTGATGATATGCTATTAGTTGGGAATAATATGAGAAAGATTAGCACCATGAAAAGATTGTTAGCAAAACAGTTTGAGATGAAAGATTTAGGCCCAGCAAACTTCATCTTGAGCATGCAGATAAAAAAGGAAGCGTGAGAATAGGAAGTTGTGGCTCAATCAGAAGAACTATGTTGAAAGTGTGTTGAAGAAATTCACCGTGATAAACTGAAAACCAGTGCAGACCTCCATGTCCACGAGTTTCAAGTTATCAATGCTCCAGTATCACAAGATTAAAGAAGAATCTGAAGAGATAGCAGTAGTTCCATATGCAAGTGCAGTTAAGAGTTTGATGTATGTCATGATGTGTACTCGTCCAGATATTGCTCAAGTAGTGGGATCATTAAGCAGATTTATGTCCAATCCGGGTAAAGAACATTAGATAGCTGCAAAGAAGGTTCTTCATTATCTTTGCAGTACATCTGACTTTCAATTATGTTATGAAAGCATGAAAAGCTCAAAGAGACAACAAGCGTTAGAGATGAAGTGTTTTGTTGATAATGATTGGGAAGGTGACATTGATAGCAGGAGGTCATCTAGCAATTATGTTATTTCCTTATTCAGCGGAGCTATGAGCTGGATCAACACTAGACAGAGCATGGTTGTTTTATCTACTACCGAGGCAAAGTACATGGCTCTTACTCATATTACCAAAGAAGTCATTTGGATGAGCATATTGTGAAAAAAAAAACATGTCTTTACACAAGGAGAAGCGTAGATTGAGTGTGATAACCGGAGTGTTATATTCTTGGCTAAGAATCCTGTATTTCATGTAAGAACAAAGCACATAAAGTTACAATATCACTTCATCCGAGAGAAAGTAGAACATAAAGTTACAATGTTGGAAAAACTTGACACATGTGAATATTGCAGATTTTTTAATCAAGATAGTGAGTGCATAAAAATTTGAATGTTGTATGATTGTGTTGGGACTAAAGAAGCGTGAAAAGTATTCACTAAGTAGGAGAATATTGAGATATGGTTTTTTTTTTGGGTAAAGTTAATTTTTTTCTTTAAATATTGAGATATGGTTCATACTCTCTCATGACAGAAAAGCTCGTTTTACTTCGCTATGACATCATTGGGCTTTGACGGTTTAAACCCATAATTTTTCATTAGTAGTTTGGATTTGAACTCGTGAATAACTACTGTTATATATACTACTTTTCATTTATAATTGAACGATATAACAAGAGATGTAACATGCTAATTATAGTAGAATCATTAACTGGACGTAGCCCTAATTTACAAGTAAATCAGAATAAAATCTCATGTCTTAAATGTTATTTTTCTCGCTCGTTTTTATTTTATTGAGATTGTGAAACAATCTCAACATAATCACGTATCGAGGAATTCAAGGCAGATATTTTTTTTCCATTTATGGGATGAATCTATTTTGGTACGGGGAAAATACTTGATAGAGGTGGGGCAGGAGCAGCAATTTTCACATGGCAGACGGAGCTTCAACCTTTCTGCGTTTTCTAAACTGGGCAGCTATTCTTGTTTATTGAAAATACTTGGGCAGTAGCCGCGACGCATGTTGTGGCTCACGTTGAAACATTTCTCGATGCAAAACGACATTACCAAATGAAAATTGACAAAACGACACGTGGTCACCGGACCGTACGTGGACCCTTCTAGTGGCGGACAGGTTATCATGGAGGTGAATGAAGAAGCGACTGGCACTAGCGACTGGCACCAGCGATAGCGTTCTCTTGGACGGTGATTTTGTTGATTGGCCAAAGTATAGTTTCCAATGAGCAGAGTGTTGAATGATTTCTTCCTTCCCCATTCTAGGTGAGATCCATGTTCATTACTCATGTGACGTATAAAAAAAGAAACGAAAAATGATTTACTCTCAAAAACGGTACAATCTTAACCTATAAATCCACACATCATTGATGCGTGCTTTGCATGAAATATTCATTGATTGTGAGATCGAGTGGTTAAAATTTATTAACAGACAGTACCGTTAGGCTGTTAATCTAGTAACTTTCTATAAATAAAAATCACTTTGAAGATCCATTTTAGAATGAGGTTCCGTTTATTTAACGAAAAAATGAATGCCTTCAAAATAATTTTCTAAAGAATTATAGTATATATCTTGAAATAAGTAGTAAATGAACATTAATTTCATAATCAATAGCAATTTATGTCTAAACATTATCGTGGACAATGGAAACATTTTTCGTTAATTCATTTTAAAAGCCTTACAAACGATAATCTTTTCGAAAATTATTTTTTCGAATCATACATTTTTTTTTCACTAAACAAACGGAGCCTTAATAGAAAAAAAATTTCGAGATGGACCCAACTTTACCTTTAATTGCTTGAAAGTGGAGAGCTGAAATGACGAACATTTACTCATGATTCTTACTCATGATTCTTATTAATTAAAGTATGGGAAAGACATATAAAACCATCATCGTATTTCTATTGATTGCACTTTGCACCCTCTAATTTTTTTTTAACGCCATATTTCACCCTCCAATTTGTGTAGTTTTCTTTTTTCCTAAGTGGGGTTAGGCTTCAAGGGTAACTTCTTTTTCAAAAGTAAAAAAATAAATCTGGGTAAGAAGAGTACGTTATGCAAATAAATGGTGGAATTAGAACAACGGGTAAAGGAAGTTCATTTGCAATGAATTGGATTAAACCACCTGAATTTTCAACCGAGCAAATCCTTGTTACTGCTGCGCATAAGGTATCATAGCACAGGTTTGGACTACCTGAAAATATAGCCAAATCACATTTAAACCACATATTTGACCAAAACTACTAATCTGAAATAGGGAATATCAAATCTTGCACATAGACGGTGCTCTTGTGGGTGATTATGATTTCCTATTCGGC
This sequence comes from Rhodomyrtus tomentosa, assembly GCA_028455895.1. Taxonomy (NCBI): domain Eukaryota; kingdom Viridiplantae; phylum Streptophyta; class Magnoliopsida; order Myrtales; family Myrtaceae; genus Rhodomyrtus; species Rhodomyrtus tomentosa. Next base: position 10,902,120 of record JAPCWY010000011.1, read on the forward strand.
ACATGAAGATCGGATAGGAAATCAAGATATCCATCAATGATTTATAGAGCAAGAATCCTGACTACATTCCAGGAGTCGGCTGGAAAACCCGAGACATAGCTTTATGGAAAAAGGTAACCGTAATCTAGCTTTCTATATAGTTTAAGCACACAGGCGTAGGAATCTAACAATCTGAAGTCCCGTAAACCACTCCACAAGCCCCGTAAACCGATTTAGCCCAAGCCTTTCGTGGTACTTGCAGAAGGTTCGGATCCAGGTGAATCCCGATCGTTAATCGCAAGTCTTACTGGTAATTCATCTCGATTCTTCCGAGACGATCATATGGCGATTTGGAAGAAGACGGAGACGACACCAAATGATATTCCACTGTCCACAGTCTCATGTCCCAGTCCCTCCAAGATATAGAGGCTCGAGTGGTCCACTTTCGAGACGGTGAAGTGACTGTGACCATACGAGTAAAAGAGAAATCCAGGAGGAGAAAAACGGGCGACAGACTTGAAAAATTCCATTTGCTAACCTCAAGCTTTTGGACCACGCGAATTTCCAGAGACAGTCAGGCACTTGGAGTAGGTTGTTGTCGCAGCCTAAGTGGCTAGAAGTTCGAATATGCAAAATAAGTTTGATCGACAAACCTGAAATCAAGCGCAAAATCAGAAATTCGAATATAGACGAATGATCCGAGTTCAACGAATTTACGTTGTGTCCTTAAGACAAATTTGTCCCCTCAATCGATACCCAAGGTTCTTGGACAATTGTCTTCCATGATAGAATGGACCGGCCTTTCTTCTAAAGCGGTACTCTTTCGGAGAAAACTTTCAAACGCAACTTTGCAAGATAATCGCACAAAATGATGAGGATGAATGGAGAAGAGAAAAAAAAAAAAAAGACAGTAGTCTCTAATGCGACGATCAATGCTTTATATTTATAGAGAGTAAAGCGAAGAATCACGAAGTCATATGATTTCGTCAAAAGGATTCGTCAATGAAAAGACAGTTTATCGAAAGTATTCAACGAAACGATATGACTTTGTAACTCTTCGAATATAAACAATTTTTTATTTCTCATTTAATTTTTTTATGAGACTTTGAAACCAAAGTTCCAACAGTTGTTTTATGGTTCATCGATCTGGTTCCCTCACCTATAGATACAGCATCATCGTACGCCCAAATGGGTGCGAGATTAACATAACAATACCCCCCAAGTCAAGCTTGTTAGGACTTTCGTCTCCAAATCTCATAAGAAGTAAAATGAGAAGTGAAGGATGGAGCAAATTCGAATATACATGTTTGTCTGATTTTTTTTCGTTGAACAAACATATTTTTTTAGAAGATGTCTATTCAGTTTCGTGACTCTTCATTCTTTTGAAAGATGTCCATTCAAGCTTCGTGACTCTTCATTCATTTGAAATAGAACTGCTCGGATTAGTGACTTTTCATTCTTAACATCTATCTCCATGACTCTTCGCTCCACTGTCTATAAATACAAACCTTAACCATATCATTGTAACTATTGTCGTTTTCACCATTCATTCTTCATCAGCATTACATTATGCGATCATTCTACGAAGTTATGTTCAATGATTTTTCTCTGAAAGAGTACCATTTTAGAGGAAAGGGCGATTCATTCTATTCTAGGAGGCAATTATCCAAGAACTTTGGATACCGATTGAGGGGATAAATTTGTATTAATGACACAAAATGAATTCTTTAGGCTCGGATCATTCGTCTACATTTAATTGCTCATTTGCGGTTGGTTACAAGTTTGTTGATTAATACTAATTTTGCATATACAAACTTATTGCCACTTAGGCTACAACAAAGCTGATGTCAGAAACTGTGCATCATCTCTTGGGCACCCCCGAAGCTGGAACATAAGACCTGTTTAGATTATCAGCTTCTTTCTATCCTGAATTAAATCTATGCAAGTGTTACTCTTTTAAAGGATTGAGACCATCAAAAAGACAAGGGCTTTATTTCGGGAAAACATATCAAAGTTGTATTAAACCTCCAATTCGATCCTAACCTCTTAATTGGACTGATTTAGTCCTAAATATATTTGTATTTGTATCAATTGAGTCCATCTGATCTATTTGGCTGAAATTGCTGGTGTGGACGCGGGCGCCGATGTTGACACTTTTTTAATAATACTTCAATAATCTTTCCCCTTTTTATGAATTTCTTGATTTTTTTCCTTTTCTTTTCATTTATGTTCTTTATTTTACTATTTTTGCTGAGGACTACTGGTCGACCCTCGCCAGTACTGGGCGAGGGTGTCGCAGCCCTTGTCCCACCCTCATCGACAAGCCACAGCAGGGGCGTCGCCCTGACCGGCGAGGGCCACGATGCTCCCTCGCCCCGATTCGATGAGGCTTGGGACACCCTCTCCTATGACCAGTTATCAATCCTCAACAAAAAAGAAAAGAAAAAGACTAAAGATAAAAGAAATCAAAAATCAAAATACATTAAAAGATGTCCATGTCACGGCCAGGCCTTAAGCCTATAACGTAGCACAGTCGGTATCAATGTCAACGATTTAATCAAAATTAAATAAATGAGCTTAATTGGTATGAATGGAACAGGTTTAAGACTTTTTTTTTTATGCTTTTCCCCTTTATTTTTTGCTTGCAAGTTGCCTCAGCTTTTGATGCCCATGCATCAAGTTTGGACGGATTGTTGTCAGCGTGCAATGAAAGTTCAATACCTTCATTCATGTCTCCCTCACATCTGAACTCAATGTTAGGTCTACTCTCTCTTAGTTAATCAATCTTTAGCATCTAAGATATTTCAATTTGAATTTCCAATGCCCGCCTTCATTTCCTTGAGATATTTACCTAATATCGATACATATTGGGAGTAGCCATCAATTAACCATTGACTTTGATATCATTTATTGACAACAGCGGAAACCTGATACCTTCTTTAGGAGATTATTAAGAGAGGATTCAAGTCCAAGCTTTGTCATTTAAAACCAAAATTGTCCATTCTGCGAGCCCCGCCACCTCACTTGCATAAGCTGGCAACCTTCGCCGTAGGATGAACCAGAAAGAATGAGCAACATTTATAACTAAATTAGATGATTAAAAAGTCATAAAACTTTTCAAGATCAAGCTAGCAACCCTACTGTTATATTAGCATTTTCTTCCTAAAGAGTGGACTATGAGACTCAATTATGCGTAATGCATATCCCACCGAAGTTGAGGGATCTCGTGATTTGAAACAAATATGAGAACAAGATATTATCGCAGTGCTTTACGAATAAGAATATCAAATATTTACATAATTCGATTCGAGCATCGACACTTACTCCGCGAAGAGGGACAGAGCTAAGAAATACATTATGAATCCTGAGAGTACGAAATTCACGACAGCTCGATCTCTCGAGTTTTTCCGAATCCTCAATCGCAATCAAAGCAAACCCACAAATGTTATGTTCTCACTCAAAAAACTTCATAGGAAGAAAACTTTAACGTTCCTTGTGTGGTCTCTAGTGGGCCACGTGTCAACCCTTTCGCCTATATATTCAACGCATGATTGAGCACCCAAGTAGGAAGCCGATCTCAGAATCACTGCATCATCTCTTCAACCCCCACAACAGCATGAGCATCTCAGGCAAACCCTACGATGCCGAAGGACAAACTTGGAGTACCGGCCTCTGCGACTGCTTCGCCGACATCAAAAGCTGTAATGGAAATCTTGCTTATGTTGCTAGCTGCTTCTTCTTCTTCTACTTCTACTTATACTTTCCCTCTTTCCTTCCCACGTAACCAAGGCATAATTCCCATGCAACTCCATGTTGCTTGCAGGCTGCCTCACCTTCTGGTGCCCATGCATCACCTTCGGACGGATATCGGAGATTGTGGACAAAGGGAAAAGCTGTGAGTATACAATCTCCGTACATGTGATGTCGAATTTTATGAACGTACCTCCGGAATTGGACAACTGATGCAGGAGATACATGAGATTTGATTTTTCCGTCGCACCAAAGGCTAATTAATTACCGAAGGACAGACGAAGGCTGATCATACATGTTTCTCACTTACTTATCCGAAGCTTGGATTGCAGCTTGCTTAGCGAACGGCGCAATCTTTGCGCTGATCCACCACTTCACCGGGTGCGCGTGCCTCTATTCGTGCTTATACCGAACCAAACTGAAGCAAGAGTTCGGCATGGGGGAAAATCGGTGCCGCGACTGCTTAGCCCACTACTTCTGCTTGTACTGCGCGCTTTGTCAAGAGTACCGAGAGCTCAAGAACCGCGGAATCGACGTGGAGAAGGGTAAGAAAAACACACCCACACACGTTCCGTTCCGACATCTTCATGCCCGGCTAGCTTTCGGATAGTACACGTACTAATCAATCTTAAAAGTGTTTGGTCAAGTACTGGCTTCAAGATGATTGGACTGGCGGTGATTTCGTGTGGTGCAGGTTGGGAAGGAAACGCCGGGCAACAGAGAGAACTGGCAATGGCTCCGAAGGTGGAAGGCGGCATGAAGCGCTAGAGTCCTGTGCTTGATCTGTGGAGCGGAACTTTGCTGCTCGGAGTAACATATGTCGTGTTATTATTAGTCAGTGTGATTAATAAAAGTCGGAGCTCGGCTCCTAATGCCATTACCGATTCCAATTTGGTAGTCGCAGTCTCTGCTTAAGAGTTGTATTCAGCTTGTACTAAAAAGACCTTTAGGGTGACGACGATGAGGTGTCATCTCATAAATCTTTTCATAAGCATTATTCGCGCAATGTCTGATTCTTCTCCGTTTGTTACGTCTTCATGTTGGGGGTGGAATTTTAGTGGGATTTGTCCTCGTCGCTCTCCACGTGAAACACAAAATCGTACCGATGCTTAGGTGTCAAAGGTCAGTTCAAGTTTTGCCTGGATCATGAAATTTACCCGTCGAAATGGTTCCGCTATGTTTGAATCGTGAAATTTGCCCTACAACGGGTTGGGCTTTTTTCCAAAATAAGATTAAAAAAATAAAAATAAAAATTACCAAATTAGGTGTTAAAAAATATATGTGTGTCAAATGCCGAGCAAGGCCTGTTAAGGCCTGCTCGGCACTTTGAGTGCCAATTATGTGCCGAGCAACATCCATACTATTTTTTTATAAAAAAAAATTTCTTTTAATTATTTTTAAATTTTCTTTTCTTGTTGATCACATTAGGTTTTATTTTTTTTTCATACGTATTAGTTTTTGTTTTTACAAATACGACTAAGTTTAATTTTTCATACGAAGTAGTTTTATTAATTTCTTTTTTTTTCGTTGAACACATTGGTTTTCTTTTACTATTTTTTTAATCATTACGTCGGCTTCACCTTGTGCCTTCAGCCAAAATTTGACGCCTCCTTGTCACTCCGCAGCTCCATCACATCGCTCGTTCATTTGCTCGCTTATGCACCACTATGACGCACATCGACTACGCAGCCCATCGCCTCGCTCGTTCGTTCGCTCGCTCGTGTACCACGATGACACGGCTCGACTCTGATTTAGTATTAAAAGAAAATAATGAAAAGACATATTTGCTCTTGCTCCGCGGCCCATCGCATCGCTCGCACATGCACCACAATGATGCGTCTCGACTAAAACAATAATAAAAAAAAAAGATTCACCCTCGCTCCGCGGCCCATCGCCTCGCTCATTTGTTCGCTCACTCGTGCACAACAATGATGCGCCTCGACTAAAACAATGAAAAAAAAAAGATTCGCCCTCGCTTCGCAGCCCATCGCCTCACTCATTCGCTCGCTCGCTCGTGCACCACGATGATGCGCCTCGACTCCAATTTAGTATTAAAAGAAAAAAATGAAAAATAGGACGAGCAAGCGCGTCATAGTGGTGCACAAGCCAGCAAACGAAAGAGCGAGGCGACAAGGCCATGAAGTCGAGGCGCGAGGCGCGACATAATGGTGCACAAGCGATCAAACCAACGAGCAATGGGGCCACGGAGTGACAAGGCGTTGTCAAACTTTGGCTGAAGGTGTAAGGGGCAGCCGATGTAGTGATTAAAAAATGATTAAAAGAAAACTAATCTGTTCAACAACAAAAAAAAATTAAAAAACTACGTTGTGCGGAAAAAATTAGCTGTATTTGTAGAAAACAAAAACTAAGGTGTTCAACAAAACTTAGTTGTATGAAAAAAAAACTAATATGATCAACAAGAAAAGAAAATTAAAATAATAATTAAAATAAAAAAATAGTATGGATGTTGCTCGACACATAAAGTGCCGAGCAGGCCATAATGGGACTTGCTCAACAGTAAGACCGCCAAGCAGCTGTAACATCCACGTCTCAAATCGCCTAGGGAGAGGATCTTGAAGTGGTTTATATGGCTTGACCCTCCTTACACTTGCAAGAGGTTTTTTCCAGTGGGTTGTATGGACGGTACTCGAAGGAACAAAACCATGAGGAGTTGGCAAGCTAGTGTTGCACTCCAAAACGGATAATATCTTGCAAATAGCGCAGCGAAAGCGTGGTGGGCCCGAGCCATTACAGCTGGTATCAAAGCCAACTCTCGATAGCGTGTGGAGTCACAGTGAGCGTTTGCTGGTTCTGCTAAGGCCATAGTGGGGACACTATGCTGTTGAGGGGGGGGGATTATGTAACATTGAAGTGGTTTATATGGCTAGGTCCTCCTTAGACTTGCAAGACACGTTTTTCTGTGGGTTGTATGGATGTCCCTCGGAAGAACAAAACCGTGAGGAGTTGGCGAGCCTTGTGTTGCACTCCAAAGCGGACAATATTTTACAAGTGGCGCAGCAGAAGCATAGTGGACCCAAGTCGTTACAGCAACACCCAAAATGACAAATATTTTGTTTTACACCTAATTTGGTGATTTTTTATTTTTTAATCTTATTTTGGGGGAAAAAAAACCCCTCATCGGTTCCGAGGTCGGCTCCAGCGTTTACTCAAGTTCCACAATGTATTCTTGATTAAACGATTACATCAATTCATCACCTCTAATGACCACCTTAGTAATTTTAATTCCAAATAAAGGGAGTAGAATATAAGTTGTTACAATATACTGATCACAATTCATATTTAGAAACACGAAACATACTAAACATTAGCAAAATCAAAGCCCCGATCATGGAAATCGCCGGAATTGGAAGCTCAAGAATAGCAATTTCAGATTACAAACTCATTATCAAAAATCAGGAAATATCGCAAGATCGAGCAACGACGTAGAACAAGTAAAATATAAAGTTTCCACTTGAAACCTACTCGTCGAAATCGATTCCTCAATTATCAGTTCTCACCAGTCCTAATTTTCCGATTCCCCAATTTTATTCCGGAACCACGATATCCCCAACCAAAACCTACATAACATCTTGCCCGGGGTTGATTTCTCTGTTTACTTATTCCACCTTCGTACCCGATCCTCGAACCTTGAACACCCACGACGACTCCTTGCCGTCGCACCTGGCGGGCCTAGGAGGCTCGTGGTAGCCACCGTCCTTCCTCTCCAAAGACGAGATATCTCCTATCAACGTTTATTCATGTTCGCATCACGATTCACAACCTCGGGTAATAGAATTTTGCCACCATGAGTTTAGTAGGGAAGTTTGATGCTTTTGTACGGCTTTTTCTGGCAGTTTGGCAACTCATTTTAGATGTTTTGCATGCGTTGGGCCAATACAAGAGTTTCAAAACATCAAAACATGCGGTGAGTCGAATCACATTGGAAGAAAAGCTGAAAAAATTATCAAACAGTCTTCAACTTATTACAATTGGCTCAATTCAGTTTTAGATTTTTTTTCAATTGATTTAGTACTCAATTGACTGAAAAAAATATATATAATTGAATTAGTACGGTTCCAATAAAATTAGGGCTGTTTTGGTAAATTTCCCAAAAAAACCAAAGTGTACTTTCTTCTCGCGATTAAAGAAAAATGCAGAAGAAAGAGGGGACAGCTTTCAGTTTGGAAGTTTTGCGGATGTGGATGACTCTTTCTACTTGGCCTCTATATGACGGATCCAGGCAGGCAGGGGAAATCCCGGCCGCCCATTCCCCCCTTGATACAGAGGAGGAGGGTTTTGGGTGGCCGGGATTTGTCTAGTTTGGCGCCTATGTGACATCTTCACTAAAAAAAGGGCCGTGCATAGGACCAAATTAGAGACGAGAAACTTCACGCCCCGTTAAAATATCGTAAAAAGACCAGAAAATGGAAAAGGACAGGGCAAAAAAAAAGGAAGAGAGAGAGAAGAGGACGGTGACTTAAAGGAACAAAAAAAAAAAGACATTTAATTCTAGAAATTCTAGCGAAAACTCAAATCATCTAAACCATCTAGTTCCAACCGTGCGGATTAGGTATATATGTATCGCCTCAATCCGAATCTTAAGAGGTTATCAATTTGTGTGATGAGGCGAGAAAATGTTGTTAATACTGATCGGCCATGCTGACCTTAAGGCCATGCACGTTTTCTTCACGCATATGTATTTGTATGAACATATCGAAACCTATTTAGGTTATGCTCATATCTACCTATAGATGAAATGCTAAGTAGAGTTATCGAATTCGCCGTTCCTTTGGACGATCATCATATACCACAAATCACAAAATTATAACCAAATCCAACGCGCGCTCCGGTGAATTTTAAGGGATAAAGTACTACGAGAAAAGGCGCATAACCTACGAAGGAATTATTCACGAGCATGTACTGTAGGCATGATGTAGCGACGTCGTTTCACGTCACTTTCTCCCTATTCCCCCGTGCTCGGCCAGGGGACCCAGTCCCGCACTCACTGCTGTGAAGCCCAGCAGACGACACGTGGAGGATAAAGCTTGGAAAAAAAAAAGCAAATTTAAAAAGTAAAGGATAAAAACTCGTTGGCCGGCTCCGACTTGCGGGTTGAACGGTCTTTGCGTCGACTCGACGAAGCATCAGTAGTCCTCGCTCGACCAACACGACAATGGCGGACTTTTCCAATGGTTAATTAGGGTTCGCTTGATAACACTTCATAATTAGAATTTCTGCTTTAAAAATACTTTTAAAGTTGAAATTTATTTTGTAAAGACACTTTAAAATTAATTCTAAAGTTGAAATCCGTTTTGATAAAAATATTGAGATTTTTCATTTTTGAAAGAGATTTTTAATTCTAGTTGAATTTTTGGCGAACTTTGAAAAATTAAAAATTATAACCTCTCAGCTTCCGAAATTATTTCTTCAACTACACCGGTCTTCGTCGACCAACGCCTGCCTGTCGGCGCCCCCCAACTGTCGGTCACCATCGACCAGCCGTTGCTGCCGCGCCCACGACTGTCGTCGCCCGTCACCAATCACCGATTGTTGCCACTGCCGATTGCCGATCACCAACCTCCGGTGACTGGTCACCGATCGCCGATCAGCCGTCGTCGCCACCGATCACCGATCGCCGGCCCTCAGTGACTAGTCCGCCGCCGATCATTGGCCATTGTTGGCCGCCGTCGCCACCGCCAATTGGATCCCCAACCTCCGATTGTTGTTCATCGATGCCGCTGACATCACTCTCTACCGACGGAGATTTTTTAATAATGTTTTAAAAATAAAAATTTCAGAAGTATAAATTTTATCAAACACATTTCTTTGATCAGAAATCAACTTTTGATAGAGAATTTGAAAAATCAACTTGGCGGCTAGCCAGCGATGACCGGCGGTTGGGGGGGAGGTAGGCAGGCGTTGATCGGCGAAAATCGATGTAGTTGAAGAAGTGAATTCTGAAATTGAGAAGTTACAATTTCTAACTTCTCAAAGTTTGTCAAAAATCTAACCAGAAGTAGAAATCTCTTCCAAAAGTTGAAAAATCAACTTCTGCTTTTGATGGTATTTCTGAAGCAGAAGTGTTGCCATGCGCACCCTTAGCCCTCCTGTACACAGAGTTCAAGGACAAACAATTCACACCATTTCGCAAGCTTTAGCTTCTCTCTTGCTTTGCCCGGGCCTTGTCCCATGGAGTCCGACTTTACCTTGCTTCGCTTTTCAGGTGTGGGGGGAGAGAGAGATGTCCGGCGGAGATGGCTGATGGAGTTTTTTTACTTTGCTGTCTGGTCATGTGTGGGGATAAGTACGTACTGTTGGGATTCATGTAACATATCTTTGGGATTCGCGTAACATGCATAGGCAAAATTAAAAATTGTAAAACGCAGTTGGAATAAACAAACCCATACATGTATATCCAGAGGGGTGTATTTCAATCGAAAATCATATTAAACGAGAAAAAAAAAGAGAGTTAATGAGGTTACTTCTTGAAACGTGCCTGTAATTAGTTGATTCAGATGTTCTTTGCTCGAGCCTCACAAATGTCGAACTTCTAGTTCAGATCCGTCACCAATTGTCATGTCAAACGGGAAGATGATTTCGCGAAAATCACCACCTTAATTTGCGCTAGATATCCTACGGTGGTGATAACCCTTCGCGTTCTTTGAATTTTGGTCACTAAAAAGGGACACAGAGAGAACAAAATTGCTGCTCTTAACTGCTCAAGCGTACTCAAAATGCTCAAAAAAAAAAAAATCGCTCATATCTAGAACGGTTTGCATGCAAAAGAAAACGATCAAGTCGTTACTGATCGTGGCGCACGGTCGGCAACCGTTGCGGACCGTGAGCGCTTCACATGTTGCTGACCCTGTGTGGGCATGTAATAATTCCCCCAGAACATGTGCTTATCATTACCATTGCACGCACATCCATATGTGCGTGCAACATATATTATATAAAAATATGTTTCCGTATAATTTAATATATAAATAAATAAAAACAAAACATGTCCTCTTGCGGCAATTATACATAATGGACTCATCAATATATGTCCGTACAAGATGTGTACGTGCGCCGAATAAACGTCATTGACCAAAAAAAATAAAATTAAATTTCAGTCCAAATATCTCGATAGTCATGACAGCAAATATATTTGCAATATCTATTCTTTCCATTCAACCTCATCAGGTATAGATTGATGTGTTGCATCTCTAGGTTCATCACTAAGCTAGCAGCAATACACGTAATAACATATTAGAAATTCTAAGAGAATTAATTATCTCGATCAATCTCTGGATCTTACGATTCATGAATGACATCTAACAATATGTCATGACTAGTGACTACCCAGACAATGTGAATTATTTAATAACATAATAAACCTGTCAGATTTGGTTACAGCGTAATTCAATCCATCTATCTTACTATAATCCGATCAAACAAAGACCATGAAATATTTGTCAAGTCACCAATTTGACCATATGCACAAATTTAATCGACATGCATTTGTACAAGACATAAATATTTTATTCTCTATTACAACCCCGACCGAGTATTTAATGCATTGTCATAATTAAATCGCATAAGATATCATATCTTGCATACGACAAGGAGACAGATTTCATCTTGCGCACACATGTGACTTCGTATGTACATGAACTATGACCATCAAGTACAAAGACAGATCGATGAACCGCTAATATGCGTCCTCGTGAACCATAGTCATCCAACACACAAGTCAACACTGTGCCTCAGGTCTAAGAATTATTTACACAAGATCAAAGCAGGAACAATTAGATATTTACCACGCTAAAAGCTTACTAATCGTTCAATGCATGTCACGTTTAGTGAACTTGTCTGGTACAAGCACCTGTATTCTAACTCGGGCATCGCAATACTCAATGAGTTGTGATTCGTCATTCCCTTAACTATCCGATACTTAATTATGAAGTTAAGAACACACCGATCTCAACAGGATTATTGACATCCATTCAATGATCCATCGATCGATAACAGTTTAAAGATTCAGTCTAATTGTGAACTCATCACACATTTTCTCAATGTCTCAACAATAGGTTTAGTCACAACTGATCTTATGAAATTTATTCATATATATAAGTAAGTAATTGAACAAATGAATAAATATGTTTTTGCCATTAATTAAATAAGAAATCAAAATTACAACTGAAATCCCTAAAATGTAACTATTATATGGTTGTTTTAAGGAATTTCTCTAACATGTACATGTATCAAGGGCTACAGCGTCATCTTCAGAACTTCAGTTATGGTGCATTAGCTCTCTGTTTCGCTGAAACTCCTGGGTCATTCCACATGGAAAACCGACGCCCACCTCGCTGCTGCGAACCGAGAGGAGATCGTCCCGTAATCATTCCATTGCCAAAGCCGCACATAAAACAAGTAATGAACGTGCTTTTTAAAGAAGAGGGCGTAGAGTTCAACCATGTAGCTTGGCCAGCCATGCGACCGCCTCCCTTGATCAGTGGGTCGAAGCCGTCGGTCGGAAACTTCACCGGGAGTCCAGTGTGACGGCGCGAATTATTTCCATGATTCGTGATCGAGGGTGTGCCCTGTGCGGATGATCAGCGAATGCTCATCGATCTTCTCGCTTCTCTCGCTTCTAAGCCAATCCGAGCTGGAATTTCCGCATCGAACACTAATTTTGGAACTCCATTCTCGACGTCATCAGCATTGAGTCCTGTCTGTCAAGCTGGCGGGGAGATGTTACTGACGTGGACTGATGACTGGACCAATTTGTTAGCGTACTCCGCTCACTAGACACAACTAGGAGAAAACAAAATATTAGGTGCTCCTTCCATGCCATATTGATCAGACCTGTCAATTGAGCAGGTTCAATCGATCGGACCGTCAAATGGGTCGGATCCAAAAAGGATCGATCGGAGAAGGACGGACGAAGATGCAGGCGAAAGGTCCAAAGAGAGCGGATTGATCAACACGGGAACCTCACATCCCCGTTGACCTCCCGGACTCAGTCAACACAGATCGCTTTCTTGGCTCCACCCTCGTTCCATTAAAGTCGAAACCTTTGTTCGCCCCCTCTCAAGCCCATTTTTACTCTCGTCTCGCATCCCCAGTTTCTTGATAGTTAGGGGGCTCTGGGGAAAGATAAAAAAATCTGCAGCCACCATGTATTCTTCATCTGCTGCTAAAAGTAGTCAGGACGACAGGTGGAGCGGCTTCTCGTCTTCCCCGCCGGCGAGCGGCACCCCGGTGGACGTCGACAAGCTGCTCCACTCCGATCACCACTCGCAGAACACGTCCGCCGTGGCCTCGGCCCCGCTCACCTACGAGGAGAGGGATCAGGTGCAGTGGTCCTCCGGGCTCTGCGACTGCCTCTCCGACCGCAGGAATTGTGAGTATACACTCTCTCTCTCTCTCTCTCCTCGGTAACTCGTTCCGGCCGGCCTCGGAGCTCTGGAAGATGACTCACAGTCTTTCTCGTTTGTTTATGCCAAGGTTGCATCACATGTTGGTGCCCCTGCGTGACCTTCGGCCAGATTGCGGAGATCGTGGACAAGGGGTCGTCATGTAAGTTTTCTTGAGCTCCCACAAGCTTCGTGCTCCATTAATGCCAAACATGTTCTGCGCAAAACCTAAGCTGGCAATCGAGATGATGGTCTCTGCGTCCGCCATGGATTTTCTGTTGTTCTTCCATTTACAGGGCTTCGCCTTTCTCAGATTCTTTGTTTACAGCTTAAGAACGAGGAACTCTTTAAGGGGATCCCGATTAGGATATCGTAGCCCGTACGTAGGTCGTAGCACGCTTCTCGATCATCCAATTGTCATCTTAAGAGAGGAGCTGCCATATTTGACTCGAGAAATTAATAAGCTTGCTCACCTGGGAGACCCCAATCTTTTAATATTATATCCGTATGCTTGCGGACCATTATTCCTGGAGAGAGGTGGCGTCAATGAGTCATTTTTTTTTCATATTTTATATAAAATGAGTCATAATTTTTATGGAGCTAAATAAATATGGGTCTAATAAAATTGAAGAAAAATTTAATAGGTTGAAAATGGTACATACATAAATCTATTTTCAATACATCAAAGCTAACAAACAGTGTGTGTGAGAATAGGACTGGGGCTGGGGTCGAGATCAAGATCGGAGCCGAGATAGGGAGCGGAGCCGAGATCGGGACCCCGGCCTTTGGACCAGGGTTGGGGCCGGGAAGGGATTGGGTCCCGCAGCCGATGACCGGAGCCGGGTCCTAGGATCGAGATCAAGGCCAGGATCGGGGCTGGGAGTCTCGTGGGCCATATTGATCCGTCCGACCCATGACTAACCCAAACCCTATCTGATTCGTGACTGACTCATACCCGACCCGATTTGCTCATTTGCCACCTCTTTTGTACCTTTCCATTTTTAAAAAGCATGTTTCCTTTTTTTTGTCTTAATAAGTTAAAAAAAAAATTGATCTAGAAATTATTGTTTACTTGATCTCTCCCGCATTTGTTTGTGACTTACACACATTAATGGAAGTACCACCTTAAAGATGAATAGGCGATTAAAGGAAAATTAAGTTTGGTAAGTCACTCAATTGAGAATTTTGACCCGACCGGGGAAGATCGGTAGGTCACTTTGATTAAGTCTAGTCATTCGAGCAAAGAGTTAAGTAAATTTAAGGTGCTAGGGATGCAACTACATATTTAAAAGCTATAAAAAAAATGAGATGTCAAATTTTTTTTTTTTTAAAAAAAGATGAGAACAAATCTTTAGTAAGTTGGTAACCCATACCAGATGGTAGCTTAATGGGAGAATAATGAGCGAGTCACGCTAATCTAGGTAAATAATCTATTAAAAGAGTTAAATAAATGCATGAGATTGCTAATCGTGGTAAATAAATGTTGATAATTCAATAAAAGAGTCTGTGAATCAAGAACGGATTAAAACGCTCTAAGTGATTCGAACGAGTCTGTATCCGAATTTAATAAGTAATTAACTTGATCAATATTGTGAATCACTCTAATTTAGATTGGCAATTTCATATGAGAGTGTTACTAAATCTGAATTGCCATCTAATCCTGCAAATAAAAGTTGATTAGTCCGCTACAAGAGCTAGTAATTTTCTACTTCAAAAGAGTTGGTAATTCGAGTGTTAATTTAGAAAGTTTCCATTTATTTGTTCGGCATGGTGTTTTCTTCCGTCGGTGGTGGTGGATGATCGGCGCAGCTTGTGGCGTGAACGGAGCGCTGTACACGCTGATAGCCTGCACGGTGGGTTGCTGCTGCTGCTACTCCTGCTTCTACCGGGCCAAGATGAGGCAGCAGTACGCCCTCAAGAAGCGCCCCTGCGGCGATTGCTGCGTCCACTTCTGGTGCGAGTGCTGCGCTCTCTGTCAGGAGTACCGCGAGCTCAAGATCAATGGCTTCAACATGAAGATCGGTAACGCCCATAAACTGTTAATAACTATCTCTCCGTGTCCTCGCCGGATCAAAATTTACGCGTTTGAAAAGTCGAAAAATAATGGTCCTCTTACCGATCGGTGCAGGATGGCATGGGAACGTGGAGAGACGGAGCCGCGGGATCTTGATGTCTCAGATGGCCCCATCGATGGCGCCACCGGTTGAATCGAGCATGACTCGGTAGGCGGTGGTGGTGTCCAAGCTATGCGTATGTACCTACGTTGGATGGACGATTCACAAGCATGTGACGTGAAGAACCTCTTTGCACCTAATTCACGTGTATACATGCATATGTAGTCAAGTGTTCTCCCGTATCTATTTCTAATGAACTGGTTAGATGCCGTATATTAAGAGAGGCGAATGACCATTTCGCATTCTCTCGCGACTAGATTTGCCTAGTTTTGTTACTTTAGCTAAGCTAATCTCCATTTCGAGCGCTTTGTGATCATGCCTCGATCGCTTTTTAGAGGAGTAAAATCTGTGGGTCAGGTCAAATATGATTCGATCTATATTGTCCCAATTTAAACCAATTTTGATCCACTTTCATACATTACAAATTTTATAACACATACCATACTTGACCCACATTACTTAAATATTTATACATTTAATCAAATCATGAAATATTTATTTTATAAAATCAAAAAAAAATACTATAAAAATTATTTTGCCAATCACCGACCACCACCAACCAACCACTGCTCGCCGACGCAAGGTTCATCTTGGGAAGCTACAGGTGTGGCCAAAGACCCATCTTTTAAATTTATTGGACCTCTATAGGAACTAAATGAATAAAATTTGGGTTAAAAAGAGGGCGAAAGACCCATCCATATTCACAACTCTATCGCCCTCCAATCGTTCCAAGTGCGGATCTTCTTTGGCGCACGTCCAATTTGACATTATTTTACACTGATTATCGCGATGGATAATCTACATGGTTTGGTAATCTCCCATATATTAACGAAGACTAGTCTCGGACGACCAAGACGATTATGCATAGGGCAACGCGCTATCGAGCATTGATCTCGACAGTTGGAAGAAGTAAATCAATATCCTCAATGTAGTAATTCCTTAAAAGAGTCCAAAAGGAACAAAAACAAAAACAAAAAAACTGCCGAGGGCTTCCCGCTGTCTCGACGGACATGTTCCGTCTAATTTATGGGAAACAAATCATTTTCGAAACCAACTTTAGAAGCTGATCTTGGTCCCCAAAAAGCAATAAATTGCAATATTTAAAATGAAATCGAATAAGAAAATGCCCGACCTCGTCTTAATTTAATCAAAATAGCCATAGCTTAGCGCTTAAATGAAGCGCTAAAACTTCCCAACGAACCCTCATGCATCAACCGTCAAAGTTGGCTGTTCTTCGTTCCCGCAACTAAACTATTGCTTTTAAAAGAAATTTGAGAGGAAACAAATTCGAGCGCGGATCAACGACTTGGTTACTGCGGATTGGCTTCTGGTGAGAGCATTCGCTAACCAAAAACTCCTCTTACTAGGCGCGCAAGCGCGCGCGTGTATATATATATAGAGAGAGGATGTGCAGATCACCTAACATCTCATCTCTCTACTCTCTTTTGATATTTACCCGGTTCATTTCCCTGTTCGATCTTCGCCGCATTGTCCTGCCTCGATCATGAACTCCTCGAACGGATTCGACGGTTACCCACACAAGCCCAGCCCCTCCGCTCCCCTGCAGCCGGTCAATGGAATTCCGGTGCAGCCCAATTACTACGAGGCTCCGAACAATCCTCAGCCTCCCACGGGTCTCCAAGCTCGACCCATAAACAACGTGCCTTGGTCCTCCGGGCTTTGCCATTGCTGCGAAGACGTTCCGACCTGTGAGTCCGCCGGATTTCCCCTCCCAAATCCATTTCATAACACTTGATAGAACAGTTATGCTCGTGTGTAAATCTGCTAGGCGACGTTGTGCAACGAAAAGTCGGGACAGTCCATAGGCGCGAGCTTTCTAAGTGCAATTGCGTAATAACCCAGGTTGCGACGCGTTAGAAGAGTTTAGCGATCGAACTATCTTACGCCGCTTTGGCGACAGGTTGAGTTTGAGCGGGATCCGCAGATAAAATGGTGCTATATATGGCTTATGTACGGTTGACGTCTTGTTGATCTCACAGGTTGCCTGTCATGTTGGTGCCCCTGCATCGCATTCGGGCGGATCGCGGAGATTGTCGATAATGGAACAGTTCGTAAGTAGAAAATCCATCGCTTTCGCACGAATTTGAGGTGAGAAATTTGACACTAGACTTGGCTTACTCGGGATCGGTTCTGTTTGCAGCATGCGTGGCGCACGGAGCTCTGTACTTGGTGCTCAACTTGATGACCATCTGTGCCTGCTGCTGCTACTCCTGCATATACCGCACCAAGATGAGACATCAGCACCAGCTGCAAGAGGAACCCTGTCACGATTGCTTGGTTCACGTTTGCTGTGAATGCTGTGCTTTAGCCCAGGAATACCGCGAGCTCAAAAGGCGCGGATTCGACATGCCCCTCGGTACGCGCCTAACTCTCAACCCTTTATTTTATTTTTTCTAATCAGCATGCACGTAATGGCATTTCACTAGAAATGTTTAATTTCCAGAACAGTTCGGGACAATCCGTATCCGTACGATAAATAGTCCTGAATTTCGGGCATGGCATCATAAACGGGTGTTCCTCCAATCAAGGAGAATATTACAAAAACCGACCAGCGATTTCGTTCCTAAACTTCATTTCATGTGATTATGTATAGGATGGCATGGAAACATGGCAATGCAGAACAGAGGAATCCCAATGGCTCCAGTTCCTCCTGGGGGCATGATGAGGTAGAAATTCAAGATCGCCTCAACTTGGCTTGAATGCTGCTCCAGATGTTTGAACTCCCACGTTGGAGAGCCTACATGAGTGAAATCCCTTTAAGGATCACTGCCCTCGGTCCTCAGGGCCTCTTTGCTTTTTACCCTTTGATGTTATCTTCTTCATTTAACAGTATAATCAACATGGAATGTCGTACAATGCGTATCACCAGCACATCAATATACGAAAAGCTTGCTTCACGACAGAACTTTGCCATCTCAAGAAGAGTAGAAACATTCGGTTCACGACAGAACTTTGCCATCTCAAGAAGAGTAGAAACATTCGGCGCCAACGCCACCGTGAAATTCTGTAGGTATGCGAGTTCTGACATTCAGAGTTCCCTTACAAAAACACCATCACAACAAACATAACCATGAATAAGGGAAACAATCACTCACCAAAGTTGCCACAAAATGAAGGCAATTCCTTCTCGAAGTTTCTCCAAGCAGTGCCGATTCCTAGTAACTACCGATCAGAGTACTGCTGCTCACTTGAAATCCCAGCAAAGAAAGGAAAATGACTAGTTTAGCTGTGTTGATGAGAAAATGAGGCAACTAATCCTATTCCAATGATTACAAGAAGCATGGCCTGAATTGGTTGGCTTTCAGATGCACACTCTTAAGTGTCCATCTCAAAGGATCAATTCAGAACCGAATTTAGGAAGAAAATGGTTACACCAACAATTCCTTTTGTTGGCTTTTACAGAATAACATCGAAAGAGTCACCTAGCTAGTCAACGCCCAAATGCATCGATTTGCCCACCTGCGTCTCCACTTCATGAACCACAAAATTGGGTAGACCACAAGTCGTCGTCGAAGAATTGTAATCAAATGTTTCAAAGAGAGATCTAAAAAACCATCAATCAATATGGCACAAAGTATCAAGTCCATAACTTTACAAGAGAACCGACTCCACGAGCAAAAAGGCGATGATCACCGAGCTTGTGATCGAACCAACATCAGAGAAATACTTGGGAGGACAGCCCGAACTCGTTGAATTAGATGATGGAGCTAGAATAGTACCATTTACGGAGGTCCCATTTCTTCCAATGCTGCAGCAACATACAAGAAATTCAGTAGATTGCAGAAGCATAATAACTTCTTTGGATTATTGGAAATGACATTTAGCAACAAATTTAAAAGATGAGAGAGAACCTACAAAAACACAGTACATCACATACCTTCCCGGAAATATACACGAACCATGACCTGCACCAATCAAACATAAATTAGGGGAAAAAGAAAAGCTAAACGCAGATTCCTCGACCTCTATATGCTCATATTCAATGTGTATGTACAGAGTCCAGGACAGATGTACAAATAGCTCATCAAATTACAAATAATGTCAAGTTTAAACCAGCAGACAAGCCCTAGCATCTCGTGGCAGGCCACTAATCATGTACTAACTACAACACCTCAATTTTCTACATAGTGAATTGTGATTACTTTTGACCAAAAAGAAAAAAGAATTGTGATTACTAAATCTAGTGATAAGATCTTTCCTCAAAATGATGCAGACACATGGGTAAATGTTATCAAGCTATTTCTTACTTGGATCGGTTGTGGTGACTGTAGCGACACCTTTAAAATCACAGGTGCCTGGAGCTTTCGCCATCTTTTGGTAATAAGCGTTGAAAGCATACGTAGCATGTGCAACAACATTGTCTGGTTCATAGCATGCTTGCCCCTGCAACAACAGTGAGC
Organism: Rhodomyrtus tomentosa; assembly: GCA_028455895.1. Lineage (NCBI taxonomy): Eukaryota > Viridiplantae > Streptophyta > Magnoliopsida > Myrtales > Myrtaceae > Rhodomyrtus > Rhodomyrtus tomentosa. The sequence continues at coordinate 10,921,845 of JAPCWY010000011.1, forward strand.
AGTCTACTTTTCCGGGACCACAAGCCCAATCCAATGCCGCTTGAAGCATCTTCTTGTCTGAGCCATCCTTTGCAACGCAGAAGGTCTGATTGGTTGTGTCATTTGCTAACACCGTTCCTGCACCCGTCAAGTGCAAGATATAGATTGGCGCTCCGTTGGCATCAAACAGGCCCCAGTTCTTCTCAGATACAGAGCCCGGTCTCAGATCCTCATTGTACAGCTCATAAATGTATGTACTGACTGCAATGCCTGGGTGCTTTGGCGTTCCTGTATTGTTCAGCACATGCTTGATCAAGTTACTGTTGTAAGTGTTTGCATTTTCAAGAGTTGCATCCGGTTCGGAGGCATCTCCCTTGGAGGGCCAACCAGACTCGGTCACCACAATCGGGACATTGGTGAAGTTCAGATACGACATGGAAAAATAAGCTGCATCAACGACGGCATCAAACACATTCGTGTAGTGGAGGAGCGTGTTAGAATCGACAGCTTCCTTGTTCGGAGGAAGAGGACGGAAGAGGGCATAGTCAAGTGGAACCACGCCATTTGACTGCATGTAGTCATAGTATGGATAGACATTGAGCATGAGGTACGATCCAGTAGACTGCAGAAACTTAAGCAGTGAGACCATGACCGGATCCCAAGTGCGGTTAAAGAACGCTTGAGAAGGTGGGAATGAGTCAATAATGATGGAGGAAGAGTGTGGGGTTGAGACTTTGATACGACCATCGAGATTCGAAGCGACAAGCGCCGAGTGGATGAACTTCATGGCCGAGACAAGGAGAGGGGCGGCATTCTGAAGGGTCGTTAGGACTTCGGACCCCACAGCGATCGCGGTGATATTGGTGGCAGGTACATGGGCTATGACATTGCGAGCTACCCAATTGGCAGCGGTCACATTGGACTGCCCGATGCCGAGTAGCTGGTCGTTAGGAACAGCAACAGTGACACGGATGCCAGAGTTAGCAAGTGCAAGAAGCATGGTATGGTCAGTGTCGTAAAGCCTAACATGTCGTATGTTCTGAGCTTTTAGAAGAGCCGCCACCTGTGTTGGGCTCGGCATATCAGAGAGGTCAGTGCCTATGTTCACGCCAATGAAGGGACCTGAAGTATTTAACAAATGCATCTTAAGTATGCCACGCCAAAAAAAAAAAGGGCAAATAGCTAACTGCAGCAGGCAGTGAAATAGAGTAAAACATTCAGGAATGATCAAATGTACACGATGTATAGAGCATCCTCATGTCTACATATGATGGATAAGCAGACCATTTTTCTCCCCCATACACCGTATCTGACGAAAAGCAACAATTAATAGTTGTGGACTTCACTTTTTTTAAATTTTTGCTTCTTTTCTTGACAAGAAGCAAGGAAGTAGACACAGCAGAGAAATATGGAGTTAAGTCTAGAAAACTTGAGTTCCCAATCAAATGGCATCAAAGAGAATATGTGAAAGTATAGAATGACATTATGGCGTATAAATGAGAGAAAGAGAGGACATTTTAATTCGTTTAATCTATCATAATCCAGATTTATGATAAAGATCTGGGGATAATTGAAGCATACAAGAGCAGCATACTCAAAAGGAGAAGACATGCACAAAAATCCAAAACTTTCACTTGGAATCAATGATTGTATGAAGTGAGCATCTAATTAAGAAACTTTCTTGCAGAGAACATATCTTGACTGATCCATAAAATGCAGACTAATAAATTTTTACTGGGGGGTATGTGAGACATCACCAGTGCCCCTCCTCAACGGGGTCACACTCATGCTTACCCATTCAAGCTGCTTCTTTAGTGAACAGGTTTCCAATTTCAACAGCACCAACCATCTTATCCTATAGCCAAAAAAAATGAAAATTTGACATAGTTTATGTTGCACAATTTTCTCAGCATCACATCAAAACATCACCGAGCTAACTAGCACACCAGCATTATCAACATCACTACGTGTAAATTGAATGAAGTGTAGTGGCAACATCCTCTTAAATATCCGATCCATCTATTGAATAAGATCCCACTGGAAGTAAAACAAGACACGGCCAATAAAGAAAAAGAGATTGGGACCATACCTGCATCCTGATGGTTCAAATCAGATATACATGTTCTCTTTTCCTGACAAGGTACCCTCTGAATCAGATTCAGAGGACCCCATTAGAATGCAATTTGTCCTGCCACTTGACCGACCCTCTTTCTAGAGTAAAGTTAAAGGGCACTCTGGTCAAGACACAAGTCATGAAATAATGTATGACCCTGTATGCTAAGCTATCTAGGAACAGCCATATGAGCTGGGACGCAATAGGGGATAATCCCAAACATAACCTGCTTGAGGTCTGTCCTAGAAAACTAATTTTTTTTCTCCCTAGAGAAAAAAAAAATATTTTGGTCAGAGGAAAGAGAAACAAAGCCACGACCCACCACCCGCGCCCCCTCCCACCCCCCCCCCCCCCCCCCCCCAATAAATGGTCGGTGAATATGTTTTTTCCTCCCAGATGAGATCTCATTTAAGGCAGGAAGATTGGGACTTGAACCTGCACCGAAACTGTTTCCGTTTTCCCTCTTCTATCAAATCAAGAATCATCTACTAAGGAGGCTCGGTGAATAATTTATCGCTGAACCCAAGCTATGAAGCAGACAGCTTCAATATCACAGTCGCAGCTGGGCAAGTTTCAGGCATATCATCACATCGACTAAATCAAGAACAGATTAAGTTCAAGAACTAGAAAAGAATGACAAAGTCCCATTACGAGAACCAAAACCCACTGCAGAAAGAGACGAAAATATATGGAAAAAAAAAAACAACAACAACAACAGCAGCACAGAGAACATTTAGCTGAAAATAGCAACAAAAAAGGAAACGCCCACAAGAGATCAAAGAAAGGCAACGGAAACTCGGCGACAGTCACGAACTTGAGGAGCTTACCTTCATCTGCGGAAGCAAGAGAGACCGGAAACAGAAGCAAGAAGAGGAACACCGGAGCCATGGATCCCCCTGACCAGAGTGAGTTATCTCAATCTACCGAAATCATAAAAGAACCACCACACCACCCCCCCCCCCCCCCAAAAAAAAAAAAGAATAATAAGCAGTCTTGGAGGAGAGATCCAAACAAATAAAGAACCCAGAAAAGGAAAGAGGGAAAAGGGAAAAGCTGCACCAGCAGAGAAAGTGGAGGTCGAGAGACAAAAGCAGGTTCCTTTTGAGGTTTTGCGCGAGAAGAAAAAAGAAAGAAAGAGCCGGAGCGAGAGGGAAACAAGCTGTTCTTATTGGAAATGAAATGGGAAAGTGCAAGCAAGAGCGGGCGAGCGGGCGAGCGCGAGAGAGAGAGAGAGAGAGAGAGCGCGGGGGGGGGGGGGGGGGGTTCAGGGACTAAAGAGAGCGGGGTTTTTCAAAGCCTCACTGTGCGGGGAAGTGTGAGATTGGTCCGAAGATCAAAGGACAGGTGAGGAGCAGAAGAGTCCGGATCCGTGCCAGGGTAACGGACGGCCGAGATTGAGTTGCAGTCTCACGGTGACAGCTGAGGACCGGACTACTGGAAAATAGCCTCTCTTTTTTTTTCTCCCTGTTTTTATTCGATCAGTCTTTGGGTTCGGGGCAATTTTTGGTTGTCAGGGTTTCCGATGCGGGGCTCCCGTCTGATGCAGGAACGGTCATGGGCCCCACATGACGAGCTCTCGATGCTGACGTGGACCACAATGTTTTTGGCCCTTTTGGTCAGTCGTGGACCGCAGTCTGACTCGGCAGTCTCGGGAGTTTTTCCGATGCTAATTTCAATATGCTTCATAATAAGCATTTTCACTTGGGAAAATTTTAAATAAGTGGTTAAACTAACCTCCATTTTCGTAACATATCTAAAGTGGATATTATTTTAAGTATAAATCTGAAGTGACCATATTAATTTCAAAAAATTATCTAACCTTATATGTCGATTGGTCAAGGGCATCTTCGTTATTTATTTATTTTTAAAAATTATATTCTTTTTTTTTACTTTTTTATTTCTTTTTACTTTGTTTGACTTTTCGCCAATGAGACCGCCAACAATATCCGGAGAGGGCTAGAGCCCATCCTGGCGAGGCCGCCCTTGTCGGCCAAAAGTGAGGATTTGCCTTGCTTGGGCAACTCTCGTCCTCCCTTACCGATCACAACAAAGGAAAAAACAAGAAATAAATAAATAAGTAATTTAGAAATAGAATTATCCTCTGATGAAAATGTATTTAATCGGCCAAAATATTTCGCCAGCCAATGAGGTCATGCACTTGTTTGAAATGGCCTTAGCCACTCCAGACCTTTATTTGAAAATGTCATGACCACTTTATGTCTTTGTTTAAAATAAAGTTCATTCCGAACTTTTTTTTTATTATAGAAAATGATGGCACTTCACACTCTTAATTAAACTTTTCCATTTTACTAATAATCTCTTCTCGTGTGATTAATTGCTATTAGCTTCATAAGCACACCAAAGCATTCCAAACATGATGATGATCAAGGTTCAAACCATTGTACCCAATTTGCAAGTATCGGTATTTCAGAGAGCACGGATTCTACTCGACGGTTGGAACTCGATATTCCGTTTATTAAGATCCCATCGAACCATTCTTCAAATCAAACTAGGGATTTTCTATCTTTCGTAGTTTGGCTCGATTTCGAATCCGTTGAAACCCGATCGAGCCTAATTTTGTCGCCCGAGCTTTCGTACAATCAATTCATGTCTCTTTTCCGGACCAGCAATGTAGAACACTCTCTCAAGCCCGGTATTCGCACTTTCGGGTTGAAGCGGGTCGAGCTAATTGCCTGCAAGGCTCGTAAACAAATTCTATAACCAGATCTAATAGGAAGTTTTAAATTATGCTTATCAACACTTATGTAATATACTCTTTCTTTTTCTTTTTATTTTCCACCTTAGCTTCAAACTTTGAAAGGGTAGACTAATTTTAATTTTTGAAAATTTGGAATATTAGAAATGCATTTGGGAGATTCTGTTTGTTTCCCTTGACTGTAATTGATATTTTCATTTGAAAATAAGTCTAATACTACATCTCTCTTTTTCATCACAATTCATAAATAGAAAATATATATATATATAATTTTACACGTCAGTTACTTAGAATGAATTAAAATTTGACATTTGAAGAGATGTATCATTCTCCGACCAAAAAAAAAAGAGATGTATCATTCCAAAAAGAAAAAGTAACAATTAAAACTGAAGATTACTTTAAACAAATCTACATTGACTTCAGATTTTGTCTCTTTGCTTTCCAATATAATATTAAACTTAAAAAGAAAATCTCTCAATAACTCAGTTTCTTTTATATATATATTTCTCAATAGCTATGTTTTTTTTTTTCGCCGAAATCTAACTAGCTATGTTAAAGGGTCCATTTCTTTAAAGGAAAACAATTTCTGGCAAATCGTTTTATGACTTTCTAGTGTTTGAATGACCGAGAATTAGTTGATTTGTGAAAAATGACAACAAGTTTATATTTAGGGAAAAATGACTTCCCCTTTTGACAAGTCACTTTTCCTAGACGGCCAAACAAACGGACATGAAATTTTCGATGAAACAAGCTCATTCAGAGTTTCAAAATAAAAATCACCAATAGAATGGTCTCTATGGTAAGGGTGATCGGTGTTAGGATTCAGCGCACAATTACATTGACGGGATTCAACGCATAATTACAACGAATTAAAGTATAAAAGTGAGAAATAGCAATCAAGACATAAGATTTTGTCTTGATTCACTCTTAAATTAAGGCTACATCCATCAAAGGATTCCACTATAATTAACACATCGCGCCTCTTGTTACATCTTTTAATTTCAAAAGAAAAGAGATGATATATAGCAGTAATTATTCATGAGCACAAACCCAAATTATCAATGAAAAAATATGAATTCAAACTATAACAGCCATTTGTTGTCCAAGGAACGTTGTCTCACTAGGGCCTTGTGCTTTCCTGTCGATGAGAGTATGAACTATGCCCCAATAATCAATTCCCGATTTGGTCAGGTCCCAATTGGAACAAGTAATCGGACCAGAGGTCCTAGTTCCTAGTATTTAGAATTTGGGACCGGAGGAGGTGCCTAGAACCAGACTAACTGGTCTAGTACGGTTCCCAAGCGGTCTAGTAGAACTGATTGCATGTGCTTAAAGCATATATTCACATATTAAAAAATTATCCATAATAATTTGAGTTAATACCACAAAAAATCATAAATCAGTACACATGTAATAAATTTGCCTTAAACTATTTTTTTTATAAAAAAAATTCCAAACTGATGCACCTGTGATAAATTTATCACAAACTATTTTTTTTACTACCAAAAATTCTAAATTAGCATATATGTGATAAATTTACTCTAAAATAAATTTTTTGATCACAAAAGATCCCAAACTAGTATGCCCTTGACAAATTTACCCTCCATTAAATTAGGTTTAACACCATAAAAAATTTAAAATTTACATACTTATGACAAACAAATGGTAAAGACCCCAAATAGTATACTCATAGACTGTTACGTGACATCCAACTCTTAAACTTAAGAAAAACTAAGGAGGGGTAAATTTGTCACGTGTATGTTAGCTTGAGGTAAATTTATCATATGTGTACTAATTTGAGGTTTTTAAAAATAGTTTGGAGTAAATTTGTCACAAGCATGCCAGTTTGGGATTTTTCATGATATTAATCCTCATAATTAATAGTTTAAATGTTTTCACTAAATATTTCAAATAAGTGAAATTAAAATTAATAATAAAAAAATAGTTGGTCCGGTCTAGGTGGCAGGTTCCACTCATGGAATCGGAAACTGGACCAGCAATAACTGGTTCCAATTTTATAAAACTTGGAACCAGATCGAATTAGCCAGTTTGGCTCAATCCGGACAGTTATCAGGCCGACCAATTCTTTTTGCTCACCCTAATTTATGGTTTGGTTATATTCGGTTTGGAGTGACTTTCAACTTAGCTATCATTTCATATATAAAAAAATTTCCCGTTAAAAAAGCAAAATTCTACTCTACACTAAACAAATAATGCGGTTTTTATTGACAAAGAAAAAATTCTATCAACTTCTGCGGTTCGAATCTCACGAAACTTTAATTTGCCATAACAGTCATAGAGTGGTCGCAGCCAAACCAAGAGGCATGAGCGGATGATTTTTCTCAAGGGAGTTCGCCCATCCGAACCCATCATCTCATCACATCGACGGTGGACTTGTGACAAATACCACGATTTTCATCCTCGAGTATATGAATTCACGCTGCCTCCCGTTATCTATGTGCATCGGGTAAAGCTCTGCGCGCGCGGCTGATGAAGCGGTTTGAATCTCACTATGTCTGTACCCACCGGAAATCGCATTGGAAAAGTTCTGATTGGATTCTGATTCACGACGGTGAAGAAGTACGAGGAGATCTAGACCTGAAGAACCCTTCTGAGGTTAATGAAAGCTTTTCTTACTACTACTCTCAATGAGATCGGAGGAAATATCAGACGCCATGAGAATGTACAGAAAGGATGGTAAAGACAGGCTAAAATCAGGATACAGTGCAGACAAATCAGAAAGCTTTTAGCAGTAGGCATTCACATGATTTAATCAACCGTCTGTCTTTTAGTCCCATAGAACAAGCGGACCATCCAGCTCGTGATTAGGTCACAAGAAGTCCTATTGCTGATAAAATTGCCATAAGACGTACAAGGACCGCAACAGAACATTACAGACTACCATCAATATCATCCGTTTTACGTAGTCGAAAACACCGAACAGATCAAATCCTAAACGGCCTATACATCACTGAGTACAGTCCTTGGCCATAGCAGGACCAGAAGAGAGTTTCCCAGGACTGAAGGCAGGGGTAGCACACTCCAGAGATGAGTTCTTGCTGAGGCTGTATGGTGCGGCACGTCTTACCCTGCATTCGTACGATGCGTCAATCTCCCCTATCATGACCAGTATAGTTTTCAGAAATCAAATAAACGACATGCGAAAGTGTCTGAAACTGGAAACCACAAAAAATCAACCAAAAAAATATTTCAGCCCTCTAGCTTCGGCACGGGTTCGGATGAATCCCAAAGCCAAAGCAGCATTCATTTGAGTATACGTTTAAGTGGAGCCACAGACAATAACAAAAGGCTTTTCAAGATTATTAAAATGTTGGGTACAGGACAGCTCCCTCTTTCACACTACTAGCTCACGCCAGAATGATTTTAGGACAATAATGGTTGAAAGGTTCATAAGTCATCCAAATTATTAACAGGAAATGCAATCCAATGCCAAGGAATCTTCCCCAACTGACCTTTCTTTGCGCTTTTCCAGGAACCGAGCCAAGGATGCCTTCGGAGCCTGAGGGATGGCTGCAAAAAAGTCGAACTTCACTAGAAGTAGAAACCTACCAAGAATATCAACATTCTGTTTCTCAGTATCTAACATCTCAAACTAGAAAATAGAGACACAAATCATAAAATCATCTGAGAGCATATGCTGCTTGTTAGAAGTATTAAGGGCAAAGTAGTCTTTAGGACTCGTAGGGTTTATTGGGCTACTATTGTATAAATATCATATTTTTACTGAATAATATTTTTAACTTTCTCATCTAACATGGTATCAGAGCCCATGTTACCAACAAGTCTGGACTCAATAGTCACACGGGAGAGATACGGGTTGTCGCTCCCTCCGACCCATGGCCCGATGTGTGAGAGGAAAATTGTTGGGGTTGTCCCACATCATTATTATCTAATCAACCCGTAAGCATTTCAATACTCTTGTTCTGAAATTCAATAACCATCAATCCACTAAAAAATCAAACGTATGTGTTCATAACCAAGAGAGACTGGGCAGTAAGGTCAAAACCGAGTGGCACAATGATGCTGGTCTGATCAAAACCAAGTGGCACGATGCTGGATCTGGGCTCACCGAAGCTGCACGACGTCCCTGCAACGTTGGGGATGCTGGGTGACGCCAGAACCAGGCTCGTCGGCCTTGGCGATGCCCCTGTAGGTGGGCAAACTGAGGTTGCCGGGTCTCAGGTCGCCTGGTTTGGAGTCGCCTGGGAGGGGTCACGTCAGTGGACCCCTATCTTGGGGTTGGCTGGACTGGGCGACGTCAGTCAACCCCTGATTTGGGGTCACCTAGGCTGGACGACACTGGATCTGAGCATTCTGACGAGATTTGTCAACTCTGGAAGTGGCTGGTGGTGGTGGACGGTGATTGGTGGTGGTGGGGTTGGTGGTCTATGGTCATTTTAGGGTTTCGGTATCAACATGGTATATGGTTATTTTGTGGGTAGCTCTTAATTAGAGATATGGATACGTTTGTTGAATGTTTCTGCATGTTTCGGGGCTTGTGCAATGCTGATTAGGTGAATTTTGGAGGTTTTGGAGTTGATTATTTGCGATTTTGGTGGATTGATACGGTATTTTTGAATTGTGGTGGATTATTGAATTGTAAAAGATGGGTGATCCGAGTAAAATTGATGGTAGTTCTGGGAAGAGTGATACCGTGACGACTGAGGTAATTTCCTCTTCACCTTCTCGAATTAGTGACAGGAAGCTTGAGGGTATTACCAATTTTCAACGATGAAAGAAGATTGTTAGGTTTGTTTTGACGAGTAGATATCAGCATATGCACTTAACTGAAACTAAACCTGCTGGTGATGCAAATTGGGATGTTATTGATGCACGTCTTACGGGCCAGTTTTTGAACTCCATGGAGAATAATGTCGTAGACTTGGAGACTCATATTAATACAGTCAACGATTTGTGGGAGTACTTATATGTATTGTATTCCGGCCAAAATAATATTTCTAGGATATGTGAACAGTCACAGGAGTTCCACCGATCTGAGAGCAAAGGACGTTCTATTGATCAATACTTTGCTAATTTTAATAGAATGTATGAAGAGTTGAATGCCCTTCTTCCTATTTGTTCAAATGTTGAATATGCAACTCCAAAGAGAACAATTGGTTGTAATGAATTTTTTTGGAGGTTTTGGTCCGGCCTATGATAATGTTAGGTCTCAGATTCTCAGAGGAGAGATTGTTGCATCGCTTAGGGATACATATGCTCGGGTTCTTCGAGCATCCCGTGGTTCTTCTTGGGGCATCACAACTGTGGCCGATAGTTCAACTCGTCTCTCAATATCAAACTGGTGGAGGTAGTGGTGACGAAGGAAATTGCGGAGGGAATAATGATCGTGGTAGACGTGGTGGTCGAAGTACAGGAATAGGAAGAGGTCAAGGACAAAGACAGCTCTATGGACAGCCCCAAACTTCTACCGAGAGCTCAGGGGCTACTCGGACTTGTCATTATTGTGGAAAACCTGGCCATATGCATGCTATCTCATTAATCGCATGCCTTCTTTTGTTCCGCAAGGTTTCCATTTTCTGTTCTATTTCCAAATCAGCCACTATTTGCCTTACCACCTCGTGCATTTGGTTGTCTGTTTTGTTTGTAATCATCGCCCTAGAGTATCTAAACTTGATCCCAGGGCTATCAAGTGTACGTTTCTTGGTTATTCTTGTACTCAAAAGAGGTAGCGTTGCTATTCTCCACTACTGAAGAAATACTTTATCATTGCTTATGTCTCATTCTTTGAATCCACTCCATATCATGATGTTCCAATTTTTGTGTCTGAGTTGGATGAAGAATTACATGTGACTACTCTTCGGTCAATTGTTCCAGCTGTTTCACCCGTCCCAACTATTTTATTTGTGTCTACACAGAAACCACCTCCTCTACAGGTTTATATTCAGCGTCCTCGGGTTCATACTTCACCCCTTCCTCCTGTCACAACTACGTCATCTTCTGTTCCAGATCTGCCGTTAGTCAATTCTCCTCATGTGTCTGATCTTGATCTTCCAATAGCTCATCGCAAAGGTACACATGCTTGTACACAACACCTTGTTGCAAATTTTATTTCGTACTCTTCTGTGTCTCCTTTCCGATCATTTTTATCTACTGTTGATCAATATCCTATTTCAAAATCTGTATCTGAGGCATTACAAATTTTTGGATGAATGACAGCAATGGAAGAAAAGTTAAACGCTCTACAAGTAAATCAAACTTGAGACTTGGTATCTCTTCCTCCAGGTAAAACTGCTATTGGTTGTAGATGGGTGTATGCTATGAACGTTAATCCGGGTGGTTCTCTTGCTCGCTTAAAAACGAGACTTGTTGCAAAGGGGTATGCTCAAGCGTATGGGATTGACTATCTGGATACTTTCTCTCCTGTAGCTAAGCTTACTTCTGTTCGCATTTTGATATCTCTTGCTGTCACCTATCATTGGCCTTCATCTCAACTTGATGTTAAGAATATAACTTTTTGCATGGTACTCTACATGAAGAAGTTTATATGGAGCAACCTCCCGGGTTTGTTGCTCAGGGAAAGTTTGGTGGAATGGTCTGCAAATTAAAAAAGTCTTTGTATGGTTTGAAACAGTCTCCATGAGCGTGGTTTGAAAGATTTTATGAAGCTGTACTTTCTTTTGAACTGTCTAGATGTGAATGATCACTCTTTCTTTTATAGACAATCAAGGAAAGGCAAGTTATTCTTGATTGTCTATGTGGATGATATTATTATCACGGGAGATGATTTAGTTGGTATAAATGAACTAAAGATCTATCTTCAGAAACAATTTCAGACTAAGGACCTAGGAAAATTGAAGTATTTCTTAGGAATTGAGGTGGCACGGTCACAGAAGGGTATTATTCTGTCACAATGAAAATATGTCTTGGATTTACTTACTGAGACAGGCATGCTAGGATCAAAGCCTCTTGATTCACCCATGAAACAAGGAGTTAAACTCATTGCTGGAGAAGGAGAGTTATTCTATGATCCTGAGAGATATAGAAGATTGGCAGGAAAACTGAATTATCTCACAGTTTACTCAACCAGACATTGCTTTTCTAGTTAGTGCGATCAGCCAATTTCTGTCTTCTCCTCGTACTTCTCACTAGGATACAATAATTCAAATTTTAAGGTACTTAAAGAAGACTCCGGGGAAAGGCACTGTTTACCAAAATCATGGACATAGTAAAGTTGAAGGCTTTTCTGATACTGATTGGGCAGGATCTCCAGATGATAAGAGATCTACTACTAGCTATTGTACATTGGTTGGAGGAAATCTAATGAGTGTTGCTGCCCGTTCCAATGCTGAATCAGAGTATAGAGCCATGGCACAAGCAACATTTGAATTAGTGTGGATTCAGCAGCTATTGACTGAATTAGGGTTGATAGCTTCAGTTCCCATGTCTCTATGGTGTGATAATAAGGCTGCAATACATATAGCCTCCAACCCGGTGTTTCATGAGAGAACAAAACACATTGAGGTCAATTGTCATTTTATTCGAGAGAAGCTGCAAAGTGGAATGGTTCGTCCTAGTCGTGTTAAAACCGGTGAACAACTTGCAGACATTTTCACTAAATCTTTGGGTAGCAGGAGGATAGAATATATCTATAATAAGCTAGGCATGATTAATATCTATGCTCCAGCTTAAGGGGGAGTGTTAGAAGTATTAAGGGCAAAGTAGTCTTTAGGACTCATAGGGTTTATTGGACTACTATTGTATAAATACCATATTTTTACTTAATAATATTTTTAACTTTCTCCTCTAACACTGCTAAAGTAGGGGAAGTGGAAAGAAATTGGAAACGAAGTGAATGAAGAGAAACTGGAAAAGACTTCAACAGAATTTGATGAAAATCCTCGGAAAAGACACATATCGTCACTTGATATCAAGAATAGAAAACCTGCACAATCTTTCTTCTTTAAGCTAAGCTCCCTTCTTTCTTAATCAGTTCTATTCAACATACAAGACGATTTGCACTTTCATGCTACATACCACCAAAATATCATGCAGTGTCACCTCAGATATGAATTTTTTGAAATGGGGAAAACAAAGTTTCACAAAGAAAGAGACATCAAGCTAGCACATCAGAATCCTACCAGCTGACATCATGGGCGTTGCAGAAATTGATCTCATGGCCCCAACCATCTTTGGACTGTCCACTTTGCCTGGAGCAGTAACTCCTTCAGTGTTACCTTTAGCATGTCCACTCCCCAGCTCAGGAGCCGGATGTGAGACCACTGAGAATGGGCTCGAGAGGCCAGAGCAAGGCCGTGTAGTAGGCTGCTTCAGAACCACATGATTGCTAATGATATTCCCAGGGGTAGGCGCTTGAACATGACATCTTGAATGTGATATCTTAGGAGATTCAGAAGCCCCACTCCCCGCCAGGAACATGAGAGCCTGGACATGCATATCATACCAAGAATTGTATTGATCGTCTTGACACGAAAAGGCACACAAATGGGGTAGAGTCAGGGAAGAGAGAGAGAGAGAGAGAGAGCACCTTTTCGGGAGGGATGTCATCATAAACAACCACAGTACCCGCGTAGAAGATGGTCAATTGATGAGGCCCATAAGGCTTGACAGCATTTCTGGAAGAGAGATTTCTAACGGCAAAATTTAGTTCAAGCATCCTCAAGTTCTGAAATCAAGCACACTTGACGAATCGTGAATATATAGCTTGACAAAAAGAAAACCATGCTTAGGGTAAAAAGCGGGAGCTGTGAACAGCTTCAGCTTCAACGCCGCTTTTTGTCTAAAGGAGTCATTCTGTTCCAACCCAGACCACTCATGGAATTAGAAGCCGAGCCTTAAGATGCCTGTGAAAACACAGAGGATTTATTCAATCACAAAACCAGTTACCTTGGTTCAGTGGTTCCCAATGTAGATACGGCCTCTAGAAGACCTGAATTTGGAGTGGCAACAACACCACCTCCTGCCAGCTCTTGCTTCAAAGCAGGAACGGCACAGAACTTGTCGAACAATGGCCATTTTGTTCCCAAAAATTTGTTCAGTCCTACAGATTGCAAGAAAGCCATGTAATCCATCCATTTCAACCCGGACGTCTTTAATTACTTGCTCAGTCATGCAATTCAGCATTAGTACTGGATCTCAATCGTCAGGAACTATAATTTAGTCCAAGGGAAAAGCAAAATTTGCGGTCAAAAGCGGCTTTTGAGTGAAGCGCAAGTAGCTCATCCACCTTACAATTGACCCAGAGGTAAGGACATTTCCATGTTATCAAATCAGGAACCGATGGTTGTAGTTTCGGTTCCCGCTTTGAGGAACTTGGATTTAAGTGAGGGCCACGGATGGTGGATTTCTGTGCTAATTTGCTCCAGGTAGTCAGTCTAATTACGGTTGTGGCCCCAGGTTATCCGAAAAGAAAAATGCCAGTAACTCTGCAACAATGCTCAGGCCAAAAGATACTTTTCAACTTGGGTAGAAAAATACGTTTCTCACGACAGCATGCATTGATCTGTCCATAAGCTCAGTTTTATGGACAGAGAGCATGATCTGTGTCTCCAATAGGCAGCTAGATTTCAAAAAAAGGAAAAGATGCTAATCTGCTGTCGATGAATTACTTATCAAATACGCACTAAAATTTCTAGCCTCAACAAAGGAATCACAGAAAGAAGTTAGACAAAGTTCACTCTATACTGATAAGTCGAGCCAGGTAAACGGAAAAGAAGATGAGATCAAAGGTAGCCAAGTAGTAAACATGCTAACTGAGAAAATGAGCAGCCTAAAGGGTAACAATTCTTCAACCTCAGAAAATCTGGCAACCTATGAATTGGCCATTAAGGAACTGCCATTCAAATGCATACCCGCACTTCAGTAAACACTTGAGAAGCTCCCACATGCCAAAACCGCAACATTTATCGCATTAATTCTGACACCCTTAATCCGAATTATCCAAGCAAAAACTCAGGCTAATCAGGATCAAACTACCATAATAATAATAATAATAATAATAATAATAAATAAACTCATTTTCTCTTCCTTTCCATTGTCCCCAAATCACGAATTCGTGAAGCTAAATCGGAACCCATTCTATTCGCAAGTTCCGTGATTTCGTAAGAGTCACAGCTGAAGATAACTCGCGTAGCAAATGACTCAATCAAGAAAGCGGACATACCAGAGTCTCTGCAAGCCTCGCTGCTAATCTCTTCCTTCTTCACAACACCCGATGTTTCGCTCAAGCTCAAACCTAAAAAGTCTCTCTCCATTTCACGGCTCCACAAAATCTCATCAGCAAACGCAGATTCCATCAAAACCCGCCTACGAAATCCGCAACCAATCACTCCGCTCTCAAACTAAAACTACCAAAAAGAATAAATTGAAGAGCGCGAGAGCGAGAGAGTGAGAGAGATTCTCTCGGGCTTTCGCACTCGAAAGGTGTGGGGTCACCATCTCACAGAAATGTCCTGTTTCTCGATCAGAGCTCGGCCACATGATTCCTCGGATGAGTGTGGTAACGGGCATGATCTTCAGAGTGCAGGACAAGATTGGTACGATGGGGGTCTGCTGACCGACCAACCGATGAAGAGTCTTCCATCTCTCCTTTTCGCTTCAAAGCTCGCCGCTGATCTGATGATGCCCAGAAAACGACCCTTCGGATGCATTCATGCGATTGGTCGGAATCTTTGACGAAGAGGGGAGGAACCAGTGCCAGTGGAGTGGGGCCGTTCCGTGGAAAACCACATTACATGCACGGGAGAAATGAAAAAACACGTTTTCCTTTTGGAATGCGACTTGGAGACCGACACTAGTTTGATTAGATGGCTGCTATCTTTTTTTTAGCATGAGTTTGTGTCTACTATTTTAGTATGAGTTTTGATTTAATTAAATTAGGACCAACACCACGAAAAAATCTAAATTAATATATTTATGACAAATTTATCTTAAATTATTATTTTTTACAATAAAAAATCTCAAGCAATTATATCGTGACAAATTTATATCAAACGGATATAGCTATGACTAATCTACCCCGTTAGTTTTTGTGAAAATTTACTGTTAAATTGCTGAGTTAGATTATACATAACAATTGTTAAGTGTACACGGTATCCTCTGCTTATCACATGTGTATTAATTTAGGATTTTTACTCAATTTAACAGAAACTAACGGATGATAAATTTATCACAATTATATCAATTTAAAATTTTTTGTGGTTCAAAAAAATTAATTTTAGCTAAACTTTTCACAAATATACCAGTTTGAGATTTTTGGTGATTTGACGTAGGGTAGCAATAAACAGAAATCAATTACAAAGCAATACTGAAATTCAATTGATGATAGTTTGAAGATTACAAAGAGATGACGTTAATATATATATATATATATATATATATATATATATATATATATATGACTCCAAAAAGGAATGTAAATATCAAAGATAACATTAATCGACTCAAATCTAATCTAATCTAAAAGAAATCAAATCAAAGTTTCGAAAACTATGCAAAAATTCAAAACTGCCAAAATAGAAAAACTGTCGAAAAGTGATTTAAACGACTCCGAAACGCTAAATTCACGGACGTTTCGCTTTAATCACTAATTTTGAACACGATCCGAGATCGTTTGACACAATATCGAAATTACCGATAAAATCACGTCGGCTTCTGGCGATCCAATTTGTCAAGATAATCACATGCCAGCTGTTCTACATTACTTTCCTCCTCTTCATAATAACTCGCCCTTGAGTTATCATCAGGATAAAGCAGAATGTCTGGAGTATGATACTCGAATAGATCCACCACGTTGAATGTTGAAGAAATATTAAGATTGCCAAGAAGATCAATAATGTAGGCATTGTCGTTGATCTTCTTGATGGCTCTGCAAGAACTAATATTTTGTTCTTCAGCTTCTTATACGTATTAACGGGAAATCGTTCTTTGTGTAGAAATACCATGGCTTCATCGCCGAAGTTAAAAATCTTAAAACGATATTGCTTGTCAGCATGATCCTTATACTTTGCATTGGACTCAGCAAGTTGGCGTGTAACATCAGCTTGATCCTCCACGATTTTTGTTGTCAACTTTTCTGTTGCCACGCTAAGACCTGGAACCTTGGGCAGAGGGACTAGATCAAATGTATGTTGAGGTATTCGACCGTAAATAACTTCAAATGGGGATTTTTCAATGGAACGATTAACTGTATTGTTGAAAGCAAATTCTACTGGAGCTAGTTATCAATCCCACTATTTTGGTGTATCACTACAAAGACAACAAATGATATCTATCATTGTCCGATTGACCGCTTCGGTCTGCCCACCAGTCTGAGGATAGAAAGAATTGATATACTACAAATTAGTACTAAATAATTTCCACAATGTCCTCCAAAAGTGACTGAGGAACTTAGTATCTCAATCAAAAGTAATTGTCTTTGGAACACCATGCAAACGAACTACTTCTCGAAAGAAAAGATCAGCAACATAAGAAGCATCGGATGTCTTCTTACAGGGTAAGAGTGCGACATCTTCGTAAATCTATCCACTACCACAAAGACAGAATCTATACCTCGTTGTGTACGTGGTAGTCCTAAAACAAAATCCATGGATATGTCCACCCAAAATCCGGTTGGAATTGGCAATAGCGTATAAAGATCAATATTCTGGGAATGCCATTTTGCAACTTGACAGACATGACACTTCTGCACAAAAATGCTCAACATCCCGCTTTAATTATGGCAAAAAATAACACTCCTCCACCACGGCGATGGACTTATCACACCTTAGATGACCTCCAAGGCTTCCACCATGTAATTCTCAAATCATTTTCTCACGAAGGGAACTACGCAGAATGCACAACTTGTTGCCATAAAATAAGAGATTACCATGAATAATCATATCACCTTCGGAACCAGCAGCTTGACAATTCTCCCAAATGTCTTGAAAATCTTTATCCTCAGCATAAATGTCGCATAAAATCTCAAAGCCCACTACTTTGTTTTTCATGGTAACAAGTAAAGCAGCTCGGCGGCTTAGAGCATCAGTCACTTTATTCAGATGACTAGTCTTATGTCGAAGCACAAAATTAAATTGCTCCAAGAAAGAAACCGAGCGCTCGTGAATCTTATTTAAATGTTTTTTGCCCTTGATGTATTTGAACTCTTGGTGATCAGTGTTCAATATAAAAAACGCTGATAAAAATAAGGCTGCCAGTGCTTAGTAGCTCCAACTATAGTATAGAATTCCTGCTCATAAGTAGACTATCGATGTCGAACTTCATTCAGCTTCTCACTGAAATAAGCAACTGGTCTTCCTTCCTGCGAGAGGACTGCATCAATTTCTACTCCAAAAGCATCACAATCTAACTCGAACAACTTATCAAAATCCAGCAAAGTAAGAATAGGAGCAATAGATAATTTCTCTTTTATCGAGATAAAACTCACCACGGCCTCTTCATCCTACTTGAACTGTCCCTTCTTTAGACATTCTGTTATGGGTGTTAATATAGTCCTAAAGTTACGAATGAACCTGCGACAGAATATCGCCAGCCCATGAAAAATTCGTACTTCTCCAACGATCTTGGGCGTAGGCCACTCTCGAATGGCAGCAACCTTTGCCTCATGAACTCGAAGCTCATATGCACTAACAATGTATCCCAAAAACAATAATTGGTTCGTCATGAAACTGCATTTAGGCAAGTTGATATAAATTTGATTTCCCTCCAAGACTTGCAGAACATCTCGAAGGTGTTCTACATGTTGTTGTTCATCTGGGCTATAGATAAGTATATCATCGAAATAAACCACCACAAACTTGCCCAAGAAAGGTTTAAAGACTTGCGTCATCAAACGCATAAAAGTTCTAGGAGCATTGGTAAGTCTGAAGGGCATGACTAACCACTCATAAAGTCCTTCGCTGCTTTTGAACGCCGTCTTCCATTCATCCCCAGACCTCATACGAATCTGATGGTATCCACTCCGCAAATCGATCTTCAAAAAAATCTTTCATCCAGACAACCTGTCAAGCATATCATCCAAACGAGGAACAGGGAAGTGATACCTCACAGTAATTTTATTTATCGCATGACTATCCATACACATCCGCATGCTGCCATCTTTCTTCGATGTAAGCAAAGTAGTAACTACGCAAGGACTCATGCTTTCTCGTATAAGCCATTTTCAAAGAAGTTCTTCTACCTTCTCCTCTAATATCTGATTCTCCTTCGGGGTCATTTGGTAATGTGGCATATTAGATAGACTAGCACCGGGTAGAAAATCAATCTGATGCCGAATGTCTCGCAATGGTGGTAGTTCATCAGGTACGTCTTCAATGATAATATCAGAGAAAGCCTTCAATAAGGCTGCAGGGCTTCTGGAATCACAATGGCTTCCTACTTAGACAATAAAATACATATCATTCTTATAGCAAACATTAAGCAGAATGTCAATCGCACCACTCTTGTTCTGCTTTTGAGAGGATTGCGAAACGTAAGCAACTCCATCCAAGGGACCACCCTTGTTCTGCTTTTGAGAAGGTTGCGAAACGCGAGCAGCTTCATCCAAGGGACGAAGGGTAATTTTCGTCCTTTCCCACACAAACGAATAAACGTTCTCACTCGCTCAATGAGTAACATCAACATCATATTACCATGGCCATCCCAGCAAGACATGACATGCATCTATCTCAACAACATCACAGATTATCGTATCATTGTACGTTTTTTCAATAGAAATAGGCAAACGACAAATCCGAGTTACCTTTAATTCTGGTCCCTTACGAATCCAGCCAATCGTATAGGGTAAGGGATGAGCTTCAGTATTCAGTTGGAGATGCTCGACAAGCGCTTGCGATACTATATTCTCGTAGCTTCCACTATCAATGATGACGTTACAGACCTTTCCACTGACGGTGCAACGAGTGCGGAAAAGATTATTCCGCTGTGAATCTTTCTTCCATTGGGCTAATAGCAGTCGTCAAATCACGCAATTAACATGTTCACCCTCTTCGTCGATCTCTTCTTCGTCCCCCCAATCCTCTTCATAAAAACTCATTGTCAAGCTCAACCAAATTCGTCATCTTTCACCGTAGACAATCACTCGAACGGTGTCCAGGCTCATTACATTTAAAGCACTTCTCTGGTTTGGCATAGGGATTCGAAGTAACATCGCGAGCCTTTGTAGCAGGGGCCTCAGCAGGCTTGGGCGCATCAATATTACTCACCAAATTTGGGTTTGCATTGTTGAATTGTCGGTTAGAGGATTCAGCACCCTCCTGCGATTTTCCTCGATCGAATTGTCTCTGAGAAGTATAATTCCCCGATCTGTTTGAATAATTGCTTCGATCCAATTGCAATTCCACCTTTCTGGCCATCTCTTGCGCATCCTCGACAGAATATAAACAATGCAACGAAACACGATCTTGAATGTTTAAACGAGGACCGTTGATACACCTGGCGGTTTGTTGTGCTTCAGATTTGACAAGATTATTGCAGGTCGAAAGTATAAGGAATTCCTCCGTGTAAGCTTGAACCATACGACTCCTCTATTTGTAAGACTGAAATTGCTGGAACAAAACTTGTTCAAAGTCAAGAGGAAGAAACCGATCCTTCAGCAATTCTTTCATGCGATTCCAAGTTCGGATAGGGGCTTTCTCCTGTCGACACCAGAAAAGTTGTGTCTGTTCCCACCAAGCTGAGTCGCCGCCCTTCAATTTATACGCCACTAGTTTAACTTTACGATCATCTTCGATTTCCATGGCATCGAAGAATATTTCGACCTCCCAAAGCCAATCCAGCAAATCTTCAATATTTAAATTACCATTGAAAGTAGGAAGTTTGTCCTTCAATTGATACTGCTCGGGCACTCATCAATATCCTCCTTATCGTCGACCCCCACGAACAGGTTCGTCCAAGATGTCCCTATATTGACGATTTCCACGAACAGTGACATACTAGAATTCGTCCTCATCTTCTGCTTCAGATTCCTTGACATAGCCTTATTATCTTTGTCGGGGATTTGCCATTCGCTCCACAGCTACTTCGAGATCATGAGCAATAGGAATTCGTTCGGCTGGAAGAACGCAGAGTTAGGGTTAGGGTTTGCAGACAACCGTTGGATAGCGGCAAACAAGTCTTGCATTGTTCGTTGGTGGTCATGCAGAGTCCGTCGAGTTTCCTCATCAAGTTGGCGACTCTCCTCAACGAACTGGGTAAATTCCTTATGCGAAACAAGCTCATGGACCTCAACGGCGGAGGTGTTTCGATTCACGTTCTTAGTCATCGTCACAAGGAGAAACCTCGCTCTGATACCAAATGACACAAGATAGTGATAAACAAGAAATCAATTCCAAAGTAATACTGAAATTCAATTGATGATAGTCTGAAGATTACAAAGAGGGGATGCCCACACACACACACACACATATATGACTCCAAAAAGGAATGTAAATACCAAAAATAACATTAATCGACTCAAATCAAATCTAATCTAAAAGGAATCAAATCAAAATCTCGAAAATTATGCAAAAATTCAAAATTGCCTAAATAGAAAAAACTGCCGAAAAGTGGTCTAAACGACTCCGAAATGCTAAAATACATCGTATCTCATGCAAAGCAGTGACTTTGAATCAGACAGACGTTTCGCTTCAACCAGCCAATTTTAAGCGCGATCCGAAGTCGTTTGACCCAAAATCGAAATTACCGATGAAGTCGTGTCAACTTCTGGCGATCCAATTCTTCAAGATAATCACATGCCAGCTGTTCTACATCAAGATAAAAAAATATAGCTTGAAGTAAATTTATTACAAGTATATTAATTTGGAATTTTTGGTGATCAAAAAAATAATTTGAAATAAATTTATCATGTATATTCATGATATTAACCCTAGTTATTAAGTTAATAATTAGCTCGTTGCTCAAGCTCATTCGCTTGCCCCTAACTAAGGTCGAATTAAACTCAGAGCTTCCTAACTTGAAATTTCAAAAAAAAAATCGTGTGAATTAAAAAAATAAGCACACATTTCTCGAGAAATACGTGTGAATAATCATGCGTGATTGGTACACTTTCAAAAGGATTCGACCATCAGTAGATTGGTGATTTAGATACTTCCGAGCTTGACAGTTTGACATCGAGAGGCTGGTGAATTCCTTGGTTCGTTTGTGACCATAAAAGGCCATACCTGTCACTTGGAATCATTGAGTTTCCAGTTCATTTTTACTCGAAACGATCGATAAATCTGCACGACGTGCGCAGCGATGAATTAGACAAGAAAAGAAAAGAAGCGTGGCGCCATAATCCATGGCCAATTCGGAAAAGCTAGTATGAAAATTAGAATCGCCGTCTCACGCCGCGAGACTCATCGACTTGCGACAATTACTTCGCTCGATAGAATTTCAAGCTTTTCCATCGATTTCTTTCTCGTAATATCACTCAAGTGATCAATGACATTGCCAAAAGAATATTAAAGGAAAGAACGAAAGCTTGTGGAGGAGAAAACATCGGACACCACGAACAAGATATCCAGACGATGATGGTAAGACATCAGACCAAAACATATTGTTGGTCCACTGGTCATGAATCCTACTCATGCCATGCGTCCGTGAAGCAGTTGCGATGCGATTGGTTGATCTGTCCGACCAACTGTTTCACGTCCAACCATTTCACTAACATCTCAGTCTTAACCAGATTAACAGCGAATGCGACACGATTAGTTAACGACCCAATATTGGTTTTGAGCCAATGTTCATCATTTCAAAAACGGGTTGGGAAAAAATAACACAGAAATCAGAACGCAAACTTCTTGCACAGACAAGAAACATCTCTGAGCCTTCCGCAAGCTTTTACATTTTCAGCATATCATTCTTTAATCGAATGCAAGCATCCGGTCTTTCATTCCAAAATCGGATCGGCTATACTTCGGTTACATAAGAAAAGTGATCAACTTACAACAAAAAGTCCAGTTAACAGAACGAAAAATAAGAACCAAGAAAGAAACAGACCATTTCAGAACAGACACTGTCCAAATCATCCAATTCACACAGGTGAACCAAAATCCTAAGGGCTTATACATACTTACACATCAGTGAGGACTCCCCTGTTCCATCGCAAGAGCTGGAGAGCGATTTAGAGCGCTTGAGTGCGGGGTCGCAGACTCTGGAGAGTTCTTGCTGAGGTTGTAAGGTGCTGCGCTCACTACCCTGCAATTACACGGAAAGTCAACCGTCAGTTTCATCTGTCTTTCCTTTCCCAATAAATCAAATGAGATGTCAAAGTAGCCAAAGCCAGAAGTCACAGAATATCATTCTGCCGATCCAAGCAAAGATCTTTTGAATCTCAGATTCGGCATTGACATATCTAAACCCTCAGCTTCAACCATGCCATGAATTGATATCCTCAAACTAATAAGGTTCCTGACCTTTCTTTGCGCTTCTCCAAAAACCGAGCTAAGGATGCTTTCCTAGCCTGTGGGATGGCTGCATGGAAATTGAAATCCACGTAAGAGTACAGCTTTTTCAAGGACATTCTACTAGCCAACACTCGGCGAAAATAATGAAGTATCATGAGTCGGTAAAGTTCAGACATTCACCTTGCAAGATCATCTGACAGAGCAGGAAAAGCGCAAAAGACTTGGAATGAAATAGCACGCGTAAAAATGGAAAGAGAGAGTAACAGGAAGAGAGAGAGACAATAAAGATACAACAATTATTGAATCAGAATCCTACCAGATGGTACCATGGTCGTTGTGGGAGCAGATCCCACGACACTGGCCATCTGTGGGATGTCTAATTTGCTTGGAGCGACAACTCCTTTAGCATTACTGTCCTTTGATTCATCCTTGCCAGTTGGTCCACCCCGTGATTGAGGAGCCGGATGTGATAATACTAATAATGGGCTCGAGAGGCTAGAGAAGGGTTGCGAGGTAGGCTGGTTCAGATCAACATGATCCCCGGCCATATTGGTTGTGGTAGGTCCTTGAACAAAGCATTTTGCCTGTGACGTCTTAGAAGCCATTGCCATTGGAGCCCCATTCCTGGCAAGGAACATGATCGCTTCGGCCTACGTATCACGTGCACAACTTAGCTGAATCAAGTTTTTCAACTCAAGGGGCAAGGGTAGAGACAACGACAGGAAAGGAGAGAGAAAGCACCTTTTCAGGTGAGATACAATCATAAACATTCACGGTACCCGCGTAGAAGATGGTCAATTGAGAAGGAGGCATGGTAGGCTTGATAGTTTTCCTGCAAAAGATATTATCGATAGAGGCATTTAATTCCAAGCATGTTTTAACTCCAAAATTGAAACGAATACTTGCTACATGAGAAAAAATCATGAGCACCTAGCTGGAAAAAAAGAAGACAGCCTTCCAAAGAAAAAGAAACACATCTAAATGCCCCCAATTCTCCAGAGGTCCTCCAGATCCATCTCAATAAGATGCTTCAATTGTTTCAAAAAAGCATACTAGTCTTCTGCAATTCCAGTATCTTTCAACCCCAAAAAAAGGACCTTTTTCCTTTCCCGCTTGTCAAAGAAAATCATTTTAATTTCTAAACACCGTACAAACTTCTAGATGACATTTTATAGTCTCTTCAAATATCAAATAAAAATTTGATTGAGGACGCTAGAAACCTAGAGCTAAAGCAGGAGGTTAAAACGAAGGAGATTACTAAGCACAAAGAGTTACCATGGTTCAGTGGTTCCCATTGTCGAACCAGCGGCAAGATGGTCTGAATTTGGGACAGCAACAAGAATACCTCCCGGTGGCTTTTGCCTTTTCATATTAACAGGTAGAGGCTGTCCAGCGGCAGTTAAGTGAGTCTTGAAGAAAGGGTCGCCTATTGAGGCGGGAGTCCCCGGATTTGAGAGGGGAAGCACCCTTGCATCCCGGGGATGAGATTGTTGAGGATAAGACGTCAGTGAAAAGTGCGAGCCACCTTGTCTGTGGCGATTGAATGAATTCTAGTGGGAAAGAGAAAAAATTTAGAACCATTAGTTGAGAAGTCATGTCACAGAAAGACCATTTGAACAGAAGTTCTGAGTTTCACTTTGACAAAATTTTATCAACGGTGATAGAACCAAAATAGCAAAAGAGCCCCATGTTTTCAACCATTGGCTAAAGCACAAATAGACCATTCAAATCAACCAAAGACACAAAAGCTATCCAAATAAACAGCTGACACAACTTATATATATGAGTTAAGCTATCCAAAAGAACTGAGATGACACCTTTTTCCGATGAGCTGTCAGGATAACACTCACAAAACAGAATTCACATCTATAAGAGTATGAGAAAGGAGAGTAGAATACCTGGACTTCAACAACAGTACGTCTTTGACTCGAATCATATGCATCTGCAACTGGGATGTGCATCGATCCAGAAGAGACTATTGGTTCGCCGACCTTTTTGGTCTTCTCATCCTGAGCAGCCTTAAAGGACATCAGATGAGGAACTGCAGAGACCTTGTTCAAGAATGGCCATCGCATTCCTGATGTACCTTTGTTCAGTCCTACAGAACAGATTGCAAGAAAGCCATATTGCTCATCAACTTCAATCCCCAAATCCTTAAGTCTTGCCAATCAATCCTCAAGAACTACAAATATGTCTATGGAAATATTGCAAAAAGTAATTTTCTTTCAAAAGGAGCATCCTGGTTGACTAGAACCTCTAATTTGAGTCTTTGGAGTTGATTTGAGCTCCTAATCTGCTCATGCATGGCCAAGACTCATATCATGTTTTTCTCAATGTGAATTACCTTTAATTACGTATCATACCTACCATGTTTCTAATGCACTAGAGTTGATTAGAAACCATGCATGTGTGCTTTAATGCCCAAATCCTTAAGTCTTGTAAATCGATCATCAAGAACTACAAATATGTCTATGGAAATATTGCAAAAAGAAATTTTCTTTGAAAAGGAGCATCCTGGTTGACTAGAACATCTAATTTGAGCCTCTTGAGTTGATTTGAGCTCCTAATCTGCTCACGCATGGCCAAGACTTGTATCATGTGTTTCTCAATGTGAATTACCTTTAATTACGCATCATACCTACCCTGTTTCTAATGTACTAGACTTGATTAGAAACCATGCATGTGTGCTTTAATGCTAAAAACTCTAACTCAAGCTCATCGGATTGATCTGAGCTTACGATCTACTCACTCATGACCAAGACTTGCACCATGTGTTTGTGAATGCGGATTACATCTAATTAAGTATTGTATGATGTTTCTAATGGTCCCCAGAAATGAACTTTCAGACCGACTACGAGCCTACAAACTACAATACAAGTCATGTGCTATAAGCTACGGTTATCCTTTTTCTCGTGAAGAAATGGACCATAAACAGACTCAGCAATATCTTGGTTCTTTGAATTAGCTGCTGGACTTTAAAAAAGACACTAGCATATACTCTCAACATAATTACCAAACAAATAAGAAAAAGCCATTCAAATACACTAAAGCTTTCTGGATCTGGCTTTCTCAGAAATAAAATTACAGAAAATCAAGAGATAAGCCTCACTCCTATGCTGTGAATCGAACCCACGCCCATGAAAATTACCAAGAAGATGAAATTCAAGCTGAGACGCTTAAAGGGTGAAAAGTTCTCTCGACATAACCCCAAGGAACGTGCAAATTTAAGGATTAGCTATTTATGGAACTCCCACTCAAAAAGCTTACCCCATATACCGAAAAAGGAAAATTCGAACCAAAAAGCCAACATTTATCGCACTAACCATCAATCTTAATCTCAACAACGAACGTATCTAAACCATCAACGTAAATAAACAACTCGTTTGTTTTTCCCCTGAATCACGCATCTATATCTGACAAAGAAAAATAGAAAACATCCAAATTTCCCCAAGTCCAAGCTACGCGAGAGAAATTTAAACTCATTTTTTAAGAAAAGAAGGGAAAAAAAAAAAGGCAACATCTGGGCAAGTTCGACTCAATTAGCCAAAGAAAAGAATTGAAGATTTCTCTCAAAAGAATGTATGGAGAATCATCCCAGATGAAAGGAAAGGGACGAACCAGAGTCTCCGCAAGCATCCCCGCCAATCTCTTCCTTCACAACGCTCAATGGTTCTCTGGAGCTCAAACCCAGAAAGTCTCTCTCCATCTTCACCCAGCTTCAACGCATTCACCTCACCTCAGTAACCAAACCCAGATTTGAACAGGAACCCACCTCCAAAATCTCAAAAACAAACCCGAGTAACCTCACCAAATCGAAGCAATTCCTTGAGCTCTGTCAGTGACTTCCCGAGCGAGAGGGCATGGAGACGAAAAAGAGGGAGAGGGGAAGTAAAAAAAAAATCTCCTAGAGCTTCATTTTTCAACAGGAGAAAGAGGGAGACAGAGGAAGGGACCGAGGAGAGAGAGAGAGAGAGAGAAAGAAACCCAATTGCAAATTTCACATGAGTTTAATGGGCTTGGAGATCTCGACCGTTGAATCCTAACGAAAGGGACAGCTGATTGGCCACGATCTCTTCACTCTACGGTTGGGTGGCGTGGGAGTGAGGGTGGGGGTTACCGATAGGTCCAGTCAGAGTTGACTGGCTCAGCCGGTAACGCACCACGTGCGCCGCCCAATTAATTCACACATTGCGAAATATCGGGCGCCCCGCTTGTCGGTGGGCCGCACATGTGGAGACTGCGCGCGCTGCGAGATCGCCGCGTGTGCTTCAGTTGCTCGTGCGAGTTTTTGATGGGCCGATTAATTGGCGCAGCCTCCTCGTTGATCGCCGAGTTCTCGTCACCGCAACTAGGAAAATCTCTTCCGACTGGCAAAAGGGTTTTTGTTTTGTGCTGCAAAAAGTGTCGTAGCTTGACATCACATTTCGTGATGCGTCGCCGTGCCCGAACGGCGTTTCTCGTAACTGGCCGAGCTGTTCACGTCCGGAAACTTTTCCGGTACGAATCCTCTAACCAATCGGCCCCCAAATTAAAGTTGTCTAATGTAAAATTATCTTCTCTGGGACGCCTCTAATGTTCAAGCCATTAAATTACTTTCGAACATTTAATTTTTCTTTCAATGTACGAAGGAATTTAGTTTATTCGGCATTCATCTTGTGCTCACTAATTGATTTAGTTATGGCAATGTCAGTAATGTTGAGGTATGGTTTATATTCTCTAATGACAGGAAAGCACGTGGATCTTACTCCACGCTAAGTGATCTGAGGTTCGGAGAAGCCGCCTCGAGGGGAAGCTCAAGAGGACATCATGACACCTAATGGCTTTTATAATTTATATCCATATTTTTTTTTATTGATAGTTTGGGCTTGCGCTCATGAATAACTACTGACGTATATATTATTTTTCGCTTATAATTGAGCGATGAAACGAAATGTGCGAAATGTTAATTATAGTGAAATCATCTACTGGACATAATCATAATTTAGAGATGAATCGTGATAAAATGTCGTGTCTCAATTTCTGTTTCTCGTTTTTCACTTTATATTGTTGTGATTATGCGTCGAATCTCAAAAAAAAAAAAAAAAACTTTTGGCATGAATGATAGCAAAAGTTGCTCCTCTTATTGTGATCTCGAGTTCAACCCTTTTTGGGAGCGCTTTGAAAGCGAAACTCATGAATACGAGATCGACATGGACTTACGACTTCACAGATCCCGTCGAAATTGTCGCCCGAAGTGCGCAATTCGCAATAATATTCATACCCGTGTAAAGTTCTTTAACAATTCGCAAAATCCATCTTCATAGCCCAATTACATGCTAAAAATTATAAATTTTAGCATTTAATGATATTGTTCTTTTATGAACTTATATAGAAATAGAATTGACTTAAATGATGCACTTAACTGAAAAATGAACTGATTTAGTAAGTAACAGTGGGGTTACTAATGCTGACGTGGATAATTTTTTTTGTAGAATTTTAATACTCTTGTACTTTTTTTTTCTTCTTCTTGTAGTCGTTCGACCATCCCTAGATTTAGTGATCGGCTGGAAGAGGAGGAAGAAGAAAAAAAATTGGCGAACAACTGGAGGAAGAAGAATAAAAGAAAAAATAATCAAAAAATTATTAAAAATTATTTTAAAATTATCAAGTCAGCGCCGGGCGGTCAAAGTTGGACGTATGTATTGAATTGACACAAATATAAAATGTTTAGAACTGAATTGACAAAAAAAAATTAGGGTTAAATTGTTACAATTGTAAGATATTTAGGATTTTTTTTTAATAATTTTTCGTGATTAAAGTATTGTCAACTAAATTAATAAAACCTATCAATGATGGTCTTTTTTTTTCCTATACATTTTACCCGCCTAGTAATATTCAGTTACCATCAAATAACTTTTTGTGTTTATTTTCAATGCTTAAAAATGATCCACTCTTAAAATTCAGTACTTAAATTTTCAATATTGAAATTCTTAGTTTTACCAAACAAGCAGTAGATCAACGAATTCAAGACTCAATGATTATCGAGTTGATTTATGCTATCCCAACAAAAGCATTTGATGATTGATTTGACATGGGAGCACCTACGCATTTTCTTACCAATTATCACAAACAAGTGTCGCGAGGCACTCGGACCTGAGTAGGGGTGTCTTTGAAAACAGCTTTCTCAAGGACCTTTTGACTATGATTATATATATATTTTTTTTTTAAAAAAGGGGAACTTTGGACGCCCAAAGTCCCTTAGGTCAAAGTTTTGTGATAATTTTCCCACTAGTTTAGGTTACATTATCGCTTCTCGGAGATTGATTAAATGACCATAGACTGCGGGGATTGTTTTGCATGGTCAATATCAATGCATTTAAGTTAAACATGCGTAGTTTAAAGTTTCGTTTGATTTGCAAAAAAAAAATGAATGATTTCGAAAACGTATTTTTTAAAGTACAATAGTTTATATTGCTTGAAAGTATGAGTCAATGAAAACATTTTCACTACGTCCAAATATTTTCATGGACGATGGAGAAATTTTTCGTTTATTCATTTTTGTAATCGATGTAAGAGATTTATTTTAGAAAACTATTTTGCAAATCTTTTTTTTTTTTTTGCAAGGCAAACACATTTTAATGGGTAAAATTCCAAGGACAAAAAGATGTCGAGCCTTTATATCAACTTAACCACTTCCCATTTCCTTAAGAGACATATGGGTCCTCGTGAACGAGATTATGCCTGCATTAGGTCGATTTTTGAATTTCATTGGCTTCATTGATTCTATCGAATTTGATTACTTATATACAAACTGTTAGAATGCTAACGCGAAAACTACTAGAATCTTGCAAATACGTCAACGCAGAAACCCAATGAAAAATAACGAGGAACGATAAAGACAGCAGATATAACGTGATTCGATCCGAATGCCGGTACCTACATTCACGGGAAGAGCCAGTAAGAATAATCCACTATAATCGAAGAATCGAATTTATAATCGCTCAATATGCTCGTGTTTTCCGCACTTAAATTATATCTAAATTTAATATTTACGAATAAACAATCCTCAATTAAATATAATAGACAATAAACTAAACTCAGCACAAATCAATCACCGGTTCGGTTTGAGCCCTTCGCGTGACACAAGAAGAAAAAAATAGTATCAATAGAACCTCTGTCCTCTTGATTGATGGTCTCCTTGTGAGTTTGTACGGCTGCGGCTCCTTTGTGCGGTTTTGGTCTCCGACAGGACCGCTACTGTGTTTGCGTCTTGCCTCGACTTAAGAACCCCGAAACCTCCAAAATCCTCACGTCTATTTTTTTGTGCGGCTTCAACAGTTGACAAGGTAAAAAAAAAACTTATATTTATTTTTCCTCTAATAACTCCTAGGCCCCACTTGTTTTTTTTTATGGTCAAAGCAAGTATAATAAATAAACTTTGACTTGGGCTCACCTTGGCTTTAGAATGACGTCAGCCGCATGCCTTCAATAATGCCACAGTAGCATCCCTTCAAAATCAATCTGATATTGCATCGGCCAATTGAAAATCGGTTTCGCACGAAAGTTTAAATTCTAGACATAACATAACACAAACTTGTACGGACAGGTGTTATGCACGTTTCCACGACACTACAGTACTTACTAACGCAGATTTCATTAATTTAGGAAGTAGCGGATGTCAGGGGTGAGCAAAAACCGACTCAAATTGTAGTCGTTTCTTTGCAGTTTGATTTGATTTAACAGTTCATTTTCGAAAAAGATAGTTTGTCGGTTCATCGATTTTTGCGGTTATCTTTTTAGTATGTTGTATGTTGTATCACTTATATAAATTCGAAATAGAGGTGAATTTCATTTTGTGCGCAATTTATAAGTGGTTTCGAACATGTGGAGCTTGGTGATTTCTCATGCAATTAACAGTCTATCTATCTATCTAATCTGCCTTAGTGGATTTAAGCTCGTGACATCACAGAAGAGTCAAGAGGACAACAAAACAGTGCAAGAAGAAAAGACGGGTTTAACAAAAACAGTCCCAATGGGAAAAAGAACAAAATCTCGTTAGTCTCGTCACGGAGCTGGAAACGATAAATTGACGATATCTCGGGTGGCAGGACCACGTCCACACGTGAAAGTGTGGTCGAAAATTAAAGGGCGGTTCGCATGTGCTTACTTACCCAAGCCTTCTCTTTTCTCTCCAGCAGGGCTTAAACTTTTTTTTTTTTTTTTGGTCGTTCCTTTTTTATATCCTTCAATTTTCACAGAGAATAAATTCTTTATTTTATCACCACCACAACTTGGCGGCCGGGATCCCCTGCCTCTGTGGCAGGAGATCATAGTATTCTTGGCAATTGGATCTTATCCCCTTTAATAGGGGGAAAATTTAATGGTCCCATGTGTTATGATGCATGGGCTTGCTTGATGCACATGAATTATCTAGTCAATATATATATATATGTATATATTGAGGATAAGTAAGTCAAAAGTCTTAAAATCGATTACGAAAATATAATTGATTCATAAAACTTTCAAAAAATGCATTTAATTTTTTGAAATTTTTAAGACTTGATTGCACTTTTGTGACAATTTATGACTTGACCGCAACTTTTGTAAATTTTAGGATTTAATTGTACGTGAGAAGTTTGAGGACTTTCAATGCATTTATTTTCATAAATTAACTAAGCAATGGCATAAAACGAAAAAAAGAGGGTGGTGGGAACAAATTAAGGAAGGAATTAAAAAAATTGATTGAGACCCAATAATATACCATTGTCTTAATAATTTGTTTATATTTTATTGAGGACAAATTGGAAGTTGCAACCCACTCGTGATGAATGATAGCCTATGATTTTTTTTTTGGTCGGATTATAGCTTATGAATTTAATAGGCAACTTTAAAAAAAAATCGTATATTTAATTCGCCTTGATTGACTTCTTCGATGCACGTAAACCTTCCTACCAACATACATTGAACAAGTCTCTCTACCTACGGAGCGGAGTGTACGGCATCGATGAGGGTACTTCAAATTTCAAAAGACAGAACATGTCAAATCTAATATTTAAAAAAATTCCTTCATAATTATAGTCAAAACGAGAGATCGACGACGTTTGGAAAACGCTCAAGTGTAATTTCAATTTATTGTTTCATGTGGTAAACGACCCACGTCAAACTGAAAAAAAATTGAGCGAAATGTATAACGGGGGAGAAAGCTACGGACAAAATACGGATTATATACATGCAAAGTCACACACACACACACATATTATCTTATCGACAAAACCATGTGCTAAGGACAATTTTAATATATATCCGAATAAATTAATTAAGTGCCAGTGATTCATTCTATTCTTTGTCCTAAAGTCGTCCATGGAATGAGTTCCCAAGTTATGTCGTTCCGTGTAACATCCATGTATATTTGTTATAAATCAAACATTAGTATTTGGGGTCCATCCCATTTACGAAAATACATAGATATGGCATGTGCTCTAGATCTAGGAAAAACTCACAAGGGAAAAAAGGGTCATAAACCTATATACTTGTGAAAATTCAGTCATAAATTTTGTGATAATTTGCTAATTGAGTTATATTGATTTAAAATCGATTGAGATCTTCCTATGTCGCCCGCGGCCTTCACCGCCTATGGGCGAGGCCTTTGCAGTTGGAGAGGGTCAAAATACCCTTGCCAGCACAATGAAAAAAAAGGAGAAAAAAGAAAAAAGGAAGGAAAATAAAAGATCCAATAAAATATAAGAAAATATTAAATTTAAATAAATCAAGATAATTTTTTAGGTCAGTACCTGGCCGTCCCATGTAGGACGATTGACGTCCACATTAGCGGTTTGTAGCTAATACGATTCAATTGACAAACAATTTTGAAATAAATGATCAAATTGAATTGTTTAAACTGAATTGAAAAAAAAATGCAATAGATTTATGATGTTTTTGGCAATATTTCCCGAGATCTAGTTATATACCGGAAAATCATTTTTTTAACCTCCCCTCAACAACACTCATACCTAAAGAGTTAAAACTGAAATCGTCATTTTTGTTTTGGGTGTAAACATTTAGGTTTGCATATGGTATCACTAACCGGTGAAAAAACCTCGTATCGAATAAAGTTCATTTTTTGGTGACGGCTGTTGTACTGTACTCTGTACGAGAACATCCGGATTGTTTGGGCATGGCTGCCGGTCGAAAGATGGACGGGAGAGAGAGAGAGAGAGAGAGAGATATTCGGTCATAGGAGGCGACCATCTAGGTGGTCACATTGCGACAGAGGTGAGGCCAACCGAGCAGCGATCACCATTATACAACCGCGACGGCGGGTGGTCATGGCCTCTCAGAATCTATACTCTCTCTCTCTCTCTCTCTCTCAAATTCAAAATCCTAAGGCGACAGCCACCACATATAGTTGTCATCATCTTCACGGGGCCATTGCTGTCGATTCTAGCAAACGGGATTTCAAATAAGTACTATATTCTTAAATCTACCAAACATCAATCGCATGCCATATTTCTCTATTTGGTGTCTTGTCAAAGTACCAAATCATATTCCAGACATCCAAAGTACCATCTCATCTCCTATTCAATCTAGTCAAATACACTCGATTACCTAACATAAAACTACATGCGTGCAGTTCCACACCCAACGTGTACATTCAAATATCAAATATTTATGCATCGAGCGCGCTCTCGTTGGAGGCGTGAAAAAGAAATCAAGCTTAAAAGCAATGCTAGAGATAAACACTAACAATCCGAACGATCAACCCCAACCTAATACTCCTAAGTCAAAACTTATTCAGAGCCCTGGGAAGTCATAGCATTGGCTCTCCTCCTACATCACAAATGAATCCGCTGTCTCTTCATCAAATAACGAGTTCTTCGTGATACACAATGCCGAGTTGAGGTGTGATTTTTGGGTCTGTACACGATTACGATGCCCCTCGTCCACCGAGGATCTTGTACAGCTATGTCCGTAAACAAAGCAAGCGCATACAGAAACACATGAATAGAGGTGCATGGAATCCTTCGACATCCTCAGGAGCCGGGGAATTTGGAATGGCGAGACAGGCAACTTGCAGATGGGGCTGAGGTAAAAAGTTTTTGGTTTCGGGGTTTGGAGCTATTGAAGTGGTTCGCTAGTTTCAAGGAGTTCGTTCCGCAGTCCAGTGAAGACCACGGAATCAGTTTCCATCGGTCTGAACTTGATGAGAGCCGAAGGGACCAAATCCTCGTCGTCGAGAGTCGTCGCTCTTTGGCCAGGTCCAGGCGAATGTGGGATCACTCGCCGTTTGATGACCACGGGATGCATCAGCTCGAACTCCAGACAGGGATCCTTGAGAGCTGAGCTTACAAACTGCGATAAAGCAAAGTTATCCTCTTAGATTCAGCAAAATACACCAGATTGAGTTTCCTGATTATTCACACATAACGTCAAGAAGTCATAAAACCTATCATTCCAAGCCACAAAGAAACATTAGATCAATGCAGGTGAAAGCCACACGTTTGTCAATTAACACAACTTTTTAGTCCCCGCCTGGCTAATTTCAGCCATAAAATGGAGTAGAAACTCAATACTAGAACTCAACTTGGGAAATCCACTGGATGTCTCCCGTGGCACAAGCATGCATGCCCAAGCATGAATGATGTGATGCACACACGATCATGCTTTTCCCATGCAAAGTGGCACCAAAGCAAATGGAAAGCATGTGATTGAACAAATTTGCAAGTCAAGAAGACCCGGAATATAAACATTACTGCTTAAAAGGATTGAAATCGTTGTTATGAGACAATGTCGCCTTTAAGCATCCTCCACTTACTCATCTTAAAATAGAACTCTCTATTCCACGACATGATGTTCTGATTTTTGCAGTGAAGCTGATAGTTAGAAAAAGATGCAGTACCTTCTGATGGTACTCTGGAAAATGAAAGAAAATATCTAAGATTTGAGCAAAAGATGAGTAACACCACCAGTGGCAAGGCCGAACAACAAAGACAGTACATCAACATCAACATCAACAATACATTTACTGCAAACTAGTTGGGGTTGGTGGTCGATGAACCTCAAAAATTCATAAAATAAAATAAAATAAAATAAAAACAGGACCGATCGAGGAAAAAAAAAATATGTAAAAATAAATAAACGAATATATATATATATATATATATGGAAATGACTAAAAAGGACAGCCAGGAATATGGAAATTCTGCCCCTCCACAATACTAATAGTATTCCTCCACTCCTCTTAAAACAAACCGTACGCCAATCTATTTCTCACTCCATTAAATCTTGTTTTACTACTTTCCCGAACAACAAAGACAGTAATTAGTTCATAATTGGAAACGAGTCAAGTAAATTAAAAAACTAGCATTGCCCCGATCTATAGTGCGCGCGCGCGCGAATCTCAAGGACCTAGGATAGGGGAGTTGAATTCATTTAGATTTCAACAGTCAACCATCTAGCTCCCACAGATGACATCTATGGCAGATCAGAGTAAAATTAGAAAACCAGGTAACATCTGATTTGATCAATTAAAGCAGAAACTAAACATCATAGCAGCAGGCCAAAGGGAGGACGGGGATGAGTGAAGGAGGTTATTCAAGATCAATAAATTAGGAGAGTGCATCAAAAGCACAACACACTTTGCTCAAAGCAAAAAGGGGAACTGATGTTCAGACAATCTCATAGGCCTTTAAATGAAGTTATAAGGAACTCAGCCTACCAATCGGAAACAGCTCTCCACCTACAACTACTAAAAAAATACCCCAGATCATAAATTGGTTAATGTAGTAGTATTACTGGTGTTCCCAGAAATAACACTTATATGTAACAACACTCACGACCCAGCAACGCAAGTTCTCCAAATAGTAGATACTTCAAAGGTCATATCTTTTAACAGTATGGAATCAAATCATGTCCTCCCATGATATGCATGTAAAGTAAGCGGTCTCAGCTCTGAATACGTGACCACTATCAATCACGGATCATTACTAGAAAACCACAGGAACCACTTAATCTATAGCAGCGAACTTTGGGTGGTAGCAAGCAGAGTTATTGATGGGTGCCAACAGGTATAGACTTGTACTAAAACTCAGAACTTTTATATGAACAAGCTAGCTTAAATTACAAGAGCTTAAAAAATAATGGAAAGGAGAATTGCACATACTATAGAAAACACACGGTCAAGCAGATAATCTCATGGAAAGACCAAAAGCCACTATCATTGCCCCCCTCCCTGTCGGATCAATTTCTCTTAAGAGCTGCCGTTTCATAGCTCAACCCATTCATAATGCAATCACTTGCATGAGCTACAGTAAGAACATCTCACATTCATTGGATCTACAAAGACATCCACCGTCTTAGGAGGTGGCATCAATCTTTCGCTTTACAATAGCCTAGTCAAGTTAATCATGCACAGTGGAAGGAAGCTGCACAACCATTATAAATTCAAACAAGAGTGGCTCAAAGGACAAACCTCGTATAAAGAACCTGTTAGCTCCCAAGGAGCAAAGACACCTTGAAGAACTACTCCATCTGGAAACTGAATACGGATGACGGTTCTCGTGTACCTCTTCCTTCCGGCCTTCAGCTGCTTTTCTCTGTATGACTTGGGGATCAAAAGCTGAGACTCTGCCATCTTCTTCTTCCTCATTTCCGCTTCTCGTCTCACCTCGTCCATTGAAAGTTTATAAAAAGAATCTGGTAGCTCAATTTTCGCTGCTATACTTTCAGGCACGGAAAAGAAGACCCGAATCTAGATGGCATAGAAGAAGAAGAAGAAGTCACACTGATAATCAAGGTGGGAAGCTAAACCAAAAGCTGAAATAAAGGCCCTAATATTTAATGCACCCAATTAAGGCACCCTGATTACTGTCTATTGAAAAATTGTATGGTCATATAGGGACATAACACTAAAACAAGGCCACATGCAGTCTACATTCACTCCAATGTAAGATCTGAAATGATATAGGGCAGGCGGGCAAGCACTAACATTATGTGATTGAATAGCATTCAAACAACAGAAGTCGTGCATGATAATATCAGAAAAAGAGAAATCGAAAAGATTGAACAATAGCAGATTGTACGTACTGATTCTGCATCATAAACTGGTAAGAGAAGCAATATCAGACATTAAAAGCGAAGGATTGGCACAACTCCAATTTTTTTTTTATCAAGTACCATCAAATAATTAGAAGCATTATCCAAATTTAAGCTTCATGCCCCTTATCTCATAGAGACTTTTAGAGTTAAATATTACCAACACAATGCAACGTGTACAATGAAGATATCAAAGCACACAGATATCTATATCGATGTAATGACACCGTTAAGCAATAAGCAACTGCAATATAATAAATAAACCCAGTATTTTCCGGTTCTAGTTAGGAACTCAAATGAAGCTAATTTCACGCAACAAAACCTATTGTAACATTTATAAAAGTAGTAAGCACTGCAGGCATATGCATTCCCCAACCTAAGAGTGCAGTCACACCCAACAACGCTTCGCCTCACTTTCCAGTTTCAATACGACATAGGCCTCATGAACAAGCATGGAGACTATGACAGAAGCAGCAACATTAGTAAATAGGATGCCATAGAGAGTTTGAGAAACAAATTAAAATCATCACTGGAAAAGCTTCTCAGCGAGAGCTAACAAGATCAACTAAAGAGAACATTCAACTCACCTGTCTATCGATCTTCTCCTTTTCCACTGGTTTGTCTACTACGGAAGGGATCACTACAGGGGCATCATCAATCTTTTTCGTTTCTTCAAACTTCTTAGGTTCCAGTAAAACCACAGCCTTATTAATCATTCGTATTTGCTCCTCCCCAGGTTGATCCATCACGGCCCACATCTCCCCACCGTCTTCTTTTAACTCGAACCCAAGAAGTTCCAACAACTCAACCCCTCCTGCAACATCTCCAATAGCTTCCTTAATCTTAGGATTACTCAGCCTTATCCTCCTAAACTTTGCATTTTCTGGTTCCCTAGCTATATTCCTCAACAACTTAAGCAAAACATCAACTGAGCTCTCCGGTGGATTCCCCGACACGAAAGTGCCAACACAGGCCTCCACTTCACTCCTTCCCTCCGATTCATCACTTGGCAACCCCTGTGCTTCGACTTCATTATCAGACGCAACCTGATTTTCAGCAACACAACTATCCACGTGTTCGGAGACTTCATCTTCAGACCGGAAAGATCTATTGCAAATGGGGCACTCAACAGTATTCAATGAATACCCATTCTGAGATCTCTTCCCCGAAGTGATAAGAGAATCAAATGGATCGAACCCGCCAGCCGGTTTCCGATCCGGTTGCGCACTACGCGTGAAGCCGAGTTTGTTCTGATCGGAAACTGTGGTTTTGGGGGGCCGAGAAGGTCTAGGACGACTGGTTTGAGCTGGTGGTGGATTTGGGTGACTATGTATAGATTGAGAAGGGCGTACAGGGATCGGATTAGTGGGGCCAGAAGAAGACGAACCCAAAACTCTGCCTTGACCCTTGAATTTGCCAGTAGAGGAGGAGGGGGAGAAGGGGTTGTTGACTTTCTTCATGAACCCCTTGACTTTATCTTTCATGTCATCCATGGTTGTGCAAATGGAGATAGTCGAGCAAGAGAGATTACGCAACAAGTGATTCCAAAAACAATAAAACTGAATTTAAGAGAGAGAGAGAGAGAGAGAGAGAGAGAGGATTGGGTACGAATAAATACTTTGGGGAGCGGATTGCCTTGCTAATTAGGAAAAAGGGTAAGAAGGAGCAAAGGAGGAAGATCCATTCACGTTAAAAAGATCGCATGGAGTGACGCAGAGGACTTGCGAGAGACCGTGCGAGAGACGTCTTTACAAATTACAGCGCATTCTTTCAGGGAGAGGAGGAGGAGGAGGACGCGGCATCGGAGACTCAGGAGGGAATCGTCAGCATCTGCAAAAGGAGGACATTTCAAGGAAGACCCACAAAAGAGACAACCAGAAAAGAGCAAAGGAAACGAACTTTGCAAGAAAGGAAAAACCGCTCCTTTGTATCAGAAAAAGAAGAAGGAGAAAGAACATGATTTTACCCTGGATAATCCGGATCATATAATATTCCCTAAGAAGATTAGTCACTTAACTTTACATAGTCACTTAATTTTATAATCTGGATTGTTTTGAACGTACGGTCTAGATTTTCGATTTTTATAGAGCAATTTTTTGATTTTTTATATATATATTTTTATTAGTTACAATCTGAGACATTTATTCATGACACGAACGGTCCAAATTTAAAATTTAAAACCTCTAAACTTCTAAATAAAATTTAAACGATATATTTTCAAATGCCTCAATAGTCGACTGGACAAAAATGAAATACAATCATAAAATCGAAATCCGGGTCTTCTGCCTGCCCGAATCTATCGTTACGTGATTTCAATGACTGCGTTAGTTTCGTATCTGATGGCCAACAAAACAGAAAAAGATGACTGATAACCTCCGTTTCACCCCAAAATAAATAAATAAATAAATAAATTACAACTGTTTCACAAAGCCAATCCATAAGATAGTAGGGCTCACCATGGGCTTGACGATGTGGTTGGGCTTGTCCAGATCAGAAGTGCAACTGAACGAATCTTTCAAAGCAGTTGTATTGTTGGACATGGATCCAGGCCCTTCATTTAAGCCCGTCCAGAACTATTTAGTCCCGCAAGCTAATTCTCGTCTTTCTTTACACCGTTGGTCCTCCCACGTGGGTCACCATTGTGGTGGACGAATGTCCTCTCGCATCACCTCGGTGGCCAGGGCGTGAGCCGGTTTCCACCCTGAAATCGAAACTACTGGTTTCACAAATTGAATTGGTCCAGTTTCTGGATGGATCCATGGAACCGGCCATTGCCACGGCATCATATCATATTTTTCAAGACGCATAACCAATGTATATTTCAAGATTCTTGCCGCTCATGTCTAATTTGTCAGGCTGAGGACGTAGTTGCGGGTTGCATGATGGAGTCACTCGGAACAGCTGCTCCCGATTCTTCAAGTCTGAATTTGACACACGTCTCCAGAAACTGCAGGTTCACCCATTTCATTGGCATTTTAACGAACATACAGCGATCAGTTTCGAAATTTGCACAAACAACGGAAAAAATAAAATTACAGAGCAATGGGTTATCTACCTTGATGACATGCGTCGGCGATCAAGATCTGCTTAAAACAAAGCAAGAGAGGGAGGCATCGAGCGAGAGGGGCGCATCGAGGTTAGATGGCGTGACCGAGAGTGAGCGTCATGACTCATGAGCAGTCGAGCAAGGCTGCGAGAGGAGCGACTGATCATCGCGACTTTGACTCATGCGCGTGAGCGAGCAACATGCGACACTCGATCCATCTGTTAGTGTTCGTTTCCTGTGACTGAGAGGCTGCGGTAGTGTTTGTGAACGAGAGGAGCGTCAGGGACAAACTGCGTCTAGTTACCATACCAGAGACACTCAACTTCAGCAATACAACAATATCTTATCACCACGAAGTTGGATTAACACAAACAGAGCAACAAAAATCTAACCACGGTTGAAGAATTACCGAAAAAAAGATCACAACGAATGAAACCGATCTCACGAACAGTATAGTGAAATTTCAGTTGATTCAAACGATGTATGGCCACTGAAGCCGGAGCTGCTGCTTCTCTAGCGTGCAAAAGAGTTCTGTCTCTTGATTTCTTTGCCTTCGACTCATTCCCACAAAGAGGCGGGTCGAAGCCACAAGGCCCGTGCCCAATGTCCCCAGCAGACGGGCCCGGGTTCACAAAGGCCGAGCGGAGGATCTTGATACCCAAGCTTGGATTCCCAACACTTGGACCCAGGTCCACAAAGACCGTGCTTGGGTCCAAAAAGGCCATGTTTGGATCCCCAAAAGGCCGTATTTGATCCTCGGCGCTCTGGCTCAGATACCTAGTGCCCGAGCTAGGGTCTATTGAGGCCGAGGTCGGGACCCGATTCCCGTGCCTAGGTCCATTGAGGCTGGGCACGAGACCTCAACACCAGCTCTAAAGTCCATCGAGAGTGGGCCTGGTACTTGGAGCTTGCGCCCTAGTCCATTGAGGGCGGGCTAGTTCCAGGAACCAAGTTGCCCTACAAGATCAACTAAGGCCGTATTCGGGACTCTAGTGTCTGTCCCAAGTTTCTAGCGCTCGCATAGTGCATGACTATCTAAGAAAAAATAATCAGATTTATCATACTAAATAATTGAAAATAATTTTCAGTTCGATTTCTGGTTATCACCCCAAGCAAAAAATAAAATAAAAAAATATCGCCAATCTAAAAAATGAAATAAATTTGTTAACCATGACAACAGGTGCGCTTGAAAACACTTTTGATCAGATTCTCCATTTCTGGCAAGAATTTAATTTTTCAAATTCTCCTCAAAAGTAAAAGTTGATTTTTCAATTTATCAATCAGATTGATTTCTGATTAGAGAAATTTGTTTGGTAACTATTAAAAATTTATATTTTCGAAACATTATTAAAAAAATGTTTGGAGGGGACTTGAGACCGGTGGCAGCGGCGGCCGGCGATTGGCAGCCGCAACAGTTAGCGGGGGCGGCAACGATCGAAGACTGATGGCCGGCGGTGGTGGTTGGCGAAGGCGAGGATGACTTATGGGGGCGAAAAGTAAAAATTTTTTAATTATCGAAATTGGCTAAAAATCTCGCTAGAATTAGAAAATCCGACCTGAAGTAGAAAATTCTATCAAAAGTACCAAACACATTTTTGCTTCGGATTTGATTTTATCAAATAAATTTCCTGCCAAATTACAGGAAAATTAAGAATGAGAAGTGTTTCCATGATCTCAAGAGCATGTCCGAACCATCACATCTTCTCGAATACTCCCGTCCCCAATTTACCTCGACTACATTTCTCGAATCCTAGGCGCACCACTGATTAGTGATTACCATCGACCATGCTTTTTCGGTTCATCCATGTCAAACTTGCTAAAGACATTTTGACAGTAGACGTTGTTTCTAAAACACACCAGAGTGCTGGACCTACGGAGGATAAAAATGGAAGCCTCTATCCGCGAAATCGCCACTTGTCCGTCTCCCTCGCCTGCGCATTTTCCCCGATCCCACCGCGACCGACCCTCTTTTCAGTCCCTGTTCTTGAGCCGAGCGAGGCGCTGGTTGAGCTGCTCCATCTTGATCACCTTGTGGGTGACCGAGTAGAGCAGCCCGCAGAAGACCAGTGCGGCGCCGATAAGGAGGGCGTTGCGCTGGCTCTTCATGACGGACTTCTGGTGGCGGAGGCGCTCCGTCTGGGGAGCACGCCGACTCGGGCTCGCAGCTGGGGCGGGTCTCGTACTTCCAGTAGATGTCCAGGAGCAGGAAAAGGCAGAGCGGCACAACGGAGAGGAAGGGCTTGAGGAGGCCGCGCGTGACGGTGGTCAGGCCCCTGCGGAGGCCGTCGAGGCCGGGGAGGGTGAGGAGGAGGACCATGATCGCCTCCATTGCCGCCACGTGCCCGAGCGTCACCCACTCCAGAGCCATTTGAGAGAGAGAGACGGAGAGAGGTCTGTGCGCTGCAGTCGATTTTGGTTGATTTTTCTCTCCACGGCAGTTTCTTGCCTTGGAGAAAGACGTTGGCTTTTCCGAAACCGAAGAAAAATAATATGCAAGACAAATATGAAATTTGTATGTATTTCAATATATGTATAAAAAAAGAACATGAGCCCACACTTATAAGTTTTATAAAATGGGTATATAAGAAAATCAAATCAGATATTCATAATCAAAATATATATTGAAAATCAGATGAAATGTCCTAAATATCTCTATTTCAAATCTCTAACGCTGAAAATGGAAGCTATCTTAATTTTTTCAGTATCAGGAGATAAATATTGAATATTTTTTCTTTTGAGTTTTTTTATGTTTGATTAAATGGTACGTAAATTTTAAATTATTAAGAAAGTCAATTGTTCATTTCGATTAAGTTTTTTAAGAAAATCGAATTGAACTGCTTGAACCGAATCAAATCTTGTCCTAAACCAAAAACTCAATTCTATTCGGTTCGGTTTTTGATTCTGTTTTTTTTTTCCTTTTTCCTTATCATTTTTAAATTTTTTCTAGGCAGAGAGCCGGCAGGACCGGTGACCACTAGCTCAACCATCAAAAAGGAAAAATAAACTAATACAAAATAGATTTTCAGTTTGGTTCGATTAATTAAATCAAATCAAAATGAACTGAACTGAGCAAAAAAAAAAATTTATTTTTTCATTAATCGAACTGAATCAAAATGTACAAAATTTTGGTTCAACTCAATTCGG
Source organism: Rhodomyrtus tomentosa (assembly GCA_028455895.1). Lineage (NCBI taxonomy): Eukaryota > Viridiplantae > Streptophyta > Magnoliopsida > Myrtales > Myrtaceae > Rhodomyrtus > Rhodomyrtus tomentosa. The sequence goes on from JAPCWY010000011.1 coordinate 10,965,296, forward strand.
TTAGTGGTTTAATGCAATTTTTCGATTGAGTTCCGACAGCCCAACTACTAGTGGTGTAATAACAAATTTTTCATTAAGAAGCGCCTCTAATTAAGATTTGACTCCTAGAATTGTATATCCCAGTTGCCGCTCAACAAAATTGAATTATCTAATTGGTTACAGAGTTGAACACTGAACTTACTTTTTCTTCACCTGTTAAATCCACCATTTGATCTGTCAATTAAAAATTAATTGGCATTATAGGCATTTATCCCGTTTCATTTTACTTTCCTTAATACGTCATTATCTATATTTATCAAGTGTATTAATTCCGCAATGCAGGGTCTTTGTCTGATTGGAATAAAAACAAAGCGTAATCATGCATGCATGCATGCTTAACTGCATTTATGATCGGAAGAGTACATTTGACACCTTCTAAGTACAATGGTACCACCCATTCGGTGTTAGGCCTGATTCTCTAAAAATCCCCAACTTAAAATCCAATCCTAAATTATCTCAATTTTTTTTTAAACTCAAACTTTAGATCTAATCTCAAATCTGCCTCACTTTTTTGTTTTTATCTAAAAAAAAATCCCAAAACTTTGGTTACATTCCCTACTTTACCCCTAATTTTGTTTTGCTTAAATAAATCTCAAATATTCAATGCATTCTTAAACCTAACTTGTGGTTCGGTCCCAACTTGTTGTGCCATTTCCATGACGATAAAAACTCACATTATCAAAGTAATGGGGCAATATGTATGAACTAACATGGATCTTAAATCCACCACAACAAAGAAATTCTTCAAAATGAAACTGTTCAACGATGTGAAAATTAAGGACGACTAACAGCGATTTAGGAAAAGGGCTCGCTTAGCATATTTGGGATTGGAGTAAGTATAAAAAAAGTTCGGGGGTAGTTTTGGAACTGAACCTAAATTTTGTGATTTTTTTTTAGATAAAAGAAAGTTCGAGACGGATTTGAGACTGAATCAAGAGTTGAGGGTTTTTGTGAGACAAAAAAAAAGGATAGATTTGGGACTTCATCTGAAGCTGGGGAATTTTTTTAGCAAATTAGACCTTCTGTTTTAGGCTAGAGTATTACCTATTCTATGAGATTAATGAATACTTTATAGAATTTGGGACTTACATGCCTAAGGTACGCTTCATGCGATCTTCTTCTATTTATCTTGGGCTAGTTACCTCGAAAGTCCTGCAATTATTCTGTGTCAGGAAAATTAACAAGAAAGTTCTAAACATATTGACTTGGTCTAAGTATATAAATATTTCAATTTGGCCTATTTGGTCATAAAGCTTTTGATAAGTTGCCATTTGAATAATTCCAACCAATTTTAACCGAAAAATGCTAAAGTGAACACCAGTCGTATTACGTGGTATCGGTGGCACTGATGTAGACAGTTATTATAATTTACAATTTTTCTTGAATTTGCTGTTTTCCATTTTTTCTTTACTTTTTTTCATGTGTCGACGAGGTCACTGGCGATCCTCGCCGGCTGTGATGGCCTTGAGTGAGTCCTTTGCAGTCTTGTCGGCTATGGATGAGCGCGCGAATGGCCTCGCCAAATCTAGGCAAGGGTCGAAGATGCCGCAATGGTCTCATCTAGGGCCTTCGCAACCCCACCAGCCACGGGCAAGTCCTTCTCGGTCGACGAGGGTCGCTAGTACAAAAAATATAAAGAAAGAAGACAATACAAAGTTAAAAATAATAAAAAAAGCTTATAATCTTTTTAGAAAATTACAATATTTGTCCATGTCAGCTGACAGTGCCATGTAAAACGACTAGTGTCCACATTAACTATTTTCGATCAAAATTGGTGGGAATGACTGAATTGACCAATTGTCAAGTTTAGGATTTGAATTAATGAAATTAAAAGGTTTAAGACTTACTTGATTGTCACAAACGCAATACATTTTAGAATTTTTTTGGTAATTTTTCCGTTTTGTGTAAATACTTGTTTTCAATTCCCGGAGTCATTTCGTCAGTGTGCTTGAGTCTCGAAATTTTCATTTCCTAAACTCAGCGTAGAAAATGTAAATCGGGGGCCTCGTTAACTCCATTAGATTTTCTTGGAACGGAAAATCTAGTTATTATTTTTTGTCGAAATAAAGATGCCAGTCATTTATTAAAATTATTAAGAGCTATATAGACGGCTTTCCAGCCTAGCAAATAATATTAAGAAAAGTGATGGAGCGTGGCTTGCTTATAATTTTTATCAATCTTTTCCTGCAATGAGATGCCACATTAGCACCGTGCAGAAAAAGGAGGTCGAAAATTAAGAAAAAAGAATAAAAAACTAAAAATGGATTTTGCTAACAAATAATTAAGGAAATTGTTTTGTTTTCAATTTCTTATTTGTCTCGTGTCATGTGCAATTACTGTCTTGAAAATTGAAATATTCCTCGTTAAGAATACTTAACAATTGCCTTGATGTACCCATTAACAAAACCCATGCAATGAAACATGAAAAGAGAAAGAGAATGTAACGGGCGGGGGCAAGGACAATTACGCATGCTCATACGTTAACGAGGGTCGGCCGGCGGTCCTTGTTGAGAGGGGAGATCCCGCCAACGATGCCAACGCCGCTGGTCCCTTTCCTGCGCGATCTGTCCATGTCCTTGCTTTGTCACTTTTCGTTGCTTTATGTGGTGCTTAATTGACACGACATCAGCGCAACATGTCCCGAGGACATAAAGGAAAATTGACAACAAATGCGACATAGGATTTTGCATCTGGGAAAAACTGATGGAGCTAGCGGATTCTCTTTAATGTGACGTTTGTACGAGGTTGAAGACTCAAGCGTTTAGCAGTAGCTTTCAGTTTGCATCTACTTGTGCTTAAACTACCATTCAATCTGGAAAGGAAAAAAAACACACACACACACACAAAAGCAAGCTATCTCAATCATACTCCATCGCTTTCTTGATATCGGTCTTAGGGACAAACCCCAGTTTCCCATCTCCTCTCGTTCTGCCCGGTAGGAAACTGTGTAAGTTCAGCATCTCGGGGCTCTTTTTCAGACCCATCCATCCTGGGGACATGGATAAGAAAGAATCCTAGGAAGCTTCCTCCTTCCTCCATCTCGTAACGCATTCTCTGCGAAGTGAGGGTGCTATTTCGTCATTTGCAACCCCGGTGCCCATGCTGGAAAGAGGGAGCCGAGCCAAGGGATGATAATTTTCTATATCTGCGCTGTCTCCCTCATGTCTTTCTTGTCGGCAATTCAGACAAATCCGTGACAGATACTGAAGCTAGATATCGTAGAATCGTTGTCCCAATCAAATGTGGTCATATGGTCACAAAGCATGTGGACTTTGAGGACATTTTAGTGGGATTAGAGAACTTTCCGGAGGAGATCACCTGGCAGAGTTCCAGTTGATGGATTTTGTTCAAAGGCATCGTCTAGTCAAAAGATGAGATTATCACAGTGACGCATAAGTTTGAGATTACCAACATTCAGACCAGATGTTCCAATCAGAAGTTACAATAAACAATGACTACCTAAGGGTGTTCAACTAGTGCCTCGGTGTCAGCCGCAATATATTTCCCGAACTCTCTATGGGTTGAGATCAAATTAATGGACCGATTCAGATCACACATAATGCATAAAATATGGTCGGCAGTTCCGGACACTTTTTTTGAAGGCAGTTCCGGACTTGGTCGATGATCAAAGTTGAACAGGACATCTTGATATGAATCCGTCAATGCATCTCTGATTCCAAGGATGGTCAAACCTTCACAATGTTGAAATATGCTCTTCATCTTTTCTGTTCATGGATATTCTGCAGATTTGACTGAAAGCTTAACAATGTTAAATATCTAATTGGTTACTGAGTTGAATACAGATCTTATTTTTCTTTCTCCTGTTAAGTCCACCATTTAAAACTGTCAATTAAAAGTTAATTGGCATTAATAGATATTTATCCCGCCTCATTCTAATTTGCTTAATATATCATAATCTGTAGTTATCAAGCGTATTAATTCCGCAACGCAGGGTCTTTGTCTGATTGGAAGAAACTCAAAGAGTAACAATGCAGGCAAAGCATGCCTGACTAGGTTTACGTTCGAGAGAGTATATTTTACACATTCTAAGTACAATGTTACCACCCATTCGGTTTTAAGCTCGAGTATTAACTATTTTACGGGATTAAGGGGTACTTTGTAGACTTCGGGATTTACGTAGCTAAGGATCTTCCTCTATTTAATAATTTGGGATAATTCCAACAAAATTCCTACAATCATTCTGTTTCGAAAAAATTACCAAGAAAGTCCAAAACATATTGGATTTTAGACATGGCCACGGTTTAGGAGCTGCCAGTTTCGATTCACAAACCGACAGTTCTAGTTTGTAGCCATGGCTGAACTGAAACTAACCCTTTGAACGGCGGTTCCGATTTTTGGTTCGGAACCAGTGGTTCAAGGGCCTATTCCGGTTCACAGAACCACCAATTTTGATTTCCCCATCGCCATCGAGCTCTTTCCAGTATTTCTGCTTCAACTTGTCATTTTTTGAGAGAATAGAGCGGAAAGCCGATTCAAAGAATTGAGGAAATTGAGTCAAAATTGAGAGAATTGAAAGAATTGACACTTGAGAAAATTTGTGAGAAAAAAATGAAAGGGGAGGGGTATCTATAGATGGAGGAATGAGATGATATAATGAGTTAAAAAAAAAAGAAGGGGCATGGGGGAGGTGTCTTTTGCATTGTAACGGCCATTCAGGCCGTTGGAGCCCGGGGGAAATAGTTGTTTGAATTTTTGTTGAATTGTAACCAACCCGTGGTTCGGAACCGGAGGGCCCAGTCAACGAGCCGACTCCGGGCCCATACCGGTCTGTGGCCATGTCTATGTATTTGTGCTAATTCAATCCTAAATCTTTTAATTCAACTAATTTATTCCTTGACATTTTGATATACTGCCAATTGAGTTATTCCGATAGATTTTGATCGGAAGACACTGATATGGACGCCGGTCATGATACATGGTATCGCGGGGTGCTGGTGTAGACTATTATTGTAATTTAATTTTTTTTTGAATTTATTTGCTTTTTTTTTCCTATGCTAGCGAGGTATTAGCAACCCTTGCCTGGTCGCGATGGACCTGAGTGAGTCCTTCGCAGCCTTGTTGGCTATGGACAAGGGCACGAAGGCCCTCGCAAATCTAGGCAAGGGTTGGCGAGGTCGCGATGCCCTGCTTAGGGCCTCCGCAGCCCCACCTACTGCAAATGAGACCTTTGTGGCCAGCGAGGGTCGCTAGTATAGAAATAAAGTAAAGATAAAAAGGAAAATACAAAATAAAAAAATTCATAATTTTTTATAATATTATAATAATTATCCATTTACGGTGCCATATAAAAGAACTAGCGTCCGCGATGACATGTTCAGCTAAAATTATCTGGAATCATTGGATTGACCAAATTTCATAAAGCTTAGGACTTGAATTAATCAAATTAAAATGTATGTGACTAAATTTACACAAATAAAATATGTTTAGGAAATTTTTTTTAGAATTTTTTAGTTTGTGTAAATACTTGTTTTCGATTCCCGAAAGCATTTCGTCATAGAAAATGTAAATCGGGATCTTGTTAACTCCATTAAATTTTCTTGGAACTGAAAACCTAGTTGGCTTGCTTATAATTTTTATCAATATTTTCGTGAAATGAGGTGTCACATTAGCACTACATAGAAAAAGAAGGGAAAATCCAAAAAAAAAAGGACTCAAATGTTATCATTTTCTCAAATAAGAGTTTAAAGTAATTATATTAGTCTCAAAAAAGGGTATGGATCACTTTAGTTAGGGCATTTTAATATTTCATTTTATTTTTTCCATTTTCTTTTTAAAGATATTTTGAAAAAAAACACAAAGTAAAAAAACAAAAAAGTCAAGAGGTCTGACCTTGCCGACCATATTAGGCCCTCGCCTGAGCCAGGAAAGGGCGACGACCCTCTCCTAGATCTAGGTGAGAGTCGGCAGCCCTCGGCCAGGACAGAGGTAGGTCGAAGGGTGGTGTCCCAATCTTGTCTCAGCCGACGGTAGCTGCACTCTGTCGAACTTGGGCAAGGGCCGTCGACCCTACCTAGATCTGAGAGAGGGTCACGGCCCTTACCTCTGGTCGAGGTCGTCGACCCTCGTTAAGGCGCCAGCCATAGGCAGGAGACCAGACCTCCAGCTTGATTTTTTATTTCATTTTTAAATTTTTTTGTTTTTTTTAATTTATCTAACAAAAAGATTAAATTTATATTTTTACCAAAATGATCAATCGAAAAATTTGGCCGACTGGTTAGCTGGCAAGGTAAAGACCTTATTTAAAACAATTATAGCCACTTCAGGCTCTTCTTTGAGAATATGATAGCACTTCATACTGTTATATAAAAAAATGAAGTCACTAAAGTCCCTTTTTTGAAATTTTTTCCGAAAAAGGAATGTCGAAATTTAAAAAAAGAGACTTTTTTTTTGGGTACCACATAAAATTCTAAATTAGTACTCATGTGATAAATTTACTCTAAACTATTTTTTTGACAATCATAAACCCTAAACTGTTACGCCTTTGACAAATTAACCCTAAACTAGTTATTTCAGTTAAATTTATCGTCAAATTGCAGAGTTGAATGACACGTGACAATTCTTACATGTATACCTTTAGGATTTTCACCTTCTATTTGTCAAAAGTGTATCAATTTTTGGGTTCTCGTTGTATTAGTCGAATTTAACGAAAAACTAACAAAGGCTAAATTTATCATATATTTACCAGTTTGGATTTTTTGGTAGTCGAAATAATTAGTTTGGGGTAAATTCATTACAAATGTACCTGCTTAGAGTTTTTAATAGTTAAAAAAATAGTTTGAGATAAATTTGTCATAAGTATATCGGTTTAGAGTTTTTTGTGGTCGAAAAAATAGTTTGAGGTAAATTATCATAGGTGTATTAGTTTGGAGTTTTTCGTGGTATTAACCCTAAAAAAAATAAAAACCTAAAATGAATTTCGTTAACAAATAATTAAGGAAAGTAATTAATTTTCCGGTGCTATGGGTAATTATTTTTAGAGGATGATAGCAGACCAGTACGGGAGAGGGCCTTTTGCCGTAGGCCCAATGGCAAACAGGTATTATCGCTTAGCTTTCAGTTTGCATCTACTTGTGCTTAAACTACCATTCCATCTGGAAGGAAAAAAAAAACAAATGCAAGCTATCTCAATCATACTCCATCGCTTTCATGATATCAGTCTCTGGGACAAACCACAGTTTCCATCTCCTCTTGCTTTGCCCGGTAGGAAACTGTGAAGTTCAGCATCTTGGCGCTCTTTTCAGACCATCTATCCTGGGGACATGGATAAGAAAGAATCCTAGGAAGCTTCTTCCTTCCTCAATCTCGTAGCTATTTCGTCATTCCCAACCCCGGTACCGTGTCAGAAAGAGGAAGCCAAGAGATGATAATTTTCTATATCTGCTCTGTTTCCCTCATGTCTTTCTTGTCGGCAATTCGGACAAATCCGTGACAGATACTGAAGTTAGATATCGTAGAATTGTTGTCCCAATCAAACGTGGTCATATGGTCGCAAAGCACATAGACTTTTGATAGAGAACTTTCCTGCGGAAATCACCTTGCAGAGTTCCAGTTGTTGGATTTTATCTAATCGCATCGTCTAGTCAAAAGGTGAGATTATCATAGTGATACATAAGCTATAAAGTAGCAACATTAACACCAGATGTTCCAATCAGAAGTTATATAAACAGTGGCTCTTGAGACTTATGACTTCCTAAGGGTGTTTAACCGGTGCCTCAGTGTCAGCGGCAATATATTTCCGAAACAGTTCGTCGTTATTAGCCGTCATGATTATCTGCTCTCTATGGGTTGAGATCAAAGGACTTGATGAAGTGCAGCGTGAACCTGTTAGGGGTCCAAATGGATTCGACTTTCCTGATCATGACAGATGGAAAAAAAACTGGAAACTTGAAAAGTCTCATCTGCACTGAGAAAATGGTGTAAAGTTCTCTAGGCAATTCGTAGGTGATTCCAGGTTCAGTAGTGCGATTGATCTACTTCTTTTGAGGACTCCTTGATCGACCAAATTGATGTACTGATTTAGATCACATAATGCATAGAATATAATTCGCAGTTCGAGACTTGGTCGATGATCAAAGTTGAACAGGACGTCTTGATATGAATCTGTCAATGCATCTCTGATTCCAAGGATGGTCAAATCTTCACTATGTTGAAATATGCTCTTTTATCTTTTCTGTTCATGGATATTCTGCAGATTTGACTGAAACCTTAATTTGGATCTAACTATCCATGAGTCAGTAATTGAAGAATGACTTTCAGATAACAGAGAAGAAAAAGTAAATTCATTTGCAAGATGGCCTTTTATTTTTTAGACAGGATACTGGCATCATCCTTTGATAAAAAGCCTAACCCTTAAACCTCCAAAAAGTGATTTTGAATGATGTTTCTTAAAGAACCAGAATACTTCTAACAATGGGCTTATGTTGAAGTGACTAGTTAGCCATCATTAGGAGTACTGTCTTGTTAAAAAAGCTCAAAGAGCTCTCCAGTTAAAAAAAGCTCAAAGAGCTCTCTTTCCTTTTTACTGGTGAAGATTCTCCATTATGCACTATAGCATCTGCAATCTCTCTCTCTCTCTCTTTAAAGAATGGCCCCTTGACGTAACCTCGACTCTCATTCATGCACAATGTCACTCACTTTTGGTAATTCCAATATGTCTCCTCTTTTGAAGGTCAAGATATCTGGTCTTCTCTTTAGCTTTATGAAGGGGAATATACAAAGCCTTTCTGCTCTGCATTATTAGTTTGATGTCTAGATTACAATACCATACTTACTGGCAAGCACGGGGCCTCCGGTACATCCTCTAATATTCGAAATGCACGTCCCTTCCTGCTTAGAGAAAGCAATTTTTTCCCCACAAAAAGGCACTGTGAGAAGGAAAGTGGATTCAAAGGATCTAATTGGGATTGACCCACCAAAAAGAAACACACAAAGTAATGGCAGAGAAGGGATCCTACGAAATTCTTGGCATCATGGTCTTCCTAAAATAATGTGGTCATCATCATTTGATGGCCCTTTGTCCCCCTTAATATACTTCAGAGGAAGCTGTTGATGCTAATATTGATTAAAGAATGATTTTTCGATTCCGTAATGTCTTCCTTTGACCAATGCCAGGTCCTTGAGCAGGATCATGCGCATAAAAAGTCACCTGCTTGAATATGTTTTCAGAGTACTGCAATGATGTGCAAAATGATGCTGTAACACAGAAGCTGAGGTAAAATAGTTGTTTACATTGACTATGACTCGTTTCAATGTTTTGCCTGCATGTTTCTGTGCTAAAAACCACGTTAAATTCCTTGTGCAGCTACTTGTCTTTCAAATTAGCGTAGATTTTTTGAAACATCTCTGAACTACCGCTCACGTCACTCATGACACAACCATTTGTTTGGTGCATCTTGTGATAATAATCTAAAGAAGGACTTAGGTAACTTGACACAAGTGATACTGGAGTTCCAGTACCATGAAAAGTCTCAGTTACCACTATCTGAAGGAATTTTCTGAATTGTGGGCCGACCGAAACAACAGAAGGGAGGATTTACTTAACTTGGAGAAAGATACTCGAGTTCGGTACGATGAAAAGTCTCGCTTACTGATTTTTTGAAGGAATTTCTGAATTGTGGGCCAACCGAAACAATCGAAATGCTCAGGTTAAATATCTCACAAGGTGAAGTGACTAAAGTCAAATGGTCCATATGGAGATGACTGGGAAAAAAAAAGAAAGAAACTGATGAAGACTTTTTTCTTGCATTATACTCCAGTTCCTCTTGTAATTGATTCAGCAGGAGGTAGGAACAGAATCACAGAAGAAGAAAATGGTTAATCTGCAACAAGAAGCTCAAATCGGGAAAAGCAAGATATGCATATAATCTAAAGAATGCCACGAAAATGATCCAAGTTGATCACAACTGCAGAGAACTGAACTAAATTAAGCCACAACAATACAAGAACAGCACTTTCCACAGAAATGTCTGCTTGTACACAATCAGTGAAGAACAAAGCATAGTTAACAGTCAAAAAGGACTAAAGGTGGGGGGAGATTGGAGAATGAAACTTCTCTCTTATTGCAACTTTGCCTTTTCACTGGCTTCGAGGTACTACACATCTTAATGCTCAATCTTTTTTTTTTCACTTCCTTTTACAAGTCTACTCTTTAACATCTTCTTTACAGGGAGTGAGAAAAAAGAAAAAAGTGACAGAAAAGGGACAATAGATAGAAAGGTAAAGGATGAAACACAGAAAGAAAAAAGTCGAGCCAATTGATCATCTCTTTGAATCGAATCGATACCATGGCGACTAGTGTGCGGTGCTGCAGTTCTTTTGTATATGCCCACAACCAGCAAGTGCAGTTCATTTGCCTTCTGCAAGAATTAGAAATGGAAAGATTGTCAAATACGGAAACAGATTATGAGGCAAGAACAGGGTCAGTTAGAGGAAAACTAGACCCAAAGAGCAGTACCCTTGGCTGTTTCGCAGACTTTCCCTAAGAAAGAGAGGAAGACGATGACCAGCGTGACCCCCGCAATGAGCCCGATCAGTATTGCTAGTGTCTTCTCGATCTCGTCGTCGTCGTTGGTATCTGTTTTCCAAATATTTGCGCAAAATGATCAGGGTCTTACTCAGCTCAGCCTCACTTCATGATGGAGCCAATTGAATTACAACAGTCTGCCACTTTTTTTCCCATTAAGATGTTCTAACTTGCCTCTGGAGAATGAACAGCTAAACCACTTTGCTTGTTTCTTTTTTCTCAAGCATCAAACTCTTATTGCCTGTCTTACTTTGTCCCTCATTTATGGGCAGTTCTCATTCCCCCTTTGCATTAGCAAATTGTGTTGGTGGTGGCATAAAATTTTTAGGGCATGCAGCATAGAAATTTGCCAATCAATCCCTCACGGTTCTTTTCCCATGAAACAGAACACTAATTAGACAGTATGAATAACATGAACCAAAAGGAGAATAAGACAAACAGGGGTTATCAGACTATGTCTATGGACATCTCAAAAGGCATTACCATAGCACAACCACTACTACAAAACACACACCCTTACTCCAGAGCACAAACTACTGAAAATTGAAAGAAAGAAAGAAAGAAAGCTAAAAACTTAAATTATCAGATGATGAAATTTTACAGAGGAGCATCTAAAATCAGTTGACTGTACCTTAGTTGTCACATTGCAGACTGATTAAAATAGACACCCTACTTGATAAAGTGCACTTAGGATGGGAACTGAGCTAATGGTAAGCCCAAATCAGTCCATGTAAACAATGCATAAGGATAACCAAATTAACCCGAAAACCATGCTAAACCATGATCCGACGCCACCATAGACCCGACCCTTACCGTGGCCGCCATGCGAGTGGTCTCCGCCCTCCGAGTACCGCACGTAGCACTTGGACAAGAACATGTCTGCCCATCTGGCCGCCCCGCAGTTGCTCTTCAACTGCCCGATCGCCTCCGCGAGGCAGTCCTGGCACTCCCCGGGGCTCAGGTCCTGCACGCACTGCGCGATCGCCCGCACGTCGCCGGACCATCCATCCCGATAGAACTTGTAGGCCACCCCGTCGCCGCTGCTCGCCCCGACGTACCCCAACACGGCGTCCCGCCTCGCCAGCGCGTCGGAGTCGAAGTTGTCCGACCCGGGCCCGCACTTCTTGATCACCACGGTCTTGTCTTCGACCCCGAGGAAGGTGGAGTTGTCGTACTTGACGAAGCAGCCGTCGAGCTGGAGGGCGCCGCCGCAGGCTCCGGCGCAGAGGGTGCCGACCTGGCTGACGGCGCGGGCGACGCAGCGGGAGCAGGTGCTCTGGTCGAGGTCGCCGCGGCATTGGAAGAGACCGTAGATGGTGTCGGCGGAGGTGGTGCCGGCGGGGACGGTGAAGTTGTTGTAGGCGGCGAGCATGGCGTTGTTGACGAAGGAGGTCAGGATGGAGTTGACGCCGTTCTCGTACGGCGACCCGGGGAGGTACTTCAGCTGCGAGCAGCCGCCGAAGACGAAGGAGTCCGTGTCGGAAGTCGACGGAGACGGGAGGAGAGAGAGTGCGAGGAGGAAGACGGAGGAGGAGAAGAAGAAGAGCGGACGAGACGGAGCTTTTTCAGCGACGGACATGGTGGTCGTTGAGAGAGAGAGAGAGAGAGAGAGAGAGAGAGAGTTAAGTGTCTGCCTCTGCTTGGTTGAGAGGTGGCTATGGTGGGTTGGTCATATAGCAGAGTGCTCTCTGTTTCTGTGTGTATGAGAGAGAGAGAGGGGTGGTTCCTTGGGAAGGAATTTACGCAAGGAAGGACGGAAATTTGATGATAGTGGGGTGGAGGTCCAAAAAAGCATTTGTCCAAATCTATCTTACCGGGCGCGAAATAATTGCCACGACCAAGATAAATTACATTAATAAGCCAATTTAGAGAGGATGAACTTTTATCTGAATGGTCGATGGATAAATTACGTTACTAAGCGAACCCAGTTATAGTCGAACCTTTACGGGCGTCGTTCTGTCGTTACTGGCCTCATGTCGTATTTCTTCTGTTCTTGTTTGACATTTTCCGTCGATTGATCTAATCAAAATCCCGAAAGCGGAACACTTGAGCCGATATCACGTGCGGGTTTTAAGCGATTACTTTCTGTTTGTTTTACATAATTAAGATTGTTCGAAGGGAAAGAAGAGAAGAAAAGAGAAAAAGGAAAAAAAAAAAAAAAGACAAGAGTTGGTTCGGTTGGACGGCATGGCTTAAAAGGGCGTGGCGCTACACTTGGATCTGGGAGTCCAGTGAGCTCTCGAAGTCAACATAAATAGGTTTAAAAGAGACCGGCCATGGTTGACAATTACTCTTCATCGGCAGCAAAGATCAACGAGGGTGGTGGCGAGGGACCTCAGACCCAGTGCCTCACCAACCGAAGTGGCCTCTAAAGAATCAAAGTCTCAGCTGGTGATTGTTTGTTGGTGCTGTGACAGATCTGAGAGCAGGGGGCTATCTGCAAATAAAATCTTGGGTCTTGGGCTAAATTGAATAAAAGAAGAAAGACAGAGCTTACGTCTAAGGTCCAGATCATTCTAGGATATTCTACCCCCTTTTTCCCGCCCTTTTCTTTTCCTTTTGGCCCCTAGGATTCCCTTCTTCTTTTTTCTCCGAACCAAGTTTTTGTTCGGCGTTTTCATATCAGCTGCTTATTTAATTAAAAGCCGCGCTCGGGATTTTGCCGAGGGGCCGAGCCGATTTCGGAGATCGGCTTTCGATAGGACACGGCATCGCTCACGGTTGTCCTGTTTGGCCTTGGCAATTTGGTTGATGCGCGGTTTGCTCGATCCCGAGTCGGTTTCAGTGTGCTCGTGCTAGCTACTCCTACAATAGCATGATGCCGGGGCAGTATTATTGCATGCATTGTTTTGAGATGTGGTCTATAAGAGCACTGGCTTCATTTTGTTCCGCGAAAATTTGCGGTGGTTGGGCATTACTTTGATTTCGTCCTCATGCGCATAGCCAGGCTCCTAAACACGAGATGTAAGGTACTTGGTGAATAAGTAGGCTCACTCTTTCTTTGCCAAGGGGACTTGAACTGGTCGTCCGACCGTGGATCCGAGGGCTAGGGACCCTAATCCGGGGACAGGGGAGACCTCAGTTTGGGTTCCGGGAGTTAATTAGCTCTAAGGTTAACGGACTCTGTTAGGAAAATTGCTTAAGGCTACTTACAAACGTACACACACACACATATATAGATTGAATAGAATCACGTGAGAGATACGCAGGCCAGCATGCCAAATGGTGTCTTAACAGGGTTTATCTAAACGTGAGAGACCTCTGGAGTTGGTTTTTTCTTCTTTTTACAAATTTGAGCAGCCCTCACAACACTAGATCACTCTCTTTTTAGATTACAAACACTCACATTACCATAAATTTGAAAAAAAAAATCACTCTTGTCTTCCACAATCTTTTCTCAAAAGTTTAGACACTTAACCTTACAATCTGGACCGTCCATTTTTGAACGGACTGTCTAGATCTTCGATTTTTAAGGAGTAATTTTTTGAATTATATATATATTTATTAATTATAATTTGATACATCCATTCATAATACGGGCGATTTGAATTACATGATTAGAATCTAATCTTTTAAGGAATTTATCAACATAACGAGCTATATCCACTTTGTCTTAATCATGTACTGTTTTCCGTTAAACGGTTATTCTAGACTTTGTCACTGCACGGTGCCACCTGTTGTAAACAGGTTTTTCCAAAGCAAATTGACGCCCTCGACGTTCTTCCAGGTGTGCACCTTTTATGGGTCCCATCCAAACTTTTGACGAACCCGCAATTTGACAACTTTTTGCTCGCCTTCTGCGAAGGAGGTCCTTCCACACTAGAAATCACGTTTCTCATCCAACATCTTTGTTTTTCCTTTCGCAGAGAGCCAAAGCCTTTGTATGCTTTTATACGCTCTGCTGTTAACATCTACATGTAACTTTCTGAATGTATAAGTCGTTCGTTCATCGAATGATACACATCAGTCGCCTTTGATTGTTTGGTCATTTTCAAAAGGACAAAAAAATAAACAAAAAAAAAATAGAGATCCTCTCAACACCCTCTCCAGTCCTGCCATCTCAAGAAGCAACTCGAGCAGATGGTTTTTTTTTTCTTTTCTTTTTTAGCACCCGAGTCCTTTTGATTAGATGCGTGTTTTTTTTGTTGTTGCAATTTTCCGGTGTCTGAGCCGAGTACGTACACAAGGACCGAACAAAGATTTGCACCATAACAAGTCCGACGAATAATTCATTAGAGTGCTGACTAGAGCTTAAGTAAGTTTGAGGAGAGTTATTAATTAGAGCACAAAAAGGAAAATATCACTTACCAAAAAATTGTAATCTCGACCCAAATCTGTTGTGAAGCGATGTAAGACGATATTTCAATAATCCATAAAGTTGAATTAAGAGCGGCACATGAAATTTGACCGATGCGAGTGGACGCACATACACAAAAGACAAGGAAAGTCAGCCCAAGAGTTTAAAACTACTAAACGGAGGGAGGGAACTACATATGAGATTTCTTGTCAAGTGATAGTGCAACAATATACAAGAAAGCACAACTCAACGACTTTCTTTGACTTGACTAGCGGAGAAACAAGACATTATTGCAACCTTTGGGCGGTCCCTTTGAGTGAAACGAGATAACAGAGAAAATGAATGGCAAGATGATGTAATTTGATCTTTGGCCATGAGATGTCAATCTGCAAGTTGTTGGTGAAGTACCGTAGCTGACATTGAACCCTTGCACTAGCTCTGGTGGCCTCAGTGGGTAGACTTGGGCGATGGAGAACACAAGAGTAATCTTCAGCTCACGACCCAACATGAAAATGAAAATTGATGGCTACATTTTTTTAGTCTTTATCTTGACTTGACCGGGGCCCTCCCCAAAATGGTTTTGATGTTTCGACCATAGATCCATTAATGAAGTCATTCTTAAAGGGGATAAACCTAAGTTAAAGTTAGGTTTCTATGTATTAATCGCAAAACAGGACATCCATTGGAGTGATTATCAGCTTATATGTTGATTTTGCATGCAAACAAGATAAAAACCCGACCAAAGTATTTAAGATGATAGATTGATGGAGATTTATATGTATTCACCTGGGACTAGGAACTGCACATAAAATTCAACGAATAGGGGGCCCAGCACGCGAATTAAAACGAGATGAAATCCAGTTATGATACCATGTTAAAATATCCAACTCAAAATTTCAAGCGATAGAGGGAGAACACATATGAATGAAGAGCATATAAATCATGTAGATAAGCGTTAAGGGATACTTCAACAAAACATTTGAGTGTTTGGCCACGCTCTGCTTCCACTTTCATTCCAATTTGCTGTAGAGTCCTTTCTATAAATGATGATTTATTAAGAGAAAATAACCAAAGTTTTTTTAAAGGGATTGTTGCATATCAATTTAGTCTAAACTTTTTAATTTTATCTATTTAATCTTAAATCTTTTGAAGATTTACTAATGCAATCATTCTGGCCAATTTTGTTGGAAAATCGTTAGCGTGAACACTGGCCACTTAACATGACATGACCGACTTCGACGTGGATAATTTTTGGTGTTTCTTAATTTTTTGATTTTTTTTACGAATTTTCTTAATATTTCCCTTTTTATTTCCTTTTCTTTTCTTGCTTTATTTTCCCTTCTTCCTTTGCCGATTATCGGGTCTCAGTGATAGCTAGCGATGCTATGGTCTATTCTCGATTTTTGGAATAGAGAATCAACCCTATCTAGCCTGGAATCAGCTTGGATTGGATCAATCCAAGTTTTTTTTTTCTTTTTGGCTTTGGTTATTTCCATATATATATATATATATATATATTTATAGAGGTGGAAAAATGGATCGAGAGCTCATATTCTAATCCATATTTAAGAGTGTGGGTCATAAATTAGTTATTTAACAAATTTAAATGATTTATAAATGGTTCACTAATAATTTAATGGGTATTAAATGAATTGCGTCATAGATGGGTTAGCTAACTATCTGAAAGATTAATTTTTTATTTTAATTTTTTCAATTATTAAATTATCCACAATGTTTTAGTAATATATATTTTTAATAATTTATAAGTTTTATGAAATTAGATTAAATAAGGAAGTGTTTTAGTAAAATGGGTTAGGTCGGGTAAGATTTGGATCGAGTATAGGTCGTTGGATATTTATTACTGAAAATATGTCAAAACAGATTAAATGGATCAATATGACTCGATCTAAACTCGATCCGATGTTGGACACCTCTAATACTTGTTACTCATCAAGGGTGTGGGACGGAGTTGCTTGTGCTTTCTCCCTCGCGAATCATGCTTTTGCACTCTTCTCCATATGGCCGTTCCCTCCACCAGCTGCCCTTTCTCCTTGTAGAAGTCGCTCAACAGATCATCCAAGCAAATGACCTTTTTACCGATTGGATCAATACGAAAGATTAATGATAATATTAGAACTCCAAGACCCCATCCGCGAGTTACCAAAGAGGACACCGAGCGATGATATTATGAAGATAATTTGGGCCGGTGGACCGGTTGTTCCCGGTTCCGCCGGTTGCCCACGAGATGTCAATTTGGATATTGTTGGTGAAGTACGGTAGCTGACATTGCACCCCTGCCCTAGGTTACCTCAGTGGGTGGACAAGGACACTACTAGAATAGACTTCAGCTTACGACCCAAAATAAAATTGGGAATTGATGGCTACATTTCGAGTCTTAATCTTGACTTGACCAGGGCCCTCCCAAAACTGGCTTTGACGTTTTGGTCATAGATAGTAAAAAAACAACCCATTGATAAAGTCATTTTTTTTTAGTTAAGTATGTATAAACTTTTCAAGAGATACTCATTCATGGATAGCTCAGTTAGTTAGGGCGCACTTGGGATTGTGTGGTTAGGAATACTGGTTCCAGGTTCGATTCCTCAAATGAGCACCTGTGATTTAAATGGAGAGCCATAGCGGTGGGTTGCTGCGCTAATCTCCCTCGAGGAATAGTCGAGGTGCTCGCAAGCTGGCCTGGACACCTTGGTTATAAAAAAAAAATTTTCAAGAGATTAGATACAAACATGAAGCCATACACAAAAATCATGAATCAATAATGACACTAGGTGTGCCAAGATGAGTTCAACGGTGAACCGGTTGCAAGATACATCAATGCGGCAATGCGCGTCTAACCTAGAGGCCAAAGTCGACCAAATGCTAGTAGATAAACGGCCAAACAGACGGCTCCAAAAAGTAGCAATACCAGCCCTAAAGCCATTTTTAAAGAGAAAAAGGCAAAGTTAGATTTTGTGAGTATTAATCGCAAAACAGGACATCTATTGGAAGGAATATGAGCATATATGTTGATTTTGTACCCAAATATGTTAGAAGTCCGACTTAAAAACCTTAAGATAATCGGTGAAGGGAGAATTACATGTGTTCACATCGAATTAACAACTGCATGCAAAAATTCCACGACCAGGAGGCCCTAGTCAAGAAATAAATGGTTTCCGGCTGTAATGCCATGTTAGAATATCCAAAAGTCAAAAGATCAAGCGGTAAAAGGAGTTCACACGTGCATGGAGAGCATATAGATCCCGTAGGCAAGCGATAGATGATAATTTAGCCAAGCATCCGAGGGTCTTGCCGAGCTCCCCTTCCCCGTTTCTTTCCGATTAGCTATGTATTTTTCTTTTCTTTTCTTTTTGTGATTAGAGTATTGCTTCATTTTGATTATAGATTTTTGATCATTTGGATATTCGATTACGTAATGTATATCCGAATAGAAGAACTTCACGAATGCCTTAAAAGGGAAAAGAAAATTGTATCTCTGCGGGTATTTTTGACGTCACCCAAGAAGATAGACCAAGGTGGGAATTTCTAAAAGCACGGACATCAAAAGTGTCCCCCTTTAATTAGATTCTCATCTCATTGCCTTTAGGGTTAAAAAAAGAAAGAAGAAGAAGAAGAATACGTGCAGCAATCCAAGCTGCTTTTCATGAACGAAAGGATGGAGTTATTTTTAGCGTTTGCGAAAATTTAAACTGGAAAACAGATTAATGACCTTATTCAACCTAATGCTGGTCGTGAAATGCTACGAATACTAAGAACGTGCACATCGTACGAAACATTGTTTACCGAATGATGCGTCGCTTAATTACATGCAAATTAAATGAAGTTACCTGCTTTGTCTTGGGTCCCTAACTTAGGAAGCGGTATTAGATTTTTTTTTCCTTTTCTCGGGCATAGGATGTCTCGGATCGAATCATGACGTATGCACACGGATATTGTCGAAAAAAAAAAAATTTACTTGTATTTTTCAAGCTTAATTTGGCATTCGGCAAACGGTGAGGCAAGGCAGGAATTTGTATGAACCTCGTATCATCAAAAGGCAAGTCATCTTCAGCATTAACGACGTTAGGTTTAACGGCAATAGGATTCTGCTTGACGGGTCCACACTTTTTGGGCCTCTACTATTTAACGTGGATCGGCGACCCACCAAATTTAGGCATTTTAACTTCCTTAAAACAGAAAGGTTTCACTTAAATAGAATTAAGTGCTTCGTAATTCGTGGCTTTCTAGACACCGGCCTTGTTCGCTAGACTCCGCTAGCGGGTTAGGTGCCAAGTGACTCGACCCTTCGAACAAGATTCCGACCGCAAAAGCGAGCTAATCACCAAGGACTCTCTCTTGATGAGGTCTGCGAATATAGGCAATTGCTTGGGTCGCCCTCCCCTACTCTTTTTCCTGGTGACTGACTAGTCAATGTCCTCAGACCCAATTGAATATGGGTGAGCGGTTTCCAGGTTCATTTTATGCTCCAGTTGAAACTTGAAACTTATCGGTCGGAACTTGTTTCTCATTTTTTGGAACCTGATACCTATCACGCATAGCCTGAAACTTGAAACTTATCCTATTTGCACACGTTCGGCTCTTCAATTCTCGATTCTACCCTGAAATCATGCTTGCCCCCGCAATCGAGATTTCAGCATGGTAGCTAATGTTATAGGACATAGAAATGTTGGAAAAGGAGGAGAATTGTAGCTAGACTTAATGATTCGCCTCCATCTCTTGGTTTTTGTGGGCTTAAAAGGCTGGTCCAGACTGGTTTCTATGGACCACAACTTGATTCCCACCACACTATCTCCTACCAAACCACCCTCGAGGAGTATCAAAGAAGTTGTTCTGGTTCACACATCAAACCTTTGCGGTTGCCCCAGGTACTAGTTTAATGGCTGCTGGTGTCTGTTTTAGAACAGGAGAGTAGGTTCTAAAGAGCTCTTGATCCCACATGAGGAGCAGTAAGCTCTCATGTTGTGCCAAAAGAGCCTTTAAAGAAACCCAAAAAAGTCTCCTGAAGAATAAGTTGAGATTCAAATCTGTCTGTAACTTTCCAGCATTAAGAAGAGCAAAACCCAGCTGAGGATCATAAGTGGACATCAATCCCATTGAAAATGAAGTCGAAAATATCATCGTAAATCCAGCACATGGAAGATGGGTACAGCCATAATGTCACTAACAATATCGATTCGGCAAGGCAGCTGCCACATTAAGGCGCATGATCACAAATAAACACTTACATTGTAAACTACATCAGTAAGAACACTTAAATCAACAGGCCAAACCCATCTGGGTTTCTGCTTTACTTATTGTCTTTCGCCATTTGATGTACGAATAACGATTCGAAATAACAAACTGAATTTACAGCCAGCTAATGAGAAGTAGAACGCCGCAGCAGTTTTGCCCTAATGTCAAATCGATTCAATCCTTCTGCTTGTTCGATGCTCGGTCCTTCTCCATGCGCTCAAACAAGCTCCCGTCGTACACGGCCCGGACCGTGTCTTTGTGAAGCAGACCGTCCTTGTCCTTGCAAAGCATGTACAGGACCTTCCATTCCGTGTAGCTCGCCAACCTGCAATCGAGTTCATCATTTTCCCTTCATTTTCCGATTTATCTTTTTCCCAATTTGTTGCCTTGTTTTCCAAAGCTGTGATGTTAGAGAGAGTAGCAAAAGAAAACAAGCAACTCTTTCCCAGCTGTTTTGCTGTAATTATTATAAGGCCCTTCTGTTTCTACAACAGAAACTAAAAGCACAAGCACTCACCAGCCTGTGTAGTCCTTGGGTTGCCTATTGGACTTGAGCATCTCATGCAGCTCATCTGATGTCAAGGCGTTCGGGTGCGTCCGCGCGTGCTTCCCAAAAATCTCTTCGAATTTTTCCGGAACGAACCTATATAACCCACAAATCTTCGGTAAGCGATCGGCCCTCAAGTGGGACTTACAGAGCGACCGGACCTCGAAACAACGGTTAAGTCGTCTATTGAGAAAAACAATGCATATGTACTGATCCTCTATACCTTCCTTCAGAATCGTAGACGCCAGAATCACTTCCGTGCTTGGCCCTTTGGATGTTCTTGACTTCGATTGGAAACAGAAAGGAAGGGAATTTGCCCTGCTTTCACAACCAAAATCAAGCCCCGTCACATTAAGTACTCATTCTCAAACCACAAAAATAGCAGAATTAATAAAATCCAACAAATTCAACTCAAGATATAACATGAAAATATTAGTAATAAATCACCCGATAGTAAAGTGTAGAACAAAATCCGTATTTCCTCGTACTTCCAAGATCCACGGGAGACATCAATGTTATTAACGACGCAATTATTCAGACAAGAAGCATATATATGTTTTATTATGTTCAATCTATTATCATTATTACCCTTGGTGATGAGAAAGAAAAGGGTGGGTGGATGATGACTTAGTGCGCACTCTATGTGGAGGAGTAAGACACAGCAGGTGTTTTGCCTGGATTCGACATCCATGACCCAATGACAAGGAGCCACCAATTTTGATGTAGATTTCAATGTCGTGCCGGTCAATTTTTTTTTTGGGTCTCCGACACGTGGCATTTCTTTCTTTTACTTGGTAATATAATTCATCCTAATTTAAAACTTATCCCGAGATATTATTTCAATAAATATATTTCTATCAATTCCTATCGAATTCATATGTCGAATGATCCCACGTCAAAGAACTTTATCAAAAGAAGACGTGCATATAAAATTTTCTATTTTGCGATCATACACAAACTATAGTTGATAAGCAATAATGGCTCTCCTCTGTCTACATGATCTACTTAGCCGCCTGAGACCCGGAACCTATTGCCTAACACGGGTCTCAGCCGTTTGGTCCGGAACTCACACTTAGAAAGTCATGATACATCTCGACCTGTCCCGAACTTCTAATCTAGTTAGGCCTTTGTTTGCACCTATTTCAATAATGTAAAGTGGTACTAAACCTCAACCTAAAATACCCAAGATGCATATTTTAATACACAATTATGTACTATTTTATATGCTTGTATCCCATCATGATGGCATCCTATTACTCATACCAGTCTTTTCTAGGAAAAAAAAATAGAAAAGGGTTTTTTTTGGGCAAGATATTGACATTCCAACAACCAGCACCTATAATAGAACCAAATATATATATAAATATATATAAAATCAATAACCAAGCTACTATGTATTAAATTGTGAATTTCGTTTGCTAATGTTGCGGATATTTTCCATTTTTACTTCGAGGACACTCTGATATTTATTTCCAATCATTTCATTACTACAATGAATATAAAATAGACAAATGCAAGCGGTCGCCTTGGTAGCGAATCTCTTACAAGATCAATTCAGATTGACTTTGGTAACATAACTAAGCACGTTTCCGGCAAAAAACCAAAACATGGTTAAGCAGGTTCAAAATTTCTCGATTACCCTACTAATTGAATTTTTTTTTGGGTAAGGACTACTAATTGAATTTTCATCTATCCAAATATCAACCAACTTTTTCTCATCGAGACTATGAAGCTGTTCGTGATTTGTAACTCCATTTGTAAGAGCATGTATTCTAAGATTCGAGTTAACCTATAACCTCTCTCCATCTCTTATATTAAGAAGATATAGTCTGTGACATCTCGTCGTCCACTCGACCCCTAAAGCGCTCTTATTCATGATGCTTCACCAGGTAAATTTCTATTTAGATCCGAGCCATGGTGACCCCGATAGAGTTAGTCGAACGTGATTCATTCGCCCCATCCATGTGAATCGATGCAACTATTTCACGTGTTCGTGGAGGTCCAGTGGCAACCTCAGCCCACGGGATCCGAGGGATTCGATCTCCCGGCGCCTCCCTAACTCACCTAGCGAATCGGACGGGCGGATCGTTGCCGTTTCTATCCTACCTTCAGGTGCTGAAGGAGTGATCGTATTTATACGTATTCAAGCCGGATGCTCACTTTTTTCATTGGACGATTCGTAGCCGCCCCTTGAGAAGCTAACTCCCAGCTACCGAGACGAACAAGAACAGCCGCAATTCTACTTACGGTCCAAAAGAGAAATTACCTCCGGAAACGACACTAACTCAAGCACGTACAACCACAACCACAAAAAGAGAGAGAGAGAGAGAGAGAGAGAGAGAGAGAGTTTTACAGGGCGAGTTTTCTGGCTGAGTCCCATGTTGATGAAGGCGGCGGCGACGGTGGACAAGGGGAGGCCAGCTCCGATCGATCGAAAACCTTCAAGACATCCCCCATAAAGAAAAGAGAAAAATTAGTCCTCGAACAGATCCCATCAGACATTTTCGAGAAAATCTGAGGAAACGAATCTCTTATAGGTTCTTGTCGTCTAGCTCAGAGAGAGAGAGAGAGACCTTGAAATGTCTCCCAGGGATAGACGACGCCGTCGTGGTTGCGGTCGAAGAAGGCGACGTGCTTCTGCAGGACGTTCTGGTCGTTCGGCATCATGGGATCGTACTTCTTCGCATTATTACCTGAAACAAGTCCAAACCAAACCCCCCACTAAAACTTCACCATAAAAACCTCAAAACCCAGAAGGCTCTCTCCTCCGCTCTTTAATGGGCACGCGTTCACGAATCCCGACTCACCATCGTCAGGGTTACTGGTCGACGAAGGAGACGACGACGCCATGTGATCCGTCCTCGAGATTCCGTTTCCTTAAGAGCGGCGAGAGAGGAAAGCGACGAACAGAGGGAGGGGAGGGAGCGAACAGAGCAAGAGCGTGCCTCTCTTGTTTTTTTTTTTTTTTTGGAGCTTTTCGGGGAATCTGTGCTGTACGATCCGTGGGGAGAGTGGCGATAGGCAAAGCTTTGTTTTTATACGCGTGGAGCTTTGTCAAGTCGAGAAATTAGTCTAATCTTTATCCTAGTCGACCCAATATAATTTCCAAGGTTGAAGAAACCTTCGGACCGGGGGTTGTTTTCCCCCCGTCCCGCATTTTTTAGGATTCTTCCATTAGGAAAAGCAATCGTGGCGCGGGGCGTGATAATTGATAAACCGATAATTGCGTTCACACCGGCTTCTTCTCTTTTTGCTCGTGAATGAATCCGACACGGTTTGTACGCGTGTCCACGTCTCAACCCTTGCTCACGAAGAGAATTTTTAGTAATTCTTTTTCTTTTCTTTTTTTAATCCAAAAATTTCTAATTTTTTTTAACTAATTTCTCATGTAGCATTGCGTCTACAAATTGGTCAGGCAAATAATAAACTTTAATGTGGAGTGTCGTACAATTAATTCCATAAATCAATATTACCGTATGTATCATCAGCACTCCATCCTTTTTTCACAAAAAACTGAATTCTCTTTTCGTGCATTTGTTTATTTTGAGGTGTCAAGCGTCTATCGGTATACGTGGCCGATTCGGCGAAACCGTCGGTTCCGGTTCTTGAAAAAAGTGGAATCGGAACCGACTCTTGAAAGGACTGGTTTCGGTTCCGATTTCGGTTCGGGCTCGAAACCGCCGGTTCCTGGAGATTTCAGGCCGGATTTCGTTCCCCTTTTTAATTTAATTTTTGAAAATAATAAATAATAAAATAAAAATAATAAATTATAAATTATAATCAAATTGTACATTGTAATAAAATTTGAGAGAAAAAGGAAGAGGAATAGGCTTAAACTTAATGAAATATCATTAAGCGCCTACATATTTTCTTGTGGATAGAAGAATCAAAGCCAATATAATTCTTTTAACTTTAATAATCCCAACTTACCTCATCTTCAATCATCGTTATCCGTTGTGTTACCCATGGCGGTGGTATCTCCACAATGCTCACTGAATAATTCGCGTTCTCGATCTAGCTCTTGGAATCGAAATTTAGCCATTGTCCAATCATCAACACAAGCTTGAGCCTCCACAGATTTCGAACTTAATCTTGAATGGTGGTAGTCTAAAATTAATCCTCCAGTGCTAAATGCTTGTTTAATTGCAATTGTTGAAGAATGAGTTGTTAATATCTGTCTTGCGATAAGAGCGAGAACTAGGAATTGAGTTGAATGCCTCTTTCATCACTCCATAATTTTGAAAATTTTGAAATCTGTGTTGTATTCGGAATCACTAAACTAAAAAATAATGGCTAAATAATTTTCTAATTCGAAAATAGTACATGTTGTCCCCTTTTAATTTTTTTGCCTATTCATAAGTATGAGCATTTTGTACCCTCTACCAAGTGAATCACCCACATCGCTTGGTGAGGTAGTAGGTTGGGAAGATCCAATATCACTTAAACTATATCTACTACAAAATTCATTATATAATGCTACTATAGTGGGTTTAACCTCACTTTGTATAATTAAAATATCTATTGCTTCATCTAAATGTAAACAAGCATAATAATAATCATTCAGATAATCTTAATAAGTCATCTAATTTAGTATGTGGATCGAAAATAATAACAACCAAATAAACAAGAGGAATGTTGAAATAATAAAGCGACCATTTTTCTCGCATTACTAAAATAGTCGGAGCTAATTCAGTATCTTTTTCATAATCATTAAAAATACCAGTAATATTAACACACTCTATTAAAAATAAATACGTAATAAGATAATAAATACAAGATAAAATATTAATAGCATCATTAAAAATTTTCAAAAAATTTAATTTTTTTTTGGCAAACGTTCTAATGTTGCGGGAGTAAAGTAATATCGAGAATATTATTCGAAATAAAACGTACACAATAAATCTTTATACTCAAAAGATTGACGAAGCAACTTGTAGGTAGAATTCCAACGAGAGATTATCAATCGGAAATTTTTTTGCCCTTCTCTCATGTTCTTTACAAAATTTGACCCATGCTTTCATAAATTGGGGACGGCTGCATAAAAATTTAATTATATTCTTTATTGGGGCGAGAGAATTTTAAAGATTTCATAAATTATCTTGAACACATAAATTTAAAACATAGCAAGCGCATCTAATTTGAAAAAATTATCCGCCAAAGTGGGT
The DNA here is from genome assembly GCA_028455895.1 of Rhodomyrtus tomentosa. Classification (NCBI taxonomy): domain Eukaryota; kingdom Viridiplantae; phylum Streptophyta; class Magnoliopsida; order Myrtales; family Myrtaceae; genus Rhodomyrtus; species Rhodomyrtus tomentosa. The sequence continues at coordinate 10,991,134 of JAPCWY010000011.1, forward strand.
TTACAAATATTTTCTAATTCGGGAATGAAAACGATATTTGCCGCAACATTATCAAAACCAATTGAAATTTTTTTTATTAATCAAATTATATTCTTCTAAAACTTACCTAATTATTTTATAAATATTAATGGTCGTATGTATTTCATCAAAAACTTGAAATGCAAGAAGTCTTTTTTGAATGGTCCAATCGTCACTTATCCAATGACACGTGAGACCCATATAAGAATGAATTTGCCAAGAATTAGTTTAAATATCACTATCTATATGCACACGTCCATTGAAATCCATAAAAAAATTTGTCAAACTTTTTTTTTATAAACCTTTAAAAGTTCGTGTCTAATAGTAGTTTTCAAAACATATGGTGCTTACAGTGCAGTGTTTACCAAAAAATTTAAATTAAAACTTTCACCAGTGATAAAGGAGCATGTTCAAGGGCAACATATTCAGCTAATATTTATTTATAAAGTGCATCAGTGTAACGGAATAAAGGACGAGGGTTAGGATTGAAGAACCCGGAAATTTGTTGTTGGTTAGTGTTGATCCCCGCTTGCGTTGGATGTTGTTTTGTCAAATGCCGCAGCTGTCTCCTTTAGAAAATTTGTATGATTTTGGATAATATTTACAGTTTATCTTATATTTACCTTCTTTCATGTACATTGTCGAAGTGTTGCCATAAGTTGGAAGTAACCTCTCGAGCCTTCCGTTTCGGCTCATTTATTGTCGACATTTCTTTGACTAGGATAAAGACTTTATTGCGTTGGGACGTGCTCGACGTTGGGACGTGCTCGACGTTGGGATTGAGAACATAGTTGACATTATCATTGTCGTCTACCCAACATGCATATTTACGAGGATCAAATTGAGGATAAGAAAAATGGATTCTCTCATCGTATTCTTTCCAGTATTTCTGCCTCTGGTTGTCATTTTTTGAAAGAATTGATTAAAAAAATCGATTCAGAGACTTGAGACTGATTTGACTCATTTGAGAGAATTTAAGAGAATTGAGATGAGAAAAATTGTGAGAAAAATGAAAGAGGAAGAAGGATATTTATAGAAGGGGTATAAATTGTAAAAAAAAGAAAAAAGAGATGCTAGCCATTGCATGCAACAGCCTGAAGGGCCCCCATGGGGAAAGAGCCTACGGCTCTTTCCCCCACGACCCACAGGCCTCACTTTTTTTTTTTTTTACGATTCGAAACCAGCCCGAAACCACCGCTCTGGGCCGGTTCCCGAAATTATGGAACTGGAACCGATCCTTGAAGGCTGGTCCCAATTTCGATTTTGAATCGTGGGCCCAGTCAACAGGCCGGTTCTAGACCCACGGTTCAGAATGGCCATGTTTATCTGTCGGCTTTTGTTTGTTTCACGGGAACGGATTCCTTGTCAAGTCAGTTTAGGGGGTGCAGACACGATTGCACGAATTCGGATAATGGCCATAAGCGAGAAATCAAAATGGAGGATTGTGTTCTCGAGTGATTTTTTTTTCCTTTTCTAAATGTAGAAATATATCATCATTTCCTACTCTTATACGAATTTTAATGCCCTTATCTTACGTCCTTTTTATTTTTACTAACTTGAAAAGAAAATAATGGTAGTTAGCCATTGTAGGTTTTGTTAAGTGTTGGAGCTGGAAAACAAAGAGAATGGATCAAGGATACAATGAAACCTTCACCAATCCCGTTAAGAAAAGAAGTTTTCACAAATACATGTCTATGTCACGATCCATCATAATGGGTTTGCGAAAAACTCTATTAAGTATTTGTTTGAGTATTGATAAGGATAGTAACGCCATGTTTGTTTTGCGAAAAATAAATAATTTAGAAAGTATTTTCTTAAAAAAGACCGCTTGTATCACTTACGAAAATAAATGGAGGAAAAACAATCTCATTATTCATGAAAAGGTGAACAAAAATGGCTATCTATAATAAAATATTTTTCACTGACTAAGAATTTTAGGCGATAAAAATGATCAGTTTTCGAAAAATATTTTCCAAACCGTTCATTTTTCACAAAACAGACGAGGCCTAGGGTCGATTTGAATAAATTGTTTACTAGGTATTTGAATGAGCTGATTATACTTAAAATACCAAGTAAGGATCTGTAACGTGGTGTATCGTACAATTAATTTCATAAATCAATGTTATCGTATTTTTCATCATCACTCCATCCTTTTTTTCACAAAAGACTCAATTTTCTTTTCATCCATTTGTTTATTTTGAGGTGCCAATTGTCTATGGGCTTTTGTTTGTTTCACGAGAATGGATTCCTTGTCAAGTCAGTTTGGGGGTTGTATACATGATTGCGTGAATTCAAATAATGGCTAGAAGGGAGAAATCAAAATGGAAGATTGTGCTCTGGAGGGATTTTTTCTCTTTTCTAAATGTAGAAATATATCATCATTTCCTATTCTTAGACGAATTTAATCCTCTTATCTTACGTCTTTTTTTATTTATTTTTATTTACCTGAAAAGAAAGTAATGATGGTTAACTATTGCAAGTTTTGCCAAGTTTTGGAGCTTGAAAACAAAGAGAATGGATCAAGGATACAATGAAACCTTCACCAATCCCGTCAAGAAAAGAAGTTTTCACATAAACAAGTCTACGTTGTGATCCATCACAATGAGTTCACAAAAAAGTATATTGAGTATTTGTTGATAACCATCGTTTATTTACGAAAAATGAATCATTTAGAAAGTATTTTCTTAAAAATGATCTATTTTTATTGCTTACGAAAATAAATGAAGTAAAAAAAATCTCATTATTCACGAAAATGTGGAGAAACAAATGGCAGTTCATAATAAAAATATTTTTGACTAACTAATTATTTTAGGTGATACGGACGATCAGTTTTCGAAAAATATTTTCTAAACTGTTCATTTTTTATGAAACTGATAGGGCCTAGGGTCGCTTTGAAATACCAAATAAGAATTTGTAACGTGGTGTGCCGTACAATTAATTCCATACACCAATGTTACCATATTTTTCGTCATCACTCTATTCTTTTTTCACAAAAAAACTGATTTCTCTTTTCATCCATTTGTTTATTTTGAGGTGCCACGTGATGTCTGCTTTTGTCTGCTTTTGTTTGTTTCAAGAGAATGGATTAATTGTCAAGTCAGCTTGGGGGTGTAGACACGATTGCGTGAATTCTAGCATGGAGAAATCAAAATGGAGGAATGGGCTCTCAAGGGATTTTTTTTTTCTCTTTTCTAAATATAGAAATATATCATCATTTCCTGTTCTTATACGAATTTAATCTTCTTATCTTATATCTTTTATTTATTTACTTGAAAAGAAAGTAATGATAGTTAACTATTGCAAGTACTGCCAAGTGTTGGAGCTCGAAAACAAAGAAAATGGACCAAGGATACGGCGAAACCTTCACCAATCCCGTCAAGAAAAGAAGTTTCCACGTAAACAAGTCTACGTCGTGATCCATCACAATGGGTCTGCGAAAAAGTCTATTGAGTATTTGTTGATAAGGATATTAAAGTTCCGTTAATCTTGCGAAAAATGAATGATTTAGTAAGTATTTTCTTAAAAAATATCGTTTTTTATTGCTTACGAAAATAAATAAAGAAAAAACAATCTCATCATTCACGTGAAGAAACAAATGGCTGTTTATAACAAAAATATTTTTCACTAAATAATTATTTTAGGTGATACGGACGATCAGTTTTCGAAAAATATTTTCTGAACCGTTCATTTTTTGTAAAATAGACGGCACCTAGGGTCGATTTGAAATACCAAATAAGAATATGTAACGGGGTGTGTCGTACAATTAATTCCATAAATCAATGTTACCATATTTATCATCATCACTCCATCCTTTTCTCACAAAAAAAAAAAAACTGATTTCCCTTTTCATCCATTTGTTTATTTTGAGGTGAGGTGCCAGGTGATGTCGGCTTTTGTTTGTTTCAAGAGAATGGATTCCTTATCAAGTCAGTTTGGGAGGTGTGGACACAATTGCGTAAATTCGAGTAACCGCTAGAAGGGAGAAATCAAAAGGAGGATCGGGCTCTCAAAGGATTTTTTGTTTCTTTTTTCTAAATGTAGAAATATATCATTATTTCCTATTCTTATACGAAATTTAATCCCCTTATCTTACATCTTTTTTTTTTTTTTTAATTTTACTTATCAGAAAAGAAAGTAATAGTAGTTAACAATTGCAGGTTCTGCAAGTGTTGGAGCTGGAAAACAAAGAGAATGGATCAAAGATATGATGAAACCTTCACCAATCCCGTCAAGAAAATAAGTTTTCACATATACATGTCTACGGTGGGATCCATCACAATGGGTTTGCGAAATAGTCTACTAAGTATTTATTTGAGTAATGATAACAATATTAGGGCTCCGTTTGTTTTGCGAAATATGAATGATTTAGAAAGTATTTTCATAAAAAGGGCCGCTTTATTGCTTACAAAAATAAATGAAGGAAAAATAATTTCACTTCATGAAAATGTGGAGACATAAATTGTTGTCTATAATAAAAATATTTTTCACTGACTAATTATTTTAGATGATACGAACGATAAGTTTTCAAAAAATATTTTCCAAATAGTTTATTTTTCACGAAATAAACAAGGCCTATGGTCGATTTGAATAATTTGTTTATTAGGTATTTGAATGAGCTGATCATACTTAAAATGTCAAATAAGAATCTGTAACGTGATGTGTTGTACAATTAATTCCTTAAATCAATGTTACCGTATTTATCATCATCACTCCATCCTTTTTTCACAAAAAAATATTTCTCTTTTCATCCATTTGTTTATTTCGAGGTGTTGGTTTTTGTTTAATTCCATGAGAATGGATTCCTTGTCAAGTCAGTTGAGGGAGTAGACACGATTGCGCGAATTTTGGTAACAGCTAGACGGGAGAAATCGAAATGGATGATTGTGCTCCCGAGGGATTTTTTTTTCTCTTTTCTAAATGTAGAAATATATCATCCTTTCCTATACTTATACGAATTAAACCCATTATCTTAGGTCTTTTTTTTACTTACCTGAAAAATAAGTAATGGTCGTTAGCCATTGGAGGTTCTGCCAAGTGTTGGAGCTCGAAAACAAAGAGAATGGATGAAGGATACCATGAAACCTTTAGCACTTCAGCAATCCCGTCAAGAAAATAAGTTTTCACATATACATGTCTATGCCGCGATCCATCAAAATGGGTTTGCAAAAAAGTCTTTTAAGTATTTGTTTGTGTATTGATAAGGATATTAAGACTTCACTTGTTTTGAAAAAAAATAAATGATTTAGAAAGTATTTTCTTAAAAAGGACCGCTTGTATTGCTTGAAGAAAATAAATGAAGGAAAAACAATTTCATCATTCATGAAATGTGGAAACATAATTGTTGTCTATAGTAAAAATATTTTTTACTGACTAATTATTTCAGGCGATACGAGCGACCAGATTTCGAAAAATATTTTCGAAACCATTTATTTTTTGCTAAATAGACGGGGCCTAAGGTCCATTTGTTTTTTTAGTCGCCTAGGTTCAACTTGAATAACTTGTTTATTAGGCATTTGAATGAACTGATCATACTTAAAGTACCATATAAGAATCTATAACGTGGTGTGTCGCACGATCAATTCCATAAATCAATGTTGTCGTATTTATCATCATTGCTCCATTTTTTTTTCACAAAAAAATTAATTTTCTTTTCATCCATTTGTTTATTTTGAGGTGTCACAGGTCTGTCGGGTTTTCTTTGTTTCGCAAAAATGGATTTCTTGTCAAGTCAGTTTGGGGGTGTAGATACAATTGCACGAATTGAGGTAACGGTTAGAAGGGAGAAATCGAAATGGGTTGGGCTCCCGAGGGGTTTTTTTCTTCTCCTTTCCAAATATAGAAATATATCACCATTTCCTATTCTCATACGAATTTAATCCCATTATCTTAGGTCTTTTTTATTTTTACTTAAGTGAAAAGTAAGTAATGGTCATTAGCCATTGGAGGTTGTGCCAAGTTGTGGAGCTGGAAAACAAAGAGAATGGATCAAGGATACAATGAAACCTTCATCAATCCCGTCAAGAAAAAAAGTTTCCACATGTACATGTCTGTGCCGCGATCCATCACAATGGGTTTGTGAAAAAGTCTATTAAGTATTTGTTTGTGCATTGATAAGGATATTAAGGTTAAGTTTGTTTTGCAAATTATTTATGAAAATGTGGAAACATAAATTGTTACCTATAATAAAAATATATTTCACTGACTAGTTATTTCAGATCATACGAGCTATCAGTTTTCGAAAAATATTTTCCAAACTGTTTATTCTCCGCGAAACAGACGGGGCCTAGGGTCAATTTGAATAATTCGTTTATTGGTATTTGAATGAGCTGATCATACTTAAAAGGGTTAATACCACGAAAAACTCCAAACTGGTTCAAATGTGACAAATTTACCTAAAAATTATTTTTTTGACCACGAAAAATTTTAAATTGATACATCAATGATAAATTTACCCCAAACTATTTTTTCTTCCTTAAAAATCCTAAACTGGCACATATGTAACAAATTTACTCCAAGCTAATTTTTTTGACCATGAAAAATCCAAACTCGTACACTTGTAATAAATTTACCTTTTGTTAAATTTGGTTAATACTGAAAAAAATCTCAAATTGATACACCTGTGACAATCAGAAAGTAAAAAAAATCCTAAATTGGTATTCCATGAATTGTTACGTGCTAATTTGTCATAGGTGTACCAATTTAGGGTAAGTTTGTCATAAGTGTACTAGTTTAGGATTTTTTTGGTCAAAAAGATAATTTGGGATAAATTTGTCACATATGTACCATTTTTGGGTTTTCCGTGGTACTAACCTTACTTTAAAAAAAAAAACCTTACTTTAAAAATCAGATAAGAATCTGTTGTCTAAAGAAGAAGAAAAGAGGAGAATGGTATGCATGAATTGTCTAACCCTCTAGGTTAGCATGCTCTCATATTTATAATAATGAAGAGCGTACATAGAATACGGTGGGCATTCCCACACATGATGATGAATAATAAAATAAATTATAATACCCTCCCTCCAGCTGAGGCATAGATATCGACCATGCCCAGCTTGTTACATATAAAGCGAACCCGTTGCCCAGCTAAAGTTTTAGTAAACACATATGCTAGCTGATCTCTAGTGCGGATGTGTGAGAGAGTGAGACTACCACGTGTTAGCTCTTGTCGAACAAAATGACAATCAATCTCGATATGCTTTGTTCTCTCATGAAAAACGGGATTTGAAGCAATGTGAATTGCTGAATTATTATCATATTATAACGATGTGGGACCACTCGATCCATATCCAATCTCATTCAGAAAATGTCTAGTCCACATAATCTTTGCAGTAGCTGTAGCAATGGCTCAATACTCTGCTTCAATACTACTCCTCGCCACAATATCCTGTTTCTTACTCTTCCAAAAAACTAAATTACCACCAACATACAAAGCATATCCAGAGGTAGATTGCCTATCAATATGGCAACCAACCTAATCAGTAGCAGTATAACACTCCATGCGAGCATGACCATGAGCCGCAAAAATAATTCCATTGCCAGGACTACCTCGAAGATATCTTAAAATTCTCAAAATAACATCCCAATGTGGTTGTCTAGGTGCCGCCATAAACTGACTAACCACACTAACCGAATATGCAAGATTAGGCCTAGTTATCGTAGTAAGATAATTTAGTTTATCAACGACACGCCGGTATCTTTCAGGATGTTCAAACAGGTTACCTTGATTAGGAAGAAGCTTTAATCATGGTTCCATAGGGGACTCTGCGAAGCGAGATTGCTGCATGTTAAATTCAGTTAAAATATCCATAACATACTTACGCTGTGATAGAGAGATACTTTATTTCTTCCTAGCCAACTCGACCTCAAGAAAGTATCTCAAATCACCGAGATCTTTCGTCTCAAAGTGAGTATACAAATATCTTTTCAGTTCAGCAATACCATGCTCGTCATCCCTGTCAAGACAATATCATTCACATATAAAACTAGAAAGATACACCCAGTAGTAGTACGTTGATAGAATACTGCATGATCCTTTTGAGATTGAAGCAAATCAAAACTCTGAACAGCCGAGCTAAATTTTTCAAACTATGCTCGAGGAGACTGCTTCAAACCATACAAAAAGCGACGAAGCTTACAGATTTTCCCTCCCTAAGTAGCAAACCCTGAGGGCTACTCCATGTAAACATCCTCGGCAAGATCACCATGAAGAAAAGCATTCTTGATATCCAACTAATGGAGAGACCAAGAATGCATAGTTGCAAGGGATAAGAAGAGGCGAATAGAGGCCATTTTTTTAACCGGAGAAAATGTCTCAAAATAATCAAGACTATGAGTTTGAGCATAACCCTTAGCAACCAACCGAGCTTTCAGACGAGCAACAGTTTCATTAGGATTGACCTTCACGGTAAACACCCAAAGACAACCAATAACCTGAGCACCAGAAGGAAGATTAACCAATGACCAAATTTGATTGCGTTGGAGGGCGCTTATTTCCTCCTCCATGGCTAAACGCCAACTGGCATGCTGAAGAGCCTCGGAAATCGAAGCAGATAGAAAAATAACATCGATATTGGTCACAAAAGCCAACAAACTTACTGATAAACCTTTGTAGGGATGTGTATAAAGAGGACGATCTCTGCAGGCACAGTAGTTCTTACGAAGAGCAATAGGTTGTTCGATAGTATCAGTCTCAAGTGGGTCAGCAACATGAAAGACTATCTCAGCAGGAGGATCCTCCACGGGAGAGACTAACACAGAAAGAGAATTGTCAATGGGGGCACTGTCTAGTGAATATGTTGGAGAGATAACTGGATGAGAGACCGTTGGTGGAGAATAAACAAGGACGGGGTCAGAAGATGTGGATTAAGATCATTGCGGGATTGGATAAAATGAACTTGAGCCACATGCAGAAAAGAAAGGTTGAGACTCTACAAAGGTAATATGACGAGAGGTGAGCATTCTTCCTAAGGTAGGAGAATAACAACAATAGTCCTTTGACACTCGTGAGTAACTAAGAAAAACGCATTTCAGTGCACGAGGATCTAGTTCTGATACCATGTCTAAAGAAGAAGAAAAGAGGAGAATGATATGAATGAATTGTCTAACCTTCTAGGTTAGCATGCTCTCATATTTATAATAATGAAGAGGGTACATAGTAATACGGTGAGCATTCTCACACATGATGATGAATAATAAAATAACTTATAACATCTGTAATGTGGTGTGTCAGTACAATTAAATCCATAAATCAATGTTGTATTTATCATCATCACTCCATCATTTTTTCACAAAAAAAACTGAATTTTCTTTTCATCCATTTATTTATTTTGAGATACCACGTGCCTGTAAGCTTTTGTTTGTTTCGCGAGAATGGATTCCTTGTCAAGTTAATTTGAGGGTGTAGACACGATTGCACAAATTCAGGTAATGGCTAGAAGGGAGAAATCAAAATGGAGGATTGGGCTCCCGAGGGATTTTTCCTCTTTTTGAAATGTAGAAATATATCATCCTTTCCTATTATTATAAGTAATGATCCTTTTTAATCCCATTATCTTAGGTCCTTTTTGATTTTTACTTACCTGAAATGTAAGTAATGGTCGTTAACCATTGTAGGTTCTGCCAAGAGTTGGAGCTAGAAAACAGAGAGAATGGATCAAGGATACGATGAAACCTTCACCAATCCCGTCAAAAAAAGAAATTTCCACATATACTTGTCTTCGTCGCGATCCATCACAATGGGTTTACAAAAAATCCTATAAAGTATTTGTTTGAGTATTGATAAGTATATTAAGGCTCTGTTTGTTTTGCGAAATATGAATGATTGAGAAAGTATTTTCTTAAATGACTGATTGTATTGCATATAAAAATAAATGAAGGAAAAATAATTTCATCATTCATGAAAATGTGGAGACATAATTGTTGTCTATAGTAAAAATATTTTTTGATGACTAATTATTTCAGGCGATACAAACGTTCAAATTTCGAAAAGTATTTTCCCTAGGGTTGATTTGAATAATTTGTGTGTTCGGTATTTGAATGAGATGATCATACTTATAATACCAAATAAGAATTTGTAATGTGGTATGTCATATAATTAATTCCATAAATCAATGTTTCCGTATTTATCACCATCATTCCATCCTTTTTTCACAAAAACCGAATTCTATTTTCATCCATTTCTTTATTTTGAGGTGTCACGTGTTTGTTAGCTTATGTTTGTTTCGCGAGAATGGATTTCTTGTCAAGTCAGTTTGGGAGGTGTAGACATGATTGCGTGAATATGGGTAATGGCTAGAAGGGAGAAATCGAAATGGAAGTTTGGACTCTCAAGAGATTTTTTCTCTTTCCAAAACATAGAAATATATCTTCCTTCCTTATTCTTATACGAATTTAATCCCTTTAGTTTACACCTTTTTTTGTTTATTCTTGCTTACCTAGAAAAGTGTCAAATTGGCCGAACTCGGAATTCACATAAAGAACCTCACAAATTGCAAATTCTAATTTGTTAAGAATTAATTAAATTGATGATAAAAGAGGTAGGGATAGACAGACGGGTACCATAGCCACATGAAAATTAGTAAAGAAAGTAGTTTGTACTTTGTATAGTTTGTACTGTAGCGTATAGCCTTTTGGGACGGGGTGAGAATGAAAACGACAGCATTTTACCTTGGAAAATCCGTACAAGATAAGATACTATGGCCAGCCTAAGTGGGGTCCAAAATGGTTTAGCAACTATGACACGCCATGCTTTGCCAAAAATCTCTCATTTCAAACATAAAAAAATTAGAACAAAATCAAAAGGTTTCGTGGAAGAATCAGGAACCATCCTCGTACCGACTAAGATTAGGCCGTCACCTAATTAGAGGAAAGAGATCTCGGAGTCTGACTAGATAACGTGGACTCCTTTCCCTGATTGAACCGAACTCCACGGTCCGTGGGGAAATCGAAGCGATCATGAGCTATCAGAAGGCAACGCCACTACGATCAAATCCTAACGAATCGATCCATCGAGCCAATCGTGAATCCAACCTTCGGATCATACTTAGTCCTCTGGCATCGGTGGCGGAGAGTAGATGATGAATGATCAATATGTACACGAGGGATTCGATGCCGACATGATTCGAGCTCGCGATCCCGTGAAAGATACGTGAAGCACTAAGGTTAGGTTGAAGAGTACTTTCGGGTGTGAGCAGGAGAAGGAAGAGATTTTGAGCGTTTGCTTTACTCAAGCAAAAGAAGTAGGGGGGGCCGCGAGGGATCCAAACTTTGTGCTTTAACGTCACTTCCCTTTTGTTGGGGGAGGAGATTTCCTAGTGCGAAACCTCCTTACACGGACTCCTCCTCTGCACGCTCCATCACGGTTTCGGTCATTTCCGAAGAAAAGGGCAAAGACGAAAGAGGCTCCTGTCGGGGACTGTTGGAGATAAAAGTCGTGCAATGAAGAGCAAACGTTCAATCTCGAGGGTGAACCTCGGTCTCCGCCCGTCGATCGAACCGGATTGGACCGACCGATCGATCTGGCCCCATCCTAAATCGGGTGTCGAATTCTGTACCCCTAAAGCAACTATTTGTTCGATCGAATGGACAATTAAGTTTTAAATATGTATGGTTAATCAGCATTACTCACACATGTCTCGAGAAACATCATTTTAGAACGTGCGGTTTGATTTGTCAATCGTGTTAGGTTCCGGAGAAAAACCGAGGTTGAAGCGGTCGTTAACGTAACAAGAGAGGGTGTGTGTTAACTTAGTACTGTTTTTACGGGATCATGATGCATGAAATTATGCGACTTTCCAAAGAGAGGAGTAGCTTTTCTAACCGCAAGCTCCCTCTTTCTAATGCCAACTCAAAAACCAACGTGCACGCATGTGCTAATGAATAAATCTATTATTTATGTTATGTTATGATCCCCACTCCATTTATAACGCGTTAACTTTGATTAAAAAATGATTAGGCGTTAACTTTTGCGACTGAAACCCATTTACAGAAACACAATCATGGATAGAACTTGCTTCTTCGAATATTGAATTAATGTTCGTACTAATTCACTTAATAAATTAATCTCGTACAAAAGGGTCTACGCATCTGCAACTTTAATATTTAATTTTAAAGGGACACGTCGAGTCGTCAAAAACTATTCCGGAAAGTCTTTCGGTGCCGTAAATGTAGAAATTATACCTTGATGCACGTTTCATGCTAGTAATATGAAAAGTCATGTCTCTCGACGCTGCAAAGTAGAAATTTCTAGCATGGTCAGCCTCGAGAATAAAAGATAAATAAATGAATAATGATCTAATATGCAATGCGGTAAATAAACTTTGGCACGATGTCCGATATGGTTCATAAACTTTTAATTTATTCAATGTGGTCCATGGACTGTTGGTGCATTTTCAACTAAATCTCTTAACAACATAAAAATATTCAATATCATCTCGAACTCGAATTAATGGAAAGATGATAGTGAACACATTCGTATAGCTTAGGGTTTAAGTTGAACATGCATCAAAAGTCCGGGTATCGCATTGAACAAATTAAAAGTTCAAGAATTCTATTGCTGATCGAGTCAAAATTCAAGAGCTGTTTGTATCATCTTTCCTTATATAAACGACGGCTCTTACAGATTTTAAGAAGTGACTTGTCATTCGTGGATCTTTCCAACGAAACTGATCAATGTTGTGGAACCCCATCCGTGAAAATCGACAATGAAAATGCATGAGTCCGCCATGCAAGACTTCTCCACACGATCTTCCCAGCTACGACCCAACATTTATTATGGCCTCGTGGCTCCATCATTCCAGCAGGGACAGGAAGCTGCTGCGGAAACCATCGGCTCTGGTCTTTGCAATTTGAAATTTTTTCGGGACCATAGTCCGAGCAATTAATACGAACAAAAATCACGAACGAACACCGCAAAAGACCGCGAAAAGTCAAGAAAAATGTCGAAGTTAATGAACCCTAGCTAGCTAGCTAGTCGAATATGCTTAATAATCGATAAATAATGGCAACGTGTCCTCCTTGATCTCTCATATTATATGATAATTTGACTTTAAGTTTTCGTATTATATGGCTATTTCCGCAAGTGGGTGTGAGGAAGTTGGACGTGCAAGTTGCAACTACCGGCCTTTGGTATCGGACCGAGCCGCGAGACTGTCGGGTTTTTTTTTCACGAACATCGGTTGAGGACAATGTCTCATATGTCTGCCTCCTTCGGGATGGAGAAAATGGCTTCTCGGACTGGCTATTCTGTTCTTAATTGTCTGTACTCTTGCACCATTTCTGGCGTACAAAACTGTCGGATCGAATCGTAGGTTCCTTTTTTTTTTTTTATCAAGACTTTGAGCTGGCGATGCAATTAAATATAGATTGAAGAAGCAAGTATAGGAATGTGCTTTTGAACACGTGAATGGCAACGCTCTTTGATTCCTTTTGAAAGGGGCAATTGGTTGAACATAAGCGTCATCGACCGCATGGCTTAGGTGGATACTCAAGTCATTCTTATCCACCTTATGTCGCATGTCATACACGTATCGAGCGAATTGGAAAGTGTGCGACGAGTTGGTTCGGTGGTTATCGAGGGGAAAGGAACCGAGAGAGAAACGAGAGAGAGAGAGAGGGTTAATGATTGCCGACGAAAAGAGCCGGGAAAATACTCATGTCTTGTTACACTAATGGAATCCAAATTTCGTCGTGTGAGCTCATTTTGGAATACTATGTTTGAAGTTTGCGAAAGGATATCGCACATAACTTCCTCTTTAATAAAAGAAAATGGCACCAAGAATCGCTCAAGTTTTGACCAATTTTTGGATCATATACTTGAACTTTTAAATTCGTTCATTGTGCTCTCTAGATTTACTCTTAAATATTCTGTGTAGTCCTTATGTTCGACCAAACAAGAGAGAGAGAGTCACTCGAGACTTCAAACTATTGCCGAAATGTACAATCTAATTCTTTAATTATAGCGAATTAGAGTGCACACTTTGCGATAGTTTAGGAACCAGATCCTACGTTTTGCTGTCACGGTTTAAAAACTTGTGGCGGCTTCTTCTCCTGTGGGACCAAACATATAACGATTCTATCTACTATTTAGGAATAGTTGGAGGTGGGCTCATGTTGGAAGAAGGAAAGGTTGTTGGCGCTGGAAAGCAAAGCAATGAATGGGGAAGTGGGGACATGGAGGGTGTGAACTTTTGCAAATGGTCAATCAAATAATGGAGGGAGGGCATCTGATGCTGGAGTTTGGAGTCATCAAATGGAGGAAAAGCAAGCATGAATCCTGTTCGGAAGATTGCTTGAAGCCATCGTTTGGCACCGGATGTTGGCATTGGTCATATTTGATAAAATAGCGCAATTAATCGCCGTGCAAACGAGGCGTATTTGATGCACTGACGGTTGATACGGGGGACACTAATCGGTTGTATTGTTATCATTTTATGCATTTCACTCAACTCTAGTACTTGGATTTTTCTTTTTTTTAAAAAAAAATTATCGTCTTCGTACGGTTGAATCGCTGCTCTATGTACTGCGGTGACTCTTTACTCGCGATGAATTGTAGTGACTCTTTGCCCGTGAATATAATGAAGGGAATCGGTTGATGAGCTCGAGCCAAAAGTGTCAGTGTGGGAACAAGTAATTGTTAAGGAATTGAATGCAATTGAAGGTACAGCCTTAAGGATATATACACAAACACATACGCGTCTAGCCGTTGGAACTTCGCATCTTCACGAAGAATTCAATTTCATCGAGTCCATGTCGAAGATAGCGGGGCAATTTTATATATATATATATATATATATATATATATATATATATATATTTCTCTTTACATTATTTAACTTGATATCAGAGCAACCGATATAGTGTACCCATTGCAAAATAAATCCATCTTTGCTTCTCGACAGTGTTCTTCATAGTGTTTATTCTTTTCTGAGTAACTATTATCGCCGCAGCATTGCTGTAATATTCATTATTACATATTGAAATGCATATAACTTCTCCAATTCTTAGTTTTCAACTTGGTATCTAAATATCAGCCTTAGATAGGAGTGTTGGGCTATCTCGGGTTTTTCTTATCCCAAAAACTAGATCAAAAATTAGACTTTCCTTCACACTTATAAAACAACCACCGGCCTTTTTCACAATCTGTGTAGGATAACTCCAACAATCTCCTCCTTACTCGTCGGGTTATTTGGTATCTATTCCGTGTGTGATTATTGGGTCCAGATTAGTTAGTAATATGAGCTATGATATATATAATGCATGAGTCTATTTATAGGCTCTATGAGATTACTATATAAGAAAATCATATAAACAGAAATACCAAATATAATCAATCAAGATCGATCAAGGATATGTAATATCAAAAGAGATATATGCATGATCCCAAATGATATGTAAAAACATATAAAATATCCTAAATATCTCAATAATGTATGTAAATATCCTTGACAACTGAAATAATCGCTTTCGCTACACGATCTTTGCCTTACTATGTTGCCTTCAAATGATAACAAGGTCACTTATAGCTTGAAGATGAACGGTTTGAACTTTGAACTTCTCTTTGATTGTGTTTTTTGATGAGTAGGATGTGAGAGAACTCGAAAGATGATGACTTCGGATCAAATGGAGCCAAAGGTCCCTCGCCGTCCCTTCCTCCCCTCGCTACAACTCCCTTCATGTATCTGTGTAATGCCGATCGCCTCTCTCTCACCCCCATCAAGACGATGACCGTTGGACGACTGGCTGCGCTCATTCCTCCGTGCTGATGAGTCGATGAACGACGACCAATGCCCCGGTGAGAGAGAACCTTGATGGGCTTCGTTTTAAGAGGAGTTGGGCATGACATTCGGTAGGATTGGTTGGAAGTAGGCTTGGTTGGGCCTCTGGGCTGAGTATCTTCTCATGTGTTGGGTCTAATTTGCTTTCAAAACGTTATGCCCTAGTAAGATTTGTTAACACAAAAACCCCTTTTAATTAAATGCGAGTTGGCACTTTGAGGTGTTGGTAAGAAAGACAAATATAAATTGGTAAAAGAATAAAAACTTGTAATTTGCAAACTGTTAAAAAAAAGTTAGCTGATTTCGTGAAATGATCAGTATTTACAAAAAAGGTTACATGAAAATTAGCTAATCAACAATTTTCTTTTGCGAATAGTTCAACTTTACACTTTTCAGCTCTTTTAAAATTTAGAGAAAATCCAAATAAGGGCCTAAAATGCTATCACTCTTTTTATCTCCACTTGGCCCGGGAGATGTGTAAACAACTCAAGATAGGATCTCATTCAACTCGCTCTTACATGGCATTAACGCCTTGACAAAGGTACTGAGCTCTATTTATTCCTCCTTTTATCTTCCACGGGCTTTAAATAGTTTTTTCTACTCTTTCCTTTGATTGGCAACCTTTGAATTTCTCTACATCCTCAAATAAAATAGTATAGGCTCGTCTAGCCCTAACAATCCTTTTGAGACATTCGAATAAAAAAGTAAGCCCTTGTAACTTTCAAGGATCAAGAGAAAAAAATGAGTTGTTCTAAGTCTTTATTTAATCCATTCTCATGAAAGCAAATTTAGCCACGATCACGACAGCCAAGTAAAAGATGTTATTTTTCCAAATAAGGATCCGAAATGGACCTTGTTGCATATAATAGCATGAAGTTGACCTTATTTAAAATAATGACATAAAGTCCTCAAATCTTTTCAAGGAGAGGCTGACCGAAGTATATTTTCGTTTGTCACCTTTTTGAGTTTTTTTTTTTCCCCTTTGTTTCTGTTTCCCTCTCCTGCCCTAGCCTGGGCGAACCCTCGCCCGAAACCAGCGAGGGCTACCGCCGCCCTCGGTCAGTGAACACTCATAGCATAGAAGACCCTTTGCTGAACCCTTAAACTTTACCATTCGGAGATTTTGAGCTTGAAGATGGAGCAGTGAAGCTCGACTCTCTCTTCCATGGCAATTTCTAACCTCAGACCTCTTCACTTCTCTCTCGTCTTCCTCTCCATTGCTGAACCAGGGGAGAAAAAGAAAAAGGCCCATTCGAGATTATTGCTCGATCAGCCAAAAGGTTTCGATAATTCACCACATTCTTACCTCCTAATTCTTGCAGGCAAGCCATCACTACTCGCAGACATCAAGCAAGGCCAATACCCAGATAAGGAACCGTGCGTGGGTGTGAATATAGTCACGGATGTCTCGCATCTTCTCTCCTCACCGAACTTCGTCTCGTTCCGTCAGGTCCAGAAGATCACCCACGTCCGTCTCTACGATGTAGATCCTGACCTCCTCAACCTAGGCTGGCGAAGCTAAACGCCAGGCGAGGCGGGCCTCACCTAAGGCCGGTGATGGCCGGGGAATGGGGAGGGAGAGGAGAGAGCAAAAAAAAAAAAAACAGAAAATAAAACAAAGAAATAAAAATTTTCACAAAAATAAAAGACAAAAATGCTCTTCAGCCACACCCTTCTTCAAAAAGATTTGATCAGGTGAATACTTTATTTGAAATAAGATCTGTTTCACAGAGAAAATGATGGCAGTTCAAGCTTTTATTTAAAATTTTCCCAAAAATTTACTAGCATAAAAAAATTATTTTGGAAATGAAATAGTAGAACAATAATCGTTGTAATTATTCGATCGGCTGGCCTTCGCTAAGATCTAGCCAAGGTCGTTGTGCTCTCGTCGAGGCCTTGATGAGCTCCGCTAGCCCATCCTAGCGTGGGGGACGGTGGTAGCAAGGGCCTGCGGCCTAGCTTTGGAATTTTTTGCTTTTTTTTAAAAGAAAAATTACTCTTCTTTTATATCTAGTCTAATTTTATCAATATTTAGTTAAATAATTAGGATTTGGACCAAAACAATGTCGTTGTAGTCTTATGTTTCATGTTTTAAGGTCAATGCCACATTTGAGAGATAAAATAACAAACAAAAAAGTCACATTAACATTTTCTATTAATCTAACTGAACAAAATAAATAGAAGGACTCAATTACATAAATTATACAAGTTTTAGAATTTTGATTGCACTCTTTAAAAGTTTCACGAACCAACGGCACTTTCATGGCAAATTTTATAACTTTCGGTACACTTATCCTCTTTTTTTTTAACAATTTTATATCTCATGAAAAAATGTTAGGGATGATCGGTTCTCGGTTCGGTCCTACCTAGAAATTGGGAACTGATGGATTTATTAGGTTCAAATTTTAAAAAAAATGAAAAATAATCGATCCGGTCGGGTTCCACCTAAACCTAAGAATCTGACCAAAAATCATCTATTCGAATTCTATGGAACTGGGAACCGGACCAAACCAATAGGTTCGGTCGGTCCGTCTTGCTTTCCCCCGGAAAGCAGGCCAACATTTCTATTGGCAAACGGAAAGTTTTCAATTCCATGGCTAATCCCTTATTACTTTTTTGTGTTGCAATTGCAATCTTATTAGGCTCGGCGAGTATAGCTATTAGGGATTCACAAACCGTTCCGAAGGATAGTTAGAATTTCGTTGGGTATGTCCTTGAATTCATCTGAGAGGTTAGCAAAACTCAGATTGGGAAAGAATGTGGTCCATGGCTACGTTTTGTATTAAAAACCAGACCGTCTGTTTAATTTTTTTTTATTTTATTTTTTCCCTTTCGCTCTCTCGGGTACATGATGGTTATTCTTCCATTTCCGTACTGAAGTATGCTATCGGGGCATTATGACATGGTATCGATCTATTGAATCCATCAACTGCATTTTCACAACTCAATGCGGATCACATCATCCAGCGGGCACAAAAAGAACTGTTCTTCTGTCCATTATTTTCAAGAATTATGGGCGGCGGGGTCCAAAAGAAGGAATCTTCTCGTTCTCGCGAAGATTATCAGTTGGAAATCAAATGAATAAGAATCAACGAATTCTGGTATCTACAGAACGATAGCTTCTGGTTTTCTCTTATGTTGGGGAATGGAGCCAAGCCTGTCAACCAATATGTCCAGGGCTTCCTTCATCCACCCATGTCTGCACACTTCCCTCGCTTCGGCTGCTGTCATCTGCAACATAATAGCTTGTATACTTCAGTATCTGTATTTGGAATTGCTATAAACTAGTGTACTTCATGGATGATCAGAAGGTGCATACCCAGATCCTCTGGCGGAGCTTTTTCTCCGGCCACAGATCAAGTTCTTCCTTGACAAACAAAGGGAACATGTGCCCTTCATAGTACGTTCCATATCTTTTGCTCAAGAAGCTCCATCTTCCCAATTTACCCTGTAATTACAATGGTAACCAGAAAATCCACATCACTCCCCGAGCGCGAGCATGGACATCTTCTAGTGATAGACTATATTGTCTCGGCGCAGGTATGTAGTTAGATTAAAGTTCTCTTTAGGGCGTTCGACTTAGAATGCGATTGACTTAGTCTGCTGAGTTTTTTCTAGGCCGCAATGTTTTAATTACCTCGACGTCACCGAGAACTCCGGCCTCTTCGACGGACTCTCTTGAAGCCGCTTCTTCCGCTGATTCATCAAGCTCCCATCCTCCCTGAGGAGACAGACACACGGTCTAGTTAGTGAGGTGCCGAAACGAATTTTTCATGACCGCGTGCTTTGAAAAAAATTTCAAGCCCACACATATCGACTCCGAAGCGAATGATCAGTTAACTAGGACAGGAGTAATTAGCTCTACAAAAGTTAGAAGAGCACCTTAGGGAACATGAGCCCTTGACCTTTGGGTGAACTGATCACCAAGAACTCTAATTCACTGCTAGCCGATCCGTCTCCGCTCCTCTTGTATCGGTAAGGTATGCATCTGCAAGCGACGATCGTTCAAAGACAAAGCAAACTGAGCTCAAGCTATGAATTAGTTTGCCGGAAAATCCCAGAAAAAGATTGAGCAAATCCGTTAGCATACCCTACGACTTGGCGACGGCCCATGTGGTATCTCTGTAGCTCTCTCCCACTGCGAGAAACCAAGCACATCATCTTCTCTGTCTGTCTGTCTGTCTCTCTCTCTCTCTCTTCTGCGTGCGATTTTACTTAAACAACAAAGTACTTTTGGAGACGTACAGTCTCTGTGAGATTGCTCAAAGCCCGAGGCGAAAGACAATAAACATTCGGGTGGAACAAGTGAAGCGAGACAAGAGGGACATGTCCGAGAGGAGGGTTATATAGTGAGGAATGGATTGCCACAAAGCAAGGACACGGCACTAAAAGCGTTGAAAGGTGCAACTTAAAGAATAACACAAGCGAACGTGTTTCCGTGAGTCAGGACTCTCCGCTACTGACGACAAGGGGATGGCCAACGAGAGTGCGCGGAGAATCAGTGCGTCCGCGGCTGCGGTGCGCGTGCTCACGTACGAAGTGATGCCTTCTTCTTCGCGTGGTCGTGCTTTGACTGAACGACAAGAGCGTGTGCCGCCTCTTTCCTTTCCTTTATCTATCTCCTCAGCTTCTTCAATGTTTCCTCGGAGTAATTCAAAAAAAAAAACCTCGTTCTCTTTCGCAAGTGGTTATGGTGGTGGTGATGGTGGTGGGTAATCAGTGGCCGAAAATTGACTTTTGAAGACGTGCCCCACGTGCAGGGAAAAGCTAGTTTAAGTAAGACTCGGATGGTGCCCCCTCACACATGCTTTTGAACGGTTTCGCCTGTCCAGATAAGTACGAGGACCACAAACAAGCCGTTGGAATAGTGATGCGTGATCATCCCTGGAGTTTTTTTTTTTTCCATTAGAGTTTGATTCCTCGTGGCAAGGTTCATCGTAGATGTTCGAAAGTCTAGATAAAAACTCAAACTGATAAATAAAAAAAGACACATGAATATAAAAAGTATTTGGATCCATCGTCAAAGGATGATACTATTTTAATACCATATAAGATTTTGTACGACGACTGTCAAAATATTTTAAAAACTTAAATTGTTAAATGAAAACGTGATTTAACACTTTAATTGTTCTATCACTCCTCTTCGGTAAATGGGTGTGGAAATATTTATACTCAAGACTTACTATTTTGATATCACATGAGAAAGTATAAAAGTCCGATATCTTCACCTAAAGGAGTTTACCAAAATCGAGCACAAGTCCGACCTAGTCAATATATCTTATTGTCACATTCATTCATTGAGTTATCGGCTAATCATGATATATTGACTGCTCATTTTATTCTTACCTGCCCGAAAATCGTGTTAGTCATCATTTTTTTTTCTTGAGATATTTGATAAACCCTAATACATATTGAGAGTTCCCAAATTGCCACATTCATTCATTGAGTTATAGGTTAACATGGATATATTAATTGCTCACTTACTTGCCCCGAAAACTACGTTGGTCACCGAATTCATTTCTTGGGATATTCGCCAACCACTGATACACATTGGGAGTGAGTCACCAACCAACTATCGGCTCTGATATCAATTATTAGGAGCACACAGCAGAAATCTGACACCTACCCCGAAAATCAGGTAGGTCATCGAATTCATTTCTTGAGATATTCACCAACCACTGATATGCATTGGGAGTGTGCCACCAACCAAATATCGGCTCTAATATCGATTATGAGGAGCACACAACAGAAATTTGATACCTTTATCGAGAAAGATCATAAAAATATAGCTCAAGTCTAAGCTCGTCATCATTTTTAGTTCGACCCATCTTCATTTAAAAACTTAAGTAAATGTGGTTAGGGGTCAATATGGGTTTATTAAAATGATCCACACCATGCAAATTCTCCGATGGAAGATTTTTCTGGGAATGGAATTTCCACGTGTGTTGAGATGGGATAGGGATTGTCTAGATTCCTGGGTTGCGTGGGCTTTTCTGCTGACATGGTCAACTCATCGAGATGGTCCGCATGACATTTGCTACTGCAACAGTGCTTCCAATCACCACCATTTGCGTCAAACCCCTCCCCTCCTCACCTTCTTCACACGGAATGCTCTGTTTGAAAAGATTTGAGAGTCAGCTTCTTCGCCTTCCTTCCTTCCTTCCTTCCTTCGCGTTCCCTCCATCTTCTACGCCGTCCTTTTCGTTACCTCTGTGAAACTTCGCAAAACACAACAGTTGTGTTCAATGGTTGCTGTCAACTGATGTTGTCCCTTCGGTTTTAAGAACCTGTGATCGGAAAAGCCCAGATAACGCAGAGGAGCAATAGCCTGACAGGTTGGGGAATTGCGTGCGCGACGGTGTCACAGGATAGTTCTAGTTATCATGGTCCTGCATGGGGTCGGCTGGACTCTGCGGACCATAAGCATCGCCATAAGGAGATCCAGAAAATGCAGAGAATGTATAGTGTTATGCCAGATGGTTAATCTGGAGGAAAATATCATCGTCTTCATAAGTATCTCTACTCCGCTCATTACTCAGAGAACCGTTCGTAAGTTAACTCGAGCCTTCGATGCGAGCCGGAGGAATGGTCCGATCTTAGTTATGACAATTGTTTAGAGACTTAACAAGTAGAGTTGGAGAAAGGACTTGGCACGGAGACATCGTTAAGTGAATGATCACAAATCATATGGTCAGAAGCGTATACACTCACTACTTCGGTATACATGAGTGTCTATTTGCATGCTTCTTTTTTGCCAAAAAGTTAGCGACGAAAATACTTTCCAAATATGGATGGATCGGAAGTGAATCGACAAAGGTCACCGAGGGCCGTTTGTCGATTTTGAACAAGAAATTTAAAGGCACTGAGACCGAAGACAATGGTGGTTAATAATGTAAATTGCAGAAAAGTATAGATAGAGGTAAATATATGTAAAAGAATATTGAGTTCTTGAATCGATTGGGGGTGGGGTTTACAAAGAGTACACTTGGTGCATTTATAACACACGAACGGCGATTACAAGAATGGTTACATTGATTCTACAGTTGCATAGACTCCGCTACACCGACGGTTCCTTAACGATTATGTTGACTCCACTGCACTAACAATTGCATAGGAGTGTCATTGACTGCACAATATTGACGGTTACTTGACCATATCGATTCATTGCTACACTAACAACTTGCATAAAAGTTTTATTGACTACACTACACTGATGGTTACTTGATGACTATATCGACGCCACTATACAAACAATTGCATATTAGTTATATCGACTTCGCTACATTGACGGTTACTCGATGATTACATTAACTCCACTACACTGATAGTTACGTTATAGTTACATTGACTCAATTACTTCGACAGTTACCTATTTGATGTGAGATTGTCAGCTCCGTTTAATCTGATAATTATGTTGCCTCCACTTCCTCGTTGGTTACCTCTTTTGTCGATTGCTTCTGAGATTCACGACAGAGCAATCGGCAGTTTTTTTTTTTTTTTTGGGTTAACATATGCCCTACTTCAAAAATAAAAATAAGTTATCGATCATTTGTTTTTTGTTTAAATTAGATAATCAAGGTCATCAAATACCCCCTTATCAGCGGCAGATTTAAATTTTTTTCATTGCCGAACTGTCTTCCATGGAAGCCAAGTTTTGTATAAATCTTCATGTGGTCCTTCATCTCTCGAACCTCAACGCTTGAAACCACAACGGCGGTTGGCTATGGATAAGCGACGGCCGATGGTGCTTGAACGTGTTTCGCCATGGATGGCCAAATCCAAATCCACGTTCGAACGGATGGATTTTATTTCTGCCATGACATTCTTTAAAAAAAAAAAAGAAATAAATTCACTAGAAGTTCTAAAATTTATCTTGAAAAATGCGATTAAGTTCTAAAATTTTCAAAAAGTGCAATTAAATTCAAAAACTTGTCAAATTGATGCGATCGAGTCCTTCCGTAAACACAGTCAATTTGTCTAGCAAAAAATATTGATTTCTTTCCAAATCTTATTTAATTAATTAAAAAACTATGAAAAGGCTAATATTCAATGTGTTAGTAAACTTTCTCAAAAACATTTATAGGGGTAGACGTCACCTTTTCATGCAAGTTGGTAACTCGTTGATCAAGTATTAAGTAGCCATCTAGTTACTAATAGCCATCTGTAAAATTGACTTGATCTATAGGCGAGCTTGGGTTGGTCCAATATACTACCATACCTAAAACGCTTTGCTATGTCCCATTCATGTTTATTTATTTATTTATTTATTTTTGGGGGGCTAGTACCATGACTTGCTATGTCCCACTCATGGTTGAAAAGCATTAGTTTCTATGTAAATTTGATTGAGCATGAACATGGGGGGTTGGATTGGTGCAGCCTAATAAGGAAATTGCTCGTTCAGGTTCACCTTATCACTTTTGGCCGATCGACGCTAGACGGGACATTAGGCCCACGATGTATCTCTCTATTCGTAAATTCATATGTGAGTTGGTAAGTGACGAATATGTATACCTTTTTTTTTCTTTGGTCGGATAAATATGTATACTTTACAGAGTACTTACATTTGAGCAAATAGAACCTTTGCACAAGAAAAGGAAAAAAGATGTTTGATCCTCCAGCTTCTCACATGTCTTAGTAGCTGGTGGGAACCCCATGGTGATCCCCACCGGTTCTTCTTTGTTTGAAAAATTAAGTTCATATTTTTTTTTTTTGGATCGAAAAATTGAGAATTTCATCAATTCAAAGTAAGTTTGTGAACATCAGAAATTAAAATATCCAACATAGGTTGAGGAGGAAACGACAACCAATTAGTGGGGAGTTCTTTCTTCCGATGTGGCTTCGCTTGTTTGCCTCTCTTGTAAAAATGGGTAATTTGCACAAATCTTAATCGGGCCAATTTTGTTTTGCACTCTTCGGTCCAGGCCTCTATGTCCCATGGGCCATGGGCCTTGCTCCTTGTTAAGTAGACACCCAACCAGGGAAGTGCAATCGGTTTACTCTTCGACCAAACTCTGCTTCTACAAATCGAAGGCTCGCGAGAACTCCTGGGTTTCCGCGGCTAAAACTGTCTCGGCGAAAGTCGAGCTTGCAAACCCATGGAGAGGAATATATGTGAATCTTTAAAACGGCCTTTTTTAAATAAAAAAAATCGGTTAAAGCTTAAAATACTATATAAATTTAAATTTACGAGAGGAATATATGTGAATCCACGTGTTACTGTTTGTTATTATGAAATTCTCAAGCATTTACAGATTTAAAAAACCACACGCACGCACGCACACACACACAAAAGTGCGATCCAAAATAAGATTTAAATTGAGCTATTGAGATGCTACCAATTCAATCCCAACTAATTGCCGCTTGAGCATAAAAAAAAAAAGAGAGAAAAGAAAAAAGGAAAGAACAGTCTCCGTGCGACAAATTTAATTGTATAATTATGGCATTAACTTAAATCATTACTTTGAAAATAACATCCAATCACACATAACTAAATTCTCAGATTATTTGCTAAAATTATCGACGTTTTCGCTGCTTAATTGTTCGGCTAAACTGAAAATTAAGTACCTAGTTTTAAGCGTTAATTGTTGAAGTACCGAAAATGAAATTATTGTTTGATATTGATAGCTGAATATTATTAATCTCTAATCAAGACATAGAAAAACGGTCATTATCGATGTCAGTTTACCTAAATATATCCAATAAGAATATAATCCCAATCAATTATTTTGACTGGATAAAATTAATTTTTAATTTAATCAATGAATTGATTTAATGTATCAAAAAAAAAAAGATTGAGGCATTATCAAAGGGCTTTGGTGCAGTGAAAACGTGAAATAAATCGAGTCCTTTGTTTTTGTCGTCTTCCGGACAAATCATTTCCGGGGTCTCCTCCTCGTTGAAAACAAATGCCACCACGAGAAGAGGACACGCCTCACTAAGCAGTAACTAACGTCTTCGTCTCTCTCTCTCTCCGTCCACTGGACGCGCAGAGAGATTCTTCCCTCTGAAGCTAAGCTACGATCTAGCGGTCTCTCTCTCTCTCTCTCTCTCTCTCTCTGTCAACTCGTTGTTTGTGTCTCCGCGTCTGGCAATGGTGGACTCCAAGTCCTTCCGCTTCATCACCCACCAGTCCTTCTTCTCCGCCGTCCGATCTGGTGACCTCCCTGCCCTGCGGGAGCTCGTCGCCAAGCTGACCGAGGGCGAGCCGCCGTCGCCGGGCCAGTCGTCCGCCGTCGCCGACCTCATGTCCCTGCAGAACGACGCCGGAGAGACCGCCCTCTACGTCGCCGCGGAGAACAACCTGCGGGAGGTTTTCGGCTACTTGCTCAAGTTCTGCGATGTCCGGACGGTTAAGATCAGGTCCAAGGCCGACATGGACGCGTTCCATGTCGCCGCTAAGCGTGGCCACCTGGGTGCGTTACCGATTTCAGCTCTCACTGGCTTTGGATTCCCTTTCGAGTGCGTTGATGTCGATGCTTGATTCTGAGAAGAAAATAAAATGAACAGAAAAAGAACAGCTTGATTACTTACTTGTAGACCCTTTTGTTCTTGTTTAGAATTCAGATTAATTAGAACAACCTGAGTTTTAGTATCGGAAGCTGACGGACTGTGGTCTAGTTGGCTATCAGTTAGATGAACAGATGGCAGTTTGATTTGGTCTTAGGAATTCCGTGTCATGCTCTTTTGGAAAACTCTGCCCTTGGATTGACCAGCTTGTGAGGATTCTCAATTCAACAAGTGACACCGAACGATCAAGTCGACCCTGTATCCAGATACAGCTTGAACTTTTTTTGAAAAAAGAAAAGAAAAGAGGCAGATGTACTTTCTTGTCCAAGAATTTAAGTGGATTGCTTAATTATTTACTATCATCCAGTGATGGAGTTTCACGATTGTGATCCAGTTCCAGTGGGAGAACCTTCTTGTGATTTCATGATGATTACAATCAGCTAATTATCTTATGTAGAAGAACTGGATGAAGAAAAATGTGTATCCTAGAAAGTTTGAAGGCATATTGGGAAATATCCACACGCTGTTATATATACGTGGCCAAAAAAACTATATGGACAGCATGTCAGATTCTTTGACAGAATTTTTTTTCCTATAGGAGGAAGAGAGAGGCAATTGATTCAATGTTTCTTCAGGTTGCTATTTATTTCTTGTGCGCTGACTGAAGACCGCTAGAACAAATGATCATACT
This sequence comes from Rhodomyrtus tomentosa, assembly GCA_028455895.1. Taxonomy (NCBI): domain Eukaryota; kingdom Viridiplantae; phylum Streptophyta; class Magnoliopsida; order Myrtales; family Myrtaceae; genus Rhodomyrtus; species Rhodomyrtus tomentosa. The sequence continues at coordinate 11,018,122 of JAPCWY010000011.1, forward strand.
TCTCTGTTACACGTAGTTGTAATCTCCCATATGATCAGTGTTGAGATCTTCAGCTATCGAGTTACACACTGGTATAGCTATCTTCTTTTTGATTTGCCAATCATAAGTGCCTACTTGAAAATTTACTTTCTAAATTTGGAGTCATTAGTTCGATAGTTACTAAATTTTTGTTGGTAAGGGATAGTTACTAAATTTAGGGTCTACTAGTTTCACAATTAAGTCTTATGATCATTAGTATACTTTTTCTTTTTATACTAAATCTATCTTCATTATCTAGGGATTGTGAAGGAGCTTCTGACCATTTGGCCCGAGCTTTGCTGCTCGTGCGACTCCAAAAACACTAGTCCACTCTATTCAGCAGCTGAAAATGGCCATTTGGATGTGGTGAATGCAATTTTGGAAGCTGATTTGAGCTCATTGAGGATAGTGAGGAAGAACGGAAAAACAGCCCTGCATTTTGTCGGAAGATATGGTTCTCTTTCCATGGTAAAAGCATTGATCGATAGGGATCCTGGAATTGTCTGCATCAAAGATAAAAAGGGCCAAACTGCACTCCACATGGCTGTAAAGGGTCAGAGTACCATCATTGTGGAGGAGATTTTGCTTGCTGATCACTCGATACTGAATGAACGGGACAAGAAGGGCAATACAGCTGTGCTCATAGCGACAAGAAAATGCCGTCCCGAGGTATCATCTACTCTAGACACATTCAATTGAAGCAACCCCATTTCATGGTAGAGCTGAGGGTTGTCAATATCTCTTTGCAGAGGCATCTCTCCATTGGGAGGCTGTTCGGCTTCATTGTGGGCTTAATCGCATTAATTTATTTCTTGCTTCTGGGACACTAAACTAAGCTACTTGAGCATAGGGGACAACATGATCAGTGCTTCTATACCAGCTAGTCTGTTGCATATTACACTAGTGTCGCTAGGATGATGTTTGCTATGTTTTATCATCAGTTTTCCTCCTCCGTTCTCAAGCTCGGACTACCTGGGCCCCTGTCAATTGGTTAGATTTTTTTTGTGTTACCACCTGCCTTCCTTAGAGTCATGACTATATATCTTTCCAGCCCTAGTTGATGTCTTTTATCTCTTTCATGGCCCTCGTGACAGTTTATCCTCACCTTGCGAGATTGGTGTGTATGTGAGCAGTTAAATTCCCATCTCTGGTGGTAAACAGTAGCTTTCTCTAACAAACTGCCACCATTGAGAGTAATCTCTCATGGCTAGCATCTCCACCTCCCACATAGTTTGTCCTCAACTCCAGACATTGTAATTTTAAAATCTTCGTGGAGTCCAATTCAAGTTGCAAATCTATGCTTCCAAACTTCAGCACTACATCAAGATTGGGTCTCTCTACCAGGTGTTCTGCCCGTAGCGTCTGGGGGTAGTCACGGTTGGCATATGCCTGGTCTTAACGAAATCAATTTACTAAAATAATTTTACTGGAATATAGTAGTCAGAGAAATCCTGTAGGGTAGAAAGAGTCGGTACATCTTCAACTTGAAATGCTTTGCTTATTCTTCCTCTATTATGCTATACTCCAGCAAGGCAATATCATCGCATCTCTATCTAATCGACCACGCAATTTTATGGGATCTATGTGTGATTGATTTTGAGGGATCAGAATAGGGGATGCATCTCATCCTGGGCTGTACTTTTTCCCTCCTATGATATTCATTGAGCTGTGTTGGTGGATATGGTGGGATGTTCTGTTGACTTGAAAGTGGCTGGTGGTTGAATGAGTGAGCATGATATTACTGCGGGTAGTCACAATTGTGTCAAACAATTTTGTGTGGAGACTTAGCTAGATTGCAGTCGTTTTTACTTAGCTAGATTGATTGTGCAACAATTCCAATCTATGGCTTTTTTACACTTCTTGTGTAGTCCATCTTGGTGTTCATTACACTTCTCAGCCTCAGGTTTGGCTGGTCCCGATCACGGCTTCACCACCACTTGCACTCCAATCCCTTCTCTAATTCGAAGAGAAAAAAAAAGAGACTTGGAAGAAAATGACTTAAGAGTTTTGCAGTTGCTGTTAAGCATAGGGATGTGGAGAAGAAAAGAGTTCATTGGATTAGAGACATAGGATTTGCAATCTTGAGGATGTAAAGTTTTAACTTATCAGAAACTAATATCGTATATAATGCCTATCATAAGACAATTTAACATTAGAAATTTTTCATTTTCTTCATCATTTTGCGCCGTGCTTCTGTCCTGATTATATCGTTCTTCTTTGCAGATTGTGCGATTTCTTCTTAGCTATACGAATATCGATGTCAATGCTATCAATAGTCAACAAGAAACAGCTATGGATCTGGCAGATAAATTGTCCTACGGAGAATCGTCATTGGACATTAAGGAATCTCTAAGGGAAGCTGGTGCTAAGCATGCCAGGTATGTTGGGCAGGTGGATGAGGCAATGGAACTCAAAAGGACTGTCAGTGACATTAAGCATGAGGTGCACTCGCAACTTCTACAAAATGAGAAAACCAACCGAAGAGTGTCTGGTATTGCCAAGGAACTGAGGAAACTTCACAGAGAAGCTGTCCAGAGCACTACAAACTCTATCACTGTTGTTGCAGTTCTTTTTGCCTCCATAGCTTTTCTGGCTATTTTTAATCTTCCTGGTCTGTATGTTAGAACCGGACCGGAAGCTGGGGAAGCTAACATATCTCATCAAGTTGGTTTTCGGGTGTTTTGTCTTCTGAATGCTACATCACTCTTCATTTCACTAGCTGTTGTGGTGGTTCAGATCACCTTGGTGGCTTGGGACACCAGAGCTCAGAAACGGGTTGTCTCTGTAGTAAACAAGCTGATGTGGGCCGCGTGCGCATGCACCTGCGGATCTTTTCTGTCAATAGCATTTGTGGTGGTGGGAGATGATAGTTCATGGATGGCTATTATGGTGACGGTAATGGGGGCACCTATTCTCATAGGGACACTCGCAAGCATGTGTTACTTTGTTTTCCGGCAGCACTTCAGGTTTTTCAACAGCGACTCCCAAAGACGCATTAGAAGGGCTAATGGCAGCAAATCTTTCTCTTGGTCCTACTCGGCAAACATTTCTGATGTTGATGACTACTCCGACCATGAGAAGATCTATGCTCTGTGATACTGTAAGAAAACTGTGAAAAGTGTGCAAATAGAATGGCTTAGCTGCTTAATATGTGAGTTGTGGGGTGGGCGCATTATGGCTTCTTGGGTTCATGCATGCAGATTTCCTCCTGAACTTGTGTTAGCCATCATGATAGTCCTCCGTCGTGTACTATATTTCTACATCCAAAGATGTCTAGGTTTTGCAGTTGGAGAATGCCCAACTTGATACTTTTTGACTGTCTGAGCGTGTAAATCTATTCACCTCACCCGTCGATTTTGCCTTTCGGTCATTTGAAATGGAGGCTTCCTTCTACACTGCTATGGTGATCTATGATATTTTATCTGCGGCCGGTACATCACCTCCCAACAACAGCTCTCTCAGCACAGCAAAAGGGTCATATTGCGAGATTAATGGACGAAAAAAGTCCTTCACTTTACGACACAGTATCAGCAAAAATTTTCGTTTCTTCTATTCCGCCAAGGACATTAAAGTACACATAATTGCCTCTCTAAATTCATTGGCCCAAGCGACGAATTTGGTCCCACTCTCAATCTGGCTTCTAGCGCACAGAGGAGGTTAAAAGTTGTTTTCAACTTATGTTTGTGGTGAGGAACGTACGAAGATCCCTTACGACGTCCTCGAAACATCGAATAGCAGCTTCATATCACAGCTCGTATGACCGGGTAGTTCCCCTTTTTCTTTCTATCCTTCTTTAGTGTTTACGACGTCCTAGAAACATCGAATAGCAGCTTCATATGCTGCTAGTATGACCGGGTACAATCATATTTGATGATCATGTCCGAACACAAGCATTACAGATGAAAACCACCTATAAAACCCAGGACACGGGACACCACGTATTGATATCATCATGTGCCTGGACATAACAAGTTACCGACAGTTTTCACCTGAAATGAACACGAGCATTCCTCGGCTCACCATTTTCAGTGAAGTTTTGGCCATGGTGGTCTACCTGAATGTTAGTAAGTGCCAAGAAAATATGAGAAACAATTCACGTGTGGTTCCACAAGATGTGTAGAGAATGTACGTTATTATTTAATAAGCTTTGCATGTATAACAGATGAATGGGAGGACTGCACCTTCCTAAAATAAAATATCTCCCTCCTGCCCATGTGATTTTTACATTTAAAAACAACAGAACCACACGGGTCTATCCTGCTTTTGAAAGGGAAAAGGCCAAAAAAGGAGCTGAAACTTGAGGCTTATCGCGAATCGAAACCCAATTTTTCCAATCCCGACCTCCACAATACAGAAAAAGAGGCTACTGAATATACAATTTTACACGTTATGCCAGACATCGCCAATGGCCGACACCTACCGAGACAAGTAAATAAGTAGCTCCAGCCAGTGGTAGCGGCAACCAGCAATCTAATTATAGCTGTAACTGCCCTGGTCCTCTCCTTGATGATCTTGAAGACGGCCTGTTAGAGTCTGACACAGATCGCGGGGGTTCTTCTGGTTTTTGCATCTCCTGCACAAGAACCACGGCACCACTATGATTGACATTCGACTATTTGGCCAGGCCGAGCAACCATCACCGACACAGAACATTTGACGCAGCAACAAAAGGAAAATTAACGTAATGAAATCAGGCACTATCCTTGATTGGCAGTAACTGTCCAACCAAAACAGAATTCTCTCTTATTGACCAATTATTTCACCCTTAACTCTGACATATGGTCTCATTTAACGGGAAGATTAAAATTTTTAGAGCAGACCCAATCTCAGTAGATTCTATAATTCCCTTGTAAGAATCATGTTATCCTGTTAATCTTGAGGATAGCACCTTTGAGGTCCAAACTTGGAGCATACTAGCTTAAAACATGCATAAAACCACTGCAATTAGATTTACTTGATCCAAATGTCTCAAACACAACCCTTCTACATGGCTAACACAAGTGACTGTAGAGTGCTGCATATAAGTGGAACAAACCTTCGATGAAGTGGAATTATTACGGAACTGTGACTGTATCTGTGATTTTGCATGCATACGATGTTGCCGCTGCATTTGCTCAAATTGTTGAAGCCTTGCGGCAAAGTTGATACCATTAGGAACACTCCCCATATCATGGCTTATGTCACCGTCTTCCATGATTTGTGATCCACTCGGCATATGGTGCAAAATTTGAGAGTATGTGTTGCCCGAAGATGTTCGCTTGATCTGTTCACTACTGAGAGAGTATGAAGGCACGGTCTTCAATCGTGTTCGGAGTATCTTAAAGGCGGCGCTTTGCTGCGATCAAGTACGATCCGGATGAAATGGAGATTGAACACAGAACAGCATCATGGACAAATATTACAGAACAATGAACATATGAATACTCAGTTGTACAACCTGCTTTACATATCTGCCTATAGACCGACAATCTACACCGAAATGCTAGAAACATTTTCATACATGGAGCGCCCCATCCCGACTATGTCAGCAAAGGCTCAAATCACTACATCAAGACACACATCGTCACAGACACAGCAAAAACTTTAGAGATACTAAACTACTGTGAAAGCAAGTGAAAATGCAGGCCTAGCTTCAATTTACTAACACAACCAAAATAAATGCAAAACTTCATTCTACTCACAGCAGCGGATCAAGTGTCCCAGCAAATTGATGGCAGCATGGTTGATGATAATTCATTTGGCAATGGTATCTAGACCTCTATTCCATATTCAACATCAGAAATGACCAAGCACTTATGTGAAATTAAAGGAGAACTTAACAAGACAGAAATTCTTGACATCCATAACTATCAAAAGCTTCAAGATTTTCGACCAGACCACATTCCATCTCAAATTTGCCCTAAATATTGTGTTTCGGCTGCATTTACTCATGAAAGAATCGATTGCCCCTCCATCCCACCACTTCAAGAGGGTGAAAAGAAGAAAAGAACCACCAAAATTTAAGAGGGCAGCGAAAAAAGATCTACAGACCGAAAAGAACCAAACAACATCGGCATACCTGTGGAAGCAATATTAGGAGTCCATAGAGAGCTTTTAACAATGACGTGTATCTTCCTGGATCAAGTAACTACAAAGACGAGTAAAGGTATATTGAGCAGTCTGGTGAGAGCATGACAAACAAAGGGAAGAATATACTAAAGAAACATCAAATATGAGACAGCATAACACAAGCACAAGAGAGTATAACATCAATCACAATGATAGAACCACAGGACCAGGAGTCTAAAATATATAAGCATACAGGGTCTCCTATAATCCTAGAAATTCTAATCCAGGTACATTTTTTCCCTTTTTTTTTAAATATACTTCAATGTTCCACATCAGAAAATTGGAAACTGAAGTGGCATCTCCATGTGCACATATCAACCTAGGACAAAACCTCGTAACTTGCTCAACTAACTTTTGCCTTAGCAGAATCACACAAAATAACTTGCACGCACAACAACTACAAAGAAATACACTTTAAATGACAACACGTCTTAAATTTATAGAGGGTTGCCCTTAAACCTATCAACCACCATTGCATATACACTTGGTACTTGTCCTCTGGTTCCATAATTCTTAAGAGGAGGGATCCACAGAGCAGATACTGTATTAAATGTTTAGATTATCATGCTGGCCATGCAATTAACATCTACTATAAGTAAATGGTGGAAAAAGAAGGATGTCAGTAGTATGCTAAAATATACTTGAGGAAACCAGTAAACACTATCCACAAGGAACCTGATAAATGAGGCACTTAAGCATCAAAATTGGTCAATATAATAAATCATAGCCATCAGCTTAACAGTTGGTTTTCTTTAAGGGTTTCAACCATACTGTGGGCATTTCTGGATCCTCTTATCAACATCTACCCTTGACTTTCAAGTTAATAGCGTGATTTCCAACACATAAGCTGATCATTTGCAAAGTTAATCTAGCAAAATATGGCATTTACAAGAAAGCAACAGGGTGTGCCAAGACATAAGTGCCTATAACATTTATAAACAAATGACAATATCAGCATCTTACTTTTCCACAGTCAAAAAGCATAAAGCACGCAAAACACAACATTAAAAAAAAAAAAAGCAATTAGGATCTAAGCCACACCAACCTGTAACCTAAGATAAGCAAAAATTGGAGTCTCTAGAAGCCGGATCAATTTATCCAGCTGAACTAAGAATTTGACATTGATATCTTCTTCAACAAGAGACTGAATCACAGCACTTGCGTGTTGATACGTCTGTCAAATCACATAAGAGAAGTTTAAATGCACAACTTTGGCAGAGTTAAGACATATCTAAAAATTCCTTTTGTGGAAAAACTATCTTGAAAAAAAAACTAATGTGCAAAGAGTTCACAAAGCCCATACAACATTAAAAGATTAGAACAAAATAAAAAAACACTACGAGAACTATTTGTAGTAGATATGTCCAATCTTCCTTGATGTGTGTTTCATATAGGATTGTCGCTTAATTAGATAATGAAGAGTAAACGACTGTACCCAAAATTCAACATATTAAAGATATATAATTGAATTTAAATGCATGGAAGACATTCTCAAAAAGACTTACTCAGATAAATCTATATATTCCTACCTGAGCTAGTAAGCAAAGACTTATTATCGCCATTGGTGAGTGGCACCATGAAGCATACAAAGACACGAATAGGTCCTTCCCAGCAGCATTAGCTAGGGATTGTTTCAAAAGATCTCTAAGTCCAGACAATTCGGAAGAAGTGAGCAAAATGAGGTTCAAAGCCTGAAACAGATAAAATAATGTTATTAACAGAATAACTAATCCTCCCTCAAAAGGTTCTGGAACTGACCCCAACTATTTAAATTTTGAGTTTGGGAGGGATAGAATTTATTTTGACTCAAGTATATAACAGAACCTGAACCATAGTTGATGCAAAATCCAAGTCGGCTTCTCCTTCTAGTATTGTAGAAAGTTCCCGATAGACTCTTTCAGCATCTAAAAGCACACAGAGTCTACGGATTATCAAAGCACCGCGCCTAGAGGAAATAAAGTACACATATAAGGTGACACATACAGAAAAAAGAAGAAGAGAAAATAAGCAGTAGCATACTATTTTCCAACTTATGGTTACAGAAGTAAAGGGAAAAAACCTCTAAAAGTACCAAAAAAGAAATAAAATCAGAAGGAAACCCACTTCTCAAGGAGATTCTTATCAACCCGAAAATTGTGCACTAAGAAAACAACAAGCTGGCGGAAGTGCTGCAGATCTTTTGCAATACATGCATGAACCTCAAGAACAAGCAGCACTACCTGTCGACAACATATCCAAAATCAATGCCTTGCTGAAAAATGCCAAAGTAATACAGAAATAGGGAAGGGAGAAAGGAATAAAAAAGTTTTGGTTGAGCAAATGCAAAAAGGAAGGCAAAAGATGATCAATAACACCAAGAGAAACATAAACTCGAGGATTGTAACTATTAAACAGAAGAAAAGTCATCAGGCCTATCATTTGTTTGTGCCAACCGATTATGTGCTTCTGAACTTCCCTAATGTTGTGCACTGACTCTGGATTCTAGTATGCTTTGCAGACTGAGAAATGAAAAAGCCATTGTGACTTGATTGTTGTGAGCATTAGTGGACTAGGAAAACAGCAAAACCAACAAATTCTAGGGCAGTCTCATAAATGGTTTTCAAACATTGTTACGTGAAATCTCTTCTATGAATATTTACTAATAGTATTCAAGTTTCAATGGGAGCTAAATCTAAGAAGTTGTTCCAGGTCTTCCAACGTCAGCCCAAGGCAATAAATTGGCATCGATGTTTACTAAGAATCTGTCAAACCAGAGACTCTCCAATCAGAATTAAGTTCTCAAATTCTTCCGTTCGCATTACATCCAAGACATGACTTCAGTTATCGGTGTGTCGTAAACTCAAAATAAGTACCCAACATTAGTTACTGAGTCTCCAATCAGAGTAAGTTCTCAAATTCTTCCGTTCGCATTACAACCAATAAATAACTTCAGGTATCGGAGAGTAGTTAACTCAAATTGAGTACCCAACATTCCGCACAACAACAAGCTTATTGTCAAAACTGGTAAAATCTATAAGGCAAAATACTGACACAAAAATTCCAACTGCAAAAACCAAAAAAAATAACCACAATCATACAAATGATGACCATATGAAGATCCCTGAGTAGAGTTTAACAGATAATAACCAAGCAAGGAAGATTACCTCATCTACAGGATCCGATAGGCCCTTCAGAAGCGTGTCAAAGATATCACTCAGAAAAGACAAAACCTACCAATACAAAAGACTACAGGTTAGGGACAACCAACCAAAGGAAAGAAATGTCCACAAAATCAAAAGACAAGGCGAATTCCACTGGAAAAGAGCATCAACCATTGTCAAATCAATTAGAAATTTCTATATCTTGTTTGGATATATACTTAGAAAATGGCATACCCAACCCATGCAGCCCCAGTATATCTCAAACCTCGCAAATTAATTAATGCAAAGCATCATTATCCATTCATCCTGATTAATGACTACGGAACATTGATGACATTAGCAGCACGGATGCTCTCCTACCAACTATTCCTCGCGTGAATCTGGATGTATCCTTTCTGCCCCCCCCCCCCCAAAAAAAAAAAAAAGAAAGAACCTGGATGTATCCTCAAGCACAAAAAAAAAAAAAAATCAAGGGCCACATGCTGACGAATTTCATGCAGCTACATCACCTTAAATCAACTCCATGACAGTTTCACTGAGAAGATCCATAAACACTAGAACCAGGACAACAAATGAGTATCGTAAGATATACATTTTTCTTGTGGGTAATAAAATAAAATATGTCCATCACAGCTAAAAACATGACTTGCTTGCCAATGCAAATTGCAACAAACAATAACGATCAAACAAAAAACATTTTGCAGGAAGGGAGTTTAAAATTAGGGATTTTTATGAAATATAGTGAGAACAGCGAGACAAGATCAGATGAGAGCTCGATAACTTTCTATAAATCAAATTGGCAAGGACCAAAATAAAGAATAACCAATGGTTTTGTTAAATGTTGTGATTAATAACTTTAACCATTGCCTTCATGTCAAGCACATATTACAACAAAGGTACCTCAGGACGATGCCTCTCTAAGAGAGCTGATATCCAATGCAATGCTTCAATTCTAGTGGCCTCCCATTCACTTGATAGTTGCCTAAAATGACAAAAGATCAGACGTCATAACTATGCACAAATCAGCTTCGTAAATAAGAATCACAACCAAATAACAGAAAACCCCTCCTAAGAATGATTGCAGTGAATATTAACGAGTTACTGTGCATTCTGATAAAAAAAAATCCAATTTTCATTACGCTGAAAATATTTGTGTTAGATTATCAATTACACGCATTTACACAAAAATGTGCTCGATACAATGATTCACTTCGTATGGTACACATTTTCTTTTGGCTAATTTTGGCTCTGATTTTGGTTTGAACTCTTTTTAACCTGAAAACTTCTTCACAATATCTAAAAGACCCTATCAATGTTAACTTTCACCTTTCACTTTTTGATTAATCTAAATCTTGCGACTCACGCACTTTGGCTTTTTTCAAATCGAAAACTCTTGAAACTTCCAAGACACTAGAATGTTGACTCGTAGAATCACATATAATATTTTAAAATTTGAATACTGTTTTACTTTTCAGTGGAAAAACGAAAAAGCACCTCTTACTTAGCTTCACATAATAAACAGGTCCTATCCTTTCTAGACATTTCAGTAAACTATTTTGGCTCACAATTGTCGACCTGCTCAACATCATGCCAAAATAAAACAAGAGCCCTTTGGGCAGTTCCTCAAAACCTGAACCAGGCAAGGCAACAGCGAGTATCAAGTTAGCTTTATCAACTAAAGCAAATAAAGTGCACCTCTTCGCAATGGACAGTATTGCTCCAACATTGAAACCTTCTGCAGGATCCGCCTTGATTGCACGAAGCTCTTCATTCGTTTCCCGAGCAACCTTAAATCAAAGATAAAAATTGCAAAAAAAAATCCATGAACAAAACAGAAGAAGCAAAAGCTATGGCAAAGAAAATAAGCAACAATAGCAAAATGCAAGTAACTTACTGCTCTAATTTTCTCTTCTTTGTCAGATATGCATGGCAATATAGCTCCTAGAATGTCAGCATAATAAGGAATAAGCTGATCTCCACCGAGTTTTACAAACTCATTGATCTGCACGATGATAGTGAAAATCAACTAGATTGTTGAAATGGCATGAAATCCACAAATCTTCTTGTCATTAACTAATATAACGAGCTCAATAGACAAAGTGATAGGCTAGTAAATCCAAATAATAGACTCATGATAATCATATTTAGCCATTAAGAATGCTTATAATGCATTGTTAAACTTACCCACGTTATTGCTGTTAGCCTCGTAAACTCATCAAGAGAACCTGCCCTCTGCACCAATATCTCGGCCATTCGGCCATAATCTACAGACTTTCAATAGGAGCACTGCTTGAGTCAGGAGATTATATTCAACAGCAAGGCTTTTTGAATTAAAATTTCAGATAGAAATAGAAATACAGAGAAAAGGAGGCCAATGCAACAAAATGAAATAAATTTTATCACTAAAATAAGATCCATTAAGCAGTGCCTGAAGCAAACACAATTTTATCATATGTAAGAAAACATACTGGGGAGTTCTTGATCTCTTGGAGAAACTCTGACAGAGCTGCATCAGCTTGTTGTCGAATTTCATGGCTCGAATCACTTAACATGTTAAACAAACCTAAAGATGATAAGAGTCTATGTCAGTTACCATTTATAAGGGTAATATAACCACAAACAAAGGGAAAATATCTATTTGCATGAACAGCTATATACCATCTAGGAAATCAGGAAGAAAACCCAGCATATCAATGTCCGGAACACTGTCCAACACAGTAATCCATCCAACTAAAAACTGCCGAACATATGGATTTAAGACATTCATACGCTCTCTCAGCAACGGTATAAATTCTTCAATGCTGATAACAAGAAAGAAAAAAAATCAGGATAAACATGTAATGGACAGAAAATAGCATATTTACAATTTGACAAATCCAAAGATACTTTTCAAACTTTCAAATCCGACAATCGGATCAATATTTAATGTACCTGAATTGATCACTCTCAGTGACAATGTCCTGTTATAATAGTAAACACGTTGAAATCAGTTCAAACAAATAGAAGAAAAATGGTAAGGGACAGATCATATTTCTGTAACTTGAAAGTAAACCCATTTACCTTTACAAGCCGATCCAATAGGTGAGCAGCGCTTTGTACATTGGCGTCTGAATCTGCAGACAGCTTGCATAAAGCATCGAATATTTGGTTAAAAAAGATGATGAAATCCCCTCTTACAACCTGCGCACGATCCAAAAGTGGCAAAACAAGTCAAAAGCAATACTCAAAGAAAAGAATGCACACTAGAAGCACTCCAATCAGTCCTCACCTTTGCAATATTATACAGTGCTTCACAAGCATAATAACGAACTCGGCCATCTTGATCAGAAAATGAATTGAGTACAGGTGGCACAATTTGCTGGCAGAAGCAAATAAAGATGAGATAAAGCAGCATTAACATGGCAACAAAGCACAAGATTGAAAGAGATATTCATCCATCGAAAGATTGTAAGCAAAATCCAGTTTGATACACAGGAAATAAGGCCTCTATGTGTGCTTAGCTCTAGGCCACATGAACTTAGAAGTACAAAACAACAGTGTTCTGAGTTATGAGAACAGTTCTTTTGTTGACCTTGTGATATCCTCTCAAGAATCCCTGTCAGTTTTTTTTTTTAAAGCGCTTCCCCTTCATTGTCTATTGATGATATAGAATTAACGTTGGTCATTGCCAAAAAAAAAACAAAATCAACCGTGCATTCTCACTATAGAGCGGCCATGGGAGAAAAAAAATCTCAAAACCTAGAACATCACCAGCAAACATGCAACATCATTCAAAAGAATTAGCCGCAATTACTTAACCTGCGCTTGGTATACTGCTCGTGGAGATTGTGAAAAGGAAGGTAACAACACATTGGAATGAAAACCTAAGTGTATTCTAAGGAATAAAATGAAATCTATTTGTTTCGGGTGGGCTGAATCTCTGGATTCTGGGGTCACTGTACCTCATCCAAGTAAATTTGCCTATGCAGGAGAAAGGGAAATACCTCAAGATGCTGAGCTGCCTCAGTACTCAACCCCACAGTGGCAGCAGCTAACCCAATCAGTCCTCCCTACCAGATAACAGATGTAAATAGACTCCACACTCCACCAAACAAAAATCAATAGTAAAACCAGTGTCAAGAAAATCAAAATCCTCAGAGCACTAGTTCGGAAACATCAATTGCCATACCTTCCGGTGATTTGCTTGCGCAGAATACGTGAATTCTGTCGTCAGCAAGCTGATCACTGCCGAAATCTTATCATGATCCCCTGCTGCAGCAAGCTGCTTCACTATTCCCTCAATCTACACATAATTCACGTCGCACACACACCAATCAATATCACCGAACAGTGATCGCAAAATAAGTCTACCAATATCATACTCCAGCAGCTAAATTTCGAAAGGAATCAATACTCGAACCTCAAGCGCGGCATTCTTCCGCTTCTCGTAAAGCTTATCGGACAGATTGCGGAGCACGGAGGCAGAAATCGCGGACAGAGCATCGGCCATAGCAGAGAATCAAAAACCCTAGAGAACCTCCCCCGAGCTTCTTCTTTTACCCCGCAATCAAATCCCCCAACTGTCAGAGCCGTTTCCTGATCTTCTCCCGCTCCAATCGAAACATCTCCCGCACGTGCATACCCCTAGGGTTCCCCACATTCCACTGAGGAACCAGCCGGCGACAGAACCGAAGACGCGGTTCGATCTTCGAGACGGAGAGGAAACAGATCCCCCGATTCGCGAATTATGGATGGCAATCGGCAGAGATTTTCGATTGGGCCTGACCTAATTTCCGGAAATGGATTCGAGTTTCCTTAATTAAGCCTTTGGTCCGTGCTCGACAGAGAGAAGGAAGAGAGAGAGAGAGAAGAAGAAGAAGAAGAAGAAGAAGAAAGAAGTAAGAAGGCGGTTGTGGATTGGGGCTTTTCGACCGATGATGATCACGACCACGACCACGATGGAGGCTGTCCTCTACTCCTCGCTTGATTGTCCGAAAGTTTTTTCAAAGCTTAATGTTCTTACTTATGTCTTAGCATTTTATCTAATTGGAAATGGCATTTATGTAATAAAGATGTCACGAGTCTTTTGACAACTTTTTTCGAAGAGGTTGGAAAAGAGATATATTTATAGTTAAATATATATATATACACACACACATTTGACTTCATAATTCATACAACGATGTTCATCAGTATCTTTTCAATGGATTTCCTAAATTGAAAACGAATTTGGTACAAAATCATTTAATTTTTTATAACTAATTGTTAGTCATCATAGATGTCTTAAATCGGGGAAAATATTTTATGATGTCTAATGGATTTCATGATTTGAGACCCATATTATCTAAATAATATTAAAATATTAAGTATTCCATCCATATGCATATGTTGATAACATTATTGTTACCGTTACACGATATGTATATGTGTGTGTATGTGTTGAATCCAAAATATCCTATATTGCATTTCTTTTCATTTATTCACAAATTATCAAGTATTGAAAGAATAGCTCAGTTGATTAGGGGGCACTAATTAGGCGCACTGATCCTAGGTTCGGATAAGCATCTGTAATTTAAGTTGAGGTTTATGGCGATGGGTTGCTGTGCTAATCTCCCTCCCTCGAGGAATAGTCGAGATGCGTGCAAGCTAATAAGTGACAACATTTAAATACATCTCTAGGAACATTTAATTGCTTTTATTACTTGATGGAATTACCTATTTTCTTTTTATCAAAATATCCCAAGTAGTTCCCGCACGAGCAGCACATGCCTCGACATCTTGCATCTTTGTACATTACAAGAGAAAGTTAAGGGGTATTAAGAATACCTTGTCCAAAAATACCATCAAATGGTTCGCACTTACTACTAGATAAACACTATGGAAGCATAATTTTGTCACTAACAATGGATACAAAATATATTTCGAATTATATTTCTTGAATTCATTGATAAACCTTACTAAGAATTGTTTGCCGATTTGCCCATGGAGTACGTTTTACATCGGAGTACGAAGATTCGATGACAAGATTTTGAGTTATCTATGACCGATCGAGATGTATTAGGCAGTTTTACCTGGTAAGTTTCGTGTGTGGCTCCTCAGGGTTAGCTTAGTCTAATCATTTCCAGTGGACTTGGCATCGTACATGTGCTCTTGACACATGGCAAACTATCAATGGCCCCCGCTCTTGAGATAGGCCACAACCTAGTTGACTGTCGATTTCCTCGGATAAATTCTTATTTGTTGACAATTCAGACTCTCGCGCGATCACTACATATATCCCTTTGGGGGAATTTTGCCGTTTAGCACTTCTATATTTCTCGATGTTTAGACTTTTGGCACCTTTGAGTTTCGCTAGTTTAGCACCCTTTGCACTATCGCATTATGGTCCTCGTCTTAAATATCTTTAAACTGCGAAAACTCGGCGGCAAATCACTGTGAAACTCTCCACAGTCCACAGCGAGTTCTTAGAACATTGTGCCAACCTCACTAGGAAAGAGAGCGATTAGGTAGATGAAGAAGTGACTCCATCCCAAATGAAAACATGTAGATAATATATATATAAAAAAAAAGTGACACAAATAGTTATTTAATTTTGAATTAATTTGCAATGTGATCCGTGAACTCTTAATTTGTTCCATATGGTACATGGACTTTAATCCTATGTATAGTATGGTCTCTAAAATTTTCAATTGTTATGAGCTTTTGGTACATATTCAATTTAATCAATAGATAATATGAAAATATACAATCATGTCCCTACACATGTACTGGGACATCATAGAACATTTTCATAAGAAAATAGAAGGACATCATTGAACATTTTTATATACTTTATGGATTATATTGAACATATAACAAAAGTCCAAAAATTCAGGGACCACATTGCACATAAGGTTAAAGTTGAAGGACCCGCATTGAATAAATTTAAAGTCAGTAGGCCATATTGTACGTTGGGTTAAAATTCAATTACCAGTTGTGTTATTATCCCTGAACCATAGTATGACCTTAACCGGCATGGGTCAACTTCCCAAGTAATTTCGCTATGGCCAAGGAGACCTAGCGGATCCCCAAGCACCTATCACTAGTAACATTCAGTCTCATGGAAATTGTCTCCTCTTTCTTTAATTGTCCGAAGTGTAGGAAACTTTAAACTGTTTCGTTCTTATTTGCAAGTGATAGAAATCTTATTCATGTAATAAATATTTTGTTGTTTGGACTTTTTTAGGAATTTAGGTAGTACAAGAGGAGAGATTATTCAAATCTTCTTCTATATTTAGTCAAAATCATTATCTATCACACTTTTTTTTTCATTTTCTTCTCAAATTACCAAGTATTAAATAAATAAATAAAGACAAAAATACGTAATTCATGGTGCATGCCTCGACAACAATTAGAAGATAAATGAATAATTTGTCCTCTCCGAAGAAAAAGTTAATAAATGAAGCTGACATTAAGGAAGAAGGCGCACCAGGCGTTGAACTGAACTCCACGCATCACACTGATCACGTCTCGTGCTGTACATAAGTTCGTGGAAATGGGAGATGGAGTCTCGAGTGTGTCTATATATATATATATTGGTCGAACACGGAGTCGAGTATGACTGGCCACAAAAGGAGAAGATCGGAAACTCCATTTACGGGGGAGGTGCAACTGCGATGCCACCTCCCTGGGACAAGGGAGCATTTTGGATGAACCTCTTTTACTGATCAAATGGAAGAAAGCCAATACAGAATCATTCCGTCCATGCTCCAGAAGTATATGCTCTCTAGCCCTCGGAAAAAGCTAATGCTCATGGTAAGGATTTTATTGGGATCGTTAGCTTGCAACAATAAGATCACAATTACACCTTGACAAACGAGCAGAAAACTAATTCCTACAAGACGGACAGCACAACAATCAAAGCCGATCAAAGGAAAAGGGTCTCATGAGAGATTCTTCCAGTTCTCGGAAACCTTGGTAAACCGGCTCCGTTTGGCTCTGTGGAAGGGCTAACCTCCGAACTTCAGTCATGTACCTGTTTTTATGACATTACCAGAAAAAACATCAGAACACTTGCTGTGAAATCAAGATAACAAAGAGAGAGAGAGAGAGAGAGAGAGAGAGAGATATTGCAGAATAAGGAAAAACGTTGGAAGACGAACTCCTTCGGTTGATATTAAAGTATTTCAAGGTCAGTAGACAAATCTAATCTCTTAGTATGGTCTCTGACAGTGTCGCATCTGATTATATTCACATGAGCCATCAAGCTCTTTACTTTCTTTTTCCAGGGTGGGGAGATAGAGATAGGTATTTCAACTTTCCTAGGCGAACTCCAATTCCGAACGCCATATCTCGATTTGAATTTGAAATTCATTAATGCTAATTGCTCTCCATTCCACAAACCCCCTCAGGCCACGTCTTCCAATCTTTAAACTTCCCCAATATCACAGCAAAAAAAAAAAACCAAAAGAAAAATTCTCACCCCTCATCTGCCTTCTGCTCGCTTCAAGAACCTAAAATCCACCACCAAGCACAACTAATTACTGCTTTGCTTCTTTTTACTCCAAACACAGCTCTTTCTTAGTCACAAGTAGAACAGGCAAAGGGAATGAATTATAAAACTTCCCTCATTACACTATAACATAAAAAGGTGAATCATAATCTATGCAATAGACAAATTAATTCTTTCCCCTTTGTTTTGCTACACTATATTTTCCCCCTCAAAAGTGCAGGAAGTCAAAGTTTCAGTGTAACATTCATGTCTTGTAATTGAATAGCTTAAGTTTTGAAAGAATCTATCAGACCCTTCAACATTCGATCAAATTCTTCAGCTTCAACCATACACCCAAAAGGTTAGTTGCAATTTAATAGCTTAAGTTTGAAAAGTGCAATGCCCAGTCAAGGACAATGCACAGGTATGAAGAAAGACCAAGACAAAGTTAAACCTCAAGCATTATGCTGAATGTTCCATTTACACAACCATTTCAATCTTGGAACTTATCTAACACACAAAGGGATTAAATTGCCAGTTCACCAATAACCAACTTTCCCGGCCATTGTGGCTCCATCTCTATAATCCATAAAGATAAGAAATGGTGTCATAGCGAACAAACACATCGTTCCAACTGTTTTTGTTTCAAACACTATGTTGAAGTCTTAAACATGGTTTGGTAATCCAAGTTAGAAGGGAAATTTGTGAAAGAGAGGACAATGGAAATGGAGGGTAAAGAAGCAAATTGAAACTATAATTCCCTCCTCTTGTTCGGATGTGCATTGAAGGGAATTGATGTGGAGAGAAACAAAGTGATTTGACTAAAATAGGCTTTGTTTTGTTTTGTTTTGGTTTTTTTTTTTGTTGGGTAAAGGGCTTTGTTTTGTTCACATCTGCAAACAAAGATAAAGATAGTTTTCGGGAAAAAAAAGTTTAGAAGTTCCTTACATATCCTCCAACTTGTGGGAACAAATGGAATTTGGGCCGCCTAAAGGGTATTACTGTATTAGTTAGTTACAATTTTCACATTTCCCTCCTACTTTATTAACCAAACAAGAGATAAGTCTCCCTTGGGTATAATCTCCCTTCAATTCCTCACGGGCCCCCACAAAAAACCTAGAAATAGGACCAGGACTGTTAGGGGAAGGAACGGGTTGACAGGAGTACAAGAAGCATAAAGTATGAAGAAACCATCTGCACAGATAGAGCAATAGTCCTATGGTAAAACATGTGCAACAGCTACATATGAAGTTCGACAAGAGGTGTCAAGGTATGGTAACATGATAGTTTGTCCCTTTCTTTAAACTTTCTAATGATGTTGCAAGCTGAAATTTAATCACCTCCTAGACTGGCATTACAAGTACTTCTGTGATGGATTTCATTAATGCAATTAGTGTAAGTAAAAGACAGAGGCTAACCTGTTAGCAGCATTAGCAATCTTATCTCGAACCCCCTTGTTTATTACTGCTGTTTGCTCAAATGAGTAAGAGCCCATAATTAATGAAGCTCCCGTGACGCTTGTATTCATCCTTTGTGCAAATGAAGACATTACCCATTCACGAAGCACCGTCAATACTGATCGAAGAAGCCTTAACCTGAGGCTAGGTGATGGTAAAATAGCTCCACTTGAGAGCAATTGATCATATGTGTTTAAAACAGGCTCAGTGGAACCCTTGCAAGCAGCAAGAAGAGCCCTTGCGACATCTTCATCCCCAACAGGTTCAACTCCCGAATTCAGTCTCTCCTGTACAAAAGGAGTACAATCCCAAAAAGGAAGCAAAACAAGATCAATTCCATCAACCCTCCTCTCTCCATTCCTACCTAGAAGGTTCCAAATATAGTTGATTCTGTAAAGAGGTACAATATCAAAGGTATATATGACTAGATTCAAGCTGTTAAAGTAATAAGTAAACTAACCAACGCAGCCTTCTCAAGGTGGATACAGAGAGTGTCCAAAGGTAAAACTGCGCCATCTCCAGGGTATGTGTGAGAACCAACCCTCTTCAGCACCGAACAAGCTTCAGCAATTCCACCACGTAATATAGCTTGATCAATTAATCTAGCCCAGGTTTCTCTTACAATGCTGCTATCAGAATCACCGGAATAGTTTGCAAAGCACAACATCTCTAGACAAACCTGTGAACCAGACAGGTCAATTGCCCGAAGCATTAAATTTAGGTTGGATGTAAAACCAACATCTCTGATTCTCTATTCATCTAATAAGAAAATGAATTTGCACACAAACAAGCGCATAGGAGATGCAGAGAAAGCGTACCCGCTCTGAAGCAATTCCAAGATTCATATGACACAAGCATTTTGATGATTCATCAAATTATTCCTCTAAAGTCAATCAAATTTCAGTTGGTAGAACAGTTTGGTTCTTCCGACTCGCTAGTGCAATGAAGTCTTGCCATTTCAGAAAACTACATTCGACAAAGGCTGCTTAGGCAATTTCCTGATTATTCATTAACAGTCAACGGCCATGGGTGATTAATTCATGAGGATTTGAGAAAGTAACTTTATGCGCCCTCCTTTTCTTCCTGCTCATTCTTGCAAGGAGAGAGATCATTTACCAAATTTTGCTCTGCCCTCTTGAGCTAAAACTTTGCGGGGTCAATCCAATCATCCTACCAAGGGTACGCTTCCCCCAATTCTTTAATAGAAAGAAAACAAAACCTTTAATCTCAATACAGCTCTCTTGCCAGCCTCAAGTGGATCAGTCACTCTCCTAACCCCATACATTTAACTTATAAACTTGCAAAATTATCTAAAACAGCCCGAATAGCACATCCAGTTTAGCATCTTCACACCTGCATCCAATAGCTTAATGTACCAGGCAGATTTGCCACTCAATAAAACCATGTCCCGGAACCCACCCTCGTTCGGGCTTAAAAGATAAATAACTGAATTAATTGAGACAGATGAGATTCTGGACATAAACCGCTGATCATGGGAGAACAGAGAAGATTCTCACTAATTCTAGTCTAAGAAACAGAGTTTGTCAAAGCATTGATCATGGGTTAAGAAGATGGACAGATTCACTAATAGAAAAGGCCAGGGCTCCAGTTAATTGAGACAGAGGACTTCATTTCCTCATGATCAATCGATTCAATTATTTGTGAAACATATCAAATGGTATTCTGACTTCCCCGGAGCCTCCGGTAGCACAGCAAGACAGCTGAGACACAATTACTAACTACCCTTATCTACCAACATAAAAGGCAAGCAAATAAAGCACTCAATGCAGCCAACTCAATAGTGTGCATTATGAAATATTTAAATCACAGACAAAATTCATCTACTCAAAATTGACATGAAAGAGATAGGAGATCTTCACCACTTTATAACCTGCATTCAGCAGAAGTGCCCACCTCTAAATCAATTGCATCAGTAATGTACACATGTTCACTGATGATAGATAGAGCTATTAGATCATCTTCATTGACTATATTGCAACTGTTTCTAATGAAATTAGATCAACAAGAAAATATATTAAGAAAGGTATACCTCCCAAAGCTCAAATGGAACGGCATATTCATTGTAAAGCTCCGTTATGCTCTTCAAATCTAATGACAACTCTCTGGCCTTCTCTCGTGCAGCTTTAACATGAGTAGCGTCCTCGGTCATGCCATCATCATCTGGGGCAGAATCAGACATGCCTTGTGAACATTCTAATCTGGAAGCTGTAGCCTCAAGTTCCTCCTTAATCTTTATTTGAAATCGGAGAACCGCAAGTTTCCCCTCAAGCAAATCTAGCAGTCCACTGTCAAAAGTCTGGTTTGAACCTGGCAGGCCATCATTTGCACTCGCATTCTTCGCCTGCAAAACTGCATTGCTGAGGTACTGAAACCTGAGTGGACAAATCAGGAGAAAAGATTAGTCAAAAATACCATGCACGGCTGCTAATAGGCACAATCAATAATACTCTATCTCAATGCTGAAATGCAGGCGGCGAGGGGGAAAAAAAGCTAAATGAAGGCTGCTTCAGGTGACCTGCCCAGGTAAATCATAAAAACAAAAATATCGGTTGTACAAGAAATTGGAGAGCATATTAGCTTAAGCAATCTATGGTGCGTGAAACCAAGAGGTCCCAGCTTCTATTGCAGGTAACTATAGACAAAATTGCAGATTGCCCCCTGGACTTTTTTTAAAAGTTTCATTCTGCCTGCCTCAAGTTTGACTTGTGTCAGATCCCACAAAGTTCTTTTTCTTTTATGCAGGGATCACCTGGCAGCCCTCCATGGGGATTCTTCATGTTCACCTTTATTATTAATTTCCATGATATTAATATGCTTGGCGCAAGTTTACGAATAAAAAATTTGCCATTTTGATGATATTACAATGGGTCACAGGCAAGGGGCAACCCCCATAGGTACTGTTTAAGTTCTACAATGAGTGACAAGTCCAATGCCACTTTCTTGAAATGGTCGGACAGAATTATTTTAGAAAGTGACAATCTAAACCCCTATTATGAGCATAACTACACTTTGCATCCCAACTTTCCACACGGCACATTTTACATTCTTAAGTGTTGCGCTTTGAAAACCCTCAGATTCGCTTATTTAAAACCCCATAGACCAATTAGGAGAATTATCTTATTTACATTTGGGCCAAGCTGTAACCATACTATGTCTGCACTAGGTAATTGCGAAGCAGTGTTCTACTTATGACCTATAATATCCTTAAAAAGGAATGTTCCTTAGGCTCTGTTTGTTTCACAGAAAATGAATAAATTGAAAAATATCTTCCTAAAAATGATTACTTTTATCTCTTAAAATAATTAGTTGATAAAAATGTTTTCATTACCGAAAACAATTTATGTCTAAACATTTTTGTGAATGAAATAAATATTTTTCGTTCATTCTTTTTTTAAGTAGTACAAGCAATCATTTTAGGAAAACGTTTTCCACATCTTTAATTTTCCTCGAAATAAAGGCATCATTAGGATTCATTCATCTCATTTTCCGCTTGCAGCTTGAGAGAACCAAATAGAGGAATTCATAGTAAAAGTAACCTTTGCTCTAGAGTCAGAGCATCCCCTGCATTGTTTGATCGCCTCTCAGCCAGTCTAAGCAAGACATGAGCTGCAAGCACATGCTGCCTCTTTGAGACGTAATACCGGGCAAGAAGATCAAAATACTTTGCCTGATTACTTTGGATAGCTCCACCAAGTTGACCTGATGGAGAAGTAGCTGACGATACCCCAGGAACAGCTCGAACCTTCCAAATATACAGTAGAGAGCATAAATTATGAAAAAGAAAAGAAAAAAGAACCAAAAAGTTATATGCACTATGTGCGGATTTCATTCAGAAGGAAGATGAACTCCATTGTTGTTTGAATGATCCAGGAAGAAAAAGAGATCAAGGAAAAGGATTACCTCTTGGATAGTTTGCCGGCCTGCACTCTGAAGAAAAGGTACCAAATCTGGGCCTCCATATTCCAACAATTCATTTTCCAGCCCCAAATTGATCATAGCACGGTACAGGCACTCATGAAATAATCGATCGGGTGACTGAACTCCAAGTTGAACAATTTGGCAGATATATCTCTTCCGAGAAGCCTGATCAAGGACTGAGCGTGCAGCAACAGGCTTAACAGGGGAACCGAATTCTCTGTGTGAAGCCTCACCTTTCAGAGAACGCAAGGCACTGATGATAATCTCATAGCATTGCTCCCGCTTAGCAAGTGCATGTGCACGAACTGCTGCATCAACTTGGTCATTCATAGCATCACCGGCCGGATCGAGCACTTGTGCTTTCTCTAAAGGCAAACGCACCACAGCTTCATAAAATCTGCGTCGCATATAATGTTATGTTTGTATATTTGAAGGTTTTAACAACAACTATAAAAAATTTAAAAACTGTGGTAAAGTTAACCTTAAGTCCTCAAATCTTTTACAGATGGTTTGCAAATCGGCAGATTCCGGAACTTTACTCAAGAAATTGAAGGCTTCCTTTGCAAGATTAACCCTCTCCTCAATGTCTGAAGTTGCAGCAGCTCTCTCGAGACATTCCACAGCCAAGAAAAACTTGTAATCGGACTCTTTGAAGTAACTTGGACAACCCTCGCGCAATCTGCCACTAATGTCATCCACTGTTCCCCTACCATCAGGACCAGTATAATTCTGGATACACGAAATTACATTCGATTCAGAGTGGAGTCTAGCATGCAGAGCCACCAAAATAACAAAATGGAACATGTTAAAGCCCTAGGGCACTTGTTGAGCATTGTTAAGTAGACTGTGGGAATGTAATATTATCAACATGATGTAACTTTATTGAAGTATGGCGTTTCAATTTTCAAGGCCTTGCGAAAAGTGTTGTTTCCACCTTTGATTAACTTAACCAGTGCCCTAGGGGCACTTTATAATAAGATAAGAAAGACAATTTAAAAAAAAAAAGGGCAAAAGAAGAAAAGATCTTCATTTTAAACAATATAATTACCCATTACCTCCATTAGAACAGATATAAGCCTTGTGGCAATGTGGTCACCCTCCTCAGAGCAAACCAGTTGATGGAAGGTTAGCTGAACCAAGGATTGCTGAAAAGTCACATCAAAACCCTGAACCAAGCGTGTTAAGTGATGCTGTGAAAGAAGCTGAAGCAAAAATAATGCTTCACTAGATCTGAGAAGCAACTGCCTGATGCATTCCATTGCTCGCACCTGCGTTATCATACAAAGAAGATGAAAAGGCAATAATAATAAGAAAAGCTGATCTAACAATTACAGTTTTCTTGGGCAAACTCAACCAACCTCCATAGCAGCCAACTCTGCAGGACTATATGGTAGCCGTTGCCTTTTATTGGCTGTCCCACTACCATTAGAATCAACATTCCAGGGGTAAGAACCAAATAAGTTTCTCATAAGACTCCTATCACCGACCCCTGAATCTGGATGTGTCCCATACAAGATAGAGCCTGTCCAGTCTCCTAGACCAGCCACACACCCATATAGTCCCCTCCTCTGATCTCTTCTGGACCTCAGAAACTTCTCTAATGAACGCAGCTTGTTTTCAAGAATTTGCATAGCCCCAAAGGAGAGTCTGCAGACAATCACACCACTTTCCGACAGCAAATCAGCAGAGGAACCTAAGCCTCCTTTCTTAATCATGACAGGGAACTCCCACACTGGATACAACAACCTTGATGAGCACAAGCAAAGCCCTTCATGGGCACCAGAAAATACGGGCTCAGCCTCTTGTACTACCTGCCCCATGCTAAATCCCCCACTGGCACTTCTTGTATTGGATAATCCACTAGTACCTTCAACCTGTGGTACTCCCACAAGTCTTGGATCCTCAAAAGACTCAGCAGCCTTCTCAGTCACAGCATTGCTGATAATATTTTCAGAATCAACTACCCTGCTGGCTAGCATTAGACACTTTGCAGCTGCCTCACCAGCTCCAAATCGATTGAAGAAGTCTTCCAAAACAGATCTTGGAGTGCTGAATTCAAGTAACCTTCTCAATATGTCCACAGGCCTGTTAAAAACAACTTCCATCAAGCCCATTGTGCTGAATACAACAACTTTTCTCCTAGGCAATATGTGTTGTATTGCAAGGTCACTTCTTGCCCAAAGTTTCCCAGATATCTTTTCTGAGGACTCCCCCGAATTTTCAATCCTACAAAACTCAAGTTCTGAATACAGTGACTGAACTATGGCTGCGGTATCTGGAGGAGGTAGAACATCTGCCACAGAAAGCATTCGACCTTCAATGGGTAGGGAAGAAACAGATTCCCGTAATGCACGAGAACTTCTTACACTTGTTCCTAATGCACCTGAAGATGACTGTGTGCTTGAATCCTTGTTCACGATAAGAAGAGAAGAGACAGTGGGTGACGATGAATCAGAAAGGACAAGAGTTCCCGTGGAATAGTAGGCAGATTCAACCTTGAGTGAGAGATCCTCACTTGGAGATCTTGCTGAGAGAGATATGTTTCCAAAGGAAAGGCCACCGCTGACCCCCAAAGGAGGAGAAGGTCTAGATGTTACTACTTTTAAGCAGCTTGGCTTATAATGGCTTGCCTCAAATCCACCCAGCCCACCAACACTACCTGTGTTTCCATTAGATGACGAAGTTGAAAGGTACATTCTTCTTCCATCCGATAATACTGCAACGAGGTGTAGCCACTTTGATTCTACTGTTGATAAAGGTGAAATGCAAACTATTGAGGGCTTTCCTGGTCGAGTTGAGGCTCGCTGAGTTGTTGATTGTCTAGCTCCATAATGTGCATCCCTCTGATTAATAAGATTTCTTTCTTCTGTTACTTTCTTCAAAGGCCCATCTCCATTTGATAATAGAACAAAAACCTGAACTTTCATTTCTTCCGTCCGTGCATACAGAATTTGTCTTTCATTATCGAAAACCATTTCTACAATAGGATCAACCGCTGCAAACTTAAATACATTTGGAACCACCCACCTGAAAAGGAGAAACTGGTTCTCAAATCTACGAATAAGCAAAAGAACCACAAAAACACTAGACAATTTCAAATTGATAGGCAAAATTAATTATCCAACCAACGATAAGAATTATCAATATCAGACAAATGTGCAGTAATACCTTGAAATAACGGTACCTAAACCAGCAGTAACGCAAACCTTTCGACAACGTTTGTGCCAGCCAGAACCAGTGGTGTATAGAAGTTCATAAATGTGTCCATCACGGCCAGCCAGGAAAATACGACCTTTCTCTGTACAGGTGATCCATGTCATGGTGACTCCATCAGATGGAATTGTATATTCTGGCAGCAGCTGTAGCGAGACCTCAGAATATGGATCGGTGCCATCAGCTCCTCCAGAGCTACATACTCCAACAAGAATCAACTGACAGAAAATTGAATCTGATAAGAGATTATAAATTTGCACACTAAACAAATAGATCACAATTATGGTGAGAAAACACGTACAGAAATCCTAGTAAATGAGAGACCCGTAAAAGTTATGAAGTTTGAGTTCAAGATAGGGCACAGAAAATTACACATAATTTTCCTTTCATGGAAAATTACACCTGACAAAAGAAATGACATCTCTACTAGCAGAAGCCAAAAGTAGAAAACTAAATTACCTCAAGAGGTGTCGCTAAAATCAAGAGATACTGGATGGCCTCAATAAAGATGCCAGGCTTGGATTTACAGAGGCCAACAGCACATATAGCTTGTTCCTCAACATTAAATTCTGGACATTGACCATCCCTAAACATGAGAGAAGGAGAACAGGCTGAAAATTATCAAAGGGTAATCAAAACAATAAACCTTCTGAAAAGCCCTTCAAAATCTCATAAGGACCATGACTCTCACAAACGATAACATTATATTCCAGTGCCATCCCTTGCATGAAGGTCAATTGCCAGATGAGAATTTTGCATGTCTAAGGGATCATTTAGTTAAAGCATTCTGTTCATCATGCCATCAAAGGCGAATGATGTGTCATTTAACCAGCAAATCTATCAATAAAAAGAAGGGAACAAAGTGAGAGTACAGCTTCACATATTTGGAGGTTCATAGAAACACAAACAGCTATATATTTTTGTGATGCAATGATGAGTAAATGGACTTCGTTTGCTCTGCAAAATAATAGCACAATAAACTTTCCTCAACTTTGTCTTAGCATGGCAGAAAAACATTAATTGAATTTATGCTTTGTGCATTTTCTCATCAATTAAGCGATTCCCTATTTAAATTAGCCAATTTTCACACCCTAATAGTGTAATATTATTGAATACTATTCTCTCCCCAAATATTGATAGTTTTATGAAATAAGGAAAGCAGCCAATCTTTTTCCCGAAGAATGTAGATTTTTTGCACTTCTTTTGAGGATTTCACAGTCACTGCTTTAGTTGCACATGTAGCCCAAGATCACATGTTTTATTGAAGCGTAGGCAAATCTAGGAATTCTAAGAGAGCAAGACCCTAATTAAAAGACATGGTTAAATTGCAACATAGTGTTCGTGTATGAAGGACCAGAAATAAAAGTAGCCATATGTTCTCCCTTCATGAGTTGCACATGGTCTTCGCTGATTTTCCAGAATGAATAAAATCGAGTATTTTCCTATGAATATGTATGGGTTATCTGCAACGATACCTTAAAAAATGCCATTTATGATTACCCCATAAAAGAGATGAAAGATTAACCGCCTACAGTTCACATCCTTGTACGTGGTTAAAACTCGCAATCAGCTGACTAAGTATAGATAACAAAAAAAATAACTAATAGAAGAACATCTCAAAGCAACAAAAAGCTTGCAGATGTTGTAGTGAAAGAGTCTGAAGTCGAACGATATTGTGTACCCACCACCGATCAAATCGCCAAAGAAATAAAGAATTATCGACTGATGCCCATGCCCTGCGTATTTCTGGAAATAATCCGCATAAAGCTGTTCCTTCCCCACCAGCAGCATTGTATCTTTCAATGAGTACAGGAGGTAACTCCCAGGTCTCCAATACCTCTACCAAAGGAGGCCACTGCGATAAAAATGCAAAATATCATCCATGCCTAGGCAAAAAGAAAGTGCATGTCTAACACGTCTAAAAGGAGACTTGTAATACCTCTGTACATTGATTATTCCTTCAATAAACTTTGTCCTCCTTAAAAGTATAACTTATTTCGAAAGGAAAATTATAAGCACCGAAAAAGATAATAGTGCGACTAACAACAATACAGGAACCAACACAAGCCAGCCATTCAAAAGCACCTCATAGACGACAAGAGCTATTGCGAGAGTACAATTACACAGAGAACCTCCTTAGGAGAAGGAAAACGATACGTGGCCAAATTTGACCTAGTTTTCAAAAGCTGGCAACTCCAAATCACTGCCCCTATCCCTCCAAAATTGGCATTTTCACGAGAGCTACTCCCCGTTAGCTTCCTCTACGCCCCGTTCACCCGGACCAACTCTTGGACCATCAACAATCCACAACTTTTCTGCACCAATATCGAGACTGGTAAACGCGGCACGTACCTCCCTGGGGTGGGTCGAATAAGGATGGCTGACGTATCTGGAGGCCTCGAGAGCTTCCTCGAGGTCGATGTGAGACGCGGCCTCGCGTCCGATGCGGTCGCTCAGGACGGTCCCTGCATGGGTGACGTCCCGCATCACAATCTCTTCTTCCCCGGACATCCTGTAGCGGGGGTGGTCGTTCGACGCAGCACCGAACGGAAAGGAACTGAGATTGAGACGCAACTTAGGTCCGCAGGTGGACCCAGTAGCTCTAGAAACCCTCAAGTATCTCTCTTTCTCTCTCTCTTTCAACAATGGCGGAAATACTCGGAAGAAAGGTGATTTGAGAGAGAGAGAGAGAGTTTGAATAGGGTTTTTGGGAGGGTTTTGATTTTGAGGGGGGGGGGGGGGGGGGAAATTTAGCGGGTGGCGGGCAAATATTTAGTAGTTAACCTTCCCCTTTTGAAAAACGGGCGGATTTCTTCTTCTTTTTTTCCTATCAAGTCCATTTATTTAATTGGACAAGAGTTCGACTCGATTCTCACTTAATTTGTGCATGAAATATTTTGAACTTGATTACATTTTCTATTGAGGTGTGAGATACAGTTATCCTTCATTAAGATAAAGGATGAATATATGTAGATGCGGATTCGGAATAAATCAAAGCCGGAGGGCTTGAAGGGTTAAATTGAACGTGTATAGAAAGTTTGACGATTACGCTGAATAAATTAAATATTATTGTCGCCTGTAAACATGACTTGAAGTTCGTAAATGAAAATTAGCTTAATACACAACCTGAAACCAAACGCAAATGAGAAATATGAATATAGACGAATGATCCAAGCCTAACGAATTCACGTTATATCTGAAGATAAATTTATCCCCTCAAACGGTTCCCAAAGTTAGTGGAGAATTGACTTTCAAGATAGAACATATAGCCTTTTACTCTAAAGCGGTACTCCTTCGGAGAAAACTTTCGAATACAACTTTACGGAATATTCGCACAAAGAAGATGACTATGAGACATTGATTGACAAAATGACAGTGGTTGTTGTTGTTCTGTGAATGCGACGGCCAATGCTATACATTTATAAACAGTGAAGAGTCACGAAGTAATTAAATAGAAAAGTTAAGAATAAAGAGACACAAATCGAACAATTCTCTTCCAAACAAATATATTCGTTAAAAAAATTTCCCAACAAACATATATGTTCAGACAAAAAGATTTCAAACATGTATGTTCGAATTGTATCCGTTCGGTTTAAAGAGTCTACAACCCTCTATTTATGGCCTTCCGTGGTTTTGGGTTGTTCCCAAATCGTATTTATCTTGCCGAGTCTCCCACTTCCCGAATATTAGGTTCAGTGTTGCAATCGGCTTACTGAGCTTCGGGAAGTGGTTCGTTATTCTCGATTTACCAAATTCAGCGCATTCTCGATTTACTGGATTCGGGACATGTCGTTCACTACTCTTCATTCCTCATTTCTCAAATTTTTATGGGACTTTGAGACCAAAGTTCCAACAATACCTTACATGAATGGTAAGTTTAATTATCATGACTTTTCGTGTATGCATGAGATGCAATGTGCGAATATTCCATGAGAAAATATTATACATTGCATCGAAATAAGTAGTCTAAGAGTTTGAACTTTTCCTAGTGAAAATTTATCAAATTTACTCGGTTAATCAGTATATTCGATGTCTGTAAACTATCGACCTTTAGTGTAAACCTAGACAATAGAAATCACATAACTATCTCTCGAATAAAGTTGGTTCTCACCGTTGTGTTCATTTTGCCCACGAACACCACCTGTTGTTTTAGAGAATTTGACCTTTCAAATTCTCACAGAAGCGATCCTCAATTCACACACAAATAAATGATTTCTGAATGTGTGGCATATCATATACTCAATTCAAAATCATTAAAAACTTACGCTTGACCTTCACATATTAATACTGTCTATATATAGGAATGAGTAAGAATTTATAGTACGTTACACCACCTTTATAACGTGGTTATCTCTTTGAACCTAGATCTTGGGATCTCCAATCAACTAAGTAGGGTTTTCATTATGATGACTTATTTATAGGCCTTAAACCCATTTCCCTTGATGTATATCTCTAGTTAGACATTTTGTTAAAGTATCCGCAACATTATCTTTTGAGTTCACGTGGTCAATCTTTATAATTCCACTAGAAAGTAGTTATCTTTCTATATCATGTCTTCGACGTAGATGTAGAGACTTATCGTTATATATAACATTTATTGCCCCCACACTTTGAGATAAAATCTTGAAATATTTTCAAGATTGTGGTAAATTTTTCAATGAGAGCAACCATTTAAGGTGATTCACTTAGAATCATACCTTCAACATGAATGTCAAACATGATCACTTGAAGTTCCTGAACTTAACTTTAGACAGATTTGAAACCAACCATATTAAAGTCCAGAAATATGCCAATGATGATTCTTTTAATCCAGCATCTTTTGTTTTGTATTTCTTATTTAGATTTTTTCACAACTTTTTAGCCGTTTTCAGCGGACTATGGACGTTATAGAGTGAATTCTCAAGACCATTGAGTACATAGCTGCAACACAAGAATTCAGAATACTTCTAAGCATCTACAACAACAATTTTTTCCTTTTTTGTCTCTCCTTCATCCAACTTAGGAGCCTCGTCATTGAGGAACTTGGCTAAGTTCAAAGTCATGAGATATAACAACATATTTTGTTGCCATCTCTGGAAATCATAACCATTGAACTTTTCTGGATTTTTTCCATGAGTCGAAATAGACGCAATAAGCGGCGTTATCGATGTAGGTGTCGCTGACGTCATGCTAACATCATCGTTGACCGTTGATTGTGAACAAACGCAACGCTTCACGCGTCAAGCACGTGAAGCCCACGCGCACACCGTCACCAGATGCATGTGGGCACGCGCGCCATCTTTTGGTGGTCGCCGACGACCGTCGACCATTCAAAATGCTTGTCTTGACAAGCCCTGTTCGATTATCTGATTATTTTAAATTTTCACTGAACGAAAACACATAAAATAGGAATAAACAGTAACATTTGCCCCTACGGTGGAGTGCGTGTAGGCACGTGTAGCAATTTTTTACGTCACCTGAATACATGCAAACACTCATTTTTCTCGTATCAACGAGACGAATCCGAATATGCAATCAAATATAATTTTAAACTAATAATAATACGTCAGAACAAATGCGTACAAAAAAAATAACTAAACGAATCAAGCACGAAGAACAAATTTGATTGTTGTCAGCTATAAACGTGACTTGAAGTTCGTATATGAGAATTAATTTGATACACAAACCTGAAACCAAATGTGAATGAGAATTTCGAATGTAGACGAATGATCTAAGCCAAATGAATTCACGTTGTGTCCTTAATACAAATTTGTCCCCTCAAACAATACCCAAGATTAGTGGACAATTGCCTCCCAATATAGAACGGATCGATTTTTCCTCTAAAATAGTACTACTTCAGAGAAAAATTTCGAACACAACTTTGTAGAATACTCGCACAAAGATTATGAAGACCTTGAATGACAAAATGACAGTGGTTGTTGTTGTTCTATGAATGCGACAGTAAATGCTACACATTTATAGACAATGAAGAGTCAGGAAGTAAGTAAATTGAGAAGTTAAGAATAAAGAGACACAAACCGAACTGAACAAACATGATCGTTCAAAAGATTTCCGAACAAACATATCTGTTTGGACAAAAAGATTTCAAATATGTCCGTTCGAATTGTGTCTGTTCGATCTAAAGAGACTGCAACCCTTTATTTCTAGCCTTTCGTGGTTTTGGGATGTTCCCGAATTTCAGGAAGTTCTCGAATCTTATTTATCTTGCCGAATCTCCCACTTCCCGAATATCAAGTCCAGTGTTGCAGTTGACTTATCGAGCTTCGGGAAGTGGTTCGTTATTCCCCATTTATCGAATTCGACACATTCGCGATTCACCAAATTCGGGACATGCCGCTTGTTACACTTCATTTCTCATTCAATTTATTATGAAACTTTGAAACTAAAGTTACAACAGAAGTTTCGAGACAACATCCCATGTTAAGCTAAAGTCTAGGTCCGTCGATTTGAGCTGCAGACGACACCATGACAGTTTGCACAAAGCCTTCCACATGAAGACCGGAGCTATCACGACACACACTGGCTCGTTCGCCTTTCCCTTCCAGGTAAGCTCCATCGATGTTTAGTTTCAGGACTCCCTGCTTTGGGGGCTTCCAAACTCAATCTGAAGCTCGTCTGAGCTCGACTCTTTTAAGGCTCGATGAGAATATAACTTCGACGTCCATGGGCAAAGCAAAAGAGCATGCTCTATCATCTCAGGTTGTAGATCGCAAAGGGTATGTATTGGATGAAGTGCCATTGTCCGAAATAGATTATCATTTGTAGCATGTGCATTTTGGCAAACACTCTAAAGGAAATTTTTAATTTTAGGTGGAGAAGGTGTTTGCCATATTTGGTGCTAGAGGGCTCGCAGTGTTTGAAACAAGAGCTAATATCACAAAAAATTTCAAATCGATACACTTGTGACAAATCTACCCAATATTATTTTTTATCACAAAAAACTCCATGTAACAAGTTTATCCGAAACTATTTTTTTACAAAAAAAAATCTCAAATTGGTACACATGTGGCAAATTTACTCAAAACTAAATTTTTTACCGTAAAAAATTCTAAACAGGTACATATGTGACAAATTTACCTTTCGTTAGTTCCCGTTATATCGAGTTAATACTATGAAAAACTTCAAACTGATGTATTTGTAATAAATTTACTCTTCATTAATTCCCTTTAAATCGGGTTAATATCACGAAAAACTCCAAATTGATATATATGTGACAAAGAGGGGATAAAAATCCCAAACTGGTACAACTGTCAACTTTACGCGACATCCAACTTGACAATTTAATAGTTAATTGTAATGAAAAACTAGCGGAGAGTAAATTTGTCATAAATGTACTGGTTTGAGGTTAATTTGTTACAGGTATATCAACTTGGATTTTTTGTGATCAAATAAATAATTTGAGATAAATTTATCACAGATCATCAATTTGAAGTTCTTCGTGATATTAACCCTTGCAACATCCTTTTAACATTGAGGTTGATCCTTTCCTTTTGTTGTTGTTGTTGTTGTGCAAGCTTCTTATTGGGAACGTCCCGAATTTAGAGATGGAGCACACAAGAGCACACAAGTTTATCTGTTGTTGCCTGGGGTACCAATGTGGATTGTTAGGATGTTACTTCGTGTCTCCTCCTCAAACAAGGTTTTGCAATGTCTTTTGGTTCCGTTTCTGCTCCTCTTTGTCGATGAGATCAACAACGCCAAGATGGATCGTCTCTATTAGAAGGCTCCACAATCACTCTCTTTTCCAATAATCTATCCCCTTTCAGCTGTCCACATAAGTGAGGGCTGCATGGCCTCTCGACCAACACTCATGCTCTGTCAATCCTAAGACGGCCTAGCCCCTTTTTCTGGATGCCGAAGTTCACGATGAGGAAAGGACAACCATTTTATCACTTGATCCCACAGGGTTCTGGGCTGATTGTCTATCCCATAAGCTTGCTTTCCAGGCATAACTTTATTAAAAGTTATCAGGCTCTTGAAATCCAATTCGCCTTTATCCTTCGTTTCCTCCCATATATACCTTATTGTTCGTCATTATTTTTCCACCATAAATTAATTAGCAAATCTTCTGTTTCAATTGCATGATAAACAGACACTGAAATCTTAAAGACAAGACACTTCGTATCGCGGAATAGCTTGCGCTATCACTTTGATGATGACTTCATTCCCTGCTTTGGACATTAACTTTCCTTTTCACCTCTCAAGATTCACATTTACTCTTTACTTTTCTCCCCAATTTGAAGGTACGTGTGTTCTCAATCCTAGGGACCTTAAGCTTTTTGGTCATATTTTTCTTAACCCCCGAGTATGATCTCCGTCGAAATACATTCCTGACTTGTTTAAATAAATAGTTTTTCCTGATGCATAAAAAATACTAATTTAGAATCGCGGCTAAATTTTGGCATTCACATTTTTATTTCCCGTCAAGGTTAAAGATGGAATCACCTGCAAAATGGGTTAGCGCGGGGCATGAGCCATCCTCCACTGCTTTCTTCATCATGTGAGATAACATGTTCACGAATGAACTAGTAAAGGGATGGAGGGTCCTTGCCTTATCCCCCGACGGTTGGAAAAAATATCAGTACCAACGTATTCCCTCTTCCTCCTCAGGCCGACCAAGTCGAGCCTCGCCAGCACGTATCTAGCAACGGCAAGGCTAGTTCTAGGCTCGTGAGGCTCGACCTCACCTTGGCTAGTCGAGGTGAGCCTCGCTAGGGGCGGGTGGGCTTCGCCTAAAGCCGGCAAGGTGGACCTCCTCGGCCATCGTTGAGGTCCAATAACTGCTTGAAGAAGAAGAGACAAGGAAATAAAGAGGAAAAAAAAAAGGAAAAAAATAATTTTAAAAAAAATACTAAAATGTTATGTCGCCGAGGCCAACGTCCACGTTAGTATTGGCCAATCAATTTTGATCGGATGAAATGAATTGACACAATTATGAAAGGCTCAAGATTAAATCAACAAAAACATCAATATCAACAACATATTTATACCAAATTAGTTGGAATCAGTGATCGATGAACTCAAGGATTCATAAAAATAAAGCAAAATCAATAGAGTGAAAATAAAAAAATATGTAAAAATAAATAAACAAAGATATACACACATTATTCCTCTACAATACTAATGCGTCTTCCACTCCGTTCTAAAACAGACCGTATGCCAATTTATTTTTCACTTCCTTAAATTTTATTTTACTATTTTTCCTCAAGTAAGTTTCGACTGACCTCTTTCTTTCTTCGTATTTTGCTATCGATAGTAAACTTCTTTTCGTATTGGAGCATCTAAGAGAATGTGCCAAAATCATCTTAATTTATGTTCTCTAATCTTTTCTGCCATCGATTTTACTCCAACTTTTCATCGAATATCTCGATTCTTTATCTTATCCATGCTTGTATAACCACACATCTACCTTAACATCATCATTTTCAATAATTCCATTTTATGCTCGTGTTTCCTCTGTACTGGCCAATATTCAGCTCCGTATATCATCATTTTCGCTACTCCCATTTTATGCTCATGTTTCCTCTGTGCTGACCAATATTCAACTTTGTATAGAATGGCAGGTATTATTGCCGTTCTATAAAATTTTCATTTTAACGTAAGAGATATTTTGCAATAACACAAAAATCCTGATGCACTACGTCATTTCATCTAACCTGCTTTGATAAGAATAAAATAAAATAGCGACAACATTGAATCATCAAAAAAATAAAATTAAATTAAGACTCCATTGGCATAATTATAATAAATTTAGAACTTTTTTTTGTTAATTTTCCCCATTAAAATCACTTGATATTTTACATTTTAAGTTTTTGCACATTTTGTCTCTCTCACAATTTTATTTTTATTTACAGAAAACATGTAGAACCTTTAGAAAGGTACAAATAGCGACAACATAAAATCATAGGTAATTTATTCACGATCTTTCGAAGCTCAAAATATATTTTCTGATTGTCAAATTGTGGGGAAGGCCCCTGTAAAAGTAATAAAGCAGTTTCTTCGCCTTCCCATACTTCCTTTTCCCCTCTGCTGAGGCATTAATCTATTGCTAAAACAAGGTTAAAAAGTTTCAATTCATGAACTTCCATTTCACTGGCTTCTCAGTCCCACAGTCTTATGCTCTAGATCCCCTGCCAAATGCACAGGCAATGATCGAAAAGCTCAAGCAGGAAAAACAGTGTGTCCTGAATCAGTCTCGGCAGTACACAGCACTACACAATTTCCCTCCTCAACCAATATACAAAGGAAGCAATTCGAGCATGAGCGAGTGAAGCATCAATCAAATTCTCCGTATAGGAGCTTCACAATACAACCACCAATACAAAGAATAAGAAACTCTGACAGGCCGGGAAGATAACACGCAAAAGCGAAGCTCAATCTGACAGATTGCTATGACTTATTTCAAAATAAATGTTAGGAGCAAATCTCTGGTTCCGATGTTCTCTGTCTATACATAAAGGACCATCTGAAGACGGGGCGAGCATGAGCACTTCTGTGATTTTTCTTTGTTTTCCCTAACTTTATATCTGTTCGTTTCCTTTGAGAATGTTGTACTTGCAGAGAGGACAGGTCGCGTTCATCTTGAGCCATTTCACGATACATGCTGAATGGAAATGGTGGTTGCAGGGAAGAGCGTGGAGCTCCGCTCCATCCTCATATGAGGTGAGACATATACAGCATTCCTATGGAAAATCAAAGGAGAGAATTCATCTTATAAGCAAGGTAAATGCCAAAATGCTACATTACAAGTTCCACACTCTCAGAAGATGTTATTTTACAAACTCCTCACTCCCATATTCCGGAACATCACATGAATCGAACCTCTCAAGGGTTTCCTCTCACGTACTGCTAAACAGATGCTGAACCTTACTAGGAATTATGGATGATAGGGCAATATCCAGCATTACCAATCTAAATGTAACCGAAGTATAAATAGAGCACAGATAACTATAAGTGCACAAGGACAGCATAACACAAGACCCACGGCATCCAATTTCGAATTATGGGCACACTTCAAGTAGGTTGAGGGCGCGATGGCACCTTTAAGGACAATTGGAGGAAATTATGACATGATTACTGGGAAAAAAGGAGATTGCTGCCCACTTTTTATCAGGTGATAAGACTTAGATTTTGATGCAGCAAATAGGGGCACACATGAGCATAAAATGGGAGTAACGGAGATAAGGATGTTAAGATGGATGTGTGGTCATACAAGGATGAATAAAATATTCGAAAAAAAGTTAGAGTAACACCGGTGGCAGAAAAGATGAGAGAACATAAATTGAGATGGTTTGAGCATATTTTTCGAAGATCCCCAAATAATTAGGTAAGAATTGAAGTGTGTAATCGAGAACACGACATGAAGAAAGGAAGAGGTCGGCCAAAACTTACTTGAAGAAAAGTAGTAAAACAAGATTTAATAATGTAGGAAATAGATTAGCATACGGTTTTTCTTAGGACGGAGTGAAAGAAAGCTATTAGTATTGTGGAGGGGCAATATTCCTATGTTCCTAACTGTACTTTTTAGTCTTTTTTCCATATATATATATTTTATATAATTATTTCTTTTTCCTCAATCGGTCTTGCTTCTATTTTTTTTTTTTTTTCATTTTTGGGTTCATCGAGCACCGACCCCAACTAGTTTGGGATAAAGTTGATGATGATGTTGATGTTGAAATTGAAGTAGGGGCGCACAAATTTTAATTGTGACAGTCAAAATAAACCAGTTGATTCAATAGCATAGGCAACAATACGGGAGTGGCATGTTTTTAATTGGTCCGCTACAGAACCAAGACCTTATTTAGCTGGAATCGCTTTATCCGCAAGACTGGGTCACTATTTATATTGATTAAACAATTGTTGGATGCATTCTAATCCAGGTCATCTAAACTAGGGCAAAATCTGGGTAGACAAACTAAGAACTGAGGCTGAATTTTTTCTACTTTCGTCATTCTCCGTAGGGATCTAACTGAAGGGCAGTCTTTAAACATCTCAGGTCGATCGCAGTAGGGCACCAGAAAGCAGTGTAGAATAGCTGGGTTTTGACTTCGATCATGAATAAGGTTTTACCATCATTCTTAAAGGGCTGGTGACCCCGAAAATAAATGAATGCAGATTGTCTACCATTTCATCTGAGGCAGTGTAGAATAGTTGGGTTTTGATGCTTCGATCATGAATAAGGTTTTGCTACCATTCTCGAAGCGTTAATGACCCGAAAATAAATAAATGCAGATTGTCTACCATTTCATCTTGAGACTGGATTGCTCATAGTCTCTTTTTCCATTGCAGTGTGTATTTACTCATAAATTTGGATCGTTAGCTCAAACGTTTCCACCAGTAGTCAGAACATGTCTCCAATACATAGCCATATTATCAAGCAAAATAAACTGTTAGAAGAGCAAAGTTGTCATTATAGCACAATAACTCACCGCATCCTCAG
Source organism: Rhodomyrtus tomentosa (assembly GCA_028455895.1). Classification (NCBI taxonomy): domain Eukaryota; kingdom Viridiplantae; phylum Streptophyta; class Magnoliopsida; order Myrtales; family Myrtaceae; genus Rhodomyrtus; species Rhodomyrtus tomentosa. Next base: position 11,056,885 of record JAPCWY010000011.1, read on the forward strand.
GCAGAAGCAATCTTTCATTTGCTAGATATCCGCTAGTTGTTTCAACAGGAACCATCTTTCCAGCTCCAACAACAGTTTTTTCGCCATTGCTCAATATATGAAACTTGTATTTAGGAAGGATACTGAGATCGGCCTCTGATGCACCCTCCTGGTCAGTCGTGAAAACAGAAAAGACAATAAAGAACGGCCCCCAAAAAAAGTGGTGGCCAAAAAAATACGGCCCTATACTATATGATAGCTTCATACCTGTCCAGCAAAAGCATAAAGAATCGCAATAATGCATGGCAGACAGCAACATAGAGCAATCCCAATCAGACATGCCAAAACAACACAAAAGATGGCAAAGAGTACGTCAAATGCCAGAAATACCACAGCCAACCTGCACAAACTCAGAATTAGATAGTCCAGCAGTAGCAATTCCTTTTTTCTCTTTTACAATTCTATCTAATAGTCATTATTCTCAATGCCAAAAAAATCACTGCATGAATGATGACCGTGTGTGTGAGAGTGAGTGAGAGTGACTGAGAGAGAGAGAGAGAAGACAAGACCAACAATCAGTGGTATGGAACATGGGAAACACCCAGACACCCCCAACCAAACACCAAACACCCTCTCTGCCTTATCCTTAATTCCTAGATTTACGTCCCCCCAATTCCTCATGCTCATACAACAGAAGCGATGACAACAAAAGCAGTTTTTTTTTCTTCTATGTTTTTTCCCCTTGTCCTAAGTGAGGTTGGCTATATGGGTAGAAGAACCCAAATACTTAATGCCTCAAACTAGCAAAAACATAAAACTGAAGTTCTCTTAACATGAGAAATTGAGAAGGATCAACATCATACCAGTAGAGGCGAGGCGCTTCGTTTAAAAGAACATCTCCGCCAGAAACTACCCAATAAAAGCCAACTATCCACCACAGAAATGAGGCCATGGTATTCACCGATTCACAGCGTTTGGTGACACTACAAAAGACATCGTCAATAAACAATTAACAGCCAATAAATTGGAACAACACCAGCTAAGCAACTAAACACAGGGTCAGTTTGAGAGCAAAGGTCGAGCATCTGTGCCAGTATCATAAAATGCCCCCGCATACACTTTGCGATGGCAAAAGCATGACCAGACACTTTGGTAACTTTAGTCATTAACAAAATGGATCTTCCTAGAATATGCCTCCATCATATTGAATTTGATACGTTCAGAAAATAATGATACACCTACTGGGGTAATAATTCTTAAGTGCAAATTATATCTAGAACTCCTGAATAACTTGATATTGTGCTTCTCAACAAGAAGTATTAAGGATTCTCCTTAAAAATGAGCTTTCTATATTAGAAACCCTGCGTGCAACAGAACTCCTGTCAAATTAAGCATTCCATGGAGAACAACTAGGCTTTTTTTATAGATACAACAGAAGAATGTGAACAAGATGTCCGTACCTCGATATAATGGTAATGATACATAAGTATTTAGGCTTTGTTTGGAGTAACTTAACATTTTCAGTATTCTACATGACTTGTTACTTTTTGTTTTAAGGAGAAAGGCTTGAATAGATGCTAGACAAGTATTTTCATGCATATATTTTTGCTGGCACTCTTCTCTGTCATTGCCCCTGACATTATCCTCTGCCTCGCTTGTTTTCATCCATCACTACTCTTCATGTGAGTGCACAAGAAAGTATCTTCACAACCAATATCCACAAAGACCGCATTAGGGGCAACCTTTGGCAGAGTCTCAACAAGATATGAACAAAATGTCAGAGGTGGGCCATGGAGGGATCACTCATAAGGAACATGCAACGACAAACGAAAGTAAGAGTGCTCATCTCTGACGCGGTCATTCATGTCATAGGAAGGGGTCCATTCCCCGTCACACTCAAACTCGCAACTTCAAGAAGCTATATTTGGTTTGTGAAATGTGGAAAGAAGAGAAGGGGGTTTGCTTAGGAAGAAATCTCCATCATTGACCACTTGACAACAGGGGAAACGGGGGGAAATAAGGATGTCTCAAGTTCATATTTTCTTTCTGGAAATGCGAATGTGGAAGGAAATGGAGAATTACCAGAGCACAAAATGCCGGTTTCTTAAACATGAGATGCACGTGCATCTCTATCCATCACTTCTTTTCCTTCGCCTATATCGAACTACGAAACATAAGATGGAAATTTCTGTTCTTTTATCTCCTTTTTTCTACATTATTACAGTAATCCTTTGCCCTTTTTTCTAGTTCTCTCCATTTCGTCGTAACTTTGAAGTAGGAAATTTCTGCAAACTGCCACTGTATCACACACAAAATCCAGGAGTGCCAAGTATCAAGAGTCGATGTCCAATTAAATCTAGTCCCACTACCAAAACTAGAAATCAACCATTGCAATCGACTCGAAACAACCCAGAGAAACGAATTAGAACTCACTTCGACCGAGCTGAGCCGCCCGAAGACGTTTCCACGCCGGCCTCCTCGTCCTCGCTGTCATTCACGTAGTTGTAGTTCTGCTGCCGCTCCTCGTCCCTGGCCCTCCGCGAGTTGCGCCGCCGGTACTCAATCCACACGAGGACCACGTGGACCAGGCACTGCGCGGCGTACCCGCAGATCCAGAGCCGGATCGGGGTGTTGGGGTGCTCGTCCGCGGTGCAGACGAGCATGACGACGGACACCACCACGAACGCCGTGTTCCACATGATGTCCAGGGCGACCACGGGCTTCGAGTAGCCCCAGTCGGCGCGCCGCTGCTCGAGCTCCCGCGCCGCCGTCTCCCGGACTAGCATGGAGGGCCCGCGTCGCCCCGTGGCCCGCCCGAGGAGGACGGCGAGGGAGGGCGGGCGGGGCCCGGAGCCGGAGTCGTCGGCGCCGCCCTGGCGGGAGGCGAGGAGCGGGGCCTGGGTGTCGGAGCCCGCCGCGGCAGCCGCGGAGGAGGGGGAATTGGAGGAGGAGGAGGAGGAGGACATGACGGGGGGGTGGCGGCGGGTGCTACTGGGGTCTGAGACAAGGGGTTCGCATCGCTGAAGTCCCTTTCAGCTGGCAGAGTAAGAGCGAGAGAGATAGAGAAAGACAGATTGAAGCTGGTTGAGTGTGACCGTAAGGAAGAGAGACGAGAAATGAGTCTGTCGGGTCCTCTTCTTCTTCTTCGTCTCTTGTTCGATGTTGTTGTGGGCTGGGGTTGAACGGTAGATGCGAGGAGTGTGTCGTGTCGTCGAGTGGAGCTCCAAACTCTTTCTTGAAGCAGAAAGAGGCTCCGTGGGCTGTGTTTTTGCCGGTGCTGCCCGGGGTGGAATTTTGACAAAAGCGTGCGTCTACCTTTCCCCGCCCGTGCGTGAGGAAATATTGGGGCGGGCCGGCGCCACGGTGACGTGGAATGGTCGGCCCCCTGCGGAGACAATGGCGCCACGTGTCGGCCATTGAATGGGCCGGGCTCTACGGGCGGACGTGAAGGGGGCCTGGCTCCACCCAACATTTTTCTCCATGGCGAGTTAGCTGAATTTTTCTGTTTGTCGTTCTATGGAAAGCTCAAAGCGTACCTTATTTTCTCTCCCACTCGAGTGTATCCGCCATTCTGACATTCTATTTGGCGGAGATTGGGACTGTGCTGTGTGCGTCCATGGATCTCGTCGAGTTGTTTTCGGTCATTACTCTCGTTATGGCAGTTTAATGGTAAACCGCGTGAATTTGGAGTCGATGGCTCAGATTGTGAAAGTTGGGTACTTCAATGAGAGGGCCACTTCTGTGGTACCATATTGTACGACATCGACGACGCGCGGTAGAGTATTAAATCGTCGAGAATCATTGATTTGTTAAACACCTCACTTATGGTTATATTGAAAAAGCAGAAATTCATTTCGGAGGAAGCTGGTCGATAGCTTTTATCGTCAAATTGCTACACCTTGGATCTAGAAATCTGTCACTGCCTCCGACTTTCGGTTTCTTAAAGAACTGTGATCGTCACTCGTACCAACACGTCCGCATAAAATCAAAAACAGAATAAGGCCCGTCGACCTTTTGTTTCCATGAAGGTGGCCCCACGAAAGATGTTCCCAAAATCACCCGATTTGATTACAGAGGCAAACTTAAATCAAGAGTTCGTATCGTAGAAATCACTTTCCACGCAAGTTGCTCGTCTCCGGCTAACCACCTGCAGCATAAATAGACGGATCCACATCCGTCAAGAGGATGACCACCAACTCTATAGGGGCACTGGTCCGTCAAGCAGACAGCGATATGAAGCGACTCCACCTTGATGTATTCCCCAAAATCTTGGATTTCCTCTTGACGAAATGCTTTCGAGAGTTCAGATAGCAAAACCCGAAGTAAACTGTCTCTGCAAGTGACACCCGACTCTTCATTTTTCTTGCTCAGCCGTGCGGGGAAACAATAAGCAAACTTTACTTCATGCCTCTCTGTTCTCAGAACGTGCAGAAGCTCATCTTGGTGCATAACTTTAGCCTCTTTATTGCCTTCCATAACAAGAATTCCTTCTGCTATCCTTTCATCCCTTACTTGCAAAAATGGAACTGCTTCTGCCTCTCCTGAATGTGACCATTCATATTCCCTGTTTCTTCTGGAGAACTTGAAATTTGGGCTCAAGGAACTCCGCACAAATGCATCCGATGCACATGCTTTGACAAAGTGAGTTGACGGGACAATCACATTCTCATTATTTGCAGGGTCATAACATGGAATTCCTAATTCAGACTCGATTTTCCCCTTCAGAGAAGCCATTTTAGGCTTCTCCCCATGCACGAGTATTACATGCTTCGGTGAAAGAAATCTAACAAGATCCATTATCCCTTTAGCATCTGTATGGGGACTGAAGGATAATTGATGAATCTGGACATGAAGCACATAAAGTTAGCAAAACAATACACATGGAGGAAGTGCATCACGTTGCAGGTTCTTCTACATAATAATCGTAATGTTCTTCCAGAGCTTTGGTAAGTGCACATTCATATATGGAAAAGGGGGAGTGTATGGTTTGACATAATTGACGACTTCAAAACAGTGATGTCATCAAAGCCCATATCAGAGCCTGATGCTAAATATTTTCACCCAATTACACCAAATTGGTATCATGGATAAATGACTAATTGAAGCTACAGAAAAAGGCTAGGCGTAGAGTTGCCAAGGTGAGTCAATTAGACCAAGAGGGGAAATTGACATTTCAAGTTCTCATCCATTTTTCAGTAGCTGACTTTGCCTAGGTACATTGTTCAACAGTCCTGGTTTACTTAAACTGCAAAAGCGTTCTTTAGATACAAATTGAAAGTACTTACTAGGTGAAATTTACAAATAAACCCAGGTGGGCTTATGTGGAGAGAGTTGAAACAAATTTTCATTCAGTCATATCGAAGGATTTTAGAACTAAAGAATGACATGTTTAACAAAGATATAAAGAAGAAAGCTCTGGTAGATGGTGCAGACAACAAATATGACAAAAAAAAAATATAATATACAAGAGATGACATGAACCTGACATCGAACATCAATCTGTGTGTCCTTATCTAAGTCAATTTTAGTGGGTTTCCCGGACATCAATTTATGTCCTATGGTTCCAGCCACGCAATACCTGGAAGATAAGCAGTGAAGGAGGAAAATGAGACATGATTTCATGGGATGATAGATATGCAAGTGGTTTTTCTGTCATGCTTAAATCCCCCAAGCCCCAAATACAGGTAGGGCAGTAAGTAATAACTCATGAAAGTTGTTTATAATTCTCAATATGCAAGTAGTCATATAAAAGGTCATAGTGGCTTGAAGTCATTCTTTGAACTACCATCTATTAGGAGGTTCCACAAGTTTGAAGGGGAAGAAGCTTGCTAAATTACCAGTTTGGGACCTTCCCAACAATAACAATTTGAAGTTGCCACCAAAACTTGTGGAACCTACTATATACATGGTAGATCAGATGAAATATCATAAGAGTTTGATTTTTACATGTTTCCCTCTTCATCCCTAAAACCACCCCCACATAGACATTAATATTGAACTATCATATGGATGAAGAGAAGGGAGTCACCCAGGCAGCGTAACAAGGTTGATTTCAGAAGGTGCCCAGTTCTTGAAAACTTCTAGTGAAAATCCACCACTGATCATTCCAGGTGTTGCGAAAAGCACACAGGGTCCAGGAGTATTAATCATGGAGCGGTCAAAATTGTGAACTACAACATCAGAAACCACATGATGAGATATTGAAACTCCAAGCTATCTAGATTACGTTATCATATAAACTATTTGATCAATATGCTAGATGTACCAAGACTAAATCCAACTAACTCTATCATGTGAATGTTACTCTGCACACTTTTGTTGAACATAATCACACTACTCTGCATTGACAACTAAAATGCAAATGAAATTTTCAACAAGACAAAAAAAGAAAAAGAAAAAAGAAGCCATACTAACAATACAAAAGTGATACCGAGCTTCATCCAATTAATCAATTACAAGCCTGTACAATAAACTTCATGGCAGGAAAATGAAACGATTGCATTAATCATGTCATTTTCTTCAACAACATATTATCAACTTCAACATCAACAACACCTTTATCCCAAACTAGTTGGGATCAGCGGTCGATGAATCCCACAGAATCATAAAAATAAAAGCAGAATTAAGCGAGGGAAAAGAGATAAATGTGTAAAAATAAATATATATATACACACACACACTACCCCTCCACAACACTAATAGCCTTTCTCCACTCCGAAAATTTAATAAATTTAGAAATTGAAAATATATGAAAACAGAATATGAATAAAAAAATTCAAATAAAAAAGAAAATATTCGAAATTGAATATAATTAATATTAATATAGATTTTATAACATATAGATTTCTTTTCTATGGATCCATTTGGTTTATTTGATTCTTGCTCGAGCCGGATGATGAAAGGAAAACATCTTGTTCTTTCTTCAACAATTTCTGATCTCTAGTGGACCTCTTAGTAGGATTCAAACCCAGATGAAGTTCTGACTATCTGTCGGAGAAAAAAGAAAGAATGGATCTTGTAGGATTCTCAAGAAATTTCCTAAGATAAACCGTACACCAATTTATTTTTCACTCCATTAAATCTTGTTTTACTGCTTTGCCCCAAGAAAGTTTCGATTGACCTCTTGCTTTCTTCGTATTATGCTCTCGATAGCAAACTTCTGTTTATACCGGTGCATCTAAGGGCCTTCGGAGTATATGCCCAAACTATCTCAATCTATACTCTCTCATATTTTCTGCCACCGGTTCTACTTCAACTTTTCGTCGAATCTCTTCATTCCTTATCTTATCCAACCTTGTATGACCACACATCCATCTTAACATCCTCATTTCCGCTACTCCCATTTAATTCTCATATTTCCTTTGTGCTGGCCAACATTCAACTCCGTATAACATGACAAGTCTAACCGCTGTTCTATAAAATTTTCTTTTTAACCTAAGAAGAATTTTAAGATCACACAAAAATCCCGATGCACTGCGCTATTTCATCCAACCTGCTCTAATTCTATGGCTTACATCCTCATCAATCTCTCATTCCTTTTGCAATATTAATCCCAGATATCTAAATGTATCTTTCTTGGGCACCTCTTGTCCGAGCATATTTACGGCATCTTGATCCCCTCTTCCTGCCGTGTCAAACTCACACTTCAAGTATTCCGTCTTACTTCGACTTAGCGTAAATCCTTTGGACTCTAACGTGCCTCTCCATACTTCTAACATAGCGTTAACCCAGCCCTGGTCTCATCAATAAGCACAATATTGTCTGCAAACAGCATACACCACGGCATCTCATCTTGAACATCTTTTGTTAACTCATCTATAACTATGGGAAAAAGATAAGGGCTCAAAGCAGAACCTTGGTGTAAGTCTACTGTGATTAGAAAATAACTTGACGTGCCATTACAAACTTTCATACATGTAGTAGCACTGTCATACATGTCCTTGATTGCCTTGACATACTTTGAAAGTACTTTTTTTTTCTCAATAATCCACCACAAAACCTTTCTTGGAATTCTATCATACGCCTTCTCGAGATCAATAAACACCATATGGAGGTCCTTTTTTTCTCGATATCTCTCCATCAATTATCGTATCAAGAAAATAGCCTCCATGATAGATCTTCCTGGCATAAATCCAAATTGATTGATAGAAACCTTGATCTCTATTCTCAAACGATGCTCGATAACTCTCTTCCATAGCTTCATTGTATGGCTCATAAACTTGATGCCTCTATAGTTAGAACAATTCAACAGCATATTATGGCAGGAGAATAATCCATCAAAAGGTACCTATAATCTCTAAAAAGTTCATGTTTCCGGCAACTTTTGTCTTTTGATATTTTTCAAGCAAATGGCAATTATAAGATTGCCAGGGACTGTCTCTCAGCTAATCATCAACAGAAAAATCAAGCCAGATAGTTCGACAAACCATACACTAGCTTTGCCTCAACTAACCACCATACAATGAATGCTTAGTCTTGCTAGTTGCCGGCACCCATAAGGACTGAGGACAGACAGTAATACGAACGACTAGTGGTCCTTATAAATCTGTTGCCAAGAGAATGGTAAAATCGGACGCCCACATAATCCTTGCAATATTTTCTTTCAATTTCTCACGCCTTCATATGAAATCCACTTCAATTGATAGTGGCCAACATAGAGGAAATTTTTATTATGCTATCATTTCTTCATTTTTATATTAGCATTGTGAAGGGGCAGCATTCCTATGTTTCTGACTGTCCTTTTTAGTCTTTTTTCCCGTATATATTTTTATATTTTTATATAATTATTTCTTTTTCCTCAATCGGTATTGTCTTTTTATTTATTTTTGGGTTCATCGACCGCCGACTCCAACTAACTTGGGATAAAGGTGATGTTGATGTTGACGTATCACTTCTTCATTTGTTGTTGCTGCAATTCATATTGCAAATTGTCTTGTATTGCAATATGATTGTCTGAAGGAACAGATTCAGCTGCAATTTCATTGCCAAGAGTTGTTCTAATATGAAAGCTGCAAAACTATCACGAAAGGTTTCTTTAATGTGGGCAGAGGGACACTAGGAGTGCCAATACTTATATACGACGCTCACTTTAGTGCTAATGTTTTTTTTTTTGATCAGTTAAATGCCAAATTGAAGAAAAAAATGATCACTTACATGCCAATTCCGGCCAAAACTGATCACTTAAGTGCCAATTCCGGACAAACAGTTCACGTGGCATTTTTTAATGTTGTTTTAGTATTAAGTGGTAATTATTTTTAAAAAATCAACCCACGTGGCGTCCACAAAGACTGTTCAACTTAAAAATAATTAGATTTTTTTTTTAAATTATTATCAAACAGAACGTTGGTCAGCACATACGCAACATGAGAATAAGATGAGAGTTGCAGAGATGAGGATGTTAAGGTGAATGTATGAGCATACGAGAATGGATAAGATAAGAAATGAAGATATTCGACAGAAAGTTGAAGTCGAACCAGTGGCAGAAAAAATGAGAGAACATAGTCTGAGATGGTATGGGCATATTCTTCGAAAATCCCTAGATGCTTCAATAAGAACAGAAGTTTGTTACCAGGAGCATGACATGAAGAAAGGAAGAGGACGGGCGAAACTAACTTGGGGAAAAGTAGTAAAACAAGATTTAAGGATGTGGTAAATAAAATGGCGTACGGTTTGTTCTAGGACGAAATGGAGGGAAGCTATTAGCATTAGAGAGGGGTAGATTTCCTATGTTCCAAACTGACTTTTTTAGTCCTTAGTCCCTTTTTTCCTATTTTTATTTATATTTTATTCTTTTTTCTTCAATTGATATTTGCTTTTTATTTTTATTCAACAACATCAACATCAACACCTTTACCCCAAACTAGTTGGGGTCGACAGTCGATGAACCCTATTGATATTGCTTTTTATTTTTATTATATTATATATTTTTTTGCTTTTTATTTTATTATATTATATTTTTCTTTTTTGGGTTCATTGACCGCCGACCCCAACTAGTTTGAGATAAAGGTGTTGTTGATGTATTGTCAAACAGCAAAATAACTATAAAAAAAAAAAAACAGAAGTTGCAATGGCGAGGGCTCACAACCCTTGCCGCTGCAAACTGCTTCCCCCTTTTGTTTTTAGTTTTTTAGTTTATTTTTAAGATTTTTAATATTATGTGGATTTTTTATTGATGTTTAACTTTTTTTTTTTTTGCTGATTTGGAAGCTCCGACGAGCCAGGTCAGATTTCCGGCAAAGCTCACCGGAGTTGGCAACTAAAACAACCGTTCTTAAAAAATATTGGCACTTAAGTGATTTAAAAAAAAAAATGTCGGTACTAAAGTAAGCATTGTACACAAATATTGGGCTCCTAGTGTCCTTTTGCCCTTTAATGTTCCTACAAGCTACAGCAATGCAACTCAAGTGTTTCTTACTAGTTGTGAAAACTAATCATGATAATTAATACAAGATTCTCATACAGACTTTAAAATGCAGCGCATGCCATTAGGAACTGACACAAAAACAAACGTAAAGTTAACATGCTAAGCAGGTATTATTCCGGCTACAATACTGGAGTATTCTAGTTTTGCATGACAACTTCGCTGGAAATGAAAATACCATTTTTGAAGTCGAATGGATTGCGTGTAATATATGTCTCTTTGACCTTTTGGCTGGTCCAGTTGATAAGCATTTTATAGTACATGTTGGCTTGAATTGTCAAACCTACAGAATAAGTATCTAAATCATCATTCTAGATTCAGACCACAACCAATCTTACAACTCCAGCATCAAGGAAGAAGATAGACCATTTCCAGAAGGGAAGAACACATGAGAACTTCTATTAAACACTTTAATCAGGATTTACAATTATGCATGTAAGTCATGATTTTTCATAGACCAATCATAGCAGAAGTGTTACGCTTCAAAAGGCGAGTAAGTTGACATAAAACACCTGAATGCATTTTGCAGCATAAATATAAACAATTACCAATTCACTGAGCACTACTCTTGTCCACAATGTCCAATAGCAATGTAAAGATTGAAGCTGAGAATACTATATTCAGCTTAGATGATCAAAACTACTAGACCGACAGAACAGGAATTACATGAAGAAGAACTTATGCTTCCTATTTTAACTCCTGAGTTTTGGAAAGGAATCTTAGTCTATACCTACAAAAGAAGCACCTTCAACAAAGAGGCTATTGGAGACACTCCAATGTAGGGAAGATTGTAGGACACCTGATTCTCCCAAAAGCTTAAGCTGTTAGGAGACATGACCGCAGCTTATGAGAAGCATGCATCTTAGTACTGCCCCTCATGTTTAAATCTGACCTTGCATGTGACACAAAGCGCGGAACATGGACGCAATGCAATTACTGGAGACACAGACCTAATTCAATCATCCATATAATAAGGAGGAATGCCAATATTCTAACTCTTAAATGTGCTCTAATACCTAGTTAAATAAACTGTTTCTTTCTTAAAAAATTAACCAACAAGGAGATTGAAACACAATGTTTTATCTAGCATGTTCATTTACAAAGAAAAAATTTATAACCATATTGTTCAAGTAGAATCCCGTACTACAGGTAAAGCCTCCTGGAAAGAAACCACATTCAAAAGAAAGGTAAACTTAATGCAGCTGATGCCACCACCATCCAGAAAGGATGGTTCACAAGGAGGAATTTTTCAGAATACCATTTTTTCCTGTTCAATAGCCATATGAGGCTTACACTTTACAAATTGGTTCTAGTAAACTTCCATTCCCACAAGAAGCTCAGTTGTCTTACTTGTGCAAGATGTAAAATAATCCCGTCTAAGTCACATGTGAAAGAAGAATCTGATCTGCCATTATCTAAAACCATAGAATTCTCTATACTATTTTCCCATTTTTGTTGGCTGTGCATACAATGTGCCAGCTTTAACTTCAAGTAGGGCAGTTCTACCATATCAATCTTAACAATGGTTATACATGCCTCAGATAGCCATCTTTACTAAAAGCTCAGATAACCACTCTAAATAAAAATTCCCAAATGCATTAACCTTAGCTCAATTTTGATCTAACCCAAGGATTACTCATTCCTCATAAACCTCAACATATTATAGATGGAAAAGTTAAGCATACAGTCAGATACATACACAAACCAGTGAAAACTTTGGCCAATATAGTGTTACCACTGAAGTAGGTTACGATGACAGAGTGCTCTGTGGATCTTTGATAAAGGCATAACTTGTTTCAAGTGCAGGCATTGCTAACTGCCACATGCCTTTTCCAAAATATATGTTCAGCCCACATACTAACCACACCGCTGACCCAACAAGATAACAGAAACAAAACTAAATCTAGTCTTACCGCTGATTGATGCTAAATGTCAAAGTACACAATACATTAATTTTAGGGGAAAGAAGAGAACTATAAAACCTGCCGAAAAATATATAGGAATATTCAGATTCATACGCTCCCAGTAGTCATCCAGCAACATACAGAGTTCCTTCATGTTAAAGCAACGATGTCAGGGAAAAGAAACTGCACAGCTCCAATGAGTCATGGAAAGTCAACATTTCCTCAAATGCGAATAGAAGCTCTACCAGTTTACAGCAGTCACCATAATGCGCGCACGCGCGCACATGCGCACAATGTTAACACCAACCAAAGTGTAATCAAGCTCACCAAAAATCAAATAATCCATGAATCAAAAGGGTCATGTTCTCATTTTTGTCTGTTGTTCAAGGAAAAGCGCTTTGCTTTTGACTCTGGATGGTGACAAAGCTATAAGACCTACATTAACTTTGAAACTTCTGGTCAATACACTGAGTCAGGCTATAAAGTCCAAGAGATCAAGTCAGGTGGGTGTTGAAGATAAGCGAGAAATGCATTGTCAAGTATACAGGGCCTTCGCAAAAAGAATATCAGTGTCGGTGGAAGCCTCTGCTAGCACAAGAGTAGCCATCTTCTCCTCGCTATGGATGAGATAATCCTATGCTGAAATGAGAAGGACAGAAGTTCTTGGGAGAAGAAAAGTAGGAAACAGACAAGAAATTTCAGAGGGAAAATTACTCCCCGGCAGACCGAGCCTTCAAATAGTACAGAATAGTATGCAACATGTTGCTCCACTTACATAAGCAAGGAAGCATATTTAACCACGAAAGAACAAGAGGAAGAAGGTGGAATCCATTGATAGCAGCAGACGCTTCTGGCCACAATTGTGGCCTTTGCATGGGTTTTACTGTGGCTTTATCAAAAGAAATTTAGATACCATAACTCTTGGATATTGATACGGGTATCATGATGTTCACCAGATAAAGAGCTAAACCATCATCAAGGTTGTGCTGTGTCTCGAATCAAATTTGAGGGACAATTGTGCATTTCTCACTGTTAGTTTCATCCAAAGACACAGGCTTTGGTAGGCTAAAAGCAACCTGCTGAGCAAGAGCCAACAGTATGGGCAGATACTCGACACAAAACTCGTCCAAGTTTCAGGTCATTTAGTGTTCACGAATTTTTTAGAATAAAAATTTGAATAAGCCACTAAATTTGAACCTGCCAGGAACCAGAAAATTTCCGATACATGGATATTCAAGTACACAAACGTGTGCAATGAAGAAAAGTTGAAGTTCGAAATAGATTTATAGATTAGAATTTCAATTTTCCAGAATGTAGAATAATTTTACGTGCTATTGTGTGTGACGTAGGCTGCTTATTCCAATAGAATATTAAATACTTATTAATTTAAATGCGGATGTACATGTATGTTTGTCTTTTGTGCATGGCGCAAAAAATGTGTGGGTGTGTGTGTGTGTGTGTGGGGGGGGGGGGGGGGGGGGGCGGGGGGGGGTTGTGAGAGAGAGAGAGCATGAACTTCAACCAAGATAACCCAAGGTTATCGTGATCAAGATTTGAGGTACCTGCGCTCTTCCAAGGGCAAATGTTGGGATAAGCACCTTTCCTCCTCCAGCAACACATTTATGGACCTGTAGGAAACTGATTTCAAATCTGAAGGCAGACAAGATTTTGAGCAATCCAAAGCTATGAGTTAACAAGCTAATAAAGAAGATTGACCATTCCTTAATACCCCCCTTCACTTGTAGGAAACCATACGGTCAGACTCTATGCAGATCTACTAGCAGTGCTCTAAAATAACCAGATAGAAAAAAGAGAAAAACACAATAACCAGTACTCAGAATGACAGGAATGAGAACATTGGAACTTGATAAAAGGAAAGCGAGTATCAAACTGTTGATTCAGCAATTATCCAACAGCTTAATAGCAAGGACATTGTCCCAGGTAACAATACATTCCAAAGAGAATGCATAAGAAGAAGGCACACAAGTATGTTGGATAATTAACAGTTTCATAGAAATATTAGGTCAATTACTTAATTCTTGAACAAAGAATGACATGCTAGTAGGGTCCAATCTACTAACGCATAACAATTAATCAATCCCTAGAATCAGATAACAAGTTCCAGCTTGAGACCTACTTTATCACAAAGTCAATAGTTAGACAACCAATTTTCTCAAAAGCTGTTGGTAAATGGGCTGCAAATAATCATTCCGGAGCTCATAATAATCTCTGCTATCTTTCTTATGAGATGTGAAAGATTTTGGTGGGACTATTGCCAACTGTTCTAAAAGTTTAATCTATTAGAAGACGTGGTTTAATATTTATATATTCCAACACTCTTCCTCACGCTTAGTCTGGTCTTTTGCCTCATACTGAGTGTGGACATATTCATCACGGAGGCAAATAGGGCATGGAAAGATTTGAACTCAGGACCCCCTGCTCTGATACCATGAAAGATTTTGATGGGACTACTGCCGATTGTTCTAAAAGCTTAAATTATTAGAAGAAGGAATGGTTTAATATTTATATATTCCAACAAGGTTTTTGGAATAAATGGTCTCAAATGTTTCTTGATTGGCATACAATCAAAGCAGGCAAATCAAAGGCCAAGCACAAGAACAAATCAAGCTTAGATATTTTCTTTCTGTTTCTAATAAATTAGATATAACCAGTAGATACTCTTTTGAATAGAAAAGTCTAAAGCACAATTGTAGAAAAAGCGACAGAAGTAGCAGGACAAGTGAAACTCCAAAACTATGAAATACACATACAGCTATGAGGAACTCCCTTTCACGAGTATACTTGGAATCTCGCACCGTCGTAGCATATGTTGACCTATGAAAGAACTGTATTAGAAATGACTTCGAATATGTCAAGAGGTATGAGCAATGTATAAGTTAAATCTGCAATTCCAGATGATCTACAAAAAATCAGTGCCTAAAGAAACAAAAGAACTTTGCATTAGGGAAATCCAGGATATGGGAATAATGGATGCTAGAAAAAAGAGTTTTTGCAGAAGATCCCAGTAAAGGAATTTGCAAACAGTAGCAGCTGCAACTGAAAAAATGGGTTAACAGCCAAATTCACAACTGCAGGTCACAGCATAAATTTCCCATGTAGTATATATGGTCAAACAGAAGAGAAAGAAAAAAAAAACGTCACTTCACTAGTTATTTCCCCAGAAGCGTGTGTACACATTAATCTCAAGAGTCCACTTCAACAAATGGTCCTTTATTTCAATTAGTCTGAAAAACTTCTCGAGTGGTCTGATTTCAGATTATAGGTGATATCAGAGGGAAAATAAAGTAAATTGAGTAACCTTCATGAATTTACTGCAAGTAATAGATTCAATGTTTCCTCAGATTTAGCTCACAAAAAAAAAAACACATATAAAATTCAATAGCTCTGTCCACAAGTTACACAGCAATTAAAGGAAATTAGCAAAACCTACTCAACACAAAAAAAAACGCATGGTAAATAGCAGAATGTCAGGGACAAAAAGATTTCTCTTTCGTGTGTATCTTTGGACTAATTTGAGGAGGACAAATTGATGACTGCATCAACAAAAAGGAACTTTTTGCTGTTATGGTGAAGTCAATAGGAGATGAGAACCACAAAATTTACTGTTCCATTTCATTGGCACGCAGCTAGAAGTAAATATCCACCAAAAATTTCTCTCTCTTGAATGTTGCAGAGACACATTCAGGTGTCAAGCAGATATTTGTGTAGACTAGACATACAGCCCAGGTTCGATTCCCCATGCCACAAATGCAAGTGATCCTAAGTTTAAGCCACCTATCCAAGCTTTAGCTCGCTCGGTTTCCATGAAGTCAGTTTCTTATTACATAGACCACGGTTAACCTACCTAAGGGGGGCTTCTATTGTGATGAAAAAAAGAAAGGTTTTCATGCTTGGTCATATACTCATGTCAAAATTGTTGTATGAAAGAATTCTCTTATTCATTAACACTGGGAAAAGTGAAATACAATATATATATATATATATATATATAGTAGAGATAGACCTCAACCCTAAGACATATAAATAAAATAAACTAGGCCCAAACAACTAGATCCACTAACATTAACAATAAACATAAGAGGTTTCAACACTCCCCCTCAAGTTGGAGCATAGATATTGGACATGCCCAACTTGCTGAGAATGGTATGAAACATGCGCCCGTTCAAGCCTTTGGTGAAGACGTCGGCGAGCTGGTCATTGGAGGCAACGAAAGACAAGTTGATGAGATTGTTGTCCAATTTTTCCTTTATAAAATAACGATCAATTTCCACGTGCTTGGTGGGATCATGTTGTACTGGATTATGAGCAATGCTTATAGCAGACTTGTTGTCACAATAAAGACGCATTGATTGTAAAACAACAACGCCGAGATCAGTAAGAAGGGTTTTTAGCCAAAGTAATTCACAAACTCCATAAGCCATAGCACGAAATTCTGCCTCAGCACTTGAGCGGGAAACCACAGCTTGCTTTTTACTGCGCCAGGTAACTGGGTTACCCCTAACAAGAGTAAAATAACCGGAAGTAGAGCGTCGATCATCTAAAGATCCGGCCCAATCAGCGTCTGTATAAGACTCCACAAAAAGATGACCATGACGTGCAAATAAAATCCCTTTCACTAGAGCAGATTTCATATAACGAAGTATCCTGTGAACTACTTCAAGGTGCGACGAATGTGGATTATGCATGTATTGACTCACCAGGCTCACTGCATAAGATATATCAGGTTGAGTATGGGAGAGATAAATCAACCGACCTACCAATCGTTGGTAACTTCCTTTATTAACAGGCTTTCCTTCTTTAGACTACAAGTGGTCATTGACCTCAATAGGAGTTTCAGCCGGCTTACATCCAAGCATTCCAACCTCAGTCAACAGATCCAGTACATACTTCAATTGGGAGAGAAATACCCCTTTTTCAGATCGAACAACTTCAATACCTAGAAAATACCGTAGATCTCTTAGGTCTTTAATTTCAAACTCTCTCCTCAGATATTGTTTAAGACGAGAAATTTCTACTGTATCATTCCCAGTTACTACAATATCATCAACACATACGATGAGAACAACTTGAGTACTGATCGTTTGATGAATAAAGTATGATCAGCATTACTTTGAGTAAAACCAAACGCACTCATAGCCTTTTGAAATCGACCAAACCAGGCTCTAGGGGACTGTTTTAAGCCATATATAGCCTTCTTGAGTTTGCACACATGAACTTTTGTCCCCGGGCTAGAAAAACTTGGAGGAATGTCCATATACACTTCTTCTTCAAGTTTCCCGTGAAGAAATGCATACTTCACATCCAGCTGTTGTAAGTCCCATCCAAGATTGACAGCACAGGAGATAATAACTATAATAGTGTTCATCTTGGCAACCGATGCGAATGTCTCAGTGTAATCAAGTCCATAGGTTTGAGTATAACCCTTGGCCATCAAGTGAGCTTTGTAGTGGTCAATAGTTCCATCAGCCTTTTGTTTGACAACAAACACCCACTTGCATCCAACGGTACTTTTATCTCAAGGAAGTTGAACTAACTCCCAAGTACCATTTTTCTTAAGAGCTTTCATCTCTTCTAACATAACCTCCATCCACCTTTTGTTAACTAAATCTCTTGCCATGTTCTGGGAATAGCTGTAGACAATAGAGACAACGAAAAGGCACGATAGGATGAAGATAATCATCATATGACACAGCATTGGATATAGGATGCTGTGTACATGAACGTTTTCCTTTCCTAAGTGCAATAGGTAAGTCATCGGTTGTATCGGTAATCTTAGAGGAAGTGTCGCTACCCGAAACTGTGGCTGTAGGACTGGCAGGAGGAGATTTGTCGAAGAGTAGAGTAGTGATAAAGGCGGCTTTATGAACATTCTATCGTTGAAACACAATCGGGTACCGAAATTGTTCCTGAATCGGAGGAACCTCTGCTAAATTTTCTGCATTGGCAGAGTCAAAATTTTCAGTACTTGTTGAGTCTTCAGTACTTGCCGCCAAGTCCATTGGAGCTGTGTTTTCTGTATTGGCAGCAACTGTAAGATTTGATTTTTCACCCAAAATGTTCGAAATTAACTCTCCCTGAATGGGTATCACATCCAAACTAGAGGACACATCTTCACCATGAGTAGGCTCCCCCTGAAGTGTTGTCCGCGAGTAAAAAGGCTGAGACTCATGAAAAATAACATCCATGGAGACAAAATAGCGCCGAATGGAGGGACAATAGCACTTGTATCCTTTTTGTGTGGGAGAATACCCCAAAAATATGCACCTGAAACTGCGAGGGGCAAGCTTACCGACTGGGTGAGTGATACAGGCAAAACATGCACACCCAAACACCTTCGGAAGGACCAAAAACTTATGAGATCCAGTAAGAGTCTCAATTGGAGAGCGATATCGGAGAATGCGTGATTGAAGACGATTGATCAAATAAGCCGCACTTAAAATGTCATTACTCCAATATTGAGCTGGAAAATTCACGGCAAACATAAGGGAACGGGCCGCCTCCAAGAGATGGCGATTCTTGCGTTCCTCCACACCATTTTGTGCAAGAGTATCAACACAACTCGTTTGATGTATAATACCACAATCATGTAAAAATGCCTGAAAATCCGACCTAGTGTATTCCGTTCCATTCTCTTCAAAGGATACGAAGTTTTCCATCAAATTGTGTTTGAATCATTGCTAGAAACTGCTGAAAGCATTGGAAGACATCACTCTTCTGTAGCAATAAATAAACCCAAGTAGTGCGGGTAAAACAATCAATAAATGTCACAAACCAATGGTGACTCGAAATGGAGGATACACGAGAAGGACCCCAAAAATCTGAATGCACAAGAGCAAAAGGCGCATCACTTTTATTATTAATAGGAGAATAAGTAACTCGAGTTTGTTTTGCTAGAACACAAGAATCGCAAAAGAAATCTTGACTTCTACATCTATCAACTATATCTAGACAAATCGTTATTAAAATTCCAAGCGGTGGATGACCCAAACGGCGATGCCAAACAGGTAACTCTGATAGGGCTGCTGAGGAAGCTAGAGTGATAAGATCAGCTGATGATGGTGGATTGAGCGCATATAAACCCCCCTCTACTCTACTACAACCAATCTCTCGACCAGTTGCCAAGTCCTACACGACACAATGAGATGAAAAGAAAAACACTACACTTCAGATCACGAGTCAAGGAACCAATTGATAGGAGATTAGTGTAAACTTTAGGAACATGTAAAACAGATGATAGAGTAATATCACGGGTAATAGACACCGAGCCCTTGCCGACTATAGGGCCTAAAGAACCATCAACAATAGTAATATACTCACGCTTAGAAGAATGAGAATAATCGGTGAAGAGTGTAATGTCACCACTCATATGGTGCGTGGCACCCGAATCAAGGATCCACGGATAAGAATATTTACACAAACCACTCCAAAAACTATCTGACTGTGCGAAACTAGAGGCCAAAGTGCCAGAGGCCGATGATGTAGTGGTATCAGGGTTGTCTCCGTTTCGTGCTAAGAGAAGACGCAAACTAGTCAACTCGGCAGTAGATAGAGAGTCCGAGGGAGCTGCTGGTGGCTGACTTGAAGCTTCACCCAAGTGTACCTGAGGTCCGATTCGACCCCTTCCACAGCCACGGCCAGCATTCAAAGGATGCCCATGAAGTTTATAGCAAGTTTCGCGGGTATGACGTTCTTTTCCACAATAATCGCACTTCACAACTGGTCTGTCATTGCCAAAATGACCGCGAGATTCACTTACCGCCGAAGCGTAAAGGACAGAGCGCTCTGGGAAAATGGGCTGATGCATTGCGCTCCGACGTTTTTCCTCTAGATGAACCATGGCATAGGATTGTTCCAAGGTTGGAAATGGAACACGACACAAGATCTGGGCCCTAATCTAATCATACTCCATATTAAGACCAGCCAAAAACTCAAACACACGATCCTTACCAAAAAAAATCTCAAACACACAAAATTTATCCACTCTCTTTTGAAAAGCAGCAGCGTCGCGGGGGTTGGTAGGATGAAAATCATCATAAAAATCCAATTCATGCCATAGATTACGTAACTCATAGTAATATTGAGATAAGGACAACTCTCTTTGCTTGGATTCATGAATTTTCTGTTGAAGCTCATAGATTTGGGCATCATTCCCCACTTGAGAATAAGTATTCTGAGCGACTTCCCACATCTTTGCTGTTGTATCTAAGAATAAGTAGCCACGGGCAATAGTGTCGGTCATTGAATCAACAAGATAAGCCATAACCAAGGCATTCTCGGAGACCCACTAGCGGATAGCATCATCTCCAGTAGTAGGTTTCACGCTTTCGTCAGTAAGATAGCTGGTAAGACCATGTGAAACAATGGTGAGATAACAAGAGCGAGACCATACCAGGTAGTTGGAGCCATCTAACTTGATGGGATTTGTCGGAAAGGAGGAATATATACCAGGAGCACTACGGCTCAATTCCCCAATAGAGTCCGAAACTTTTTCTATCTCTGACATGGTCTCGGGTAATAAATTGTATCAAACAGACACGATTTACATCATATAAATTGTATAAAAGAAAACATCACTGTTGGTCGACATCAAAGAAACTCTCGGAAGGCAGTGAACAGAGTATGGAAATTGCCAACAGCATTGAGAAGGACAAAAATCAGTCGCAGTGTCTTGATGAAGTCAGGAGACCACTGGAAACCACCGGAAACCACCACACAAGGATTGTCGAACCTGAGTTACTTCAGGTCATCACGAAAAAAGGCAGAGGAGACGGGTCGCCAAGTCTGTTGATGCCAGGCGACACCCAGGAAGAGGTCGCCTGACCTGGGTGACGTCGGGCTCTAGGTCGCCTGGCCTGGGTGATTCAGATCGTGCTTCACCTAGTCTAAAAAAGCTCAGCCGAGAGTGTTGAAGGTGGTTTACGTTGATGGAGAGAGGTTTTGGGGTTGAGAGGCTAATTGAGCTCTGATACCATGTTGTATGAAAGAATTCTCTTATTCATTAACATTGGGAAAAGCGAAATACAATATATACATATATAGTAGAGATAGACCTCAACGCTAAGACATCTAAATAAAATAAACTAGGCCTAAATAACTAGACCCACTAACATTAACAATAAACATAAGAGGTTTCAACAAAAATGATTTACGTACTCTGTGATTAAAAGGTCCAGATGTAGTCGGTCGATTTGAGCAGCTCCAAGATGTCTATCGGGTGTCATATTATAGTCTCCTGTGTAAACCAAAGCAGAATCTCCCACTTTTGCATAGAACATGGCAGCTCCTAGGACCTTACAATCATTTAAAAGAGGACAAAACAGAAACAAGAAAAAGACTCAGATCTTATTATTTTACCTTTAAAGTACATCGCTGAGTAAAATCCTAACCTTAATTTTGAACTGTTCACAACAGTTTTACAGAATAAAGCAATATTTCATATCACGTGTAACAAACATATGATTTACTCGTGATGGTGTAGAACTCGGGTTATTTGTTCAGAATAAAGTCATGTTGAGTTGGCATTTGCTAATTTTAACTCCCTTCAAATTTTGTTAATTCATTTTCATTATATTCAAACAAACATCTGCATACGCATCCTAATCTACAAGAAACTGCCCACAATTCACCTTCTTTGAGCTTTTTACTGTTTCTATTCAAATATTCTTTCCAGGATGAGCACAAGTCAAGCAACTCAGCATATGCCAAACTAATGAAACTTAAAAACCTACATGCCCAGCATAGTACGCACGGAGTTGGAGCTCGCTGTCAACCTGCACAGTTTGCTTTAGGTCCACGGCTATCACTACAGGAGCAAAGATTTAACAAAATTATTTGATAAATGACTTTGTGAGCTCATGAAAATAGAAAAGAAAAACATCGTTTCAAGCATCAACGTGTATGACGTTTTATCCAAACAACAAAGTCTATGCGTAACACTGCAAGATTGTTCTCCATTTGATACAACACTGAAAATAAGCCCATTTCAGAATCAGTTTTGACTTCCCTGGAAGAGGTACCTCAGCTTCCAGCTAACATAATATGGAAGGCATAATAACATGCTCAAACCCTCATACTCCATGCTCAAACAAAACTTTTGCCCGGAGACTGGATGACTTTTTGCAGTAGATTACTTAAGCTTCTATTTTCAAGTATAAAGAACATCATTTATCAAATGAATGAGATAAATTCAAGGCACGACATTTAGATGATGCAATCCCCATATGACCTACAGGACTTCTTCCTTCTCATCAGCTATGATCCTAACCACATCTAATGATTAGAAATAAATAAACCACTAGAAATCTGACCAAACTAATTGTTTCAGTTATTCAACTCCTGCTGCAGACAAATGGGTTAAGATCAAATATTCCTGGCTAATCTAACCATCCAAATGTAGTACATCATGATGATTATCAACCAGCGCTAATTATCAGGCGTGCTGCGCACAAACGTAGCAAGAGGCCCAAGACCACCCAACAATATTCCCAGTCAACTTCATGACAATTAACGGTTGAATCATCCCGCAATCTTTGTGGTGTCGTCTTCATATTACAGAGGCCAGGATAGTAAGCAGGCTCACAAAGCAAACAAAATGGACTAGACAAGAAGAAAGTACCTTTCTTCATGCAGTCCGCAATATGCTCAGCAGTAAATTGTTCTTCTTCACCTCTCCTTTCCACCATCACTTTGCGATAATCTTCCAGCATCAAAGGAGCCAATGCCTTAGTAGGATACTGCAGCAATTTTCAAATGAAGAACTTATTAGTCCTCTAAGAGAAGTCAAGGTCAAAGGGCATACAAAGAACGCTAATTGCTTCCACATCACTTTGGAGACATCATAATCGCAGACAATACCATCTTATCCGTGACTGACAAGCTATTAAGGAAGAAGAGCTCAATTAAATTACTTTTACACCTCTTGACCCATAGATGAAGACTACAACAACCATGCGTGATTCAACCATAGAAAAAGAAAAACACAAACTGCAATTTCCACTAAACATGACCTCATGAGGGGTACTCCAGTAGATAGCAAAGCAATCACCCGCCACCAGAAAAGACACCACCGCATTTTATCAAACACGTAGGACTTACCGTCATGTAGATGGGTCCACGATAGCCACAGACTTCAGTGAAGTAAGGGAGAGCCCCAACATGATCCAAATGACTACAGAGAACGCCCATACCACATTCAATCACACGTTACGAAAGCGTCGGGCAAAAACTGTCACATCGGTAGCGCGTTATGCGGCCGTCACTTACAAGTGAGTGATGACGATGCAATCGATAGCTCCGCTGAAATCGCCGTCCGGGGCGGCGCGCGAGAAATCGGGGTAGCGGTGGTGGTCGAGGTACCCCATGTGCATGCCGCAGTCGAACATTATTCTCTTGCCGTTGATCGTCACCACCGCGCAGCTCTTTCCCACTTCTTGACCTGCACCTGAAGAACACACCGCCAGAAACTGCGTGAATCTGCAGCTACAGAGAGAGAGAGAGAGTGAGAGAGAGAGAGAGGACGTTACCGAGGACGAGACAATCGATGGCCATGGGAAGGAGGGGCTTTCTGTGGAAGCGAGCTGCGAGCTCTGGTGGGTGTATTTTATTTGGCGCGCCCCTTCGAAGTTGATTGAAAAAGTTCTCTCTTCTTTCAAAATCGGTCCCCCAAGCTTTCGAAATTATGTTTACGACACCATATTTCACTTCCAATTGAAAATTTGCCAAAATCTCTCATTTATCCTATCATTTTGGGACACTAGAAGCCCGTTTGGTAGCAGTCCGGTATTGTGAAAAGGTCTCAATGCCTTTGTTGTCATCTATTACGACGTTCGGTTTGCAGCTTCGTGAATGATACATAGAAAGTCCTCAGTATTCAACCTTGTCGATGATCATTGTTACCTTAAATATATTTGCAAGTTGCAATCGGGTTATTAATTCTATTTGTTCTTCGCCGCTTTGGGTTGTGGCAAGTCCAAAACAATTTAGAAACTCCAAGCTCAAATTCTCTCTACAGTCGATGTCTGAAAATCGCCTTTCAGTTGGAGGTCAAGACCTCAATGAATAAAAACCAGTTACGATTTTTTAGTGTTTAATCATTCATTTCTGAAGTGGCAAAGCCTACAGACCACTGTGTGAAGGCTTAATTCTCTAAAAAAAAAAAGAAATCCTCAACTTTATATCCAATCCTAAATTTGCCCCAAACTTATTTTTTTGTCTAAAATGTACATATACTTTCATTATAATCCCAAATCTGGTTCAAGTCCAAAAATCACCACTAGTTCATTCAAAATTATCAACTTCATGGCTAGTTAGAAGTTTCATCGTCCGAACATGCACCTTCACTAATATCCTGATTGTGTATGGAAAGACAACATAATCATGATATTGATAATTTTGAAGAAACATGTGGTGAGTTTTGGACAAAAGGAAGATTTGGAGTTATAGTAAAAATTTGAGATTTTTTATCGGCAAAAAATATTGAGGACAAAATTGAAATCGAACCTAAAGTTGAGGGTATCTATGAGAATTACGCCCCATGTCAATGCCGTTATTGCAAAAATGAATTGAAGGAATGTCAAACTTTCACAATTGCTAGTAATAAGTAGAGTATAATACACGAGGTCTGCTAAATTATATTTAATTATTAGACCAAATCTTCACATAAGAATTTAAACTTTTAATGATTAAGCATTAATAACCGATCATTTTTAGGGATATTTTTTATCAAGCCATTCATTTTTTGGAAAACAATGGAGATTAGGTTATGCATTCACCTAACGGTTAAACTTTTAATGCAGTTAGAAGAGGTCGACAAAAACACGAGTGAACCCGATGGCAAGGTTCAAATGACCATAAAAGGGAGTTTTTGTTCGAAGTGTAATTAGCCCTCACAGGGCAAGCAATCGACTTCATTCAAAAGGGGGCAAAAAAAAAAAGGCTTCTTATTTTATTGAATAAGGACCTTAAGTGAACTCTGTTTTAAATAAGAGCCTGAAATGTTCTCATTTTCTTAATAATAGCTTGAAGTGAATATTGTTTCAAATAAGGATTACCATAAAATCTCAAAAAATGGCTTGATTTCAAAGACATTTTCATCTTTTTTCTTGTTTGATTTCTTTCTTTTTAACTACACTTTTTTTTATCTGACCAACGGCGAGGGCCTTTGGCCCTAGGCAAAATCGGAAGAGGGTAGGGCCCTCTCTCGAATATGGATGGGGTGGGCAGCCCCCAGGTCGAGGGCCGCTTGTTGTCGCCCGGGACTAGGCGGGGGTCGCCTCACCTAGTCTTTTCGTGAGGCTAGAGGCCCTTGCGTCTGGCCGATGAGGTCGCCGCCTCCGCCGAACCCCCACTGACGGTGAGCCGGTGCAACCCTCCCACTTGTTTGGCCTATTTTTTCTTTTCTTTTTTTTATAAAAAAGTTTAAAAATGGAAAAATGGAGAAAAATGAATAAAAAATTAAAATGTGAAATGACAAAAATGCTCTTCAGGTCAGACCCTTTTTAAAAATACTATATTCATTTCAGATTCTTAATTGAAACATACTATATTACTTCAGTCCTTTATTTGAAATAGAATTTACTTAGGATTCATGCTGTTTTTAGATTTTTCCCTTCAAAAGGAGTAACGTGAAAGTGCTTTGTCAAGTAGGCCAAAGTGATCCCAGCACTTAAAAAGTTTGATAGCGCCCACCTTGATGACA
The DNA here is from genome assembly GCA_028455895.1 of Rhodomyrtus tomentosa. Classification (NCBI taxonomy): domain Eukaryota; kingdom Viridiplantae; phylum Streptophyta; class Magnoliopsida; order Myrtales; family Myrtaceae; genus Rhodomyrtus; species Rhodomyrtus tomentosa. The sequence goes on from JAPCWY010000011.1 coordinate 11,082,905, forward strand.
TATCTTCATACCAACCTCCAATGAAAATATCATTTATCTCTCTCTTTCTCTCCCTCTAGCATGTTGTGTAAAGCTTGTTGAATCTGTTGTCTCACTTCGCTTGAAAATTGATCAATATATACGCTTTTTATATTCATACGGTTTCCCTCTATATATCAATCTTCACATAAGAATTTAAACTTTTAAAATAATTGGTTATTCTTTCGAGAAATTTTTACGTGATATGGAGGTGTCAAGTTTAAATAATTTCCAAGGCCCAAATTGCTCCTCAATTATGTACTTCCACATTTTATTCTTACGGCAAAAAGTAGCCTACACTTGAAAAAGAGCAGTAAGATATTTAACTCCTGAAACTTTATTTGTTTTGTAAAACTAAACGAATTGAAAAATATGTTTCAAAAAAGAATGCTCTTGTCGAATATGAAAATGAATAACAAAACATACTTTCCTCGCGCAGGAAAATTTTTTGACATCAATTATTGGAAATAATGAAAACACTTTTTATTAACTAATTATTTCAAGCGATATAAGCGATCATTTTTAGTGATATTTTTTATCAAGCCATTCATTTTTTGGAAAACAATTGAGATTAGGTTATGCATGCACCTAACGGTTAAACTTTTAATGCAGTTAGAAGAGGTCAACAAAAACACGAGTGAACCCGATGGCAAGGTTCAAATGACCATAAAAGGGAGTTTTTGTTCGAAGTGTAATTAGCCATCACGAGGGCAAGCAATCAACTTCATTCAAAAGGGGGAAAAATTCAAAAAAGGGCTTCTTATTTTATTGAATATCCCTAAGTTAACTGTGTTTCAAACAAGAGCTTGAAATGCTCTCGTTTTCTTAATAAGGGCATGAAGTTAATATTATTTCAAATAAGTATGGCCATAAAATCTCAAAAAATGGCTTGCTTTCAAAGACATTTTCATCTTTTTACTTGTTTGATTTCTTTCTTTTCAACTACACTTTTTTTTAATCTAATTTCTCAAAAAATTTAAAAAAAGAAAAAGAAAAAAAATCACATACATAAGCGGGAGGGGGGCTGCCACCCAACAGCCTAAGGGTGGTCAGCAGGGGCGACAAAGCCTGGCGAGGTCGCCGTTACCTTAGCGAGGGCTGGCGACCCTGCTAAACAAGGGCGAGCGCCTTTGGCCCTCGGAAAAATCGGGAGAGGGTCGAGCCCTCTCTCGAATTTGGATGGGACGGGCAGCCCCTAGGTTGGGGGCCGCCTGCTGTCGCCCAGGACTGGGCGGGGGTCACCTCACCTGGTCTTTCCATGAGGCTAGAGGCTCTCGCGTCTGGCCGGTGAGGTCGTCGCCCCACTGAATCCCCATTGGCGGTGAGCCGGCGCAGCCCTCCCACTTGTTTGGCTCTTTTTTTTCTTTTCTTTCTTTTTTTTTTATAAAAAAGTAAAAAAAATGAAAAATGGAGAAAAATGAACAAAAAATTAAAATGTGAAACGACAAAAACGCCCTTCAGGTCAGACCCTTTTTAAAAATACTATAGTCACTTTAGACCCTTAATTGAAATATACTATATTATTTCGGGCCTTTATTTGAAATAGAATTTACTTAAGACCCTTATTTGAGAAAATAAGATGACTTCATGCTATTTTTATATTTTTCCCTTCAAAATCAGTAACGTGAAAGTGATTTGCAAAGTAGGTCAAAGCGATCTCAGCACTTAAAAAGTTTGATGGCACCCACCTTGATGACATATCTTCATACCAACCTCCAATGAAAATATCCTTTCTCTCTCTCTAGCATGTTGTGTAAAGCTTTGTTGAAGCTGTTTTCTCACTTCGCTTGAAAATGGATCAATATATACGCTCTTTATATTCATACGGTTTCGCTCTATATATCAGGTTAAAATTTTTAGTTGAACTTTCTAATAAAAATATGCCTATTCTATATCAAGTGTACTTAACAAAAAAATTCTTTATTTCATTTCTTCACATTTGTTTAGTTGGGAATGCATAGGAGAAGTTAGCTCATAAAATATATATTCACATGGCATGCCAATTTTCTAAGCTGTCACAACTAGACCTATCAAATGAGTTGCTTGGGTCAAACATGATTCGACTTATATTGACCTATTTCAATGCAATATAAATCTAGAGACACATAACCGATTCAATATATATCGATAAAACACTTTTACATATAATTCAATTTATGACCCCACTAAGTTGTTAAATAACGATTTTATCATCCAATTATGCTTATTTTTAGAACTAAATGTTACACATTATAACCCATATTAGCAAATATGGGTTAAAATATAGGTCTTATACCCATTTTGCCACCTCTTATCACATAAGAAATTTAATATTTTCCTAGAAGATCGTCAAGAGGGAGCTTAGATTTGAATCCATCAACATATCTAGTTAGATATGTATTCATTTAAAAGTTTAAGTTAATGAGTTTTAGGCTAACTAATATATATTGACTATTCCACATCACACGAATTATCTTATATATGGCTTTTTAATATAATTCGCACGTGCATCGCAATACTATTTTTTATTTTTGTCCACGAGTCCATTGTTAATTTTTTATTTTAATCTTTTCACCAAGGGTGAAAATGAGCTATTGGCAGTGGCGCTTCCCATGCTAGCACGGGAATTTCACACTCGTGGTCATAATATTGGTTTGAGTCATGAATATTGTTCATTTTAGCTAGCCCATCAATGTCATGTCACCTAATGCAAGTGGCACTTAATGCCTACATATTTCTACTTAAAATCACGTGGTTATTTGTTTGGTACGTCTTTTTTACTGCTGTTACCGCGGTGAAATGAGCGGCTTCGGACAATTGAAGAGCCATCCGTGATCGCTCCACAATTTGGTATTTTTGACCACAAACTTGGGGGGGGGGGGGAGCAAAATCGAGTTCGAACGAAGCGCGAATACACTAGAAACTAAAATGCTTGAAATTGGAAAGTACATCAAACGCAAGTCAGGAGGAATTGGATGAAACGAGAATACAAGAGAAATTCAAAGGATGAACTCTCGGCGGAGCGGTTGGAGTGGTGCGTACGTGCGTGCGTGCGTCCGTCCTTGTCTACCTCCGAGCCCTCCTTAATATTCTCCCTTCGACATTCGGTTGTGATGCTTTGGGAGCGTCTCTTGTTTTGTCGGGAGGAAGACCACGACATGGTGCACGTTCTTCCAAACAAGTCAAATGACTTCCAAGTGCATGCCACGTCTTCATCTTCACATTTTTTTTTTTGCAGATATATTACTAAAAAATAACCTATGGCAACCTATGATCAAAATAAAATTTCTTCGTCCTCGAAAATGTTTCAATCTAAATTATTATCGATAATAAAAATATTTTTTATTTTCTAATTATTTCAAGTCTTATAAGCGGTCATTTTTAGGATTTTTTTTTAAAAAATCATTAATTTTTCGCGAAACAAATAGAATATGAAAACAATTTTTTTTTGTCAAAACAAGAACGTATTTTTTTTTTCTTTTAATAGGACTAAATGGAGTGTGCTATTATTCTCATCCTCTTGCTAAGCCTCCGTTTGTTTTACGAAAAAAATAAATCATTTGAAAAATAATTTTCTAAAATTGATAGCTTGAAATAATTAGTCAATGAAAAATAATTTTCTTGTTAACAATAATTTAAGTCTAAGTAATTTTGTGAAAGGAAAAATATTCATCAATCACTCATTTTTATAAGCAGTATAAATGATCATTTTCTAAAAGAAATCATTTGTTTTCGTAAATCAAGAGGCGCCTAAGATTAGATGTCTCGCTTTTAATATCCAAATTTGTTCCTACAAATCATATTGCGACAACAAAATGATTAATTAATAACCGTAGCCCCTAAAGTGAGGGAAAACGCGCAATATTCTCGGAAGAAGGTTAGCTTCGTTAAAATTACTCTCGCCTTCTTGGAATCTGTTCGACAAATGCTAGGGCGCACTTTTGAACAAGACCTCTCTCTCGATCGTCACTTCATACGTAAACGAAGATCCCGCGATTTCCATTCGGTTATAGAAGGATTCGCCCTAATATATAAAGTGATCATCGAACTTATAATCCATTAAATGTGATCCATGTCTAATTGTTTTTTTCTTTTTAATGACCGAAGTGTTCGGGCTAGTTTGCGCGTATCTCGATTATTCCTCGAGAGACTAGCATGATAACTACCGGCCGTGATCCCCATTTAAGTTACGGAGCGCGAGTTTGGAGATTTGAACTAGGTACCTGATAATGATAATCTATTTCTTAACCAACTCTGCCATGCGTGAGAGGGTTACCTATGTGATTTAATTTTTTGATTCTGTGGAAATCTTTAATATTGTCTCTGAACCTAAATTAATTAAAGTACGATGTTGGACATTTTCATATAGTCTAGAAATTGAATTAAATACGGACCAAAAAGTCATGATCACGTTTGAGCAAATTAAAAATTTCGGGGACAATACTGTACAGTGATCTAACGTTAATGAATAACATTGGATAAATTTAAAATTCAGATATTACGTCAAATTTCGGAATCATTTATGGCGTTGTCCTGTCAAAATAACATAAGCTAGTCACGGCTGACGCTAGCTCATTATTGATATGAATATTCATGCAGATCTAATGTCGTGACAAATTGGCGGTTTTTCCGTTGCTTCTCTCCTCCGTTTCTTTTTTTATTCTCATTGATGTTGGTACGTTCTTCTCTGCATCAATAATCGGCCGCTTTCGTCTTCGCTCGATCCATTTTTGGATCCCCTGGATCTGACCCGCTCCATCTGACATTGTCGTCGTTCGTTTCGTTCCGTTCCGTTCCGATCTGAGTCCTCTCCTCTCTCCCCTCGAATCTCATCCCATCTCATCTCACATTCGTCTCTAATCGACGGCCACGGTCCGTAGCGCTGATCATTTCCGCCGCATTGTGCTCGGGTAGTCCTCGGCGATGGCCACGATGGAGAGCTTGATCGGCCTCGTGAACAGAATCCAGAGGGCGTGCACCGTCTTGGGCGACCACGGCGGCGAGGGGATGTCCCTCTGGGAGGCGCTCCCGTCGGTCGCGGTGGTCGGCGGCCAGGTAAACTCGGCCATCGTATCTTTATTTCGAGTTCTGGATGCTGATCTCTGTCGCGGATGCTTTGGTGGATCGGATACTGATGGACCTTTTTGTTGTTGGAATTTTAGAGTTCTGGGAAATCTTCGGTGCTTGAGAGCGTCGTTGGGAGGGATTTTCTGCCTCGTGGATCTGGTAGGTTGGACTTGCGTTAGCAATGCTAGATTGCTAGTTCATTTAGTGTTTGCCATGGAAATCCCTTGAATTTTGCTGCTTTCTCGCTTTCGTTTTCCCTGAAGATGGTATTGCAGCTTCGGGCAAGTACATACTGTGAGTCGAGTGTTCTATTTCTGAAATCGTGTCTGTTGCTTTCAGGTATAGTCACACGAAGGCCGTTGGTATTGCAGCTTCATAAGACAGATCGAGGGCAATCAGAATATGCGGAGTTTCTTCACGCCCCTAAGAGGAAGTTTACTGACTTTGGTATGTACGTTTGACAAGATCTGCATTTTGTACTTTGGCAATGTTGTGAAGCACCAAATTTATTCCCAATCCCCCACTTCCCAAAGCTTGCACTTTTGTGTCTCATCTATCGCTACAAATAGAACTTTGGTAGGTAAGCCACAAGTTTCGTCACCTGTTAAAAAATACCACAATTCTGGCCGAACTACTAGATTTAATCTTCCATCATGATATGTTGACCCCTGAATCGCTTTACAAGTACCAAAGAATTTTTTTGACAGTGCAGTAGTGGAAGGAGCTTAAGAAGTGGATAAGTTGTACTTAATGGTGCATATATATTTTACAATAAGAGATTATATGTCAGCTTAAGACTAGAGTGAGCCCTTCACTGGAGTTGTCATCAAATCCTGTAGAGAATTGGCTCTTTTAGTTCTCTCTCTTTCTCGTACAGGCAAATAAAATCACTGGCATTGTAGCAGCATTATCCCTCAATGCCTGATAGAACTGGCAGAAAATGGAAAGGAGAAAAGCAATGAAGTTCCCCAATTAAGATATCGAGTTACATTGATGTCACGAGCAATTCGGAAAACAAGTTCGTCCTTAATTTGAATAGTCGGGTATAGACCCTTGAAGTATCAAGACGACATTGGTATGGCAATCCTGAAAATAATCTTAGCATCGAGATTTCTACCTGTGGAACAATTGAAAGGCATTCCAGAATCCCAAATCACCATCAAGTATGATGCTGTTTAGTATAGAAATGAACTCAAAGGTAACACATGATGTCCAATTTTTCCTTCTTTCTCCTTTATTGATCCAGTAGGAGTTCTTAGAAGTATATTTAACTGTATGACACGAGCAAAAGGCAAACCTTGAACTGTCCAAAAGCGGAAAGATAAGAACAATATATTTAAATAGATGATGGTTATGACGATGATAAATATACTGATATTATTCATGGTTGGAAAGAAAGGTGCAACTGGAGCATTAAGTAGTGGTCTCATGTCACAGGTTTTGTGAGAGAGGTTTGTTGGATGTGATTGCTTTTCTTTGGAAGCTGTAATAATTGGACAGCAGCTAAATGTACTAGGAGCTGTTTGAGGAGCGAAGGGCCTCGATTTTTATCGAGACCCATGCCTTTCTAAGATTATAGTTGAGTCGAGGATTCTTGTGAAATGGTCAAAACCAACTTCTTGGATAATGGGCTAAATATTAAGATACATGGACAGAAGCTATGTTAAACAAGGGGAAAAATGACAGTACTTTTTCTAATGCGATTATTAGTGGGAAGAGTTTGAGAAGGAATATGAGACAGAAGAAAAAGAAGGTTAGTGCACAATCACTAACATGGTCAGAATCCTTAAACAGTGGCCCACAATCTGACTTAGCGAATGGTGTTAGGAAATAAACATTGCTACAGCGGCTTGAAAATCTTTTACTTCATGATTATGTCTGAACAAGAAGAGGAAGAAGTAGGCTAAGGAGAGGAAGAAAGAAGGCCTGTGTGAACTTTTATGCTAGCAGTTCCTGGAAACTATCTTTGCTAACACCTTAGGACTCAAATTCCAGCAAGAAAAAGAAAATCTGTGTCTGTTCTATTTATGTAGCGGACACTAGTAGCTCTGTGTTTCTTGACACGGTGAAACTAACTAACCAAAATGTAGCTTGAAACCTAGAATTTTCTCAAGCATCAGAGTAGTAAATGATCGGCCTTTAATATCGAAATTTTGCATTACCTTTGGTGATGACATTAAGAGTCATGGTTTGCCCGCTTTGCCGTACCAAGTACTGTCATTGAAAATGTATGTAATTAAATTTTGAATGTTATGCACTTTCTGAACTAGATGTCAGACCTATTTATTGGTTTGTCCACATGATAATCATCGCACCTGGACATTTCTGAAGACGGGTTAGCCTAAAAGTCGCTTATGAGTGCACCTTCTTAGCTGGCTGAGATCTGTCTTTCTGTCTTTAGTCATTTTGTACTATACTGTCATGTGAGTAGATTCTTCTGGTTTGTGGTAGGATTTTTTTTTTTTCTCTGCAACCTTTCGCTTGTAGTCTTTCTTAGCAATACAGATCACAGAAAGTTACAATGGCTTATCAACATTAGTATAATTTTTTTTTGTATTTTCCTCACATAAGTGCTCAATTTTCATTTTATATGATCCAAAAGCTTTCTGGTGTGAAAAGTTCTTGCCAGAGTGACTTGGGCATTCTTGCCTGGACTCTGATGCAGTGATAATTCTTCTATTGTGCAGCTTCTGTTCGGAAGGAAATTTCAGATGAAACAGATCGTATAACAGGAAAATCAAAGCAAATATCAAATATTCCAATTCATCTAAGCATTTATTCTCCAAATGGTATGTGCTCTCTTTCTTGAGACAATGCTGACTGAAGATTTTAATATCCTAGTAACTAAAGGAAAGATTTGATTTAATATCGGTAGCTACATATAAGAACTTATGATTACGTGGATCTCTAGTAAAACATCCTGAAAATAGAGTAGGTTGTGCATTTGGGCATGAAAATAGTCTGATCTTTCTTGCCTTTGCCTAGTAAAGGCATTACACATCTCTATCTTGCTACTGTATAAGCAAGTTAGACTGCATGGTGTCTTTCTGTTATCTATTTGGTTTCACTCTTGTGATGAATTTTCCACCTAAATTTTTCTGGAGAGGTGGAGCTATGTTATCAGGGGCAGATTTTGTTACTTTTGAACCTAATTTACAATCATAACTCGTGATTATATGTCCTCTGTATAATTGGACAAAATTTTCTTTACGTAGTTGTTTGATTTGTAGTTCTTAATTTGTAAGCCTTGATAGACTTTAATTTTGAGTTTTTTTTTTAATACCTTTCACTTGATTCAGTATTGAGTGCAATGGCACGAAAAGATTAATAAGTGGGATAAGGCTTACTTTAGTCATCGATGTTGTTTGAGACATGACTGGCGGTTTCATCTATGTTGCTAGCTTTTTCAAATTTTTTATGTGTTAACTACCAGACCAGAATGTCATCTTGGTCCACTCCTTTCTTAACCTGGCTATTTCTATCAATTGACAAAGGGTAGAACGCTTTAATGCTGATTAGGGTATAGATAGACATATGAAAACCCTTCTCATATTTAAATGATGGTATAAATTATGAATGAACCGTTGCTAGTGAGAATTGTGTGCAGCCGAAAATGAAGCCATGGCCTGAACTGGATAACTAGTGCTTATTGGTTAAACTGCAACTGTTGCAATCACTGTGTTCAGAGTCCAAATTTTAAATGATTTTTGGTTGGGCTGAAAAAAAGAAAATTCTGTGAAGAAATGGCTGGTAGAAACTTGGCTTACCAGTTGCCAACAGCTAATGTCTAGAGATTGAACGCTTAAATCTTTAAGAAGGGATGCATTTTGTTTCAAGTCAAAATGTCGTATTCAAGAAATAGTTCTCTTTGATAGATATTTAATATATTGGTTATTATCAGTTTTCTTTTCTTTTCCTTACCTATTGAAACTGTTGATGAACATTGTTTTCCATGGCAGTTGTAAACTTGACACTCATAGATCTTCCTGGGTTGACAAAGGTTGCTGTAGGTAATCTTTTGAGAGCACATATTGCTTGCTGGACTTCTTGCCTATTCGTTTGTGTTTACATCAATGATTTGCTTTTCTGAGGTATGCAGAAGGACAGCCCGAAACTATTGTTGAAGACATTGAAAATATGGTGCGTTCATATGTTGAAAAGGTGAGAGTTTTAATTTAAATCGACTTAGATATTGTTAAAGAAAAGTTCTTAATGGCTGCAAACAGATGTGTACAAACTGAATTTAATGAATTTCTGCATAGGAAAAAGGTAGTTGACTTTTATTGCATAAATTTTTACAAGCGAAACTGCTAGTTGGTGACATTTTAATCCTCTAAACATATCTAGAAGCTGTTATTCATCCTCTTCTTTATGAGGTTATGTCTTGAATTCGGTCATTAGTTTGATCTAGAGTCTAGTCCTGATTTTCATTATAAGAAAAGCATTACTATATAGATCATCACATCACATTTGGAGAAAAAAGAAATTACTCTAGGCATCACGTCTCATTCGAATCCAACTTTTATTTTTCCCAGGAGATGAATAGTCAAAGAAATCTATGTTACTTCTACTTCAGCATCCTCCTTTTTAATTAATTTTATTAAAATAGATACTGCTTTTAGACTGAGATGGTTTGGGCATGTTCTTTGAAGATCCCTAGATGCTCCAATAAGAACAAAAGTTTGTTACCGAGAGCATGACATAAAGAAAGGAAGAGAACGACCGAAACTAACTTGGGGGAAAGTAATAAAACAATATTTAAGGATTTGGGAAATAAATTGGCGTACAGTTTGTTTTAGGACGAAGTAGAGGGAAGTTATTAGTATTAGAGAGGGGTAGATTTCCTATGTTCCATACTGACCTTTTTAGTCCTTAGTCCCTTTTTCCCTATCTTTATTTATATTTTATTCTTTTTTCTTCAATTGATCTTTGCTTTTTATTTTTGTTATATTCTATTTTATTCTATTTTTCTTTTTTGGGTTCATCGACCGCCGACCCTAACTAGTTTGGGATAAAGGTGTTATTGATGTTGATGTTGAAATAGATACTGCTTTTAGATTTGGATAGCTACATTGTTATGCAACTTATTATTTACTGTTATCCAGCCGAACTGCATCATATTGGCAATATCACCTGCTAACCAAGATATTGCTACTTCGGATGCCATCAAACTCGCAAGAGAAGTGGATCCTTCAGGTTATCAATTACAATGGTGAAATTCTAAATTTCTCTGGTAGTGAATGTACTGACTGTTTTACCACCTTTGGTCTAATTAGGGGATAGAACATTTGGGGTATTGACGAAACTTGACCTGATGGACAAAGGAACTAATGCTCTTGATGTAAGGGCAGTTTTTCATTTACTGCGTTTCCTCAGGTTCTTAGTTGATATAAATGATGAGCTATGCATGAAAATTCAAGGTTCTCGAAGGAAGGTCGTACAGATTACAGCATCCGTGGGTTGGTATAGTTAACCGTTCACAAGCTGATATCAACAAGAATGTTGACATGAATCTTGCACGTAGAAAAGAGATTGAATATTTTGAAACAAGCCCTGAGTATGGACACTTGGCTAGCAAAATGGGTTCAGAGTATCTTGCCAAGCTCTTATCTCAGGTTTTTCCATTCTTCTGTTAGCCAAGACTTTACCTCATCCTTTCTTTCTGTCCAAGTTTTGCACATTTCACCAATGCAAGAAACTTAATAGAAAATTTATTTGTCAGCATTTGGAGACTGTTATCCGGCAGCGGATTCCAAGTATTATTGCCTTGATAAACAAGACAATAGATGAACTTAATGCAGAGTTGGACCGTATTGGCAGACCCATTGCGGTGGATTCAGGGGTAGCAGTCTGCTTACTTTTTTAATACCCAAATCAATTTTCTTCCGTGATAAATGTACCTGAAGTATGTTCATTCTGTGTGTAGGCCCAGCTCTACACTATTTTGGAACTTTGCCGTGCATTTGATCGTGTATTTAAGGAGCACCTGGATGGAGGGTAATTTCTTCATATATATTCTTTTGGCAATTGGTGCTGATTTTGCATTTTCAATTAAACTGATAATTGTTGCAAGAGTGCTGTTAACTAATCCATAAAAGCTCTGGTTATGATGGCAGATTAATAAGATCCTTATTTCATGCTTCTACAACAGAACACAACAGAAATAAATTGTTAGGTTACAGCGCTCAGCTCTCTTTAGGTACTCAACAGATGATGTACTGAAGTAGGAAAGTTTTTTGAGAAGTTATTTAAGAACCATTCAACATTGCTTGAGAAACGGAGAATGGAATGGTGGCACTTAGTTGTGGTGAAAATTAGTAATTCCTTCTAGGAGTTTGAACATAGGGATGGGTTTGGATAAAGAAGTGGTAAAAACAAGAAGCAATATTATTTCTTGTTTTAGCTGTATTGCATTAAAAAAAGATCAATAGGGAACTGACTGGATTAGTTGAGTTCCATTCTTGGATTTGGAATTGATATTTGCTCTTCTGGTTTCTGTTCACGGATTTAATAAAAAGAAATTCCATAATATGGACATTGATAGATGCTGGTGACAGTATGTGGTTGGTTTGTTCTCAAAGAAAAGGCGCCATCAGCTTAGCTACTGGGCCCATTGCCCTAGTTTTTTTGGAGGATTGCCTTCAGTATGAAATGTGGTTGTCTAATATTGTGAAAATTTGTAAATGAGAGGACTTACAATGTTTATTATATCTTTATTGTTGTTGCTGATGCAATTGCTGCAAAAGAAGTATGCTATTAACTGAATGTTTAAAATGACATAGCAATGTTTCATATGTTTTTATTTGGTTTGTGGTTAGAGAGAAGGCATGCTCAGTACCACCGTCTAAATTGTCAATAGAAATACAGATATATAAGATACGATGAGTAACCAAAACATTAGTGTCTCAATATGTCACGGTGGGTCTATAGCTTGGCTTTAGATGGATTTCTAGTGGGTCCACTACATATATCAGATTAAGAGGTCCATGTTGCATCCGTATGACTCTTGTTCCTCAGTCTTGGCTTGACCCAATATGCTTGTTCATGCATAAGGGTGATTGCTTCAAATGACTGATCTTTTAGATGCACTTAAAATTATGAAATTGTGTTTAGGTTCATTAAGACTTTTGCCAAAAACTCTTTGAAATACTCCGGATGGACAAGATTTTCTCTAGTGAGAATATGATGTCGTTTGTTTTAGAGGCTACTAAATTTGTGATCTTCCGCTGTGAGAGCCAAAGATGGCTGAGTGACAAGTTGCTGTCCAGGCGACCTGGTGGTGATCGGATATATGGGGTTTTCGACCATCAATTGCCAGCTGCTTTAAAGAAGCTCCCATTGGATCGCCATCTTTCTTTGAAGAATGTGCAAAAAGTTGTATCTGAGGCTGATGGTTATCAGCCCCACTTGATAGCTCCAGAACAAGGGTACCGAAGACTCATTGATGGATCTATTAACTACTTCAAGGGCCCAGCTGAAGCCTCAGTAGATGCTGTAATTCCTTCATTTCACTAATGCTCTAGTGGGTGGAAAATGCTATCTTGATTGTTACAGGAAATGCATCTCTTAGGTTGCAGCTTCTTATTGCTTTACCAGATTATATGTGGTAGGTTTGAAAGACCAACTTTTGGTACGTGCACGGCAGACATGGTTGAAGACCTTTTGTTTTATGTCCACCAGATCTTCCTGTTGAACACGTAAATGAATTGTAGCTGTAACATCTAAACAATCACGCAATATTTGAAACATGCTTGCATGTGCGGCCACACACACACTAATGCCCTTGCACGCATATACTCATAATAGACGGTAAGACTGAACTTCAACACTAGTGAATTTGTTTACTGCCTTGTTCTCATATATTCATGAATCAGAGCTTACCTGAAGATAAGAATTTTAAGACGATGATCCTGTAACTTTTAAATAGTTGTGCTGGCCATACTTGTTTGTTATATTTTCTTTTTCACGTGGACCTGAAGATTTTTTTTTTCCAACCAGTAAGGCGCGAGATTCTCTACTATTTTCTTGAATGATCAGACTATCTTTCTCCCCCTCAGGTGCACTTGGTTTTGAAAGAACTTGTACGCAAGTCGATTGTTGCGACAGAGGTAAGCAACTTATGTTTTCATATATGCATGTTGTAATTACCATTATAGTTTGCAATGGTGCGGTCTTGCTTTGTATGACTCCATGACGTGCAATGGCAATTCACACAGCAAAACTAGAACGGTATAGTTGAAAAAAATCCTATCTTCTAGCAAACAAAAATTATGGCAACTTAGATATACTTCTTCCATTTCAGAGCACTGATTTATATCTGAGAATGAAATGCCTCTGGACGTCTGTGAGCTAGACCGAATATTATGCAGGCACGAAAAATTAAGTAGAGCGACAGAAGAAATATAAGTACTTATTGTAAGCATCTGATGTTCTCAATTGGAGGAACTACCACTGTCTTTCATACTGTAGTATCTTGTTCACCAAATTAGAGATGGTGGTAGATAGCATCACTTTGCTTGTTCGATGAAGCTCTCAATAAAAAGATGATCACTGATCTTTCTGACCAGAACTTGCATGTTCATTGGTAATTCTAGGAGTTGAAGCGGTTTCCATCACTTCAAGCAGACATAGCTAATGCTGCAAACGAAGCACTGGAAAGATTCCGTGAAGAAAGCCGTAGAACAGTTCTCCGTCTTGTTGACATGGAGTCTAGCTACCTAACAGTGGAATTTTTCCGGAAGATTCACCTTGAACCAGAAAAGGGTGCAAATCCAAACCCCAATGTCCCTAACGCGGATCGCTACTCAGATAATCATTTTAAGAGGATAGGTATGTGGTCTTACAGTATCATCTTGGAACAGTGAAATTACAGTGTATCTAAGCATGAATGATTTAGCGAACACGCTCCATTCTTGCTTCAGATTTATGTCAGAGTTCACCTTTTAGCCTTCCAAGTTATCTATCGATGGATAAATCCTTTACCGTTTCCCCTTTTGTAATGCTAAAATTCGCATCAGTTATCATTCCATACTCAGATTAAACTTGTGTTTTTAACTGGAAAGTAAATGGAGTTCCTGTTGATTGATAAATATTCATGATGTATGCTTTTCAGGGTCCAACGTAAGTGCTTATATCGGAATGGTTTGTGATACCTTGAAAAATACAATTCCTAAGGCTGTTGTGTATTGTCAAGTACGAGAGGCTAAGAGAGCACTGCTGAACAACTTCTATGCTCAAGTTGGGAGGAGGGAGGTAATTTTCAGGACTCTACTATTAGCTTTGCTGATTTTCATTCTGGTTACAGTACTTCTTATTTGTCAAATGACTCAAAACAAACATCAACTCGACATATTCTTGTCAGCATGGACCTTAAGGAAAATTAAATTAAAAGTAGTGAGCTATAAGTTCATGGAAACTTTTGAACTTGATTGTCATGATCATTTCCTTTGTCTCCCCATGTGTAACATTCAGAGCTGTTCCCAACAGATGTTCAATTCTGTTACTGGGCATATTCATTTTAAGCTAGTATGACCTCTTTATCCAGTGCAGATTTGAGAGCATGAGTTTTAACTTGCTTAAATGGCAGAAACTCATCTCAATTTAGCTATGTTTGATCTTAATGATGTGATAAGTTTTGAATCCTATAAGTCGAGGAAACTGGCCGCTATCATTCCCACGTGCACATTTGGCAGAGTTTTCTTTATCTCTTTATTCACTTTAGAGTGACTAATGAGACATTTGAAATAGGATGCCAAGTAAAGAATTTAAATGGGAAATAATGCCCACATCACTACAGTTGGTAACACCCTGGAACAAGAATATTACATTTCTTTGGTTACTAGTTATGGATGCTGACAACTATGATATAAAGGATTTGTAGAACTTCATTTCCTTATCGGATATTTCTTCTTACAGAAGTTACCAAAGTCAAGCTGCCACTGTCAACTTGTGTTTAGCTTGTGTCCTCTTATTCTTGTTCATTCCTCTTAATTCCAAGTTAGGAAATGACCTTAGGAAAGTGAATGACCACTCTTGGAGCTTTTCTCTTGCCGTCATATATTTGGTGGAGTTCAATAAGAACAAAAGAAGAGGTGCACAAGTTTTCGAATGCAAACATCGATGGGCAGCAAATGGACAGGTTGAGTGATCCAAAAGATGCACAGCCAATGTAGAAAAGAGACTAAGCATGCAGAATACATGGAGTTAAATTCAAGCTGAACAAGGGATAAAAATTGGCAAATGAGAAAATTATCTAAGATAAATAATGTTTGACAAGAGACTTGAAATGATTTCGCTGATAGGTTCATCAAAATTGATGTGGTAGAAGTGAACGGATAGTGTATAGTCGTAACAATGATGATTCCATAGTTCGGGTGGAAACTGAATTTCATTACCATTTGCAGAGTGATCTGGAGAGCCATAGATTGATAAGTCGTAAACACATGACTTGGCTATTGTGTAGTTGAGTTGCTTAGTCATACATTCGGTCAATGACCTACTATATCAACAATTAATGCTAATCATATCATGTTTTGTAAGGCCAATACACCAGATGACTAAATGAAATGTGGTAAAGATATGTCTGTAGTCTTCTCAGGCACTTAGCTTTTATTTTGATCTCGACCCAAATTTTTTTTTTTACTTTGATGGAAAATCTAGTTTTCCTTACATTTAGTGATGCTGGATCTATCGAGTCATTAGCACTGTATAGTTACAAAAAGTGATCGTACAACCTGCGACCAAAAGAAATGGCAGCGTAAACTTTGTTAGACGTTGCTTTGATTATTCTTGTTATTCTTTGTACCAATTCGGATGTGGTTTTTATTGATCATGAGGTACAGTAGAACTGATTTGGCAAATATGCAGAGGGAACAACTAGGCGCGATGTTAGATGAGGACCCGGCTCTCATGGAAAAGAGATTAGCCATCGCAAAAAGGCTAGAATTGTACAAATCAGCTAGGGATGAGATTGATTCAGTGGCGTGGAAGTGAGGGAAGCATCACATACATTATTTTTCAGCTTTTGATAATCAATTTTCCTACTTGAATCGGCACCTGATGCGTGTTGATATTCTTTATCTATTGATATCGAGAGAGCGCGTTTTATGAGTTCTCCTATTTCCTTAATGAGCTCATCATCGGTTTAGCTTTGATTCCTATGCGTAATGTAGCGGCCCTCGACGAAGATTTGACCGGCGGGTGAGTCCAGACGTATTTGAGACGAAGTGAGCCATTTCATGATATTATTTGAAAAAAAGTCCCCATATCCTTGTTTGAAATCTTATCTATAATTAACCATGAGCACGTGTGAGTCCTCTCTTTTGGAGTTCACTCACATAGACGCGAGCAACAACGGATTCGAAATTTTGCTTTTTGAAAAATTCATATATGAAAAATAGAATCGAAATTTTGTTACATTTTTTTTTGGGGGGGATCGAATCTTGCTAATCTGTTTTCTTGCATATTATCCGAAAACGTTTTTATTTTATTTTATAATATGAAAAAAAAAATTGGTAAGAGAGACGATAAACTGATATTTGATAAATAAGATTACAAAATAATAATAATAATAAAGTTGTTTGTTTTTGCGTGGGCCGACATGGCTCATTGCACACATAACTTAGAGAGACTACGAAGGATGCTGTGTCGCGGTTAAATTTCATCCCGCAGGTGAAAGGTTAGAATTTTTCGTGAATTCTTCATAATCATAAGAAGGGATATAATTTGTCGTGAATTTACATTTCATCCCGCAGGTGAAAGATTATAATTTTTTTTGGGACATGAGAGATTATGCCATTTTTGCTTCAGCTGTAAAAGCTTAGTTTTTTTTTTTAATGCTTTGAAACATTATGTTTCTTCTATGTTGGTGTAAAAGATTGTGAACTTTAATATATTCCTCTTTTCATTTCTATGTTTTTATTGACCTTACCGTTTAGGAAAAGTCGAGCTTCTATCTCATTTTTGTTTTGTTTTGTTATATCATTAAACTGTTACAGCACTGCCTAATCTTTTATTTATACACGACTATTTCTTTTAATAATTCAAAGATAGTGCGAAGATTCGGTTATCTGGAGCCTCATAGATTACATTCCAGAACCCACGAAGCGTTTAAGTCCATGTCTTTGACTTGTGCAGACAATCCCAATCCAGAACAATTTGTACCCAGTTGGTAGAAATCAAACTAGCGAGATGCTAGGACGAGCATCTCAGCCTACATAGGATATCAATTGCGCAGCGCGTCTTCATATTCATGACAAACGTATTAGACGCCCGGGTATCATTCTTTTCAAATGGATTTAATACTATACTTAGTTATTTTTCCAAAGATCATTACAGCTATCTGGTGGTAGGATTTTTCAACTACACAAGTTGTGTATATGGAGTGAAGTTCAAGCTCAGTTGTGTATTAAGTTCAATCCACTTTTATTAAGGAAGATTAAGTATCTATTTGTTTCGCGAAAAATGAATAATTTAAAAAATAAATTCATAAAAATAATTACTTGTATTGCTTATGAAAATAAATAAATAAAAAATATTTTCATCATTTGATAGTAAAAATATTTTTTATTGACTAATATTTCAAGCGATACAATCAATTATTTTTAGAAAAGTATTTCTCAAATTACTAATTTTTTTAGCAAATTAAATGAAGTCCACGTTTAATCCTTTGACGGACGTTATTCTCAGAATAAATATGCCTTGAATTTGAGCCATCTTGGTTGCCCGCTATCGGAAATTGAATTTGAAAAGATTGATTTTGCTGATACTGAAAACCACCATAATGAGAAATTTTGACAGTCTATATTTCCATCCTGACATCCTTCATTTAATGCTACGATTATCTCCAAATAATAACTGCGGTTTTTTTTTTTTTTTGCAATTACTCAAAAGATGTTTCTGCACATTTTCCGTTTCTCTTACAAGTCTTTGTTAGATGGGCATCATTACAAGAATTTGGCTATGTATCATTGTCATCCCATATACATACGAGGCAAAATTTCAAATAATACCTTGACATGCATTTATTTTCTCAAATAAATATTTTAATTTTATTTCAAACAATTATATGAATTGAGATTTATATTAAATAAGAGTTTGGAGTGACAATAAAGTCTATAAAAAAGCCTAGTCTCAAGGGCACTTATGTCATTTCACTTTTTTTTTCCGTCTTATATTTTTAATTTTTCAAGATATAAGTACACCTCAATTGTCAAATTTTACGTATGACGTTCATATTTTTTTGAATTCTTACTACATGAAATTTCGGGTACATTATTCGAATTGATTTTTAAATAATTATTTTTTTAATTGATACTAAATGATCCAAAAAATGATCATTTTAATACCAAATAAAAAAAAACTGATGCTTTTGTTGTCAACGACAATAAATTTCAACGACATCATAAGAATTGATATTTAAATAATTATTTTAAAAAATTAATAATTAAGTGATCCAAAAAATGAATTAAAGTGACAATTAAGTGATCCAAAAAATAAATTTTATCAATTATTGCCTATGTAGCGCCGATGTTCCAAGGAGTTGGACGCGTCGGTGTCGGATACATATCGGAAACGGATACGCGTCTGATACGCTCCGATACACTTCTGACACGCGGTCAACACGTGCGCGTGTCGGAGACCTAACATGCCATCAACGGCAGCGACACGCTGCGGTCATGCGAGTTAGGCGAGGAAAGCGCAGATCTAGAGCAAGATTAGAAGGAGAGGGGGAGTAAGTAGGAGGAGGGAGATGGCGAGCTTGATAGTGCACTCCACCGACGCAGCGGTGCGCCTCTCGCACGGCATCGGAGACTCGAAGACGGTGGGGCCGTCGGCTATACTCTCCAGCTCTTCAACTCCGATTGCGTCCAGGGTATTCTCAGAGAGGGAGGCAGCGACGCGGCGCCGATGTGAGCAGAGCAAGGCCGGAGTCGGCCAGAACTAGCAGAAGAAGATGAAAGATGAAGATGAGATAGAGAAAGGAAAGACCACTAGAAGAAGAACAAGGGAGAGAGAGAGAAAGGTGGGGTCGCATGGTGGCAAGCGTAGAAAGAGAGAAGGGAAGGAGGGAGGGGGTTGGGTTGCAGCTACTGATGGGACTCTAGTGGGGCCTACAGGTCATTCAAATATGATTTTTTGTCTTCTACCGATAACCAGCACAACGATCGTTAGGCTCATTAATGTATTTTTGAGATTTATTTATTTTTTTATATTTTAAAATATATATTTAATACGATGTGTAATCGAGGTATTAAATTTTTTTATTTTTGATAAATGTTGTATCGACATATTGTGTAATGTCGTGTACGTACAAGTGATACTTGGTCTCTGGCCCCCTCTTTCTCTAAGGTTTCTCTTTGCGCCACCCAGCTTTCGCTTCTTTCTAAAGCATGCTACAGAGTCCCTCTCTCTCGCTCCTCCCCCTTTTCTTTTCCTCATTCGCTGCTCTCCTTCTCTCTCCATTCCTTCTACCTTCGACAAGCATCCAGAGAACGGAGAGCTCTCTTCTCAAGGTTTGTCTCTCCGATTTTTCTCTCAGGTTTCTCTTGTTCCTAGTTTCTTTTCCCGGTGTAGTGTGTTGCAGTCCTAACGCCAGCCTCGATGGTCACTGTTTTCTCGCCGGTATTTCCTGTATTTGCTCCCGTGATCTACTCAGCCTTACCAGCGCTGGCTGACGCGAGCAAGAGCTATAGGGTTTTGGTTTAATCGTGATCGAGGCTGCTTCGTGTTGCTATTTGGACATCCCTGTTTCCTTTTTTTTTTGTTTTGTTTCTGTTGTTTCTCTATTTTGGTTTATCCGTCGGTCTAGTAGACGGATTTTCTGATTTTGTGATCAACTGCTACATAGTTTGCATTTTAGGCTAGATTTATATTCTGGTGTTCTTCTGGGATTGTCAAGACGTGTTCTATATTCCTACAGCCTATTGGTGTTGTGTTTTATACACGGTAACGGTCCTGCCAAACTTTGGCGCGCATTGCCTCTTGCTATAAACGATGTTGTTGGGGAGATATTTTTCGATGTGTGCTCATCTCTGATGACGTGACATTCGAGGATCGGCCGCCATATCAGCTTTGATGCTACAAAAGATCCGTCTTCGATGAATTCGCCACTCTTTGCAAGCAGTAGCAATTTGTTTCATTTTTCGGATCTGGGTCACTTGATTTGTAGAATTTGCATATATCTTGATGCCATGTACTACTTTCTCCATATGAAATAAAGTCGCTGTTTTCGACCAAAAAAAAATTGATCCAAAAAAAATATTAATACCAAGTGTTATACATAAATATTGATACTTAAAGTGTAATTTTGAATTTTTTTGAGAATTAAAAATAAAATATCTATACATAGACGAGAAGGTTGCCATTCCCCATCGCTAGTGGGGGCTTCGACGAATGCCGATGACCTCGCCGATGAGAGATGACGAAGGGCAGGTGCTCGCCAGGACCGAGAGAGGATCGAACCCTTTCTTGGATCTCAGCAAGGATGGTTAGCCCTCTCCGAGGCGCTAGCGACTCTGTCGTCCATCACTACGCCCTAATGACAGGAAGGGAGGGCACTTCCATTGTTCTTAAGATTTTTTTTCCAAATTTTTTATTTTTTTATTTCTGTTTAAATTTTAAAAAAAGTAAAAAAATCAAGAAAAGGGGAAATGATGAAAATACCCTTTTAGGTTGGGCCATTTTTTGAGACTTCATAACCACTTTAAGCACTTATTTAAAACTGTTATGTCAATTCCGATCCTTATTTGAAACAAAGTTTACCTCAAGCCCCTACTTGAGAACAAAGAGTATTACCGACTCTTATTTGAAATTTTCCTAAATACCAAGATATGCAAAGGAATTGAAAACCATTCGGACCAGTTCGAAATTGGTGTTTTCTAAGGAAATTGGTCCGGTTCTCAATTTCAAGTGTAGAACCAACCATCCACACCTTGACTGGACCGATAATAAAATAAAATAATTTAATTTATAATTTAAAAATAAGAAATCTTAACTTCTAATTTGAAACTCCCTCGACTCGTCTCAAAATCTCGCTCCCACCTCTATTTCTTCATCTTCATATCTTAATTGCCATCGACTCACGGCCTCAACTCTCAACTTCTATCGACTCATAGCAGTGTCTCTGGCCATTCATTGCCTCTCTCCTGCTCTCGATCGCCTCCATTTGTTTGATGGGACCAGTTCCATGGACCCAGTTTTAATTTTTCGAAACCGAATTTTAGTGGGCAGTTTTCGATTTTAGGGTGAGAACTGTCACTCGGACCATGCTCACCCATAATAAATATTAGAGATATCATTCGTCTTTCTTAAAACTCCGATGAATATAATGTTGGTTGCGTACTTAACTAAGAAATTGGTCGATTGGTTCTAGAAAGAGCTAAGAATTTCCTTGGACCGGGAAAAATCGGGAATCATACATGTGTACTTTACAGTAGACACAAGTTCAAGGGGTTAAGTACACCTCAAATGTTACAAGTTGTGTACGGCGCTCACTTTAGTGCCAAACTTTCAAATCGAGCACTTTAATGCTAAGTTTTGTAATTTCGATCACTTTAGTGTCAAAATTTTCAAATCGATCACTTTAGTGCCATATTCTTTTGAAAACAATCACTTCAGTACCAAGTCCAATAAGCCGCTTCAGCTCAAATAATAATAAAAAATACATGTGTTGGATTTTTGACGAGCTACATCATCTTAAATCGGAGTTGGCAGTAAAGTGAACGTTCTAAAAAAAATGACACTTAAGTGATCGAATTTACAAAAACTTAGCACTAAAGTGATCGATTTGAAAGTTTTGACATTAAAGTAAGCGCCAAATACAATTTATGGCACTTGAGGTGTACTTAATCCTAGGTTCAAGAATTTTCGTTATTATTGTCTCGTTAACAGCTTACCATTAACGATAAAGAAATATTTTGCATTCCGAATGCAATGATGTACTTAAGTTTTATGATTATTTACATCAACATGATTTCTGTGACACTATTTACTCCAGTTTGGTTACTGGTCGCATTTGATGTCTTGACCGTTTGACAGGTCTTGCCAGGCATGACTTGGGATCATGAGTAGAACTTTACGTTGCTAGCGACAACAAAAAAGGAATTTCACAACTAATGCGAGTTTGAAATGGATTTCTCGAAGAACCCGTCTGGGAGACTTCCGCGACGTTGGAAGGAGCAGCAAATGAATTTGAAATGGATTTCACTGGGAGAGAACAAGGTCAGATTCCAAACTCTCCCAACTTTTCTAGCTGAAAAACTTTTTCCACCGCTTGGGAAAATTCTCTCTGCTCTCGTAGCAGTTTCTGCGCTCTTCTACTGCTTCGGCTTCTTTCTCCTGCTTCTTCATCCCCTGTTCCATTAGCTATGGCTTGTGATGTCTTTCCCTTTCACCTGTCTTCACACCTATTCGCATCCACTAACCTTGCTTCGCTTATGTCATCCTCCTCTCTGTAGTTTTTCTACTCTCTTCGAACCTTCAAACTTTGTCTTTTTGCTCTGCGTTACCTTTCTGCCTTCTATCCAATAGAACTGATATCATACGGTGTGTTGCTTTACGCTCCATGGAGAATTCGGAGGCTGCTTCTGTTCGCCTGGGTGCGCTCTGCAAAAAATTGGGTAAATTAATGAATAGTAAGGACACCGCAAATATCTCGGATGAACCTATAGATGGATGTGAAGCTACTCTGGTAGGCAATTGGTTTGTTTGCAATTGGTTTCAGATTTGTCTATTTACCTATTTTTCATATACGAACTAAAAAAAAAAAAATTACAAGTCATGTTTATATGCGACAACAATCTTAATGTATGAACCACTACCCTATTAGTGGACAATAGAATTTGGTAGTGCTTCCAAAATGTTTCAACAACTTCTCGCGCTTGTGGGCAAATTCCAATTTCTTTCCGTATGTTCCAATGGTTGGGCTGCTCGCCTATTAAAGCGGCATGTGAGCTGGGTTCAAAACATCGTGAGACAGTTCGGTCCATATCCGGTATGGGCGTACCTTTATCTGCATACTTTTTTATATCATAATCAGATTTTTTTTTTTTAATGCAAGAAAGATTTCAGTAGGAGATATGTTTCCCGTTATCTGCAGACATGAAAGGAAGCAGCCTGGATTTCACCAGGATACTCCCATATTTGTTCTCTCTTGACCTTTCAAGCAACGCATTGGATGAACCTACACAGGAAGGGTTTGACTAGGCGTTGGCCAACTTCAGAATCTGAATCTCTCTCGCAATAACCTGATTGGAAATATCCCTTCGGATATTGGCGACTTGAGACTTTTGGAATCACTGGGGTGAAAGCGCTCCTAGCGTATCCAGTTTAGATTTTCTAGGTCGTCTGGATCTTTGCTTCGGCGATTTATCAGGTTGTGTTCGGTCTGGCAGTCATCTAAGCGCTCTGGGGGGTCAGTCTATATATCGTGGCAATGATGGACTCCGTGGAGCTCCTCTTTTGAAAGTTTGTCTTGGAGATGAGCATCACAAGTTGGTTAGGCGAGACGGTCACAATTCCAGCACGGATGAGTCCAATGAAGGCTACTCTACTGTTGTTTGTTTTTACTCGGGATTGGGGTCGGGTTTCCTGGTGGTATTCTTGGGCCATTTCAAGCGTTCTTGGAGGATCCCGACCTTGGGACAGGGACTGGGGACGAGATCGAGACACTAGCCCCGGGATCGAGACTAGGACTAGGGTTGGGGACCGAGGCTAGGGCAGGGGATAGGGCTGGAGCCGGTACCGAGGTAGGGGCTGGGTCCTGAGGCCAAGGCCTGGCCCTGGGACCGGGGTCAAGATTGGGACCCCGGCCCCAGGACCGGAGTTGAGGTCGGACTCGGAGCAAAGGATCGGGATAGGGACCGGGTCATAGGGACAAGGCCGGGTCATGGGGACGTAACCAATGACGAGTCTCGGGATTAGGCCAGCAACTGGGGCCGGCGATAGGGGTTGGGGTCGGGGTCGGGGTCGGGGTCGGGGTTGGGACCGTGACAGGGGCTGGGACTGGGGCTAGGGCCGAGACCGTGACCAGGGCAGGGATATGGGTCAAGGACGGGGCCAGGGCCATGCCGGGACCCAAGACGAGGGCCGATGACCAAGGTTGGGACCAGGGTCGAGACCGAGGCCGGGACGGGGCCGAGGGACCGGGGCAAGGGCCTTATTGGGACCGGAGTAGGGGACCGGACCGCGCTCAAGTCTCGAGACAGAGGTTGGGGCTGGGTCCCGGGGATGGGGCCCGGGTTGGGACCCGGGGCATGGGATTGAGGCCAGGTCTAGGGTCAGGGCCGGGGTCGAGGTTAAGATCGTGATAGGGGCTGAGACCGAGGCCAGGGCTAAGACAGTGATCAGGGTCGGGACAGGGGCCAAGGACAGGGTCGGGACCATGCCGGGACCCGAGGCGGGGCCAATGACCGAGGCTGGGACTAGGGTCGAGACCGAGGCCTGGAAGGGGTCGAGGGACCGGGGCCGGTGACTGGGCCGGGGCATTGTTGGGACCGGAGCCGTGGCCGGAGTAGGGGACCGGATAGCTCCCGGGTTTCGAGATCAAGGTTGGGGCCGGGTCCCGGGGATGGGGCCCGGGTTGGGACCCGGGGTGGGTGCTGACGACCGGGGTAGGGACGGTGTTGGGAACAAGGGCGGGGCCGAAATTAGAACCTAGGGAGAGGGCCGAGACTAGGGGAGGGTATCGGCAACTGGGGCTGGAATTGGGGCCGTGCCACGGTCCATGGCCGAGGCCAACATCGGAGCCGGGGCCGAGATCGGGACCGGGACCAAGGTCGGGGTCGGTGCAGGGGACGGGGACCAGGGACGGGGCAAGGGTCAGGTCCAAGGTAGGGACCGGGAAGTATTTTAGTAATAATTTTTTCTTAAAATATTATTATATTTTCATAATATGGTTTAAAACAGGTTAGGTCTAGGATAGGTCAATCGCAGGTCGGGTCGGGTTCGGGTCATTAAATATGGGTCCATATGGGTCAGATCATATTTGATCCGACCCAAATCCAACCCACCCATTTGCCACCTCTACCTACAACAAACTTGTCATGCCCTGCACCCTAGGTATGTGCGCGCAACTCCCTCAACTTTACTCTCGAGTCCTAGGAATTACTTGTCAAGAGAAGCATAATGTAATCGAACAAGAGGAAACGAAATAAACAACTCATTCGTACAAATATCGATGGAAACCTAGATAACGAGAGCATAATATATATGCATATAAAATCACGAGTTTATACAAAAGCGCAGGTCAACTAATCTTGTAGACGGGCTGGGGAAAACGGGACTTAACCAAAAGACAACAACAATTCTAAGTCCCCAAAAGATCACCGATCAACGATAATCATCATTAAAAAACTACAAAGTAAGTCCAGAAACCCCTAGGTCGAATCACTAGACTCATCGGTCTCGTCTACATCCTCGTCCGACTCGTAGTCCGAAAAAGTCTCAAAGCGCACATCGACAGTGTCATCCATCATAGTATACTCCAGCTCATCCTCCGAGACGCCGATCACTATCACCTCTTTAGTGTCTTCCAGGGTTGGGGTCTTCCCAAGTACGTTCCTCGAGCCTGCCACAGACACCTCTACCTTCGCAGAATCTCGAGTGGGATGACACTAGCTAAGGATGACTTCTCGAGGCACCTCTGTAGACTTCAACGGGCCGGTAGTAACCTCACCTACCCTACGAAACCATGCCTCAAACTTATGCGGTTTCCAGTTCTTACCACCCTCGTCAACCCAAACGACTGTACACTTCCTCCCATAAAAGGTACCCCGACAGTCAGGGAACTCATTAAAATAGGCGGTCATTTCTTTTGGATGGCCTAGACGCGTCGATAGCATTTTCAGGGTTTAGGATCTGAAAAAGTAAGGTCCCACGATGGGGTGAGATTTATATCTCAATAAGATAAGTTCTAACCCTAGGTCAGGCTGATAGTACACCCAGATGCACACAAACAATGAACAAGACTACTCTCAGCAATATAATACAAGCAACATACATAATATGCCTTATGAAAACAAACGGCTGATAATCATGCAAGCACCTCAACATAACTTATCACTCAAGTCCAACATGAAAACACAAGGATAAGTCGTACTTTTCATCTACCTGAATTATCTCATAATTTATGCCCGCGTCAAAACGCCTCAGGCTCGGTCCGCGTCATTACTCCTTAGACCGTCTTAATCATAAACCCGCGTTAAACGCATTAAGTTTTCATTGTCATTCTGGGCCTGCGTCGACACTAGTCCCGCAACTCAATGCATCAGGACATCAGCCATTACAACGCTGCGTCTCGATGTATCAGGGTGTCAAGAGTTTCCGAGCATGCCAAATTCCTTTTCAATTCAAGACTTTATGATCAAGTACAAGTTCATGCATTGAGCTAACAATCTACGGCATTCGAGACAATCAAATTCATCACTCACATTTGGCATTCGATACAGAGCATATGCATTTAAACAAGCGTACTTGCATTCGCCAAACCACAATAGTTGACATGGAATAATCACACCATAAACCCACGAAAAATCAATCAATTCGAAATCAAATTATCTAGTAGAGGCCTATCCTCCTAGCCAAGGTTTAGAAACTACTTACTTTAGGCTTAATTTAGCAAAAATTCAACTTCTAAGCACTTCAAATATTCGGCCTTGAGGGTCCAAGACAGGGCAACAGTATATCCTATTAGAATTCAACCCATATCATCAATTTTCTCGCTCAATTCATCAATCCACGAAATATAAACCTCAATCACATATCAATTGACATCCTAGTATGTCTCAACGAAGGAATTAGTACTCAGCGACACCACGAACAACCCTTAAAGGTCTCGGTTTGCACAAAACGACACAAGAGATTTCGGTTCTGCCCTCAACTCCACCAATCAACCCATAATCCAATATTAAGCCTCAATTTATCACTCAAGTCACTTGCTTTTATATAGTCCTAGGTGTCATAGAGCCTTACCGAAAGTTTGAGGGGCAGTCGAAGCAGGAAAGTACAAGAACAAAGCCTAATCCTTCAAGTCCACCGCCGGTCAGATTCTGCGCTTCAAACGCAACGCCATTTTGGTATCAAAACTCCATCTAATTCACTGAAACTTTTTACTTCAGCTTAGTATACAAGTGTCCTATGTGTCTATAAAATTTGGTAGGAAGTTTGAAGCAATTTGAAGTCCTATGGAGGTCAAACGAAGACTTACCTCCTGTTGCGACGAAATCCGTCGGCTTTCGGGAGATTGGCTGGCTGGAGCTCCATCGGCGTTCAAATGGCGAGCTACCACTTGAAGGTGGTCGGAAAGAGGCTGAGAAAGGTGTTGGCGGTCGGCGTGAGGTCTGGTGGCGGCCGGAAGTGGCGTTCGATAGTGGCGATGGAGGCAGGCAAAATCAGTTGGGCATGGGAGTTCTCGGCAAGGAAGAAAAGAAGAAGAAGAATGGCGACGGAGGGGGGTGTCTTCGGCTGAAGGGAGGAGAGAGAGAGAGAGAGGCTATACACTAATATGAAGAGTCAAATAAGTGAGAATGGTAGGTAAAAAGGTACATAATTAATGCCAATTAGCCATCTATTGACACTTGTCCTCTTGTCAATCATCAAGCTCATCCAATGGTCATTATTCCTCTTCATTTTCGACAGCATTGGGGTAGGGTTAATGACCAAAATGCCCTCATTCATTTATGAATACAAGGTTAAACTTTGAGGGGCAAAACGGTAATTTCACCCTCGTCGTCCTGAACGCCGTTTTTCTAATTCTAATTTCCTTCGATGAGATGACGTCGGTTTTTCATTTTTCAATTTCGAGACTTGTCTCCAAGTCATTTCTCTGTCAAATGTAATTTCAGACTATCTTAAACTAACGGGCGGCTTTTGCAGACGTTACGCGTATCGACTCTGTGATTCTCATCACACTTAGGACTCGTCAGTTCATGGCGACTTAGTTGTCATGTAATTGCGATGGTCTATTACTAGCTCCGACGGTCTCGACTGTCATCGTTCTATTTAGGAAAATTTTACTAATTATACACTGGCTAAGCGGCATCACTGATCCTCCAATCGTATAACGCTAGTAATGCAATCCTTAATCGTTCTTAGATCGGCCTTTAATGGCTATAAATATTCCCTCGGCAATCCTTATGGTCAAAATGACATTTTCTATTTGAGTTCCCTAGGTTCACGTACCTTGTCTCGCGTTAGCCTTTCCCTTTTGATTAGTTAACTCGAGATTGATCAGATCCGAGCGAGATAATACTGAAATATATCATTAGATACATTCTTATTGATAAGTCTCGAAATGATAGGAAAAATCAGAATGTCACAACTCTTCCCCCCTTACAAAAATTTCGTCCTCGAAATTTATAATAAACCAAGCCATTCAAACAAATGGGGGTACTGACGCCTCATCGTTTTCTCGCTTTCCCACATAGCGCCTTCAATTCCATGGTGCTTCCAAATTACTTTGACCAATGGAATCGTCTTGTTCCTAAGAACTTGTTCTTTTTGATCTTCGATCCTTACTGGCTTTTCCACGTAGGATACTCTGTCGTCAACTTCGATAGTTTCATAATCCAGCACGTGCGTCAGGTCTAACTCGTACTTCCTCATCATTGACACATGAAAAACGTTGTGTATTTGAGATAAATTAGGCGGTAAGGCAAGTATGTATGTCAAAGTTCCAATCCGTTCTAAATTCTCAATAGGACCTACGTACCTTAGACTAAGTTTTCCTTTCTTTCCAAACCGAGATAGTCCTCGCATCGGTGAAACTTTAAGAAAAACATGATCACCAACTTGAAACTCCATAGGTTCACATCGCTTGTCAGCATAACTTTTCTGACGACTCTGTGCCGTCTTCAGCCTATCTCGTATTATCTTTATGGCTTCTACCGATTGCTCTACCAACTCTAGGCCTATAATACTTCTTTCTCCAACTTCGTCACAGCAAATCGGGGTCCTGCAGGCTTTTCCATACAGTGCCTCAAAAGGTGCCATTTGAATGCTTTGCTGATAATTGTTGTTATATGCGAACTCCATTATATGTAGCTGATCCTCCCATCTACCTTTTAAAGTCTATGACACAAGCTCGTAACATATCCTCGAATGTCTGAATCGTTCTATCTGATTGTCCGTTCGTTTGTGGATGATATGCCGTACTGAACTGTAGTCGAGTTCCCATGGCATCTTGAAGACTCTTCCAGAAGTTCGCTGTGAATTTAGGATCTCTGTTTGACGTAATCGTTATGGGTACTCCATGCAGTCGTACTATCTGATGCATATACAATTTGGCATACCTATCCATCGCAAAGTCATTTTGCACAGGAATGAAATGTGTAGATTTGGTCAATCCGTCCACGACTACCCAAATAGAATCGCGACCTCTTTGACTCCTTGGCAATTCCATCACAAAATCCATAGTCACGTGCTCCCATTTTCATTCAAGAATTTTCAATAGCTGTAACAATCCACCGGGTTTATAGTGTTGTGCCTTTACCTATCAAGCATTTTGCCACATATTTAGTCATGTCTACTTTCATTTCGTTCCACTAGTAATGTTGACGCAGGTTCTGGTACATTTTTGTGCTGCCTGGATGGATACTGTAATTGCTTCGGTGAACTTTAGATAAGATCTTTTCTCTAAGCTCTTTGTCCTTGGGTACGCATAGGCGTCCTCGAAATTTCAAACTCCGTTCTCTAACACTTGGAACTCTGGTTTCCTTTTTGTTGCGTCCATTTCGAGGATCTTCTGAATTTTTAGGTCCGCAGGTTGCAAGACTTTTATCCTTTCTTGGATCTCAGATTCTATTCTCAAGGTTGCTGTCAAACTAGACAGCTGACAGACTTTCAATTTGAACTCAGAATCCCTTAAATCTTCAAGTAACGATCATCCTTTAATAAGCAAACAAGCGATACTTGATTTCCAATTGAGTGCATTCGCAATTCTATCCGCTTTCCTAGGATGATATAAAGTGTCACAATCATAATCCTTAAGTAATTCCATCCATTCAGCGTTGCCTCATATTTAATTCCTCTTGGAAAAAGCGATACTTCAGGCTTTAGTGGTTTGTATAAATTTGAAACTTCTTGCCACACAAATAATGTCTCCAAATCTTTAAGGAGAAGATAATTGCAACCAATTTCAAGTCATGAGTTGGATAATTCATCTCGTGCGGTCTTAGTTGTCGTGACGCATAGGCGACCACTCTTTCATGCTGCATTAGTATACAACCTAGTCCTTTTAACGAAGCGTCGCTATATATCTCATAGCCTCCAGGTCCTGATGGGATCGTCAATACCGATGCGATCGTCGATCGATGCTTAAGCTCTTGAAAGCTCCTTTCACACTTATCCGTCTATTCAAACTTATTTTCCTTCTTAGTTAACCTCGTCAATGGAATGACTATAGTTGAGAACTTCTCCACAAAGCATCGATAATACTCTACCAATCCTAGGAAACTCCGGACTTCTGTAACTGTAGTAGGTTTAGGCCAATTCATAACGGCTTCAATCTTTGTAGGGTCCACAGCAATTCCATCTCCAGATACCACATGACCAAGAAATGGTACTTTATTCAGCCAAAACTCACATTTGCTAAACTTAGCGTAAGGCGAGTGCTCTCTCAAGGTCTGCAAGACAATCCTCAAATGCCTTTTGTGTTCTTCGTTACTCTTTAAGTAGATCAAAATATTATCGATAAAGACGATAACGAACCTATCCAATAATTTCTCGAATACCCGATGCATTAAATCCATAAATGCAACTGGAGCATTAATCAATCCAAAAGGCATAATGGCAAACTCATAATGACCGGATCTCCTTCTGAAAACTGTCTTCGGTATATCCTCCTTCTTAATTCTCAACTGATGATACCCGGTCCTCAGGTCTATCTTAAAAAATACCAAAACTCCTTGCAATTGATCGAATAAATCATCAATCCTTGGCGGTGGATATTTATTCTTTACAATTACTTGATTCAACTGCTTGTAATCGATGCATAAGCGCAAGGATCCGTCCTTTTTCCTCACAAACAATATTGGCGCTCCCCACGGCGAAGTACTCGATCGAATAAATCTCTTTTCTAGCAATTCTTGCATTTGCACCTTTAACTCTTTCAACTCCAATAAGGACATCCTATAAGCTGCCTTCGAGATTGGTTCTGTTCCGAGGGCTAACTAGATCACAAATTCAATTTCTTGTTCCGGTGGCAATCTTGGCAATTCTTGGGGAAAGACATTAGGAAATTCTCGCACTACCGGAATATTTTCTAATTTAGGTTCTACGGCGTCGTATCCATAACCGCGACTAAGTAAACTTGACATCTTTCGGTCATTAGTTTTGTTGCTTCCAGCGATGAGACTAAAGGAATCGAGGCTCCTCCTCGACTTTCTATGAATTCAAAATTAGGCGACCTTCTAGATAAAAACGGATTTTCCTACTACCACAATCAACTACTGCCATTTGTTTACCTAACCAATCCATTACTATGATCACATCGAAATCATACATGGGCAACACAACCAAATCTATACTCTCTTTACTACCACCAATGACTATTTTACAATCAGCACAGCCTAAATAAATCAACACATTATCCTTCAACGGGGTGGTAACATGCAGTATCATACTCAACGGTTTCAACTTTATATTGACCAAATCAGCAAATTGAGCAGACACGAAAGAGTGTGAAGCGCCAGGATCAAATAAGGCATAAGTGGCTTGGTCACATAAATAAACTGTACATGTGACCACACCGGACGCTCCTCCGCTTCCCTGCGTGCTACGGTATAAACCCTTCCCTAAACTGGGGGTCGGTTTTGATCATTCTGGGGAGTGGTAGTTAACGATCCTGTCTGTGGTCGTTACCCTTGCGGTCTAGCCATTGGAGCTTGATTGAGGCAAGTTCTCATCTGATGGCTCATCTGACCATACTTGAAGCACGCTTCGGTCCAAATCGGACAGGGTCTGTTACCATACCTCCTGCTATAGAGGCGGCAATTCCAGTTTGCTTGGTGCGACAGCTTCACTATATTCTTTCTTATCGGAGGGATAAAACGTCAATTATTGACCATCGGTCTTTTGCTAGTCTAGCAATTATCTCTGAATGAACTAAATCGCGATCTAGATGCGGCAGTTCTCTCTTTCAGGTCCCTCTTGATTATCTATCCCCGTTCATATATTTCCTGGTAAGTTTTCAAGTTCAAAGCTATCATCTGGTTGCGAAACTCGGGCCTCAACCTATCCCGAAACCTCCGCGCCTTTTCCAACAAATCCTCTATTGATCTGGGTGCATACCTCGACAATCTAGCAAACTTGGCTTCGTATTGGTCCACTGTTAGATGATTCTGACGCAGCTGCAGGAATTCCACCTGCTTCTTCTCGCGCGTCGTCTCATAAAAATACTTGCCATTGAATGCCGTAGTAAAATCATTCTACGTTAAGGCGGTTCCTTTTAGAAAAACTCCATTTTTGGTGGCACTCTACCAGTCATTAACGGTCCCTTCAAGTTGATATACCGCCAGTAATACCTTTTCCTCGTTCGTGCACCTCAAGACTCCAAAAGCTTTCTTAAGCTTCTCTATCCATCTTGGCTCCAATTCAAGGTCTCCAGTTCCGTCGAACTGGGTTGACTTCAATTTTATGAACTGTTCGACCAGTTGGCCCATTTGCCTAGCCACAAAAACTTCTCCCTCAATGTTACCTACTTCATTACCCTGGTCATTATCGTCATTGTTTCCATTACCTCTATTGTTACCATTATTGGCGTTGACAGCAGTTATAGCAGCTCCTACAACTTGAGCTATGGTAGCATCCCCATCTTGGGTCTGTCTGTCGATGAGATCGTCGATCCTTTCGAGTGCCCTCAGCACCTCGTCCATCCTTGGGTCTTCCGTCACAGGTGGTCTCGAGTTAGAAGCTCCGCTCCTAGTCTTCTAATTCTTCTAGGCAGATTGCTCATTCTTGTGTATTCTCACTACAACTAGACCACTATAATTCCACCACGGAATTAAATTAGAGACTTACTCATCTAGCCAAGTCTAGGAATACCAAATTTCCACACCAATCTTTCCAAGGATAAATCAATCAGGGAGTCACAACTACACTTCAATTCTACTCGCTTCAGCGATTCATCCAAACTAGCCATACTCATTTACTCAATAAGCCAAATTTCAGGGACGACTCACAGTGCTAAACATGAAGCTTAATCTTCATAAACCACCACAATCACATTAATATCACATGTCAATCACATGCACCAAGTCATATGTCATGCATTTCGTGCCTAACCCTAACAAGTCTCCTAAGGTCTCGCTACCGAGTCTGTCTTAATTCATTCCTTCTTATTACTCCAATCCTCAATCAACTTGGATCGAGCTAATCTTGCTCTGATACCAAACAAGCCGAGATGTCATGCCCCGCACCCTAGGCACGAGCGCGCAACTCCCTTAACTTTACCCTCAAGTCCTAGGAATTACTTGTCGAGAGATGCATACTGTAAGCGAATAAGCGGAAATGAAAAAAACAACTCCTTCGTACAAATATCGATGGAAACCTGGATAACGAGAACAATATATATATATATATATATATATATATATATGCATATAACATCATGAGTTCATACAAAAGCACAGGTCAACTAATCCTATAGACGGGACGGGGCAAACGAGACTTAACCAAAAGACAACAATAGGTCTAAGTTCCCAAAAACTCACCGACCAACGATGATCATCATCAAAAGACTACAAAGTAAGTCAGGAAAACCCTAGATCGAATCACTAGACTCATCGGTCTTGTCCGCATCCTCGTTCGGCTCGTAGTCGAAAAAAGTCTCGAAGCGTACATCCACAGTGTCATCCATCGTAGTATCCTCCAACTCATCCTCCGAGGTGTCAATCACTATTACCCCCTCAGTGTCTTCCAGGGTTGGGGTCTTCTCAGGTACGTTCCTCGAGCCCGCCATAGACACCTCTACCTCCACAGAATCCCGAGTAGGATGACACCAGTTAGGGATGACTTCTCGAGACACCTTTGTAGACTTTAACGGGCTGGTAGTAACCTCACATACCCTACGAAACCAGGCCTCAAACCTATGCGGTTTTCAGTCCTTACTATTCTCGTCGACCTAAACGACTGTACACTTCCTCACGTAAACGGTACTCCGACCGTCAGGGAACTCATCAAAATAGGCGGCCATTTCTTGTAGATTGCCTAGACGTGTCGGTAGCATCTTCAGGGTTTAGGGTCTGAAAAAGTAAGGTCCCACGACGGGGTAAGATTGACATCTCAGTAAGATAAGTCCTAACCCTAGGACAAGCTAACAGTACACCCAAATGCACGCAAACAATGAACAAGACCACTCTTAGCAATATAATACAAGCAGCAGACAAAATATGCCTGATGAAAACAAACGACTGATAATCATGCAAGCATCTCAACATAACTTATCACTCAAGTCTAGCATGAAAACACAAGGATAAGTCGTACTTTTCATCCTCCAAAATTATCTCATAATTCATGCCCGCGTCAAAACGTCTCGAGCTTGGTCCGCATCATTACGCCTCAGACCGTCTTAATCATAAATCTGCGTTAAACGCATAAGGTTTTCATTACCATTCCAAGTCTGTGTCGACACATAATCAATCCCGTCTTGCGTCTCAACGCATCAGGACATCAGGCAGTACAACCCCGTGTTTCGACACATCAGGGTGCCAAGAGTTTCCGAGCATGCCAAATTCCTTTCCAATTCAAGACTTCATGATCAAGTACAAACCAATGCATTGAGCTAACAATCTACGGCATGCGAGACAATCAAATTCATCTCTCACATTTGGCATTCGATACAGAGCATATGCATTTAAACAAGTGTACTCGCATTCGCCAAACCATAATAGTTGACATTGAACAATCACACCATAATCTCACGAAAACTCAACCAATTCGAAACCAAATCATCCAGTAGAGGCCTATCCTCCTAGCCAAGGTTTAGAGACTCCTTAACTTAGGCTTAATTTAGCAAAAATTCTCCTCCCAAGCACTTCAAATATTTGGCCTTGAGGGTCCAAGACAGGGCAGTCGTATATCCTATTAGAATTCCACCCATATCATCAATTTTCTCGCTCAATTCACCAATCCACGAAGCATAAACCTCAATGACATATCAATTGACATCCTAGTATGTATCAACGAAGGAATTAGTACTTGGCGACACCACAAACAGCCCTTAAAGGTCTCGATTTGCACAAATCGACAAAGGGGATTTCGGTTCTGCCCTCAACTCCACCAATCAGCCCATAATCCAACATTAAGCATCAATTTATCACTCAAGTCACTTGCTATTATATAGTCATAGGTGTTATAGAGCCTCACCGAAAGTTTGAGGGGTAGTCGACGTCGGAAAGTCCAAGAACAAAGTATAATCCTTCAAGTCCACCGCCGGTCAGATTCTGCCCTTCGAACACAACACCATTTCGGTATCAAAACTCCATCAAATTCACTCAAACCTTTACCTTAGCTCAGTATACAAGTGTCCTATGTGTCTACAAAATTTGGCAGGGAGTTTGGAGCAATTTGAGGTCTTTTGAAGGTCAAACGAAGACTTACCTCCTACTGCGATGAAATTCGTCGGCTTTCGGGAGATTGGCTGGCCGAAGCTCTACCAGCGTCCAAATGGCGAGCTACCACTTGGAGGTGGTCGGCAAGAGGTTGAGGAAGGTGTTGGCAGTTGGCGCGAGGTCTGGTGGCTGCCGGAAGTGGCGCTCGACAGTGACGATGGAGGCGAACAGAATCGGTCGAGCAGGGGAGTTCTCTGCAATGAAGAAGAAGAAGAAGAGGAATGGCAATAGAGTGGGGTGTTTTCGGCTAAAGGGAGGAGAGAGAGATAGGCTCTACACCAATTTGAAGAGTCAAACAAGTAAGAATGGTAGGTAAAAAGGTAAATAATTAATGTCAATTGGTTATCCATTGACACTTGTCCTCTTGTCAATCATCAAGCTCATTCAACGGCCATTATTCCTCTTCATTTTCGGCAGCCTTGGGGTAGGTTCAATGACCAAAATGCCCCCATTTATTTATGAAGACAAGGCTAAACTTTGAGGGGCAAAACGGTAATTTCACCCTCGTCGTCCTGAACGTTATTTGTCTAATTCAAATTTCCTTCGATGAGACAACGTCCAATCCAATTATAATGTTGGAATTTTTTATTTTTCATTTTCCAATTTCGAAGCTCGTCTCTAGATCATTTCTCTGTCAAATGTAATTTGAGACTATTCCGAACTAACGGGCGACTTTTGCAGACGTTACGTGTATCGACTCTGTGATTCATTACACTTAGGGCTCGTCAGTTCATAACGATTTTGATTGTCATGTAATTGCGATGGTTTATTACTAGCTCCGACAGTCTCGATCATCATCGTTTGATTTAGGAGAATTTTGCAAATTATACATTAGCTAAGCGACATCACCCACGCTCCAATCGTATAACGATAGCAATGCATTCCTTAATCGTTCTTAGATCGTCATTTAATGGCTCTAAATATTCCCTTAGTAATCCTTATGGTCAAAGTGTCATTTTCTATTTGAGTTCCCTAGGTCCACGTACCTTGTCTCGCATTAGACTTTCCCTTTCGATCAATTAACTCGAGATTAATCATATCCGAGCGAGATAAGACTAAAATACATCGTTAGATACATTATCATTGAAAAGTCTTAAAATGACAAGAAAAATCAGAATGTCACAAAACTGATATTTTTACTTTCAAGTATTTTGTTTTTTCTAATTGTATATATTTATATAAATAAATAATTATATATTATAGGTGGTTCGGTCCGGACTCAACACATGAAATCGAGAACCAGACCACCCACCTCAAGGACAGGACTAACCCGGTCAGTCCGGGCTATCCTGTCCAATCCGGGCCGATCCCGTCCAATTTGCACACTCTTCGGCGGAGAGTATCAAGTCCGGATGATCATCGGGAGCACCGCACGGCGCACACGCATATGCATATGAAAAAGGAGTGACATTTGGAAAAAAAATCATCGCAACGGACTATTAACTGGTAATTTATGCGGTCAATAACATCTTAATAAGTTACCAGCACAGCGCAGCGAATGACGTAATGGTGACGTCAATAACGCATGTCTAGGCTTCTGGTCGCGTGTAACGTACATGGGTGTGTGGATCTCACGCGCAGCATTTGTAGGTGGCAAGAGGGCGCGTGCAGCGTCTGCTTACAGCGAGATTTTGGCTGGTCTGTTTTCGAAATTGACTTACAGTCGACCGCTTCGGTGAGTTCGAGACGGCCGCGTGTGTCGGCACCCGGCGAAAGTGGCAGTTTGCCGAAACAAGCAGCGGGGAAGCATAAGCAACAACTGAAATTGCGGGCATGGTGGATAACGAGAATGACACGGCCTAAACTGCCGACATTGTGACAGATGTGGGGAGCGAAAGCGGCCTATTCGGCTGGCGTCAAGACAAGCACGGTGGAGCAACGAGGCCTAAGCACTTTAGGCCACGTTGAGAAGAAGAAACAAAGGAAAATTAAGAGAAGCGGCCGTGGCCACTCAAAACTCTCAGCTCGCGGTGCCCATTCGCGAGTTCTAAACGGATCTCGGGTTCTGTCATAAAGAAACCTCAAGGCTCTGTCCACCCGCGTTCATCCTCCAAAGTCACTGTCAACGAGGCAAGAGCCAAACGCGGGGGAGCTCGATCCAGATCTAGGGCTCGGCTTGGCCTCGGATCAGTCCCGATCCGATGCATAGCGAGACAAGGTTGGTCTGCAGGAAGGAAGTGGATGATTGCCGTTGGCCTTGGGCCAAGATTGCAGAGGCTGGGAGTCAGGCGGGTCGGGTTCATACGAGGTTGCTGGCGGTGTTGGTAGTTTGTTCGTAAAACAAACAAAGAGGTGCCTTGTTCCTCAATTGGTGGTTATCTCTTAGCCGACAGTTATTAGGTGTATTACGGACTTTGAAATATATATATATATATATATATATATATATATATATATATATATTTTTTTTTTTGAAACATAGTAGACTTATCCAATTTCGACTCACGCAGTTGACTCACTTTACATTTAACGTACATGTCATGTCTTTTAGGACCGGAGCAAAGATACAATGAGCACAAAACTTCTTTGTTACTTGAAGCTTCTATAGCAATCTTCCATAACGAAGAAAACAACTATCAATTTCATAGCGGTTCCAGTGGCGCATGTGTCCGGAATTGGATAAGTCAGTCTGCACTTTCATGAAGGGTATCACCTGCAACTCACAAATGTTGAGGACAAATGCTAAAAACAATTAGTGACATCTATTCAAGAAATTAACTGTGTACGAGGAATACAAAATATGGATCTTGACACATACACGCACACTTACCTCCTATTTGCATAATTGAAATTCAAATGTCCGATCGGCAATATTTCGATAATCCTATCAAGTGCCCGGAAATAGGAGATCCTCCAAGTTTGCTTAAAATGCAAAATGCCGCAGAATCCCAAGAATGCGGGCGCGAAACCCGTTCCCAATCCTGAATAAAATCAAACAACAACGGAGTCGCTTCCGTTAGACTCGTTTTCGTTCACATTGTGACCACCTCGTCTGTCCGTATCATCATGCTCATCTCCGATACAAGCTTTCAAATGAGGAGCTCCGCGAAGTCCATTGTTGCCGTGATACACAAATTGATTATCTAGAGTGCTGAGATGATTGCCCGTTGGAACGGGACCGGATAAATTGTTCAAAGAAAAGATTCCGGTAACTCAAGGAGTCCAAATTGGATATGCTGGGAGGGATTCCACGTGATAGCTTGGTGTCGGACAGATCCAGCGATTCCAGAACTCTCAAGTCGCTGATGTCCGAAGGGATTTTTCCGATCAGCTCATTTCGAGAGAGGTTCAAATTCTGGAGTCGAGCAAGCCTAGTCAGCCCTTCCGGTATAGGTCCATCCAATGCGTTGCTTGAAAGGTCAGTGGAAAACAGATACGGGAGAGTTGTGGTGAAGGCTAGGCTTGTTCCTCTCATATTGACCATCAAGGAGAACCCCAACGTGAACAAGCCATGCACAGTAAAAGTGGAATTAGACCACATCTGTGAGAAGTTGTTTAAACAAGGAGGAATGCCTCCGGAAAGGTTGTTCTGCGCTAGGCTTAAATACCGGAGACGAGGGAGTCGGCATAGCGGCAAAGGAGTGCCCCCAGCGAAGTGATTCCTCTCGAGATTGATTATCCTAAATGATCGAGAGTGTCGTCCATATGGAGGTACTCTACCAGTAAATTGATTGCCGCTGAGACCGAGGACTAATCTAGCTTCAGTAAACATTTCGGAAGCGCTCCGTTTAACCTGTTTCCATGTAGGCCTAGAACTCTTATTCGCTCTAAATGGTGTAGAGAGTCTGGAATCTCGCCATCTAGCTCGTTGTCTCCCAATGAAATTCATTCCAGATTTGCTTGCGGCTTCCTCCAACATTGCGGAAGTCTCCCGGACAATTGGTTCCTCGAGAGATCGAGAAAAGACAATTCGCTTGACGCGCATAATGAATTGGAATGCCGCCGCCAAGGTTGTTTCCAGAGAGCGACAACAGCGGCATCGTTTCTCCAATAATGCTGGAAACGTTTCCTCCGAGCATGTTGCCCGACAGAACCAACTCTCCGGTAACCAACGGGGAGCTTCATCCGAGATGCTAGCGTTTTGCACGTGCAATATCGAAATGTTCCCTCTGCGTTCGGAGCCAGTTTGGGAATTCTAGTCCCACCTTGCAACTAGACTTGAAAATCCATTTTATTTGGAAAGGGGTGACCCCCCGATGCCCTAACATTTATAACAAACGTTCATTGACAAACATGGTCAACCTGATGAGATTGACAAAGTGACGTTCGCCGACAACCCCATCCAATCGATTATGAGCGATGTCCATCAACTCTAGATTGGACAGTCGCCCGATACTTTCTTGGAATGTTCCCGCTCAATTTGTTATAAGAGAGGTGCAACTTTCTTGGAGACGATAGCTGACCCACACTAGGGGGAATAGGGTCTGAAATCAGAGTTCCCATGTTCGATCAAGCAAATTCGAGATCTTTGAAGTTCCCAAACTGATTGGGTAGTTGACCACTGAAATTGTTGAAGCAAACATCAATGGTCTTCAGATTACTTTGTCCACAAACCAAAGCACCGTCTTTGGTGTCGGAAATCCTCCCACTAAATTGCAGAATATGCTCATGATTTTCAACAGTTCATCTTCCATACTATTCTCCGACTGTTTTCAAGGACGACGGTGGGGAATATGCCTCGGAGATCATCATAGCTTAAATCAAGAAGTTCGAGTTTGCTGAAGTTTTGAAACCAAGGAGGTGTAGATGAATTGGTGGAGTTTTGACTCAGATCGAGGAATCTAACGGAAGCGAAATTGACACGCAGAGAGGCTGAAGCATGTTACAAACTACATCTACATCCCTTCAATTTCAAAAGTTTCCGGGGAGGAAAGCATGACGATAGGACTTAAACATTCTTTATGGACGAGAAGGGCGACACGAGACAGGTGCAAGTACTTCAAGTTATAAAATGTCGATAGCCATCGAAGCTTCTCCATCCACCTGCTACTAACTAAGATCCAAGTACCGTGACCTGGAAAGGTTACTAAGTTGGTGAGGAATATCTCCATAGAAGCCTCCATGTGAGAGGTTGAGATGCTCCAGGTTTTTATTTTTTGCGAAGAAGCTAAGAACTTCGGAGATTTTTTGTCAAACTAGTTCAATCGTCTTTTATTAATTCTGTCCAACTTGGCTAATAAAAATATTGACCTGACTTTTTTAAATATTTTCTATCTCCTACGTGCCGATGACGTGGCTAAAACATGAAATTTAAGACTAAAATGACGAAATTTTGTTTCAAATATAATCTGCAATACAATTTTTATTTAGACTAATTTTAAAAAATATGCTAAAATTTTTTACTTAGACTAATTTTAAAAAATATGCTAAATAAATTGCAGCCCTCACCACCGTCACTCCAGCACCGCCAGAAAGAACGGGCGATGGTGGAGAAATTGCTGGCGGGGGCAAAATTCAAGCACCTTGGAGCAAAATTTAAAGTCTCTTTGAAGTGGACCTTACCTCAAATGAATAAACATCTTGAAGGAAAATTCCATTTCAAATGAGATAAATCGCGTTAAGTGATTCATAAGTCAACACCGACCATTGAATTGTCCCCATCTCATGTAGCTCCTTCAAGCACTCCTTTTGGGAAATTAAACCGCGGGAAACTGGCCGAGTTGGTGCACTAATTTGAAAGGAGCGCCGTGAAGATGGTATCTAATGTGTATGGCTTGATTTCGCATAATGTCTAGTAAGCGGAAAAGTTGCCGAACATTCGAACATAGACCCGGGGAAGAGGGTCCTCAGGGGGCTAAGTGCAAATATGGTCCCAAGATTTTGTTGTTGATTAGGCATCTGGCCTCAACCAGAGTGTCCCTTAAACCACCAAATCTCTTCA
This sequence comes from Rhodomyrtus tomentosa, assembly GCA_028455895.1. Taxonomy (NCBI): domain Eukaryota; kingdom Viridiplantae; phylum Streptophyta; class Magnoliopsida; order Myrtales; family Myrtaceae; genus Rhodomyrtus; species Rhodomyrtus tomentosa. The sequence continues at coordinate 11,124,455 of JAPCWY010000011.1, forward strand.
ATTATAACTTGTCCATACTTGATATGAACCCCAATTACAATTTACAACATCACCAGTAGTAGATAACTCTGTATTGGCGGCTAGACAAGACAGAACGGAGACGCATGTTGTGCAAGAAATGAACTCTGTCAAACAAGTAATACCATGTTCACCATCAACCCACATAATGTACAAAGAGTCACCCAGTGAACAAGGCTAATTTTACAGAAACATGTCGAGAAAAAAGATGACAAACTCCAGATAAAGACACCAATTTACATTACCAGGAAAAGTAACTGGTGAGGGATGAAAGGGAGAGAGGATAGCAGCATGCTCAAAAACTCTCTTGCAGGACTCGGTGCAAACCAAGAAACTCAAGTGTCTCGCTTGAAATTACGCATCTGAAGCAGCATCTATATCTTACCTGCTTGCCAAACAAAGTTCATGCAATTCATTCAGGATCCATTCTTCCCCAGTGTGACCGCCTAAAACCAGAACTCGCGTGCCACCGACAACGCAGGTACTGTGTCCCCATGCGTATTTCGGCGGTTGTCCTGGAGCATTAAGAATCCTCCAAGATGGCTTCTCTTCGGAAGGATCCAACAGGAAGACTTGAGATGGTGAGTGCAAGCCTGCTATAGAACCACCAAAGATCAAAATCCGACCACAAGGCATGCTGACCGCCACATGGTCCAGTCTAGGAGGTGGGACCACAGCGCTTTGACTGCCGATGCCCGTCAATGCGCTGCACTCCAACTGTCTCCATCGCGGCTCTTCATCATCCAAGTCAATTGTGTAGGCCTCACCCGATCGCAACCTCAAATGCCCACTCTTTGCCAGCCCACCAAACATGAGGAGTTTTGTCCTACCATAAACCGAGAGAGAATGTCCCAATCTTGACGGTGGAGCCCAAGAAGTAGGGATCTCCTTCCATGTAGGCTTGTCTGTGGTGAGATCCAACAAGTAAGTGTCGCTGAGGAGTACTCCAGCATCGGTGCAACCACCTGAGACAACCAGCTTAGAACCCTCCACCGTGCAAGAGCTATGCCAAGATCTAGGAAGAGGCGGGGTCCCACCAGAGACTTCCTTCCATGTCGGCTGTTTTGCATCCAAATCCAGTACAAACACGTCGTTGAGCAATCCTTCCCTCCCACAACCTCCAAACACCACCAACCACGATCCATTGAGGCATGAAAGTGTGTGGCCCCACCGGCCTGGGGGAGACGATTTCACACTCACACGTCTCCACTCTGGATTTGCAGCATCGAGGTTGAGCACAAATGTATCATCCATCGGCTGCATGTTAACCCCTTCACCTCCAAACAGCACAAGCCGATTCCCTGCAGCACAAGCACTGAAGTTGCACCTTGAAGGTTCCACCGCTCCTCCAACCGTCAATTTCCTCCAGCAAACGGCCTCCAGAGTCGTCAATTCCCTAGCCAAACGCCCCCAGCCTAATTTCTCAGTCATCCTTTCCAAAGCACCTGTGACATCTCTTCCCCATGCATTTTGACAAACCATCTTCCTTAGATGCTCATTCTTCGTTAGGTGGCGAATTCTTCTACAGACAGAACCAATCGACGCCATGTCCCTTGGTGTTAGCCGTGACAAAATATTGTGCGCTAAAACTTCATCAGAAAGTTGAAGTATCCCACACATTTCTTGATGCTGTACAAAAGGCAATGGCCCATCTTTTGGAGTGTATACACTCATCTGCTCACACTCGTTGTTGTAGGTCTCCTTGAAAACAGGATAAGATATGCAGTTCAGATCAATTTTTGCTTCAGAAAATATTTGAATGCCTATTACATGCGTGACTATTCCATCATCATCGTGTATTGGAGCTAGCTTTAACCTATTCACCAAAGGAGTGCCGTCCTTCCTGAAGTTGAGGAGCTCGCCTTGAAATTCAAGACCTTGCTCGAGGCATCGTCTGATTTCAGAAACAATCACTGGGTCAACCAAAGGATGCCGTCTCTGAGCACGTGGATCTCTATATTGCAAGAATCGGCTGAAATGAAGGGGTATCACAAGAGTCAAAAGAAAAGCTAACAAACTTCCAAAAGCAACACAAACAGAATACTCCAAACATAGCATCATTAGTGATGTGTGTAACTACATGATGGAAATGAAAGAGATGACGGTGCGAAAGCTTCAGATGTCCATCAAGAAAATGTTTTGATCACAGGGTAAGGCATCCCAGGGTAAGTCCATTCTAAAACACGCTATGGCACACAGTAGAAGCAGTAGAGTGCTCAATCATTTCTCTGTTCGACAATGAGCCTTGACATTCATACACAACATCAATGACAATCTTGGGCGATCATATCCCTAACTTGACCTCAAATTCGAACGCTTGAAGAGCTTAAGTGAAAGCTGAGATCATATCTATGTCATTTTGCGAAAATCAATGAAGATAAGAGCTTTATGTCCACCTTATGTGTAAATCAATGGTCATATAATTATTTTCCAGGTGTTGGCTGTCTTGAGTGACTTCCATCAGTCAAAAGAAGAAAAAATCAGCCAGTCAAAAGGATGTGATGAAAACCCCAGAACCAAAATGCTGATAACCATAAACCCGAACAAACAAACAAAAAAACGCCAATCCACCATACTTGCTTCGACACATCAAGCAAACTCTCATTATTTTCTCTTGGGCACTTGGACAAAATGATTAAATCTATCCTCTTCTTGTTGTTACTACTGCTGAATCAACAAATTAAGCATGCCACATGTATTCATATCTTAGAACAAGGCTCTACATATGTATTCATATCTTAGAACAAGGCTCTGCATATAGTCAAGGAAAAAGAGTATGGCAAAACACAGCACGCGCATTTCTTCTTATTTAAAACTTGTCTAACACTATCGCCCCCGTCAGCACCAAGTCTCAGACTAAAGTCTAAATATCATAACTCGATGTATCAATATGCATTTATTCTATTATCCGCGAGTTTGATTTGCACATTGACAAGTGAGGAAAATACCCCAATCCTTACTTCACAAGCCCTCTGTCCTAAGTAAATATAGATCCACATCTAACAAGGTCCGCATCCTAAAACACATCACCAACTTGTCAACTCAAGGAAAAGTACATGGAACAGAGAATGGTTATCCAGATTCGTTTACCAAGTGATGCATCAAACTGCAAGCAAGCATTTTAACCTAGCGGACCCTATTAAACACCCAATTCAAATTCGCCACATCCTTCATTATAAAACATTGGATACTCTCTTTGCCACACCTAGAACTATTTAATTTGGATATTTGGACAATCACCCACGAGGTAGGCAAGAAGGACCTAAGCTCTGAGTGAATACATTATATCTATAATAAAAGACCACAACCCGAATAGAAATTATTACTCGTGTAAAAAATCTGCAGTATCGTAGGATGATGTACCAATAAAACCCACCTATGTCCACGCCCTACGATGCACCAATTAAGATATCACCCCTTATATTCCTTCTTTCCTTCAAACTCTCTCACATACTAAACGACTAAACGCAAACCACCTGAGAAAAATCGCTCCTCTACAACAAATTTCAAACATCAAAACAGCAAACTCTCCTTCATTCTCCAGATAAATCCACCCCGGGGGGGGGGGGGGGGGGTTGCAAAAAAGCCCAGATTCTCATCATTTTCACTACCCATTTGATCAACTAAAACAGAGAAAGTTCGCAAATTCCAAAATCTAAATCGACATAAGAAACCGACTCACCAGTTCCGACCTAGAACCTCGTCGGCCCTGTACCCGGTGAAGCTCTCGAAGACGGTGTTCACGTATATGATGGGGAAATCGGGCTCGAGGGCGTCGGACACAACGAAGGACGTGGGCGTCAGCGGGTAGAAGAAGAGCCCGGGCTTCAGCGGGAGCTCGGTATCCTCCAACTGCTCATCGCCACCGTCGTCGTCATCTTCCACTCCTTCCTCTTCTTCAAACGGCATGAGATCCTCCGCGACTACTTTGTATCGGCCAGTCTTGGAGCATTTGAGCCTCTTGCCGGACCCCTTGAGCTCCTCCTCTTCTCTGCTTGCCGCCATGGGAGAGAGAATCTTCAGGTTTTCGCTGTCGAGAGCGAGATAGAGAGAGGAGGAGTGGGACTCGGTTGAAAAGAGGGGGGAGCATGTGCACGTCGGCGACATTTTGACACAAATGGCCCTGCTCGAAAGTCTTAATTACGAGCTTGCCATCTCGGGGGAGAACCACAGTCAACCGTCGCGTTGACCGTCCTTTTGTTTTGATAGGCATACATAATCAGATTTATTTAAAGTTTGCGAGCCGACACCATATATCATAACCGAAACATTTTTCTTAATTCCAATTTAAGAATTATTCCGTTCCCGTATGCCCGGAAGGGGGGGGGGGGGGGGGGTCGCGGTGCTTCGGGGAGTGGCAGTTCGGTAGTTTCAGGCTGAGGGCAAGGGCAAGGTTGCGAGGGGAGGAGTCCACGTCGGTTGCTACTGAAGAGCACGTGGCAGGCAGATATTTCCCAAAGAAAATATCTTGGCGAGTGCGGGGGTTGAACCCGCCACCACCCGGCTTCCACGTCACCGTCTTTGTCAGGGCAGATATTTTCCTTCCCACCGGAAACCAGCCGGACCACGCGGGGAATATGCCATAATTGCCCTCCTCCCCTTCGGTCGGCTCGGCCCGCGGGAAGCAAAGAGAAATATCCGACGGCTACGAAGTACGATGCATCACATGAATCATCACCCTCAAATTAGAGCTGCGAATTTAAAATAGCAAATCAGTAGTGAGTTGGGAATTTTTACATGCTCGCATTAGATTCTGATACTTTCTGTCACATTGAGCCGACTATTGATTTGAGATTTTTTTTTTACCTCTTCTTTTTTTCTTTTCTTTTTTTTCACTTTAGTAAAAGGAAAATTTACTCACATCCCTCTCAAACGAATTTTAACACTTGTCACACTTCCACTTTTCCTTCGTGCTTGGCTTCTTCTGAACTTGGGTCTATTTGGTAACGTTTTTATTATTTTGATTATATTCCATAGAACAAAAAAAATCAAAAATGCATTTGGTGACGCAAATGATTCTGATTCAGGTTTTGTGTTTCAGATCAATTTTGAGAAATAAAAAAAGTTATTTCTCAAGAAAAAGAACAATTTTGAGAATGAAAAAAAAAATAATGACATCTTCTCTCACTTTTGTCTGATGCCCGCGAGGCGTTGATTGAGTCAGTCCAACTCGATCTGGATTTTTTAAATAAAAATTAATTAAAAAATAAGAAAATGATTAAAAATCTAAAAAAAATGAGAAATTCATTTAGAAAAATCAGAATCAATTTCAAAAATTCCAAAAAAAAATCTCAAAAGTTATGATATGGGTCATTTCAACTGGCCAATCTTTTTTTTTTAATGATTTTACCTTTCAATTTATTCTAAATGATGATTTTGCCACTCATAGATAACTCGTTCAAAAAAATCTCAAAAATTTTAAAAAAGTACGAGATGAGTCAATTAACTAGTCAATCCCATTTTTAGTGATTTTGCCTTTCAATTTTTCCTAGCCTGATTTATTTCTGGAGTACCGTGTTTCATCAATGACCATCCACATTGTATCCAAAGGCAAAACTAAGCTAGCTATGTTGTAGAGATGGAATTTAGTTATTCTAAGCAATAACAAATAATTACATCCAACCTATTCATGGGTAGCTTAGTTGGTTATGGAGTATATGGGATTCTATGGTTAGGCGCTATGACATTCTGATTTTCAATCAACTTCAGACTCTGTAATGAGAAGTTTATATATCAAGCGATGTATTTCAGTTGTATTCCACTCAAATCTGATCAATTTGAGTAGACTGACCAAAGGAGAAAGGCTAACGCAAGACGAGATACGTGGACCTAGGCGACTAGAATAGGAAATGACGCTTTGACCATAAGGATTGTCGAGGGGATATTTAGGACCGCAAAAAGGCCGATCTAAGAACGATTAATAATTACCATGCGAGCGTCGTGCGATTGAAGCGCGGGTGATGCCTCTTAACCAACGTACAATTTGCAAAATTATCCTAAATTGGACTGTGACGATCGAGACCACATGGACTAGCGATAAGCCCTCGCGATTACATGACAACCAAGGCCGCCATGAATTGACAAGCTCTAAACGTGATGAGAATCACGAGGTCGATACGCGTATAGTCTACAGAAGCCGTCCGTCGGTTCGGAATAGGCTGGAATCACGTCTGGTAGAAGAAACGATCAGAATTGAGTCCTGAAAAGTTTGAAAAAGGAAAATCAAGAATTCCAACGTCAATTGGATTGGCCGTCGCCCTATCGAAGAAGTCAGAAACGAGAAAAACGTCGTTCCGAACATCGGAGATAAAAAGACCATAATGCCCCTCAAGCTTAGGACTTTGTCTTTATAATTGAAGGAAGGGCAAAATGGACATTTCTCCTCCCCCAAGCTGCTGCAAATTGAAGAGCAATTGATGGCCATTGGATGCCCTTGAGAAGAACAATGGACAAGTGTCAAGCATCCAAGGGTAGTATATCATTTCACTAATTAATGCCCACCTACCAATCACCTCAATTAATTTAAATTTTTTTGGGATAATAAACAGCTCTCTCTCTCTCCTCAAACCCCCCATTCGGCCATTTTTGTTCCCCCAAAGACCAGACCAAGCTTCTTCTTCTTCTCCAGTTTCTGCTTCACCCGACCCCTCCGGACGCCGCCGTTCGGTCCGTACGACCGCCACCTCTGGCCGTCCCCTGCTGCCGGCCGACTACCTAGACGTAGCCCCACGTCTTGCCGACTTCCTCCAACTGGAATCAGGTCATTTGGAGCTCTGAGGAATTCGGGGCAAGCATTCTTCCACAGGTCGACGGAATCTGTTCCAGTTTGAGGTAGGTTCGGTTCTGAACCCTTTAGACAGCCGAAAACTTGGAATATTTGGTTCAAATTTTGTGGAGATCAATTAGACATATAGATGGTTCTGTGGTAAAAATTTGGAATTTATTTGATAAGTTTTTTACCATGAACCACCCTTGTACATTATGCCCAGAATCTGCCGGTATTCTGTGTGTGAGTGCTCTGGCGACTTCCGATGACTTTCCGGCAACCACGCGACTTGAAACTCACGGTGAGACTTCCAAACTCTTAGGTAGACATTATAAGAGGTAGAATGGTGTATATTTGATGGATTTGAGATAGATTAAGGCCGGTTGGACCCGGCATGAACAGAACCGAATGGAACCGGTTCAATGCTGGGTCAAACCAGTTCTGTGGAGGGCTGAATAGGCTGGGATTGTGTTGTAATTTGGTGTGTATGATTTGTTGTGATGATGAGGAGTATCTAATGGATGATTTGGCTGGATGAGTGGAGGGATTGAACTTGAAATTTGACAAAATCGATTGATTATCCTAGGTTGCGCGACGGATTGACCTTGGACTTGAGTTGGCCGAACCTTAGGAGGTGCAAGGAGGAGTAATTTGCGTTATTAAGCGAAGGTAAGGAATTTCCTAAACCGAGGTTAGGGGGAGTGGACTCGATTGGGTAAGTCGAGGGCCGAACGGAACGATTTACGAGAAAACCCTCGCATGTAATAGCTTGATGCGTCCTTGGACGTTATAGAATGATTGTTTGACCTAGCCTATGTGTGAATGGTCTGAGTGCCTGAGTACTATTTGAATTGAATTGCATGCCACGAAATTTATTAAACATATTATCATGCGCATTGGCCATTGGTTATGAAATTTGATTTTTAAAAATCAAGTTAATTGATATGATGTGGCATGAGACATGATTGTGACATTGCATGGCATGGCCCTGAGGCGTATGAGATGCGGGGAGGAGATTGAGACCCTGATGCGACGAGGTCGCGGGTAGGATTTTGAAAAGGTGGCGCCCTGATGCGACGGAGTCGCGGGGTTGAGATAGCCATAGTCTTTATGCGATATAATCGCGGGATAGAATACGAGCTCATAGACTCTGCTTGGAAATTGAACCGGGGCCTGATGCGTTTACGCAGGCCGAGCCTGATGTGATCTAATCGCGGGCTAGAGAATGAGGCAGACAGAGATTGATTGATGTGGTGAAGTGACAGGCCAAGCATATACGTGCAACTGTGTGTGACATGAGAATATAAATGCATGCCTGTCCTCTATGCATTATTGTTTCTTGAATTATGACTGTCATGTCCGCGTGAGTTCATGAGTTGGATAGGTTGAGTGACTTGACTACCTGAGTGGACGGTCAACCTGACCTAGGGTTAGGTTTTTTCTTACTGGGATGTGTATCTCACCCCTTTTGGGGAAATTCTACTTTACATATCCTAGGCATTAACAATGTGGCCTATCAGATTCGGGGATCCGCAGGAGATGACGGCGTATTACAATAGGTTCCTCGATAGGCAGGGTAATATATATATAAGGAAATGTACAATAGTTTGGGTAGATGAGGGCAAACTTGACTGGAAGCCTCATCGGTTTGAGGCTTAGTTTAGACAGGACGGGGATATGAAGGTCGGGCTGCTGAAGCCCCATGAGGTTCCAGAGGGTGTCATACCTCCTTGGTGTCAAACGATAGCAGACCAGGAGTTTCCCGAGGGCTCAATGGTTGGTTCGAGGAACGGCCCGGAGCGGACGCCGACAGCTGAGTTTCCCGTGCCACCGTCAGAGGACGAGGTCGTCGTGGTGGAGCCGTCTGAGAGAGATCCATCCGAGCTGAACCGGGAGGCAACCGTGGAGGGAGACCAGGCTGAGCAGTCGTAGGAAGCGATCATGGAAGACTCTGTAGAGATTCCATCAGAGACTTTCTCCGAGTACGAGCCGTTAGAGGAGAGCGAGGACACCGGAGATTCCAGTAGTTCTTCCTAGGCGACTTCGGATGATGACCTGACTTTTTGACTGGCGACCTGATCCCCTTTCCCTAGTGGATTTTGTGGACATCTTTTGACATGTTTACCCGTCGCCTTGGTGTATAGCGGTCTGTAGTAGATGTGACCAGTTGATGTTGATGTACGACCTTTTGATGCTATCCAATCTTGCTTAGTCTTGGGATATATATATTTATATTGTACGGGGATTTGTTGGGAAACGCTTCCGTGTGCTTAATGTAAATTATTTCATCTCTCGATCTTCCTTTATATATAAGTGGATCCTTGGGATTGCCGAAAGATTGTTGTTGTTTTGCTTGCAGGGATGATTGCGTGCTCGCGATGGGGCGCGGGGCGTGATAGGCGCATTGGTTCCGGGTTTGATTCTCTACACTACAAAAAATAGCCTTTTAGCGACGAAATTTGCGACGAAATTTTCCCCAAAATTCGTCGCTAATGGGTTTTGCGATGAATTTTGCGACGAAAGAAAATTTTGTCGCTAATATTGCGTCGCAAATTTTGCGACGAAAATTCAGCGATTCGTCACAAATTTGCAACGATGAAAATTCAACGATTCGTCACAAATTTGCGACGAATCAAATTTTTCTACAAATTTTGCGACGAATATTTATTCGTAGCAAATTTGTGACGAAAGGGTGATTTGTTGCAAATTTACGACGAAATTGATTTTTTGTAGCTAATCCAGCGTCGCAACGTTTGCGACAAAAATGATGTTTCGTCGCCAAATTTAGCGACAAAATAGAATTTTCGTCACTATTTAGCGACGAAAAAGCGTATTGGTTGCTAAAATTTATGACGCGATGTTAGCCACAATTTTTTTTTTCGTCGTAAAATCAATTAGCGATGAATTTTGCCAATTTGTTCATTATTATTATAATTTTTCCAAAATAATTTTCTTTTATTTTTGATTTACGACGATCGAGCATAAGACGGGTTTTGCGACGAACTTTCGTGTTGGTATGATAAAATAATTTCTTTTATTTTTTTTAAATCTGATTACAACAAAATTAATTTCTAAAAATTTATATTTAATATTGATTAAGCAAGTAATAAGATCTAAATATTATAATAATATGAAAATTAAATACATTCATCTACCATTGTCAAAGTGGCTAAATACTATACAAACACAATGAACAATAACAACTAATCAAATAAATAAATGAAAAATGTCAAAGTGAAAAGTATCTCCGCCAAGAACGTTGTCTAGTCTCTGGCCAAGAAGTTCTCCAAAACTTGCCAATATATGCTCCTTCCCATAGTTAATATCGTTTACCTCGATAACAAAAGTAAATTGTGTCATGCTTCCATGAAAAAGTAATAAGCACCATAGCCACTATAAACTGAGTTAAGATATAACAAGAGAAGAAATAAAAAAAATGTCAATGAAGAATAATAAAGCTATCGGGACCAAAAGGATGCAAAGAAAATATTGAATACAGAAAAAGACAAATTGGAATAGAATGGCCATAAAGTATCTTATTATCTCCTCAAGGAAATCAATTGCTAACTTGGATAAACCTCTCCTATAAAAAGATTGAGCCAAGAATGAGCTAATATAGGGCTGGATAATCAGCAAAGAAATTCAAGGGCTACACATTCGCACTTATCCAATAACTGGCACGATAGAAACAAGAGTTGCGTTCACCACTGCCATACTGTGTGAGGTTGTATCCATTTCCAAGTTGAAGATATCCAACAAGGCTAGTGAAAGAGCCTCAATCATGTCAATGTCTACTTGCCAAAAAGGACGTTCGGTTTCCCTGTTCAACGACAACAGTAGAACAGAGAGCAAGATGGTCAGTTCACAGCAACACAAAATATGAGATAAGTACTGACCACCATGAGGACCAAAAAACTGTAAACAGAAAAGAAAAACAGCAGACATGACCTTATTCATTTTGGTGGCTTGTACGAATAAACAAGAAAAGTGGATACATCATTTGAGAAAAGTAAAGGACAACACCTATCACTTTGTGCATGTCTATACGTGTGTTTGTCAGGTGCGCACGCATATGAATTTGTAAATGCATATTTATTTCTCGTGCACGCATGCATATGAATTTGAGCATGTGCCTTTATTGCTTGCGCACGTGTTATATATACCTTTACCAATCCAAAGTCCGCGAGTTTCACAAGTCCACTTGCATCAACTAGTATGTTAAAAGGGCTCCATTTACAGAAACCCCTTCTTCCCTTCCCTAATTAAAGAGTCCACCGCCTGCCTTAGTAGTTTCAAATAGGGTGTGCAGACTTGCACCTTTTGTAGTAGGTGATTCACTACGGTGAATGACTATCTAGCCAACAATCAAATGGGTAGTTAGGAAACCACCACGGGAACCACCAACTACAGCTATTTTAGATGATTAGCAAGTCCCAAATTAAAAAAGAGTTCAGAATGAATAGAGAATGCTTAACAAAAAAAACTGAGCAAAAACTGAATTTTCAATCACTAAAAAAGAAAATAAAATAGAGTTCAGAATGAATAGAGAATGCTTGACAAAAAGAAAACTGAGTAGAAACTAATTGCTATGAGTGGAATTATGAAGCCTGTTCATGCAGCAAATGCATGTATAAGGAGATTGATCTTTATCCAAGCCATTAGACCAACATACATAAAAACATATTTTTAATAATGACGTTGAGCCAAATAGCTACATCAAATTCTTGATATATTAGTGCTTTATCATGAACATCCATGTTCCTAAGAAACTTAAGTCCTGTAGAAAATTTCTCAATATGCACAAACGCACAAGCTATATTGATCAAGGCAACAAGCCAGGGAGGAAACATGGAGGCACATTGTTCGAAAGGGGACACGTATGTAAGAGTCAGAGAGAAAGAAGAAAACCTCGAGTTTTGGAAGTGCAAACAGAGTAGTATCAAGATGAAGCTAAAAATGTGAAAGAAAAGGAGTTTCCAATTAAATCATGTCTAGTTCCTAAATGAATGAGAATAGAGTAAACATTGAAAAACAAGATGATAAGTCCAAAATTGATTTCCATCACTTCTATCATAAGAAGTGACTTACCTTAGTTACAAGAAGTTAAACATGCTACATTTGGTTGTGCAAGCAGCAACATTCTTGACTGGAATTTTAATTATACCAAATTGAAGAGATCCAAGCAACATCTTAACCTGTAATAAGTGGAGTGTTAGCTAAATATGTAATTTGCTACAGAACTTCAATCCGCTTTAAGATTTACACCTAACAATAGGATCTTCAGTAATTTTTGGTCCAATCAAATAAGAAACAGCAAAAGCAAGAAAATATATAATTGCAGGAACAGAAGCTGAGATATAAATTTCCGAGCACGTACTGCCTTTTCTCTTCGAACTCTCTATAAATCAACAAGATTGTGTCTCATTAAACAGAGCTTGTTTAGCTAAGAACAAAAGCTAGACGAATGGAATCTAATAATAAGCTTGCCTCATTTTGCCTTTCACAAGAATGAAAGAAAGGCAATAGCAAGACAACACAATTTTCGTAAGTCCCAAAAACACACAAAATAAAGTATGATGATGTGTTGCATACCATCGGCATCGCCAGGAGGACCAGAGCCACCAGATATCTTCCCTTTTGCATCGGATGGAGGGAAAGTCTGGAGGTGGGAATTTGAGAAAAGATCAATTCTATTGGGCTCCAAAGAAAACAAATGATGTTGATGTCAAACATTAGAGAAATCAATTTCCATGAGATAATCTCAACGAAGGCTGAGTGGGCTTTGAATTAGAATTGGACGAGCTGAAGTGATCCTTTGATCAAACCTACGCAGCATATCATTGACTTGAACAACAGAACTATCCTCCCGCAGGGGTCACCCAAGTCGGGCTTTCCCACGTTTTCTCTACCCATAAAAGACAACCTAAATCTCATGAACAGAAAAACACTAAGTATGACGAACACCACAGGATTAGCTTTGGAAAAAGACAAGTTCTACAGATAACAGACCCGAATTATCCACCATTCCTCTTCCTAATCGTGCCTGTTTCATAACATATCTATCTGCGCATGGCAAAAGCGGACCTCGTACCAAAATCAAAGCATAGACAGCCTCAGCTAAGACAAATCCACACAACCTTATTTTCGGCAGTCAAGCGCAAAGCAGAAGGCAAAAACACTAAGAAACTCTTCAAATCACAGCACATTCCTAATCGCATAAACAACCCAGACTCTACAATTCCACACCGGTACCTGAGAATTTGATAGCTACATGTCCCATGTCCTGGATCTGGGACGGCCTGCAAAAAATCGAGCAAACCGAAGCTAAGATCCGAATATACATAATCGGCCAAGCTCGCAACAACCAAAATCGAGAATCGAGAAGTGATGAAGAGTTTGCGCTCGAGGACAGAGGACGCAGCTAGGTATGGACAGAGGCGCGGCTGAGTTCTCGGTCAGGGCTAGGGTCGGAGGCCAGCGACAGGAGGTGGTGGAGCGATGAGCGGGTGAGGCGACAGCTGAGAGTTCAAGGCCGAGGGGGGCTGGGCGCTGGCTTGGTGGGTCTCGAGGTGAGGTGAGAGAGAGTTGAGAGAAGACGACGAAGGGTGATATCTGCGTTAGTGTGAATGAAACCTAGTGGGAAGTGGAAATTTTGGAAGGAAAGGGGGGACTTTAGCGACGTGAAATTTTGCTCGCTAATTGGCGCCCGTGAAATTTTGTGACGAATTGTCTGCGACTGCAGAGAATTTAGCGACGAATTGACGAATTCGTAGCTAAATTTCCTATTTTGCGACGAATAAATAAATTCGTCGTTAAAAGGGCTACAGAGAAATTGGTGATTTTCATCGCAAAATTTATAATTTTGTGACGAATAAATTAATTCGTTGCTAAAGAGCTCCCGAGAATTTAACGAATTTTTGGCGACGAACCAATGAGTTCGTTGCTAAACAGCTCCTGCGAAATTAGCGACGAATAAGGAAATTCATCGCTAAAGATTTTCATATATTTTCAATTTATTAATTTATTAATTTCTTATTTATTCTATTTATTATTGAATATTTTCTTTCTATTTTTATTTTTGAAAGAAAATAGAATTAAAAGGAATTCGAATTTGAAATTCTATCCTATTTATAATTTCGTCGCAAATTAGTGACAGATCACTTGTTCATCTCTGATTTTTCATGGCTAAAACTTTAATTTTTTAAGTGAATAAAAATAACATTAATAATGATAATAATGAACAGTTATCTTGATTTATTAGAAATTGACAGGTAATAACTCATTGAGTTACGCGCTTATGTAAAAACGAATAAGACTCAATTCCAAGAAATTACATCTTTTGGTAAAGCATTCACTGAGAAAGCAGAAACCTTTTTGAATGAAACTATCCAGGAACAGAAGAAATGCTTTCTAATTCATGAACAAGGACAATAGAAATAAATAAATTGATCGCTCTTCATTTATGCTTATTAATGTAATCTTTACTTAAGTAATAATATATTCGATTTTTTAATTTAAAGAATATTCGTTCTATTTTCATTTTTCTATTAAAAATAATTAATGCAAATTAATAGAAAATATAATATAAGAAAAAACATAAATAAGCTTATCCTTCTAAAGAATCGATCTTCCTTTTAGTTATTTCTTATTTAAGTCGTTCGCCGTTTAAAGAAAGCAAGGATCCCAAAGAATTGATCTTTTTTTTAGTTATTGTTGATTAATGTGTGATAATATAAATCCTTATTACTAATGTTGAACGAAACTAGACCTTATAGAATCTCATTGAATATTTGATGATACATTCCGTACCTTGCAAAAAAGAAAGAATCACTTGATTTCATTTTCCCGAATGAAACAATTACAATATGTTATTTCGCCACAAAAATTGAGAAATTTAAAATAAAAATAAATATTTACCAGAAAATTATATTTCGTCGCTAAATTAATTTAATTTAAAATAATGATTTTGCGACGAAACATAGAATTCGTCGCTAAATTTGCGACGAATTCCTTATTTCGTCGCAAAATACTTGGAATTTAAAATAAAAACAAATATTTAGCGAGGAACAAATTATTTCGTCACTAAATAAATTTAATTTAAAAATAATGATTTTGCGACGAAAAATATAATTTGTTGCTACATTTGCCACGACTTATTCATTTCATAGCAAAATTTGAGAAATTTAAAATAAAAAAATATTTAGCGATGAATTAGATATTTCGTTGCTAAATTAATTTAATTATTTTGCGACGAAAAATGGCCTTCGTCGCTAATTTTGCGACGAATTTTGCTATTTCGTCGCAAAATTTGAGAAATTTCAAATAAAAATAAATATTTAGCGACGAATTCATTATTTCGTCGCTAAATTAATTTAATTTAAAAGAATGAGTTTGCGACGAAATACGGAATTCGTCGCAAAATTTGAGAAATTATCAAATAAAAATAACTATTTAGCGACGAATTATTTATTTCATCGCTAAATTATTTTAATTATAAATATGACAAATTTCAATTAAAAATAAATATTTAGTGACAAATTATTGATTTCATCACAAAATTAATTTAATAAAATAAAGATTTAGCGACGAAAATCATTTTACGTAGCTAAATTTGCGACGAACTTGTCTTTTCGTCGCTACTTTCGTAGCTAATTTGCTACGAAAGTTTTTTGTCGCTAATGTCGTGGCTAATTAACTACGAACATTTTTTTCATAGCTAAATGCGTCGCTAGTTAGCTACGAATTATTTTCATAGCTAATTTCGTCGCCAATTAGCTACGAATTGTTTTCGACGCTAATTTTGTCGCAAATAGCGACAACTATTTTTTTTTCCGTCGATAATTTCGTCGCAAATGTTCGTCGCTAAATCCACATTTTTTTGTAGTGCTAACTGAGCACTTGTGATTTAAGTGGGAGGTCATGGCGGTAGGTTGATGTGCTAGTTTCCCCTGAGGAATAGTCGAGGTGCGAGTAAGCTGGATCGGACATCTCGGTTATAAAAAAAAAAAAAAAGATAATCAAAGCCATCTCTTGTATCTTTGGTGTATGCATAGCCTCGAGAAAAGCATGAAAAAACAACAATTTTAGTATTATCCTTTCATGGAACAAATATGAAGCATTCTTATTTTGGTAAAAAAGACGTCATTATGCGAAAGGATCGCAATTGGGGTCTAAGAAAAGTCATCAAGTATGATTATGTAATTATTTGATTTAAATGACAAATTGAGAAGATAAATTATTTTTCATGATAGATATTTTGTGCAGCTACCAGATCCGTTTTTGTTTCGGGAACAGAAATTTTATGTAATTACCAAATGTGTTCTGATCTCTAAAACTAATCCGGGGAACAGAATAATCAGTGATTCTAATCACGGATTAAAATCACTTTTTTGGAACAGAAATGTTATCGAGCATGACTTTTTCATTCTCCATTATTAAAATATAAGGGTACGCATGACAAGACTTCTGGAAATAGATTTTATGCACAAGAAGTGCTTCTAGAGCAGAAATCTATTTGATAATGTAACTTATAAAGCAAAAATTCATTTGGTAAAAAATTTTACTTATGAAAGAAATTTCTACTTTTGAATTGAATTTTCACTTCTGAGTTATTTTTTCCCCAATTTGAGAAGTTAAAAAAAGTTACTTCTCAACTCAAGAAGTACTTCTTGGACAAAAAAAAAACTCATAAAATATTTCTCTCCTCGCCTTCTTTTCAGTACGCCATCATCCTTTTTTCGACCACGTCCGCCTCCCCCGACCTCCGCTGCCGCCAACCACTAACCATCGACACCCACCCCCGCCACCGCCGATAACCACCGAGCACCACCATTGCAATCACCACTGGCTACCACCCATCGTCGCTGCGACCACCGCCAACCGTCGACCATCGCCCGTCACCGCCACCATTCGCCACCGACCAACATCGCCTATTGCCGGTTGCAATCACTGCTAACCATAGACCATCACTTGCCACCACCCGTTGTTGGCTGTGACCATCGACAACTGCTGTTGACCACCGTTCATCGCCGATCACCGAAGTAAAAAGAAGATACTTTTTAATAATTAAAAATATTTTTTATCACGCCCCGAGCCTCGGGCACGAGCATGCAACTCCCTGCAAGCATAAACTCTCTCGGACGTCCCAGGATTTACATAAATCGAGGGATGTGCCTTGTCGATAGCATGCGGAAGTGATAATATACAAACTCCTCAGTACGATAGTAAAAAGGAGACCTAGGTAACGAGAGTACCAATAAATACATAACCTCCCAACTGTTCATACAAAAGTACTGGCAAGCTAAACATGCTGGTCCGTAGGGGTGACAGGATCAGTACAAAAGACGATCATCAACATCTTAAAAAAGAAACAGGGCATCAAGACCATAATCAAAATATATCGGACTAGAAAATGGAAGTCCCTAAGTCGTTTTACTGGAGTCGTCAGTCTCCTCAGCATCCTCAGTAGGCTCATATTTCGAGAAAGTCTCTGAGCAAAACTTCATGGTATCCTCCATTGTCTTGTCAGCTGACGGCTCCACCAGGTCGTCCTCGGTAGCCTCGATCTTGATGACCTCGTCGGTGTCTTCCAGGGTTGGGGTCTTCTCGGGAACATTCCTCGAGCCAGCTACTGACTCCTCGGCCTCCACCGAATCTCGAGCGGGATAACATGAACTAGGGATTACCCTACGGGATACTTCAGTGGGTTTCAATGGCCCTGTAGTAACTCTCCTACCCTTCTAAACCAAGTCTCTAACCTTTGAGGCTTCCAACTCTTTCCACCCTCATCGTCCCAGACTACCGTGCACTTCCTAATGTATACGGTTCCCTATCCGTCCGGGAACTCCTCAAAATAAGAGGACATTTCCTTCGGGTCACCAAATCTGATTGACCACATTTTCACGGCCTAGGATTTGAAAATGGGGTCCCACAACTGGGTGAGATTTACAACTCAGTAAGATAAGTCCTAACCATAGGTTAGGCTAACCGTACACTCAGACAAATGCAATCAAGGACAAAATGCACTTGCAATCACATGAGGCATTCAATAGTCATTAAATAACATATAGATACAAACAAGTGTCAAGCAAGCAATCATGACGCCATATCGCATCATAGGAATCAAACACATATTGCCAAGCCAGATCACACTTGCCACCCTTTCAATTCTCCTCATTTTCACGCTCGCGTTTAGAACGCCTTAGGCTCGGTCCGCGTAAATACGCGTCAGACCATTACATTGACAAACTCGCGTAAACGCATCAGGTTTTCAATTTCATTCCAGGCTTGTGTCGACACATCTCAAATTATGTCCCGCGTCTCAACCCATCAGGACATTGCCATTTCAATTCCGTGTCTCGTACACCTCATGGTACCATTCAACTCAAACCCCGCGCCTCAGCGCCTCAGGGTATCCATCCACACAATCCCGCGTCTCAACGCCTCAAGGTGTCACAAATTTCTCAGACATGCCAAATGCTTATTTCAATTCAAAACTCATGATCAAGTGCAAACTCATGCAACGAGCAACACATCTATGGCATGCGAGACAATTAAATTCAACAATCAAATGTAACAATCAATTGATGGCACAAGCATTCAAGCCATCTATATCTCTCAAGAACGCACAATGGACAATCACACCATAAACTTCCAAAAATCAATCTAATTCACACTCAATTCACCCAGTCGAGTTCAATTCTCCTAGCCAATGTTCAGAAACTTCTTACCTCAAGCTTAATTCAACAAAATTCATCTTCCAAACACTTCAATGGTTCAGTTCCAAGGGTTCCAAAACAGGGCAGCCTTATACTTAATGAAATCCCATTCATTTCGTCAATTCTTCGCCGTCCAATTATCAATCCACCAAGCATAGACCTAAATAACATATCCATCGACATCCTAGTACGTCTCAACGATGAATTTGGAGCTCAATTCAACTCTCAACAGCCCCTCACAAATTCGGTATGCACAGAACCGAAACAAGGCATTTTCGGTTCTATACATATCTCAACTAATCAATCCTTAAACTAACTTAATTCCTCAATTTATCTACTAATCTACTTGCTAACATGTAGTTCTAGGAGTTGGGAAGCCTCATCGAAAATTTAGAGTCAAGACGACGTCGGAAAGTCCTTGAACGGCGCTGGTTCCTCCAAGTCTTCAACTAGTCAGTTTTTGCCCTTCAAACACAAGACCCATTTAGGGTAAAAAATCCATCAAATTCATCCAAAATTTTTATCACAGCTCAATCTACATGTCCTCTAGATGTCCACAAAATTTGGCCAAAAGATTCAATGGTTTTGGGGTCCTACGGAGTCTAAACAATGGCTTACCTCCAGCTGCGATGGTTTTCGTCGACTTCTGAGAGAATGGCCGGCCGGAACTCCTTAGTGTGTCAAATGACTTTATTCCACTTGGAGGTTGTTGACAAGAGGATGAGGAAGGTGCTGGCGGTTGGCTCGAGCCTAGGCGGTGGCCGTAAGTAGTGATCGGAGCGAGCAAAGGCGGCGGCAGTGGCTGGTCGGCGTGGAACTCTCTCGGCTAGAGGAAGAAAAAGAAGAAAATGAAGAAGATGGTGGCTGGTTATGTGTTCGGCTGAAGGGGAGTAAGAGAGTGAGGTATATACACAAATGGCTTGGTTAACTTGATAGAATGGTAGGTTAAAAGTTGGACATTAAATGCCAATGCATAATCCTTTGACACTTGTCTATATGTCAATCAAGGCTCATCCAATAGCTGCCAATTTCTCAAATTTTCAGCAGCTATAATGAGGTATCAATGACCAAAATGCCCTCATTTCATTTATTAAAGCAAGGTTAAGGCTTGAGGGGCAAAATGGTAATTTTACCCTCGACGTCTGGAACGTCGTTTTTCTAATTTTAATTTTCTTCGATGAGGAGACGGCCAATCTAATTATAATGTTGAAATTCTTGATTCTCAATTTTCTAATTTCGAGACTCGTCTCTAAATCAATTCTCTATCTAATATGATTCCAGCCTTTTCTGAACTGACGGACGGCTTTTGCAGACATTACGCGTATCGACTCTATGATTTATATCATATTTAGGGCTCGTCAATTCATGGCGACTCTGGTTGTAATGTAATTGCGAGGGTCTATTACTAGTTTCGACGGTCTTGATCGTCATCGTTCGATTTAGAAATTTTTTACAAATTATACATTGGTTAAGCGGCATCACCCGCGCTCCAATCGAATAACGCTAGCAACCTTTCCTTAATCGTTCTTAGATCGGCCTTTCATGGCTCTAAATGTCTCCTCAACAATCCTTATAGTCAAAGTGTCATTTCATATTTGAGTTTCCTAAGTCTACGTACCTTGTCTCGCGTTAGCTTTTCTCCTTTGGTCAGTTAACTCGAGATTGATCAGATCCAAGCGAGATACGACTGAAATACATCGTTAGATATATTCTCATTAATGAGTCTCGAAATAACAGGAAAATCTAAATGTCATAACTCTTCCCCACTTACAAAAATTTCGTACTTGAAATTTACCAATAACCAGTTGCTCTAACAAATAATGGTATTGACGCCTCATCATTTTCTCGCTTTCCCACATAGCGCCTCGGTTCCATGGTGCTCCCAAACAACGTTGACCAATGAAATCGTCTTATTCCTTAGAATCTGCTCCTTTCGATCTTCGATCTTGACTGGCTTTTCTACGTAGGATACCCTATCATCACTTCGATAACCTCGTAATCCAGTATGTGTATCAGATCCGGCTCATACTTCCGTAACATTGATACATGAAAGACGTTGTGTACTTGAGACAAGTTAGGCGGTAAGGCAAGCCTATGGGCTAAGGTCCCAATCCTTTCTAAAATCTCAAAAGGTCCTACGTACCTTGGACTCAGTTTTCCTTTCTTTCCAAATTGAGATAATCCCCTCATTGGCAACACCTTAAGGAAAACATGATCGCCTACTTGAAACTCCAATGACTTACGTCGTTTATCCACATAACTCTTCTGACGACTCTGTGTCGTTTTTAGCCAATCCCGAATTATTTTCACCGCCTCAACTGATTGCTCTACCAATTCTGGGCATGTTATGCTTCTTTCTCCAACTTCGTCCTAGAAAATCAGCGTCCTACAAGCCCTTCCATAAAGTTCCTCAAAAGGTGCCATTCGAATGTTCTGTTGATAACTGTTATTATATGTGAACTCTATCAAATGCAGCTGATCCTCCTATCCACCTTTGAAGTCTATCACGCACGCTCGTAACATACCCTCGAGCGTCTGAATCGTCCTTTCTGACTGTCCGTCCATCTGTGGATGGTATGCCGTACTAAATTATAGTCGAGTTCCCATGACATCTTGAAGACTCTTTCAGAAGTTCGCCGTGAACTTGGGACGGGTACTCTATGTAGCCTCACTATCTGCCGCATATACAGTTCGACATATCTGTTCATCGCGGAATACTTTCGCACAAGAATGAAGTGTGCAGACTTGGTCAATCGGTCCACGACTACCCAAATCGAATCGTGGCCTCTCTGGCTCCTCGGTAGTCCCATGACAAAGTCCATAGCCACATGTTCCCATTTCCATTCAGGAATCTCTAACAGTTATAACAATCTACCAGGCTTACAGTGTTGTGTCTTTACTTGCTGGCACGTCAAGCACTTTGCCACATACTTCGCTACATCCACTTTCATCCCGTTTTACCAATAATGTTGACGCAAATTCTGATACATTTTCGTACTATTTAGGTGGATACTATAATTGCTTTTCTGAGCCTCTGATAAAATCCTTTCCCTAAGCTCTTTGTCTTTTGGTACGCATAGACGCCCTCGAAATTTCAAGATTCCATCCTCTAACACTTGAAACTCTGGTCTCTTCTTCGTAGCACTCATCTCCAGGATTTTCTGAATTTTCGGGTCCGAATATTATAAGGCTTTTATCCTTTCTTGGATCTCAGGTTCTATCCGCAATGTGGCTACCAAACTAGATAGTTGACAGACTTTCAATCTGAACTCAAAATCCCTCAAGTTCTCAAATAACGATCACCCTTTTACCAGTAGACAGGCAATGCTCGATTTCCGACTAAGCGCATCCGCGACTCTATTTGCCTTCCAGGGTGATATAATATGTCGCAATTGTAATCCTTAAGCAACTTCATCCATCGTCGCTGCCTCATGTTTAGTTCCTTCTGGGAGAATAGATACTTTAGGCTCTGGTGATCCATATAAATTTGAAATTTCTCGCTATACAAATAATGCCTCCAGATCTTTAAAGCAAAAATGATTACTGCCAATTCCAAATCATGGGTCGGGTAGTTCATCTCATGCTGTCTCAACTGTCGAGACGCGTAGGCAACTACTCTTCCATGTTGCATTAGCACACAACTCAGTCCCTTTAGCGAAGCATTGCTATATATCTTGTAAACTTCAGGTCCTGATGGAATCGTCAATATCGGTGCGGTTGTTAACCGAAGCTTGAGCTATTGGAAACTCCTTTCACACTTATCTGTCCATTTGAATTTCGTTTCTTTCTTAGTCAATCTCGTCAATGGAATGGCTATGGATGAAAACTTCTCCACAAAACGTTTGTAATATTCTGTCAATCCCAAGAAACTTCGGACTTCCGTGACCGTAGTACATCTATGCCAATTCATAACGGCTTTGATCTTCGCAGGACCCACTGCAATTCCTTCTCCAGATACCACATGACCAAGAAATGTCACTTTATTCAACTAGAACTTGCATTTGCTAAACTTAGTATAAAGCGAGTGCTCCCTCAAGGTTTGTAAAACAATCCTTAAATGCTCTTCATGTTCTTTGTTACTCTTCGAGTAAATCAGGATATTGTCAATAAGACTATAAAAAATCTATCCAAGTATTCCTTGAACACCCGATGCATCAAGTCCATAGATGCGACTAGAGCATTGGTCAGTCCAAAAGGCATCACGGTGAATTCGTAATGACCATACCTTGTCCTAAAAGCGGTCTTAGGTATGTCTTCCTTCTTAATTCTCAATTGATGATACTCAGTCCTCAGGTCAATCTTAGAGAACACCGCACCTTCTTGCAACTGATCAAATAAGTCATCAATCCTCAGCAGTGGGTACTTATTCTTTATAGTCACTTGATTCAATTGTCTATAATCGATGCATAAACGCAAGGGTCGATCCTTTTTCCTCACAAACAACACTGGCGCTTCCCACGGTGAAGCACTCGGTCGAATAAATCCTTTATTTAGTAATTCTTGCATTTGCACCTTTAACTCATTCAATTCTGATAAGGACATTCTATAGGGCGCCTTCGAGATCGGCTCCGTTCCGAGAGCTAACTTAATCACGAATTCAATTTCTCGCTTTGGTGGCAACCATGGCAACTCTTGAGAAAAAATATCGAAAAACTCATGCACTACCGAAATATTTTCTTATTTAGGCTCCTCGGCAATCGTGTTCATAACTTCGACTAAGTACGCCTGACATCCTTTAGTTATTGGTTTTGTCGCTTCAAGAGATGAGACTAAAAGAATCGAGGTTCCTCCCTGACTTCCCACAAATTCAAAGCTAGGGCGACCTTCCGGATAGAAATGGATTATATTACTACCACAATCAACTACTGCCCTTTGCTTACCCAATCAATCCATTCCTATGATCACATTGAAGTCATACATGAGTAACACAGTCAAGTCTATACTCTCTTTACTACCGCCAATAATGATTTTACAATCTGCACAGCCCAACGAAATCAGCACATTATCTTTCAACGGGGTGGCAACATGCAGAATCACACTCAACGGTTTTAACTTCATATCAACCAATTTAGCAAACCGAGCAGACACAAACGAGTGTGATGCGCCGGTATCAAACAAAGCATACGCAACTTAGTCACATAAATAAACCATACCTGTGACCACGCCTGACGTTTCTTCTGCTTCCCTGCGGGCCACGACGTAAACTCTCTCCTGAGCTGGGGGTTGGTTCTGATCAATTTGGGGAGTGGCAGCCGACGGTCCTGCCTGTGGTCGTTGCCCTTGAGGTCTATTCGCTAGAGCTTGGTTCGGGCAAGTCATCATCTGGTGGCCCATTTGACCACACTTGAAACACGTTCTAGTTCTTGCTGGGCAGGGCCCATTACCATGCCTTCTACCACAGAGTCGGCAACTCCAGTTCATTGGGTTCGGCGGCTTCACAATGTTTTTTCTTATCGGGGGACGAAGCGTCTATTGCCAGTCATCGATCTCTTACCAATTTGGCGATTATTTCGGAACGAGTTAAACCACGATCCAGATGTGGCATTCCTCTCCTTCAGGTCCCTCTCGGTCATCTGTCCCCGTTCATAGATATCCTTATAAGTCCTCAGGTTCAGAGCTATCATTTGGTTGCGAAGCTCAGGTCTTAATCCATCCCGAAATCACCGCGCCTTCTCTAGGAGATCCTTTACCGATCGGGGTGCATACCTCGACAATCTGGAGAACTCAGCTTCATACTGGTCCACCGTCAAGTGATTCTGACGTAGCTGTAAGAGCTCCACTTGCTTCCTTTTCCAAGCTGTCTCCGAGAAGTACTTGTCATTGAATGCCATAGTAAAGGCATTCCAAGTCAAAGCCGTTCCTTTTAGAAAGACTCTATTATTGGTGGCAGCCCACCAATCATTTGCGGTCCCTTCCAATTGATATACTGCCAGCAGTATCTTTTCCTCATCTGTGCACCTCAGCACTCCAAAAGCCTTTTCCAATTTCTCGATCCATTTCGATGCTAGTTCGAGGTCTCCAGTCCCATCGAACTGGGTTGACTTCAGCGTGATAAACTGCTCGACCAGTTGGCCCATCTGTCTGGCCACAATGACTCCTTCCTAGGCATTCCCTACGTCATTGCCCTAGTCATGATTGCCATTATTTCCATTGCCCCCATTATTGCCGTTATTGGCGATGACGACACCTATTGTGGCTCCTACCGCTTGGGCTATGGCAACATCCTTATCTTGGGTCTGTCTGTCGATGAGGTTGCCAATCCTTTCGAGCGCCCTTAGGACTTCGTCCATTCTCGATCTTCCGCCACAGGTTGCCTAGAAATAGAGGCTCCGCTCCTGGGTCTTCTAGGTGGATTACTCATTCTTGTATACTTTTGTTAAGCCTGAACCACCACAATTTCATTAAGGAGTTAGTAACTCATCCATCCAACCAAGTCCAAAGCTACCAAACTATGTCTTAATAGAAACAGTCATAGCATAACAACTTTCCACATAACTAATTCCAGAGGCACTTTACTAAACAGTCAATGGCCATTACCCCATTCCGTCCACTTCAACGATTCACCAAAACTAGCCATGCTTGTCTACTCAACAGACTAAAATCCAAAATGAATTTTAGCGCTAAACATGGAACTTAATCCTCATAAGCCACCATAATCGTGCCACGACCAAATGTCAATCACATGCGCCAAGTCATATGCCTGCCATGCATCTCGTGCCTTATTCTTCTCCTAAAGTCTCGTTACCCGTCTTGTTCCAACTTAATCCTCCTTATCACTCCAATCCTCAATCAATTTGGATCGAGCTGACCTTGCTCTGATACCAAGCAAGTCGGGTTGTCACGCTCCGAGCCTCGGGCACGAGCGCGTAACTCCCTACAAGCATAAACTCTCTTGAACGTCTTAGTATTCACATAAATTGAGAGATGCACCATATCGATAGCATGCGTAAGTGATAATATACAAACTCCTCTGTATGATAATAAAAAGGGGACCTGGGTAACGAGAGTACCAATAAATACATAACCTCCCAACTGTTCATACAAAAGCACTAGCAAGCTAAACCTGCTGGTCGGTAGGGGTGACAAGACCAGTACAAAAGATGATCATCAACATTTTCAAAAAGAAGCAGGACATCGAGACCATAATCAAAATATATCGGACTAGAAAACGGAAGTCCCTAAGTCGAGCTACTAGAGTCGTCAGTCTCCTTAATATCCTTAGTAGGCTCGTACTCCGAGAAAGTATCTGAGCAAACCTCCACCGTATCCTCCATCGTCTCGTCAGCTGACGACTTCACTAGGTCGTCCTCAGTAGCCTTGATCTCGATGACCTCGTCGGTGTCTTCTAGGGTTGAGGTCCTCTCGGGAACATTCCTCGAGCCAGCTGTTGAGCCCTCGGCCTCCATCAAATCCCGAGCGGGATGACACCAACTAGGGATTACTCCATGGAGTACTTTAGTGGGCTTCAATGGCCCCGTAGTAACTTCCCCTACTCTCCTAAACCAAGCTTCGAACCTATGAGGCTTCCATCTCTTTCCACCCTTATCGACGCAGACCATTGTACACTTCCTAACGTATACGATTCTATGCCCGTCGGGAATTCCTCAAAATAAACAAACATTTCCTTCGAGTCACCAAATCTGATTGGCCACATTTTCACGGCCTAGGATCTGAAAATGGGGTCCCACAACGGGGTTCAATTTACATCTCAGTAAGACAGGTTCTAGCCTTAGGTTAGACTAACCGTATACTCAGGCGAATGCAATCAAGGATAAAATGCACATGCAATCACATGAGGCATTCAATAGTCATTAAATAACATACGGGTATAAACAGGTGTCAAGCACGCAATCATGGCACCATATCGCATCATTGAAATCAAACACATATTGCCAAGCCAGATCACACTTGCTACCCTTTCAATCCTCCTCATTCTTACGCTCGCTTTTAGAACGCCTTAGGCTCAGTCCGCGTAAATACGCCTCAGACCATCACATTGACAAACCCACATAAACGCATTAGGTTTTTAATTTCATTCCAAGTCTGTGTCGACACATCTCAAATTCTGTTTCGCATCTCAATGTATCAGGACATTGGTCATTTCAACCTCGCGTCTCGTAGCCTCAGGGTACCATTCAACTCAAACCCTGGCCTCAGCCCCTCAGGGTCTTCATCCACACAACCCCGCGTCTCAATGCTTCAGGGTGTTACAAGTTTCTCAGACATGCCAAATGCTCATTTCAATTTAGAACTCATGATCAAGTGCAAACTCATGCAACGAGCAACACATCTATGGCATGCGAGACAATTAAATTCAACACTCAAATGTGACAATCAATTCATGGCACAAGCATTGTCAAGCATTCAAGCCATCTATATCTCTCAAGGACGCACAATGGACAATCACACTATAAACTTTCAAGAACCAATCTAATTCACACTTAATCCACCCAATCGAATCCAATCCTCCTAGCCAAGGTTTAGAAACTTCTTACCTCAAGCTTAATTCAACAAAATTCTTCTTCCAAGCACTTCAATGGTTCAGCTCTAAGGGTTCCAAAACAGGGCAGCCGTATACTTAATTGAATTCCATCCATTTCGTCAATTCTTCGCCGTCCAATTATCAATCCACCAAGCATAAACCTAAATAACATATCCATTGACATCCT
This sequence comes from Rhodomyrtus tomentosa, assembly GCA_028455895.1. Classification (NCBI taxonomy): domain Eukaryota; kingdom Viridiplantae; phylum Streptophyta; class Magnoliopsida; order Myrtales; family Myrtaceae; genus Rhodomyrtus; species Rhodomyrtus tomentosa. The sequence continues at coordinate 11,151,625 of JAPCWY010000011.1, forward strand.
AGTACGTCTCAACGATGAATTTGGAGTTCAATTCAACTCCAACAGCCCCCTACAGATTCGGTATGCACAGAACCGAAATAGGGCATTTTCGGTTCTGTGCATATCTCAACTAATCAGCCCTTAAACTAACTTAAATCCTCAATTTATCCACTAATCTACTTGCTAACTTGTAGTTCTAGGAGTTGGGAAGCCTCACCGAAAATTTGGAGCCAAGGCGACGCCGGAAAGTCCTCGAACGACGCTGGTTCCTCCATGTCCTCAACCGGTTAGTTTTTTCCTTTCAAACACAAGACCCATTTGGAGTCAAAACTCCATCAAATTCATCCAAAATTTTTACCACAGCTCACTCTACATGTCCTCTAGATGTTCACAAAATTTGGTCGAAATATTCAAAGATTTCAAGGTCCTACGGAGTCTAAACAGTGGCTTACCTCCAACTGCGACGGTTTTCGTCGACTTTCGGGAGAATGGCTGGCCGAAACTCCTTAGTGGGTCAAATGACTTGATTCTACTTGGAGATTGTCGGCAAGAGAATGAGGAAAGTGCTGGTGGTCAGCTTGAGCCCAAGCGGTGGCCTGAAGTGACGGTCGGAGCGAGTGAAGGTGGCGGCAGTGGTTGGTAGGCGTGGAGCTCTCTCGGCTGGAGGAAGAAGAAAATGAAGAAGATGGCGGCTGGTGATGTGTTTGGCTGAAGGGGAGTGAGAGAGTGAGGTATATACACAAATGGCTTGGTCAACTTGGTAGAATGGTAGGTTAAAAGTTAGACATTAAATGCCAATGCTTGATCCTTTGACACTTGTCCATATGTCCATCAATGCTCATCCAATGGCTGCCAATTTCTCAAATTTTCGACAGCTATAATGGGGTATCAATCATCAAAATGCCTTCATTCCATTTATTAAGGCAAGGTTAAGGCTTGAGGGGTAAAATGATAATTTTCCCCTCAATGTCAAGAACGTCGTTTTTCTGATTTTAATTTTCTTCGATGAGGCGACGGCCAATTCAATTATAATGTTGAAATTCTTGATTCTCAATTTTCTAATTTCGAGACTCATCCCTGAGCCAATCCTCTATCCAATGTGATTTCAGCCTATCCAGAACAGACGGGCGGCTTTTGCCGACGCTATGCGTATCGACTCTGTGATTTATATCACACTTAGGGCTTGTCAATTCATGACGACTCTAGTTATCATGTAATTGCAAGGGTCTATTACTAGTTCCGTCGATCTCGATCGTCATCGTTCGATTTAGAAAAATTTTGCAAATTATACATTGGTTAAGCGGCATCACCCGCGCTCCAATCGTATAACGCTAGCAACGCATTCCTTAATCGTTCTTAGATCGACCTTTCATAGCTCTAAATGTCCCATCAACAATCCTTATGATCAAAGTGCCATTTCCTATTTGAGTTCCCTAGGTCCACGTATTTTGTCTCGCGTTAGCCTTTCCCCTTTGGTTAGTCAACTCGAGATTGTTCAGATCTGAGTGAGATACGACTGAAATACATCGTTAGATACATTCTCATTAATGAGTCTCGAAATGACAGGAAAATCAGAATGTCACATTTTTAAAGAAAATTAAAAATTTTAAAAATGAAGTATAAATTTTTCGACCGCTAAAAACAACTTTTCGTATAAGATTTTGCTTTAACAATATTTCAACAGTAAAAATTATTCACTGTTACCAAATGAATTATATGATCAGAAATCAAATTCTGGAGCAAAAGTATAAAACTCAACTTATGCTTCTGAGTAGAAGTAGAAAAATTAACTTCTAATCATAAATTGATTTCTGAAGCAAAAGTGTTACCATGTGTGCCCTAAGCAACCACTCACCATATAACAAAGTAAAGAAATGTTAGTTTTATCTGTAAATTATTTACTTTATTTTCCTAAATTTTCCTCATTATCATGAATATTTTGACTTCCACTTTTGGTAAATAATTCCCACAAATATTGTACATTGTGGTTGATGCATGCTATACACAATTTACTCAAAGATCATCCCTTATGCTAAAGTTTTTTTTTTTTGAATAATGGTTCCCTAATAAAAACAAGAAAAATAAAGAAATTACAACTCAAAATAATTGGTTCCCCCCCCTCAAAACACAATAATTACTTAGCTATCTACCAAATAAAACATTTTTTTAGAAATAAGTACACCAATTTTGTTCCAAAGGGATACAGAAAAGGAAAAAAAAATAAATAAAGAAGGCAAGCATCGGTCTAAAATCAAGAGCGGACCCCATATATAATTTTTAACAAATCTAAAATCAAGGGTGGGGCCCACAGTGAATAACACAGTTAATTCAATGTAAAATGGGATGTCAGAAGCCAATTAGAAAAATTTCAATTAAGGATCCGAAGTGTTTGTATTTTCTTAAATAAGAGTCTAAAGTGATCTTTATTTTAAATAAAGGCCCGAACTGCCTTCTTTCTTTCAAATAATGGTATGCAGTGTTTATGCCTATTTCAAAAAAGGGTTCGACCTTGTCGGCCAAAGAAATATTTCGCCCAATTACGAGAATTTTCGTTAAAATACAATTTTAATTCAACTTTTATTTAAATTAAAGTAAAAAACTAAAAATTAAAATGAAAAAACAGTGGAAACACAAGAGGAATGGGTTGCCTCTCGCTTGTGGATGCCGCCCAACAACCGGTGGGGCGAAGGCTCTAGCCATCAGGGTTGCCGGTGCCTCGACGTGGGCTAGTGACCCCGCCGACCAGTTACGACTTATGAGGGACACAGCCCTCTCCCTGATCTAGGCATGGATCGCCGACCCTGGGCCAGACACAGATTTGGAAGAGGGTCGCGGCCGTCGCCACTAATCAGAGGGGTCGTTGGCCCCGCTATGGTGCCGACGACCTTGATGGCTACCACCACCAACGGTGGGGTGGCGTCACCCGCCTGAATTTATTTTTTTTTAGTTTTTTTTTAAATTTTACTAAAACAGAAAGAGAAATAACTAATGGAAAAATTAAAAAAAATCAAATGATAAAAATGCCCTAATCAACTAGTGAGATGCCCTTTTTTGAGATTGATATAGTTACTTCAAGCTCTTGTTTGAAATAATATCTACTTCATGCTCTTTTTTGAAATAAAATCCACTTCAAGCCCTTTGTTTGAGAAAATAAAGACACATCATGTACTTATTTGGAATTTGCCCGGGCCAACAAGAGAGTGGGACCAAGCATTAATCGAGTCAGCTCAGAAATGGAAGCTCTTCCTTCCGAAAAAACTGATGGCCGTGAATTTGTACTCAAACTTTGTAAAAATTTCTGATTTTAAAGGTTGTTTTTTTTTGGGGGGGTCGGAGATATTACATGTACTTGATTTCGTACGTATGTGCACCTTTGCGCATCGAGAAAAATAGAAAAAGATTGATATATCGCCTTTGAGAAAATAAGTTGAAGACAAAATTCCTTATTTATCTAATAATGCTTGCACAGCGTAGAAGTCAACCAGACAAGCCACTCTTCTTGCTAAGCGTAATACGTGATTTTCTTTAGCCGAGGCATGTAACGATGCTTATGTTGCACCATCCTAGGACTGTCCTAGGCATGTAACGATATCTCCCTTGACTCGAGTTTGAAATTTACATGGTCTGCTCCAGAGTTGAGACCCACGCGACGCACACGGGGAGAGCGACAGCAATAAAGTCACAATGTTATACTCTCAAAACTCATAAAGAGAAATCCTGGAAACGCTCTCAAAAGGCTCTTGATTAGTCACCCTGTATTGCTGATCGCAGGGTCGGGCTGCCGGTTAAGCCATGCAGGCGCTCAGCCAACCCCGCCCGCGAGCGTGCGAGCGTACTCAACATGAAGTATCGGGCATCGCAGGCAAGAAAAGCGGCCGCTGGCCGCCCAGATAGGAGCTTCAGACATTTTGCAAACTCGACCGACACTCGTTGTGAACCCTATGTTTCGCAGGGTTTAATAACTATTACACGTCAAAGCATCTCGGAAGCGTGTTGTGCGAGTCTTGAGAGGAAATCATTGAGAGAGATTATGTGTATGTGAATGCTCATTACGCACACAACTCAAAGTGAATGCTCCGTACTATTAAATTATGTTTTTCGATTCTGACCAGAAGCAACAAAACACGATACTTGTTAAATTTATTGCAGATTAGCAAGGGGGAAAAAAAAAGAGGGGAGAAAATCTAAAAAAAAAACAAACAAACAAAAAAAGTTCCATTGCGCTCTTTCATTAGAGGAAAGAATTGAGATTGCAAGAGCATTTTCATTTGGGCGTGAGAACTTGCTTGAAATTTTCCCATGTCAGCCCTTTCTCAATGTACACGATGTTAGAAGGGTCGAAAGGTCCTTCGATTCTGTCGATCGACTTGATCCGTGCCTTCGCCGGAAGAATGCTTTTCGACTGGTCCGGCGATGTCCCATAGCTCAAGCTTGAAGAAAATCCCTGGAAGTTAGTTTTACAATGTCAATTAAATGCATAGCATACCGACTCACCTAGAAATTGAGCCAAAGGGGCGTAACTATGACTGCTTTGCGCTTGTAATTTTCGTAGTGTAATTCACACCTACCGTTAAGTATACCTTCTCTGATACGAGGAGCACGATTTTCGCGTCGATTTATCGCCTACGTTGACTTCCGAATATCCTCGGAAAGATCAATCTCGATTCGGTCCGGCTTATTTAGATATCAATTAGCTAGGCTCCATTCAACGTAAACTTTAGATGGACTGACCTTATAAACGAGGACTTCTACCTCCTCTCCGTCCACAGCGGCATGCACCACGAGAGCTTCTCCTCTTGCGGACTGGCTGTACAGCTCCAACATCACGATCTCGTTGTTGTGGCCGTGCTCTTCCCCGTCGCCTCTGTCTTCCTCGTCCTCCTCCTCGCCCCCGCAGCCGTGCCGCACTGTTCTCCGCCTCGCCGCGCACGGAACGACCGTGTCATGTGGACGGCTCTTGCAGGGCCTTTGACCTCCGAGTGTGGACCTCGTCCTCGTGGGTGTGAGAGGTTGTTCATGAGCGGTGGGGAGGCTCGGGAGCTTCGACGGTGAAGGGAGAAGGGTTGCCCATTTGCCTAAGTTGCGGAGCATTTCTGCGTGCGCGTGTGTATGGTCAAACGTTGTAGTTCTGAGGATAAGGTCACGCCGTGACCCATCAGTTCAAGTTGGGGAAAAACTTCAAACACTTCTGACTTTAATTTTTTTTTTCTCATAATTTTTTTCTATGTTTTCTCAGAAAATTTGAAATTAACAGCATTTCTCGCGACTTTTAGAGAAATGTGAGACAATCTTATGTAATTTGATTTTTTTTTAAACGCTTATTATTTTAAGGGCCCGTTACCTTAAGATATGGAAAGATACAACGTTCATTCTATCCACCACGAATTAGGTGAGCTTTCGTTATGAATGTGATGTGTACGCATAAGATGTGACTAACAAACACCTCATGCCTCATGTGAGATCTCAACACTACAACCAACTTAAATCAGTCATTGCCCTCGTTCAGAAGGTGGGCATTGACATCGAATCAATCTTTGTCGCGGCGTTTGCATAAAGTCATTCGTAACATCTATAAATTTCTTACACAAATGCTCGACGCCACTCTCATGGAATGAGTTTTATCTTCAAAATTTTGGGGCTTTACCCTGATGCCTAAAGCCCCTCTTTCAAGCAGATTTTCACTTGAGATAAGAATTTAGACCACGACAAACTGGAGTCATGACAAAAGTAAATTGTCGCGAATTTTCTGGCACTTCGCTGAAAGTGTTGTTTGTAGCAAAAATATTCGCCCTTTGGATTGGCCTTCGGCCCGTCCTATCAAGCCTAGGCCGCCCTCATTTCTTGCGCAAGGCCCAACTTCACACCTTGATCCAAGCCCAAGCACCGGAATGGCAAGTGGTCCCTACTCAAAGTAGGGAAAATTGTCCAAAAATTACTAAACCTATTGTATGGGGATCAATTCGGTCATAAACCTTTTAACTGTGTCAATTTGGTATCAATTTTGATCAGAAGTCACTAACGTGAGGATTTAGTTAGCGCTGGCCATTTTACATGGCACAACCAGCACTGGAGCGTACATTTTTTTAATTATCTATTTCCCTTTTTTTCTTTCCTTCTTTCTTTGAGCAATTGCCAAGCCAAAGCAATGGCCAACAAGGCCAATCTTACCCAGCAATGGCGCCTCGCCAGCCTCGAGCAAGGTTGACCTCACCTAGCGACGGCAAGGTCGAGCTTTACTAGTGGTAGGACCTTCACCTTAGGTTGGTCTTTGGTCATTGCTAAGGGTCGAGTGACCGACTAGAGGAATAAGGAAATAAAAAAATAAAAATAAAACACAAGAACTATTAAAAAATTAGAGAAATTAATAAAATTTTTAAATTTGTTTATGTCAGCACTAATCGTATCACGTAAGACGATCGACGTCGATTAGACCCCCACATCAGTAAATTTTGGTCAAAATTGATCAGAATAATTAAGTTGGCAAATTATCAAAAGGTTTTTGTGACTAAATTGATAGAATTAAAATCCGACCAAAAAAATTGATAGAATTAACAGATTTAAAATTAAATTGATAAATTTTTTAAAAATATTTAGGATTAAATTAATACAATTAAAAGATATATGATTAAATTGGCCATCATACATTAAGTTGAGGAATTTTTTTGGATTATTTTTTACCTTGAGCAATTAGCCCAAAAGGGGGGCTTGCCTTACTTACGAGGCAAACGTGGTGGAGGTATGCTACCCCAAAATCCGGACACACTTTCCTTCTCTTTTTTCAATTCCATCGTGCGTGCGTTTTCGTAAACGAAAGTATCAAGCTGCTGGACTCGTGTCCTATCGATGTGTTGGATCGCTGAACATGTGTTGATAGCATGTCGAAGGTTTTTGGACACTCCGACACGATATAAAAGACTCCGAAGACGCAAATATTAGGCTATTAGCTTCTTCAAAAACGGTGACGTAGCGAAACGTCAGAACAGATTAAACCACACGCGAGGGCAATTGCGAGTGGGACTGGACGAGGGGGCCACAATTATCCCATCAACTGCAGCGCCCCAATTATTGGAGCATGGAGCTTCCTCTCCCCGTGTCGACTTTCCTTCGCCACGTATCCACCACCCACATTGTCTTAACCTTAACTCAATTAATTAATAAAATCCCAAGCTGAAACCATAGCAGAAGTATGGAAAAAAAAAAAATTCCTATACATGCTGAAATATGCTGACCATTGATGACGTCACAAATTGCAGCGGCGGGGCTCGCCGGACCTCTCAGACGGCGCGTGAGGTGCAGATCCCTCGTGAGAACGCTGTGAAAAATACAAAAAAAATTGCTCCAATTGGAAGACCAGAAGAGTCAGTAGTGATTAGTATTTTTATCATCGTCGCCGTCGTCACAACGATTAAAAAAAGCTCAGACTTCAATGGAGTGTCTCTTCATTACCTCATCATCACCGTCATCTGCTCCCCCCCTTCGTCAATCATCGCGCCCTTCCTAGTCCTACCGACCCTCTCCCAATCCGCGACCAACGGGGCCGGCTTCGACCGCCGCCCGCCCTCGCTCGCTGCTCGAAATTCTAGGTTTCCCCACTCTCAGATCCGTCGACGCTCGGCGTCGTCGACTCGGTTTCCCTCCCCTGGCGATCGGGGAGTAGCGCTTTCCTGGTTTCGCGGATGCTGGTGCGGGCTAGAGCTTGACGTTCCTTTTTTGGTTCGAGGGGGTCCGGCCGATGGATGCCTTGCAGAGAGTGGTCCAGCCGCCCGGCGCGGGCGGCTACGGCCCGCACGCCTTGAGCAGGGACGGCGATTTGGCCGTGCCTGGTCAGTTTCCTGCTGGTCTGAGGGTTCTCGTGGTGGATGACGACCTTATTTGCTTAAGAATGCTGGAGCAGATGCTTCGGCGCTGCTCGTATAGCGGTAGATTGCTTGATTACCATCCCCGATTTCGTTTGTTTCGTTCTCTCTCGTTTTCGGTTCGCGTGTGAATTTTCAAGTTTTCAGTCTAAGTTTGATTAGTCTTAGATCTCAATTTCGTGCTTGACTATGGAGTCCAACTTCTAAGTGCTTTGAGTGGGGATCGATAGGGTAATTGACCCCCATGGAAGTGGGTTAGCGGAAAGTTGGCATGCTCTTTCATTTCAAAGCAACTGCTCTTAGGGCAGGTCAAGCTATATTTGTAAGTGTGTCTGCTAGTTGTAATAGATTGACAGAGTGAAACAGATGAGGCAGATTGCTCAATCTTAGATGGACTTCTTCCCTTGATGGATCATGGCCGAAAATATGTTGGGAATCTGAGGTACTGGAGTTATGTATGTTCAATAAGTATAACCTGGAATATTTGGGTTTTGAGTGGTGATGGCATTTTGTTGGTAACTTCATTGGTCTCTACTTATTGTTGGGATTTGGAGATGATATCATCTCCTTTTCATGTGCTGTGAAGTGCTAGGTGTAGAGAAGGAGGGAATAAATGACAGAAGTAGAACCATACTAGAAAGAAAATTAAACTGTTTGAGGAAATGGACCGATCTGTGGATGTTCTGTGGATCGCTGGGATCACCTTTCTTACCACTAACCGTTTGATACCAACAATCTCAGCAAATGCGAGAGTTAAGTCTTTTGACAGCTATTGCTAGACATCTGCAGTTCCATGTATATGTGTAGTATACTGCCCTTCATCTATCATAGTAAATTTGATAACTAAAATAGCTGAAATGTACAGTTATTGTCCCTCACGTTCTGCATAGGTACAAAGATGAATCATACTGCTATGACAATTGTGGAATAGTAAAAGAGCTCGCAATTGAAATTGTGACAGAGAAGAAAGGGCTAATGTCAAGATAGTAAGCGGCTATTTCGTCAAGACCTTTTGTTTTCTAGACCTTTTGGAAATCGTGTATATGCAATTAGCCTTGTAGATGAATTCCAGCTTTTACAACTCAACAGTTAGTTTCATTTTTTTTTTTCATTTGGAAGTTTGTGAAAACTGGAGGAAAATGTGAGATTGGATGACAAATGAATGATTAAAATTGTATTATAACTAACAGAATCTTTGGTTGGGGAGATTTGGTGGGTAGAGAAGAGATTTATGGGACGGACTTGTAGAGTGCATTGTTTGTCTGGTTTAACTAGAGTTGAATGAATATGGAGAGATTCTTCTTTGCTCTCTTATTAATTCTAAGTAACTTCTGAATCCCTCCAAGTCTCTCCAGAAGTTGGATGATTGGGGTGGATTTGATTTTTACTTATCATTTATGTCACTTTTGTTTGATCTCTGTTTATTTCCTTTGTCGCCGTTTCATTCTCTCGATCTCATCCAAACTTCTATAAACTTAAATTCATTCTGTTTTTATCTTTTCTCTAGTGATTATTTCATTGCTTTCCCTTTTTTACAAATCGTGCTATCCAAACACAGTGTAAGAATCCATAGGTGGCTGATGTTCGAGAGCATCCAGGAATGGAAACAAATCACGTAGCAAAATATGAGGAGCATGTTTGGTCATGATCTGGATGGTGGCATGTAGCACTTAATCATCCATAGAATTTGGTTCTTGGAAAGGCGAAGTGCCCAAAAAAAAAAATGTCACTACCTGAAAGCTACATTGCGTTGGTTGACTTTTTGTTACAAAATATTTCTTTTAAGGAAGCACTCGAAAGTGGAAGCTGAAAAACTAGTTTGAGGTAATTCAGACCATCAATGTTAAATTTAATTGAAAAAAAGGATGGAGGTACCAGACAAGCAAAGCATCTCTTGTTCTTTTATTCGGTAGTGAATTAGAAAGAGGAAAAGAAATAATGGAAGAGTGCTTGCTCTTAAACAATGATATCTTGATGGTAGATATGCAAGTTATGCAAGTATACAAAGCTCTTCAAGGTTGAGGTTATGAGTTTGAGTTGCTTCTATGGTTACAGCCTAGTTATACTTTGTACATGTACAGTACTATGAGGTCGTTAAATTTTGAATGAATTAAGTTTATACCTCATTTTTGTGGAAGCCAATTCGTATCCTAAAGATCATGTAAGGAGTGGGAGAATTGCTATATTATAATCTCCACACCACATATATCACAGCATGGAAGTACTCACTAGGGCATCTTACATTTTTTTTTTTAAATAAATACCATAGTTAGATCCCCTTTGTATTGCATGGAAAAACTATTGTGAAAAAAGTGATGTTTGGTGCCACAATCTGCAGTTTGTTCCTTTTTTTCTCCCTCATTTTGGCTTAAACAATGTATATGATAAATAAGCAACTAGTTCACAATTTAGAGCTAGCTGAAATTTTGGGGCAAACTCTGGTGAACTCTTTTGATGACTTCTTTTTATGCAGTTACAACGTGCTCCCAGGCAACTGTGGCATTGAATCTCCTTCGAGAGAAAAAAGGCTGTTTTGACATCGTTTTAAGTGATGTTCACATGCCTGATATGGATGGTTATAAACTCCTCGAACATGTTGGACTCGAGATGGACCTTCCTGTTATTAGTAAGTATTATTTTGTTTGCTTGAGATTTGGATTTCCCTTTTGTTATGAAAACTAAATTTGGCGGAATGCTACTGCAGTGATGTCTGGTGATGGAAGCACAATTGCTGTTATGAGAGGAATTAGACACGGGGCATGTGATTATCTTATTAAACCTATTCGCCCTGAAGAGCTTAAGAATATATGGCAACATGTTGTTAGGAAAAAATGGAATGGAATTAAGGAGATTGAACATTCAGGAAGTTTAGAAGATAATGATCGGCAGAAGCGAGGAAGTGATGATGCTGATGGTTCTGCTGTTAATGAAGGGGTGGAGGGCTTGCTGAAAACCCAGAAAAAGCGCAGCAATCCTAAAGAAGAAGATGATCCTGAATTGGATAGTGATGATCCTGCTACATCAAAGAAACCGCGTGTAGTGTGGTCGGTGGAGCTCCATCAACAATTTGTCAGTGCTGTAAACCAACTTGGAATTGACAGTATGGTCTTACACCGTAATTTTGCTCTTTGTTTCTTTGCATGCTGGTTTTATCATGATATGAAGGAACTTAGAGTAGAAATAGTGAAGGAGGTATCCTCGTTCTAGTCTTCAGGACATAAGCATCATCAATGTTGTAGCCACTGTTTGCTACCTCTGAAATGGTTCCTTTGGTTTCTTTTTCAGAGGCTGTGCCAAAACGGATCCTAGAATTGATGAATGTTCCTGGCTTAACTAGAGAGAATGTCGCAAGTCATTTGCAGGTTTGTTTACTTCTCCTTCCCCACACGCCAGTCAGTTTTCATTGGCCATACATCTTTTCTTCTATGTTGATAGCTCTATCAGGGAATGGTGACCAATATACTCTTATGAGAACCATCTAGGCCTTTGTGTCAAATATTTAGAGGCCCAAGTAGTCGATGTGTGTTTACCAAGTTATTTTCTTCTTTCATGTCAAAAGAAACTCTTATCCTTTGGCACTTTGAGACAGATACTATACTAAATGGCTAGAAGTAAGGCAGGCTTGGACGGCTCCAATTAAGCATTGCATAGGGATGAAGGTGAACTTTGTCCAATCAGTAGGATTTTTGGCGTTGAAGCTGAAAATCCTCGATGGCAGAGCTGTTTTTCTAATATTCCTAGTAGTATCAATGAAATTTTAGAGCCTTTTTTTGACATACCACTTTATTTTTTCTAGCTGTTTGTAATTCTGTTTTTGATTTATTGCTCAAATGCTTGTAAATTAAAGAGAGGTGGCTTTTGAATTTTTTTATGTGGAAGAACTTGGTTTTGTGTATTTTAGGTCACTGTAGGTTTCACTTGGATGAGGCTTTAATTTCTTTGGATATGTTTGACAACTGAAAAGGAGCCTATTGCTGAATGTTGCATTGCTGCATCAGATCATAGTCTTAGGTTAGCCTTGATTTGCTTAATTAAGTCTAAATCGGCTGGAGGTACTTGGAAGTTCCTTTTTTCTGAATACAGTAGCTGAAGGGACTTGATGTGAGGATTCTATACAGTTCAGAATTCTTTTCAACGCAGAGGCTATTTTATAGATGAAATCTATCTATTTTCTGAAAAAGAGCCACTTTTAGCTGTACCTCGGGTTTATAAGAATTGTTGTCAAGCCATTTGGTCCTTGGTTGAGTATTGGAGGTTGGTTGGTTGAGTATTGGAGGTTGGTTCTTGATAGGAGTTACCATCAGATCAACTTTCTTTTTTTTGGTCCATTTAGTGATCATTCAGTTAGGAACGAAAAGAGGTGGCATGGATGCAACTAGGAATGGTTGTGAACTTGTGAAAGGCAATGGTGCTGTTGCAATGGCGTTGGAACTTACATTATTGGTCAATCATAGACAAAAGTTGAATAAATTAAAATTAACTTCTTATTGTGCTCGCCATTATTTCTTTTAATTTCTTTTGATGCTGATGTAGCATGAATAAATTATTATTTGTATAATTTCAACAGTTTTTGCAGAAACTGAATACTGTTGTAACGCTGTTGAACTGAACATGATATTATTTTTTGTCACTCGCACAGAACGTCTAGTTGATCTAGTCTGCATATTATCATCTTGGCTGGGTACTGAGTTTTGCTTGCTGTGTCAAACAATTTCAGAAATTTAGGTTATATTTGAAGAGATTAAGTGGAGTAGCTCAGCAGCAAGGTGGGATATCCAGTTCATTTTGTGGACCTGGAGAACCAAATGTCAAGTTGGGTCCCCTGGGAAGATTTGATATCCAAGCTTTGGCAGCCTCTGGCCAGATACCTCCACAGACATTAGCAGCATTGCAATCTGAGCTTTTGGGTCGACCAACAAGCAACCTATTGTTACCTACATTTGATCAGCCAACTCTCTTACAAGCTTCCATGCAGGTATCCAAATGTCTTCCTGTTGAACATGGTGTGGCATTTGGTCAGCCTCTGATTAAGTGCCCATCTAATGTCTCCAAGCAGTATCAACAGCCCATTCTATCGACTCAGGATGCTCCTTTGGGATTCGGACCATGGCAGGCTACTAGCCTTAGTACGGTCGGAAACAATAACATTGTTCCAGGAAGTATTCAGAGTAATAACACTTTGATGGATATATTTCAAAGACAGCAGCATCAATATCGGCATAAGCAGCAGCAGCAGCAGCAGCAACAACTACCACAACAACCTCTCCCAGAGCCTAGCCGTTTAATTAATGTGCAACCATCTTGTCTTGTTGTTCCCCAGTCATCCGCTGGTTTTCAAGCAGCGGTTAGTCCTGCTTCGGTAAACCAGAGTTCCACCTTCAATAGAAGTACTGTTATCGACTACAGTCTTCCATCATATCAAGGCAATGCTCCTTTAAATACTGGTCTGGCCTCGGAGAAAGATCTCAAAACCCCTGGTGTACTTAGTGGCTGCTCTGTACAAGGTTCCATTTCACCGACTTTGTCATCTAGTTTAGCAAATGCTGACAGTAGCAATAGCTGCCAACTTCGGAACCCATCAGCAAAATATAACATCATTGGACAAGCGCCAGGTGCTGTTTCTAATTTTTGCAATATCCAAGGTTCTTATGGTGCTAAGTCAGGTGAAGCCATTGATCAAGGACCGCTAAATAATCTAGGATTTGTTGGTAAGGGATCGGGCACCCCAAGTCTCTTCACAGTTGATGAATTTGAACCAGCGTTGAAACACATATACAGTGGAAAGGTCCATCTGGAGAATGGTGCAAGTAGAATCAAACGAGAACCGAGTTTTGACTTTGTGGATGCAAAAGTTTCTCCAATACTGGAGCAACTCTCTTCGAATGATCTTATGAGCGTTTTCACGGAATAGGTAACGTTTATTTCTGTTTTGTTGTTCTTCTGTCCATTTTCCTATGAACATCATATCGTAACAAATCATGACTTTACCTATTATGTTATGTTCTTTAGTCGTGTCTTTTCTATTGTTCTGGAATCTCCATTTCCCTTTTGATGTAGGACCTTGATCAATTTTGTTGCTATAACATAGACAGCCTTCTGAGAACGTAAGTTGTCTCAGTAGCTGATCCTGCGTCCCTCTGTATCAATGTCCACTTTCTCCCTGGACATAGGACCATGTCACCTTGATGGATTTTTGTTAACAAGTCATAGATAATGATCATGTCAAATATGATCAGCAGTGAACTGGCATGAGGTGGCGATAAAAATTGACTGAGTGTGCAAAATGATTGACCTTTTCAACAATTGCCTTAAAACTATGTTCTTCCAGCGCAATATGTATGAGAAACTGCAAGGGTTCCTTGCCTCTCGGCAGGCACTTGTTGAATTATGACTGCTGAATTTTGGCATGCCCAAGGAATCTTACAGAGCAGTGGTTTTCTCCATTCTGCGCCTACTTTAGTACGATAGGCATTATATCCACTACATGCAAGCTGGGAATTGACGTCTTTACCTGTCATTTAATTCACATGGTTTATGGCTTATGAATTTGCAGTCAGTATTAGTTGAAATCTCATGCGCATGTTCATCCATAATTATCTGATTTCCTAAGCTTGCGATAATCATAGTTACATGCAATTGGCTAACAAATTGTCCTTTCCACAGGATGCTTATGCCGTTTGATTGGTTTGGAGGCTCTGTTCCATTTGATCAAGAGTTCAGATTTATTCACTTCTTGGGGGTGGAACTGATCCTGGTTAAAAACTGTAATGTTTACTTTTAGAGATTTACTAATTTTTCCCGAACCATGTGTATAAATGCATTTCATTAAACTTATGGATAGTTCTGAAGCCAAAATAAGTCGTACGTAATGTTTAGGGGCTTGGTTTCACCACTCGGTGTCACATTTGACCCATGTGTAGTCATTTGGACTAGGATGTCAATATCCATTTATTCATTGTCTAACTTCTTAGGCTGTGATACTGAAGCTGCTGTTGCCTTTCCTCAGGATGCAGAAAACTGTTTGTAACCTTTTAATGCTTAGGCTGGTTTTGCCGCCACGACCATTTGACGGGATTGCTTCAAACGAGCAGATCTCGATCTTTGAGATATCTTTTCACTTGCAATTGCGGGTTCTATTCGCGATCTGTTTCTTCCGAAGGAGCGCTATTGTCTTCCTCACTTGAACTGAGGACATATTTGGTCCGTGGGTATAATAAGTGGGATAGGGGACTGATTTCCATTATGTTTAGTTGGCATGTGGAGAAAGCTACTTTGCCGATAGATTGAAAGATACTTTTCTCTCATTTTAGAATAAATATTTACGTGATTGGAATTACTACCCATATAAATTCTTTTATAGTTATTTTTTTTTTCTATAGAATCTTTCTGTCCACAAACATAAGTTAGTTGTGCCGTAAAAACGTTGTACCACTTGTGGACTAGTTTTTTGACGATCAACATATATGAAGTTCCTTATATCTTTTTCATATTGTGTAAGCGCTGCTAATTAAAGATGAATAGACTGTTAAAAATTACTAGGATGTGATTAAGTAGCATTTATGTAACTTTTCATTAGGAAAAATAAGGCATCAATAATCGAGTGATTATACCATTTTTATCTTTTCCGGTTATTAGTAAGGAAAAGTGTGTGCATATGTCAGAAACTTATACTTAGTTTTGCGAGATCAGTGATCTGTCATTGGGACAAATAGCTTTCATCCTCTAAATTGTTAACAACTTTTTCTTAGTTTATTTGTGAGTCAATAGTTAGTCCTTGAATTTAGAAAGAGTAGAGAAATAAGATAAAAACCCGTTTCGAATGGAAAAATATGAAAAAAAAAATCTTGTTCTATTCGAAGCTGCCATTGGTATGAGAATGATGTATAATTATTTTCGGACCGCAAGAGTAGCAGTCGCTAGTTGATCTACATTATGGATAACAGGTGAATGTTTGCATTTATGTGATTATCTTTTACGTAGGTTTCTAAATATAAAAAACTTACCACATGAAATCCTAATTTTTTCGAACAAGTTGATTAAGTAACTTCGACATTGGACTTTTCCAAAATGAGTGTTATTGCATCGAGTGAATTTAATACTAGACACCTGTTGACATTTCAACATTCCTTCTTCTTTTAGGGTACCAGCTATTGAGTCCGCAGTAAACACTAGATAACCTAGTGAAAGAATTAGTCTGCATAAGTATCAATTTCATCAAGTACATTGTCGATTAACTTGCTAAATAATTAATAAATTTCCCTGAATTGTTTTTTTAGAATACTTGTCGAATTTGAGTCCGCAAAGAAGTTCAACTTTCTTAATTTGGCTAAATTTTTTAATTTGAGTAGGTTTCCTAAAAAATATCTCCTATTTTGGATTCAAATATTATGTATACATGTGAAGAGATGGAATTCTACCTATACACAGACACAGTAGAGGAAGTGTTATAATATATATATATATATATATATATATATTTATATTCTGTATGTTTATCGAGTGAATTTTCTATAAAAGATTATCATATAATACTTGTTGCTTTACTTTGGGTATAATTAATGTCTGGGAAATACTTGATCGATCGAATGATTGTAAAATGTGTATTCTATGCATTCATAGTAGATTTCATGACAATTGGCTCTCCTCTTGGAGTATGTACCAAACTCGGAGCGAGCCACGTACATTTTTGGCGTCTTATCATTCATTATTAATTTCTCTAGTAATTTCTTGTTCTCCCATTAAATTTGAAGCGCAATTCCTTAGCTTCACACCACTTTCCATAAGGATAAGTAGCTTCCAACTGATAACATTTTTTTGGTCAAGCTCATCCATAATTAGTAACTTTTCGTGTGAAAACTTCCAGCCCATGGCGAATTGCACGTCGGGTAAAATTTTCCATTAATTATAGTTTGGAATCGTTTGTAAATACATACCAATCAATAACTTAAAAACTCTTGCATGATGCAATACGGGATTTGAGTCACCGAGTGACTAGAGGGTCAATCCATAGTTATGTCCACGGTGGAGGGGCAACACG
Source organism: Rhodomyrtus tomentosa (assembly GCA_028455895.1). Lineage (NCBI taxonomy): Eukaryota > Viridiplantae > Streptophyta > Magnoliopsida > Myrtales > Myrtaceae > Rhodomyrtus > Rhodomyrtus tomentosa. Next base: position 11,168,497 of record JAPCWY010000011.1, read on the forward strand.
GTCCCTACACATGTCATCCTCCCTAAAATTTCTCTTCAATCCCCTTGAATCAATGCTACAACGGTAACGTTATATTAAGATGTCAATAGCAAATGATAAAATGATATCATATGTTAAACAAATCGAAATTCTTTGACGACTTAAGCAAGGACGAAAGATTTTGAGTTTGATCCGAACTATCGGAACTTTGTAGAAAATAGAAACGAGTCTTGATTAGTGTCTTGATTAATCTCACGGGGTTATAAACCAGGCAGCAAGGTTTGGGATTCTTAATGAGTTTTATTTGCAAATTTTACATTTATGTTTGCGATTGCTTCCTCATCGAGCAAGTTAGCTCATGCACGACGTGCATTGCACGTTGCTTTCCTCTATCCTATCATTACGGAGTCGCGACAGAGGTTGACTCGCGATTGACGACGACGAAGGAGACGCTCGCCCCTTCTTCTCCTCTGCCACTCTCTTTTACATCCTCTCTCTCGCCACAGACGGAGACCTTTTCATTCCTTCCCTGCCAAGCGAGCTCTTCGAGGTAACTGCACCTCTTCCTCTTCTTCTTCTCGGTCAGTCAAGCTTGGTTTCTTTGATGGTCGCCGTTCTCTCTTGCTGTAACGTGACATTATGCTCAAGATTGCGGGCTCCATGTGACGATCTTCGTGAGGTTTGGGTCGGGGAGGGGGTGGGGGGTGTTCGTGTTGTTGTGGCGTTGCTTCACGGAGTGAGATGGTGAAGGTTAAGAAGGACTCTGATTCTCGATCCCTTAGCTTCTCTCCAGTCAAGAGTTCATGATTGTCGGCACGTGAATCTCTTCGGAGAAGGCAACTTTATTATCTGTAATTAGAACCCATCACTGTAGTATGTCGATATGGCTGTCTGAACTTGCAGGCTGCTCTGATGTTTTCCTGATGCTGGTCGCTCTTTTGCTTGATGTGTACAATGCTGATGGAACCCCGTTATGCCTGTAAATAGTTTCTCTTGACTGTTTTTTCAAACAGCAGTGCTCAAGCATTCAATTTAATAATCGACCACACCGTCACTTCATATAAGTTTTCATGTTTCCTGTCTCATTTTTTTCGCCCTTTCAGTATTGCAAGCTTCATGCTTTGGAGTTGAATGGTTCCAATTTTGTTGTTCAAGGGCTCTAGCTTGGCCGACGCTGCTCCGTCATTGCCGGTGAAGTTGTTGATACGGCAACGGAGTGCTATAAACTTCTTCTCATCAGTAGAATGTGTAAGACTATATTCATAAGCGGATTCTCTCAGTTAGTTACTGTAGATGCAGTCAGGGGATTCCTGGAGCAAAGGACTGGGGAAGACACCGTTTATGCCATCAAAGCTAGACCAGACAAACGTGGGATTGGATCATATGCTATTGTCCAGTTTATGGACCCTGAAGATGCCAATGGTCTTATCTCATCGGCTAGTCGAGATTTCCAATATGGAGCTTCTCATCTAACTGCTCGCAAGGCCGAGCGCGATATTGTACAGAGGCCAAGGACTCTCTTGCCTTCGATGGAAGGGATGGTTTTGCATTTTGGCTGCCAGGTATCGGCTACAGCGTTCTCTGCTCTGTGGACAAGGGTGAATGTGGTCGTGAATCTATGGACGGCGCCGAGAAAGTTCTGCTTTCTTCTGTCTTATCACGGTACGGAGTATAGGCTCGAGTTATCCGACGAGAATATCTGGCGGGTCGAGCTGCACCGTCCAAGAGGCCGATCGACAGCGCATCTTGTGATTCAGGTGAGTGGAACTTCATTCAGATCAAGAGACTAATTTACTATTTCATGCTAATATCGTGGTTTATCTTCCGATGCGTATTTGCTTTAGCCAAGGGCCATTGGGCTAGGTTGCAATAAAGGGTGAAGGTAGTAAGTTTGTGGGAGTAAATGATGAGTTCTGAAGTATTTACAATAAGCAAGGAATTACTTAATGAATCGGACTAGTATAATTTATGTTCAAGAGAGACTTAGACAGTAATAAAGACAGGGATGGTATCAAGGAGAGACGATGAGAGATTCACGCTCGAGTGACTTCAAAGATTCACGTTTCTTATAATTAGTATCGATTTTGGGCTTCTCTCAATTCAAAAGGTAACTTAGGTTAAGGTTTTTCCTCATACTTATAAACCGACCGCCAATCCTTTTCACAATCGACGTGGAATAATCCTAACGCTCTTTAAAAAATATATAGTTAAAATTGCTGATTTAGGATGAACACGTACTTAGTTCGGAAATCAAGAACATGTTGTATTGACGCGCCAAGGATTAAGTGGCCCACATCTCCTCCTTCCCCCTCAAATCCCAGGTCTGGGAAGAGTAAACCACACGCACAAGCAGCCATTGTGCTGGCAAGCTCGAGGTTTTGTGAGCTCCAGATCTCGTGGCCATGGCATCCGCGAGTTCGAGCTCGAACGGCCATGGCAAGCTCTGGACCTGGTGGCCGTGGCCGTGAACTCAATGTTTGGCGAGCTCCAAATCTGGCGGCCATGGCTCCGGCGAGCTCGAGCTCAAGTGGCAATGGCTCTCCAGATCAAGTGCCCATGGCCGTGGGCCCATTCTATATATATATATAAAATCTTTTCAGAAGTGGTGCCTTAATTTGGAGCCTTGCGTGTATTTAGACGTCCAACTTAATATTTCGACTGTCCATGCAGACTAGAGGAAACATATAACAGAGGGGCTAACGTGGAACATTTTAAAAAGGAATTTACTAGTATAATAGTCTTGGGGCCACTGGCATATTGAGAGCCATAATTTCTTGAAGGAGCAGATCCCACAATATTTATGATTGTTTATAATTCATCTTTTGTAGTCCAGAATAGGCTATTATTCTCATAGTAGATTATAGACTTTCACTTAAGCATTTCTCTTTTAGAAAAAATTAGGGCACATTTTTTAACTTAAAAAGGTGGATGGATTTTAGTTTGCGGGCAAAAATACGTGGACCACTGGTGACATTACATCTATTACAAATCATGCTAAGGGCTATCTTGTATTCATGTTGCATGCAATTTGATTGATAAGGATAAGTGTATTAAAAGGTAAAACTTGTGCATGCAATGAATCAAGTTATGGTCGTTTAAATTTATGCAATCAGATTCTAGCCCTCTTGAAAAATATCCAATTACGTTCTCTCTAACACGCGCCCGATAGCTTGAAACGGGCTGCTAGATAAATGAAATAAAAAACATTTTTGCTAAGAAGATTTGATAGCGTTATGAAAAAGAGCAATCGAACAATAAAATAGACAACTAGAAAATACATCGAACACCATGTTTATGTAATTCGGTCAGGTAACCTAAGGCAGAGTAGCAAAGAATGCTATAATTGATTAAGAGATATAATGGAAATTACAACCACGTTATAGACACTTGAACACTCAATATTTCCAACCTCCTAATTGCACCCAATAACTCATACATTGTTTAGCCTCACAATTCTTCACGAAATAATCTCTCAATATGACGAAGGAATTTCATAGATTTTACTCGCATGATTTAATTTGTTTCAAAGCTAAAAGTTCTGAGGGTGTAACTTACGAAGAAGCCACCTCCCAGATGCTCTTCATGGATAAGACACCTCTTGTATAAATAGATAAGACTAGGATCCCAAATAGGAAACATACTCCAACTTATGGACCTCATAAGAGAACCAACTCCATATGCACCTTTGATTGGTCCATAAAGATTTTCCGGCATGATATAGTCAACCAAATACAAAGCAAAACGAACGCACCCATAGATCACAAGATTGAAATTGTACCTTGTCAAGGTCAATAGTTAGAATAATCGTTAGCTTTATAGGCTTCACCTTGCTATAAGCACTATCTACGTTGATTACAATGTTAGTACCCCTTCCTTGAGGAGTTTCTAATAGCAACTATCCATATAAATACTAGCACTACCACCCCTACCCAAAGATGTTGGAGACTCGTCAAATGCAACTTCTCTTCTGATAACAGGTGAATATAATTTTGGACACCACAACTTATAGCCCCGCTCACCTTGTACATAACCTAGGAACATACTTTTTTTTGCCCTCCTATCAAACTTATCATTATTATCTCGAACATAAACATGAGCAACCAAATATTCTAACAACATAATAATTAGTAGCATTATATGACCACACTTTTTTCGGGAGTCAGACATCCAATCGCAGTCGATTAGAATCTATTCACTAGGTAGCTCTTCATATTAAGCGAATCCACTAGGAATCTCTCAGCTATTCAAGCATTAGAGAACATTTTATGGGCCATCTCTAGTGATGTTCTGCTCATCTACTCTACAACCTGTTATGGTTTAGTGCAGTGTCTCATTGTGCCTTACTTCATGCAGAATGTGTTTAGCAACTCTAAGCAGAACTCCATGCTCCTATCAGTCTGCACATGCTTGATTGCTTTACTGGTTTCCTTTTCAATCAAAGCTCTCAAATACTTGATCCTGATAACAATATCACATCTGTGCCTCAGTGCAAAAACCCAGATCCTCAAGTAATCTACAACTGTTAGCATAAATCTACTACTCTTTCTTGAAGGAAATCGCGACAATCTATGAACATCAAAGTGAATTAACTTTGGAACTTCGATAGTTTCTCTGACAGTTTCGATAGCTTCTTTGACAGTCATACTAAATTGCACTTTTTGCCATTGATCAAAGCTAGAGCACTTGTATACATTTTTTTTGGTCGAAACACCTGTATACATTTAACCACCGTGCCTAATTACTCATTATTGTTAGGGCACCTTAAACAAACTTCAGAGCTCCATAATCTGAAGTACACTGACACCCATTTGAATTTAGGACACCGAAGGAAATCATGTTCTTTTTTAATTTTGGTAAATGCCTCACTTTAGGCAATGCCCTCACAATATGATCATGTATTTTGATTCCAATATCGCTTACACCTACAACATTGCACTTAGCATTGTTTGCCAATTGCACTTTCCTACTATCTATGCATTGGTAAGTAGTAAACCGGTCTTATTTAGAGTAGCATGAAAAGAAACAATCAGAATTCACAATCCATCAATTAAATGACGAAGTCTCAGCGACATACAAGATATAATCAGCACTATCCGAAGTACTGTCAACTATCGCTACAACATCATATGTATACTAAACTCTACTTCCTGTACCTTTCTTGTTTTTCGGCTTAAGGCAGTCCCTTCCAAGATGTCACATCTTGCCACAACTCCATCAGACAATACCATCAATTTTAGACTAACTAAATCTATACATGTTCAAACTGCTCCTACTAACACAGGTACCGGTTCTTTATCTACTTTCACCTACTAAAGCACTAGGACCACGTTCCCTAAATTCTCTCCTACAAATGTCCTCTCTCAGAATCAAATTGCAAACTCCATCAAACATTTGTCTTGTTGACCCAGAAGAATAACTAACAATTATTCCAACTATCATGCTATAAGGATAATAAAGTCAAAGCACGTACCTCACCTTAAAAGTTAATGTCAACCGAACTCAATTGAATCACAAACACCTTGATTTCATTTATATGATTAGCAATCGATACACCGTCGCCCATCTTCAAATTAAGTAAACATTGCATCAAGTAAACTTAGTTAATCGCAGATGGCTTCTCATACATGTTTGGCACGGCATCATCAAACCCGCAAACATGTTTATCCAACAAATCCCATCAAGCTTGCTTCGCCAACTATGTTTCTTCTCAAATAGGGGTAAATGCAGATTCTTTTAATGTAGGTAATCAATGCTCAATCTGCATGTTCTAGAAACCAAAATATTTCCAATCAAATATGTTGATTCTCACTTTTCGTTCCTCTATCACAATTGATTCGTTTCAGCTTAGTCAAGATTAACCATGATACCAACTATTGCGGAAGCAAGAGATCAAACAGTAAAAGAGATGGAATTAGAAAAATAAATCGGATAACAAGTTCACATGGTTCAATCGGATGACCAATGCCCACGGGAGGCAACAAAGATTTCATTATAAATCGAGCGATATAATAAAGATTACAACTACACTTAAGTCACTCAAACGCTCTCAATATTTCGCAGCCCCCAACTATACCCAATAACCCATATAGTGTTTAGCCCCATAGTTTCTTATCTCTTAATCTCGTAAAGGAATTCACAAAGCTTGTTGACAAGATTTAATTGGCTTCAACACTAAAAAGCTATCATGAAGTAATTCATGAAGAAGTCGCCTCTCAGATGCTCTTTACAACAAAGACACTTGTTGTATATATAGAAAAGAGCATGATCCGATATGGGAAACCCACTCCAACTAGGAAATCATCAAATAGAAAACCTACTTGAATTAGGAATGTTTCCTTTTCGGATTCAAACTAGAGACCTGTTTTCAACATATATTTTCTCAACTAGCGACAATAGCTCTCCAGTCCGGTAATATCGTGCTCTAAACAGAGCATCAAGAACATCTGCTAATCGAACTTTAAACCCTCTGTCGGTTGGGTATTATAATCAAACACAGCGTTAACTTTGCCAGAATGGTCGGGCAAGGATTTATTATGGACATTTGGCTGGGGGCTGCCCTAGAACGAAAACGCCTTTGAGTCGAGCAAATCCTGAATGCATGTAAGAACTTACCAACCATGGTTAAAATCACAACAAGACATAGAATTCTGTAAACTTCTTAAAGAATAAAGCTCGGAGGTTTATGATAATTATTATTCATGAGGTTGCTTTTTCTTGATTTTGGGAATCATGCAGTTTGTCATATTAAAAAGTACCAATCTTCTAAGGCTACATGCTAATGTTGGAGGAAGACTATTGTCTGACCCGTGTACCATTAATTGCAATTAACAAACTTCCGGATCATGGCAAGGTTGGTTAAGCAGGAGGCAAAGGAGGGTACAGAAGTTCCCTCCAGTAGTAGAGATAAAATTGCATCTATGCTGATTGTATTATCCGGTTAATTTGGAACTTCTGAATGTTTTAGGGCCTCAGGAAAGTTCGATGTTTAGAACTTTATACTCTGGGCGCAGTGGAAAATATTCCATGGATGTAAATATACTGAAATACATCATGGATTTTCGTTTATATAGTGACAGCTTTCAGGCTTCAGCCCCTTTTGGATTCTCTACAAGGAAATTTTCACTTTCGCTTTCACTTATATAAAGAAGCCTGGTCCTTTATCTTTTTTCTTATGCTTGCACATATCACTCGACCACGCATGCTTTTCTGCATGGTATGCTTCTTATGATAGAGGAGGATTTGATAAATTTATGTAACTTTTCTTCTCGTGGATGTTAGCTGCATGGGGCTCCTTTTATACATAAGAAAGTTGTTCAGCAATCGGAGGATATTGTGTACAGTCCTCGCTACAACTTTTTTAAAGATGGCTCTGGTGACCAGTGGGTGAGAGCGACTGATTTTACTCCATTGGCTTGCATTGGACAGTCTTCTGCTGTATGTTTAGAGATACCCCGTGAATGCCCGGTTCCAGATTTTCATGAAAACTTTGTCAATTATAAGGAAACCCATGGAACATTGTCTATGGAATTTGGTTCTCCTTTTTCCTGCAGTGTGGATCTAGTTCCAATCGTTGGCCGTCCCAGAGGAATTGACTTGTCTTATGAGATCCTCTTCAAGATAAATTTGTTAGTTCACAATGGCTGTCTACCCGGACCTTGTCTTGATTCTTCCTTTTATCGAATAGTTGATCCATGGAAAATAGACAAGTACATCATCTTAGATTCCTTAGACAAACTGTTCCATGTGAAAGAATGTTGTTATGAGCCTTCAAAGTGGATTATGAAGCAGTACTGGAAATATCTCACCTCCCGACATACTAGGAAACTGTCTTCAATAACGTTAGATGCTGGCTTGGTTTATGTACATAGGGTCCAAATAACACCATACAGGGTGTATTTTTTTGGTCCAGAGATTAATGTATTGCGGAGTTATTCTGAGTATATTGACAGCTTTATCCGCATTTCTTTTGTGGATGAGGGCTTGAATAAACTCCATTCAACTAATTTATCTCCTCATACCGCTTCTAGACAGGGAAAGACGGAGATATATGAAAGAATTCTTTCTGTACTCAAGAAAGGCATAAGAATAGGTGATAAGAAGTTTGAATTTCTCGCCTTCTCATCCAGTCAGTTACGCGAAAATTCTGCTTGGATGTTTGCTCCAACAAATGGGTGTACTGCTGCTTAGGGCAAAGATGGGTGAATTCAGTCAAATAAGAAATGTGGCAAAATATGCCTCAAGACTCGGCCAATCCTTGAGTTCATCTACTGAAACTGTCAATGTCGGTAGACGTGAAGTTGAAATTATTAGGGATGTTAAAGCCAAATCATCTGTTCATAACATAGATTATGTCTTTTCTGATGGAATCGGAAAAATATCTGTAGATTTCGCTAAGCAAGTTGCAAGAAAATGTGGCTTCAAGGGCTATACTCCTGCATTTCAAATTCGCTATGGCGGATATAAAGGCGTTGTCGCGGTTGATCCGACGTCGTGTGTTAAACTATCACTCAGAAAGAGCACGTCCAAGTATGAATCGAATGAGACAAAGCTAAATGTCTTCGAATGGAGCAAATATCAGCCCTGCTTTCTGAATCGCCAGTTGATCACCCTTCTCTCAACACTTGGTGTTCCGGATCATGTGTTTGAGAAAAAAACAAAGAGATGTTGTAGATCAGCTAAATGCTATTTTAGTTGATCCCTTACGAGCACAAGAAGCTCTAGATGTAATGTACCTCGGAGAGGCTGGTAACATTCTCAAGGAAATGTTGATGTGTGGTTATAGGCCTGATGCCGAGCCACTTCTATCAATGATGCTGCAAAAATTCAGAGCAACAAAATTGTTTATATTGCAGACGAAAACGAAGATATTTCTTCCTGAAGGAAGATGGATGATGGGATGCCTTGACGAAACCCAAACTTTAGAATATGGTCAGGTGTTTGTGCAGTATTCCAGCAGAAGGAAAAAAATAGATGGGGGATGAGTCAATCATGTTCATAGGCACTGACTCTGATCAAAGCTCTGTTGTTCAGGGAGATGTGGTTGTTGCCAAGAATCCTTGCTTACTTCCAGGTGATGCGCGTGTTCTAACTGCCGTAGACGTACCAGCTTTACATCATATGGTGGATTGTATTGTTTTTCCACAAAAAGGAAAAAGGTATGACTGTAACATGCATTTGTTATTGGCCTGCAAGGCTGCAATGACCTCAGTTGCACTGGCAATGTAATATTAGCCCAAAATATCTCATTTTTCTTTTTCCTCTAAGCCTAGCCCAACCCCAACATCTTCTTCTCTTCTTCAACAGCAAACCCACGTTAGAAAAAAATAGAATAAGAAGAGAGGGCAAAAGAGGTCCGCAGACAAGAAAGAAGAAGAAGAAAAAAAGAAGAAGGGAAAAAGGGGGTCCTTGCGTTGCCTCGCCAAGCCATTTCCGCATCGTTTAACTGCCCCCAGTAAGTATCTGCGCCCCTCTTTCCTCCGATCGAAGTGAGTTTCGGAGTTAGGGCTCAATTTTGGGTTTTGGTGGAATATGAGTTGCCGGGTCTGATTTCTTGGTCTTTTAACCGTATTTTTGCATGGAAATGAAACTTTAGGGTGTTATGAAGCCGTAGGATTCAACGGATCTTGATTTGAAATTATGATTTGCCCTGAATAAGATTTTCAAATCTGGTGCGTGCGATGAACAATACGCAACCGTAACTGATTTTTGCCCTTTTTGCCAATTTTTGAATGGATTTTGAACAAGGCGTGTTGGGGTTCTTATTGTACGTTAAAAGAGCTTTTTTTGGACTATAAGATCGTTTAAATCGAAGCTCAGATGAGGAATTTATGGCCCGTCGAAGTTTATCGCGCAAGTTACGCATAGTAGAAAACATGCGTTTTTGCTATGAGCATGTGTTTTATTGATGCGTAGGTTCATCTTAGTGGCAAATAGACCTTTTTCAGTTGAGTTGTGTTTTAGGGTAGCTTGTTACTTATTTTTTGATATCGTTTTCGTACTTTTGGTAGGTGTTCGGATGTATCGTTCCGAGTAGCCTTTTTAGTTTGCTTCTGACATATTTAGGTGAGTGATACTATTTATTCTTTGTATTTGCAAAATGCATATTTGAAAATATATAGTACTATATGTGGTTATGACTGGAGAAAAAGACATTTTTGGTGTATAAAACCAGGATCGGACATTTTACACTGTTTTGTCTATTTGATATGGTTTCTATTCATTATGTGTTGTTGGTGCGAAGTTGATTCTGAGGAGGATGTTATTGGATTTTGTGGTGTTCAAGATGGCTATGAACCCGGTTGAGGGGTTTGTGGGTATGCACATGTTAGTTAGGATATCCTTGTGAGCCGAGCCACCGGCATTGTAGGTGGAGACCTTGCCAAGGGGGGAATCTTGGTCGCCTTTTGTCATGGGCGTTATACATGACCATGGTTATAACTCTCGAGCATGAGATTGATTAGTGGATAGACCACTGGCATATGTTTGAGATGAGATTAGTCAATAAATATACTATTGGCTTGTGTTTTGACGAGATGAATCAATGGATTGGACCATTGATATTTCACTTGAGTTCATGATTTGGAAACAAGTATTTTTGCTAGAAACCTATTATGTTAATGTTTTATATAAATCGTTTTGACTATAAAGATATGTTATGTTCGAGTTTGACTTAAGTGAGTTATATTCTGATATTGAACTGCATAGTAATTGTTCGATCCGCTTAGAAGAAATATGTTACTCATTGAGCCGTGTTAGCTCACCTCTTCCATTTTCCTTGTCTTTCAGGTTCAGCGAATTGCTAGTAAGACGTGAGAGTTACGCTAGATAGAGGATTTTTGGGTAGGGAATTTTTGCTATGAAGTCTAAAGAGCTAAGTTGATCTTTTTAGTTAGCTCTAGTTAAGGTTTTGGATCTTTTTGCTATTATAGAAAGCTCTGATGGTATACCAATATACTTTTTTATTTTATATATATATATGTACACTTTTGTTAGCAGACCGAGTTTGGTTTTGTGAAGGTTGCGTCCTTTTGAGAAAGGACGGTCGTGTCATGCTTTGAAGTGGATTTGGGGTGTGACATTTATTGGTATCAAAGCATAGGTTATTATCTTTATGGGTAGATATGGGACGTTGTAAAATAGTGTGATAGATTTTAATGCGTTAGCCTAAGAGATACTAAGATATAGTTGGTTTCATTCTTAGATTCAGGTAACCTGAGTTCAGATTTAGAGCTGTTTGCCAATTATCGCAAAAGGAGTAAGACTAAGAGAGCTATCACCTTTGATTCCATGGACGTTCCTCGAAGTTCTAAGGGCAAGCCTTCAAGAGGAGAAGTGGATGTAAGAGCGGAATCTTTAGAATCAAGAGGGAAGAGTCAGTGGCAAGGAACTCAAAATATTGTAGCTAGAGCCGTTGAACCCAAGGGTGATGCGGGTTACACTTTCGCCCAGTTTAGAAAGGCGAAACCACTCACATATGATGGAAAAATGGATCCTCTTGCGGCTGAACGATGGATTAAAAAGATAGAAGGGATCTTCGGAGTCGAAGAGGTTCCTGAGGAGAAAAAGGTCGACTTTGCTACGTATTATCTCGAAGGTGAAGCTGAATACTAGTGGGATGGAATGAGGTCAGCATTTGGAGACGAATATACTATTATTCCTTGGAAGGATTTCAAGGAAACCTTCAACTCTCAATTCTTTCCGTAATCTTTTCAGACGCAGTTGAAGCATGATTTTCTACACATATCACAAGGTGACTTGACTGTTATGTAGTATGTAGGCCGCTTCAATCAGATGAGTAGATTTGCGGGATGCCTGGTAGCCGATGAAGAGGAGAAGGTTGAGCACTTCGTGAGAGGACTCCGGCCCGAGATTTGTTTTACACTTTTGTCTTTGTCATTGCCTACTTATGATTATGTGCTGGAACGAGTAATTAAGATTGAACGAGAGCTTTCTATCAGCGGCACTTAGGTGCTCCTTCATATAAGAGGCCGAAATTTACACACCTCCAGGAAAGTCAAGCAAGTGGTAGCACCAAGCAAAGAACCATTAGCAATCATGGGAAGGGAAAGAGTCAGGTTATTCAAGAACCTTGGGCTATACGTGGGAAACAACATGGAGGTCTTTGTCACCGCAAGACAAGAGAGTGCCTCATTTGTGGAAAAACAGGACACATGGCACGTCATTGTGCCACTCAGAGGAATACACCTACAAATAGCAGGGTATGTTTTGTTTGTGGCCAGCCTGGACATATAGTAAGTACTTGTTCTATGAGGAAGACGAGCTCTTCAGCTGGTAGGCCTCAAGAAAGTCAACAAAAGTAGAAGATGATAGGGAAAGTTTTTGCTATGACGGAATACGATGCCGCAACTTCTAACACCGTTGTAGGTATTATTTCACTTGCCTCGCGGTGTGCTTATGCATTATTCTACTCCGGTGCTACACATTCCTTTATTTCTACGGAATTTGCAAAGAAACTTGATGTGCTGTTTGATCTTCTTGATTATGAATTACGAGTTGATACTCCTACCGGTGACTTCTTGATTGCTAATTGTGTACTCAAGAGGTGTAAGCTCCAGATTAATAATGTGGAAATGCTTGGAGACTTGATGTTGTTAGATATACGGGATTTTGATGTTATTCTTGGGATGGATTGGCTATCAACATATCATGCTATTGTTGATTGTTATTCGAAGAAAGTTGTCTTTTGACTTCCGAATCAGCCCAAGTTTTCTTTTACGGGAAGTTGTAAAGGCACATTTTCAAGACTAATTTCAACCATGCCAGTAAAGAAGCTTCTAAAGAAGGGTTGTTGTGGTTATGTGGCTTGCGAAAAAGACACTAGTAAAGAAGTTGCAAAGCTGAAAAATATTCAAATTGTTAGAGAATTTCTAGATGTGTTTCCTAATGACTTAACTGGTTTACCTCCAAATAGAGATATTGAATTTTGCATTGAGCTCTTGCCCGGGATTGCACCTATCTCTAAAGCACCTTATCGGATGGCACCTGCTGAATTAAAGAATTGAAGACACAACTACAGGAACTTTTAGATAAGGATTTCATTAGACCCAGTGTCTCACCTTGGGGAGCTCCTGTTCTTTTTGTGAAGAAGAGGATGGTAGCATGTGGCTTTGTATAGATTATAGAGAACTTAATAAGGTAACTATAAAAAATAAGTATCATTTGCCTCGGATCGATGGCTTATTTGATCAACTCCAAGGTGCTTAGGTATTTTCAAACATTGACCTCCGCTCTAGTTATCACCAGTTGAAGATAAAAGCAGATGATGTGCCGAAGACTGCTTTCAGAACAAGGTATGGGCATTATGAGTTTTTTGTCATGCCTTTTGAACTAACGATTGCACCAGCTACTTTTATGGACTTGATGAACCGAGTATTCAGGCAGTATCTTGATAGATTCATTGTGGTGTTCATTGATGATATTTTGGTGTATTCGAAGAGCTTAGAGGAACACGAGCAACACTTGAGACTGGTGTTACAGACTTTGCGTGAGAAGAAGTTATATGCTAAATTCAGCAAGTGCGACTTCTGGCTTGATCATATAGAGTTCTTTTGCCATGCCATCTCTAAAGATGGTATTTCTATTGACCCGAAGAAAGTTAAAGCAGTCGTTCAGTGGAATCGCCCTACAAATGTTACAGAAGTATGGAGTTTTCTTGGGTTAGCAGGTTATTATAGGTGGTTTGTGGAGGGGTTCTCCAAAATTGCTAGTTCGCTTACTCGTCTGGCTTAAAAAGGCGTTAAGTTTATGTGGTCAGATCAGTGTGAACATAGTTTTCAAGAATTAAAGAGACGGTTGGTGATAGCTCTCATATTAACCTTGCCTTCAAGAACTGGTGGCTTCACTATCTTTTGTGACGCGTCTAAGGAAGGTTTAGGTTGTGTTCTTATGCAAGATGGTAAGGTTGTGGCTTATGCCTTGAGACAGTTGAAAGCGCATGAGAATAATTATACTACTCATGACTTGGAGTTAGCAGCGGTTGTCTTTGCTATGAAGATATGGTGACACTACTTGTATGGTGAGAAATGTGAAGTATTTACTGACCATAAAAGTTTGAAGCACATTTTTACTCAGAAAGAATTAAATACGAGGCAGAGAAATGGCTAGAACTCTTGAAGGATTATGACTTGTCTATCAACTATCATCTAGGGAAGGAGAATGTACTAGAAGATGCCTTGAGCCGTAAATCTTCGGGAAACATGGCAGTATTGCTTACTTCTCAGCAGCATATTCTCGATGATATGAGGACACTAGAATTAGAGGTGTTGGTGCATCAGCTAGGTGCTCGGTTGGCTAATCTTCAAGTGCAGCCAACGCTCATTGACAGAATCAAGGCTAAGCAGAACGATGATCCTCAATTGGTGAAGATCAAAGAAAGCGTAGAAGCTGGAGGACAACTAGATTTTAGTATTCATGTGGATGGATCATTGAGATTCCGTGGCCGGTTATGTGTTCCCGATAATGCATACTTGAAAAAAGAGATATTGCAGGAGGCTCACACTACTAGATACTCGATTCATCTAGGAAGCACTAAGATGTACAGAGATTTGAAAGGAAATTTCTGGTGGATCAACATGAAGAAAGATATTGTGAAGTTTGTTGATCAATGCCTCATTTGTCAACAAGTGAAGATTGAACATCAGAAACTAGGTGGACAATTACATCCACTCGAGATACCTAAATGGAAATGAGAACAGACACCATGGACTTCATTGTTGGCTTACCGAGAACTCCTAGTGGTAAAAAAGCTATATGGGTTATCATCGATCGATTGACTAAGTCCGCACACTTCCTGTCATATTGATTTGGCCTTTCAGTGGAAGACATGGTGAAGCGGTACGTGAATGAGATAGTTAAGCTATATGGAGTTCCAGTGAGCATTGTTTCTGATAGGGATCCCCGGTTTGTGTCTAGCTTTTGGAAGAGTTTACAAGGGGCATTGGGTACAAAACTTAACTTTAGTACGGTTTTTCATCCGCAAACAGATGAACAGTCAGAGAGAACAATTCAGACACTAGAGAATATGTTGAGATTTGCATTATTGACTTTGGTGGCTCGCGAGATGAACATTTACATCTGGCAGAGTTTTTTTTATAATAACAGTTACCATTCCAGTATAAAGATAGCTTCTTTTGAAGCCTTTTATGGTCAGAAATGTAGAAATCCTATTTGTTGGGATGATGTTGGTGAGAAAAGACTCACTGGCCCTAAGTTCATACAACAGTCAGAGGAGAAAGTCGGACTAATTCGAGAGCATCTGAAAGCTGTCCAAAGCCATCAAAAAGTTATGCAAATCAAGGTGCAATATAGAGTTTGATGTGGAAGATCACGTATTCCTAAAGGTGTCACTTATAAAAGGTGTTATGAGTCCAAGATATGTGGGACCATTCTTGATATTGGAGAAGATTGGCGAAGTTGCCTATAAACTTGCTTTGCCGCCAGCTTTATCCGGAGTGCATAATGTGTTCCATGTATCTTTATTGAGGAAATATGTGCCGAATCCTGATCATGTGCTGGATTTCACTCCTTTAAGACTAAGAGAGAACTTGACTTACGAGGAGCAGCCTATCCGGATAGTTGATCGGAAAGAGCAAGTTCTGCAACAATGAACAATTTCCTATGTTAAGATCCAGTGATAGAATCACACCAAAAGAAAGGCTACGTGGGAACTAGAGGAGGAGGCAAGACGCAAATATCCTCATCTATTCGAAAGTTAAGGTGAGTTCAGTTATTCAAATTTCGAGGACAAAATTTTATTTAAGGAGGGTAGACTGTAATATTAGCCCAAAAGAGCCCATTTTTCTTTTTCCTCTAAGCCCAGCCCAACCCCAACATCTTCTTCTCTTCTTCGATAGCAAACCCACGTTAGAAAAAAATAGAAGAAGAAGAGAGGGCAGAAGAGGTCGGCAGAAAAGAAAGAAGAAGAAGAGAAGAAGGGAAAAAGGGGGGTTCTTGCGTTGCCTCGCCAAGCCGTTCCTGCATCATTTAACAGTGACCGGTAAGTATCTGCGCCCGTCTTTCCTCTGATCGAAGTGAGTTTCGGAGTTAGGGCTCAATTTCGGATTTTGGTGGAATATGAGTCACTAGGTCTGATTTCTTGGTCTTTTAACCGGATTTTTGCATGGAAATGAAACTTTAGGGTGTTATGAAGCAGTAGGATTCAACGGATCTTGATTTGAAATTACGGTTTGCCCAAAATAAGATTTTCAAATCTAGTGCGCCTGATGAACAATACGCGATCAGAACTGATTTTTGCCCTTTTTGCCAATTTTCGAATGGATTTTGGATAAGCCGTGTTGGGGTTCTTATTGTACGTTAAGATAGCTTTCTTTGGACCATAAGATCGTTTAAATCGAAACTCGGATGAGGAAGTTATGCCCCGTTGAAGTTTATCGCGCAAGTTGCGTATAGTAGAAAACATGCGTTTTTGCTATGAGCATGTGTTTTATTGATGCGTAGGTGTCATCTTAGTGGCAAATAGGCCTTTTTTAGTTGAGTTGTGTTTTTGGGTAGCTTGTTACTCATTTTTTGATATCGTTTTCGTACTTTTGGTAGGTGTTCGGATGTATCGTTCCAAGTAGCCTTTTTAGTTTGCTTCTGACATATTTAGGTGAGTTATACTATTTATTCTTTGTGTTTGCAAATGCATATTTGAAAATATATAGTACTATATGTGGTTATGACCGAAGAAAAAGATATTTTTGGTGTATAAAACCAGGATCGGACATTTACTACTGTTTTGTCTATTTGATATGGTTTCTATTCATTATGTGTTGTTGGTACGAAGTTGATTCTAAGGAGGATGTTATTGGATTTTGTGGTGCTCATGATGGCTGTGAAACCGGTTGAGGGGTTTGTGAGTATGCGCATATTAGTTATGATATACTTGTGAGCTGAGCCACCGGCATTGTAGGTGGAGACCTTGCCAAGGGGGGAATCTTAGTCGCCTCTTGTCATGGGCATTATACATGACCATGGTTATACTCTTGAGCATGAGATTGGTCAGTGAATAGACCACTGTCATATGTTTGTGATGAGATTAGTCAATGGATAGACTATTGGCTTGTGTTTTGACAAGATGAATAAATGGATTGGACCATTGATATTTCACTTGAGTTCATGATTTGGAAACAAGTCTTTTTGCTAGAAACCTATTATGTTAATATTTTATATAACTCGTTTTAACTATAAAGATTTGTTATGTTTCGAGTTTGACTTAAGTGAGTTATATTCTGATATTGATCGTGCATAGTGATTGTTCGATCCGCTTAGAAGAAATATATTACTCATTGAGCCGTGTTAGCTCATCCCTTCTATTTTTCTTGTCTTTCAGGTTCAGCGAATCGCTAGTAAGACGTGATAATTGCGCTAGCTAGAGGATTTTTGGGTAGGGGAATTTTGCTATGAAGTCTAAAGAGCTATGTTGAGCTTTTTAGTTAGCTCTAGTTAAGTTTTTGGAGGATCTATTTTGGACTTGTTTTTGCTTTGGTTGTGGATCTTTGACTATATGTTTTGATTCGAGTTCAGTCATAGTGATAAGGTCTAAAATTTCTGATATTATGTTTGTATTGGGTCCGAAATTAATGGTCTGATGGGTAACCCAATGTGATCTTTTCCTCATTTTCCATAGCCAAGGATAATACTTCTTCTTTAGAAGTAGTTTTTGGCCTGCTTTTCTATCACCTTTAATCTTTGAGAATAAATGCTTAGATGTTTATACAGTGGGATTTGGTGGCTAGATTTGAATTCTTGTTTGTTAATCTTGCTCCTTGTTCGTCTCTTTCTTGTATGTGGTTTGAGTTCCCCAATCCCCAATCCGAGGCTCGAGTAGATTTTGTGTACACGTGATGCGACTTTGCTAAGAAGCATTCTCTATTTTGCTGTTGCTCTATGCTTCTGATACTTCTGGCTCTAGATAAACACCCACAGTTTTTGCCTTTACTTCTATCAGCTGAAAGTAGAATCAAGAAATTCCTTCCCATAATTTGGTTAACTTTTTTATTTTTAATCCTCCCGAAACAACTGTTAATGAATAAAAGTAGAGAGCAAAATATGATATGATCTGTACTTATTTTGAGTCTAATTTCAGACAATTTCTCTTTCTTACTGCATATTACGCTTCTTGAACGAAATAGGCCTCATCCAAATGAGTGTTCGGGAAGTGATTTGGAGGGAGATGTCTACTTTTTGTCCTGGGATTCTGAACTAGTTCCACGTCGCCAGATACAACCTATGGATTACACGCCTGCCCCAATCAAACAGTTGGATCATGATGTCACTATTGAGGTAATTCTTTTCCTCAGGATTTTCATCCTGTAATGACTTTCTTCTGATACCGCGAAATGTATTTAACAGCTTACGGCTACAGTAGGAAACACATCTAGCATCCATCATCTTAGCATTGTCTTTCTTTCCATTCGACTCCGCTTGTCCAACATGATGCTTGGATTGTATTTCATCCTTTTGAAACAATTTGGCCGGTGAGCATCATGTCATGTCGACCCTGCTATGTTCTCCTTGTTTTCTTACTGGTTCCTTTTGCTTTTAAATTTGTCTGCTCCTCTTTCTTGGTACCCTGGGTTGGAAGATGAGGCAGTGATCTCATTAATTTGGCAGTTATCTCCTAAAATCTAGCATGCTTTAAGCCTGAAGTTCAGCTTACACTTGAGGGAGAATATTAGAATATTTTACAATAAAGTGTAATTTCGCACAAAGGTTTAGAACTGGTAATATTTCCTAAAACTATGCCTCGACATTTGATTATACCTTCTTGACCATGGAAATCACCCCTTGATTCTCTTGTAATGCTCCATGGATATGGGGGTAACTTTAACACTTTTTGTGGTGGTGTCGCTTAAACAGGAAGTGGAGGAGTACTTTGTAAACTTCATGCTTAATGACAGCCTCGGAATTATTGCCGATGCCCACACTTCGTTTGCTGATAGCGAGCCAGAAAAGGCCATGAGCGCTCAATGTTTAAAGCTTGCGAGACTTCACTATCGATGTGGACTTCCCAAAGACTGGCGTACCTGCTGTGATGCCTCCTCATTTGTACGCCAAGAAATACCCAGACTTCATGGAGAAGCTGGACAAGTCCTGCTACCCTTCCGATAACGTGATTGGAAAGCTTTTCCGGGAAGTCAAAGATCTAGCATCTGCATCAAGCTCTATCGGGAAGTTCACACTGGAAATGGCGAGGCAATCCTATGACCCAGATATGGAAGTGGATGGATTCAAGGCATACGTCGACGATGCTTTGTATCACAAACGAAATTATGATTGCAAGTTGGGGAATCTGATGGAGTACTATGGGATTAACACGGAGGCTGATATACTTAGTGGCCGTACAATGGAAACGTCCAAATCTCTCCCCAAGAGCAGGAATGCCGAAGCCATTCCTATGGCTGTAAAATCCCTGAGAAAGGAAGCTCGGAACTGGTTTAATGATGAGGGAAGTGGTTCAGATTCTGAGGCTGTTGATGTGTATGCAAAGGCGTCTGCTTGGTATCATGTCACGTATCACCCGAGTTATTGGGGTTGCTACAACGAGGGTTTGAATCGAGATCATTATCTTAGCTTCCCCTGGTGTGTATATGATAAACTAATCCAAATTAAGAAGGAAAGACAAGGTAGGACAACTGCCCGTGTATCTGCTTTTGAAGACCGCTTCACCCGTAGA
The DNA here is from genome assembly GCA_028455895.1 of Rhodomyrtus tomentosa. Lineage (NCBI taxonomy): Eukaryota > Viridiplantae > Streptophyta > Magnoliopsida > Myrtales > Myrtaceae > Rhodomyrtus > Rhodomyrtus tomentosa. The sequence goes on from JAPCWY010000011.1 coordinate 11,188,172, forward strand.
TTGCACCTGATTCGAAAAATCGCACTCAGAACTTTTTCTTAGTCGAAGGAAGCGGAGTTATCGTGTTTTCTGCCTTCTGCAATGTGTAGGCAACGCTTCTCCAAAAATCCTGCTTTTGTGTAGCAAAGCTTGAGTAATATTCTGGCTTCTATCTGTGTCCATTACATTGTTTACTAATAATGGTAATGTCCGACGGCTGTTCACCATTTACAGTCTCTCGGAATTTCTGCATGAGACAGTTATTCTTCCATGCCATAGGTCCCTCCCGGTTCCTAATTCCGATGGATTTGAACGTTGTAATTTTTCTGTAATTCCAGATAGCACCCTAGTCCAGATGATGCTGCATCTAATTCGGTTCGTCGTGGGATTTGAGAATAAGATCATGCTCTTGCAATGTGTGATGTTGGAAATTTTTTGCAGCAGTTGTGATCGCAGGAACGGTACACTCTGTAGCACATAGGAGATTAACAAGGTTTTCCTATGAGGAATTTTGATGCCAAAAGTAAATGGTTTCCATTTTTTCGCTGCACCAAAATCTGCGGTTCCAAAATCAGCTTCCAGTGAAGTAATCATTTACGCCGCGCAAGCATAGGCTGAACAATACAATCTATCTAGTTTCTCTCTTCCTTCTTTTCTTGTGGAATAAACTGAAAGAAGTTACACGGTCGAGCTTAATATCTACTTAAAGAATTTGGATTATGTAGGAAGCTAATCCCTGCACGGGGATAAGCAGCTCAATGCTGTTTTGACTTAATTTCCTTGATGAAGCAACCATCTTGTATACTCACTTCTTGCTTATCGAAGCCTCAACGGTACCAAAAAGTCAATACATTCAAACATCATTAACAAAAACAACGGGTACCGTAAAGATCAGACCAGGAAATTGCTCATCTCCTCACTTTATTCGAATTTTGAGTATATTTTGTTGGAGTATGATTCATACTCCTCGTCAACAAGGAAAACACAATGCTTATATATATATATATATATATCGAATTCTTGGGCTCATGAAAAGCTACTATTATACATAATCTTTTTCACTCGTAATTGAGTGATGTAACGGGAGGTGCGATGTGCTAATTATAGTGGAATCATCTGCTGGACGTATCTCAAGTTTATGATGAATCAGGATAAAATTTTATGTCTTGACTTTTCTTTTTCTTTTTTACGTTTTACTTTATTGTGACTGTGGATTGAATCCTAACACATTTCACGTGACATATAAATTAGAGTTAGACAAAATAGAATATCTGATGTTAAAAAGTCCAATCCAAAAGCTTAATTTAATAGGTGGAGAGATACCATATGAATATAAAAAGCATATATGACCCGTTATTAGGCGATGTTGGATAATAACTTCAACACCCTCTCTCACGTGTAAGCCGAATTACAAGTTGCCAACTGCTCGTAAAAGCTTAAGCGGTTAGAAGAATGTGTGATTTAATATTTATATTTTCCAACACTCCACCTCATGCTTAGTTTGGTCTTTTACTTAGCACTAAGTGTGGACATATTAATTGGGGAGACAATAGGGGCCTGAAAAGATTTAAACTCAGGAACTCTGGTCTGATACCATGTTAGAAAATCTAACCTAAAAGCTTAAGCTAATAGGTGGAGAGAAACCATATGAATATAAAGAGCATATAAGACCCGTTATTAGGCGATGTTGGATAATAACTTCAACATCTGGCATTATTTTAGCAAAAAAGAAAACAAATGTGGAACCCGGCGTCAGGGGCATATTATTAACGCTTTCGTATCACTATCGGTTGGCTTCCTTGAAGAAAGGTGTAGTTTAAATGGTCGGAAACGACCAAAAGGTGAGGAGATCGGGCGTGTGGTATTGTCGATGGGCCGGTAGGGAAGCATGTTAGAATATATGTTTCATATTTATTGTGGGATTTATTAATTGTTATTGTAGATATTAATTGATCAAATAAAGATAAGATATATCTAGTTTCCTAATTCTAGTCGGATATGGTGTTGAATAGTATGGGCCGATACAAATCTTATCTTTAATGAAGGGATAGATTTCATTATCTATAAATAGAGCTCAAATACTTCCTCTAAACACTGACTTCCGCATATCCTCACATAAGGAGTCGTCAGGATGATATGTGAGAGACTATACGTAAGGGACCGTCTCATTGAAGCCAACGATAAAAGGGGCTCATAGAGGAGAAGATCTTGAGCATCAGATTGTCGCAAATTTAGCATCAAGAATGATGGATCCAAATACAACTGCATCAATTCTTTTATTTTATGAATCTACGGTTCATGAATCTATACATGATGATCTTGGGTTGCTGCATACAGATTATAATCACAACTTACATGTAGTATCAAAGCCTAAACGTTTTAGATCGCGAATTACGTTATCATGATTTTTTTCAAAATTTTATTTTTGTCAAAACCAAAAGAAAATTAATATTCGGAAAGGGCTTGTCGAGACGAGAAAAACCATGTGCATATCTTCACCGGCAACGGCTGGACATATCGCCACACGCCCCACTCGTCGGTGGCCATCAGGTGATTGGTGACCACGCACCACACGCTCCACCACGTGCTGACCAAGCCCGCACGTGCACGACACGTGCAAGGCTAACGTCATCTCGACTGTGGATACGACCCGACCCGACCTGACTCTGTTGACCCGACCTAATTCGTTGACTCGGATAGTTCGATTAGACCGGTCGTTGACCGATTCGACTGAACCGCCTCGACCAGGTTCGCGAGTCGGTCCAGGCGTGGCAGTTGGACTGGTTAAACCGATTGGACCGGTTTCAAAACTTGTCGAGAAGCGAAACACGTGCGACGCACGTGTCAGCGCGTAGGGCTCACGCGCCAAGGCTTCAGGAGCACTTGAGGGAGCGTGCGGTGTCCGATGGGGAAGTTCTATGTACCCGTGTGCTCGTATGCTCATGCTCTACAAGTTGATATATTTATTTTACATGTTTGATGCTTTTATGAATGAAAAATACGTACGGAACTCGAAAAACGTGCATTTTGTGGGGTATTTTTTGGGGTATTTCAGGTGGTTCTATATGGTTTCGTGAAATACAGGTGCAAAGCTCATATGTAAGCACCACACACGGATATGTGGAGCATGATTTATCAATTACATGCTTATGGTTTGACATGTATTGTTAGAAGTATCAATGCAATTAGCACGACATGTAATTTTGAGGAAAATTGCCCCTTTATGAAATTATGTGCATACGTTAAATGTGAAATATAAAGTTTATATCCCAAATTCAGGTAAATTCAATTGGGATGTGATCGTCAAAGTGACACACTTGATTGAGTTTAATAAAGAACATTTTACAAAGTATTGGGAGTGTCTCCTGTTTTAATGCGTTATTATACTCTCAAAGGAGGTAGTTGCGTATTATTGCATGGAGGTTTACTTGTACAGCATATGGTTGAGAATTGATTAGTCTAAGTGTTTTTATACACCCAAATGTGGTGATTAATGAAGATTAAAATATATTTTTATGGCCCCTGTAGTATAGAGAGTATATAACTGCATGTCATGTTTTCTGCGCAAAGATGATTATATGATGATATATGTATCTCTCAAGGTAAAATTTTCACATTATGTTAATTATAGACATTGATTATTTTTTCCAGTCACCGTTTCTATGAACGGCAATTCTGTTAAAACTGAGAATTGAGATTTATCTAGGTTTAAGTTTTGAGAACTCAATGAAGATTTTCTATTTACACATGACTGGAAAATATTTGTATTGCTTTTGTCAAGAAAGATCTCGTAGTTCTCAGTTTTATTAGTGAGAACTTTTAAGGACATATGTGCTTATTGGTTAAAGAGTAATTGGATTCGCTTATTTAATACAAAGCGATATATTAAAGAATACTTGAAAAGTATTTTTGTCAGTTAACTGCACTGTTAAATAAATAAAGGAAGCCTTGGAGGCTTGAAATTAAATCTCGTCTATTACTGAGAATGGTATTCGTATGCAATGACTCATCAATATCAAGTGTGATGGTTTTCTTAAGATTAAAGATTACGTCTTAAAGTTGGTGAAATTGCATATTAAGCAGTTCTGAAATCATATTAATAAAGTATTATTGTAAACCATCGGTCACTCTAACGATTTGGATCCATGAAAAATATCATTTAAAAAGTATGGTGATTGCTACTTCATTTATAAGAAGAACGATCACATAAAGAAAGACTACAGTTAATTCAAAGACTTGGTTATTTAAGTATGAGTAGAAAATAATGATTCTTTGATATTGGTTTGTGAATTTATTCTATCTAAAGTCTCATCTGGTTTGTGATGACTAGGTAGCAGTGCGACATATTATGTTGCATTTACCATATGGAATTCACAAATGGAAAGATATCGAATTAGGTTGAATCAAGCTCATTATGGAAACAATTATAAAGTTGATGTTGAATTGATGAGAATGTCATTTCGGATTCTGGTTTTATTGTGACATTAAGAAACATATTTTATGTACTCTTCTTAAAGACGAAATTTATTTTCCGTGTCAATTTTGGATTTGTGTAGTTACTCTTTTGAGATTTCAAATAAAATAATTACTATTTCTTTTAATTAAAATAAAGCTTGGTACTACACTATGTCCAATGGATTGTACGAATTATGTTTATCTCCTAATGAATTATACATCACTTATATAGTTGAAAAGCTTGTTTCAAAAAGACCTCTGTCTAAGATACAGTTATACGCATTGCGAAATAATCTTCTTGATCACATCTCTAAAGAAATTGTAGAAAGACTGATAAAGTCAAATATTTTTCCCACTCAGAAAAGTGATCTAGATACATGCGTAGATTGAAGTAGAGATAAGATAACTGAGATAAAGAATAAACCTATAGTTGACAGTTGTGATTTATCTGAGGTCACTGATACTGTAATAAGTGAACCCTATATGGCAACATTGTGTAGAAATTTTTTATTTCATCAAATTTACTGAAGATTATTCCCTATAAGGTTATATGTTCTTGATTAAAGATAAGTTTGGATTTCTAACAAGTTTAGGAAATTTCGAACTAAATCAAGAAACAGTTGGGAAAAATCATAAGGGTTGTCAGTTTTGACCGTGATAGTGAGTATCATGGTCGATATGGCAATGTTGAATAGCTTAAATAGTCATTTACCAAATACTTAAGAGGATTTTGGGATTGTAGCTTTGTGCCCAATAGTCTTGAACAGAAAGGTATGGTCGAAAGGCAAAATCACACCATATGGATATGGTGAAGAATATGGTTTGTAAAACCGACTTATATGATTTTCTGTAGGGTGAAATTTGAAAGTAACCCATCATATTTCTACCAAAAATACCGGACGTTAATCTAGTTAGAACCGTATTAAGTTTTGAGGTGTTCATGCGACAATAAAGTTTCATAATCCAACATTAAATAAGTTAGACTTCAGAGCCACTCAGTTTTACTTTGCACCTTACACAAATCATTTAAGGGGTACTGATTTATCATCTCAAAAGAAGAACAAGAATTGTGGAATTACCAATAGCTAAATTGCTGGAGTGTGATATAACTGAATAAGAGTAGTTGCTCACAAACTATTAAAGGTAATGGTGTGATAGGGATAATTGTGTTGTTTTTTCTGTCTATACAGATGATCACGAAGCATTCTAAATTATGGTTTAATTTTGTTGGGGTTCAGGTTCTTGTTATTAAGACAATTCCTGATGAAGTTTATCAGATCCCACAAGCATAGAATAAAGGTTATACCAAGTCATCTTAACATATCAGTTGTACCAAGTCATCTTAACATATCAGTTGCACCAAGTCATACTAATTAGTCTATCCAGAAGAGTATGATCGCAAAATCGACTATATAATTGATATAATAATTTATACAGTTGATATTTCTTGTTCATAATTAGAACTGTGGTCTGGTACATGGTAGATGAGATACAGACTATGAAACATGCGGTGTTTGAATGCTTATTAGCATGTCTTAAGGTCACAAGTCCATCTGCTGCAATTGGGTGTGTAAAACTTAAAAGGGACTTCATATGAAAGTTTTTGTTTTCTTTATCCAATTATATTTTGATCAGAGTTTTTATTTAATAAGTTTAAAGACAGATTGATAGTGACATTTTTTACTCATAAAAAATAAGCAGACTTACAATAAGTTTTTTTTTTGTCTCTCGTAAAGTTTTTCAAAGTGATTAAGGTATTAATATCTCATTATAATAAGGAGCTTCACCATATAAATATTAAAACTTTTTTTTTATTGGAGTTCTTAATATGAAAGTTTTTTTTAATGTAATCCGAAGGTTTTGCAGCAGATGATTCAAATAAGCTTATATGTAAAGAAAAAGTAATTCATATAAATGCCATGGAATAAAGTTCATACATATTCATGGGTTTTTTAGACTGAAAGGTCTATTTAGTATTTAAATAAACTTTTAAATAATTGTTGCTTGAAGTTTCATAATGTTGTTGCTATATTCTGTTTTGTCAAGAACGAAGTAAATTAGAATATATACTGCAAGATCAGTAGGAGGAATTTATTTTCCTTGTGTCTTATACGGAGTATATCTTGTTTGAAATTGATTTTCTTGAATTACTGATTGAAATGAAATAGATATTGTCAAAGCAGATATTGTCAAAGTATTTTGACATGATTGATCTTAATAAGGAGTATTTTATCTCAGGCATTGAGATTCGTATGGACCATTCTTGCCATGTATTGGGTTAATTCTAGAGGACAATCGTATTCAGTAAAAGGTATTGCAAGACAGGGATTGCTACTATCATTGAGAGCAATAAACTTGATTGATGGTTGAGGTATTTATTTTCGTCAAAAGCATATATCTTGTTACACGTAAAGTATAGTTAACTATAAATATAAGACATATGTTGGGTCGTCGGAATCGTAAAGATATTCTCTTGTGACACATCCGATTTCGTGACATATAAAGTGAGAGAATGATGATTGACAATGAAAATAGCATATAATGTTTTCTCTGTTATTTGAGATGTTATCTGTTTGTCATACTACCATATCAAACACATATCAGTAGAGTTAAGAGCATTTGTGATTATGGATGGCTTTGTGTCTTCTGATACAGTTATTGACATAGTTCGGTGCTTAAGACTTTATGGAATCGGATTGACTATTGGGAAATATCTCTAGACCAATATAAAGATGCTCATATGAAGTACAATTTCAATTAATTTAGCCCAAGTAGGAGAATATTAGAATATTGAAGCCAGCGATAAAGGGGGTTCATAGAGGAGAAGATCTTAAGCATCAAATTGTCGCAAGTTCTGCATCAACAACGCTGGATCCGAATATAGGTGCGTTAATTCTTTTACTTTATGAATTTACAATTCGCAAATTTATACATGATGTTGCTGGATACGGATTACAGTCGCAGCTTACAAAGCGAAGAGGGTGTTGAAAGTCGTTCGCTGCATGGTCGTTTGACGGAATCATGCACTTGAGGGGAGAAACGTATAAGCATGTTGGGAAAACATCCTATAGTTTTTCGGTGATTCCAAACTACCATTAATTTAGTACCTTTTGATTAGTGTAGATGTTTTCGTGATGGTGTATTGATAATTTCAAGAACACTACGATAATATCGATGATCTCTGTAAGTTTAAGCGAATAACTAATTACATGACCAAACTTCCAACAATTGGAAAACCCGCTCCGACGGGTAGGTTCTAGGTTTCAAGTTATTAGGAGATGGAACCTAGAAAAAGTTTTTGCATTTTTCTTATTCTGTTTCTTCACGCGATCCTGTGATAATCCATGGTATCTAATGATGAATGTACTAATATGGATTTTCAACCATATCCATAACTAACTCTTTTACTTTATTAATGTTTCAAATTCTTCGCGTGTTTAAATATGAATCATGATAAGTTGATTGTAGCAATAAATGATGGTCATTAAATGCGATAATTCAAAATGCAATTGTTCAATTAAGAATATAGATGGAACCAGAGTGGACACTGGAACTGATCCCAACCTTTGACAGGATAAGTTCCAGATTTCAAAATATGAGAAAATCGATTTCGACGGGTAAATTTTGGATAAAACCTGGAAGGAACGTGGAACCACTTACTCGAGCGAACGTTGTACAAAAGTCATGATACTTTTAGTGTCATTTTTTCCGGTGTGCAATTAATTGCACCAGGTTATCAAACGAGGCAACATGGCTTGGGATTTTCAGCTTTACGGGTTTTGGAAAAATTGAATAATTTTGTATGTATTTTCTAAAAAATGATCGCCCATTTCATCAAAAAAATTTATTAAATAAAAAGTTATTATCGTTATTGATAATAATTTACGAAAAAATGTGCATGAAACGAAAAGATTTTATTCATTTATTTTTAGGCGGCGTTATTTTCACTCCCATTTTGACTAAGGCACTCTTATTTTCAATCAATAGACCTAAATACCTTTCTCCTTCTTCAACTTATTGTTTCTTGTTTTACCAACCTAACAAGCAAAACTGGCTTTATTTCTACGCTTTCCTTTTAAATATCAAATTCACAATATAAATGTCAAATTACACCCAATAAAATATCATTTTTTAATGCATCATATGATCACTTTTTCTAGAGAAGTTCGTTATTCTTAATTTTTGATCACATGCTTTTAATTAGAAATGTCAGAAATTTCTAGTTATAACGATTTATGAACAAATAATTAATTATCTAGTTTTTATTAAATAATTTGAGAAAAATTTTATTACAACGTTGAAATTTAAAATCCAATATAACTCTTAAGCAAATTTTGATCTAGTAGTTAATTTTCAAATAGACTTGTAGGTTTATAAAATTACAAATCACTTATTTGTGTTTTTTTAATCTTTTCAAATTTTAATATAAATTGCATGATAGGTTTGAAAATTTATTTATATATTCTACACTTTCAAACTTGCGTATAGTGATCTACTTGCTATGGGATTGAATTTACAATCGATATTAACTCTTTTGTTTATATTAAGAGTTGAATAGTATGAAATTTCACGTTTTTTACTTTACGTATTTATCCTTTGTTAATACATATCTAAATACAAATATCTCGCCATTTTATTATGCTTTTTAATAAATTAATCTTTTCTATTTTATGATTAATTTTATTTTTCTATTTTTATCAAGATTGACTAAAAATGAAGATAGATTTGTTGGTTAGTTTGGTACGAAAGGAAATATTTAATTTAAGAAAAAAAATGGTATTTTAGTAAATTAACTAGTAAAAATGAGCGTCTTAATTAAAATAAAAGTAAAAATAGCTTCGTATTATTTTTGTTGGCAATAAATACAATATCTTTAGGTAACGTGCTTTCTAAAGAAATGGAGCCTATGTTGATTTTTATTGCAAATTGATTTAGGGGGACCTTCCCAAAGTGCGTCCCATGTTGGAAAGGAAGAAGAAAATAGAGGAAGCGTAGGATCAGTTGGGCAGTACGGCAATTCTCTCCGTGCGGGTTCCGGAGCAAAGAGCTTCCTTAATCCTAACAAGCACAATAATTTCGCTCATGCATATCGTCACGTTATCCTTCGTCGGCGAACATGGCCCGCGGAGGAGGGAATCCTGGCTTTTTCTCCATCTCTCTCCCCTATCAATTCAGAGTGGAGCAGTACGGACCGAGTGAGATTGATTTTGACTAGTTGCAGTTGGGGTATTACAGTGCGGTGTGGTGTTGTTGACTGAGAGGTTGACTCGGCGTTGACGACGAAGAAGGAAACGGCCTCTCTTCTCTGCCACTCTCCTTTCTACACTCTCTCTCGCACCGCAGAGACAGACCCTTCGTCACCTCACTGCTAAGTGAGCCCTTCGAGGTAACTGCGCCTCTTCTTCTTCTTCTCCTCCTTCTCCGTCAGTCAAGTTTGGGTCTTTGATGATCCCCGTTTTGGTTCTTTTTGTTCTTCTTGCTGTACTGCGACGTTACATTCGAGAGTGCGAACTCCGTGTGACGATCGTTTGCGACCATGTGCGGATCTCGCGGTTTTCTGGGGTTTGGTCTCGGAGAAGCTGCATTCTGTGGAATTTGCTTCATGGAGTGAGATGGTGCTTGGGAATCGGGGCTTGGTGCTTCCATGATCGTCGTCCTTTCGTGTGTCGGGTTTGGTTTCGGGCAAGTTCCCTGAAGTAGGAAATAAGAGGAAAGAAAATATAAGAAAGGGGAAGCAAGTGATTGGAAAAGTCGTGATCGTCGTCCTTTCATGTGCAGCTTCGTGGAATATATATATATATATATATAATGGTAGAGAAGTCAAGTGATTGGAAAAGAAAAACTCTGGACATTTGAGAAGCACGAAAGAGCAACTAGAAAATATTAACATTGACTCAGGAGGGATTTTTCAGGTAGCGTATCATCGTGAATCTAAGAATCTTTGTTGCAATTTTACATAGTTGTATGGATTTGTGGGAAGTATTAGAGTTCATCACTGTCGTGTTGATATGGTTTGCCTAAACTTGTAGGCCTTTTCGATGTTTTTCTGATGCTGGTCACTATTTTGCTCAATGTGAACGGTGCTGATTGAACCGCACTATGCTTGTAAACAGTTTTCTCGAGTGCTTTTCAAATCGAGCAACCAAGCGTTCATTTGATGATCATTTGAGGGAACCCTTCAGTTTATATAAACTTTCATGTTTCCTGTGATTCCCCTTTCAGGGTTTGCAAACTTCACCCTTGGAGTTGAATGGTCCATGTGCTTTTCCAAGGCCCTAGGCTGGGGTTCTTCTGTCATCGTAGTTGATGTCCTTGATACGGTGTACCAGAGTGCTATAAAGTTTGCATCAGTCGAATGGGTAAGACTATAAACGTACACGGATTCTCTTCATTAGTGACTGCAGATACAGTCAGGGGATTCCAGGAGCAAAGGACTGGCAGTGGTGCTGTTTATGCCATCAAAGTTAGACTAGACAAACGTGGGGTTCGATCATATGCTATGGTCCAATTTATGGATGCTGAATATGCTGAGCTGATTGTTTTATTGGCTAGTCGAAAAAATTTGTGGTATGGGCGTTCCTACCTAACTGCTCGCGGGGTTGAGCACGATGTTGTACAAAGGCGAAGAACCCTTTTGAATTCAATGGAAGGTATCGTTTTGCATTTTGGTTGCCAGGTATCAACTAAAAGGTTCTCTACTCTGTGGAAAGGGATGAACGTCTCTGTAAATTTTGGGATTGGGCTGAGAAAATTCTGCTTCCTTTTGTCTCATGACAATATGGAGTATAAGCTCGAGTTATCCTATGAAAATATCTGGCAGCTTGAGCTACACCGTATAAGAGGCCATAAAAAAATATATCTCGTGATGCAGTTGAGTGGACTTCATTCAGATAACGAGAGACTTTTTTACTATTTTGTTCTAATATGGTAATTTATCCGACAATGCATATTTGGTTTTTACATTTGATTGCACATCATCTTGTGTATGATCTCCTAATTCCAATGAACATTAAAATTCTTCATACTACATTCTTTCCCATATTGTTGGTATTTGATTTTTAGCTCTCTAAATGGGATCGTCTCAAGCTTCCAGTTGATGACTTGATGATAACTTATTTATAAGTTGTTCTTTGTGTTTCAACTCATGGTATTTCTGCCTGGATCAAATGTACATGAACATAGATAGCTTGGCTAGATCTTGTCTTAACAGAGAAATGGCAAGCAGAACTCCAAACATTATTGGTCGGCTCTTGTTGGGACTAGGAAAAGGCATTCTGGTTTAGCCTCTTGTCTAATCATCTTGGGACCCAAAGGGTCATTGGGCTAGGTTGCAATATAGAGTCAATCTAGGAAGTCTGTGGGAGTGGATGATGAGATATACAGTATTTACAATCTGCAAGGAATTACTAAAAAATTGGACCAGTATGATCAAACAGACTTAGACAATAATAACGGAATTGATTAAGAGAAAGATGGTGGAAGACGGCTCTTTCGATAAGATGGTTAAATTTTTATCTTAGGATGCACAAGGATTTAGTTTGGAAATCGAGAACAGGTTCTAATGACGCACCAATGACTAAGTGTCACCATCTCCTACCCCTCTTGACCCCCAGATCTGGGAAAAATAAACCTCATGATGAGCTGCCATGTTGGCTATGCGCTCGAGGTTTGGCAAGCTCGAGATCTGGTGGCCATGGCAGTCGCGAGTTCGAGCTCGAGTGGCCATGGCAAGCTCCAGATCTAGTGGCTAAGGCGGCCACGAGCTCAAGTGGCGATGGATGCATGCTCCAGATCAAGTGTCCATGGCCACAAGCCTCTGCTCCTATCTCTCTTTTTGTTTTTTGCAATTTTGATGTTGTCTGATGTGGTGCCAATTTGGCGCCACATACAGGAGAATTCCGTGAGTCATAAGGCATGTGTGCTCTGATGTCCAACTTAGTAATCCGACTGTCCATGTGGCCAAGGGAAAACATGTAAAAGCGGGAGTAATGATGGAACATTTTAAAAAGTAAAGGGACGCATTTGAATCAGAAAAATGAAAGTAGAGGGATGATTTTCATTGTGGGGGCAAAAGTACAAGTACCAACGGTGATATTATACCTATTGAAGATCACGTTAAGGGCTACCTTATACTTAGGTTGCATGCAATTTATCGATAAGGAAAAGTGTATTGGAAGTAGTAAAACTTGTGTATACAATAAAGCATGTTCTGAAAATTTAAATTTACGCGACCAAATTTTAAACCTTTTGAAAAATAAGTTCAATTACGTTCATCCTGACATGCATTCCCACACATGAATGTTTTTTCCAGGAGGACTTGATTGCAACAATTAAAACGTTTATGACTTGATTGCATATTGTACACAAGATCTACGACATTCAATGCCATTTTCCGTTATCTACAGTTTTCCCAACCGAAATTTAGCATTTGAGAACTTACTTAGGCACAGTTAAAATCACAAGACAGTGAATTTCCTTATATGATAAAGCTTGGAGGTTTATGATCAAAATCTTTCATGAGGTTGTTCCTTGATTTTGGGAAACATGCATCTTGTTGTATTTAAAATTCCAATTTTCAAAGGCTACAGTTAATGTGAGATGAAGACTGTTGTCTGATTCGCATATTAGAAATGGCTCTTAACAAACTTCTGGGTCATGGCAAGATTGGTTAAGCAGGAGGCTTTGCAGGGCACAGAAGATCCCGTCAGTAATAGAGATAAGACTCCATATCTGCTGATCATATTCTGGCATCTGGCTAATATAACTTTCGAATGGATTAGAGCCTTTGTAGAGGCTTAGAATCTTATACTATTGGCGTAGTGGAAAATTTTCCATGGAGGTAAATATATTGATGTACATCATGAATTTTCTTTTACAAGGAGCCAGCTTATGGGGCTTTAGCTAAAGCCAGCTCTTCAGCTTCAGCCCCAAACTTTGACTTTCACTGAGATAAAGAAACCTGGTCCTCCATCTATTTTCTTATATTTTGCACACACCTCTCGACCATGCCTGCTTTTCTGCATTGTATGCTGCTTATGATAGGGGAGGACCTGATAGATTTTTGTTACTTCTGTTCTTGTGGATGGTAGCTGTACGGGGCTCCTCGTATTTGGAAAAAAGTTATTCAGCATTCAGAAAACTTGTTTGACAGTCCTATCTACAAGTTTTTTAGAGATGGCTCTGATGACCAATGGGTGAGAGCAACTGATTTCACTTTGTCAGCTTGCGTTGGACAGTCTTCTGCTGTATGTTTAGAGATTCCTTCTGAATGCTCGCTCCAGATTTTCAACGTGAACTTCATCAAATATAAGGAAACCGATGAAATACTCTCCGTGGAAAATGGTTCTCCTTTCTCCTGCAGCATGGATCTAGTTCCAATCGTATGCCCTCCCGGAGGAGTTGACTTGCCTTATGAGATCCTCTTTAAGATAATTTTGTTAATTCAGAATGGCTCTCTAGCAGGACCTTGTCTTGATTCGTCATTTTATCGAATGGTTAATCCATGGAGGATAGACATGGACATAATCCTATATGCCTTAGACAAACTGTTCCATTGGAAAGAATGTTGTAATGATCCTTCAAAATGGCTGATTGAGCAGCACAAGAAATATCTCACCTCCCAGCGCTCTAGAAAACTCACCTCACAGCGCTCTACAAAACTGTCTTCAATAACGTTAGATGCTGGCTTGATTTATGTACATAGGGTGCAAATAACACCATGCAGGGTGTATTTTTTTGGTCCAGAAATTAATGTCTCAAATCATGTATTGCGGAGTCATTCGAAGTACATTGACAATTTTATCTGCATTTCATTTGTGGACTGAGGACTTGGACAAAATCCATTCTACTGATTTATCTCTTCGCACTGCTTCGAGACATGGAAAGACGGATATATATGAAAGAATCCTTTCTACACTCAAGAGTGGCTTCAGAATAGGTGATAAGAAGTTTGAATTTCTCGCCTTCTCATCCAGTCAGTTTCGCGAAAATTCTGCTTGGATGTTTGCTCCAACAAATGGGTGTACTGCTGCAAGTATTAGGGCAAAGATGGTTGAATTCAGCCAAATAAGAAATGTGGCAAAATATGCCTCAAGACTCGGCCAATTCTTGAGTTCATCTACTTAAACTCTCAATGTAGGTAGGCATGAAGCTGAAGTCATTCCGGATGTTGAAGTCAAATCATATGTTGAGAATATAGATTATGTCTTTTCTGATGGAATCGGGAAAATATCTGGAGAGTGTGGGTTCAAGAACTATATTCCTTCTGCGTTTCAAATTCGCTATGGAGGATATAATGGTGTTGTAGCTGTTGATCCGACATCGTACATTAAACTATCACTCAGAAAGAGCATGTCCAAGTACGAATCAAATGAGACAAAGCTAAACGTCTTGGCATGGAGCAAATATCAGCCTTGCTTTCTGAATCGCCAGTTGATCACTCTTCTCTCGACACTCGGCCTTCCGGATCATGTGTTCGAGAAAAAGCAAAACGATGCTGTGGATCAGCTACATGCTATTTTAGTTGATCCCTTACGAGCACAAGAGGCTCTAGATTTAATGTCCCCTGGCGAGAATGGTAACATTCTCAAAGAAATCCTAAGGTGTGGTTATAAGCCTGATGCAGAGCCATTTCTATCGATGATGCTGCGAACATTCAGAGCAACAAAATTGTTTGAATTGCGGACCAAAACAAGGATATTTCTTCCTAAAGGAAGATCAATGGTGGGATGCCTTGATGAAACCCGAACTTTGGAATATGGTCCGGTGTTTGTGCAGTATTCCGGTAGAAAAGGACGGATTTGGGACGAGTCAATCATGTTCATTGGTACCGACTCAGATCAAAGCTTTGTTGTACGGGGAAAGGTAGTTGTTGCCAAGAATCCTTGCTTACATCCAGGTGATGTGCGTGTTCAACTGCTGTAGACGTGCCAGCTTTACATCATATGGTGGATTGTGTGGTATTTCCACAAAAGGGAAAAAGGTATGACTCTAACATGCATTGTTATTGGCTTGGAATGACCTCAGTTGCAGTGGTACTTGTCCTGGATACATTTTGGACTTGTTTTTGCTTTTGCTTGTTAATTTTGCTTTTGGTTGTGGATCTTCGGCTATAGTTTTGATTTAGTTCAGTCATGGTAAGTGGGAAAAAGAGAAAGAGAAAAGGAGAAGAAAACGAGAGGAGAAGAAGAGAGGAAGTAAACGATCGTAAAGCCAAAAAGACAGCTCTGAAATTCCGCGTCTTGTTTTTCTATACCTACTGCGATATAATACTTAACTTGTGCAATGACCATAATGCCCTTATGTAAGTAAAAAGAATAAAACTTAGCAAAAACTAAAGTAAGTTAACACTCTCCCTCAAGTTGGAGCATATAGGTCACCCATGCCCAGCTTGCTATAACCACTAACAAAGGCAGGACAAAACAATACTTTAGTGAACATATCAGCAAGCAACGTAAGGAATAACAACCAACTTCTGCTTCACAGTATCACGAACAAAGTGACAATCAACTTCTATATGTTTGGTTCGCTTATGAAATACAGGATTCCTAGCAATATATATAGCTGCTTGATTATCGCACATCATATCAAGGGGGATTAATAGAAAATCCAAACTCCTGGAGAAGGGATTTCAACCACAATAATTTAGCAACGGTATGTGCCATGGCACGATATTCAGCCTCCGCACTAGATCTGGCAATGGTAGTCTGCTTCTTGCTTCGCCAAGTAATCAAATTACCATCAAGAAAAGTGCAATACCCAGTCGTAGACTGCTGATCACATGCTTCCCAGCCCAATCAACATCAGAATAGCCAACTAGAGTAGAAGATCCATTCAATTTATAAATAAGTCCCTTGCCCGGAGAGCCTTTAAGGTACCGAAGAATGCGACAAACAGCATCCTAATGAGCCTTCTTGGGTGATTCCCTAAACTGACTCACAATACCAACAGAAAAGGAAATGTCAAGACGTGTAACAGCAAGATAAATTAGTTTCCCAACTAAACGAAGATATTGATGCTTATCTCCAATGTAATCCCCATCATCAACTCCAAACTTTAGGTTTGGATCCATAGGAGTATCTACTGACTTGGATGCTAGTGTACTAGTTTCAGACAAAAGATCAAAAAATACTTTCGCTGAGATAAATTTATACCTTTCCTACTTAGTAAAACTTCAATACCCAAAAAATACCTAAGAACTCCCAAGTTTAATCTGAAACTGCTATTGAAGAAAAGATTTGACCTCAGAAATGCCAATCACATCATTGCCAGCGATAATTATGTCATCTACATATGCAATAAGAATGACCACTCCTGATTCCTTCTTGCGAACAAAAATAGAATGATTAGAATAACATTGATGGAAACCACATTTGGAAATCACTTAACTGAATTTCTCAAACCATGCTCTTGGAGATTGTTTCAACCCATAAATAGCCTTATGCAGTCGGCATACTTTACTATAATTTTCCCCCTGAGCAACATACCCATGATGTTGCTCCATATATACTTACTCCGACAAATCAACATAAAGAAAAGCATTCTTCACATTCAGTTGATATAATGGCCAATCAAAATTCATAGCAAGAGATATAATAACACGAACAGAATTGAGACGTGCCACAAGAGAGAGTCTCAAAATAGTCCACCTCGTAAGTTCGAATAAAACCTTTAGCAACAAACCGGGCCTTAAGACGCTCAACTGAACCATCCGGGTTGTACTTGATAGTGTACACCCACCTACATTTCACCACATCTTTTCCAAGAGGAAGATTAACTAAAGATTGCGTTTGTCGGGACACTAGAGCTTACATTTCCACATTCATAGCTCTCTTCCACTCAAGGTGAGACAAAGCCTCGGCGGTAGAGGTAGGAATTGTGTGAGTATGTAATGATAGAGCAAAGTCGTGTAATGGAGAAGGAAGATGTGAGAGAGACACATAACGCTCAATAGGGTAAGCAAAAGAGGATTTTTGTGTACAAGAACGAGTACCTTTGCGAAGGGCAATCGGAATATTGTCTGGACCAGGAGACAAGGATAGAGATTAAGCAAAGGGCATGGACGAGCTAGAGACTGGTGGTGCCGTAGATTTCTTTCACCGCTGATACACCTACAAGGGAGGAGATACAGGAGGACTAACAGAGCCTAAGGAGATGAATTGCGGGATAGGAGGATCGACCACAATGTCAGCTGGAAACCGTTTACCCTCAATAGAATAGTATGGTGTGTCCTCGAAGAAAGAAACATCATCACTGACATATTGTGTACAAGTCATAGGATCATAACATCGATATACTTTTTGAGTACGTGAATACCCAAGAAAAACACATTTGGTGGCATGGGTTATAGTTTATCAGCAGCTGGACGTAAGTTATGGACAAAACAAACACACCCAAAGACACGAGGAGTAAGAGAGAATAATGGTTTGTCAGGGAACACAACACTAACCGGTGACTGATTATTGAGACAGTAGAAGGCATACGATTTATTAGGTAACATGCGGTAAGGATGGCATCACTCCAAAAGAATTTCGGGACCTGCATATACAACAAGAGTGAACGAGCAATTTCTAGAAGATGACGGTTCTTTCTCTCGACCACACCATTCTGCTGAGGGGTGTAAGTACAAGTTGCTTGATGTATAATGCCAAGATTAGAGCAAAACGAAGAAAGTGATTTTTGTGAGTTTTCGAGATCATTATCAGTGCGAAAAAATTTAAGGGATGTATTAAACTGGTTAGTGACCTCACGATGAAATAATTGAAAAACAGATAAAAATTCAGAACGGTTATGAAGCATATAGAGCCATGTTAAATGAGAATAATCATCCACAAAAGTAACAAAGTATTTAAAATCATTTCTACTAGCAATACGAGTAGGTCCCCAAATATCCAAATGAACAAATTCAAGAAAAGTAAATGCACGAGAATCACTATGAGCAGGAAAAGAACTACGATGATGTTTCCCAAGTTCGCAGGCCTCACACTCAAGTAGAAACTGATTTACACTCAGAAATTATTTATTGTAACTTAAATAAAGATAAATGTCCTAAACGAGAATGCCATAATAGCGGACTCGTAAAGCTCCAGATGATGCGGCATAATAGTAATTTCCGACGGCCGTAATGTTATTCACGCTCAATTGCCATAATGTCGCTGTGGCTGAAATAAGTGCTGGAAATGTGCAGGCAACGGTACTCCTAAAGCTCCTGCTTTTGTGTTGCAAAGCTTGAATAACACTCTGGCTGCTATTTGAGTGTGGATTACATCTTTTTGTACATAATGGTAATTTCCGACGGCTGTTCACTGTTTACAGTCTCCGAATTTTCCGCAGGGGACCAGTTATTCTTCCTTGCCGAGGTTCCTCCGATTCTTAATGCCGGTGGATTCGAATATTCGAATGTTATAATGTTTTGTAACACCCTAGTCCAGATGATGCGGCATCAGATTCGGTTTGTTGTGGAATTTGAAAATAAGATCATGCTTTTGCTTTGTGTGACGTTGGAAAATTTTTGCATCGTGATGACGGGATTGGTACACTTTGTAGCACATAGGAGATGTTGGTAAAAGAGAACAATTACTATTGAGATCAAAAGAAGTATTTATAGGATTAGGATTCAGTCTTGTGCAATTACGTAAATAACTCAAACTTGCTAGTACTATATAGTTATAATTAATAAAACCAACACTCCACCTCAAGTTAGAACATATATAAAAAGGAGAACAAATGCATGAAACTAGTCCATGTTAAAAGAGGCTTTGTGAAAATGTACCCTAACTTATCCTCGGAACACGTGCACTAACCGTGTATCACCACAATTCACCTTTTTCTGAACGAAACATCAATCCACCTCTATATGCTTGATTCTCTCATGAAACACTGAATTGTTAGCAATTTTAATAGTGATGGAGAGTAGATGACCCGATCATAGGCAGTGCTGTAATAGCACGGTACTCAGCCTCCACACTAGATTGAGAAATAACAGACTATTTATTTCTTTTTCATGATACAAGATTACTACCAAGTAAGACACAATATTCGGAAGTAGATCTGTGATCCACAAGGCAACCATCCTAATCTGCATCAAAATATCGTGTCATCTCCAAACATTCAGGGTCAGAATAACCAGCAATATGAAGGTGACCCTAATTATAGAACACAAGTCCTTGAAATGAAGATTTCTTCAAATATCGAATAATTTGTAGCACAGCTTGCAAATGAGTAGTACTGGGAGAGCTCAGGAATTAACTCACCACACTCATGGAAAACTAAATATTCGGATGAGTAATAGTGAGGTCATTTAACTTGTTTACTAAACGAGGATAATTCTTTAAATCATGAAGAAGTACTCTGTGTTCAAAGCTTCACCCCATGGTCCATAGGTGTGTCGCTAGGCCCAGCATCATGCAAGCACAACTCTTTAAGAAAGTCGAGAGTATACTTTTGTTGAGATAAAGCGATACTGCCACCGGCATAGGCCACTTTTATGCCCAAAAAAAATGTCGAAGACGACCTAACTCTTTAGTGTTATACTCTTTTTCTATAAAATTCTTGAGCCGTTGTATACCTTCAACATCAATTCCATTAACAATAATATCATCAATGTAGACAACAAGAATAACACAGCCGTTTGAAGAACATAATAAACATGGAGTGATCCACACTGCATCGATGCATGCCAAAACTAATAATTGCATTGCTAAAGCGGCTAAACCACACACGAGGATATTATTGAGTCCCTAAAGAGCTTTTCATAGCCAGCACACCGTCTCTCCTTGAGCAACAAATCCAGTGGTTGCTCCATATAGACCGCCTCGTGAAGATCACCGTGAAGTAACATATATTTGACATCAAGCTAATGAGGAGTCCATCGAAATCGAACAACCAAAGAGATAATGACACAGGCAAAAGGAATTTTGGCCACAAAGAAAAAGTTTCGTTATAGTTAATATCATATGTCTAAGTATAGACATTCGCAACAAGACGCGCCTTTAAGCGCTCAACTGAACCATCTAAACGGCGTTTAACGACAAAAACCTAGCGACAACGTACCAATTATTTATTAGGAGGCAAAGTAACCAGCTCCAAGTTTTATTATGATGTAATGCAACCATCTCCTCTATTGCATGGGCCCAACCTGGATGAGTCAAAGCTCCCTGAGCACTACTTGACACATATACATATAGGCAGGCAAATGAGGGTTTAAATTATAATAATACACAAAATGAGAAAGAGGATATGGATATCGAGTATGGTGAGCTATAGGAGAATCGACATAAGCTGGTGGAAGAGGATCAGAAGCCGGAGCAAAAGGTTGTGGTAGAACTTCTGCTTAAGGGTGAACATGGGTTTAGGGTAGAACCGGAAACATGAGAACACCGGTTCGATTCCTGATTCTAGTGAATCAAGGTCCGATTCTAGATTCTGCATTTATAAGAACCGGCGGTTCCGGTTCTTGGTTCTACCTTGGGACCGAATCGGAACCGGAACATATAAACCCTAGTTGAGGCTTTCTAACTTTCTAATTGGTTGGGTCATGCGTTAAAAGTGGGTTTTCTTCTCTTCCTCATTGGATCTTCAATCAATCTTTCTTCTAACTATGCACCAGCGCTCCTCTTTCGTCGTCAAGCATAGGTTCCTCGCAGCTCCTCTTCAGGTTCTCCTCTCTCTCTCTCTCTCTCTCTGCTTCTCGCCTCTTCTTCTCTAGTTTCTCTGCTTTTTTTTTTTTTGTGGGGGGGGGGGGGGGGGGGGGGAGGAGAAGGGCGTATTTGGGGCCTTTTGAGCAAATGCTTCTCTGTTATTTGAATATCTGATGTGAAGCTTGGTGGTTTTCACAATCAATAGCAACACTTCCTTGGCATCCATTTTTGTATGTCTGATGTGCTCCCCGACGGGTCTCAGGTCACTAGTGGTGTTGAACCCAATTACTTAAATGGGTTTTCATTATTTTGGGGAGGCCTTTTTAGGATTGAAATTTTAAAGGTTTTGACCAATCTATTTTGTTCTCATTCGATTTTGCCCCAACCCCCATTGTTTTGCTATAACAATATCTGGATTTAGCTCGTATCTGTTCTTGTGGTTTGGTTTAGGTCCTTCCAGAAACAAATCTAACATTTTATGGACCCAGAGGTTTACAGATTCATATGGTACCCACTGCCAAAGCAAACAGGTTTTACCACGTTGTTCTTTGTGAGACACTTCGTTTGGTTGTCCTCTTCTTTCTTCATTGAATTTATTACGGAGTTTTTACTCTATTTTATTTTAGGGGTCGGAAATATTTTAGTCTCGTTTAGTTGCAAGTGTTTTCCTTCCACACTGCAGAGGTAATGCAGTTTGTCTGGGGATGCTTTGTCGAATTAGTGCATCATACTGACTCTAAATCTTCTGTTGTAAATGGTAGCTGTGGTGGTATATTATTGTGGTTCGTTCCATACAAGCTGTAGATTTTAGCCGCATGTTGAGATAAGATGACAGCCTGTTTTTAGCAGTTGGAATTGCTACCTTGGTAGACGAGTCCTAGATGATAGAATTATTTTCTTCTCCATCTTCCGCATTCATTTGCGAGATTCTCTTATGCCGTGCAATCTCAATGAGGATGATTTTACTGACCACTGCAGGAAAATCTCGGAGTACTTGACTCCTCCTATTGGTAAAGACAGTATGCAACTGGAAAGGCCTAGAAAACAGAGCATCGATTGCTTATTAAGTTCAAAGATATAGTCAGGAATGTGTTCTTTAGATTAGTGGAGCACAGGCAGGGACTAAGTACCTGTGTAGGACTAAGAATGGTTATATCGTACGGATGATTATTTTCTCTTCATATAACATCAACATCAACAACACTTTTATCCCAAACTAGTTGGGGTCGGCGGTCGATGAACCCCAAAAAATCATAAAAATAAAAGCAGAACAAGGGAGGGAATAGAGATAAATGTGTAAAAATAAATAAGTATATATATATATATATATATATATATATCTATTTATCTATCTATACACTACCCCTCCACGATACTAATAGCCTCCCTCCACTCCGTCCTAAGATAAACCGTATTCCAATCTATTTCTCACTCCATTAAATCTTGTTTTACTGCTTTCCCCCAAGTAAGTTTCGGCCGACTTCTTGCTTTTTTCGTGTTATGCTCTTTCGATAGCAAAATTCTGTTCGTACCGGTGGATTTAAGGGTCTTCGGTCTCTTCATATAACATGAGCATCATTTATCTATATTAAAAGAATCTATCTAAAAGATAGGTTTTATGCAGCATATTGGCAGGTACCCTGAAACCAGACTCGGAACCTGTCACCGAAACCTGTGACAGGGTAGGTTTCAGGGTATGCTGGCAGGTCTAGGTTCCGAAAAATGAGGAATCTGTATTAGCGGATAAGTTCCAGGTTCCAGGTGGAACCTAGTGAAAACCTAAAATCGCTTACTCCTACTTCTATTGGTGGAGAGAAACGACCCAAAACAAGTCAATGACCACATGTATAAACCCGAAGAGTAGTCGATGTAGGTGATTGTAGATTGGGTGATGCTTTGGTAGAAGGAACGTGTGGTACATTCGGCTAAGATATAGTCAAAGGTAGCGATAGTGGCTAATAAAGCATGCAAGGTGGCAGAAGAACCATCGTCGATGGTGCCTGATGAGAAACATTGCCGAAGTACGGTTGATCCTAAAAGAAAGTCATATTAGTAGAGATATACTCCTGAATACGAGTAGGACTATAATGGACATAGCAGCTTTGAATACGAGAATAATCGTCGAATATATCGAAGTGATAGTTTTTCTAACGCAGGAGACAAAGAATAGAAAAAACAAACACATTCAAAAATAAAAGGACAAACGGACCACAAAGATTGGTTGGGATAAAAAAGAGCACAGCTCCCTTCAACACTGAGAATGGAAGGCGATTAATAAGTTGACAGGATGCAAGAAAAGTATGACTCCAGAATGACCTAGGCAAATAGGTGTGGAAAAATAGACAACGAACAACATCCAACATACGAAGGATCTTATGTTTAGCAACTCCATTTTATTACAGAGTGTGAACACAACTTGAATGCAAAATACCACGAGATTCAAGAAATTGAATAAAAGACTAAAAGTAGTAGAAGAAAAATATTCATGAGCATTTTCTGTACGCAATCACTTAACAGAAAGCCATATAGTAGAAAGAATGAAACACTTTAGTACATCTTTCATTAAATATAATCAAGTTGTACGAGTGCAATCATCAATAAAGATAACAAAATAGCAAAAACCAAATGCAGACTCTCGATAAGGACCCCAAATATCGGAGTGTTGTGTTAGAGGTAGGCTCGGCATTACACAGATACATTAGGATCGAATGTTGTTGGGACATCATGTGATTATCATTTACTCAATGTGACAACCCACACGAGCATGCTTTATTTGCAAGTTCTTTCTTCCATTGGCATTCTCCAATGCGATGATATTTTGCGTTGATTAATAATATATAACATTCTTATTTTTGCACGATTGACATTCCACGGAAATAGATCTCCCCAGTAGTACCTAAAGGAGTTTGAATTTTATAATTTTTATGGTCGACCTTGTAATCTCTAGTGATTTACCTTGTCGAAAATGTCGTTACTCTTTAGAATTTAGTGGTGAATCCTTGTGACAAAGAATGAGCCCCTTATATATGGATCGTGAGGCAGTGGGGGACTGGGCTTCGCGGTTCAACCGCGAATCAAATTTTGTCGCGGACCGATTTTGTGCTCTAACCAATCGAACAAACACCAATGGTCCAAATATTGTACCCAACCTACAATGTGCAATTCAATTAATCCCCGGTGCCAACTTATTAATCCCAAATCGCCATCTTAAATACTCTAAGCTCGTCCATGCACTAATCCATCCGTTAACATGATCGGTTGGAAATTTAGGTCTATGTGGCGTCCCAGCCGTGTCACCGCTGGCTAACTTGACATTCTGTGTTGATTTGATATTATAAATAATATAGGGTACATGAAGAAGGTTAGAGGGTGCATGATTCCCTTTCTCTTTCCAGATTCTATTTCTGGCAAGAAATAGATTTTTTCATTTATATTCCCTAGACAAATTTCTCATATAAAAAAATGTGATTGATAACCATACAATTTTTCTATTTCTGAAAAAAAAAATTCGTTTGACAAAGTCAAAAAATTTCTATTTCCAAACGAGTTTTTCGCCACCGGTCGCCTCCGTCGTTGGCGGGGACCGGTGAACGGTGCCCTGCTATCGGCGGCGGGCAACCGACTATCGGCAGTAGACTAACGGCTGGCAGTAATAAGGGAGGAGCGACGAAAAATAAGCAAATTGTTTCGAGTTTTTATTTTTGAAACAAAAAAAAAAGTAGTTTTTTTTTTTAACTTTTCATTTCTCATCCAAAATCTATTTATGAACTAAAAGTTTGGTTAGGGCATAGAAAAATTACATTACGTTGTCAAATACATTTCTATTCCAAAGCTATTTCCTAAAATAGAAAAAGTAAAACAAAAACAAAAAGAGAATCATGCACCCCCCTTAATCAACTTAATCAACTGAAAACAACTCAGGTGGCCATAAAGAACACACAACTGCATGAAAACAGAGAACAGAGGTAGGCACGACGCCTAAAGGTTATGGCCTCAATAGGATTCCCTCACCTGTAGCAATCGCACAACAAGATCATACAACAAATTTCGAAATAGTTACTCTTATACAGGATAACGAGTTTATGCACATCATCTAAAGCAAAACAAGAACAAATAACTGGGAGACGAACAAAAAGATTCAGCTCCCTCCACATAATCCCACTGGCGTACTCCATCGACGCCCCCCATATTACCCCGGGACCAACATAAAAAAGTAGCAGCTGCCCATCGTCTCTATCCGCCCAACGCAAATGGGCTCAGTCAAAAAGTAGCTGCCGTGTCACCCAAACATCCAAAAGCCTAGCTGTATATCTGGATCGGCGAATCCCACACTCCACTGCTCCTCGTTGTTGTCATCGCTGCTACTATCGCTGCGCTCGCCTGCAAAGGGAGAGGGGAGTGGTCCATGCCACAGTCCTAGGCCTCGAACATAAGATGGCGAAAAAAGTGGTGCTCAATCCGCTTTGCTGGAGGACCCGCATCGACTACCGCCAATACCATAGCGTGCAGCCGTCCCTGTATGAATAGAGGATGCGACTCAGTACGTACCTCCTAAGAGTACGTAATGCGCACAGGTGCGCTGAAGCGGTTAATGGTCTTGGTGGGAAGAGGGGCAGATCACATATCTATAAAGGCAGTGCCAACAACAAGGGTGAGTCCGAGACTTAGCTAGTAACGCGTCTAAACAAGCGACTAATCCGTCTAAAATCATTGATGAATCAGGCAGAACTCATCAAACGAACTCAATATCCGAATTGCCCGTCCCAAATGACAAAGGCCGAACATCCTCTAGTTCGGCTTTGTCTAATCCGCATCCAAATGATCAACGAGTTAACCGATCGCTCTGGCATAGATAGAACATAGACCATCCATCCACGAATTACAAACACAAATCACGATTGAGCGACTAGTGGTCTAACATATTGAGTGGCCACACCTCCTCGTAGCCTGATGGTGCAACTCCAATCCGTCTTGTTTCAACGACAATTAACCCGTGGTCTAACCACACTAACTCAGGCAACAGATTATAAATGCAAACCAATTTCTTCACAAAACCCGCGCCCAAGGCAATCGGCCGTACCTCACTCTTTTCCAATTTAGTCGAACTCACCTACAATCTGGACAATCGACCCTCGGATTCCAATTACCCATAGCCTCACAGGCAGAACCAAAGCATCCGGGTCGTGATCATGTTTCCTCAGCTATGCAAACCGAAACTCTTCCACGGCATACCCACATTCACAATCCCGAGTGATGCTGAATGAATGATATTTGGATAAATTAGTGGCAAGGTTAGAAACATCACTTGCCTTAGAGTCGTATGTGACAAAACAGAAGCCAAAATCACGAAGAAACGGGCCCGGACCAGCTTCCTCTTCTTCTCGAGCGTTGCGGGTCGAGCCGGAATGTGTGCGTGCGTCGAGCGGGCGACGGGCTGCTGCGGCAGGTCGACGGCGGGCTGAGGTGGAGCTAAGCTGGAACATGGCTCACCGGCCTTGATCCGTTGCGTAGCCGAAGCTAGCTCGAGCAAAGTGGACGAGGACCTTCGGGCGAGAAAGAGGGGGAAAAACAAATGGGAGGAGAAAGAGAGATTAGGGGCTGTTACTTGAGGTTTCGCGCTCAAACCACAAACCATTTTCGCTGTGAACTAACGTCTCGAAGAATAAAGCAATTATTGACGAGTGACGATCCACAGATTTCATTTCTACCGCACCCAAATATGACATTACCTAAATTAATTCACCACGCCGAACTTATTACCCCGAATTCACTTTCGCCATTGATCCAAGCCCTGTACTAACTATTCCGCTCGTAAATTCGATTTTAGGGTTTTAGAATTTAAGGTCTCAGTTTCAGATGCACTTGGAGAACAAAAACGCCAAAACGATTTTTTCCATGTCAATTGAAGATTGTCCACTTTAGACTTTAAGACGGTTCGTTTGAATAGACACATAAGCGATTCGTTGAAAAATTTTGGAATTAAAGATAGGGATGAACATGTTTTCAGGGTAAAACTGAGAAGTGGAGAATCAAACTGGTGGAATCAAGATGTGTTCTAAATTTCAAAATATGCAGAATATGTTACGAGTTCCAATAATTGGGAAATCGATTTTGACGAGCAGGTTTCAAGTTCTAGATTCTAGAATTCAGGTTCCAAGTTCTTAGGAGATGGAACCTAGAAAAAGTTTTTTTATGTTTTTTTTTTATGTTTCGCTTATTCTATATCTTCGGATGATTCTGCAGTAATCCATGATATCCAATGATGAGCGTACGTAGTATGAGTTTTCGATATGTCCATGACCAAGTCTTTTATTTTATTAATGTTTCAAATTCTTTGCGTGTTTAAATATGAATTATGACAAGTAGATTGTAACTGCAAAGCATGGTCAATAGAGGTGATAATTCACTGCATTCGTTTAATTAAGATTTTAGATGAAACCTAAGTAGGCGTTGGAATTGACCTTGGAACTTGTGATAAATAGGTTTGAGGTTCCAAAAATGAGAAAATCGGTTTAACTAGTAGGTTCCAGATGAAACCTGGAAGGAACGTGATATGTAACCACTCATCCTTAACCAAAGTGAGCGTTATAAAAAAAATTATGGTATTTTTAGTTTGACTTTCTCTGGTGTCCAATTAATCTCAATAGGTTGTCAAAGAGGCAACATGGCTTAAGATTTTCAGCTTTATCTATTTCATAAAAAATGAATAATTTCGAATGTATTTTCTTAAAAATGATCGTATATTTGACTAAAAAATTAATAAATAAAAAATATTGTTATTGTAGATAATAATTTTCGATTGAATATTTACATGAAATGAAAAAAAAAGTGTTTATTTATTTTTAGAAGCGATAAAAATGATATCTTTAGATAACATGTTTTCTAAAGAAATGAAACCCCTATGATTTTCATCGCAAATTGGTCTAGGTGGACCTTCCAAAAAGCGTCCCATGTTGGAAAGGAAGACGAGAATGAAAGGAAGGGCAGGAGCGGTTTGGGCAGTACGGCAATATTCTGTAAGTGCGGATCCAGGCAAGAGCTTCCTTCCTTAACAAGCACAATAATTTCGCTCAGGCAGATCGTCACGTTCTCATTCGTCAGCGTATATGGCCCGCGGAGGAGGGAATCCTGGCTTTTTCTCCATCTCTTTCCCCTATCAATACAGTACAGAGTAGAGTAGCAGAGACTGAGTGAGATTGATGTTGGGTAGTTGCAGTCGGGGTGTTACAGTCTGGTGTGGTGTTGTTGACTGAGAGGTTGACTCGGAGTTGACGAAGACGGAGGAGACGGTCTCTCTTCTCTGCCGCTCTCCTTTTTACGCTCTCTCTCGCACCGCTGAGACAGACCCTTCTTTCCCTCACTAATAAGTGAGCTCTTCGAGGTAACTGCGCCTCTTCTTCTTCTTCTCTATCTGTCAAGTTTGGGTCTTTGATGATCCCCGTTTTGGTTCTTTTTGTTCTTTTCTTGCTTTACTGCGACGTTACAGTCGAGAGTGCGAACTCCGTGTGACGATCGTTTGCAACCATGTGTGGATCTCGCCGTTTTCTGGGGTTTGGTCTCGGAGAAGCTGCATTCTTTTGAATTTGCTTCACGGAGTGAGATGGTGCTTGGGAATCGGGGCTTTGTGCTCCCATGATCGTCCTCCTTTCGTGTGTCGGGTTTGGTTTTGGGCAAGTTCCCTGAAAGAGGGAATAAGGGGAAAGAAAATATAAGAAGGGGAAGCAAGTTACTGGAAAAGTCAAGTGATCGTCGTCCTTTCATGTGCAACTTCTTGGATTTTTTTTTTTTAAGGCAGAGAAGTCAAGTGATTGGAAAAGAAAAACTCTGGACATTTGAGAAGCGCGAAAGAGGAACTAGAAAATACTAGCATTGACTCAGGAGGGATTTTTCAGGTAGCATATCATGGTGAATCTAAGAATTTTTGTTGCAATTCAACATAGTTGTATGGATTTGTGGAAGTTATTAGAGTCCATCACTATCATGTGTTGATACGGTTTGCCTAAACTTGTAGGCCGTTTTGATGTTTTTCTGGTACTGATCACTATTTTGCTCAATGTGAACATTGCTGATTGAACCCAATTATGCTTGTAAACAGGTTTCTTGAGTGCTTTTCAAATTGAGCAACCAATTGTTCATTTGATAATCATTTGAGGGAAGCCATCAGTTTATATAAACTTTCATGTTTCGTGTAATTCCATTTTCAGGGTTGCAAACTTCATGCTTGGAGTTGAATGGTCCATGTGCTTTTCAAAGGTCATAGGCTGGCGTTCTTCTGTCATTGCTGGTGATGTCCTTGATATGGTGTAACAGAGTGCTATAAAGTTTGCATCGGTCAAATGGGTAAGACTATAAATGTACACGGGTTCCCTTCATTAGTGGCAGCAGATGCGGTCAGGGGATTCCTGGAGCAAAGGACTGGCAGTGGTACTGTTTATGCCATCAAAGTTAGACAAGACAAACGTGGGGTTCGAGCATATGCTATGGTCCAATTTATGGAAGCTGAATCGGCTGACATGATTGTTTTATTGTCTAATCGGAAAATTTTGTGGTATGGGGGTTCTTATCTAACTGCTCGCCAGGTTGAGCACGATATTGTACAAAGGCCAAGAATCCTTTTGAATTCAATGGAAGGTATTGCTTTGCATTTTGGTTGCCAGGTATCAACCAAAAGGTTCTCTTCTCTGTGGAAATGGGGGAATGTCTCTGTAAATTTTGGGATTGGGATGAGAAAATTCTGCTTTCTTTTGTCTTATGACAATACGGAGTATAAGCTCGAGTTATCCTATGAAAATATCTGGCAGATTGAGCTACACCGTACAAGAGGCCATACAAGAATGTATCTTGTTATTCAGGTGAGTGGACTTCATTCAGATTACTAGAGACTTATTTAAATATTTTGTGCTAATATTGTGATTTATCCTACAATGCATATTTGGTTATTCCATTTGATTGAACATCATTTTTTGTATGATCTCCTAATTCCAATGCACGTTAAAATTCACCTTCTTCCCCATATAGTTGGGATTTGATTTTTAGCTCTGGTAAATGGGGTAGTTTCAGGCTCCCAGTTGTCGACTTGATGATAACTTATTTAGAAGAATTTTTTTTTTTTTTTAAACTTCTTGGTATTTCTGCCTAGATCAAATGTATCATGAACATAGATGGATTGGCAAGACCTTATCGTAACAGAGAAATTTATTTGTCGGCTCTGGTTAGGAAAAGGCATTCTGGTTTAGCCTCTTGTCTAGTCATCTTGGGACCCAAAGAGTCGTTGGGCTAGGTTGCGATAAAGAGTCAAGCCAGTAAGTTTGTGGGAGTGAACAATGAGATATCCAGTATTTACAATCTACAGGGAATTACTAAAAAAATTGGACCAATATGATGTATGTCAAAGAGAGACTCAGACAATAATGACTGAGTTGATTAAGAGAAAGACCGTGGAAAAGGCTCATTAGGAAAGATATGGTTGAAATGTTCGTCTTAGGATGCACATGGACTTATTAGTTAAGAAATCAAGAACATGTTCTACGGACGCACCAATGACCAAGTGGTTGTCATCTCCTACCCTCCTCAACTTCCAGATCTGGGAAAAATAAACCTCATGCACGAGCGGCCACGTTGGCTATGAGCTTGAGGTTTGGCGAGCTCCACATCTGGTGGCTATGGCAGCTGCGAGCTCCAGTTGCCATGGCAAGCTCCACATCTAGTGGCTACAGCGGCCACGAGCTCGAGTGGTGATGGCTGCGTGCTCCATATCAAGTGGCCATGGCCACGAGCCTCTGTTCCTATCTCTCTTTTTGTTTATTTCAATTTTGATGCTGTCAAAAAAAAAAAAAGCCGTGAATCATAAGGCATGTGTGCTCTAATGTCCAACTTAGTCACCCGATTGCCCATGTAGCCAAGAGAAAACATATAAAGTAGAGAGTAACAATGGAACATTTTAAACAATAAGGGAATAATTTGAATCAGGAAAAAAGAGAGTAGGGGGATGATTTGATTTTGGGGCAAAGGTGCAAGGACCACTGGTGATATTATACCTATTGAAGATCATGTTAAATGCATGCTACCTTGTATTTAGGTTGCATGCGATTTCATTGATAGGGAAAAGTGTATTAGAAGTGGTAAAACTTGTGCATACAATGAAGCATGTGCTGAACATTTAAATTTATGCAATCAAAATTTAGACCTCCAATTAAGATCGTCCTGAAATGCATTCCTGGTAGCTTGAGACAGGTTCCAACAAGTGAAATAAAAAATGTTTTTGGTAGAGGACTTGATTGCAACAATTGAAAGGTTTGTGACTTGATTGCATTTTGTACACAAGATTTACGACATTCAATGCCTTTTCCGTGATTTATACTTTCCCAACTGAAACTCAGCATTGTAGAAGTTAATAAGGCATGGTTAAAATCACAACAAGACATGATTGAATTTTGTAAACATTCTTAAAAGATAAAGCTTGAAGGTTTATGATCATAATCTTTCATGAGCTTGTTGTTTCTTGATTTATGGAATTATGCATGTTGTTGTATTAAAACATTCCAATCTTCTAAGGCTACTGTTAACCTTAGATGGAGACTCTTGTCTGATTCGTGTATTCTAAATTCCTATTAACAAACTTTTGGGTCATGGTAAGGTTGGTTATGCAGGAGGCTTTTTCTGGGTGCACAAGTTCCCCTTCAGTAATAAATCATATCTGCTGATCATATTCTGGCGTCTGGCTAATTTGGAACTTTTGAATGTTTTAGAGCATTTGTAGAGGCTTAGAACTTTATACTTTTGGCGTAGTGGAAAATACTCCATGTACGTAAATATTTTGATGGACATCATAGATTTTCCTATATGAGGAGCCAGCTTTGGGAGCTTCAGCTTCGGCCCCAAACTTTCACTTTCACTGAGATAAAGAAACCTGATCCTTTATCTATTTTCTTATGTTTGCACATACCTCTCAACCATGCATGCTTTTCTGCAGCTTATGATAGAGGAGGACCTAATAGATTTTTGTTACTCTTGTTCTTGTGGATGGTAGCTGTACGGGGCTCCTCGTATTCGGAAAAAAGTTGTTCAGCATTCAGAAAACTTGTTCGACAGTCCTGTCTACAACTTTTTTAGAGATGGCTCTGATGACCAGTGGGTGAGAGCAACTGATTTTACTTCATCAGCTTGCATTGGACAGTCTTCTGGTGTATGTTTAGAGATTCCTTCTGAATGCTCGCTTCCAGATTTTTATGTGAACTTTGTCAACTATAAGGAAACCGATGAAATATTTTCTGTGGAAAATGGTTCTCCTTTCTCCTGCAGCTTGGATCTAGTTCCAATCGTAGGCCCTCCCAGAGGAGTTAACTTGCCTTATGAGATCCTCTTTAAGATAAATATGTTAGTTCAGAATGGCTGTCTAGCAGGACCTTGTCTTGATTTTTCGTTCTATCGAATGGTTGATCCGCAAAGGATAGACATGGACATGATCCTATATGCCTTAGACAAATTGTTCTATTGGAAAGAATGCTGTTATGAGCCTTCAAAATGGCTGATTGAGCAGCACAAGAAATACCGTACCTCCCAGCATTCTACAAAACTCACCTCCCAGCACTCTACAAAACTTTCTTCAATAAAGTTAGATGCTGGCTTGGTTTATGTACATAGGGTGCAAATAACACCATGCAGGGTGTATTTTTTCGGTCCAGAAATTAATGTCTCAAATCATGTATTGCGGAGCTATTCTGAGTACATTGACAATTTTATCCGCATTTCTTTTGTGGACGAGGACTTGGATAAAATCCATTCTACTGATTTATCTCCTCGCACTGCTTCAAGACATGAAAGGACGGATATATATGAAAGAATCCTTTCTGCAATCAAGAATGGCATAAGCATAGGTGATAAGAAGTTTGAATTTCTCGCCTTCTCATCCAGTCAGTTACGTGAAAATTCTGCGTGGATGTTTGCTCCAACAAATGGGTGTACTGCTGCAACTATTAGGGCAAAGATGGGTGAATTCAGTCAAATAAGAAATGTGGCAAAATATGCCTCAAGACTCGGTCAGTCGTTGAGTTCATCTACTGAAACTCTCAATGTTGCTAGACATGAAGTTGAAGTCATTCCAGATGTTGAAGTCAAATCATACATTGGGAATATAGGTTATGTCTTTTCTGATGGAATTGGAAAAATATCTGAAGAGTTGGCTAAGAAAGTTGCAAGAAAATGTGGCTTCAAGAGCTATACTCCTTCTGCGTTTCAAATTCGCTATGGAGGTTATAAAGGTGTTGTGGCTGTTGATCCGACATCGCACGTTAAACTATCACTTAGAAAGAGCATGTCCAAGTATGAATCAAATGAGACGAAGCTAAATGTCTTGGCATGGAGCAAATATCAGCCTTGCTTTCTGAATCGCCAGTTGATCACTCTTCTTTCAACACTCGGCGTTCCGGATCCTGTGTTCGAGAAAATGCAAAAAAATGCTGTGGACCAGCTAAATGCTATTTTATTTGATCCCTTACGAGCACAAGAGGCTCTAGATTTAATGTCCCCTGGCGAGAATAGTAACATTCTCAAAGAAATCCTAAGGTGTGGTTATAAGCCTGATGCAGAGCCGTTTCTGTCGATGATGCTGCGAACATTCAGGGCAACAAAATTGTTCGAATTGCGGACCAAAACAAGGATATTTCTGCCCAAAGGAAGATCAATGATGGGATGCCTTGATGAAACCCGAACTTTGGAATATGGTCAGGTGTTTGTGCAGTATTCCGGTAAAAAAGGACAGATGTGGGATGAGTCAATCATGTTCATTGGTACTGACTCAGATCAAAGCTTTGTTGTACGGGGAAAGGTAGTTGTTGCCAAGAATCCTTGCTTACATCCAGGTGATGTGCGTGTTTTAACTGCTATAGACGTTCCAGCTTTACATCATATGGTGGATTGTGTTGTTTTTCCACAAAAGGGAGAAAGGTATGACTCTAACATGCCTTTTTATTGGCTTGGAATGAACTCAGTTGCACCGGCGCTTGTCATGAATCCATTTTGGACTTGTTTTTGCTTTCGGTTAATTTTACTTTTGGTTGTGGATCTTTGGCTATTGTTTTGATTTGGTTCATAGTTTTTTAAAGTTTAAAATTTGTAATGTTACATTTGAAATTGGTCTGAAGTAAATGATGTGATGTGTAACCCAATTTAATTTTTTCCTCATTTTACGTAGCCAAGGATAATATTGACATTTTTTCTTTAGAAATTGTTTTGGGCCTGCTTTTCTATCACCTTTAGGCAATGAGAATAATTGCTAGAATGTTTATCCAGTGGTATTTGGTGGCTAGATTTGAATTCTTGTTGATCTTCCTCCTGGTTCGTCTCTTTCTTGTATGTTGGTTCGAGTTCACAGACCCGAGGCGCCTGTGTAGATTTTGTGCACATGGGATGCTTGCTAATAAGTATTCTCTAATATGCTGTTGTTCTATGCTTTTGATAGTTTTGGTTTTGGATAAACACCGATGTTTTTCCCTATATTTTTACTGGCTAAATGTAGAGGCCAAAAATTGCTTCCCGATAATTGGGGTTAAGTTTGCTATTTTTAATCTTCCGAAACCCACTGTTAATAGATAAAAGTAGAAAGCAAAATATGATACAGATATGTACTAAAGGATTCTCATCTCAGACAATTTCTCTTTCTTATTGCATATTGTGCTTCTTGAACGATATAGGCCTCATCCAAATGAGTGTTCAGGGAGTGATTTGGATGGAGATGTCTACTTTGTCTCCTGGGACCCAGAATTAGTTCCACATCGTCAGATACAACCTATGGATTACACACCTGCCCCAAGTGAGAAGTTGGATCATGATGTCACTATTGAGGTAATGCTTATCCTCAGGATTTTCAGGGATTCTATATTATGTAATGACTTTATTCTGATACTTGAAATTAGGGGTGTTAACGGGTCAGATCTCGGCCAGGCCTGAGCCGGCCCATAACTAAGTAGCACTGAGCTCGGGCCGGATTCTTTTTTCTTTCCTCTTTTTTTTTTTGCAATCAAAATCAATTAACAAACCTGTCAAATGAAAGAATATAAAAAAAAATAAAAATAAATTAAATTAAAAAGAAAAAAATGGGTGTTAAAAAAAGATGGACGGCGGGCCGGCCTGACCCCAAAAAGCCCGAAAATTCAATCAAATTTTCGGGCCTGGTGCGAGTATTTTTGAAACCCCTACTTGAAATGTTTTTAACAGCTTACATTTATAGCAGTGAATACATCAGCATCCATCATCTTGGCATTCTCTTTCATTTCATTTGATTGGGCTTGTCTGACATGGTGCTTGGATTGTATTTTAATCTCATGAAGGAATGTGGTGGGTGACATCGTGTCGTGTCTTCCCTGGCTTATTCTTTTGTTTTCTTATTGTTTCCTTTTGCTTACAAATATGAGTGCTTCTCCTTCTTCCTACCCTGGGTTGGAAGAACCCCCGGGAAGCTAAAATTTGCACCATTTGCAAGCAGATCATAGCTTAAACATTAGTCACTCAGTAAGCCGTTAGGTACGAGGGGCTCATTATTTCAACTATTAGGTCAATAGGATACCTAAATTCTTAGTCCTGGTTATGCCTTACATAACATGAAGTTAGATGTTTGATCAGGACTATTGTATGAGAAGTCCCTTGAAAGGACTTGCACTTAGAATTCCCTCATGCAATTCAACCATGTTTGCTTGTTGGGAGGCTTTCCAAGTTTATCAATGCCTCTATTCATCTTCTGCCCTAAGAGCTAACTGCCAAATTTTGCTCTCGTAACTTCAGACGTCACTGTACACCAATTGGTATGAACCTTCATCGAGAAACTAAAACTGCTTATGGTTAATAATGAAGTGGTTGAGGCTGTAGTGTTGTCTTGACTGGGATTTGTATTCACCTATGATTAGGAGCTAGGACTCAGCATTCCAAGTAACATAGATTAGGGAAAGAGCCGCTCATCAAATGTGTCTATAACGACTACTGAAGCCACTTCATTGGTGCAGAAACGCTATTTCGACTTTTCAAATATTTTGCCAGACTTAGAGGTGTATTTAGTCAGGCACTGTTGTTGAGTGAATTAACATGATTGTGCTTGGACACAATTCTAGTGATTGTTCTGGAAAGACATCTCTAATTTCTTAAGAATAGGGAATGAAAAGGTAGGCTTACTGAAATGAAGCACGGGTTTTGTTTATATTCAAACTGTTGTAAATCTAAATATGCGAATCTGTCATGTAATATTTGATTTTATCTAGGAAATACAATGTAGTCGGAAGTTATGAATTAAAGTGTGATCGTGGAAGGGATTATGTCCATACACCAAGTGAAACTACCTTATCACTTTGGTATTTTCTCCATATCTAGAAGGGTGGGGCATCATAGGAAATATTGACAATCTCGAAATGGAAGGTTGGTCCATTCAGTTTCCTCCTTGCAAGGAAACTCTTCTAGAGAATGCAGATCCATACCATGATAACTCATCCTTGCTTCAACATCAACATCACCTTTTTCACAAACCAGTTAGGGTCGACGGTCGATTAATCCAAATATAAATAAAATAAAAGCAAGATCGATTGAGGAAAAATAAATAATTATATAAAAACAAATATATATAGGGAAAAATGACTAAAAAGGACCGTTAGGAGCATAGGAATTCTTCCCCTCCACACTGCTAATAGCTTTCCTCCATTTCTTCCTAAGACAAATCATACGTCAATCTATTTCTCGCTCTATTAAATCTTGTTTTACTATTTTGTCATTAGGAAGCTTCGGTCGACCTCTTCCTTTCTTCATGTTATGCTCTCAGTAACAAACTTTCTTACTGGAGCATATAGGGATCTTCGAAAAGTATGCTCAAATCATCTCAATCTATGTTCTCTTATCTTTTCTGCCACCGATACTACTTTAACTTTTCGTTGAATATCTTCATTTTTTATCTTATCCATCTTTGCATGACCACACATCTACCTTAACATCCTCATTTCCGTTGCTTCCATTTTATGCTCATGTTGCCTCTATACTGACCAACATTCAGCTCCATATAGCATTGCAGGCTTTACTGCTATTCTAATAAATTTTCCTTTTAGCCTAAGAGAGATTTTACGATCAAACAAAAATCCTGATGCACTGTGTCATTTCATTTAACTTGCTCTGATTATATGACTTGCATTCTTATCAATCTCCCCCCCCCCTTTTACAATATTGATCTCAGATATCTGAAAGTATCTTTCTTGGGTACCTTCTATCTGAACATATTCACGGATTCTTGATCTCTTCCTCTTGCCTTGTTGGACGCACACTTCATAAGCTCCAAGTGCTTCTCCATAATTCTAATTTAGCGCCAACCCCAGCCTTGGTTTCATCAATAAGCACAATATCATTTGCAAATAGTATATACCACGGCACCCCATCTTTACTTATGAGAGGAAAATGGTTGGGCTCATGTAAGGGTGAGCACATCGGACCGACCAAATTAGGAATCGGCCGGTCTGAACTGAATCGGTGGTCCGGTTCCCGACCCTTAAAATTGGAATTGGTAGCCAGGCGGTCGGGTTATTGGTTCCAAGGGGTAGATGACAGGATCAGACCAGTCAAATTAAAAAAAAAAAACACCCTAATTGCATTGAGTAGCCAAGACCATGTTCCTCCTCAAGTAGTCTCCTCTCAAAAAAAATTTCTTATCATTTTTATTTTCTTGGTTTCAACGTATATAATGGCAAAAGAATTACATGGAATGGTCCAATATAAGGATAAAGAGAGTGAGATTATTAGCAATAGAGAAGGGACAAACAGAAAGGCAGACATGAGTCTCTGAGGAAAAGGACTGCGGCTCGTTTAAAGAGGGAGTGATATAAAAATTATACCAATTTGATATCTTACAATTTGTGCATGCAAAATGGTTGGTTGAAGGAACGGTCCAACCTGACTGCACGCCATCGGTGAATACTGGGTTTTTTCACGTCATCGGTGATCTAATTTACTTCATTTAATGTTCTTTTTCCTTGGTTATTTGACAATTTACCGGTTCCATTGGACCACCCGAGAGCCGAACCGCATTAGTAGATGCTGTCTGGCTCGGTCCGATCCGATTCTCGGGAATGTCGGTCTGATCCAGGGCTTCGAAAATTGAAAACCGGGATCACCAGTCCAGTTCCCGGTTCTTGAGGAGAACTGGACCGGACCAGATCGGGCTGGACCGGGTGAGTGGTTCCCCTAGGCTCATGCTTTGGAGTTAGCTGTTTTCTTGTTTTAACTGCGGCTGTTATTAAATTGGCTTTGGAAATTATCATTTACAATAATGATGCATGGATTAACAGAAAAAATCTTTAGATCTTTATAATAGCATTTTGTTCCAATGTGAGTAGATAAGTAAAACTTTGCCTGGATGCTTAATTTTACCACCTTGACCTTTGATTCGGCAACCGCTCTTCACTGCTGTTGAGAATTCCTTGTTCTTTTAGGTGGACTACATTAAGAGGCTTCTGTTCTTTGCTTGGTATTATTAAGTTTGATTTTGCTGGAAATATGGGTAGTGTGGAAATAAGCATTTACCTGCATGCCTATACTTGCTCATGGCGTATAAGTTTACTACAATGGGTTAGTACATTGTTCTTTTGCGTTACACAACATTTATTTTCTATGAGGTTGAAATGAACGAATTATTTTGAAACATAAGGAACATTGAAACAGGTAGTGGCCAGCACGTATATAGCCTGAACTTTTGAGAGAAGGTGTATATCTGAGTGTACTTTATTTGTGAAAGGTAATTGATGACCGATTTTGCCAGAAATCGATGAGCTGCATCAAGTTTGAAATTTGCTCCTTGATTTCTCTTGTAATGTTCTATGGATATGGGGGTAACTCATATTCTTTTGTTGTGTTTCTTAAACAGGAAGTGGAGGAGTACTTTGTAAATTACATACTTAATGACAGCCTTGGAATTATTGCCAATGCCCACACCGTCTTTGCAGATAGTAAGCCTGAAAAGGCCATGAGCTCTGAATGTTTAGAGCTTGCAAAACTTTTCTCAATTGCCGTCGACTTCCCGAAAACTGGTGTACCCGCTGTGATACCACCTAATTTGTATGCCAAAGAATATCCGGACTTTATGGAGAAGCTTGACAAGTCCAGCTACCCTTCCAATAACGTGATCGGAAAGCTTTTCCGGGAAGTCAAAGATGAAGCATATGCATCAAGCTCTATTCGGAAGTTCACGCAGGAAATGGCGAGGCAGTCTTATGACCCAGATATGGAAGTGGACGGATTTGAGGACTATGTCGATGATGCTTTTTATCACAAAGGCAATTATGATTACAAGTTGGGGAATCTGATGGAGTACTATGGGATTAAGACGGAGGCTGAAATCCTTAGTGGCTCCATAATGAAAATGTCCAAGTCATTCACCAAGAAGAGGGACGCGGAATCCATTACTGTGGCTGTAAAATCCCTGAGAAAGGAAGCTCGGACCTGGTTTAATGATAAGGGAAGCGGTTCACATTCCGAGGCTGCTGATGAATATGCAAAAGCGTCAGCTTGGTATCATGTCACGTATCACCCGAGTTATTGGGGTTGCTACAATGAGGGTTTGAATCGAGATCATTATCTTAGCTTTCCCTGGTGTGTACATGATAAACTGATTCAAATTAAGAGGGAAAGACGAGGTAGGATAACTGCTCGTAAGTCCACTCTTGAAGACTACTTCACCAGTGGATTGCGTCTGAACTGAGAAATGGGACTCGCATATTTTCTTAGTTGAAGAAACCGGATATTGTATTTGTGTCTTCTGCATTGTGCAGGCAACGGTACTCCTAAAGCTCCTGCTTTTGTGTAACAAAGCTTGAATAACACTCTGGCTGCTATCTGTGCGTGGATTACATCTTTTTGTACATAATGGTAATGTCCGACAGCTGTTCACTGTTTACAGTCTCTTCGAATTTCTGTGGGGGATCTGTTATTCTTCCATGCCGTAGGTTCCTCCGATTCTTAATGCCGGTGGATTCAAACGTTATGATGTTCTGTAATTTCGGATAACGCACCCTAGTCCAGATGATGCTGCATGAGATTCAGTTTGTCGTGGAATTTGAGAATAAGATCATGCTCTTGCATAGTGTGACTTGGAAATTTTTTGCAGCAGTCGTGATTGCGGGAAAGGTAAACTAAACAGGTTTTTTTAGTTTGGGTTGATTTCCTAGTTCGAGTATATTTCCTATTTTTAATATATTTTCTAAACGTTTCCTATTTTGGATACGTACGTGTGTGTAGATGACAAAGAACAAATTGTCCAATTCATTTCTAAACGCTGAAATGAAATTCAACAGAATTATTTCACTGTAAAGAAAAGAATTCTTGCTATTGTACTTGCTATTTCTACATTTCAAAGCGTTCTGTTGAATCAAAAGTTTTTGTTAAGAATTGATTGTAAGTCTGCAAAAGATATTTTGCAAAATTACGTTTTAAATATTGCATCAAAACATATTTTTGCACGGTGGCAAATCATATTATTTGTTTTTTATTTTGATATTGAATTTATTCACGGAGAAGTAAATTTTCTTCCAGATTTTCTCACGCAAGAATTTTTACAGGGAAAAACTGCTCCGACAAAATGACTCCCAAAAAATACCGAGGCAAAGGTAAAGCCCAAGAAGCTATTATTGTCTCAGCCAGACCCACAAAGTTAACCCCAATTCGTAGTTGGTTAGAAGCTGCCCAAAGTCCATCACCATCACAAAGTTCACCCAATGAAGCTTCTCTCAGCCATCCTACTCAATCAATTGCCATTTCAAAGTTAACCTCCATATTGCCAAGTTATGTAATAAAAGATTTGCAAAAATCCTTAAATTTCGAAGTTTCTATTTATGATATAGTAAAAACTCCCTCACCTTTAATTGTTTCAAACGAGGTGGTTCTTACAACACCGTCGGCCCATCGAAAATCAAAGTCAAAGTTTTTTATGAAAAATTTTGAAAAAATAACTACAGTGGAAAAAGTATTCTACCATGAGGATCCTTATATTTTTGCAAAAAATATGTTTGGAGAAAATTATTTTTATACTCCTTACGACATTGCCAAGCCCGTGGAATTTTATGAAAAAATTTTGTTCCAGACTGGATTCGTAAAGTTTAAACATTTTCGTGACAAAGTGCAACCATCTGTTTCAAATTATTCCACTACAAAAATATTAAGGGTCATACACCCAGCCGAGTGGAATAATACCCCAAGTACCCCAGTGAAACTCGATTCGTGAGTCACTAAAAGTGTTTTTGTTAGGTATAATTTTACCTATTTTGACTACTAGCAAGCCTAGTATAATGCTTTCTATCGTCAAAATCCCAATCGCAGCCACACCTGGATTTTATTCTTTCAAAGTCGCTTTGATATCTCAAAATTGTCCTTTTGGTTTATACGCTGGTGGGATAATTTTGGCTTTGTCCCGGACATTCTCCCTCCTCAAGTAATTGAATCATTCACAATGTTTCAAAAAATATTCATTCCAAGTCTTGAGGAGATACACTTCCCTCCTCTCTTAATGTTCTGTGAGAATTTTTGGTTGGCATGGGTATCTGCTTGGGAACTTGAATACATAAAAAATAGTCAATACCCCAAAATACTCATTTTGGTTCGAAGATTCAAAACAAAATGATGGGATGGATTTTCATACCGGGAAAAGTGCTCAGCATAAACTGTCCACAATTGGATTCAACAGCGTAAAGCCAAGGATCTAAACAAAGTTTCTGACGTGGCATCGGTTGCAGCATCAAAGACAACATGTCTCCACTACAAATCAATGGCTATTTCAAAATTAGTCAATGTAAAAAATGAAAAGGAATTCTATGATATGATAAAAAAAATCACTCTTGGAGTACGAAAAATCACAGCATGGATCATCTTCAGATGAAGATGAATACAGCATCAACCTCTTTGGCCAGGACTCCGAGTAAAAGTCTTCATGGTATCATACTAATTGCGATAATTGTGTCTGTATTTTGAATTATTGTACACCGTATAACACTGTACACTGTGCACTATTCATTGTATACTGTAGCGGTCTTTTAAGTATGCACTGTTCACTGTAACAACAGTGAATTTTAAGTCGTTAAAATCAAGGCTTCCCCAACGGTCAGGGGGAGCTCTCGATTCCGCCGAAACCCTCAAGTCATCTCTCTCTCTCGAAGCTCAGACTCTACCCTGAAGCCCTCCCTCTTGTCCAAAGTCGACCTTCGCCGGAGAGCCCTAAGTCCTTTAAGTAGAAAGAAAACCCATCGTCTCCTTCCGGACATAGATCCGTAAGTTTAAGTTCCTCCAAGTTTTACTATTCCTACCCAGAACCTTTTTCAGGTTTTTCCCTGATTGTTTTAAAGTTTTCCACTTGTAATCACAGATCTGACTATCTTTTGTGTTTTTATTGTGTAATCTCTCTTGTTCTTGCAATAAAAGTGTATATTTTTTCAATTTTTGCCTATTGAAGACCTAGAATCAGTAGGCTCTGCCACCTGTTGGTGTCTAAGGTATTGTGTTCTTTAAGTTTACACCTATTGAAGACGCAGAATCGGTAGGCTCTGCCACTTATTGGTGTCTAAAGCATTGTGTTCTTAAGTTTCTATAATTTAAGTTGTTGTGCATACACTTGCATACAGTTCCTAGTGAAGATTGATATGTGATCTCCTCTCCTAGACTAACCGCACACACTTCACTTTGCATATTTAAGTTTCAAGTATTTATTTTAACATATCAGACCGTAGAGTGTGAAGCCTCTGCCTCCTAGCTGGTGGTTTATGATATTTCTTTTTATTTATACTACTTGTCTTCGCATCAAGTTTATTTTTTCAGTTATCGTTTATATTCAGAATTGTTTACTGCTTGTAACTGAATTTATTGATTTCTGTGATTGGTATTTAGATATTTCTGTTGAACAATTATTTCATACATGTTTTAGTCAAAACTAATGATAATCGTACTCATAATTACTGCCGCAATTATATATACTGCAATTGAATTGTTATATCATTTGCTGAGTGTTTATTTTATGCTTTCTGAATCTTATTGTAACTACTAGACTGACAAACTCAAGAGACGACGTAATTTTTAGTCTTTTTTAGTAACTTCTCATCTATTTCTTCGGTCAAACGATCTTATCCCAATTATGGTATCAGAGCCAAGTTGGCGGAGAATTGATAGTTCTTTTTGGAAACGTTTTATATAAGCCCACTTTTAGTTGTTCTAAGGTTGACCCCGTTTGGAGCCACAAAGCCTTGGCAGAGGTAGCGTAAGTCCAGTTGGCGTGGTAGCAGAGGGTCAAAATCGAATAACATAATGTAAGTTTATACTAAATGGATCTTTTTAAACTAATTTTTCATCAAGTAGTTCTATATCTGAAGTAGGTCAGATCCGAGACCCCCTAAATAGAGAAGAAATTACTCTTGAAGACTTTAACAAGTCGCTTAAGAATTGGAAGATTCCAAAAGTTAAATATGATCAAATTTATTCTGAGTCAAAGTTAAGAAACTCTTTAAGTCCAATGATTATATTATTGTCACAAAAGAACGTGACATTCCTCTGTCCTCTTCTTATTGTATGATACCTCTTTTGAATAAGGAATCGTTAAAGAAACATGCCTTAAAGTATAATTATCTTCATTTTGGTATGGTCCAAGTTGGTATTAAAACTTTGTTAAAAGAATGTTTAAATGCATATATTCTTTTGGTCTTAAGAGATGCAAGACTATTAAGATATAGAGATTCTCTTCTTGCAACAATTGAAACAAGTCTTTGTAATGATCCAATCCATTTTGATTGTTATCCCAATTTTTCAATATCGTTGAAAGATAAAAATATCATGAAGTCTCTCGTTTTGCAGAGCAAAACTTATAATTATAGTATAGATGAAGGATCAATTCCACTCTCCCTCATCTATAAGGTCCACTATAAAGCTATGAGTTCTGCATTCGATGTTCATTCACTGAATGATGCACCAAAAGGTCAAACCCTTTTGTTGCAAACTGATATTTCTCGTTCAAATTCCATTATTCCCAAGCCTATAAGTTGGAATGATATTGTTCTTCCTGATTAATAGGAAATTGAAAATCTCACTCCTTAGATTTCAATCAAGAATGACACTTCATCAAATGTCATCCAACATCCCGAGGAAAAAGTTACCATATAGTTTCCCAGGAGAAGTTTTGAAACAAGTTCTTTCTGTTCTGCAAGATCTTCTTTTCATGAGTCTTCTTCTCGTAAGTCTGTTGACTATTGTC
This sequence comes from Rhodomyrtus tomentosa, assembly GCA_028455895.1. Taxonomy (NCBI): domain Eukaryota; kingdom Viridiplantae; phylum Streptophyta; class Magnoliopsida; order Myrtales; family Myrtaceae; genus Rhodomyrtus; species Rhodomyrtus tomentosa. Next base: position 11,232,485 of record JAPCWY010000011.1, read on the forward strand.
CAAATCTACCTCCTGTTATCACAATTCTCGCGAGCAGTCAAGGTAGTATCAATGTTCCCGTTGCCATTCCTGCACAAAAACAAGCAACTCCAAGTGCACATCCGTTAAATATTTCTGGTTTAGATATTAGCTCAGGAATTTCCGGACCTATCTATCACCAGTAGGGTCATGACTCTCCTGAACCAACCCAATCTCAAATGGAAGATGATGATCCAGAATGTAATATGTTAGAAGTAGAATTTGCTCCTGATCGAAAGTTTTTGAATACAAAATTTAATTCTGATGAGAATTTTGAAATAAGAAAATGGTTTTTTGATAATTTTAAAGATTGTGCTAAACAAATCAAAGATCAATTTTATGAATTTTTGAATGAAATTGGAGAACACATGTTTTACTTTGATTGGTTCGGAAATTACTTTCTTGAAAAAAGAGAAATTTATAATGTAGAAAAAGTTTTTAAATGAAAATTGGATGATGATCAAGTGATTGAGTCATCCCACCCTCCTTTAAGAAAAATCAAAATAATGCATCGTGAAAAGGAGATCCTAGCTGCTCCTTTTAAAACTCCTTCTGAAAATGAAAATAATGAATTTAATAAAATAATTGAACAAAATAATTTTTCAATCAACATCTCAATTCCACAGGTATCCAATTGGATAGGATAGAATCTGCCATTGGAAAACCTTCTATAGTTCATCCCATTCCTTCAATGTCTACTCCTTCAAAGTCTTTACAAACACCTTTGTTTAAAAATTTTCGAAATGCCATAGTCTTTTAGTAAAGAATTTCAAGAAGCCCTTCAGGAAAAAAACCAAAAACTTTTGAAAGAAAAGGTCCTTAAGTAACCAGTTTTAAATACTCCCAAAGTTAATAAACCTTTGATCATCAATACACCTAAGCCTAATAATCAGATATCAATTCTTGAGAAAATTGATATCCCTAAAGTCAATAGTCTCTCGTGGAAGGAACCTCAGAAACTCTATTATTCTAGAGTCACTCCTTTTGATATTCTTTCTGAAGAATCATTCACTAAAGTTCAAAACAAGTATTCTGCAGATGCCATTTATGAGTGGAACATAGATAATATTTTCGAGCAGAATCTCTTGCAAGTTTTAAGTCAAATGGTAATGTGTGCAACAATTTATAAAACTCTTCCTGATACAACAGATCAGCAAGTAGCTTATATAATCGTTGCAGGTTTTTCTGGTACTTTGAAAGGTTGGTGAGATAATTATCTCACCCAAGATCAAAGAGACCAGATCCTTAATGCTGTTAAAACAGACGATAATGTCAAACTGTTTTTGATGATTATGGTCAAATTGTTCAAGATGCAGTCTCTACTCTATTGTATTCCATCTCTCAACATTTCATTGGAGATCCATCTGTGATCCGTGATCACAATCAGGATCTTCTTTCTAATATCAAATGTCGTTCTCTTGGAGAATTCTGAGAGTACAAAGATGTATTTCTAAAAAGGGTATTACTTCGTCCAGATTGTAATCAACCCTTTTGGAAAGAAAGGTTTCTCGTTGGTCTCCCTATAATCATAGAAAACCAGGTTCGCGACAAGATTCGTGAACAATTTGGCGAAAATATTCCTTTTGATCACTATCCTATGATGAATTAATATCCTATGTCTATAAAGTCGGTACTCAAATGTGCAATAACATTAAGTTACAAAAGCAGCTTAAGAAAGAAAAAAGTCTTACTCGTAAAGGATTAGGAGATTTATGTCATCAATACGAAAAGTTTCTTGCTGGTATCCCTATAATCATAGGAAACCAGGTTCGCGACAAGATTCGTGAACAATTTGGCGAAAATATTCCTTTTGATCACTATCCTACGGTGAATTAATATCCTATGTCTATAAAGTCGGTACTCAAATGTACAATAACATTAAGTTACAAAAGCAGCTTAATAAAGAAAAAAGCCTTACTCGTAAATGATTAGGAGATTTATGTCGTTAATACGACCCTTCCTACTCTTTTTCAATATCCAAAAAATGTTCTGGTTCTTGTCCAAAAGAAAAACCTTTTAAAAGAAATAATTTTTTTATAAAACACAAGTCTCAAAACCTGAAAAGAAGTTTTTCAAAAAGAAAAGTTTTAAAAAACTTGAAGATACAAAAAATTAAAAGATTTTAGCAAATTTATTTGTTATAATTGTGGTAAAAAAAGCCACACAAGACGTTTTTGCAAATTAAATAAAAAAGTCAACGAACGTGTTTTAAATGAAGACATACTAAATTAATTGAACCAATTAATGGTTGAAATTGTTTTTGAAAGTTCTATTTGCCCTTCAACAGATAAAGAGTCAGTAGAACGAGGTCTTCAAATCAATGGAATTGAATCGTCTTCTGATCTTTCTTCTGAGTCAGATTCTGAGTCTGAATAAGAAGTTAATGTTTTGACCAAAGAAGGAAAAAAACTTTTAGATTCAATTGATAATGTTTCTGATTCTAATGTTTTACTTTAGCAAATTCAAAACCCCAATTCGTCTTTTGCTAAACATTCCCAAGTTCATGTTTATAATCTCACTGAAATATTGAATAGGGAGAAGAAGTCAGTAAGACCAACAACATCCAATGATCTTCAATTTGAAATTAATGAAATCAAAAAAGAAATTCATTTGTTAAAAATCAATCAAATTGGTCAACATAAAGAATTCTAGATTTCAAAAAGCAATTGTTAAAAGGAAAAAGTGTTCTTGATGAACCAACACAAAAAGAAATACCTCCAAATGTTAATGATTCTGATTCCTCCAATTTTTTTGAGTTAATCACAGAAGTAACAAGCAAAAAATGGATAATTGATATTGTTATCAAAATCAATGATGAATTTATTTTGGAAACAACTGCCTTTTTTGATACAGGCGCTGATCTAAACTGCATTAGAGAAGGCCTGATCCCCACCAAGTTTTTTAATAAAACTACTGAGTTTTTGAAGTCTGCTTCTGGTGATCATTTGAAAATCAAGTATAAATTTCCTGAAGTTTTTGTGGTAAAAGATAACATTGAGTTAAAAACATCTTTTCTTTTGGTAAAAGATTTGAAAAGAAATGTGATTTTAGGAATCCTTTTTATAAATTTAATACAACATTCTATGGTAACTAATGAAGGAATTGAAATAAAGATTTCTGGTAGAAAAATAATGTTTACTTTTGTCACAAAAAATCGTACAAGAAATTTAAATGCTCTGCATGAACATGCAATCAAAGAAATTAATTGTTTGATTAGATACGAAGAAAGTCATCTTTTATTTTTAAAAGAAGAACTAAGCTTTCAAAAAATTGAACAACAACTTCAAAATCGTGATATTCAAAAGAAAATTTCTGTTTTAGAGCAAAAAATTAAAATTAAACATTATTTTATTCAAAACAATGCTTTTTGGCAAAGAAGTAATCACAATCATATTGTTGAATTACCTTATGAATATGATTTTTTAGAAAATAATATTCCAACAAAAGCTCGTCTTTCACAAATGAATAGCGAACTTTTGAAATTATGTGAAAATGAAATTAATGATTTAATCAAGAAAAGATTGATTCGTAGAAGTAAATCTCCATGGAGTTGTTCTGCTTTTTATGTAAATAAGAATGCAGAAATTTAATGTGGTGTACCTCGTTTAGTAGTTAATTATAAACCATTAAACAAAGTTTTAAAGTGGATTCATTATCCAATTTCTAACAAGAAGGATATCTTGAATCGACTTCATTCATCCAAAGTTTTTTCTAAGTTTGACATGAAATCTAGCTTCTGGCAAATACAAATTGCTGAGCAAGATATATACAAAACCGCCTTCACAGTTCCTTTCGGTCAATATGAATGGAATGTGATGCCTTTTGGTTTAAAGAATGCTCTTTCAAAATTTCAAAAAATAATGAATGACATCTTTAATCCATATTCTGAGTTCATAATTGTGTATATCGACGATGTTCTGATATATTCTCCCAATGTCGATTCACATTTCAAACATGTGAATCATTTTTTCAATATTGTCAAGCGTAATGGTCTCATTCTCTCAGAGAATAAAGTTTTTTTGTTCCAGAAAAAAATAAAATTTTTAGGTTATATTATTCATTAAGGAACTATTGTACCAATTGAGAGATCTATTCAATTCGCAGACAAGTTTCCTGATGAATTGAAAGACAAAACTCAATTACAAAGATTTCTTGGAAGCCTGAATTATGTGATCGATTTTATTCCTGATATTGATATCATATGCAAGCCATTACACCAAAGGTTAAGGAAGGACCCAAAACTTTGGTCACAATTGCATACTGATACTGTAAAATGGATAAAATCACTCGTAAAAGAAATTCCATGTTTACATATTGCTAACCCAATTGCATTCAAAATTATTGAAACAGATGCTTCTGAAGTAGGATATGGTGGTATCATATATATATATATGGAATTCAACTCGGGAAACACACTAGAGTGAACAAAAGGGCTTCTGGGATTTTCACTGTAACTTTTCTAAATGAATTCTCTACAAGAGATTAGTTCTTGGGAAATACTTGACCATAGAAAGATTGATAAATCTGTACCATGTGGACTTATAGTAAATCTGTTCGCTGCAGTCTTAGGTTCCGACGTTCAGAGTGACGATGCTTCATTCATTGTCGGTTTCTCTAGTAATTTCTTCTTATTACAAATTTGAACTGCAAATTCTGTTAGCTTATACAACACTTTTCATACGGATAAGTAACTTCCATCTTATTTGATACAAATGTAAAATGCATGCATACATTTTACTTCTGTGAACCAAAGATTCAATTGATTCAAGGACTTGATTATGCTAAATTAATCTAATGCCTTTTAGGTACCTTTTAACTGTATCTTGAAAAAATTTCTTAAAAAAAAATATGTATCTTGAAAAATATTTTGTGGCCAGTTTTGGTCCATTTTAATACTAAGCCACTAACATGCAATGGGTGATCTCCAAATGATTATGCAATTCTAAGTAACTTTTTTGGGTTTTTCTTATTTTTGAAAGCTGCACTACATGCAATTTTAATGACATGAAATAGGATGAATTATGAATTGATTCTATTATTTAACTATGTGAAGGATCATTCTTCTATCATCTTTCACAATAATATAATGCATGAGATGCGTGAAATGCGATCATTAATTAATCTCCCTAATGTGATTTCATTAATACAAGTTTATAAAATTAAATCCACTAAGCGACATGTGAATTGTTGAAATAAACATGGCAAGTATAGCAATTGAAAGATAATGCAATTTGAATATTACATTCTATATGTTGAAAATGCTGAAATTTAATGAATATGGTAGGACTAATGGTACTTGAAATTTGGTCAAATGTGTAATATGGTGCCTAAATTTTTAACTTGAGCAATATGGAATTCGAACTTTAGATGTATAATGTGGTCGTTGAACTTTCGATTTGTTCAATGTGGTCTTCGAACTTTTGAAACATGTGCAACTTAATTCTTGAATTATAAGAAAATGTTCAATGTCATTCCTAAATTGAATCAATGGAAGGACTATATTGAACATTTTTCTATAATTTAGAGACTAAATTGAATATGTTCTAAAAGTTCAAGGATCATATTGGTTAAATTAAAAGTCTAGAGACCACATTGCGCATTGAGTGAAAGTTCATGAATCAAATTGATGAAATTAAAAAGTTCAGAGATTATGTTATGTATTGAGTCGAACTTTATGAAGTGATTATCTCAAAATAATAATAAGCAAGGATTAAATTTTGCGACAACAATAAAATCAAGTAGTTCTTGCCTTGCCATGAGGAAAAGTGTCAAAAAATTATAAACATATTGTATTATTGCTAATTTAGTCTTAAATCTTTTATTGGTGCCAATTCAGTCGAAAACCTTTTATATTAGTGTCAATTCATTCCTAAATATTATATATATTTTTTTACCAATTGAGTCAATTTAGCCATTTGTTGGTCGAAAATTGCTGCCGTGGACATCAATTGTCCTACATGGCACGACTGTCGCTTTTTAATATTTTTTTGATAATTTTAAATAATTTTTGAAAATATTTTTAAAAAATGCTTAAAAATTATTTAAAATAATATTTAAAAAAATATCCAAGTCAACGTTTGCCATGCCCGAAATTGGCCAGATTAATTAAATTGACAAAAAATACAAAAAGATTTATGACTTAATTGGCACTAATGCAAGAGGTTTAGGCCTGAATTAGCATCATTAAAAGGTTTATGACTTAATTGGTATCAATGCAAAATGTTTAAAACTGAATTGATGCAAAAAAAAATTAAGATTAAATTGATACTAATACAATAAATTTAATACTTTTTTTACACTTATCTGCGTTGTTATATCCTCCTTGTTCCAATAAAAGATCGTGCCAAAAATCTCTCTTCTCGTCCTCTCTATTGATCAAATATTTGGCACTCCGTTCTAATGCTCTTCACTTTTGCCCACGCTTTGACCCATTCCTCTCGAAGAACGTGACCACAGTAAAATCCGATAGTTGGAACTTGGGTCAAGGTTAAGTTCCAGATTGCGGCAAGGAGATGTTACCAATCCAATATACAAGAGGCAAAACAAGCTAACAATTCTTGTTTAAATTCGCCGCAGGAATCCTGGGTCGGGTTAAGATCGGGCAACGAAAGGAAGAAGAAAGGGGGAAAAAAAGAAAAGCCGACTCGGCGATTGGTTGAGCCGTTCGCGAAAATTGGCGATTTCTCATAAATTGATGATGTTTGCATGCTATTTTAAGAAATATGATTAGTTTCTAAATGCGGATAATGCAGCAAAGAGTGCGAATGCAAAGATACATACATACATACATATATATATATATATATATATATATATATGACATCTTATCATTATTATTGTGGAAATTTGAATTGTTGCCTCTCGACAAGAAGGGCTCGAGTGTCAACCCTGTCCGAATCAAAGGGAGTGGAAGTTGTGTCCGCGGTGGAGGGGTAGCATGGTTCTTAGGGTGAGCATGGTTTCAGGGTAGAATCGAGAATCTGGAACCGAAACTTATATAAACTAATCTGGTTTCAAGTTTCAAGGTATATATGGTAGGTTTCAAGTTCCAAAAATCAAAGAACCTGTTCTAACAGGTAGGTTCCAAGTTTCACTATCTGGAACCTAAAATCGAAAATCTAGACCCTGGATCTTGATTGTGTTTTATTTTATTATATATTTTTGTACGATCCTACAATGTTTTAAAGCGTTCGATGATGAGTATATAATCTAGAGCCAAATAAATTTTTATGTTTCAAGTTCTAAAAAAATGAAGAATTTATTCCAAAGAGTTAGTTTCAAATTTTAAATGTGGAACCTAAAACTGCTTACCTCTACTTATCCTTAACTATTATAGTATTTACTTTCATTTTGTTTAACTAAAAATGAAGAAATAAAAGAAAATAAAAGAAATTGATAAGTTCTCGGGTACCCTGGAACCGATCTAAACCTATGATAGGGTAGGTTCCAGGTTCGTATATGACGGGTAGGTTCTAGGTTCCAAAAATTAAGGAATTTGTTTCAACGGATAGGTTTTAGGTTTTAATTGGAACCTATAAAGAACCTGGAACCACTCACCTGTAATGGTTACATACTTCCCACACATCATTCCTGTAAATTTTGCTTTCTATCAATCTCCTATGCACATGGTGTGCCACGTCAGTAATGTCATTTTATTAATAAGGATTAATATCGCAAAAAATCTTAAATTGGTGCACTTGTGACAAATTTATTCCAAACTATTTTTTTGATTATGATAAACCCTAAACTGGTACGGCAGTGACAAATTTGTCCCAAACTAGTACAATAGTGACAAATTTACCCCCGTTAGTTTTCGTTAAATTTTACCGTCAAATTGTCGAGTTTAATGATGCACGTCAATTGTTGAGTTTATACATTACCCCATATTTGCTACATGTGTATTAATTTCAATTTTTTTTGTGGTATTAGCTTAATTTAACGGAAACTAATTGAGGGTAAATTTATCATTGTGTACCAGATTGAGATTTTTTGCAGTAAAAAAATTAATTTTGGTTAAATTTGTCACTTCGTACACGCTTCGGGTTTTTTGTGGTTAAAAAATTAATTTGGGGTAAATTTGTTACATTTATATCAGTTTAGAGTTTTCGGTAGTTAAAAAAATAATTGAAGGTAATTTCGTCACATATATATCAATTTGAGATTTTTCGTGATAAATAAACATATTAATAATAAACGGCAAAAGGATTCGATAGATTAAATAAGTCAAAATTTCTTTGATGATTAATTTGCGAAGAACGCAGTGAGTGACGGTGTGAAAGATGTCGGGTTTTGATTTGTCACGTTGGAATTCATAGAAAATAGATATGGGCTGAACAAGGGTTCACAGAAAAAGGACAGCAGAAGTATCATAATTATTGCAAGGTATTCAATTCAGTGCAATCGGCATTCGACGTGGCATTAATTTATTCTAAATTGGTTGACGTGGCTTGGAAAAATTCAATCAGCAAAAATTATATTAAAAGGGACGACATCATTTTGATATAAATATATAAAAACCAAATATAAGAAAAAGGGAAAGAGATTTGTTGTCACTTCTTCAATGGTTGAGCAATGACGATTCTTCAACGGAGACAGGAGAGCTCTCTCCGTGTGAAGGAAGCCTGTGCATGGATTGTAGTGAAATAAAAATATTTCTATTTTAAAATTGTTTCGAAAATAATTTTGGAATATGAAACGCACAACGTTAAAAAAATATTCTAAAAGTATCGAGAAACACTTTTGTGCTGAGGATCAATTTTTAAGAAACAAAAAAAAAACTTGCTTATAAGCTTTAGAATATTTTTGGAATCATCATCTATTGCCACTGACGCGATCACCATTCGTTGATTGGCGCCCGCCTCCACGAGTTACTGGCTGTCGGCCGCCGCCGCCGCCGACGGCCGCAGTCGGCCGCCACCGCCGATCGCTGACGACGGTTGAAAAAGTATTTTTTTTTATTTTAATAATTAAACGCGTTTTTATTCTTAAAAATTATAGTCGGGAGCAGAAACACAAACAAATATTTCTGTTCAAAAGATACTTTCAGGAACAAAAACGCTACCATACGCAGTCAAATACTCTGGTTGATTTTCCATTAATGCAATCAGCTCGCCATATCCGTCACCTTTAGTTTCTTTCCGATTTGCGAGATTCCGGTGAGGATTCATGTCCCAAACCCAGCAATTTCATTGTGACTCGTCCAAATCGAGCGTGATTTTCTGTGTCAGCGTTCTTAATGTCGTCCGTCATCTCGAACCCGCCGAAGCCGATTCAACCGATCCTCACTTTGCTATCGCGTAATCTCGAACCTCTCCCCTACCCATCTCATCTTGAGCCTCTTCGTTACTCAAGTTTCTTGGACGAAGAATCTCTCGTTAAAATTTAGGGTTTCAGTTACGAATGAATTTGAGGAACAAAAGGGCCACAACGACATCGTTTCGTCCCACCTTTTGCCAAATCAATTGGAGATCTTCCACCTTATACTTTTCTTTATATAAAAAAAAGGCCATGTTGTTCTAAAAATTAATTTAAAAAAGTCACATGTTACGATTTGCCTCAATAAACACAATGAGTGAATGACTTTACATACTTATAAAACTTAAGTTATCTGTCGAAAAAGCTTTTGCATAATAATAAATATTGCACAAAAGTGATAATAAACATTAGTGTAATTTCTCGAGGCAATGTAGCGTGAAATTTTAGGCTTCGTTTGTTTTGTGGATAATGAATAATTTTAATAATAAAATTATTTAAAATAATGATTTGTTTCACTTAAAATAATTAATCAACAAATATTTTCATTATTTATTTTTATAAATAATACGAGCGATTTAAAAAAAATATTTTAATTTTCGCGAAATAAATGGAAAGTAAAAGGAAAAGGAAAATAGAAATAGGGGTCAGGACCAGTCACACCTCGGAACGTGGCAGTACGGCAATATTGTCTGCGTGTGGGTCCCGAGGCAATACCTTCCTCGGCAAGGAGCACAGTCTCGCTCATGCAATTGCAGATCGTCACTTTTCTCGTTCGTCAGCGAGCATGGCCCGCGAAGGAAGGAATCCTGGCCCTTCTCCATTTCCCCCGCTCTCTCCTATCATATCGACACAGAGAGGTTGACTCGGAGATGACGACGACGAAGGAGACGCACCCTCTTCTGTGCACTATCTTTTCTACTCACTCTCACCGCAGCGACAGACCCTTCTTCCTTCACTGCTGAGCGAGCTTTTCGAGGTAAATGTGCCTCTTCTTCTTCTTCTTCTTCTTCTTCTTCTTTTCAGTCAAGTTTGGGTTTTTGATGATCCCCGCTTCTTCTTCTTCTTCTTCTTCTTTTTCCCTCTCTCTTGCTGTACGGTGACATTATGTTCAAGAGCGAGAATTCCGTGTGAAGATCGTTTAACATCATGGGTCGTCACGGTTTTTGTGTGTGTACGTGTGTTTGGTTCGGAGAAGCTGCATTGTAACTTGTTTCATGGAGTGAGATGGGTGCTTGGGCTCGGGAATCGGAGTTTGGTGCTCCCATGATCATCGTCCGTTCGTGAGTCGGGTTTTATTATTATTATTTTTTGTGCGGAGGGAGCCAAGCGATTGAAACAGAAAAACTATGAACATTTGAGAAGCAAAATTTCCTCACGTGAAAGGAATTTCTGCTTTCTTGTTCGGTTTATGTTCCAGAGTGATTGTTCGAAGCGCAACCTTTTCTCTACCATAAAATGTAGAACATTGACTCAGGAGGAATTTTTTGAGAAGCATATCATGGTAAATCTAAGAATCTTTGTTGCAATTTAATAGTCGTATGTTGATATGGTTGCTTAAACTTGTAGGTTGATTTGATGCTTTTCTGATGCTGATAACTCTTTTGCTTAATGTGAACAATGCTGTTTGAACCCCACTATGACTCTATATATATAATGCTTTCCAAATACAGCAATCAAGTGTTCATTTGATGATCGATCGCTATGATGATTCGTTGGTAGTTTGAGGTAACCATCAGTTTATATAAATTTTGATGTTTCCTGTCTAATGTTTTCCCCTTTCAGTGTTGCAAACTTCAGGCTTGGAGTTGAATGGTCCATGTGCTTTTCAAAGGCACTAGGCTGGCGTTCTTCTGTAATTGTTCGTGACGTCCCTGACGTGGTGTAACAGAGTGCTATAAAGTTTGCATCAGTTGAATGGGTGAGACAATAAAAATCCACGGATTCTCTTCATTAGTGACTGCAGATAAAGTCAGGGAATTCCTGGAGCAAAGGACTGGCAATGGTACTGTTTATGCAATCAAAGTTAGACAAGACAGACATGGGGTTCGATCATATGCTATTGTCCAATTTAGGGACGCTGAATATGCTGAGATGATTATCTTATTGGCTAGTCGAAAAGATTTGTGGTATGGGCGTTCTTATCTAACTGCTCACACGGCTGAGCATAATATTGCACAAAGACCAAGTACCCTTTTGAAGCAAATGGAAGGTATTGCCTTGGATTTTGGTTGCCAGGTATCAACTAAAAAGTTCTCTTCTCTGTGGAAATGGGGGAATGTCTCTCTAAATTTTGAGATTGGGCTGAGAAAAATCTTCATCCTTTTGTCTTATTACAATATGGAGTATAAGCTCGAGTTATCCAATGAAAATATCTGGCAGATTGAGCTGCACCGTGCAAGAGGCCGTAAAACAATGTATCTTGTGATTCAGGTGAGTGGACTTCATTCAGATTACGAGAGACTGATTTACTATTTTGTGCTAATATTGTGATTTATCCTACTAAGCATATTTGGTTTTTAAATTTGATTGGACATCATTTGTGTGTGAACTCCTAATTCCAATGAATGTTAAAGTTCTTCGAAAAACATTCTTCCCCGTATTGTTGGGATTTGATTTTAGATCTCTATATGAGCAGAAGTATTTACCAGTTCCCCGGGCAATTGACAACTTGATGATAACTTATTTAGAGTATGTTTTAACTTCATGGTGTTTCTGCCTGGATCAAATCTATCATGAACATAGATAGCTTGCCATGACCTTGCCTCAACAGAGAAATGACAGGAAAACCCCAAACATTATTGGTCGGCTCTGGTTGGGAATCGGAAAGACATTCTGGTTTAGCCCCTTGTCTAATCATTTTGAGACCCAAAGGGTCATTGGGCTAGGTTGCAAAGCTAGTGTGTTGTGGAGTGAATGATGAGCTCCAGTATTTACAACCTACAAGGAATTATTAAAAGAATTGGACCAGTAAGATGTAGATGCACAGACAATAATAACTTTGTTGATTAAGAGAGAGACAGTGGAAGAGGGCTCTTCAGGAAAGGAATCGTTGAAATTTTCGTCATAGGCTTAGTTTGGAAATCACGAACATGCTCTACTGACACACCAATGACTTGTCCTACACCCCCTCGAACTCTAGATCTGGGAATGCATGAGCAACTATGGTGGCTATGAGCTCAAGGTTTAAGCTAGTCGTTGGAGAGAAGACAAGGCTCGTGGACTATGACTCCACAGAAGAGCCTTGAGCTCCAGATCCGGTGGCCGTGGCAGTGGCGAGCTCAAGCGGCCATGGCGAGCTCCAGATCTGGTGGCCAGGACCGCGAGCTTAAGGCTTGGCAAGTTCTAGATCTAGTGGCTATGGCGGCCAAGAGCTCAAGTGATGACTGCTGCACGCTCCAGATCGAGTGGCTATGGCTGTGAGATGCAGTGCGTAATTGGCACCACATAAAAAAGAATTTCGTGAATCATGAGGCATGTGTACTCTGACGTACAACTTACTAATCCGACTATCCATGTGGCCAAGATAAAACATATAATGGAGGGAGTAACAATGGAACATTTCGTCAAGCAAAGGGATGCATTTGAATCGGAAAAGAGAAAGTAGAGGGATAATTTTTATTTTGGGGCAAAGTACAATGACAACCTCTGATATTATACCTATTGAAGATCACGTTAAGGACTACCTTGTACTTAGGTTGCATGGAATTTGATTGACAGGGAAAATTGTGTTAGAAGTGGGAAAACTTGTGTTTACAGTGAAGCATGTTCTGAACATTTAAATTTACGCAACCAAAATTTTAGACCTTCTGCAAAAACAATACACTTACATTCGTCCCGAAATGCATCAATGGTAGCTTAAGACAGGTTCTTAATGTTTTGCTTGAAAGGTTTATGACTTGATTGCATTTTGTACACAAGATCTACCACATTCAATGCCATTTTCTGTGATTTGTAGTTTCCAACTCAGCATTTGAGAACTTACTGAGGCACAGTTAAAATTACAACAAGACATGATAGAATTTAGGAAGCATTCTTAAAAGACAAAGCTTGGAGATTTATGATCATAATCTTTCATGAGGTTGTTGTCGTTTCTCAATTTTGGGAATCATGCATCTTGTTGTATTAAAAAATTCCAATCTTCTAAGACTACTGTTAATGTTAGATGACGAATCTTGTCTGATTCGCGTATTATAAATTGCACTTTACAAACTTCTGGTCATGCCTAGGTTGGTTAAGCAGGAGGCTTTGCAGGGTACACAACTTCCCTTCAGTAATAGAGATTGCACTTTGTATCTGCTGATCATATTCTGGCATCTGGCTAATTTGGAATTTTTGAATGTTTTAGAGCCTTTGTAGAGACTCAGAACTTTATACTTTTGGCGCGGTGGAAAGTATTCCATGGAGGTAAATATATTGACAGACATCATGGGTATTCCTTTATAAGAAGCCAACTTTTGGGGCTTCAGCTTCGGCCCCAAACTTTCACTTTCACTGAGATAAAGAAACCTGATCCTTTATCTATTTTATTTTGTTTGCACATACCTCTCAACCATGCATGCTTTTCTGCATGATATGCTGCTTATGATAGGCGAAGACCTAATAGATTTTTGTAATTTTTGTTCTTGTGGATGGTAGCTGTACGGGGCTCCTCGTATTTGGAAAAAAGTTGATCAGCATTCAGAAATTTTTTTGGACAGTCCTGTCTACAACTTTTTTAGAGATGGCTCTGATGACCAGTGGGTGAGAGTGACTGATTTTACTCCATCAGCTTGCATTGGACAGTCTTCTGCTGTATGTTTAGAGATTCATTCTGAATGCTCGCTTCCAGATTTTCATGTGAACTTTGTCTATTATAAGGAAACAAATGACATATTTTCTGTGGAAGATAGTTTTCCTTTCTCCTGCGGCGTGGATCTAGTACCGATCGTGGGCCCTCCCAGAGGAGTTCACTTGCCTTATGAGATCCTCTTTAAGATAAATTTGTTAGTTCAGAATGGCTGTCTAGCGGGACCTTGTCTTGATTTTTCGTTCTATCGAATGGTTGATCCGCAGACGATAGACATGGACATAATCCTATATGCCTTAGACAACCTGTTCCATTTGGAAGAATGCTGTTATGAGCCTTCAAAATGGTTGATTGAGCAGTACAAGGAATATCTCACCCCCCAGCATTCTACAAAACTCACCTCCCAGCACTCTACAAAACTATCTTCAATAAAGTTAGATGCTGGCTTGGTTTATGTGCATAGGGTGCAAATAACACCATGCAGGGTGTATTTTTTGGGTCCAGAAATTATTATCTCAAATCATGTATTGCGGAGTTATTCTGAGTACATTGACAATTTTATCCTCATTTCTTTTGTGGACGAGGACTTGGATAAAATCCATTCTGTTGATTTATCTCCTCGCTTTGCTTCGAGACATGGAAGGACGGATATATATGAAAGAATCCTTTCTGCACTCAAGAATGGCATAAGAATAGGAGATAAGAAGTTTGAATTTCTCGCCTTCTCATCCACTCAGTTACGTGAAAATTCTGCTTGGATGTTTGCTCCAACAAATGGGTGTAATGCTGCAACTATTAGGGCAAAGATGGGTGAATTCAGTCAAATAAGAAATGTGGCAAAATATGCTTCAAGGCTCGGCCAATCCTTGAGTTCATCTACTGAAACTCTCAATGTAGGAAGACATGAAGTTGAAGTCATTCCGGATGTTGAAGTCAAATCATATGTTGAGAATGTAGATTATGTCTTTTCTGATGGAATCGGAAAAATATCTGGAGAGTTAGCTTGGATAATTGCAAGAAAATGTGGCTTCAAGAGCTATACTCCTTCTGCATTTCAAATTTGCTATGGAGGATACAAAGGTGTTGTAGCTGTTGATCCGGCATCATGTGTCAAACTATCACTCAGAAAGAGCATGTCCAAGTACGAATCAAATGAGACAAAGCTAAATGTCCTGGCATGGAGCAAATATCAGCCTTGCTTTCTGAATCGCCAGTTGATCACTCTTCTCTCAACACTTGGCATTCCAGATCATGTGTTCGAGAAAAAACAAAAAAATGCCATTGATCAGCTAAATGCTATTTTAGTTGATCCCTTACAAGCACAAGAGGCTCTAGATTTAATGTCCCCTGGCGAGAATGGTAACATTCTCAAAGAAATGCTTATGTGTGGTTATAAGCCTGATGCAGAGCCATTTCTATCGATGATGCTTCGAACATTCAGAGCAACAAAACTGTTTGATTTGCGGACCGAAACCAGGATATTTCTTCCTAAAGGAAGATCAATGATGGGATGCCTTGATGAAACCCGAACTTTGGAATATGGTCAGGTGTTTGTTCAGTATTCCGGTAGAAAAGTACAGATGCGGGATGAGTCAATCATGTTCATTGGTACTGATTCAGATCAAATCTCTGTTGTATGGGGAAAGGTAGTGGTTGCCAAGAATCCTTGCTTACATCCAGGTGATGTGCGTGTTCTAACTGCCATAGATGTGCCAGCTTTACGTCATATGGTGGATTGTGTTGTTTTCCCACAAAAGGGAAAGAGGTATGACTCTAACATGCCTTGCTATTGGCTTGAAATGACCTCAGTTGCACTGGCACTTGTTGTGGATCCATTTTGGACTTGTTTTTGCTTTTGGTTGTGGATCTTTGGCTATTGTTTTGATTTGGTTCAGTCATATTAATAAGGTCTAAAATTTCTTATATTAGTTTTGTACTAGGTCTGAAGTAAATGATCTGATGTGCAACCCAATTTAATATTTTCCTCATTTTACGTAGCCAATAATAACTTTGACATTTTTTTTAGAAATTGTTTTGGGCCTGCTTTTCTATCACCTTTAGGCTTTGAGAATATATGCTTGAATATTTATCCAGCGGGATTTGATGGCTAGATTTGAATTCTTGTTAATTTTACTCTTGGTTTGTCTCTTTCTTGCATGTGGGTTGAGTTACCAATCCAAGGCTTGTGTGTAGATTTTGTGTACATGTGATGCGACTTTGCTAGAAGCATTGTCTACTAAGTTGTTGTTCTACGCTTCTGATAGTTCTGGCTCTGGTTGAACACCTAGTTTTCCCTTTATTTTTACTAGCTAAAAGTTGAGGCAAAAAATTCCTTTCCTCATAAGTTGGGTTAAGTTTGCTACTTTTGATCCGCTAAACCCACTGTTAATAGATAAAAGTAGAGAGCAGAAAACGATATATATCTGTATTAAATGATCCTCATCTCAGACAATTTCCCTTCGTTAATGCATGTTGCGCTTCTTGAACAAAATAGGCCTCATCCAAATGAGTGTTCCGGGAGTGATTTGGATGGAGATGTCTATTTTGTCTCCTGGGACTCAGAATTAGTTCCACATAGCCAGATACAACCTATGAATTACACACCTGCCCCAAGTGAGAAGTTGGATCACGATGTCACTATTGAGGTAATGCTTTTCCTTGGGATTTTCTGGGAATTGTAAATTCTGTAATGGCTTTTTTCTGATACTTGAAATGTTTTTAACATTGTACAGTTATGGTGGTAAACACATCTAGCATCCATCATCTTGGCATTCTCTTTCATTTCATTCGATTTGGCTTTTCTGACATGATGCTTGGATAGTATTTTATACTCATGGATGAATGTGGCGTGTGACATCATGCCATGTCAACCCTGCCACATTATTTTGTTTTCTTACCGGTTCCTTTTGCTTATCAATATGCGTGCTTCTGTTTCTTCCTACCCTCAGTTGGAAGAACCCCCGAAAGCTAAAATTTGCACCATTTGCGAGCAGATGATAGCTTAAAAATTAGTCACTCAGCAAACCGTTATGTATGAGTGGGCTAATTATTTCAACCTTTAGGTCAATATGATACTTAAAGCCGACGATCTGGTTATGCCTTACGTAACATGAATATAGATGTTTGACCAGGATAATACCATGAGAAGTCCCTAGAAAGGACTTGCACTTAGAATTCCCTTCATGCAGTTCATCCATGTTTGCTTGTTGAGTGACTTTCCAAGCTTATCAATGCCTCTATTCATCTTCTGCCCTAAAAGCTAACTGCCAAATTTTGCTCTCACAACTTCAGACGTCACTGTACACTAAGTGATGTGAACCTTCATAGGGAAACTAAAACTGATTATGGTAAATGATGCAGTGCTTGAGGCTCTAGTGTTGTCTTGACTGGGATTTGTATTCACCCAGACGTCACTGTACACTAAGTGATGTGAACCTTCATAGGGAAACTAAAACTGATTATGGTAAATGATGCAGTGCTTGAGGCTCTAGTGTTGTCTTTTCTGGGATTTGTATTCACCTACGGTTAGGGGCAATGTTACTGCGACTAGGCAGTCCAAGTAACATGGATTGGGGAAAGCGCCACTCACCAAATGTGTCTATAACGACTACTGGAGGCACTTCATTAGTGCTGAAACCCAATTTCAACATTTCAAATATTTTGCCAGACTAAGAGAAGGTATATTTAGTCAGTCACTTGTTGAGTAAATTACCAGGATTGTGCTTGGACGCAGTTTGAGTGACTGTTCTGGAGAGATATAGCTTATTTTTGTCAAGAAAAGATGGGGGACTGAAAAGGTAGATTTACCGAAATGATGCATGGTTTTTGTTTATATCCAATGGTTGTGAATCTAAATATGTGAATCTGTCATGTTAAGTTTGATGTTCATCTAGGAAATACCGATGTAATTGGAATTTATGGATTAAAGTATGTGATCATGGAAGGTATTATGTCCTTACACCTAGAGAAATTACCTTATCACTGTGGTATTTTCTCCTTATCTAGAAGGCTGGGACATTGTAGGAAATATTGATGATCTCGAATTGGAAGTACTATAGGTCGGTCCACTCAATTCCTCCTTGCGAAGAAACTCTTCTAGAGAATAGAGATCCGTACCATGATAACTCATCCTTGCCTTTGGGGGAAAAGGATTGGGCCTCATGCTTTGGGGCTAGCTGTTTGCTTGTTTAACTGTGGCCTTTCTTAACTTGTGGTTTGGAACTTATCTTTTACATTATAATGATCTGTGGATTTTATGGAGAAATCTTCAGATCGTTATACTAAGATTTTGGTCCAATGTGACTCGATGAGTAAAACTTTCCTCGATGCTTGTTTTTATCACCTTGACTTTGGATTTTGTACCCACTCCACTGCTGTTGAGAATTCCTCGTTCTTTTAGATGGACCATATTAAGAGGCTTCTGTTCTTTGATTGGCTTTATTAAGTTTGATTTTGCTGGAAATACTGATACTTTGGCAATAAGCA
The DNA here is from genome assembly GCA_028455895.1 of Rhodomyrtus tomentosa. NCBI lineage: Eukaryota > Viridiplantae > Streptophyta > Magnoliopsida > Myrtales > Myrtaceae > Rhodomyrtus > Rhodomyrtus tomentosa. Next base: position 11,251,029 of record JAPCWY010000011.1, read on the forward strand.
TTTACCTGCATGCCTGCACTTGCGCATGCAATTTGTACATTGGTCTTTTGCATTGCAGAACATTTCCATTTCATAAGGTTGAAATGAACGGATTATTTTGAAACATTGGCAACATTGAAACAGGAAGTGGCCAGCACATATATACCTTGAACTTTTAAGAGAAGATGTATATCTGAGTGTTCTTTATCTGTGTAAGGTAATTGATGATCGATTTTGCCAGAAATCGACGAGTTACATCAAGTTTGAAGTTGGCTCCTTTGTTTCTCTTGTACTGCTCTATGGATATGGGGTAATATCCTTTTGTTGTGTTTCTTAAACAGGAAGTGGAGGAGTACTTTGTCAATTACATAATTAATGACAACCTTGGAATTATTGCCAATGCCCACACCGTCTTTGCAGATAGGAAGCCTGAAAAAGCCATGAGCTCTGAATGTTTAGAACTTGCAAGACTTTTCTCTATTGCTGTCGACTTCCCAAAAACTGGTGTACCTGCTGTGATACCACCTGATTTGTATGCCAAAGAATACCCGGACTTTATGGAGAAGCTTGACAAGTCCAGCTACACATCCAATAACGTGATTGGAAGGCTTTTCCAGGAAGTCAAAGATCAAGCTTGCACATCAAGCTCTGTTTGGAAGTTCACGCCGGAAATGGCGAGGCAATCTTATGACCCAGATATGGAAGTGGACGGATTTGAGGACTATGTCGACGATGCTTTCTATCACAAAGGCAATTATGATTACAAGTTGGGGAATCTGATGGAGTACTATGGAATTACGGAGGCTGAAATCCTAAGTGGCTGGATAATCAAAATGTCCGAGTCATTCACCAGGAGGGACACCGAATCCATTTCTGTGGCCGTAAAATCCCTGAGAAAGGAAGCTCGGACCTGGTTTAATGATAAGGGAAGTGGTTCAGATTTTGAGGCTGTCAATGAATATGCAAAAGCGTCCGCTTGGTATCATGTAACGTATCACCCGAATTACTGGGGTTGCTACAATGAGGGTTTGAATCGAGATCATTATCTTAGCTTTCCTTGGTGTGTATATGACAAACTAATCCAAATTAAGAAGGGAAATCGAGGTAGGCGAGCTGCTCGTGAGTCCACTCTTGAAGACTTCTTTGCCCATGGATTGCGCCTGAATTGAGAAATGGAACTCGGATATTTTCTTAGTTGAATAAACCGGAATTTTTTGTATTTGTGTCTTCTACCAGCGTATAGGCAACAGTGCTCCAAAATTCCTGCTTTTTGTATAGCAAAGCTTAAAGAACGTTCTGGCTGCTACTTGTGCTTTGCTATTTGTGCGTGCATTACTTCTTTTTGTAGATAATGGTAATGTCTAACGGCTGTTCACTGTTTATAGCCTCTTTGAATTGGAATTTCTATAGTTGCATACCCCTGTAAGTTTCCATGTAAGACCGTTATTCTTCCATGCTGTAGGTTCCTCGGATTCCCAATGCCAGCGGATTTGAACATAATATGCAGCTCTGTAATCCCAGATAACAGCTGGAGTGCAGATGATGCTTGCATTAGATACGGGTTGTCTTGAAATTTGAGAACAGATCGTGCTCTTTCCATGGGTGATGTGGGACAAGTTTTGCAGCAGTTGTTATCATGGGAACGGAACACGCCTAGCACAGAGAGATAATCAAGGTTTTCTTATGGGGAATTTGAAGGTCATATTGATGTCACAATTTGTAATTTGGCAAAATGACACAAAATGGTTCCCGAACTTTGGCAGAATGTGCAATCAAGTCCTTAAATTTTTAATTTGTTAAATTTAGTCCCTGAATTTTCGCAGAATGTGCAATTTCATCCATAAAATTTTGACTTGTTCAATTTAATCCCTGAACTTTTATTAAATATTCAATTTAGTCCATGTATTATATTAAAATGTTCAACGTTATTCCTGATCTTAAATTAACTAGAGAATTATATTGAATATTTTTCTATAATTCATGGACTAAATTGAACACGCACTAAAAGTTTAGAGACTAAATTGAACAAGTCAAAAATTTATGGATCAAATTGCACATTCTGCCAAAGTTTGTGGACCAAATTGAATAAATTAAAAGTTCAGGGATCGGATTGCATATTTTGCCAAAGTTCGGAGACCATTTTTGTAAATATTCCTTGTACTTTCCGTAAGACGCAAGTTAGAACTGAAAATAGCAAATCTAGAACTTTATTAGAAAAAAAAAAAAAAAACGCGGAACTCGCTCTTGGGCGCGCATTACTTCCACTTCACCAGTTGGCTTCCTTGAAGAAAGTCAGAGTTTAAACGGTCGGAATATTCCTTGGTTTTCTCGCGAAAACGATCAAACAGTTCGTTGATAATCTCGCCTCCAAAATGTTTGCTGTTGATACCTTCCATTCCAGCTCTCGTGTGCAGCGTGCACGCATAACCTAAGACCAAGTCATCGATCTTCGATGCACGAACTGCTAAGTCCATCCTCTCTTACGCTGAAACATCCATTACTCTCTACTAGCGCCGTCATCTTGTCAGGCGAGGGAGCGGAAAATTGAATGAATCCATTTTGAGCCTCGCTCATTTTTCCCTGGAGAGAGTTACTTCAATCAAGTCATCTGTGCAGCTCAATTGGATTGCTTCGAATATATGACGGAATGAAAACCTTAAGAAATCCAGTGAAAGGATACCTTAAAGACATGTACAACTCAGACATGAACTATGGATTATCTATGTTTTTGCTCAATTAAAATTTGTAAGACCTGTAACTGAACTATTCCCGGTAAGAAAGACCAATGTGCTGACAGTATTTCCAGTTTTTACCTCCTTTGCGATATCCATCAAACTGAACTTCAAAAGGCCGAACATGACGCCCGAGGGAAGCAGGTGAATAAGGAATGCCATTAGGGATCCCTGGCATGGCCAGGACCATGATGCCTCCCCTCGCCATTTCCTCGTCTCTGGCCCTCAGGAACGTCGCCATGTCCTTTGCAAACTGAGATGTATAAGCATTGCTCACTTCTCCTGGAGCAGTTGTGTAGTGAACTCTCCCCTTGTCAAATGCTGGGGAGTTTGGATCCACCAATTCTCTAGGCACCTTGGAAAGCCAATGAAGCGCACAAGACGAATGCGCGAAATGGAGGGATGCCTTGGGGAACAGTCGCCCATGGAAGGATCCCGTTATGCCGGCCGCGTAGTGTGGCTGGTTGGACGGTAGCGAAGCAAAGAGGGTGTTGAAATCGTTGGACACATGGTCGTTGAATAGGACTTGGAAATCGGGCGGTCAGGAGGCGAGGCCTTGTGATTCGTACTTGCGCCGGACCGCTTCTAGGATGTTTTGGACCGCGATGAATGTGTTCGGCCCGACTGAACAGCCTAAATCCGCGATTTGAAATGCCGTCAGAGCTAGAGAAAATAGCTTTTCGTCGAGCTCCTCCGCGATCACCTCATCAATTGCTGCCCGGGCGATGTCCGCTGCTGCTCTCTGCGATGCATGTCAAATGTTGCACGAGTTTGATACTCAATAATTTGGGCTTAAATATATATAAAGTGCCATAAATTGTGTACGATGATCAATTTAATATCAAAATTTTCAAATCGATTAATTTAATGCTAAATTTTTATAATTTCGATCAATTTAGTGCCGATATCAGAAAAAATTATACATTTCAATACCATTCCGGCAAAAATCTGACAAAAGCTTGGCGAAATGAATTAGGTAAATTTTATAATCGATTTTTAATATCTTTCATGACAAATTTTTAAAACCACCTTGCTACGGTGGAATCTGGACAAATTTTTAGAAGCAACGAATCTGACGTGGATTAAACAAAGGGTGGAAGGGTAAAAAGACGCTGTTTATGTATTGTCAAAGCATCTCCCCATTCTCCGACATGAGGAGCCGAAGGAAATGGAGGAGGAGGTCGACGTGCTCGCCCTCAGCAGCGGATCCCGGCGGCTCGCTGACGGTGGCTGCAGCACGATTTGGCACGTCATTTCACAACTATCGGACTCTCACGGGGTTCGTCCTTCTTCGCAGGAGAAATCACGATGTGGGTGATTGAGATTTTGGAAGAAAACCGATCGGCCCAGTACGAATCTGGCATGAAATGACAAAAACGCAACCATGAAGAAGTAAATGTGTGAATAGAAATTTCTGTTCCCTCTTCGGCTCCCCCGATCCCCCTGCTCCAGGGAGGCCTCGGGGGGCGACGAGGAGGTTCATGGCGGGGGTGGTGGTGGTGGTGGCGCCGCCGGAGACGCGGAGGCGGAGAGGTATTGAGAGATGGTGGGAACAGAGAGAGAGAGAGAGGGGGGGGGGGGGGGAAGGGCCGAAGAAGACGGTGATAACCTAAGAAGCAGGGACACGTGCATGAGGTTACCGTGTCGGTGTCGGACTTTCGACGGGCGGTCAACGAGCCGGACACGCCGTCGACAAGCGTGTTGGAGGAGATCTGGTGGAGGTCGGCGGAGGAACCGAAGAAGAGGAACTGAAGGAGCACTTGATAGCAAAGTTCGTCGGCGAGGAAGGCGCGAGAGAGGCGGCAAGTGAGGTTGGAGGAGGCGTTGGGGACGTCGAGGACGGTGACGGCGGAGCACCGGTCTAGATCCGCAAGACGATGGTGCGGAGAGGAGGGCGGTAGAGGCGAAAAGTTCCGCGAAGTGAGAGGAGATGTGTGTTCAGTCGTCTCTCTTCGTGCCTAAGAACTCACCATTGGAGAAGTTCCGTCTCTCTCTCTCTCTCTCTCTTAGCAGAACAGTGAATGAAGTCAACGAGAGAGAGAGTGAGTAATAACTAATAAATGCAATGGTCTGACCGTGAAGGCGGTGAAGGGAGTGAATTAAGTAATCGAGTCCAGCGATGAGAAAAACAGAGAGTATCTGACATTTGAGGGACTCGAGGTTTTGATTTTCTTATTTTTATGATTTTTTATAAATAATAATTTATTGTATACATATAAAATATATATTTAATACGACGTATTATATCGTATCGAATTTTTTTAATTTTGAAAAATGACGAGCCGACATATCGTGTCGTGTCATGCCCGCAAAACAATATCCGTATTGGTGCTACTTAGTTGATAACACCAAACATTACCACGCTGGCCTGATAGCGGAGGACTCGGAAGATTTATCAAGAAGCCAACGAAGCTGGCGGGCAAGATTGGGGATTTAAAGCCAACTGCTGAGAATGCGAATGTACTGTGCTCTTCTTCTCTAAACAGGACCATCTCCTTGCTGCAGAGAGCGTTGTCATTTTTGGAGGAGTTTTGTGCCATCTTCGACGGGGACTCCAAGATTGTAAGAGATGATTTGGATCCGAAATCTTCCGAGACGAAGCACTCCTCATCATTCAATGATTGTTGTGGTCATGAATCGGAACAATGTAACCTCCCAAGCCCAAGCCCCCATCCATGGAGGAGTTCACGCAATTTATGCCCGAACGATCTCTGTCCTAAGCAAGATTGCAGATGCGATGATCTCCGCAGGCCACGAGACTCAGTGATGCGTGTTGTGGATGAGTGGGGTTCAATTTGGGATTCAATTTAAGAGTTAGGGTTTATGTTGGGGTTCGATTTGGGGATTAAACAATGCCGTCTTCCTCTTTGCAATGCTGAGTCGGTCTCCGGTGAGTCACGTTGGCTTCGTTTTTTATGCAGACATTCCACGTAAGCGTCATGTACACTTTCCAATGGCCATTTATGCACTTAGCATTGAAGTGATCAAAGTTGCAAAAACTTAACATTAAACTGATCGATTTGAAAATTTTAGCACTAAACTGATCGTCGTGTACAACTTATGACACTTCAGGTGTACTTAACCCCAATAATTTGATACTTATCTCATTGAAGTTGCAAAATCTGAATTCAGGCAAAGCTTGGCCAAAGACATAACAATTCATTCTATCGTATTGTTCTTAGTACATGAAATGAAGAAATGGTCACTAGGGAACGCATCTACTTAGTGTCAAATGAAGAACCTGAAAGTAAGGGTTCTTGTTGTAGCTAAATGTACCGTCTCCACCATTCATCGGGTATGACTCCACCACTGCGTCTGAGCTACAGCCTCTCTCTCTTTGTGATATTCTGATTTTTCCTGTCATTTCGAAACTTATTAATGAGAATGTATCTAACGATGTATTTCAGTCGTATCTCACTCGGATCTGATCAATCTCGAGTTAACTTACCAAAAGGGAAAGGTTAACGCGAGACAAGGTACGTAGACCAAGGGAACTCAAATAGAAAATGACACTTTGACTATAAGGATTGTTGAGGGGACATTTAGCACCACAAAAGACCGATCTAAGAACGATTAAGGAATGCGTTGCTAACGTTATACGATTGGAGCACGGGTGATGCCGCTTAACCAATTTATAATTTGTAAAATTTTTCTAAATCGAACAATGACGATCGAGACCGTTAGAACTAGCGATAGACCCTCACAATTACATGACAACCAAAGTCGCCATGAATTGACGAGCCCTAATTGTGATATGAATCATAGGATCGATACACGTAAGGTCTGCAAAGGCCGACCGTCAGTTCGAAATAGGCTGGAACCACGTCTGATAGAGAAATGATTCAGAAACGAGTCTCGAAATTTGAAAATGGAGAATCAAGAATCCAATGTTATAATTGGATTGGCCGTCGCCTTATCGAAGAAAATTTAAAATTAGAAAAACGACATTCCGGACATCAATGGTCAAATTACCATTTTGCCCCTCAAGTCTTAGCCTTGCCTTAATAATTGAACAATGAAATTTTGGTCATTGAAGCCCCATTATAGCTGCCGAAAATTGAGAGAAATTGGCAGTCATTGGATAAAATAATTATTGACACATGGACAAGTGTCAAAGGATTAGGCCTTGATGTAGATGGAGACACTTTTAACCTACCATTCAACCATGGTTGACTCTTCACTTGGTGTATATCCCCTCTTGCTTCCCCATTTGGCTGAACACCCCACCACCACAACCATCTTCTTCTTCTTTTCTGCCGAGAGCTGCACCGGCGACCAGATTCTATCTCCTCCATCGCTGCCGTCGAATGCCACCTCCGACCACCGTCTGAGCTCGAGCCAACCACCAGCTCATTCTTCATCCTCTTGCCAACAACCTCTAAGTGGAATCAAGTCATTTGACCCATTGAGGAGTCCCGGCTGGCCATTCTCCCGGAAGTCGAAGAAAACCGTTGCCGCTGGAGGTAAGCCACTGTTTAAATTCCGTAGGACCTCGAAACCTTTGAATCTTTTGGCCAAATTTTGTGGAAAACTAGAGGACATGTAGATTGAGCTGTGGTAAAAATTTTGGATGAATTTGATGGAGTTTTGACCCCAAATGGGTCTTGTGTTTAAAGGATAAAAACTGACCGGTGGAAGACTTAGAGCAACCGGAGCCGTTTGAGGACTTCCTGGTGTCGCCTTGGCTTTAAATTTTCGGAGAGGCTCTTCAAACCCTAGAACTACATATTAGCAAGTAGATTAATGGATAAATTGAGAATTTAAGTTAGTTTATGGGCTGATTGGTTGAGACATGCACAAAATCGAAAATGCCCTATTTTGGCTATATGCATACCGAATCTGTGAGGGGCTGTTGGTGATGGAATTGAGTCCCAAATTCATCGTTGAGATGCATGAGGATGTCAAACGATATGTCAACGAGGTGTATGTCTAGTGAATTGACGAATTGGATGAATTTCCTTAGGTTGTGCGATTGACTCGTTCTTAGGCTAATTGGACCGAACCATTGAAGTGCTTGAAAGGAGAATTTTGTTGAATTAAGCTTGAAGTAAGGAGTCCCTAAACCTTGACTAGGAGGATTGGACTCAATTGGGTGAATTGAGTGTGAATTGGATTGATTCTTAGAAGTTTATGGTGAGATTGTCTTTTGTGCGTCCCTGAATGATATAGATGGCTTGAATGCTTGACAATGCTTGTACCATGAATTGATTGTCGCATTTAAGTGTTGAATTTAATTGCCTCGCATGCTAGAGATGTGTTGCTTGATTGCATGAGTTTGCAATTGATTATGAGTTCTGCATTGAATGAGCATTTGGCATGTTTGAGAACTTGTGACACTCTGAGGCGTTGAGACACGAGGTTGTGTGGATGGATACCCTGAGGCGCTGAGGCGCGGGGTTTGAGTTAAATGGCACCCTAAGACGTATGAGACGCGGGGTTGAAATGACCAATGTCCTGATGCGTTGAGAAGCGAAACGAAGTTTGAGATGTGTCGACACAGCCTGAAATGAGATTAAAAACTTAATGCATTTACGCGGGTTTGTCAATGAGACGATCTGAGGCGTAGTTATGCGAACTGAGCTTGAGGTGTTCTAAACGCAGGCATGATTCAAATGGAGGCGTGGAAGGATGGAAGGTGTAATCTGGCTTGGTAATATGTGCTTGATTGTAATGATGTAATACGATGCCATGATTGCATGCTTGACATCCGTATGTTATTTAATGACAGTTGAATGCCTCAAGTGATTACTTGTGCAAATTTGTTTGTGATTGTGTTTGCTTGAGTTTACAGTCAGCCTAACCTAGGGTTAAGACCTATCTTACTGAGATGTAAATCTCACCCCGTTGTGGGACCCCATTTTCATATCTTAGGCCGTAAATATGTGACCTATCAGATTTGGCGACCTAAAAGAAATGTCTACCTATTTTGAGGAGTTCTTGAACGGACATGGAATCGTATACGTTAGGAAGTGCACGGTAGTCTTGGTTGACGATGGTGCAAAGAGCTGGAAGCCTTATAGGTTCGAGGCTTGGTTTAGAAAAGTATAGAAAGTGACCACAGGACCGCTGAAGCCTACTGAGGTACCCCGTGGGGTAATCGCTAGCTGGTGTCATCCCGCTTGGGATTTGGTGGAGGCCGAGAGGTCAGTAGCTGGCTCGAGGAATGTTCCTGAGAGGACCCCGATCTTGGAGGACACTGACGAAGTCATCGAGATTGAGGCCACCGAGGACGACCATGTAGAGTCGTCAGCTGACGAGACGCTCGAGGACATTGTGGAGGTTTGCTCGAAGACCTGCTCGGAGTACGAGTCCACTGAGGACGCTGATGAGACTGATGATTCCAGTAGCTCGACTTAGGAGTCTCTATTTTTCCGGTCTGATATTTTGATGGTGACCTTGATGCCTGTTTCTTTTGGGACATTGATGATCTTCTTTTGTACTAGCCGTGTCACCTCTACCGACCAGCAGGTTTAGCTTGTCCGTGCTCTTATTCGAATAGTGATGGAGTTTATGTATCTATCGGTACTCTCGTTAGCCAGGTCCCTTTTTATTATTGTACGGAGGAGTTTGTAGATTGTTGCTTCCGCATGCTATTAATCTTACGCATCTCTCGTTGTATGTGAATCTTGGGATGTTCGAGAGAGTTGTTGCTTGTAGAGAGTTGCATGCTCGTGCACGGAGACGCGGGGTGTGACATCTCCGCCTTGCTTAGTATCAGAGTAAGGTCAGCTTGATCCAAGTTGATTGAGGATTGGAGTGATAAGGAGGATTAAGTTGGGACAGGATGGGTAGCGAGACCTTAGGAGACTTATTAGAATAAGGCATGAGGTGCATGGCATATGACTTGGCGCATGTGATTGACATTTGACCGTGACACGATTATGGTGGCTTATGAGAATTTAGTTCCATGCTTAGAGCTGAAAATCATATTTGGATTTTGATCTGTTGAATAGATGAGCATGGCTAGTTTTGGTGGATCATTGAAGAGGACGAAATGGGGTAATGGCTATGGACTGTTTAGTGAAGTGCCTTTGGAATTTGTTATGTGGAAGGTCGTTATGTTATGACTGTTCCTATTAAGGCATAGTTTGGTAGCTTTGGACTTGGTTGGAGGAATGAGTTACTGACTCCTTGGTGAAATTGTGGTGGTCTAAACTCAGTAAAAGCATACAAGGATGAGTAACCCGTTTAGGAGACCTGGAAGCCCTAGGAGCGGAGCCTCTAGTTCGAGTCTACCTATGGCGGAAGACCTGAGAATGAACGGAGTACTGAGGTTACTCGAAAAGATTGGCGATCTCATTGACAGGTAGACTCAAGATAGGGATGCTGCCATAGCCCAAGCGGTGGGAGCCGCAATAGCTGACATCAACACTAATAACCGCAATAATAGGGGCAATGGAAACAGTGGCGATCAAGGCTAGAGCAATGAGGCAGTGAACGCCCAGGAAGAGATTGTTGTGGCCAGGCAGATGGGCCAATTGGTTGAGCAATTTATCAAGCTGAAGCCAACCCAGTTCGATGGAATTAGAGACCTTGAACTAGCACCGAGATGGATAGAGAAATTAAAAAAAGCCTTTGGAGTGCTGAGGTGCACGGATGAGGAAAATGTACTATTGGCAGTGTACTAGCTAGAAGGGATCGCAAATGATTGGTGGGCTGTCACCAAGAGGATTCTTTCCAGAAGAAATGGCCTTGACCTGGATTTTTTTTACTACAGCATTCAATGACAGGTATTTCTCAGAAACAACTCGAGAAAGGAAGCAAGTAGAATTCTTGTAACTGCGTTAGAATCATTTGACTATAGACCAGTATGAAGCTGAGTTCTCCATATTGTCGAGGTATGCACCCCGATCGATAGAGGATCCCTTGGAGACGGCGCGGAGATTTTGGGATGGATTGAGACTAGAGCTTTACAGTCAGATGATAGCTCTGAACTTGAGGACCTACAAGGAAATCTATGAGCGGAGACAAATGATTGAGAGGGACTTGAAGGAGTGGAATGCCGCATTTGGATCGCGGTTTAACTCGTTCCGAGACAATCGCCAGATTGGTAAGAGACCTATGGTTGGCAATAAGCTCTTCGTTCCTCCAATAAGAAAGAACATAGTAAAGCCACCAAACTCAATGAACTGGAGTTGCCGCCTCTGTGGCAGAAAGCATGATAACAGACCTTACTCAGCAAGGACTGGAGCGTGCTTTAAGTGTGGTCAAATGGGCCATCAGATGAGGACTTGCCCAAACCATGCCCTAGTGAATAGACCTCAAGGGCAACGACCACAGGATGGACTGTCAACTACCACTCCTCAAGTTGATCAGAACCGATTCCCAGCTTAGGGAATAGTTTATGCAGTGGCACGCATGGAAGCAAAAAAAATGCCAGGCGTGGTCACACATACGGTTTATTTATGTGATCAAGCTGTCTATGCTTTGTTTGATCCTGTCGCATTATAATCGTTTGTGTCTGCTCGATTTGCTGATTTGTTTGATATGAAGTTAAAATCGCTAAGCGTGATTCTACATGTTGCCACCCCATTGAAAGATAATGTACTGATTTCGTTGGGTTGTGCTGACTGTAGAATCGTAATTGGTGGTAGTACAGAGTATCGATTTAGCGGTGTTGCCCATGTATGACTTCGATGTGATCATAAAAATGGACCGGTTGGGTAAACATGGGGCAGTAATGGATTGCGATAGTAGGATAATTCGTTTCTATCCAGAAGGTCGCCCTAATTTCAAATTCATGGGAAGTCGAGAGGGAACCTTGATTCCTTTAGTATCGTCCCTTGAAGTGACGAAGTTGATGACTGAAGGATGTAAGGCGTACTTAGTCGCAATTATGGACACGACTGCCAAGGATCCCAAATTAGAGAATATCTCGGTGGTGCGTGAATTTTGTGGCATTTTTTCCCAAGAGTTACGAGGGTTGCCACTAGAGCGAGAAATAGAATTTATGATTGAGTTAGCTCTCGGAACTGAGTCGATCTTGAAGGCACTCTATAGAATGTCCTTATCCGAATTGAAGGAGTTAAAGGTGCAAATGCAGAAATTACTAGACAAATGATTTATTCGACCGAGTGCTTCACCGTGGCGAGTGTTGGTGTTATTTGTAAGGAAAAAAGATGGGTCCTTGCGTCTACACATCGATTATAGACAGTTGAATCAAGTGACTGTAAAGAATAAATACCCACTGCCGAGGATTGATGACCTATTTGATTAGTTGCAAGGAGCTGCGGTATTCTCTAAGATTGACCTGAGGACCGGGTATCATTAGTTGAGAATTAAGAAGGAAGACATACCTAAGACCGCTTTTAAGACAAGGTATGATCATTACGAATTCACCGTGATGCCTTTTGGACTGACCAATGCTCCAGCCGCATTTATAGACTTGATGCGTCGGGTGTTCAAGGAGTTCTTGGATAGATTTGTTATAGTCTTTATTGACGATATCCTGATTTACTCGAGGAGTAACGAAGAACATTTGAGGATTGTCTTGCGGACCTTGAGGGAGCACTCACTTTATGCTAAGTTTAGCAAAAGCGAGTTCTGGTTGAATAAAGTGGCATTTCTTGGCCATATGGTATTTGGAGAAGGAATTGCGGCGGATCCTGCGAAGATCGAAACTATTATGAACTGGCCTAGACTTACTACGGTCACGGAAATCCGAAATTTCTTGGGATTGGCAGGATATTATAGATGTTTTGTGGAGAAGTTTTCATCCATAGCCATTCCACTAACGTGATTGACTAAGAAAGAAACAAAGTTCGAGTGGATGGATAAGTGTGAAAGGAGTTTCCAAGAACTTAAGCATTGACAGCTGCATTGGTATTGACGATTCCTTCAGGACCTGGAGGTAATGAAATATATAGCGATGCTTCGCTAAAAGGACTAAGCTGTGTGCTAGTGCAGCATGGGAAAGTAGTTGCCTACGCGTTCCGACAACTGAGACCGCATGAGATGAATTATCTGACTCACGATTTGGAATTGACAACAATCATCTTTGCTCTGAAGATTTGGAGACATTATTTGTGTGGCGAGAAATTTCAGATTTATACGGATCACTAAAGCCTGAAGTATCTATTTTCCTAGAAGAAACTGAATATGAGGCAGCGTTGATGGATGAAGTTGTTTAAGGACTATGATTGCGACATATTATACCATTTTGGGAAAGCGAATCGAGTCGCGAATGCGCTCAGTCGGAAATTGAGTATTTCTTGTTTACTGGTAAAAGTGTGGTCGTTATTTGAGAACTTGAGAGATTCTGAGTTCAGATTGAAAGTCTGTCAACTATCCAGTTTGATGGCCACACTAAGAGTAGAATCTGAGGTCCAGAAAAGGATAAAAACTTTGTAGCATACGGACCCAGAAATTCAGAAAATCCTGGAGATGGATGCGACAAAAAGGAAGCCAGAGTTCCAAGTGTTAGAGAATGAAACTATGAAATTTCGAGGGTAAAATTTCGAGGGCGTTTATGCGTGCCAAAGGACGAAGAACTTAGAGAAAAGATTTTATCAAAGGGTCGTAGGAGCAATTATAGTATCCACCCGGGAAGCATGAAGATGTATCAGAACTTGCGTCAACATTATTGGTGGAATGAGATGAAAGTGGATGTGGAGAAGTATGTGGTGAAGTGCTTGACATGCCAGCAAGTGAAGGCACGACACTGTAAGCCTAGTGGATTATTACAGCCACTAAAAATTACTGAATGGAAATGGGAGCACGTAACAATGGATTTTGTGATGGGACTCCCAAGGAGCCAGAGAGGCCACGATTCTATTTGGGTAGTTGTGGACCGATTGACCAAGCCTGCACACTTCATTCCTGTGCGAAAGGACTTCGCAATAGATAAATACGCCGAATTGTACATGCGACAGATAGTGAGACTACATGGGGTACCTGTGACGATTATGTCGGACAGAGATCCCAAATTCACGACGAACTTCTGGAAGAGTCTACAAGATGCCGTGGGAACTCGATTACAATTTAGTACGATATACCATCCACAGATGGACGGACAATCGAAAAGGACGATTCAGACACTCAAAGATATGTTACGAGCGTGCGTGATAGACTTCAAAGGTGGATGGGAGGACCAACTACATTTGGTAGAGTTCGCGTATAATAACAACTATCAACAAAGCATTCGAATGACACCTTTTGAGGCACTCTATGGAAGGGCTTGCAGAACCTCGATTTTCTAGGACGAGGTTGGAGAAAGAAGTATTCAGGCCTAGAATTGGTAGAGCAATCAGTAGGGGTAGTAAAAATAATTCGGAATAGACTGAACACGGCATAGAGTCGTTAGAAGAGTTATGCGGATAAATGGCGTAAGACTTTGAAGTTTCAAGTAGGCGATCATGTTTTCCTTAAGGTGTCGCCGATGAGGGGATTATCTCGATTCGAAAAGAAAGGAACACTGAGTCCAAGTTATGTAAGTCCATTTGAGATTTTGGAACGGATTGGTACCTTAGTCTATAGACTTGCCTTACCGCCTAATCTATCCCAAGTGCACAACGTCTTCCATATATCAATGCTACGGAAGTATGAGCTAGACCCGACGCACGTACTGGATTACGAAGTCATAGAAGTGGATGACAGGGTATCCTACGTAGAAAAGCCAATCAGGATCGAATTTTGAAAGGAACAGATTATGAGGAATAAGACGATTCCATTGGTCAAAGTTATTTGGGAGCACCATGGAACCGAAGGCGCTACGTGGGAAAGCGATGAAACGATAAGGCGTCAATACCCTTATCTGTTTGAGTAATTGAGTTTGTTGTAAATTTCGAAGACGAAATTTTTGTAATGGGGGAAGAGTTGTAACATTTTGATTTTACCTGTCATTTCAAGACTTATTAATGAGAATGTATCTAACGATGTCTTTCAGTCGTATCTCGCTCGGATCTGATCAATCTTGAGTTAACTGATCAAAAGGGAAAGGCTAACGCATGACAAGGTACGTGGACCTAGGGAACTCAAATAGGAAATGTTACTTTGACCATAAGGATTGTCGAGGGAATATTTAGAGCCATAAAAGGCCGATCTAAGAACGATTAAGGAATGCGTTGCTAGCGTTATACGATTGGAGCGCGGGTGATGCCGCTTAACCAATTTATAATTTGCAAAATTTTCCTCAATCGAACAGTGATGATCGAGACCGTCGGAACTAGTGATAGACCCTCACAATTACATGACAACCAAAGTCGCCATGAATTGACAAGCCCTAATTGTGATATGAATCACAGGGTCGATACACGTAACGTCTGCAAAGACCGCCCGTCAGTTCGAGATAGGCTGGAACCACGTCTAATAGAGAAATGATTTAGAAACGAGTCTCAAAAATTGACAATGGAGAATAAAGAATTTCAACGTTATAATTGGATTGGCCGTCGCCTTATCGAAGAAAATTTGAAATCAGAAAAACGACGTTCCGGACGTCAAGGATAAAATTATCATTTTGCCCCTCAAGCCTTAGCTTTGCCTTAATAATTGGACAAGGAAATTTTGATCATTGAAGCCCCATTATAGCTGCCAAAAATTGAGAGAAATTGGCAGCCATTGGATAAAATAATGATTGACACATGCACAAGTGTCAAAGGGTTAGGCCTCGATGTAGATGGGGACACTTTTAACCTACCATTCAACCATGGTTGACTCTTCACTTGGTGTATATCCCCTCTTGCTTCCCCATTTGGCCGAACACCCCACCACTACAACCATCTTCTTCTTCTTCTTCTTCTTCCTTTATGTCGAGAGTTGCACTGGCGACCAGATTCTGCCGTCTCCATCGCTGCCGTCGAATGCCACCTCCGACCACCGTCTGAGCTCGAGCCAACCACCAGCTCATTCATCATCCTCTTGCCGACAATTTTCAAGTGGAATCAAGTCATTTGACCCACTGAGGAGTCCCGGCCAGCCATTCTTCCGGAAGTCGATGAAAATCGTCGCAGCTGGAGGTTAGCCACTGTTTAGATTCCGTAGGACCTCGAAACCTTTGAATCTTTTGACCAAATTTTGTGGACATCTAGAGGACATGTAGACTGAGCTGTGGTAAAAATTTTGGGTGAATTTGATAGAGTTTTGACCCTAAATGTGTCTTGTGTTTGAAGGATAAAAACTGACCAGTGGAAGACTTAGAGGAACTGGCGTCGTTCGAGGACTTCCCGGCGTCGCCTTGGCTTCAAATTTCCGATGTGGCTTCCCAAACCCTAGAATTACATATTAGCAAGTAGATCAATGGATAAATTGAGGATTGAAGTTAGTTTATGGGCTGATTGGTTGAGACATTCACAGAACCGAAAATGCTCTATTTCAGTTCTGTGCCTACCAAATTTATGGGGGGCTGTTGGTGATGGAATTGAGTCCCAAATTCATCGTTGAGATGTATAAGGATGTCAATCGATATGTCAATGAGGTGTATGTCTAGTGAATTGACGAATTAGACGAGAAATTGACGAATTAGATGAATTTCCTTAGGTTGAGCGATTGATTCGTTTTTGGGCTAATTGGACCAAACCATTGAAGTTCTTGGAAGGAGAATTTTGTTGAGTTAAGCTTGAGGTAAGGAGTCCCTAAACCTTGACTAGGAGGATTGGACTCAATTGGGTGAATTTAGTGTGAATTGGATTGATTCTTAGAAGTTCATGGTGAGATTGTCCTTTGTGCATCCCTGACTGATATAGATGGCTTGAATGCTTGACAATGCTTGTACAATGAATTGATTGTCGCATTTGAGTGTTGAATTTAATTGCCTCACATGCTAGAGATGTGTTGCTCTATTGCATGAGTTTGCATTTGATTATGAGTTCTACATTGAATGAACATTTGGCATGTTTGAGAACTCGTGACACCCTGAGGCGTTGAGACGCGGGGTTGTGTGGATAGATACCTTGAGGCGCTGAGGTGCAGGGTTTGAGTTGAATGACACCTTAAGGCGTAAGAGACGCGAGGTTGAAATGACCAATGTCCTGATGCGTTGAGACGCGAGATGGAGTTTGAGATGTGTCGACACAAGCCTGGAATGAGATTAAAAACTTGATGCGTTTATGCGGGTTTGTCAATGAGACAGTCTGAGGCGTAATTACGCGGACCGGGCCTGAGGCGTTCTAAATGCGGACATGATTCAAATGGAGGCGTGGAAGGGTGGAAGTGTAATCTGGCTTGGTAATATGTGCTTGATTCTAATGATGTAATATGATGCCATGATTGCATGTTTGACATCCGTATGTTATTTAATGACAGTTGAATGCCTCATGTGATTACTTGTGCAAATTTGTTTGTGATTGCGTTTGCCTGAGTTTACGGTCAACCTAACCTAGGGTTAGGAACTGTCCTGCTGAGATGTAAATCTCATCCTATTGTGGGACCCCATTTTCAGATCCTAGACCATGAATATGTGGCTTATCAGATTTGGTGACCTAAAGGAAATGTCTGCCTATTTTGAGGAATTCTCGGACGGACAGGGAACCGTATATATTAGGAAGTGTACGGTAGTCAGGTTGACGAGGGTGCAAAGAGCTGGAAGCCTCATAGGTTCGAGGCTTGGTTTAGGAAAGTAGGGGAAGTGATCACGGGACCGTTGAAACCTACTGACGTACCCCGTGGGGCAATCCCTAGCTGGTGTTATCCCACTCGAGATTCGGCGGAGTTCGATGGGTCAGTAGCTGTCTCGAGGAATGTTCTTGAGAGGATCCCGACCCTAGAGGGCACTGATGAGGTCATCGAGATCGAGGCCACCGAGGATGACCAGGTGGAGCCGTCAACTGACAAGACGTTCGAGAACACTGTGGAGGTTTGCTCGGAGACCTTCTCGAAGTATGAGCCTACCGAGGACGCTGAGGAGATTGATGATTCCAGTAGCTCGACTTAAGAGTTTTTGTTTTTTAGGTTTGATATTTTGATGGTGACCTCGATGTCCGTTTCTTTTGGGAGATTGATGATCGTCTTTTGTACTAGCCGTGTCAACTCTACCGACCAGCAGGTTTAGCTTGCTCGTGCTCATGTTCGAACAGTGATGGAGTTTATGCATCTATTGGTACTCTTGTTATCGAGGTCCCTTTTTATTATTGTATGGAGGAGTTTGTAGATTGTCGCTTCCGCATGCTATCGATGAGAATCAATCCCGTGCCATACATTCCTTATCCACAATTGAACTTAACTTGATACTTAGGCTTCCCTTTTCAAGTTATGACTTGGGTCATTCTTGCCTCTGTCATCTTAGAAGCCTACCAGAAGCCGCTCCTTGTTCAAACCTCTCTGTCCCGGCGATTATTCCCCGTACTCATCAGACTTGGCAGATGCAGGTTGTTCCAAGCCATACATCTACGGAGAAAGCCCCATTCCACATGTCCCATATCATGTTTCATCACAGTTTGTAGGTATCCCATCAACTTGTCCCATACCAAGCGACGGTTTATCAAGTCCAACTGCGATAAGTCACTGCATGCACCCTTATCGACTTTCATTTCAAAGCCATAAACATAAGCATCGCATGACCGTCATATCTCACAGATCAATTGCCCATATTCCATTACATATCTCAAGTCTATTCAACATTCAAATCAAATCCCTATGCAATTCGATCTCAACTGATCTTCAACTCATATTACCCAAAGTAGTCAATAGTAATCGATAGCTAAACCATCAAAATGCCATACAATTCAAGCCCGAATATACTAATATCAGCCGTATCTTTATAATTCGTACTCCTCCAGTTGGGTCATCGACAAATCAAGATCGTAACCATATACCTCAATTGACCCTTCATTCATAAGCAATTTCCTATTATCCTCAAGCATAATTACTACCCCAAAGTCCATGCTCATGACTCTCCAATCACAGCTTGCTTCCACTTGAACTTTAATCACCATCTAACTCAAGATCATCCATTAAAGTCAACTCTAGGACAATTCAAGTGCACAAAAATTCAAGCCTACGTCCTCGAGACTCACAATCCAGGCCTAGTCCTATAGACCTCAATATCTAACTGTTCTCAAGTCATCGCTCCTTATCACTCCAGATCTCAATCACCTTGGATCGAGCTGACCTTGCTCTGATACCAAATCGAATGGGATTGTCACGCCTCGACTCGGAGGGCACGCGAACATCCCTATCCATGTCGTTCATTCATTAACGCTCTAGGATCCAACATACAACTCCTCTAATCATATGCATGCAGAAGTGATGCCTTTTTCAATTATATAAATACAACAACATACGATGACTTAGGACACAAGGGCATATCAAAATCACCTTAACTAATCACTAAAAGATCATTCCCCAATTCATTCTCCGAAGTACAACCTCAATATCCACAATTGACAATTCCATTCTAATGCAATTGATCAACTATCTCTTCAGATGCCAATCCTTGGTAAGCTTGTGCCATCTTCGCCTGGAACCTGTAAAATGTAAGTCCCCACTAAGGTGAGATATAAATCTCAGTAAGGTGGGTCCTAACCCTAGGTTAGGCCTACCGTCCACTCAGGCAGTCACGTCACTCTTCAGATCCAACCTATGAACACGCGCAGGCGTAACAATCGCAATTCAATACACAACAACATACAGAAGACAGGCATGCATTTATGATGTCGTGCCACACTCATGTGCAAATGTATACTCGACCTGCCTTTTTGCCACATCCATCAACTATTGCTTGCCTCATTCTCTAGCCCGCGATTATATTGCGGGTTATGAGTTTATACTCTGTCCCTCTATTAGATCGCATCAGGACTATGGCTATCTCAACCCTGCGACTTCGTCGCATCAGGGTGCCATCTTACCATACTTTACCCTGCGACCTCGTCGCATTAGGTTCTCAACCTTCTGCCCCGCGTTTCACACGCCTCAAGGCCATGCTATGCCATGCTCATGCCACAACACATCATATGCTTGATTATCAAATCAATTTCACACTCACTGGCAGGCGCGCATTCAAATGCGTTTCATAATTTTCGTGACATGCAATTCAAATCAAAGGGTTTACAAGCATGGCAAACAACTTAGGCATTGGTAATGTCACACAATCATTCCTTAACGCCTAAGGACATATCAAGCTATCACGTTTGAGGATTTTCTCATAACTCAATCCAATAAATCTTCGTCTCACCCAATTGAGTCCAATCTTCTTAGAATAAGGTTAGGAATTCTCTTACCTTGGTTGCGATATCATAATTTCCTCCTCTTGAGCCTCCAAAGTTTCGGCCCCTAATGTCCTATACCGAACTCAATGCGCAACCTAGCATATTCAATCAATTTCATCGATTTCCATACTCAATTCCTCAATCCATCAATCTCAATTGCCCATAACACAACCCTCAACATCTCATCACATCATAAACACCAATTTGGAACTCAAAATTACCCATCTCAGCCTCCAACAGATTCGATTTTGCACAGAACCAATCGGTTCATTTCGGTTCTGTGCAAACCGTGTACTTCCAGCCTTCAATCTACTCCTAAATCCTTCAACCATCAATCTATCTCTTAACATGTCTATTTAGGGATTTGGGAGGCTTACCGAAGATTTGAGGTCAATTGGTCGTCGGAAACCCAACAAACGCCGTCGGTTCGCCAAGGTCAGAATCTGGCAATTTCTAGGCAAGAGTAACAAGATCGGTTCGTGGTAAAAAATTAGTCAAATCCATCTCAAGTTTTTACCACAGAACCATCTGCATCTCTACTGAGTCTCCACAAAATTTGAGCTTAAGACTTCAAAATTTCGACCATCAAAGGGACCAAGAACAGAACCTATCTCTGGTTGGTTCCTATTCTGTCGGCCTGTGGGAGAATGCTTGCCCTGAATTCCACAATGCTCCAAATGCTCCGATTCTTATTGGAGAATGTCGGCAAGACATGAAAATTTGTTGTGGTAGTCGGCCTGCAGCATATGGTGGCCATAAATGGCCCTCGTGGGCACCGAATAGAGGCTCTAGAACTGATCGCCAGTTCCTCCAAGTTAGTTTCTGGGAAAAATGTATAAGGTCGGTTCGTGGTAAAAAAATATCAAATTAAGCCCAAATTTTTACCACAGATTCTTACACGTCTCATCTTGATCTCCACAAAATTTGGGCCAAAGATTCCAACATTTTGATCACCAAAGGGACTGAGAACCGGACCTACCTCAAATTGGAGCAGTTTCCGTCGACTCTCGGGAGAATCCTTGCTCCGGTCTCCTCGGTGTTCCAAATGCTCCGATTCCACTTCGAGGAGGTAGGCAGGACATAGATATTTGTTGGTGT
The DNA here is from genome assembly GCA_028455895.1 of Rhodomyrtus tomentosa. Classification (NCBI taxonomy): domain Eukaryota; kingdom Viridiplantae; phylum Streptophyta; class Magnoliopsida; order Myrtales; family Myrtaceae; genus Rhodomyrtus; species Rhodomyrtus tomentosa. The sequence continues at coordinate 11,271,976 of JAPCWY010000011.1, forward strand.
GGTCGGCCGGAAGTCAAAAAGTAGCCTAAAGTGGCCGGCGAGGGGAGCCCAGAATCTGGTCGCCGGTGACAGAACAACAAGATGAAGAAGAAGAAGAAGTGGCTGTTGGTTCTCTAAGGGGGGTGTTCGGCCAGAAAATGCAGAGAGAGGGAGAGAGAGAGAAAGGTTTATCCAAAGCTTGGTCAATTGAGTTGATTGGTAGGTGGCATTTAATGTGAGGTGATCTTGTCCCCTTGGATTTGTGACACTTATCAATTACTCTAACCAAGGAGATCCAAAGGCTCCTTTTGGTTCTTGAATTTTTGGCAACCATGGGTGGGTTGTAATACCCATTTTGCCCTTCTTCATTTATAATAACAAAGTTCTAAGCTTGAGGGGCAAAACGGTCATTTTACCCCTCGACGTTCAGAACGTCGTTTTTCTAGTTTCGGAAATCTTCGATAGGGCAACGGCCAATCCGAATAATGTTGGAATTCTTGACTTTTCATTTTCAAACTTTCAAGGCTCTTTTCTGATAGTTTTCTATCAGACGTGGTTCCAGCCTATCCCAAACCGCCGGTGGCTTTTGCAGACATTACACGTATCGACCCCATGATTCATATTACGTTTAGGGCTCGTCAATTCATGGCGGCTTTGGTTGTCATGTAATTGCGAGGGTCTATCACTAGCTCCGAAGGTCTCGATCTTCACCGTTCGATTTAGGAAAATTTTACAAATCATACGTTGGTTAAGCGGCATCACCCGCACTATAATCGTATGACATTCGCAAGGCATCCCTTAATCGTTCTTGGATCGGCCTTTTTGTGACTCTAAATATCCCCTCGTCAATCCTTATGGTCAAAGTGCCATTTCCTATCCGAGTTCCCCAGGTCTACGTACCTCGTCTCGCGTTAACCTTTTCCCTTTGTTCAGTCTACTCGAATTGATCAGGTTCGAGCGGGATACGATTGAAGTACATCTCCAAATACACACTTCTCATGAATGAGCCTGAAATCGACTGGAAATTAGAATGTCACAGTTATAGAAAATTAATTGCCAAGAAAAGTCCATGCTAAGAAGCAAAGACTGGCCCCGAGGACAAAGATCACGGATTGAAATGAACATTTTTAAAGACTGGCCCCTAGGGATGAAGTGAGAATGTTAGTTTCTTTGTCAATCTATAAGAAGGTCTGACCTTTCGGTTAATAAGGGCATTTTCGCCTTTTACTGTTTGGGATCTTTTTTCTTTCCTTTTTGCCGGTAGTCGGTTTCAGGCAATGCCTGCCCACAGGCAATGCTTGGAGAGGGCTGATGATGGACGACCTCACCGGATTTGAGCTCATGTCAAATTCAACGCCATTTGATCGCAATGGAGGCACGATCGACTCATCTTCCTCCTCCGAAGAAGAGTTGATCTACTAGCAGTCGAGTCGAGGAAGAAGTTTGTATGTACACATCTCTTATAATATTCTTTTGGCAACATTTGAGGGCTATATTCTGGAACTGATAGCTACAGAGAGAGCCCAATTGACGAGTGGGGCTGCCATTTATTATTTATTATTTATTGGAAAAATAAAAAATAAAATAAAATATAAAAATTCAGAGATAGAACATGCTGGGAATGGGACCCATGACCACCAAAACACTTCACCCAGATGACAACCAATGGGACAAACAACACAATTGACAACATCCTTTGTAAATTAATTAATTTATGTATTCATTAATTTTTTTTGTTCGGAGGGCCGTCTTTTATTTTTTTATTTCGTATTTTTTTGAAAAATAAAAATTATTGATAATTATTTTATTTATAATTATTTATCTTTTGAAGCTTATTTTTTTATAAGATAATCATCAATCAAAAAATAATTTGTATTTATGTAATTATTTAAAATCACAGCGTAAGATTAAAACCGCAGTAATAAATAAATGAAAAACGTAGCAAAATAGCTAAAAACAATATGAACAAATGGAAAACCGCAACAAAAAAGTACAGACGAGTAAAGAAAGGAGAAAACTTTGAAATGGCATATCTCATCGCTCAGGTGTCCGTTTGTGACTATTTTTTTTTCGCGTAATTTTTGGAGACATATCCATTGTCAAACTGCCATAGCCGCTCTTTTTCCTAAAAAGCACTGTTTTCCTTGTCAATTTTATATTTTCTTCCTCTGATGCCACGTCTCGATCACGAATGAACCATCATTTTCCTCTTTCTTCTTTCGATTTTTCCATGCCGGACTCATTATATCATATCTTTTGTAGTGGGAAAGGGGTCTAGGTAATTTTTCATGCCCAAATCAATATCACGTCTTTTAATGAGTGTATAGATTAATTAATCTGCAAATGATGTTTTGTCATTTGGGTGAAGTGCTTTGGTGGTCATGGGTTTCATTCCCAGCGTGTTCCATCTTTGAATTTTTTATTTTTTCAAAAAATACGAAATAAAAAAAATAAATGGCGGCCCAATTGCTGAGCAGCACCTAATTCGGTATTTATTTATTTATTTATGCTTTTTTGGTAATTTTTTTAAAAAAATTCCAATTTGGAAAATTTGCCTTGATAGTACAGATTATGTCTTTTCTGATGTAATCGGGAAAATATCTGGAGAGTTAGCTAGGAAAGTTGCAAGAAAATGTGGCTGCAAGATCGATACTCCTTCTGTATTTCAAATTCACCGTGGAGGATATAAAGGTGTTGTAGCTGTCGATCCGATATCGTATGTTAAACTATCACTCAGAAAGAGCATGCCCAAGTATGAATCGAATGAGACCAAGCTAAATGTCTTGGCATGGAGCAAATATCAGCCTTGCTTTCTGAATCGCCAGTTGATCACTCTTCTCTCTACGCTTGGCGTTCCTGATCATGTGTTCGAGGAAAAACAAAGAAATTGTTTAGAACACCTAAAATACTATTCTATTTGATCCTTTACGAGCACAAGAGGCTCTAGATTTAGTGTCCCCTGGCGAGAATTGTAACTTTTTAAAGAAATGCTAATGTGCGGTTATAAACCTGATACAGAGCCATTTCTATCGATGATGTTGCGAACATTCAGAGCAAATTTTTTTTTTTTCAATTGCGGACCAATCAAGGATATTTCTTCCTAAAGGAATATCAATGATGGGATGGCTTGATGAAACCCGAACTTTGGAATATGGTCAGGTGTTTGTGCAGTACTCCGGTAGAAGAAAAGGACAGATGTGGGATGACTCAATTAGACATGGCCAGTTTACGGTTCAGCAGAAATTCGAAATTTGCGGTTCCGGGCTGTTCTGAGCTGCTAAAAATGCTATTTCCCCTAGGCCCCAATGGCCCGAATAGCCATTGTAATGCGACGGTCATTTTTTGACTGTTGCATTGCAACGGACACTCCCCCACACCTTTTTTTTTTATAACAAATTATATCATCATATTCCCAATAACCCTTAGCTTTTCATTTTTTCTCACAAATTCTCTCAAATTCTCTAAAATCTCAATTCTCTCGATTTTCTCAATCCTGATTCAATATCCTCAAATCTCTAAATCTGCTTTTTGTTAAATTCTCTCATATCAATGAGGATCATATCCTCATTGATATGATCCTCAAGAGTATACATAAAGATGGCGATAATATCAACGTTATTCCCAACATCGAGCAAGTTTCCTACCGGTGTCGAAGAAATGTTGTTCGCAAAATTCTCAACGCAAGTGTATGTGTCGAACAAGTAATATAATGATGAGAAAATATATCGTACCACAGAGATCGATGATTAATAAACTAATTACAAACTAAAAATGGATTAATTCTAAAATTTATCTAACAAATAAAAATAGAATTGAGAATAAAAGAAAATTGACAATATTAAAGATATAAGTTAAGAATTAGATGCGATAAAATCAATCAAATAAATATGTTAGAGCATCCGATTTCACCATAACCGCTAGACTTGAATTTCATACTTTTACACATACAAGAATGACATCTAACACGTGATAGCGAAATTTTCTCTGCTATTTACTATCCTACTCTAGGTATAATAAACTTACTTAATTTATCAATCCACTATATTTTTATGTGAATTTAAATAAACATAAGTAAATTAAAATCTGCGAACATTCTCAGTTTACAATGAGTCTTTTAGATTATCTTATCATCGAAAGCTACACAAATAACATCAAATATTTCTATCCACTTTGTAATTTATAATTATATATTATAAGGAGCAATTGCATATTATCACTTTTTCAAACATGCACACCAGATCATTCAAATGGTGGCCAGTCACTTAAAAGCATTAAACATAGTAATGTATATCTCACATGAGCAAAATCACTTGCAAAACATAGATATCATGAAATTCATATCATCATGATCGGGCTATATTGTAGCCCTAACGAAAGAAAATTAGAACATAATAGAAGAAGAAATAAAAATAAAAATTAAATTAAACATCTTGAATCAAAGAACAATAATTCTATCTCCACTTTGTCCTCTTTTTAAAATACTTGAAAAACTCCAAGAACGATGATAGAAGAAAAAGTGAAAAGATAAAAATGCCGACGTCTCTCTAAAGCTAATCATCTCTCTAGAATAACATTTAAGATTCATGAAAAAAAACACACGAATAAAATCTTCAAGATAACATGAAGACATCCTAAAAATAACTAAATCTCTAAGTACAACATTAAGATATTCTAAAAATCAGGTAATATTCTGACAATTTGGTCTCTATTTTCTAATGATTCTGTGATGTCATGTTGATTTTTTTCTTTTTTTTTCCTTTATCTTCTCCATATATCATTATCCTGCACGAACAAGGAAAATTTGAATAAGTAGAAGGGAATCCAAATATTTTCTCACATATTTCATAATATTTATTGCTCAAAATAGACAAAATAACTCTATTTTTATAGAGTTATCAAAAACCCAAACTTAACATTTTGCTAGTCCTCAAACAAAAGTAACGGATAACATATATCAAATTCTTCCATAGCATTCTTCCATAATTGTTCGTATGTCCTGCGGGAATGATTTGAAAGATCCAAAAATAAAAATATTGGTATTTGCTAGCAACAACATAATGGAGGCGGTAAATCAATATAGATGTATTCGAAATCTAATTCGAATCCAATATCACACCTATGGGTACATAAGAAATGTATGGAATCGATTCTTTTTAATAAATAGATTCGATCGCAACTTTGAATGTGGAATTCAAAGGGATCAAATAGGAAATGATACTTTGAATCATAGAACTATAATGAAATATATGATCAAGCGACATTTATCGAATTTGAAAAAGAGTCAGAAGAAATAGTTCGATCCTCTTATTTTTATTTCTAGAACCGAGAGATCCGTGAATTAGGATCATAATGCATATAAAGACAAATGGTCCAATGGGAGCAAGAATTTACACGAACATTTGGAACATTTCATTTCTAAGCTGAAGAGCCATTTTCAAGTAGTCTTCGATCGATTACATATTCATCAATATTTGATTGATTGGTTTGAGGTTATCGTCAAAAAAGATTTGCGATCCAATTGTGTGTATATCCCCATCGTTTCAAATTATATGCAATCCAAATAAATTCACATTGATAGGCAACTTCTCAAAAACTCTCTATAGTATGACCAAACCTCATAAATTTGCTTTGCATTCCTTTCTCCACTAATGTAATCTAATCTAATCATCCAACCAAAAATCAACGGGACTTTCTAAGGTTGTAATGTGAGGCTAAGCAAACGGTGAGATAAAAGTAAATTTAAGCTCAAATAGCCCATTAACACATTGATTTCTATGATATTATTAGAGCTCATGCCACTATCCTCAATTTCACTCCTTAAACATAATTCACTTATCATAATCAATTCGTTCTCTTTTTTTTCTTTCTTCTCTTTTTTTTTTCAATTATTTGATGGCGGAGTTCCTTCCTAAGTCCCTCCAGATATAACATGAACATTCCTAACGCACTGAGTATCCAAAAACCTCACTCAATTGAAAGTTGGATACAAACCTATAAAAGTAATTTTTTTTACAATACACCCCAAATAACAATAGCAATCATTTTTTTTCATGCTCCATCCTTCCTCTCAACTTGCAATTAAGCTCAAATAAATTTTTTTATCCTAAAAATCAAATTATTCACGGGCGTGGGATAATGATATAATTTTGTAAAAGATGAGCTAAAATCATGTAGGTGTCAATGAAAAATTGGATAAGAATTAAGGTTCAATAAGATGACTAGAAATAAATAAATAAGGTTGGCTTGAAAGGCTCAATTGGTCCAAAAAAATTGCCTAAATCATTTTCTTAGTTAGATGTAGCTTAGGATTTCACCTCAAGAGGAAATCAAACAAATTTTAAGATTTGGGTGAGATATGAAAAAATCAAACACAATCTTCTCTGGATGCTCACATAATAAAAAAAAAAGGACTTTTTGCGCTCAGTGAGTGGATCAACATAATCATAGTCAAAATTAACTTACATAGTTGGAACAAAATTTAATTTTTCCTATGAATTGGCAAAATTAAATGCAGCCATGAAAGAAAGCATGAATCATAACACAAAATTTTAGATTTGATTTAGCAAAAGTTTTATCTCCCCCAAACTTGAACATAGCATTGTCCTCAATGTGAAAGAGAAAATAAAAATATGAATAAGAAAATTTCTCTTGTTTTAAGAGATGTCCATGGATGGCCTTGATAAAGAAAACTTCAACAAAATGATCCTTCCAGAAAGAAAATTAACCTGTAAAAAACAGAGAAAAATTAATGCTTTTTTATTACTTTTTTTCATTTTTTTTTGCAAAAAGAAAAATAAAAGATAAACTTAAAACTTTAACGAAAATAAATAATGAAAACGCTTGGGTTGCCTTCCAAGAAGCACTTGCTTTATAGTTTTCAGCCAACGATTAGATGTCACTATTTTGGAGGATGAAGTTCAGTGGTGGTTTTTTGCTTGTTGTATCCACCTTCTCAAATTTTGTTTCCTTTTGCCTTGAATATAGTGGATTTGCCTCCATAAATTTTGCATACTCCTTTATCTTTTCATTCTCAATTTCTTTGTCCCTTGATTGAACCAAACATGCTTCAAGTGGATCTTTAAAAATATTTTTATGAAATATTTTGTTCACCAACTTATCAATTATCTCAATTTTAAGATAAGAATTATCATCAGAGGAATATTTCAGGGCTTTAAAAACATCAAAGGTAACAACTTCATCATAACTCTAAGAATCAACTTCCCTTGTTGTACATCAATAAGAGCTCTTCCTGTTGCTAGAAAATGTCGACCTAAAATAAGTGGTACCTCAAAATCTTCCTCCATGCCAAGAACTATGAAATCTGCAAGAAAGATGAACTTGTCAACCTTTACCAATATATCTTCTACAATACCTCTCAGATATTTAATTGATCGATCCGCCAATTGAAGCGGCACTGTGGTTACTTTTACTTCACCCAATCTTAATTTCCTGAAAATCGAAAGAGGCATCAAATTAATTCTTGCACCTAAATCACACAGCGCATTTTCAAAGTAAGGATCCCCAATAGTGCAAGGAATTGTAAAAATCCCCGGATCTTTTAACTTCGGAGGTAATTTATTTTGTAGATGATTGAGCATGCTTTATTCAACTTCACGGTTTCATAATCTTATAATTTTCTCTTGTTTGCCAAAATCTCCTTAAAAAATTTTGCGGAGCTTGGCATTTGTGCTAATGCATCTATAAAAGGAATGTTAATGGGCAATTTTTTAAAAACACCAAGAAATTTAGAGAATTCCTTATCTATTTTGTGCCACTGAAGTTGCTGAGGGATTGGATGTGACATTCTGATTTTTCCTATCATTTCAAGACTCATTAATGAGAAAGTATCTAACGATGTATTTCAGTAGTTTCTCGCTCGGATCTGATCAATCTCGAGTCGACTGATCAAAAGGGAAAGGCTAACGCGAGACAAGGTACGTGGACCTAGGGAATTTGAATAGGAAATGACACTTTGACAATAAAGATTGTTGAAGGGATATTTAGAGCCATAAAAGGCCGATCTAAGAACGATTAAGGAATGTATTGCTAGAGTTATATGATTGGAGCGCGGGTGATGCCGCTTAGCCAATACATAATTTGTAAAATTTTCCTAAATCAAACTGTGACAATCGAGACTGTCGAAACTAGTGATAGACCCTTAAAATTACATGACAACCAAAGTCGCCATGAATTGACGAGCCCTAATTGTGATATAAATCACAGGATCGATACGCGTAACGTCTACAAAAATCGTCCGTCAGTTCGGGATAGGCTGGAATCGCATTGGATAGAGAAATGATTTTGAAATAAGTCTTGAAATTCGAAAATGGAGAATCAAGAGTTCCAACATTACAATTGGATTGGCCCCCGCCTTATCGAAGAAAATTAAAATTAGAACAATGACGTTCCGGATGTCGAGGGTAAAATTACCATTTTGCCCCTCAAGCCTTAGCTTTGCCTTAATAATTAGACAAGGGCATTTTAGTCATTGAAGCTCCATTATAGCTGCCGAAAATTGAAGGAAATGAGAGCCATTAGATGAGCATTTTATTGATACATGGACAAGTGTCAAAGGATTAGGCTATGATGTTAATGGAGTCACCTTTTAACCTACCATTCAACCTAGTTGGCTCTCAAAATTGTGCATATACCCCTCTTCTTCCTTCATTCTGCAGAAAACACCATCACCATATCCATGTTCAAGTTTTTCTTCTTCTTCTTCACCAAAAACTGCTCCACGCCCGACCAGCAATGTTCGCCGATTTCGCCGCCATCGACTGCCACTTCCGGCGACTCCCAGCCACCAAGCTGACCACATGCTGCTTCCTCATCCTCTTGCCGACATTCTCCAAGTGGAAGCAAGCCATTTGGCTTAGTGAGGAGCTCCAGCTGGCTAATCTCCCGAAAGTCGACGGAAACCGTCGCAGCTGGAAGTAAGCCACGGTTTAGGCTTCGTAGAACCCCGAAACCTTTGATTTTTTTGACTAAATTTATGGACATCTAGGAGACTTGTAGAATGAGCTGTGATAAAAAGTTTAGAGGAATTTGATGGAGTTTTGAACTCAAATGGGTCTTGTGTTTGAAGGGCCAGAACTGATCAGTTGAAGACCCGGAGGAACCGGCGTTGTTCAAGGACTTTCCGGCGTCGTCTTGGCTTCAAATTTTCGATGAGGCTCTCCAACCCTTAGAACTACATGTTAGCAAGTAGATTAGTGATTAAATAGAGGATTTAAGTCAGTTTAAGGGCTGAATAGTTAGGATATGCACAGAACCGAAAATGCCCTATTTAGGTTCTGTGCATATCGAATCTGTGGGGGGCTGCTGGCGTAGAAATTGAGCTCCAAATTCATCATTGAGAAGTGTGAGGATGTTAATTGATAGGTCCATGAGATGTATGTTTAGTGGGATGACGATTTGAGCAAGAAAAATTGATGATTGGATGAATTTCTTTAGGTTGCACGGCGGACTTGATCTTGGATAATTAGAATCGAACCCTTGAGGTGCTTGAAAGAAGAATTGTATTGAATTAAGCTTGAGGTAAGGGGATTCTAAACCTTTGATAGGAGGATTGGACTCGATTGGGTGAATTATGTGCGGATTGATCGATTCTTGGAGGTTTTTTTTTTTTTTTTGGTAAGGAAATCGATTCTTGGAGGTTCATAAGGTGATTGTCTAATGTACGTCCTAGAAAGATATATAGGACTTGATTGTTTGACAATGCTTGTGCCATGAATTGATTGTCGCATTTGTATGTCAAATTTAATTGTCTCGCATGCCATGGATGTGTCGTTCATCGCATGAGTTTGCATTCGAAGGTGTGCTATGAAATGAAATGAACTTATGTCATGTCTGAAAAGTTGTGACACCCTGATGCGTTGAGACGCGGGGTTGTGTGAATGGATACCCTGAGGCGCTAAGGCGCGAGGTTTGAATTGAATGGCACCTTGAGGCGTACGAGACACGGAGTTGAGAAGGCCATAGTCCTGATGCTTTGAAACGTGGAGCGGAGTTGAGATGTATCGACACAGGCTTGGATTGAGATTGAAAACCTGACGTGTTTATGCGGGTTTGTCAATGAGACAATCTGATTCGTTTACGCGAATCGAGCCTGAGACGTTCTAAACGCGGGCATGAAAGTGAGGCAGATTAGAAGAGTGGGAGGTGTGACTTGGCATGGCAGTGTGTTCTTAATTCTAATGATGTGGAATGACGCCATAACTGCATGCTTGACATTCGTATGTTGTTTATTGACAGTTGAGTGCCTCATGTGATTATTTGTACAAATTGGTTGTGGTTGCATTTGCCTGAGTGCACAGTCAGCCTAACTTAAGGCTAGGACCTACCTTACTGAGATGTAAATCTCATCCCATTGTGGGATCCCATTTTTTTTTCAGATCCTAAGCCATCAGAATGTGGCCAATCAGGTTTGGTGACTCAAAGGAGATGTTAGTATATTTTGAGGAGTTCCCTGACGGACAGGGGATCGTTTATGTTAGGAAGTGCACGGTCGTCTAGGTAGATGAGGGTGGTAGTATCTGGAAGCCTCATAGATATGAGACTTGGTTCAAGAAGATAGGGGACGTTTCCACGGGGCCACTAAAGCCCACTAAGGTACCCCGTGGGGTGATTACTAGTTGGTGCCATCCCGCTCGGGATTTAGTGGAGGCCAAGGGGTTAGTCGCTGGCTCGAGGAATGGCTTTGAGTGGACCCCGACCCTGGAGGACATCGATGATGTTATAGTGATCGAGGCCACCGAGGATGATCAGGTGGAGCCATCAGCCGACGAGATGATGGAGGACACTGTGGAGGTTTGCTCGGAGACCTTCTCGAAGTACGAGCCCACTAAGAAGGCTGAGGAGGAGACTAAGGACTCTAGTAGCTCGACATAGGAGTTTCTGTTTCTGATCTAATATTTTGATGGTGACCTCGATGTCCGTTTCTTTTTGAGATGATAATGGCCCTCTTTTGCACTTACCCTGTCACCCCTTCTGACCATCACGTTTAGTTTGCCATGCTATTGTATGAACGTTTGGGAACTTATGTATCTTTAGTATCCTCATTGTCCAGGTTCCTTTTTATTATTGTACGAAGGAGTTTGTTTATTATCACTTCCGCGTGCTTTCTATGTGTTATATCTCTTGACCTATGAAAATCTTGAGATCTCGAGAGAAGAGTTTATGCTTGTAGGGAGTCGTGAGCTCATGCCCGGGGTGCGAAGCGTGACATCCTGATTTGCTTGGTATCAGAGCAAGGTCAGCTCGATCCAAAATAGATTGGGGATTGGAGTGATAAGGAGAATTAAGTTGGGACAAGGACAGGTAGCGAGACCTTAAGAGACTTACTAGGATAAGGCACGAGATGCATGACATATGACTTGGCGCATATGATTGGCATTTGGCCTTGGCAGGATTGTGGTGATATAAGAGAATGAAGTTTCATGTTTAGCGCTGGAAGTCATTTCTGGATTTTGGCATGTTAAGTGAATGAGCATGGCTAGTTTTGGTGAATCGTTGGAGTGACGGAATTGAGGAATAGCCATGAACTGCTTATTAAGGTGCTCTGGAATTTGTTGTATGGAAGGTCATTATGTTATGACTGTTCCTATTAAGGCATAGTTTAGCAGCTCTAAACTTGGTTGGATGAATGAGTTACTAACTCCTTGATGAAATTGTGGTGGTCCAGGTTCAGTAAAAGCATACAAGGTTGAGTAATTCATCTAGGAGACCTGGAAGGCCTAGGGGCGAGCCTCCAGTTTGAGGCCACCGGTAGCGGAAGACCCGAGGATGGACAGAGTACTGAGGGCGCTTGAAAGAATTGGCGACCTCATCGACAGACAAGCCCAAGATAAAGATGCTGCCATAGCCTAAGCGGTGGGAGTCGCGATAGCTGCCGTCAACGCCAATAACGGCAATAACGGGGGCAATAAAAATAATGGCGACCACGAAAAAGGCAATGAGGCAGTGAATGCCTAGGAAGAAATTGTTGTGGCCAGATAGATGGGCCAACTGGTCGAGCAGTTCATCAAGCTGAAACCAACCCAGTTCGATGGGACTGAAGATCCCGAACTAGCATCGAGATGGATCGAGAAACTGGAAAAGGCTTTTGGAGTGCTGAGGTGCACAGATGAGGAAAATGTGTTGCTGGTAGTATATCAACTGGAAGGTATCGTAAATGACTAGTGTGCTGCCACCAAGAATGTAGTTTTTTCAGAAAGAATGGCCTTAACCTGAAATGCCTTCACTACGGCATTCAATGACAAATATTTCTCGGAGACAGTCCGAGAAAGGAAGCAAGTGGTATTCTTACAGCTGCGTCAGAATCAACTGACCGTGGATCAGTATGAAGTGGAGTTCTCTAGGCTGTCAAGGTATCACCTCGATCGGTAGAGGATCCCCTAGAGAAGGCGTGGAGATTGCGGATAGACTAAGGCCTGAGCTCGCAGTTAGATGATAACCCTGAATCTGAGGACCTATAAGGAAATCTATGAACGGGGATAAATGATTGAGAGGGACTTGAAAGAGAGAAATACCGCATCTGGATCGCGGTTTAATTCGTTTAGAGACAATCGCCAGATTGGTAAGAGACCAATGACTAGCAATGGGCGCTTTGTCCCTCCAATAAGAAAGAACATTGTGAAACCGTCGAACCTCATGAACTGGAGCTGTCGCCTCTGTGGCAGAAGGCATGGTAATGGAGCATGCTCAGCAAGAACTGGAGTGTGCTTCGGTCAGATGGGCAATCAGATGAGGACTTTCTCAAATCAAGCTCCAACGAATAGACCTCAAGGGCAGCGACCATAGGTTGGACCGTCGGTTGCCACTCCCCAAATTGATCAAAATCGACCCCCAGCTCAGGGGAGAGAAGGAAGGCTGAAGAAACGCCAGGCGTGGTCACAGGTACTATTTATTTGTGTGACCAAGCTGCATATGCTTTGTTTGACCCTGGCGCAACACACTCGTTTATATCTGCTCGGTTTACTGATTTGGTTGATATGAAGTTAAAACCATTGAGCGTGATTCTGCATGTTGCCACCCCGTTGAAAGATAATGTGCTGGTTTCGTTGGGTTGTGCTGACTGTAGGATCGTAATTAGTGGTAGTAAGGAGAGTATTGATTTAGCTGTATTTCCCTTGTATGATTTCGACGTGATCATAGGAATGGATTGGTTGGGTAAGCGAAGGGCGATAGTTGATTGTGGTAGTAAGATAATCCGGTTCTATCCAGAAGGTCGTCCGAGTTTTGAATTTGTGAGAAGTCGAGGAGGAACCTCGATTCCTTTAGTCTCGTTCTTGAAGTAACCAATTTGATGTCTGAAGGATTTCAGGCGTACTTAGTCACAGTTATGGATACGATTGCCGAGGAGCCTAAACTAGAAAGTATTCCGATAGAGCGCGAGTTTCTTGACATTTTTCCCCAGGAGTTACCAGGGTTGCCACCAGAGCTAGAAATAGAGTTCATGATTGAATTAGCTCCCGGAATGGAACCAATCTCGAAGGCACCCTATAGAATGTCCTTATCAGAACTGAAAGAGTTAAAGGTGCAGATGCAAGAATTACTGGATAAGGAATTTATTCAATTGAGTGCTTCATCGTGGGGAGTGCCGGTGTTGTTTGTTAGGAAAAAAGATAGGTTCTTACGTCTATGCATCGACTATAGGCAGTTGAACCAAGTGACAGTGAGGAATAAGTACCCTCTGCCGAGGATTGATGTTTTATTTGATCAATTACAAGGAGCTGAGGTATTCTCTAAGATTAACTTGAGAACCGGGTATCACCAGTTGAGAATTAAGAAGGAAGACATATCTACGATCGCTTTTAGGACAAGGTATGGTCACTATGAATTCATTGTGATGCCTTTTGGATTGACCAATTCTTCAGCCGTATTTATGGACTTGATACATTGGGTGTTCAAGGAATTCTTGGATAGATTCGTCATAGTCTTTATTGATGATATCCTAGTTTACTCAAGGAGTAATGACGAACAAGAAGAACACCTGAGGATTGTTTGCAGACCTTGAGGGAGCACTCGCTCTATGCTAAGTTTAGCAAATGCGAATTCTGATTGAATAAAGTGGCATTTCTTGGCCATGTCGTGTCTGGAGAAGGGGTTGCGGTGGATCCTGCGAAGATTGAAGCGTAACGAATTGGCCTAGGCTTACTACGGTCACGGAAGTCCGAAGTTCCTTAGGATTGGCGGGATATTACAGACGTTTCGTGGAGAAGTTTTCATCTATAGCCATTCCACTGACGAGATTGACAAAGAAAGAGACGAAGTTAGAATGGATGGATAAGTGCGAAAGAAGTTTCCAAGAGCTCAAGCATCGGTTGACAACCGCACCGGTATTAACGATTCCATTAGGACTTGGAGGCTATGAAATATATAGTAATGCTTCACTAAAGGGACTAGGCTGTGTGCTAATGCAACATGGAAGAGTGGTTGCCTACGTGTCTTGACAGTTGAGACCGCATGCGATGAACTACCCGACCCATGATCTCGAATGAGCAGCAATCATCTTTGCTTTGAAAATCTGGAGGCATTATTTGTGTGGCGAGATGTTTCAGATTTACACTGACCACCAAAGCCTAAAGTATCTATTTTCTCAGAAGGAACTGAATATGAGGCAGCGTCGATGAATGAAACTGCTTAAGAATTATGATTGCAACATACTGTATCACCTTGGGAAAACGAATCGAGTCGCAAATGCACTCAGCCAAAAATCGAGCATTGCTTGTCTATTGGTGAAAGGGTGGTTGTTATTCGAGAACTTGAGGGATTCTGAGTTCAGATTGGAAGTATGTCAGTTATCCAGTTTGATAGCCACATTGAGAATAGAGCCTGAGATCTAGGAAAGGATAAATGCCTTGCAGCCTACGGACCCAAAAATTCAGAAAATCTTATAAATGGGCTCGACAAAAAGGAAACCAGAGTTCCAAGTATTGGAGGATGGAATTCTGAAATTTCGAGGGCGTCTATGTGTGTTAAAGGACAAAGAGCTTAGAGAAAGGATTTTATCAGAGGCTCATGGGAGCAATTATAGTATCCACTCAGGAAGCACGAAGATGTATCAAAACTTGCGTCAACAATACTGGTGGAATGGGATGAAAGTAGATGTAGCCAAATACGTAGCAAGGTGCTTGACATGCCAGCAGGTGAAGACACAACACTGTAAGCCTGGTGAATTATTACAGCCGTTAGAGATTCCCGAATGGAAATGGGAGCATGTAACAATGGATTTTGTGATGGGACTTCCAAGGAGTTAGAGATTCCACGATTCTATTTGGGTAGTCGTGGACAGATTGACCAAGTCCGCACACTTTCTTCCTATGCGAAAGGATTTCGCGATGGATAGATATGCCGAGTTGTATAAGCGGCATATAGTGAGACTACACGGAGAACCCGTGACAATCACATCAGACAGAGACCCCAAATTCACAGTAAACTTCTAGAAAAGTCTTCAGGATGCCATGGGGACTCGACTGCAATTTAGTACAACATACCATCCACAAACGGACGGGCAATCGGAGAGGACAATTCAGACGCTCGAGGACATGTTGCGAACGTGCGTAACAGACTTCAAAGGTGGATGGGAGGATCAACTGCATTTGGTGGAGTTTGCATGTAATAACAGCTATCGGCAAAGCATTCAAATGGCACCGTTTGAAGCATTTTATGGAAGAGCTTGCGGAACCCCGATTTGCTGGGACGAGGTTGGAGAAAGAAGTATCACAGGCCCATAGTTAGTACAACAATCGGTGGAAGTGGTAAAGATAATTCGGGATAGACTGAAGACGGCACAAAATCATCAAAAGAGTTATGTGGATAAACGGCATAAGCCTTTGGAGTTTCAAGTAGGCGATCATGTTTTCCTTAAGGTGTCACCAATGAGAGGATTATCCCGGTTTGGAAAGAAAGGAAAACTGAGCCCAAGGTACGTAGGTCCATTTGAAATTCTGGAGCGGATTGGGACCTTAACCTACAGATTGACCTTACCACCTAATCTAGCCCAAGTGCACAACGTCTTCCATGTGTCTATGCTATGGAAGTATGAATCGGACTCGACGCACGTGCTGGACTACGAGTTTATAGAAGTGGATGACGGAGTATCCTGCGTGGAAAAGCCGGTTATGATTAAAGACCGGAAGGAGCAAATTCTGAGGAATAAAACAATTTCATTGGTCAAAATTATTTGGGAGCACCATGGAATCGAAGATGCTACGTGGGAAAGTGAGGAAATAATGAGGCGTCAATACCCCCATTTATTTGATTAACGGGTTTAATGTAAATTTTGAGGACGAAATTTTTATAAGGGGGGAAGAGTTGTGACATTCTGATTTTCTTGTCATTTCAAGACTTATTAATGAGAAAGTATCTAAGGATGCATTTCAGTCGTATCTCGTTCGGATCTGATTAATCTCGAATCGACTGATCAAAAGGGAAAGGCTAACGCAAGACAAGGTACGTGGACCTAGGGAATTCGAATAGGAAATGACATTTTGTCAAGGGTATATTTAGAGTCATAAAATGCTGATCTAAGAACGATTAAGGAATGCATTGCTAGCGTTATATGATTAGAGTACGGGTAATGCCGCTTAACCAATATATAATTTGTAAAATTTTTCTAAATTGAACAGTGACGATCGAGACCATCGGAATTATTGATAGACCCTCACAATTACATGACAACCAAAGTAGCCAAGAATTGACGAGCCCTAATTGTGATATGAATCACAGAGTCGATACACGTAACGTTTGCAAAAGACTCTCGTCAGTTCGGGATAGGCTGGAATCGTATTGGATAGAGAAATGATTCAGAAACAAGTTATGAACTTGGAAAATGGAGAATCAAGAGTTCTAACATTACAATTGGATTGGCCGCCGCCTTATCGAAGAAAGTTGAAATTAGAAAAACGACATTCCGGATGTCGAGGGTAAAATTACCATTTTGCCCCTCAAGCCTTATGTTTGCCTTAATAATTAGAAAATGGCATTTTGGTCATTGAATCTTCATTATAGCTGCTGAAAATTGGAGGAAATGAGAGCCATTGGATGAGCAATTTATTGACACATGGACAAGTGCCAAAGGATTAGGCTATGATGTTGATGGAGTCACCTTTTAACCTACCATTCAACCTAGTTGACTCTCAAAATTGTGCATATACCCCTCTTCTTCCTTCATTATGCTGAAACCACCATCACCATATCCATCTTCAAGCTTTTCTTCTTCTTGTTCTTCACCGAAAACTGTTCCACGTCCGACCAGCCCTGCCTGCCGGTTTCGCCGCTGTCGACCGCCACTTTCGGCGACTCCCAGCACCGAGCCGACCACCTGCTGCTTCCTCACCCTCTTGTTGACATTCTCCAAGTGGAAGCAAGCCAGTTAACTTAGTGAGGAGCTCCGGTCGGCCAATCTCCCGAAAGTCGACTGAAACCGTCGCACCTGGAGGTAACCACGGTTTAGGCTTCGTAGAACCCCGAAACCTTTTATTTTTTTGACCAAATTTTTTGAACATCTAGGAGACTTGTAGATTGAGCTGTGGTAAAATATTTGGAGGAATTTGATGAATTTTTGACCCCAAATGAGTCTTGTGTTTGAAGGGCCAAAACTAACCGGTTGAAGATCCGAAGGAATCGGCGCTGTTCAAGGACTTTCCGGCGTCGCCTTAGCTTCAAATTTTCGGTGAGGCTCCCCAACCATTAAAACTATATTTTAGCAAGTAGATTAGTGATTAAATTGAGAATTTAAGTTAGTTTAAGGGCTGAATAGTTGGGATATGCACAGAACTGAAAATGCCCTATTTTGGTTCTATGCATACCGAATCTGTGGGGGGCTGTTGGTGTTGAAAGTGAGCTCCAAATTAATCGTTGATAAGTGTGAGGATGTTAATTGAAAGGTCCATGAGGTGTATGTTTTGTGGGATGACGATTTGAACAAGAAAAATTGATCATTGGATGAATTTCCTTAGGTTGCATGGCGGACTTGATCTTGGATCATTAGAACCGAACCCTTGAGGTACTTGGAGGAAGTATTGTATTGAATTAAGCTTGAGGTAAGGGGATTATAAACCTTTGATAGGAGGACTGGACTCGATTGGGCGAATTATGTTCGAATTGATTGATTCTTGGAGTTTCATAAGGTGATTGTCTAATGTATGTCCTAGAAAGATATAGAGGACTTGATTGTTTGATAATGCTTGTGCCATGAATTGATTGTCGCATTTGTATGTCAAATATAATTGTCTCGCATGCCATGGATGTATCGTTCGTCGCATGAGTTTGCATTCGAAGGTGTGCTATGAAATGAAATGAACTTATGGCATTCTGAAAAGTTGTGACACCCTGATGCGTTGAGACGCGGGGTTGTGTGAATGGATACTCTGATGCGCGGGGTTTGAATTGAATGGCACCCTGAGGCGTACGGGATACGGGGTTGAGAAGCCCATAGTCCTGATGTGTTGAAACGCGGGACGAAGTTGAGATGTGTCGACACAAGTTTGGATTGAGATTGAAAACCTGATGCGCTTATGCGGATTTGTCAATGAGACGGTCTGATACGTTTACGCAGACCAAGCCTGAGGCATTCTAAACGCGGGCATGAAAGTGAGGTAGATGGAAGAGTGAGAGGTGTGACTTGGCATGGCAGTGTGTTCTTAATTCTAATGATGTGGAATGACGCCACGATTGCATGCTTGGCATTCGTATGTTGTTTATCAACAGTTGAGTGCCTCATGTGATTATTTGTACAAATTGGTTGTGGTTGCATTTGCTTGAGTGTACGGTCAGCTTAACTTAAGGCTAGGACCTACCTTACTGAGATGTAAATCTCATACCGTTGTGGGACCTCATTTTTTTTTTTCAGATCCTAGCCCTTGAGAATGTGGCCAATCAGGTTTGGTCCCAAAGAAGATGTCAGTATATTTTGAGGAATTCCCTGACGAACAGGGAATCGTTTATATTAGGAAGTGCACGGTCATCTGGGTAGATGAGGGTGACAGTTGCTAGAAGCCTCATAGATATGAGGCCTGGTTCAGGAAGATAGGGTACGTTTCCACGGGGCTACTGAAGCCCACTAAGGTACCCCGTGGGGTGATCCCTAGTTGGTACCATCCCGCTTGGGATTCAGTGGAGGCCAATGGGTCAGTTGCTGGCTCGAAGAATGGCTTAAGAGGACCCCGACCCTGGAGGACATTGATGAAGTTATAGTGATCGAGGCCATCGAGGATGACCAAGTGGAGCCATCAATTGGCGAGACGATGGAGGACACCGTGGAGGTTTGCTCGGAGACATTCTTGGAGTGCGAGCCAACTGAAGAGGCTGAGGAGGAGACTGACGACTCCTATAGCTCGACATAGGAGTCTCTGTTTCTGGTTTAATATTTTGAGGGTGACCTCGATGCCTGTTTTTTTTTAGATGACGATGGCCCTCTTTTGCACTTACCTTGTCACCCCTTCTAACCAGCAGGTCTAGTTTGCCATGCTCTTGTATGAATGTTTGGGAACTTATGTATCTTTTAGTATCCTTGTTATCCAGGTCAATTTTTATTATTGTACGGAGGAGTTTGTTTATTATCGCTTCCGCGTGCTTTCTATGTGTTATATCTCTCGACCTATGAAAATCCTGGGACCTCGAGAGAAGAGTTTATGCTTGTAGGGAGTCGTGAGCTCGTGCCCGAGGCGCGAAGCGTGACATTGGAACTGGGGGCACATATGTATCTCGAAAAAGTTTACTTTTGCTTGCCTCTTTTGATTGTTGATTGACTTCCTCTTTTTACCTTAGAAGTATCTTGTTCAACATCTTCTTGTCCCACTTGTTTACCACTTCTGGGGGTTAAAGCTTTGCGTCTTCAATTGAATTTTTCTCTGTGTTGCTAAGAAAAGAACCTTGTCTTCCTGATATCATGTTTACTAATTGACCCAGTTGCATCTCCAGATTTCTGATTGAAGCTTCTTGATTCTGAAATCTCATATATGCACTCTTGATGAAGTCATGAGTGGTGCTAGCAAGTTTGATGACTATATCTTAAAGATTAGACTGTCTCTTTTGACTGTTTAAATCCCGGTAGTGGTTTCTTCATATTCTAATTATTCCATGAAAAATTTGGATGATTACACTACCTCGGATTGTATGTTTTGGAATGAGGATTATTCTGCAATCTGTTAAAATTCCCAACAAAATTAGCATTTTCACTGGGTTGTGTAAATGTATTACTTACCTCACACTTTGCGCTAACATGTCCTTCACCACAAAAATCGCATGTCATATTTTGAATTGGCATGACATAAACACTCATGTTATCTATCTTTTTGTGGAGTGCTTCAAGTTATACAGAAATTGCAATGACAACATCTACTTCATGAAGTCCGCTAGATTTTCACAATGGTAATCTCTCAATAGGCCACTGATAACTATTGGATGCAATTTCCTCTAACAGGTTGTAGGCTTCCTCTGGTGTTTTATTATTCAGAGTCCCCCTGCAGCTGCATCAATCATAGAACAAATATTTACATTAGACCCATTATAAAAAGTTTGTACCTGCATCCATATGAGGAGTCCATGATGTGGGCATCTGCTAAGAAACTTCTTAAATCTTTCTCATGATTCATAAAATGACTCATTATCCATCTGCATAAAATTAGTAATATCGTTACGCATTTTTGTAGATTTTGCAGGTGGAAAGAACTTACAAGAAATTTTTTAGCCATATCATTCCGTGTAGTGATTGATCCTATAGGAAGAAAAGAGAGCCAACGCTTAGCCTTGTCTATCAAAGAAAACAGAAATAATCTCACGCTAATAGCTTCATCTGTAACTCCATCATATTTAATTGTGTCACAAATTTCAAAAAAAGTATCGATTTGAGCATTTGGATCATCGCTTGATAGCCCACTAAATTGCGCTGATTGTTGAAGCATTTGAATGAGTGATGACCTGATCTCAAAGTTGTTCACTTGGAATGCAGGCCTCCTGATGCTTGATGCGGTGCTTTGAATTGTTGGCATAGCATAATCTCTAAAGAGTCTACGTTGATCTTCAACATCTCCAATCTCTTCAATACGATTTCTCTGTTTTCTTGTCTCCTTTTGAACGTACGTTCCATTTTTGGGTCAAACTTGGCAAGCTTCCCTTGTTGGCTACGTGTCATACACCGATGTGTGTCTGCAGAAAAGAAAAAAAAAGTTAACCAACATTAATATTAACTAGTATTAAACAATCAATCTCTGGCAACAACGCCAAAAATTTGTTCGCAAAATTCTCAACGCAAGTGTACATGTCAATTAAGTAATATAATGATGAGAAAAGATATCATCTCATAGAGATTGATGATTAATAAACTAATTAAATACTAAAAATGGACTAATTGTAAAATTTATCTACCAAATAAAAATAGAATTGAGAATAAAAGAAAATTGACAGTCTTAAAGACAAAAGTTTAGAATTAGATGTAATAAAATCAATCAAATAAATATGTTAGAGTATCTAGTTTCACCATAATCACTAGACATGAATTTCAAAATTTTACGCATATAAGAACGATATCAAACATGTGATAGCAGAATTTTCTTTGTTATTTAATATCCTTTCTATAAATATAATAAACCTACATAGTTTATCAATCCACTATATTTCTATGTGAATTTAAATAAACATAAATGCATTAAAATTTATGAATAGTTTCGATTACAATGAGTCTTTTGAACCATCTTATCATAGAAAGCTACCCAAATAACATGGTGTGACATTCTGATTTTTCTTGTCATTTCGAGACTTATTAATGAGAACATATCTAACGATATCTTTCAGTCGTATCTCGCTCAGATCTGATTAATCTCGAGTTAACTAATCAAAAGGGAAAGGCAACGCGAAGTACGTGGACCTAGGGAACTCAAATAGAAAATGACATTTTGACCATAAGGATTGTCGAGAGGATATTTAGAGCCATAAAAGGCCGATCTAACAACGATTAAGGAATGCATTGCTAGCGTTATACGATTGGAGTGCGGGTGATGCTGCTTAACCAATGTGTAAAATTTTCCTAAAATCGAACGGTGATGATCGAAACCGTCAAAACTAGCACTAGACCCTCGCAATTACATGACAATCAAAGTTGCCATGAATTGACGAGCCCAAAATGTGATATGCATCATAGAGCCGATATGCGTAACGTCTGCAAAAGTTGCCCATCGGCTCATGATAGGTTGGAATCACATCAGATAGATGAATGATTCAGAGACGAGTCTTGAAATTAGAAAATGGAGGATTAAGAATTCCAACATTATAATTGGATTGGCCGTCACCTCATCGAAGAAAATTGAAAACAAAAAAATGACGTTCCGGACGTTGAGGGCAAAATTATCATTTTGCCCCTCAAGCCTTAGCCTTGCCTTAATGAATGAACAAGGGCATTTTGGTCATTGATACCCCACTATAGCTGCTAAAAATTTGAGAAATTGGCAACCATTGGATGAAATATTGATTGACATATAGACAAGTGTCAATGGATGGTGAATGAGCATTTATTAAATCACTTTTAACCTACCATTCTACAAAGTTAACCAAGCCATTTGTCCATACACACCCTCTACTCCCTCATTCTTCCGAAGACCTCAACCTCCATAGCCATCTTCTTCTTTTTCTTCTTCTTCTTCCTCCAGCCGAGAGCTGCACCGCCAACCAAGTTCTGCTCGCCAGTTCGCTACTTCCGACGACCTCCAGTCGCCGAGCCGATCACCAGTACCTTCCTCATCCTCTTGCTGACAACCTCCAACTTGAATCACGGCATTTGACCTACCGAGGAGCTCTGTCCGGCCATTCTTCCAAAAGTCGACGGAAACCGTCGCAGCTGGAGGTAAGGGGCTATTTAGACTCCGTAGGACCTCGAAACGTTTGAATCTTTCGATCAACTTTTGTGGACATCAAGGGGACATGTAGACTGAGTTGTGGTAAAAATTTTAGATGAGTATGATGGAGTTTTGACCTTAAATGGGTCTTGTGTTTGAATGACAAAAACTGACCGGTTGAGGACTTAGAGGAACCGGTGTTGTTCGTGGACTTTTCGACGTCGCCTTGAGCTCAAATTTTTGGTGAGGCTTTCTAACTCCTAGAACTACATGTTACCAAGTAGATTAGTGGATAAATTGATGATTAAGATTGGTCTATGGACTGATTAGTTGAGATATGCATAGAACCGAAAATGCCCTGTTTCGGTTCTGTACATACCAAATATTGTGGGGGCTGTTGGTGAAAGAGTTGAGTTCATCATTGAGACGTACTAGGATATCGATGAATGTGTCGTTAAGATATATACTCTGTGGGTTGGTGATTTGAGCAAGATAATTGACAAATTGATTGGATTTCCCTAGGGTTACATGACTGCCCTATTTTGGAACCCTTGGAGCTGATTACTTGAAGTACTTAGGAAAAGATTTTTGTTGAATTAAGCTTGAGGTAAGGGGTTTCTAAACCTTGGCTAGGAGAATTGAACTCGTTTGGGTGAATTAGGTGTGAATTAGGTTGGTTCTTGGGGGTTATGGTGTGATTGTTTATTGTGCGTCCTTGAGATGTATAGATGGCGTAAATGTTCGTTGAATGCGTGTGCCATGAATTGATTACCACATTTGAGTGTTGGATCTAATTGTCTCGCATGCCATAGATGTGTTGCTCGTCACATGAGTTTGCACTTGACCATGATGTTCTGAATTGAATTGAGTTTTTGGCATGTCTGAAAAACTTATGATGTCTTGAGGTGTTAAGACGCGAGGTTGGATGGATTGATACCCTGAGGCATTTACGCGGGGCTGTATTGAGTTGTACCCTGATCCGTTGAGACGCGGGATTGAAATGGCCAAGGTCCTGATGCGTTGAGACGCGGGATGAAATTTGAGATGTGTCGACACAAGCATGAAATGAAATTAAAAACTTGATGCATTTATGCGGGTTTGTCAATGAGATGGTCTGAGGTGTACTTACGCTGACCGAGCTTGAGCTGTTCTAAACGTGGGCGTGAATTAAATGGAGGCATGGAAGGGTGGAAGGTGTGACTTGATTTGGTTGTATGTGCATAATTGGAATGATGAGATATGATGCCATGGTTGTGTGCTTGATGCTCATCTATGCCTTATGTATTTTAATGACTGTTGAATACCTCATGTGATTGCTTGTGCATTTTTGTTCATGGTTGTATTCACCTGAGTGTACGGTTAGCCTAATCTAGGGTTAGGACCTATCTTACTAAGATGTAAATCTCACCCCGTCGCGGGATCACATTTCCAGATCCCAGACCGTAGCATGCTGCCAATCAAACTACCCAATGGAGATGTCTGCGTATTTTGAGGAGTTCTCGGACAGACGCGAACTGTGTACGTCAGGAAGTGTACGGTAGTTTGGATCGATGAGGGTGGAAAGAGCTGGAAGCCTCATAGGTTCGAGGCTTGGTTTCGGAAGGTAAGGAAAATTACTACTGGGTCACTAAAGCCTACCAAGGTACCCCGTGGGGTAATCCCTAGTTGGTGTTATCTCGCTCGGGATTATGTGGAGGTCGAGGGGTCAGTAGCCGGTTTGAGAAACATTCCTGATAGGACCCTGACCCTAGAGGACACTGACGAGGTTATTGAGATCGAAGCCTCCGAGGACGACCTGGTAGAGCAGTTAGCAAACGAGACAATGGAGGATACAGTAGAAGTATGCTCGAAGACTTTCTCGCAGTGCGAGCCTACTGAGGATGCCGAGAAGACTAATGACTCCAGCAGCTCGACCTAAGGGTTTCCTGATTTTACTTAGTAGTCTTTTGGTGATGATCATCGTAGGTCTGTTATCTTCTGAGGAATTTAGATCTTTGTCGTCTTTTGGTGGAGTCCCGATTTCCCCCGACCTGTTAGCAGGGTTGGTTTACCTGCTTTTTTGTATGAACTCTTGGTGATATATATATGGATGCTCTCGTTACCCAGTTCCCCTTTATTATTGTATGGAGAAGTTTCTATGTTATCGCTTCCGCTTGCTATCGATCTTTCGCATCTCTCGATATATGTGAATCCTAGGACGCTCGAAAGTTTACGGTTGCAGGGGGTCGCGAGCTTGTGCCTGGGGTGTGGGGCGTGACATCTCACCTTGCTTGGTATCAGAGCAATGTCAGCTCGATTCACGTTGATTGAGGATTGGAGTGATAAAGAGAATTAAATTGGGACAGGATGGGTAGCAAGACCTTAGGAAACTTGTTAGAATAAGACACGAGATGCATGGCATATGACTCGGCACATGTGATGGACATTGGTCTTGACAAGATTATGGTGGCTTATGAGGATTAATTTCATGTTTAGCGCTGAAAGTCATTTTTGGATTTTGGTCTGTTGTGAAAATGAGTATGGCTAGTTTTGGTGAACTGTTAAAGTAGATGAAATGGAGTGATGGCCATGGACTGTTTAGTGAAGTGCCTCTGGAATTTGTTGTGTGGAAGGTCGTTATATTGTGGCTATTTCTATTAAGGCATAGTTTGGTAGCTCTAGATCTAGTTGGATGAATGAGTTACTAACTCCTTGATGGAATTGTGGTGGTCCAAGCTTAGTGAAAGTATACAAGAACAAGTAAACCGCCTAGAAGGCCTGGGAGACTTAGGAGCGGAGCCTCTAGTTTGAGGCCACTTGTGGCGGAAGACCCGAGGATGGACGGAGTGCTGAGAGCACTGGAAAGGATTGGCAACCTCATCAATAGGCAGACCCAGGATAGGGATGCTGCCATAGCTCAAGCGGTGGGAGCCGCAATAGCTGCCGTCAACACCAATAATGGCAATAATGGAGGCAATGGAAATAGCAATGATCATGGCCAGGGTAATGAGGCAGTGAATGCCTAGGAAGATGTTATTGTGGCTAGGCAGATGGACCAACTGGTTGAGCAATTTATCAAGCTGAAGCCAACCCAGTTTGATGGGATTGGAGACCCCGAACTAGCACCGAGATGGATGAGAAACTGGAAAAGGCCTTTGGAGTACTGAGGTGCACAGATGAGGAGAAGGTCCTGTTAGCAGTGCACCAATTGGAAGGGACTACTAATGACTGGTGGGCTGCCACCAAGAATGAAATCTTTCCGGAAGGAACAATCTTGACCTGGAATGCCACTACCACAACATTCAATGATAAGTACTTCTTGGAGACAGCCCAAGAAAGGAAGCAAGTGGAGTTCTAACAGCTGTGTCAGAATCATCTGACTATAAACCAGTATGAAGCTGAATTCTCTAGATTGTCAAGGTATACGCCTTGATCGGTGGAGGATCCCCTAGAGAAGGTACGAAGATTTCAGGATGGACTGAGGCTTGAACTTCGCTGTCAGATGACAGCTCTGAACATGAGGACCTATAAGGAAATCTATGAACGGGGACAGATCATCGAGAGGAACCTGAAGGAGAGGAATGCCACATTTGGATCACGATTTAGTTCATTCAGAAACAATCGCCAGATTGGTAAAAGACCGATGATTGGCAATAGACGCTTTATCCCTCCGATAAGAAAGAACATTGTGAAGCCGCCAAACCTAATGAGCTGGAGTTGCCGCTTCTATGGCAGAAGACATGGTAATGGACTATGCTCGGCAAGGATTGGAGCATGCTTCAAGTGTGGTTGGATGGGCCTTCAGATGAGAACTTGCCCGAACCAAGTCCCAGCGAATAGACCTCAAGGGCAACGACCACCGGCAGGACCGTCAACTACCACTCCCAAATTGATCAGAACCGACCCCTAGCTTAGGGAAGAGTCCATGTCGTGGCACGCAGGGAAGCAGAAGAAGCGTTAGGCGTGGTCACATGTACGGTTTATTTGTATGGCCAAGCTGCTTATGCTTTGTTGGATCCTGGCGCATCACACTCATTTATGTCTGCTCGGTTTGCTGATTTGGTTGATATGGAGTTAAAACTGTTAAGTGTGATTCTGCATGTTGCCACTTCATTGAAAGATAATGTGCTGGTTTCATTAGGCTGTGCTGACTGTGAAATCGTAATTGGCGGTAGTAAAGAGAGTATCGACTTGGCCGTGTTGCCCATGTATGACTTCGATGTGATCATAGGAATGGATTGGTTGGGTAAGAAAATGGCGGTAGTTGATTGTGGTAGTAGGATAATCCGTTTCTATCCGGAAGATCGCCCTAGTTTTGAATTTATTGTAAGTTGGGGAGGAACCTCGATTCTTTTAGTCTCATCACTTGAAGCGATAAAGCTAATAGCTAAAGTATGTCAAGTGTACTTAGTCGTAGTTAGGGACACGATTGCTAAGGAGCCTAAATTAGAAAATATTTTGATAGTGCGTGAGTTTCTCGATATTTTTCCCCAAGAGTTACCAGGGTTGTCGCCAGAGCGCAAAACTGAATTCGTGATTGAGTTAGCTCCCGGGACGGAGCCGATCTCGCAGACACCCTATAGAATTTCCTTATCAAAACTGAAGGAGTTAAAGGTACAAATGCAGGAATTACTGGATAAAGAATTTATTCGATCGAGTGCTTCACCGTGGAGAGCGCCAGTGTTGTTTCTGAGAAAAAAGGATGGGTCCTTGCGTTTACGCATCGACTACAAGTAGTTGAATTTAGTGACTGTAAATAATAAGTACCCACTGCCGAGAATTGATGACTTATTTGATCAGTTGCAAGGAGCTGCGATATTCTCTAAAATTGACCTGAGGACCGGGTATCATCAGTTAAGAATTAAGAAGGAAGACATATCTAAGACCGCTTTTAGGACAAGGTATGGTCATTACGAATTCACTATGATGCCTTTTGGACTGACTAATGCTCCAGCCGCATTTATGGACTTGATGCATTTGGTGTTCAAGGAATTCTTGGATAGATTTGTCATAGTCTTTATTGATGATGTCCTGATTTACTCAAGGATTAGCGAAGAACACAAAGAACATCTGAGGATTGTTTTGTAGACCCTAAGAGAACACTCGCTTTACGCTAAGTTTAGCAAATGTGAGTTTTGACTGAATAAAGTGGCATTTCTTAGCCATGTGGTATCTGGAGAAGGAATTGCGGTGGATCCTACGAAGATCGAAGCTGTAATGAACTGGCCTAGGCTTACTACTGTCACGGAAGTCCGAAGTTTCTTAGGATTGGTGGGATATTATAAACATTTTGTGGAGAAGTTTTCATCCATAGCTATTCCACTGACGAGATTGACTAAGAAAGAAATAAAGTTTGAATGGACAAATAAGTGTGAAAGGAGTTTTCAAGAGCTCAAGCATCGGTTAACAACCACACCAGTATTGACGATTCCATCAAGACCTAGAGGTTACGAGATATATAGCGATACTTCGCTAAAGGGACTGGGCTGTGTGCTAATGCAACAAGGAAGAGTAGTTACCTACGCGTCCCGACAGCTGAGACCGCATGGGATGTACTACCCGACCCATGATTTGGAATTGGCAGTGATCATCTTTGCTCTGAAAATCTGGAGGCATTTTTTGTGTGGCAAGAAATTTCAGATTTATATAGACCATCGGAGCTTGAAGTATCTATTTTCCTAGAAAGAACTAAATATGAGGTAGCGTTGATGGATGGAACTGCTTAAGGATTATGATTGCGACATATTATATCACCCTGGGAAGGCATACAGAGTCGAGGATGCACTCAGTCGAAAATCGAGTATTGTCTGTCTATTGGTAAAAAGGTGGTTGTTATTTGAGAACTTGAGGGATTTTGAGTTCAGATTGGAAGTCTGTCAACTATCCAGTTTGGTAGCCACACTGAGGATAGAACTCGAGATCCAAGAAAGGATAAAAGCCTTACAGTTTACGGACCCAAAAATTCAGAAAATCATGAAGATGAGTGCTACGAAGAGGAGACCAGAGTTTCAAGTGTTAGAGGATGGAAATTTCGAGAGCGTTTATGAGTACCAAAAGACGAAGAGCTTACGGAAAGGATTTTATTAGAGGCTCACAGAAGCAATTATAGTATCCACCCAGATAGCACGAAAATGTATCAGAACTTGCGTCAACGATGTTGGTGGAACGGGATGAAAGTGGATGTAGCGAAGTATATGGCAAAGTGCTTGATGTGCCAACAGGTAAATGCACAACACTATAAGCCTGGTGGATTGTTACAGTCGTTAGAGATTCCTGAAAGGAAATAGGAATACGTGACTATGGACTTTGTCATGGAACTACCGAGGAGCCAAAAAGGGCATGATTCAATTTGGGTAGTCGTGGACCGATCGACCAAGTCTGCACACTTCATTCCTATGCGAAAGGATTTCGCGATGGACAAGTATGCCGAACTGTATATGCGGTAGATAGTGAGGGTACATGAAGTACCCGTGACGATTACATCGGGCAAAGATCCCAAATGCACGGCAAACTCTTGAAAGAATCTTCAAGATGCCATGGGAACTTGACTATAATTTAGTACGGCATACCATCCATAGACGGACGGACAATCGGAAAGGACGATTTAAATGCTCGAGGATATATTACGAGCATGTGTGATAGACTTAAAAGGTGGATGGGAGGATCAGCTGCATTTGGTAGAGTTCGCATATAACAATAGCTATCAGCAAAGTATTCGAATGGTGCCTTTTGAGGCACTCTATGGAAGGGCTTACAGTACGCCGATTTGCTGAGACGAAGTTGGAGAAAGAAGCATTACATGCCTAGAGTTGGTAGAGCAATCAGTAGAGGCAGTGAAAATAATTCAGGATAGGTTGAAGATAGCACAGAGTCATCAGAAGAGTTATGCGGATAAACAACGTGAGCCTTTAAAGTTTCAAGTAGGCGATCATGTTTTCCTTAAGGTGTCACCAATGAGAGGATTATCTTGATTTGGAAAGAAAAGAAAACTAAGTCCAAGATACGTAGGTCCATTTGAAATTTTGGAACGGATTGAGACCTTAGCCTACAGGCTTGCCTTACCGCCTAACTTGTCCCAGATGCACAACGTCTTCCATGTGTCAATGCTACGGAAGTACGAGCCGGACCCGACGCATGTACTAGAATACGAGGTTATCGAAGTGGATGACAGAGTATCCTACGAAGAAAAGCCAATCAAGATCGAAGATCGAAAGGAGCAGATTCTAAGGAATAAGACAATTTCATTGGTGAAAGTTTTTTGGGAGTACCATGGAACCGAAATCGCTATGTGGGAAAGTGAGGAAACAATTAGGCATCAATACCCCCATTTGTTTGAGTAACTAGTTTATTGTAAATTTTGATGACGATATTTTTGTAAAGGGAAAGAGTTGTGACATTCTTATTTTTCCTATCATTTCGAGATTTATTAATGAGAACATATCTAACGATGTCTTTCAGTCGTATCTCGCTTGGATATGATCAATCTTGATTTAACTTGAAAGGGAAAGACTAATGCGAAACAATGTACGTAGACCTAGTGAACTGAAATAGGAAATGACACTTTGACCATAAGGATTGTCGAGGGGACATTTAGAGCTATAAAAGGCTGATTTAAGAACGATTAATGAATGCATTGCTAGCATTATACGATTGGAGCGCAAGTGATACTGCTTAACCAATGTATAATTTGCAAAATTTCCCTAAAATCTAACGATGACGATCAAGACCGTCGGAACTAGCAATAGATCCTCGCAATTATATGACAACCAAAGTCACCATAAATTAACGAGCCCTAAGTGTCATATGAATCATAGAGTCGATATGCGTAACTTCTGCAAAAACTGCCCGTCAGTTTGGGATAGGTTGAAATCACATCTGATAGAGGAATGATTCAAAGACGAGTGTCGAAATTAGAAAATGGAGAATCAAGAATTCCAACATTATAATTGGATTGGCCGTCACCTCATCGAAGAAAATTGAAATCAGAAAAACGACATTTCGGACGTCGAGGGTAAAAATTACCATTTTGCCCCTCAAGTCTTAGCCCTTCCTTAATATATGAACAAGGACATTTGGTCATTGATACCCCATTATAACTGTCGAAAATTTGAGAAATTGGTAGCCATTGGATGAAATATTGATTGACATATGTTCAAGTGTCAATGGATGGTGAATGAGCATTTATTGAATCACTTTTAACCTACCATTCCACCAAGTTGACCAAGTCATTTGTGCATACACACCCTCTCCTCCCTCATTCCATCGAAGACCTCAACCTCCATAGCCATCTTCTTCTTTTTCTTCTTTTTCTTCCTCTAGACGAGAGCTGCACCGCCGACCAGGTTCTGCCTGCCAGTTCGCTACTTCCGACCGCCACTCCGGCGACCTCCAACTGCCAAGCCAACCACAAGCACCTTCCTCATTCTCTTGCCCACAACCTCGAACTTTAATCACGGCATTTGACCCACCGAGGAGCTCCGACCGATCATTCTTCCAAAAGTCGACGAAAACCGTTGCAGTTGGAGGTAAGCTGCTATTTAGACTCCGTAGGACATCGAAACGTTTAAATATTTCGGTCAACTTTTGTGGACATCAAGGGGACATGTAGACTGAGTTGTGTTAAAAAGTTTGAATGAATTTAATGGAGTTTTGACCCTAAATGGATCTTGTGTTTGAAGGATAAAAACTAATCAGTTGAGGACTTGGAGGAATCGGTGTTGTTCGTGGACTTTTCGATGTCGCCTTGAGTTCAAATTTTTGGTGAGGCTTCCTAACTCCTAGAGCTATATGTTAACAAGTAGATTAGTGGATAAATTGAGGATTAAGATTAGTTTATGGATTGATTATTTGAGATATGGACAGAATCGAAAATGCCCTGTTTCGGTTCTGTACATACTGAATCTTGTGGGGGCTGTTAGTGATGAAGTTGAATTCAAATTTCATCGTTGAGATGTACTAGGATGTTGACGAATGTGTCGTTAAAGTTTATGCTCCTTGGGTTGGTGATTTGAGTAAGAGAATTGACAAATTGATTGGATTTCCCTAGGGTTACACGGCTGCTCTATTTTGGAACCCTTGGAGCCGATTACTTGAAGTACTTGGAAAAAGATTTTTATTGAATTAAGCTTGAGGTAAGGGGTTTCTAAATCTTGGCTAGGAGGATTTGACTCGATTAGGTGAATTGTGTGTGAATTAGGTTGGTTCTTAGGAGTTATGGTGTGATTGTTCGTTGTGTGTCCTTGAGTTGTATAGATGGCGTAAATGCTTGTTGAATGCTTGTGCCATAAATTGATTACCACATTTGAGTGTTGAATCTACTTGTCTCGCATGCCATAGATGTGTTGCTCGTCGCATGAGTTTGCACTTGACCATGAGGTTCTGAATTGAATTGAGTTTTTGCCATGTCTGAGAAACTTTTGATGCCTTGAGGCATTGAGACGCGAGTTTGTATGGATTGATACCCTGAGGCATTTACGCGGGGTTGTGTTGAGTTGTATCCTGATCCATTAAGACGTGAGGTTGAAATGGCCATGGTCCTGATGTGTTGAAATGCGTGATAGAATTTGAGATGTGTCGATACAGACCTAAAATGAAACTAAAAACCTGATGCATTTACGCGGGTTTGTCAATGAGATGGTCTGAGGCGTATTTATGCGGACCGAGTCTGAGGCGTTCTAAACGCTGGCGTGATCAAATGGAGGCATGGAAGGGTGGAAGGTGTGACTTGATTTGGTTGTGTGTGCATAATTGGAATGATGAGATATGATTCCATGGTTGTGTACTTGACGCTCGTCTGTGCCTTAAGTATTTTAATGACTGTTAAATGTCTCATGTGATTGCTTGTGCATTTTTGTCCGTGGTTGTATTCACTTGAGTGTACGGTCAACCTAACTTAGGTTTAGGACCTGTCTTACTAAGATGTAAATTTCACCCCGTCGCGGGATCACATTTTCAGATCCCAAACCATGAGCATGCTGTCAATCAGACTAGGTGAGCCAAAGGAGATGTCCGTGTATTTTGAGGAGTTCCTGGACGGACGGGCGATTGTATACGTCAGGAAGTGTACGGTAGTTTGGGTAGATGAGGGTGGAAAGAGCTGGAAGCCTCATAGGTTCGAGGCCTGGTTTTGTAAGGTTGGGGAAGTTACTACTAGGTCACTAAAGCCCACCGAGATACCTCGTGGGGTAATCCCTAGTTGGTGTCATCCCGCTTGGGATTCTGTGGAGGTCGAGGGGTCAACAGCCGGTTCGAGGAACATTACTAAGAGGACCCCGACCTTGGAGGACACTGACGAGGTTATTGAGATCGAAGCCTCCGAGGACGACCTGGTGGAGCAGTCAGTAGATGAGACGATGGAGGATACAGTAGAGGTATGCTCGAAGATCTTCTCGGAGTACGAGCCTACCGAAGATGCCACGGAGACTGACGACTCCAGCAGCTCAACCTAGGGGTTTCCTGGTTTTACTTAGTTGTCTTTTGGTGATGATCCTCGTTGATATGTTATCTTCTGAGGAATTTAGATCTTTATCGTCTTTTGGTGGAGTCCCGATTTCCCCCGACCTGTTAGCAGGGTTGGTTTACCTGCTCATTTGTATGAACTCTTGGTGATGTATATATGGATGCTCTTGTTACCCAAGTCCCCTTTATTATTGTACGGACAAGTTTGTATGTTATCGCTTCCGCATGCTATCGATCTTTGGCATTTCTTGATATATGTGAATCTTGGGATCCTCGAAAGTTTACGCTTGCAGGGGGTCGCGCACTCGTGCCCGGAGCCCGGGACGTGACACATGGTATATTTCTATCCACATTGTAATTCATGGTTATATATTATAAGGAGCAATTGCATATTATCACTTCTCAGTCTCAAACATGCACATTAGATCATTCAAATGGTGGTCAGTTACTTAAAAGCATTAAACACAATAATATATATCTCACATGAACGAAATCACTTGCTGTCATGCCCCGCTCACCTTACGAGTGCGCTCATCCTACGAGTGCGCTCATTCCCGCATGCCGTAAATTCAGTCCCATGATACCCTTCTTTACGGCGATAAATAAATGAGACTCGCATGCGGAAGAGCAAAAGAAAATAAATACATAACTCCATGCAAGGTAATTCAAAACAAAATAAAGAATGAGACACGAGGCAAAGAAAATGGTGATTTACATATCAAAAGGACGAGTTTATACAAATGATGCCAGAGACTAGCTAATACCACTAGCTAAGATAGAGGAAGAAAAAAGGGCGAATAAAAGACAACCATGAAGCTCCACCCAAAAGATCGTCACTACCAAAAGACAACTCCAACGGTCATGTGATCTCGAGCCTACTAAGTGGTACTAGTATCTTCGGCTTGACTCATGTCCTTTGTGGGATTGTAATCTGAGAAAATTTCTAATCGTACTTCTATGGTGTCCTCTTCCATCTTATCCTCCGAATCAGAAATCTCTATCACCTCGATACTCTCCTCTCTAGCCGGGGTCTCCTTTGGAACGTTTCTCGAGCCTACCACGGAGCCCTCTATCTCGATCTTATCTCGAGAAGGATGGCACCATGATGGAACTACATGTCTTGGAACCTTATGAGCCTTTAATGAACCAGTGATAACTTCCCCAACTCTCCTAAACTAGGCCTCAAAACGATGTGGCTTCCAGTCTTCCTCCCCATCATCAACCCATACTACCGTATTCTTCCTAATATAAACTGTACCTTGTCTATCTAGAAATTCGTCAAAATAAGCTGTCATCTCCTTATGATCTCTTATGCACGTAGGCAACATATTCAAAGTTTAGGATCTGTAAAGAAAAAGGATCCCACGATGGGGTGAGACTTACATCTCAGCAAGCTACCCTAATCCTAAATTAGACTATCAGTCCCACCAGATAAAACAGTCATAACAACAAACAATGGTAGCATAAAAACATATAACATTTACAAGAGAGCGTCACATCATACGACTTGTAAAGAGATGACATATAAAACAAATATAAAAAGAAAGTGACCCAAGCTTTCGTACTAACCAAGAACCACATCAACACCACATGAATTAATAACTAATAAAATTCTTAATCCACGACTCAATGG
This sequence comes from Rhodomyrtus tomentosa, assembly GCA_028455895.1. Lineage (NCBI taxonomy): Eukaryota > Viridiplantae > Streptophyta > Magnoliopsida > Myrtales > Myrtaceae > Rhodomyrtus > Rhodomyrtus tomentosa. The sequence goes on from JAPCWY010000011.1 coordinate 11,306,860, forward strand.
ATTAGTCCTCGTTCAACGCATTAGACTACCAAGACAAATAAACCCGCGTTAAGACTCATCAGGTTTACGAGCTTATTTCCAAACTCATGCAAGCATGTACAAATTCTTATCCCGCGTAACGCCTCAGGATAACATTCGAGACACAACCCCGCGTTAAAACGCCTCAGAGTATATCACGATGTGATCCCACGTTAAGACACCTCAAGATATCATGTACCTCAACAAACATCTCAAGTCAAGAATTATTTCCACAATCATTTAATCACATTCTCACCTCGAGAAATTTCAGAAAGTCAATCATAAACCGCTTGCTTACCAAAATGATTATACTTTATCGCCAAACATAACTTGAGAGTCACATACCTTATTGCCACATAATCAAGTAAGACATACCAACAAGCACATCACCAAGTCGGTCAAAAGAACTACAATTTTAATAACAAGCAAGCGCTCTTGGCCCACTCCTCAACAATTCTAGTCAATTTCCACTCAACCAATCATAACAAAATCGTCAACTCATCGATTCCGCAAAAAAACCATCCAATTGCGTCCAAATGTTCTAATATAATTTTAGGGTCGCTGACCTTTGTTCCAATTAGCAAATTTCTACCGAAAGTTCCTTGTCAAAGCCGACTTCAATCCCAAACACTGCTGTCCAAAAATAGGGCTGCAAGATATTTCAGCGACAAATCATCGTTTCAATCCATTTCTCTTTTCTAACTTCAATTCCACCCATCGCACACCTTAATAACACCCTAAACGACATTCTAGTATGCCTTAACACCACATTTAGAGCATAATGACGCCAAGTATAACCTCCAACAGAACCGGTTTGCATAAATCCAAAACAGAGCAGAACCGGTTCTGCTTCCTCATGCATTAAATAGCCCATGCGGCATCTTAAGCTCCAATTTATCACCAATTCCTCTTGCTAAAACCTCAATTAACATGTTATATAGTCCCATGATGAAATTCAAAGATAAATAGCACTCCTAAGACCTCCGAATAGCTCACTTCATCCTAGACCAACCGGTGGTCAGATTCTGCTCTTAAAAATCACCTTGTTTCAACCATCAAAACCTTATCAAAACTTAACCAAAACAGCGGCCCCAGCTCAGTGAATCTATCAGTTAGCTCAGAATCCATCCAGTTTTCTTCCAAAAATTCTTATAAATCGTCAGTCTTCTCAGCATCCTCAGATGGCTCGTACTCCGAGAGTGTCTCAGAGCAAACCTCCATAGTATCCTCGAGCGTCTCATCAGCTGACGGCTCCACCTGGTCGTCCGCGGTAGCCTTGATCTCGATGACCTCGTCGGTGTTCTCCAAGGTCGGGGTCCTCTCAGGAACGTTCCTCGAACCAGCTACTGACCCCTCGGTCTCCACCGAATCCCGAGGGGGATGACACCAACTAGGGACTACTCGACGGGGTATCTTAGTGGGCTTCAGTGGCCCCGTAGAAACATTCCATACCTTTCTAAACTAGGCCTTGTACCTATTAGGCTTCCAATTGCTGCCACCCTCGTCGACCTAAATTACGGTACATTTCTTAACATACACGGTTCCCTATCTGTCCGGGAACTTCTCAAAATACACCGACATCTCTTTCGGGTCACCAAATCTGATTGGCCACATTCTCACGGCCTAGAATCTGAAAAATGGGGTCCCTCAACGGGGTGAGATTTACATCTCAGTAAGGTAGGTCCTAACCCTAGGTTAGGCTGACCGTACACTCAGGCAAACACAATCACAAACAAATTTACACAAGTAATCACATGAGGCATTCAACTGTCATTAAATAACATACGGATGTCAAGCATGCAATCATGGCATCATATTACATCATTAGAATCAAGCACATATTACCAAGCCAGATTACACCTTTCACCCTTCCATGCCTCCATTTGAATCATGCCCGCGTTTAGAATGCCTCAGGCTCGGTCCGCGTAAATAGGCCTCAGACCGTCTCATTGACAAACCCGCGTAAATGCATCAGGTTTTCAATCTCGTTCCAGGCCTGTGTCAACACATCTCAAACTCTGTCCCGCGTTTCAACGCATCAAGACTATAGCCATCTCTACCCCGCGTCTCGTACGCCTCAAGGTATTGTTCAACTCAAATCCCGTGCTTCAGCGCCTCAGAGTATCCATCTACGCAACCCCGCACCTCAACACCTCAGGGTGTCATAATTTTTCAGACATGCCAAATGCTCATTTCAATTCATAACACATGATCAATTGCAAACTCATGCAACGAGAAACACATCAATGGCACGCGAGACAATTAAATTCGACATTCAATGACAATCAATTCATGGCATAAGCATTGTCAAGTGTTCAAGTCATCTATATCGTTCTAGGACGTACATTGGACAATCACGTTATAATCTTCCAAGAACCAATCAAATTCGCACTCAATTCACCCAATCGAATCCAATCCTTCTATCCAAGGTTTAGAAACCCCTTACCTCAAGCTTAATTCAACAAAATCTCTTCCCATGCTCTTCAATGATTTGGTCCTATTAGCCCAAGAATGAGTCAATTGCGCAACTTAAGGGAATTCATCCAATTCGTCAATTTTCTCATCCAATTCGTCAATTCAATAAACATACACCTCATTGACATATCAATTAACATCCTCATACGTCTCAACAATAAATTTGGAGCTCAATTCAACTCCCAACAGCCACCCACAGATTCGGTATGCATAGAACCGAAACGGGGCATTTTCGATTCTATGCATATCTCAACCAATCAGCCCTTAAACTAACTTAAATCCTCAATTTATCCACTAATCTACTTGCTGATATGTAGTTCTAGGGTTTGGGGAGCCTTATCGAAAATTTGAAGCCAAGGTGATGCCAGGAAGTCCTCGAATGGCGCCGGTTCTTCCGAGTCCTCAACCGGTTAGTTTTTGTCCTTCAAATACAAGACACATTTGGAGTCAAAACTCCATCAAATGCATCCAAAATTTTTACCGCAGCTCATTCTACATGTCCTCTAACCGAAAGATTCAAAGGTTTCGAGGCCCTACGTAGTCTAAACAATGGCTTACCTCCAGCTGCAATGGTTTTCCTTGACTTCCAGGAGAATGGCCGGCTAGAACTCCTTAGTGGGTCAAATGACTTGATTCCACTTGGAGGTTGTCGGCAAAAGGATGATGAAGGAGCTGGTGGTCGGCCGGAGTCCAGGTGGTGGCCAAAGGTGGCGCTCGATGGCGGCGGAGCTGGCGGTCGAGTCTGGTCGGTGGGAGCTCTCGGTTGTTGAAGAAGAAGAAGAAGAAGAAGAAGATGGCAGAAGAAGATGGGGGTTTCAGTTGAGGGGAGAGTGAGTGAGTAAGGTATACACATATTCAAAGGTCAACAAGGTTGAATAGTAGGTTAAAAGTGTCCCCATCCACATCAATGCTTAATCCTTTGACACTTGTCCATGTGTCAATCATTATTTCATCCAATGGCTCTCATTTTTCTTGATTTTCGGCAACCTATAGGGTGTGGTCAATGACCAAAATGCCCTTGTCCTATCATAAATGCAAGGCTAAGGCTTGAGGGGCAAAATGATAATTTTACTCTCGATGTTCGGCACGTCGTTTTTCTGATTCCAAATTTCTTCGATAAGGTGAAGGCCAGTCCAATTGTAATGTTGGAATTCTTGATTCTCTATTTTCTAATTTCAAGACTCGTTTTTGAATCCTTTCTCTATCCAATGTGATTCCAGCCTATCTCGACCTGACGGACGCCTTTTGCAGACGTTACGCGTATCGACCCTGTGATTCATATCACAATTAGGGCTCGTCAATTCATGGAGACTTTGGTTGTCATATAATTGTGAGGGTCTATCACTAGTTCCGACGGTCTCGATCGTCGCCATTCGATTTATGAAAATTTTACAAATTATGTATTAATTAAGCGGCATCACTCACGCTCCAATTGTATAACGCTAGCAATGCAATCACTAATCATTCTTAGATCGGCATTTTATGGCTCTAAATGTCCCATCGACAATCCTTATGGTCAAAGCATCATTTCCTATTCGAGTTCCCTAGGTCAACGTACCTTGTCTCGCGTTAGCCTTTTCCTTTTTGGTCAGTTTACTCGAGATTGATCAGATCCGAGCGAGATATGACTGAAATACATCGTTAGATACTTTCTCATTAATAAGTCTCGAAATGACAAGAAAAATTAGAATGTCACAAAGAGGGCTGGTCCACGAAATTTTGAGGGAAATTGCAGATGGAATGAGGCTTCATTCAACCATGGTCAAAGTTCTAGAAGATTAGGTTAGTGAAAAATTAATGACCATCACTCATGTAATGACACTAGTCCTTAGTCAATAATATCAATGCTCAAATTACTTTCTTGCCCCATTAATTTTCGACAGCTTCCTTGGGGAAGAAGGAAATGTCAAATGACTAATATGCCCTTCTCAAATCAATTAGGCAAGGTTTACTCCCCAAGGGCAAAATGGTCATTTCACACCTTTTATCTGAAATTTCGTTTTCCTGATATTTTTCACTCTCGATAAGGCGGCGTCCAATCCATAACAAATGTTGGAATCCCTCATTTTCATTTTCAAATTTCGAGATCCTATCTCATGATCGATTTTCCGTCGATCTAAATTTCAGTTTGTCTCGAATTAATGGGTGGCTTTTGCAGATGTTACGCGTATCAACTCTGTGATTCTCATCACACTTAAGATAACTCAAACTACGACAATTTTGATTGTCATGTAATCGTGAGGGTCTATCACTAATCCTGATGGCAACGATCGTCACAATTCAATTTAGGAAAATTTTGCAATTATACTTTGGTTAAGCGGTATCACCCGCGTCCCAATTGTATAACACTAGCAATGATTTCCTTAATCGATTTTAGATCGGCCTTGACTCTAAATATTCCCTCGACGATCCTTATGGTCAAAGTGTCATTTTCTAATTGAGTTTCCCAAGTCCACGTACCTCATCGTGCTTTAGCCTTTCTCATTCGATTAATTAACTCGAGACTGATTAGATCTGAGCGAGATATAACTGAAATACCTCGATAGATATCTTACATTCAAAGGTCTCGAAATGATAGGAAATTCAGAATGTCACACTTGTAAAACATAAACATCATGAAATACATATCATCATGGTCAGGCTACATTGCGTCCCTAATGAAAGAAAATTAGAACATAATAGAAGAAGAAATAAAAATAAAAATTAAATAAAACATCTTGAATAAAAGAACAAGAATTCTGTCACCACTTTGCCTTCTCTTCAAAATACTTGAAAAGCTCCAAGAACGACGATGGAAGAAAAAGTGAAAAAATAAAAATGTCACGTCCCTCTAAAGCTAATCTCCCTCTAGAATAACATTAAAGATTCGTAAGAAAAAAAAACAAAATCTTCAAGATAACATGAAGATGTCCTAAAAATAACCAAATCTCCAAGGATAAATTAAAATATTTTGAAAACAAAATCTCTAAGGATAACATTAAGATATTCTTATGACAAATTGGTCTCTATATTCTAATGATTTTGTGATGGTATGTTGATTTCATCCCTTTTTTCCTTTATCTTCTCTATGATCATTATCCTGAACAAACAAAGAAAATTTGAATAAGCAAAAGGGAATCCAAATATTTTCTCACCTATATCATAGTATTTGTTGCCCAAAATAGATAAAATAACTTTATTTTTATAGAGTCATCAAATGTCAACAGCAAATGAGCCGGAACGGGAGAGTACATCTAACATATGGCAACACTTCAAGAAAGAATAATTAGGCGGAGACAAGTTTAAGGTAAAATGTAAATATTGTACGAGTACATACAATTTTTCAACCGGAGGCAGCTATGGAACATTTAATCAGCATATGAGAAATAAACATCCAACGCAAGCGGTGATCGACACCAGACAGCAATAAATTTTCGGGTACGCCAATCTTAACACTTCTCATTTATTTTGTTACAATGATCAAGCTTATAAAGAAACATTAGCCCAATATACTATCACCGTTTAATATTGGTGAAGAATTTTGTTTTAATTTTTTTATAAACGCCGCATGTACTCCGCAAGCAAAATCTGTCCCAAGAAATACCCTTAAACGCGAACTTTTTCGACTTTACAAAAATAAAAAAGATTTGATTCTTTTTTTACCGATTTCAATGGATTTGTGCATATAGGTAGAGACATTTGGAGTGATCCTTGGCAAACTCATTCTTATATGAGTATCACATGTCATTGGATAGATAACGATTGGGACATTCAAAAAAGAATAATTGCATTTCGAGTGTTTGATGAGAGGCATATGGCCAATAATACTTATAGAATAATTCGATAAGTTTTTGAAGAATATAAATTTTTTAATTGATTTTGATAATTTCGTGGCAAATACCGCTTCCATTCTTAAATTAGACAAAATTTGTAAATCCTCTTTTGACAGAGAATTTTTCGCAGTATATGTGCTTGTCATATTCTAAATTTATGTGTACAAGACGGTTTATGAACTCTTAATGCTTTTCTCATGCCAATAAAAAGAGCAATCGATTTTTACGGAGTCATCTCCGACTTATGAAAGAATGGAGTAGATTTTATAAACATGGAAAAACACCAAAAAGATTTTCAAAAGATATTCCGACTCGTTAGAATTCTACTTACTAGTTGCTTAATTAATCTTTTTTCTTATAAAGATTTATTATGTGCATTTATTTCGGATAATATTTCCAAAATTAGTTTATTGCTGCATGAGTGGGATATTTGCAAAAAAAAAAATAGGTTTTTTTAAAAGCTTTTAATGATGCAACTTATATATTATCTCGTGTTTATTATCCTACTATGCATTTATTTTTAAAAGAGTGTGTCGACATTGCTGCTATTTTTGAATAATATAAAAAAGATGATGATTTAGCTCCAACTATTACAGCAATATGAGCAAAATGACTGCATTATTATACCGAAATTCCTCTTGTTTATTTGGTTGCTTTTGTTTTAGATCCACGTACCAAATTAGATGGTTTAGCTGATTATCTGAATATATATTATCAATGTTTACATTTGAACGAGTTCATAAATGTTAGAATTCTACAAGAAACGATTAAAGGCATTATAGTAAAATTATATAATGAATTTTATAGTAGATATAGTTTAGTTAATATTGGATCTTCTCAACGAAGTGACATACAAGGCTAGGAGGGTAGTGGAATTAGTAAAGGATACCAAATGCTGAAGATTAGGCTAAAAAAGACAAAAGGGAGTAACAAGTAATATTTGTGAAATATAAAACTATTTAACAATTGTTTTGAGTTTAGTCATTCCGAAGACGACAAAGATTTTAAAATTCTGGAATGGTGGCAAAGGCATTCAACCCAATTCTTAATTCTTGCTGTCATGGCAAGATACGTTTTAGTAACCCCTTGTTCAACAGTTGCGGTTGAACAAACATTTAGCATTGGAGAATTAATTTTGGAAGATCACCATTCAAGATTACATCCGGATTCTGTGGAGGGTCAAGCTTGTGTCGATAATTGGACGAATGCTAAATTTTGACAATAAGAGCTAGATCGAAGCATTGAAGCTGAATTCTTCAATGATGATGATTGAGACACCATCGCCACAGGTACCGAAAAGGATAGTGACGATTGACGATGAGGTAAGTTGGGGTTATCAAAGTAAAAAAAAACTACATGAGCTTTGATTCTTCTATCTCCCATAAGATATGTATGCGCTTAATGATAATTCATTAAGTTCAAGCCCATTCGCTATGATATTCTGATTTTCAATCAACTTCAGACTCTGTAATGAGAAGTTTATTTATATCAAGCGATGTATTTCTGTTGTATTCCACTCAAATCTGATCAATTTGAGCAGACTGACCAAAGGGGAAAGGCTAACGCAAGACGAGATACGTGGACCTAAGCGACTCGAATAGGAAATGGCGCTTTGACCATAAGGATTGTCGAGGGAATATTTAGGACCGCAAAAAGGCCAATCTAAGAACGATTAAGGATTACCATGCGAGCGTCGTGCGGTTGGAGCGCGGGTGATGCCGCTTAACCAACGTACGATTTGCAAAATTATCCTAAATCGGACTGTAACGATCGAGACCACAGGGACTAGCAATAAGCCCTCGCAATTACATGACAACCAAGGCTGCCATGAATTGACGAGCTCTAAATGTGATGAGAATCACGGGGTCGATACGCGTATGTCTGCAGAAGCCGTCCGTCGGTTCGGAATAAGCTGGAATCACGTCTGGTAGAAGGAACGATCAGAATTGAGTCCTGAAAAGTTTGAAAAAGAAAAATCAAGAATTCCAACGTCAATTGGATTGGCCGTCGCCCTATCGAAGAAGTCAGAAATGAGAAAAACGACGTTCCGAACATCGGAGGTAAAAAGACCATAATGCCCCTCAAGCTTAGGACTTTGTCTTTATAATTGAAGGAAGGGCAAAATGGACATTTCTCCTCCCCCAAGCTGCTGCAAATTGAAGAGCAATTGATGGCCATTGGATGCCCTTGAGAAGAACAATGGACAAGTGTCAAGCATCTAAGGGTAGTAGATCATTTCACCAATTAATACCCACCTACCAATCACCTCAATTAATTTAAATTTTTTGGGATAATAAACAGCTCTCTCTCTCTCCTCAAACCCCCCATTCGGCCATTTTTGTTCCCCCAAAGACCAGACCAAGCTTCTTCTTCTTCTTCTCCAGTTTCTGCTTCACCCGACCCCGCCGGACGCCGCCGTTCGGTCCGTACGACCGCCACCTCCGACCGGCCCCTACTGCTAGACGACTACCCAGACGTAGCCCCACGTCTTTCCGACATTCTCCAATTGGAATCAGGTCATTTGGAGCTCTGAGGAATTTGGGGCAAGCATTCTCCCACAGGTCGACGGAATCTGTTCCAGTTTGAGGTAGGTTCGATTCTGAACCCTTTAGACAGCCGAAAACTTGGAATCTTTGGCTCAAATTTTGTGGAGATCAAGTAGACATATAGATGGTTCTATGGTAAAAATTTGGGATTTATTTGATAAGTTTTTTTACCTTGAACAACCCTTGTACATTATGCCCAGAATCTGCTGGTATTCTGTGTGTGAGTGCTCTGGCGACTTCCGACGACTTTCCGGCAACCGCGCGACTTGAAACTCACAGTGATACTTCCAAACTCTTAGGTAGAAATTATAAGAGGTATAATGGTGTATATTTGATGGATTTGAGATAGATTAAGGCCAGTTGGACCTGGCATGAACAGAACCGAATAGAACCGGTTCAATGCTGGGCCAAACCAGTTCTGTGGAGGGCTAAATAGGCTGGGATTGTGTTGTAATTTGGTGTGTATAATGTGTTGTGATGATGAGGAGTATCTAATGGATGATTTGGATGGATGAATGGAGGGATTGAACTTGAAATTTGACAAAATCGATTGATTATCCTAGGTTGCGCGACGGATTGACCTTGGACTTGAGTTGGCCGAACCTTAGGAGGTGCAAGGAGGAGTAAATTGCGTTATTAAGCGAAGGTAAAGAATTTCCTAAACCGAGGCTAGGGGGATTGGACTCGATTGGGTAAGTCGAGGGCCGAACGGAACGATTTATGAGAAAATCCTCGCATGTAATAGCTTGATGCGCCCTTGGACATTATAGAATGATTGTTTGACCTAGCCTATGTGTGAATGGTCTGAGTACCTGAGTACTATTTGAATTGAATTGCATGCCACGAAATTTATTAAACATATTATCATGCGCATTGGCCATTGGTTCTGAAATTTGATTTTTAAAAATCAAGTTAATTGATATGATGTGGCATGAGACATGATTGTGACATTGCATGGCATGGCCCTGAGGCGTATGAGACGCGGGGCGGAGGTTGAGACCCTGATGCGACGAGGTCGCGGGGTGGATTATGAAAAGGTGGCGCCCTGATGCGACAGAGTCGCGGGGTTGAGATAGCCACAGTCCTGATGCGATATAATCGCGGGACAGAATACGAGCTCATAGACTCTGCTTGGAAATTGAACCGGGGCCTGATGCGTTTACGCGGGCTGAGCTTGATGCGATCTAATCGCGGGCTAGAGAATGAGGCAGATAGAGGTTGATTGGTGTGGTGAAGTGACAGGCCGAGCATATACGTGCAACTGTGTGTGACATGAGAATATAAATGCATGACTGTCCTCTATGCATTATTATTTATTGAATTATGACTGTCATGTCCGCGTGAGTTCATGAGTTGGATAGGTTGAGTGACTTGACTGCCTGAGTGGACGGTCAACCTGACCTAGGGTTAGGTTTTTCTTATTGAGATGTGTATCTCACCCCTTTTGGGGAAATTCTACTTTACAGATCCTAGGCAATAGCAATGTGGCCTATCAGATTCAGGGACCCGCAGGAGATGACGGCGTATTACGATGAGTTCCTCGATAGGCAGGGTAATATATACATAAGGAAATGTACAGTAGTTTGGGTAGGTGAGGGCGAACCTGACTGGAAGCCTCATCGGTTTGAGGCTTGATTTAAACAGGACGGGGATAGGAAGGTCGGGCCGCTGAAGCCCCATGAGGTTCTAGAGGGTGTCATACCTCATTGGTGTCAGATGATAACAGACCAGGAGTTTCCTGAGGGCGCAGTGGTTGGTTCCAGGAATGGCCCGGAGCGGACGCCGACAGCTGAGTTTCCCGTGCCACCGCCAGAGGATGAGGTCATCGTGGTGGAGCCGTCTGAGAGAGATTCATCCGAGCTGGACCAGGAGGCGACCGTGGAGGGAGACCGGGCTGAGCAGTCGCAGGAAGCGACCATGGAATACTCTGTGGAGGTTCCATCAGAGACTTTCTCCGAGTACGAGCCGTCAGAGGAGAGCGAGGACACCGGAGATTCCAGCAGTTCTTCCTAAGCGACTTCGGATGATGACTTGACTTTTTGACTGGCGACCTGATCCTCTTTCCCTAGTGAATTTTGTGGACATCTTTTGACATGTTTACCCGTCGCCTTGGTGTATAGCGGTCTGTAGTAGATGTGACCAGTTGATGTTGACGTACGACCTTTTGATGCTATCCAGTCCTGCTTAGTCTTGGGATATATATATATTCATGTGGTACGGGGAGTAGTTGGAAAACGCTTCCGTGTGCTTAATGTAAATTATTTCATCTCTCGATCTTCCTTTATATATAAGTAGATCCTTGGGACCGCCGAGAGATTGTTGTGGTTTTGCTTGCAGGGATGATTGCGTGCTCGCGATGGGGCGCGGGGCGTGACATTCTCCTTCCCCCTTTTCCTCCAAATTTGATTACAATGTACAATTTGATTATAAATTATAAATTTTAATTTATTATTTCATAATTTATTAATTTTTATATTTTAAATTTTATTATTTAAAAAGTCTTTTTAAAAGTCGAAACTGCCGGCTCTAAACCGGAACCGTCGTTCAAAGGGTCGGTTCCGATTCAGCCATGGCCACAAACCGGAACTGCCGGTTCATGAACCGAAGCCTGCGGTTCCCGAACCTTGTACATCTCTAGACTCAATGATGTCCATAGGTACCGACTCGGATCAAAGGTTTGCTGTGCAGGGAAAGGTAGTTTTTGCCAAGGATCCTTGCTTACATCCAGGTGATGTGCGTGTTCTAACTGTTATAAACGTGCCAGCTTTATACCACAGGGTGGGCTGTATTGTTTTTCCACAAAAGAGAAAAAGGTGTGATTCTAACATGCCTCGTCATTGGCTTGCAATGACCTCAGTTGCACTGGCACTTGTGATGGATCCATTTTGGACTCATTTTTGCTTTTGATTGTGGATCTTTGGCTATTGTTTTGATCTAGTTCGGTTATAGTAATAACATCTAGAATTTCTTATATTAAGTAATTTGTTTTAGGTCTGAAGTAAATGATCCGATGTGTAACCCAACTGAATTCTTTCCTCATTTTACATAGCCAGGGATAATTTTGACATTGTGCTGCTTTTCTATCACCTTTAGGCTTTGAGAATAAATGCTTGAATGTTTGTCCAGAGGGATTTGGTGGCTAGATTTGAGTTCTCATTACTCTTGCTCCTGGTTTGACTCTTTATTGATATGGTTTGAGTTCACCGATTCAAGGCTCATGTGTGGTTTTTTTACCTAATTAATTCAAAAAAATAAAATATTTACCAAATTAAGTAAAAAAATAAAATTACCGATTTGGATCTCATGCGGTGGTCAAATTGCCATGCGAGACATGCAAGCTTTGCGCGGAGCTTGCGCGGTACTCTAAGTGCCTGTGCCACACTTAATGCCTTGTGCGGCACAAGGCATGACATCTTTTTTATAAAAAAATTATATATTTATATATATATTATGTTTTTTAATTATTTTATATTTATAAAATTGCATGTTTAATACGAGAAATCAAACAAATATAAAATAATTATTTTATAATTTTCTTGGGCCTCTTGTTGGTCCCTTTTGAAAAAAAATCGTAGAGAGAATGTGAAATTTCGTGAATTAGAATTAATAATTCGTGACTCCAAAGTTTTGAATGAATAATTCGTGATGAATCAATCATCTAGTATGGACGATTGCTAAAAAATTAGCAAGCCATAAGTCTAAATCATTGGATAATTAGCATTCTGTGCATATGAGAAATAAGAAAACTAGAGACCTATTTGGATCACGCTATTTATTCTAAATTTAGTTTTTTCTTTAGATACTCCACCTTTTTATGCTTAATTAATTTGAGTTATTCATACTAAATGAAAGGTATTGCTAATGAACTTTGAAAAGGGCTAATCATTGGGAAAGTGAATCGTCCATACTGGATGATTGATTCATTACAACATTTTTCGTTGGTCATTCAAAACTTTGGAGTTATGTACGACTCGCAACTTTGATTATATTTTTATGCTTAATTAATTCGAGTTGTTCATACTAAATGAAAGGTATTGTTCATGAACTTTGAAAAGGGCTGATCATTGGGAAAGTGAATCGTCCATATCGAATGATTGATTCATCATAATATTTTTCGTTGGTCATTCAAAACTTTGGAGTCATGTTCGACTGTCGACTTTTATTATATTTTTCATCACGCCGTCGACTTGTTGGTCGTGGCTCGCGGTATGGACTACGCATCCCCTTGAGTTATCTGCATGAATCATTCATTCTAATTCACGAAGCTTCACTTTCATCATACGATTTTTTTTTAAAGGGATCAACGAGAGGCCCAAAAAAATATAAAATAATTATTTTGCATTTCCTTTGATTTCTATTATTAGGCATGCAATTTTATAAATATAAAACAATAAAAATTACAAAATAAAAAAAAGATGTCATGCCTTGTAATTGCCGCACAAGGCATTAAGTTGCGCGGCACTTATAGTACCACGGAGGTCTCACACGGAAATTTAACTGCCACGCGACGTCCCAATTGGTACATTTTTTTTTGTTTACCTAATTTGGTAAATATGTTATCTTTTTTTTGAATTAATTTGTAAAAAAAAAAAAACCCTCATGCGTAGATTTTCTGTACATGTGATGCGACTTTGCTAAGAAGCATTCTCTGATATGCTGTTGTTCTATGTTTCTGATAGTTCTGGCTCTGGATAAACACTGATAGTTTTCCATTTATTTTTAGTAGCTAAAAGTACGAGGCTAAAATTCCTTCCCTACAACTTGGGTTAAGTGTGCTACTTTTAAGCCTCCCAAATCCACTGTTAATAGATAAAAATCTGTACATAATGATTCTCATATCAGACAATCTCTCATTCTTAATGCTAATTGTGCTTCTTGAACGAAGTAGGCCTCATCCAAATGAGTGTCCAGCGAGTGATTTGGATGGAGATATGATGATATCTACTTTGTATCCAGGGATTCACAATTAGTTCCACATCGCCAGATACAACCTATCCCCATGTGAGAAGTAGGATCATGATGTCACCATTGGGGTAACGCTTTTCCTCGAGATTTTCAGGGAATTGTATATTATGTAATGACTTTTTTCTGATACTTGAAATGTTTTTAACAGCTTATAGATATGGTAGTAAATGCATCTAGCGTCTATCATCTTGGCACTCTCTTTCATTTCACCCGACTTGGCTTGTCTGACATGATGCTTGCATTGTGTTTTAATCTCGTGTATGAAAGTGGTATGTGACATCATGTTATGTCAACCCGACCCCGTTCGACTAAAGTAACTAATCAGAAAATTCAAGCAAACATGCAACACGATGACCGGGGGCAATTGCACATTAATAAGAACGTGGAAGAGGAACCAACCCAATGATATCGCAACAATGCCACCCATTCGGTATTGGGGTGTATACAGATAATCCAGCATATACTTCTCTTCCTCATAAGTTAGGTTATTCTCAGCTTTTAGCAAACATATGTGCTCCACAACATCTCTGGGAAGGATGAAACTAGACCAGTAAATAAAAAGCCACAACCAAGTCATACATTAATTATGATAGTACTGAGAGTGTAGCAAGTGTTTCAACTAATCATTGAAGCAACACACAAGTAATTATGCCTTTTTTGTCAGAAAGCGGGGTGTCTAATATTGACAATATCACCGCCTACTCTAGAATATTCAATAGTGTGACTCTTCGTACTTTGGCAACTGTCGAAAGACTTGTTTGGTTCCCGATTGTGTCTTTTCGGCGAGTGTGTTAAAGTGTCTTTATTGTCTTTATTGCTTTGTTGTTTTCAAGAGTCATCATTAGTTGTGTGTCTTGAGAGTTGTTTAGTATTCCAATATGTAATTATGACTATGTATATAGACATGTCTTTTTACGTTCCTAAGGTATGCCAAGAGTCATGTGACTAGCCTATATAAAGTCAAGTCTTGTAATCATTTCAGTAAGGTGAACAAGACAAACAAAAATTTTATCAATCTACTCTCCTGAAAGCTTCTTCCGTGATTGTTATTGAGTGAGCTTTTCACCTTCGATTATCAGAGCTGCGCCTTTCGGAGTTCAACAAGTGGTATTAGAGTTTTGTGCCTCCGAATTTCAACAAGTGGTATCAGAACCCAGTTGTTTGGGACCGTATCGGAGCACGGTGGTCAGGGACCATTGTTCGTGTGCAAGCGGTCGAGGACCAGAGTACGTCAAAGTTATGCCGGAGTGTAGTGAGGGATTGTGATCGATTGGTCAGGGACCAAGTTTTCTTGGAGTAGTGCCAGGCATTATTTTTAGTCAGATGGCAGAGATTTCAACTTTGATGAATGGCATTGAGAAGCTCAGCAGTTCCAATTATAACAATTGGAGTACTCGTGTCACGCCCCGCACTCCGGGCACGAGCACGCTACTCCCTGCAAGCAAACCAAGATATCTCTCATGGTCCCAGGATTCACTTACCAGTTGAGAGATGTATCACATAACAGGCATGCGGAAGCGACGACATTAAAAACTTCTCCGTACAAATAAAAAGTGGGATCTGGATAGCGAGAATACTATAATACATAATATCCAAATGTTCATACAGGTACATAACAAACTAAATCCGCTAGTCAGTGGGGAGACGGGGTAAGTACAAAAAGAATCCACCATCATCACCAAGAGAATCAGGCATCAAGGTTGCCGTCAAAAGATCAAACTAGTAAGCCAGGAGCTCCTAAGAGGAGTTACTGGAGTCATTAGTCTCCCCTGCCTCCTCCGTGGGCTCATACTCTGAGAAGGTCTCCGAGCAAACCTCTACTGTGTCCTCCATGGTCTCGTTGGCAAACGACTCCACCAGATCATCATTAGTAGCCTTCACCACTATGACTTCCTCAGTGTCTTCTAGGGTCGAGGTCCTCTTAGGTCCATTCCTCAAACCGACGACTGACCCCTCAGCCTCTACTGAATCTCGGGTAGGAGGGCACCAGCTAGGGATCACTCCCTGCGGCACCTCAGTGGGTTTCAGCGGCCCAGTGGATACATCCCCCACCTTTCAGAACCAAGCCTCATACCTATGAGGTTTCCAGCTACTACCACCCTCGTCTACCCATACTACTATATATTTCCTAACATAAATAGTCCCCTACCCATCAGAGAACTCATCAAAATAGATAGACATATCCTTGGGGTCGCTAAATATGATAGGCCACATCTTCAGAACCTAGGATCCGTAAAAGGGGGTCCCATGACGGGGTAAGATATACATCTTAGTAAGGTGGATCTTAACCCTAGGTTAGGCTGATAGTTCACTCAGGCAGTCATAAACACTAGTATGTCATGCAAATAAATATATGAGGCATTCAATTATCGATAACAACACGCAGATGTCAGGCATACAGTCATGGCATCATGACACATCAATATGGTCATGCATACATTGCCATGTCACATCACCACTTCCACCCTTTCAGCCTGTCTCAATCTCACGCCCGCGTTTAGAATGCCTCAAGCTCGATCCGCGTAAACGCATCAGACTGTCTCATTGACAAACCCACGTAAACGCATAAGGTTTTCAATGTTACTTCAGGCCTGTGTCGACACATCACAACTCTGTCTCGCATTTCAACGCATCAGGACTATGGCCTTCTCAACCCCGCGTCTTATACGCCTCAAGGTGCCATTTACTCCAAATCCCGCGCCTCAGGGCATTAATCATACAAACCCGTGTCTCATACGCCTCAGGGTATTATCACGTCTCAAACATGCCACAATCTCAATTCAATTCATACACACAAGGCCAAGTGCAAACGCATGCACAACCAATACACACATGGCATGCAAGACGATTCAATTGACATTCAAACATGGTAGTCAATACAAGGTACAAGCATTGGCACACATTTAAGTCCTCTATACCATTCTAGGACGGACAATGAACAATCACATTAAAGTCTCTCAAGAATTAATCAAAATTTCACTCGACTCGCCCAAATGAGTCCAATCTTCCTATCATAGGTTTAGGATTCCCTTACCTCAAGCTTAATGCCACAAAATCCTTCTCCCAAGAGCCTCAAGAATTCGGTCCAAGCAGCCCAAGGACAAATCAACCGTGCAACCTATTGAAATCCATCCAATCGTCAATTTCCTTACTCAATTGACCAATCCATGGAACATAAACCCCATTGACATGTTTCTCGACCTCCTGGCTTGTCTCAATGATGAATTTGAGACTCAATTTCAACCACTGATAGCCCCCACATAACCGGTATGCACATAACCAAATCGGGAATTTTCGGTTCTGTGTATACCTCAATTAACCAGCCCTTAAACTATCTCAAATTCTCAATTTATTCACTAATCTACTTGTTAACATGTAGTTCTAAGGATTTAGGAAGTTCACCGAAAAATTAGGGCTAAGCCGTCACCGAAAACTCCTTAAATGTCACCGGTTCTCCCAAGCCTTCAAATTGGCAGTTTTGACCCTTCAAACGCAAGGCCCATTTAGGGTCAAAACTCAACCAAAAATTTTACCACAGCTCAATCTATGAGTCCCCTAGATGTCCACAAAATTTGGTTGAAAAACTCCAAAATTTCAGGGTCCTAAGAGGCCAAAAACGTGGCTTACCTCTGGTTTCGACGATTTCCGTCGACTTTCGGGAGATCGGCTGGTCGGAGCTCCTCGCTGAGTCAAATGACTCGATTCCACTTCGAGAACATCGGCAAGAGGTCAAGCAAGGTGTGGGTAGTCGGCTCGACGGCTAGAAGTTACCGGAGGTGGCCGTCGGCGACAGCGAACAAGGAGGCAAAAATCGATCGGGCAGTGAGCGGTTGGCAAAAGAAGAAGAAGAAGAAGAAGAAGCTCTCGAAAATGGAGGGGTAATGGTCGGCCAAGTGAGGGGAGAGAGAGAGAAAGAGAGGTATATGCACACTTCACAAGTCAAGGTAAAAAGGTAGATATGTCCACTCAAAGTTTAATCCATTGACACTTGTCCAATTTGTCATTCAAGCTCATCCAATGGCTCTCCTTCCTCCACATTTTTGGCAGCTATGGGGGTGGATTAATGACCAAAATGCCCCCATCCAATTACATAGGCAAAGCTAAGGCTTGAGGGGCAAAGTGGTAATTTTACCCCCTACGTCTAGAACGTCGTTTCTCTAATTTCAATTTTCTTCAATAAGGCGATAGCCAATCCAATCATGATGTTGGAATTATTTATTCTCCATTTTCAATTTCCAAGACTCGTTTCTAATCGTTTTCTCTATCAAACGTGGTTTTTTACCTATCCCGAACCGACGTGCTACTTTTGCAGACGTTATGCGTGTCGACCTTGTAATTCACATCATATTTAGGGTTCGTCAATTCATAGCAACTTTGGTTGTCATGTAATTGTGAGGGTCTATCACTAGTTCCAATGGTCTCGTTCGTCACTATTCGATTTAGAAAAATTTTACAAATTATACATTGGTTGAGCGGTATCACCCGCGCTCCAATCGTATAATGCTAGCAAGGTATTCCTTAATCGTTCTTAGATCGGTCTTTTATGGCTCTAAATGTCCCCTCAATAATCCTTATGGTCAAAGGGTCATTTCCTATTCGAGTTCCCTAGGTCTACGTACTTTGTCTCGCGTTAACCTTTCCTCTTTGGTCAGTCAACTCAAATTGATCAGATTCGAGCGAGATATGACTGAAATACGTCGCTAGATACATTTCTCATTAATGAGTTTGAAAATGATAGGGAAATCAGAATATCACAACTCGTATGCAGTTTTACTTGTTAGATCAATATTTGTGGGATATTGTTGGCGGTAGCACCACCACGGCACCTAGAGACGATGATGAATAGAGGAGGTGGAAGATCAAAGCGAGTAAAGCTCTTTATGCTCTTGCTGTAACTGTTGAAAATAACTTGTTGCAACACATTAAGAGTGCGCAGACCCCCAAGGAGGCGTAGGACGACTTGACAACGCTATTCGTGAGGACGGATGATGCCAAGTTGCAAAGGTTGGAGAATAAGCTGTTGTCGATGTCGCAACAAAATATGATGATGAGTCAGTATTTCTCTAAAGTTAAGTCTATTTGTGATGAGATTTCAAAGCTGGATCCGAATAATTCCATCTCAGAAACAAGAATGAGAAGGATTATTATTCATGGGTTAAAGCCGGAGTATAACGGTATTGTTACGGCTACTTGTGGATGGACAACTCAACTGATGTTGACTGATCTGGAGAATATCCTAGCCAACCAAGAGGCTTTAGATAATCAAATATCTAAAGTCACGATCAAGGGAGACGAGAGTGTCCTCTTCAGTGACAAGAGAGGGCCCAAGGGCCAGAGGAGATTCGGTGCCAACAATAGAGATGGCAAGCCGGAGAAAAGTCATGTCGAAAGGCAACGTCAACTGGCTTGTGGAGAATGGAAAAGGCGTCCTGGAGAGACGAGTCGCCAACCAATGGGAGTTTGGCGAAGTCGCGACAAAAATGGCAGTGACAAAAGACGTAAAGGACGTTCCTACGCCTGCTACAAGGAAGGTCATTTTGCTAGAGATTGTCGAGCCAAGATAGTTGAAGGAAATGCTGCAACATCATCGAAGAAGATCGATAGCAACGAGGAATGGGATTTCCATGCTTCAATTGCAACGAAGGCGCAAGACGAGCTCGCTGCCTCGTCTATTACCGAGATGAGCGATTCGACGACTTTAGTCACTGTAAGTGATAAGTCAATTAATTATAATGCTGATTGGATTGTTGATTCAGTATGTTCGAATCACATGACTGGAGATTAAGGCAAATTGTCGAACTTGCTTGATTATGCTGGTGGACATGTTGTCATTACTGCAGATAACATGAGGTTGCCAATCTCTCAAATTGGCAAAACAGTGATAAATCCTCGATTCAATTCAGAGTAGGTCGAATTGAAAAATATGTATCATGTCCCGGGAATGAAGAAGAATTTGTTTTTTGTGTCTCAACTCACAGACTTGGGTAATTTTGTGGTGTTCAGTCCACGAGATGTTAAGTTGTACCGAAATGTGAAACCCACTAGTCGACCAATCATGGAGGGACGTCGACTGGAGTCCGTTTACATGATGTCAGCTCAAACGACATACGTAAACAAAACCCGAAGAAATGATACACTTGACTTGTGGCATGCGCGGCTTGGGCATGTAAGTTATCACAAGTTGAAGATTATGGTGCAGAAGAATATGTTGAGGGGTCTTCCCCAGTTAGAAGTTCAAGAAGACATGGTTTGTGCCGGGTGCTAGTACGAAAAGGCACATCAACTTCCTTATGAGGAATCATCGTTTAAAGCTCGTAGGCCTCTCGAGCTCATTCACTCAGATGTGTTCGGTCTAGTGAAGCAATCATCTATCAATGGATTCAAGTACATGATCACTTTCATCGACGACTTCTCCATGTATGTATGGGTTGATTTCACGAAGGATAAATCTGAGGCATTTATCAAATTTAAGGAGTTTCAAGAGATAGTCAAAAGTGAAGTAGGCAAGAAGATTCGTTGTCTACGCATTGATAACAGGGGAGAATATACTTCATATGAGTTCACGAAGTATTTGCATGAGTGCAAGATATGTCGACAGTATACTTGTCCGTATACGCCGCAGCAGAATAGAGTTGCCAAAAGGAAGAATCAGCATTTGGCAGAGACATGCGGGAGCGTGCTACATGGGAAGAATGTACCATCGAAGTTTTAGGCGGAGTGTATGAAGACAACAGCGCACGTGATCAATAGATTACCGCAGCCAAGGCTTGAATTTATGTCCTCGTATGAAAAGTTGTGGAATCACAAGCCTGTGGTAAGTTATTTTAGAGTTTTCGGATGTGTACGTTATGTTTTTCTGCTAGAACATCTTCGCAGCAAATTCGACAAGAAGGCGGTTCGATATATTTTCATGGGATATGATGATCAACGAAAAGGGTGGAAGTGTTGTGATCCTACAACGGGGAAGTGCTATACTTCGAGGAATGTGGTGTTCGATGAATTGTCATTGTGGTGGTCACCCCAAGCTGTTGAATTGCCAAATTCACAACATTTTGACGAAGAGGTCGAAGAAAGACGAAAAGAATTCGACAAGTTGATCCCTGTAGAAAATCCTTTTGAAAAAGTTGTCGAAAGAGATGTCGACAAGGATGTCGAAGCACAGTCACCAGGATCGATAAGTTCATCTGGTTGAATATCGACAGAAGAACTTCGACCAAGTCAGGTCGAAGAAATCGAAGAAGAGAAGCCTCAACTTCGAAGATTGAGGAGACAAAGGAGGCCAAATCCCAAGTTTGCCAATGCGGCATTAACTGAAAATATTGGTGTGATCGAGCCATCGACGTATGAGGAAGCATCGAAGGGTGCAGAATGAAGGAAGGCCATGAAAGAAGAAATCCTGGCATTGAAGTAGAATGAGAAGTGGGACTTGGTGCCGAAACCTGAAGAGGTACGTCCTATATTCTGCAAATGGGTTTACAAACTTAAGACTCGACCAGATGGGTCGATAGAGAGATTTAAAGCACGTTTAGTGGCTCTAGAATTTTCACAAAAGTATGGCGTCGATTATGAAGAAACCTTTAGCCTAGTGGTAAAGGTTACCACAGTTCGAGTTCTATTAGCACTTGCAGCAAGTAAATCGTGGAATCGGTGGCAAATGGATGTGAAGAATGCCTTATTGCATGGGGAACTCGATAGAGACATATACATGGAGTAGCCGGATAGTTTCTAGAGTAAAACTCATCCTAAGTATGTTTGAAAGCTAAAGAAAACATTGTATGGCTTGAAGCAGAAATTTCTAGAGCATGGTACAGCAAGATAGCAAAATTCTTGTTGAAGAGTGGTTATTCTATAGCTCTAGCAGACTCAAGCCTCTTTGTGAAGGCGGAAGATGGAAAGTTTGTAGCTATGCTGGTTTATGTGGATGATCTCATTATTACTTGAGATAATGAAGATGAGATACATCGAATCAAAGCCAACCTCTCTGTTCGGTTCCAGATGAAGGAGCTTGGAGAGCTGAAATACTTTCTAGGACTCGAGGTTGACAAGACAAATGAAGGATTATTCCTATGTCAACAGAAGTATGCACGAGATCTCTTGAAAAAATTCAGGATGCTCGATTGCAAGCCTATATCTACTCCGATGGATGGGAATGCAAAGCTATGTGACGATGAAGGTTGTGAGTTAGAAGATTTGACCATGTATAAACAACTGGTAGGTAGTCTAATTTACCTTACCATAACTCGGCCTCATATTGCTTTTGTAGTGGGAGTAGTGAGTCGATTCATGGAGAAGCCACAAAAGCCTCATTTGGATGTAGCCAAGCACATCTTGAGGTATGTTAAGAAGACATTTGATTTTGGGCTTCTGTATAAGAGGGAATCATCAAGTGAGTTGGTTGGTCATTGTGATGCTGACTATGCTGAAGATCGATATGCTCGACGATCGACTATTGGATACTTGTTTAATCTAGGGTCAGCAGTAGTATCCTGGTGTAGTAAGAGATAGCCGACGGTTTTGCTATCTAAGACAGAGGCTGAATATAGAGCAGCAACAATGGCAGCTCAGGAGAGCACGTGGCTAGTGCAGCAATTGGATTATCTTCATCAATCGATAGATTATTCGACAACAATATATTGTGATAATCTATCCGCTATAAGCTTAGCAGAGAATCCAGTTTTTCATGCTATAACAAAGCATGTGGAAGTCCACCATCACTTTCTGCGAGAGAATGTGTTGCAGGGTGAGATCAAAATGGAGTACACCAAGACGGGTGATCAAGTTGCTGACATCTTCACCAAAGGTCTTGGAGCAACAAAGTTTGAAGAGTTTCGAACTCAGCTTGGTATGGTCCCGAGAACTGGGAGTAGTCGATGAGGGCCAGCATTGAAGATATCACTGCCTACTCTAGAATATTCAATAGCGTGACTCTTCGTACTTTGGCGGTTGTCGAAATACTGTTCGGTTCCCGATGGTGTCTTTTCAGCGAGTGTGTTAAAGTGTCTTTATTGTTTTATTATTTTTAAGAGTCATCATTAGTTGTCTCTCAAGAGTCCTTTAGAATTTCAATATGTAATTATGACTATGTATCTAGACATGTACTTTCACGTTTCTAGGGTGTGCCAAGAGTCATGTGGCTAGCCTATATAAAGACAAGTCCTGTAATCGTTTCAGTAAGGTAAACAAGACAAACAAAAAGTTTATCAATCTCCTCTCCCAAAAGCTTCTCCTATGAGTGTTATTGAGTGAATCTTTCACCTTCGATTATCAGAGCTGCGCCTTTCGAAGTTTCAACAAGTGGTATCAGAGTCTTATGCCTCCAAATTTCAACAAGACCACAACGGTGGGTATCTATTTATCAATAGATCATTCAAATGGTTCACTAATGGATTGCTTACCAATAATCAATATAGAATTTTTCAAACACCTTTCTCAAACTTAAGTGCCCAGATGCAAAACATTTGATGATGATTGTTGGGAGTATGCAACGGAAGTCCGATACTTTTTACTTGGGGATATCGACAAGAGGGAGTCCAAGTTCGAGCCCGTCAATATATCCAGTTGGACCCACCTTCACTCAAAAGTTTAAGCCAATGAGTTATGGGCCAACTTGGATATATTGACTGCTCAATACCACATCAATTCTCCAATGTGGGACTTTTCTAACACAACTCACACGTGCATCCTAACAATCTCCCCTTCACGTGTGAGCTCCAATGTTAGGTTTGCTCTCATTGCTACACCACAACGTCCACAAATCCGGAAACCGCGTTGGCCCACTAATTAACTATCGGCTCTGAACTATTTGTTGGGAGCACGTAGCGAAAATCCGATACTTTTCACTTGGGGAGATTGCCAAGAGGGAGTTCAAGTTCGAGCCCATAAATATTTTCAGTTATACCCACCTCCACTCAAAAACTTAAGCCAATAAGTTATGGGTCAACTTAGGTATACTAATTGCTCAATACCACATCAATTCTCCGATGTGAGATTTTTCTAACACAAATCACACGAACATCCTAACAATGATAATATAACGAGAAAAAAACAAGAATCGCAATCATATGTCGCACAATAACATTTAAGTCACGAAGGAGCTGGAATATAAACCAGTTAAATGTGAGAACTTTTCAACGAAGCGACTACTCCAGGTGAGAGAAGGGGGCATCCGACAAGTGAGAAGGGGAAAAACCAGTATTGACCTGCGATCTTGTTGAAATTTTGAATGGTGGGGAAGTAGCAACAACCCTAAATAGGTGACTATTGGCCAAGCTGTATCACACGGAAGAAGAAGAGGGCTACATAGTGCTGCTACTTTTTTTTAAATGGCTTAAAGCAAGACCAGGTACCCCCACTTACTTTTCTTTTCTTAAGAGGCCATGTTTTGGCATATATATGAAAGTTATTATCAAATATCGTTCACCATCTTGAGTTCTGTTGCTGAGATGCTGTCAAAGGTACCGCGGAAGGAGAAGGTTAAGCAATTCCACATCAAACACGCCTAGCTCACTCTACCGAGCTCCTAGCTCCCAAACAGAGCAGCATGATAATGTTTAGAAGAAGCGGCAGGCCATGGGAGCTTCTAGTCGCCCTTCCGCCACTTATGTCCATGCGAATTTCAGTAATTATGCACTTATAGTCCATGAAATGCAAATGTGCTATTTCCATATGCCCTGACCCCATTCTTTGTAGAAGAGGATTGTTTGCCCTGATTTCCATCGGAGCAGGCTGATCTAGGACTCCATGACAAAATGGACGGCCCAGATTAAATAATTCTTTTACTCTCCTCCCATTAGGATTTGCGCCGTCTATTTCAAAATAAACGGCCCAGATGCAATAAGGGCATCATCAGGGCAGGGGATCTATTAAACCCCGGAAAGAGGATAAAAAAAAAAAGGAAACAATCTCTGCGCATGGCATTGTTGTACGATCAACTTCTGTTCGCTCCATCTACTTTATTTTCAAATTGTAAGCATATAATCTAAAGAAGCAACTAGGAACTAAAGATGAATATGAGTTGAAGACGAGCATGAAGAGTAATTGCGCATCGCCAGGAGACAGTTAGTGGTAATACACCTCTTCCTCTGCCCACCAGCATTCGACCGACTGTTATCGAACGCCAAAATCCTCGTTCGGACATTCCTTTTCCGCACAAAATAGGCACCCGTCACTGCATTCACTCCCCTAACTAGAATCACACGAAGTCAAGAGCAACCAAACCCGGACGGAGTCCGAAATAAATTCATTTTCCAGTAACCCGAACGATGCGTCAGGCAGCGATAGTCCATGCCAGGAGCTCAGCTCACCGTTGAACTATCCGAACGGTGACAATGCGCTGCTCTGGCTGCTATTGCGAAGGAAAGAGAGGGGAACCGGAGATGAGCTCCAGCCGAGAGCTTGGATGAGCATGGCAGCTGTCGATTTGATGGAGGGACTGGAGACAGTGACCTCCCTCGAGGTGTTCGATAAAATGGAGAGAGAAAAGCAAAACGAGTGGCCGAGGAAATAAACGGCCGATTTAAAGGGAGGTTGAGGATTGGCGCGTTGCTCTTTGGTACGTTTGACGTAGCGTGAAGCCGCGAAGATGATTACAAACATTTTGACTATCGTCTAATGATTTCGAACACACCCATTTTCTTTCTTTCTTTTCTCCCCTTTCAAATTACTTCTAATTAACCCCGGCAATATGTTACGATACTTTTGTTTCTTAGGAACCCGGAACCCGGAACGAACATGTACAGGATCTCCATATTTTCAAATTCAGACATAAATAGTGGCAAGCATTTAGAGAACTATCCCAAAGCCAAAGATCTCCAGTTCCTTGAATTCTTCAAAATGGCTGTGCTTCAAGTCTCTGAGCAATCCCGACCAAAAGAGAGAGAGAGAGAGAGAGAGAGAGAGAGAGGGAGAGAGAGAGAGAGGGAGTCTCTGAGCAATAATGAGAGATTGAATGTCCCCAAACATTTCGTCAGATGAAAGTCGCAGTGGCTTGTGAACCAAACTTTAGTCAAACCAGAATGTTGGGACCGTCCATGCAGTCCCTCCGGTACTGGTTTGTTAGGGACAGCTTCTGCGTCTCCGTCCTTCAGGATCCTCTCAGATTCTGGAACAGTTCTGGAAGATGAACGTTGGTGAGCTTCGTTCTCTTGCTGATCTCGTGCTTCTTCTTCTTGAGCTTGGGCTTCTGCGAAATCCCATGGATTTGGGCCGCAAGCCTTCTCTGTGTTGTGTTTGTCGATGGTTTCATGCCATTTTTCTGGAGATCTTTCTCGATGTCAATCATGTCCCGGGGTAACTCGATACTCCGAAAGAGTTGCTTCAAATCATCATCTACTTTTATTGGCACTTTGGGATCATTCGGGTAGGCAATATCCTCCTGAGAGTCGAAGTTCGATAGGAGCCATACTTGACCAGCAGCTTTCAAGGCCTGTATTTTTTTGTACAAATGCCTTAATAATCAAGATGCATAACAAAGAACTCCACTTGTCATTCCCAAACCAACACAAAAATGAAAATCATGTACTAAACACTTAACTAGTGGACATCATCCCACCTACGATTTATGCAGAAACTAAGTCCGAAAGACAATAGAGACCTGACACATTAATTCAGATTATGATAGAACGTCCTAATGATACCAATAAATTGCTGATAACTGAAGACATTAACTATTCCAATGACAATACGAGATTTAGGTAAAGCATGAAACATTTCTCACCGATTTGCTGGTTGTGTTCTGATGTAGTAAGTGCACGTGTGTTATGGGGTCCAATAGTCAATTACAATTATCCAATCAATATCAAACGGCACAAATGACGTGAGAGGAAATCCGACATTCATTCAGCAGTCCTTTCAATTAATTAGCCTCTAAATTCGGAACATTACAGGAAATGCAAAAAATGCATCATAAACCCCAGCAACAATTGGCAAGCTATAAAGTTACACGGTACTCTCCAGAACATATTTTAAGCCCCTATCAGAGAAAGCCATTGCGTGCTAGCCTAGCAAACTAACTTCAGCTGCGTTTTATCTTATTTGCTTGATTTAAAAAAGGAAAACCATACTCGAGTCACAATGAAGCAAGAAGAATGCGATCAGCAAGTAGATATACCTGTAAGTCCTCCATCACAGTTGGGTATGCATCCTTAAGATCAATGACAGCAATGCCCTCCATGTAGCTTCTTATCAACTTCAGTAACTGATTCTTATCCCTCACATCATGCTTTGACTGAAGCAATTTAAAGACCAAAACCAAACTATCACCTCATGAAAGTGCGGTGTATATTTTACAACAGAGGAGATTCCAAAGAAAGTGTACCTTGTAAGAAAACCGCCGGCCATCGAAGTATACTTTCGGGTTATTTGCCAAACTGTCAAAGACAGCTTTATTGGAAAGCATATCAACATAACAAGATTCATTTATCTGCTCTGATGTAAACGCCTCTCTTGTCTGGTTTATTTCAATCAAGGACGGCCATTCAGATAATATGTAATAGGTCTCTCGGATCTAAGATCATTGGTAATGTTCTACCCAACTTGAAGAGTAATTATGGAGGCAGATGGGATAAAACAAGGAAAGACATGAAGGAGGCAGCGCAAAAAAAAAAAATAAAAAATCAACAAGAAACAGAACGGCAAATAGAGAATTAGATGAGAGAGATTAATGCCACTGATGGCTACCAATGGGCTTCTGGTGCAATAAATGCAATCTGATTCAAAATGTCAAGACTCAAAACTTATGGAAGTATGCACATCAGGTGCAAACCTGCTTGTCAATCATTCCAACATTAAACCAAGTCAACTTTGGAATACCTCATCTATTCAATAAGATAGCACTCAGGAAAGGTGCTCAGTTTGCTCGTGGCTGTTTTTCGAAATCGTAATCACTAAGACTTCGCCTAATTCCCCTATCATACTCACAAAATTCACTGCTCCAGAAAAATCATCATCCTCATTGTATGCCCGCATTCATCAATCAATTAGTACATACCATCACACGACATTTGAGGGAGATTCAACCAATTCACCAATTCAATGATTAATGGACATCTAACTCCGATTAATGACAACTCCCCATCATGCATCCTTCCCTACGCCGAGTAAGTCAACTGCAGAGCCAAGCCAACTATTACAAAACTTATTCAGTTTGCTATACGTGTCAATAATCATTACGAGCCATTAGAAGGGTGATTAAAGACAACCATATCATTAGAATTCAACCTGCACACGGAGAGAGAGAGAGAGAGAGAGAGAGAGAGGTTTAGATTACCTCAAACAAAAGGTCGATGACGCGCTTCATCTGAGCTCCAACAGGTGCCTTGCGTATAGAATTAATATACTTGAGTCTTTCCGTGTCATCTGAGAACTTGACAGCAGGCAATGGAGCTCGTGCACCAGCAGGAGGTGCAGACATGTGCTTAGCTGGCATCCTCGCGCCTGGTCTAGAAGTGATACTGCTAAGAGTGGATTGACACTTCTCCTGCTGTTTCATGAATTTATTCAACTTCTCTTGTAATGCCATGGTTATCTAATAAGTAGTCAATCCCATTCAACGTGCGCGAATTTCTCCCAAATTCAATCTTCAACGCGAATGAACCTGTGCGCCGACATGTGTGAGTCAGCAACAAATGGCTCATAACGAGAACAATTCAAGTTAGCAAGACAAACACTCGTGCAAGCTCAGCCCGAATATTTCCATTGAAGAGATAACCAATTAAATCACTAAAAGAAGCACAACAACAATGAAATCGGCAAATTTCACGTCTTCTGGAAAAGCAACCGCATGAATCCGCCTTCTACCTTAGCATCCTCGGTTGACTAATCGAGCGAAGCCCTCAAGGTAACTTAGAAAACAACTACCAGCGATTATAAGAATCACCCGATCACCATATCGCTGGGATCGATTCAAGAACTGCGAGAACGCGAACGCAAATCCAGGACGGACGGATGACCAATGACTATTTCGAAAAACTGAGAACAGATTATAGCTATAATCGAGATAGAGAGCCAGATGCACACCAGCAATTCCTCTATCAAGAAGCGGGAGAACCAACGAGGTTTTTTCTTTTCTGGCTCCCAATGGGTTCTCGTGGTGGCCAACTATGTTGCACTGACACGACACGTCATACATGATCAAAAGTTCATAAGAGCCAAACCCAAAGAGGAGGGCATCATAACATGGAACCATCCGATACTTTCTCGGTTCATGGATTGCTCAGCTGCACGGCTCAAACTAATATTTTTATATATACATGATAAATATCATTCTTATGATTCCACAAATAAACAAAGAGTAATCAATCAGGAAAAAACAAGACATCCTTTGGGATTCAAAATATCAACAGCCGAAAAAAGTCAATTGTTAAAATCCAGAAACACGCAGACCCTTTTCTTTTTCATCAACAGAAACATCCAATTTCTCATCAACTAGCTCAGTATAAAAGAATGATACGATACAACGTTAATGAAGCTCCTCAAAGACATGCTTTATTATGTTATGAGGTTCATCAACTCATACTAAGGGAAGGAATAATTCAAATGCAGTAAGTGATTCAACCACTTCCGGTCAGATTGCTCAAAGGGAGATGAAACAACCGAAAGAATCATAAAAATAAAGATAAAAAACAGAGTTGCGGTCTAACGGGTCACAAATTTCATAGTATTTTTAATGAAATAGAAGCAAACAGGGGTCTACCCAAACAAAACAGATAAACAGGAATGCCAAACAAAACAGAACCAACCCCACCCGCATCGGACTGAAAATTCCTCCAGAATCCTACAATACCAGCCCAAACATCCACACGAAACCCACAATAATCAAACCAAAACTCAAGCCGATTCATAACTTACGCCTCGAATTGGCGCCTCGAACAAATCAGAGTGAGCGAGGATACTAACGTCGGGGGAAAGAGAACGAGAGACGCGGCGAGGCGAGGTGTCGTCGTTGAGGGAAAGAGAGCGAGAGAGGCGGCGACGCAACTCAGGCGAGGCGGGGCGACGCGAGGCAAGTTGTCCTCGGTGGACGAGAGCGAGAGAGACGAGAGACACAGCGAGAGGGGAAGAGACCACGATTGTTTTATTTTTGGCCGAGACCACGATTGTTTAGTCATCGGGATAGCAGGATACAAGACAGGACAGGAAGATAAGTACAGTACAGTTCCCCTAATCTTAAAAAAGTTTAACCTCAATTTCACGTCGGAGCAAAAATGTTCAGTTAATTATCAATTCCAAAAAAATATTGTCTATATTAAATCTACTAACTAGATCGTGCATTAAACCATTGAAAATATGACAATGATTATTGGGCCCCCACCCGTCAAATTTTTAAAAAAACGGTGACCCAGCCATCTCCATTATCTCTTTCCCCACCCTCCGTTATCCCTCTGTTAAATTTTTGAAAAATGTACCCTGATATCTCTCTCTTCGTTGTCTCTCAAGTTCCCGAGGTCGAGCGTGCACGTTCTAATTCTCTCTCCCAAAGTTCACACTTTCTTCTTCGATAGATCTCGACTCAATCACTGTACCAGGCCGGTCCCTAGACCAAAACCTCGCCGTCATCGCCGCAGCCGCCGCCGCCGCCGCTTCTGACACTGCCGTCCTCGAGTCCCTTTGTCTCTATGAGTTCACGGATTGGTCTGTTCTCTCCATGCCGATGCCGCCGCCATCCCGGAGCCCCTCTGTATCGCTTCATCTCTCTATGTAAGTACAAGGTTTGCTCTCCTCTCTCCTCGACCAAAACCACGCCGCCCCTACGCAGTTGCCTCCCGGACCTCCATTGGGGCCTTCGATTTGTCCTTTGCACTCGACTAAAACCATGCCGCCGCCGCTGCCGCTCCCGCCTCTGCCATCTCCGAGCCCGTCTATGTCGTCTCATCTCTCCATATCTGAGTTTGTGGCTTGCTCTGTTCTCTCAAAGTTCACTTTCTTCCACAATCAGAACAACGTTGCCCCTGTCCGTCGTCTCCCCGACCCTCATCGGCGGTTCTAATATGTCCTTTGCCTCATATGACATTAGGTTAGTGTTTCCCCTCAATGCAATCCAAAAACTAAAGCTTTCCTTTGAACGAGGATTTTGCTGAGTGTGGTAATTTTAACAATGTTAAACTGTTATATAGTGAAATTGGATATAGTAATTTCAAGCTGTGCAAGGAGATTATCAAGATTTGTTGGCTCATCAATTGGGCATTGCAGCTTGTTGTTGATGGGTTCGTGAAAAAGTGAAGAATTGACGAAGTGGAGAAGCTTGGGAAGGTAAATAACACTGCGTTTGGAATTGCAACTCTCGACCACTAAGTAGACATAAGTCATTGCACTTGATATTAATAATTTCAAAGTAAATTTTAAGGCTTAAATTGAATGTCTAGTTTCTTATATTGTAGCATAAGTACGTTCTGCGCAAGTGATGTGTTCTAGCATAGAGCTAATACCGCTCATATAGCATTATCGTGCAAGTGATTGCGTTCTAAAAATGTATGTACAATATTTCATTAGGAAAAGGATTTTGGCACACATAATTTATGGTGTGGCATGCATGAATGAGAAAATCACAAAACTAAAAACTTTCTATTCTCTTTGGTTGCTAGTCAATTGTATATAGATAATTCTATATGAGATACTTTCTCCGATGATTAGCTGCATGCCTTTTTAGTTATTGCATATGCACATGTCATTGTCAATTATTTTCTATATAGTTCTTCGCTCATCTATGTTTTATTTATTTATTTATTTTTGCATCCTCAGGTATGACCACAACATTGCATATGCCATTGTAATTATTTGGGCGTTACTTTTCCATCTTTTGGTGACTGGAGCTTTCTTGTCTAACTTTTGTTGGTAAAAGCCTTTATCCTATAATAACTTAGTTGTAAATTTTAATCCTTAAAATTCTCTATGCTTGTGTACTAAAAATGTTTGTTCTTTGTTTTATTAGGAAGGAACTTAGAAGAACTATCTCTATTTTGAAGTCATCATATCAGTTAATTCGCATGTGTAAAGCTCTCGGATGGCTGAATCAGAGGTGATTCTTCACTCATATTATGTGAAACATATTTTGATTTCTTAAGTAACAAACGATATATTTTTTTTTATAGAAGTGTTACTTAATTACATTTTGTCTATTTGGTTGCAGCATGAAACTTCTCAACTTGCATACGTAATGCGTGATATGGGAAAAGAATTTGAATTTGCAGTAGGGATGGTTTTTTCAAATGACATTGAAGCATATCATAAGTATGTGGCATATGCAATTAATAAAGGATTTGGAGTGAGGAAAGGTCTTATGGTTAGAAATAGAAAAGGAGAAATAACTCGACGGACTTTTGTGTGTAATTGTGAGGGGCATTCTGTCAGCTCATCTAATTAAGAAAAAAAATATGAGAGGTTTGAAGTTAGTCGTAGGTGTCTTGCTCGTATCAAATTCAAGGTTGATAATGGTGTTTATGAAATGATGGAGTACGTTCCTGAGCATAATCATGCATTTGTGCCGGAAAATCAAAGGCATTTCATTAGATGTGGAAGATCAATATCTGATTATGAAAAGGGTACTTTAGTGGATATGGCTAAAGCAAGAATTGGGGGGATTGCGGCACATAAATACTTAGCAAACAAAGCTGGAGGAAGCAAAAACTTGGGTTTCAGCTTGCATGATTCTCCAAATTTATTGCAGAGGCAAAAATCCGATGGTATAAGTGGGGGAGATTGTCAAAGTCTTTTGAATCATTTTCATTGCATGCAAATAAAAAACCCAATGCTTTTCTACGTTGTACAGGTAGATCAAGATGGTAGAATGACATTTATTTTGGAGACATAGCTTGTCCAAATTTGATTATGATTGTTTTGGTAATGTGGTGATGTTTGATACCACTTATCGTACTAACACATATAACATGATATGTGCACCATTTGTTGGGGTTAATCACTATTGGAAGAATACCCTGTTCGGCTGTGCATTTTTTATGGATGAGACTGCGGATTCATTTATTTGGTTATTTGAGGCGTTTTTGAAGTCTATGGGAAATAGGGCTCCAAAAACCAAGATCAAGCTATGGTTTTTGGAGCCCTATTTCCCATAGACCTCAAAAACGCCTCAAATAACCAGATAAATGAATCCGCAGTCTCATCCACTAATGGTTTTTGAATCATTTATAGCTCCAAAAACACAATTCTAATGGTTTTTGGAGCCCTATTTTAATCAAAAGGGTGGTTGTGTCGTCATGCCTTGCACATGCTGAATATGAACATGTCGGTTAAGGATATTCCATCTTCCTATATTTTGAAAAGATGGACTAAAGGTGCCAAACAATGGATTGTGAATGATGAATGTAATGAAATGTCACCCGATGAATCTAAATTTAATAGATTTTCCATGTTAATGCAAGAATCTTTTGAAGTGATGAGCTTGGGAGCAGAAGACGTAAATACTATGAGAATAGCCAAGAAGAACTTGAGAAAAATGAAGGCTGAAATTTCATCTTACAAATTATGTGTGATTGTGGATGCTGATGCTAATGATGATGATGATGATGATATTGAGGCATCCTTGTGTGACATTTCGGTATTGGACCCCATTTGGAGGAGAGGAAAGGGAACAACTTACGGAAGGCTTAAAAGTTCAAGTGAGAAAAAAAAGAAAAAAACTAAGAAAGGAACAGCTCCAATGCAAATAGAAAATCGAGCTAAGTGACATATTGTTCTAGTTATATGAATACTTAAAATTTTCGCTTATGCTACATGAAGACAATTTATCATATTTATTATTTTGTAATATAGAGTTGGCTGTCCAACCGACACATGACGAAAGTTACTTCCAAGATTTTTTAAGTAGTGCAAATCAGATTCAAAGTGCTTTTTCTCCAAGATCTAAATTTTCATAATCAGGTATATCTCTCTTAGTCTTTAATGGGTATTTACATGTTACTAATGTAGTATCTTTTATATAGATGTAACCACCATACTTCATACCGCCGGGGATTATGAATGGATTTTGCCCATTCCCTACCCAGGT
The DNA here is from genome assembly GCA_028455895.1 of Rhodomyrtus tomentosa. Taxonomy (NCBI): domain Eukaryota; kingdom Viridiplantae; phylum Streptophyta; class Magnoliopsida; order Myrtales; family Myrtaceae; genus Rhodomyrtus; species Rhodomyrtus tomentosa. The sequence goes on from JAPCWY010000011.1 coordinate 11,340,675, forward strand.
ACTTAATAGTTTGGTGTGTTAACTTATGTTTCGTCGACATTGCTTTTATCTATAGAGGGAAAGCTTAACTGGGGATCAATCATTTTTTGCAGAATGTTTATCTAATTGTGCCTCTTTACAATTGCAGATGCAATCGCCGTATGTCATGCCATTAGGGATTATGAATGGATTTTCCTCATTCACGAGTCAGGTGCTTATTATGAAAATCATTTTACTCCCAATGTTATCTCATCTTCTTGTTGCTATCATAATATTTATTGTTAGGTTTCTTTTGGATAGATGTTGGAGTACCGTAATAGATCTCATGGAACCATTTTGAGTCAGGTACAACTTGCCTGTTGTTGATATGAGATTATTTGAGACATATTTATTTAGGCATGTTGATTAAAATGAGTATTTTTGTTATTCCTTTGTTTAGGGGTCATCAAACTCTTTTCAACATCTTGGGATGAATGAATCGAACACGAAGGCGTAGACAATGCACAGTCGTAGCCTAAATAGTCAGGAATGTTCATACCATTTTAAAGAAAAATCGAGGTCTCTCCCTCCCCAACCCTACTAAAACCTTTTAGTATTGTATAATTGAGTTTAACATTTGCAGGTACTAACTTGCATTTGATGCAGCTTGAGAAGCGCGACCTCCATAAGAATTAGTTTAGTTTGTTGGAAAGAGTCTTCCTGTTGTAAGTATGTTAACACTAATTGTTTCTTAAAAGGCAGATGTTACAGGGATTTTCATATGATGTTTAGGATGAAGACATTTTTGGCATGAGAAGAGGGATATCTGCATTTTGTTGTGCTGTGTTGTTGTCACTCCAAAGTTTACCTCTGTAATACTAATTTCCTATGTTTGATTATCCATGGATGACGTTCTCAATGAAATTACTTTGGTAACTTATGAGCATATTGGGGAAGAGAGGGAAGGCTACTATATAAATCGGGCGCGGTCTTTTGTATATTACGGTTGCTTTTCAACTAACAACTTCAGATAATAGATTGAAGGATTGTTGTATCATATGTGCCTGTACACCCTGCTGAGTTCAACTTCATTATGTATGCAATAAGGGGCAGTCTTACATAATTGGATCAAAATATATCATCTTCACCACCGTAAAATTTCATTTCTGCAGGCCTTGCAGTGATCCCAATGAGCTTTGCCTGACTAGATGTAAGCCTAGGGGGTAGACATTGAAGCTGGATCCTAAGATCATCTGTTTGCCTTGTTCGAAAGTTTAAAGAGTTTGTATTTTTGTTGTTTTGTTTGTTTGTTGCATCTTTTTGTCTATGATGAGTTTCAAGCTACATCTCTAGGAGAATGACTGCAATCTACTAATATTTTTAGCGGATTGATGACATGACAAATACACGACTAATGTTTCGATAATTACTCATCACCACGCATCAGTGACATGACCATTTTGCGGGAAAATTGACCATTTCGCTTGAAAATTAGCCAGATTCGATGCAAGAAGGGCTGTTTTTGGTTATTGTGCGTGGTTTTACTACTGCAAGTATGCCAAAGTTCATTTGGTCGGTCAGTAGAGGGACCTGTGTAGCCTGCCTCACGTTGTTTTTTCTATGCGTTTGTCCAATCTTGGACTGATCGATGCATTGAAAACTACATTTTAACTAGTTTCATCCAAACCAAAAACTTTTTTACTACACACGAAAAATTTCTTACTTGAATTTTGCCTATTCACTTGTCCTGGCCTAAATCCAGTTTTCTTGAAACATTTCAAACGCACCGCCAACTAGATTTGTTTTACACCCTTTTTATATATAGATATTGCGTGCCAAATTTTTTTAGAAAAAATAACTTAAAACTAGAAACACCTTCTTTTTATAATAAAAAGAACCAAAATAACACATAGAAGAAAAGAAAAAAAAAAGGGTAATCCACTTTGTGTAGTCATTATTTCGCACGGGAGGGCGACCTAGGTCCCTTCCGGTCCATATTCGTCATGTATCCTACCAAGCTTCATGTTCGATTAGAACGCAAATGATTGTTTGGTTTTTCCGGAATTTTTGCTCTTCTTTTTATTAAAAAAAACGTATTATTACTCTTACATTATTTTTCTTAGCGGAATAGGAACATAAAACGAAGGTCAGTTATGAATTAAAAGCAACGTTAGATTACACAAAATGGATTACCTATTTCTTTTCTTTTTTGCTTTTCTTCTTTATGTTCTTTTGTTTTTTATTACATAAAAAGGGATTAGATTTTTTTTTGGTCGGAAAAAAAGGGATTAGATTAAAACGCAAATGATTGTTTGGTTTTCCAAAATCTTTCCTCTTTTTTTTTTATATAAAAAAAGCATTAGTACTCCTGAATTATTTTTCTTAGCGAAATAGGTACATAAAAAGAAAGAGGTCAATTATGAATTATGAAGCAACGTTAGGTTGCACAAAGTGGATTACTTTTTTTTTTTTTTCCATTTTCTTCTTTTTGTTCTTTTGTTTTTTTAATTACAAAAAGAATAGGTTAGATTAAACGCAAATGATTGTTTGGTTTTTTCAAAATCTTTGTTCTTTTTTTTTCTTGTTATAAACAAAAAACGCACTACTACTCCTACATTATTTTTCTTAGCGGAATAGGAACATAAAAAGGTCAGCTATGAATTATAAAGCAATGTTAGAGAGGGAAAAAACGAAAAAGACGGACTGAACAGTGGGTGTACTACCTGTTTGTTGGGCTAATTGAGCTAATTGTTAGTGAAAGTCATATTTTTCAGACAAATGTTGAGCTAATTGGTGTTGCTCTATGCACATGACAATCAAATGACTTTGTAGAGGAAACTGAACCATTTTGAGGCTTTCAATCAAAAGCCACGAACATGGCTTGCATTAGTCAATCACATGAACATATAACATTGTGTTTTCTCGCCAAACCAAAGGTTTGTCTCTAATCAATTGTACAATTCAAAGGAGACGGGAATGTCCAGTCGGATTGCAGCTTGAAACTATTACAAACAAAAAAAGATGTAACAAAAAAAGAAACAACAAAAATAACAAACACTATAAACCTCCGAACAAGGCAAATAGATGATCATAGTTATAGCTTCAAAGTCTACTCCCTAGGCTTCCAGCTAGTAGGACAAAGCTCATTGCGATCTTACACGCAATGCAAGGTCTGCAGAAATGAAATTTGACAGTGGTGAAGACGATATATTTTGATCTAATTATGTAAAAGTGCCCGTTATTGCAAACAGCCGTAATATACAAAAGACAACACATGATTTACATAGTAGCCTTCCCTATCTTCCCCAGTATGCTCCATAATAAGTTACCAAAGTAGTTTCATTGAGAATGTCGCCTATGGCATAACCGAACATAGGAAACTATTATTACAGAGGAAAACTTTGGAATGACAACATCACAGCACAACAAAAATCAGATAACATGTAAATACACATTAAGGACTAAGAAGGATATACCTAATTATGAAAACTTAGATTTACTGTAGGATCACCAATATTGCTTGGATAAGAATCACTTCGAATGTGACTTAAATTACTCAAATAATATGGAAAATGACTTTCATCAAGTGTCGCTTGGACATAATCTCCCCCACTCCTCTTCCATTTCTCTTCATGTAGATTCAATCTCCCCCACTTATACCATCAGATTTTTTCCTTTGCAAATAATTTTCACAATCACGCAAAGTGAAACACAAGTTTTTGCTTCCTCCAACTTTGTTTGCTAAGCATTTATGTGCTGCAGTCCCCCCAATTCCTGCTTTAGCCAAGTACCCTTTTCATTATCAGATATCAACCTTCCGCATCTAATGAAATGCCTTTGATTTTCCGGCACAGACGCATGATTATACTCGGGAATGTACTCTATCACTTCATAGACACCATTATCAACCTAAAATTGGATACGAGTAAGACACTCACATCTAACTTCAAACCCCTCATATTTCTTTTCTTGATCAAATGAGCTGACAGAATGCTCCTCACAATTACATACAAAAGTTCGTCGAGTTATTTTTCCTTTCCTATTTCTAACCATAAGGCCCTTCCTCACTCCAAATCCTTTATTAATTGCATAGGCCACGTACTTATGATGTACTTCAACATCATTTGGAAAAACCATCCCTACTGCAAATTCAAATTCTTTTTCCACATCATGCATTACATATGCAAGATAGGTAGTTTCATGCTGCAACCAAAGGACAAAATGCAATTAAGTAGTTTATTAAAAAAATAATATCCCATTTGTCACTTAAGAAAGCAAAATATGTTTCACATAATTTGAGTGAAGAATTACCTCTGATTCAGTTATCCAATAACTTTATCTCTGCGAATTAACTGATGTGATGAATTTAAAATAGAGATAGTTCTTCCAAGTTCCTTCCTAATAAAACACAGAGCAAACATTTTTAGAATAGAGCCCCAAAGAAATATAAGGATTAAAATTCGCAGCTGAGTTACTATAGGCAAGATGCTCTTACCAACAAAAAGTAGACAAGGCATGCAGCTAATCATCAGAGAAAGTATCTCATTTAAATTTATCTATATACAATTGACTAGCAACCAAAGACAATAGAAAGTTTTCATTTTTGTGATTTCCCATTCATGCATGCTACACCATAAATTATGTGTGCCAAAAACCGTTTCCTAATGAAATATTAAACATACATTTTTAGAACGCAATCACTCGCATGATAATGCTGTATGAGCGATATTAGCTCAATGCTAGAACACAATCACTTGCGTAAAACTTACTTATGCTACAATATAAGAAACTAGACATTCAATTTAAGCCTTAAAATTTGCTCTGAAATTATTAATATCAAGTACAATGACCTATGTCTACTTAGTGGTCGAGAGTTGCAAGTCCAAACGCAATGTTATTGTCACGCCCCGCGCCCCGAGCACGAGCTTGTGACTCCTTACAAGCACAAACTCTCTCTCGAGGTCCTAGGATTCACATATAGGTCGAGAGATATATCATATAAAAAGTACGCGGAAGTGACGATATAAAAGCTCCTCCTTACAAATACAAAATGGGACTTGGGTAACGAGAATACTAATAAAGACATAAGTTCCCAAATATTCATACAAGAGCATGGCAAATTAAACTTGCTGGTCAATAGGGGTGATGAGGCTGGTACAAAAGACGATCATATCTGCTTTAAAAAAGGGACAGGCATTGTGGTCACCATCAAAATATCAGACTAGAAATAGGAACTCCTAAGTCGAGTTACTAGAATCATCAGTCTCCTTAGTATCTTCAGATGGCTCATACTCCAAGAGAGCCTCCGAGCAAACCTCCATGGTGTCCTCCATCATCTCGTTAGTTGACGGCTCCACTAGATCATCCTCAATAGCCTCGATCACTAAAACCTCATCGGTGTCCTCCAGGATCGGTGTCCTCTCAGGAACGTTCTTCAGCCAGCTACTGATCCTTCGGCCTCCACCGAATCCCAAGTGGGATGGCACCAACTGGGTATCACCCCACGGGGTACCTCAGTGGGCTTCAGTTGCCTTGTAGAAACATCCCCTATCTTTTTGAACCAAGCCTCGTACCTGTGAGGCTTCCAGCTACTACCACCCTCATCTACCCAAACAACCGTATACTTCCTAATATAAACGGTCCCCTTTCCATCAGGGAACTCCTCAAAATATATTGACATCTCCTTTGGGTCACCAAACGTGATTGGCCACATCCTCAAGGCATAAGATCTGAAAAATGGGATCCCACATATGGGTGAGACATACATCTCATTAAGGTGGGTCCTAATCCTAGGTTAGGCTGACCGTCCACTCAAACAAATACAATCACAAACAATTTATACAAAACGCATGAGGCATTCAACTATCACGAAATAACACACAGATGTCAAGCATGCAATCAAGGCATCTTATTACATCATTAAGCTAAAGCACATATTATCCAGCCAGATTACACCTTCCACCCTTTCTGCCTCCTTAATTTCATGCCCGCGTTTAAAATGCCTCAGGCACGATCCGTGTAAACGCATCAAACCGTCTCATTGATAAACCTGCGTAAATGCATCAGGTTTTCAATCTCATTCCAGGCCTGTGTCGACACATCCCAACTCCATCCCGCGTTTCAACACATCAGGACTATAGCCTTCTCAACCCGCATCTCGTACGCCTCAAGTTGCCATTCAATTCAAACCTCGCGTCTCAACGCCTCAGGGTACCCATTCACACAACCCCGCGTCTCATACGCCTCAGGGTATCACAACTTCTCAGACATGCCATAAGTTCATTTCAATTCATAGCACACGTTCGAATGCAACTGATGCGACGAACAACACATCCATGGCATGCGAGACAATTAAATTTGACATACAAATGCAACAATCAATTCATGGTGCAAGCATTGTCAAACAATCAAGTACTCTATATCTTTCTAGGACGTACATTAGACAATCACCTTATGAATCTCCAAGAATCGATCAATTTTCACACAATTCGCCCAATCGAGTCCAATCCTCCTATCAAAGGTTTAGAATCCCCTTGCCTCAAGCTTAATTGAATACAAGTCTTCTTCCAAGCACCTCAAGGGTTCGGTTATAATGATCCAATATCAAGTCCACCGCGCAACCTAAGGAAATTCATCTAATCATCAATTTTTCTTGCTCAAATCGTCACCCCACTAAACATACACCTCATGGACCTATCAATTAACATCTTCACACTTCTCAATGATGAATTTGGAGCTCAATTTCAACACCAACATCCTCCCACAAAATCGATATGCGCAGAACCGATACAGGACATACTTGGTTCTGTGCATATCCCAACTTATCAGCCCTTAAACTAACTTAAATCCTCAATTTTTTCACTGATCTACTGGAACATGTAGTTATAAGGGTTGGAAAGCCTCGTCGAAAATTTGGAGCCAAGGCGACGCCGGAAAGTCATTGAACGGCGTTGATTTCTCCGAGTCCTCCAACGGTCAGTTTTTACCCTTCAAACACAAGACCCATTTGGGGTCAAAACTCCATCAAATTGCTCCAAATTTTTTGTCACAACTCATTTTATGTGTCCTCTAGATGTCCACAAAATTTGGTCAAAAAATTCAAAGGATTCGAGGTCCTATGAAGCCTAAACTGTGGCTTACCTCCAGCTGTGACGATTTCCGTCGACTTCCGGGAGATTGGTCGGCCGGAGCTCCTCACTGAGTCAAATGGCTTGCTTCCACTTGAAAAATGTCGAAAAGAGGATGAGGAAGCAGCAGGTGGTCGGCTCGGTGGTTGGAAGTCGCCGAAAGTGGCGGTCGACGGCGGCAAAGCTGGCGGATAGAATCGATCTGGCAGCGAGCGGTCGATAGAAGGGAAGAAGAAGAAGAAGAAGAAGAAGAAGAAGAGAAATGGCAAAATGGAGGAAGGTGTTCGGCCAAGAGGAGAGAGAGAGAGGTTTATGCAAATTTTCAAGAGTCAACTTGGTTGAATATTAGGTTAAAAGTGACTCAATCAACATCAAAGCTTAATCATTTGACACTTGTCCAAGGGTCAATCAATGCTTCATCCAATGGCTCTCATTTTCTTCACTTTTCGACAGCCTTGGGACATGGTTAATGATCAAAATGCCCTCATCCAATTATATAGGTAAGGTTAGGGCTTGAGGGGCAAAATGGTAATTTTATCCCCTACGTCCGGAACGTTATTTTTCTAATCTCAATTTTCTTTGATAAGGCGACGGCCAATCTAGTTATAATGTTGAAATTCTTCATTCTCTATTTTCTAATTTGAGATTCGTTTTTGAATCATTTCTCTATCAGACGTGGTTCCAGCCTATTTCGAACTGATGGACGGCTTTTGTAGCCGTTACGCGTATCGACCCTGTGATTCATATCACAATTAGGGCTCGTCAATTCATGGCGACTTTGGTTGTCATGTAATTGTGAGGGTCTATTACTAGTTTCGATGGTCTCGATCGTCACTTTTTAATTTAGAAAAATTTTATAAATTATATATTGGTTAAGCGGCATCACACGCGCTCCAATCATATAACGCTAGCAATGCATTTCTTAATCGTTCTTAGATCGGCCTTTTTATGGATCTAAATGTCCCCTCGACAATCCTTTTGGTCAAAGCGTCATTTCCTATTCGAGTTTCCTAGGTACACATACCTTATCTCGCGTTAGCCTTTCCATCTTGATTAGTCAACTCAAGATTGATTAGATCCGAGCGAGATACAACTGAAATACATTGTTAGATACTTTCTCATTAATGAGTCTTGAAATGACAGGAGAAATCATAATGTCACATCTCTTTCCCCCTTACAAAAATTTCATCCCCGAAATTTACATCAAACTTAGTTACTTGAACAAATGGGGGTATTGACGCTTCATCGTTTCCTCGCTTTCCCACTTAGCGCCTTCGGTTCCATGGTGCTCCCAAATAACTTTGACCAATGGAATCGTTTTATTCCTCAGAATTTGCTTCTTTCGATCTTCGATCCTAACTGGCTTCTCCACATAGGATACTTTGTCATCCATTTCTATAATTTCGTAATCCAGTACATGCATCGGGTCTGGCTCATACTTCCGTAGCATTGACACATGGAAGAAGTTGTGCACTTGGGATAGATTAGGCGGTAAGGTCAGTCTGTAGGCTAAGGTTTCGATTCGTTCCAAAATTTCGAATGGGCTTACGTACCTTGGGCTCAATTTTCCTTTCTTTTCAAATAGCGATAATCTCATCATTAGCGACACCTCGAAGAAAACATGATCGCATACTTGAAATTCCAAAGGCTTACGTCCTCTATCTGCATAACTCTTCTGACCACTCTATGCCGTCTTTAGTCTTTCTCGAATTATCTTTATCGCTTCCACCGATTGCTCCACTAACTCTAGGCCTATGATACTTATTTCTCTAACCTCATCCCAGCAAATCGAGGTTCTGCAGGCTCTTCCATAAAGCGCTTCAAACGGTGCTATTCGAATGCTTTGCTGATAACTATTATTATATGGAAATTTTACCAAATGCAGCTGATCCTCCCATCCACCTTTGAAGTCTATCACGCATACTTGCAACATATCCTCGAGCGTCTAAATCATCCTCTTCGATTGTCCGTCCGTTTGGGGATGGTATGTCGTACTAAATTGCAGTCGAGTCCCCATGGCATCTTGAAGGCTATTCCAGAAGTTCGTTGTGAACTTGGGATCTCTGTCCGATGTAATTGTCACGGGTACTCCATGTAGTCTCACTATCTGTCGTATATACAACTCAGCATATCTATCTATCGCGAAATCCTTTTGCACAAGGATGAAGTGTGCAGACTTGGTCAATCGGTCCACGACTACCCAAATAGAATCGTGGCCTCTCTAGCTCCTTGGGAGCCCCATCACGAAATCCATCGTTACGTGCTCCCATTTCAATTCAGGAATTTCTAGCGGCCGTAATAATCCACCAGGCTTACAGTGTTGTGCTTTCACCTGCTGGCATGTCAAGCACCTCGCCAAATACTTCGCCACGTCCACTTTCATCCCGTTTCACCAATAATTTTGACGCAAGTTCTGATACATCTTTGTGCTTCCTGGGTGAATACTATAATTGCTCCTATGAGCCTCGGATAAAATCCTTTCTCTAAGTCCTTCATCCTTTGGCATTCATAGACGTCCTCGAAATTTCAAAATTCCATCCTCTAGTTTTCACGCTCCGCGTCCCGAGCACGAGCGCGCGACTCCTTACAAGCACAAACTAACTCTCGAGGTCCTAGGATTCACATAAATATGTCGAGAGATATATCATATAGAAAGCACGCAAAAGCAGTGATATAAAAACTCCTCCGTACAATATAAAATGGGACCTGGGTAACAAGGGCACAGATAATACATAAACTTCCGATTACTTATACAAGGCACGGCAAACTAAACATACTAGTCGGTAGGGTGGCAAGGCTAACACAAAAGACAGGCATCAGTCTTCCAAAAGAAGCAGGTGTCAAGAACACCATCAAAATATCATACCAAAAAAGCAGAGACATCTAGGTCGAGCTGCTAGAGTCGTCAGTCTCCTCCTCAGCCTCCTTAGTGGGCTCGTACTCCGAGAAGGTCTCCGAGCAAACCTCTACGGTATCCTCCATCATCTCGTCAACTGACGGCTCCACCAAATCATCCTTGGTAGCCTCGATCACTATAAACTCATCGGTGTCCTCCAGAGTTGGGGTCTTCTCAAGGCCATTCCTTGAGCAAACGACTGATCCCTCGGCCTCCACTGAATCCCGAGCGGGATGGCACCAACCGGGTATCACCCCAAGAGGCACCTCAGTGGGCTTCAATGGCCCTGTAGAAACGTCTCCTATTTTCCTGAACCATGCCTCGTACATGTGAGGCTTCCAGCTACTACCACATCTACCTAGACGATTGTACACTTCCTAACATAAACCCCCTGTCCGTCAGGGAACTCCTCAAAATATACAAACATCTCATTTGGGTCACCAAACTTGATTAGCTACATCCTCAAGGCCTAGGAACTGAAAAATGGGGTCCCACAACGGGGTGGGACGTACATCTCAGTAAGGTGGGTCCTAACCCTAGGTTAGGCTGACCGTCTACTTAGGCAGATACAATCACAAATAATTTATACAAAATCACATGAGGCATTAAACTATCATAAAATAACACACAGATGACAAGCATGCAATCAAGACATCTTATTACATCATTAAGCTCAAGCCATATTACGCCTTCCACCTCTTCCTACCTCCTCACTTCTATGTCCCCGTTTAGAACGCCTCAGGCTTGGTCCGCGTAAACGCATTAGACTGTTTCATTAACAAACCCGCGTAAACGCATCAGGTTTTCAATTTCATCCAGGCCTGTGTCGACACATCTCAACTCCGTCTTGCGTTTCAACGCATCAGGACTATGGCCTTCTCAACCTTACGTCTCGTACGCCTCAAGATGCCATTCAATTTGCCTCAGCGCCTCAGGGCATTCATCCACATAACCCCACGTCTCATACGCCTCAGGGTGTCACAACTTCTCAGACATGCCATAAGTTCATTTCATTTCATAGCACATGTTCGATTGCAACTCATGTGGCAAACGACACATCCATGACATGCGAGACAATTACATTTGACATATAAATGTAACAATCGAATCATAGCATAAGCATTGTCAAACATTCAAGTCTTCTATATCTTACTAGGACGTGCATTGGACAATCATATTATGAACCTCCAAGAATCAATCAATTCGCATATAAATCACCCAATTGAGTCCAATCCTCCTATCAAAAGTTTAGAATCCCCTTACCTCAAGCTTAAAGCAATACAATTTTTCTTCCAAAGGCCTCAAGGGTTCGATTTTAATGATCCAAAATCGAGTCCCCGCACAACCTAAGGAAATTCATCCAATAATCAATTTTTCTTGCTCAAATCATCGCCCCACTAAACCTACACCTCATGGATTTATCAATTAACATCCCCACACTTCTCAACGATGAATTTGGAGTTCAATTTCAACACTAACAGCCTCCCACAGAATCGGTATGCACAAAACCGAAACAAGGCATACTCAGTTCTGTGCATATCTCAACTTAGCATCCCTTAAACTAGCTTAAACCCTCAATCTATTTGCTAATCTACTTGCTAACATCTAGTTCTAAGGGTTGGAAAGTCTCACCAAAAATTTGGAGCCAAGGCGACGCTGGAAAGTCCTTGAACGGCGCCGGTTCCTCCGGGTTTGCTACCGGTTCTGGCCCTTCAAACACAAGAACCATTTGGGGTCAAAACTCCATCAAATTCCTCCAAAATTTTTACCACAGCTCAGTCTATATGTCCCCTAGATGTCCACAAAATTTGGTCAAAAAACTCAAATATTTTGGGGTTCTATGAGGCCTAAACCGTGGCTTACCTCCAGTTGCGACGATTTCTGTCGATTTTCGGGAGATTGCTCGGCCAGAGCTCCTCAGGTGGTCAAACGGCTTGCTTCCACTTTGAGATGTCGGCAAGATGATGAGGAAGCAGCAGGTGGTCAGCTCGATGGCTGGGAGTCTCCAAAAGTAGCGATCGACGGCGGCGAACGAGCGAGCAGAATCCGATCGAGCGGCAGGCTTCTCGACAAAAAAGAAGGGAAGAAGAAGAAGATGAAAAATGCCAAATGGAGGGGTGTGTTCGGCCAAGAGGAGAGAGAGAGAGGTTTATACTTCAATTTTCAAGAGTCAACTTGTTGAATGGTAGGTTAAAAGGTGACTCTATCAGCATCAAGGCTTAATCTCTTGACACTTGTCCATTGTGTCAATCAATGCTCATCCATTGACTCTCAATTCTTCAAATTTTCGGCAGCTATAAAGGGCTTCAATGACCAAAATGCCCTTATCCAATTATATAGGTAAGGTTAGGGCTTGAGGGGCAAAATAGTAATTTTACCATCGACGTTCGGTACGTCGTTTTTCTGATTCTAAATTTCTTCGATAAGGCGATGGCCAATCCAATTGTAATTTTGAAATTCTTGATTCTCCATTTTTAAATTTTGAGACTCGTTTCTGAATCATTTCTCTATCCAATGCGATTTCAGCCTATCCCGAACTGACGTGCGACTTTTGCAGACGTTACGTGTATCGACCCTGTGATTCATATCACAATTAGGGTTCGTCAATTCATGGCAACTTTGGTTGTCATATAATTGTGAGGGGCTATCACTAGTTCCGATGGTTTCGATCGTCACTGTTCGATTTAGGAAAATTTTGCAAATTATATATTGGTTAAGCAGCATCACCCGCACTCCAATCATATAACGCTAGCAATGCATTCCTTAATGGTTCTTAGATCTGATTTTTTATGGCTCTAAATGTCTCATCGACAATCCTTATGGTCAAAGCGCCATTTCCTATTCGAGTTTCCTAGGTCCACGTACCTAGTCTCGTGTTAGCCTTTCCCTCTTGGTCAGTCAAGTCGAGATTGATTAGATTCGAACGAGATACGATTGAAATACATCGTTAGATACTTTCTCATTAATGAGTCTTGAAATGACAGGGAAAATCATAATGTCACAACTCTTCCCCCTTACAAAAATTTCGTCCCCGAAATTTACATTAAATTCGTTACTCAAACAAATAGGGGTATTGACGCCTCATCGTTTCCTCGTTTTCCCACGTAGTGCCTTCGGTTTTCATGGTGCTCCCAAATAACTTTGGCCATTGGAATCGTTTTATTCCTCAGAATTCGCTCCTTTCGATCTTCGATCCTAACTGGCTTCTCCACGTAAGATACCCTGCCATCCACTTCTATAACCTCGTAGTCCAGCACATGCGTCGGGTCCGATTCGTACTTTCGTAACATAGACACTTGGAAGACGTTGTGCACTTGAGATAAATTAGGCGGTAAGGCCAGTTTATAGGCTAAGGTCCCAATCCAGTCCAGAATTTCAAATGGACCTACGTACCTTGGGCTCAGTTTTCCTTTCTTTCCAAATCGAGATAATCCTCTCATTGGCGACACCTTAAGGAAAACATGATCGCCTACTTGAAACTCCAAAGGCTTATGCCGTTTATCCGCGTAACTCTTTTGACGACTCTGTACCATCTTCAGTCTATCCCGAATTATCTTTACCGCTGCCACCGATTGCTCTACTAACTCTGGGCCTGTAATACTTCTTTCTCCAACCTCGTCCCAGCAAATTAGGGTTCTGCAAGCTCTTCCATAAAGCGCTTCAAACGGTTCCATTTGAATGCTTTGTTGATAGCTGTTATTACATGCAAACTCCACCAAATGCAGTTGATTCTCCCATCCACCTTTGAAGTCTATTATGCACGCTTGTAACATGTCCTCGAGCGTTTGAATCGTCCTCTCCGATTGTCCGTCCATTTGTGGATGGTATGCCGTACTAAATTACAGTCGAGTCCCTATGGCATCTTGAAGGCTCTTTCAGAAGTTCGCTGTGAGCTTGGGATCTCTGTCCAATGTGATTGTCACGGGTACTCCGTGTAGTCTCACTATCTGCCGCATATACAACTCGGCATATCCATCCATCGCGAAATCCTTTTGCATAGGAAGGAAGTGTGCGGACTTGGTCAACCTGTCCACGACTACCCAAATAGAATCATGGCCTCTCTAGCTCCTTGAAAGTCCCATCACAAAATCCATCGTTCCATTTGGGAATCTTTAACGATTGTAATAATCCACCAGGCTTATAGTGTTGTGCCTTTACCTGCTAGCATGTCAAGCACCTTGCCACGTATTTGGCTACATCCACTTTCATCTCATTCCACTAGTAATGTTGATGTAAGTTCTGATACATCTTCGTGCTTATTGGGTGGATACTATAATTGCTCCTGTGAGCCTCTGATAAAATTCTTTCTCTAAGCTCTTCATCCTTTGGCACGCATAAACGCCCTCGAAATTTCAGAATTCCATCCTCCAATACTTGGAACTCTGGTTTCATTTTTGTCGCGTCCATTTCTAGGATTTTCTAAATTTATGGGTCCGTATGCTGCAAGGCTTTTATCCTTTCCTAGATCTCAGGTTCTATTCTCAGTGTGGCTATCAAACTGGATAACTGACAGACTTCCAATTTGAACTCAGAATCCCTCAAATTCTCGAATAACGACCACCTTTTCACCAATAGACAGGCGATGCTCGATTTTCAGCTGAGTGCATCCGCGACTGGATTCACTTTCCCAGGGTGATAAAATATGTCACAATCATAATCCTTAAGAAGTTCCATCCATCGACGCTGTCTCATATTCAGTTCCTTCTGGGAAAACAGATATTTTAGGCTCTGGTGGTCAGTGTAAATCTGGAAATGTTTGCCACACAAATAATGCCTCCAAATTTTCAGAGCAAAGATGATTGCTGCTAATTCCATATCATGGGTTGGATAGTTCATTTCGTGCGGTCTTAGCTGTCGGGACGTATAGACAACAACTCTTCCATGTTGCATTAGCATGCAACCTAGCTCCTTTAGCGATGCATCGCTTTATATCTCATATCCTCCAGGTCCTGATGGGATTGTTAATACCGGTGCAATTGTTAACCGATGCTTGAATTCTTAGAAACTCCTTTCACATTTATCTGTCCACTCAAACCTCGTTTCTTTCTTAGTCAATCTCGTCAATGGAATGGCTATGGACGAAAACTTCTCCACAAAACGCCGGTAATACCTTGTCAATCCTAAGAAACTTCAGACTTTCGTGACTGTAGTAGGCCTAGGCCAATTCGTTACAGCTTCAATTTTCGCAGGATCCACAACAATTCCTTCTCCAAACACCACATGGCCAAGAAATGCCACTTTATTCAACCAGAACTCGCATTTGCTAAACTTAGCGTCAAGCGAGTGCTCCCTCAGGATCTGCAAAACCATCCTCAGGTGCTCTTCGTGTTCCCCGTTACTCCTTGAGTAAATTAGGATATCGTCGATAAAGACTATGACGAATCTATCTAAGAATTCCTTGAACACCCAATGAATCAGGTCCATGAATGCGGCTGGAGCATTGGTCAGTCCAAAAGGCATCATAGTGAATTCATAATGACCATATCTTGTCCTAAAAGCAGTCTTAGGT
Organism: Rhodomyrtus tomentosa; assembly: GCA_028455895.1. Lineage (NCBI taxonomy): Eukaryota > Viridiplantae > Streptophyta > Magnoliopsida > Myrtales > Myrtaceae > Rhodomyrtus > Rhodomyrtus tomentosa. Next base: position 11,356,165 of record JAPCWY010000011.1, read on the forward strand.
ATGTCTTCTTTCTTAATTCTCAACTGGTGATACCCGGTTCTCAAGTCAATCTTAGAGAATACTGCAACTCCTTGCAACTGATCAAATGAATCATCAATCTTTGCCAGAGGGTACTTATTCTTCACTATCACTTGGTTCAACTGTCTATAGTCAATGCATAGACGCAATGATCCATCCTTTTTCCTTATAAACAACACCGACACTCCCCACGGTGAAGTACACGGTCGGATAAATCCCTTATTCAGTAACTCTTGCATCTGCACCTTTAACTCCTTCAGTTCTGACAATGACATTCTATAGGGTGCCTTCGAGATCGGCTCCATTCCGGGAGCTAACTCAATCACGAACTCTATTTCTCGCTCCGGTGGCAATCTTGGTAACTCCTGGGGAAAAATGTCAGGAAACTCACGCACTACTGGAATGCTTTCTAGTTTGGGCTCCTCGGCAGTCGTGTCCATACTGTGACTAAGTACGTCTAACATCCTTCAATCATCAACTTTGTCATTTCAAGAGACTAAAGGAATCGAGGTTCCTTCTCGACTTCATACAAATTCAAAACTAGGGCGGCCTTCTGGATAGAAACGGGTTATCCTACGATCATAATCCACTATAGCCCCTTGTTTACCCAACCAGTCCATTCCTATGATCACGTCGAAATCATACATGGGCAACACAACTAAATCAATACTCCCCCTACTACCACAAATTACGATCCTACAGTCAGCATAACCCAACGAAACCATCACATTATCTTTCAACGGGGTGGCAACAGGCAGAATCACACTCAATGGTTCTAACTTCATATCAACCAAATCAGCAAACTGGGCAGATATGAACGAATGCGTTGCTCCAAGATCAAACAAAGCATATGCAGCTTGGTCACACAAATAAACCGCACCTGTGACCACGCCTAACGTTTCTTCTGCCTTCTTCCGGGCTACTGCGTAAACTCTCCCATAAGCTGGGAGTCTATTCTGATCAACTTGAGGAGTGGTAGTCGACGGTTCAGCCTGCGGTCGCTGCCCTTGAGGTCTATTCGCTAGAGCTTGATTCGGGCAAGTCCGCATCTTATGGCCCATATGACCACACTTGAAGCATGCTCCAGTTCTTGCCGGGCATGGTCCATTACCATTCCTTCTGCCATAGAAGCGACAGTTCTAGTTCATGGGATTCGGCGGCTTCACAATGTCCTTCCTAATCGGAGGGACAAAACGCCTATTGCCAGTCACTGGCCTCTTACCCGTCTGGCGGTTGTCTCTAAATGAATTAAACCGTGATCCAGATGCGACATTCCTCTCCTTCAAGTCTGTCACATCCCGAACCCGGCGAGTGTACGAACATCCCACCAAGCCGTTTCTTTATGAAAGTCCTCTAGGATCTTTTAGCCCACAATACAAATAATCCACTTCTATAAGCGGAAGCTTCAGTTATCTCTGCTCCATTCAATAAAACAAATGACTAGGGACAAATAGTAGTGGTTACATTTTACAATCGCAAAATAGAATACAATCCCTAAGTTCACAGAATATCCTGTACTCATTCACTTTAATGCCAATCGTTGAACTTACTAATGCTCCATCGCCTGGACCCTAAAGAAAATGTTAATCCCCAACGAGATGAGATATACATATCAGTAATGTAGGTCATAACCCTAGGTTAGGCTGACAATCCACTCAGGCAGTTAAAATCACCAGCAACTCATACCAATAAACATATGAGGCATTCAACTATCGATAACAACACACAGATGTCAGGCATGCAGTCATGGCATCATAACATATCAATATGAACATACACACATCGCCATGCCGAATCACCACTTCCACCTTTCCAACTTGCCTCACTTTCATGCCTGCGTTTAGAACGCCTCAAGTTCGATCCGCGAAAACGCATCAAACCGTCTCATTGACAAACACGCGTAAACGCATTAGGTTTTCAATGTTACTCCAGGCCTGTGTCGACACACCATAACTCCGTCCCGCGTTTCAACGCATCAGGACTATGGCCTTCTCAACCCCGCGTATCATACGCCTCAGGGTGCCATTTAATTCAAACCCCGTACCTCAGCGCCTTAGGGCATTAATCATACCACTCTGCGTCTCATACGCCTCAGTGTATTACCACATCTCAGTCATGCCAAAATTTCAATTCAATTTATACACATAATGCCATGTGCAAACTCATGCACAAACCATACACTTATGGCATGCATGACAATCAAATTCAACGTCCAAATGCGACAATTCACTAAAGGCACAAGCATGATCAAGCATTTGAGTCACCTATACCCTCCTAGGACGTACAATGAACAATTACTTTAAAATCTTTCAAGGATCAACCACAATTGCACTCGACTCGCCCAATTGAGTCCAACCTTCCTATCAAAGGTTTAGAATCCCCTTATCTCAAGCTTAATGCCACAAAACCCTCTTCCCAAGCACCTCAATAATTTGGTCCTAACGGTCCAAGATCAAGTCCACCGCACAACCTAAGAAAATTCATCCAAAACCTCAATCCATCAAAACTGCCCAATTCAAGACCCCACGACCTGGTTCAATCTCTCAAAATCTGAAATTTTTATACTGAATTTTTGAGAAAAAAAAATGCATGGCCTTAAACTTCAAGATCTTACGGACATGTAGGAGAAAATATGGCTCAATTTGGATATTGGATGACTTAGAACGAGCCGTTTTAAAATCGGTGTGCGTAGAAAACAGGATTTAGCAGCTCTCGGGTTTCTCATGTTTTTCACACCAAAACCACTTTTTAAACCCTTTCAATTCCATCAAAAATCCACCCTTTAGTAAGCCAACATCCTAATTAAGGGTTAGAAGTCTTCTTACGGAAATAATTAAGCCAACAAACTCCTTTAAGAACCGCAATAATCCTCGATTCCTAATCTGCTCGGTACAAGGCAGATTCTGTTCCTAGGAAATACCATGTAAACCGGCATCAAAACTTCAATCTAACTCACCAATCCTATACTAACAAGTAGTATCATGTTTAGGGTGTCTTACCAATAAATTTTGGGGCAAGGCGAGGCTCCTACGGCCTTCAAAGGTGCCTAGTTCCCAGACCCATCGAAGAGGACAGATTCTGTCCAAGAGAAATCCATGGACATTCAACCACCAAAATCCATTCAAACCTCAATCAAACTTCAAACTAAAACCATTAAACCTTAATACTACGGGTCAAGAAGGTCTCACCTCAATTTGCATGCAAGACAAGCCATTTAAATCGGCCTAAAGAAGCTCATGGCCAGATTGGACCCTATTCTGACCTCTTAGGACTCCGGCGGCTCCACGGGTCAAACGGAGTATCGAATCGACGAACGATCACTTGAAGGTTGTAGGCAAGACCTCAAGGAGTGTTGTGGTGGTCAGAGTTGGGTCGAATGGTGGCCGAAAGCCGGCGTCGTGGCGGACGAACGATGAGGACAGAATCTGTCCGGCGAGCAAGAGGAAGAGAGGAAGAGGGAAACGTGAGATTGAGAGGGAGAGAGAAAGTGGCTGAGTAAAATTGGAGAGAGAGAGGGCCTTCTTCATTTTTCTTTGTCCCCAAGTCAAGGAGAGAGAGAGGATTGGTAGGTGAGATTATGACATCCATTTATTGCCAATCTAGAGATCTAACCTAACCTAAGTGGATAAGGCCTCCAAATGATGACACTTGTCCCATCCACATAAAAATCTTGGACTAAATTAACTAATATACCCTCAAATTTTCGGCCACAAGGAGAAGAAGAGGAATGACTACTTTGCCCTTGCTTGTTCTTATGTGAAAGAATGTCCTTGAAGGCAAAACGGTAATTTTCCACCTTCAATCTAAATTTTACTTTTTCAAATCTTAATTACTTTCGATAAGGCGACGTCCAATTCAATTGTAATGTTGGAATTCTTGATTCTCCATTCTCGAATTTCAAGACTTGTTTTTGAATCATTTCTCTAATCAATGCGATTTCAACCTATCCGGAACCGACGGACGGCTTTTGCAGATGTTACGCGTATCGACCCTATGATTCATATCACAATTAGGACTTGTCAATTCATGGCGACTTTGGTTGTCATGTAATTGTGAGGGTCTATCACTAGTTCCGATGGCCTCGATTGTCATTGTTCGATTTAGGAAAATTTTGCAAATTATATATTGATTTAAGCGACATCACCCGCGCTCTAATCTTATAATGCTAGCAATGTAATCCTTAATCGTTCTTAGATTGACCTTTTGTGGCTCTAAATGTCCCATTAATAATCCTTATGGTCAAAGCGTCATTTCCTATTCGAATTCCCTAGGTCCACATACCCTATCTCACGTTAGCCTTTCCCTTTTAGTCAGTCGACTCGAGATTGATCAGATTCGAGCGAGATATGACTTAAATACATCGTTACATACATTGTCATCAATGAGTCTTGAAATGACAGGAAAATTAGACTGTCACAAGGTCTCTCTCGATCATCTGACCCCGTTCATAGATTTCCTTGTAGGTTCTCAGATTCAGGGCTATCATCTCACTGCGAAGCTCAGGCCTCAGTCCATCTCGAAATCTCCGCGCCTTCTCCAGGGGATCCTCTATCGATCGGGGTGCGTACCTCGATAATCTGGAGAACTCAGCTTCATACCGGTCCATAGTCAGTTGATTTTGATGCGGTTGTAAGAATTCAACTTGCTTTCTTTCTCGGGCTATTTTTGAGAAATACTTATCATTGAATGTCGTAGTAAAGGCATTCCAAGTCATGGTCATTCCTTTCGAAAAAACTCCATTCTTGATGGCAGCCTACCAATCATTCGCTGTACTTTCTAGTTGGTACGCTGCCAATAGTACTTTCTCTTCGTCCATGCACCTCAGGACTCCAAAAGCCTTTTCTAGTTTCTCGATTCATCTCGGTGCTAGTTCGGGATCTCCAATCCCATTAAAATGGATCGGTTTCAACTTGATAAATTGTTCGACCAGCTAGCCCATCTACCTGGCCGCAATAATTTCTTCATGGGCATTCACTGCCTCATTGCCCTGGTCGTGATCGCCATTGTTTCCGTTGCCCTCGTTGTTGCCGTTGTTAGCATTGACGGCAGCTATTGCGGCTCCTACCGCTTGGGCTATGGCAGCATCCCTATCCTGGTTCTACTTGTTGATGAGGTTGCCAATCCTTTCGAGCGCCCTCAATACTCTGTCTATCCTCGGGTCCTCTACTACAAGCGGCCTCGAGCTAGAGGCTCCGCTCTTGGGCCTTCCAAGTCTCCTAGACGGATTACTCGTTCTTATACGCTTCTACTGAGTCTGGTCCACCACAATTTCATCAAGGAGTTAGTAACTCATTCATTCAACCAAGTCCAACGCTACCAAACTATGCCTTCACAGAAACAGTTACAATATAATAGCTTTCCACACAACAAATTCCACAGATTCTTCAATACGCAGTTCATGGCTATTCCTCAATTCCGTTCACTCCAACGATTCACCAAAAATAAGCCATGCCCATTCACTTAATAGACCAAAACCCAGAAATGACTTTCAATGCTAAATATGGAACTTCATTCTCATAAATCACCTCAATCTTGCCAAGGCCAAATGCCAATCACATACGCCAAGCCCTATGCCATGCCCCTCGTGCCTTATTCTAGGAAGTCCTCTAAGGTCTCGCTATCCGTTCTTGTCTCAACTTAATCCTCCTATTACTCCAATTCTCAATTAATTTTGGATCGAGCTAACCATGCTCTGATACCAAGCAAACGAGGATGTCATGCCCTGCATCCCGGGCACGAGCGCACAACTCCCTACAAGCACAAACTATCTGTCAAGGTCCCAAGATTCACATATATAGGACGAGAGATATATCATATAGAAAGCACGCGGAAGCAGTGATATAAAAACTCCTCCGTACAATATAAAATGGGACCTGGGTAACGATGGTACCAATAATACATAAACTTCCGATTACATATACAAGGCACGACAAACTAAACATACTAGTCGGTAGGGTGGCAAGGCTAACACAAAAGACAGGCATCAATCTTTCAAAAGAAGCAGGTATTGAGAACGCCATCAAAATATCAGACTGGAAAAGCAGAGACTCCTAGGTCGAGCTACTGGAGTTGTCAGTCTCCTCCTCAGCCTCCTCAGTAGGCTCGTACTCCGAGAAGGTCTCCGAGAAAATCGTTACGGTGTCCTCCATCGTCTCGTCAACTGACAGCTCCACCAAATCATCCTCAGTAGCCTCGATCACTATGACCTCGTCGGTGTCCTTCAGTGTCGGGGTCTTCTCAAGGCCATTCCTCGAGCAAACGACTGATCCCTCGGCCTTCACTGAATCCTGAGCGGGATGGCACCAACTGGGTATCACCCCACGGGGCACCTCAGCGGACTTCAACGGCCCTGTAGAAACGTCCCTTTTCTTCCTGAACCGTGCCTCGTACTAGTGAGGCTTCCAGCTGCTACCACCCTCATCTACCCAGACGACTGTACACTTTCTAAAATAAACGGTCCCTTGTCCATCAGGGAACTCCTTAAAATATACAGACATCTCCTTTGGGTCACCAAACTTGATTGGCCACATCCTCAAGGCCTAGGATCTAAAAAATGAGGTCCCACAATGAGGTGAGACATACATCTCAATAAGGTGGATCCTAACCCTAGGTTAGGCTGACTATCCACTCAGGTAGATACAATCACAAACAATTTATACAAAATCACATGAGGCATTAAACTATCATGAAATAACACACGGATGACAAGCATGCAATCAAGGCATCTTATTACATCATTAAGCTCAAGCCATATTACACCTTTCACCCCTTCATGCCTCCTTACTTCCATGCCCGCGTTTAGAATGCCTCAGGCTTGGTCCGCGTAAACCCATTAGATCATTTCATTGACAAACCCATGTAAACGCATCAGGTTTTCAATTTCATCTAGGCCTGTGTCGACATATCTCAACTCCGTCCCGTGTTTCAATGCATTAGGACTATGGCCTTCTCAACCCTACGTCTCGTACACCTCAAAGTGCCATTCAATTCAAACCTCGCACCTCAGTGCCTCAGGGCATTCATCCATACAACCTCGCATCTCATACGCCTCAGGGTGTCACAACTTCTCAGATATGCCATAAGTTCATTTCATTTCATAACACACGTTCGATTGCAACTTATGCGACGAACGACACATCCATGATATGCGAGACAATTACATTTGACATACAAATGTGACAATAGAATCATAGCACAAGCATTGTCAAACATTCAAGTCCTCTATATCTTTCTAGGATGTGCATTGGACAATCATATTATGAACCTCCAAGAATCGATCAATTCGCATACAAATCACCCAATCGAGTCCAATCCTCCTATCAAAGTTATATAACCCCCTTACCTCAAGCTTAAAACAATACAATTCTTCTTCCAAGCACCTCAAGGGTTCGGTTATAATGATCCAAGATAGAGTCCCCGCACAACCTAAGGAAATTCATCCAATCATCAATTTTTCTTGCCCAAATCATCACCCCACTAAACCTACACCTCATGGACTTATCAATTAACATCCCCACACTTCTCAACGATGAATTTGGAGCTCAATTTCAATACCAATAGCCTCCCACAGAATCAGTATGCACAGAATAAAAACAGGGCATACTCGGTTATGTGCATATCCCAACTTAACAGCCCTTAAACTAGTTTAAACCCTCAATTTATTCGCTAATCTACTTGCTAACATGTAATTCTAATGGTTGGGAAGTTTCACCAAAAATTTGGAGCTAAGGCGATGCTGTAAAGTCCTTGAACGGCGTCGGTTCCTCCGGGTCTGCTACCGGTCAGTTCTGGCCCTTCAAACACAAGACTCATTTGGGGTTAAAACTCCATCAAATTCCTCCAAACTTTTTATCATAGCTCAGTCTATGTGTCCCCTAGATATCCACAAAATTTGATCGAAAAAATCAGATTTCGGGGTCCTATGAGGCCCAAACCGTGGCTTACCTCCAGTTGCGACGATTTCTATCGACTTTCTGGAGATTGGTCTGCCAGAGCTCCTTAGGTGGTCAAACGGCTTGCTTCCACTTGGAGAACGTCGACAAGAGGATGAGGAAGTAGCAGGTGATTGGCTCGGTGGCTAGGAGTGGCCGGAAGTGGCGGTCGACGGCAGCGAACGAGCGAGCAGAATCCGGTCGGGCGGCAAGCTTCTCAGCAAAGAAGAAGGGAAGAAGAAGAAGAAGAAATAAATCGGCAAATGGAGGGGTGTGTTTGGCCAAGAGGAGAGAGAGAGAGAGGTTTATACTTCAATTTTCAAGAGTCAACTTGTTAAATGGTAGGTTAAAAGGTGACTCCATCAACATCAAGGCTTAATCTCTTGACACTTGTCCATTGTATCAATCAATGCTCATCCAATGGCTCTCAATTCTTCAAATTTTCGGCAGCTATAAAGGGTTTCAATGACCAAAATGCCCTTGTCCAATTATATAGGTAAGGTTATGGCTTGAGGGTAAAATGGTAATTTACCCTCGACGTCCGGAACATCGTTTTTCTGATTCCAAATTTCTTCGATAAGGCGATGGCCAATCCAATTGTAATGTTGAAATTCTTGATTCTCCATTTTCAAATTTCGAGACTCATTTTTGAATTATTTCTCTATCCAATGCAATTCTGGCCTATCCTGAATTGACGGGAGGCTTTTGCAGACGTTACGCGTATCGACCTTATGATTCATATCACAATTAGGGCTCGTCAATTCATGGCGACTATGGTTGTTATGTAATTGTTAGGGTCTATCACTAGTTCCGATGGTCTCGATCGTCACTGTTCGATTTAGAAAAATTTTACAAATTATATATTGGTTAAGCGGCATCACCCGCGCTCCAATCATATAACGCTAGCAATACATTCCTTAATCGTTCTTAGATCGACCTTTTTATGGCTCTAAATGTCCCCTCGGCAATCCTTATGGTCAAAACGCTATTCAAGTTTCCTAGGTCCACATACATAGTCTCGCGTTAGCCTTTCCCTCTTGATCAGTCAACTCGAGATTGACGAGATACGACTGAAATACATCGTTAAATACTTTCTCATTAATGTGTCTTGAAATGACAGGAAAAATTAGAATGTCACACTAGTACTTGGAACTCTGGTTTCCTTTTTGTCGCGTCCATCTCCAGGATTTTTTGAATTTCTGGGTTCGTATGCTGCAAGGCGCTTATCTTTTCATGAACCTCAAGTTCTATTCTCAATGTGGCCATCAAACTGAATAACTAACAGACTTCCAATCTGAACTCAAAATCCCTCAAATCCTCAATTAACGACCACCATTTCACCAATAGACAAGCGAATCTCGATTTTTGGCTGAGCGCATCTGTGACTCAGTTCGCTTTTCCAGGGTGATACAGTATGTTGCAATCATAATCTTTAAGCAGCTTCATCCATCGACATTGCCTGATATTCAGTTCTTTTTAGGAAAACAGATACTTAAGGCTCTGGTAGTAAATGTAAATCTATAACTTTTCGCCACACAGATAGTGTCTCCAGATTTTCAGAGCAAAGATGATCCCTGCTAACTTCAAATCGTGAGTCGGATAGTTCATTTCAAGCGTTCTTAGCTGTCGGGACGCGTAGGCCACTTCTCTTCCATGTTGCATTAGCACACAGCCTAGTCCCTTTAGTGAAGCATCGCTAAATATCTCATAGCCTCCAAGTCCTGATGGAATCGGCAACATCGATGTGGTTGTCAACCGATGTTTGAGCTCTTGGAAACCCCTTTCGCACTTATCCATCCATTCGAACCTCGTTTCTTTCTTTGTTAATCTTATCAGTGGAATGGCTATGGATGAAGACTTCTCCACAAAACATCTGCAGTATCCTGCTAATCTCAAGAAACTTTGGACTTCCGTGACCGTAGTAGGTCTAGGCCAATTCGTAACGGCTTCGATCTTCATAGGATCCACCGCAATTCCTTCTCCAGACACCACATGACCAAGAAACGCCACTTTATCCAACTAGAACTCGCATTTACTAAGCTTAGCGTAAAGCGAGTGTTCCCTCAGGATCTGCAAAACAATCCTTAGGTGCTCTTCGTGTTCCTCGTTACTCCTTGAGTAAATTAGGATATCATCAATTAAGACTATAACGAATCTATCTAAAAATTCCTTAAACACCCGATGCATCAAATCCATAAATGCGGCTGGAGCATTGGTTTATCCAAAAGGCATCACAGTGAATTCATAATGACTATACCTTGTCCTAAAAGCAGTCTTAGGTATGTATTCCTTCTTGATTCTCAACTGGTGATATTCGGTTCTCAGGTCAATCTTAGATAATACCACAGCTCCTTGCAACTGATCAAACAAATCATCAATCCTCGACAGAGGGTACTTATTCTTCACTATCACTTGGTTCAACTGTCTATAGTCGATGTATAGAAGCAAGTACCCATCCTTTTTCCTTACAAACAACACCGGTGCTCCTTATGGTGAAGCACTCGATCGGATAAATCCCTTATCCAGTAGCTCTTTTATCTGCACCTTTAACTCATTCAGTTCTGATAAGGACATTCTATAGGGTGCCTTCGAGATCGGCTCCATTTCGGGAGCTACAATCACGAACTCTATTTCTCGCTCTGGTGGCAACTCTGGTAACTCCTAGGAAAAAATGTCAGGAAACTCACGCACTACCGGAATGCTTTCTAGTTTAGGCTCCTCAGTAGTCGTGTCCATAACTGCGACTAAGTATGTCTGACACCCTTCAGACGTCAACTTCGTCACTTCAAGAGATGAGACTAAAGGAATCGAGGTTCTTCCTCGACTTCTCACAAATTCAAAGCTAGGGCAACCTTCCGGATAGAATCGGATTATCCTACTACCACAATCCACTACTGCCCCCTGTTTACCAACTAGTCCATTCCTATGATCACATCGAAGTCATACATGGGCAACACAACTAAATCGATACTCTCCTTATTACCTCTAATTACGATTTTACAGTCAGCACAGCCCAATGAAACCAGCATATTATCTTTCAACGGGGTGGCAATATGCAGAATCACACTCATTGATTTTAACTTCATATCAACCAAATCAGCAAACCAAGTAGACACAAATGAGTGTGTTGCGCCAGGATCAAACAAAGCGTATGCAGCATGGTCACACAAATAAACCGTACCTGTAATCACGCCTAGCGTTTCTTCTGCCTCCCTACGGGCTATTGCATAGACTCTCCCTTGAGCTGGGGATCGATTTTGATCAACTTGGGGAGTGGTAGCCAACGGTCCAGCCTGTGGTCGCTGCCCTTGAGGTCTATTTGATGAGGCTTGGTTTAGGCAAGTCCTCATCTGATGGTCCATCTGACCACACTTGAAGCATGCTCCCATTCTTGCTGGGCAAGGTCCATTACCATGCCTTCTGCCACAGAGTCGACAACTCCAGTTCATAGGATTCGACAGCTTCACAATATTCTTTCTTATCAGAGGAACAAAACGCCTATTGCCAGTCACTCGTCTCATACCCATCTGGTGATTGTCTCTAGATGAATTAAACCACGATCCATATTCGACATTTCTCTCTTTCAGATCCCTCTCAATCATTTGTCTCTATTCATAGATATCCTTGTGGGTTCTTAGATTCATGGCTATCATCTGGCTGCGAAGCTCAGCCTCAATCCATCCCGAAATCTCCGTGCCTTCTCTAGGGGTTCCTCTACTGATCGGGGTGCGTACCTTGATAATTTAGAGAACTCAGCTTCATACTGGTCCACTGTCAGCTAGTTCTGACGCAGCTGTAAGAACTCTACTTGCTTCCTTTCCCGGGCTGTCTCCGAGAAATACTTGTCATTGAATGCCGTAGTAAAGGCAGTCTAGGTCAAAGTCGTTCCTTTTGGAAAGACTCCATTCTTGGTGGCAGCCTACCAGTCATTTGTGGTACCTTCCAGTTGATACACCGCTAGCAGCACCTTTTCCTCATCTGTGCACCTCAGTACTCCAAAAGTCTTTTCCAGTTTCTCGATCCATCTCGGTGTTAGTTCGGGATCTCCAGTCCCGTCAAACTGGGTCGGCTTCAGCTTGATAAGTTTTCTACCAGCTGGCTCATCTGCCTGGCCGCAACAATTTCTTCTTGAGCATTCACTGCCTCATTGCCCTAGTCGTGATCGCCATTATTTCCATTGCCCCCATTATTACCGTTGTTGGCATTAACGGCAGCTATTGCGGCTCCTATCGCTTGGGCTATGACAGCATCCCTATCTTGGGTCTGCCTGTCGATGAGGTCGCCAATCCTTTCAAGCGCCCTTAGTACTCCATCCATTCTCGGGTCTTCTACTACAAGTGGCCTTGAACTAGAGGCTTCGCTCCTAGTCCATCCTGGTCTCCTATATGGATTACTCATTCTTATATGCTTCTACTAGTCCTGGTCCACCACAATTTCATCAAGGAGTTAGTAACTCATTCATTCCACCAAGTCCAGAGCTACCAAACTATGCCTTAATGGAAACAGTTACAATACAACAGCTTTCCACCCAACAAATTTTGCAGACACCTCAATAAGCAGTTCATGGTTGCTCCTCAGTTCCGTTCACTCCAACGGTTCACCAAAACAAGCCATGTTCATTCACTTGACATGTCAAAATCCAGAAATGACCTTCAGCGCTAAGCATGGAGCTTAATCCTCATACATTACCACAGCCTTGCCAAGGCCAAATGCCAATCACATGTGCCAAGTCATATGCCATGCATCTCATGCCTCACTCTAGTAAGTCTCTTAAGGTCTCTCTACCCGTCCTTGTCCCAACTTAATCCTCCTTATTACTCCAATTCTCAATCAATCTTGGATCGAGTTGACCTTACTCTGATACTAAGCAAAGCGAGAAATGTCGCGCCCCGTGCCCCGGGCACGAGCTCGCGACTCCCTACAAGCACAAACTCTCTCTCGAGGTCCCAGGATTCACATATAGGTCGAGAGATATATCATATAGAAAGCACACGGAAGCGACGATATAAAAACTCCTCCTTACAAATACAAAATGGGACTTGGGTAACGAGAATACTAATAAAGACGTAAGTTCCCAAATATTCATACAATAGCATGACAAACTAAACTTGCTGGTCAATAGGGGTAACGAGGCTAGTACAAAAGAAGATCATATCTGCTCTCAAAAAGGGACAGGCATCTAGGTCACCATCAAAATATCATACTAGAAACAGGAACTCCTAAGTCGAGCCACTGGAGTCGTCGATCTCCTCAGTATCTTCAGACGGCTCATACTCCAAGAGTCTTTGAGCAAACCTCCACAGTGTCCTCCATCGTCTCGTCAGCCAACAACTCCACCAGATCATCCTCAGTAGCCTCGATCACTATAACCTCATCGGTGTCTTCCAAGGTTGGTGTCCTCTCAAGAACGTTCCTCGAGCCAGCTATTGATCCTTCGGCCTCCATCGAATCTCGAGCGGGATGGCACCAACTGGGTATCACCCCACGGAGTACCTCAATGGGATTCAGTGGCCCTATAGAAACGTCCCCTATCTTCCTGAACCAAGCCTCATACCTATGAGGCTTCAGCTACTACCACCCTCATCTACCTAGACAACTGTACACTTCCTAACATAAACGGTCCCCTGTCCGTCAGGGAACTCCTTAAAATATACAAACATCTCCTTTGGATCACCAAACCTGATTGGCCACATCCTCAAGGCCTAGGATCTGAAAAATGAGGTCACACATCGGGTGAGACATACATCTTAGTAAGGTGGGTCCTAACCCTAGGTTAAGCTGACCGTCCACTATGGCAAATACAATCACAAATAATTTATACAAAATCACATGAGGCATTCAACTATCATGAAATAACACACGGATGTCAAGCATGCAATCAATGCATCTTATTACATCATTAAGCTCAAGCACATATTATCAAGCCAGATTACACCTTTCACCCCTTCCTGCCTCCTCACTTTCATGCCAGCGTTTAGAACGCCTCAAGCTCGGTCCGCGTAAACGCATCAGACTGTCTCATTGCTTAAATGCATCAGGTTTTCAATCTTATTCCAGGCATGTGTCGACACATCACAACTCTATCCCGTGTTTTAACGCATCATGACTATGACCTTTTTAACCCTGCGTCTCGTACGTCTCAGGGTGCCATTCAATTCAAACTTCGCGCCTTAGGGCCTCACGGTACCCATTCACGCAACCCCGCATCTCATATGCCTCAGGGTGTCACAACTTCTCAGACATGCTATAAGTTCATTTCAAGTCATAGCACACGTTCGAATGAAACTGATGCGATGAACACCACATCCATGGCATGCGAGACAATTAAATTTGACATACAAATGCGACAATCAATTCATGGTGCAAGCATTGTCAAACAATCATGTCCTCTATATCTTTCTCGGACGTACATTAGACAATCACCTTATAAACCTCTAAGAATCGATCAATTCGCACACAATTCAATCGAGTCCAATTCTCCTATCAAAGATTTAAAATCCCTTTATCTCGAGCTTATTTCAATACAAGTCTTCTTCCAAGCACCTCAAGGGTTCGGTTCTAATGATCCAAGATCAAGTCCACCGCGCAACCTAAGGAAATTCATCCAATCATCAATTTTTCTTGCTCAAATCATCACCCCACTAAACATACACCTCATGAACCTATCAATTAACATCTTCGCACTTCTCAACGATGAATTTGGAGCTCAATTTCAACACCAACAGCCTCCCATAGAACCGGTATGCACATAACCGATACAGGGCATACTCGGTTCTGTGCATGTCCCAGCTTATCTGCCCTTAAACTAACTTAAATCCTCAATTTATCCACTAATCTACTTGCTAACATGTAGTTCTAAGGGTTGGAAAGCCTCACCAAAAATTTAGAGCCAAGGCGACACCGGAAAGTCCTTGAACGGCGCCGGTTCCTCCGAGTCCTCCAATGGTCAGTTTTTACCCTTAAAGCACAAGACCCATTTAGGGTCAAAACTTCATCAAATTCCTCCAAATTTTTTACCACAGCTCAGTTTATGTGTCCTCTAGATGTCCACAAAATTTAGTCAAAAAAATTGAAGGATTCAAGGTCCTATGAAGCCTAAACCGTGGCTTACCTCCAGCTGTAACGGTTTCCATCAACTTCCAGGAGATTGGCCGACCGGAGCTCCTCGCTGAGTCAAATGGCTTGCTTCCACTTGAAGAATGTTAGCAAGAGGATGAGGAAGCAGCAAGTGGTCGGCCCGGTGGCTGGAAGTCGTCGGAAGTGGTGGTCGATGGCAGCGAAGCTGGCGGACAGAATTGGTCGGGCGGCGAGTGGTCGGCAGAAGGGAAGAAGAAGAAGAAGAAGAGAAATGACAGAATGGAGGAGGGAGTTCAACCAAGAGGAGAAAGAGAGAGAGGTTTATGCAAATTTTCAAGAGTCAACTTGGTTGAATGGTAGGTTAAAAGTGACTCAATCAACATCAAAGCTTAATCCTTTGACACTTATTCTAGGGTCAATCAATGCTTCATCCAATGGCTCTCATTTTCTTCAATTTTCGGCAGCCTTGGGGGTATGGTTAATGACCAAAATGCCCTCACCCAATTATATAGGTAAGGTTAGAGCTTGAGGGGCAAAATGATAATTTTACCCCCGACGTTCAGAACATCGTTCTTCTAATCTCAATTTTCTTCGATAAGGCAACGGTTAATCCAGTTATAATGTTGAAATTCTTGATTCTCCATTTTGTAATTTCGAGACTCATTTTTAGATCATTTCTCTATTAGACGTGGTTCCAGGCTATCTCGAACTGACGGACGACTTTTATAGACATTACGCTTGTCAACCCTGTGATTCATAACACAATTAGGGCTTGTCAATTCATAACGATTTTGATTGTCATGTAATTGCGAGGGTCTATTACTAGTTTCGATGATCTCGATCGTCACTGTTCGATTTAGAAAAATTTTATAAATTATATATTGGTTAAGCGATATCACCCGTGCTCCAATCATATAACGCTAATAATGCATACCTTAATTGTTCTTAGATCGACCTTTTTATGGCTCTAAATGTCCCATCGATAATCCTTATGGTCAAAGCGCCATTTCCTATTCGAGTTTCCTTGGTCCACGTACCTTGTCTTGCGTTAGCCTTTCCCTCTTGATCAGTCAACTCAAATTGATTAGATCCAAGCGAGATACGACTGAAATATATCATTAGATACTTTCTCATTAATGAGTCTTAATATGACAGGAGAAATCAAAATGTCATAGTTATTTACCTTCCTAAGCTTCTCCACTTCGTCAATCCTTCACTTTTTCATGAACCCATCAACAACAAGCTGCAATGCCCAATTGATGAGCCAATAGACCTTGATAATCTCCTCACACAGCTTGAAACTACTCTATCCAATTTCACTATATAACAGTTTAACATTGTTAAAATTACCATACTCAGCAAAGCCCTCGCTTAAAGGAAAGCTTTAGTTTTTGGAGTGCACTGAGGGAAATACTAACCTAATGTCGTCGGACGCAAATGATAGATTAGAGCCGCCGATGAGGGTCGGGGAGAGGATGAACAGGGGCAGTGCTGTTTTGATTATGGAAGAAATTAAACTTCGAGAGAATAGAGCAAGCCACAAACTCAGAGAGTATAACATTCTAATTTTTTCGTCATTTCAAGACTCATTAATGAGGAAGTATCTAATGATGTATTTCAGTCGTATCTTGCTCGAATCTGATCAATCTCGAGTTGACTGACCAAAAGGGAAAGGCTAACGCGAGACAAGGTACGTTGACCTAGGGGATTCGAATAGGAAATGACACTTTGGCCATAAGGATTGTCGAGGGTACATTTAGAGTCATAAAAAGCCGATCTAAGAACGATTAAGGAATGCATTGCTAGCGTTATATGATTGGAGCGCGGGTGATGCCGCTTAACCAATATATAATTTGCAAAATTTTCCTAAATGGGACAGTGACGATCAAGACCATCGGAACTAGTGATAGACCCTCGCAATCACATGACAACCAAAGTCGCCATGAATTGATGAGCCCTAATTATGATATGAATCACAGGATCGATATGCGTAACGTCTACAAAAGTCGTCCGTCAGTTCGGGATAGGTTGGAATCGCATTGAATAGATAAATGATTCAGAAACAAGTCTTGAAATTTAAAAATGGAGAATCAAGAATTCCAACATTACAATTAGATTGGTCGTCGCCTTATCGAAGAAATTTGAAATCAGAAAAACGACGTTCCGGACGTCGGGGGTAAAATTACCATTTTGCCCGTCAAGCCCTAACATTGCCTATATAATTGGATGATGACATTTTGATCATAAACCACACCCAATAGCTGTCGAAAATTTGAAGAAATGAGAGCCATTGGATGAGCATTGATTGACCCCTTGGATAAGTGTCAATGGATTAAGCTTTGAGTTGATGGAATCACTTTTTACTTACCATTCAACTCAAGTTGACTCTTGATAATTGAATAAACCTCTCATTCTCTCTCTCACTTGGTCGAACACCCCCCTCCATTGTCGATTTCTTCTTCTTCTTCTTCTTCTTCTTCTTCTTCTTCTTCCCTTCTTCATTGTCGAGAAGCCTATTGCCTGACCGATTCTGTCCACTAGCTTCGTCGTCATCGACCACCACTTTCGGTGACTCCCAGTCGCTGAGCCGACTACCTGCTGCTTCCTCATCCTCTTGCCGACATTATTCAAGTGGAAGCGAGTCATTTGACCACCTGAGGAGCTCCGACCGGCCAATCTCCCGAAAGTCGACGGAAATCGTCGCAACCAAAGGTAAGGCACGGTTTAGGCCTCATAGGACCCCGAAATCTTGGAGTTTTTAAACCAAATTTTGTGGACATCTAGGGGACACATAGAATGAGCTGTGGTAAAAATTTTGGATAAATTTGATAGAGTTTTGACCCTAAATGGTTCTTGTGTTTGAAGGGCCAGAACTGACCGGTAGCAGACCTGGAGGAACCGGCGTCGTTCGAGGACTTTCGGGTATCGCCTTGGCTCCAAATTTTCGGTGAGGCTCCCCAACCCTTAGAAATACATGTTAGCAAGTAGATTAGTGAATAAATTGAGGATTTAAGTTGGTTTAAGGGCTGATAAGTTAGGGTATACAAAGAATCGAAAATGCCCTGTTTCAGTTCTGTGCATATCGGTTCCGTGGGAGGCGTTGGTGTTGGAATTAAGCTTCAAATTCATCATTGTAAAATGTGAGGATGTTAATTGATGGGTTCATGAGGTGTATGATTATTGGGGTAAAGTTTTGAGCAAGAAAAATTGATAATTGGATGAATTTCATTAGGTTACGCGGCTGAATTGCTCTTGAGCCATTTGGACCGAGTTCTTGAGGTGCTTGGGAAGGGATTTTGTTGAGGAAAGCTTGAGGTAAGAGGATTCTAAACTTTGATAGGAGGATTGGACTCAATTGGGTGATTTGTGTGCGAATTGATCGATTCTTGGAAGTCATAGTGTGGTTGTCTAATGCATGTCCTAGAAACATATAGAGGACTTGAATGTTTGACATTGCTTGTGCCATGAATTGAGTGTCACATTTGAATGTTAAATTAAATTATCTCGCATGGCATGAAAGTGTGTTAGCCGCATGAGTTGTTTTTGAATGTGTGCTATGAAATAAATTGAACTTGTGGCATGTCTGAGAAGTTGTGACACCCTGAGGCGTATGAGATGTGGGGTTGTGTGGATGAATGCCCTAAGGCGCTGAGAAGCGGGATTTGAATCGAATGGCACCTGAGGCGTACGAGACGCGAGGTTGAGAAGGCCATAGTCTTGATGCGTTGAAACGCGGGATGGAGTTGAGATGTGTCGACACAGGCCTGGATGAGATTGAAAACCTGATGCATTTACGCGGGTTTGTTAATGAGACGGTCTGATGCATTTACGCGGATCGAGCCTGAGGCGTTATAAACGCGGGCATGAAAGTGAGGCAAACTAGAAAGGGATGGAAAGTGTAATCTGACTTGGCATAATGTGCTTGATTCTAATGAGATTATATGATGCCATGATTGCATGCTTGACATCTGTGTGCTTTTTCGTGCAAGTTGAATGCCTCATTTGATTTTGTATAAATTACTTGTGATTGTAATTGCCTGAGTGGACAGTCAGCCTAATCTAGGATTAGGACCCACCTTACTGATATGTATATCTCACCCCGTTGAGGGACCCTATTTTTAGATCCTAGACCGGGATCATGGGGCCAATCCGTTTTGGAGATCCGAAAGAGATGTTAGTGTATTTTGATGAGTTTTCAGATGGACAGGGGACCGTTTACGTTAGAAAGTGCACGGTTGTTTGGATAGATAAGGGTGATAGTAGCTGGAAGCCTCACAGGTACGAGGCATGGTTAGGGAAGGTAGGGGACGTTTCTACGGGGCCACTAAAGCCCACGAAGGTACCCCATGGGGTGATATCTAGTTGGTGACATCCCGCTCGAGATTCAGTGGAGACCGAGGAGTCCATCGCTGGCTCGAGGATTGGTCCTGAGAGGACCCCGACCTTGGAGGACACCAATGAGGTGATAGTGATTGAGGCCACCGAGGATGACCAGGTGAAGCCATCAACTGATGAGACGTTGAAGGACACTGTGGAGGTTTGCTCAGAGACCTTTTTTGAGTACGAGCCCACTGAGAAGGCTGAGGAGGAGACTGACGACTCTAGTAGTTCGACATAGGAGTTTCTGTTCCTGGTCTGGCATTTTGATGGTGACCACGATGCCTGTCCCTTGTGAGTGCATATATGATCGTCTTTTGTGTTAGCTTTGCTGCCCTAATGATTAGTATGTTTAGTGGACGTGCCATGTATGAATATTCAAAAGTTCATGTTTTAATGGTATCTTCGTTACCCAGGTCCCATTTTATATTTGTACGGAGGAATTTTTATATCGTCGCTTCCGCGTGCCTTCTATATGATATCTCTCTCAACTTATATCTGAATCCTAGGATATCGAGAGAAGAGTTTGTGTGTCACGCCCCGAACCCATCGAGCTCGCGAACATCCCGCCCAGCCGTTCCTTTGACATTTTACTCCAGGATTCAATGGCCAATATCATATGCACTGGAAGTAACGTACATACGGAAGCGATGCCTTCTCCATTCATAAAGAATAAGTACAACCACATCCGATGACTTAGGATAGATGCATCAAATTACCTTAACCAATTATCTAAAAGACCAATTCATTATATTCACCAATCAATAATACAATCTCCATATTAAAAAGGGCAAATCCATTCAAAAGACAAATGGGCCAGCTATCTCTTCAAGTGCCACTCCTTGGCAAGTTCGTGCTACCCCCGCCTGGAACTTGAAAAATGAAACCCCCACTGGGGTGAGATATAAATCTCAGTAAGGTGGGTCATAACCTTAGGTTAGGCCGATCGTCCACTCAAGCAGTCATATATCCAATAAATTTAGACTCAAGCTCATACAGGCGTATAGGGCACCAGTCAATAAAACACAACATATAGATGGCAGGCAAGCATCGATGACCTCAGGTCACACTCAGATAATAATGCCCATGCACTCTCAGTCTGCCACTTCTCATATCCATTAATCTCCGCCTGCCTCAATCTCTAGCCCGCAATCATTCCGCCTCAAGCTCGGTCCGCGTAAACGTCTCAAACCGTCGTCGGCAACCCGCGTAAACGCATCAGGTTCCGATACATCTCTTGGCCAATAACAATATCTCATACTCCGTCTCACAAATAATTCACATCAGGACCATGGTCATCTCAACCCCCCGATCTCGTCACATTAGGGTGCCACACAATTTCAATTCCACCCTGCGATCTTGTCGCATCGCATCAGGACTATGGCTATCTCAACCCCGCGATCTTGTCGCATGAGGACGCCACATGATATCAATTCCACCCCGCAATTTCGTCGCATCAGGGCATACGATCTCCTTCCCCGCGTCTCATACACCTCAGGGCTTCCCCGTCTTGCGAATTAATCGCATTAGGACCATGGCTATCATAACCCCGCGATCTTATCGCATCAGGGTGCCACACATTATCAACTTCACCCTGCGATCTCGTCGCATCAGAGTATACATTTCCTGCCCCGCGTCTCACAAGCCTCAGGGCCTCTTCGTCCCGCGAATGATTAGCATCAGGACCGTGGCCAACTCAACCCCGCGATCTTGTCGCATCAGGGCACCACGCAATATTAACTCCACTCTGCGATCTTGTCGCATCAGGGTATTCTTTTCTCACCCTGTGTCTAGTACGCCTCAGGGCCTTTCCATATTATACTCATACAATGATTCCCACTTCAATTCATAGATAAAGCACATGTGCAACTCATGCACAGTTTGAGTATTCATGGCATGCAAGATAATCATCGACATATTACATGGCCTGGGATTTAAATGCAAACAATATCACACATGACTTCCTCTATCCACTTAAGACATTTTCAAAGACTACCTTTTTTGGTGTACTCTCATAGATTGATCCAATTCAGCCTCGACTCACCCAATCGAGTCCGGCCCTCCTAGCATAAGGTTAGGAAATTCCTTACCTTTGATTTGGCAACACCAATTACTCCTCTTGGACCCTCAAGATCTCAGCCAAGTCACTCCAAGGCCAATTCATCGCACAACATAATAGAATTCAACCAATTCGTCAATTCTCAAGTCCAATTCAACCATTTATAAATCCTAATATTCCATAGCATAATCCTCATCCTCTTATCATGCTTTAATCATCAATTTGAGGTTCAAAATCTAACCCTCAATAGCCCAACAGATTATGTTTGCACAAACACCGAACCAGTCCCTTCTTGGCTCGGTGCAAACCGAGCACTACCGGTCCCAATCCCACTTCAAGTCCAACAATTAAATGTTATACTACCTCTTCACATGTCTATCTAAGGTTTTGGGAGGCTCACCAAAAGTTTGAGCTTGATTGGTTGCCGAAAACCCTTTGAAATCGCCAGATCCTTCCTTGGTTAGTACCGGCAGTTTTCTGCTCCAATTTCACAAGATCGATTCGAGGTCAAAACATCATCAATTCAAGCCCTAATTTTTACCACAGATTCATTGACATCTCTACTGAATCTCCACAAAATTTGAGCCCAAAATTCCAAGATTTCAACTGGTAAAAGGGGTAAGAACCGGACCTACCTCAGTTTGAGTCCTAATCTGTTGCCTTTTGGGAGAATCTCTGCTCTGGACTCCTCGGTGCTCCAAATGGTCCAATTCCACTTCGAGGAGGTCGGCAGGACATGGGGCTACGTTGGTGTGGCCGGCCGGCATCTAGGGGTGGCCAGAAATTATCCTCGTGGCCGGCGAATGGGGCATCTAGAGGCTGTCCGGCGAACAACAGAATGGAGAAGGAAGAAGAAGAAGCTTTCGGGAGTTTGGGGGAGCTTTGGCCGGTCAAAATGAAGAGGAGAGAGAGAGAAAAAGGCTATATACAACCCTCATGGTCAATGGTTGATTGGTAGGTATGGAATGGTAGGTTTGACCACTCTTTGCCCATCTATTGACACTTCGCATCTTGCTTTTTCAATAAGATCCAATGGCTCTCCTTTGCTCTTCTTTTTCGGCAGCCACAAAGGGGTTTAATGTCCAAAATGCCCTTCTTCAATTGCAAGGGCAAAGTTCTAAGCTTAAGGGGCAAAACGGTTATTTTACCCCGATGTTCCGAACGTCGTTTTTTCTCATTCCGGAATTCTTCGATAGGGCAACGGCCAATTCAGTTAATGTTGGAATTCTTTATTTTCTATTTTAAACTTTTCAGGACTCGTTTCTAATATTTTCTCTATCAGACGTGATTCCAACCTATCCTGAACCGACGAACGGCTTTTGCAGACATTACGCGCATCAACCCCATGATTCATATCATGTTTAGGGCTCGTCAATTCATGGTGACTTTGGTTGTCATGTAATTGTGAGGGTCTATCGCTAGTTCCCTCGACAATCCTTATGGCCAAAGTGCCATTTCCTATTCGAGTTCTCTAGGTCCACGTACCTCGTCTCGCGTTAGCCTTTTTCTTTTGATCAGTCTACTTGAATTGATCAGGTTCGAGCCGAATACGACTAAAGCACATCTCTAGATATACTCTTCTCATCAATGAGCCTGAAATTGACTAGAAATCAGAATGTAACATTGTGCTTGCAAGGAGTCGCGCATTCGTGCTCGGGGCGCGGGGCGTGACAGAGAGGGAGAGACTAGGCGACAAAGATGGGCTCGGAGACGACAGAGGCAGGAGCGGCGGCGGCGGCGGCGTGGTTTTAGTCGAGCACAAAGGACAAATCGAAGGCGCTAATGGAAGTCCGGGTGGTGACCGTGCAGGGGCGGCATGGTTTTGGTCGAGGATAGAACAAAGCAAATCGTGTACTTACATAGAGAGATGAAGCAATACAGAGGGGCTCCGGGACGCGGCGACATCGGCATGGAGAGAACAGACCAATCAGTGAACTCAGATACACAAAGGGACTCTAGGACGGCAGCGGCGGAAGCGGCGGCGGCTGCGGCGGTGACAACATGGTTTTTGGTCGAGGGACCAGCCTGGTACAGTGGTTGAGTCGAGATCTATCGAAGAATAAAGTGTGAACTTGGGGAGAGAGAAGTAGAACGCGAGCGCTCGATCTCGGGAACTTGAGAGATAATGAAGAGAGAGAGAGAGAGAGATATCAAGGTACATTTTTCAAAAATTTAACCGAGGGATAACGGAGGGAGTGGAAAGAGATAATGGAGGTGGTTGGGTCACGGCTTCTTTAAAAATCTGATAGGTGGGGCCCAATAGCCACGTGTCATCTTTTCAAGGGTTTAATGCACAATCTAGTTGGCAGATCTAATCTAGCCAATATTTTCTCATCAATTCCGGCCAAAATCATTCACAGTGCCATTTTTGATAAATTGTCTGAGGTGGATTATTTTTTAGTTTTATGTGAAAAGGCGGTTTTTTTAATTATTCTAATAATTTATGGAACTTTTTTATATTTTTATTTATTTTGATGTTTTTATTTTTATTTTAATTATTCAACATTTTCTGGAAAAAAAAGTAATGGATTTCCTCTTGGCTGATCTATCCAGGGGCAAGGGCCGCCTCACCCTCAGTCGAGGGTGCCTCGACGGCCCTAAGTGGTAGCCATTGTGGCCACAGGTGAGCCCGTGAAGGCCCTCGTAGATCTGGGCGAGGGCCTCTTTGCTCTGTCAGCCACGGGCGAGGCAGCCTTCACCCAGACTTGGCGAGAGCCATTGACTGCGGTCGTATTGGGAATCGAAGGAAGGGATGAAGCGTTGGCGACTAAATCAGAAACAATCCCCGTTGATTCCCCGAGCAGTTGCATTCAATCCTTTCTATCTTCTCTTCTTGGCTTTGTTTGGTAGACCCCAAAGAACAAGAAGACAATAGAGATGGAACACGAAAGGGAGAGACTTTGAATAAACTAGCTAAAATCGAAACTCTCGTTGAGCGTCGACCGTAGTCGATGGCGCAACGGCTCTAGCCCATAGCTGACGGCGTCGTGAAGCCCTAGCCAAAACTCCAAGGGCTTTCATGGCCTTGCCTGCGGCTACCGGGGCCACGACGACCGCCACCTTGTCCGTCACCTCCCCCCCTTTCCTGATCAAGGGGGAGGTGGCCCTCACCCCTAGACTTGCCGGCCGTGGTCGGTGAGGGCATCACAGTGACCCTCGCCGGCCAAGAGGTGAAAAATAAAAAAAAAATAATCAAAAGGAAAATTTTCAAAATAAATTATAAAGTAAATTATAAATCCACATGTGTATTAAAAAATTCAAAAAAAATTGCTCTGACAATGCCACGTCAAATTTTTTGGCGTCCACGTAGGATTTCCGACGAGGCAAACCGGCGATGGTACTCAAGTGAACATTTAGAAAGTTATGGCATTCAAGTGAACGCCGTACAAAAATTATGGCACTTATAGTGTACTTATCCCCATATAGCATATGGTTTATCTTATCCTAAGTTTGGCAGTTGTTCATGATAGGATAAAGAGGGGATATAGCCAACATAAAATAAACCTAAGGAGGAGGTGGGATAGACCAAGTAGGATTTCTCAAGAGGGCATACTTGAGTATAACGTAATTTTTTTTCCACAACCACCGACTCTTCTCCGTATTAGGCCACCTCTCCACCACGTCGGGCCGCCTCTCTAGCGAGGTGGCTACCTCTCTAGTGGTGGTAACCGTCAAGTGGGCCACCTATCCGACGACGCCAGGCTGCGGTCTCTGGCTATAAACCTAGGTATCTCAAAGACCATATCTTTTAATCGATTGTTTAGCGTTATATGAGATGATGTTCCTCGCTTTTTAATAGCTTGAAACTTTTTAATATTCGAAGGGTTTTTACATGTTATGAAGAACTCAAAGTTGATCATTAACTTTCAAAAGGGGTCTTGACATTTGAAAAGGCTCTCTTGGATGACTTGCATGAGTGCATTTTCAACTTGCAAAAAGAGGCCGGATAATTAGATTATTCGGCATTTATTTACTCACTTGACAAAACAACGAGCAAGGCCAATTGGTTATTCTCAAAGGAGTCTACTCCAAATTGAGATCCTTGATTCTACAGGGTCTGCTCCGTCGATGTTGTGCCTGAATTTAATTGGTACAAACCTCTGCTCAAGAATAACTCGTTCATTAGAAGTCATTATTGAATAATTTCTAAAGCATATTGAAATAAAGTCGATCTCAGTCGTGCCTTACCTCTTCTTATCGGACTTTAAATCCGCAGCTTACAAAACAATAGATTTGATTGGATTTATTATCCTATCCTATCCAGATCTTGACTAGAGATCCGAACGATCAGCAGGCAACGAGATCAAGAAGAGAACACAATGAGATCAGGAATTATTTATACAATAACAAAACTTGATCATTCTAATATTTTTTATCATGCCACTCCAAAAATATAGAAAATTTATAACACGTTAGAATTTGGAATCTTCTCTTCCCAATTTTTTCCCTTAATTAAATAATTATTCCTTCGTCAACGCGCGTTCGTTTTACGAAAATAAAGATTTGAAAAACATCTTGTATTTATTTTCTTTTTAAGCAGTACAACCAATTATTTTTTGAAAAATATGTTTAAAATCTTGATCTTTCCATGAAACAAACACACCCTTAAATTGCCAATGGGGCGTTGGCCGAGTAGCAACGATCCCTAGGCGAGGTCTCAGGTTCGACTCCCACCGACATGTTGCCTTGTACCCCCATTACCTTGAGCATTAGTACATTGCATGGATCGCATCTTGAGGGCTTACCCGATGGCACCATGTGCTCCTCCCATCACCCTGAGGATTAGTCCATTGCACATGAAAAACCTTGGTTATTATAAAAAAAAAAAAACACCCTTAAATCAATGGTGCCAATTCAGAAAAGCCGTTACTTAACCCCCCAAGATTGGTATGTCTTTTTGTGATATTTAAATATAATATCCTCAAATAATATTGAATTAGAAATGATAATTCTTCTAGGAAAAACTTTTGATTTCTTTTCTCTGTGTCAAAAATGATATTATGACAGTGAATTTATAATTCATAGTTCTTCACTAATTACATTCAAGTAGAAATGTAATCGTTAAAATTCGGTTTTCATATTTTAAATTATAATTGGGGGTAAATAACAAAACCATTAAAATTTTGATTATTCTAATTAAGCATCGATTAAAATTAATCAATGAAAATACGATATCATAATGTATTAAAATTTTGCATAGAAGTACATTTTTTAATTAAAAAAAAGCCCAATGACAAAAACATATAATCAGCTATGATACAATTATGAATTTGATGACATCAAACTATATATTAGAATTTATAAACATAAGAGAAATGAATTGTATGAAGCCACAATAAATATTTTCAAACATATATACCTTAATGTAAGAAAATTTAAAATCGACAAAAGGGACTTTTTTTTTTTGTTTAAACGAAACGAATGACTTTTTAATCCAATAAGCCATTGTACCTAAGACTGAAACCTATCTCTTCAAAAGAAAGTGACCCGCCAAAAACATTGCAATAGGCAAGTCTTTAGCAGAAATGGTTAATTCTAGGTTCACATTCACCCTATATTTTTAACTTGACGATTGGGTGACCAGCTGAGGAAAAAAGGTAAAAAAAGAAACAAAAAGAAAAATAATAAATAAATAATTCAAAAAAATTTAAAAAATTTAAAAATTATCACTTCAGCACATGTACTGTTATGCCAGCGTTGATAGGCATATATATTCAAGCCATGTGGACCGGCCAAAGTTAGTCGGATCGATTGAATTGGCACAAACGCAAAAATTTTAATATTCAATTAAAACAATTAGGACTGAATTGACATAATTGCAATAGGTTTGAGACTTTTTTGATAACTTTCTTATTAACTTTGTGTACCTAATAATTGGGATCCATTTGGTAACATTTATGTTCCTAAAAATAACTTTTGCTTTGGAAATAGTTTTTTTTTTCTCTTGATGAGTTTCTTAGCAAAAGAACGTTTCCGGTAATTACATAAAATTTCTATTCTTAAAATAGAGAAAAAATAGAAATGTGTTTGGCTACAACCCCAAAAAAAATTTATCTGAATTTTTTATTTAATTATAACTATATCAAAGGAGACTTAACAATTCATGTTTGAATAAAACAGGACGTTATAAGAACTTAGCTGATCAATATATACTAAAATGACATCTTGAAAGTCCAACGTAGTAGATAGTAGGAGTGTCAAAAGTATCCTAGCTGGTCCTACCCGGCCTAACCCTAATTTTTCGGTTCGGGCCAAGTTATGAGTAAATGATTTCAAGTAGTTTGATTGTTTGAGTCAAGTCGGACCAATTTGGGCTAGGTTTTGGGAATTTTTTTAAATTTATTCACTTTTCACCTACATTTCTGAAAAATCTAATAAGATAATATTTAAAGATTCAATTAAAAGATTAATAATATATAATTCTGTCCTTTTTGTCGACTCCCACCACACCCACCTCCGGTAAACGAAAAATAGGACTTAATGAACTCTGTGTTAACATAATACATATAGATAGATACAAAGTATTCGATCACAAATTTAAATGTTCTTCTGTTGCAGTCACTTCTTTCATATTTCAAACGAATTTTTCGATGCGGCATCCGAGGGTGATGAATGAAATATCTTAACGTAGAAAATAAAAAGAAATGGAATCGGTTAATTTGATTTCATATATTATTTTGATGATAAGTACGCTAAGAAAGCTAAAAGTATAATGGTCTTCTGGAGAGAGAGAGAGAGAGGGACCAAACCTGACCCAACCTTACGACCTTGGTATATGCGTGTGGGGTTGGGTTGTGCTGAGCCTGTTTCTCTTTCCGTTCTTTAAAAAAAAAAAATTACTTCTTACTTCTTCAAATTTATCCGCTGATCATTAATCTATTCCGGAAAATAGAAAAATTAATGGCAAAATGACATAAATAGTCTCTGAACTTCGACAAAATATGCAATCTGGTCCCTGAACTTTTAATTTGTTCAATTTAGTCCCTGAACGTTGGCAAAATGTGCAATTTAATCCATAAATTTTTGACTTGTTCAATTCAGTCCCTGAACTTTTAGTAAATGTTCAATTTAGTCCCTGGGCTATATGAAAATATTCAACGTTATCCCTGATATTAAATTAACAAAATGACTATATTGAATATTTTCCTATAATTCAAGGACTAAATTGAATATTTACTAAAAGTTCAGGAACTGAATTGAATAAATCAAAAGTTTAGGAATCAAATTGCATATTCTGTCAAAATTCAGGGACTAAATTGAACAAATTAAAAGTTCAGGGACTAGATTGCACATGTTACCAAAGTTTGGGACCATTTATGTAAATATCCAAAAATTAATTTACTTCAACAAACAGATTTCTTTTATTTTTGTGTTTCGAAGAACAAATGGACAGAAAAATAGAAAAATAGGAATGTTACTCCGCACCTAATGTTACTAAACACACCTTATATCTAATATATTTTAACCTGTAAGCATAATATGGGCATGTTTTGACTAACCTATAATATGAACTTGGATCATATCAAAATTTTCATTAGGAGATTGGCTGAGTTCACATTATGATATGATGTAGGAAAACAATTGATCAGCTAAATTATTTAGCCAAAAAAAAATTAAATGCGTGAAAATTAAATTTTATTAATTGATGGAATACTTGAAATGTGAGTTTGACACGGTAGGAAGAGGGGATCAAGAAGCCGTAAATATGCTCAGATAGGAGATACCCAAGAAAGATACATTTAGATATCTGTGATCAATATTGCAAAAAGAGAGAGAGATTGATGATGATGTAAGCCATAAAATCAGAGTAGGTTAGATGAAATGACACAATGCATCGGAATTTTTGTGTGATCGCAAAATTCCTCTTAGATTAAAAGTAAAATTTTATAGAACAACAGTCAGATCTGTCATGTCATACGGAGCTGAATGTTGGCCAGCATAAAGAAAATATGAGCATAAAATGAGAGTGGCAGAAATGAGGATGTTAAGGTGATGTGTGGTCATACAACGATGAATAAAATAAAAAATAAAGAGATTCAGTGAGAAGTTGAAGTAGAACCTGTGGCGGAAAAGAAGAGAAAACATAGATTGAGATGGCTTGAGCATATTCTCTGAAGGCCCCTAGATGCACCGGTACGAATAAAAATTTGCTATCGAGAGCATAAACGAAGAAAGCAAAAGGTCAGCCGAAACTTACTTGAGGGAAAAACAGTAAAACGAGATTTAATGGAGTGTGAAATAGATTGGCGTACAGTTTGTCTTAGGACGGAGTGGAGGAAGGCTATTAGTGTTGTGGAGGGGTAGTGTATAGATAGATAGATAGATAGACAGATTTTTACTCATTTATCTTTTTTCCCTCGTTTGATTCTGTTTTTATTTTTATGATTCTTTAGGTCAACCGCCGACCCCAACTAGTTTGAGACAAAGGTTTTGTTGATATTGATGTTGAAATTTAAATTTTATTAACATTAATGGTCAAAAAATAAAAAAGAAATTATACATTTCATAAGTTAAGGCAGCTAAATCTTCAAGTAATGATAATAATCAAGACAAAAGGCCTGTCGCAAAGGTCCAAGTAATTTATTTTCACTAGGATTTTAATTCATCGGGGCGATAGCTCTTCTTTTCCCAAGTTACTTGATTGATGTTGACACCTACATTTTAATTTTTTATTTAATAATTCATTACTTAAAAAATTAGGGAATAGCCTTAGCTCCTAGCAAAAATATTTATTCATACAATTTTGAGTTCATATAGAATAGTTAAATTGTCCGCATTCCATTGCATTTGCATATTTATCGGACTGGCGGTGAACGAATTCATGTAGATAATTATGCAATCTGGTGGGGCAAGCCATAAATTAGCACATCTGATGTTCCAAAATTCACATTAAAAAAAATTTTGAAAAAAAGAAGAAGAAGAAGAAGAAGAAGGGGAAAGTGACGCAAGGAAGATCCAAGAAGAGGAGAGAGGAAACTGTTGTATCCTTCCTCAGGCGTGTGCATCTCCTCAGCAGCAACGGGTTTGCAGATTTTTCTCGATAGACATCGTGGGTCTTCGAGCTTCAACAGATGACGACCGAGCGCAGACATCGTGAGTTTGATCAGTCCCAGTTGAGGTTTCGTCCCCGCTGGCTCGTATTTTTGCTCGCTCTGTGGAAAACAAAATCGTAAAGCTGCGTACCTTTGCTTCCGACCATCCAGCCTGCTGCTTCTCGAGCCCCGACAGGATCAGCCGCCGCACCCCTTCTTGCAACACCACAAACCCACCCCAAACCTACACGAAGCTGCTGTCCCGAGAACTTTGAGAGTCATGGAGAGCCGTCTCGAGACCACCACAAGCCCACTATTCGCACCGTAGCCACCGCCGACCCGCCAGTCCATGATCCGCAATCTTTGGTTCGAATTTGGAAAGCAGTAAAATTTCTGCTTTTCATTAATGCCTATGTTGGAATATATTGCATGTCTCTAATATTGGGAATTCGATTAGGATTTTCTGATTTATAACTTACCATACAATCGAAAAAGTCCAATTATTATTGAAATATAAAATTGTCTCTCTTCTTCTTCTTTTTTTTATTGCTATTCCGTGCAATGCACAGCAATAGTCGTCTAATTAGCAATGGAAACATATTTGATTGACAATGGTGACTCTTCTTTTCCCCTATTACTCTTCATAGAACAATATTTCCTTCATTTGGTTCAATAATGCAAATCCAGAAAAATTATTTCTAAACCCATAGGCTACGTTTGGCAGTCAGGATATAAGTTAGAATATGATAAAATTTATCATATCCTGTGTTTGGTTCCTATTCAAGATAATATATAGCAGGATATAAGGGGATATAGTCTGGATATAATTATCCTAGGGGGGAGGTAGGATAAAGGTGGATAAGATTTCTTCTGTTTATGGTATAAAAATTATTTTTTTAAATAACAAACTTCTTATATAATAAAATTAAAATAGTAATTATTTTTAAATAAATTTGAATTCTAAAGTTAGAAATAACAATAAAAATAAAAATAAAATTAATTTTTATTTTTATTTTTATTTTTATAAATCATATTTATAATTTGATTTTTTTTCTTCATTATAATATATAGTTTGTATATGTACACGCACACTTAGTAACTATATCATTAAATATTTTAAGTGTAATAGTACAATTCATTATTTAATGAAAAATTTGATTAAGAAATGATGGAAGTGATTCAAAATGATAATAAAAAAATATTTATAATTAAAAAATAGTAAAAATGAAGTAGAAGAAACTAGATTTTAAGTAAATATATTCAAACTTGAAAATGATTTCTCTAATTCTTGAAGAGAATGAGTAATGAAATTTCTAAAAAAAATAGCATCTTTGTCTCCATCTTTCTAACTTTAGTTCATGTGGAAGTTTCATGATTGCTTTGTAACTTTATAGTTTATTATAAAAATTTACAAAAATGATGAGATGTTGAAACTTAATCTCCTTCTTAACTTTCTAGTTCACATAAAAAGTTTAAGAAAAGCAGAAAGAGAGTCAAATCTCATTCTCCTTCATAACCTTGTGTTTCATATTGAGATTTAACGAATGTCACGAAAAAGGCAAAATTTTTCAACAAAAGTTGAATGTTTATATTTTCTTTCTTTTACTAGATTCAGCGGTGAATTACAAAAAATTCTTATATTTTTCGCTTGTGCTTTTTCAAATTCATTTTACAATGATATATTGTATATACCAAACAATGAATATGATATGATATAAACATATCCGGCTTTATTACTCCGATTCACCAAATACAGGATAAGATATGACAAAATCCCCGTATTTCATATCCTACACTATCCAATCCTATCCTGACTAAAAATTCGGGCGACCAAACGCAGCCATAGAACTTAGAAGAATGGCTATCCTGTGTAACTAGGAATCGCTTTTGTATTCTTGTTGTGTTTCAGGAGTGATCTCACAATTGTCAAAATGCACATCGTTTCAATAAAAAGTTACACTCAAGTACTATAAGAATCATAAAAATATTGGCGTTAATCATAAAAATATTGCCTTTCATGTTTTTATTAATTATAACGGAAACATAATTGATTACTTAAATGAACTTTGCATAAAAGCCAAATCTTACTGTATCGACACGGTTTTACAAGGGCATGGAGTGATTGCCCGGGAACGGGGGCTTGGACAAGGAGCGACTCTTAATAGATCTCTAAGATGAGTCGTAAACATATTTCTTAACCCATATATAATGGGTTAAGAAATAAATGAGTTCATATATGGATTAGCTATATTGAATAGATGAATTTAATCATAATATGAGTACTAAATGAGTCAAATACAGGTTTAGAACTTACTTAAATCACCTCTATGACTATCTCACTAGTCTCTCTCGCTCTCACTCAATCTCGCATTCACTCACTCCACACCCTCACCTCTTGTTGGATATGAATTTTTCTAGACGAAAGTAATTATAAAGTGCTTTAGGAATATAGGTTGTGTCGAGTATGAGATTAGATATGCATTACTGTAAATTGGCCATAAACGAGTTCCATGCTTCTATTTTGATTGGATCGTTTATGACCCAATCCAAATCTCAACCCACCCTTTTGACAAGTATAACAAGAATGAACCAAACTATGTACTAAATAAAGAGAAACCGATTCTGGGATATGTTTGTGGATGTGTGAAGACCGAAATTAACTCATGAAGACACCATTAAGTTTTCCTTTGGAATTTCAAGGGTCTTTTTTGTCTGTCAAATTTGGAATTCTAAGTTAACCGTACATAGGTTAGAGCACCATCAAGATGGGAGAACTATGAGGCTCGATATGAGACAGGTTAAACCGGATAATATCTCGAGTGTGTTAATTGAGGAATGTTACACTCAGTATCGTTTAATCATACTTGATAAACTATGATTTTTCACGTGATAACTATTCAATAATGTTTTAGAAGTTATATAGATAAAAAGAAATATTTTAAAATTTATGGTTAGACAAACATATAACTCCTATAACATGCTTTTCAAGACATAAAACCGTGTTGAACTGCGATTCATGTTTACTAGCTTGTTTTGAACTTTTTGTTGTTTATTGTAGTTTACTTGTTCATCTTCTACGTGTTGTCGCTTTTGGCACGTGTAGATTATGTTGTTGCTTTAGGTTTCTTTATGCTTAACTAAGGGATGAGTTGAATAAGTCTCTATTGCTTTAGATTTTTACTCAGGTTTAGCTTTCGTTTTGCCCTAAATATTGTGTGTTGATGGATATGTACTTTAAGAGAGTAAGTTCGTTCTTTCATGGAATAAAAAAATGAAAAGAAAAAAGAACGAACCGGCTGGTTCCTTCGACCGACCCTGAAGTTGGACTAGATCAGGTAGGCCAGTTCTAGGTTCCAAGTTGGAACGGCCTAACCCTGGTACCACTCATCCCCCAAGCTAAGCTCTATCCCCACCTAGATTTCCCTTTTTAGGCTAATGATTTACTAAGTCAATTAACTAATTAATCTAGTTCAAACTCTTCCAAATCCTATCAGATCGCTATTTAGGTTCACGTAAATAACATACAAAATATTTTCTATATGGAGCCGTTATTATCCGATTTGTGTTAAATGGTGAGCCATGAACAGGATCTCGATATTTTCAGATTCAAGTATAAATGGTGGCAATCATTTAGAAAACTATACCAAAGCCAAAGTTCTCCAATTGTGTTCGAAGTCTCTGAGCAATAACGGGAGATGAGATGGGAATGTCCATCACGTCATACAATTTGCAAGATGAAGTCGCCATGGAGTGGGAACCGAACTTGAGTCAAACGAAGATTTTGGAAAACTTAAAAAGACTGTCGATGCTAATGATGCAGAGAACAGGACCGTCACAAGAAGCTACAGGTGCCTCGTGTACACCAGCCACTCGCTTATTCATCAGGAATCGGAAGAAGCAAAAGTTGTCTAGGTAAACAGATACGACTGATGTATTTGTCATTGGTGTTTTGCCAATCTAATTAGGTTGAAGAGCTACCAATACTAGTTCTTAACCTCTATTGAACTTGGATGAATCTGACTTTCAGAACTCTGTGACTGTATATCTGACGTCCTGGAAATTCACCTCTGGCAAGATAACTGAAATCAATTTAAGAAATTAACATCAAATTTCAGTCAATGGAAAATTTTGGATCGCAATGACTGAAGAGACAATAATTGGATAAATTCTGAAGTTTCAGTCAGTTTATATTAGGTTTTGAAATTCTTAGTCGTCGCGAATTAGGATTTCAATCCTCACACTTGAGCCTAATCCCAACTGAGCCTAGCCTGTGAAATTACCAAAATACCCTTTTGTTTGGCGTCAGAAAATTCAATCCAGGCCCGATTTGCGAAATTACCAAAATGCCCCTCAATTTTCACTATAGGACAAAAATGCCCAAAGTCTTTGTGGGCCCTCTTTTATCTCTCTCTCTCTCTCTCTCTCTCTCTCTCTCTCTCTCTCTCTCTCTCTCTCTCTCTCCCGGCCATAACACCCCCGACTGCCCCCCCTTCCTTCTCCTTCTTATTTTTCTTCTTGGATAACCGAACTTCCTCCGACGATTTTGCGCTGCCACCACCCACCACCGACAGCCACCACCTTCGGTCAGCCCTTGCCATCGCTCCCGACCCATCCCCAGCCTTCGCTCGCTGCCGGAAGCTGCGAACAACCGCGAAATCCCAACTCCCTATTTCGGCCCCTATTGACTCGAGAGTGTCGGGACCTCATTCGGCCGTTTTCGGCCGCCACCGCCGCCACCCACCACCCCTCCGACATTCCCTTGCCTCTCATCGACATCCTCTACCCAACTTCGCCGCCGATTACCCACCGGAGCCGCGGTAATCAACTGCGAAACCACTGGTGCCCTATTTTGGGGACCAATCGGATTTCACTTCGATCCGGTCGGACCGGCCGCGGCCGCCAAAGAACGCCCAAGACCTCCCTCCATCTTCCCTGAACTTGTGGCCGCCGACCGCCGCGCGTGGCGGCCAGAAATCGATCTAAACCGAAGCCCTGTTTTCGACGCCGCAAGAACCCAGCTTGGCCGGTTCTGATCGCCGCCGATCAACTGCCTCCGGCCGCCCTCCGCCGTGGCCACCACTCCCAATTAACATCCCCAGACCCCCTGGTCCTTTCACCGTCCACCCCCGAGCCGGCCGCCGTCTGCCAATCGTCGTTCCGGCCGTTTCAACCCCCGGCGCCGCTCTATCCGGGCCGGTTCGCCCGGGCCGTGGCCCGTTTTGGCCTGGGCCGAGTGGCCGATAATCCGTGTCAATGACCGGGTCAGTGGTCAGGCCCGTGGGCCATTTTGGCGGAGAGAAGTCAGAGTCCGTGGGCTATTTTGGCCGAGAAGTTTGGGCCGTGGACCGAGAGTTTTGGCCCGTTGTTCGGGGAATTTGGCTCGTGTTTCGCTGCTGTTGCAGTCGCCGTCGCCGTTGGGACCGCCCGAGCTGACTCAATTGATGAATTGACCCTAATCCTTAGTTAGGGCGTTAATTACGCCTAGGATTAGTCGTTTAGGTGATTAGAGAATTTAGGTACACAATCGGGGCCGGTTTAGATAGAAATTGGGATTAAGTTAAATGGCCGATCGACTAGGTAGTCGGTTGATTGTATTATTTGTGGCTAATTATAATTAGTTGCAATTGATTGATTGTGTTTAATCGCGAGAGAGCGATAGGTTAGAGACGAGCGAGCGATTGACGTCTTAAATCGATTAATTTGGTTAATAAAGTATTATTATACGAATCGAGCTTTTTGTGGCCTAATTGGTAATTGACTGTCTGTTTGGAGTTTGATAGCCCTTTTATGATTGCGGAGTCTAATGTTAGACTGCATATGCATATGGCCGTGTGGGAAGTCAAAAGATATTTTTAGCATGAAAATGGCCTTCGGCCCGATCTTTTACATGCGTGAGTGAGCATCCGGCTTTAACCGAAGATAATGAAATAGGTTGATTGATGGATGTGTTCTGTGTGGTCATATGAGGGAAGGATGATGTTTTTCCTGGCAAGTTCGTACTATACTAGTTGTATAGAACCATACAACTTGCCAGAAGCACGACAATTCTGGTCCGATGCTAACTAACACGGATGCAGGCTTGGTCGGATGCCGGTCGCAGCTTGTGATGGACCGATGCCCCGTTTAGGGATGCCTACTTGCTGGTACCGTGCCAGGCGCACCGGAGACACCTCTTGTAATAACCGTTGCCGAGAAAAAAGGGACATAGCCTGGTCCTGCCGGTAGAACTCTCGATTGCACTAAGGTGCTGGATCGCGTTATTTGTAGGAGTCGAATCACGCCTTCTTTCGCGTAGATCCTCTCATGTGTCGTGGGCACATGAGAGTCACTATAACAGATCATCACAAATAACCTCCAAAGACAGTCAATATATAAAAACAATTCACATGCATACTTATCAACCTCAACCACGCATAATGCAATGCTTGACTCGACTCGACTCACAACCAACCAGTCAATCACCCAAATAAGTATCTCATCCACAATTATGCACAGGACATCACACAAGTCTATTTATTAACGATGATCGTGCCAACGACCCATGAGAAAATCTACGCGAAAGAGGGCGTAATTCGACTCTCACAAATAACGCGATCCATCATCTTAGTACAATCAAGCGTTCTACTGGCAAGACCGAGTTGCTTCCCTTTTCTCTCGGCAACGGCTACTACGAGAGGTGTCTCCAGTGTGTCTGACACAGCACCAACAAGTAGGCATCCCTAAACGGGGCATCGATCCATCACAAGCTGCGACTGGCATCCGACCTACCCTGCATCTGTGCTAGTTAGCATCGGACCATAATTATCGTGCTTCTAACAAGTCGTATGGTTTTATACGATTGGTACAGTACAAACTTGCCAAGAAAAGCATTATCGTTCCCTTTTATGACCACACAATACACATCCAATAATTAACCCATTTCATTATCTTTGGTTAAAATCGAATGCTCACACAGGCATGTAAAAGTCTCAGCCAAAGGCCATTTTCATGCTAAAATATGTCTTTTAACTTCGCACTCGACCATATGCATACGCAGTCTAACATTAGACACTGCAATCACCGAAAGGCGACTAACCCCCAAACAGACAACCAAATACTCATTAGCCAAATAAGACAGTTGAACAAACACTGAAGCGATCAAATCAATAAAGCCATAACTTAATTCCAAGCAATTGAATCCGATTAAGCAATATCAAGATCAATTCGTGCAATGCCTTTATTAATCGATTCAATTTATAACGTCGATCGCTCGCTCGTCTCTAACCTATCGCTCGTTCGCGATCAAACCACAATCAATCAATCAATAATTCTCTAGCAACAAATAGCCACAAACGATTCAATCAATCCAGCTAACTTAATCGATCGCAACCATTTAACCTAATTCCCAATTTATATCTAAACCGACCCCGATTGTGTACTTAAATTTTTTCTAATCGACTAAACGACTAATCCTAGACGCAATTAGCACCCTAACCAAGGATTAGGGTCAACTCACAAATTGACTAGCTCAACGGTCTCAATGACGACTGCACGGGCGGCAACGACGGCGGCGGCGGCAATTCTCGGCGAACCTAAGGTTTATCGCACGGCGACTTGACCTAAACCTTGGGAACACCACGGGGAGGCCAGGCAAGGTTGTCGAGACAGGTGGATGGCGACAAGAGCTCCGGCGAGCGACAATCGGCGCTGTGAACAGCAATGATCAGTGAGCGAAATTGGGGGTACGGCTGTTTCGCGGAGTTTCTCGACCTACGTTTGTGAGTTTCTCGACCTACTAGGCCGGCTAAGGCTCAGGGGCTCACCTACGAGTCGAGGGCAGTCGATCGGGACTGATGACAGCGGCTGAGGGAGGCCGGAGGCGGCGGAGCAGCAGCGAAATAGAACCGGCGAAACAAGGGTTTCGCGCAGCCGAGAATAGGGACGTGGTCGGAGCTGATTTTCGGCCTCCACAAGCGGTGGTCGGCTCCCGTGAGCTCTGGGGAAGGGGAGAGGGATCTTAGGAGGCCGTTGTAGGTGTGGTGAGAGGCGGCAACGTCGGGAATGACTGGATCGAAGAAAAGGCAAAATCGGGTCTAAAACAGGGCAACCGCGATCTCAGGTTGATTGTGGCGACTCCGGCAGTCGTTCGACGGCGGGGTTGGGTTGGGGATGTTTTGAGGTGGCTGAGGGACGACGCTGAGGTAATGGGTGGCGACAGTGGCAGCAAAAACGGCCGGAGGAGGAGGCGAAGCTCTCGGGTTTTTGGAGGGCGAAACAAGGACTAGTTCCCGCAACGGTTTTCGCGGTTGTCTGGCAGCCAACGGAGGTCGTGACTGGTTAGGACAACGGCAAAGGGTGG
This sequence comes from Rhodomyrtus tomentosa, assembly GCA_028455895.1. Taxonomy (NCBI): domain Eukaryota; kingdom Viridiplantae; phylum Streptophyta; class Magnoliopsida; order Myrtales; family Myrtaceae; genus Rhodomyrtus; species Rhodomyrtus tomentosa. The sequence continues at coordinate 11,394,997 of JAPCWY010000011.1, forward strand.
CTGTCGGTGGTGGGTGGTGGCGGCGTAAATAAGCGCCTGAGGAGGGAGGAGGAGGTCACGGTGTGGAGGGAGGGGCGGTGTTCCATGGGAAAAGAATAAAACAAGAAGAAGAAGAAAGAACGGAGAGATAAAGAGAGGTCCGGAGAGAGAGAAGAGTGGTCACGTGGGAGAGAGAGGGTGGGGCCCACCGGGAAGACTTTTTGGCCATTTTGTCTCATATGAATAATTGAGGGGCAATTTGGTCATTTCGTAAATCGGGACTGAATTGAAATTTCGATACACTAGGCGAAGGGTATTTTGGTATTTTTACAAACTAGGCTCGGTCGGGATTAGGCTCGGACATGAGGATTGAAATCCTTATGCACGGCGACTAAGAATTTGAAACCTAATCTAAACCGACTGAAGCTTCAGAATTCGTCCAATTATCGACTCTTCCGTCCTTACGACCCAAAATAATTATCGACTGAAATTCAATATTAATCCGTTTGATTGAATTCAGGCACTTTACCACTGTCGAATTTCCAGGGCCTCACATATTTTGAAGATTCTATTCTTCCTAAAAAATTAATTAGATAGGGGTTCTAAGAACCGATATCTTACAAAAAAAAATTTAAATTTTTTTTAAACATGGCAACAGAATCAAGATAACATATTCATTGACAATATTCATGGCAAGATAAGGAAAGAAACAGACGAGATTGGGATGTCACCCCCTTCTCAATTTTTTCGAAATTTGGCCTTCCAGATTGAGATCGATTTTCTAAAAATAGTAAATCGGACCTTAATGGCAATAGGTCAAATTGACTAAATCCACAATTTGTGACAAAAAGTTAGGTTTTGACGTTTTAAATCACAAAAGTCGTTCTTTAAATTTCTGGAAGAAAGTTTGCGCTTTGCTTGGATGTCATCAAAATCATACGAAAATAGCTAACCCGCGGACAAAACAACATGTCGATAACGCAGACAGAAGCAAGCAAATAGCAACAAATCACTCTGCAAACATATACGAATTAACCCTCGGAATATAGGAATGTTACCTTGATCCGCGAAGGCAGAAATCGGGGCGATTTGGAGTGAGAACTTCACCGGACAGCAGCGTCGGTAGGGCATGGCAGTGGCAACGGTAGGGCAGAACAGAAGCGTCGGCAGTGAGGCGAGCGAGCAGCAGCGAATCGAGCAAGGTTGTTGTCAGAATGTCGTGGATCGTCGATGGACTTCTCTGCTCGGTTATAACCTTGTATTGCTAAGCAAAAATTCTCTTTTGGACTTCCACGAACGTGGTCATAGATTGGAGGATTCCAACGAGGACTTCTCTAGTTTCTTTTCTGCATATACGAATGTGTCGAGAACCTCTTGGTCCGCAAACCTCCAATCTTCAACTTGGAACACCATGCAAATGAGGAATAGCAAGAGATGCAATATGTAAGAGCCTTGATAGTGGACCGAATTGTCCAAATAATCTATTTCATTTCCTTTATGTCTAAAGGACGCAATCTGCTCTCTTTGATCTCCTCATCCATTTCTGCTCTCTTTGATCTCCTCATCCATTCTCAATAGTAACATATCAAGAATGATAATGGCGTTTTGGGACATAAAACCTGCGAACATAAAATAAAAAATAAATGTGATATTCGGTGTTGCAAATCCCCAATGTACTCTACGGTGCAAATTTTTGGAACCGAAGTGAACGTATTTTGACTATGGAGAATGTGGATCTCCACTTCTGGCCACCTGCCGACTCATCTCTCTAGATGATGTTGTCCATGGATGACCTCATAACCTGCACGATGATGGACGAAACAGGAAGGCATGCGATGAAGGAGGTCAGTCCCATCAGCGGGGTCTGGTTTGGTGCAACGATGTCGTTAAAAAAACGCAAGAATTCATTGGAGGATTCTTTAAGTTGTTGCCCGGCTTTGCAAGATGATTTTGGTGGACTTCAAAATGATATTTGCTCTTCCCCTTCTTGTATCTTTAAAAAGAACTCTTTGCCTTTTACTGCATATAGAAGATGACAAGAAATTTTCTCTTTTCTTATTCCTCTGTGACTTTCGTGCAGAATGGTGGTCGTATGTGTATTATCAGTACCCTTTCCTGCGAGCGGAATCCAAAGATAAAATCTGGAAAAGAAATAAAATAAAGGAACAATTTGCAGAACAAAAATGTGATGATGATGAAGGATCGGCTTCCCTTCTTCTTGTCCCTTTTTCCTTGATTTTCCGTTCTTTCTTTGAAGCGTGGATGAAGGCAGGCCCAGGGGGGAAAGAGCCTCTATTCTTCCTCCCCCAACCATGTATTCTCTTCTGTGGCACTCTCTATGTGTCGTAACTTCAATTGAATTGGCCTCCTCCTTCTGTGAAGGTGAGTCCTCCTTTTTATAGACAACCTAGCTAGGGTTTCTCACCCTTTTAATCTGTTCATGGACTTAATTAAGGCCTTGACAATATAATGAGTTAAATTGAATCACTTTAAGGGTCAATATGGACCCTTCCTGCTCATGAATTAGTGCCACACTATTCGTACGTAAACTTCACCATGTTTTGCCATTTGTTTTGGGCTTATTCAAATTAAGCTCAAGATTAGGCCTTGAGGCCTTAAAATTTCCGGATCCATGTGCCAGGCCTAAATCCCATCATCGGCGCAAACTAATGTGAATGCAATGCATGCTCAAATTAAATATGCTATGTATGAAAACTAATTTTTTTGTGAGAATCAAGGCTAATTCTCATTTTTTGTAGAAAATGAATAAATTTAAAAAAATAATAAAAATTTAGGTGTCAACAGCTACCCTTCTTTGATTGGAAGCTCGCAGAGGTTTCGCTCAAAGACTAGAATTGAAACTTGAATTTTGCGAATGTAAATGAATGATGATTTTTTTTTTTTGCGAGAGTTTTAATCCCATTTTCTGATGCAAGAGAAATGATGCATGAAATGCAATGCTATAAATAACATGTGCTAGAACTCCCCTTTTCACCGTATTAGAGAAACATGCACATTGATCGCATATGAAATACATATTTTACCAAATATCTCATATGGTAATGATTCCCTTAATCTCCAAACCTCTTTGTGAATGCCATGATTTCAATGTACTAAGCCCATCTATTACCAAAAATTTCTTTTTGATATGAAATGACGCAAGATCTATGTAAATTTGAAAATGTACTCGAGTTGTGGTTCGAGCTGGCCATTTATCTCTTAGGGAACTCCTCAACGGGTCACTATAAGTCAGTAAAATAATCTCTCGCGACCTTCTTAGGAAGGTCTCATCGTATCAAGACGAGAGATACCTCTTGGGACATCCTCAACGGGTCATCATGAGGCGGTAAAATGTCTCTTGTGACCTCCTCAACGGGTCAGCATGAGTCGGTAAAATGTCTCTTGCGACCTCCTCAACGGGGCAGCATGAGTTAGTAAAAATAATCTCTCGCGACCTTCTTTAGAAAGTCTCACCATATCCAAATGAGAGTTGCCTCTTGGGACCTCCTCAATGGGTCACCATGAGTCGGTAAAAATAATCTCCCGCGACCTTCTTTGGAAGGTCTCATTTTATCAAGACAAGAGATGTCTCTTAGGACCTCCTCAACGGGTCACCATGAGTTGGTAAAAAGAATCTCTTGCAACCTTCTCAAGAAGGTCTCACCGTATCAAGACAAGAGATAATGTATCATCTGAATTGGATCAGTATAAATACAAAATGATGTGATGCCTAAAAAATTGTCAGTGCGACCACAAGAGGGATTATGACTAAGGCCGATTTAAAAAGGCTTCAGAAAACTTACTTGGGTTTCCTGAATGTTCCAAATGACATGGCCAAACCGATTGCACCATACCTATCCATTCTCTTAAAAGGATGATGATATACATAAAATCAATGTAAATGCTTATGTCAAAAAGGATGTGTGAGCTCTTCCTTGCATTACAAAGCTTCACTAGGGATTTGTCAATGAGGAAATCTATTTGATCCTTCCGACAAAATTTGATCAAATAAAAAGAGGAACCTTCAGTTAGAAAAGACTTTCTCTCATTCTCTAGAAGAGATTCGGGTTGAAGATATACTTACCTGAGGATTTGGAAGGCTACCTGGTCGATATTTGCCAGTAAGGTTTGCTCATTTAATGATCTTTAGATGAATTTTAAGACCTTGAGAGATAACTTGATCATCAGAAATTTCTACATGTCAAACAATATCAGAGGTGACATGTGAAATCATGCAAAATTAATCTGCCGATCTTGCATTGTGCATTTCTTAGGCTCCTGTCAAAGACAATTACAGTGTGCATTTCACTCATGATGCAATTCATGCATAACTATTCAATCAAGTTTGTATTACCAATTCTGTTAAAGGAGATAATCACATTATGAATACCTCGAATATAATCTAAATGCTGCACTTCAGTCCGAAAGGGCTTCCACTCACTCTTGAGAAAAGCTGTTTATTCTGACTGTAGAATTCAAGAGAATTCTCTTAATCTTACCATCATCACATTCGACAATGGTCTGAGTAATTTCGTAATTGGTACAATCAAGCGATCTGGAGGTCTTCATTAGGACCGTAATGAGGCTAGGTCAAAGGTTTTCGAATGGGACTTCAATCGAGTCAAGGCTATTGAAATGAAGTTCTTCGTCATCTGCTTTGGGTTTACAAGTCAAGACGTGACATTCTGATTTTTCTGTCATTTCAAGAGTTATTAATGATAATGTATCTAATGATGTGTTTCAGTCGTATCTCGCTCGGATCTGATCAATCTCAAGTTAACTGACCAAAAGGAAAATGGTAACGCGAGACAAGGTACGTGGACCTAGGGAACTCAAATAGGAAGTTGAACTTTGACCATAAGGATTGTCAAGGGGACGTTTAGAGCCATAAAAGGCCGATCTAAGAATGATTAAGGAATGCATTGCTAGCGTTATACGATTGGAGTGCGGGTGATGCCGCTTAACTAGAGTATAATTTGCGAAAATTTTCTAAATCGAACGATGACGATCGAGACTGTCGGAACTAGTAATAGACCCTCACAATTACATGACAACCAAAGTCACCATGAATTGACGAGCCCTAAGTGTGATATGAATCACAGAGTCGATACACATAATGACTGCAAAAGCCGCCCATCAGTTTGGGAGAGGCTGAAATCACATCTGACAGAGAAATGATTCAGAGACAAGTCTCGAAATTAGAAAATGGAGAATCAAGGATTCCAACATTATAATTGGATTGGACGTCGCCTCATCGAAGAAGATTTGAATTAGAAAACCGACGTTCTGAACGTCGAGGATAAAATTACCATTTTGCCCCTCAAGCCTTGACCTTAGCTTAATAATGGATAAGGGCATTTTGGTCATTGACCGCACCCTCTAGGCTATCGAAAATTAGAGAAAATGAGGGCCATTGGATGAGCTATTGATTGACATATGGACAAGTGTCAATGGATGAAGAGTTGGCATTAAATGTCCAACTTTTAACCTACCATTCTTCATGATTGACTCTCAAATTGGTGTATGCACACCCTCTCCTCCGACTCGCCAAACTAGCCACTGTCGCCGCCTTCGCCACTTCCGACCACCACTTTCGGCGACCTCTAGCGCTGATCCGACCACCCACGCCTTCTTCATCCTCTTGCCAACCACCTCCAAGTGGTAGCTCGACATTTGACCCACTGAGGAGCTCCGGCAAGCCGTTCTCCCGATAGTCGACGAAAACCGTCGCAGCTGGAGGTAAACTACTATTTGAACTCTGTAGGAACTCTAATCCATTGAATCTTTCGGCCAAATTTTGTGGACATCAAGGGAACATGTATATTGAGTTGTGTAAAAATTTGGGCTAAATTTGATGGAGATTTGATGATGAAATGGTGTCGCCTTTGATGGATAGAATCTGACCGGCAGTAGACTTGGAGGAATCGGCGTCGTCCGTAGACCATTTGACGTCGGCTTGAGCTCAAATTTTCGGTGAGCCCAACTTGTAGAACTAGTTGTTAGCAAGTAGCTTAGTAGATAATTTGAGGATTTAGAATATTTTAAGGGCTAATTAAGGGAGGTATGCATGGAATTGAAAATGCCAAGTTTCGATTCTGTGCAAATCGAATTGTTGGGAGCTGATAGGAGTTGAAATTGAGCTCGAAATTCATTGTAGAGACGTGCTAGGATGTCGATGAATATGTTGTTGAGGTTTATGCTTCATAGATTGGTCAATTAAGCAAGAAAAATTGATGAATTGGATTTATTTTCAAAAGGTGCGAGGCTGCCCTGTTTCGGGACTGTTGGACCGAGTGATTGAAGTACTTGGAAGGAGATTCTTGTTGAATTTAACACAAGGTAAGGGGTTTCTAAACCTTGGCTAGGAGGATTTGACTCGATTGGGTGAATTGGGTGTGAATTAGGTTGATTCTCGTGAATTATGGTGTGATTGTCCAATGTGCGTCCTCGTGAGATGTCGATGGCTTGAACGTTTGTTGAATGCTTGCGCCATGAATTGATTGCCTCTTGTGAATGATGAGATTGATTGCCTTGCTTGCCATAGATATCTAGCTCGATGCATGAGCTTGTACTCGATCATGAAGTTTAAATTAAAATATTGTCTGGCATGTTTGAAACTTATGATACCCTGAGACGTTGAGACGCGGGGTCGTATGGATTGATACCCTGAGGCATTGAAACGCGGGATTGTGTTGAATTGTACCCTGATGCGTTGAGATGGAGGTTGAAATGACCAATGTCCTGATGCGTTGAGACGCGAGACAGAATTTGATATGTATCGACACAGGCCTGGAATGAAATTGAAAACCTGATGCGTTTGCGCAGGTTTGTCAATGGGATGGTCTAAGGCGTAATTACGCGGACCGAGCCTAAGGCATTCTAAACATGAGCGTGAATCAATGAAGGCTTGGAAAGGTGGAAGGTGTGACCTAACTTGGTAATGCGTGCTGGATTTGAAAGATGAGATACGAGGCCATGATTGCGTGCTTGACACTAGTCTATATCTATATGTTATTTAATGACTGTTGAATGCTTCATGTGGTTGCTTGTGCATTTTGTTCATGATTGCATTCACCTGAATGTACAGTCAGTCTAATTTAGGATTAGGACCTGCCTTATTGAGATGTGAATCTCACCTCGTTGCAGGACTACATTTTCAAATCCTAGACCATGAGGATGTTGCCGACCAGACTAGGTGACCCGAAAGAGATGGCCGCGTATTTTGAGGAGTTCTCGGACGGACGAGGAACTGTGTACTTTAGAAAGTGTACGATAGTCTGGGTCGATGATGGTGAAAAGGACTGGAAGCCTCACAGGTTCGAGGCTTGGTTTCGGAGGGTAGGCGAGGTTACTACAGGACCACTGAAGTCCACTGAGATACCTCGTAGGATTATTCCTAGTTGGTGTCATCCCACTCGAGATTTTGTGGAGGTCGAGGGATCAGTAGCTAGTTCGAGAAACATTCTCGAGAGGACCCAAATCCTGAAAGACACCGACGAGGTCATTGAGCTCGAAGCCTTCAAGGACAACCTGGTGGAGCAGTCAGCAGACAAGATAATGGAGGATACCGTAGAGGTGCGCTCAAAGACCTTCTCGGAGTACGAACCTACCGAGGATGCCGAGGAGACTAACGACTCCAGCAGCTCGATCTAGGGGTTTTCGTTTTCTGGACTGTTATTTTACTTATAACCTCGATGGTCCGTTTTTTTTTTTTTTTTGGAGATGTTAGTGGTTGTCTTTTGAGCCGATCCTGTTACCCCTACCGACTAGCAAGATTAATCTACCAGCGCTTTTGTAAAAAACTCGTGGAAGGTTATGTATAAATGTGTTTATGGTGTTTTTGCTATCCAAGTCCCTGCTAATGTTTGTACGGGGGAATTTATGTTATCACTTTCACATGTGAACAATTTTTATGCATCTCTCGAAATATGACTCTTGGGACACGAGAGAGTTCACTCGCAAGGAGTCGCGCGCCTGTACCTAGGGCGCGGGGCGTGACACAAGAACCTTGCAAAAATGAGAGAGAAATAATCTTGTTGGTACTTCTTCGAGCGATGCTCAAAATCATTTAACTCTATGTAAACTCAAATACCCTAATCAGGAAAGACTTTGAAGGGTTGTAATGTAGGTTAGGATTGGGGATTGAGGAGCAAAAAGGCTTGTTTTGGCTCATAAAATATATGAGAAGGATTTGACGTTGGTGATCATTATAGATTTGACGCCAATCTTCGCCTTCTGAAACAGTATTCAAAGGATACCAAGTGATGATACATACTCTAAGATCTTCCTTACAACCAAATCCGTTGGGACATTTATAAAGAAGAATGCAAACTCATTTCAATGAAGTTTACAAGCTAACGTACATGACAGCACATTCAAGATTCAAAGATATTGTATAAATGAAAAGAGATTGATTGGGCATTGGCCTTACTTTTGCTAAGCACTTTGCTTTTTCTTTTTCCTCCTTTTTTTTATGCCAGGGATTTTTTGGGAATCAGCCTTTGCATTTCTTACTCCCAACTTTCATTTTCTTTTTTTCCAAGAGAGTAATTTTTTTTTTTTTTGAGAAAATGCTCTTTTTTCCAAGAGAGTTTTTTTTAGAGGTTTTCGACATTTCTCTTCTATCTTTTTCTCATTTTTTTTGGGAGTGGGCCCTTTTTTCAGGTTGAATTTGCTTCTCTCTTTTTAATCCGTGATTTTGAATTGGGAATTACTGCAAGCAATTACAAACAACAATTATGGAAAATCTCAAGTAAAAAAAAAAGGAGTTCGTACTGGAATTGTCTATCTAACCGATCATCTCTAGCTCTGCTTCTCGGGAAAATGCTATCTTTGCCTCGGAATGAGTATATGATCACCAACAGAGGTTTAATAAATGAATTTGCAGGCTCAAGTGGGCTATGCAAGGGATGAAGTGTATAGCATAGAGAAATGAATGATCTTTGTCATCATAAGGCACTTGAATTAATGTTCGAGTATAAATGCAAAGAAACACTCGAAGATTAATGTCAGTTTGAGCAAAAGAATTTCTAACCATTTATCTCGTTATGCTTTTGGAATTACCTCGTTCAGCCCCAATATGGGGTGGTTCTTGACAAGGTTAAGAAATAAAATCACCGCCCAAAAGGGTTAACAATGATCACCTGCAGTATTTCGGATAGAGAACTGAATGCCTCTATCATTTCGGCAACCGTACCTTTTGCGAGAAAACCATTCGCCTTGAAGAATGCATAATAATATCACTCAACTCACTAGGGGTTAAAATGTGGGACATATGTGGAAATGGATTGTCTTTCATCATTTTGTCATGCCCTATTCTGTAAATTCAATGTATCATATGTAGTTTATGTTCCCTGTTCAGTTTTGATGAATCAAACATGAAGAATAATCATGCATACACCATGCAATGGGTGAACATTTTTAGGCATGCAAAATTTCAGTCAACTTCTCATGCTTTATGAAAACAAATTTGCTTGAAGAGTAGAATATGTAAGCATGAGAGAAAATTTTCAAGAATAAGAGAATCTTAGTGTCCCTCGAACATGTGAGTGAATGAGACAAGTCAGGGAATCTACTCCTCGAGTTGAGAACTAGCTCAATCCGATCTTTGCCCCAAATGTGTTTTGGTTGCCCTTGTTCAATAACCACCATGTACCTGCAAGAAGGGAAGTATAATCTTGAAAATGACATAAGGCAGGGAGACATACTTCCTTTTCCCGAGTCAAGTTTTATAGTCGATTTGCCCCATTTTTAATCAGGAGGTATATGTGAGATGATCATAGTTTTGCCAAAGTATATGATTGCCCCGGACATGACCAGTGTTGGGAACATGGTTTCGAGCTTTTGGCATATTACTTGTTTCCGACCTGATTTTGCATAAGAAAGATGTGCATGAATAAGGTCTTAAAAAATGAAATGAGTAAAAAAAAATTTGAGAAGCTTATGATTGTCGATTTGCTTTGGCAGTTGCAATCGAAAATGATATTTCCTAGCCTGGCACTTGCAAGAAGGAAAATGGAAGGTTATTTCTAACAATAATGAGTCGAGGGCAAGAAGTACTCCATTTAATTGGGGTGGCTTTGGTCTTGCCTCGTCCTTCTTCGGCAGACATAGGATGATCAAGGGAGAAGCCATGGGTCCCACTCGAAGGGTCGATGGACCGAAGTATGAATTGACTGATGCAGGTGGTTGGGCATGCCTCAATCCCTTCTCATGTTTGCCCCTGATGCTTGAGAAGTTGAATAGTACGTTATATTACATTGATCACCCTGTTCATCTGAACACCCCCGGCATGCATCTCTTCCAGAAGTTGATTGATTCTTTCACTTGTAATGACCGCAACTTCAGCTCGATCAATCATTCTCCTTGCTCTAGATTGAGTATTATGGGCGTGTGAAGGATCCATGATATATCACCTTGATGAATGATCACACGAAAAGTTAGTATAATGAGCGAGAATAGTGAGCCGGTCTATGACAACCCTCTAGACTCGATGAATGCAACAGATATCAGCAGAAGACCGAATCAGACAATTTTTTAGTTTCGTCGCCCTTTACGGTAAAATTCATCATAATTCGCACGTTGCCTACAGAATTTACAAATTTTATGAGCTGATACAGGATACAATGATGAATAATTTTCATGTTTAGAATTAAGGTAAACGTGAACCGATCCGTACAGTTTAATACTTATTTGAAAATATTTTGCCCAGAAAACTGTTTTGTCCGATTTTTATTAAATGAACGAAGGACCCCTTTAAAGTGTAAATTAAGATCTAGGATTTTGCAGCTTACTAGTTGAAACATCAACCTACAACCTTCATTTTTCATGATTTGGCGATACAACTCGTTTAAGAGTAGTAATCCGCAAAAAAAGATGTGTACCAGAAAAATGATGGAATTCCAGCTTGCATTATCCTCAATGAAAATTCGTCAATAAATGGAAAACACTGCGGATCATTCTCAAATTTTTATAGATGATAGCTCAAGATGTTCTAAATATTTTTTATTTAGAAACTAAAGTCCAAAAATGTCTAGAAGACACTCTAAAAAATCAAACCATGCAAAGAGTTCGCCTAAAAACAGTCATGGACCGACCCAAAAATAATATTAAGTAGGAGAAAAAATGGTTAAAGAGAGTACCGCCTTTGGACGTCTGAAATGAACAATCACATAGACATGCGCATGAGTCGCGGATTCGATTTCTATCTATTAAGGCTTAATGAAAGTGGAGCCCCAAGGATACTCGGTTTGAATCACTTTGGCTCGCGATTGAATCAAGAGCTCTCGTAGATATCCCGCTTAGACAAGTAACGACTTGCATCACATAGCGAATGATCGAGGTGATAACTCTTGGCACCGATTTGAAAAGTTCGGGACTCGAAAAGGGTGACTCGGGCCAAATGGCGGTGGCCGAAGTGCCCCTAATCAAGTACAATCCTAAGCCTAGCCATTCAGGTCCAATGGCGGGTTGTGTGCTAAGTGTGGATGCAAAAGCAATAAAGACATGCACAAAAGTTTATATCAAAACAACGCTTCAATATAACCCCCAAACATACCTTCCCACTCAAATCTGCAGAAAAGGTTAGCAAACACTACACCCCTTATCACTCCAAATCAACAAAAATATTTAACACCTAAAAATGTGAGATTCAACCAAAATCGCCAAAAGCGAGACATCCATGGAATTTTTTTTTTTATCCATGGAATTTTTTTCGTGCCTAAGTCCATAGAAGCTTTTAATTTTCCGAAAAAATTCAAGTGAACCAATTAAGTCTTAATTTTTTCGAAAAATTAAAGATAGATTCCCAGCAGAGTCGCCAAGCTGTCGCGACCTAAAATTAAATCAATTTTAGGCTAATGGATTATTAGGTTAATTTAAATGACTAACCTAATACGGACTCTCCCAAGCCCTACCAAATTGCAACTTTAATTTAATTTGAGATGATGTAGAATTTGGAGTCGCCATAATCATTATTGATAGGTTGATTAGAAACCTAAGTAAAATAGCAGGAGAACTATTTTACTTCTACGAACCAGAGATTGTGGATTTGAGGACTTGATTACACTAATTAATTAAAACTAATGCCCCTTTGGTACCTTAATTCCATATGAGATGTCCTGAATTGATGACTCGAATTGAATTAATTTGAGGCTTAAACGAGGTGTTTCTCTTTTTTGGGGTTTTCTCTTTTTATAATGCACTGCATGAATGATATAGATACAATGACGTGAAACATGCAAGAGATAATGCAAAATATGTAAACTAAATCACACATGCATGGCAACAAAACTAGGCAAACCTTAACAATCAATTTAGCATGCAAGCTTTAGAAATAAACATGCAAAAAAATATATAACATGCAAAAAATCTAGTTAACCTAGATAACATGCGGCTCTTAATCCTAGCAATTTAATCAAGCAATCACACTAACCTAGCATGGATATCCCAAACATGACACTAACGATATGCAAAATGACACATCCAAGTATAATACGACGTAGAAACGCAAATATTCAAGATATTTTTTAGCGACGAAATGGCTTTTCGTCGCTAACTACTTAAAAAATAATATTTAGCGACGGAACAGCCAATTTCTTCGCTAATTATTTAAAAAATAGTATTTAGTGACGAAACATGCATTTCATCGCTAAAATAAATTATATAAAAAATTATTCGATAAATTATTTAGCGACGAAATTGGCATTTCATCGCTGATAATTTAAAAATAATAATATTTAGCGACGTAATAGCCAATTTGTCACTAATTATTTAAAAAAATATTTAGCAATGGAATATGCATTTCATCGCTAAAATAAATTAAATAAAAAATAATTCGATATTATTATTTAGCCACAAAATTGACATTTCGTCGCTAACTATTTAAAAAAATAATATTTAGCGACGAAATATGCATTTCATCGCTAAAATAAATAAAATAAAAAATAATTCGATGGAAAAATTATGAAGCGACGAAATTGCCGTTTCGTTGCTAATTATTTAAAAATAATAATTTAGATATTTAAAAACAATAATATTTGTTGATGAAACACTTGTTTCGATTCTTTGGGATCCTTACTTTCTTCAAGTGGTGAATAACTTAAATAAAAAATACTTATAATTCGTCATTTAACTTTACTTATTTATGGAGCATGGATAATTTATCCCTTTTTTCTTACTAATTATGCGTAATTATTATTATTATTGCAATGTATGTTATTCTTATTATCATTATTACTAATACTAATAACAATAATAATAATATTGTTATTATTATTGTTGTTATTATTATTGTTGTTGTTGTTGTCATTTTAGCAAGGTGCGGAATGTATCGTAATTCAATTTGATTCTGCAAGATCTAGTTTCGTTCGAGTTTTTGGATTCTAGCCAATTGAAAGGGTGTTCTGATCAATTCAAAGATCATTTCGATTCCATCAGTAATGATGTAATGATGATTCGGAATATCACACATTGATTAATTAAAGAGAGACTCGACAACTAAAAAAAAGTTTAAGTTTTTAGGATCCTTCCTTTCTTCAAACGGTAAATGTTTAAATAGGAGACACTTATAATATATCATTTGACTTAGCTTATTTATGTTATTTCTTATATTCTGTTTTCTATTAATTTATTTAAATTATTTTTAATAGAAAATGTAAATAGACCAAATATTCTTCAAATTAAAAAACTGAATATATTATTATTAAGTAAAGATTACATTAATGAGCAAAAATGGAGAGTGATCAATTTATTTATGTCTATTATCCTTGTTCCTAAAGTAGAAAGCATTCATTCTGTTCTTGGATAGCTTGTTTCAAAAGGGCTTCTACTTCCTTAGTAAATGTTTTAGTATAAGATATAATTTCTTGGATTTGAGACTTATTCGTTTTTAATGAATCAAGATAACTATTTGTTCCCGCTAATTAGCATTGAAATGCAAATTTCGTCAGTGTTTCGTCGCCTGACATTCTGTTATAAAATTGCGACGAAACTAGTGTTTCGACCATTCATTGCAATTTTATAACATAATGTCATTCAATTCCAATCTCAGCGAACCTTCTTTTCGATTCGATATATGCATGAATATGTGTCGAAATCTATAAAAATATGAGGTTGTTTTCTGAGGAATCTTTTTTTTCGTCGCTAATTTAGCGACGTATCTATTTTTCATTACTAATTTAGCGACGAAATTTTGACTAGGATAGAATTTCAAATTCAATAATATTTAATAATAAAGAGAATAAATAAAAATTTAATAAATTAAGAAATTGAAAATATATGAAAATGGAATACGAATAATTTCATCACTAATTAGCGACGAATAATATATTCATTGCTAAATTAGCGATGAAAAAATAATTTCATTGCTAATTATATTCAATTTTGAATATTTTTTATTCATATTCTACATTAGCAACGAAACATTTTGGTCGTCACTAAATTAACGATGAAAATTTCTTTTTCATCGCAAATTTTGAAATATTATCTTTTGTAATTGATTTTTTTTATATTCTATTTTCTATTAGCGACGAAAAATTAGCAACGAAGTAATTCGTCGCTAAAGTTAGCAACGAACATTCGTTTTCGTCGCTAATTCTTCGCGACACGTTCAAACAGAATTCATTTGCCACATTCAGCCTTTTCCCTTTCCTTTTCCTTTTCCCTTTCCATCCCATTTGACCCGGCACCTCGACGCCCTCCTCAGCTCTCTCCTCAGCTCTCTCCTTCGCCCCTCCCTCCATCTCGCTTCCCTCACACTTCCCTCCAGAACTCCCCGCTCTTCACCTCGTTGCCCTCAAATCCTCACCCTCCGCTTTCGGTCCTCACACCAGGGTCCCCCTCCACTATAAGGTAAGTCCTCGTTGTCGCCTTCTTTCACCGGTGTGAATGAGGATGTTTCTCGGCTTGATAGCGTCGAACAGGGTTGTTGGTTCGAGGAGCGTTTCTGATTTTGGCTTTGAGCGGTTGATGCTTTCGGATGGTGTGAATTGTTTTGGTACTGTGCGACTGGGCCGAGCGATTGCCTTTATATTGTACTAGTGGCTCTGATTGGTCTGATTGTCGGACATTGCTGATATGCAGAGATAGCACATAATGTGTTTGTGTTTGGTTCAGAAAGATTGTCTATATGTGAAAACTTCATTGCACGAATACTTTCCCGCCTCTGACAAGGACTAGGCGCTTCAAGGCATTCTGAATCTTTGTGCTTACTGACTATGGGGTGGCTACAATTTCCCTAGTTCATGAGTTTCTCGAAAATGATTTAGAATTGTAAGGACCAAAAGCTTGACCATAAAGATGTTGGGTGGTTTGTTCAATCAAACTATTGCTTATTGAGCAAAATGATGCGACTCTTTTCATGTCTTTGCTTTTTTCCTCCCTTAGTGTGAATTGCTTTCTTGGATGCCCCAGCAGATGGGTTCATTTTTCTTGGTCAGCTGAATTTGCTTTTTCTAAATTCTTGGATGCTGGATTTGGGTTATTATTGTTAGCTCTGAAAAGCAACGATTGGGACGATAAGAGAGAAAATGAATCTCTTTTCCGCACCATGGCCGTACCAAGTGCCCACGTTATCCTGTGTGGAGCTAGTTTTAACCACTAGCCTTTCTTGTTTTGGATTTTCAAAACTCTTAATTGTGTTCATTCATGTCTTTTGAAATATTGCAGGTGAAAAGAGAGTTCTGAATTCTGAATTTTGGCATGCTTGTGCTGGTCCTCTTGTTTCTCTGCCTGCTATCGAAAGCAAAGTTGTCTACTTCCCTCGGGGTCATAGCAAGCAGGTCAGTAGAGGATAATATGGATGCGATGATATTGGGCATATTGATTGTGGATTGGGTGAACAAACAAATCCATAAGCCTGCTTAAGTGCGGAGGGTGCCCCAATTTGCCGCAGTTTGAGATTGCTCTGTAGCCGTTTTACTTCATTTTCTTTCACAAAGAGCCCCATTTGGCCTGAGGGAAGGACGTAGATATTAGCTCTATGAAAAAACATAAGAACAACTTCTATTCGACAAACCAAGGATATCTTTTTGTAATTTAAGCTTTACTTTTTCTGTGCTAATCATCAGCTAGATAAGGTAGTCATTATGTGCTTATGTATGATCAGAGTTTACAAACCCACCCAACAGGCTTACTATCAGGTGTCTGTTTTGTGGTAGTAGCTGGCAAAAAATTGCATCTTGAACTTTTTATGTTGGACACTTTGCATCATTTTTTATCTTTTCATGGACAACGACCAGTGATCACTAAAATACTACTCTAGCACTTGCCCCAAGAAACTCCTATTTTTTAATCCTAAGTGTGAATATCATCTGCCTAATTAGGTTGCAACATCAACCAATCGAGAGGTAGATGCTCAAATTCCTAATTACCCAAGCTTGCCTTCATGACTTTATCTGCCAACTTCACAATTTGACCATGCATGTAAGATCTTTTGCTCTCTACCTCTAATGAATCTTGAGAATGTGCCTAAAGTTCCAAGCTTTTGTTAACTTCAGGCAGATATTTAGACGGACGAAGTATATGCTCAAATGACATTGCAACCACTTAGTCCAGTATGCTACATAACTTTCTTAGTATTAATGTATTGATCTTTCGTGACTATGCCCTGTTTTTCTCAAAAGTATAAATCTTTTGTAGCAAGAGCAGAAGGAAGCATACCTTCCAAACAGGCTCCCCCAGCAAGCAACCCACAAATTACTTTTGCAAAACATTGACTGCCAGTGATACCAGTGCTGAAAAAGTGTTCCCACCTTTGGTCTCTCTCTCTCTCTCTTTCTCTCTCTGTGTTCAAAAATATACTGTGGTTATTAAGGCAGATTGTTTGCACTGTGAAGCTACACAATTTCTTTAAGCTAGTTTTGCAATAGTTGATGGAGGATAAGTGTGACAACTACAATTAATGTAGTATGTACTTATGCAAGCTTCTTTATTTGCCTGCAGAAAACATCTTTCATGTTGTTTCTAAACAAGTTTGATATATTTGAGAAAAAAGTTCTCTAGGTAATAACTTATATGACATAGCAAGTAATCTTGTAGTCGGAAGCCATTCCATTTCATTTTTTTTTTCATTATTGTGCAGGTTCCTTTGAATGTGTGCGAGTGGTTTAAATATTATGAGTCAGTTTCAACCGGGAAACAAGAGATTAAACATGCTTACGAGTAAGCCTTTTTGGTTTTCTTGCTGTATCAAAGCGGACATATGAGTGATAGAAACTAGACTGTCATGCTTGAATGGGAAGATGCTTTTGTTCTCATTGCACGAGATTTTCTTATCAACCAGTGCATGTATGCGGTAGTTCTCTGTCAACTTCATCAAGTATATTCTTGCACCACCATGATTTAGATCTTGTTGTTTGAACTTTGGCTTTCCTTGTCATTGAGATATGAGACCATTTTTTGTCTATTTCTTGAGCTAACCCAAATTGAGCTCATATTCAGTACAATTACAATAAGAGAATAGTTATCATTTTCGCTGCAGTCCTTGGAGATTTGCTGACAATGTTTGTGTGTGGATACAGAGCCGATAAATGTTGGGCAGAAGCAAGGGGCTATGCAAGAACTTCACGAATTTATTACCTCGAAGAGATCCCGAGCATGGCAAAATACCCTTGAGAGGATTGTGTTTAGTACATTGAGTTGTGTATTGATATGAGGATGGTCTGATTCAGTATGGCATTGTATGTCAACAAGTGAATGTCACCTCTTTGGAGGAGCTAATGTAATACGAGGAACTAATTATGTAATACGTGCTACTGTATGCCAATAAATATTATAATATTTAGATCTTATTGCTTGCTTAATCAATGGTAACTATAAATTTTAGAAATTAATGTTGCTTTTAATTAGAAATCAAAAAATAAAATAAATTATTTTATCGTACGATCACAAAATTTATCGCTAGAGAAGAATAAAAAACTAAAAAGCCATTGCAAAATTCGTCGCTAAAAAACAAAGAAAAATTCATATATCGATCACTAATTAGCGACGGAAATAGAAATTCGTCGCAAATGAGGGTCTTGCGACAAGTTTTGCGATGAAAAATTATTTCGTCGCTAATACGGACGCAAATTTGATTTTTTGTCACAAATTTGCAACAAATTTTGTGACGAATTTTGCGACCAATGAAAAATGCATCGCAAATTTGCGACGAACACTCATCCGTCGCAAATTTACGACGAAAAAGTGATTCATCGCAAATTCGGGATGGATCGGTGTTAGTCGCAAATTTGCGACGAATTTTTGATTCGTCGCAAATTTGCGACCAATCGCCAAATTTCCGTTGCAAAATTTGCAACGAAATTTTCTTTCATCGCAAAACACATTAGCGACGAGTTTTATCGAAATTTTCGTCGCAAAAATTCGTTGCAAAAAACGTGTTTTTTTGTAGTGTATGCCCAGACGGTTGTTAATCTAAATATGTGAATCTGTCATGTTAAATTTGATTTTTATCTAGTAAAAACCAATGAAACCAGAAGTTATGGATTAAAGTGTGGGATCATGGAAGGCATTATGTCCATACACCAAGTGAAACTACCTTATCACCGTGGTATTCTCTCCTTATCTAGAAGGCCGGTGCATCGTAGGAAATATTGATGATCTCGAGTTGGAAGTACCAAAGGTCGGTCCACTCGATTTCGTCCTTGCGAAGAAACTCTTGTATAGAATAGAGATCCGTACCATGATTACTCATCCTTGCTTCTGGGGGAAAAAGGATTGAGCTCATGCTTTGGGGTTAGCTGTTGCTTGTTTTAACTGTGGCTTTCTCAAGTTGGGCTTTGGCAGTTATCATTTACAATAATGATGTATGGACCTTATGGGAAAAATCTTTAGAACTTTCTGATAAGATTTCGGTCCAACGGGACTCGATGAGTAAAACTTTGCCTTGATGCTCGATTTTACCACCTTGACGTTGGATTTGGTAACCACCCTTCACTGCTGTTGATTCCTGGTTCTTTTATTTATTGGCGTTATTGAGTTTGATTTTGCTGGACATTTCGCTGCATGCCTATACTTGCCGATGCTTTACTATGGTGGATTTGTGCATTGTTCTTTTGCGTTGCAGAACATTTCCATTTCATAAGGTTGAAATGAATGGATTATTTTGAAGCATTGGGAACATTGAAACAGGAGGTGGCCATCACATATATACCTTGAACTTTTAAGAGAAGATGTATATCCGAGTGCTCTTTATCTGTGTATGGTAATTGATGATCGATTTTGCCGGAAATCGACAAGTTACCTCGAGTTTGAAACTGGCTTCTTGATTTCTCTTGTACTGCTCTATGGATATGGGGGTAATTCATATCCTTTTGTTGTGTTTCTTAAACAGGAAGTGGAGGAGTACTTTGTCAATTACATACTTGATGACAGCCTTGGAATTATTGCCAATGCCCACACTGTCTTTGCAGATAGTAAGCCTGGAAAGGCCATGAGCTCTGAATGCTTAGAGCTTGCAAGGCTTTTCTCTATTGCCGTTGGCTTCCCAAAAACTAATGTACCTGCAGTGATACCACCTGATTTGTATGCCAAAGTATATCCTGACTTTATGGAGTCTCTTGACAAGGCCAGCTGCCCATCCAGTAATGTGATTGGAAAGCTTTTCCGGGAAGTCAAAGATCAAGCATATGCATCAAGCTCTATTCGGAAGTTCTCGCAGGAAATGGCGAGGCAATCTTATGACCCAGATATGGAAGGTGACGGATTTGAGGACTCTGTCGATGAAGCTTTGTAACACAAAGGCAATTATGACTACAAGTTGGGGAATCTGATGGAGTACTATGGGATTAACATGGAGGCTGAAATCATAAGAGGCTGGATAATGAAAATGTCCAAACCACCACCAGGAGGAGGGACGCTGAATCCATTACTATGGCTGTAGAATCCCTAAGAAAGGAAGCTCGGACCTGGTTTAATGAAAAGGGAAGTGGTTCACATTCTGAGATTGCTGATGAATATGCAAAAGCATCTGCTTGGTATCATGTCACCTACCACCCGAGTTATTGGGGTTGTTACAAGGAGGGTTTGAATCGAGATCATTAATCTTAGTTTTCCCTGGTGTGTATATGACAAACTAATCCAAATTAAGAAGGTAAAACGAGGTAGGAGAGCTGCTCATGAGTCCATTCTTGAAGATTACTTCACCCGCAGATTGCGCCTGAATTGAGAAATGGAACTCGGATATTTTCTTAGTTGAAGAAACCCGAGTTTTTTTGTATTTGTGTCTTCTGCCAATGTTTGGGCGACAGTGCTCCTAAATTCCGGCTTGCAGCAAACCTCAAACAACATTCTAGCTGCTATTTCTGCGTGGATTACTTCTTTTTGTGCATAATGGTAATGTCTAACGGGTGTCCTGGAATTTCTATAGTTGCATACCCTGCAAGTTTCTGGGTACGATGGTTATTCTTCCATGCTGTAAATTTCCCCGGATTCCTTATGCTGATGCCGGTGGAATTGAACATAATATACAGTTACTGTAATCTCAGATAACAACTCTATAATCCGGGGGATGCATCAGATTTGGTTTGTCGTGGAACTTGATAACAGAGCGTGCTCTTGCGATGGGTCATGTCAGAAAAGTTATGCAGCATTGTTCTCATGGGTGTGGAACACCCCTAGCACAGAGGAGAATAACAAAGTGTTCTTACGAGGAATTTGAAGACCATACTGATGCCAGAAATACAGGTTTATCTTGAAAAAAAAAAAAGAGCACGAAAACTCGCATCACTTGCGCTTCAGTATTGCCACCAGTTGGCTTCCTTGAAGAAATGCAGAGTTCAAACGGTCAGAGTATTCCTTGGTTTTCCAGAGAAAACGATCAAACAGTTCGTCGATGATCTCGCTTCCAAAATGTTTGCTGATGATACCTTCCATTCCAGCTCTCAAGTGCAGCATGCACGCATGCCCTCCGACCGAGTCACCAATCTTCAATCCAGGAGCTGCTAAATCCATCCTCTGTATGCTAAAGCACCCATTGCTCTCTACTAGCGCCGTCATCTCATCAGGAGAGGGAGCGTATACTGGCAAATTGAATGAATCCACCTGACCCTCGCTTATTATACCCTGTGTTGGAGAGTTACTTCAATCAGGTCATCTGTACAACTCAATGGGATTGCTTTGATTTATAAGTGAACTAATGACAGAATGAAAACCTGTAATAAATCCGGCCACGGGTACCTTAAGATGTATAACTCAGACATGAACTATGGATTATCTACGTGCAATTGAAATTTGTGAGACCTATAACTGAACTATTTCTGGTAAGAAAGAACATTGTGCTGATAGTATTGCCAGTTTTTACCTCCTTCGCCATATCCATCAAGCTGAACCCTAAAAGGTCGAACATCACGCCCGACGGAATACGTGAATACGGTATGCCATTAGCGATCCCGGGCATGACTAGGACCATGATGCCTCCGCTCTCGATCTCCTCCCCTCTGGCGCTCAGGAATGTCGCCATGTCCTTTGCGAACTGAGTTGTGTAAGCATCGCTCACTTCGGCGGGGGCGCTGCTGTAGTGAACTCTCCCCTTGTTAAATGCTGGGGAGCTTGGATCGACCAATTCTTTAGGCACCTTGGACAGCCAATGGAGCGCATAAGACGAATGCGTGAAATGGAGGGACGCCTTGGGGAACAGTCGCCCGTGGAAGGAACCCGGCACACCGGCGGCGTAGTATGGACGTTCGGATGGCAGCGAAGCGAAGAGAGTGTTGAAATCGTTGGACACGTGGTCGTTGAACAGGACTTGGAAGTCGGGCCCCTGGGAGGCAAGGCCTTGTGATTCGTACTTGCGCCGGACCGCTTCTACGATGTTTTGGACTGCGAAGAACGTGTTCGGCCCGACTGAACAGCCTAAATCCGCGATTCGGAATGTGGTTAGAGCGGGAGAAAAACGCTTTACGTCGAGCTCCTCCACGATCACCTTGTCAATTGCTGCCCGGGCGACGTTCGTCGCTGCTCTCTGCGATGCATGTCAAAAATTGCCCGAGTTTGATATTCAATAATTTGATATTTGTCTCATTGAAGTTTCAAAAGCTGAATTCAGGCAAAGCTTGGCCAAAGACAGAACAAGTCATTCTATTATTTTGTTCTTATTCCAGGAAATGAAGAAATTGTCACTAGGGAACGCATCTAGTTAGTGTCAGATGAAGAACCTGAAAGTAGGAGTTCTTGTTGTAGCTAAATGTGCCATCTCCGCCGTTCATCGGGTACGATTGGGCCACCGCCGCCGCGTCTTTGCTGCTGACGTTCATCTTCTCTCTCTCTGTGCTATTTCAGTTTCAAGCACCAGTGCTCTGGTTAAGTCCTCTCCCCCTTCGGTGTTCAGACTTCAGAGGTTCTCTAGCTTGTCTTCAGTTGGCGGTCACCCTGCCTTTGTTGACACCGCCATTTTTTCATCTCATGATCAGCCATCAAAGGTTGACTTCTCATGATCAGCCATCCAAGGTTGACCCTTGTCCTATCTCTTCGATTTTTCCTTGTTAAAGACAAAATGGAAAAATTCATGGCCAAGAAAAGCCCAGCCCAAAAAGCAAAGGCTGGGCCAGAGGACAAAGATCTCAGCCTAAGAGATGGGCCTGAAGAACTGGATGAGAGCACACGGGCCCTCCCGCAAGTGGTCTAAGACCCATGAAATTGTAATAATAAATACATGAAATGAACATATTTCAAATAATTTGAAATGAAACTTGCTTCAAATAAGAGTCTAAAGTGACTATGTCAGTTCCTTTGTCAATCTCAAAGAAGGTTTAACCTTTAGGTTGGTCAAAAGCATTTTTGTCCTTTACTATTTTGAGTTTCCTTTTTTTTTTTTCCTTTTTTCTATTTTTTCTTCCCTTTTCGAGGATGGCTGGTGCCCGAAGGGCGAGGGCCGCCTTCGCCGAATTTGAACTCATGTCAAATTCAACGCCATTTGACCTCAATGGAGGTTTGGCCAGCCTCGCGAGCACGATATGCTCATCTTCCTTCGAAGAAGATGAGTTGATGAACCAACAGTTGAGTCGAGGAAGAAAATTGTGTCTTAACTTTTTAAATTTTTTTAACTTTTAAAATTAGAGTTAAAAAAAGACCATGAACAGAAAAAAAAAATCAAAAGATTAATAAAATTATCGTTGGACGAAATGTTATTGATTGTGCAGAATATTTAGGCGTCTCGCAAGATTAGGCTTTTATTTGAGATTGACATGGGCATTTCATATCTTTATTTGACTTAAAAGAACAATGGGATACTCATCCCGAAAATATTGGATTTTCTAAGCAAAACTAAAAAATTGTCATCCTTTTCTCCACTCCATCAAAATTGTGCGGTTAGAGAATTCTACGTCGCTTTCAGTGAAGTATCCCATTGTTCCTTTAGGTCAAATAAGGATATGAAATTTGATATAAATCCAATATAGCACTTATGGGGACATAAGAAATGTATGGAATTGATTCTTTTTAATGAATAGATCCGATCACAACTTCGAATATAAAATTCAAAGGGATCAAATAGGAAATGATAAGTCTAGCTATGCATCCAGTAACGTGATAGGAAAGCTTTTCTGAACTTGCAAGTTAGCTTTGGCAAAAACCCAACAATAATTCAGTGCCAAGGACCATCCTCAACTAAAATCAAAGCTAGAGCCCAAACCGAAGCCAAAGCCTACAGAGCGAGAGCAGGAGCCGGAACCAGAGCAAAGGACAAATCCCGAGCCAAAACTAGAGCCAAATTAAAATAAAGTCCAATGTCACCGCATGAATAAAAACACCCAACTACAAGTGTGCCTGACAAATATTACTCATCCCAACAATCAGATGGGAACGAAAGCAACTAAGAGTATTTGATAGCTCGAGAGATATCGCAAACATGGATAAATGATGAATGTTAAAATGTGATCCACTTTTGCTTTAGTGGTGCAGAGAAAACATAATAAAAATTAATAAACTAATAAAAAAAAATTAAATGGCGGTGGAGCATGTCGGTAGAAACTGTCTATAAATATGTGCTTGGTATTTTCATATGTTGTAATGCTCCATGTAAAAAGGAAAGTGGAAAAGCGTGGGGGGCATAAACTAAAAGAACATGTCATGTAGCTCTTCCACCAAAACCTCCTCCAACTACGTAGTACCATTTCTATCATCGAGTGAAATTATCCGTGTTCCGTAAAGCGTGTCTATATACCTCAAATTATCTTACCCTTGTCCATCTATACCAATTATGCCACGCACATATACACTTACATCAAAACACAAATTAATATCAAAGCCACACTCCCACGCACAATCTAATTTCCAACATCCGGGAAGGCAAATACCAAGCTTAAGCATCAAGCTTTATTCGGAAGTTCACGCCGGAAATGGCGAGGCAATCCTTTGATCCAGATACAGAAGTGGATGAATTTGAGGACTATGTCGACAACGCTTTCTATGACAAAGGCAATTAAGATTAAAAGTTGGGAAATCTAATGGAGTACTATGGGATTACGGAGGCCGACATCCTAAGTGGCTGGATAATAAAAATAATCCAAGTCATTCACCAGGAGGCATGCCGAATCCATTTCTGTGGCTGTAAAATCCCTGAGAAAGGAACCTCGGACATGGTTTAATGATAAGGGAAGTGGTTCATATTCTGAGGCTGTCGATGAATATGCAAAAGCGTCCGCTTGGTATCACGTAACGTATCACCCGAATTACTGGGGTTGCTACAACGAGGGTTTGAATCGAGATCATTATCTTAGCTTTCCTTGGTGCGCGTATGGCAAACTAATCCAAATTAAGAAGGAAAATCGAGGTAGGAGAGATGCTCGTGAGTCCGCTCCTGAAGACTACTTCACCAGCGGATTGCGCCTGAATTGAGAAATGGAACTTGGATATTTTCTTAGTTGAAGGAACCGGAGTTTTTATTATTTGTGTCTTTTGCCAATGCATAGGCTACAGCGCTCCAAAATTCCTGCTTTTTGTATAGCAAAGCTTAAATAACGTTCTGGCTGCTATTTGTGCTTTGCTATTCGTGCGTGCATTGCTTCTTTTTGTAGATAATGTTAATGTCTAACGGCTGTTCACTGTTTATAGCCTCTTTGAATTGGAATTTCTATAGCTGCATACCACTGTAAGTTTCTGTGTAAGACGGTTATTCTTCCATGCTGTAGGTTCCTCGGATTCCCAATGCCAGCGGATTTGAACATAACGTGCAGTTCTGTAATCTCAGATAACAGCTGTAGTACCGATGATGCTTGCATTAGATACGGTTTGTCATGAAATTTGAGAACAGATCGTGCTCTTGCCATGGGTGATGTGGGACAAGTTTTGCAGCAGTTGTTATCATGGGAATGGAAAACTCCTAGCACAGTGGAGATAAACAAGGTTTTCTTTTGAGGAATTTGAAGATCGTATTGATGCCACAATTTTTATCTTTTACGGGACATGTTAGATGGTACAGACAAGAACATATCTGGAACTTTATTAGGGAAAAAAATGTGAAACTCGCTCTCAGGCGCGCATTACTTCCGCTTCAGTATCGCCAACAGTTGGCTTCCTTGAAGAAAGGCAGAGTTTAAATGGTCGGAATATTCCTTGGTTTTCTCGAGAAAACGATCAAAAAGTTCGTTGATAATCTCGCCTCCAAAATGTTTGCTGATGATGCCTTCCATTCCAGCTCTCGTGTGCAGAGTGCACGCATACCCTAAGACCGAGTCATCGATCTTCGATGCAGGAGCTGCTAAGTCCATCCTCTCTATGTTAAAACACCCGTTATTCTCTATTAGCGCCGTCATCTCGTCAGGTGAGGGAGCGTATATCGGAAAATTGAATGAATCCACTTGAGCCTCGCTTATTTTTCCCTGGAGAGAGTTACTTCAATCAGGTCATCTGTGCAACTCAATTGGATTGCTTTGAATATATGATGAAATGAAAACCTTAAGACATCCAGTGAAAGGATACCTTAAAGACATGTACAACTCAGACATGAACTATGGATTATCTATGTTCTTGCTCAATTAAAATTTGTAAGACCAGTAACTGAACTATTCCTGGTAAGAAAGAGCAATGTGCTGACAGTATTTCCAGTTATTACCTCATTTGCCATATCTATCAAGCTGAACTCCAAGAGGCCGAACATCACGCCGGAGGGAGTATGTGAATAAGGAATGCCATTAGCAATCCCGGCCATGGCCAGGACCATGATGCCTCCACTCACAATTTCCTCACCTCTGGCCCTCAGGAACATCGCCATGTCCTTTGCAAACTGAGATGTATAAGCATCGCTCACTTCTCGTGGAGCACTTGGGTAGTGAACTCTCCCCTTGTTAAATGCTGAGGAGTTTGGATCCACCAGTTCTTTAGGCACCTTGGAAAGCCAATGAAGCGCACAAGATGAATGCACGAAATGGAGCGATGCCTTCGGGAACAGTCGCCCGTAGAAGGATCCCGGCATGCCTGCCGCGTAGTACGGCTGGTCGGACGGTAGCGAAGCAAAGAGGGTGTTGAAATCGTTGGACACATGGTCGTTGAACAAGACTTGGAAATCGGGCAGTTGGGATGCGAGGCCTTGCGATTGGTACTTGCGCCGGACTGCTTCTAGGATGTTCAGGACCGCGAGGAACGTGTTCGGCCCGATTGAACAGCCTAAATCCGCAATGCGGAATGTGGTCAGAGCAGGAGAAAATTGCTTTACATCGAGCTCTTTCGCGATGACCTCGTCAATTGCTGCCCGGGCAATGTTCGTTGCTGCTCTCTGCAATGCATGTAAAAAATTGTGCGAGTTTGATATTTAATAATTTGATACTTATCTCATTGAAGTTGCAAAATCTGAAGTCAGGCAAAGCTTGGCCAAAGACAGAACAATTCATTCTATCATATTGTTCTTATTCCCTGAAATGAAGAAATGGTCACTAGGGAACGCATCTACTTAGTGTCAAATGAAGAACCTGAAAGTAAGAGTTCTTGTTGTAGCTAAATGTGCCGTCTCCACCGTTCATCGGGTACGATTCCGCCACTGCATCTGAGCCGCTGCCGCTCATCTTCTCTCTCTCTCTTTGTGCTAGTTCAGATTCATGTGCCAGTGCTCTGGTTAAATCGTCTTCCCCATTGGACTTCAGAGGTTCTCTAGCTTGTCTTCAGCTGGAGGTCGCCCTGCCTTTGTTGATTCCGCCATTTCTTTTCTCTCATGTGCAGCCATCCAAGGTTGACCCTTTGCCTCTCCCTTTGATTTTTCTTTGTTATCGAACCATTAATAGCTAAGAAAAGTCCAGGCCAAGAAGCACGGGCTTGCCCCGAGTCCCCGACGACAAAGATCTCTGACCAAGAGATGGGCTCGAAGAACTGAAAGAGAGCACTCCGGCCCCCCGCGACCAGTCTAAGACACGTGAAATTGCAATAATAAGGCACTGAAATAAACATTGTTTCAAATAATCGTCTAAATCGTATCTTACTTTAAATAAGAAGCTGAAATGACAATGTTAGTTTCTTTCTCAATCTCTAAGAATTCCGACCTTTGGGCTTGTAAAGACGTTTTCGCCCTTTATTGTTTGGGATTTTTTTTTCTTTTCGCTGATAGTTGGTTTCAAGCGATGGTTGGCCACAGGCAATGCCTGAAGACGGTTGGCAAGGGACGGCCACGCCGGATTTGAGAACGTCATTTGATCGCAATGGAGGTTCAGCCAGCTTGGCGAGCACGATCAGCTCATCTTCCTTCAAAGAAGATGAGTTGATCAACCAACAGTTGAGTCGAGGAAGAAGATTGTGTCATAATATTTTCCATTTGTTTAACTTTTTGCAAATTAGAGTAAAAAAAGACGGTAAAATAGAAAAAAAATCAAAAGATTAATGAAATTATCTTTGGACAAAATGTCATTGATCGATCGGAATATTTAGTCGGCCAGTGAGGTTAGGCCCTTATGTTCTTATTTGAGACTGACATGGTCACTTCGGACCCTTATTTGAAATGAAGGCGTTATGCGATTCTCATTTCGAAAGTACCGAGCTTTCTAAGCAAAAAGAAAAAAAGAAAAAACATCCTTTTCTCTGCTCCATCAAAACAGTGTAGTTAGAGAATCCTGAGTTGCTTTCGCTGTAGTAGTCATTAGCACGCAATCTCTCTCTCTTTTGAAATTTCATAAGCAAGCAACTACCAACAGCATAAAGTCTATTATGTCAACATCAGAAAATTGTTCATGTAGAATCACGAAATTAGACAAATGGTCTCTAAACTTTAACTCAATATACAACCTGATTTCTGAACTTTTAATTTGATCAATATAGTCCATGAACTTTAGTTTAACAGGTAATGTGATTCCTAAATTTTTAATTGGACTAATATCATCTTTGAACTTTTGAAACATGTTCAACTTAGCTCACAAACTATATGAATATATTCAGTGCAATCCTTCCATTAATTCAAGTTCAATGACGATATTTGACATTTTTTATAATGCAGGGATTAAGTTGAATACATTCCAAAAGTTTGAAGACGACATTGCACATTAAACTAAAATTTAGGAATCACATTGCATATTGAGCCAAATTTCAAGGACAATTTGTGTCATCTTCCCTTTTGACTTTCCATTTTCCCTTTATAACATTACCAATAAGGTTATACTTTCTTACTTCATATCCTCACAGTAAGTGTCACGCACCGCGCCTCGGACACGAGCATGCGACTTCCTGCAAGCACAAATTCTCTCTCTCGAGATCCCATGATTCACATAGTTCGAGAGATATATCATCTAGATAGCACACGGAAGCAATGATAAATAAACTACTCGTACAATGATAAAAAGGGAACTTGGGTAATGAGAATACTAATAAATACATAAGTTCCTAAATTGTTCATACAAGAACATGGCAAACTAGACTTGTTGGTCAGTAGGAGTAACGAGTAAGTGCAAAAGCGGGCCATCATCATGTCCAAAAGAAGCGGCGTCAAGGTCACCATCAAAATATCAGACCAGCGACAGGAACTCCTAAGTCGAGCCGCTGGAGTCGTCAGTATCCTCGGTATCCTCAAATGTCTCGTACTCTGAGAGTGTCTAGGAGCATACTTCCACCTTGTCCTCGAGTGTCTCGTCTGCTGATGGCTCTACCTGGTCGTCCTCGATGGCCTCGATCACTATAACCTCATCAATGTTCTCCAGGGTCGGGGTCTTCTCAAGACCATTCCTTGAGCCAACGACTGATCCCTCGGCCTCCATTGAATCCCGAGCGAAATGGCACCAACTAGAGATCATCCTACGGGGTACTTCAATGGGCTTCAGTGGTCCCGTGGAAACATCCCTTATATTCCTGAACCTAGTCTCGTACCTGTGAGGCTTTCAACTACTGATACCCTCATTTATTCAGACAACCGTGTACTTCCTAACATAAATGGTCCCCTGTCCGTCGAGGAACTTCTCAAAATATATTGACATCTCTTTTGGATCACCAAACCTAATTAGCCACATTTTCAAGGCTTAGGATCTGAAAAATGAAGGTCCCACAACGGGGTGAGATTTACATCTTAGTAAGATAGGTCCTAACCCTAGGTTAGGCTAACTGTACACTCAAGCAAATGCAATCACAAATAATTTATACAAAAAAATCACACGAGCCATTCAACTATCGCGAAATAACACACGGATATCGAGCATGCAATCAAGGCATCGTATTACATCATTAAGCTCAAGCACGCATTATCAAGCCAGATTACACCTTCCACCATTTTCTGCCTCCCCACTGTCATGCCCGCGTTTAGAATGCCTCAGGCTCGGTCCGCGTAAACGCATCAGACTATCTCATTGACAAACCCGCGTAAATGCATCAGGTTTTTAATGTCATTTCAGGCATGTGTCGACACATCTCAACCTCGTACTGCGTTTCAATGCATTAGGACCATGACCTTCTCAACTCCGCGTCTCGTATGACTCAATCCTAACCCTGCGCCTCAGCGGGGTTAGGATTGAATGGCACTTCTAACATGGCCAATGCATAATCAAAGAACTTCAAATACTCCATGGAGAGAGCCGCGCGCTTTTCTCTTCCTCTTTACTATATTTGAATAGTCCTCATAAAAGTTCAATCTCTATCCCCTCGCTGCTCTTCAAATTCCCGTAATCAGGTTCAACAAAGAGAACTTGACATGCATGCAAATCTTCCCCTTGTCCAAATCCAACTTAGCTCCTGTCACTAGCCAATGCCCCGGGCTATCTTGAGTCCCCTTGCAATGTTGTGAAGTATCCACGAACTTCAAAAGCTTCTGCATTTGCATCGGCACGGGTGGCCCCGTCGGATACACACTGGATCCATATGTATTGGCACCCTTTTCTCTTTGGCAGCATTGTCTCCTGCGAGGGACGTGCTAATCGCCGAAAGCAAACCCGACTTTTGGGAGCACTTGGACCCTCGGTCCCAGTTAGATTGGGCTACGAACGAGTTAGAGACCTTGGAGAAGCAGAGCCGGAGAAGGAGAACGTCCTTCGAATCGTGCTTCTTCACGTGAAGTTGGGCGCCCGTCACCACATAGGGAACCTTCTTGGATGTACTATCCGTCGGCCTTTGTTCGATCGGGGTGACGCACATGTAAGAGAACTTCTTCCCTCATATGCCTTGGAAGTAGGCGTTGCCCGAGGCAGCGTCCTGCGATCCTCACCACATCGGCGTGTCGTCTACCAAGCCCTCGAGCATGGGTGGAGTGCTGGCGAGGTGTTGCAGGTGTATGACTAGCTTGTTGCATTTCATCCCCTCCAGGAAGAACCGCATCCCGGTGACCGGTCTGTACATAAAAAGGATGGACCATAGAACATTCAGGGTCCAAGCTAGCTCTGTTTGTGTAGCTGGGAATTGTTAACGTACAGCTTTGGTCCGATTAAGCTGCAGCTGAGGGAAGATGATGAAGTGGTTCTATTGGTGGTTGGAACAAGAGGTTGGTCGTTGTGGACGGAAGCCCAAAGCTCGTGGATTTGGAACTCCAGGAAGGACTTGTCTGCAAATTCCCACAAAGGAGAACGTGCTCGAGTTAGATGATTGTGGGGAAAAAATGATGGGATTTCATCAAGGAAAACAGACGAGTGAATGAACTCAAACCGAGCAAACAAACTGCGGAGGTAGAGGTTGATCGCATGGGAGAAGAGAAGTGATGGGGATGAAGCTGAAGTGGATAGCGTCCGGCATGGAAGGTACATTCTGGAGCCATTCGCTGTGGCTCTCGGCCATCAGATTCCCTACTCTCTTCGAGCTGATCACTGGGATACCCTGCAATGTATTTGCCGACTGAACTTTGGTCGTCAGCATCGTGATTCAGAGTTTGTTTAGAGCAGAACTGACCCCAGGTATTGAAAAGATGAAGCAATGATGGTTGTCCTATGCATATCTATGTGATATTGTATCTTTTGGCCTTTTTGAAGCGGTTCGCAATGGCAACTACAATTGGCTCTGATGGGGTACTAGTGATGGAGGGATCAACGCGGTGATGGTGCCTGTGGCTCAAAAGAGGAAAAAATCGTTCAAAAATTCCTAAACTTAGAACAGATCGTGCTCTCGCCATGGGTGATGTGGGAAAAGTTTTGCAGCAGTTGTTATCATGGGAATGGAAAATTCCTAGCACAGTGGATATAAACAAGGTTTTCATATGAGGAATTTGAAGATCGTATTGATGCCACAATTTTTACCTTTTACGGGACATGTTAGATAGAACAGAACATAACATATCTGGAACTTCATTAGAAAAACAATGCCGAAGTCGCTCCCAGGCGCGCATTACTTCCACTTCAGTATCGCTACCAGTTGGCATCCTCGAAGAAAGGCAGAGTTTAAACGGTCAGAAAATTCCTTGGTTTTCCCGCGAAAATGATCAAACATGTCGGCGATTATCTCGCTTCCAAAGTGTTTGCTGATGATGCCTTCCGTCCCGGCTCTCAAGTGCAGCATGCACGCATGCCCTTTGACTGAGTCATCGATCTTCAATCCAGGAGCTGCTAAATCCATCCATCCTCTGTATGTTGAAGCACCCATTGCTCTCTACTAGCGCGGTCATCTCGTCAGGCGAGGGAGCGTATGCGGGCAAACTGAACGAATCCACCTGAGCCTCGCTTATTATACCCTGCAGAGAGTTTCATTGTTCGGGTCATCGGTGCAACTCAATTGGATTATCTTATGTTTTTTCAGCATGAGTGATCTAATGACAGAACGAAAAATTAAGAAATCCGGCAAAGGATACCGTAAGACACGTATGACTGAGACATGAGCTGTGGATTATATATGCTTTCGCTCAATTTGAAAATTTTGAGACCTGCAGCTGTACTATGCTGATACACACATGGACACACAATTGTTTTTGGCAAGAAAGAAGATTGTGCTGATAGTATTTCCAGTTTTTACCTCCTTTGCCATATCCATCAAGCTGAACCCCAAAAGGTCGAACATCACACCTGACGGATTACGTGAATACGGAATGCCATTAGCGATCCCAGGCATGATCAGGACCATGATGCCTCCGCTCGCAATCTCTTCGCCTCTGGCGCTCAGGAATGTCGCCATGTACTTTGCGAACTGAGTTGTATAAGCATCGCTCACTTCGGACGGGGCATTTCTGTAGTGAACTCTCCCCTTGTTAAATGCTGGGGAGTTTGGATCAACGAATTCTTTAGGTACCTTGGACAGCCAATGGAGCGCATAAGACGAATGAAAGAAATGGAGGGACGCCTCGGGGAACAGTCGCCCGTGGAAGGAACCCGGCACGCCGGCAGCGTAGTATGGCCAATCGGACGGCAGCGAAGCGAAGAGGGTGTTGAAATCGTTGGACACGTGGTCGTTGAACAGAACTTAGAAGTCGGGCATTTTGGAGGCGAGGCCTTGCGATTCGTACTTGTGCCGGACTGCTTCTAGGATGTTCTGGACCACGAAGAACGTGTTCGGCCCAACTGAACAGCCTAAATCCGTGATTCGGAATGCGGTCAGAGCGGGAGAAAACCGCTTTACGTCGAGCTCCTCCTCGATCACCTTGGCAATTGCCGCCTGGGCGCCTCTCTCTGCGATGCATGTCAAGAGTTGTGCGAGTTTGATATTTGATAATTTGATACTTGTCTCACTGAAGTTTCAAAAGCTGAATTCATGAAAAGCTTGGCCAAAGAAAGAACAATTCATCCTATCATTTTGTTCTTACTCCAGAAAATGAAGAAATTGTCACCAGGGAACGCATCTACTTGCTGTCAAATGTAGAACCTGAAAGTGAGAGTTCTTGTTGTAGCTAATGGCGTGCATACTTATTTTTTGTGCGTTTGGTAAAAATCCATCTGAAGTAGAAATTCGTTTGGTAAAAAAAATTGAATTATGATAGGATTTTCAAATTTTGGTAAGATTTTCTAATTCAGGCAATATTTTTTGTCAACTTGAAGAAGTGAAAATTTTTTACTTATCTGCCTTGAGAAGTCATTCTCATTACCCGACCGCCACCCGCCACAGTAGCCGCCGCCGCCGCCGCCGCCGCCGATCACCGATCGTCACCATCGTACATTTTTGTAATAATGTTTCGACTATTGTCTTTTTTAATCATTATGAAGTTCATTTTTCTATTATAAATCAACTTATGAAGCAGAAGCTGAAAATTCAACTTTTAACACAAAGTAAAAGCTGAAAAATCAACTTCCTTATCGGATCCACTTCTCGAGCGAGAATTGTTTTCATACACACCCTAAATGTGCCGTCTCCACCATTCATCGGGTACGATTCCGCCAGTGCTGCTGCGTTTGAGCTGCTGCCGCTCATCTTCTCTCTCTCTCTCTGCTAGTTCAGTTTCAAGTGCTAGAGTGGAGTCCTCTTCCCCATCGGTGTTCAGAGGTTCTCTAGTCTTTCAGCTGTAGATCAACCTGCCTTTGTTGACTCCGCCATTTTTTTTAGGGCAGCCTGATCCCCACCCGTGCCCAGTAAAAAAAATGGGCACGGAATCCAGACCCTTTTTTTATCTCATGAACAGCCATCCAAGTTTTTTACCAAAAAAAAAAAAGGAACAGCCTAAGAAGCAAAGGCTGGGCCGAGGACAAAGATCTCTGCCTGAAAGATGGGCCCGCCCGCGACCGGTCTAAGACCCATGAAATTGCAATAATAAATACTTGAAATGAACTTTTTCAAATAGTGAATATTGTTTCAAATAAGAATTTGAATTAATTGTATCATTCTTTTGTCAATCTCAAAGAAGGCATGGCCTTTCAACTGGTCAAAGCTTTTTTTTTTAAGGTAAATATGTATTGAACTTTTCAAAAACTAGATACAATAATGAAACCGAATATAAAAATTATGAATTAATAATGACATCAAGTGTGTCATGATGGGTTTAACGGTGAACCTATTACAAGATACAATAATGCATCAAAGCGCGCCCTACCTAGAGACCAAGGGTCGGCTAACATAAAACTAAAAATGGCCAAACAGTGGGCCCCAAATGTAATGTAAGCACCAATCCTATACGGAATCGGGCAAGAGAGTAAATATAAAGAAAGGCCAAACAAACGGCCAAATAGAAAAGGAGAAACTGAACAACAATGTCCAGAAAAAGGTAGTGATAGTAACAACCACTCAAAAGTAAACCTACGCTCATAAAGTAGCAAAAAAAAAAAAAAATCTCCGGGATGGCCGGCAGGCCAACGAAGCATTCCTCAAAACTGAGCAGGTTCGAGCAAGCCACATAACCAGTGATAGGCAAACCAGTGGTCAAAGCATTTTTGTCCCCTGCTATTTTGAATTTCTTTTTTTCCTTTTTCTATTTTTTCTTCCGTTTTCACGAATGGCAAATTTCTGGCGATGGCTGGTTTTAGGTAGAGGTGAGCAAATCAGACCCCTCCCGGACCGGGTTCCCGGTTCTAGAGGGAGTGGTCCGGTTCTCGGTTCCGGGGTCCTAGGACCGGACCGATTGATTTTTTTTTTTTTTTTAAGTTACCCTCTCTTTTCCACTGAGTTCTTGGTTTGAGGATCCTCTGCTGCAGATTGTTAACGTACTAACTGTTTTTCTTCGTTTCGTATTTATAATGGTGCGTGGGGGCGTGATTACCACCATCCACCTTTGTGTTCAAAGTAACACCAGATGGGGTCTATGTCTTGTCCTATGACACTGGCCTAAGGTTATACAGCATGATATAGAATTCCTCAAACAACATAGCATGGTTTCTCTACTTTCTGTGCTGACATGAGAACGGCTAAAACATATATGACCACAACATACAGAAGTAGGTTGATGCACGTTTATATTGGCTAGAATTCTTAAATCCATATCCAGGTTCTTAAAATGGAGGGAAAAAAAAGAAGAAGGAAAATCCAGGTAGCATTTATCTCACTCATGAACATAATTTTCTTCTCCAATGAGTTAGCGTACTGGTGACTACAGTTTGCACGTGACAGCCAGCCTAACGATGAACGTATGAACAATAGGGAAACAAACTGGGCAAAGAAGGTAGAACGAAACAATGACCATATGCAGCAAGCTAATATCGTTTCCTCGTATTTTGCTCGATACTTAATGCAGCGAAGTTCTGGCATCGAAACAGTAAATTTTCACAAAAGCAGGCGAACTATTTGTTCCCCTGAAATGGCCATACACAGCGCAATGAATATTGAATACATATATACACAAATAGCAAATTATGTTACTACTGCAGTCTTTAAGTGAAGAAAACCTGTCAATAGCAAATAATTATTATTTTTTTACATGTGTTTGGTCCAATGGAATCACCCGGAAACCAGACGTGACCAGTGATTCGGTTCCTGATTTCAAAAAATTGAGAACCGAGACAACCGGTCCGGTTCTTGGTTCTTGAAGGGAACCAAACTGGACCGGGAACCGATCGCCTCTAACTGTAGGTGCCGCTTGGAGGGTGAAGGTCGCCCTCGCTCTATCTGGCAAGGGACTGTCTAGCCGGATTTGAGCTCATGTCAAATTCAATACCATTTGACCTCAATGGAGGTTCAGTTGGCCTAGCGAGCACGACCTGCTCATCTTCCTCCGAAGAAGATGAGTTGATGAACCAACAGTCGAGTTGAGGAAGACTGTATCATAACTTTTTCAGTTTGTTTAATTTTTAAAATTAGAGTAAAAAAAGACCATGAACGAAAAAAAAAAAATCAAAAGATTAATAAATTTATCTTTGGACGAAATTTTATTGATCACCCGAAATATTTAGCGGTTAGCAAAGTTAAGTTTTTATTTGAGACTAACATGATCACTTTATGCCCTTATTTGAATTAAAGGAATAATGCGATACACATTCCGAAAGTATCGGGTTTCGTAAGCGAAAAAGAAAAAATTCGCCATCCTTTTCTCCGATCCATCAAAATTGTGCGGTTAAAGAATTCTGTGTTGCTTTCGTTGAAGTAGTCTTTTGCACGCAACTCTCTCTCTCTCTCTCTCTCTATTGGGATAAGTTAATTGAAATTTCATACTCGAGCAACAACCGAGAGCATAAAGTCTATTACGTCAACATCAGAAAATTGTTCATGTAGACCCACGGAGTTAGGATCATGCATTGAAGCTAACTCTACGTGTGAGATAAGCAACTCAAAGCCATTTTTGACTTGCTATAATGACATAAATAGTCCTTAAATTTTGACCCAATATATAATGTGATCTCTGAACTTTTAATTTGACCAATATAATCCGTGAACTTTTGGAATATTTTCAGCTTAGTCCTTGAACTATATGAAGATGTTCAATGCAGTCCTTCCATTAATTCAAGTTCAGGGACGACATTTGATATTTTCTTATAGTTTACAGACTAAATTGAATATGTTCCAAAAGTTCAGGGATTACATTGAACAAATTAAAAGTTCAGGAACCACATTACACATTGACATAAGATGATGACTTTCTGGCTTCAGATCCTCACACGGTAGGCACCGGAAGGCAAACACCTAACCACCTCTATTAAAGTATGCAATTGATGGTTATCTATGTTTTGTTTACCACGAACAAACTTGCATCATATCGCTTGAGTTTGCGTTTGAGAGCCAGACACTGTCCTCGAGGATAGTTCTTGGTGAAGATATCAGGGGTCTGATCAATAGAGGAAACTGGAATAAAGCAAATATAACCACGAAGAAAATGTTCCCACACAAAAGTCAGTCAATCACAGTCGGTTTTGATCGGTTCACGAAGGACATCGCGGTGGGCGACTCGAAGACCTTGAAAAAGCCGGTCCTTAACGCAGCGAAGAGTGCTCAGTGGGTCGACAAAGCGAGCGGTTGCTTATAATAATTTCTCCTGGCTGTGACAGCACAAATTAACTGAAGAAGCTGAAGGCTTAGTAGTCAAGCATGGTGGCGAATAGGCTAAGTCTGGCTATCTGAAGGAGATGTGCTTTGAAACTGACACCATCGTTTCCAAAGATCTTACTAATGAGAAGGCCATTGCAGAAATCCAAAAGGATGGTAAAGATTTGACCTTTGCCTGCTTACATTTAGTAATGAAACTTATGCTTACTTTGGCCCAACAATGAACGGAAAAAAAAAAAAAAAAAAAAAAAAAGCCCCCACTAACTAGTTCTGTTCATATACACATTAATATCTTGATCAGCAACCAAGGCAAAAACAAATGAAAGAAATATGAATCACAGACTTTACATTTACAGTATCGATCTCTTGTCGTCTCGCCACATTCTGACGCATTCCCTTCATGACAAATACGGCATGATTCATGACTTGCATCGACCATCTTTCATACCACTTTGAAGGCGCAAGTGCGGCATCGAAGAAGCTTCAGCTGCTTCACGGAGAGAGCTGCTTTTCCCTTCCTCTTGTGTATATTCCTATAATAGACTCACAAAACTTTGATCTTTGCCCTTGTGTTGTTCTTCAGATTCCAGTAATTAGGTTCAACAAAGAGAACTTGACATGCACGCAAATTTTTCCCTTCTCCACATCCAATTTAGCTCCGGTCACTAGCCAATGCCCTGGGCTATCTTGAGGCCCCTTGCAATGTTGTGACGTATCCACGAATTTCAAAAGCTTCTGCGTATGTACCGGCACGGGTGGCCCCGTCGGGTACACGCTGGAGTCCATATGTATTGCCACCCGTTTCTCTTTGGCGGCGTTGTTTCCCACGAGTGACGTGCTAATTGCGGAAAGCAACCCCGACTTTTGGGAGTACTCAGACCCTCGGTCCCAGTTAGACTGCGCTACGAAAGAGTTCGAGGCCTTGGAGAAGCGGAGCCGGAGATGGAGTACGTTCTTCGAATTGTGCTTCTTCACGTGAAGTTGGGCGCCTGTCACGATGTAGGCGACCTTCTTGAACGTGCTATCCGTCGGTACGTATTCGATGGGGGCGACGCACACATGAGAGAACTTCTTCCCTTGTATGCCTTCAAAGTAGGCATCGCCGGCAGCAGTGTCCTCCGATCCTCGCCACATTGGCGTGTCGTCTACCAAGCCCTCGAGCATGGACGGAGTGCTGGCGAGGTGCTGCAGGTGTATGGCTAGCTTGTTGCATTTCATCCCCTCCAGGAAGAACCGCATCCCCGTGACCGGTCTCTTCCCTACTATAACCTGAAATTGGATCAAACAGATGAATCTTTTCCCCGTACATAATCTCGATGATCAATATATATTGCGAACTCTTAACTTTGTAAAATCCAAGACCAAATATCCAAGGAGAGACCATTGTAACATTCAGGGTCCAAGCTAGCATTGTATGTGTACCTGGGAAGTGTTAACGTACAGCTTTGGTCCCATCAAGCTGAAGCTGAGGGATGGTGATGAAGTGGCTCTATTGGTGGTTGGACCAAGAGGCTGGTCGTTGTGGATGGGAGCCCAAAGCTTGTGGGTTTGGAACTCCAGGAAGGACTGCAGATCACGTAGCGGAGGCTTGTCTGCAAAATCCCACAAAGGAGAACGTGTTCGAGTTAGATGATTGTGGAAAAAATGATGGGATTTCGCCAAGGAAAAAAGATGAGTGAATGAATTCGAACCGGTCAAAAGAAAAAGAAAATGAACTCAAACCGGACAAAATTCAAGCGCGAAACGTACAGCGGAGGTAGAGGTTGATGGCATGGGACAGGAAGCCGCTGCCGGGGACGCCTTTGAGGAGAGAAGTGATGGGGATGAAGCTGAAGTGGATGGCGTCCGGCATCGAAGGCACGGTCAGGAGCCATTCGCAGTGACTCTCGGCCGTCGGATCTCCTCCTCTCTTCGAGCTTATCACTGTGATTCCCTGCAATGTGTTTGCCGAACAAATTTTGGTCGTCAGCGTCACGATTCACAAGCTTTTAAGAGCAGAACTGACCACAGGTATCGTAAAAGATGAAGCAACGAAGGCTTGTCTTATGCAAATGTACGTGATATTGAATGTGACGGGTATGGAATCGGTCCATTGTTTGGCCTTTTCGAAGCGGTTCGCAATGGCAACTACAATTGGCTCTGATGGAGTGTTAGTGATGGAGTGATCAACGCGGTGATGATGCCGGTGGCTCTAAAGAGGGAAAATTGTCCAAAAAGTCCAAAACCCGTTAAAGTTGGGTTAGTTCAGTGTTAAATTATTTAATTTTTGCTAATTAAGTACTAAACGTTTTGTCATTTGAGTCCATCCAGCTAATTTTAGTCAAAAATCGTTGGCATGGATAATTTTCTCCTCCAAAGAGTTGATCCAGAAGCGATGACCGGAGACGGTGACCTTTGCAACGGTCGAGGCCCGTGATAGAGGTGGTTGCTGCTGCGAAAGAGTGGCTGTCGTGCTGGAGGGGTACGGCTATGATTTGTTGGAGATGCCATCTTAATACTATGACGTAATTAAATTTTCATTATACAATCCCATGAACAGAGAAAAATCCATCCTTTCGGTAAAATAATCATTCGATATTCTCACGAAAATGAAAAAAGATTTTCAATGCTTGAAAAGCAAATGAAAGAAATCCGATATGAGGTCAGTAAACAAAAAGTCTAACTATCACAAACAAGCAAATTTTTAAGTAAAACGATTTTCAGGATGAGTACTACAATCTTGGATGGTTGAAAGGGAACCCAGCTCTCATGATTCAAACCTTGTATTTTTTTTTTTTTTTTTATGGTTAGTCAAAATTGGCTTTAGTTTAATAATGAGACTCTAGTACAATCAATAATCAAGACTTTCGATTCTTGTAAAGCGAATCGATATATCGGATTCGTATACAATAATTAAGTATAATTATCACAAACAAGTAGATTTAAGTCTAATCTGAGCACCACAATGTTGAATGTGTGGAAGGGAACCCTTGGTTTCTTTATCAAACCAATCTCTCCTTATTCTACGTGCCTTAAACAATTTTATTTCAATGACACGCACTCATCTGAACCTGCCGAATGACCCTTGACCAAGTCGCCTATTTTATTCCTTGTACCCTAAATTCAACACTTTGCTTACTTATTCTTGTGCCCTTGCTTACCAAATATCAGGTTTTTCTCCGTGTGGGTAAATTTTTCCATTCGTTGAAAATATGTACTTCCAATCTATGTGAAATCGAGAAAAAGTTTATAGCCCCCCTATTTATATAATGGAAAAATGCGAGGAGGAACCAAACCTACATCTTGGGAGCTGCACGCAGGCAGGTCGTCGAAGGTGATTGCTTGCGGATGGAACAGATTGAAGGCTTGCGGCGTCTAGAGGTCGGCGACACATTTGTGGAGAAAAGCAATAACGGAACGGAGTAACAAAAAAAAAAAATTAGGAATATAATAATACCAATCGAAGGGACGCCCATTAAAAGATTTCGCCAAAGGACACCTGAAAGATAGAATTTTAGAGTGTACCTTGTTGTGTTTAGAGTCCTTGGTCTTGGAGTGGAAAGGGGCGAAAGGGCAAGCCCCGGTGAAGAGCTGATCGCCTAGGTCGTCCAAGTGCTTCTTCAGATCCGACGGCGCCATGTTGGACGATCTGTCCTGCCTCACCACCACGACGTCCTGACCTCCAACCCCGAGTCCCACTATCACGTGGGTCCCATATTTCTCTATAAATCTGCAATATATATATATATATATATATATAAAATTGAATCGCATTAAAAATTGCGATATTCGGAAAATATTCAAAATTCTAATTAAGCTTGAAAATTGTACCCGAAAGAGAAATCGATTTATTCGGAGTCAAATAATGGAATTTTCTCCAAAAATCTTAATATATTTATTTATTTATTTATTTTTGACAGCAAATAATTTGAAATACGAAATCTCTGAGGGTCAAATATCTGTTGAGCTTTCCCACCTATTTCTAGCCTAAGCACGATTCACGGCACGAAATCTTTCCAAGAATCGGATGAGTATCTCAACATGCCTCTCTTCACACCAATGCCAAGCTTTTTCCCCACGGTGGGGATCATCGGCAGCCGTCCGATCAGAGCACCGTCATGCTAGCGTCATCCCTTAAAGGCCATCTATCCCGTTGATTCCGTTGACACTACTCGGTTGCGGGGGGAGATCAGACCGAGTCCAGGTCCCCTACGCGGTCAAACTTGAGAAGTCTTCAAAGGACTCATGATTGGTACCGAGCCTCTTTCCCTATTGGTGGGGGGGGGCCACGGCAAGTCGATTAATTTTAAATTTATGGCAGCGGATTGAACGGTCAGTCCTACGTACCACCATTGACTTTGTCTTTATCTGATGATTTGACTAATCTTTGGTGCCCTATTTTGTAAGTTAGATAGCCCGGACGAAATCCAGATGTTTGTCATTTTTCTGGCCCCGGAATGTGTAATGTGAAATGGGAAAACAACATGCGGGCCGATTCGATTCTCTCCAAAAAGACGTCACAATTGCGAATGTTAGTCGGGGTCGGAAAGCCATAACGATGACGTGGCAATTTAGTACTCCAGATGTTATTGCATACATGCGGGGCAATCCTAAAACGTGTATCATCGAACATTCATTTTCGAAATTGAATGCTTGTGGAAAAAAAAATTAGGACATAAAGACAGCGACGTGAAACTAGAAAAGCCGAAATTGTGCACCATCATTCCTAGGGAAAATCCAATTATGGTCAAATGTGGAATTAATTGGGGACACAACCAAGCCCCGGCCACCTAGTTAATTTGTTGATTTTGAGGCATGTGACTAATGTTTTGTCAGAACTGAAGGGTCAAGATTTATGGTCTTCTCCTCCTTAACGTGCTTTCAATTATTTCCAGGATTGTTAATAATTTCAGTCTGTGAAGGAAAGGGAAATGGCCAAAGTCAACTTTTGAGAGGATGATGATGGTGGTGGTGGTGATGAAGAATAACGAGGAAATGTGAATGCCAATCCAACCCTACTCGTT
This sequence comes from Rhodomyrtus tomentosa, assembly GCA_028455895.1. Classification (NCBI taxonomy): domain Eukaryota; kingdom Viridiplantae; phylum Streptophyta; class Magnoliopsida; order Myrtales; family Myrtaceae; genus Rhodomyrtus; species Rhodomyrtus tomentosa. Next base: position 11,437,179 of record JAPCWY010000011.1, read on the forward strand.
CACCAGTTCAAATCCTAAAACAAGCCAGCCTAACGTTCAAGAAACCATAGCCAGACGTGTCGATATCGTACCTCGCGAGAGCCCAGGGGTCCCAAGTGGAAGGAACCCCCTCGCAGACCTCGTCGGAGAGGACGAGCGGGTACCGGTCAATGTGGAGATTGAACAGCACGATGAAGTAGCCGTCGAGGCCCAAGTACTTGATCTCCGCCGCGTCGTTCGCCCAGCAGTTGCTCTGGAATCCGAACATCGAGTTGAACATCCCCGTGGGGATCTTTCCTGGCACCGTCGATTTCTGGTTGAAGAATTCTGACATCTGGAAACACATGGAAAAAGTAAATAGTCCGAAATCTGCACTAGATCTATCCAAAGCCGCCCCATCTCAACCGGCGGTCCCTTTTTTTTTTGTTGGCCCCTTTACCTTGCTGAATTCGAGGATGTCGGATTGGTACCGGCTCCGCTCGCCCTTGTCGCATCTTATGTCAGAGGGGACGTTATGTACAGGCCCGAAGCCGGGGATCACCAACGTCCTCTTCTCCGTTTCATTGAGCTGGACTAATCTCTCCTCACCTTTGCAGAACCTGAGCCTGAAATCCGAGGTCAAGTCGAACCCTCGGCCGAGGCTGGCCAGAGCCCTCTCCACTATTCCATTACTCATGCTCTCTCTCTCTCTCTCTCTCTCTCTCTCTCTACTGTATGAAATATGAATCACAAGTAGTTGGTTGATGATGATTGGTGTGGGGGAGAGAGAAAGGCTAATGTACAAAGAAGGAGGAAGGAAGAGAGGTGGCTTTGTGGAGAATAATTTTTTTAGGTTTGGCAAGTTTTGACTTGTGGTTTAGTATATATGGAGAGTTTGAGGGGAGAGAGAGGGGACAGATTAAATAATGACAGCGAGATTTTTAGGAAATTTCCATACGTTATTACACGTTTGATTCTTCCCTTTGTCTTGACGGGTGTGAAAGGAGAGAATTGAAATAATAGTGGGGAATGCGCTCAAAACATTCACACGGACGTACGAGTTGGAGGACTGCTTTGTCCATTTCAAATTGCTAACCAATTTGGAAAGGAGACCAAAGATAATATTGTATTCTTGCTTTATAAGTAAAGTGAATTACGAGAGAACATTGAGCTGTGAGTTGCCCTATTGATGAAAGCCTGCTCGAGCAACTAAGGGCGTGCAAACTGGACCGGATAGGCCCAGACCGAATCGGAACCGACTCGAACCAGCCGGGTTGATCCGGTCCTAGAGGGAGGCGTTTGGTTCCTGGTCCCAATAAGTGGGATTGTTGACTAGGCGATCTAGTCATCGATTCTACATGAATGAGATTGAATCAGATCGCTTGGACCAAATGCAAAATATATAAAATACAAATATATAATACACAATTAGAAGGAAAAATAGAAATTTTTGAATAACTAGTTAACCTACATAATTATTCCGTAATTAGCCTGGTAATAAATTTTCCTTGCGTAGTTAGTCTATATTTATTATGTAGTTAGCTTGGTAATAAATGAGAGCAAATGTATTTCCTTAGAAAACTTTTGAGGTTAGGTACATTGAAAGAGATACATTAATTACAAGGCAATTCAACTCAAGATGTCTTGCATACTAAATGAGCAGTTACTCCTGATTGTTAGACGTGATGTCAATTTCGGATCCAATCATATAAAAATTAAAAACTCTAGTCAGGCTAACAAGTACTCCCTACATACTTGTTAAGCATATTTAATATAAAAAATTTCGAACTTCATGATATTAATTTTACTTAACACAATAATAGACAAGGTATTGAATATAAATCAAGTTTTCTCAATTTTTTGTTAATACACAAATTTTCTCTATATTCACGTTTTCATTCACATAAGTACTAATTGCTAGTCCTATACCCACAAAATAGTTCAAATGACTAAATTAGAAAATGAGAATATTAGTCAGAAGCCCCTATTTTTCAAAGTAAAGAATCAATTTACCTATCAAAAGAATAAATGAAATTGTTTTTTGAAATATCAAAAAACTAGCAGCTGATGCTTAGCGGTTCAGACCGGAATCGGACGGGACCGCTAGTCTCGGGCTAGTCCGTCCTACTCTGGTCCTCGGTCTCGAAAATTTGGGGACCGGGACTACCGATCCAGTTCTCGATTCCATATCGAGCCCAGATCGTCCCAGACCATGCACACTCCTACGAGCAACGCCGAACCCTTATGAAACTCGACTGCTAGGGCTCGATAATAAGACGATGCTTTTTGGGGATGAGTAATTGCATCGCTCTAAGCTTTTAAGGTTTTTTTATTAACTTTTTAATAGTTAGAAAGACATTAAAATTGTCAAAGTTTATGTACATCTCACTTTGGTGCCATTTTTTTTATCACTTAAGTGCCAACTCCGATATGCTTTGCCAGAAATCTTACATGGCATCTACGTAGCGCGTCGGAATATCCCAATCAGCAATAAAAAAAAAAAGCTAAAAGTAAAAAAAGAAAAAATTAAAGCGGGGTTATCTCTCCATAAAATATAGCAAATATCCAAGAACAATCAAGCCAGAGGTTCATTTACGACCTTCAAACGTATAATCCCACAAAAGATAATAACCTTTTTCTTCTAGGCTGCTACGTTCGTATGTCTTGTCCTAACTTTTTATTCCTAACATTGAGAAATACTTGGATGTGTCAAGGTCACAAATTTTGCCTAGGCACCCTTCTTTGGAAGAAAATGGAAGAAAAAGAAAGAAAGAACGAAAGATAACATTCAATCGGTCATTGGGTCACTTGTTATGACAACTTCTTGAAATGTCAACAAGCAAATGCTTCTCTAGGATCACGAGATCACAACACAACATAACACGATAGTATTAACAAACCATCTCTAGGGGGTGCAAATGAGGATGTTGTGCCAAGGGGAATCACAAACAAGAGTTGTCATCTTACTGAACTATTTGTTGTGTGTGTGTGTGTGGGAGTGGAGGGCAAGGGGGAGGGAGGATGTCAAGGTTGTCCTCGGCCAAGATGCATGTCTAAGTAGTCGAATTTCTCTTGTTGGGTTACTTGAACAAGTCAATCATTAAGAGAAAAACAATATAAATGATCTATGAACTGTGGCCAAATATGCAACGTCCTCTCCAAACTTTTAGTTTGCTCAATGGGGTCCATGAACTATTGATAAATGTTCCGTATGATTCTTCAGTTTACTCAAACGACAAATCAGACGTTACTGAATGATGTAAATTATTATATGTCGAGAAAATCGTCTAGAGAAGGGAGAAAAGAGACTGGCATTCATTTTTTATTTTGTTAGTGGCTTCTGATGGAATTTTTGTTTTGAGCTCTTTTTACGAATTGGAAGCCATCAACAGATTCTATTCATCAAACATTTTCTTATAGTTTATAAACTAAATTGAACTTTAACCAATAGTTCATGGGCTATATTAAATAACCTCAAATTTTAGTACGACATTAAACATTAGGCCAAATTTGTTGGACTATTTGGGTCACTTTCCCATCACTAAACGTAACGTCCCACGTATATCAATACCCAAGCAAACTTCAACATGTCATTTAGCAAACATGTTTCAATGAGGAATCTTTGTACATCTAGCGTTATTATTCCACAAATTATTCGAGTAAGACCCGGTCGAAAGAAGGTTTGAGTCGAAAATCCACCGTTCGGAGTCTTCAAGTGGATTTGAATTTAATATGTTAAAGTACTTGAGTCAAGAGGACTACAATTCTACCTAACATAGTTTAATATGTTACACGCTTCAATGATGTTCCTAATTGTCAAATCGGAAAGCTTGAAATACGTGCGCCAATATAAAGAAACTAAAGAAAATTGACAGTGCTGAATGTTTTTAAAAATAGTTAATACCAAATTATCAAACGGCGTTAATTGCCTTCTTCGTTTTCCGTAAATCTTAAATCCGTGCGCTTAAGGTTCATTGCAAAGCAAAGAAATCGTTACTAATCGTTTGGATGCCGACGTGCTTGTCCTTCGTCCGAACCCTATTTTCCGACATTACATTCCAGAATTGTCATTAACAATAGCAAATCGATGTTTACAAATAAGAGATCCGGTTTGCAATCAAAGCAAATAGATTTTTGGGGGCGTCTAGATCGAGAACTTCCCAAGAGGTCAGTAATATCTTAGGGTATGATTGAGATCTTGAGTTTATCCAAGCCTAGAGTCTTTCTTCCCCTGCTCGGTCGATGAACATAGGCCAGTTGCCGAGTAACGTAAATTGCCGCGACATCTTGCTTTCTTGACGTTCATGAACTTGAATATATTCCATTATGAAGTTCCGGTTGATGAAAGGAAATACTATACATATAAATTCACACATAGGCCGAGGATTTCATTACAACCTCAATTTACATCAGTCTTGTCTTTCCAACATAAAGTTCTAATCACGATTGTTTCATCTCAAATACTAATTCGCTTGCCTTTGGATGTATTGCCAATCATCGAGGGGCCGTCTTGGTGTGTTCATGAAGTGGGAGGTTTTGTTCCAAGCCGTATTGTGAAATCAAGAGAGCTTGACTGCTCCTAGTCGCGTGACACACCTTCATCCACGTCGGGATGAGACTGGACTTACCCGTCCTCCTAGTAGCTTGTCCTCTCGAATAATCTTTTTGAAGGCTCGTTTCGAGTAGGATGCATTGGATGGCGACAGCGGTGTCGGAGCAGCCCCACCGACGAGAGTGTTGAGTAGAACAAAATTGCCACGGCATCTGGATTGGCAATGGTTTGTTTAGGAGTTGAGCCGACTCATTTTCCTAGGAGTCAGGCTGAGACCTATATAGCACGAACAACCACACGTAACACACTACACGACACATCACGATATAACATGTTGACACGTCATTTTTTAAAAAATACAGTTTTCCTACATGCTTCGACGCGTTGTATATTATATATATAATAAATGAAACCAGACCAAGTTCAATGGCTGAATCATAATAAGTATTTGACTAAAAAGATTTCCATGAGGTTACAAAAAGATGCTCCTAAAAAAGCCAAACAGCCCTATGAATCAGGGGAGCAACAAATTCTGCTCGATTGGTGCAATTACAAGGAGAGATTCAACTACTTGAGAAAACAAGAAGCACAGAACTAAATCAAATCATCCAACCCGCACGGTAAACCCCAAAATAGATCCAAGAATTCTGTCCCCTTGTATTTTCCACACAGGCTTTATTGGGTAGACTTCAGTTGAAATGAAGTAGGGTCCTTTGGCCTTCTTCTTCTCTTCCCCACCAATAACGTCACTCTCTTGGGGAACTTAGTGGGTGGCATCTTTCTTGGTAAAAGACGAGTCGTTGCACTTAGCTCCAAAGCAGTGACTTTGATGATGAATTTGATCATCTGTGTTCACAAGCATAACATACGACGAATCGCTGAAGTCGGTCCGAAAGCAGAAAGGTCGCTCTCTGTCTTCCCAGTCCTCAGCCCTTTCTTGTCTTCATTGGAGGGTGACCAAAGTTATTCCTGACATAAGATAGGATTGTTAAACGTCAAGTGTTGATGTAGTTGCGTAGTTGAAGGGCTAAAGTGTGAGACCAATTTAATGATTTTCATTTTGTTTTTTACGCGTATTGATTACCTTTCTTTTTGTTTTCTTCTTTTCAGCCCTTCTTCTCTTGTTTCTTTATCAAGTGGATATGAATGCTTGACTGCTGAAAGGGTTTGGTCCAGTCGAGGTAGCAAATCGGCCTTGACCACCAAAGAAGAGGGAGAAAGTTAACGCGGAGGAATTGGAGCATCATCCTCCGGTTTGTCTTCTGAGATGGAAACTAGGAAATACTTGACGTTAAGGGTTGCTCGGGACTTGTCTCCGGGAGCAAGCGACAAGTTTCTAAGTGTATCTTATGGATTTGGATCCCCTGCCTTAGTTGTGCTAATCCAGGGGATCCCCACCCTCCATTCCCCCTTTTTATAGGGGGGAAAGTTTTATGGAGGCTGGAGATGGGGGTAAGTCACCTGCAAGGTGATCCCCACACGTATCTCATACTTAATCATACGACATGTTTGCAGCATACTTGATCTGGAAACATGGACACGATTAATTACACATGCTTACTATGTTCGATTAGTCTTGAGCTGCTAGCAAACTTTCACATTACACATGGCTCGATTAACACATTCCTCAATCCCCATCTTTGTTTCAGTGCATTCAATCACAATAAAGACTAGACTTAAATACACCCTAAGTGTCATAAGTTATATATGACGCTTAATTTAGTGTCAAAAACTTCGAATCGATCACTTTAGTGCCAAATTTTTGTAATTTCGATAACTTCAGCCCTAATTTCGGAGCAAATCATGTACTTCAGTGCCATTCTGACTAAAATCTAGGTAAAATCCGATGAAATGAATTATGGGATCTTACAAATGATTTTTATTATCTTACGTGGTAAATTTTTAGAAGCGACTACCACGGTGGAAATCCGATGCGGCTTATACAAGGGAGGAAATATTAAATGACATCGTTTATGTATAGACAATATATAAACGACATCGCTGATTCTATATTCTACAAGATCTATCGTTCGAAGGAAGTGGTCGAGACTTGTGCGAAATCCAGTCGCAGTCGCTCGTGGAGTCACTGCCGTCGTTCGTTCACCATCGTTCGTCTTTGATCAGCTGTCGCCATCGCCCGCTCGTCGTCGTGAGGTACGTGTCCTTTGTCCCTCTCTCAATGTTAGACTGGAGCCGAAATTAGAGCAAAATTAGGATGAAATTAGGGTTCCGAGGGAAAAATTAGGGTTAAGGGCAAAATTAGGGGTGAATGTTGTGATATTCTGATTTCCCAATCAACTTCAGACTCTGTAATGAGAAGTTTATATATATCAAACGATGTATTTCAGTTGTATTCCGCTCAAATTAGATCAATTTGAATAGACTGACCAAAGGGGAAAGGCTAAAACGAGACGAGGTACGTGGACCTAGGCGACTCAGATAAGAAACGGCGCTTTAACCATAAGGATTGTCGAGGTGATATTTAAAAACCACCAAAAGGCCGATCTAAGAACGATCCAAGATTACCATGCGAGTGTCGTACGATTAGAGCGCGAGTGATGCCGCTTAACCAACGTACGATTTGCAAAATTATCCTAAATCGGACTGTGACGATCGAGACCTTAGGGACTAGTGATAAATCCTCGCAATTACATAACAGCCAAAGCCGCCATGAATTGACGAGCCCTAAATGTGATAAGGATCAAAGGGTCGATACGCGTATAGTCTGCAAAAGCCGTCCGTAAGTTCGGGATAGTCTGGAATCACGTCTGATAGAAGAAACGATCAGAAACGAGTCCTGAAAAGTTTGAAAAAGGAAAATCAAGAATTCCAACGTCAATAGGATTGGTCGTCGCCTTATCGAAGAAGTCAGCGAGAAAAACGACGTTCCGAACGTCGGAGGTAAAAAGACCATAATGCCCCTCAAGCTTAGGACTTTGTCTTTATAATTGAAGGAAGAAAAAAATGGACATTTCTCCCCCCCCCCCAAGCTGCTGAAAATTGAAGAGCAATTGATGGCCACTGGATGCCCTTGAGAAGAATAATTGCCAAGTGTCACAAATCCAAGGGTGGAAGATCAACTCTTCATTTAATGCCAACCTACCAATCACTTCAATTAATTAAAATTTTGAGAGAATAACCAGCTCTCTCTCTCTCTCCTCAAAGTCCCCCATTCGGCCAAAAAAATTACAGAGCACCACCATTTCCCTTTCTTCTTCTTCTTCTCCAGTTTCTGCTTCACCCGACTCCGCCAGACGCCGTCGTTCGGTAGGTACGACCGGGGTCTCCGGCCTTCTCCTGCTTTCGTCCGACCACCCAGACGTAGCCCCATGTCTTGCCGACGTCCTCCAACTTGAATCAGGTCATTTAGAGCTCTGAGTAATTCGGGGCAAGCATTCTCCCACAGGTCGACGGATTCTGTTTCAGTTTGAGGTAGGTTCGGTTCTGAACCATTTAGACAGCCGAAAACTTGAAATCTTTGGCTCAAATTTTGTAGAGATCAAGTAGACATATAGATGGTTCTGTGGTAAAAATTGGGGATTTATTTGACAAGTTTTTGACCATGAACCACCCTTGTACATTATGCCCAGAATCTGCCGGTATTTTGTGTTTGAGTGATCCGGTGACTTCCGACGACTTTTCGACAACCACACGACTTGAAACTCACGGTGAGACTTCCAAACTCTTAGGTAGACATTATAAGAGGTAGAATGGTGTATATTTGATGGATTTGAGATAGATTAAGGCCGGTTGGACCCGGCATGAATAGAACCGAATAGAACCGGTTCAATGCCGGGCCAAACCGGTTCTGTAGAGGACTGATTAGGCTAGGATTATGTTGTAATTTGGTGTTATGATGTGTTAAGATGATGAGGAGTATGTTATGAGCGATTTGGAGGGATAGATTGAGGAATTAGACTTGGGATTTTGACAAATTGATGGGTTAAACTAGGTTGTGCGACAAGTCGGCTTTGGAACTTGGAAACAGTACCCGACGACATTCAGGGATGGATGTAGACCCATCGGGCAGGGCAAATGCTGCTCTATTCTCCAAGGGCCCCACCCAGATCTGTCGGTAGTCTGGTATATGTAAGTTATACCAGCCTTCAAACTAGATTGTTGATTTGGCCAGGAAAGACTGCACTGCTTTGGGCCCAGGAAGCGAAGGGAATGAGCTCGGCTGCTTCTCCTCCACACGGACTTTTCTACGTGCCCCTTCCGCATTCGCTTCGCGCGCCATTGGCGCTTTGCTCGGGCGGATAGAGATTCCTACTTTGAACCTTCCGCACTCCGTATTGGAAGACTTGAACAAGGCCCTCGCTTAGTTAGTTCGGTGAGGGAAGCTCGTCTGTCTTAGTTCCTGATCGGTACACTGAACATCGGTAGTTCTTCTTGTCTGTAGCTCTTCTGTTCCAACATTCTTCTCCAGAGCAATCCTCCACCAAAGCACAAGGTACAGAATCTGTCTTACACTCTGTTTTTCTTTCTACCAGCTCTCAAGATTCAGAACCAACATCTTTTCGTGAAGCTGCTTCTTATATTAGGAAGTTTAGGAGTGGTATTACTTACCAATCCAATTTATTCTGCCTTTTCTTTGGGATTGGTTCTTGTTTGTATATCCTTATTTTATATTCTATCAAACTCCCATTTTGTAGCGGCTGCGCAGCTCCTTATTTATGTAGGAGCTATAAACGTTTTAATTCTATTTGCTGTGGGTACGGGGAAACTGTCTCGAGAGCCCAGCAATTGAGCCTTCTTCGCCACCCCCCGAGGAGGGGCTCGCGTCTGATTAGCTAGTTGGTGAGGCAATAGCTTACCAAGGCCGAACCATAGGAGACTCGAGGCTAGGGGGATTGGACTCGATTAGGTAAGTCGAGTGGGGAAATTGATTGATTAATGGGCATATTCTAAAGTAATAAGCCTTAGTATGTTTTAGGATTAATTAAAGAGTTTATGTGTGCCTTGACTTGTATTGGAATCGCGCGTCCTGTTTGGATAATAATTGAATTGCTTTGCATGCCATGGGATTATGAATGCTACTTGAAATGTAATTGACATTGAGTGTGTCAATGTTAGAAGATCATGGCATGAATCCTGATTGTAGCATGACATGGTATGGCCCTGAGGCGTTGAGACGCGGCGCGGGAGATTGAGACCCTGAGGCGACGAGGTCACGGGGTGGATGATGATTAGGTGGCGCCCTGATGAAACGAAGTCGCGGGATGAGATAGCCACAGTCCTGATGCGATATAATCGCAGGACAAAATATGAGCTCATAGACCCTGCTTGGAAATTGAACGGTGGCCTGATGCGTTTACGCGGGCCGAGCTTGATGCGATCTAATCGCGGGCTAGAGAATAAGGGCAGACAGAGGTTGATAGATGTGGTGAAGTGACAGGCCGAGCATATACATGCAACTGTGTGTGACATGAGAATATAAATGCATGTCTATCCTCTATGCATTATTGTTTATTGAATTATGAATGTCATACCTGCATGAGTACACGAGTTGGATAGGTTGAGTGACTTAACTGCCTGAGTGGATAGTCAACCTGACCTAGGGTTAGGCTTTTCTTACTGAGATGTGTATCTCACCCCTTTTGGGAAAATTTTACTTTACAGATCCTAGGCAGTAGTTATGTGGCCTATCAGGTTCGGGGACCCGTAGGAGATGACGGCGTATTACGATGAGTTCCCCGATAGGCAGGGAAATATATACTTAAGGAAATGTACAGTAGTTTGGGTAGATGAGGGCAAACCAGACTAGAAGCCTCATCGGTTTGAGGCTTGATTTAGACAGGACGGGAATAGAAAGGTCGGGCCGTTGAAGCCTCACGAGGTTCCGGAGGGTGTTATACCTCCATGGTATCAGACGACTTCGGATCAAGAGTTTCCGGAGGGTTCAGTGGTTGGGTCGAGGAACGGCCCGGAGCGGACGCCGACAGCTGAGTTTTCCGTGCCACCGCCAGAGGATGAGGTCATCATGGTGGAGCCGTCCAAGAGAGATCCATCCGAGCCGGACCAGGAGGCGACCGTGGAGGGAGATCAGGCTGAGCAGTCGCAGGAAGCGACCATGGAGGACTCTGTGGAGGTTCCGTCAGAGACTTTCTCCGAGTACGAGCCGTCAAATGAGAGCGAGGACACCGGAGATTCCAGCAGTTCTTCCTAGGCGACTCCAGATGATGACCTAACTTTTTGACTGGCGACCTGACCCCCCTTCCCTGGTGGATTTTGTGGATACTTTTTTGGCATGCTTACCCGTCGCCCCTGATGTTTAGTGGATTTAGTAATTATCGGTCTGTAGGTGATGATGTACGGCTTTCTTGTTGCTATCCATGTCCTACTTAATCTGTATGTGTATATACATATTGTACGAGCTTAATGTAAATTATTTTATCTCTCGACCTTTCTTTTTATATGAGGTGGATCCTTGAGACCGTCGAGAGATTGTTGTTGTTTTACTTACAGGGATGATTGCATGCTCGCGATGGGGTGCGGGGCGTGACATCCCCGCTTGTTTTGGTATCAGAGCAAGGTCAGCTCGATACGAAGTTGGTTAAGGATTGGAGTAATAAGAAGGATTAGGTAGGATAAGGACGGATAGCTAGACCTTAGGAAACTGATCAGGGTAAAGGAGGGGATGCCTAGTTGTGACTTGACACCTATGGATGGCATTTGATCTTGGTAAGGTTGTGACAGGGCATAGAGGATTGAGTTCTCTGCTTAGGATTGAAGATCGTTTCTGGACCTTGACCGACTTGATGCTTGAAAGTGATTAGTTTTAGTGAATCACTGGAATGAGTGGAATTGAGTAATGGCCATGAGCCATTGGTTGGGACATTTCTGGAATTGATGTTGACGTATGAAGTACTGTTGTTGTGTAATTGTTTTGTTAAGGAGTAGTTAGTAACCCTAGATTGGATGATTGAGTATGTTGCTAACCTATTACTGAACTTGTGATGGACCAGGTTCGTTAGTAAGTGACAGAGATGACTAACCCATCCAGAAGACCTAGAAGACCAAGAGGCGGAACCTCTAGCTCGAGGCAGCCCACAGCTGAAGACCCAAGAGTGGACGGTCTACTGAGGGCAATGGAGGAACTCAGGGACATCATAGAGAGGCAGGCCTAGGATCGGGACTCTACCATAGCTCAGGCTGTGGGAGCTGCCCTAGCAACCGCGAATACCAACACTGGCAACGCGGGTGGAAGTGGAAGTCAGGGCGAGCCGAACTAGAGCAATGAAACGGTGACCCTCAAGAGGAAATCATAGTGGCCAGGCAGATAGGCCAACTGATGGAACAATTTATGAAGTTGAAGCCGACGCAGTTTGACGGGATTGGAGATCCCAAACTAGCACCCAGATGGATAGAGAAGCTAGAAAAGGCTTTCAGGGTACTAAGATGCACTGATGAGGAGAAGGTGTTGCTAGCCGTATATCAGCTAAAGGGTACGGCAAATGACTGGTAGGCTACCATCAAGGATGGAGTCTTCCCTGAAGGTACGACCCTAAATTGGAACACTTTTAAGAGGGCCTTCATCGATAAGTACTTTTCAGAAACGGCCAGGGAAAGGAAACAGATCGAGTTCCTGTAGCTGCGACAGAACCAGCTATCGATATATCAGTATGAAGCTGAGTTCTCGAGGCTTTCGAGGTATGCGTCTCGATCGGTGGAGGATCCTTTGGAGAAGGCACGGAGATTCAGGGATGGTTTGAGGCCCGAACTCCGTAGCCAGATGATAGCCCTAAACTTGAGGACCTACGGGGAGATATACGAGCGAGGCCAGATGATTGAGCGAGACTTGAGGGAAAGAAACATCGCAACTGGATCGTGGTTCACGTCGTTTAGAGACCATCATCAAATGGGCAAGAGACCGATGGTAGGTAACAGACGTTTCATGCCGCCTACAAGGCGGAATATCGTGAAACCGCTAAACTCGACGAACTGGAGCTGCAGGCTATGTGTAAAAAGGCATGGGAATAGACCATGCCCTATGAGGACTAGAACCTGTTTCAATTGTGGTCAGCTGGGCCACCAAATAAAAACATGTCCAAACCAAGCACCAGCCAGTCGACCACAAGGACCGAGGCCGCAAGCAGGAACGTCGACTGCAACACCCCGGATAGAATCGAACAGACCACTAGCCTAGGGCAGAGTATACGCAGTAACGCGCAACGAGGTAGAAGATGCTCCCAGAGTGGTCACAGATACGGTTTACTTGTGCAACCAGACCGCTTATGCATTATTTGACCCGAGTGCCACGTATTCTTTTGTATCTGCACAGTTTGCTGAGTTGGTAGGCATGAGATTGGAACCATTAAGCATGGCATTGCATGTAGCCACCCCATTGAAGGATAATGTCTTGGTTTCATTAGGGTGTGCGGGATGTGAGATTATGGTTGGAGGAAGTAAGGAGAGTATCGACCTAGCTATATTGCCTATGTTTGATTTTGACGTGATTATAGGAATGGATTGGCTGAGTAGGCAAGGAGCGGTAGTAGACTGTGGCAATAAAACGATTCGGTTTTACCCGAAAAATCGCCCTAGTTATGAATTGGTAGGAAGCCGAGGAGGAGTCTCAATTCCCTTGGTTTCATCTTTGGAAGTAACTAAGTTGATATCTGAAGGATGTCGGGCATACTTAGTAGCCGTGATGGATACGACTGTCGAGGAACCTAAGTTAGAGAACATTCCTGTGGTACGGGAGTTTCCGGATGTGTTTCCCCAGGAATTGCCGGGATTGCCACCAGAGCGGGAAATAGAGTCTGTGATTGAATTAGCTCCTGGAACGGAGCCGATTTCAAAAGCACCGTACAGGATGTCCCTGTCAGAATCAAAGGAGTTAAAGGTGCAAATGCAAGAGTTGCTGGACAAAGGATTCATCCGACCAAGTGCTTCGCCGTGGAGAGCACCGATGCTGTTCGTAAAGAAGAAAGATGGATCCTTGCGACTATGCATTGATTACCGGCAACTGAATCAAGTGACGGTGAAGAACAAGTATCCGCTGCCGAGGATTGACGATCTTTTTTATCAATTACAAGGAGCAGCAATGTTATCGAATATTGATTTGAGGACGGGGTATCACCAGCTGAGGATCAAAAAGGAAGACATATCGAAGACTGCATTCAGGACGAGGTATGGACATTACGAGTTTACGGTAATGCCGTTCGGATTGACTAACGCCCCAGCTGCATTTATGGATCTAATGCATCGAGTATTCAAAGAGTTTCTAGACAGGTTCGTCATAGTTTTCATTGACGACATCTTAATCTACTCGAGGAGCGATGTAGAGCACGAAGAACATTTGAGAATCGTATTGAGGACTCTGAGGGAATATCCGTTGTATGCGAAGCTAAGTAAATGTGAATTTTGGCTGGACAGGGTAGCATTTTTGGGTCATATTGTGTCTGGTGAAGGGATTGCAGTGGACTCTGCAAAGATAGAGGCTGTAACCAATTGGCCGAGGCCTACTACGGTCACGGAAGTCAGAAGCTTCTTGGGACTAGCAAGATATTATAGGCGATTCGTGGAAAAGTTCTCATCCATAGCCGTCCCACTGACGCGGTTGACGAAGAAGGAAATGAAGTTTGAATGGATTGATAGATGCGAGCAAAGTTTCCAAGAACTTAAGCATAGGTTGACGACCGCGCCAGTACTGACCATTCCGTCGAGACTAGGAGGATATGAAATCTACAGCGATGCTTCGTTGAAAGGATTGGGTTGTGTATTGATGCAACACGGCCGGTAGTAGCTTATGCATCTAGGCAGTTGAGGCCGCACGAAATGATTACCCGACCCACGACTTGGAGTTAGCGGTGATTGTGTTTACCTTGAAGATTTGGAGGCATTATCTTTGTGGCGAGAAGTTTCAGATATAAACAGACCACTAGAGTTTGAAGTATTTATTTTTCCAGAAAGAGTTGAACCTAAGGCAGCACAGGTGAATGGAGCTGTTGAAAGATTATGATTGTGAGATATTATATCATCCTGGGAAAGCAAACAGAGTGGCAGATACATTAAGTCGAAAGTCGAGTATTGCATGCCTGCTAGTGAGAAATTGATCGACGATAGAGGATCTGAGAGATTCTGAATTCAGATTGGAGGTTGATCAGCTATCCAGTTTGATAACGATTTTGAGGGTGGAACCTAAGGTCCAAGAAGGGGTTAAGGCATTACAGTCTACGGACCTAGAGATTTAGAAAGTTATCGAAATAGATGCGACGAAGAGGAGGCCAGAGTTCCAGGTGTCTGAGGATGGACTTTTGAGATTTCGATGGCGATTATGTGTACCAAAGGATGAAGGGCTCCAAGAAAGAATTTTATCGGAAGCCCATAGGAGCAATTACAATGTCCACCCTAGAAGTACGAAGATGTACCAAAACTTGAGACAGCATTATTGGTGGAACGGGATGAAGGTAGACGTGGCAAGGCATGTTGCTAAATGTTTAACTTGCCAGCAAGTGAAAGCGCAATATTGTAAGCCTGGAGGATTGCTGCAGCCGCTGGAGATTCCGAAATGGAAGTGGGAACACATGACTATGGATTTTGTGATGGGACTTTCGAGGAGCCAAAGAGGTCACGACTCAATCTAGATAGTCGTGGATCGATTGACCAAGTTTGTCCATTTCATTCCTATACGAAAGGACTTCGCCATGGATAAGTACGTAGAACTGTACATGAGGCACATAATCAGATTACACGGAGTGCCAGTGACGATCACCTCAGATAGGGATCTGAAGTTCACGGCAAATTTTTGGAAGAGTTTGCAAGGAGCAATGGGGACGCGACTACAGTTCAGTACGGCGTACCACCCACAGACTGATGGACAGTCAGAAAGGACCATCCAGACGCTCGAGGACATGTTGAGAGCGTGTGTCATAGATTTCAAAGGCGGATGGGAAGAGCAGTTACACCCGGTAGAGTTTGCATACAACAATAGCTACCAGCAGAGTATACAGATGACACAGTTTGAGGTACTCTATGACAGAGCATGTAGGATACCAATATGCTGGGATGAAGTAGGAGAAACGAGTATCACAGGCCACGAGTTAGTAGAGCAATCGGTGGAAGCAGTGAAAATCATCCAGGACAGGCTGAGGACGGCGCAGAGTCGCCAGAAGAGCTATGCAGACAAGCGGCACAAGCCTTTGGAGTTTCAAGTGGGTGATCATGTCTTCCTCAAGGTGTCGCCAATGAGAGGACTCTCGCGATTAGGAAGGAAAGGGAAGCTGAGCCCAAGATACGTAGGCCCTTTCGAGATATTGGAGAGAATTGGAACCCTGGCCTACCGGCTTGCGTTACCGCCAAGTCTATCCCAGATACATAATGTATTCCATGTGTCGATGCTCAGAAAGTATGAGCCTGACCCGACACATGTGCTGGACTATGAAGCCATAGACGTGGACGATAGAGTATCCTATATAGAGAAGCCGATAAGGATCGAGGACCGGAAGGAGCAGATCCTCAAGAATAAGAAGATCCCGCTGGTCAAAGTAACATGGGAGCACCACGGAACGGAAGGAGCCACATGGGAGAATGAAGAGACGATGAGACGATAACACCCCCATTTATTTGAGTAGTCGAGTGCAATGTAAATTTCGAGGACGAAATTTTTGTAAGGAGGGAAGAGTTGTGACATTCTAATTTCCCAATCAACTTCAGACTCTGTAATGAGAAGTTTATATATATCAAGCGATGTATTTCAATGGTATTTCGCTCAAATCTGATCAATTTGAGTAGACTGACCAAAGGGGAAAGGCTAAAGCGAGACGAGGTACGTGGACCTAGGCGACTCAGATAGGAAACGGCGCTTTGACCATAAGGATTGTCGAGGGGATATTTAAAAATCACAAAAAGGCCGATCTAAGAACGATCCAGGATTACCATGCGAGCGTCGTACGATTGAAGCGCGGGTGATGCCGATTAACCAACGTACGATTTGCAAAATTATCCTAAATCGGACTGTGACGATCGAGACCTTAGGGACTAGTGATACACCCTCGCAATTGCATGACAATCAAAGCCGCCATGAATTGACGAGTCCTAAATGTGATGAGGATCACAGGGTCGATACGCGTATAGTCTGCAAAAGCCGTTCGTAAGTTCGGGATAGGCTAGAATCACGTCTGATAGAAGAAACGATCAGAAACGAGTCTTGAAAAGTTTGAAAAAGGAAAATCAAGAATTCCAACGTCAATAGGATTGGTCGTCGCCCTATTGAAAAAGGCAGAATCGAGAAAAACGACGTTCCAAACGTCAGAGGTAAAAAGACCATAATGCCCCTCAAGCTTAGGACTTTGTCTTTATAACTGAAGGAAGGGCAAAATAGACATTTCTCCTCCCCCCAAGCTGCTGAAAATTGAAGACCAATTGATGGCCATTGGATGCCCTTGAGA
The DNA here is from genome assembly GCA_028455895.1 of Rhodomyrtus tomentosa. Lineage (NCBI taxonomy): Eukaryota > Viridiplantae > Streptophyta > Magnoliopsida > Myrtales > Myrtaceae > Rhodomyrtus > Rhodomyrtus tomentosa. The sequence goes on from JAPCWY010000011.1 coordinate 11,454,084, forward strand.
AGAACAATTGCCAAGTGTCACAAATCCAAGGGTGGAAGATCAACTCTTCATTTAATGCCCCCTATCAATCACTTCAATTAATTAAAATTTTGAGAGAATAACCAGCTCTCTCTCTCTCTCTCCTCAAAGCCTCCCATTTGACCAAAAAAATTGCAGAGCACCACCATTTCCCTTTCTTCTTCTTCTTCTTCTCCAGTTTCTGCTTCACCCGATCCCGCCGGACGCCGTCGTTCGGTCTGTACGACTGCCTCCTCCAACCATCCCTTGCTTTCGACCAACCACCCAGACATAGCCCCACGTCTTGCCGACGTCTTCCAACTTGAATCAGGTCATTTGAAGCTCTGAGGAATTCGGAGCAAGCATTCTTCCACAGGTCGACGGATTCTGTTTCAGTTTGAGGTAGGTTCGGTTCTAAATCATTTAGATAGCCAAAAACTTGGAATCTTTGGCTCAAATTTTGTGAAGATCAAGTAGACATATATATGGTTCTGTGGTAAAAATTAGGGATTTATTTGATAAGTTTTTTACCATGAACCACCCTTGTACATTATGCCTAGAATCCGCCGGTATTTTGTGTTTAAGTGATCCGGCGACTTCCGACGACTTTCCGGCAACCACGCGACTTGAAAATCACGGTGAGACTGTCAAACTCTTAGGTAGACATTATAAGAGGTAGAATGGTGTACATTTAATGGATTTGAGATAGATTAAGGCCAGTTGGACCCAGCATGAACAGAATCGAATGGAACCGGTTCAATATCGGGCCAAACCGGTTCTATGGAGGGCTGATTAGGCTGGGATTATGTTATAATTTGGTGTGTATGATGTGTTAAGATGATGAGGAGTATGTTATGTGTGATTTGGAGGGATGAATTGAGGAATTAGACTTGAGATTTTGACAAATCGATTGGTTAAACTAGGTTACGCGACAAGTTGGCTTTGGGACTTGGATTGGCCGAACCATAGGAGACTCGAGGAGGGGAAAATTGTGTTGTTAAGCGGAGGTAAGGAATTTCCTAAATCAAGGCTAGGGGAATTGGACTCGATTGGGTAAGTCGAGTGGGGAAATTGATCAATTAATGGGTATATTCTAAAGTAATGAGCCTTAGTATGTTTTAGGATTAATTAAAGAGTTTATGTGTGCCTTGACTTGTATTGGAATTGTGTGTCATGTTTGGATAATAATTGAATTGCTTTGCATGTCATAGGATTATGAATGCTACTTGAAATGTAATTGGCATTGAATGTGTGAATGTTAGAAGATTATGGCATGAATCCTGATTGTAGCATGACATGGCATGGCCCTAAGGCGTGTGAGACGCGGGGCGGGAGATTGAGACCTCGAGGCGACGAGGTCGTGAGGTGGATGATGATTAGGTAGCGCCCTGATGCGACGAAGTCGCGGGGTGAGATAGCCACAGTCCTGATGCGATATAATCGCGGGACAGAATATGAGCTCATAGACCCTACCTGAAAATTGAACCGGGGCCCGATGCGTTTACGCAGGCCGAGTCTGATGCGATCTAATAGTAGGCCAGAGAATGAAGGCAGGCAGAGGTTGATAGATGTGGTGAAGTGACAGGCCGAGCATATATGTGCAAATGTGTGTGACATGAGAATATAAATGCATGTTTGTCCTCTATGCATTATTGTTTATTGAATTATGAATGTCATACCTACATGAGTACACGAGTTGGATAGGTTGAATGACTTGACTGCCTGAGTGGACGGTCAACCTGACCTAGGGTTAGTATTTTCTTACTGAGATGTGTATCTCACCCCTTTTGGAAAAATTTTACTTTACAGGTCCTAGGCAGTAGTTATGTAGCCTATCAGGTTCGGGGACCCGTAGGAGATGACGGCGTATTACGATGAGTTCATCGATAGGCAGGGAAATATATACTTAAGGAAATGTACAGTAGTTTGGGTAGATGAGGGCAAACCAGACTAGAAGCCTCATCGGTTTGAGGTTTGGTTTAGACAGGACGGGGATAGGAAGGTCGGGCCGTTGAAGCCTCGCGAGGTTTCGGAGGGTGTTATACCTCCATGGTGTTAGACGACTTCGGATCAAGAGTTTCTGGAGGGTTCAGTGGTTGGGTCGAGGAACGGCCCGGAGCGGACGCCGACAGCTGAGTTTTCCGTGCCACCGCTAGAGGATGAGGTCATCGTCGTGGAGCCGTCCGAGAGAGATCCATCTGAGCCGGACCAGGAGGCGACCGTGGAGGGAAACTAGGCTGAGCTGTCGCAGGAAGCGACCATGGAGGACTCTATGGAGGTTCCGTCAGAGACTTTCTCCAAGTACGAGCCGTCAGAGGAGAGCAAGGACGCTGGAGATTCCAGCAGTTCTTCCTAGGCGACTCCGGATGATGACCTAACTTTTTGACTGGAGACCTGACCCCCCCTTCCCTGGTGGATTTTGTGGATACCTTTTTGGCATGCTTACCCGTCGCCCCTGATGTTTAGCGGATTTAGTAATTATCGGTCTGTAGGTGATGATGTACGGCTTTCTTGTTGCTATCCATGTCCTACTTAGTCTGTATGTGTATATACATATTGTACGGGAGACATTGGGAACCGCTTCCGTGTGCTTAATGTAAATTATTTTACCTCTCGACCTTTCTTTTTATATGAGGTAGATCCTTGAGACCGCCGAGAGATTATTGTTGTTTTACTTGCAGGGATGATTGTGTGCTCGCGATGGGGCGCGGGCGTGACAAATGTGGTAAAATGAAGGCTCGAAGTTGATGCATTGGAGATGTACACGAATTTAATTACAACCTCTGTCTTCGATTTCTTGATAAAGAAACATAGTAGCTCCCAAGGTCCCTTAGGTTCCGTTCGAATTTGAATTTTTTGCATCCTTTTTGATCCACTTATTTAATCACACCCTGACGCCTATGCAGTGTAAAAGTGTTTTTTATTTGCTAGGAACTACCGAAGTGAATGTCATAGGGACCTCAAATTGTGGAATCTGAAACATTGTGCATTGGTTGTCCTATTACTTTATTGATACTAGACGACAAATAATGACTCTTTAATCAAAAGTAGGCCTGTAGGGACCTTCATGTGCATTTGTTGACTGTGGTCCCAAAAGTTAATTCATTTATCAATTTTCTTTTTCTCTTTTCATACATGCATGGATAAAAATCTTGTTGCTATCATTATTTGTTATGACGAAAATTTAGTCATTGGCACCGACGAGTGGGAGGACAAAGGTAGAAATGAAGGAATAATTTTCAATGTCAGAACGTCATCATATGTTTCTTTCGTGAAGGATATAGTACACTTATATGGTTGTAAAGTAGGTAAATTACTCTATTGTCTTTATGGGAAGGATTTGAGGGCCGCTATAAACCCTAATATAGCAATTCCAAGATCAGCATAGCTAGAATCTAGAGACACGGTAATGTTTTAAATGAATTGTACACCTAATTTGAGATTTGTCGGTTTTCATGCGGAATTCTGACGATCCAATACTTAGACGCGTACCCTCTTTGCCTCGCCATATGACTGGCGTCTATGAGATCGTCTTACTAGCTCTCTAATCTTTATGAGGTGACGAAAATAGCTTATGAAGTTATGAGGTTAGAGAGGGGTTGCCCTTGTGCTTATTTATAGAGTTTCTAGCGGGCCCTCTCATCACAGGCCGAGCCGAACACTGGCCCACATTAGTCAGGCCCACATTAGGCCCATTAAGAATCTTTATATCCAATCTTTATTAGATTAAGTCGGTAATTACAATTCTAATTAATATAAACTCACATTAGGATAACTCTTATATTGCGATGGAATGACGGAGTTGTGGGATGAGAATGGATTTAAAGATCTCATGTATCACTATCTCCATAGCAACAAAGCAAAAGTGTATGTCGACATCGATAGCGATGATGAAGCTGATGATGATACTCAAGTTAAAGACATAATTGAAATAAGAGAAGTATGCATTAATTCCACTTCTCATGGAGGTGAAACTGTTGTAGAAGGGAATGAATAATGAGCAGATAGGGAGGATTGGGTTAGTAGGCAGGATTGTGGGGAGAGAAAGGGTAGTGAGGAGAGGGAGGACATGGTGGAGGGAGGGGCAAACAATACAATCGATGAGGAAATCACATCATTAGATTGGGATGTTGTAAAATCCAATGATGGCGACGATGATGATGATGAAGCTGTGGGAAATGTCAGCTTCCTAAGAAACGATGATGACAATGATGAGCTTGCACGTTCAAGGAAAAATCGCAAGGACTTTGCGAGGAGAAAAGGTGCAGCATTTGGATAATTAGAGGGAGTTAAAGCAGGAAATGGGGGAAGAACCTACACCTGCTACATCCACTGGTAACGATGAGGAAATTGGCAGTGACGACTAGGCTGGTACTTCTGATGATGAGCCTGAACAAGAAGAAGCAGCTGCAACTGTGCGTAGAAGGAAAAGTATGTACCCTTTCTATGATCCAACTATACCAAGTCCTGTTTTTGTGCCTTTGTGTGAAATTTGAGGATGCAAAACATTTTAAGAATGCTATTATAAAGAGCTCTATTGCTGACCAGAGCTCTCTAGAATTTCTTCGAAATACGAAAAAGTGTGTGAGAGCCAAATATCCACAACATAATTGTGGATAGAAGATCTACGCAGCACTAAGCAAGAGGAGCAGGTCATTCCAAATTAGATCATTTCAGGAGGAACATACGTGTTCAGTTATTTTTTACAATAAAAGGGTAACAAGTAAATGGTTGTCAAAGCAGTTCATCAATACAGTCAAGGCGATGCTAGAAATTACGAGTCCTCACTTGAAGCAGCTGGTGAAAGAACATGTAGGGACTAGTGTGTCGGAGAATTAGTGTAAGAGAGCCAAGTATAAGGTGATGAGAACACTCTTGGGTCAGTACAAATAAGAATATTCATAGGTTTGAGATTATGCTTATGAATGTAGACTTTAAAACCCACCAAGTAGAGTGTATGTAGAGGTTGTAGAGAGGTCATTGCCCCATGAAGGGACCATGTTTGACAGGTTTTATGTGTGCTTTGATGCATGCAAGCGGAGATTTTTATCTGGCTACAGAAGAGTAGTAGGATTGGATGGGTGCTTTTTAAAAGGCTTGTGCAAGGGTGAATTGTTGGCTACAATTGCTCAAGATTGCAATAATCAAATGTTTCCAATAATCTGGGTTATTGTGAGGATAAAAAATAAGGACACTTGGACGTGGTTCATAAAAATTTGATGGCTAAGTTGGAGATTATCGACGGGAGCGGTTGGGCTCTCATGAGTGATCAACAGAAGTAAAGCCATTGTCAATGCATTCTTTTCAAATGAGCTCATTATGTTGTATTTTCCTTTTTCTTACAATTATTCCTTGGTTTAATGCCGTAGAGGATTATTCCTACATTAGCTGACTTGATACCATATGCCGAACATAAGATGTGTTCGAGGCACATATATGCTAACTGGACGAAGAAGTATAAAGGTGACAAACTGCAAAAGCAATTCTGGCAAATTACAAAGAGCACGAACATGGCTGACTTTAGGATAGCAAAATAGGGTTTGCTTGAGTTGATTAAGGATTGTTTCGAAGCACTATTCCAAACTAAAGCGAAGCATTGGTGTAGGAATTTCTTTAGCGAATAATTCAAGTGCAATATCATCGAAAACAACCTTAGTGAACTTTCAATGGAAGCGTATTAGCTGCTAGGTGCAAGCCAATCATTGTCGTGCTTGAGGATATATAACTTATGGTCAAGATTAAGCTGCATGATAAAGAAATGATGCTGCGAAATGGAGTAGAGACTATGGTCCTCAGATTGCGAAGACATTAGATGATAGTGTGGCTGCTAGTAGGTTCTACCGTCCAATATGTTGTTCACATCCAGAGGAGGAAGTGTTCGTGTTGAACATGATAACTAACTAGAATTTCCTGCGTATATGTCATTGTTGCCATCTAATATAAAGAAGATAGCCCAGAACATTACTTAGTTGATTGCTACAACAATTGGTCGTACCTTGATGTGTATAACTTCATGATGCAAATCATTAGAAGTAGCAAATACTGGGAGCCAACCAATCGTGAAGCACATACACCTTTGTCATTAAAAAAGCAAGTAGGAAGGCCAAAGCGAAGATGAAGGCTATAAGAGGGAGAGATTTCTAGACAAAGGATGAGTAAGACTGGTGCAAATATGATGTGCTCGTACTGCCGTAAGCTATGACACAATAAGAAAGGCTGTCAAGTGAGGAAGCAACATGAAGGGCAGCAAATTGCTACAAATTCGACACAAGAACCACCAAAAGGCTACACTGTGTAGCCAGCTCAAGGGCTATCAAAAGAGTACAATGAGTCAACTGTTCACCAATTGAGGAAAAAATATATGGTAAGTTGATATATTACTTGTTTTCTTTGTCTTCTTATAAGGTGTGCAATAGTCTAACCTCATTTCTATATTTTAGGTGAGAAGAAGGGCAAGAGTTGACTAAACTGCCCAACCGCTATCACCTGAAGAGGCTATGGAGCCTGCTACAGGAGGACATGTTGTGCAGCCACCTCAAAAGCCAACACAAGCTGTTGCACCAAGGTATGCTAAATAGCCACCTCAAGGGCCAACGGAAGGATAAGTTGCACAACCAATTGAAGTGCCAACAAGAGTGGACACTGTGCAACCAGACCACACTGAATTTATGGTTAAGCAAACGATAAGAAAATATCTAGTAAGATGTGTATTCTTTGTTTTTTTACTTTATGGCCAGTAACGTAATCTTGTTTCCACACTTCAGGTGATAAGAAGACCAATAACTTAGAGAACAGCCTAGTCGCCGCCGCCGCCGCCGCCGCCGCCGAAGCCAAAAGAACCTGTTGCACAGTCCACTTCTCCAGCTAACAAGAAGGGCTCTTGCAAAAATGTTGAAGGAATATGACTATAGCCTATTCAAAAATGAACGCATCGGAATGGCTATTTTGCATGTAAGTCTCGTATGACTTGTCCATTTAAGGATAACGATTTAAAAATTTATGAATCATTTGCTACTGATATTATGTTGTTGTAGCATGTGAAAAGCTAGGAGATGCTTATTTTCGAATGTGGGCCAACCCAAGAGTCAACGGTTGCACCAAACAAGAGTTCGTGAAAGATGATGATAAAAGCTGTAGCTCCGAAGCAACCTCCAAGCCAACAAGAGTTCCATCTCAACCAGTGGCGAATACACCACTTGAAAGAACTAGAAATTGCATATGTTAGAAAGAGTGCTAGAATCATGAACCAAGTTTGAAAACCATTGAGAGGAAAAGGAGCTAGAAGGGTTGTTAATGCTGACTGATATGAATAAAAGATTGCAGTAGAACTAGTATTTATTTTTTGTTAGGAACTCCTACTAATTTAGTATTGTCATTTTGATACGAAGGACACGGTTGTTTCTTCAAATTATGTAAACTATAAGCTCAATGGCGATAGAGCTCCTTGTTATTGAATTATGTATTTACATTACTGTGATTCCACTTCTTATTATGTTATTTGGCTGTTTGTGAATATTGTTGGCAGCTGGTTATACTTGCTGGTTGTGATGGGTGGTTATAGTTGTTGGTATAGGTTTTGTTTGGCACAAATAGGGAATTGCAGGTTTTGGTGCACCAACAACTTTCTGGTGCAACTTAGCTCACTGCTAGTGCATATCTGGAAATGCACTAGCAACTTGCTAGTGCACCTAGTACAATACTGGTGCACCAGCAAGTTTTTGGTGCATTCCCAAAATGCACCAACAACTTGTTGATGTAGTTGGTACGCTGCTTAGTACATTAGCACATTGTTGGTGCAGATTTGGGAATGCACCGATAAGTTGCTGGTACACGTGGTACCATGTTGTCGATGACTCGTGCACTACTGAGATGATGCTTGCATGAATTAGTAGTGCGATTTTTAATGATGCACTTAAGTGATCAACATGCATAACTCATGGCATTTACATTATAACCGATAACCAGCATTTGAAGCAAAAAAAAATATTACCTGTAACAAGATGCTTGCAACCTTAAATAGCTCCAATATAGGAAACCAAATTTTGCACACAATACAACTTGACAAACTAGTTGCTTCAATTCAAACAAAACAAATGCAACTTTGTAGCAGACCAGCAACTTGAGGAGCAACAAATGAGCACCCCATTTGGAGCAACAATCACTTTGCATCAAATCAAAATTGTCACAACAAAAGATAGATTTGAGGGTCCAAAAAATGGAGAAACGATTCTGATTGCGATTGTAGTTCCATGTGAAGCCTGAAATCACTCACGTCTACTAACAACAACCTCTATATGCACCAATATTATCAAAAAAAAAAACATGTTAAAAACCTCCATAACTTTATGCAGCAGCACCATGAAAAAAAAAGGTAAAAAACCTATAGCAAACTACCAGCCACTTTTGCAGCAAAACAAACAACTAAGTCAAAAACTATGTAAAAAGATATTGACAATAAATAGCTAGTACAAGAACTGACCAAAAACTAAGCAAACACTGCATTATAACCTTCCATTTCCAACAAAATACTTTAGCAAGCTTCTTCATCTATAGAAAAATTGTCCATTACTTATACATTATAGAATACAAATATATGTCAAACTCAACTTAACCTATAAAAGACTGAGAAAGTTCCTCTCATCACACACCTTATGCTTGAATATTTTATAGATTACACAACAAAACAAGACGATAATTAAGGTTCGATCACGCTTTCTTTGTCTTCGATTGTTGAAACTTCCTTATTCAATTGATTTTTCAGAGATGTTACAGCCTTCATCTCAGCATCTTTTGAATCAACATGATCCAATTTGTCCATGAATGTACATAGAGGTTCAAGTCGTCTTTCAAAAAGCTCCAATATCACCTTTGTGGCTCGATCGAAGAATTTTTTATCAACCCATTTGAAATATTTGCACTTTGATCCCTCTCTATACCTGCCACATCCATGGAATCTTCGCCCAAGATTCAACCGAGTCCAAGATGTTCTTATTGGACTCGGTAACCCACAACAGTAGTAAATTTCACCATTATTCTCAGTTGGTCGAATCGAGTTTGAGTTGATATTGAAGCTCCTTCCCTCTATTTCAATCTAGGGTTGTCAATTTGGGGGTGAAATCAAAATGTGAGGCTTAATTTCACTTTAGCCTCGAGTAGGGTTTTTATGGGGTTTAATTTGGGGATTTAGGATTTATGTTGGGTGAAATCAATTGTTACGACGTCGTGTTACTCTTTAAATTGATGATTCGGCCTCGGCGAGCCATGTCTTTCTTCCCTTTTTTTTTGTGTAAAAAGTCCACATAGACTCCACGTAGAGATTCCGACGGCCATGTATGCACATAGCACTAAAATGATCGAAGTCACTAAAGTGATCGATTTGAAAATATTGACACTAAAGTAAACATCGTACACAAACTATCACACTTGAAGTAATTAAGTCGTAAAGACCATTATCACAGACACGAGCATTTCAATGAGAGTGAAGATTCGCAAAAGGTAAGTCCTGCTAGCGAGGATTACGCTATAGGTTCGCTCCTTTTTTCTTTTGCCAGTTTACAAGTACACTAATCGGCAGGTTACCAAGGTAACTGCTGACAAACCTAAATTTCAGCAAGCAATGAAGCTTTAAACTGGGGATTGAAATTAAGACCCAAAAAAATTAGGGATTGCAATGAATAAAGCTAGACAGTGATAAAACTCACGCACAGACAAGAGAGAAGATACATACCCGAACGAACACATTACAAACATGATCTGAAACCAACTAATCTGTCACTAATCATCGTCAATACAGCCAAACTCCCTAAAACAATCTTAATTTTAGGTCCAGTTCCAAATCTATTCCAAACTTTTTTTTTTTGTCTCAAAGAGAACCCCCGACTTTAGGTCAAGTCCTAAATCCACCCCCGAACTATTTTTTTGTCTTTGAAAGAAACCCTAAATTTTACTTCCAGTTCCAACTCTACCCTAATCTTTTCTGTCTAAGAAAAAATCGTACATTTTTACTGTAATATCAAAATCACTCCATTAGCTCTATGTCCAAAAAATGTCATTAGTCGTCCATAATTTTCATATCCTAAAACGTTTTCATTTTGAAAAATATTCTTAATGAGGTGGATTTGATATCCTAGTGAAAATATCACATTGGTCCGTATCTAGTGCCCATTACTTTACTAATGTGGACTTTTTTATCGATCTAGAAATGTCAAGTCAATCTGGGATTGAAACATTTGGTAGATTTGAAAATACATAGATTCTAATCATGTGTTCACATTTCATTTTAACAGAATAAATTTTTCAAAAGCAACCATAAAACGAATTAACGTGAACACAAAACAGGCAGAGAACAAAATCCATTAGAACACTACGTAAACTTGGCAAAAAATGGTTCTAAAACATGGCATTGTGATCAGGAAGACAAGCATAAGTGGCTATGATACCAATATAGGACACTAAATCCTTAATTCTATACAAATCAACGTGCGGAAACATGTCCAATCCTAAAGTTTATGACCGATCAAATAATACATTATGCGAAGAACTCATCATGATAGCCATAGATTATATGTCGCCTTTGCAATTCTGAGAGTTTCCTCGCTTCAATTGTGCGTTTGGAGAGTAGAAAGGAGTATCGTTGTTTTCTGTGTGTGTTGGTGTTCTCTAGAATGAACGACAGACTGAGTATTTCACGTTTAAAAGATAACAGCTTTGGCAGTTCTCTGTAATTAGTCGAGTGTGGTTGCCCACATGGGCAGATCACCGTAAAACCCCAGTGCTCCAACAAAGATTAAAAAAGAGAACGCGAGCAGGTGACGTGCCTGTGACGTCAGACCTCACTGCTGGTTCATCTCTAGATTGCAGCCATGTTGATGATGATCTCTCCAAGGTCAGGAACTATAGAGCTAGCCAGATTTGGTCGAGCCGCCTCGCGGGTTATGGACCAGTGGCTTCATTAGCCATCTCCAGTTGGATTCGTCTTCGCGTCAGCGCCATGATTCCTAGCACATTTGATTTGTAGCAACGGAGGGAGGGAGAAGGAATTGAGAGGAAAAAAAATCAAAAATTCCAAGTCAATGTATATATGTAACACTGAGAAAATAAACGCCCCCCAATCAGTTTTTTATGTAACACTGAGAAATCACTGAATGTTAACTGTGAGAGAGAGAGGGTCGATGCCACCGTGGGTGGAGCTTTTTGGGTGGTGGCGGCAGATAGCACGGGGTGGCCAGGAGGTGTTGCGTTCATTGGGTGAAAGAGAGAGCTGGTGTGTTCATATTACGAAATTTTAATGGAGGATTTACCGTAAGATAATTTGGCCTCTAAAATTAAGCAGATAAAGGACATTATGTCATTAAAAGCATGTAAAACGACGTTGCTTAAGCCTTCTCTTGCCCAAATTGATGATACAGGGCAAAATGAGGTTTCAATCGAAAACCCTGGACCGATATTCATTATTAGCAAATAAAAATTGCCGGTCAATGAGAACTTGCTTTTGAAATTTGCAATGTAGAACAGAAACATGAGAAGCTGTGTGGCCTTTTCCCAATCGCAAGATTCCTTGCTTGTCATCTAAGCCATATGTTTTTCCCATCCAAACTATTTCGCTTTCATTTTCATTTTCTTTTTTAGGATGAGAGAGATGTAATTATTATTCTCCATTAACTCATGTTTAGTATGTCGTCATTTATGATTGGTCTTCCAAGTCCTCCCATTATTTTTCCACTCTAGAATAAACTCTCTTTAAAGTCGCATAGAAGATGTTATAATCACCATAAATTTGGTAGTTTTTCAAGTCCTTTCATCGTTTTCCCACTTTAAAATTAACTCTCTTTAAAGCCGCATAGGAGATGTTATAATTATAATAGATTATGTAGTTCTCGTTCTCACAAAATATTATTGTAATTAAAGTGAATGTTTTTTTCAAAGTTATGACACTTAAAATGATCTATTAAAAAATTATGATATTAAAGTGAATACCTTGCGTAAAATATGGCACTAACGGTGTCGTTTTTTATTTTGAAATCTAAGATAGTAAGTTATGATGTTAAGTAATAAAATAAAAGACGAGGGAGGCAAGCACTTTTTCAAAATCTAAGCGCAGAAGCTATGCATATTAAGACAATAGGCAAGCAACTCAAGCACTTTTCAGGATGAGAACTGTCCATCGAGGAACGCAACTTAAAACTTAATTATATATATATTCTGTCACTTCAAGTAACGGTCATTCAGGTAAAAAAAAGTTACTCCGAGACAGCTGGGCATAAAAAAAATATTTACCAAATATTTACCAAATTAGGCATAAAAAAATTGTTTATACCTATTTGGGTCTAGCACGCAAGACCCGTGTGCTAGTTAGACTAGCGAGCGACCCCCGCGCTAGTTTAACCAGCGCGCAAGGGCTGGCATCAGCAAGCTTGCTTGCACAAGTATTTATTAATTTTTTTATTACATAATTTTTTGGCTGCAATAAAAAAAATTACATTTATTATTAATTTTTGATGAATTTTATTAGGGACGAATTCTACGACGAATGTGTTGTTGAAAATGTACGTTATATTTTGCAACGAAATTTTCAATAAATTTGATGTTTTGTTGCAAATTAGCGAGGAATTTTTTTTCTTCGCTAATTTTCCGTAGCTAAAATCCATTTTTTTCGTTTTTCAATTATTCTATATTTTTAGACAAAAAATTATTTTTTTTGTATTTATCCTCAATATGTGATGAATTTCTAAGCTATATATTTTGCGACAAATGTGCCGCAAATTTCGTCGTGCGACACGTTTATATTTTGCGACAAACTCATGCGACACGTTTGTCGCAAAATATAAAGCGTACATTTTCAACGACAAACGTGTCGCATGAGTTTGTCGCAAAATATAAACGTGTCGCAAAACGAAATTTGCGACATGTTTGTCGCAAAATATATAAGGTAGAAATTCGTCGCAACAGAAAAAAAAAAAGGATTTTAGCTACGGAAAATTAGCGAGGAAAAAAAATTCCTCACTAATTTGCAACGAAACATCAGATTTATTGCAAATTTCGTCGCAAAATATATTACGTACATTTTCAACAACAAATTCGTCTCTAATAAAATTCATCCCTAATAAAATTCATCGGAAATTAATAATAAATACAATTTTTTTTTATTGCAGCCAAAAAATTGTGCAATAAAAAAATTAATAAATACTTGAGCAAGCTTTGCATGCTTGCTGCCAGCGCTTGCACGCTGGTTCTTCTTCAAGGCAGCGAGAGACCTGCACCAAACAGGCTCGTCGCCCAGGGGAATGCTCTCATGGGTGCTTGGGGGTTCAGACCAAAAGAGAGTTCACTGAGTGTGTTCTTCCAAAAAGAGCCTGTCACAAACGTAGAACTAACAGAGAGCTCTCAGAAGAGAATGAAGAACAGACGGAGCAGGCAGAGACCGAGGAGCCCCTCCCATCTTCTCGAGCTTCCGGACTCCCTCACCACCACCCACCATTTTATCCTACCTGAGAACCCAAAAACCAGAGAGCAAAAACAGAGAGACTCAAAAAAGAGTTCGGTTGAACGAGAAGAAACCGTGGCCGAGAGAAGACGAGCCAGAGGTATCGGCTCCGCCCAACGATCAGCAGCTTTCGCGTTCTCATTTCGACAAATCTCAAACCCGGTGAGTCTCCCGCGACCTACTTGTCTTGCTTTGCAACTCCATCCTTGGAGGGTGCTCTCTGTTTCGAATGACCGAGAGTCCAAAAAAGGCAGAGGCTGAGCAAAGCTTATGGGAGTGAAAAGACAAAAGAAAGAAAGAGCTCTAGGAGTCGGAGCGAGAAGGATCACAGGAGAGAGCTCCATTCGATAGAATACTTTGCCGGTCCACCACTACGGTTTGCAAGCATTCCCGCTCATCTGAGCTTCGGTCCCACACGAGATCCAAAGGGCAAGCTCTGCAGCATGGGGATGGCGAGCACGAGGGAAAAAGTTGGGAATGGCTAGGATGAAAATTCTCCATCACGAATCCCAACATGAGTTCTGAGCAAGAAGAAATCGTGTTCCCCTTTTCACCCGTCTTAGTAAGCAATAACCTCAGCAAGCCCCAAGAGACCACCAGTGGATTGTTTAAATACATTCTGAATGTCCAACAAAATTTTAAAATGGTAAAAACACCTCAATGTCTCATAGGAGCTTCTCAGTTGCTTCATATCGATTTGAAAATGATAGCAGGCACATCAGGAAATTCTGTGAAAAACATACTTCAGCAAAACAAACACACCAAAACGATCAATGCCGGTCCAGTACAATCATTTTCCTTTCCTTAGATTAGTAGACGAGTATTGGTGATACCAGATTAAGGCCAATGCTTCGACCAAGAAGCAAAGGAGAAAATAGAATTAGGCTAAATAATCTCTCATACCAATCTTTAAAATACTTTTAAGACCGTAAAATACGACTCAGTCAATCATCCAGAATACGTGGCACATCCCCTGACAATTTTATGAGATCAAAGATGAAAACTCTTGTTGGAAGCAATCTGCATGGTGGACACCCGAAAATCAAAATAAACATCAAATTTAATTGATTTCTGACATTAATGGATGACTTTTAAGATATTTGTGCAGACAGAGAGGTCAAACTGGAACCAGCCAATTGCAAAGGTGACAACAAGTCATGAAAATTGACACAAAATTGCCAACTTCATCTTGATCGCGCCTTAATCTTCTCCACCAAATTGCAACTACAACATGCTCAACCAAAACCTCTTAATCGCCTCAGTAGAGCAAGCAATCGCTGTACTTTGGCTAAAAAGACCAAGTCACTGCTTAGAGACAAATACATATGACTTGGTCCAATAACACACACAGCTAAGTCAACAACAGTTAGGATTGGTGACGCTAGCCAAGCCAATGGCAACCACATATAAGATGGTCAGAAGCGGCGACAAAACCATCTTTTTCTTGTATTGCCACATCCTCTCTGTAGTCCCATATGATCTTCCTTCATTTGATTTGATCCAATCTAATAGTAGTCTCCAAACGTCAAATCAGATATAGGTACTCTCGGGCATTTTACATGGTGGATCTTCCAAATGCAACCTTCAAGCATGTCCTACTTTGGTCAAGCACATCCCTCATCAAATTTCCAGAAAGGTAGCGTACTATATGACAAGTAAAGCACATATGGAATCATCTTAAAAGTTTTGTTCTCAGCATGCCATTGTTGAATATCATGCTTCACAATTGTTTTCGTAGCCGTTTAAATGTAAGAAAGAGGAGATCACCAAAAGCTTGATGACAGCTCTGAATTGCCAAACCAGTTAGTTCCTTTTATGGAAACAGTGAATTTGCTTGAAAGAAAAAGGCACAAAGAGGACAAACAGGACCTAGCAATTACCTTGTTAGGCTTGCTGCCCTTTACATGATTGGGTTTTCATTCAGTCCACACCAACTTCTTCAGATTCTTCAATATGGCATGTCGCCTCATGCAAACTATCCTCCCCATCCACCCAAAAAACTTTGTGATTTCCGAGGCACAAATAGTGCTTACGGTGCAGAAGAGTTGCATCAAAGTCTAAACAAGTCAACGGTTATGAATTAGTATTCTAGAAAAAGAGAATGTAACATTTGTACAAAAATCCTACGATTATACTCCACAACATGAGATCACCAAGGATATCTATGCATAGCTACTCCCACCATACTAATGATAGCGCAATAGAATACAGTCTTATCACAGAATTTCAATACCCAACGCATACGAAGGTCTAATGAACTTTTTAAGGCCAATATAATATGGCAAATGATTAATTCAAAATCATCACGTTCAAGAAGAACTATTCTTTTCGTCAATCACAGAGAACTAGAGACCTAATTGCATATGCAACTATCAGTTTCAAGATACAAAATATTCAGCAATTTTCAAGACAAAATGACTTCAGCACTTTCCCAGATACAACTCAAACCATGATTTACATACAAGTTATAGCAACAAAAGAACGTTGGCAAAACATCCATTCGGCAAACCGAATAATGACATCAGTTTGCCACATTCTCTGACAAAATCCATGCAATATACTGAAAAAGATATGCACATGAGAAGGTATAGTCAAACGAAGCTAGCAATATACACCGATCAATGCGGTTGCCCCACACTTAACTCACTAGACAAAAATGCCAACACCTCGTTAACTGTGCCAATAGTATCTTATGCATAGTCCAGGTACCTTATGCAACAAAGTAGGACGAATCCTTGTCTAAAGTTCCCATAACCTACTTGAAGCGTCTAATTGGATTCTAGTAGCACAATATAGGTTCCAATCGCAGCAATGACTGACAAAACGTTAATTATTCCAGCAAAACTAGTGCAACAACATGGTTTCTAAACTTATAGGTTGGAGAAGAGAAATTGCAGCAATATGTCATCCTAACATATCAATGAACAAAGTAGATGTTGGCACACCTTTGGCTTTTGGAAAACTTTGAAGAGTGCCAATCACACAATTCATCAACTTTTTTCCAGTAACTAGCTTTCACTGCCAAGAGACCTTTAAAGTGGAAGAGTAAAATCTTAATAAAATGAACCAAAACATGCAAAAACTCCCTTCTTTAAATGTCCAGAAGAATGACAACTACAAGCTGATAATTTGTTATTTTTAAACTTAAACACCCATTTCAGGTAAAAGGAAAGGGAAAGATGAAAAAACAATAGCAAAAGGACAAATGTTCATCACAAAGGAAGAGATGGCACCACGGGAATTTCTTGCTCAACCACGAGATGACATATATGTACACAGTTCAAATTATCCATTTACATCTGAAGACATACTTAAGAATATAAAATTAAATCACATTTCTCTATGAAAGAACCAAGAACCATTAGACATTGCACCAAAGTTCAATATCAGGAGAAATGGGCGATTACTGAAATAGTTCTGCCAATATCCCTTACTAAGAATAACAGAACTGGTAAAACTATTTGAGGAATCTCTATAGAAGGCCAACCTGCCAACCTCCAAAGATCGATACAAATCTACTAAAGTTGCAACTTAAAATCGTTCAACTTCAAGTCATCCAAAGAAAGATGCTGCAGTTGGATCAAAGCATTTTAGACTAATACCAGGTATTCAATGAGCGGTTTTCACCCTCTGCATTTGACTCAGCAACAGCCCAGCATCCTTTATCTGCTAGCTGCTTTGTTGAACTGCAAAATAATAAATTAGTCATGCTGTTCTCGATACGATGGCCGCGGTAAGAAATTTGTATCTCCATGCACTATCGGCAACATAATAAGTAAATCTTTAGCAAAGGCTACTTCCAAACAATTTTGATAGCGAAGTACCTTCTCTTACATTGATGATATACATCAGCAAGTTCTTGCTGGAGATTGTTTTTCTTTATTGTCACATAAGCATTGTTCAGCATATTTTTGTCTACATATCCTGGACAAGTACACGTAACATTGGCTAGCCCATGAACGTGGCCCACTTCTCTGCAGCCCCAAACTCTTTCTTTTCCATCATAGCAAAAAGGAAAGGCTCCCCAGATTGACGAATAGAAAAGTGCTCCGATAGTGGCTGCTGTCGTATAGGACTAGGACTCTGTCAACTTGAAAATATATTCCCCAAGAAATGTATTTGCAGTGATTGGTCTAAAGTTAAAAGGAAAGGTTCCCCAGATTGACGAATAGAAAAGTGCTCCGATAGTGGCTGCTGTCGTATAGGACTAGAACTCTGTCAACTTGAAAATATATTCCCCAAGAAATGTATTTGCAGTGATTGGTCTAAAGCTAACATCTTTGCCTTTAAGTTGGCATATGACACTATCAAGGTTTGTCACTCTCACGTCAAACACTTCTACTACCTTCACAAGCACGCTCTCATCATGATTTACATATCCCCGAACAAAATCAACAAATAAATGCATAGCTAAGTCCTTCAGTTGCAAGGAGTCCGCAAGGTTAGCTTTTAGAAAACGACGGAGATAAGATATTATCGGGACACTGATTTCATTGCAGTAAAAGTCAAATATGGTTAGTGCAAAGAGACAATGTATGGCAAAAGTAGCGGATCCAGGTCAGGGCCCATTACTTAATACTTCATAAATTTAATGCTTAAGTGCCCTCAACTTTCCATGTGTCTTCAAGGTACCTACGCATGGGAACGAAAAACAATATGTCTAAGGAAGGAAGTCCAGATAGCCATAAACCAAGTGGATTCCAAGTATCCATGAAAAGGCTTGAAGAATAGCACCATCCAATAAATGACCAATTATTCCTCATAAAAAGTGTAAGGTTCTGTTCAGCGTGAAAGTGCAAACTATCGGGACTTCCTTAGACATATTGCTTTTCGTTCCCATACGTAGGTACCTTGGAAGGCACATGGAAAGTTGAGGGCACTTAAACATCAAGTTTATCAAGTATTAAATAATGGACCCCAACCTGAACCCGCTACTTTTGCCATACATTGTCTCTATGCACTACCCATATTTGACTTTTACTGCAACGAAATCAGTGACTCGATAATATCTTATATCCGTCTTTTTCTGAAAGCTAACCTTGCGGACTCTTTGCAAGCAAAGGACTTAGCTGCGCATTTATTTGTTGATATTGTTCAGGGATATGCAAATCATGATGGGAGCAAACTTGTGAAGATAGTAGAAGTGCTTGACATGAGAGTGACAAACCTTGATAACGTCATATGCCAACTTAAAGCCACAGATGTTAGCTTTAGACCAGTCACTGCTCATACATTTGAAGAATATATTTTCAAGTTGACAGAGTCCCAGTCCTGACGTTGATCTTTCACATAAAGGAAAATGGATAGTAGAAGTGGAAAGAGACTTTTCAAGGGGAAGGCATTGTTGTACCAGAAGCATAACATTTTTAATGAGGTACAAGAATACAATTGGGATAGATCACACAAAGAGTGAAGAGAAAGGGTCCACAATTCATGAGTTTCCTCTTCCGGTTGTCTGACGATTTTGTCGTCCCATCCCATGGAAGCAGCACTGTCCCACAAAATAAAAACATTAGTTTAGAGATTTTTTTTTTGGTCGAAAAACATTAGTTTAGAGATGACGAGCATCATTCAGAATCCTGTTCATCATCCATGCAGAATGACAAAGCAGCCAAAACCAAAAATGACATGCTGCAAGTACTCTCAGAACCATTCGCCAAAAAAAGTTGCCCTCAATTCTCCAAAAAACAAGACTTCACCTGAAGGCTCATTTCAATGCACCAAGACCAAAGAGTCTATTCAACCAAATTCAACAGAGAGAAAAGCAAAGAAACCGATTTAGCAATTGGATTGGACGTCCTCTGCAATTGAACCAAGGTGGAGGAAGTTCAAGCAGGCTTTGAGGAAATTAGGCAGCACTAGGAGAAAAGGCTGTAAAACCTGTCAAGCTTAGGGCATGCCGGGAATGTCCATTAGATTTTTTTAAGCTGCTTAATCGAAATATTGCAGCTCAGGCACTTTTAACTCTTTTTAAATCCAAAACTCATGAAACTTTCACAGAACTCAAACGTTAACACGTAAATTCACATATAGCTTTTTAGTTTGAATAATATCTTAAATTTGGCCAGGAGAGCTTTTGTTTAAGTTCAAAGAAACATGCCCTTAAGAAGTATGATTGGAGTTGGCATACTCTTGCCATTATTTGGTTAAAAATAGCCGCACTACAGCAAGAACAATGGAAAAGACATCAAGTTACCTAATGCTCAGAAACACCGCACCAGATGACACGAATATAAACGACAGAGTGCAAGCAAGACATGTGTCGAATGATGCCTTAAAACTGTAACCTACTATCGTTTTCCTATACATAATATGTAAGATGACACCCTAAAAGTGCCAGGCTGCCAGCTAAAGAATCATCCAACAGGGCTAGTTAAACTCAGCCACCATAAAGTGCTCGGAAGTTATTGAACTGGGAGGTGCAGCAAGAAAACTCAACCAAACAGCCACTACTATTCTCGTACAGCAAATTTTAAAGTCACTCCATGCGTGAGCAAAAACTTTCAATCGCATCCCACCATCTCAACATTCCCTGCGACTCCAATTCGGGCAAATCAGATCATCCCCTCTTCTTCCCCCTATTTAGCCAATGAAACCTTTTGATTATTGACGGGAAATGAACCTAAACTGAAATGATCGAACCCGATCCAGGTAAATTCAACTCCACAGCCTAAAACACACTCAGCGCAAATGATGCAGCAACCGAAGAGGATGAAACAGACGCGAACGACGAATCGCAAGATCACAAGTAACTCGTTACCAGCGGAATGCGACTCACCAGAACTGAAAATGGAGCGAGCTCATGATCAGGGAATTTGGAGTTGGTCTTGGTTGGGGAACGTGGGAGACAGAAAATGGACTAACCTTGGCGGCACAGATCTCCCGTATATATGGGTAATATTTTAAATTATATATAATTTTTATTAATCATATATTCATAATACAGACAGTTCAAATTATAAAGTTAAAAATTAATATTAATCAATTTATTTTCAAAAAATAAACCCTAATCGAATGGACTCTATTGACAAGTGAACAACCAAGTATCACTGGATTTTTTTCAAAATGTCGTATACCGTCTAATGATTTATGATTTTTTTGGTCAAATTTAATGCTTTATGATGAACTGCAATAGATTTATAATTGTTTATTTTTTTGGTAATTTTCCACAGTGACAGGTATGAGACTTCCATTAACAGCCAGAGGACTGGCTGGTGTTGGTCGCACCTCGTGATTATGTAGATACATGAACATATATTTATTTACTTTTGAGGCAACTTGATATTTGTAATGGAATAGATACACATGTTGCTCCTTTGGAATGGAAAAAAAAAAAAAAGAGGGCAATTTTGTATTTAATCGAGCCATCTATGGTTGATTTGCAAAATCAAGCCCTTATCTTCACTGACTACACGCCGTGTGATTCCTGACTAGTTAAACAAAAATTAAATTAATATGACGAAAAATTTCAAACAAATACAAATTATCTTAAATTATTTTTTCCAACCACGAAAAATCCAAAATTGGAATAAATTTAATCCAAACAATTTTTTTGCCGCTAAAAACCTTAAGCTGAGACATATGTGACAAGTTTACCCTAAGTTAATTTTTTATCACGAAAAACTTTAAATTGATACACTTGCAATAAATAAAGGTAAAAACTCCCAAAATCAGTGCATTCATCAACCGCCACGTATCATCTAATTCAACAATTTAACAGCTAGATTTAGCGAAAATTAACATAATGTGAATTTATCACAGGTGTAGTAGTTTTGATAAATTTATCAAAAATACATTAGTTTGGGATTTTTTAATCAAAAAAAAGTTTGAGGTAAATTTACCGCAAATGTACGAGTTCGGATTTTTCGTGCTATTAATCCAAACAAATCTGGATGCCCAATGCATCCAAATTCATTATAGGTGGGCTTAGGGGTCAACATGAGAGGGCCCATTCCAATTGACCTCTCTACATTCATGCTATAAATAGTAAAATAGTGTCTAGGCCATAGATGGGCAAAAAGATACCTGAAGTGTCAATATTTATGTATAATGCTCAAATTGGTGTCAATATATTTTTTGGATCACTTAAGTACCAAATCGAAGAAAAAACGATCGCTTAGGGACTGGATGATAACACTTATACTTAGTTAATCTAACAGAAAAATCCGTTTGGTAAAAACACAGTCGAAGTATAAATGTGTTTGGTAAAAAAAATTAAATTATGAAATATTTTTTTATTATTTCTAGTTGAATTTTCTACTTCCGGTTGGGTTTTTAGTGAATTTTGAGAAGTAAAAAAATATATATTTCTCGACTCCAAAATCAATTCTTCGTCCACACCGGCCTCCGTTGACCATCATTGCTGCCGACCAACGCCAACTCACCCCTGCCGCAACCATCTCCCATCGCCACCTCTGTCGATCGCCATTGCCTTCGGTTATCGCTTGCTATCGTCGCCAACCGCCCGCCGAACACTGCCATCAACCATTGCTGCCAACGACTGCTTAATGACCACTACTGCCACCGACAAGCGCCCACCGCCACCTCCGCCACCTCTACGATCGTCGCCGATCGCCACCATCGCCCGATCACCAGCCAACCGCTGGCAGCCATAGCAGCCGGGCGCAGGCCTCGTTGATAACTAACGTCGAATATATTGTTAATAATATTTCAAAAGTAAAAATTTTCAACCTTTATCAAATGAATTTCTCTAATTATAATACAATTTGGAGTAAAAGTAGAAAAATCAACTTTTACTTTTGAGGAAAAGTAGAGAAATTAATTTCTGGTCAAAAGTTGATTTCTGATAGAGAAATGTTACCATGCGTGCCTTTAACTTTGCATTAGGAAAAAAGAACATAAATCCGAGAAAAAGCAAGGCGAGAATCGAGATAGAAAGAGAGAGAGACCTTGAAGTTGACAATGAAAGAAGGGTGGCAAGAAGGCTCTCGCAAGTACTCAGACGGAATCAGTCATGAAGCAACAATCCAACATGAAATCGCAAGCTAAGGGATCTTTTGAGGAACGAGAGAAGAAGGATGCACCATGAAGAGAAGAGGAGAGGACTAGACTCGGAGGTTGCTGCACCAACGAGCCTTTGGAGGGAGACGGCGTGCAAGAGGCAAATCTGAGGTAGGAGTGACCGTCGAGTCTCTTGGGAGAAGGGAGACGGTGGAGACAAACCAGAGAGAGAGAAGGGAGATGCTGTCTTGGCTGGTCTTCAAAAAAGACCTTGATAACTTGAAAATATGAGAGAGTGGAAGGGGGGGGGGGAGAGAGAGAGAGAGCGCATTAGGGGGGAACCAGAGTGGCAGTTTCAATGTTGACATTTATTACTATCCTTTTTGCCTCTCAACCATCATCAAAAGATAGAGAAAAGAAACTCTTATATTTTCGTTTTTTATTTTTCAACTGGCCGGAAAAAAAACACGTGTCATTTTTTGAATAGAGGCACGCACGTCACGTTGGATGCTGATCTGATCATCACTAATCACTTAATAATTTCTCGACTCTATGAGTCCCTTCACTTCTCCCGCGATGGACAGCAACAACCATGCTCTCAATCAATCGCAACCTACTCAAACCTGCCTCAGCAGTCCCTAAGGCAAAATCATTGATACAGTTTTCAAGAATTGTATTAACAGGCTACTCGGAAATATTTGGTAAGCAACCTATTATAGAAACTCTATAGTTTGTAATATATTGACGTCATCTAGTATATACAATTAGTATTTTGAATTATTTCAAATTCTTATGACACTTTTTGACAGAACTTTTTTTTAATGCGATTTTAAGCATGTATATAATCTTGGTTATAGTGCCTCGTCCCCAAATTTGAGAGCACAACGGCTTAAAATGTTAATGAGCATAATCATTTGTTAGCACAACTGATTTGTTTGAGCTGTCTTAATGACCATCATCTTTATCCAGACGCGAATAATTGTGGGGTTTTTTCTGAGTTTTTTTCGAAAATAATATTTAAAAAATAAATTTTTACAAAACTAATTTTTTAAAATATATATTGAATTGACAGGGGAGACTTGGGGCTCACCTGCGGCCCTCCCTCCCTTTCCCACGGCACGTAAATATGATCGCTCCGCGGTCCCGCGAGCAAACATCGTCGCATCGCTCGTTTGCTTGCTTTTCTCGGAATCGAGACGCGTAAATATTTTTTTTTTTACATAAACATGATCACTTTGTGGTCCCATCAGCGAACGTCGTCGCCTCGCTCATTCTCTCGCTTTTCTCGGAGTCGGGGTGTATATATATTTTTTTTACATAAATATGATCGCTTCTTGGCCCCGCGAGCGAATGCTGTTGCCTTACTCGTTTTTCTCGGAGTCGAGGGGCGCAAATATTTTTTTACGTAAATATAATTGTTTTGTGATCCCGCGAGCAAATGTTGTCATCTCGCTCGTTTGTTCGCTTTTTTTGGAGTCGAGACAAATAAATATTTTTTTTACGTAAATACGATCGCTCTGTGACCCTGCGAGCAAACACCGTCGCCTCGCTTGTTCGCTCATTTTTCTCGAAATTGAAGCGCATAAATATTTTTTTACGTAAATATGATCGCTTTGCGGCTCAATGAGCAAACACTATCGCCTTACTCGTTCACTCGCTTTTCTTGGAGTTAAAGCATGTAAATATTTTTTTTATGACAGGATCGCGAAAAGACAAGGCGACGTTGAAAAAATATTTACATAAATTTAAAAAATTAAAATGTTTGCTCGACAGTGTAACTACCGAGCAAAACAAGCAAATTAAAGGTGCAATACCCAATATTTTAAATAATTTATTTTTAATCAAATATTATAAAAATATTTTTAATTTTTATATTATTTTAAAAAAATAGGATGAGGTCCCCTCCCTCGGCAATTAAATTGTTATGGGAGGTTGGGGGTGGGGCCCCTCACGTGGGGGACTGCATCCCCAATCCTCCCACGGTAGTTCATTTGGTGTGGGAGGGGAGGGGCCCCACCTGTGGGCCCCCTCTCCTTGTCTCCCATGGCGTGGGAGAGGGATGGGGGCTCGTGAGTGGGGCCTTCAGGTATCTCCCGGCAATTCAAATGCCGGGGAAAACCTAAAGTAGTGAATATTTTTTTAAAACTAATTTTGTAAATATTTATTTTTTAACATTATTTTCAAAACAATTTATTTTTTATTTAATTCAAAAAAATATTTACAAAATTATGTATAAAAAATAGGGAAATTTTCAAAAAAAGGACCCGAACTGGTATAATTTTCTCAAATAAGGGTTTAAAGTCAACATCGTTTCAAATGAGGGCTTGAAGTACTGAAAATGTTTAAAAAAGGAGCCTATCTAGAGGGCATTTTTGTCTTTTAATTTTTTTTTTGAGCGTTTTGTCCCTCTTCCCTTCCCACCTTTTTATCGTGTTCCAGTGCGTATTCTTTATGGCAGCAAGAGACTTGCACCAAATAGTCTCGTTGCCCACCGTCTTGTCGCCGGAGAGCTTAGCCGTAGCACTACAGCACGCGGGGGGAGGGGGGGAAGATGGTGGTGGAGCTGGTGGGGCCGTTGAACGAGGGAAAGGGATCGCCTACCTAGGAGGCAGGGGAGATCTTTTATACTAGCTATCCTCAACTTTTTCCCCCTATAAAAAGGGGGGGAAGTCTGGGGAATGACTAGGATTCCAAGGATCTCTTGCCCTGTGGGCAGGGGATCCGGATCCGCCTTTGAGATCGCCTTTTGCTCCAAAGTAATTAGTTTTACCTTTTATGTTTTGGCTCTAACTAGGAAAGACTTGGTGCTGGTTTGGACAAGAGAGTAAGAAATAGCAATTGGGAGCAACGACCTTAAAGACCAGATCAGGTTATTTTACGTATTCTTTTCGGTTTTACTTTTTAGTTGTTGCTTCGGAACGGAAATTGCAGGAAGAATCATATGATTTAACATCAAAACTGAAATAGTTCGGAGAGCATATTATTTTGTGGAATGCATTTGCGCGAGTGAAGTCATAATGCAGAATTTCGAAATTCTTGTGGTGTCTATTTAAAAGAACGGAACTGCCTATATTTTTGAGAAAAAAAATTTATTTGTGTCTGTACTTTCACGCCTTTTCTAATCAAGTTCTTGTGCTTTTAATTTATCTTATCAACCGCTTCATTAACTAATTTTTTAATCAAATCCCTCCGAAACCAATTCGACCAAATTCAGCAGACGTGAATGGCGGATACGCCAAAATATGATGTTAATATGCAGATTTTCAAATCGACATGCGCGAAGAGAATAAGACAACATAGACAATGTCTAAGTATGATGTGAAAGAATTTAAATAATGTGGACGCCACGCACGAGTTCAACGGTCATGTCGGCTGGACTTGATCGGATTTGATGTCGGAGGGATTTGATTCCCAAATCTGTGGAAGTACGATTTAATTAGACAAATGAAAGTACAGGGATTTGACTTAGAAAAAGTGTGAAAAAAGTAGAATTTTCCCTATTTTTCACACACGCCATCCCCTCTTTTAACCCCAGGATATAAACGTATTAAGGAGCAAACGCAGCGTAGAGAAGAAAGGAGAAAAGTAACCATTGATGTTTCCAGAAATATGATTAGAGCAGAAGTCCTTTGGTTTGGTTTAACTTGAGCAATTGCATTGTTTCCAGCTGGAATATGCCGCTCTCGATGCCGCTGTTCTTGTGGGCATATCTCACAATACACGGGATGGATCTCAGCAGGCAACTGCGGATGGTCATGACAAAATCGAATGGAAGTCTTCTATGGTAAGTGAATGGCACCTATCAGTCTCCTTAACTCTCCTACAACAAAAGCTGAAGTGAAACGTACGACGTTCCTTTTAAATTTTGTGCAGCTTGTATGACAATTTAAAGTCGTTGCAGATCTGGCATGGATAATGCCGAGACGAGCTAATATAATGTTCGGCATAGAACAGAGTGCCTAGTGGAGAGACCGACTAACTTGACGATCAATTCATGAACCGCCGGAGCTATTTGTTGTCGGGCCTTTTTTTCCCTCCTGTATATAGCTTTCGCATATAACGTGTTAGGTGTGATCGAGAGTTGACTCCGCTGGATTACTCTAATACCATTTCGATCTTTTTTTTCTTGTTCTTTCCAAAAATTGTTTATACATGCAGTTTGAATTGATTTTAAGGTGGACCGCTAAAATGCAGAGGGTGATGCAATCAGATGTACCAAAAGCAATTAGTTTTGTGTGTGTGTGTGGGTGTGTTTTTTTTTGGCTTTAATGAAGTAAGTTAAAAGCGATGCATGTGATGCAATCTGAAGTTCTAATATAAGATCATGCAAAAATAAAAATATTATACCATTGTATGCCTTGCCAATCGTAACTAAATGAATCTAGCATGCATTTTAAATAACAGACCACTGATGACATCACATGTACATGATATTTTTGTATTTTTTTTTTATAAAACTAGCAATTAAAATTGCTAATAATAAGCAATCCATAGTAAGGTATTATCTTTGTCAAAAAAAAAAAAAAAAAGAGAGAGAGCAAGATATTATCTAGTTTAACTAAAATAACAAACTAAGTCAAATCCCAATTTAAATAGGAAAACTTATCTTAACCGTCTAGATTGAATCTAAACATGGAACCTGTATCATCAAAATATGCAAATATTATCGAAATTATCGAGACCTATAAAGGAAAGCTATATGTAGAATCTATTCCAATTTGTTTTATGATCTAACCAAATATGCAATCTAATTTAAATATGCCATGCTATCTAGAATAACCTATCTTATCTACATGCAATTTTTTTAAAAAAAGTTTTTCGAATAAGGAATACAAATAAATAGGATAAACCTTCGGTCGCCAAAGATATCATCTATATCAAATCAAACGAGAAAATGTCTATCACTCAAGATATGTGAATTGGACAATCCGTTCAAAATAGGCAAGCAAATATTTGAATTGACTCGGATAAGGTTTCTCACCTAATTTGTGGGTTATCTTTCTGAATTTGAACTTGACGGACTCGGCTCTTTGGATCAAGGTGGTCGACGATGACTGCCGATTTGTTGCGTGGGATCGGCTGATGCATTGCTCCCCTCATGGCTGTCCACAGTGGTGATGAGCTCGGCCAACGTTGATGTAGGGGCCTCGAACATCAGTTGCTCGTCTCGATGGCGTGATCGACGAGCAAGCACCATGAAACTTGCAAAATAGAGTCGCTCGCGGTCAGGCTGTCTCGGTGCAGAGCACGGTCAAGCCTAAGCCAGGCACGAGGCTGGACTTGTCGCGGTGGTTGTCCTCAGTTGAGTTCCCGGATGCAGGGCTGCTATGTGGCGTCCCAGGGTGCTACTTCATGTCACTTTTCTAAGCGCACTCTGCTTTAATCCGTCATTATCTATAAACAATGACGCAAGTGGAAGACTAAACCAAACAAGTGCCATACGACACAAGTGCATGAAAAGCAAACCGCAGGATATGGCCTTCACAGGTTCACTACCTAATACTAGTCACATTCATTTAACTAGTGTCACAAAAACTAATTTCGTTTCATATACATATATACATGTGTGTGTGTGTGTGTATATCAGTTAGTTACATCATTTCATAAGCCAAAGACAACAACTGGGACGTAACTAACGGTTTCTCCTCCTGATCAACCAACATCATTTCCGTCCATGGCTTCCGGTGTCCGTGATTGCTTCACGCCCGCCTGAAAAACACTTAAATCAACGAGAGTGAGCTGAAGGCTCCGCGAGTATAATCTCTAACACAACAACAGTTGATCCGTCGATCATCCAATCATTAAATCACACAAAACAACAAGAACAGGCAATTAGGGCGAGATTTGTTACAACTAAAACGATATTCAACTACTGAACCTTGACAAGCAATACGAGATCACCGTACACTTCACGGCCATCTCATCCTCCATCACGGAAATCAACCCATCATTTGTGGCATAAATCTGAAACTCGACCGTAGATTGGGACATATAAGCCCGT
The DNA here is from genome assembly GCA_028455895.1 of Rhodomyrtus tomentosa. Lineage (NCBI taxonomy): Eukaryota > Viridiplantae > Streptophyta > Magnoliopsida > Myrtales > Myrtaceae > Rhodomyrtus > Rhodomyrtus tomentosa. The sequence goes on from JAPCWY010000011.1 coordinate 11,482,526, forward strand.
TAAATTTCCTCGCAACACATGCACCTTGTCCGAACCTTATACACGCGAACCAACCATCATCCATCACCTATCATTCACTTATCCACAAATTCAATCCGTCCGGCACTCCGAGAAGTCCATTCAACCATGAATTCAGCTAATTCTCTATTCGAACAAGACAACCTACCCAACGTTCATGACATGCAAGCGCGTTGAGGGTCTTTCGCGCCCATAGCCTAACCGATTTTCCAAACCCTTCGCAGGATTCACCGTCATCCGTCGCCCATTGCGATGATCCGTCCACAAATTCAACAAACCCAACACTGAAGGATAGCTATACAACTAAAAAACATAACATGCAATTGAAATCAACAAACCAAGAGCTGACGAGTTAGAAATGTAGACAAAAAAAAACGGCCGTCTATCGTAATAAACGATTCCCTAGGATCGCAGTATTCGAAAACTAGAAACAAAACAATAAAAGAAAAGAAATTTGTACATCTGATTTGGGATTCGTCGTTCATGATGTGAAATTTTGACGATCCAATGCTTGAGGCGCTTTCCCTCTATCACTATCTAAAAACTTGACGTCAATGAGACCGCCTCGGCCACCCCTCTTGGATTTTTTAAAATTGAAATAAAATTGATTCATTTTTATTTTATTTTTGACATTCATGTTTGTTTTGATTTGTTATAAAGTTTGCATTTAATTAAACAAACATGCTCATAATATATGCTCCCAATGTGCCTTGTCCTGTTGGAAAAATAAATTGCACGCCTTAGTCATGATCTTATGGGATGAGATGATAATTTAGTAAAGAATTTCGTATTCTGCCCTTTGGCAAAAGTAATGATGTTATTCTATACATATCGCATACTAGCTCGAATCTTCGAGGGTATAGCGGATAAAATTCTGTTCTAACCTAAATCTTTGGGAATGAGTGAATTTTTTGACAAATTTGAAAATTAAAAAGATATATTATGGGCGTTTTTGTTTATTTTCGTTCAAATTTTCTATTGCTTCTCATTTTTGTTCGTTATTACCAAAAATACCAAAAAAAGTCAAATCATTTTCGCATATGACATAATCCATGCCACATTTTTCTAAATCAAGTTCATTTAATTCACATCAATCAATTGAAGAGTTTTTTCATGAAATTGGTATCGAAAGGGCATTAATTTTTTTTTTCAGTTAATGTAACCAAGTCTTCGAACTCATTTTATCTAGTTCTTAGAAGTAAAATAGTTTCCCCACTATTTTATTTAGATTTTTAATCAATCTACCAAGACACGATTAGTGGCGGCTCTAATTAAATAATTTTTCACGAATTGAACTTATGTTGTGATTTCGTAGGACTTGAGAATGTCTAAATTAGGTGTTGACAACTAAATTTTGGATTTTTAGGAAAATCATTCATGTAAATATAAAATGAGAGTTATTCGTAATTTTCGCAAAAATAATTTCTCATGCATTGCATATTTATTTCCTATCAATTGTGTCGTTTGCATTTATGGCATGGGCGAGTCAATTGAGTTTAATTTTGAGGTATAGTCAGACCAAACTCGGTTTAGAGATTTGCCTACGACTAGAGAGTGTGTGCCAAGTTTTAATAGGCTAATGGGATTCAGTTTCAGGCTCGTTTTGATCCATTTGGGCTGAAAAGGCTTTCAATTTGATTTTCATTATTTTTATTGTTAAGCCTTAATTTGAGTCCAAAAATGCAATACGAGCCCTTTAATCGACAAATCCGATTGGGAGCTAGTCCATGAAGGAGCCGAAATTTTTATGTGGATATGAACTTCAAATCCAATTTGACTCGTCCCTTACAATTATGTGGTTTTTTTTAATTAATTAATCATTTGATTAATTTAGGCCCCAAAGCATTATCACCAGCCCATGCAGACCTAAGAACATTCGGCCATCACTACACTCAATATCCCTTGGCCCGAATTTATCAGGGAATAAGCGGAATCGCACTTCTTGAAATTCGAAATTAAGTTAAGAGTTTTATTAGCTTGAGATTCTTATCTTAACTAAGAGTTTTGGTGGATGTGGGAACTTGAAATCCAACGGCTTAGGACTAAATCCTAGGGGATTGATAATCCAAAGTTTCAAATTAATTCCTCCTCTCACCGGGTTATTGAACCTTGCTCTATATATGTTCACGTTGATTCACCTTAAAAAGGGGTCGACGACGTATTGAAATTCCCGGCATATAGAGCAAACAGAACGTAAGTTGAAGAAGATCTAAGAGTTTGATTGTCTTCCCCGCCGGTTGAGACAATTCTCTCCGACTCAAAGCTCGATTGAACTCCCGGGACTTGCCTCCCTTTGTCGAACACCTCGCTGTCGATCTCCCTTCTGCTGTGAATCAACCACGATTCTGACCAACCAGCAGTTCTCGTTCCGTGGTGACGTTCCATCTCCGAAGGCTCAAGTTACCGCCGTTTCTGGTGAAATCAGATCGTTCGACTATGAAAGCTGAATCGTAGTGGCCCTCCAATCCTATCGCCACTGTCCAGATCTTGCTCAAAAGCTCGAGTCTTTGTGCGGGGATCTTAGCTTGAGAGTGCGTTGGAAATTCGCTAAGAGGTAATCTTCCCTTGGCCTTTAATTGCTAGAATATGTATGCCGTAGAAATTGCATTGTAGCGCACGATTTGTGATTAAAGTAAGGGGAAATCTTTTGTCAAATTCATGTTCATGCCGGAAACCGACGCTCTTAATAAAAAGAGCTGTTCATCTTTAGAAAACAAATTGATCCACGAACCGAGGTCGGCGATTTTTTTTAAGGACCGATGGAACAAACGTAAAGGCATGTCTTTCCTCTAATCAACAAGTTGTTCGGTTGGTGGAAAAAAGAAAAGAAAAGAAGAGGACACTATTCTGGTGAACAGAACAGTTGTTTTAGCATGCATGCTCCCTATTAACCGAGCAATGAGGAATGATCTTATTAATCAATGCTTGTCTTGTAGTCGTTTCACATCATCTCACATGCGGTGGGTGTGCTTTTTGGCCCCGAGGATTATCTTTAATGAATGTTTGATTGGAGTTATCTTGTGATTTTTGGACTGTTCATGATAATGCTTGAGGACGTCAGACAAGATTTACATTTGTTATGGATAATCTTTTGACCTTGTTTGTTATCTTTAGCATGTGGATCGGTTGAATGTTTTTATCTCACGGTTTGATTGTTTTATCTCTTCATAACGTCCACGTTTGAAATAAGAGTTATGTTCGTCCGAATATATATCCGCATTTTTTTAGAATTATCTGAACTCGATTTTTCCAATCCTTAAAGATAATCTTTCTCAAATGAAAATTGGATCAAATTTTGGATAAAGAAAGGTGGATCTCCAATCTCATATTTTTGGCCACTCCTCTTGGATTTCGAATTCAAAGTTCAATGGACTTTATCTTTGCATTTTATTTTTGACATGATTGCTTTGTTTTTTATTGTTCATAAAGTTTGCACATTAATAAACAATCTTCCCCATAACACATGCTCCCCAATTGTGCCTTGCCCCTTTGAAAAACGTACATGACTTTGATCTCGAAATACGATCGTGCCCGCATGTGCGAATTAAATATCAAATACTCAATCTTGAGGAGCGGATTCTTAATTTCTAAAGGTTTGCCCTATGTATATAGAGAGACAATTATTTTATAAAATATTCACTTGCTAACGCTAATCTCGAGGATGTTGTGAATAAAATCTAATTTTCGGATATAAAGGTGTTTTATGGGTAATGTTGTTTATTTTTGTTTAAATTTTTAGTGTTTTCATGCTCGAATAAATTCCTAAAAATCCCAAAAAAATCTCATGCTTTTCTTAAGTTAGATCACGTTTCTCATGAACTTAGTATATCTTTTTCACTTCATTTTCCCATAAATCCGAAAATGCATAGAAAATACCAAAAAATGTCATTCGCATTGCATATCGTTTAGTTTGCATTTTGCCATGTCATTCATCTTGCCACGTCATGCATCTTGTCACGTCATCTTGCCATATCATGCAATGTTGTCATGTCATGTCATCTCTTATGTCAGATAAATAGATTGCATTAGCATTACATTCAATAAAAGAAAACCCCAAAACGAAATTCAAATCATCAAATTAAGGATTTTTCATGAAAATTTGGTACCGAAAGAGCATTAATTAAAAAGGTAATTTTCTATGGTTTGTAGACTATTTTATATATGTTTCTAATTGGCCTACACTAAATGATTAGTGGCGGCTCCAATTGAATAATTTTTTTAATAAATAAATCGAAGTTGCAATTTGGTAAGACTTGAGATGGTCTGAGTTAGGTTGGTTAATTTAATTGACCTAATAATCTATTAGCCAAAATTTTTTAGGTCGCGACATTAGGTTAGCTAATCTAATTGACCTGATAATCTATTAACCTACGATTTTTGAATTTTAGGTCGTGACATTGGTCACACCTAAGAATTTTCAAAATTTAATCAAGTTTGTTCAACTTTGCTTTTATGTAGTCATGTTTGATTATTTCATTTTTGGATATATAGTTTGCACATTTATAAACAAGCATGCCCATAATATAAGCTCTCTTGTGCCTTGATCCTTCAAAAAATAAATTATATTTCACTAATCATGATACTATGGCATGGTACTTATAATTTGTATAGTAAGGGATGATGCTATTCTATACTTTTATCTGCATGCTAACTCGAATATCCGAGTATGCCGCGGATAAATTCTACTCTAGCTCTAATATTTAGAAATGAGTGAATTAATAGGAAAAATTGAAATTGAAAGTATATTATGGGTATTTTTGTATAATTTTGTTCATCCTTTTGCTTATTTCTATCCGATTTTTTTTTTAAAAAATCATATCTTTTTTCACATAATAATATGGTCCTTCATGTCACATTTTACTTGGTACCAAAAGGGCATTAATTTTTTTAATTAATGTACCAAAGTCCCGGAACTCATTTACTCTGTTTCCTACAAATAAAATAGTTCGCTTACTATTTTATTTAGATTTCTAAGTGATCTACCAAGAATAATTTGTGGCGGCTCCAATTGATTAATTTTTCATAAAATAAACCTACGTTGCTATTTGGTATGGACTTGGGAGAGTCTAAGTTAGGTTAGTTAAATAAGTAACTTGATAATCCATTAACCTAAGATTCCCAAACTTTAGGTCACGACAATATGTCGTGATACAAAATATTACTCATGCACTTATCATTAGTTGTTATGTCCTAAGCTCATGTTATTGTTATTGCACGTGGAGTAGTAAGATGGTCTTCTACTTTAGAATTAGGGATTTCATTTACTGGGCCTCAACTCATTCCTTCATTTTTCAGACATGTACGATGGATGTCCGCCGACCATCACTGTTTGGAGTTGTTGTGCATGTCTGAGTATATTTGTGACGATGTGATTGTTCCTGAGTCAGCTATAGTGTATACAAGGTGTACCTCTATAGTATGGGCCGATGTTGGACTGGCCGAACAGATTCCTCATTTATGTGTTGTATGGTATCGAAACATCGAGGGTGGGTTAGTTGGACCAATTAGTCTTTGATGGACCTCCTGGTTTTGATGACAATGATGCATCGATGGGCGAAGTTATCGACCCTTAGCTGTTAGTTCGAAGTTTGTTCATGTAGTCTTTTGGGTGAAGAATTATAGTATTGGAGATAGATGGTCCCGACCCTTTCCAGGAGTATTGTGTTTAATATAAAAGATGATGCATATGTACGTTATTAAATTAGTGTGATCGTATGTAATTTGTACTTCTGCATGCTCATAATAATTAGTTAGTAAAAAGGAAAAAAAAAATCGCGTGTTGCGTGTGATGTTGGAGCGTCACATAAGTTACCTGTAAGAATATTTCTCTTTGACACCCTGCGAGTTTTGCTGGGGGAGGTCAAGCCAGCACTTTGAGATATGTTGATGAAGGAGATTGCTCAATTTGAATTCTGTCCAGAATTGAGGTGATATCTTCCTTAAATTCTATGGCTTGGTTTTTAGCCCACCAACCAGAGAATATTGTGGCAACATCAAGGTAAGGCACAAAAGGGACAAAAATTTGATTGTTGAGAACTCTCGTTGTGACCGAAAAACAACACTTAAAATTGTCGAACTTGTCTGAGACAGCATACGTACTTATTTTTGGTATCAAATGGATACAACGTTGAGTATAACAATAGGCAAAGGAAGACCCTGGATGAGCCCGAATTGAGAGCACAGTACTAGCGAGAGTAAATATCTAAACCTGATTTGAGCTTTATCTTTGAGGGAAAGCCTGAGTGGAAGCTCAACAGGAGTCAATACATGAAGCCAGAATTTTTTGTTGCTATCAGAGAAGTCGAATAATTCAGCGACCTGAAGAGGGAAAAACTCTGTTGATGATAGCGATTTGTGGTAGAGCAGACTCACATAATGTTTGAAACTCGAACTTCCTGAAGGAAGGAAGGGCGATTTTGTCCTCAGAAATAGGGAAGGGAAATTTTGGCACCTCACTTCCGGTACTACATGCAGGGTAGCGACGCCCAGGTCGTCACGCTAATAATAATAATAATAATTATTATTATTATTATTATTATTATTATTTTATAATCCTGTCTCGCGTTCCCACATGGCGAAAGTGTTTTAATTCTAAACTCCGTCAAGGCTACTCATAACACATGAATGATACTTAAGCCACTCGATATTAATTTAGACGGTACTGGTCTAGCTTGCCCTTAGAAGTTCGGTTAGGTCACAAATCATATATATATTTATATATGATAGAATTGAGATTTCAATAATGGAATGCATAGATTACAATTGGGCACAAGGTCAATATAAATATACATATAAAGAAGGGCAAGAAAGTAAATACACAAAAGACCTACTCCTATTATATACAATATATCTAACACCTCCCTCAAACTCAAGGTGGGTCGACCAACAAGAGTTGGGAAAGAAGAACAGTGAAGTGTTGTGGTGTAAGAGATTTAGTGAATAAATCAGCAAACTGGGTTGCAGAAGCTACAAAGGGAATAGAAATGATATGTGCTTGGAGTTGATGGCGCCCAATATGACAATCAATGTCAATGTGCTTGGTACGCTCATGAAACACTAGATTTATAGCAATGTGAATAGCACTCTTGTTGTCACAATGAAAATGAATGGGAGCAGAGGAGGCAACACCAAGATCAGCAAGAAGATGACGAAGCCAAATAATCTCAACAGTAGTATCAGCCATAGCAAACTCAAACTCAGTGAAAGAGCGAGATACAACAGGTTGCTTCTTGGCACGCCAAGAAATCAGAGAATCATATAGAAAGATACAAAATCCTGAAATGGACTTGCGGTCAATAACATCCGAAGCCCAATCAGCATCAAGGTAAGCACGAAGAGCAAGTGAGGAAGTCGACGGAAGAAAAACTGAGCGTGTCAGAGTACCGTGAAGATATCGCAGAATTCGGAGTACAGCAACATAATGAACTGTACGAGGAGTCGCGACAAACTGGCTGACAAGATGAACAACATATGCGATATTAGGACAAGTGATCGTAAGATAGACAAGACTGCCAACAAGAGCCCGGTAGTGAGTGACATCAGACAGAGGCTCACCATCATTCGGACGAAGCTGTAAATGAAGTTCAACAGCAGTACGGATATCAGATAACTCAACACAAGTTAAAATGTTAGCAATGTACTTTTGTTGGGATAGACGAATATCATGTCCACTGCGAGCAACCTCAATATTGAGAAAATAACGTAATAAACCCAAATCTTTCATAACAAACTGACGGTGAATATGTTGCTTAGTATAAGCAATATGAACAGAGTCATCCCAAGTAATAATCATATCATCGACATAGAGTAGCAGAATTGTACAACTAGCTGAAGAGGTATGAGTAAACATAGCATGATCATTCTCACTTTGAACAAAGCCAGTTGACCGAACGATGCTTGCAAACCGTTCAAACCAAGCTCGAGGAGCTTGTTTGAGACCATAAAGAGCCCGACGAAGACGACATACCTGGCTGAGCGAATGAGACAAACTTGGAGGTGGCTACATAGAGAGTTCCTCCTGAAGAACCCCATGAAGAAAAGTATTGTTCACATCAAGCTGAAAAAAGATGCCAATTACGAATAGAGGCTACTGCAAGAAGAATGTGAACAGAAGCCATTTTGGCAACAGGAGCAAAGGTCTCCTCATAATCTATCCCATACTCCTTATCAAAACCACGTGCAACAAGACACGCTTTATAGCGCTCAATGCTTCCATTAGAGTGGGTGTTAAATTTTTATATCCAACGACAAGATATTAAGGATTTTTCTGGTGGAAGAGACACAAGATCCCACATACCAGTACGCTCCAAAGCAGATAATTTCTCAGACATAACATCACGCCATTCTTCATGCTGTACGACCATACGATAATTTGATGGTTCTTGCAAAGTGTGGACAACAATCATAAAGGAACTAAACTGATCAAAATAACTTATAGCCGCTACGTACCGAGCTGGAGGACGACGATCTTGCGGAGGATTCCGCCGAGGGGATGATGGACGAGAATCGTCAAGAGGCGTCGAAGTAGCAGGCGAAGTAGACGAAGGAGGAGGCATAGTAGGAGAAGAATTAAGAGGAAAATCCATAAAGACAAATGAAGAAGACTGTGAAGAAGTAGTGGTCGCGAAAAAGAAGTGTAGGTGCTCAAAAAATTGAACACTACGAGAGATACGACTACGTCGTGAAGGAGGATCATAGCACCTATAGCCTTTGTGTTCTATACTGCAACCTAAGAAAGCACATCGAACTGACTTTGCAGAAAGTTTGGTACGCTCATAGGGTGGAAGAAGCACATAACATGTATAGCCAAAAATACGAAGTTAATGATAAATGGGTAGTTTTGAGAAAAGACGTTGATAAGGGGTGGTTTTGGAGAGGACAAGAGAATGAAGTCGATTTATGAGATAGACAACAGTAGATAGTGCTTCAGCCCAAAATTCAGTAGGAACCGAATTGGATAACAAGAGAGCACGAGTAGTATTCAAAATATGACGATGTTTTCATTCAGCAAGATCATTTTGAGCAAGAACACTGGGACATGACAATTGAGGTAAGGTTCGCTGAGAAGTTAAGAAAAAACGAAAAGCTACAAAAAGATACTCCACACCAGAATCAGAACGAAAAACTTTAATAGTTTTAGAGAATTGAGTAGATACCATGACTATAAAGTTCTTATAGATAGAGAGAAATTCATCATGAGAGTACATGAAATAAACCCATGTATAACGAGAATAATCATCAATGAACGATACATAATACTTGAATCCACTTTTAGAAATTTGGGGAGCAGGACCCTAAACATCTGAGTGTACTAAGTCAAAACAAGAAGTAGAAACAAAAGAACGCATAACAGTAGATGAAACATGTCCAAGTGCACTCTGCTGACGCAGAAAAGACAAACAGGAAGCAGATATATGACCTAGGTGCTGGTGTCAATAGTCAAGATCAAAGATGGCAAGAACAGGTTGAGGTGAAGGAAGCTGGAGATGCTGCATCAAATACAATCCTCCATGTCTACTACCCCTACCAATCGTCCGACCACTCGTACGATCTTGTACAACACAAGCATCAATAGTAAATGTCACCATATAACCCATATCGGCAAGTTGCTCTACAAGTAAAAGATTCAGGGCTAAGTTCGGTATATGCAACACATTAGGCACATTAAAATTGCCAAGGATAGTAAGTTGACCTTGCATAGTAGCAGTAAGAGAGGATCCATCAGCTGTAAAGAACCCTTCTGGACTTTTGAGTGCAGTTTGTTAAGTGAGATGATGAGCAGAAACAATCATGTGATGAGCAGCCCCAGAGTCAAGAATCTAGGAAGAACTATCATCTGAAGATTGTGCAGCAGCTACTGTAGCAACAATGGAGGATACGCCAGAAGAACCAAGATGAAGCTGAGCTAAATGAGAAAGCTGAGCCTCAATATTAGCAAGACGATCATATGAAGATGAGGATGTAATGACACGATCTGTAGATGGAGAAGAAATAGGTGCAACTGAATGCAAGGGTGCATCAGGAAGATCACGTGTTTTCTGAAAACATCGATCTTTAATATGCCCATTTCACTTACAAAAGTTACAATAAAAACGTGAACCTCGCTGAGTAGAAGCACGTTGGGAATCACGCACAAAAGCACGCTGAGAACCACGATGTGAGTAGCCAGATTGAAAAAAAAAACGTTGCGAAGAGCCATGTTAGAGACCACGTTGAGAAGAGCTTGGCCGGAAATTAGACTGTGGAGTTGCCACTACTACTGAGGAATCTAAAAATGAAGGAGCACCAAGAATTCCTCGTCTAGTTTCCTTAGCCTGAAGTACCTTGACTGCATCAGAAAAAGATGGTGCAGGATAACGATATAGAATCTGACTTCGAACCCCCTCAAATTCTAGTGAAAGTTGCATCAAGAATTCATACAGACGATTCTTATTCTGATTTTCAAGTCTAGATTCAGCACAAGCAGCACAACCAGCACATGTGGGACATAGTGGACGAGACAACACATCAAGCTGGGACCACAAAGACGTCATACAATTATAAAATTCACGAATTGTTCGTGTACCTTGAGGGGCACAACGAAGTTCCTACATAAGCTGATAAATACGAATAGAACTTGTTTGTGTAAACATCTCAACAATTTGATCACATAATTATTTTGCACCAATAATCTAAGTAAATTAGGAGCGAAAATCAGGACCTATAGAACAAAATAATATTGTCCATGCTTTTCTATCAGCAACATGTCAATCCTTAATTTCAGATTGACGTTGTGAAATCTGATCAGTCTTAGGTTTAGGATCTGCAGTATCGGACAAGAGTGCAAGACAAGAACGAGTACCGACCACATGTTCATACAAATCACGATAAATAAGAGTAGCCATCACCGAAGGTTTTCCAAGAATATAATTAGAGCTATCCAACTTAACATCAATACGATCAATCCAATCATTATCATCCATAATTTTGAGATCAATAAATCAAAATGAAGGTAGAGTGAAGAAATCAAACCCGAGATCAATCATGAAAACAAAATTGCACTCCACGCTAGAACCCAATCCAAATAATCCAAACCGCACTGAGAAATCCAAATCACCGAAGAAGCAACCCTAGTGCACCAAATTTGCGCTTTGAGAACACCGACTGAGCGTACCAAACAAACCCTCAACCGAAGTCTTATATTCGAAGCTGAGCGTACAAAGAATCAGGAGGAAAATCCACTTCAAAAATCACCAAAAAGTTGATTTCACTCAGGGATAGTATGGCAGAAGATGCCAAATTTCAGATTCAAACAAGCAAAAGCTTAAGCTGACCCAAATGTCACCACCCACAATGACGACCGATTTATTATTATTATTATTGTAAAAGCACCAATAGTTTCAGGAACAATCAAAGGGACGGACGAAATCCACCAGCAGAAACAAACAAAAGCAAAACCCACAAACAAATTGCAAGTGGCCTCGGTGGTGCTTGTTTTGTACGATGTGGTAATCGATTCCAAATAGGCAGCTAAAATCCATGTCGGGCAAAAGCAAATCAATGGAATGACCGCCAGAAGTTCGAAGTACCTCCACAATTGATGGTTGCCTCCAAAATTGATCCCGAATTAGAAGAGGGCCAACGTCGGCAAAAGCAAATCAATGGAAGAGACACCACCGAACCTCCAAGCTTCAGGGACCAAGAACGTACGAATAGATCAAAACAGTATGGGCCAAAATAGCAATTGGTGAAACCCATCACCAATCCGATCGGTGGGAAGAAAAATCCTCGCTCGTTTACCACGTCGCCTATGACGGAAGAGTGAGAAACCCTATCTCTGATACCATAATAGAATTGAGATTTGAATAATGGAATGCATAGATTACAATTGGGTACAAGGTCAATATAAATATATATATAAAGAAGGGCAAGAAAGTAAATACACAAAAAGACATACTCCTAGTATATACAATATATCTAACAATATATACACATCATTTGGCACTTCATGGAGCTTCCTAGCTCGACTGCACAAGGAACTACATCTACGTTTGGTTCCCAAGTCAAAATGCTGTAACGTGGATCAAGTTTTGGCAAGTTTTCGGAAAAAAAACACCACTTACTTCAGGCATATCCATCCCTAGTAGATTGCTGCCGCGGCTAACCCTCTCCTCCAATAACCCCTCCATCCGAACCATCGTCGTCACCCTTGTCAAACAAGTCATGCGGGTTGGGTTCCTCTCGTTGGCTATCTATCACGATGAACATTGATACGAAGCCAAACTTCACGAGGGCCATTCCTACTCCAACGTCTACAGTGAGTGTGGCAACGTCTACAGTGAGTCTGGCAATCACTCGGGTGAAAGAGATCTCGTGCTCATTTGGAATCTCATAATCTTGGGTCTTGGTCTCAAGCAAGAGGGGCAGGCCGTAACAAGAGTCCGGGGAAATCGGAATTGCCATCCTGTCAATCTAAAAATCATGAATACCACAGTGTAAGAATCTCTAGCAAGTGAACCCACACGCTCTAATACTCACTTGGTTCACCATTCTAGTCATGATTATATTAGTTTTTGTGTAAGTTATAGAACTACCAGATCAAATACGATTCATACAACGCAGCTTCAGTTGGATGTTGTGATGTGCAAGTAAACGAACGATGCACTCCCATGCAATGTGCAATTACCATTGATGCTCCTGAGTCCAATTTACTGGCTTGTGCTACTTGGAACGTCACCACACCAAGTCATTTACCACTTGTAACTTTGATATTTTACCTCCCCATGGCAACTTCCTGCCATTGGGATTCTCACTCCAAGGCTTTACGCACATATTCCACGGTCCTCTTGGCGCCATCAACTAAGGCATTCCAACTCTCGCAAGGAATTACACATTTCGTTATTTCCTTTTTTTGTGACCCTCAACCCTTTTCACCAAGTGCATGATATGCTATGTGTTGTTATGCTTGTCAATGACTATACAGACCAGCGTGTGCAAACTAACCACATTGCAGATGTCCTAAGTACCATTTTCCATTTGTTACTAACATCAATTGCCGAGTTCTATGAGAACTCAAAAATCCACCCCAATATATATACAACCATATGTAATCCATTAGTTCTCGGTCTACCCTCCTGTTGATCGACTTCAAGTCAAAGCCCACAAAGTGACTCCGGTTTGTATTCATTCCTACATAGCTCTGGGCCACTCACCAAATGAAACCATGTATGATTTATCGAACCTACAACAATGACCGAACATGAGTTCACCAAATATCATGAGAGTTCAATACGACACCATATTCGATAATTGGCGCCGATGCCTTACATAACTCTATTGCACCTAGGACGCGTGATCGGTTAAAAAATTTCGCGAAATCACATTCTGACAACTATTTTGGGTCTCGTGCATAGTTTCTCTTTCAAACTCACCCTAAAGCCTAACCCGATTTTACTTACTATCCATTTCTTCGGTTCACCTCCTTTAAACCGAGCTTCCACTCTAACAACTCGTCACTCACCGAAGCTATCTACGTCCCGGCAGCAATAATTTGACTCCCTAGTATCACAGTACTTTCGACTGACCCTTATGGCATGTTTTATCATTCGACCCACTAGCTAGCAACTCGGTACAGCAAAGCAAGGAAGGACAAGAGAGAGAGGGGTTTACTCGCCTAAGTTGCCGATAATAGAAAGAAGACAACGGCTGATCTTTGACAATTGGCGTTTGACGGTGGTGACGAGAAACACACTGGGAGCTTGGTGAGAAATCCTTCGCGATTGCACTCCTACAAAAATTGAATGGATGACAGCTTTTCTTCTTCTTAATACATGGCCGGTAGAATGATGAAGTTCCCTTCCCCATAATCACAATGATTAAATTTTGGCGAGTAATACAAACCACCAGTCAAGTGTCCATCTTGTTATGCCCTTCATCATAAGTATTTTCTCAAGGACGGCACTTGTGCATGGCCGTCTACGTTCATTTCATTCCCACTTTGTGACCAATGTCTCCAAAATTGCCGCTCAGCGCTACTTCCTTGTCCATCTAACGTTGCACGATGTGCGTTGGTCGGGATCCGCGTGCCACAATTCCAAGTGGGATAATTCAAATTGAATTCCTGAAGTATACGTGCTAAACGTGATAAATTTGCCGCACTACTATACTCATTAATTCATGAGGATTTCATTTCCAGATAGGCATGATTTCCATGACATATTCCACAACAATTCAATTATTCAAGCACATGTGTTATTACACATTTGTGTAAGCTGGAGTCCCCAGCAACACTTATTGAAATTTTCCTTTGCGATAAATCTAAAATGATTTTCATATAAGGTTGAAAATTCTCCTTATTTTCTGCTCCATATCATGATCTACTTGATAGTAGTCAACTACTACTACATACAGTTATTACAATCAAAAGGACGCTAGTGTAGGGCACTGATTCCAGGATGCTACAGAAATAGAGCCTTATCCAGGCTTGAAGTACCCAAAAGGGGCGATACAAATCGCCAGTAATGTCTTCTAGCATGGATTGAGAGCCGAAGCTTAGACCTCTGTAAAGAGCTGCTAAAATAAGCCTTCCTAGAGCAAAATTTGGTTAGCCAGACCAAAAGAAAGGCAGTATGCTCAGTCAGAGATGAAGAGATTTATCGCAATCAAATTAGATGATCATACAGAAAATCAAGAAAAATTGAATGACACACGAGATTACCTAAGTTTACCTCAGAATAGGGCTACGACCTGCAAAGAGATTTCACTATGATTATTGGTTCAGCCACTCAACTCGTTACAATGATCAGCAAAAATGAGCAAAATATATATACCCCAAACAGGCCCAAAACCTAAATCTGTTTAAAATTTTTTAATCCCATAACAAACGGGCTGATTTAAACTACCCGTGTCGGGGGCACTGCCCCCGAACCAACCTTGCATCCTGCTTGCATGAGTCACATATCTTCGGATAATACTTCGGTTCCCATAAGCTCACGCGGGCGTACCCGATGTGAGAAACAAGGGTCCCCGAAGTATTCGCCAACTCCAACAGGAGAAACATCACTCGATGTCTTCACTTGTTGAGAGATAAATGAGCTATACGAAGAATCTTTGAAAGAACTCGCGAAGAGGCATTATGATAAATTATGGACAATGATGTTCACCAAAGGGGCTGGGTCTAGTGATAGCAAATATATCCAGAAGAGTGACTGACATTGGACCCGAACGGAAGAACAAGCAATTGGTGAATAGCGATCAAAAGCTAGTAAAAGCTCATAATAGATCATCGTGGTGCGTCCAACCAAAGCAACAGAATTCAAGTGCCCTATCAATTCTAGCCCCATCTAAACTTGTTCCTTGTCGATCTAAATCCTAGTGTACCATTGAAGGAAACTAGAATCGAAAGAAGGGGAGGACCTGAAGCTCGACGAAAATGACCATACTAACCCATAAAGTTTAGCGCACTGGAAGGGTAATTTTACACTTTAGCACCGAGGAAAGTAAATGTTGTAATACTAACAAGTGCGGAAACTACCAGGACCTTGCAAATATGTCAATGCGAAAGCTCAGAAATAATAACAAGGAACATAAGGGACACTAGATATAATGTGGTTCCGTCCGAATGTTGGTACCTACATCCACGGGGAGAGCCAGCAAGAACAATCCACTATAATCAGAGAATCAGATTTACAATCACTCAATACGCTCGTGTTTATCGCACCTAGATTATATCCAAACCCAGTGTTTATAAATAAAACAACACGATTGAATATATTAATAAATTTAAGAAGCACAAACCACCGTCTTGAGAAATTCCTCCGTGTGCGACGCCCGAAGCCTTGTTCGTTCGCGTCGTCCTTTTCCTTGGAGAATTATGCACGGCCTCTTCTTTCTTCTTCTTCTTTTGTGCAGCGCGACTCAATTTGTGCTTATTGAACAAGGTCAGAAAGTGGCCTGTTAATGTGGTCAACAAATCTAATCCTTTTGACCGGGACTCACATGTCAAAGAAAGAAGTGACGTCTTCTTTCTTTCCTCTCTACCAAGATTTTCACTTTCTTTCCAAATAAATAAATAATAAAGAAAGGAATAAAGTGGGCCCTTATTTTGTCCTGTAGGGCCAACATCCTCGCAGAACATGTTCAATGCACGAAGTGAATCTTCGCCCAACCGAAACAAATCTCTACACGTATAAATTCTAATCCCAATTAGAATTCTCGGATTTATTTCTTAACAGATTCGGATCAGTTCCATGGTTTAAATCTCGAGACATATTTAACAATTCTCCACCTTGACTCGATGTTTGAAATCAATTCATAGTGCTTATCATCCATGCTGCTCTCCCATTGCCCCAACGGGCGATCACTCTCCACAGACACTAATAGTGCTCAAACAGATCTTGAGCTTCGCTGAAAGAACAGACTTAGTCATCATATCCATAGGGTTCTTCGCGGTGGCTATCTTTTTCACAACAACTTTACCCTTAGCTAAGATATCTCGGATGAAATGGTACCTGATATTGATATGCTTCGACCGCTCATGATAAACCAGATTATACGCCAGAAATATCGCACATTAGTTATCACAGTGTATATCAACACTTTTCTGATCTAACCCAAAATCCAAGAGTAAGCTTTGTAACAATATCGTCTCTTTCGCTACAAAGGTCAGTGCCATGTACTCCGCCTCAGTCGACGACAAGGCCACGTGGTCCTATAAGGACGCTTTTCAACTAACTGCATCACTTGCAAGCTTAAACAAGTACCCTGCTAAAGATCTACACTCATCCAAGTCACCTGCATTATTAGAATTCACAAAACCTGTGGTCTCACTGCCATTACTGTTCCTCCAGTATACTATACCAACGTCTAATGTCCCTTTCAAATATCTGAGGATCCATTTTATAGCTTCCCAATGAGTTTTACAAGGACGCTTCATAAAACGATTAACCATACTGACAGTTTGTGAAATATCAGATCTAGTGCATACCATAGCATACGTAATACTACTCACTGCACTAGAATATGAAACACGGGACATATGCTCCCCATCCTCCTCCTCAGTCTGCGGTGATAACTTAACTGAAAGTTTAAAGTGCTTCGCTAATAGAGTACTTACAGATTTCGCTAACTGCATATTAAAACGTGCTACAATATTCTCAATATATTTCTTTTGAGACATATGTAATAATCCTGCAGTCCTGTCACGCAAAATCTCCATACCCAATATTTTCTTTACATCACCTAAATCTTTCATCTCAAACTCAGCACTCGACTGTCTTTTCATCACATCAATATCAAACATATTCTTAACTGCTGTCAACATATCATCAACATATAGAAGTAGATATATCAAAAATCCATCATCTAGTCTCCTAAAATAAACACACCTATCCATCTGATTCTTAGAATAGTCCTGACTAGTCATAAAAGCATCAAAGCGCTTATACCACCGCCTAGGAGACTATTTCAGTCAATATAAAGATTTTTTAACAAGCAAACATGGTCTTCCTTACCCGGAATAGGAAATTTCTCTAGCTGCCTCATGTAAATCTGCCCTTTCAACTCATCATGAAGAAACGCCGTTTTCATATCAAGCTGCTCCAACTCGAGATCCTGTGCAGCAACTAAGGCAAGTAAAATACGAATAGAAGTATTCCTTACCACATGAGAAAACACTTCATTGTAGTCAATGCCCTCCCGCTGTATAAAATCCTTCGCCGTGAGTCTCACCTTATACCTCGTTGCCTCGACACCGGGAATGCCCTCTTTCCGTTTGTAGACTCATTTGCTTCCAACAATCTTCTGACTCTTGGGTACTTTAACTAGCTCCCATGTCTGATTTCGATGGAGTGATTCCATCTCTTCACTCATAGCCCCTAGCCAATGCGACGACTCAGAACTAGCTATCGCCTCAAAGTAAGACGAAGACTCATCCGTCTTTACCTCGTCACCTACAGTCAAAGCATAAGCAACATCTGTATAACCATAACGTATCAGTGGTTTTATTTGCCTTTGCTGTCTGCCCTCAGCTAGAGTGTGCTGCAGTTGTACTGGCCAACTTCAGGAACTGCGGCCTCATTTGCAGTCTCAATATCCGTTACCTTTGAGGTCTTCGTAGTCTCCACCTGAAGCTCCACCTCACTATTGACACCATGATCTGTATGTTCTGCTGGTAGTGTCTTAGGACTCCTCTATTGAAGCATTACAATCTCGTCAAAGATTACATCTCTACTAATCATAAATCCGGGTGATTTGGGATGGTGCACTATAGCCGGTAGCCTTTCACCCCATGTGCATAACCTAGAAATATGCACTTCTTTGACATCGGCTCAAGCTTATCATCACTAGCATGAACATACGCAGGACATCCGAATACTCGTAATCTAGAGTAATCAACAGTTTTCCTCGACCATACTTACTCTGGAGTCTTCCGCTCAATAGAAAATGATGAAGATATATTAATCAGGTAACAGGCCATGTTCATTGCTTTGGCCTAAAATTCCTTGCCTATTCCAACATGCGATAACGTGCTACGAGCCCGCTTAAGTAAAGTTCTGTTCTTCCATTCTGCCATGCTATTCTGCTGTGGTGTACCAGGTACTATCCAGTATCTAACAATACCTTCTCTCTCGTAGAACTCGATAAAATCTTTACCACAGAACTCTATGTCGTTATCGGTTTTCAGGCACTTAATCTGTTTATCTCATTGCTTCTTAATCAATGCCTTAAATTTCTTGAACCGATCAAACACATCAGATTTGTTCTTTAGAAAGTATACACATACTTTCCTAGAATAATCGTTGATAAATGTCAGCATATAACAGGCACCTCATTTCGAAAGAACCGGAAACGGGCTCCAGACATTTGAATGAATATACTTAACCGGTTGCTTGGTCGAATGAATACTTATAGCAAACTTAATCTCGTGCTGCTTTCCAAAGATACAGTGCTCACATAAGTCTAACTTACTTGTCTTGTGACCCTTTAACAACCCTCTATCACTCAGCATTGTCATACATGCTTCACTCATGTACCCTAAATGCATATGCCATAAACGAGTTAAATCAGAATCTGACTCACCTAATGAAACTGCAGCAGCTCCTGTCACAGTCTCTTCCAGTAGATGATAAAGAGAACTCACTTTCTTCCCTTTCATCACTGTCATGGCACCTCGAGAAATCTTCAGTACTTCACCTTCAGCGGTGTACTTACACCCGATATCATCGAGTGTCCCTAGAGAAATAAGGTTCTTCTTGAGTTCCAATACATTACTCACGTCTGTTAATGTGTGAACCACACCGTCATGCATCTGAATCCGAACTGTCCCTATCCCCATAACCTTGCAAGTTGCATTATTCCCCAACAGAACTTTACCACCATTTGCAGTGTGGTAAGTAGTAAATCAGCTCCTATGAGGCGTCATATGATAAAAACACCCCGAATTTAGCAACCATTCGTTTCCTGACGAATCTGTACTCACACACAAAACAACCTCATCATCACTAGTGCTCTCCTCAACAATATTCGCCACACTAACTATGGTCTCATCACCTTTGTTTTTCAGCTTAGGACAATCTCTCCTGATGACCCCTCCTCGTGATACTCAAAACACTTCACGCGTCCCTTGAATTTTCTATGACTTGATTTAGACTTGCTTTTAACTCTGCTGCTATTGGACCCTCGTTGTTGCTCTCTACCTTGAATCACTAGTCCCCGCGCTACATCTTGCGCCAGACTATCATCTCGCAACTTTCTTTGACACTCTTTAGAAAACAAGGCGGGCTTTACCTCTTCTGAGGTAATCGTAATACGCCCCTGTAATAGTGAATCAGTAAAGTGCTCCCATGACTTTGGTAAAAAAGCTAACAACATCATGCCCTGCTCTTCATCTTCAAGAGTCTTACCGTCGTTCTTCAAATCAATCATGAGTTTATTAAATCATTTAGATGAGTTCTGATAGACGTACTTTCAGTATTGCTAAACTGGAACATTCTCTTCAACATGTATAAGCGATTATTCAAACCCTTCTTTACATAGAGCGACTGAAGCTTTGCTCACAATGTTGCGGTATCCTTGTCTCGCCTATCTATATCAATACTTCATCCAATAAATTCAACAGGATTACACTCCTAGCCTTCCTTATCAATACATCCTTATCAGCATCTTTCATCAATTCAGTCAACTTAGCTTTGCCCTCCAATGCTTCTATTGAACTTTAAGTTGTCAATAACGCCTCAATCTTGAGGCTCCATAACCCAAAGTTGTTCCTCCCGTTAGATTTCTCAATTTCAGCTTTCACCCAGACATAATTGCAACCACAAATATCCAGATAATAATCATACAAGCAAAAGCCCCAAATCACAATCCAGAATATCTTATCAAAGCTTTGATGCCAATTGTTGTAATACTAACGTATGCGGAAACTACTAGGATCTTGCAACTATGTTAATACGAAAGCTCAGAAATAATAACAAGGAACGATAAAGGACACCAGATATAACGTGGTTCGGTCTAAATGTTGATACCTATATCCACGAGAAGAGCCAGCAAGAACAATTCACTTTAATCGGAGAATTGAATTTACAATCGCTCAATACGATTTTGTTTCCTGCACCTAGATTATACCCAAACCCAATGTTTAGAGATAAAACAACACGATTGAATGTATTAATAAACTCAAGAAGCACAAACCACTGTCTTGAGAAATTCCTCCATGCGCGACACCGGAAACCTTGTTGGTTCGTGTCGTCCTTTTTCTTGGAGGATTATGCACGGCCTCTTCTTTCTTCTTCTTCTTCTTCTTCTTCTATGCGGCGCGGCTCAATTTGTGTTTATTGAACAAGGTCAGAAAGTGGACTTTAATGTGGTCAACAAATCCAATCCTTTATTGGGACCTACATGTCAAATAAATAAGTGACGTCTTCTTTCTTTACTCTCTACCAAGATTTTCACTTTCTTTTCAAATAAATAAATAACAAAGAAATGAATAAATTGGTCCCTTATTTTGTCCGGTAGCACCAACATCCTGGCATAATTCAAAGCACGAAGTGAATCTTCGCCCAAACGAAATAAATCTGTACACGTATAAATTCTAATCCCAATTAGAATTCTCGAATTTATTTCTTAACAGATTCGGATCGGTTCCATGGTTTAAACCTCGAAACATATTTAACTCGAACATAAAAAGTGATGCTCGGGTTAGCGAGAGGGACCCAGCATAACGCGCGGAGGGCTTGGCTTATCAAAATCGAATAAGCCCTTACCCTCACCGTTGATCAAGTTTTTGTGCCGAGAAATGTAATCATCAGGTGAAGGAATTCGTTGATCAGTTGCAGCCATGGGAGAAATTTAGGGTTTCAAGAGTGAAAGTCGCGTGGTGAAATCCGATCAGAACAAAAAAAAATGGCGTCTTGGAAGATGATTCAAGGGTTTAAAAGAGGCGTCAGATCTCAAACGATACTTCGAACTGTCGGGAAATCGCCGCGATGAAACCACGGTGAACGAGGCATAAGTCACACTAAAGAATGACAAGGAAATATCACCAAGAGGGAGTAGTACAAGTCATACAGATTTTCAAATGTGTCGATTCGTTGAAAATTTCAAAAGAATCAATTATATTAATTTTTTCAAACGGGGTATATTTCGACACCGAAAATTGGCTTGGGTCTTGGTCCGTCGTAAATCCCACAAAAAGTCATAAGGCCTAGCAAGGCATAGGTATTAGTAGTTGAGATACGGTAAACTAATGATCGATCAGAATGAAAGAGTCAGTGACGCATTATGTGTCAGTATGTGACGCCGATAGTCATGTGAAGTAGTTAATATATGTTCAATTCGTTTAAACGATAAGAAGAGCAGTTACCGAGGCACATTTGGGATTGTGGGGATAATGTGTAAGTGAAAAAACCGCAAGACGGTTTTATCTTGTA
This sequence comes from Rhodomyrtus tomentosa, assembly GCA_028455895.1. Lineage (NCBI taxonomy): Eukaryota > Viridiplantae > Streptophyta > Magnoliopsida > Myrtales > Myrtaceae > Rhodomyrtus > Rhodomyrtus tomentosa. Next base: position 11,504,449 of record JAPCWY010000011.1, read on the forward strand.
CTAATCTATAAATATTCGAAGATAGCTCTTTGTTAAGCCCAATCAATCAACAATCAAACACTTATCAATGTACTCTGCAATTTATCTTATCAAGCTTTTACTTTCCTAAACTTTACTTTTGTCATTTGCTTACTTCATGTCCGAAATCGCTACAAGGGATCATTTAAAACAATAAATCCGTAATCTCGACGTTTGATTGTGAATGATATTTTGCCGCGAGTCATTTCCAGCAAAACAATTTTCAATGAAGAAACATAACTTAAATAGGCTTATATGACCAGAACCGAATAAAGAATCTAGTAATGAAGGAAATTCCTGATCAAGACCTGAAACGAAATACAAAGTGATTTAGTGGAGGGTAGTTGGCGATGGCTAAGGTTCCTGAAGCTGCATTCCTTAATAGATTGGTGGGTCTACAACCTTGTGAGGTTTCAGAACTTAAAGCGGGAACTCGCATATTCGCTGTCTATGGAACGGTAGCTTATGTAGGGCTTTTAGTCTCTTCTGGCAATAGAAGTAGGATTTCCCTTTGATATTAGGTAGATTAATACTCTCAAATTGATTCAGGAGATAATTTTTTCAAGCCTGCACGCTCCATGTTAGTTGATAGAGGCTCTTTGTGCAAGATCATATGAAGAGGCAACGGACAAGCTGAAGCACAGATATTGAGAAAAAGGACTGGCCTACATCAATTTGAGACAGAGCATAGGAAGGTGTTTTCCTCTGATTTTATTCTGATAGCCCTGGCATGATTTCAAGAAGTGAGCGACAGATACCGCCAGGAAAGACGGTGTCTTTTTTCTTTTCTTGGCTTGTCTTCCTCATCCAGAAAATGATTAGTTCCTATGTTATTAGCACCTTCATTTTGGTAGAATGAGCACATCCCCTCGTTTGGATGCTCAATATGAATATCTAAGGCCATCTCTCCTTTGAGGGATCTTTTATCAAAGCACGTTACCTTAGTAGGTATAATTTTATGCACTAACACGTACAACAATGCATTGTAGCCTGTAGGTTTGTCCTTGTATGATTTAGGATACGGAAACTTTTGTGCTTTTCACTTCAAAGATGCTGGAACTTTTCGTGCTATTTGTCACCCTTATTCTGAATGTCTTGTTCTCCAATTAACAGTTTTCTTTCAATCAAATGTTCTCTTATGATATTAATCCATCAGTTTAAGTCTTTGATGGGTAGTTACTGCCGCACTTCTTTTCCTTTCCCCATTTTTTGGACATGAAGGATGGCATGCCTCCGCTACTCTGAAGCATGAATTAATTAGTGGAATATTGTAGGTAGATGAGTCACTAAAACAAAGATGGTGACTCCGGAAGTAGCAGTGGTGCTGGTAATGGTACTAGCGGCAGCAGCAGAGTCCCAGGTGAAGATTCGAAGATGGGAAATCCAGTGGAAGATGGATCAGTTGAAGGAAAAGACAAATCACCCAAAAAGAAATGGTTCAACCTTAGTCTCAGAGTATCTGATAAAAGGCTTGGTTGAATTGTAGAGTTGTATGGAGGGTGTATTTACATTCATCCAGCATTCCACCTATTGGGGCACTACCTTGCAGTCCTCTGAAGATCTTGGATCGCAGATTCACCTGGTACTCGTCTTCTGGGTCTTCTTTTTGTTGTTTATACAGAATCAATGTTGTTTGTAGTGACTATTAGTTGTATCTTGTTTTCGTCTTTCCAGTGTTGACATGGCGTATTTAAAAAACAGACAGAGTGAATGGAGAGGAAATGCCGTGCCTTTTGTAGTCATCCCTTCATTTGCCACGGGTGTTGCTGATCTTCTAATCATGTATCTAACCTGCATGCAGTACTGTATTGGTCCTGAATGCCTGATTTGATTTATTTCGATTTTGGTTTCAGATGATGCTCTGCCTTTGAGTAATAGCGGAATGACTTCTTTTTGGGTCATATATCTGAGGAATGCATCCTTCTCAAGTCTACCATGTTTCGATCCAAAAAAATAAAAAAAGAAAAGAAAAGAAAGGTCTTCCATGTTAGAATTTGGAAGAGAGAGAGAGAGAGAGAGAAGTGAGGATTACGACAGGTTTCCACCTTGTAGTTGGTTGTGTGACGCCAGTAGTGAAGCCAGAAACCACGTTAGACTATGAACCCCTCAACTGATTGTAAATATTTTATTAGTGTGTCGATTTTGAGAAGTTAGTGATTAAATTAAATCTAAATGTCAGGTCAAGAGACAAGCCGAGCTTAGATATTGGGCCTGAAAAACGGCCCAATGAGCGATTTCGAGAATACTTTCTCGTGAGTCTTGGGTAGCCAACCAGTATTGTCGTTTATTTGGGGACTGAAAGGTCAAAAAAGGGTGAAAAATACCGCCCGTTCAATGTCAATTTGACAAGTTGGTTGTGCGAGCGGGAGTTATCCAATAAATTTACGAAGCTTTAACTTATACGGTCCTGAGATTGACATGGTAACGTTTTAGTTCTTTGCACATCTTCATCTATGAGATTGTAATCCAAAGGGTCATTATTTCGTCGACTAATACATTATTCATATATTGATCTTGCATTTAATTTAAATGTTTTTTATATCACTAGTCTTGGTTTTAGGTCATGTGAAAAAATTCTTTTAAAGCAATTTGATTCGATAAAAAAAAAATTGAGGAGCCATTCAATGGATGAGGATCTCGTTAGTAGTTATAAAGTTGTCATTCCAGTCGTTTTTCATTTTCTAATGACACAAATGATTTTCTTTTAGTTAGTTTAATATTTTCTCTACAAGTGATTAGCAATATTTCGGTATTTGATTTTTTTTTCCCCCTCTTTATACTCGAGAAATTTCACTTACTGGAATTTGTGAGAGTTTCTCTTTTTATATTGGTCCTTGTTGGCCTTTTTTAAATCCTATAATCTCTTGACCAAAGAAGTAATTGTGTAAACTTAGATTAAGCCAAGAAGAGGGGGAGGGGGGGCGCTTGTTCCGAGAAGTCCTCGCTGGCGGCCTCCCGAGCGAGGCGTTCCGCGAAACGTTGATGAAGGCGCTGTCGGCTGTTTCTGCACTCCCTCGTCCGACGAATACCTGGATGTCTCCGGGATCTACGAATACGGTTCGACCGGTCTCGCGATCGAGTCGCACGTCTTGAAGTTATGGATTTGGGTTAGTCATGGAATTGAGTTGAAATTAGGTGCTTTGGCCAGTAATATGTAGATTAGGGTTTGCTGTGCTGTATTAATCTTTTTAATTCTTTTATTAGCATTTTGCTCTCCCCATGGCGAATTTTCCCGTGCCTGGTGTCTTTCCGGCTTTTTGTCCGGATAAGGTTCCCGTTGTGGAAGATGAGAAAACTGGGACTTACTATCGAGCTGACTGTCTGCTCGAAGATTTTTGCGATGAGAAGCTCGAAAAGGCTTCGAGCCTTAATGTGGAGAAGGCTACGGAATTCAAGCAAGTACTTGAGAACATGTATACCCTCTCCGAGGGGAAATTGGGGGTACACATAAAAGACTATGGTATCACCGCTCCGGACACCCAAAATACTCTCTCCGATCCCCTTTTCGTGGAGTTTCGGGTGCAAACGCCCATTTGTCCACGTCTTTTTCAATTTGGGTAAGTACCGCCCATGGATGTCGGAGTCAAGCTAAGCTAACTTCCTTTTTCGAAAATGTTAGTATTAGCTTTTGGTTTTATGTCTTCGATATTCACTATATTTCCACCCCCCCCCCCCCCCCCCCCCCCCCCCCCCCCCTCAATCTACTGTAGGCCGTACATGCGACCTCGACATGTGCAGGACAAATTTGAAGATTTGAGAACCCTATTTGAGGAAAAGGACTGTAGCTTCCCCTTTGCCACTTGTCATATTGGTCAGGCTTTCGAAGAAGAGGTTGTGCATTATTCTTTGTGATAATCATAAATCCTGCATGTTTTATGCATGATTGCTGCCCCGATACTATTGCATAGAATATCTCGTCTTAAGACTACATTACACACAAGACATGACTGTCTCGTTAGTCAATGGTCTTAAAACGTGGTCTCCAATGCTGTATTAGCGATAATGTGGCCCTTGTATTTTAACCTGCTATTGATTCTAATGCTTTTCACATGTGTAGATTTCTCCTTCCCGTGGTCTTGTGATCCGCCATGAGTTCTCAGTCGCTGAGATCCAGTATTTTGTCGATCCAAAAGATACAACCCATAGTGATTTTTGTGTAGTTGCAGCGGTGGAAACTTTTATGTTCCCAAGGGAAGAACAAAAGTATGGCCAGTCTGCGATTAAAATTCTGCTTGGTCAAGCAGTTTTTAAGGTTAGCTTGAATCCTCTTTTGCAATTGATTTTTCTTGCCCTAACTGAGTCTCACAAATTTCCCATTTTTTTTCTTTTTTAATTTAAGGGAATTGTTGACAATATGACCCTCGGCTAATACATTGGCGAAGCCTTTTTATTTTTAACATGCCTTGGCATCACTTGCGTTTTAGGCAGCGTTTTTGGAGCGAAATGTCTCCCTATGCAGCAGATTGTTGGGTTGCTGAAATCGAGTGTTCAAATGGTTGGATTGAGTGCGTTGACATTGCTTATAGTCCAGAGCATGATTCACAAGCACGCACGGTAAGAGTTATGTTGTGTTCTTTGAAGTATTCTCTTTCTTTCTTTTCTTGTGTTGAAGTTATTGAAGACTAGAAGGCAGTCCTTTTGGTAGGCCGGGAGAACGGTCTTCATTGTGAGGCTATCATATATGTCTGTGATTATTCACTAATCCTAACGTACACCCTCCTTTATTCATGCTCGAATGAAGCGAAAAATCTTTATTGATGCATCATCTTCATTGAGGTAACACTTCCTTTGGCAACATCAGATTCTTCCCTAATTCATTAGTATTTTTTACATAAAAACCCAATCAGTGGAAAATTGAAATAACTGAACCTCTGATGATTCTTGTAAAAAGTAGTGAATCTGTAAACGTCTCCGGTTTGAGTATGGAAGGGAAATAATAAAAGCTTAGATTTTTTTTTTTAAATCATCAGATTAATTAAAAGGTACTTTTTTCCCTCCTCCATCAATGTTGTCAATGATGAGCTTCAAGTGAGGATTGTTTTGGACCGTATAAATTTTAGAGTATGTAGGAAATTATTTTATGGGCGGAAATAGCATAAAAAACCCGAACCCTAGTTAACTCATGTTTATCAGAAATTATCTCATATCTATACATCTAAGGAGAGTACCACAATAGTGGTTGCTCAATTAGGCATTGGAGAAAAGATGGATCTGAGCAGGATTCGTACAAGGTTCATGCAAGGGTCGTGAAATGTGTGATGTTCTCATGTTTTTTAATGGATGTTGTTTGGTCTCATTTTAAAAATCCCATAGGAAGAGTGCATACAAGAAAATATTAGGTGCATCTGTCCATCCCTCCATGTAGATTGGAAACCAGTCCTCTTATCATTTGACACATGTACAACTATGGCCAAGCCACCAATATTTTGTCGCATGTGGGAGAAAATACTGGGTAGCGTGACTCGCCAAGTCGATAGATCACTCAATTTAAATTTTGCCACTTGTTGAGGTAGGGCTTACTTTTTAGAATTTTTTTAAATGCACCCTTGTCCGTTATGCTCTCCCATGCCTCCGATTTGTTCGAAATATGAAAATAAAGAGAAAAATGTTGTAATGTGGTGGCTGTTTGTATACGTGGCCGGTTTCACGGAATCGCCGGTTCCAGTTCAAGAACCCGCAGCTCTGGTTCCACCAAAAGGGAAATCGGAATCGGCCCTTAAGGGACTAGTTCCGATTTCGATTTCGGTTTTGAAATTTTAATTTTATTTTTGAAATAATAAAATAAATAAATTATTTATTATAAATTATAATCATTAATCAAATTATACATTATAATAAAATTTGAAAAATAAAAACATTATTTTTTGTGTAATAAAAAAATTATAAATTATAAAAAAATATTATTATGATTATAATTTTTTGTGGCAATTCGAAATTGGAATTGGCTCGTGAAGGCCGGTTATTGTTTCGGTTCGGAACCGCAGGCCTGGTTCTAGGCCTGTTCCAGGCCCATGGTTCTAAATGACCATGTCTAGCTGTTTGTATTCTTGCTCATTTGGATTTATCATAATCTTCACTTTACATGCTGGGCTTTAAAAAAGATAAGCAACAAATGAAATGGACAGGGAAAAATTATTGGGGTCCAAATTCCGAGTTCAATAAGCTTGTTTTCATTTGCTTTGAAGTTCGATGTGGGTTTGACCACAATTGAAAACAAATATACATACATATATTATATAAATAGATCTGGTCCGGTTGAAAACAAATATACATACTAGCTAGAATAAAAAAAATATACGTACATATATTATATAAATAGATCTGGTCCGGTTGATTGGAGGTGAGTGATTCTCACTTGAAACGGAAAACTAGGTTCCAGCAGATTGAAATTAGGAAGTGGAACAATACGCAGTGAAAACCTCCCAAAACCAATCGATCGTGTGCTGTCTGATCCGATTCGAATGGATCCCAATTTTTTTCTCGCTCCCTAGTAGGTTCGTGGGATTTCTAAGGCACCTAGTGTGCACACCGCCAAAAAAGAAAGGCACTTACTTCGAGAACAAATGAAACGGGAAGTGATGGTTTATGGAGAAAAGCAAAAGCTAACGGTGATTATGAAATCACTTCTGGGTCGAGAATTAATTACGACAGGATAATTAATTTTTCATGTTTTGCTTTGAAATAGAATTTGAATTTTCAGTTTCTGCTTCAAAATTTGATTATTAATAAAGAAATACGTTTGATAACTATTAAAAAATATAATGTTCGAAATATTATTAAAAAAATATTCGATGACGGTGACGACGATTAGTGGCGACCAGTGACCGGCGGCGACCGACGGCTGCCGACGGGCGACCAGCGGCTGTAGGCCCCGATCGGCCGCAGCGAGAATGACTTCTGGACCGAAGAAGTAAAAAAGTTTTACTTCTCAAAATCGATCAAAAATATTGCTAGAAATAGAAAATCTTGTCACAAGTCAATATTTTTACCAAATAACTTTCTACTTCTGGTGAATGTTTACCAAACGCATTTTCCTGTCAGATCGACTTCTCGCAGGGAAATGGAAAATTTGAAGTGTTATCATGGCCTAACTCCCCACTTGATTGTTTATATCCTATTGAGATTATTGTTAAATATAGTTTTGTCTGCATGTCATGTAATTTGCAGGTTTCAAGTGGAGATTGCTAGATGTCTTCTTCGACGGCTTCTGGACTCACGTGTAGGAATAGGCGATTCGTGTGATCACTATAAATGGATTTCGTGTACAGACAAAAGCCAAGAAAATGCTAGATGTTTATATTGCGGGCCCCATATTGGTTGTTCTAGTGCTCTCAGGGGACTAATTCGATGGATCGTATGGCTAGATGTAAGGAGTACCCATATGCAGACGTCGAAAAAAGGCAGGTCAGCTTGTTGAGATCAATAGTTTATTTGGTCCACGGAAATTTGACGAGGATGCTAGTTCAAAGAACTCAGAACCCTGTTTATTATCGCTAAATTGCCTTTTAAATTTGTACTAGTGTGTAATACGTTGAAGCGTGATTACTATGATTTATGCACAGAGGAAAGAATTAGATTGATCAAATATTATGCCGACACATGGACTTCTTGTCAAAATGTAAATTACATGCGTCTTCCTACACATTTATACGAGGGAAAGAGTTACCTACTAGTAATGATTGAGAGTATGCCCGAGAGGTTCTTCCTTTCTTGAAGTTGATATTTGATACGGCTTAAAAAGTTTCGGGTTGTTCTTATGTCACTAGTAATGATTTGGCAAAGGATGCTTACGGGCTTTTTGGGATGAGTGATGAATGTCGCTTGAATGAGGATAGAAGTTTTTTTTAATTTGTTTGCTTCATTTCTTCCCCTTCCTTTGTCATCTTTGTAAGAAAGTTTTGTTTTCTCGTTTTCTCAATCGAGCAAATCGCAACCGCTGATATGGAACATTTTGAGGTTGTAATTTTGTCAATGGGAAGTTACAAAGTGTCCATTGTGGTATTTTGATTTTCTTTCGCAGCTTGATGAATTGAAAAACACATCATATTACTTTTGGGGGCCTCCTTTTTTTTTATATTAAGAAAAAATCAAAATCTGAAACACGAAATCTGACCCAAACAATCAGGCCATGTTCCGTTCGATCTTGTTCCGGGTCGATATACTAACGTTAGCAAAATGGGTTATATTACGCAAGCTTACATGTACATTTTCACAAGGTCTTAAACAAGTGATTAAACAAGTGAAAATACAGAAAATGAGTCGTGATCTTATAGTAAATGCAAACAGAACTTGAAACAAAGTAAAATGTAAAAAATCACACTCAATAACCTAGCATTTTTATTATTATTTATAATCAAGGTGTTCAGGCCAGCTTGCGTGCACCTCGATTATTCCTCGGGGGAGACTAGCACAGCAACCCACTGCCATGACCCCCCACTTAAATCACAGGTACTCATTTAGGGAATCGAACAAACCTAGCATTTTTCCCGACCAAGAGAAAAAAAAAACTAACATTTTGACTACTTTTGCTTTCCTATAGAAAGTCCATAAATGGCAAAACTCATTATGTAAATAAATAATCGAAAAAGTTAGGAATTACATGATTTATTCTCCTTTTGTCGAAAAAGTTGACCAGAAAAATTCTCTAGTTGCCTTGGGTGGTGTCCAGGTGAGTCGATCTTGTGGAGAATGCAATTTCCAGCAAGGAGTGCTACGTGTCATGTTTCTAGGCACTTAGAAAAGAGTTTGTAATAATATGATTACTAGCATCACACTCATCCACTGCACGGAGGTGTAACTTTTACATTTGTACAAAACTGAAATATTGTCTTTGTAGAATCCGTTTAATTGTATCCCCTTTTGTATGAATTTTACTACTCTTTTCAACGAATGCGGGATTTGTAGTTCATAGTATTTGTCTATGGTAAATATAAGGACCCGATAATAGCTAAAAATTAAAAAAATTATAATTTTAAAAATTCATAAACCTATTGCAATTATGTTAATTCATTCATAAACTTTTTTTTTATCAATTTAGTACTAATCCTTTTGCATTTATGTCAATTCAATCAATCTGATCAATTTTGGATGGTCGACGCCAACGTCGATATCATCCGGCAGTAATGTGGTGTTGATGTATCAATTTTTAATAATATTTATATTTTTAATTTGTTGTTTATTTATTTATTCTATTTATTCTTCTTTTTTCTCAGCCAGCCGTCGGATCAGCGGTCAGCCTCGGTCTTGCCCCTTGCTAGACCTCACTTCCCCTCCTCCTCCGATCGAGGAAGTAGAAGAAGAAAAAAAGTAAAAAATAATTCAAAAAAATACTAAAAAAAATCTGAAATATTAGGTTAGCGCCGGCCAGTCAAAGTTGGCCAGATGAAATAAATTAATATAAAAAATAAATTTAGGACTAAATTAGCAATATATATATATATATATATATATAATTGACATAATTACAATAAGTTTGTGACCTTTTTGGTAATTTTTTCGCAAAAAAATTGTTAATTGTCATGGCTATATGAGACTGAAAAGTTCACATGTAATTAGAAAGATATTTATAATATTGTGAGAATATAAGAAAAATCACTAGATGAATACTTGATGGGATGAATTACGTTTCTAAGTTGAAACATTAAAACTCATTAGAACGAATGATAGATAATAAATAAGACATGCCTCTAGCCTACATAGCACCGATACACGTATTTAAGGATTTTTTGCGTATCGGATACGGCGGCATATCAATATACTCGGACACAAGGTCAACGCATGTCCAAGGGCGTCCGAATGGTCAACTCCCCGAACACGCGTGTCCAGGCGTCTCCCCATGAAATCAAAATTGTGTTTCGGCTCGTTGAGTTCAAATTTGGGTTTCAAATTATAAATTCGAGTATTTCAGGCCCAAATCCAGAAAACCCTCTCAATTTCTCGAGCCTAATTTACAACGTATTTCGCTCGTTAATACAATTTATGGAGTATTTGAACTTTTTTCTAATTTTTACTAATATTTTTCTTCAAATATGAAATAATTATGACATTTAGACATATATGTGATGTTTGGAGTTCATAAAAACGATAATTTAAATGTATATATAAAAATATAACGTATCTCAGCGTGTCGAAAATATTTATTTTTTGAGAAACCACGTCGGCGTATCGTGTCATATCGTGTACCGTACCGTATCTGTCACGTCCCGACTCTCGAGCCCGCGACATCCCTTGCCAAATCGCCACCAGGTCATAATAGATAGTGTCCCAGGCAATTGCTATCGACCTAAGCTTATATTGCGCAAGCGGAACGTACCATCTTCCATTCAATAAAATCACATGGGATAGATAGAAAGTAAAGCCAGATTTCAAAATACAAAAGGCTGATGAGAATAGATGATTCATAACCTTACAGAGCCATCAACTGATAAATACAACCCCATGCTTCGGGGTGGCCCTCTAGGACTCACAAAAAGATACAGGAGTCAGGTAAGGTTAACTCTCATCTATCCCAAAACAGTATCCCCCACAAAATAACCACAGTTCCCTGACTACAAAAAGGCCCTAACCCACTACTGGGAAGACTCGACATCCGTGTCGTAATAATCAAACGGGGGAGCCGGGTCATTTGGGTCATCACAAGAACTCTGGCTAGAACGCACAGAGGGGGCTACCGATTGCTCAGGCTCGAGATCGAGCTCCATATCAGGCGCGGGGTCCATCACTTCCCCATCAGGTGTATCAATATCCATCGGGTCCCAAGCGGGGATATTAGAGACCCCCTGTAGAGGTGGCCCCTCAAATCCTCGAAGCGGACCGAAGAGATCCATCCCATCACGAAGATACCAGGCTTTAAAGAGATGTGCCACCAGATGTGGCATCCCTTCATCAACCCATATCGTCGTGATGTGACGCTCCCACATCTGGTCCGTACCTAATACCGGATGGAGACTGATATCAAGTGATGAGTCAGTGGGGGTGCCGAACCGCACCGGTCTTTCCATTACTTCGGACCTGAAAAACAATTGTCCCGCGACGGGGTGAGAAATGAATCTCAGTGAATCAAGCCTAATCACGGTTAGGACAATAATTCGCCCAGAACATCCTAAGTGCCACAAAAAGATCACAAGATAACAACAGATATATATATAAATATATCAATCATAACAAGTCTGACAAATCTACCACCAACAGAGGTACAACCACTCAGGCATACACAAGTTCATTATTAATCAATGACCCACGCGACTGGCGTGATAAATACATCAATAGTGCGATCCCGCACTCTTCTAGCAAAACCAGGCTACGTCCACTTTACCCTCTCAGCGACGGCTACTACAAGCAGTGTATCCAGTGCACCCGGCACGGCACTGCGAGTAGGCATTCCTTAAAAAGGAGCTTCGGTCCTTCACAAGCTGCGACCGGCATCCGATAATCCCTTAAAACCGTACGACTGGCACGGGGCATGGATTATCGTGCTTCTGACAAGTCGCAAATTTCCATACAATCAGTACGGTACAAGTACCCACGGTACAAAGCGAACTTGCCAGGTAGCGTCATTGACCCTTTTAATGACCACACAAATTGCACTCGGCAATCAATTCATTGATTATCTTGGATTAACGCCAAAATCCACAAGAAATACAATCAACTCGGCCCCAAGGCCCACAAGATTCCCAATGGAGCATATCAGCCAGGCAGACAAACCAATCAAGCAATTTACTCATTCTCAAATAATCAACTGAACCCGGCGATTTCAAGCTCAATTCATAATAGAAATCTTAATCCTCGGTCAAACTATAGCAATCAATTGTTCGCTCGTCTCTAACCTGACACTCACTCGCGAGCAACTCAATTAATCAATTAATTGCTAAATTACCACAAATAGCCACAGACAATTAATCGATCGACCATGTATCCTAACCATGGTTTCTATCTAAACCGGTCCCGATCGAAATATTTTTTTTTTTACATAAATAAATAAATAATTAATAAATAATTAATTAACTAAATAAATAAAACAGACTAATCCTAAGCGCAATTAGCGCCCTAACCAAGGTTTAGAGTCAACTCACTATTTGAGTTAGCTCGATCGGCGACGGCGACGGCGGCGGCGGCGGCGGCGGCGGCGATAAAACTAAGGTTTATCGCGCAACGAATCGGGCTCAAACTTCGGCGACACCCCGTAGGAGTCCGGCGAAGTCGCCGGAACAGGTGGCCGGCGGCGGAGCTCCGGCGAGCGGCGACCGGCGGCCTACAACAGTAAACAACTCAGAATATTCAATCGGCAACCTCACTGTTTTGGCCGTTTTCCGGCGACATGGGCTGGGACAAGGCCGGCCAAGGGTCGGGGGCTCACCTAGGGGTCGGTGGGAGTCGGCCGGAACAGGTGGACGGCAGCGGAAGGCGGCCGGCGACGGCGGACAGCCGCGATCAGTGGCTGTCCTGTTTTCGAGCCGAAACAGGGCTCTCGGTCGGCGGCGGTTTCCGGCGGCCACGCGCGGCGACCGGCGGAGCTGAGCTGGGTGGCGGTAGAGGAGACTCAGGGGAGTCGTCTGGCGGCGGCGGTGTGGTACGGCGGCGACGGTGGCGGCCGAAACGAAGACCAGAACAACCCGGGTTCAAAAACAGAGCACCGAGACTTTCGGGGCGGATTCCGGCGGTTCCGGCGGCTGACGGTCGGCGACGAGGGGTGGGATCGATCGAGGGGAGGTCGGGGGTTAGCTGGGTGGTGGTGGTCGGCGTCGGTGGCGGTCGGCGTCGGTGGCGGCCGTGGCGGCCGGAGGAGGCCGCGGAGTTCTCGGGTCCTCTGACTCGAAAACAGGGCAGGCCTGGCCGCGAGTTTCCTTCGGCGAAACGGCGGCGGCGGCGGCTCGGCCGGGGTCCAGGCGACGGCGGCGAGTGGCTGGGGACGGTGGCTGCCGGTGGGGGTGTGGTGGTCGCGAAAAATGGCGACGGAAGGAGGAGGAATCGGTCGGCAAAGGGGGTTGTCGGCAAAGAAAAAAAAGAAGAAGAAGGAAGAAGAACAGAAGAAGAAGTAGCAGGAAGAAGAAGAGAAGAAGGAGCAGCAGCAGGCGTGCATTGGGCAGAGGGCAGGTGGGGCCCACCTTGACTTTGGGCCAAAAAATTTAATTTTTTTGTCTCATGTGAGTGAATTATTGGGAGGGGCAAAATGGTAATTTTGGCGCGCCGGGACTGAAACGAAATTTTTGGTGTACTGATCGATGGGTAATTTCGGCAATTTCACTGGTCAAGCTCGATCAGGGTTAAGCTTGTTTGCAAAAACGGCAATTTAAAAATCGCCACGGATTAATTTCGAAACTCAATTCGAAATAATCTAAAGTTCGGAATTCGTCCAAATTTTCGTCTTTTCAGTCCTTATAGTCCAAAATGGCGTCGACTATGAATATACATTCATATCATTAAATCGACTCCCGGCACTTACAAGGGTTGAATTTCCAGGACGTCACAGTATCGGTGCTACATAGCTCCTTACGAAGAGCGGGAGGTTAAACGAACATCAATCAAACACCTGGCATTCGCGACTGGGTTCCCTAAGGCAGAGGAACACAGTCGCATGATCAAATTCCTGAGGACGAGAGCGTTGCGATGTGCGAGCGTTGCGTCTCCACACGATGGTCGTGTATTCGATGGTTTCCTCCACCCGTCAGCACGTGGGTTCTCGGCCCAAGCCGCCCATCTGCTTTCGCAATGTCCAAACGACTCGGAGCTTCCGCCTTCAGGCGTCGACTCACGTTCCTACGCCAGTATGCTCCAAGACTGCATCCCCAGCGGAGACCCCACTTTGGCCAGGCCTCTCCACTGCGACGTCATCAAGAGGGGTGCTTGCCTGGACCTGTTTGCTTCCAACATCCTTCTCAATGCGTACGTGAAGTCCGAGCTCTTGTGGGATGCACGCATTCTTTTTGACGAATTGCCCAAGAGAAATACCATATCGTTTGTGACATTGATCCAGGGCTTAGCGCAGGCCGTCCAGTTTGGCGAGGCTATCGAGCTTTTCGTTACGCTGCATAGGGAGGGGCACGAGCTGAATCCATTTTCTTTCACTACTTTCTTGAAATTGCTTGTGAGTGTTCAGAGGGCAGACATGGCTGGGACTGTTCATGCATGCATATGTAAGTGGGGCCATGCTACGAATGCTTTTGTTGGGACAGCTTTGGTAGATGCTTACCGTTGAGATCTAAGTGGCTATAAGTTCGTCTATGGAAAATTAGGATAATCGACAAACCTAAAATCAAGCGTAAAATGAAAAATCCGAATATAGACGAATGATCCGAGCCTTACGAATTCAGGTTGTGTCCTTAATATAAATTTGTTCCCTCCACTAATACCCAAAGTTCTTGGACAATTGTCCTTAATATAAATCCGAATATAGACGAATGATCCGATCCGAGTCATCTTATTATGATTTTGTACGGAGCATTTTAATGACTTTCGCGACCTTATTTCTTTTTCAAGTTATGATGATTGACCGAGGAATCTTTGGAGATTATTGAAGGTCAACAGCATGGTGGGATGTTCGTGTGCTCGCCGGGTTCGGGGCGTGACAATTTTTCAGGAATTATTCGAGCGTTTTGCCGTATTCGGCTATCTCCATTGAGAAATAGAAGAAAGAACATAAGCACCATTTCAACTGGTTTGGATAAAATGGTGGTGAAATTGGTTGGAGGCCAAGGAATTCAAGTTTGATAAGTTGTTCCAGCAAGAATCAAGCCAAGGTCAGTAATGTCTGTTAGAGGGCTTGTTTCTTGTATGGAGTCTTCTATTATTTCGATTCTTCTATATGAGATCTATCATGCTTAAAAATCTGTAGAATACATTTTCATGGAGATAGAACCGATTCTCATATCTGCGCTTAACGGGCACAATATGAGCATGTTAGCTTATGGACAAACTGGTATCGGCAAGACGTGCACAATGGTCAGTGACCTCAATTTCTTGTTTCAACAATCACAATTATTCTACAACTCCAGTGTTCAAAGAAAAACGAAGTAAATGAGGAGCATTTGTATTTTCTTCAGGATGGAGTAAATGATAAGTCGAGAATTGTCCCTTGGACTCTCGAGTAGCTTTTCAGCCATGCCTCTAAGGACAAGTATCTTCTCTAGCATTTTCCATCAGCATGTTGGAGGTATACATAGGGAACCCAAGAGATTTGCTAGTTCCAAAACGCCCGGTAACCATATCATGAATTCTCACGCAGTTTAGAACAATTAGATAACCATGAGGCGCGCAAACTAGGGTAATCTATTTAGGGATAATTAAAAAAAAATCAACTGGTCCGGTCAGTGGATCCGGTCCGGTTTTATGCCCTTAGAACTGAGAATCGGACCGCCGGTCCTGATACGGTCCGGGCGGTTTCGGTCCGGGTGGTTCGATTTGCTCATCTCTAATTTTGTTACCATACGTGTTTCTATTTCAAAAGTATTTCCGAAACACTTTTGGAACAAAAAACTTTCCAGGAAGTGTTACCAAACGCAGCCTAACAACATCACACCGTTAGATTTTTAGGGTCTGTTTAACAGTGTTCCCGTTCCTCTGTTTATGTTCCTCAGTGTTTCTGTTCCTGGATGATTTTTTTAAAACCAAAATGCGTTTGATAACTGCTTAAAATTTTTATTCTAGGAACAAAAACGCATTTGGCAACTGTATAAAATTTTTGTTCCTAATTTTTTATTTAAATTAAATAATTATATAATCATTTTTGGTGACAAAGAAAAGAGAAAATAATTAAATCAAATAGTGATTAAGGAAAAGAAACAAAAAATAAAAAAGAGTTGTGAAGAAGGAAGTTAATTTTTTTTAGATTTAAAAATACATTATTGAAGGGGAAATTGAAATAAAAATATCAACTATCTTTGTGGATTTTTTTGACCACAAATGATATATATATATATATATATATTAATTTTTTAGGTATTTTATAACTAAATAAATTAAAAAAATAAAAAAATATATGGCAAATATTTTTAATTCAAAATTGATTCCTAAGGTAGGCCAATGCTTTTAGAGTTAATTTGACAATTTTTATGATTTTTTTGTTATTTTTAAATTAATTTTAAAAATAAAAATAAAAATAAAAATAATTAAAAATTATGTTTCAACAAGAACCGAAAGTATCGAGGAAAAATTCATAAAAGTATATGTTAGAAAATAACGATTCTCAAAAGTTCTAAAACATAAGAATTAATTTTTTTTAATTTTGAAAAACGATCCAAAATATTTCTGAAAATAGAATTAGAATCATAATTTGTATTTTTCTGTTTTTTACTGTGCCCGATAACAGAATCAAAATTTGTATCTTTCGGCACCGTTACGGTTACCCAAAAAATCACTTTGCTCTCATTTTCTCCATCCCTCGCCTTCTCTCCCCGCTCTCTCTCTCTCTCTCTCTCTCGCCCCCCGGCCTCCTCTGCCGCGCGATGGACTGCACCGATTACTCGTTCCGAGATGTCCTCGCCGGCCGCCTCACGAGTGACGCGTTCCGCGAAGAGCTGATGAAGGCGCTGAAGGACGGCTGGTTATGCACTCCATCGTTGCACAGATACCGGGATGCCCCCGGGATCTACGAATACGGCTCGATCGGTCTCGACATCGAGTCGCGCGTCTTGAAGTTATGGCATCGGGTTAGCCATGGAATTGATTTGAAATTAGATGTTTTAGCCAATAATATGTAGATTAGGGTTTGTCAGCTGTGTTGATCTTTTTAATTCTGTTATTAGCATTTTACTCTCTTCATGGGGGTAATTGGCTTGCCTCATGTCTTTCCGGCTCGTTGTCGAGAGAAGGTTCCCGTTGTGAAAGATGAGAAGACTGGGACTTTCTATCGAGCTGACTATCTGCTCAAAGCTTTTTGTTATGAGAAGCTCGAAAATGCTTCGAGCCTTAACGCGGAGAAGGCTGCGGAATTCGAGCAAGTACTTATGAACTTGTATACCCTCTCTGAGGAGAAGTTGGGGGAACACATAAAAGACTATGGTATCACCGCTCCGGACACCCAAAATACTCTCTCCAATCCCTTTTTGGTGGAGTGGAGGGTGCAAACGCCCATATGTCCACCTCTTTTTCAATTTGGGTAAGTACCACCCTTGGATGTCAAAGTCAAGCTAAGTAACTTCCTTTTTCGACAATGTTATTTTAGCTTTTAGTTTTATGTCTTCGATATTAACTATATATTCCACCTCCCTCTCTCTCAATCTACTGTAGGCCGTACATGCGACCTCGCTATGCGCAAGACAAATTTGAAGATTTCAAAACCCTATTTGAGAAAAAGGACTGTAGCTTCCCCTTTTATACTTGTCATACTGGTCAGGCTTTCGAAGAAGAGGTCGTGCGGAATTCTTTCTGATCATCCTAAGTCTTGCATGTTCCATGCATGATTCTGCTCCGATACTATTGCATAGAATATCTTGTCTTAAGACTATATTACACATAAGACTTGACTGTCTCGTTAGTCAATGGTCTTAAAACGTGATCTCCAATGCTGTATTAGAGATAATGTGGCCCTTGTATTTTAATCTACGGTTGATTCTAATGCTTTTCACATGTGTAGATTTCTCCTTCCCGTGGTCTTGTGATCCGCCATGAGTTCTCAGTTGCTGAGATCCAGCATTTTGTCGATCCAAAAGATAAAACCCGTGGTCAGTTTTTTGTAGTTGCAAAGGAGGAAATTTTTATGTTCCCCAGGGAACAACAAAAGGATGGCCAGTCTGCGATTAAAATTGTGCTTGATCAAGCAGTTTCAAAGGTTAGCTTGAATCCTCTTTTGGAATTGATTTTTCTTACGCTAATTGAGTCTCACAAATTTCCTTCTTTTTTAGGGAATTGTTGACAATATGACTCTCGGCTACTACATTGGCAAAGCCTTTTTATTTTTAACATGCCTTGGCATAGACAAGGATCACTTGCGTTTTAGGCAGCGTTTTCGGAACGAGATGGCTCCCTATGGATCAGATTGTTGGGTTGCTGAAATTGAGTGTTCCAATGGTTGGATTGAGTGCGTCGACATTGCATATAGTCCAGAGTATGATTCACAAGCACGTATGGTAAGAGTTATGTTGCGTTCTTCGAAGTATTCTTTTATTTTATTTTATTTTTGAAGTTATTGGAGAAGGTGCACAATACTGATAGAAACAGCTGCCTTTTCTGTTGTCTCAGTAAGTGAAATTGCTGTTATCATAAGGTTCTCTAGAGTCTTTTTGAAATCCTTCCAGAACTCTTCACCCTGGTTCTAATTTTTAGGCAGCAGAAGCGAAGTTATGGAATGTGAATCTTAAGCTCCAACATGCCTAGGAAACTATTGTTGTTTATCTTTCATTTTTATCCGTGTTACTTCTTTCTTCGATGATATCTGTATAGCAAGGAGTGGCTTTGTTACATTGTATATGTTCCTTTTTTGCTGTTGTGTGGGAACCATTTGATGGATGACACATGTTTTCTGTTGTTGCGCAATTATATTCTTTTGTCTAATATACTGTTTGAAGCAAAACATTATCCAGCACATTTTGAGGGGTAGAACTGGATAAGAGAAAGCTTAGAGATGTATACGATCCACTGATTATAGAGGCATCCAGTTGGAGTGATGATTGTTACCACTTGACTGGAGCAAAGTGGAGTTGCTCTTCTTGACAATGAAAAACCTACTGAAATGAGAGAAGAATCAATAATTCTTCATATTATTTAATTTTCCTAGCTATTCTTGGAGTACATGGAGCAGGTTTTTGCCCTTCATTTCTGAATGCTTGAGTTTTTTGTCATTTGACAGGTGAAAAGTGTAATTGCCCTTATGGACAACGAAAAACTTACTAAAACCAAAGAAGAAGAGGTCATTCTTCGGACTAGTTAATTTTGCTAGCTATTCTTGAAATACATGGAGTAGGTTTCTGCCCTTTTATTTCTGAATGCTTGAGTTTGTTATCATTTGACAGGAGAAAAACAGATTGGCCCTTATTGACAATGATAAACTTACTGAAACCACAGAGGAAGAGGTAATATTCGGACTAGTTAATTTTGCTTGCTATTCTTGGACTACGTGGAACAGGTTTCTGTCCTTTATTTGTGAATGCTTGAGTTTGTTATCATATGACAGGATGAAAATGAATTTGTCCTTCTTGACGATGGAAGATTTATCGAAACCATTGCACCGACGGTAATTCTTCAGACTAGTTAATTTTGCTAGCTATTTTTGGGATAGATGGGGCAGGTTTCTGCCCTTTGTTTGTGAATGCTTGAGTTTGTTATCGTGTTTAACTAGTTGAAGTATCAATGCAGAAACTGTTAATTGCTCCAAACGAGAAGGAACTAGGTCATGCCTTTGGGGGAAATCAAAAGATAGTGGTTGAATCTCTTTTGGCAATGAGTAAAGAGGAAGCTTTGCTGATGAAGGATGATTTAGCATCCAAAGGAGAGTCTGCATTTCTTGTGCGCACTTGGGGGAAAACAGTAACAATCAAGGATAACATGATCAATATTTCTTTGAAGAGGATGAGGGAAAGTGAGAGGGCTTTTAGACCATCTGTTATTGAACCATCTTTTGGCATTGAACGCATAATACACTGTCTTTTTGAGCATTCTTTCTATATGAGGCCCAGCAAAGGGGGGGATGAACGAGTAAGTGTGTTCCACTTCCCTCCACTCGTAGCACCTATGGAATGTGCAGAGAAGTCAAGAGTGTGGAACTTATTAGAAGATCACTGACTGATGCTGGTTTTTCTCATAGGAATTTCGTCGCAGGTACTTATCCAATACAGAATTTGATCGCGCTACTTTTGTCCTAATCACAATGTAAGAGGGGGGGGGGGGGGGGTGTTGCGGTGGGGTGGGGATTTTCTTGAGGGGTTTGAATGCCAGTTTTTCTAAGATCAAGTTCTTAATCGTAATGATGGTATCAGCTCCAAAATGAATTGGCATCTTCTCTTTCTTTTCTTGTTAAAATCTGAGCTATGATTTGTGGAAATTTCTAAGGTTCTTGTTAGGCTTGCAGATCTGAGTGATACACAAGTATCATATAAGAGAACTTGTTTTGATTTGGAGCTGTATGTTTGGATTATCTTCTTACCCTTGGTGAAAGCACTAAAGTTACATTGGATGATCACTTGCTACTGTGCCCTGGCCATGTTCACAGGCAACACCATGGGGAAGGAGTATGCTATAGCCGATGAGATTGGCGTGCCCTTTGCAATCATTGTCGATTCAAATGTAAATGTGTCCATTCGAGATAGGGATGGGAGATAGAGTAATTGTGGGGAAGCGGCCTCAGTTGTGAAGGAGTTGATTGACGGGCGCAAGACCTGGTCCTCTATGTGGTTGGGGTTCTGATGTGCTTCTGCTGAAGAACAGTTGAGTCACTGGTGTCATTGTTTACTTAACTTTGCATCAGTTTTTTCTTTTTTTTTGGGTGGAAAAACTTTGTATTAGTTCGAATCAAACTTTTGGTCGCAACATGAGGATATTCGAGGTAGCAAACAAATTGTATACTTTTGATATGTGTTTTGGTCACTAAACATGCTGTTGATATCTTTTTCGCGTGGCAACACGGAGATAAAAACAAACACGATGTTGCAGGTCTGCGTTGGTCTCTTCTCCTATCGCTAATTATTCTTCGATATTAGCTTAACATTTCGTCTAAAATATGTGGAATTTTGCGGTGTTTACGTGTACTTTTTGAGTGGATTTATTTCCTTGAAAAGCGGATTTCTAAAAGCGAGGGTAACATAAATCTTAATTTCTTTTTACTTTATATGCAAAGCACGGCGTCACTAATGTTGCCTTGCCAAATGCTATCTATCACGTCACGTCCCGAACCGGTTAGGTACGCAATATCTCACCAGGGCCGTCTTTGTTTCGGTGGTACTCAGGATTCGTTGGCCAACAATTTATAACGTCTAATTTAGATAAGCATACGGAAGCGATGAAAATTCTCCATACAATTCAAACTTAAGATGACTCAGGACACAGGGTACGTCTTTTTATAAATGCCGACTACAGGTTCAAAGTATACAACACTAACTTCAAGGTAACATGAAATCTCTAAAGTCACAAAAGTGTAAATCCATTTTCTATAATTACTTCCTCAAATACCGATCATTGGCAAGCTCAGATTTCCATCGCCTGGGACCTGAAAAAGTTAATCCCACGATGGGGTGAGATATAAATCTCAGCAAGTTCACTCTAAACTTAGACTAGGCCATTAGTCCTCGCAAATTATGCAATAAAACAATAGACCATGAACAACACATGACTATGAAACATCAAGGCACCCTGATACGTCTGGCATAACGCAATCACGATTCCAAGACGATCATATCATCACAACTTTCAATTCCAATGGCCAAGGCCGCGTCAATATGCATCACGCTAATCATAAATTTAATCCCAATGGCCAAGCCCGCGTCAATACGCCTCAGGTTAATCAATGTCTCGATTGGCAACCCGCGTTCTGACGCATCAGGTTCCAAAGGATATTTCAATACTTGTGTCGGCACGTATCAAGACTATCCCGCGTTTTGACGCATCAGGATATCAATTCTCTTTTCAATAGTTATGCCCGCGTGAATACGCCTCAAGCTCGGTCCGCGTCATTACGCCTCAGACCATCAAATTGACAAACCCGCGTTAAACGCATCAGGTTTTCAATTCTCTTTTCAATAGTTATGCCCGCGTCAATACGCTTCAGGCTCGATCCGCGTCATTACACTTCAGACCATCAAATCGACAAACCCGCGTTAAATGCACCAGGTTTTCAATTCTCTTTTCAATAACTACGCCCGTGTCAATATGCCTTAGGCTCGGTCCGCGTCATTACGCATCAGACCATCAAATTGACAAACCCGCGTTAGACGCATTAGGTTTTCAATTCTCTTTTCAATAGCTATGCCCACGTCAATACGCCTCAGGCTCGGTCCACGTCATACGCCTCAGACCATCAAGTTGACAAACTCGCGTTAAACGCATCAGATTTTCAATGCCATTCTCGGCCTGTGTCGACACATAATCAATCTCGTCCCATATTTCAACGTATCAGGACATTAGCCACCACAACCCCGCGTCTCAGCGCATCAAGATACTAGCCATCACAACCCCGCGTCTCAACGCATCACGGTACCACAAGCTCTTAAGCTCACAAATCAAACTCCCCTCTTAAGGAACTTCATAATCGAGTACAATTTTTATCAGCCAAGTAATGAATCATTGACATGCGAAACGTCAAGGCCAAACGCCCACAAGGTAATATCAAGTACATAATAAGACAGTCAATCTAACGGTTTGTTCTCTTGCCAACCCATTCATATTTCTCAACGGTCGCCATTCAAGGCCAAATATCACATAATCATACCAGCATCCATATCAATCGAATGCACATAACAACAATTTAGCTATGAGAGTTATAATTGCTCATCATCAGGAGTACACACGACTCACACCTTCATTATCTCAGTCGATCATGAACAATCGATGCAATAGACTCCCAAATTTATCCCATATATCATCCAAACGCATCCAGTAGTGTCCTAACTTCCTAACGAAGGTTTAGGAGTCACTTACCTTTCAATTTAATTCGAAAAATCCTCTCCAAGACTCCTCCAAAGATTCGGTTCCCTTGATCCCAAAACAGGACAACCGTGCGACCTAATCCAAAGTTCGTCAAACGATCAATTTTTCTACTCCAATCACCAATTCACGGACCATACACCTCATTAACATCTCAATTAACATTCTCATATGTCTTAACGACGAATTTAAGGCATGGCGACACCTCCCACAACCTTCTAAGGGCTCGGTTCATCCAAACCGAAACAGGACAGAATTCGATTATGTCCTCTACCTCCTTAATCAGTCCATGATTCAATTCTAAACCTTGATTTACCACAAAATTAACTTGCTAACATGTTGTTCTAGGAGTTAGGAAGCCTCAACGAAGATTTGGGAGCAAAATAACACCTCAAGAACTTCCGATCAGCCCGGTTTCACTCGGTGTACATGCGGTCAGATTCTACCCCAGAAAAACCACCTCAAAACAGCCAAGAAAACTCATCTTAACTCAACTAAAATTACAACCACAGCTCTGGAAACTTTAATACTATAAGTGTGGAAAACCTCACCGAAAATTTGAAGTCATTTGAAGTCCGGAAGACCCTGGAATAGGTCTTTCCCCAAAACCGGTCAGAATCTGACCTCGCTTGACCTTTACCTACTCAAACAGACCTACGGGACAAACGGCTGGGCCAAATGGAGCTTATAATATGTCCCTAGAACCACAAGACAAAAAAATTTCAGATGGAAGTGGTTTTACCTCTATCCTATATCGGAAGACAAAGATATGACCAGAACAGTGAAACAGTCGGGACAGGATGACAAGCTAGTCGGCAAGAGAGAGAAGAGGAAGAAGAAGAAAATGGAGAAAGTGAAGAGAGAGAGGGATGGCCGACCAAATGAGAAGGAGAGAGATTCTTCCACCAATAATTCACTTGGTCAAAGGCTTGGAATGATACTTGGGATAAATGGCCAATTAATGCTAGAGGGATAAGCTTTTTTCTCACAATGACACATGGCTTGTTCTCATAATGACACATGGCAAGCTTCTAGAAGGTCTTTGGTCCACATTGACTTTCTTTGACTAATCCTTCATCAACTTTCGGCAGCCCTTGAGAGGTCAAATGACCAAAATGACCTCTATTAGTTCCTAAGGTAAGGCCAAAAGTCGAGGGGCAAAATGGTCATTTGGCATTTACCATCCGGAATTCCACTTTTTTCGATTTAAATTACATTTGATGAGGCGGCATCTAATTCATTTCCAATGTTAGAATTCCTCATTGTCCGATACCCAATTTCGAGGTCCGATTTCTTGTCGAGCTCTCGTCGACTGTATTCTAGTTTATCTCAAACTGATGAGCGACTCTTGCAAGCGCTACGCGTATCGACCTTAGGATTTCTTAAGCTGTGGCGACTTTGGTTGTTATGTGATTGCGAGAGTTTATCTCTAGTTCCTACGGTCCTGATCATCGGAATCCGATTTAAGAAATTCTCGCAAATTACACATTGGTTAAGCGGAATCACCAGTGTCCCAACGTATAACGCTAGCAAGGCATTCCACGATCGTTCCTAGATCGATCTCTGCCAGCCCAAAAGATCCCCTCGACAATCCTTATGGTCAAAGTGCCGTTTCTTACTCGACTTCCTCAGGTCCACGTACTTGACTCCGCGTTAGTTTTTCCCTTTCGGTCAGTTAACTCAAGAGTGGCCAACTCCGAGCAAGCTAAAATTGAAATACATCAATCGATATCCTTCCATTCAATAGCCTCGAGATGGGTCAGAATTCGGAATGTCACAACTCTTCCCCCCTTAAAGAAATTTTGTCCTAGAAATTTGTCATTTTCCAATTATCCAATCTCATGGGGTACTGACGCCTCCTCGCATCCTCATTCTCCAAAGTAGTTCCTCCCATTACTCGACGTTCCCACTTGTTTTCTCCGACAAAAGTTATCTTCTTCCTCAACTTGCTTCCCTCAGTCCTCAACCTGTACTTGCTTTTCTTTATTTTTTTTATATCTGTCGGTGTTACACCTTCAAGCATTCGAATCTTCCTTTCAATCTGCCAATTGGTCTGAAGATAATACGTATATCACACTGCAACCTTGCTTTTGAAATTCTCAGTCGGATGACTTTTGCAAAATGTCGCCTTAAATTCGGGTTCTTTTCCTCTCACGATCATTACCAAATCATCATGAAAACGCACTCCTTGGTGCCTCTATCATTTGGCATAATCATCCAATTCAAACATCCTTCGTATCGTTGGGGATGCACAAATTCCATTAGCTTACCCTCGATTGTTCAAATCGAACCATAACCTTCTCGACTTCTCAGGCAAACTCATAATTGAGTCCTTAATAACTTTTCCTTGATTATATTCGAGATTCTCAAATGACCAATTAATCCACCAGCTAGTAACGGTTATGTTTTCCTTCATTAGTACATTTCTTTGTCTATGAAACTCCGTGGTTTCCATCCCTAATTTCAATATTTCTCCTCCAGATACTCAAAAGTTTGGGTTTTCTCCTAATCGCTCTTATTCGTAGTCCTTACGCAACTTCATCCATGTTGCTTCTCATTAAATTTTCTTGGGCAAGTAAATAATTCATATTCTTTTAGGCTTCATAAACTCAAAACCTTTCTTCACTCAAGTCGTGTTTCCCCCAACTTCATTGCAGGTACAATTACAAGTCTACTCCAATCATGTATTAGGTGTTCCAACTCATATAACCTTACTATCGCGATGTACATACAATGCCATATCAGATTGACTTGTTATGTCTCAAATTTTCTTTATGCGACACTTCGTCATGATCCTTATGATCTTTTCACTTTCCAATAGAAACACCAGTATCAGCGCGGTCATTGACTGGGCTTTAGTCCTTGGGACTCCTTTTCATATTCGTTCGTCCGCTCGCACCACACCTCATCCTTAATCCATTCCCTTAACGAAATAGCTCCTTTGGGAAATATTCCCACAATGTCTATCCCGGACTATTATAATCCATCAGACTTAGGAAGTCTCAAGCCTTAATAGCTCATGTTGGCCTCAGTCAGCCTATCACCATCTCCTACTTTCGGGGATCCATAGGGATTCCACTCCTCAGAACTACCTGGCTAAGGAATTTCAAGTTATCAGGCCCACAGCTCGTGCTAGTCAAACTTAGCATACAACAAACATTCTCTTAGGGTTCATAGGATGCTCTCGGAGGTTTTTATCATATTCCTCACGACTCCTTAAACAAATCCGATCATCGTCTCTCAAGACAGTAACAACCCATCTAATTATTCCTTGGATGCTCAATCTGGCTATTGTCAACTCCTTTCTACCATGTGTCAAATCTTTTAAACTGTTCCTTACACTTTTCACTTGAGAGCTTAGACCTTGGCTCTCTTTGTCATGGGCCTCTGATAGGACCATACAATATTTTGTTTATTTTTGTCACTCTTTCCTCAGGAAGCATTAGTGCCTTAGCCTCTAGGTTTCACAACTAGTTAATGAGACCTTATCCCAATTTCATCCGTTCCACTAAACATCGACATTATCCTAAAATTCAACATTATCCACAGGACAGTTTCTCGTACTTTACTTTCAGGAATCATTCAAGTTCTGCGTTTTTTTTTCTCAGTCTAGACACTCCATCTTAATATCAAGACTATTAGGATTGTCTCTTCCTCTCACGCTACGGTCTCTTACCCTATTAAGGAAACTATATACTTCAGTGGCATTCTTTTACTTCGAATTCACCTTATCCTTCCTATTTCGTAGGACATCAATCTTGGAGTCTGCGCCAATGGCGGTGTTTTACTCCAAGATTCCCAAATGTCACCAAACTTGACATTCCTCTTTCAGTGACTCAGTCACCGCAAGTGACAAGATTCATTCGTCTTTGGTCTCCACCAATTCACATATCGAATACTCAATTCGACTATCACGAGTCACTTTGTAATTACACTCTAAGCGCTCTTTTCGCTTACTCAACCATTCATTAATGTCGCGAGCGGGTAGGACTATCAGGTTCATTCACTTTCTTTTCCATCAACAACCATCTCATGGTCTAATCGTCCTTAAAGACAACGCCCTATCCTTTAAGGAACAACAACTTATAATTCCATCTCTAACGGTTTCAGTTCATTCTCTGCCAATCTCATAGTCATTAAACCTAGGCAAACTAGCATGTCGATTTTCCCTTAATGCATCTCATAACAGAAGAGATGGACTATCAATTCAATTTTTCTACCATTGGCCTTACGCTCAAGTAATCAGCCTATCTACCATTCCTTATAGGCACTTTCTATGATCCATGAGCATTAATTTTCTCACTTATAACTCTTCCAATCATTCGGGCTTTTCATTTATGCTTATTACGGCTTCTTTAGATTCTTGCAAAGCTATTAGAGATCAAGCAATCCTTGCTCTTGAGTAACCTCGAAAAGGTACCCTCCATTGCACAATTTGACGAAGCCAATCCAGTTAAGTACTGCGCCTTTAAGGAAAACTCTTCCTTCGGTGGTCTTTTACCAATAATCTATAGCCTCTTAAAGCTAGGAACTGTCATGGTCACTTTTTTTCTTCAATGTACCCAAAACCTCTAAGGTTTCCTTTCCAAGTTCTTAATCCAAGGAAAAGTAGTTTTGGGATCATCTTCCTCATCGGACTTCAGTCGATCTCAAGAACTATTTCACAAGCTATTCAAAACTCTTGTGGTTCTTCTCCACATTTCCCATTTAGGAATGAATAGTCTCAGAGTCATCTTTCTCATGACTTACATCACTTAATTCATCAGTACTAGCATCAGTCACCTCAGCGACTTGGGCAATAATGAAAGCCCATTCTCAAGTTTGTCTACCCATCCACTTTTCTCATTTCCGTTTAAATTTCTCACGACCCCTTATCACACTTGGGTCTCGCACGATTAATAAATCAAGCCATACTATCATCTAGTACTCATACTCCAATTGTTCTTTACTCAATTCTAATGATCCTTTTCAGTTCTCGGATCTTTCATACCATATATACTCGAGCCCTATGCTCTTCTATGACCATACTTTGGTCGTTCAATGTCATTAGGTTCTCATGTCACTTGAACCACTATGATTCCCTCCAAGAATAAAAAATTTAAGTCATCTACTCAAGTCTGGCAGTTCAGGTTGCTCATCTCATCAGTCATCATTATCAATCATACAATGGTTCCCAAACAACTCTTAACTAGTTGTCCATTACCCAAAGATTCCAGATCCTCATCAGTCAAAGATTATTCAACAGGCCAGCCTCAACAAGGCAACTTCTCAATCTTTAGCCAATTACTAGGCAAGCCTCAACTAGGCCAAAACGCAACTAGGTTAACACCTGGCAAGTACTCAATGTGTCATTTCAATCGTTCATGCCATAAATCCAAGGGCATCTGCCACTCTAGCATAATCACAACAGACTATCTCAATATCAATAGCCATCAGTTTAATGGGTATAAACCCCACATGCCGTCTACTCTCTCAGTTAGACCTTGGCCAAGCCAATCACATGATGTCAATTACAAAACATGCCAATCACGGACATCATTTCACATGCCATGCTACTTTTGAACATCTTCTTCGAGGATCAATCTTGTGCCATATGTCTCTTAACCACAATTGCACTCAACCTGATACCTAGACTTCCCCTTTCAAGTTATGACTCAGGTCATTCCTGCCTCTTGCCATCTTAGAAGTTTGCCAGGAGCCGCTCCTTGTCAGATCTCTCTGCCCCGGCGATCACTCCCCGCCTCATCAGACTTGGCCATTGCGGGTTGTCCCAAGTCATACATCTTCAGAGAAAGCCCCGTTCCACACATCCCATACCATGCTTCATGACGGTTTATAGGTATCCCATCAGCTTGTCTCATACCAAGCGACGATTTATTAAGTCCGATAGTGATAAGCTCACGCCTACACCATTATCGACTTCTATTTTAATGCCACAAACACATGTACATGTTTATCCTCGCTACTCGTCACATCACATCTGTCTCCAAATCAATTCTTATCTATAGAAGGCTTCTAATTCCACAATGACCATCGCATCCCATAGATCAATTGCCTATGTTCAATCATATACCCCAAGTTTAATCACTATTCAAGCCAAATCCATATGCATTCAATCACAATTGGCCTTTAATCCAATATTCCTTGTATACACCTCACCTCATTTCGTCCAAGGCTGACAATAGCAATTGATAACTAAACCATCAAGATCTCACGCAATTCAAGCCTGAATCTACTAATACCAGTCGTCTCTTTATAACTCGTACTTCTCAAGTTTGGTCATTAACAAACCACGATCACAATCATATAACCCAATCGACCCTTCATTCATAAGTTATTCTCTATCAACTTCAAATCTCGGCTTATGACTCCTCAATTTCTATTCACTTCCTTGTGAGCCTTATTCATAAAATCACTCAAGATCATCCCTTAAATCGGTACTAGAGCCATTAGAATACTACACAAGTTCAAGCCTATAGTCCTCAAGATTCAGCAACCCATGCTTATCCCTCAAGGTCTCACTATCTAATTATCCTCAAGTCATCGCTCCTTATCACTCCAAGTTTCAATCATATTGGATGGAGCCGACCTTGCTTTGATACCACTTAAACGGGGATGTCACGTCTCGAACTGGTCAGGCACGCAATATCCCACCAGGCCCGTCTTGTCTCTTTAGTACCCAGGATCCGTCGGCCTAATTTAGACAAACATACGAAAGCGATGAAACTTCTCCATACAATTCAAACATAAGATGACTCAGGACATAGGGTACGTCTTCTTATAAACGCCGACTACAGGTTCAAAGGATACAACACTAACTTCAAGGTAACATGAAATCCCTAAAGTCACAAAAGTGTAAATCTATTTCCTATAATTACTTCTTCAAATACCGATCATGGGCAAGCTCAGATTTCCATCGCCTAGGACCTGAAAAAGTTAATTCCACGATGGGATGAGATATAAATCTCAACAAGTTCACCGTAAACCTAGATCAGGCCATTAGTCCTCCCAGATTATGCAATAAAACAATAGACTAGTATTCATTGATAGAACAACATATGACAATGAAACATCAAGGCACCTCGATACGTCTAGCATAACGCAATCACGATTCCAAGACGATCATATCATCACAACTTTCAATTCCAATGGTCAAGCCCGCATCAATACGCATCAGGCTAATCACAAATTTAATCCCAATGGCCAAGGCCGCGTCAATACGCCTCAGGCTAATCAACTTCTGGATTGGCAACCCGCGTTCTGACGCATTAGGTTTCAAAGGCCATTTCGATACTTGTGTTGACACGTATCAAGACTATCCCACGTTCTGACGCATCAGGATATCAATTCTCTTTTAAATAGCTATGCACGCGTCAATACGCCTCAGGCTTGGTCCGCGTCGTTACGTCCCAGACCATCAAATTGGTAAACCCGCGTTAAACGCATCAAGTTTCAATTCTCTTTTCAATAGCTATGCCCGCGTCAATACGCCTTAGGCTCGATCCGCGTCATTACACTTCAGACCATCAAATTGACAAACCCACGTTAAATGCATCATGTTTTCAATTCTCTTTTCAATAGCTATGCCCGTGTCAATACGCCTCAGGCTTGGTCCGTGTAATTATGCCTCAGACCATCAAATTGACAAACCCGGATTAAACGCATTAGATTTTCAATTCTCTTTTCAATAGCTATGCCCGCGTCAATACGCCTCAGGCTCGGTCTGCGTCATTACGCCTCAAGCCATAAAGTTGACAAACCCGCGTTAAACGCATCGGATTTTCAATACCATTCTCGGCCTGTGTCGACAAATAATCAATCTCGTCTCGCGTCTCAACGCATCAGGACAATAGCCACCACAACCCCGCATCTCATCATATCAGGGTACTAGCCATCACAATCCCGCGTCTCAACGCATCACGGTACCACAAGCTCTTAGGCTCACAAATCAAACTCCCCTCTTAAGGAACTTCATAATCGAGTATAATTTTTATCAGCCAAGTAATGAATCATTGACATACGAGACGTCAAGGCCAAACGTCCACAAGGAGATATCAAGTACATAGTAAGACAGTCAATCTAACGGTTTGCTCTCTTGCCAACCCATTCATATTTCTCAACAGTCGTCATTCAAGGCCAAATATCACATAGCCATACCAGCATCCATGTCAATCGAATGCACACAATAATAATTTTTTCATGAGAGTTATAATTTCTCATCATCAGGAGTACGCACGACTCACACCTCCATTATCTCAGTCGATCATGAACAATCAATGCAATAGACTCCCAAATTCATCCCATATATCATCCAAATGCATCCAGTAGTGTCCTAACTTCCTAGCAAAGGTTTAGGAGTCACTTATCTTTCAATTTAATCTGTAAAATTCTCTCCAAGACTCCTCCAAAGATTCGGTTCGCTTGATCCCAAAACAGGACATCCGTGCGACCTAATCCAAAGTTCGTCAAACGATCAATTTTTCTACTCCAATCACCAATTCACGGAGCATACACCTCATTAACATCTCAATTAACATTCTCATATGCCTTAACGACGAATTTAAGGCATGGCGACATCTCCCACGGCCCTCAAGGGGCTCGGTTCATCCAAACCGAAATAGGGCAGAATTCGGTTCTGCCCTCTACCTCCTTAATCAGTCCATAATTCAACTCTAAACCTTGATTTGCCACAAAATCAACTTGCTAACATGTTGTTCTAGGAGTTAGGAAGCCTCACCGAAGATTTGGGAGCAAAATAACACCTCAAGGACTTCCGATCAATCAGGTTCCACTCGATGTACATGCGGTCAGATTATGCCCCAAAAAAATCACCTCAAATCATCCATGAAAACCCATCTTAACTCAACTAAAATCGCAACCACAGCTCTGGCAACTTTAATACTATAAGTGTAGAAGACCTCACCGAAAATTTGAAGCCATTTGAAGTCCAGACGGAACAGGTCTTTCCCCAAAACCGGTCAGAATCTGACCTCGCCTGACCTTTGCTTACTCAAACAGACCTACGGGACAAACGGCTGGGCTAAGTCCCTAGAACCGCAAGACAATAAGCTTTCAGATGGAAGTGATTTTACCTTAATCCGATATCAGACGACAAAGATATGGCCAGAACAGTGAAGCAATCAATATAGGATGGCGGGCTGGTCCGCAAGCGAGAGAAGAGGAAGAAGAAGAAAATGGAGAAAGTGAAGAGAGAGAGGGATGGCCGGCCAAATGAGAAGAAGAGAGAGTCTCCCACCAATAATTCACTTGGTCAAAGGCTTGGAATGTTAGTTGGGAAAAGATGGCCAATTAATGCTTGAGGGATAAGCTTTGTTCTAATAATGACACATGGCTTTTTCTCATAATGACACATGGCAAGCTTCTAGAAGGTCTTTGGTCCACATTGACTTTCTTGGACTAATCCTTCATCAATTTTCGGCAGCCCTTGGGAGGTTTAAATGACCTCAATTAGTTCCTAAGACAAGGCCAAAGGTGACATTCTGATTTCCAGTTGATTTCAAGCTCGGTAATGAGAAGTGTATATCTATAGATGTATTTCAATCGTATTCCACTCAAACCTGATCAATTCGAGTAGACTGACCAAAAGGGAAAGGCTAAGGCGAGACGAGGTACGTGGATCTAAGGAACTCGGATAGGAAGCGGTGCTTTGGCCATAAGGATTGTCAAGGGAACTAGTAATAGACCCTCACAATTATATGATAACCAAAGCCGCCACGAATTGACGAGCCCAAAACGTGATATGAATCACGGGGTTGATACGCGTAATGTCTGCAAAAGCCGCCCGTCCGTTCGGGATAGGCTGAAATCACGTTTAATAGAGAAAACTATCGAAAACGAGCCTTGAAAGAATGAAAAAGAGAAATCAAGAATTCCAACATTATTCGGATTGGCCGTCACCCTATCGAAGATTTCCGGAACGAGAAAAACGACGTTCTGAACGTCGCGGGTAAAATGACCGTTTTGCTCTCAAGCTTAGAACTTTGCCCTTGCAAATGAAGAAAGGTAATTTGGTCTTTTAACCTCCCATAAGCTGCTGAAAATCAAGATGGAATGAGAGCCCTTGGATCATCTTGAGAAGAGACAATTGCCAGGTGTCAAGAGATGGAGAGGCATGGTCATGTCAACTTTTCCTCACCTAACATTCAAAGCCTTGACTCAAGCTTTGGATAAACAACTCTCTCTCACTCTCTTCATTCATTTGACCGGCCATGGAACCCCTCAAACTCACGCCACTCTCCTTCTTCTTCATCTTCTTCCTCCCTGTTTCTGCACCGGCGACCAGAATTTGGGGCTCTGTTCGGCCGTTTCGGTGGCTATTTACGGCCACTTCCTAACTATCGGCCAACCACACCAACAAATATCCATGTTTTGCCGACCTCCTCAAAGTGGAATCGAGTCATTTGGTGCACTGAGAAGCCCGGAGCAAGGATTCTCCCGAGAGTTGACGGAATATGCTCCAATTTGAGGTAGGTTCAGTTTCTGACCTGTTTAGTAGCCGAAATCTTGGAGTTTTAAGCTCATTCGTGGAGACTTAGTAGACTTGTAGATGAATCTATGGTAAAAAGTTGAGATGGGTTTGATTAATTTTTTACCACGAACCGGTCTTGTAAATGTTGCCCAGAAAACTGTCGGATTCTGACCTTGAGCGAACCGGCAACGTTTGATGGATTTCCGACGACCAATTGACTTCAAATCTTCGGTGAGCCTCTTGAACCCTTAAATAGACATGTGAAGAGGTAGGATGATGTTTGAATGATGGATATGATGAAATTTTAAGGCTGAAAGTGTGCGGTTTACACAGAACCGAAATGAACAGGTTCGGTTCTATGCAAAATCGATTCTGGTGGGTTCAAGAACAGATGGTTATGGGGCTCAATTTGATGTTTAAAGCATGTTAAGATGATGAAGATTATGCGTGGTAAAAAGTTGAGATGGATTTGATTAAGTTTTGACCACGAACCGGCCTTGTGAATGTTGCCTAGAAAATTGCCGGATTCTGACCTTGGGCGAATCGGCGACGTTTGATGGATTTCCGACGACCAATTGACTTCAAATCTTCGGTGAGCCTCTTGAACCCTTAAATAGACATGTTAAGAGGTAGGATGATGTTTGAATGATGGATTTGATGAAAGTTTAGGGCTGGAAGTGTGCGGTTTGCACAGAACCGAAATGAACCGGTTCGGTTCTGTGCAAAACCGATTCTAGTGGGTTCAAGAATAGATGGTTATGGGGCTCAATTTGATGTTTAAAGTATGTTAAGATGATGAGGATTATGCTATGGAGGACTAGGATTCATGGATGGTTGAATTGGACTTGAAAATTGTTGAAATTAGTTGGATTTTATTAGGTTACGCTTTGAGCTCAGTATTGGACATTGGGGGCCGAAACCTTGAGGGCTCAATAATATAAATTGAGTTGCCAAATTCAAGGTAAGGAAATTCCTAACCTTTTGCTAGGAAGATTGGACTCCATTGGGTGAGTCATGGATTGAATTGGTTGAATTACGGTGATTTACCTAAGGAAATAGTCTTGTTATGTCCTAAGATGTTATAGGACGATCTTGTGTGATATTGGAAATGCCTGAGTTACTTGCCATGTCCGGATTGCAATTGACTTGCTTTGTATGCCATGAATCTTGAGTTGTGCTCGAATTGCACACGTCGTCTTGTATGGAGAGCTATTTGAAGATCATGGCACAAGTGTGGCATGGAGAGGCCCTAAGGCGTATGAGATGCAGGGCAGTGACATGGCGAAACCGTGAGGCACATGAGACGCCGGGCGAAAGTTGATACCCTGATGCGACGAGTTCGTAGGGTGAAGTTGAGGTGACGTGGCGCCCTGATGCGATGTGGTCACAGGGTTGATATAGCCATGGTCCTGATGCGATCTAATCACGAGACGAAAAACCCTTAGGCGTATGAGATGCGGGGTAGGAAACGTATTTCCTGATGCGACGAGTTCACGGGGTGAAGTTGAGGTGATGTGGCGCCCTGATGCGATGTGATCGTGGGGTTGAGAAAGCCACTGTTCTGATACGATTTATTCGCGGGACGAGGAAGCCCTGAAGCGTATGAGACGCGGGGCAGAAGTTGATACCCTGATGCGACAAGATCGCGGGATGAAGTTATGGTTGAATGGCACCCTGATGCGACGAGGTCGTGGGATCGAGATAGCTATGGTCCTGATACGATCTAATCGCGGGATGGAGTATGAGTTAATGAGCTTTGCCTGGAGACTCATCAAAATCTGATGCGTTTACGCAAGTTGCCGACGACGGTCTGATGCGTTTACGCGGACCGTGCCTAATGCGATCTAATCGCAGGCTAGAGATTGAGGCAGGCGAAGACTAGTGGACGTGGTGAAATGGCAGGTCGAGTAATTATGATTAGCTGAGTGGGACGTGAGGTCATTAATGCACGCCTGTTGTCTGCATATGTGGTTTTATTGATTTGTGTTTGATACGTAGTATGAATATGAGTTTGAGATTTGGAATAGATAACCGTCTGAGTGGACGGTCGGCCTAACCTAGGGTTAGGACCCACCTTACTGAGATTTATATCTCACCCTAGTGGGGGCTTTAATTTTTGCAGATTCCAAGCGAAGGAAGCCAGAGCTTGCCAAGGATTGTCATTTGAAGGGGTGGCTGACCGACTGCATTTAAGAGAGTTACCAGCTATGGATTTACATTTTGAGATGTTAGGGATGTTCCTTTTGAAATGGGTAGAGTTGGAATTGAACTATTGTGAATTAACATATGAGATTTTGATGTGTCTGTCCTAAGTCATCGGGTGTTGTTGTATTTATACTATTAGAGGTGGCATCGCTCCTGCGAGTATGTTTCTTTCAGTGCCGAGGACGTTGGCCATTGGATCCTGGAGTATTCATGAATGAACGGTATGGACATGGATGTTCGCGTGCTTGCCGAGTTCGGGGCACGACATGAGTTCTGTGGACAATTGGATAAGGAACGATGGCCCTTTGTTTGGTATGAGAGGAAGGTCAGCTCGATCCAATGTGATTGAGACTTAGAGTGATAAGGAACGATGACTTGAGGACAATTGGATATTGAGGTCTATAGGACTAGGCATGAGTTGTTGAGTCTTGAGGATGGTAGGCTTGAACTTGTGAACACTTGACTGGTACTAGAGTTGACTTTGATGGATGATCTTGAGTTCTGTGGTGATGAAAGTTCAAGTGGAAGCAAGCTGGGATTGGAGAGTCGTAAGCATGAATTTTGAGGTAGTGATTGTGCTTGAGGATAATAAGGAATTGCTTATGAATGAAGGGTCAATTGAGGTGTATGATTGTGATCTTGATTTGTCGATGACCCAACTTGAGGAGTACGAATTATAAAGAGACGATAGATATTAGTGGATTCAGACTTAAATTGCATGATACTTTGGTGGCTTAGCTAGCAATTACTATTGACAGCCTTGGGTGATATGAGTTGAGATGAATACGAGGAGTATCTGAGTCAAAGATCAATTGTGATCGGATGCATAGGCATGTGATTTGAATGTTAACTGGACTTGAGGTATATAATGGAATATAGACAATTGATCTGTGAGATATGACGGTCATGCTGTGCTTATGCTTATGGCCTTGAAATGAAAGTCGATGAGGATGCATGCAATGACTTATCACGGTTGGACTTAATAAACCGTCGCTTGGTATAGGACAAGTTGATGGGATACCTATAAACTGTAATGAAACTTGGTATGGGACATGTGGAACGGGGCTTTCTCCGTAGATGTATGGCTTGGGACAACCTGCATCGGCCAGGTCTGATGAAGGTGGGGAGTGATCGCCGGGACAGAAAGGTCCAGACAAGGAGCGGCTCCTGGCAGGCTTCTAAGATGGCAGAGGCAGGAATGACCCAAGTTATAACTTGAAAGGGGAAGCCTAGGTATCAAGTTGAGTCCAATTGTGGATAAGGAAAATGCGGCACGGGATCGATTCTCTTCAGGAATGATCAAAAGTGGCATGACCTGTGTAATGGTGCCTATGAGTGGCATGGTTAAAAGTTTCATGCTTGACAGTGGATGCTCTCGGAAAGAGAAAAGTGGTGGTTGTGATAGGCCTGTTAGGCATGTTTAATTATTAGCCTCATGTAACTGGTTTGGCCAAGATACAATGAGAAGTTAGACAACGTATGGTTTTATACCCTTGAAACCGAGGCCTGTTGAGATGAGATAGTTTATGGTGATTATGCTAGAGAGGCGGATGCCTTTAGGTCTAGAGTATGAACTTTGACCCAGTGAATCGCTGTCTTGAATGCTTATTTAACAGCTGTCTAGTTTAGGCTAGCCTAGTAAAGGCTGTCAGTTGAAAAGTTGCCTTGTTGAGGCTGGCTTGAGGAAGGATTACAGATCAAGGATGATTTGAGATCCTTGGATATTTGACAATTGATTGAGAATTTCCCATGTGCCATTAAAGAGTTGTTTGGGAACCACTGATGGATGATAGTGATGAATGATGAGGTGAACAACCTGAGACTATCGTACTTCAGTAGATGACTTAAGCTTCTGATTGTTGGAGGGAATCATAGTGGTTCAAGTAATATGAGAACCAAAGGATATTGAACGACGACAGTGTGGTCGTAGAAGAGCACTAGGCTCGAGTATGTAAGATATGATAAAATCCAAGAATTGAAATGGGTCATGAGAATTGAGTAAATATGGGCGATGGGAGTATGAGTACTAAAAGAGAATATGGCTCGATCGGTTGATCGTACGAGACCCAAGAGCTGAATGGGTCGTAAGAACGTTAAATGAAAAAGGGAAAATTGTTGATTAAGCAAGCTCGAAGAGGGGCTGCTGTGATTCTCTAAGTCACGGTGGTGATAAATGCTTGTGCTGACGAGTCAAGTGATGGAAATCACGAGAAAGGTGACTCGGAATTATTTCATTCATGAGAAAGGTGAATGTGTGGGAAGGACCATGAGAGTTCTGAGCAGATTGTGAAACTGCGAATAAGAATGAGAATGACTGAGTTTGATGGAAGAATGAAAGTTGAAATTGTCTCCATCTGGATTGGGGTTTTGTGAGAAAACCTCAGAGATTTTGGGTGCACTAAAGAAGGAAAGTGACCCTAGCAGTACTAGCCCTAAGAGGCTATTGAGGATTGGTGAAAGGTCGCTAGGAGAAAGATTTCCTCGGAAGCATGAGATTTGCCTAGCCAACTTCTGTTGAGTTATTCGATGAGAAGTATCGTCCTGGGATTGCTTGAGAGCAAGGATTGTTGGATTCTAATACCGTTGCAAGGATCATAGGATGATTGACCGGTGTGAGACAGAGTTCTCAAGATCGCTTAGACATATGATAAGGGTGGTCAAGGACCCTTGAATAAGATAAGTAAATCCCTGAGTGGATTGAAACTTGAGAACCATATGGCTGGATATTATTTCTGATTTTGAAGAATGATGAAGGGACTTAGCAAAAGAGGAGAATGATTGAAAGACTTATGTATAAGAGAACTCCTACTCATGGATTACGAGCAAAGAGATATTCATTATGAGTATAGAATGTGTTTACGGGAAATGGTTGATTACCTGGGAGTAAGATACATGGTGGAAAGTGAGTAGTAAGTCTTTCTGTTGTGAATAAGATCAAGGAAGAGTCGGCATGCTAGATTGCCTGAAGTTAATGATTTCCTGGGGTCAGTTGGTTGAATTGAAACCATGAGTTGTTGTTCCCTAATGAATAGGGCGTTGCTCTTAAGGGGCAATTGAACCATGAATTGGTCATTGATGAAAGGAAAAGTGAACAGACTTGATGTCTTGACTGGTTATGATTCCAGTGAATGATTTAGTAAGCGAAAGGTACGCTTGAAGAGCACCTGCAAGGTGATTTGAAGTAATCGAATTGACCATTCAACAAGTGAACCGGTGAAGACCCAAGGACGAACTGATATTATCACTACAGGTGACTGAGTTATGGGAAAGAGAATGTGAAAGCATGGTGGCATTTGAGTTCTAGAGTAAAGGTATCGCCGTTGGCGCAGACTCCAAGATTGCCGTCCTGTGGAATGGAAAGGACGAGGTGAACTGGAAGCGAGGTAATGCCACGGAGTTGAGTAGTTTCTTCCTTAGGGTAAGAGACCCTATTGTAAGATGAAGAAGAACTCCAAATCGTCTTAGTATTATGATTGAACGTCTATACCGAGAAAGAAAACGCAAGACTTGAGTGACTCCTGGAAGTGAAATCGGAGAGATAGTCTTGTAGACAATGTTGAATTTCAGGATGATGTCGACGTTCAGTGGAACAAATGGAATTGGATAAGGTCGCCTTAGTGAGCATGGAACTCAGAGACTAAAGCACTAATGCTTCTCAAGAGAAGAGTGACAAGAATAAGTAAAATGTCGTGCGGTCCTAGAGGAGACCCGTGACGACTGAGAGCCAAGGTCTGAGCTCAAGAGAAAAGTGCGAGGAATAGTTTGAAAGATTCGACACCTGGTGGAAGGAAGTTGATGATAGCCAAACTAAATGCCCAAGGAATGATTGAGTGGGTCGCTACCATCTCGAGAGACAATGGTTGAACTCATGTAAAGAGCCATGAGAAACATGAACAGCTTTTGAAAGTGCCATGTGGGCTTTAAGGAAATGTCTATTGCGTGCTAAATGTGAAGAGCGTAAGTTGTGGATCTGATGAAGTAAAACTTATGCACTGGAATAAGTGATAAATCCTTTGAGGATTTGGAATAAGTGATGAATCGACAAGAGTTGATGTGAGTTGCGAGAAGTTGAAATTTATGGAGATTGGTGAATGGCAATAGACGGACCGTGGGAAGATTCCCCACAAGAGCTATTCCACTGATAAAATGGATTGAGGGCGAGATGTAACGCGAGTGGGCGAATGAACGTGAAAGGAGCTTTTAAGGACTCGAGTTGAGTTAATGATTGTGTCGTTGAGGGCAAGTCAAGTTGGAAATTGGAACGCATTTGAAGGTCATAATGACACGACGCAGAAAAGAAGTTTGAGGAGTAACAAGACGATTTGAAATGGGTATTACATGTATGTCGTGATAGTAAAGCTATCTGAATTAGAATGCTTTGAGCATGATTGGAGTTGGTCTGCAAGTATCCTCGCTACAAAGTTTGGGAAACGTTGTTTGAGTGAAAGAACGTTGCAAGCTACACCTACTACGAGAGTATAAGGTAGCAGTTTTCGAGGGGAATTGATTAAGAGGCAACGCGTATGTATATAATTGCTTGTGGATATGAGAGTATGGCTTAGATGAAGGAAGGACCTCGAAGTTATGGGAACTATAAGAGATTGAGAGCATGGACTGCTTAAAGGGAATCGAAGGTGAGGAATGTAGAACGAAAAGATCACCCAAGTGTTATTAAAGCGATGTTCATATCGCTAAGGAAGGGTGGACTGTTTAACGGACGATTACAGTTGAGGGTTGAGCATTGAGAATTATGGAGCCCTTTCGTGTGGCACAAAGGTGTGCCAGACTCGCGTCAATGCTATCAATGATTGGACTGAAAGTGGAATTAGTCTAACATAAGGTCAAGCATTAGACATGCTGACAAGACATGGGCATGATATTAAAAGTTGAAGTTTGTCTATCTTGCAGTTGAGCACTAGACGTGCCGATGAAAGTTGAAGAATCACTTTGATCCAAGGGAATTGACGGATGAAGCCGAGAATGGATTACCACGAAAGTAATCATGTGACTGTTTGAGGAGTCGAGAGGGCCATAACTCGATTTGATTGGTGGAGGGCAAATTGATAAAGCCCTGGAATCTATGTTGACGTGAAAGGAAGCTCGAAAGGAGTAATACACCAAATGGTGGGGACAGTAAGAGTGCATACTAGCGAGGGTTTGGTAATAATGGTTATGGACCAATGAAAGAGATAAGGTGAACGGTCGAGGAAGAGCTGCTGGCGAGTGATATGAATGTCAAAAGAGAATGGAGAGAAGCCCATTGGATTGAGGACTAGAGGAGATAAGTCCCAGAGGAAAGATAGTTAGGTTGGAAAGGACGAGCAAGATCGTCAGGCTATGGAAGGGATTATCCAGAAGAGTGAGAGTGCGACGAGACGCATATACCCCAAAGGATTGGATGGGTTGGAAGGTTGCAAATTTCAAGGACGAAATTTCTTTAAAGGGGGAAGAGTAGTGACATTCTAATTTCCAGTTGATTTCAGACTCGGTAATGAGAAGTGTGTATCTAGAGATGTATTTCAGTCGTATTCTGCTCGAACCTGATCAATTCGAGTAGACTGACCAAAAGGGAAAGGCTAACGCTAGATAAGGTACGTGGACCTAAGGAACTCGGATAAGAAGCAGCGCTTTGGCCATAAGGATTGTCGAGGAAACTAGTAATAAACCCTCACAATTACATAACAACCAAAGCCGCCACGAATTGACGAGCCCTAAACGTGATATGAATCTCGGGGTCGATACGCGTAATGTCTGCAAAAGCCGCCCGTCGGTTCGGGATAGGCTGGAACCACGTCTGATAGAGAAAACTATCAGAAACGAGCCTTGAAAGGTTGAAAATGAGAAATCAAGAATTTCAACTTTATTCGGATTAGTCGTCGCCCTATCGAAGATTTTCAAAACGAGAAAAACGACGTTCTGAACGTCGATGGTACAATGACCATTTTGCCCTTAAGCTTAGAACTTTGCCCTTGCAAATGAAGAAGGGCAATTTGATCTTTTAACCTCCCATAAGCTGCCGAAAATCAAGATGGAATGAGAGCCCTTGGATCATCTTGGGAAAAGACAATTGCCAAGTGTCAAGAGATGGAGAGGCATGGTCATGTCAACTTTTCCTCACCTAACATTCAAAGCCTTCACTCAAGCTTTGGATAAA
Organism: Rhodomyrtus tomentosa; assembly: GCA_028455895.1. Lineage (NCBI taxonomy): Eukaryota > Viridiplantae > Streptophyta > Magnoliopsida > Myrtales > Myrtaceae > Rhodomyrtus > Rhodomyrtus tomentosa. Next base: position 11,545,881 of record JAPCWY010000011.1, read on the forward strand.
CAACTCTCTCTCTCTCTCTCTCTCTCTCTCTTCAATCATTTGACCGGCCATGGAACCCCTCAAACTCACGCCACTCTCCTTCTTCTTCATCTTCTTCCTCCCTGTTTCTACACCGGCGACCAAAATCTAGGACTTTGTTCGGCCGTTCCGGCAGCCATTTCCAGCCACTTCCTGACCTCCGGCCGACCACACCAATAAAGATCCATGTCTTGCCGACCTCCTCGAAGTGGAATTGAGTCTTTTGGAGCACCGAGGAGCCCGGAGCAAGGATTCTCCCGAGAGTCGACGGAATCTGCTCCAATCTGAGGTAGGTCCGGTTTCTGACCATTTTAGTGGCCGAAATCTTGGAGTTTTAAGCTCATTCGTGGAGACTTAGTAGACTTGTAGATGAATCTATGGTGAAAAGTGGAGATATATTTGATTAAGTTTGACCACGAACCGGCCTTGTGAATGTTGCCCAGAAAACTGCCGGATTCTGACCTTGGGCGAACCGGCGACATTTGATGGATTTCCAGCGACCAATTGACTTCAAATCTTCGGTGAGCCTCTTGAACCCTTAAATAGACATGTTAAGAGGTAGGACGATGTTTGAATGATGGATTTGATGAAAGTTTAGGGCTGGAAGTGTGCGGTATGCACAGAACCGAAATAAACCGATTCGGTTCTGTCCAAAATCGATTCTGGTGGGTTCAAGAATAGATGGTTATGGGTCTCAATTTGATGTTTAAAGCATGTTAAGATGATGAGGATTATGCTATGGAGGACTAGAATTCATGGATGGTTGAATTGGACTTGAAAATTGATGAAATTGATTGGATTTTATTAGGTTACGCTTTGAGCTCAATATTGGACATTGGGGGCCGAAACCTTGAGGGCTCAAGAAGAGAAATTGGGTTGCCAAATTCAAGGTAAGAGAATTCCTAACCTTATGGTAGGAAGATTGGACTCCATTGGGTGAGTCATGGATTGAATTGGATGAATTAAGGTGATTTGTCTAAGGAAATAGTCTTGTTATGTCCTAAGATGTTATAGGACGATCTTGTGTGATATTGAAACTGCCTGAGTTACTTGCCATGTTCGGATTGCAATTGACTTGCTTTGTATGCCATGAATCTTGAGTTGTGCTCGAATTGCACACGTCGCCTTGTATGAAGAGCTATTTGAAGATTATGGCACAAGTGTGGCATGGGGAGGCCCTGAGGCGTATGAGACGCGGGGCAGTGACATGGCGAAGCCATGAGGCGTATGAGACTCGGGGCGAAAGTTGATGCCCTGATACGACAAGTTCGCGGGGTGAAGTTGAGGTGACGTGGCACCTTGATGCGATGTGGTCGGGGTTGAAATAGCCACGGTCCTGATACGATCTAATCAAGGGACGAAGAAGCCCTGAGGCGTATGAGACACGGGGCAGGAAACATATACCCTGATGCGACGAGTTCGCGGGGTGAAGTTGAGGTGATGTGGCGCCCTGATGCGATATGATCGCGGGGTTGGGATAGCCACGGTCCTGATGTGATTTATTTGCGGGACGAGAAAGCCTTGAAGCGTACGAGATGCGGGGCAGAAGTTAATACCCTGATGCAACAAGATCGCGGGGTGAAGTTATGGTTGAATGGCGCCCTGATGCGACGAGTTCGCGGGGTTGAGATAGCCATGGTCCTAATGCGATCTAATCGCGGGACGGAGTACGAGTTAATGAGCTTTGCCTGGAGACTCATCGGAACCTGATGCGTTTACGTTGGTTGCCGACGATGGTCTGATGCGTATACGCGGACCGTGCCTGATGCAATCTAATCGCGGTCTAGAGATTAAGGCAGGCGAAGACTAGTGGATGTGATGAAATGGCAGGCCGAGTAATTATGATTAGTTGAGTGGGACGTGAGGTCATTAATGCACGCCTGTCGTCTGCATATGTGGTTTTATTGATTTGTGTTTGATGCGTTGTATGAATATGAGTTTGAGATTTGAAATAGATGACTGCCTGAGTGGACGATCGGTCTAACCTAAGGTTAAGACCCACCTTACTGAGATTTATATCTCACCCTAGTAGGGGCTTTAATTTTTGCAAGTTCCAAGCGAAGGAAGCCCGAGCTTGCCAAGGATTGTCATTTGAATGGGTGGCTGACCGACTGCATTTAAGAGAGTTACCAGCTATGGATTTACTTTTTGAGATATTAGGGATGTTCCTTTTGAAATGGGTAGAGTTGGAATTGAACTATTGTGAATTAATAGATGAGATTTTAATGTACATGTCCTAAGTCATCGGGTGTTGTTGTATTTATACGATTAGAGGTGGCATCGCTCTCGCGAGTATGTTTCTTTCAGTGCCGAGGACGTTGGCCATTGGATCCTGGAGCATTCATGAATGAACGGCATGGACAGGGATGTTCGCGTGCTCGCCGAGTTCGAGACGCGACAAGAAAAGTCGAGGGGCAAAATGGTCATTTGGCACTTACCATCCGGAATTCCACTTTTATCGATTTAAATTACCTTCGATGAGGGGGCATCTAATTCCTTTCCAATGTTGGAATTCCTCATTGTCCGATACCCAATTTCGATGTCTGATTTCTTGTCGAGCTCTCGTCGACTGTATTCCAGTTTATCTCAAACTGACGGGCAACTCTTGTAGGCGCTACGCATAACGACCTTAGGATTTCTTAAGCTGTGGCGACTTTGGTTGTCATGTGATTGCGAGGGTTTATCGCTAGTTCCTGCGGTCCTGATCATCAGAATCCGATTCAGAAAATTCTCGCAAATTACACATTGGTTAAGCGGAATCACCCGCGTCCCAACGTATAACGCTAACAAGGCATTCCATGATCGTTCCTAGATCGATCTCTACTGGCCCAAAATATCCCCTCGACAATCCTTATGGTCAAAGTGTCGTTTCTTACTCGACTTCCTTAGGTCCACGTACTCGACTCCGCGTTTGTCTTTCCCTTTCGATCAGTTAACTCAAGAGTGGCCAACTCCGAGCGAGCTAAAACTAAAATACACCGATCAATATCCTTCCATTCAATAGCCTCGAGAGGGGTCAAAATTCGGAATGTCACACATCAACTACTAGACCTCAGCCCTTTTCTCTCATGATTGGCCCGCTTGATGGAACAGGAAAAGTATCGCTTAACATTTCCTCAGAAGGTTAGGCATGCCCTTGAAATTTAAGCCGTTCGTATTATGAATGGATGACCCAGATTATTACTAACAAAAATATAAAAATTCAAAAAATTATCCCATAAAAATTGGAGATTTGTGTCATCCGTCCAAAAACGGACGGTTCGGATCCAAGGACAGGGCCCTAACCTTCTGAGGAAAGGTTAGGCGATCCGGATTCGATGGAACAAGGTCACTAGCATGTTTGGTTGGGATCATTATCGCGACACTAAAAAAATTAATTAATTAGGCTAATGGATTATTAGGTCAATTAAATTAACTAACCTAATACGGACTCTCCTAAGTCTTACTAAATCGCAACTTAAATTTCACTGAAAAAATTTATAAACTGGAGTCGCCACTAATCATTATTGGTAAGTTGAATAGAAACCTAAGTAAAACGACGGGAGAACCGTTTTACTTCTACGAACCAGAGATTAAGGATTCGGGGACTTGATTACACTAGTTAATCAAAACTAATGCCCTTTCGGTACCAAATTTATGAAAATGTCTTCTGATTGGTTTATGTGTCTTGAATGTCTTCTGATTGGTTTATGTGTCATATAGTTTGGTTGCATTAGCCTCATATTTTTTTTTCCTTACCCAAAAAAAAATATATGATGCTAATGCAACCTAACTATATGACATGTGACGTGTGATGACCTAAAAGATGACGTGGCATTTATGCATGGATGACATGTACGAATGACATAGCAAGATGACATGGCATTTATACATAGATGACGCGTAAGACTTGCATCAATACTATCGATGGAATGGAATGAAAGTTGGGATAGTCTAACATGTGGTTAAGTATTAGACATGCCAACAAAAAAGGGGGTGACATTGAAGGTTGATGGATTACTCCAATTGTTGGAGATTTTCGAATGGAATCTAAAGCGAATCACTACGGAGGTAATCATGAACTTGCTTAAGGAGACAGGAAGGCTATGACTCGATTTGGATAATAGAGGACAAACTGATAAAGTCCACAAGTCCCTGATGGTATGCAATGAAGTTTGAAGGGAATGATACGCCAAATGACATGGACACCAAAGAGTACATTCTTATGATAGATTAGTCATGATGGTGATAGGTAAAGACCTTGAGTTTAATACAATGTTCTGGAAAAGTGTGACATTCTGATTTCTAGTCAATATCAAACTCAGTAACAAGAAGTTTATATGTATCAAGCGATGTGTTTCAATCGTATTCTGCTCTAATCTGATTAATTCGAGTAGACTGACCAAAAGGGAAAGGCTAACGCGAGACGAGGTACGTAGACCTATGGAACTCGGATAGGAAACGGCGCTTTGACCATAAGGATTGTCGAGGGAACTAAGGATAGACCCTCACAATTACATGACAAACAAAGCAGCCACAAATTGACGAGCCCTAATACGCGTGATGTCCGCAAAAGCCGTCCGTCGGTTCAGGATAGGCTGGAACCACGTCTGATAGAGAAAACTATCAGAAACGAGTCTTGGAAAATTGAAAGTTGAGAATCGAGAATTTCAACATTACAATTGGATTGGTCGTCGCCTTATCGGGGATAACTGGATTGAGAAAAACAACATTCCGGACGTCGAGGGTAAAATGACCATTTTGCCCCCAAGCTTAGAACCTTGCCCAAGCAATTGAAGAAGGGCGATTTGGACATTTAACCCCTCAAGGCTGCCGAAAATACAAGGGAGAATGTGGACCATTGGATCTCCTTTGGAAAAGACAATGCCAAGTGTCACAAGATGGACAAGGGATGGTCATATCCAACTTTTTCGACCTGCCATTCTTCCCCTTTGACCCAAGGATTGAATATAATCTCTCTCTCTCTCTCTCTCTCCTCAATCATTTTTGGCCGGCCATACCCCTTAGACCATCGAAAATCATTTCTTCTTCTTCCCTTCAACCTGCCGACCGCCGACCAGTTCTGAGGGTTTTGTTCGGCCGTTCTGGCGACCACTTTCGGCCATCACCATGACACTGGCTGATCACACCAACCTAGAGCCATGTCTTTCCGACCTCCTCGAAGTGGAAGCACGCCATTTGGAGCACCGAGGAGCTCCGGCCAAGCGTTTTCCCAAGAGTCGACGGAAACTGACTCAACTTGAGGTAGGTCCGGTTTCTGACCCTTTTGAAGGCTGAATTGTTGGCTTCTTTAGGCAAGATTTTGTGGAGATCTAGTAGATATGTAGATGAATCTGTGGTAAAAATTTGGGTTTGATTTGATGAAGTTTTGATCTCGAAATGGCCTTGTAAATCTTGCACAAAAATTATCAGATTCTGACTTGGGAAGAACTGGCGACGTTCAACGAGTTTCCGGCGACCAATCGACTTCAAATCTTCGGTGAGACCCCTAAACCCTTAAATAGACATGTCAAGAGGTAGGATAGTGAGTAGATGATGGATTGTGTACGGTTTGCACAGAACCGAAATGAGCAGGTTCGGTTCTGTACAAAATCGATTCTAGTGGATTGAAGAGCGAGTGATTTCGAACCTCAAATTGATGTTTAAGACATGTTTAGATGATGAGGGTTAGGATATGGGTGTTGGAGTTCATGGATTGAGGAATTGAGTATGAAAATTGACAGATTGATTGGATTTTACTAGGTTGCGTGGTGAAATTGGTCTTGGACTATTGGGGGCCGAGACTTGAGGATCCAAGAAAAGAATTTTTGTGTTGTCAAATGCAAGGTAAGGAAATTCATAACCTTATGCTAGGAAGATTGGACTCAATTGGGTGAGTCGAAGTTTGATCAGATTGAATTATAGAGATTTTTCCAAAGGATAACTATTGGTATGTCCTAAATAATGATAGAAGGGTAGGTATGATATTGTATATATTTGAATTGTCTGCCATGTATGCGTATTCATTAATTATTTTGCATGCCATGAATAATTAAATTGTGCATGAGTTACACAAGTGTCTTATCTGTGAATTGAATTGAAAATCATGGCATGAGTATAACATGGCAAGGCCCAGAAGCGTACGAGACGCGGAGCGAGAAATGAATACCCTGATGTGACAAGATCGCGGGGTGGAGTTGATGTTGCGTGACGCCCTGATGCGACAAGATCGCGGGATTGAGATAGCCACAGTCCTAATGCGAACCATTCGCGGGACGGAGGTATGAGAATACCCTGATGCGACAAGATAGCAGGGTAGAGTCGATGTTGCGTGGCGCCTTGATGCGACGAGATCCCAGGGTTGAGATAGCCACGGTCCTAATGCGAATTATTCGTGGGACGAAGGTATGAGAATATCCTGATGCGACAAGATCGCGGGGTGGAGTCGATGTTGCGTGGCGCCCCGATGCGACGAGATCGCGGGATTGAGATAGCCACGGTCCTGATGCAAACTATTCGCGGGACGGAATTTATGAGATGATGATGTTGCTTGAAGATTCATCGGAACCTGATGCGTTTACGCGGGTTGCCGATGAAGGTCCGATGTGTTTACGCGGACCGAGCCTGATGCGATTTATCGCGGGCTGAAAATTAAGGCAGGCAAGAGGAGATGGTTGTGGTGAGATGGCATGTTGTTGTTTTATTGATTTGTACTGGATATGTCTTTGAGTTTATGAGTTTGAATTATTGGATATATGACTGCCTGAGTGGACAGTCGGCCTAACCTAAGGTTAGGACCCACCTTACTGAGATTTATATCTCACCCCAGTGGGGGCTTCATTTTTTCAGATCCCAGGCGAAGGAAGCACGAGCTTGTCAAGGATTGGCATTTGAATAGATAGTTCGCCCATTTGTATTTAGCATGGATTTGCCTATTGTGAATATAAGGGTTGTCCTTCTGATTGGTAGAATAGGAATTGAACCTTTGGGAATTGTTTAATGTAATCTTGATGTACCCGTCCTAAGTCATCGGGTGTTGTTGTATTTATATGATTGGAGTTGGCATCGCTTCCGCATGCGTGGTCCTTTCGGTTCTTAGAACATTGGCCGTTAGATCCTGGAGTTTACAGAAAAGTACGGCTTGGTGGGATGTTCGCAAGCTCACCGGGTTCGGGGCGTGACAAAAAGCCTTCCGTCAAGGAATTTTAAAAGCAGGATTGCTGTAAAACTTACATATTATCCTTGGACCAATATACAAATTGAAAAGACGATTCGAATGCTCGAAGGTATTTATCGACATATATTATGAATGTCGAAAGACAATAGAGAAAGATGGACACTGATTGAGGAGAAAAATAAAATGAGTTTTGAAGGATGAGGACAGTTACTGGTAAGGACGTTATGAAAATGTCAGGTAACGAAAGGAGCTACATTTGGAAAGTGAGGTAGCAATGAGGCGTCGATAACTCATAAGACTAGGAGATTGGGAGGTTGTAAATTTCGAGGACAAAATTTCTTTAATGGGGAAGAGTTGTGACATTTCGAATTCCGACCATTTTCGAGGTTTAAGAATGAAAAGAAGTTCATCGAGGTATTTAAGATGTATCTTGCTCAGAGCAAACCACTCTCGAGTTAACTGACTGGAAGGGAAAGGCTAACACAGAGTCAAGTACGTGGACCTAGGGAACTCGAATGAAAAATGGCACTTTGACCATAAGGATTGTCAATGATATATTTTGGGCCAGCAGAGATCGATCTAGGAACAATCATGGAATACTTTGCTAGCGTTATACGATTGGCACTTGGGTGATTCCGCCTAACCAATGTATAATTTGTGAAAATTTACTAAATCAAATTCTGATGATTAGGACTATAAGAACTAGAGATAAACGCTCGTAATTACATGACAACCAAAATCGCCACGACTTAAGTAATCCTAAAGTCGACATGCGTAGAGCCTTGCAAGAGCCACCCGTTAGTTTGAGATAAACGGATTACAGTTGACAGGATTTGACATGAATTGGACCTCGAAAGTATGTATCAGATATTGAGAATTTATAACATTGAAAAAATTTGGACGTCCGTCTCATCACGGGCAAATACGGCCATGGTTCGTCCCATGTGAATTTGGAGAAGTGGAATTTTGGGCAGCAAGAGAAATTACCCTTTTGTCCCTAGGACAATACTCATTTCTTAAGAATAAGTCAAGGGCAAAATAGTCATTTACCCTCCTCCCTAAGTGGCCGAAAATCAAAGGGCTTAATGGTCATTTTGGCTTCTTGATTTTTATGAAGGAAAAGACAAGCCTATCAGCCTTTGGTTAGGGCTTTAGTTAACCATTAAATGCTTAGTCTAATCTCACCTATCAAGTCATGTCATGCTTTTTACTTTTGGATTAAGAAAGAGCTCTCTTCTTCCTCTAAGACCTCTTGGTCGAACCTCTCTCTCTCTCCCCCTAACCTTCATTTTCTCTTTTTCCCTCTCTCTCTCTCTCTCTCTCTCTCTCTCTCTCGCTCTCTCGCTCAGCTGCTCAAAAACCCTGCTCCGACACCGTCCGATTGTTTGGCAATAACTCCGATCGGTTGTCGGCAAGCCACCACCATTAGAAAGCTCTTTCTCTTGTGGTTATAACGACATATGGTGAGCCCTAATCATCCAGTCGTCTGTCTTGTAGAGCCATTTGAAGCAGCAAAGGTCATTGCCCGGACCAGTCTAAACCCAAGAAGCATCCTAAGCTATTTGGGAGCTGGTTTTGGCTTGACCTTTGGTAAGACCACCTCTAAGGCCTATTTAAGACATCTAGCATTGTGTTCATGAAGTTTAGTTGGATTTTTAATGGAGTTTTGATGGTTAAATCCCTATGAACTTCAAGGAAAGAATCTAATCGTCGCCAATCAGCAGGAGAACCGCGACCTACTGAGGATCTTCGAGGCTTTGTCTTGCTTGAATTTTGTCGGTAAGCCATCATAAGACATGGTGTTAAGTGTTAGCAAGGTGTGAGTGAGCTAGAGTTGAGTTTAGAAGGGTTTTAACAGTTGATTTCGTGTGAACTCTTCGAGGACAGAATCTACCCTGCGCTAACCAGACTTGGAACCGAAACTTGTTGCTGCTCTTGATGGATTTTTGCTTGCTTAATTAGCTTGGTAAGTTAGTCCTAACTCTTTGTTAGGATGTTAGGCTACTAATAGACATATATACATGTTAATTTGATGAGATTTTGGACCGGTTAGGCGAGATAACCCCATACCCGAATTTGCCTTTGTTTGGTTGGGCTATATTCATTTGTATCTTGTCTTAAAGTTGATGAAATTGAGGTTGAATGATGAAACTTGATTCTGACCAGGAGAGATTTATGTGTCTTAAACCTTTGTCGAGTGTGCTTTAAATTGAGATGGACAAATGAAGGGCATATATGACTAAACCGAGTCTCGAATTGAGGTTGTGAAATCGTGACTTATGTCAAGTTTGAGTTTTGTTGTGACATTCCGAATTTTGATCCTTTTTGAGGCATTGATTGGAAAGATATCGATCGTGTATTTCAGTTATATCTCGCTCGAAACTGGCCACTCTCGAGCTAACTGGCCGAAAGGGAAAGGCTAACGCAGAGTCGAGCACGTGAACCTAGGAACTCAAATGAGAAATAGCATTTTGACCATAATGATTGTCGAGAAGATATTTTGGGCCAGCAGAGATCGATTTAGGAACGATCATGGGATGCTTTACTAGCATTATACGGTTGGAATAATTTGTGAAAACTCCCTAAATCGAATTTCGACGATTAGGACCGCAGAAACTAGCAATAAACTTTCGCAATCACATGACAACCAAAGTTGCCACGACTTGAGAAAATCCTAAGGTCGATACGCGTAGCACCTGCAAGAGTTACCCGTCAGTTTGAGATAAATTGAACTTACAGTCGGTGAGAACTTGACATGAATATTGACCTCGGAATTGGGTATCAGACATTAAGGAATTCCAACGTTGCCTCGTCGAGGGTAACTAAGATTGAGAAAAGAAAAACTTCGGACTGTAAGTGAAGAATTACACTTTTGCCCCTAATTAGATAATCTTTCCTTTAAGACAAACCAATGACAATTTAGTCTTTTGCCTCTCCTCCTTGCTAACCGAAAAAGTGAGGGCAAAATGGTCAATTGGCTTCAAGATTTTTATGATGGGGATGAGACAACCTATTAGGCTAAGGAGTAGGGACATAGGTTAGCATTTAATGCTTGTCTAATCCTTACCTACCACTCTTGTCATGCTTTTAGTCTTGGGTATTAAGAAAGCTTTCTCTCTCCCTCTCTTTAAGCCTTGGTCAAAACCCACATTCTTCTATCTCTCATTTTCATTTTTCCTTCTCGCTCTCTCTCGCTAAGCTCGCCATCCAGCCTTGGAACTGTCCGGTTTTTCGGCCATAGCTCCTTCGTATGTGCTCGAATGGCAACGGACCACCTACCATTAGAAAGCTTATTCTCTTGCCATTCTAACAACATATATTGAGCCCAAATCTATCCTGCAGTTTCTCCCGTAGAGCCATTTGAAGCAGCAAAGGTCAAACTAGCCTGATTCAAACCCGTGAGCTCCGAAGTTGGATTTATAAGCTTAATCCGCCCCAAGCTTTAGTGAGACACTCATTGAGCCTGGTTAAGACATTTAGTAACTTGTATTTGAGGTTTAGATAGATTTCTAAAGGATTTTGATGGTCGAACTCTTGCAATTTTCAAGAGAACAAAATCTGTCCCCGTTGACCAGGTTTGGAATCGTGACTCTCCAAGGTTTGTTGAGGCATTGTCTTACTTGAAAATCGTCGGTGAGCCATTCCAGAACTTAGACCTAAGTGTTATTTAGCATGTGGTTGAGTTTGGTGCAGTTTAGAAGTAGTTTCCTAGCTAAACCTCGACTTGCACCTCACATGGACAGAATCTATTCGCTGGAGCTTCAGTCGAACTCGTGAGCGTCGTGCAGCCCTTTTGTCAGTTTTCTTGATTGAAAATTCTTGATGAGTCTTCTTAGGACCTTTATTGAGGTATTAGGGTAGCTTGTGGTTGGATTTGAGGGTAGATTTGGAGAGTTTGACAGCTAAAATTGGTGGAACTTCTAAGAATCGATTCTGATTAGACTTGGGACGAAGGCTTGCATCGCTTATTTCGTGGACATTTCTAGCTCAGATCATCGGTAAGCTATCCCTAAACCTTTATTAAGTTGTTGGGTTACTAAGAGGCTATCTTGTTTGAGGAAATCGATGATTCATGAACTGGTTTTGATTGAGGAACATTAGACCTGAATTTGCCTTGTCTTAACTGAGTCGTGCTTGAGTAATTCGTGGCATAAAAATTTTGAAATCAAGGTTGATTTGAGGAGTCTTAATTTAGTCATGGAATGTGGTTGGACCTTTTTAGCATGTTTTATAGAAATTCCCATCTGAATCGAGTGCAATGAGTGGCTTAGATTACCAATTGAGTCTCGAGATGACTTGTGAAACCGAGATATGAGATTTGTTTGTATAATTGCCGAGTTTTGAGTTGAAAGAATGGTCGCTTGACATTTGTGCTTAGTCAAAGTCGTAGGTATGGTAACACGATTATGTTATGCTTTAAAAAGAGCATTTATTGAAAGAACTTGATTTTTTAGAATTGTGGAATTGTTGAGGCCGTGAGCCGATTCGTATTTGATTGAACTTGTTGGTAATTGAATGAAAGCTTGGCCAATCGATCGGGTGTTTGATCCCGACGTTAGGTATTTGATCCCAACTTTTAATTATGGGTGTTTAATCCCAAGATATTGGGCTCATGGACTTGATCCCATTTTGGCCTGACGAAGTCGCTACGGCTAGAGAGTCATGTAGTCGACCAAATCATCTCGAGGTGCTGGAGTATCGAGAGTCACCAAATTGACCGAATCATCTCTATGTCCGGAAGCTAGAGTCTTCATGTCGACTGTCTCGAGGGAGTTAAGGTATCGGACGTCACATTTTTGACCGAATCATCTCGCAAGATTGGCCATGACGAGACTCTCATAGTTGACCGAATCATCTCAACGGTGCTGGGGAGCGAGAGTCACTATGACAACCAAATCATCTCATCGTAAAAAGTGAAGAGATGAATTGTTTTTTGTGGCTAACTAATTTCAAGGCAAGAAATGTTTTGATTAAAGGAAATTCATCTTGAAGCCCAAGGCGCCCTGGCGCGGGCGGGTAACAAATTTGTTATCATTGACTAAATGTCAAGTTGTATGAGAAAAACGAAATTAAACGTCTGGCTTGGGCAAAGAACTATTTTTCGTGAGTTTGTTTAATGGAAAACCCTGCCTAAGTATGAAACTAAGATTTTACTATGATTTATAACTGTCGAGTCAACGTTTGAAAGATTGGAATGCCGCTTTTGGTTAAAAATGCACCTTGTTTTACTAATATTTTTATTTTATCTTATTTTCCAAAACATTCATTTTAAAAAATGTATGGAGGTACTGGTGACCTAGTTTAGAGTTAGGTTTAGCTTACTGAGATTTTTATCTCACCCCGTCGTAGAATCACATTTTTCAAGTCCCTAACAACGAAGTCCTGTGGATGCCGATGAAGAATAGAAAAAAAAGCATTTGATGTATTTTAGACATGTGACCCTATATGATCTTCCATTTTGTAAACCGAAGCCCGCTTTGCATTTTTATTAAATGTTTTTGTTGTATCGTTCAAAATTGTCTTTTGTCATAAAAGAGAAAGGGTTGTTTTTATCACTTTCGCATGCATACCTCATTTAAGTCCTTTGATTTATGGTCAATGGATCCTGGGTGATCATCGAAGGTAACGGCTCAGGGCGTGACATTTGTGAAATGGCCGAGTGATGCATGTGTTTGATCGAAAATTTTGTAACGTGGAATGTGTTTTGTCCAGATTGATGGATGTTTGAAATGAATGCCTTGATTTGGAGATGAAATGCTTGAATTTCAAGAGTTTATTTTTGAATGAAAATTGAGGCTATTTATGACTAGATTTTTATAAAATAATGACATGTGCGATCGCCTAGGAACTTTCTAAATTGGTGTGTGGGATCATCGAGAAATTTATGAAATGGCATGTGGGATCGTCGATGGCGTGTGGGATCGCCGATAATTATGAGTTTGGCCAATGGATTGAGCCAAGGAGAGAGTTACTCCCATTGGACCTGATGAGGTCGTGCGACTACAGAGTCCCTTATTGATCGAATCATCTCGATTGAATTGGGCATCGAGAGTCATATGGCAACCGAATCATCTCTAGGTCCAGACGCGAGAGTCATCATATTGACCAAATCATTTCGATTGAATTGGGCGTCGAGAGTCATATGATTGATCGAATTATCTTGCGGCCTAGGATGGACGGAAATGAAAAGATCCATTTTCTGGAATGTGAATGAATAAATTTTGAGAAATTGAAAATGCCTTGTGAATTGAGAAAATTTCCTCAAGTATATGTTTTTGATTGAAAACCCTGCCATTGTACGAAACTTAGATTTTATCATGATTTATGACTGAGTCGAGTCGATTTGGAAATACGAAATGCCATGTTTTGACAATACCGTGTTTTTTCCATGCCAAAGCTTTTTAATCCAAAATACCTATTTTTCAAAAGTGTATGGAAGTATTGGCAACCTAGTTTAGGGTTAAGTAGCTTACTGAAATTTATATCTTATCCTATTGTGGAATTGACATTTTTAGGTCCCAGACGATGGAAACCCGAGTTGGCGTTTGAAGAAGTCATTAGTCTAATCTCACCATACGGATTGTCGAGGGAATAATTTGGGCCAGCAAAATCGATCTAGGAATGATCAAGGAATGTCTTGCTAGCGTTACACGTTGAGACGCGGGTTATTCCGCCATCCAATGTGTAATTTGTGAGAATTTTCTAAATTGAATTCCGATTATCAAGACAGTAGGAACTAGCGATAAACCATCGCAATCACATGACAACCAAAGTCGCCATGACTTGAGAAATTCTAAGGTTGATACGCGTAGCGCCTGTAAGAGTTGCCCGTTAGTTTGAGATAAACTAGAGTTATAGTCAACGAGAACTCGACATGAATTGGACCTATGAAGTGGATATCAGACATTGAGAAATTCCAACTTTGGAAGAGAATTGGACGTCGCCTCATCGATGGTAATTAATATTGAGAAAGTGAAATTTCGGATCTAAGTGAAAAATTACATTTTTGCCCCTATTTGGATATCGTTTTCTTTAAGACAAATCAAGGACAAAATAGTCATTTGGTTTTTTCTCACATTGCCGAAATTGAAATGCAATATGGTCATTTACCTTTTAGTTATTATGGGGAAGAGACAAAGCCATTAATTGCATTAGTCTAATCTCACCTAAAAAGCCTAGTCTAAGTAGCTAATTAAGACCCTAAGCCATCACCTCACCATCTCTCTTTCCTCTTGGCTTGAAGGGTAAGCCACTTCTCCATCTCTTTCTTCTCATTTCAGCCGAGTTCCTAAAGGACATACACTTTCTCTCTCAAAAACTCTCTCAGAATTGTTTCTCTCTCGCCGCCCAGCCACAACACCCTCCACTCTTCTGGCCATTCCTTCTTCTTCCGACATTGTATCGATGTGAGTCCATCGCCATTAGAAAGCTTATCATCTTACCTTTCTAAGGACATATTATAAGCCTCATTTGGCCAGTGGTTTGTCCAGTAGAGCCATTTTAGTAAGCAAAGGTCACACGTCGTGCTTTTTCAGACCCGAGGAGATTCAAATGGCATTTTCGGGCTTATTTTGGCTTCAATGATTGTAAAACCACCTCTCAAGCTTTAATAAGACATGTGGAATTGTGGTTGTAGGTTGGAGGATGAATTATTATGTGAATTAAGGATTGATTATGTGTGGTGTTTCTCGGACAAAACTAGATAGATTATGTCCCCTTGTACACTGGTTGGAACCGAGCCACTTGGAGGCTCGCCGAGGTGTCGCCTTACATTGAAGCTCATGGTAAGATATCTAGGGATGTATATTGATGTATGGGCAAGGTGTTTGTGTGATGGAATGGAGTTTAGGGATGTTATAATGGCTGTTTGGTGTGAATTCTTTAAGAGATGCATTTTGTCCTATACCGACCAGCTTGATTCGAGAACATTAAAGGGCATTTCGGATATTTCTAGTTTTGTTCTCAAGGTAAGAGACTTCACAAGCTTAGACCAATATGTTAAGAAGTAGATGGTTGAGATGTAGTGAGGGTTCAATGGGTTTTGATAGATATTTGTGGTGTTTTCCCTCGAACCGAACAGATTAACATACTCTGATTGGGCTGTGACATTAGGGGTCTTGTAAGGGCTAGTCGTGCCTCTTCAAAGAGGTGAGTTACTTCTAAGACCAAACTTGGCATGTTAAGGGATCATTGGTTAAAGTTTGGGTGATTATGACAAAGTTTGATAGTTGATTCTTGCATGAACTCTTTAGAGGACAAAACTGCCATTTTTAGATCAATTCTGGCCGTGAGCTTCAAGGAGGTTCTCGTGGACTTTTGATTTCTTGATTAGCTTGGTAAGTTATGCCTAAACCTTTACTAGGAATTTAGGTTACTAAAGGACGTCTCTGCTAAAGGAAATTGATGAATTATGAAACGGTTTATGTCGAGGAGCTCTAGAACCCGAACCTGCCCTATTTTGATTGGGTTGTGCTTGAACGGTTTTTGGCTTGAATTTATGAAATCAAAGTCGATTTATGAAGCCTCACTTGAGTATAAGAGATGGCCGAACTTTTGGCATGCATTGTGGAAGTGTCTGATTGATTTGAGTGCAATACGTGGCACATATCGTTAAATTGATTTTTTTAAATGGCATGTGCGGCCAAGAGCTTGAATTTGTGAAATGGCCAAGGGAGGCTTGTGCTTGACTGAGAACTTGTAATGTGAAACGTGTTTTGTCTAGTTGACGGACGTTTGAAACAAAGGCATTATTTGGCAATGAATTACATGAATTTGTTTACAAACGAAAATTGATGTGTAAACTTGTTGTCAAATAAAAACTAAGGCTTCTCTTTATAATTGGAAATTTTATGAATAAATGGCATGTGAGATCATCGACGAAAATTATATGTGCACTAGCATGTGGGATCGACGGAAAAAATTATAAGTGCACTAAAGTGTGGGATCACCGCGAAATTATGAAATTTGGCCAATGTATTAGGCGGGAGTTACTCTCATTTGACTTGACGAGGTCGTCGGCTAGAGAGTCCCATACTGACACGATTCATCTCGATTGAAAATGGGCGTCGAGAGTCGTATGGTGACTGAATCATCTCTAGGTCCGGACGCGAGAGTCTCATATGGACCGACGAGTCATATGGAGACCGAATCATCTCGCGGCCCAGGATGGGCGGAAGTGGAAAGATCTATTTTCTGGAAAAATCAAAGAGTGATTTTTGAGAAATCAATTATGCCTCGTGTTTTGAAAATTTACCTCAAGAAATAAAAGTTGCCTCATGAGTTTGAAAATGCCTTATGGTTTGAAAAGGAAATGAGATTGCCTCATGGATTGAAAAGTTTGCCTTGAGTGTATGCTTGTGACTGAAAATGAAGCTCAGTTTTACTCATGGACTTTTCTAACAAAAATGAGTCATTTTTGGAATATCGACATGCCATGTTTTAAACAATACCTTATTTTTGCCATGCCAAAGATTTTATCCCAAAATACTCATTTTTCAAAGGTGTTTGGAGGTACTGGCAGTCTAATTTAGTGTTAGGTTTAGCTTACTAATATTTTATATCTCACCCCGTCATGGAATAACATTTTCAGGTCCCAGACGATGGAAACCCGAGCTCGCCATGGATTGGCATTTGAAGAAGTCATTGGAGGAAATGAAGATTAATTTGATTGAGACCTTAAGGACTATATATTGTTTGGAGTCAGAATTGTACCTGACTTTGACATTAATGAGAAGCGTACCCCTTCTTCTGTCCTAAGTCAGCTTGTTTATTTTGTATGGGGTTTGTATTTTCTTGTTTCCGCGTGCATGTATTATTTGGAAGTTTTGAAGTCGTTGGTTGATGGATCCTAGGTAATAACAACAAAAAGAATGGCTTAGGATAGTTGTTCGCATGCATGCCGGGTTCGGGGCGTGACATGCCTGCTTGTTTGGTATCAAAGCAAAGTTAGCTCAATCCAACTTGATTGAGACTTGGAGTGATAAGGAGTGATGGCTTGAGGACGATTAAATAATGAGACCGTTATGATTAAGTATTGTTTGTTAAATCTCGAGGATTATAGGCTGGAACTTGTGTGTCACTTTAATGGCTATAGTATTGATCTTAATTGATGATCTTGGATGGTGATATGATTGAGGTTCACAAGGGATGTGACATTCTAATTTTTCCGTCATTTTCAAACTCATGAATGAGAAAGGTATGTAGCAATGTATTTCAGTCATATCTTGCTCGAATATGATCAATTTGAGTTGACTGACCAAAGGGGAAAGGTTAACGCGAGACAAGGTACGTGGCCCTAGGAAACTCGAATAGGAAATGGCACTTTGACCATAAGGATTGTCGAGGGGACATTTAGAATCACAAAAGGCCGATCTAAGAATGATTAAGGGATGCAATTGCTAGTATTATACAATTGGAGCGCCAGTGATGCTGCTTAACCAATGTATAATTTGCAAAATTTTTCTAAATCGGACAGTGAAGATTGAGACCATCGAAACTAGTGATAGACCCTCGCAATTACATGACAACCAAAGTCGCCATGAATTGACGAGCCCTAATTATGATATGAATCACAAGGTCGATACGCGTAACGTCTGCAAAATCCGTCCGTCAGTTCGGGATAGGCTGGAACCATGTCTCATAGAGAAAATAATAAGAAACGAGTCTTGAAAATTGAAAATGGAGAATCAAGAATTCCAACATTATATTTCAATTGGTCATCGCCTTATCGAAGAGAATTGAAATTAGAAAAATGGCGTTCCGGACGTCGGGGGTAAAATTACCATTTTGCCCCTCAAGCCTAAGCCTTGTTTATACAATTGGATGAGGGCATTTTGGTCATTAAGCCACCAAAAATTTGAAAGAATCATGGCCATTGGATGAGCTTGAATGACACATTAGACATGTGTCAATAGATCAAGCCTTGAATGGACATATCCACTTTTTCCAACTACCATTCAACTAGTTGACTTGTGAGACTTTCATATAGCTTTCTCTCTCTCTCTCTCACCCCTCACTTGGCCGACCATCAACCCACCAAGTCAAGAACATCTTCTTATTCTTCTTCTTTTTCTTCTTCTTCTTTTTCTTCTGCCGCCCGACCGGTTCTGCTCCTCCTGTTCTGTGCCACCGACCGCCACCTCCGGCAACTTCTAGCCGCCGAGCCAACCACTCACTCCCTTCCCATCCTCTTGCCGACATCCTCGAAGTGAAATCTAGTCGTTTGACCCACCAAAGAGCTCCGGCCAGCCAATTCCCCGCAAGTCGACGGAAATTATCGCAACCAGAGGTAAGCCACGTTTCTGGCCTCTTAGGACCCCGAAACCTTGTGGTTTTTCGACCAAATTTTGTGGAGGTCTAGGGGACTCATATATTGAGCAGTGATAAAAATTTTGGATTAATTTGATGGAGTTTTGACCCCAAATGGGTCTTGTGTTTGAAGGGCCAGAACTGCTAGTTTGAGGACTTGAAGAAACCGGTGACATTCAAGGAGTTTCCGGCGACATCTTGGCCCCAAATCTTCGATGAGCTTCCCAAACCCTTAGATATACAATTTAGCAAGCAGATTAGTAAATGAATTGAGGATTTGAGATATTTTAAGGGTTGGTTATTTGCGGTATACACAGAACCGAAAATCGCCCGGTTCGGTTCTGTGCAAACCGATTTTGTGAGGGTTGTTGGTTGCTGAAAGTGAGTCTCAAATTCATGATTGATACATGCTAGGATGTTAATTGATAGGTTCATGAGGTGTATGTTAAGTGGGTGATGATTTGGGCAAGGAAATTGACGGTTGGATAAAATTTCCTTAGGTTGCGCGAGTAAGCTGTTCTTGACTGTTGAGACCGAACTCTTGAGAAGCTTGAGACGAGGATTGTGTTGCATTAAGCTTAAGGTAAGGGAATTCCCATACCTCTGATAGGAAGATTGGACTCAATTGGGCGAGTCGAGTGAAATTTTGATTGTTTCTTGAGAGGCTTTAAGGTGGTTGCTCGTTGTGCATCTTAGAATGGTATAGAGGACTTGAATGTGTGCCATGCTTGTGCCTTGAGTGAATTGTCGCATTTTAGTATTGAATTTGATTGTCTGGCATGCCATAAACGTATGATATGTGCTTGAGTTGCACATGGCATTATGTGTATGAATTAAATTGGAATTACGGCATGATTGTGACATGGTAATACCCTGAGGCGTATGAGACGTGGGGTCGTATGATGAATGCCCTGAGGCGCTGAGGCGCGGGGTTTGGAGTGAATGGCACCCTGAGGAGTATGAGACGCGGGGTTGAGAAGGCCATAGTCCTGATGCGTTGAAACGCGGGACGGAGTTAGGATGTGTCGACACAGGCCTGGAGTAATATTGAAAACCTAATGCATTTACACGGGTTTGTCAATGAGACGATCTAATGCGTTTACGCGGACCAAGCCTGAGGTGTTCTAAACGCGGGCATGAGATTGAGGTAGGCTGGAAGGGTAGAAGTGGTGATGTGGCATGGCGATGTGTGCATGATCATATGATGTGTTATGATGCCATGATCGTATGCCTGACATCTGTATATTGTTATCGATAATTAAATTGCCTCTTATGTTTATTTGTATGAATTGCTGGGGGTTATGACTGTCTGAGTGGACTGTCAGCCAAACCTAGGATTAGGACCCACCTTACTGAGATGTGTATCTCACCCCGTTGTGGGACCCCCTTCCTTACAAATCCTAGGTCCTAAAGATGTGGCCTATCAGGTTTGGCGATCCTAAAGAGATGTCTGTCTATTTTGATGAGTTTCATGATAGGCAGGGGACTATTTATGTTAGAAAGTGTACAATAGTATGGGTAGACGAGGGTGGTGGTAGTTGGAAGTCTCATAGATATGAGGCTTGGTTCCGAAAGGTGGGGGATGTATCTACCGGGCCTCTGAAACTCACCGAGATGCCCTAGGTAGTGGTTCCTAGCTGGTGTCATCCCACCCAGGCATTAGAGGAGGCTGAGGGGTCAGTCGCCAGTTCGAGGAACGGACCCGAGAGGACTCCGACCCTAGAGGACACGGAGGAGGTCGTAGTAGTTGAGACTACCGCGGAGGACCTGGTGGAGTCGTCTGCTGAGGAGACCATGGAAGACGCCGTAGAGGTTTGCTCGGAGACCTTTTCGGAGTACGAGCTCACGGAGGATGCCAAGGCGACAAATGACTCCAGCAGCTCGTCTTAGGAGTTCCTGGCCTACTAGTCCGATATTTTGACGACGACCCTGATGCCTGCTCTTGTTGTCGTTGATGATGGACCCCTTTTGTACTTACCCCGTCATCCTTCTGACTAGCGGATTTAGTTGCTATGCATATGTATGAACATTTGGATATTATGTATTATGGTATTCTCGCTATCCAGGTCCTACTTTGCATTTGTACGAAGGAGTTATCACATTGTCGGTTCCGCGTGCTTTAGTCATATCACATCTCTCAACTGGTAGGTGAATCCTGGGACCACGGGAGACATATTGGTTTGCTTGCAGGGAGTTGTGTGCTCGTACCCGGGGCGCGGGGCGTAACATCCCCGTCTGCTTGGTATCAGAGCAAGCTTAGCTCGATCCAAAGTTGGTTGAGGATTGGAGTAATAAGGAAAATTAAGTTGGGACATGGACGGGTAGCGAAACCTTCGGAAACGAGTTAGGATAAGACACAGGGTGCATGACATATGACTTGGCACATGTGAATAGCGTTTGGCATTGGCAGGGTTGTGGTAATGCATGAGGATTAAGTTCCTTGCTTAGTGTTGAAAGTCATTCTTGGATTTTGGCCTGTTAAGTGAATGAGTATGGCTCGTTTTAGTAAACTGTTGGGGTGAACGAAAATGAGGAATGGCCATGTGCTACTTGTCGAAATGTCTCTGGAATTTATTGCATGGAGACTATTGTATTATAATTATTTTTGTTAAGGCCTAGTTGGTAGCTCTAGATTTGGATGAATGAGTGAGTTACTAACTCCTTGATGAATTTGTGGTGGACCAGGCTCAATAGAAGCGCGTAAGAATGAGTAACCCATCTAGAAGACCTGGAAGGCCCAGAGGCGGAGCCTCTAGCTCGAGGCCGCCTGTAGCTCGAGGCCGCCTGTAGTAGAAGACCCAAAGATAGATGGCGTACTGAGGGCGCTAAAGAGGATTGGCGACCTCATTGACCGGCAAACCCAGGATCGGGATGTTGTCATAGCCCAAGCGGTAGAAGCCGCAATAGCTGCCGTCAACGCCAACAACGGCAACAACGGGGACAACGAAAACCATGGCGATCACAACTAGGGGAATGAGGCAATGAATGCCCAAGAGGAGATTGTCGTGGCTAGACAGATGGGTCAGCTAGTGGAGCAATTCATCAAACTGAAGCCGACCCAGTTCGACGGGACTGGAGACCCCGAGCTAGCACCCCGATGGATTGAAAAGCTGGAGAAAGCCTTTGGAATCCTGAGGTGCACGGGTGAAGAGAAAGTGTTGTTGGCAGTATACCAGCTGGAGGGTACCGCAAACGATTGGTGCGCTGCCACCAAGAATGGAGTTTTCTTAGAAGGAACGGCCATGACCTGGGATGCCTTTAAGATGCGTTCAATGACAAATACTTTTCGGAGATGGCCAGGAAAAGGAAACAGGTGGAATTTTTACAACTACATCAAAAACAGCTAACGGTGGACCAGTATGAGGCCGAGTTCTCCAGACTGTCAAGGTACGCACCTCGATCAGTAGAGGATCCCCAGGAGAAAGCACGAAGATTTCAGGACGAATTGAGGCCTAAGTTCCCCAGTCATATGATAGCCCTAAATCTGAGAACTTATAAGGAAATTTATGAATGAAGCCAGATAATAGAGAGGGATTTAAAGGAAAGGAATGCCGCATCTGGATTGCGGTTTACCCCATTCAAAGACAACCGCCAGATGGGCAAGAGACCAATGGCGGGCAATAGGCGTTTTGTCCCTCCAGTGAGGAAAATAATTGTAAAGCCGCCAAACCCCACGAACTGAAGTTGTCACCTTTGTGGCAGAAAGCATGGAAATGGGTCATGCTCGGCAAGGACTGGAGCCTGCTTTAAGTATGGTCAGATGGACCACCAGATGAGGACGTGCCCGAACCAAGCTCTGATAAATCGACCTCAAGGGCAGCGACCGTAGGCCGGACCGTCGACTGCCACTCCCCAAATCGAGCAGAATCGACCACCGACTCAGGGTAGAGTTTATGCAGTAGCCCGCAGAGAGGCGGAGGAAACGCCAGGCGTGGTCACAGGTATAGTCTATTTGTGTGATCAAGCTGCATATGCATTGTTCGATCCTGGCACAACACATTCATTGTATCTGCTCGGTTTGCTGATTTAGTGGGTATGAAGTTAAGACCTTTGAGTGTGACTCTGCATGTTGTCACTCCGTTGAAAGATAATATACTGGTTTCGTTGGGCTGTACGGACTATAGGATCGTAATTAGTAGTAGTCAGGAGAGCATTGATCTAGTTGTATTACCCATGTATGATTTTGACGTGATCATAAGGATGGACTGGTTGGGTAAACAGGGGGCAGTAGGGAATTGTGGTAGTAGAATAATCCGGTTTTATCCAAGAGGCCGCCCTAACTTTGAATTCATGGGAAGTCGAGGAGGGATCTCGATTCCCTTAGTCTCATCTCTTGAAGTGACAAAGTTGACGTCTGAAGGGTGTCAGGCCTACTTAGTTGCGGTGATGGACACGACTGTCGAGGAACCAAAACTAGAGAGTATCCCGGTAGTGCGTGAGTTCCCTGATATTTTTCCCCAAGAGTTACCAGGGTTGCCACCAGAGCGAGAGATAAAATTCGTGATCGAGTTAGCTCCCGAAACGGAGCCGATCTTGAAGGCACCTTATAGGATGTCCCTGTTAGAACTGAAGGAGCTAAAGATGCAGATGCAAGAACTATTAGATAAAGGATTTATCCGACCAAGTGCTTCGTCGTGGGGAGTGTCGGTATTGTTTGTAAGGAAGAACGACGGGTCCTTGTGCCTATGCATCAACTTTAGGCAGTTGAACCAAGTAACTGTGAAGAATAAGTACCCATTGCCGAGAATTGATGACCTGTTTGATCAGTTGCAAGGACCGACAGTATTCTCCAAGATTGACCTGAGGACCGGGTATCACCAGTTAAGGATCAAGAAGGAAGACATACCTAAGACTGCTTTTTGGACAAGGTATGGTCATTATGAGTTTACAATGATACCTTTTGGATTGACTAATGCTCCAGCCACATTTATGGATTTAATGCATCGGGTACTTAAGGAATTCTTATATAGATTCGTCATAGTCTTTATTGATGATATCCTGATCTACTCAAGGAGTGACAAAGAACATGAAGAACACTTTAGGATTGTCTTGCGGACCCTGAGGGAACACTCGCTTTACGCTAAGTTGAGCAAATGCGAGTTCTGGCTGAATAAGGTAGCATTTCTTGGTCACGTGAGATCCGGAGAAGGAATCACGGTGGATTCTGCGAAGATCGAAGCTGAAACAAATTGGCCTAGGCCTACTACGGTCACTAAAGTCGGAAGTTTCTTAGGATTGGCAGGGTATTATAGGCGTTTTGTGGAGAAATTCCCATCCATAGCCATCCCATTAACACGGTTGACAAAGAAAGAAACTAGGTTTGAATGGACAGACAAATGTGAAAGGAGTTTCCAAGAGTTCAAGCATCGGTTGACAACCGCACCGATGTTGACTATTCCATCAAGACCAGGAGGCTATGAGATATATAGCGATGCTTCGCTAAAGGGACTAGGTTGTGCATTAATGCAGCATGGAAGAGTAGTAGCCTACGCGTCCCGACAACCGAGACCACATGAAACGAACTACCCAACTCATGACTTGGAGTTAGCAGCGATTATCTTTGCTCTGAAAATCTGGAGACATTATCTGTGTGGCGAGAAGTTACAGATTTACACTGACCAGCAAAGCTTGAGTACCTATTTTCCCAAAAAGAACTGAATGTGAGGCAGCGTCGGTGGATGGAGCTGCTTAAGGACTATGATTGTGATATATCGTATCACCTTGGGAAGGCAAACAGAGTCGCAGATGCACTTAGTCAAAAGTCAAGCATCGCCTGTCTGCTAGTGAAAGGTTGGTCGATGATCGAGGATTTGAGAGATTCTGAGTTCAGAATATGTGACATTTTAATTTCCCAGTCACTTTCAGACTCATTAATGAGAAGTATATCTAGCGATGTGTTTTAGTCATATCTCGCTCGAATCTGATCAATTTGAGTAGGCTGACCAAAAAGGCAACGCTGACGCGAGACAAGGTACATGGACCTAGGGAACTCGAATAGAAAATGACGCTTTGACCATCAGGATTATCGAGGGGGCATTTAGAACCATAAAAAGGCCGATCTAAGGAAAATTAAGAAATCCATTGCTAGCGTTATACGATTGGAGCGCGGGTGATACCGCTTAACCAACGTATAATTTGCAAAATTTCCCTAAATCAGACAGTGACGATCGAGACCATAGGAACTAGTGATAGACCCTAACAATTACATGACAACCAATGTCGCCATGAATTGACGAGCCCTAAATGTGATATGAATCACAGGGTCGATACGTGTAACGTCCGCAAAAGCCGCCTGTCAGTTCGGGATAGGCTGGAGCCACGTCTGATAGAGAGAACGATCAGAAACGAGTCTTGAAAATTGAAAATAGAGAATCAAGAATTCCAACGTCATGTTTGGATTGGTTGTCGCCTTATCGAAGAACATTAGAATGCGAAAAATGACGTTCCAGACGTCGGGGTTAAAATTACCATTTTGCCCCTCAAGCTTTAGCCTTGCTTATGCAATTGAACGAGGGCATTTTGGTCTTTAGTATACCCCCCAAGGATACCGAAAATGGAGAGAGATCTTGGCCATTGGATGAAGCTTGATTGACACTTAGGACAAGTGTCAATAGATTAGCCTTTGAGTGGTCATGTCCACCTTCTCCCAACTACCATTCAACCCTTTGACTCTTGAAGATGAATATAGCTCTTTCCCTCTCTCCTTGGACGGCCATTCTTCCCCATTTCTACTGAGAGCATCTTCTTCTTCTTCCTCTTCTCCACCGCTCGCCCGACCGGTTCTGTTCCTCCCATTCGTTATCGCCGATGACCCCCTCCGACGACCTCTGGCCGGCAAGCCGATCATCCACACCTAGCCCAACCTCTTGCCCACATCCTCGAAGTAAAAGCGTGTTGTTTGACCCACTGAAGAGCTCCAGTTAGCCATTCTCCCGGAAGCCGACAGAAACCGTCACAACTTGAGGTAGGCAACGTTTCTAACCTCTTAGGACCTCGAAAATTTGGAAGTTTGCAACCAAATGTTATGGACATCTAGGGAACTCAGAGTAATATGTGGTAAAAAGTTGAGGTTAATTTGATGGAGTTTTGACCCCAAATGGATCTTGTGATTGACAGACAGAAACTACCAGTTGGAAGACTAAGGAGAACCGGCGACTTTCAAAGGGTTTCTGGCGATGACTCGGCCCCAAATCTTCGGTGAGCCTCCTAAACCCTTAGATATACACGCTAGCAAGTAGGTTAGTGAATAAATGATAGATTTGAGGTAGTTTAAGGGCTGGTTGGGTTCGGTATACGAGTTCGGTGTACATAGAATCGAAAATAGCCCGATTCGGTTCTGTGTAAACCGGTTCTGTGGAAGCTGTTGGTTGTAGGTTTTGAGTCTCAAATTCACCAATGAGACATGTTAGGATGTTGAGGAATGTGTTAATGAGGTTTGTGATCCATGGATTGGTGATTGGGCAAGAGTTTGACGATTGGTTGGAATTTCATAGGTTGCGCGGTGGATTTGGTCTTGGACCACTTGGACCAAATTTAAAGAAGTGCTTAAAGCGAGGATTTGTGATATTAAGTTTGAGGTAAGGGAAACCTAAACCTATGATAGGAAGATTAGACTCAATTAGGTGAGTCGGGTGAGGATTTGATTGATTTTGAGAGAGACCTCAATGAGATTATTCTTTGTGTGCATCCTAGAATGTTATAGAAGGCTTGAATGTGTGCCAATGCTTGTGCTTGAATGGTCTACCATGTCTGAGTGTCGATTTGATTGTCTTGCATGCCATGAGTCTATGAATTGTGCTTGAGTTACACATGATATTATATGTATGATTTGAATGGGAATCATGGCATGAGTGCGACATGGTGAGACCCTGATGTGTATGAGACGCGGGGTGGTGTGATGGATACCCTGAGGCGCAGAGGCGCGGGGTTGGAGTTGTATGGCACCCTAATGCGTATGAGACCGGGGTTGTGAAGGCCATAGTCCTGATGCGTTAAAACGCGAGACGGAGCAGTGGTGTGTCGACACTGGCCTGGAGTAACATTGAAACCTGATGCGTTTACGCAGACCGAGCCTGATGCGTTCTAAACGCGGGCATGAAAATGAGGCAGGTGTGCGCAGCGAAAGTGGTGGTGTAACATGGCGGCGTGTACATGATTTTTGTGACGTGTGATGATGCCATGACTGCCTTCCTAACATCTGCATGAGTGTTGATATTTGAATGCCTTATATGTCTATCTGCATGATATGCTAGTGTTGATGACTACCTGAGTGGAATGTCGGCCTAACCTAGGGTTAGGACCCCTTTACTGAGATATAAATCTCACCCCGTTGGGGACCCTCCTTTTTACAGATCCTAGGTTCTGAAGATGTGGCCTATCCATTTTGGCGATCTCAAGGAGATGACGGTCTATTTTGATAAGTTCCCTGATGGGCAGGGAACTATTTATGTAAGGAAATGTATTGTGCTTTGGGTAGACGATGGTAGTGCCAGCTGGAAGCCTCACAGGTATGAGGCCTGGTTCCGAAAGGTTGGGGATGTGTCTACCGGGTCGTTGAAGCCCACTGAGGTGCCCTAGGGAGTGATCCCTAGTTGGCGCCACCCCACCCGGGACTTAGAGCAGGCTGAGGGATCAGTTGCCTATTCAAAATGAACCGGAGAGGACCCCGACCTTAGAGGACACGGAGGAGGAGGTCATAATGGTCGAGGCGGCTAAGGAGGATCTGGTGGAGCCATCTACTGAGGAGACTATGTAGGACACCATAGAGGTTCGCTCGGAAACCTTCTCAGAGTACGAGCCCACGGAGGAGGCAGATGAGACCGAGGACTCCAGCAGCTCGTCTTAGGAGCTTCCAGCTTGCTAGTTTGATCTTTTGACGGCGATCCTGACCTTGTTTCTCGTTGGATGATGATGATGAACCCTTTTGTGTGCTTACCCCGTCACCCCTTTGCTAGTGGATTTAGTGGCCATGTGTCTGTACGAACCTATGGATATTATGTATGACAGTATTTGTGCTATCCAGGTCTCATTCTATTCTTGTACAGAGGAGTTTTATTGTTGTCGCTCTCATGTGCTTTGTATATAGTATGTCTCTCAACTTATGTGTGGATCTTGGGACCACGAGAGATATTTGGTGTGCTTGCAGGGAGTCGCGTGCTCGTGCCCAGGGCGCGAGACGTGACATCCTCGTTCGATTTGGTATCAGAGCAAGGTCAGTTCGATCCAAAGTTGATTGAGGACTGGAGTAATAAGGAGGGTTAAGTTGAGACAAGGACGAGTAGCGAGACCTTAGGAAACTGGTTAGGATAAGACATAGGATGCATGGCATGTGGCCTGGCACAGATGATTGGTATTTGGCCTTGACAGGATTGTGGTCATGTATGAGGGTTAAGTTCCCTGCTTAATGTTGAAAGTCATTCCTGGATTTTAGCCAGTTAAGTGAATGAGTATGACTTATCTTAGTGAACCGTTGGGGTGAACGGAACTGAGGAATGGCCATGTGCTGCCTGTTGAAATGTCTTTGAAAATTGTTGTGTGGAGACTGTTGTACTATGGTTGTTTCTATTAAGGCATAGATGATAGCCTTGGACTTGGATGAATGAGTGAGTACTAACTCATTGCTGAATTTATGGTGGATTAGGCTTAGTAGAAGAATATAAGGATGAGCAATCAACCTAGGAGATCTGGAAGGCCCAGGTGGAGCCTCTAGCTCGAGGTCACCTGTAGTAGAGGACCCAAGGATGGATGGCGTGCTGAGGGCGCTAGAAAGGATTGGTGACCTCATTGACAGGCAGACCCAAGATCAGGATGCTGCC
Organism: Rhodomyrtus tomentosa; assembly: GCA_028455895.1. Taxonomy (NCBI): domain Eukaryota; kingdom Viridiplantae; phylum Streptophyta; class Magnoliopsida; order Myrtales; family Myrtaceae; genus Rhodomyrtus; species Rhodomyrtus tomentosa. The sequence continues at coordinate 11,574,177 of JAPCWY010000011.1, forward strand.
ATAGCTCAGGTAGTAGGAGCTGCCATAGTTGCCGTCAACGCCAACAACGGCAATAGCGTGGGCAACGGAAATCATGATAATCACAACAAGGGTAATGAGGTAGTGAATGCCCAGGAAGAGATTGTCGTGGCTAGACAGATGGACCAACTAGTTGAGCAGTTCATAAAACTGAAGCCGACCCAGTTCGACGGGACTGGAGATCCCGAGCTAGCACCCAAGCTGATTGAGAAGTTAGAAAAGGCCTTTAGAGTGCTGAGGTGCACAGACGGAGAGAATGTACTGTTAGCGGTGTACCAGTTAGAAGGAACGGCAAACGATTGATGAGCTGCCACCAAGAGTGAAGTTTTCCCCGAGAGGACAGCCATGACCTGGGATGCCTTTAAGACGGCGTTCAACGAAAAGTACTTTTCGGAGACGGCCAAGGAAAGAAAACAGGTAGAATTTTTACAGCTGCGTCAGAACCAGCTGAAGGTGGATCAGTATGAGGCCGAGTTCTCCGGACTATCAAGGTACGCACCTCGATCAATTGAGGATCCCCAAGAGAAAGCACGGAGATTTCGGGACGGATTGAGGCCTGAACTCCGTAGTCAGATGATTGCCCTAAATCTGAGGACTTATAAGGAAATTTATGAGCAGGGCCAAATGATAGAAAGAGACTTAAGGGAGAGGAATACGGCAACTGGATTGCGATTTACCCCATTCAGAGACAACCGCTAGATGGGCAAGAGACCGATGGTGGGCAATAGACGTTTTGTGCCTCCAGTAAGGAAATATATTGCGAAGCCGCCGAATCTCACGAACTAGAGCAGCCGTCTTTGTGGCAGAAGGCATGGAAATGGGCCATGCCCGGTAAGGATTGAAGCTTGCTTTAAGTATGGTCAGACGGGCCACCAGAAGAGGATGTGCCCGAACCAAGCTTCGACAAGTCGACCTCAAGGACAGAGACCGTAGGCTGGACCATCGACTGCCACTCCCCAGATCGAGTAGAATCAACCACCAGCATAGGGAAGAGTATATGCAGTAGCCCGCAGAGAGGCGAAGGAAGCACCAGGCGTGGTCACAGGTACGGTTTACTTGTGTGACCAAGCTGCATATGCATTATTTGATCCTGATGCCACGTATTCATTTATGTCTACTCAGTTTGCTGATTTGATGAGTATGAAGTTAGAACCATTGAGTATAATTCTGCATGTTGCCACCCCACTGAAGGATAATTTATTGATTTCTTTGGGCTGTGTTGACTGTGAAATTGTGATTAGGGAGAGTAAGGAGAGTATTGATCTAGCTGTATTACCCATGTATGATTTTGATGTGATCATAGGAATGGATTAGTTGGGTAAGCAGGGGGCAATGGTAGATTGTGGTAGTAGGATAATTCGTTTCTACCCAAAAGGCCCCCCTAGTTTTGAATTCATGGAAAGTCGAGGTGGGATCTCGATTCCCTTAGTCTCATCTCTTGAAGTGACAAAGTTGATGTCTGAAGGATGTCAGGCGTACTTAGTTGCAGTAATGGACACAACTGCCGAGGAGCCAAAACTAGAGAGTATTCCGGTAGTGCGTGAGTTCCCTGACATTTTTCTCCAAGAGTTGCCAGGATTGCCACCGGAGAGATAGATAGAATTCGTGATCGAGTTAGCTCCCGAAACGGAGCCAATCTCGAAGACACCTTATAGGATGTCCCTGTCGAAACTGAAAGAGTTAAAAGTGCAGATGCAATAACTATTGGATAAAGGATTTATCCAACCGTGTGCTTCGCCATGGGGAGCGCCGGTGTTATTTATAAGGAAGAAGGATGGGTCTTTGCGTTTATGCATTGACTATAGGCAGTTGAACCAGATAATGGTGAAAAACAAGTACCCACTGCCGAGAATCAACAATCTATTTGATCAGTTGCAAGGAGTGGCGGTATTCTCAAAGATTGACTTGAGGACCGGGTATCACCAGCTGAGGATCAAGAAGGAAGCCACACCTAACACTGCTTTTAGGACGAGGAATGGTCATTATGAGTTTAGAGTGATGCCTTTTGGATTAACCAATGCTCCAGCCGCATTCATGGACTTGATGCATTGAGTATTTAAGGAATTCCTGGATAGATTCGTCATAGTCTTCATCGACGATATCCTGATTTACTCAAGGAGTGACGCAGAACATGAGGAGCACCTGAGGATTGTCCTGCAGACCTTGAGGGAACACTCGCTCTACGCGAAGTTGAGTAAATGCGAGTTCTGGCTGGATAAGGTAGCATTTCTTGGTCATGTGATATCTGGATAAGGAATCGCAATGGATCCCGTAAAGATAGAAGCGGTAACAAATGGCCTAGGCCTACTACGGTCACTGAAGTCAGAAGTTTCTTGGGACTGGCAGGATACTACAGACGTTTTGTGGAGAAATTCTCATCCATAGCCATCCCATTGACGCGGTTGACGAAGAAGGAAACAAGGTTTGAATGGACAGACAAGTGCGAAAAGAGTTTCCAAGAGCTCAAGCATCGGTTGACAACCGCACCAGGGGCTGTGAGATATACAACGATGCCTCGCTGAAAGGACTGGGCTGTGTGTTAATGCAGCATGGAAGAGTAGTAGCCTATGCATCCCAACAGCTAAGACCACATGAAATGAACTACCCAACGCATGATCTGGAGTTAGCAGCGATTATTTTTGCTCTGAATATCTGGAGACATTATCTCTGTGGCGAGAAGTTTCAGATTTATACCGACCACCAGAGCTTAAAATATCTATTTTCCCAGAAAGAGCTAAATATGAGGCAGCGTCGGTGGATGGAGCTGCTAAAGGATTATGATTGTGATATACTGTATCACCGTGGGAAGGCAAATAGAGTCGCAGATGCACTTAGTCGAAAATCAAGCATCGTCTATCTGCTGGTAAAAGGATGGTCGGTGATCGAAGATTTGAGAAATTCTAAATTCAGACTGGAAGCCTGCCAGTTATCCAGTCTGATAGCTACATTGAGGGTAAAACCTGAGGTCCAGGATGGGATAAAGACCTTATAGTCTACGGACCTAAAGATTTAGAAAATCCTGAAAATGGACGCGACGAGGAGAAAACCAGAATTTCAAGTGTCGGGGGATGGAATCTTGAAATTTCGAGGACATCTATGCGTGCCAAAGGATGAAGGACTTAGGGAAAGGATTTTGTCAGAGGCTCACCAGAGCAATTATAGTATCCACCCGGGAAGTACGAAGATGTACCAGAACCTGCGTCAACACTATTGGTGGAACGGGATGAAGGTGGATGTAGCGAAGTATGTGGCAAAGTGCTTGACATGCTAGCAAGTGAAAGCGCAGCACTGTAAGCTTGAAGGATTATTACAGCCACTGGAGATTCCTAAATGAAAGTGGGGGCATATAACTATGAATTTTGTGATGGGACTCCCAAGGAGCCAGTGAGGTCACGACTCTATATGGGTAGTCGTGGATAGATAGACCAAGTCCACACACTTCATCCCAGTGCGAAAGGACTTTGCGATGGATAGATATGTGGAGTTATACATGAGGCAGGTAGTGAGGTTACATGGAGTGTCTGTAACAATTACCTCAGATAGAGATCCTAAGTTCACAGCGAACTTTTGGAAAAGCTTGCAAGATGCTATGGGAACTCGACTGCAGTTTAGCACGGCGTACCATCCACAGACGGACGAGTAGTCGGAAAGGACGATTCAGATGCTTAAGGACATGCTGCAAGCGTGCGTCATAGACTTTAAAGGTGGATGGAAAGACCAGCTGCATTTGATGGAGTTTGCGTATAATAACAGCTACCAGCAAAGCATCCAGATGGCACCATTTGAAGCGCTCTTTGGAAGGGCGTGCAGAACCTCGATTTGCTGGGATGAGATTAGAGAAAGAAGTATCACAGGCCCAGAATTGATGGAGCAATCGATGGAAGCAGTTAAAATAATTCGGGATAGACTGAGGATGGCACAGAGTCGTCAAAAGAGCTATGCGGATAAGCGGCGTAAGCCTTTGGAGTTTCAAGTGGGCGATCATGTCTTCCTCAAGGTGTCGCCGATGAAGGGATTATCGCGATTTGGGAGGAAGGGAAAACTAAGCCCAAGGTATGTAGGTCCATTTGAGATACTAGAGCGGATTAGGACCTTGGCCTACAGGTTTGCCTTGCCGCCTAACCTATCCCAAGTGCGTAATGTCTTCCACGTGTCAATGCTGCGGAAATATGAACCAGACCCGACACATATGCTAGACTACGAAGTCACAGAAGTAGACGACTGAGTATCTTACGTGGAGAAGCCAATCAGGATCGAGGACCGGAAGGAGCAAATTCTCAAGAATAAGACGATTCCATTGGTCAAGGTGGTGTGAGAACACCATGGAATCGAAGGCGCCACGTGAAAAAATGATAAGACGATGAGGCGACAACACCCTATTTATTTGAGTAATTAAGTTTGATGTAAATTTCTATGACGAAATTTTTGTAAGGGGGGAAGAGTTGTGATATTCTGATTTACCAGTCATTTTCAGACTCATTAATGAGAAGTATATCTAGCGATGTGTTTCAGTCATATCTCGCTTGAATCTGATCAATTTGAGTAGGCTGACTAAAAGGGAAAGACTGACGCGAGACAAGATACATGGACCTAATGAACTCGAATAGGAAATGGCGCTTGACCATCAGGATTATCGAGGGGACATTTAGAACCATAAAAAGGTCGATCTAAGGACGATTAAGGAATGCATTGCTAGCATTATACGATTGGAGTGCAGGTGATACCGCTTAACCAACGTATAATTTGCAAAATTTTCCTAAATCGGACAGTGACGATCGAGACCATAGAAACTAGTGATAGTCCCTCACAATTACATGACAATCAAAGTCGCCATGAATTGACAAGCCCTAAATGTGATATAAATCACAGGGTCGATACGCGTGACGTCCGTAAAAACCGCCTGTCAGTTCGGGATAAGGTATAGCCACATTTGATAGAGAGAACGATTAAAAACGAGTCTTGAAAATTGAAAATTGAGAATCAATAATTCTATCGTCATGTTTGGATTGGTCGTCGCTTTATCGAAGAACATTGGAATGAGAAAAATAACGTTCCGAACGTTGGGGGTAAAATTACCATTTTGCCCCTCAAGCTTTAGCCTTGCTTATGCAATTGAAGGAGAGCATTTTGGTCTTTAGTATACCCCCCAAGGCTGTCGAAAATGGAAAGAGATCTTGGCCATTGGGTGAAGTTTGATTGACACTTAGGACAAGTGTCAATAGATTAGCCTTTGAGTGGTCATGTCCACTTTTTCCCAATTACCATTCAACCCTTTGACTCTTGAAGATGAATATAGCTCTTTCTCTCTCTCCTTGGCCAGCCATTCTTCCTCATTTCCACCGAGAGCATCTTCTTCTTCTTCTTCTTCTTCTCTGCCGCTCGCCCGACCGGTTCTGCTCCTCCCATTCGCTGCCGCCGACAACCCCCTTGGACGACCTCTAGCCGTCGAGCCGACCATCCACACCTAGCCCGATCTCTTGCCGACATCCTTAAAGTGGAAGCGTGTCGTTTAACCCACCGAAGAGCTCTGGCCAGCCATTCTCCCGGAAGCCGACGGAAACCCTCACAACCTGAGGTAGGCAACGTTTCTAACCTCTTAGGACCTTGAAACTTTGAAATTTTGCAACCAAATTTTATGGACATCTAGGCGATTCATAGAGTGATCTGTAGTAAAAAGTTGAGGTTAATTTGATGAAGTTTTGACCCCAAATGGGTCTTGTGATTGATGGATAAAAACAGCCGGTTGGAGGACTAAGGAGAACTGGCGACTTCCAAAGGGTTTCCGGCGACGACTCGGCCCCAAATCTTCGGTGAGCCTCCTAAACCCTTAGATATACATGTTAGCAAGTAAGTTAGTGAATAAATGACGGATTTGAGGTAGTTTAAGGGCTGGTTGAGTTCAGTATACACAGAACCTAAAATAACCCGGTTCGGTTCTGTACAAATCAGTTCTATGGAGGCTGTTGGTTGTAGGTTTTTGGTCTCAAATTCACCAATGAGACCTGTTAGGATGTTGAGGAATGTATTAATGAGGTTTGTGATCCATGGATTGGTAATTGGGCAAGAGAAAATTGACAATTGGTTGGAATTTCATAGGTTGCGCGGTGGATTTGGTCTTGGACCACTTAGACAGAATTTAAGGAAGTGTTTGAAGAGAGGATTTGTGATATTAAGCTTGAGGTAAAGGAACCCTAAAACTATTATAGGAATATTGGACTCAATTGGGTGAGTCAAGTGAGGATTTGACTAATTTTGAGAGAGACCTCAATGAGATTATTCTTTGTGTTCATCCTAGAATGTTATAGAAGGCTTGAATGTGTGCCAATGCTTGTGCTTAAATGGTCTACCATGTCTGAGTGTCGATTTGATTGTCTTGTATGCCATGAGTATATGAATTGTGCATAAGTTACACATGGTATTATGTGTATGATTTGAATGGGAATCATGGCATGAGTGCGACATGGTGAGACCCTGAAACGTATGAGACGCGGGGTGGTGTGATGGATACCCTGAGGCGCAGAGGCGCGGGGTTGGAGTTGTATGGCACCCTGATACGTATAAGACGCGGGATTGAGAAGGCCATAGCCATGATGCGTTGAAACGCGAGACGGAGTAGTGGTGTGTGGACACTGGCCTGGAGTAATATTAAAACCTGATGAGTTTACGCGGGTTGTCAATGATGGTCTGATGTGTTTACGCGGACCGAGCCTGATACGTTCTAAACGCGAGCATGAGAATGAGTCAGGTGTGCGCAGCGAAAATGGTGGTTTGACATGGCGGTGTGTGCATGATTTTTGTGACGTGTTGTGATGCCATGACCACCTGCCTGATATCTGCAGGAGTGTTGATATTTGAATGCCTTATATGTCTATCTGCATGATATGCTAGTGTTATGACTGCCTGAGTGGACTGTCGGTCTAACCTAGGGTTACGACCACTTTACTGAGATGTAAATCTCACCCCGTTGGGGACCCCCCTTTTTACAGATCCTAGGTCCTGAAGATGTGGCCTATCCGTTTTGGCAATCTCAAGGATATAATGGTCTATTTTGATGAGTTCCTTAATGGGCAGGGAACTATTTATGTAAGGAAATGTACTGTGGTTTGGGTAGACGATGGTAGTGCTAGCTGGAAACCTCACAGGTATGAGGCCTAGTTTCGAAAGGTTGAGGATGTATCTACCGGGCCGTTGAAGCCCACTGAGGTACCCTTGGGAGTGATCCCTAGTTGGTGCCACCCCGCCCGGGACTTAAAGCAGGCTGAGGGGTCAGTTGCCAGTTCGAGGAATGGATCGGAGAGGACCCCGACCTTGGAGGACACGGAGGAGGAGGTCATAGTGATCGAGGCGACTGAGGAAGATCTGATGGAGTCGTCTGCTGAAGAGACCATGGAGGACACCATAGAGGTTCGCTCGGAAACTTCTCGGAGTACGAGCTCACGGAGGAGGCAGAAGAGACCGAGGACTCCAGCAGCTCGTCTTAGAAGCTCCTAACTTGCTAGTTTGATCTTTTGACGGCGATCCTGACCCTGTTTCTCGTTGGATGATGATGATAGATCCTTTTGTGTACTTACCCCGTCACCCCTTTGCTAGTGGATTTAGTGGTCATGTATCTGTACGAACTTATGGATATTATGTATGACAGTATTTGTGCTATTCAGGTCCCATTCTATTCTTGTACGGAGGAGTTTTATTGTTGTCGCTCCCGTGTGCTTTGTATATAGTATGTCTCTCGACTTATGTGTGGATCTTGGGACCACAAGAGATATTTGGTGTGCTTGTAGGGAGTCGCGTGCTCGTGCCCGGGGCATGGGACACGGGACGTGACCGACTAGAAATCTACCAACTGTCCAGTTTGATGGCTACATTGAGAGTAGAACCTGAGGTCCAAGAAGGCATAAAAACTTTGCAGTCTACAAACCCAAAAATTTAGAAAATCTTAGAGATGGACGTGACAAAGAGAAAACCAGAGTTTCAGGTGTCAGAGAACGGAATTTTGAAGTTTCGAGGATGTCTATGTGTGCCAAAGGACGAAGAACTCAAGGAAAGGATTTTATCAGAGGTTCACAAGAGCAATTATAGTATCTACCCGGGAAGTACGAAGATGTATCAGAACCTGCGTCAACACTACTGGTGGAACAGGATGAAAGTGGATATATCGAAATATGTGGCAAAATGCTTGACATGCTTGCAGGTGAAAGAGCAGCACTGTAAGCCTGGGGGATTATTACAGCCACTGATAATTTCGGAATGGAAGTGGGAGCACATAATGATGGATTTTGTGATGTTACTCCCAAGAAGCCAGAGAGGTCATGTATCTATATGGGTAGTCATGGATAGATTGACTAAGTCCGCACACTTCATCTCGGTACGAAAGGATTTCACAATGGATAGATACGCCGAGTTGTACATGAGGCAGATAGTGAAACTGCATGGAATACCCGTGATAATTACCTTAGATAAAGACCCCCAGTTCACGGCAAACTTCTGGAAGAGTCTGCAAGATGGCATAGGAACCCGACTGCAATTTAGCATGGCGTACCATCCATAAACAGATGGACAGTCGGAGAGGACGATCTAGATGCTTGAGGACATGTTGCGAGCGTACATCATAGATTTCAAAGGTGTATGGGCAGATCAGCTACATTTGATGGAATTCGCGTACAATAATAGCTACCAGCAGAGCATTCAAATGGCACCATTTGAAGCACTTTATGGAATGGCTTGCAAAACCCCGATTTGTTGGGATGAGGTTGGAGAGAGGAGTATCACAGGCCCAGAGTTGATAGAGCAATCGGTGGAAGCAGTGAAAATAATTCAAGATAGACTGAAGACGGCTTAGAGTCGTTAGAAGAGTTATGCGGATAAGCAGCGCAAGCCTTTGGAGTTTCAAGTAGGCGATCACGTTTTCCTTAAGGTGTAGCCGATGAGGGGATTATCGCGATTTGGGAAGAAGGAAAAATTGAGCCCAAGATACGTAGGTCCATTTGAAATTTTGGATCAAATTGGGACCTTGGCCTACAGACTTGCCTTACCGCCTAACTTATCCCAAGTGCATAATGTCTTCTACGTGTCAATGCTGTGGAAATATGAACCAAACCCGACACATGTGCTAGACTATGAGGTCATAGAAGTGGACGACATGGCATCCTATGTGGAGAGGCCGATCAAGATCGAGGATCGAAAGGAGCAAATTCTGAGAAATAAGACGATTTCATTGGTCAAGGTTGTGTGGGAGCACCATGAAACCGAAGGCGCCACGTGGGAAAACGAGGAGACGATGAAGCGTCAACACCCCCATTTATTCGGGTAACTAAGTTTGATGTAAATTTCGGGGACGAAATTTTTGTAAGGGGGAAGTATTGTGGCATTTTGATTTTTCTGTCATTTTCAGACTCATGAATGAAAAAGGTATCTAGCGATGTATTTTAGTCATATCTCGCTTGAATTTGATCAATTTGAGTTGACTGACCAAAGGGAAAAGGTTAACGCGAGACAAGGTACGTGAACCTAAGGAACTCGAATAGGAAATGACGCTTTGACCATATGGATTGTCGAAAGGACATTTAAAACCACAAAAGGCCGATCTAAGAACGATTAAGGGATGCATTGCTAGTGTTATACAATTGGAGCATGGGTGATGCCGCTTAACCAATGTATAATTTGTAAAATTTTCCTAAATCGGACAGTGACAATCGAGACCATCGGAACTAGTGATAGACCCTCACAATTACATGACAACCAAAGTCACCATGAATTGACGAGCCCTAATTGTGATATGAATCACAGGGTCGATACGCGTAACGTCTGCAAAAGCCGTCCGTCAGTTCAGGATAGGCTGGAACCACGTCTGATAGAGAAAATAATCAGAAAAGAGTCTTGAAAATTGAAAATAGAGAATCAAGAATTTCAACATTATATTTGGATTGGCCATCGCCTTATCGAAGAGAATTGGAATTAGAAAAACGACATTCCGGACGTCTGGGGTAAAATTACTATTTTACCCCCTCAAGCCTAAGTCTTGTTTATACAATTGGATGAGGGCATTTTGGTCATTAAGCCTCCCCCAAAGCCACCAAAATTTGAAAGAATCATGGCCATTGGATGAGCTTGAATGACACATTGGACATGTGTCAATAGATCAAGCCTTGAGTGGACATATTCACTTTTCCCAACTACCATTCAACTAGTTGACTTGTGAGACTTTCATATAGCTTTCTCTCTCTCTCTCTCTCTCTCTCACCCCTCACTTGGCCGACCATCAACCCACCAAGCCGAGTGCTTCTTCTTCTTCTTCTTCTTCTGCCGCCCGACCAGTTCTGCTCCTCCTGTTAGCTGCCACCGACCGCCACCTCCGGCGACCTATAGCCGCCGAGCCGACCACCCACTCCTTCCCCATCCTCTTGCTAACATCCTCGAAGTAGAAGCCAGTCATTTGACCCACCGAAGAGCTCCGGCCAGCCGATTCCCCGCAAGTCGACGGAAATCGTCCTAACCAGAGGTAAGCCATGTTTCTAGCCTCTTAGGGGAGTTTTTCAACCAAATTTTGTGGAGGTCTAGGAGACTCATATATTGAGCAGTTGTAAAAATTTTGGGTTAATTTGATGGAGTTTTGACCCCAAATGGGTCTTGTGTTTGAAGGGCCAAAACTGCCGATTTAAGGACTTGAAGAAACTGGTGACATTCAAGGAGTTTTCGGCGACGGCTTGGCCCCAAATCTTCGATGAGCTTCCCAAACTCTTAGATCTCATGTTAGCAAGTAAATTAGTAAAGGAATTGAGGATTTGAGGTAGTTTAAGGGCTAGTTATTTGCGGTATACATAGAACCGAAAATCGCTCGGTTCGGTTCTGTGCATACCGGTTCTGTGGGGGCTATTGGTTGTTGAAAGTGAGTCTCAAATTCATCATTGAGACATGCTAGAATGTTAATTGATAGGTCCATGAGGTGTATGTTAAGTGGGGTGATGATTTGGGCAAGGAAATTGACAGTTGGATGAAATTTCCTTAGGTTGCGAGAGTGAGTTGCTCTTGGACTGTTGAGACCGAGCTCTTGAGAAGTTTGAGGCGACGATTGTGTTGCATTAAGCTTAAGGTAAGGGAATTCCTAAACCTATGATAGGAAGATTGAACTCAATTGGGTGAGTCGGGTGAAATTTTGATTGTTTCTTGAGAGGCTTTAAAGTGCTTGTTCGTTGTGCGTCCTAGAATGGTATAGAGGACTTGAATGTGTGCCATGCTTGTGCCTTGAGTGAATTGTCGCATTTGAGTATTGAATTTAATTGTCTTGCATGCCATAAGTGTATAATATGTGCTTGAGTTGCACATGGCATTATGCGTATGAATTGAATTGGAATTATGGCATGATTGTGGCATAGTAATACCCTGAGGCGTATGAGACGCGGGGTCGTATAATGAATGCCCTGAGGCGCGAAGTTTGGATTGAATGGCACCTCGAGGCGTAGGAGACGCGGGGTTGAGAAGGCTATAGTCCTGATGCATTGAAATGCAGGACGGAGTTGTGATGTGTCGACACAAACCTGGAGTAATATTGAAAACCTGATGCGTTTACGCGGGTTTGTCAATGAGACGGTCTGATGCGTTACGCAGACCGAGCCTGAGGCGTTCTAAGCGGGCATGAGATTGAGGTAGGCTGGAAGGGTGGCAGTGGTGATGTGGCATGGCGATGTATGCATGATCATATGATGTGTTATGATGCCATGACTATATGTCTGACATCTGTGTGTTGTTATCGATAATTGAATTGCCTCTTATGTCTATTTGTATGAATTGCTGGGGGTTATGACTGTCTGAGTGGACTGTCAGCATAACCTAGGGTTAGGACCCACCTTACTGAGATGTGTATCTCACCCCGTTGTGGGACTCCCTTCCTTACAGATCTTAGGTCTTGAAGATGTGGCCTGTCAGGTTTGGCAATCCCAAAGAGATGTCTGTCCATTTTGATGAGTTCTCTGATAGGCAATGGACTATTTATGTTAGAAAGTGCACAGTAGTATGGGTAGACGATGGTGGTGGTAGTTGGAATCATCATAGATATGAGGCTTGGTTTCGAAAGGTGTGGGATGTATCTACCAAGCCGCTAAAGCCCACCGAGGTTCCCTAGGAAGTGGTCTCTAGCTGGTGTCATCCCACCCGGGGATTAGAGGAAGCTGAGGGGTCAGTCGCCAGTTCGAGGAACGGACCTGAGAAGACTCCGACCCCAGAGGACACGGAGGAGGTCGTAGTAGTCGAGACTACCGCGAAGGACCTGGTGGAGCTGTCTGCTGAGGAGACTATGGAGGACGCCGTAGAGGTTTGCTCGAAGACCTTTTCGGAGTACGAGCCCAGTGAGGATGCTGAGGAGACAGATAACTCCAGCAGCTCGTCTTAGGAGTTCCTGGCCTAATAGTCCGATATTTTGACAGCAACCCTAATGCCTGCTCTTGTTGTTGTTAATGATGAACCCCTTTTGTACTTACCCCGTCACCCTTCTGACTAGCGGATTTAGTTGCTATGCATATGTATGAACATTTGGATATTATGTATTATGATATTCTCGCTATCTATGTCCCACTTTATATTTGTGCAGAGGAGTTATCACATTGTTGCTTCCGCGTGCTATAGTCATATTACATCTCTCAAATAGTAGGTGAATCCTAGGACTACGAGAGATATATTGGTTTGCTTGCAGGGAGTTACATGCTCGTGCTCGGGGCACGAGGCGTGACAAGGGAGCAAGTGGAAATTGAGGAATTATAGGCATGAATTTTGAGGTTGTAAATGTGCTCGAGGTTAATAGAAAATTGCCTAAGAACTAAGAATCATTTGGCTTATATAATTGTGATTGCGACTTATCAACGACCGAACTTTAGGTATATAGTGGAACATAGGCAATTGATTTGTGAGATGGTCCTTTGTGGCATTAGAAATCTTCTATGGATAAGAATTGATCTAGAAAGGACTGCGATGTGACGAGTATTGAGGACGATCATACAATGCATTTGTTTGTGGAGTCAAAATGAGAGTTGATGAATGTGCATGCATGAGAATATCATTGTCGGACTTGATAAACCGTCGCTTGGTATGAGACTAGTTGACGAGATATCTATAAACCATAATGAAGCATATTATGAGACGAGTGGAACGACACTATCTTCGTAGATATATCACTTGGGACAACCCACAACGACCAGGTCTGATGAGGGCGAGAAGTGTACGCCGAGATAGAGAGGTTCGGACAAGGGGCGCACCTGGAGGCCGCGGAGCGAACGCGCTTATTTATTAATTTATTTATTTTCATATTTTTCAAATTAATTATTGATAATTAGTTTAAAACTTATAAATATAAAATAATTAACAAAACAAAAATAAAATAAAAATATGGGATGCCCCGACACAGTGACTTGTGTGGGAGTTTGACATCCGCACAAGGCATTGTGCGGATGTTTGAATCCCCTTGTGCGGATGTTTGAATCCCGCATAGCCTAGTGCGGGAGTCAGACTCCCGCACAGGGCCTGTGCGGACCTTTGAATTCCGCACAGGCCCCGTTTTGATAAATAAAAAAAATGTAACCTATTTTCATAAAAAAAAAATTAAAAAGACCCATTTTCGAAAAAAAAAAAACCCCTCAATAGTTATTGTCTTGGTGAACTTTTTGGGGGCAATCTTTCTTGGTAAAATACGGGTCATTACACAGAGCCCCCAACAAAGATGCTTTCTTTAAAATGTTCTTGACATAATTAACCATCAATACATCCACACTCCTAGCATATTTGTTCAAGTTCACGTAAAGAGTACAATCGAATCTATAACTAGAGCCTGCGTTTATGCATCGAATCCAAAACCCAGATCATGAACGACACCATGAGAAGCAATACCATCCCATTATCATCTCCATATCTGATGAGGTTACGACAAGCGGAGCAGATATACAGCATCCCAACTTGCTGTCAAAATCCCGTCCCCCCCAAAAAAAAAAAAATCCTGTCAAAAAGCCGCAATTTAACCATCAATCAAACTATGTTTCGGGGGAAAAAAAACATCGAACTATGCCAAACCATGGATGAGTATCACACCACAGAACAGACTATTAATTCTCCACAAATTGCAATCCATCCTTCACACAGTCAGAGATTTCATGAGTCAAATTCTCACGCAAGCAAATATAAAAATACTGGAAAACCTAGCAAGACCCTCCGCTAAAGTCTCTAAATCTCCATTCCTCCCTCCACAAGCAAAGGTGTCACGATCGAACACCCCCAGCATTCAGAGCCTCTCCAATCCGCACAAGAGCACCCAGACAAGCGTGCAGGACCTGCGAGCTCGACAGCAACATGTTCTCCCACTGGGACTCCTCTACCAGCTCCAGCCTCTCGATCACCCTCCCAAGGACCTCCCTGGCCAGCTCCTGCGGCCCGGCCCTCCTAAGGTCCTCTCGGCCCAGCTCCCTGGCAGCCAGGGCCCTGACGTTCACCGCGTTTGCGACACCGAGGCCATGGTCGCATCGCAGCTTCTCGACGATCTGGTCAATGCTGACCCCGACGAAGACGTGGCGAAGGTTGCGGAGGAAGTCGACGAGAGACTGGGGGATCTCGGGGGCGTGGAGTATCTGGAAGACGAGGCAGTGGGTGCCCACGCAGAGCTGGCGGACGACAGCGGGGTTGCCGTCTTATGGGCCGCAGTCGCAGTCGGTTCGCCACTGGACGTCCAATCCGACGAGGCGGCGTTGGGAGCCGCGGGAGGAGACCCAGGAGGAGGCCCTGGCAGGGAAGTGGAGGAGGGTGCGGACGCGGACGCGGAGGCCGTAGAAGGAGATGTCATAGAGGTTATAGGGGTCGCGGCGGAGGATGAGGATCCCGTGGTCGACGATCGTCGTCATTGTGTTGGGGATTTCAAAGATGGCGACCGGTAGGCTCTTTGCGGGGGAGGCGACTGTGACGTCCTGGAAATTCAATCCTTGTAAGTGTCGGGAGTCGATTAAATGATATGAATGTATAGTCATAGTCGACGCCCATTTCGGACTATAAGGACTGAAAAGACGAAAATTTGGACGAATCCCGAACTTTAAGATTATTTCGAATTGAGTTTCGAAATTAATCTTCGGCGATTTTTAAATTGCCGTTTTTGCAAACGAGCTTAACCCTGATCGAGCTTGCCCAGTGAAATTGCCGAAATTACCCTTCGATCAGTACACCAAAAATTTCGTTTCAGTCCCGGCGCGCCAAAATTACCATTTTGCCCCCCCAATTATTCATTCACAAGAGACAAAAAAATTTAATTTTTGGCCTCCAAAGTCAAGGTGGTGGGCCATTTCTCTCTCTGCCCAACGCACTGCCATCTGCCGCTGTCTTCTTCTTCTTCCTGCTGCTTCTTCTTCTGTTCTTCTTCCTTCTTCTTCTTTTTCTTCTTTGCCGACAACTCCTTCAACCGAGCGAATCACCTCCGTTCGTGGCCATTTTTCGCAACCACCACACCACCACCGGCAGCCACTGCCTCCAGCTACTCCCCGCCGTCGCCTGGACCCCGGCCGAGCCGCCGTCGCCGCCGTTTCGCCGAAGAAAACCTACGGCCGAACGTCCTCTGTTTTCGGGTCAGGCGACCCGAGGACTCCGCGGTCTGCTCCGGCAGCCACGGCCGCCACCGACGCCGACCACCACCACCCAGCTAACCCCCGACCTCCCCTCGACCGATCCGACCCCTCGTCGCCGACCGTCAGCCGCTGGAACCGCCGGAATCCGGCCCGAAAGTCTCGGTGCTCTGTTTTGAACCCGGTTTGTTCCGGTCTTCGTTTCGGCCTCCACCGTAGCCGCCGTACCACACCGCCACCGCCAGACGACTCCCCTGAGTCTCCTCTACCGCTACCCAGCTCGGCTCCGCCGGTCGCCTCGCGTGGCCGCCGGAAATCGCCGCCGACCGAGAGCCCTGTTTCGGCGCGAAAACAGGACAGCCACTGATCGCGGCTGTCCGCCGTCGCCGGCCGCCTTCGGCCGCCGTCCACCTGTCCCGGCCGACTCCCACCGACCCCTAGGTGAGCCCCCGACCCTTGGCCGGCCTTGTCCCGGCCCGTGTCGCCGGAAAACGGCCAAAACAGTAGAGTTGCCGGATTGAATATTCTGTTGTTCACTGTTGTAGGCCGCCGGCCACCTGTTCCGGAGACCTCGCCGGACTCCCACGGGGTGTCGCCGAAGTTTGAGCTCGATTCGCCGGGCGATAAACCTTAGTTTTATCGTCGCCGCCGCCGCCGCCGCCGCCGCCGCCGTCGCCGATCAAGCTAACTCAAATAGTGAGTTGACTCTAAACCTTGGTTAGGGCGCTAATTGCGCTTAGCATTAGTCTGATTTTATTATTTATTGAATTATGTATTTATTTATTTATTTATTTATTTATAAAAAAAATATTTCGATCGGGACCGGTATAGATAGAAACCATGGTTAGGATACATGGTCGATCGATTATTTGTCTGTGGCTATTTGTGGTAATTTAGCAATTAATTATTTGATTGAGTTGCTCGCGAGTGAGTGACAGGTTAGAGACGAGCGAACGATTGATTGCTATAATTTGACTAAGAATTAAGATTTCTAATATGAATTGAGCTTGAAATTGCCGAGTTAAGTTGATTACTCGAGAGTGAGTGAATTGCTTGATTGGTTTGTTTGCCTGGCTGAAAAGTTCAATTGGGAATCTTATGGGCCTTGGGGCCGAGTTGATTGTATTTCTTGTGGATTTTGGCGTTAATCCAAGATAATCAATGAGTTGATTGCCGAGTGCAATTTGTGTGGTCATTTAAAGGGTCAATGACGCTACCTGGCAAGTTCGCTTTGTACCGTGAGTATTTATACAGTACTGATTGTATGAAAATTTGCGACTTGTCAGAAGCACGATAATCCATGCCCCGTGCCAGTCGTACGGTTTTAAGGGATTATCGAATGCCGGTCGCAGCTTGTGAAGGACCGAAGCTCCTTTTTAAGGAATGCCTACTTGCAGTGCCGTGCCGGGTACACTGGATACACTGCTTGTAGTAGCCGTCGCTAAGAGGGTAAAGTGGACGTAGCCTGGTTTTGCCAGAAGAGTGCGGGATCGCACTATTGATGTATTTATCACGCCAGTCGCGTGGGTCATTGATTAATAATGAACTTGTGTATGCCTGAGTGGTTGTACTTCTGTTGGTGGTAGATTTGACAGATTTGTTATGATTGATATTATATATATATATATATATATATATATATATATATATATATCTCTATTGATGTCTTGTGATCTTTTCGTGGCACTTAGGATGTTCTAGGCGAATCATTGTCCTAACCGAGATTGGGCTTGATTCACTGAGATTCATTTCTCACCCCGTCGTGAGACAAATTTTTCAGGTCCGAAATAATGGAAAGACCGGTGCGGTTCGGCACCCCCACTGACTCATCACTTGATATCAGTCTCCATCCGGTACCAGGTACGGACCAGATGTGGGAGCGTCACATCACGACGATATGGGTTGATGAAGGGATGCCACATCTGGTGGCACACCTCTTTAAAGCCTGGTATCTTCGTGATGGGATGGATCTCTTCGGTCCGCTTCGAGGATTTGAGGGGCCACCTCTACAGGGGGTCCCTAATATCCCCGCTTGGGACCCAATGGATATTGATACACCTGATGGGGAAGTGATGGACCCCGCGCCTGGTATGGAGCTCAAGCTCGAGCCTGAGCAATCGGTAGCCCCCTCTGTGCGTTCTAGCCAGAGTTCTTGTGATGACCCAAACGACCCGACTCCCCCGGTTGATTATTACGACACGGATGTCGAGTCTTCCCAGTAAAGGGTTAGGTTCCTTTTGTAGTCAAGGAACTGTGGTTGTTTTTGTGGGGATACTGTTTTAGGATAGATAAGAGTTAACCTTACCTGACTCCTGTATCTTTTTGTGAGTCCTAGAGGGCCACCCCGAAGCATGGGGTTGTATTTATTAGTTGATGGCTCTGTAAGGTTATGAATCATCTATTCTCATCAGCCTTTTGTATTTTGTAATCTGGCTTTACTTTCTATCTATCCCATATGGTTTTATTGAATGGAAGACGGTGCGTTTCGCTTGCGCAATATAATCTTAGGTCGATAGCAGTTGCCTGGGACGCTATCCATTATGACCTGATGGCGATTTAGCAAGGGATGTCGCGGGCTCGAGAGTCGGGACGTGACAGCGACGGCGGAGGCAGATCTTGGCGGAGGCGCTCGAGAAAGAGAGAGAGTCGACTTCTGTCGTTCTGTGGAGGAGAGGGAGGGAGGGAAATTTGAATTGGAGGAGAACAGAGGGCGACGACGAGGCTG